>OY728147.1:1816442792-1821442792 GCA_963277665.1 Viscum album
TGATGAATAGTGAAAATTACTAAAACTTAATTAAAAACAACTTTTTTATTCAAAATAATTATTAGTGATAAATTATGAATTTTAGTGGATTTAAAGTATAATTAGAATATATTTTTACCATTTTATCCAATGGTGTTCATTAGAATTAATTTCACATTGAAATTGGACCTAAACAATTGTCAATCTTTTGATATATATTGTTTCTTAAAAACACGCTATTTGTTGTGACAGCGGGAATTAATTATAAAATTAATTAATGCAATGTATATGTTTGGAATTTTTTAAAATAGACATCATTTTTAATTCGGAATATCAACTATAGCTTAGGGTGAAATTTTGGCATTGTTCTGAAAAACTACAATTTTTGATAAATAGTGAAACTACTAAGTGGTAGTTAAAAAACTGAATTTTTCATAAAACATAATTTTACCGCTTCTGTGATTGGAATTTCAAAAATCCGAGAGACACGGTTAATATCAATATGTAAATGTGGTTCAATGAGATAAAAATAATTTTTGGTGAATAGTAACTTTTTACTTTTATTTACCACGGTTAAAAGTAAATAGGATAATTAAGGGTTAAAAATGATATTAATATTACCCTAACACATGTCCTAATTCTATTGGACAAGTGTATCTCGACCAAAACAGCCTTAGGAATAAAATAGTATCATTTAGGTCCACTTGGATTAGATTAGGACATTTATTATTATTTAATTCAAAGAAGAGTTAAAAAACATAAAATCAAAGTTTATTTACTAAAACATTTTTAATATAGTGTTATACATAAGATAAATTCGATTTTAATTATTCATTAGAAATATAATAATATTAACTACATAAGGAAATTTTATTTGTAATATTTAGACATTAAATAATTTAATTTATTTAAGACACAATGATGATACAGTAATTACCATAATATTGAAAATTTAAAATAAATGATATTTTAAATACCCAAATAAATATAATATGAGAGTTTTAATGAATTTCACTAATTTTATAGGATAATATGGCATATTAGGATGGAGTTAATTGACCTTTTCAGAAGTAATCATTCTGTTATGAGTTTCAAAAAAATCAACATTTGAATAGTATCAAAATTGACATAAAAGAGTTTCTAAAACAAATATTATATTATTAATTGATATTAAATTTCTAAAAATCTAAGGTTCGGCCAAGATACTTATATCATGATAGGTGTATCATTAATGGTCCACATGGGGTTATCTTGGATGTATATAGTATGTTTATTAACTATATAATATAAAAATACGAAGTGACATGGTAAATGTCAAACTAATTAACTAAGAGTTAAAACTAAACGATAAGGTTAATATTGTAACCCAAACCTGTCTAAATTCTATTGGTTGAATGGTTTTAGACATATTACCACCTTTAACTTTTAATAATCAACTTTGGAGCCATTATAAACCTTAAATGAATTTATTATAAATTAATATTTCTAGCCTTTCCAAAGGTACCCCTCACCCCTCTTATAAAAGGGCACTCCTCCTTCTCATTTCTTCACAACTTTAAAGCCTTTTTGTTCGGCCAAACTCTGCCCAAATACTCTAAACACATCCCTCACTACAACCTAGAGGCATTATTCTGATCAGAAATCCAACCTATGGAGCCCTTTTGATCAAATCAAAAGGAAGAACCCGAAGAAGAGGTAATGATTTCACCACCCTTTTCCAAGTTCCTTTCTTCTTCCAGTTCTTCTCCCTTTGTTGTTACCATTATAAAATAATAACTCCAGTATCATATATATACTGTTATGTTATTATAAATATGGTACAATCATATTCAGTATTCTATCCACCCTTTGAATAACATGTCACCATACGTGCGTACGTACGGCTTACCGTCTCCATGTCGTGGTGTAATTGTTATTCAATATATTATTATTTGTATGAGTATAATAATGATATGTAACTCATGAAAATAATAAATATAACATGTTAATGATTCGGTATATATGATATAACAACCATTTATATATTATTTTAATATCAAAAGAATGATATTGTCACTCGTGCGTACGTACGGACTACCGTCTCCACGAACGCGATGAGATTCATTCTCCATCGTATCCATTCAAGTATAATTCTCATTTTATGATTAATAATAGTATCTAAGGACTTGATAATAATTATGGATATGAATAATATACAACTTATCCATTAAAAACATGGCTTACATAACATAACATATAAAAGAAAACGAGTAAGTTAACACCCGAAACAACGATAATACTAAGATATTATTAACAAATCAATGTTAAAAGACCATATATGATATCATATTAATGTATATGATTCTTGTATAATTTAATAACAATTATTTCACCATTATACAGGATTTTAACCTACCCCAATCAAGGAAAAGTACAAGTTAAGGGTTATTTCGCAATCTCTTCATTATCCGAGGTTGTTTATACGTAATTATCTAATGGGATTTCATTATCATCCACATCCATGTTTCTTCGAAATGTATTTGAAAACATTTTTAATATTTACAAAGAATATGAGTTAAAGTCATTTATACCCTTATGGGTTTATAAAGGAATCTTTCTGTCATTTTCCAATCAAGGTGCTTTTTAACCTTTTCGATAGAATTAAGGTAAGAATGTTTTTTAACTTATACGGCGTGTACGGCTATTTACTACCGTTATAAAATCGTCAAAGCTTCCCTTACAAGCTTATAAGAATATTTTCGAAGAAAATGTTTTATTTTATAATTATGTGACTTTTAAATGATTTCGAAATCAATATTTTAAGAATTTCAGAAAGGTACTCTTTATCAAAATCAGAATTTTAAATGTTTTAATGATTTATCTTTCTAAATCCTTTTAATAAATGTCCATGTCTTCAAAATGGTTTTTAAGGATTTATTTATATGGACATGAATTTTTTTAAAATTTTAATTCCTTTCAAAAGTTTCAAAGTGGTATGGGACACTTTGATTCAAAAATCACTTTTAATTACTTCCTTTATAAATGTGTGACTTTTAAATGATTTAAAAAAAGGAGCTATTTCTCTCAAATAGTTTTGATTTCATCTATGTAAACATCCTTTGATGGATTTTATGATTATATGAAGTATATTTATTGTGATACAAAACTTCTATATTGTATTGAAGGTTTTGTGATATGTTTGACTGTGGATGTGCTATTTTTATACCATTCATAGTTTATGGTGAAAGTATTGACATTTCGTATGCTAGTTTTAGTACGAATGTTTATGTTATTTTTAAACCTAATCATACGGGAATGCATTAGAAATAATATGTGACAGGTGGAGCCCGCTATAGCTCCTCGATGCATCGGTAGGTCTCATGAGACAAACTAGGGTCTTAGCACAAGGCCATGGAAAAATCTTAATTGTAGTCTTGGCACGAGGCCTTCTCTATGTGGTTATGATAGTCTGGAATTTTGCATTCCATCATTATGAAAGTGGTTATTGATATTTCATGTTATTATTCGATTAGTAGAATATCCATGTGAATATGTAAATGGAATTATTTCATTTTATTTTTTCCAGGATTCCAAGAAGTATATTGTGATTGATAAGAAGGGTTAAGACAAGGGAATAATGGCATTCATAAAGGATTATTTATGTTGTATTGTATGTTATGAAGCTTAATGTAACATTCATGTATGTAATCTATTTTCCAAGACTGCTAAACTATTCAGCCTTTCGAGACTTGATTCCTTGTAATCATTCCAATGTATTAAAATAATGCACCGACTCAGGGTTACTAGGGTCGGGGCGTTACAGTTGGTATCAGAGGATGTTTAGGAAAAACCTTGGAAACTAGATTTAGGTAAACTCTGATTAGAGCACATAGACCTAAGATGGGCCTTGAGGATTAGTATAGAAGAACTTCCTAGAATTTTGGTATTGTAGAGATTTTGTGAGTTTTCCGAGTAATACATCCCTGTCTGGATACGAGCAGGCAGAGGCGGCTCTGGAACAGATGTACCTAGGGGTAAAACCCAAAAACACCGCTTTGAGCTAGATTCGAACGGGAACTGGTGCACAATAACGGGCCTTGCTGCACTCTTGGTTACGACACTCCCGGGGGATATGCTTAGGATAATTATCATTTTCTTTACAAATCATTATTAAGGGCTTATGAGTATATACTTCCTCAAAGGAGACATTTTTATGATTATGGATTATATCCATAAACTATTTAATTTATGTTATGTGCTTTAAAAGTTTTGGATTAGGTATTGTTATTCATAAACTAATCTAGTCTATGCCATTCTTTAGAAATGGCGCCCAGTAGAAGGAATGATAACTCCAGCAATGCACATAATCCAAAGAGAAAGAAGGATCATATCTTTCATGGTCTTAAGCCTTAATTTATAAGAGGAATAGTCTCCAATGTATTATCATCGTATGAAGAAATAATATCATGTGTTGATAAGATACGTAAAGATTTTACTGAGTCCTGTGGATTTGAAGGGAAGCAAGAGAAGAAAGGAATGGAAGAGAAAAAGATGGATAAAGGGAAGGGTGAAAAGAAGAATTTTCCCATATGTGATAAATGTGGGAAGAAACACCCTGGACTTGTCTGAAAGGAATGATAGTTTTTTATAAGTGTGGAGGAAAAGGGCACAAAGTACGTGACTTCAAGGGTAAGAAAATGGTTTCAAATGTACAATGCTTCATTTGCATGGAGTTTGGACACTACGCGAACCTATATCCCAGTCATCAAACCATGCCGCAAATGAAGCTATTGGATAATAATCAAGTTATGATACTACCACAGATGAAGAGGAATGATTAGAGTTCTTATGTTGATTATGTCAATTGAGTGTTGTATCAACAATTAACTTGTTATAATAATTATGGAGTATATAAGGATTTTACTGCCGTACTGTTTATTTAAGGACTTGAGATTGTGTGGAACAAAGAAAAGTGACTCAATAACAGGATAAATTTTTGGAAAATATATGGTTGAGAGAATGATAAACCATAATATAGTTCTGATACCGAGGTAGTGATTTTGGAATAATACATGATTTATTTGGATAAATTATATTGGATATTCTTGACTGCCTTGAAATTTATTAATGATTTGTATATTACATCATTGTTGGGGTTTAAAACATTTTTGGATTGATCAAGTATATCCAACATTCTATAGGGAATAAGGGAGCATGAATGTAATCAATAAGGAATACAATATTTCAGGATGTTTTAGTGTATTAAAAGAATACATGATGAAGGTATTCATATGCTATTACCGGGTAAAAAGGATCTACATTATGTTTACCTTCCTTATAAATTTTGGACTCTGAGTTTGGACAGATGTATTTTGGATAGTTCTAGTTTGAATTATTTTGGATTGCCATAAAAGGAGAAACCGGAGGTCGGGCGGCAACCCGTCACGTCCGGCTAGGCCGCGAGACTTGAACCCACAACCGAAGGGCGACAAGGGTGTATCACCTACCACTGGGCCACGAGATATCCTGGATTAAATAATGTAGTTTTTTTAAAAGATCTGGTAGATGAATTATAAATTAGTTTATTTTAGAACCCTGTATGAATAGTATAAATAGAATTTTTTTTACGTTCTATTATCTTTTAGAGTGAAAGATGAGTTTGTGGTAGAAATTTATTAATGGATAAAACTCTATTTATAAAGTAAGTATATCTCTTTATGATCTTATCCAATCTCATAAATAAATTCCTCACCATTAAGAAAAATAACTTAGAACAAATATGTTGTCCTAGATGGTGCCTTAAATCATCACTAATTTATGGGTTTGGGATTGTTGGCCTTTTCATAGCCATGTTCTCTACCACTCTCCATCAGATAATTGATGGTTAGATTTCTCTTCCATATCCATATTTTCCTACATGGAACCCTAGTATGGGTTATTTTCGGTAATCTTCATACTTTCCACTCTTTATTTTAAATAGAGGCCTCATTAATTCATTTTTCGATGTGGGATTTCAACTATGATATTTTGAAATGTCAAAAATGTGTTATCCTAATACCTTATGTTTTGTTGAATTGATGGTATTCTAAATCATCATAGATTGATGAATTTAAGGACCTCAATTTTAAACTTGTTTGTAATTGATGACCTCAATCACTACCTATAAATATTTACGTTTTTTCTCCAAATATATGTCTCTAATTTCCACCAATGTTCTCTTAATCGAGATCATAATTTGGTGGTGACCCTTTCATTTCTCTTTTCCTCATTTTAAGGCTAAATGTTAGTAACCCAATTTCAGATGTGGATTTTCCGAAAAAGATATTTCTTATTTTCAACCTTTTATTTTCGAAGAACAATTTCAAATTGCGAGGACACAATTTATTGAAGGAGGGGAGAATGTAACACCCCAAGATTTCATAGTGTGTTATTTCTTCAAAATAATTCAATAACATGCACTACACGCAACACTGAGTTCAAGCACACCATGACTTACCAAAGAAGCCGTTCAAAAGAGGTTATGAGTAGTATTAACTAAATTTTAAACTTTATATAATCCTTATAATTTTAGAATCCATATTATGAGTTTCTTAGACATAATGTAAGAACAAATCCATTTTCAGTATTGCACTTTTACCAACTTTTAATAGTGAACACTTTTTAAATACAATATTTTAAACTTTTTGACTAAATGGGGACATCAAAAATTTAAAATGAAACATCCCAAGCTTCCACGGCATGCTTTCCTTTGAATCATACAGCAGCGTGTGTTGTACGCAATTTCGAGTTCTAACACACACCACAACCAATCAAACTAGCCGTTATGAATAGTAATACATACTTTTTGAAATTATATATATTTTATATTTCAAAATGGACTTCATTTTTGGATTTGGAGTATCGAATTTATCCTAAGGTGAAATTTTGGTACTTTTCGGATAACTATCATATTTTGATGAATAGTGAAAATTACTAAATTTTAATTAAAAACATCTTTTTTAATCAATAAAATTAATAGTGATAAATTATGAATTTGAGTGGTTTTAACGTATAATTAGAATATATTTTTACCATTTTATCCAATGGTGTTCATTGGAATTAATTTCAATTTGAAATTGGACCTAAACAATTGTCAATCTTTTGATATATATTGTTTCATAAAAACACGATATTTGTTGTGACAACGGGAATTAATTATAAAATAAATTAATGCAACTTATATGTTTGGAATTTTGTAAAAAAGACATCATTTTTGAAATCATAATATCAATTATAGCTTAGGGTGAAATTTTGGCATTGTTCTAAAAACTCAAATTTTTGATGAATAGTGAAACTACGAAGTGGTAGTTAAAAAACTGAATTTTTCATAAAACATAATTTTACCGCTTCTGTGATTGAAAGTTCAAAAATCCGAGAGACACAGTTAATATCAATAAGTAAAATGTGGTTCAATGAGATGAAAATATTTTTTGGTGAATAGTAACTTTTTTACTTTTATTTACCACGGTTAACAGTAAATAGGGTAATTAAGGGTAAAAAATGTATTAATATTACCCTAACAGATGTCCTTATTCTATTGTACAAGTGTATCTCGACCAAAACAGCCTTAGGAATAAAATATTATCATTTAGGTCCACATGGATTAGATTAGGACATTTATTATTATTTAATTCAAAGAAGAGTTAAAAAAGTTAAAATCAATGTTTATTTACTAAAACATTTTTTATATAGGGTTTTACATAAGATAAATTAAATTTTAAATATTCATTAGAAAGATAATATGATTTCCCACATTATTAAATTTTATTTAGAATTTTTATACATTAAAAAATATAATTTATTTATGACACAATGATGATGTAGTAATTACCATAATAGTGAAAATTTAAAATAATTGATATTTTAAATACCCAAATAAATATAATTTGAGACTTTTAATGAATTACACTAATTTTATATGATAATATGGAATATTAGGATGGAGTTAAATGACTTTGTTCGAAGTAATCATTCTTTTATGAGTTTCACAAAAATCAACATTTGAATAGTGTCAAAATTGACATAAAAGAGTTTTTAAAAAAAATATTATATTGTTAATTGATATTAAATTCTTAAAAATCTACGGTTCGGTCAAGAGACTTATATCATGATAGGTGTATCATTAATGGACCAAATTGGGGTCTCTTGGATGTGTATATTAAGTTTATTAACTATATAATATAAAAATACAAAGTGACATGGTAAATGTCAAACTAATTAATTAAGAGTTAAAACTAAAAGATAAGGTTAATATAGTAACACAAACCTGTCTAAATTCTATTGGTTGATTTTTTATCGACCTATTCCCTCCTTAACCTTTTAATAATCAACTTTGGAGCCATTAGAAACCGAATATCAATTTATTATAAATTAATATTTCTAGCTTTTCCAAAGGTACCCCTCATCCCTCTTATAAATAGAACTCCTCCTTCTCATTACTTCACACCTTAAAAGCCTTTTGGTTCGGCCAAACTCTGCCCTAATACTCTCCAAACATCCCTCACTACAACCTAGAGGCCTTAGTTTGATCCTAAATCCAACCTAAGGATCCCTTTTGATCAAATCAAAAGGAAGAACCTGAAGAAGAGGTAATGATTTCACCACCCTTTTCCAAGTTCCTTTATTCTTCCACTTCTTCTTCATTTGTTGTTACCATTATAAAATAATAACTCCAGTATAATATATATACTGTGATATTATTATAAATATGGTACAACCATATTCATTATTCTATCCACCCTTTGAATAACATGTCACCATACGTGCGTACGTACGGCTTACCGTCTCCACGTCGTGGTGTAATTGTTATTCAATATATTATTATTTGGATGGGTATAATAATGATATGTAACTCATGTAAATAATAAATATAACATGTTAATTATTCTATATATTTTATATAATAGCCATTTATATATTATTTTAATATCAAAATAATGATATTGTCGCTCGTGCGTACGTACGGACTACCGTCTCCACGAACGCGATGGGATTCATTCTCCATCATATCCATTCAAGTATAATTCTCATTTTATGATTAATAATAGTGTCTAAGGACTTGATATCATTCTGGATATGAATAATATACAACCTATCCATTACAAACATGGCTTATGTAACAAAACATATAAAAGAAAATGAGTAAGTTAACACCTGAAACAACGATAATACTAAGATATTATTAACAAATCAATGTTAAAAGATCATTTATGAAATCATATTAATGTATATGATTCCTGTATAATTTAATAACAATTATTTCACCATTATACAGGAGGTTAACCTACCCTAACCAAGGAAAAGTACAAGGTAATGGTTATTTCGCAATCTCTTCATTATCCGAGGTTGTTTATACGTAATTGTCTACTGAGATTTCTTTATCATCCAGATCCATGTCTCTTCGAAATGTATTTCAAAACATTTTTACTATTTACAAAGAATTTGATTTAAATTCATTTATAACCTTATGGGTTTATAAAATAATCTTTCCGTCATTTTCCAAAAAAGTTGCTTTTTAACCTTTTCGACAGAATTAAGGTAAGAATGTTTTTTTAACTTATACGGCGGGTGCAGATATTTACCACCGTTATAAAATCGTCAAAGAATCCCTTACAAGCTTATAAGAATATTTTCAAAGAAAATGTTTTATTTTATAATTATGTTACTTTTAAATGATTTCAAAATGAATCTTTTAAGAATTTCGGAAAGGTACTCTTTATCAAAATCAGAATTTTAAAAGTTTTAAAGATTTATCATTCTAAATATTTTTAATAAATGTCCATGTCTTCAAAATGGTTTTTAATGATTTATTTATATGAACATGAATTTTTTTAAATGTTAATTACTTTCAAAAGTTTCAAAGTGGTATGGGACACTTTGATTCAAAAATCTCTTTTAATTACTTCCTTTATAAATGTGTGACTTTTAAATGATTTCAAAAAAAAGGAGATATTTCTCTCAAATAGTTTTTATTTCATCTATGTCAACATCCTTTTATGGATTTTACGATTATATGAAGTTGATTTATTGTGATACAAAACTTCTATATTGTATTGAAGGTTTTGTGATATGTTCGACTATGGATGTGCTATTTTTATACCATTCATAGTTTATGGTGAAATTATTCACATTTCATATGCTAGTTTTAATACGAATGTTTATGTTATGTTTAAACCTTTTCATATGGGAATGTATTGGACTTAATATGTGACGGGTGGAGCCCTCTATAGCTCCTTGATGTATCATTAGGTCTCATGAGACAAACTAGTGTCTTGGCACAAGGCCTTGGAAAAATCTAATTTGTAGTCTTGGAACGAGGCCTTGGATATGTGGGTATGATAGTCTGGCATTATGCATTCCATCATTATGAAAGTTGTTATTGATATTGCATGTGATTATTCAATTAGTAGAATATCCATGTGAATAAGTAAATGGAATTATTTCATTTTATTTTTTCCATACTATGTTTAAGTTCAAGTTTAAAAGGATTTTTTTTATTTATACATTTCCTTAAATGTGTAGGCTTATTTATAAATGTTTCCGCTGTATTTCTTACCCTTACGGAGCGTTTGAGCTCACCCCTTTCAATGTTTTATTTTTCCCAAGATTCAAAGAAGTATATTGTGATTGATAATAAGGGTTAAGACAAGGGAATAATGGCATTCATAAAGGATTATTTATGTTGTTTTGTATGTTATGAAGTGTAATGTAACATTCATGTATTTAATCTATTTTCCAAGACTGCTAAACTAATCGGTCTTTCGAGACTTGATTCCTTGTAATCATGCCAATGTATTAAAATAATGCACCGACTCTGGGTTACTAGGGTCAGGGCGTTACATAAATAAAGCAGTACCTAAATAATCTCATCCACCTTAACTCTGGATAGACCGAGGAGAAAATCCAATTGGAATAATCCCATCATATCCACCTATTATGGGAAACTAGGTAGTGCATAATCTATCAAGTTCAATAAATGTTCTCTGAAAATTCATTCACATTACTAGGTTTCCATGTCTCATGTATAAAGTGTGTGAGCCAACTGATTCTATCCATGAATCAAATCAAATTCACATATAATAATAATTCAACAATAATCCCCACATCGAGCCACCCCATGTACCAATATTTATCCACAGAACAAATAGATCTCAAGAAGGTCACACTTTGGATCTACCATTCTGCTAAAGGTAAATGTGACATGAGGATTATAGAGTAAAGAAATCCCACCCATTTAATATACATAAGGAAGAAGATTATTCAGGGAGGGTTTTCAGTATAATCATTTCACCATATTCATAAAAGTTCCAAACGAGCCTCAATAACATTAAACAAAGACCATTATTTATCAAAGAACCAAACCATATTTTCCAAAATGTGATAACACACAATTAAACATTTAAAAAAAAATACATTTCTTATTCAATTACACACTTCACATTTGAATACTAAAACAATTTTCATTAATGTGACAATAGGGCTACATAGATTTATCACTTTCCACTCTATTTTCAAGATCCTAAAACACATATAAATTCATTTGAGATACCAAAAACCAACATTTAAAGGTCAAATTTTTTTATTCAACGGTATCCTATGATTTAAGTGTCAAAAAACTTCCTAAAAGTGAAATAGTAATTTCATCAAACACTTGGTGTTAAATAATTAATGAGTCAATGTTATTTAACACAAAAAATGTGAGAAATCACCACTTTTCACTCTAGAAAATTTATCCTATGATCAAAAAAAGATATTTAACATTAATGTATGGTGAGAATATCATGAAACTAAATAATATAAAATTATAATGTCATGTTCAAAGGTAAACCTACCTCACTCTCATCAAGATTCAACAATACAAACCTGAAACGAATGCGTAAAGTTTCTAAGAACCTTGATCTACCAAGGTGTACCCTAATCATAAAAAATCCCAAACATAACTCATGATAAAAATAACCCAAGGTACACATGATCAGGAGAGAAGATGAAATGAATAATTAATTGAAGAATATTGAAGAGGGAGAGGTGGATAGGGTTTTACATTAACAGATATATCCCAAACACAAATAAATCCTTATATCAACAGAAAGAGAGGATGGATGAATCTTGAAGAACCAAGAAAAGTCCTCCCAAGTGTTGTAAAAACTATGATAAATACACATGGTTTTCCAAAACTATGAGATGACCATGATACATGAGAAAAACACTGCAAAACTAAAATTTTAAACCATTCACACCTGAAAATCAATATCAAAACCATCATTCAAAAGATAAAACAGAACTGAGATCCAAAGTAGAGAATCTGGGTGTGACAACAAATAATATAATATTTTAATTTCTAAAATTAATATCAAATAAACCTTGACTAAATAATTTCATTTGTAAAATGTACATAATTTCAATGATTTGATTTTAGAAATGGTAATTTAAATGCATTGTAATCCTGTAGATAGAATTCAGAAACATTGTGACTAAGGATGATTCTAGATAAATGATACATTAGTATGAATGAACTAATTTATAGTAAGGTAAATGATATGTGTGAATGAATATTAATTAAAATATAAATTATGTGAGTGAAATGAAATAAAATTAATGTTATTGATGTCATAGATGAATCTTTATTAAGAACCCATGAGTATGGTCATATATAACTTATGATTTTGATCATATATATATTTTTTCATTTTACATCATTGATCATGAGTTTCCCCGACAAATATATGTCTTCATTGAGATCATTTTAGAGATTAATTTCATGATAATATGAAAATTAATATGTGTTTTGAAATTTTATAAATGATATATATATATATATGAATTAATATTTTATTAGAAAAATGGTCTCTTTATATAAGGATTGAGAGTTAAACATTACTTAATTTTGAGTTGTATTCAAGACATTATATTATTTCACATTGAGGATATTTTCATGTTTATAGATTTAGATAATTTGTTCTTAATCTTTACATATCATTACACATTCATAAATTTGCAAAAAAATAAAGTAGCGTCTATTTATTTAAAAATTTAAAAACAATAAAAGAAAACATGATTTGATATTCATGAAAAATCATCATAACATTCATCATGACTTCCTAATTTATCTCAAACAATCATACAACCTACAAAATATAGTATAAAACTTGTTATTAGAACAAAAATCTCAATATGGTACATAAAATGAAAAAAATATATTTATTCCACGAATACGTATAAACCCATTGAAACATTTTATCAATGTTATACATTAAACCAATAAAACATAATATCTATACCTTACATAATAAAATAATGAGATTACTATAAAACTCTACTGAAAGCATAAATCATAAAACTAACTTGTGAATTAATTTCCATTTCACTCATTAAATACCATTCCTAGATTCATAAGGAGTATCCTTCCAAGTTACATTTGGAATACCCACCACAGTAGATTCCCTTTATTTCTTAGGAGAAACTCTACAAACTCACTCCATCCCATTATCTAATGAATTAGAGTTATTTTAAGGTCTCACTGATATTTATATTATCTAGTAATTACCTCTATTCAAAATCAATTTCCAAAAACCATTATATAATTATAACAAATACAACAAGAATAACCGAAAAATAATATTTCCACTTTGAAGTCTTTATTTCAATTGTGTGAATTCAGAAATGAAAATGTTTTAGATGAAAAAAATGTAAAAATTTAAAGGAAAAATAAAAACAAAAAATAAAAATTAATTCAATAAATTATTTTCTTAAATTATATTTGACAAAGAATTCCTTTTGGATTTTGTAGGATTAGTTGAATAATTGACATTAAAAGTGTTTTTTAAAAAAACATTAGCTAAAGTTCAACAAGTCACATACAACCTTTATTTTATAGATAATAATAAGGATAATTATTTAATTTCTATATATCATTGATAAATTTTTTTATTATTTTTTATATCACTCCTTAAAATGTTTGAACAATTACATAATTATTTTTGTTTCATATTAGACATTTTGTCGGCATTCAGTACATGTGTCGAAAATAAGATTGGAATGATGTAAATAGTGAAAGTGGTAACTATTCTATCATATATAGAATAATATTTATGACATAATAATCATATTTATATGTTAATTATAATTTTAAACACATTCATTAAATATATATATATAAAATGAACAATGTTGCATTCCCGGAGACGATAAGACGTACGTACGCATGATTAACAAATTTAAATTTTCATTGATCATAATGAAAAAAGAAAATGTTATTTTATCATTATAGAATTTTCATAACATTATTAATATAACATAAATAATTTTAATATAATAATATTTATTCCCTATGTTATGTGGTGATTATAAATATATCACATCACTTTGGGGAGGTTATAGTTCACATATACGCAAGAACGATGTTATAATTATTATGTGAATTTAAATTAAAAAAAATAATTGATATATTATTTAGTTTTAATGATAAATATGTCCTTAATATTATTTATAATTATTATTTCCATCATCATAACCCATATTAAGTGACATAGATGGAAAAATAATTATATTGGTTCATGGAGTTGAAAATTCACACGTACGCATGAAAAATTAATTCATTCCCATTTGATAGTATTGGAGATGGATTTATGTTATGAAATTTACCTAATAACATCTTATTAGATTGATTATATTTTTTTTATTATTTCATCATTATTGAATTAAATTACAATGATGTGGAATAAAAAATAAAATACAAACACTTAATATTAAACAACTCCTCTTCTACAGATGGTCTCTTTGATTATCAACTTGACACCTCTAAAGAGTGATATATGACAAAAATAAGGGCACTAAAATGTTTTTATGAATTATATTATCTAATTTGGGTAGATATTCACGGAAAAAAATATGTTTTGAATCATGAATAAAAGAGAATAATTGGTTCCCTTCTATATTAGATGGAATGGGCACTCAAGGAATTATTAAAATTAATAAATTAATATAAATTAATTTCCTAGTCCAAATAGTCCCAAAAAAATATATTTATATTATATTTTTTTCTAATTTATATCATCCAATGAAAATTATATAGGTTTTAACAATTTTTTTATCCTTATCTTTTTTGTTTTAAGCCATAATAATTCTTACTATGATATCACATAATTTACACATTGACTCTTAATATAATTATATAAAATTTCCAAAGACCAATAAATTTTTCATTTATGTAATTTTATGAATTATGACAATAATTTGGATTATATTGTAATTTTTATAAATTTTATATCATAAAATAAATTATTTTCTATTTTAATACACCCTTAGTGTCAATTATAACACAATTAATTTATTGAGTTTTCAAAAATTTCATAAAAACAAGATAAATTCAAAAAGAACTCTCTTAAAACATCAATATCATATTAAATTCATCCATAAAATTCTCTTATGACCTATATAATATCCAATTATATTTATTTTAATAATTTCAATATCATTTATTTGATTCTTTCATTAATTCAGCAATTACAACATCATCATTATATCATAATTTAATTTAATTATTTTTTTTCCAAAAAATGATAAAGAAATTTCCATGATGTAGTTAAATATTTTATATTTTTAAATAAAAATTACATAAAAACCTATCCCCTATATAAACCCATATTAACAATACAGTACTTGTAAAAAAAGCATGTGACAAAATTTTTCTTTTCCTTGAATATAATGGTATAAATGTCTTATTCACACCGATTTTTATTCCAAATAATTAATATTTGAACCAATGATTATTTAGGTCATTAAATACTCATTAAATTGAATTTAGACATGTTTTAGGGTAATTTTATATTATAAATAATATTATTTTTTCTTTTAGTTTTCTGATTTACCCTAAAACGTGGTAAAAATATATTACTAAAGTTACTATTCATAATATCAAAAAATAATAGAGACATATTTTAATAAGTAGTAAGTTATTATTCAAAATATAGAATCATTTTTTTAAATTTTAAAACATAGAATTTTTTAAAATTAAATGTACATTTATCTCATTGAAGTAATGAGAAAACAGTTTTTAAAGTAAAAACATCAAACATTCAGCAAAATTTTATATCCAATATTAATGTGAAATTTATTCCATCGAAAAAATGGGTTAAATGATAAAAATCTAATAAAAATATACTTAAAGACATTCTAAATTTTTTTAACACAATAAATAAATTTTATGAAAATTTAGTGCTCAACTAAAATACATTATTTTTTCATTATTCATAAGCTACAAAATGTTATCATAAAAAACATAAAATTTTACCAATGTAAATTCTGATATCCCAAAGCCAAAGAAGAATTTTGTTTCGACAAATATAATTTATAAAAGATTCAAAATATACCTGTAAAATAGTTGTTCCATCAAATGGCGACAAAAATTCTTATTTAGAATAATACACCTTTTATGCATAAAATTGAATATTTTATTATATCATATATATATATATAACATTTATGTTAAATTTTAAAAATTATGTAGAATTTTAATTTCATTAATCCAGTACGAGTTATTTTATTATTTTATAAAAAAATTATTCACATTTAAATAGTTGTTCCATAAAAACACTCATTATAATCAATTGGGTTTTACTTCGATTTTTAATTAATTTGGTAACCAATGAATCACCACATGAACATGTGTAAAACAAATTTTCATTATTTATAGAATTATACTAATTATTTATATTATAAAATCTATTTTATAATTGTATCATTAAAATAATAATATATTTCTTTCTCTTAGGATCAATGTGGTGTATTGTGTTTTCTGTAGTGTATCTTTTTTAATCATTAAATTTCAGAGTAAGGGGATTTAAAATCAGTTATCAACCCTTTACAAAATTTCCCATTGATAAATATTTTATACATACTCTAGATAATGCCATCTAAAATAAATGTATAAATATATTTTGAAAATAATATTGAAATTATTTATGTATTTAAAATAATATAACACATTGAAAATATTTACGATGAATTGCTTTTCTAAAAATGATCCAATGATTTTTCTTAAAACACTAAGAAGGCTTTTGAAAAATATATGAGGAAACATGAAATATTGAAGGTTTTCATGGGCCCACCCACTTACCAATGGATATGTTCACTCTCCCAATTACCTACCATATTTAAAACATACAACTTCTATTTTTGAAAACATTATTTGCTCTGTATACATATATATACATACATTTTTCTCTAGGATGTCTTCTATAAAAATCATGAAATCATATTTTAATACACACACATATATATATATCATAGGAATTCATATGATAAATTCTAAAAAACCGAATCTTACAACTTTTAGGCATTTCGTATATAAATAGAATGTCAATAAAAGAATAATTAATATTTATTTATTAAAATATAATATATTGAACTCATTGAAATAAATGATTTCTGAGTAAACATGCAAATATATTCATAAATAATAAACTAAATTCATAGAATATAAATAAATGAAATTTCATGAATAAGAAGATGGTTTTATCTTATACTAAAAATGACTACCTTGATTTTAATTACACTTGGTTTACCTCACATGATATTTTTAATTATTAAAAACCTATAACAAATAATAAACAAAAAATGATAATAACTTTTATTTTTTGTAAATGAATAAAATATTAACTTTCCTAATTTGAAATATACACACATAGATTTTGATAAAATCAAATCACTTATTAAATTAAAAATTGAACAATAACAATCAAGGATTTATTATTTTTTTATATCATAGTTTATAAATAAAAAATCTTAATAGATTATAAAATATTCTATAAGAATAATGAATAATTTCCTATAAATGTTTTTTGAGTCAATATAAATTCATGATTATATCATACATAAATAGGAAAAAAATACTTTCAATATCAAATAATATGATTTTAATTTAATACACTTTTTAAAAATATATATATATATATATCATATATGATAATTATAGAAAGATGGGTATCCATACAATTAAAATTTGAATGAATGAAAATAATGATAAAAAATACCTTAAGAATTTATGTGACGATGTGTTTTTCTTATTGAAGACTCATTTCTCATGCAATATCTCAAATTCGCATAAGTAGAATACACAAATGATTAAAGACAATGGTTATAGCCCTCTTCATTTCCCAATAACGACTCATATCACCACCCTTTTTCATTCTCACTAATAATACACTCATAAAAATAGGAATATAGAAAACACCCAATGAACAAACATATATATAGTCTGAGAAATTACTAATGGATATAGTAATTTATTAAGCTAATGTAGGAAGCATATGAAAAAATAGCTGAAGAATATAATTTGACTGGATCAACCGTCACGATTTTAGAGAAAGAATAATTAAAATATAAATATTTAAACAATTGTTCGATGCGTGAGATTTGATGTCTACAAAGAATGATCTAAATTAGATACAATATTTATGATAAATTGAAAAGACCCTTTAGAGATATATATCATCAATGTTTGAAAAAATTAGATACAAGAAGAATTCAGGGTATGTAATGAATCACAAACTAGAAATTTCTCGGCATAAAATAATATGAAAATAATTTTTAATAAAATTATTACAAATTGACCAATTTTTTTGTTAATTTGATACACACCTTTTAGGAATACTATTTCAAATAGAGGCGTCTTGAGGAAAAAATCCACAATTGTGGAAGAAAAGGAATGAACTCATTTTCCATGGGAAAAAACAATGGAGACGGTAAAAGGTATTTAATAGACCAAGAAAATAATCAAGATTAAATAAAAAACACCAACTTTTAGATCACAATAGCGTGATGAAATATCCAAGGCCAACAATAATTTCCCACCAAATCCCAATCAAAACCTCCACACATCGCAAATCTGGACATCTGAATCCTATCCATCGTCTATTACATCTTAATCCACACTTGAACCCTAGACAGTGCTCAAATTTGGCGCTCAACATTATCTCTCTGGTAACCGGTTGAACCTCCTTTGGCCAGTAAGAGACCTCACCTCATCTCTGATTGAACCCTCCTCTCAACAGTAGACATTGATCTTGGTTTATCTACATATTTCATTTTCTCACTTTCTAATGAGACCATCTTATCGAACGTCATAGTTTTTCCTTTTCTTATTTATTATTTTTCATCATTTATTTTTATTCTTATTATTATTATTCTACTTCATTTTGTTATTATTAAGAATTAAAATTTTTATTATCATAGTTTCATTAATTTAATTCATAATTAATAAAAGAAATTAATAATAATACTCATTATAATTTTGGATTATTTTAATTTATATATTTTTTAAATTATAATTCATTTATTATTTTTTATAATTATATAATTGTTGATTATAATATTTTATTGTTATATATACATAAATATTTGTCAAGTTATATTTTTACTCTATTTTAAAATATATAAAAAATATAAATTTCAATTTAGATAGTATATATACATAAATAAATTATATTAAATATTAATAAATAATTTCTTAAAATAATTTATTTTATAATAATTTCAATTTTATTTTAGTCAAATAAATTTCTGAACATGATTTTTCTTTATGAAACATTTTTGTAAATATATATAACATTCAAAAAAATTATACGTTTATCTTAAAAAACTATAATTATTTTAATAATTATTACTAAGGTTATTATTTTTATATTTAATTTAAATAATTAGATATCTTAATATATAATGAGATATTAATTTTTAGATAACCATTTATTATTTTAATATAGCATGTTAAAAAGAGACATTTTGGAAAAATAATACAAATAAAAATAACAGATTTCATGTTGATTAAAGGAAATTACATAGTTTTTATAAATGAAATTTATTTACTTTATTTAGTGGAATTATATATAAATTATTAATCACATAGACACTTATAGGATGACACATTCTCCCCACTTAAAATAATTTTAATTTTATAATTCGTTCATCAAACATAGGAAAATTATGAATTTTCTTCTTTTGGATTATTAAAACTATATCTTTTAAGGGAACATCACTATATAAAGGAAATTATATCATGGAAAATTTTTTATTTTCTCAAAAAATAATATATAATCTCAATTGTTTTCTAAACCATTCATCTGATACAAAATATAAGAACACAACCTTAAAATTATATAATAATGAGTTTTTAATAAATAATATACTTTCATTCACATTGTTGATCTTTATATGTTTAAATTTTTAAAGAATTGAGTCGTAATTCATTAATAAAATTTCACATTAATAAATGTGAATACCACTGAAAAAGTATCAATTTATTCCAAGATTTTAATTTTTTTAAATAAAACATAATTCCATTTTCATGAAAAATCATCATAACATTCATCTTTACACACTTCTTTCTCATACCCATATATTTCCATAAGGAAATAAAAATTAAAATGTAGAATGAGAACAAAAATCTCAGTAATGTATATAAAACTAAATATTTAAATTATTATTAAATGAACCCTTATAAATAGATGAAAATATTTTCACAAAGTTATAATTTCAACCCATATAAAATATGCTTCACACCATACAACATGAATTAAGATGATTCCAGTAAAACTACATTGAAAACATATATCTTGAAATTAACTTGTATTATCCATTATATTTATCACTTATAATATCATTCATAGAAACATATCATGCAACCTTCATGGTTACATTTGGAATACCCACCATAGTATATTCTCTTAATCTTATAGAAGAAACCCTACATATTAACTATGTCTTACTACCCAATGAATTAGAGGAATATCAGGGGGTCACCCTCCCACATTTTACCATGGATCCACCTATGTTCATAAATAATTTCCAATAACCATATCAAAATCGTAACTTATAAAAAATATTATAACAAAAAATACCATATTCATTATGAAATCATTTTTTCAAAGTCCCACATTCAAAAATTTGAATGATTTAATTGAGAATAAAATTGAACATTTGTAATGGGATCATCAAAACATTTAAGATACATGAAATAGAGAAATCATTTTATGTATGTATTAAAAAGATATTCCTTTTCGGTTTTCTAAAAATATTTGAAATATTAACTTTAAAAGAAGTTTTTAAAAGAAAATCATTTACCTTGAGATTGACCCATAATTTACAATCTTTATCTTAATGAATAATAAAGACAATTAATTATTTATATTCCTAAAAACCATTTTAATTTTCACGATTCCTTTTTATATCACTTATTATCATGTTATTACAATTACATAATTATTTAAGTTCATGTCAGATGTTTTGTCAATATTCAGTACATGAGTCCAAAATGACATTAGTATGATGTTAATAGTAAAATGTATCATAGGTATATCTTATCTAGAATAAAATTAATGGAATAATTATAACATTTATATATCAATTTTCCTTTTAAATTAATTCATTTAATATGGGTATAAAAAATAAATAATGTTACAATAATGGAGATGGTTAGTCATACGTATATATGAGTAACATTTCCATTTTTCATTAATAGTTATGGAAAGTAGTTAAATATTATTTTATCTCCAGATAATAAAAATATAATTAATATCATATTAATAATTTAAATTTACTTATATATATTATCCATTTTATGTGGTGATTAGAAATCAATCACATCGCTTCATGGATGTGATTGTTCACACACACACATGAACGACATTATAATTTTTATGTGCATGGAATGTATGTAAGAAATTGATATATTATTTTTATAAAATGATAAAAATTTCATTAATAACATATATAAATATTAATTCCATCATTATAACCAATCATAAGAGACGGTGATGGAAAACATACTATATCCATTTGTGGAGGTGATAATTCTAACCTACACACGAATGATTAATTCATTACCATTTTATGGAATTGTAGATGGGTTTAGTTCATTATATTAACATAATAACATCTTAGTGTGTTGATGATACTTGAGGTATTATTTCAATATTTCGGAAAAATATTTTATCTAAGTGTAATAATAAATAAAAAAGAAAAACTTAATTAAAAACGATACCTCTTCTTCAGATGGTCTCCATTGATTATCACCTTATCAATTAAAAAAAGGCTGTTTTGCCTAAATTAAGGCCTCTTGAATGTGGGTAGGGTGATAGTAATGTATTTTTGTATATATTTTCTAAAAAATTATAGTTTTTTATGTCTTAATAAAACATATTAATATGTTCTCTTTTATAAGAGATGGGAGGGGAACCCTTGGAATTCGTCAAAATATTAAATTAATATGTAAAATTTTGTAATAAAAATAGTCCCAATCAGAATATATATATCCTGATATTTGTTCAAATTTATCTCATCTAATAGAAAATAGATATGTTTGGTCTATTTTTAAAACATTATCTTTTTTAACCCATATTTATTCTTAACAGTATATCATGTATTTTACACTATGATGGTTAATACAATTACTATAGATTTCCAAAAGAACACTCAATGAGACATTTATGAAATTTAATGACTCATAACAGTAATTTTAAATACAGTTGTATTTTTAAAAATTTTTTATCATTTAATTAAATATTTTATATTTTAAAATACCATTAAATACAATTTTGACACGATTCATTTTATGATATTTTTAAAATATAATGAGAATGATATAATTTCTAAACAATTATATTCCAAAATCAAAAACCTAAAAAATTTATCCATAAAATGTATATATGACATTTATAATCTCAAATTTTATTTATTTTAATATTTATAATTTGATTTATTTGATTCCTTCATTAATTAATAAATTAATACATCATAATTGTATCACCATTAAATTTAATTATTTATTTCATACAAATTATAAATACATTTCTATGATTTAGTTAAACATTATATATTTATAAATAATACTAATAGTCCAATATATCCCCTATATAACCCCATTTTATAGATTGTTTAAATGAAAAAAACAAGGATGTGACAAAATTTTCCTTCTTTTTTAATATAATATCATAAATGACTTACTCACATCCAAGTGGATTCCAAATAATATAACATCCCCTAAATAATTATTATTTTAAAACATCACTCATGTAATGAAATTAGATCATTTTTTATGGTGATTTTATATTATTTATAGTATTATTTTTAAATTTAATTACCCAGTTTATCCTTAATTGTGGTAATAAAATAATACGAAATTTACAATTAATGATGTAAAATTTTAAAAAAAGACCAATTTAAATAATTTGTATGTTTTTATTATAAACATGGAATCAATTTTATAGTCAATTTACATCCAATGGATTTGTGAAAGGAGTTATAGAAATGAGATGTAATCCTATTATCTCTTTCTAACACTGCTCAAACTCGTACAAAATTCATTATTACCTCTTCTCAGATATTGATTTTTGACAATTCCATAACTGTATTTGAATGGTGATTATGGATGAAATGATATAACTTTTCAATCCGGTCTATTATCACCCAAATAACATGGTGATTCATAACTGTTCATGGAAGACCAATTTTAAAATCCATAGCTATCTTATTCGCATTTACAAGCTGTTATAGGTAATGAATGAAACAAACTTGTTGGTTACTGGTGATATACCTTAACCTACTTAATAATTAATAATCTTGAAGCAAACATATCTACTTTTCCTTTCACATCATGCCACCAAAATTGTTCTTACAATTTCTTCTACATATTTTGTATTCCAAGATTAAAACCCCATATCATGTTCTGGTAAACATGAAGATTTTATTCATGACTATCCATATATGTGAATATATGATTTTTGAATAATAACATTGAACCTGCATCCGTCCTCCTACCCTCAATGGTCTCCCCACCATTATGTTTTGACTTCCTAGAAACAAATTCTATATCTTATCTTTTTGCCTCCGTAACTATATTTAATGAAATAGAAACAAAAAATAGGAAAGAAGGTCTCAAATTCACCTTGGTCTTTACATTCTAGGTTCATGCCAGTATGAAATGATATCAACATCCACTAATAGGAAGCTTCTATTTCCAATTGAGCATGCAATGTTTTTATCAACACATCGACTACCAAACATTACATTCCTGATGTATACATTATGTCAAAGTCAAACAATAATAGATATTTCATCCATATTTTTTGTCTCATGTTCAAATCCCTTTTTGATAAAATAAATTTCACTATCTTATGATATGTAAACATGGTGAATTTATAACCAATCGGGTAATGACACAAATTATGCAATTCATAGACTATAGTAGCTAACTTCAAATTTTGTGTTGGGTAGTTTTTCTCATGCACTAGTGAAGTCTATTATCCCTTAGAATCAACATGATCTCCATACAAGAGAACACATCCCAACCTAGATCTCAATGTATCACAATACATCACATTCCATTTCCCTAATTCTAGAAAGATCAAGACTAGCATTGATGTGAAGAAAAATTTCATCTATTGAAATGATTTTTTTAAATTTTTCATTCCATTGGAATGGAACATTCTTTTTTTTAATAACTATAATATAAAAATTTAGTCATGATAAATATTGAAAAAATAATAAATTACCAACTAGACCATAGAAACTCTATATTTCAAAGACATTATTTGGTTGTTTCCAATAGATAACTACATTTATCTTCTCTAAATCCACATAAATACACATTAAAAAGATTTCATGTAGATAGAAAATACCTATTATAAGAAATAATAACACATTGATAATTTGGAATAAAATCGATGAACCCTCAAGATTCCCAACACTATATCCAACTATTTCTCTTGCTCATCCATTATCCTTGAATACATCAATATGTCATCCACAAACTACAACATAAAATATTCGAGACAGCTATGAAATATATGATTCATCAATTCAATAAAGACTTCCGGGGAATTTGTGAGACAGAATGGCATTACAACATATTGAAAATGGTCATATATTTTACATAAATATTTATTTTGGATATCCATTTTTGGAACCCGTAATTTTTTATATCATGAACGTATGTCAATTATAGAAAACAACTACACTCCCCTCAAATGATAAAACAAATCATCAATGCGTGGAATTTTATACCTATTCTTTATTGTAACTTAGTTAAGATAATGATAATCCACACATATCCAAAGGGATCAATATTTCTTTTTGACATTCAAGAATGGTGCTACCCATGATGACAATCTCAATTGAATGATATCATTACATTTTGTCTCTTACAACTGCACTTTTAATTCCTTTCATTTTGTTTGTTCCATATGACAATGTTGAAGTGAAGTGGGGCTGGTCCCCTAAAAGAGACCAATCATAAACCTCATATCCCTTATCGGTGGTATCCCTTAAAAATTCCTGAAAATGTCATCCAGAAGTAGATCCACATGTTCCGAAAAATTCTAATCTCGATCACTTCCATCATTTACAAATTCAAATATTCCAACTAGTATGATATCATTCCAACATCTTGTTCCAATAATCCCATTTCACCTACCTTTAAATTTGGTTCCCCTCAAAAGATATGCTCAACAACATATTCTTTTTTATAAATGAACATTTGGGTATAATTTTAAATTTGATCCATAAATGTTTCCAACCAATCCATTCTAATGATTATATCCTATAAAACCATCTTAGGAATATAAAAGTCTCATATTTTATCGGATCCATCAACAGTTATAGAACATTTTTAACAAATAAGGGCTCAATATTCTATTTCACCTAGAGGAGTTCGATGTTTTAATATAGAAGAAATCATCTCCACTTTTTTATTCACCAAATAAATAGAGTGAGAAAGAAGTTTGGAATATGAAGAACCTATATTTGAAAAATATTGAATAAGGGAAAATTTAAAAGAATCATACCACTCACCATCGATGGTCTAGAATGATCATCCACGATAACTTGCTCCACTCAATATAATTTCTTCCCCACAACACATTGTTCCTTGTTTCCTTCTTGAGATTTACATTGCTGAGGAGTCATGGTATTCCTACAATCACTATGGCCCACTCAATTCTAATGAAGAGACTAATTCTTATGGCATTGTCCCATCAGAGAATATGATTCCTACAACACTTGAGAGGTGTACCAAACACGCTTCCATAGTGAACTATGACAATAACATTAATGATTATCCCAATGATTTTAACTATGTCAATCTCTAGGAGGTTTCATACACTATCACATAATTTTGTCAAATGAAACACATTGAAAATATCAAGGCTGACTCATTGGTTTTGGGGGAGAATTAAACAACCCATTCATTTGATTCTAAACTATAATACTTCCTTGGAAATAGGTTTCCCTCTTTATATTCCTCCCAAATTTAGAGTCTTCCCCATTCCTATGGGTATCAACATGAATCCTTATACCATAGCTCTTATGATATCAATTTCTTCTAATGTAAATCTATTAACCATCTCTATATAGTCTATGATACCAAGCACAAAAATGATTGAGTGAATTTCCTACCTCATACCCAAGTCAAGGATTTGTGTCTTTGATGATGCACTAGCAGTTAATTAGGCTGAAAATTGCACTAATTTAATGAATTTTACAACATTCCATATGAAATATATATTTCCATACTTCAAAATGAAGAATTCATCCATTATATGAATTCGAAAAGTGTAAGGATATATGTTTTTGTTGAAAAATTCTTCAAAATGATCCCATGATTGCACTTGGTTTAATTTTTCCTGATCCGATTAATCTAACCGTTGGCATGCAATATCTTCTAGTATATAATCCACCAACTTCAAATTTAGCTAATCTTGTCTTCTAAGGAAATCAACGATATGATTCATCTAATTTATCTACACCTCTATATTCTCAGGTTTATAATAACCATGAAATATAGGTGGATTGTTATTATATATTTTAGAAGAATGATCCATTTTCATAGAATCATCCAACTTCTTCCCTAAATCCACAGCATGAATCACTTGTAAAATACTATAAACCAACTATTGTTCACCTGTGGCAATGGTGACACTGCATTTAAAACAGCTTCTTCGGGTTGGTTTTTACGATTTCTACCAGGTTCCACTTTATGAACAAACAAAAAATGTCATAAGTTTCACTCTCTTGATATTGAAGGCTTAAAATATCTTATTTTACAATGTCATATTATCAAAACATTTCTTTCCCAAATTCAACATTTCCATAATCCTTAATTTTTTAAAATGACATCATAATTTTGAAAATCAAACCATTTTAAAAAAAACTAATCATGATCCTTCTAAAAATATATCATTTCAACAAAAAATCATTTTCAAAACATTAACACATTAAAAAAACCATAAATAATTACTAAAAATCATATACACACTCTAAGAGGGATTTCATTTCTATAATGAATGTCATGCTCATCTCATTGGCTAAACCCCTGACAATGAAATTATGATGCTTATAACTTTATCCAAAACACATATGTAACCAATTCTCTATTAACTAAATGTTTATCATATAAAGGATGTATTTGTTTTTTATGATCTAAATATCAAGTCCTGATAATCCTTCTCCATTAATACATCAAAAATCCCGGGAAAACCCAAAGATGAATTTCAACTTTGCGACTGATAGAACTGATGACCCCTTGTTCCACAAAGATAGTTGGAAGGACCAATAATGATATCACTTGTAACATACATCTTCTTCTCATTGGATAGAGAATGAGGAAGTTTTTTTACTAGTTCATAATCGACATCACCCAGATACTAATGGATGAAAATAAATTCCAAGGGTTTAATTAATATTTGGGGGATAATTTTCCCCTATAAAATAAAACAACCAACCAAACATTCCATAACCCAATAACCATTATATAATTCCTGAAATAAATGAAATATAACTAAAAAAATGCCATTTATATCAAAATAAACTAAAAATATTTCCATAGTAGAATGCTACAAAACATCCAAATAAAAAACAAAAGACTATAATGTTACTCCCCAAGCTTCTGCATTCTGCTTATCTTTGAATAAAATAATATCTTGCGTTGAATGCAACATCGAGTTCTAACACACCAAGACCTATCAAACTAGGAGTTATGAATAAAAATTCCAACGTTTTTGAAATTTTATAAATTATTTTTTCAAATATGTCTTCATATTTGGATTCGTAATATCAAAATTAGCATAGAGTGAATTTTTGGTATTTTCTGAAAACATTCATTTTTTCAAGAATAGGGAAACAAACTGGGTTATTGTTTAAAACCATTTTGTTTAATTATTAGTTTTTTATTTAAATTTATATTAAGTAAAAATATATACATAATACCTATATATTTTCAATGTAATTCATTGGAAACATTTTATAATATATATATATATATAATTTTATTGAACTTTTTACCATCTTTTAAACACCTTCGAGGCACATTTGAAAATTTGTGTAAAACGTAATTTTACCCCTTCTATGAATTGAATTTCAAAAATCAGAGAGACATAGTTGACATTAGATAGTATAATGTGGTTCAATAATATGAAAATAATTTTTGGAGAATAGTAACATTGGACTTTTATTTACCACGATTAAATGTAAAATGCTTAATTAAAGGTAAAAAATTATATTATTATTACCCTAAAACATGTCCTAATTATGTTGGATAAGTGTATTTAGTATAAAATCAATATTATAAATAATTAATGATACCTTTGGTCAACATAAATTATATTAGGAAATTTATTGTTATTTTATTTAAAGAAGAGTTAAAAGTGTTAAATTCAATTCTTAACAACTAAACCATTTTTAATATAGTGTTATACATAAGATAAATGAGACAATAAATATTTATTAGAATGATAAAAATATTTCCTATATGATTTTATTTTATTTATAAATTGTAGACATTAAATAATTAAATTTATTAATTGACATAATGAGGATGCAGTAATTAAATTATTAATGAAATATTAAAATAATTGATATTACAAATACCCATAAAAAACTAAATTGAGACTTATGATGAATTCCACTAATTTTATAGGTTAATATGACAATTTAGGGGTTATGAAATAAATTTTTTTCTAATTGATAATGTGTTATGACTTCCACAAAAACAACATACAAAATAGTGTGCAAATTGACATAAATGAGTTTTTAAAACTAATACTATATTTATAATTGATATAATATTCATAAAAATATAAGTTTATTTTAAATACAATAGATAAGGTTTTATATATTCATAATTAAACACTTGGGTTTATATTAAAATTTTATAATATTTTTATAAACCATTTATTATATTAATACAAGAATATATGGTAAAAGTTAAACAACTTAACTAAGAGTTAAATATAAAAGATACACTTAATATGGTGACCTAAACCTGTATAAAACCTATTGGTTGAGAGGTTTTCAACCAATACCCACCTTATCCCAGAAATAAATCATTTTTTAGACATTATAAACTGAATATGATTGTGTTATAAAATAATATTTCAAGTTTTTCCTAAAGTGACCCTCACCACCTTTTATAAAAGGGCACTTCCCATTCTCTTAAAATAACACCTCCAAATCCATTTTTCATGGCCAAACCCTAGTCAAATATCCTACCAACTACCATAAATTCGTCCTATGGGCCATAATTTTATCATAATTCCATCATAAGGAGCCCTTTTTATCAACTCAAAAGGAAACACCCGAAGAAGAGGTAATAATTTCACCACCTCTTTCAACGTACTTTTCTTCTTCCACTTCCTCTTTCATTGTTGTTTCCATACAAAAATAATGGCTATAGTACCTTATAAAATGTATTATGTTGTAATAAATATATTATAACCACATACATTATTCAATCAATCCTATTAATGATAAGTTACCAAACATGTGAATGTACGGCTTACCGTCTCCACGTCGTGGTGTAGTTTGTTATTCAAACACATCATTTTTTGGATGGGTATAATAATGTGAATAAGTGATATAAATAATAAATATAACATGTTTAGTATTATTTATATATTATATACCATCCAATTACATAATATTTCACTATCAGTAAAATGATATTGTCACTCATCTGTACGTACAGATTACTGTCTCCACGAATTCGATGAAATTCACTCCCCATAGAAACTATTCAAGAATAATTATCTCTTTATGATTAAAAATAATTTCTAAGAAATTAATATCATTTTGTATATTAATAAAATAAATTCTATCTAAAACAAACATTGATTAAGTAACCATGAATATGATGGAAAATGAATCAGTTAAACACCTGAAACAATGATATTGCTGAAATATTATTAACAAAACGACAATAGAATATCATATATGATATCATATTTATATATCTGCTTCTTTTTCAATTTAATAATAGTTATTTAACTCTTATACTAGAGTTTTATGTACCCTAGAAAAAGTAAAACTCACGGAAAGGATTAATTCTAAAATCTATTCATTATCCAAGGTAGTTTATACATGAGTATCTACTGGAACCTCTTTATCATCCACATAGATGTTTCTTAAAAATGTATTTCCAAATTTTTTTACTATTTCCAAGAATATTGGTTATAGTATTTTATACACATTTTGGACTTTTTTATAAAAATTTTGTAGAAGAATATTTCCATCATTTTCCGAACAAGGTCATTTGCATCCTTTTTGATAAAATTAAAGAAAGAATGTTTTTAATTTATACGGCGAGTGCCGATATTTTCCACCATTATAACTCCTTTAAGATTCACTTGAAAACTTATTAGATTATTTTAAAAATAAATGTTTCTTTTATAATTTTGTTGCTTTTAAATGATTTCAAAATACAAATAGATATTTCATTCAAATAGTTTTTACATCATCTATGCCATCATTCTTTTGATGGATTTTACACTTATTTGAAGTTGATTTATTATGATATAATCTTCCATATTGTATTGAAGTTTTTGTGATATGTTGGACTATTGATGTGATATTTTTATTACATACATTTTTTATAGTTAAAGTATTAAAATTTCAAATTCTATTTTTAATACGAATGGTTATGTTATGTTTCAAACATTTCTTTTAAGGAATGATTTGGACATAATATGTGACTGGTGGAGCCTACTATAGCTTCTCAATGCATCAGTAGGTGTCATGAGACAAACTATTTTATTGGAACAAGGCCATGAAAAAATCTTATTTGTTGTCTGGGCACAAGGCCTTGACTATGTTGTTATGATGTCTTACATTATGCATCCCATCATTATGAAATTGGATATTGATATTACATGTGATTATACGACTAGTTGAATATTAATTTCAATATGTAAATGGAATTATTAGATTTATCATTACCATATTATATTTAACTTTATTTTTAAAAGTATTGAATTTTAGTCACATACAATACCTTAATGTTTTATGCACACTTATAAAAGTTCCCGCTATATTTTAATCCATACTAAACAGCTTATCACACCCCTTTCTATGTTTTATTTTTACCAGGATGAGAAAAAGTATTTTATGACTGACCTACATTGATAGTTTACGGAATATTAATGCATTAAAATGATACATAATGTTGTGGTTTTTTATTTCATAATGTAATGTAAAACATATGTTTGTATCTAATACTTATAAGGATACTAAATAGATCGGTGTTTCAGGAGGTGAACACTTGTGATCGTGCCAATGTTATGTAATAATGCACTGACTCTAGGTAACTAGGTTCAAGGAATTACAGTTGGTATCAGATGATGTTTAGTACAATCCTTGGAAGCTAGATTTAGAAAAAAAACTCTAATTAGTGAACATTACCTGAAGATAGACTTTGAGGATTCGTATAAAAGAACCTCATAGAATTTTGTTAATGTAGAGATGTTTTTGAGTTTTCCAAGAAATACATCCCAATCTATATACGAACAAGTAGAGGAAGCTTTATAATAGATGTACCTAGGTGTTAAAGAACCAACAAGGAGTTTTGGGCATTATCCAGGTTATCCTGGTACACCACAACAGGCCCTTCTGCAGTATTGGGTAGAGCACTCCCAGGAGATATTATTAGGATAATTCACATTTTCCTTAAAAACCATTATATTGGATTTAAATGTATATAACTCTATAATGATATCAATTTTATGATTATGGATTTTATTCATAATTTGTTCAATTTATGTTAAGTGTTTTACAATATTGGAATTATATCTTGCGATTCATAAACTAATATAGTGTATGCGATTAATTTGAAATGGCACCTAGTGGATGGAATGGAAACTATATAAACCCATGTAAAATATGTAGGTATTTTCATTCTACTCAAGATAATAATATTGGAGCTGGTGATGCAACTGGTGTTGATCAGCTTATCACCGTACTGGGAAATCTCAATATAGTAATGAATAATAACCTTACCTGTATGGATCTCCGTGATCCAAAATATGAAGGATCAATGTTATACCACTTCATGAGAAAAAACAAAAAAAATCAATGGGACTACAAATCCATTTCTTTCTACGAAATCGATAAGTTCCTTATAGAAAATATTTCATGATTTGGGGACTAGTGAAAGGAAAAATGTTTTCATGGATGTTTATCGCATCATGGGAGATGCAGATCCATAGTGGTAAATAATTTTAAACACAATCGAAGATGAAAAAGTATCAAATATGGAATGGTAGGAGTTTAAAGATATTTTCGTAAAAAAATTACATCCATTGTGACAATCAGGAAAATATGGAAAGACAATTTTTGAGTCTAAGGAAAAAGGAGGATGAGAATGTCGCAATGTATGAGGATAACTTCACAAGTATAGCAAGGCTTGTAGAAGATTATATAAATAACCCATGGAGTAAGATTGATCAATTATTTGTTGGGTAAAAACCATTTCTCCACCGAGCATTAGTATCAAAATCCTCCTCATCGTATGTTGATATTGTCTCATGTACTATCAATACAGAAAAAGATTTCTCTAAGTCTTATGATTATAAAGTAAATCAATATAAGAAGAGATCTACTGAACACTCCGGAAATGAATATAAAAATAATAAGCGGAAATTTGAATTTCCATCCTATGGTAAATGTTGGAAGAAACACCCCGGTACTTTCCTGATGGGAATGAGAGTCTGTAACAAGTGTAGTGAAAAAGGCCACCATACTCGTGACTAAATGGGAAATAAAATGGTTTTCAATGTTTAATGCTACAATTATAGATAAATGGGGTATTATGCAAATGAATGTACTAAGTGCCAAAGAAACATACCACAGAAATGGACAATGGATAAAAGCTATGTTTATGCGATCACTACTGCTATGGTTGAAGCTCTAAAAATGTTGTGGCTTGTAATTTAATGGTTTCTACAAGTTAATACAATGCATTATTTGATTCTGGATCAAAGAGTTGTTTCACATCCTCCTAGTTTTCTAAGAAAATTATATATTTCAAATTTGATTTAATAATGTTGTTTTCCATAAAAACTCACAAGGGAATTATCATTGCAACTATGTTTTTTGAATCAGTCCCCATTAGGGCTTATAAATGTTCTTTATCTACTGATATCATCGCCATACCCATGATTTAATTTAAGATAATCCTCGGTATGGATTGAATTTTGGACCATGATGCGAAAATTTATTTTATGAAGAAGTGGTTTCCATTTTCAATGATGATAAGAAGTGGCTTATCTTTAGAGAAGAAATTTCACCACCTGTTTATTATCTAGATAATCCCCCAGAAGTTCTACTAAATTAAATTATTGTGGAGGAAGAGAATGAAATAACAATAGTTGAGGAAATGAATGTTCCAATAGACGATGTACCTATTGTACAATATTATGTTGATTTTTTCTAGATGATTTACCTGGACATGAATCAGACTGAGAAATTGACTTTTCCTTTGATTTAATTCCTAGTTCAAGGACCATATTGAAGATCCCTTATAGAATGGACACTATAGAATTTGTAGAACTAAATAAACAACTAGATTAATTGAGTAATAAAGGATTTATCCTCCCTAGTGATTCATGATGGGGAGCCCCTAATCATTTTGTTAAGATGAAAGATGGAACTATGTGGTTTTGCATTGACTATAGGGAGATCAGTGATATAAGAATAAAGAACAAGTATCTCGTACATCGCATTGATGATTTATTTGATCAACTTCATAGAGCTCAATATTTTTCAAAGATTGACCATCGATCTTGATATCATCAGTTGTGTGTGAAGAAGGAAGACATTATGAAGACAATATTTCGTACCAGTTATGACCATTATGAGTTTACAGTAATGTCTTTTCTACTGACTAATGCACACTCTATTTTCATGGATCTAATGAATAGGGTTTTCATGGAATATCTTGAAGACATAGTAATGGTATTTATTTATAATATCATGGTATTCTAAAAAATCTATGGTTATCATGAAAAAAATTGATTTTTATTCTAAAAACCTTCATAATAAATGAATTATATATGATTTTTAGCAATTTTGAATTATGGATTCCATAAATTTCTTTTCAAAGCCATATTTTCTCTGAGGATGGATTCTCGGTCGATCCTTCAAACACCAAGGCAATCAAATAATGGCCATCCCCGATAGATATAACTATTGTATGTATTTTTATTGGTTTAACAGATTATTATCAACATTTTATCCAGAATATTGCCCAATTAGATAACCCATTAACCAAGCTCACACGTAATGGTGTTAAATTTTTTTGGAAAAAGGAGTTTGAATTTTTTTTGAAAAACTAAAGTGAATATTAGTAAATGATCTTATCTTGAATCTACCATCAATGAATGATGGGTTTGTTATTTATAGTGATGCATCAAATAAAGGACTAGGTTTTGTCGTTATGCAAAATTATCGAGTAATTTCATATGCATCAAGACAAATAATAATTCATGAACAAAACTATCCCCATCATGATCTTGAGTTAGCAGCTGTAATATTTTCATTGAAGATATAGAGACACTATATCAATGTTTAAAATTGTGAGTTATATGCTGATCAAAAGAGTTTGATTTATATTTTCTGACAAAAAGAACTCAACATGAGGCAAAGAAGATGGATTGAAATTCTCACGGATTATGATTTCAGCATACACTACCACCTTGGGAAGGAAAATAAGGTGGACGATGCTTTGAGCCAAAATGATCATAGAGTTTTGAAAAAGATGAGATATGAAAGGGATCCTATTTTAATAGATCAATTAAATATGGATATGAGAATAATCATGGAAGGTTAAACATCAATAACTTTTCAAATTTATTCTTATCCCACTTTACAAGAAATGATTAAAAGTTCTCAGACAGATGATGAGGAGTTTCAAAAGAAAATTAATGCTGTGAATGATGGGAGATTGATTGACTTCTTTTATGATGATGTAATTTGAAAATATGGAAAAATACATTGTGTTCCTGATATACCTGATCTAAAAATGTAATAATTTGATGATTCTCATATCTCCAATTTCTCTATACACCCTGGTAGCATTAGGATATATAGTGATTTGAAGTAACATTTATGGTGGGACAACATGAAGAGGGATATTTCTTACTATTTGTCAAGATGTTTGGTTTGGCAATAGGTTATGGCTAGAAGAAAAAATCCTAGAGGGGTCATTCAACCTCTTCCCATACCTGAGTGGAAATGGGATGATATTATGATGGAATTTGTCATGGGGCCACAAAGATCTCATAGAAGGAAAGATTCCATATGGGTCATTATTGATCATATTATCAATTCAGCACATTTTTTTGATATAAGAGATGATTTACCACATAAATGTCTAGAAAGACAATATATTAATGATTTTTTAAAACTACATGGAGTACCCCTATCAATTTTTTCTGATCGTGATCCCCGTTTTACATCAAGATTCTGGAAAATTCTTTAGAATGCCTTGGATAGTGAACTTTGTTTAAGCACAACCTTCCACCCACAAACTGATGGATAATCAAAATGTACTATTCAATCCTTAGAAGTTATTTTGAGATCTTGCTCACTTGATTTTCAAGGATTGTGGGATCAATAAGTACCTATGATAGAATTTTCCTATAACAATACCTTCCAATAAAGTATTCAGATGGCACAAAATGAAGCGTTATATAGAAAAATATGTCGCACACCAACTTGTAGGGAGGATTTTTCAGAATGATAACTCATTGGCCCAAAACATGCTGAGGAAAAAATGGAAAAGGTGAAGGTCCTCTAAACCCACATAAAAGAAGTATAAATTATAAAAAAGAGCATTGCTAATAACTGATGGAATGATTTCTAATTTCAAGTAGTTGATCTTTTTTTTATGCAGGTATCTCAATGGAAGGTTATCATATGATTCGGTATGAAGGGAAAATAAAATCCCAAGAACATCGCACCTTTTAAAATATTAGAATCAATTGGAGTTGTAACTAATCGATTGGAAATGCCACCATGTCTCTTGAAAGTTCATGATGTGTTCCATGTATCATAGTTGATAAAATAAATGCCTGACCCAAAGCATGTACTCACCTATGATGAAATATAATTGGAACCTGATCTGTATAATTTTGAAGATCCTGTCATGATTATGGATATCAGAGAACATGTACTGAGAAACCGGACGACTCGTCTGATGAATGTTCTATAGAGAAACCATAAGATGGAAGATGCAACGTGGAAACCCGAGGATCTAATAATAAAAGACCATCCAAATATTATTATGCTGTAATATTCTAGAAATTCTCAGGATGAAATTATTTGAAGTATGTAACAGTTTAACACCTCAAGCTTCCATGGTATAATTCTCTTTAAATAATAGAATAGCCTGCATAGTATAGAATTTCATGTTATAACACACCAAGACCAATAAAACAAGACTTTATGAATAGTAATACCCACGTTTTGAAATTTTATAAATTTAATTTTTCAATTTGGACTTTAGTTTTTGGATTTGGATTATCAAAATTTGCATTGGGTGAATATTTGGTATTTTTCTTGAAAAATTCAAATTATGATGAATTCTGAAAAACCCTGCGTTATTATTTAAAATAAACATTTTATTTATATAATTAGTAATCTTATTTAAATTTATATTATTAATAAATAGTTACATAATACCTATATTTTTTCAATTTAATTAATTGGAGTAATTTTATAATAATATTAGATATATAAAATTTTATCGAACTTTTTACCGTCTTTTACCCACCTTCTAGTCACATTTGCAAATTTTCCAAAAATGTTATTTTACTACTTATGTTATTTGAATTTGAAAAATTCTATTGACTTGGTGGATATCAGTAATCAAAATGTGGTTCAATAATATGAAAATAATTTTTGGTGAATAGTAACTTTTTTACTTTTGTTTACCATGGTTAAAATTAAATATTTTAATTAAAGGAAGAAAATGATATTATAATTATCCTAACACGGGTCCAAATTCTATTGGATAAGTTTATTTCAGCTAAAATCATCCTTATAAATAAAATATGATATTTTTTTTCCTTTTGGATTTGATTAGGTCATTAATTATTATTTTATTTAAAAATGAGTTAAAAGTGTTAAATTCAATGATTAATAAATAAAAAAAAATAATATTGGGATATATATAAGATAAATTTGAGATTAAAAAATCTTTATAAATATAAATATATATCCTACATAATGGTATTTTAATTATAATTTTTATATATTAAATAATTAAATTTAATTATGACACAATCAAGATGGAGTAATTACCTTATTAATGAAAGATTAAAATAATTTATATCATAAATATCTAAAAATATGTAAATTGAGAGTTATTATGAATTAAAATAATTTTCTATGTTAATACGAAATTATAGGGTTTATTAAATTAATTTTTTCAGAGTTATATTGTTTTTATGACTTCACAAAAATAGAATACCAAATCATGTGAAAATTCACATAAATGAGTTTTTAAAACAAATATAACATTATTTATTTATATAATATTCCAAAAAAATATAGGATCCAGCCAAAGGACATAGATAATGATATATATATCTATAATGAACCACTTGGGGTTCTCTTGGATTTTTATTGTATGCTTATTAACCATTTATTATAATAATATAAGAATACATGGTAAAAGTTAAACTATTTAACTAAGTGTTAAATATAAAAGATAAGGTTAATATGGTGACCTAAACCAATCTAAAACCTATAAGTTGAGATTTTTTCGACCTATACCTACCTAATTATTGAAATAAATCATTTTAGATCCATTATAAATAAAAAATGATTGTGTAAGAATATAATATTTCATGCTTTTCCTAAAGTGACACTCACCTCTCTTATAAAAGGGAACTTCCACTTCTATCAAAACCACAGCCCTAAATCCATTTATATTGTCCAAATACATCTCAAATATCTTCCAGACTACCCTCACATCAACCTAGAGTCCATACATTGATCATAAAGACATCTTAAAGAGCCCTTTTGATCAACTCCAAAGGAAACACCTGAAGAAGAGGAAATAATTTCACCACTTTTTTCAATGTTATTTTCTTCTTCAACTTCCTATTTCTTTGTTTTTTCCATAAAAAAATATCAACTACAATACCTTATACACACTATTATGTTACTATAAATATGTTACAACTATATTCATTATTCTATCCATCCAATGAATGACAAGTCACCATGTGTGCGTATGTACAACTTACCATCTCCATGTTGCGGTGTAGTTTGTTATTCAAACACTTAATTATGTGTATGGGTATAATAATGAGAATAACTGATGTAAAAAATAATTATAAAATGTTAAGGATTCTATATATATGAGATAACATCCAATTACATATGATTTCACCATCAATAAAATGATATTGTTTCATGAGCGTATATACGAATTATTGTCTCCATGAACGCGATGAAATTCATTCCCCATCATAACCATTCTATAATAATATTTATTTTATTATTAATAGTAATTTTTAAGAACATAATGACATTTGGTATATAAATCAAATACATCTTATCCATAAAAAACAAAGCTTACGTAACCAAACATATAATAGAAAACGAATCCATTAAACACCTGAAACAATGATACTATTGAAATACTATTAACAATGCAATATTAGAAGATCTTATTTGATATCATATTTATATATGTGGTTCTTGTATAATTTAATAAAAATGATTTATCTATTATACCGGAGGTTAACATAACCTCGATCAAGGAAAAGTACTGGGTAAGGGTTAATTCTACAATCTCTTCATTATCTGTGGTTGTTTAAATGTGAGTATCTAATAGGACCTCTTCATCAGCCTCATCCATATTTCTTAAAAATGTATATAACAATATTTTTACTATTTCCTAAACTATGGTTTAAATCCATTTATACCCTTGTATTACTTTTTATAAAATGTTTATAAATGAATCTTTCTGTCATTTTCCAAACATGGTCCATTCTGAACATTTCAACACAATTAATGAAGGAATGTTTTTTAACGCATAAAAATTGTGCTGCTATTTTTTCCATTATAACACCTTTGAGGCTTACCTTACAATATATTAAGAGTATTTGAGAAATAAATGTTTTATTTTATAATTATTCTACTTTTAAATGATTCCAAAATAGAAAGACATATTTCTCTCAAATACTTTTGATTTTATCTATGTCAACATCCTCTGATGGCTATTACACTTATTTTAAGTTTTTTTATTATGATACAATCATCCATATTGTATTAAAGGTTTTGTGATTTGTTTTACTATGGATGTGTTATTTTTATACCAATCATGGATTAGGGTTAATGTATTAGAATTTCTTAGTCTAGTTCTAATACGAATGTTTATGTTATGTTTCAATATTATCATATGAGGAATTCATTGGACTTTGTATGTGATGCGTAGAGACCGCTATAGCTCCTCAATGCATTGGTGGGTCTCATGAGACAAACTTGTGTCTTGGCATAAGGCCATTAAAATAATATTTGTATTATAGGCATGAGGCTTTTACAATGTGGTTATGACGTCTGACATTATGCATTCCATCACTATGAAATAGGATATTGATATTACATGGGATTATTCAACTAATAGAATATCCATGTGAATAATTAATTGGAATTATTTGATTTACCTTTTGATGATTATTCTGAATTTTATATTTAAAAGGCTTCTGTTTTAGTCTTATGAATTTCCTTAAATGTTTATGCTTATTTACAGATGTTTTAGCTATATTGTTATCCTTAATAAGAACCACATCTCACCACTTTATATCTTTTATTTCTCCAAGGATGTGAAGAATTATACTATGAATGACCTACTGGGATAGTCTAACAGAGATGAATGTGTTAAAAAAAGACACAGTGTGATTTTTTTCAATTCATAATGTAATATAAAACTTATGTTTGTATCTAATACATTCAACAGTACTAAACTGGCCTATAATTTCTCGTATTTTCCATTTATTATTTTTAAATATTATATGGAATTATTTAGAGACCGGTCGTGAAGATGACACTTCATTTCGAGGTTCAGTGAGCCTGGAATTGTGGTTTGAAATTTTTTAGTTAAGTGAGTCGGCACTTGTGCACGGTTGTGGCAGTTTCCAAATGGTTTCCCGAATTAAAAAACTGAGCACACCATTGCGTCCGGGACAACGAATTTACCTAAAATGAGGCTAACCTCAACCGGTGTGGGTCGAGAGAAAAAGTTAATTTCCGGACGTTTAAAAAAAATAAATACAATAAAATAAAATAAAAAACTAAATTATTATTTTAGATTATGGAAAAAAAACACTGCAACGTGGAAAAAGGTGCAGTTGTTTCCTTACATAAATGCGGTGTCATAATGACAAAAAAATGGAAAGCTGGACTCTTTAATACGCAGCATTGGGATGTTTGTTCTCTTAACTAATATCGTGTCATAATGACTCAAGAATAGGTAAGTAGAAGTCATTAACACCTCCACCTAATTAACTACAAATCATGTTTCCATTTTTATGGGTCAAGCAATTGGTGGTCGTCGACAAACTTTTGGGAGAAATTATTGGAGGATCCACAGTGCGTTGGAAGAAACTCTCGGCGATGAATGACGACGGATTGAAGTCAAGAATCACTACGCCAACAACGTCGAATGTTCTCGATGACAACGGAAGTGCAACACTTTCGTCAATGATTGATCCTTTCAAAAGGTAGTTTTTTTTTTATTTCAATTCCTTTGCCCCATTTTTGAGTTTAAATGATGAACGCGGATCAACCGTGAACAAGTTGATCTGTAGATTCATATGTTCTTGCGAGAGGGTTTTCTTTGGGATAATTTTGGGGAATTGATCCATGTTTTTATTTTATATTTATCTCTATTCCGTTTAAACCTATTAATTGGAGCGGATCAATTCTGTGACGAATGACGGTGGAGGTTCGTTCCTCGATTTTTTTCTTGGATTTCCTCCCACTTTTTTTCTCATGTGTTCTTCACGTTCTTCACAGGGCGATGAACAAAGGATCGTTGCGCATCCGTTCCATGATGGAAAAATCTCAAATTGAAGTTTCATCATCGAAACGACCTTGTGGAGATGCGGCGATGATGGAAGATGATGAGTCGGTACAGATCAGAAAGGGATGTTCTTCGAGCATTCTTCACGCGGAAGATAACATCATGCTTTCGGGCCCGATCATAGGCCCGAAAACGATGGATGCAGCTTTGTGGTGTCAGGGAAACCAAAACCAGGATGTTTTGTGGTGATTGGACAGCCAGATTGATGATTGGAGCACCATAGGAGGCGCACCAGCGAAGGGCATATTTTTGTAAATTTCCAGAATACATGTTGTGTACTTATGAAGTACATGCCATGTAGTAATGGCGGCAGTGGCTAGGGTTTTGAGGTCAGAGAGGAGTAGCGCGGCATGTGACCTCGGTCACATGACGTGTTGGACTTCCCCTGAAACTCGGCGTGTAATTTGGGTAGTACACAGACACGGGATAAGCTAAACGGCTTCAGGCGGCACGACGTGTACAACATGACGGATGTGGCTACATGTATCTCGGCATGTATCTCACTGATACACAGACACAGGATGGAGTACCCGGCCGAGTACTAAATCACATGGCCAGGTGAGGCCAGTAACGTCGGTCACCCCGTGTGCAGATTACACGGGTTGGTGTACACAGGTTGACGACCGTGTACGGGAACATGGACAGAGTACACAGAGCCAACCCTAATTACTCGGACACATCATGTACATCGTACTACATGTCGTGTACTATGTTTTTTCTAAACGACCAGCCATTAACACGGGCCGTTGTACACGGGTAGTACCCGGGGTCAGACAACACGGCATGTACCTTTTCTACAAGTCATGTACTTTTTGGGAAACAGGATGGTCATTTCTTTTACCGTACCATGTACATCTTTTATTTGGGTTAGTGGACCTTCTTCTCGTTCCCCTGAATGTTAGGCATCATTTCCCACTCAGGAGTATAATCCCTTCAACAAGACATTTTGTGATAGAGTCAGGCATCCATCCGAGAGGCCCAGATCGAGATCCTCTATCCATTACTAACCCTAGGTAGAGTCAGGAATCGACGTGACCAACCTTACCGGGCGTTGATCCTCTACCTTTTTGGTGTATCACCTAACTATTGAATCCAGATGATTCGTGGTATTCGCCATGTCCCTAGAAGTGATCCTCATCTGTTTATTGTGATCTTTCGCACTCAAGAGTGTGTCCCCTGTAATGAGTGCTTCTATCTACCGTAACCATTCCACTCAGAAGTGTGTCTACCAAAATGAGTGTAGCTACCTCTCGTGATTGTTCCCTACAAATAAAACTTCTCATACGGATGTTATTAGAGATATAAGAATCATGGAGTGTGTTCTCCTAGAACTAGTGCATCACGGAATCTTCGAAAAGAATCCATAACGGGGGTATGAGGTTGTGTGACTTGTCTCTAGACCACGGTTCTGAGTTTTGAGTATATCTGGTTTGATTTATATGTTCTGTAGACATATACTGTGCATAGATGATTGTACCTTTACATTGTGTACTACTTTGTGGTTTTTGGGGTCCTCTACTGGGGATTGTTATACTCAGCCCTGCACGGGCTTTAACCGCACGTCTGGTGTCTTGTGCAGATGAGCAGCCTTTTAAAAGAGTCCAGGATGGACCAAGATAGGAACGAGCTTTCTGAGTTCCCTACAGGTCGAGGCATTCCTACGACTATGAGCGGCAGTCTCAGTACCTTTTGTTCTTACATGTTGGACTTTTCAGTTTTCAGACCCTTGTTTTTGGTTGGCTTGTATTCTGGCCCAGTTTACTTTTACAGTACTCTAACTTTCGTCGTACTCTGTTGGTTTGGATTAATTTTATGCTTGCATTCTTTTGTTTTTTAGTGTTTTATATTTCAGCATTTGTGGGCTTGGAGATGTGTGTGTGTGTGTAGGTACTTAGGCAATGCCTCCCATGTTAGTGGTATGCATACTCGGTGCTAGTAATGAGCCCTTGGCCTATTGGAGGTGGGCTTGGGGAGTCACGGCATGATCCCCACTGGGACAGGTCGTGACATAGTGGTATCAGAGGTGGTCGGTTCTATCTTAGGACCAAGAGTCTGTGAGTTTGGTTTGGGGCAACAGTGTTAAGTGTTTCGGGTTCGACTTTCAGGCCAGAGACTCCAGTGTTGGTGCAGCGGCCAACGTATCCATACACCAGGACTCTGATAACATGATTTTTGACTCGGTACAGAAAAACACTTGCTGTGGGGAAATAGAAGGTACATGCATCATATAGGAATGGGTTGTGTTTTCCATGTCCTTTTTGTCAGCTATCCAGATATACTCATTGACCATAGTACATTTTGTTTATAGAATGCCTCTACGACGCATACCCACTAGGATTCAGCAGCACGGTCATGAGGATGACCCCCTTATTGACGAGGCTTCGATACAGGGACCAGCTCCTCAGGCGTTTCCACCGTGTGGTGCACCTTCTATACCACCAATGGAGTATCCAGTGGTATTCGCGGTACTGACCAGAGAAGAGTGCAGGCCCGACGTGCTCCATCAGTTTCAGATATAGTGACCCTTAAGGTTCCCAGGCGAGCCCGGCACTCAGGCGGCTGAGGACTGGCCTGAGGCGGTGACTAGAGTTTTCCGTCTAGTGAGGACACCATCATACTAGATGGTGTTCCTAGGAGCGAGCCTTCATTAGGGTTCGGTGGGACGATGGTGGAGTCTGACCACGCAGACTCACAACAAGGAGCCTCTTTCGTGGACGGAGTTTGAGAAGCTCTTTAGGGAGGAGTACTCTCTGGTTATGTTGAGAGTCCTGTGCATCCAGAAGCTTCTTCAGCTCCAGCAGGTCTGTATGACAGCAGCTGACTATTCATCAAGGTTCACCGACCTTGCCAGGTAATCGATGGATATGGTCTGGGATCAGTACTTCAGAGCTCGGACCATTGACCGAGGTCTCCTATGAGACATCCGATCTAGTGTCGTGCCTCTATGAATATCGACTTATGTTGGAGTGATTGAGAGGGCCTTGGTGATCGAGAGATTCTTGGCAGAGCAGAGGCAGTCGACGGCAGTCACCTGCAGGCAGATAGGTTTGGAGAACCCGATGGTAGGGAGCTGACATCAGGCACAAGGATCTAGACATGGGAAACTTCATAGGAGGACCCATGATAGGTGATCGACAGTCCAGGGCTCTCAGGATGGATGCAGACAGCCTAGAGAGAAGTGATGCTATGCATGCGACGGTAGGGGACATCTCGCTAGAGATTGCCTGACCCGTCGAGCTGCTGACTGGGAACCGGTGGATGGACCACCAAAGTAGAGGCAGAGAGTGGTACAGGTAGACTCGCTGGGCGGAAGACATGGTAGGGGAGCAGGGAGAGCTACGAGCGATGGCAGGCGCTTCGACTTACTTCCACCACCACCCACAGGAGGTCTGCACCAGGCTCAGGGAGTTGGGGGACAGGGACGGGGACAACAGCATGCGGTCGAGGCATACGACCCAGGGGCTCTAGGGATGTTTCGAGGTATGATCTCTGTATCTTCTACCTTAGTTGCCGTACTCATAGACACAGGTTCCGGTCATTCCCTTATAGCCACATGTCTTTTACGAGACCTCTAGATTCCTGTAGAACTGTTGACTACATCCTTACGCTTGGAGACACCTACGAGAGGAAACTCAACAATCATGCACTTTTGCAGACAATGTGAACTTACCCTTGGAGGTGAGAGTTTCAGTTGGAACCTCTTGGTGGTAGCGTCGAGGCCGTACGACGTCATTCTCGGTATGGATTGGTTATCTTCTGTCCATGACCGTATTGATAGTTTTAGGTCAAGGGTGCGGTGTGTCCGCCGTGATGGAATGTGGTTTTCATTTATCGGAGAAAAGTAAACCCAGGAAGCACAAAATGGGATCATGCATAAGAGGGTGCAGTCGATCACTCATGAGTTGGCTAGCCTTACCCTCGGTGTAGTAGATTTTGTGACCTCTCAGTTTCCAGTAGTGGTGGTGTAATATGATGACGTCTTTTCCGAAGATGTTCCAGGATTACCTCTCGTCCGGGAAATTGACTTCTGCATCGACTTACACCATGGGACAACACATATTTCCTTATTGTCTTATCAAATGGCTCTCGCAGATCTTCGCGAGCTGAGGGTGCAGTTGGAGGATTTGCAGAGCAAGGGTTTCGTAAGACCTAGCATCTCACCCTGGGCAACCCCATATTTTTTTTCAAGAAGGCAGACGGGAGTCTAAGATTGTGCATAGATTACCGACGCCTGAACTAGGTGACGGTGAAGAACATCTATCCATTTCTGAGAATCGATGACCTCTTCGATTAGCTAAGAGGGACACAATGGTTCTCAAAGGTTGACATTCAATTACGCTATCACCAGCTACAAGTGCGGGATGAGGATATACCGAAGACGGATTTCAGATGCCGCTACGGTCACAATGAGTACTTTGTGATTCCTTTTGGCAAGACGAACGCCCCCGCAGTGTTCATGGGGCCGATGAACGGGATCTACCAGCCAAACTTGGACCGGTTTGTAGTAGTCTTCATTGATGACATCCCTGTATACTCGGTATCCGAGGAGGAGCACGCGAGACACCTGCGGATGGTTCTTGACGTACTTTAAAAGAACTTGCTTTATGGGAAGATCTCAAAGTTCCAGTTCTTGATTCAGGAGGTCCACTTTCTGGGACACGTCATCTCAGCAGATGGAGTAGCTGTGGACCCAGTCAAGGTGGAGGTCGTGTTAGCATGGGAGACACCTCAGAGCATGAAGGAGGTGCAGAGCTTCCTTGGGTTGGTAGGATATTACTGGAGATTCATTCCTGATTTCTCCCAGATATCAGCACTGATGATGGCCTTGACCAAGAAGAGGAAACCCTTCATATGGACAGAGAAGTGCCAACAGGATCTCAAGCGGTTGAGGCAAAGTTTGACGAGGGCCCCAGTCCTGAGATTTCCATAGGAGGGTGTCGAGTTTGTAGTTTTATATGATGCATCAGGGACCGGGCTCAGCTGTGTCATGATGTAGTAGAATGTAGTGATCGGTTATGGGTCACACCATCTTATTCCACATGAGAAGAACTATGCGACCCATGATCTTCATTTGGCAGTGGTAGTCTTCGCATTGAATATGTGGAGACACTAACTTATAGGTGAGTGGTATATTATCTACTCTGACCACAAGAGCCTCAAGTACATCTTCTCATAGTAGAATCTGAATCTGAGGCAGAGGGGTTGGATAGAGTTCCACCAGGACTATGATTTTGAGATCATCTATACTCCTGGGAAGGGGAACAATGTGGCGGATTCTCTTAGCAGAAGGTTGAGCTCACAACTGTTGAGTGAGGCGACACATCAGTTACCCGCGTTATAGTTATCCTTCTTGGATGGAGAGGATCCTTCATGGGAAATCGATTACCTTGGTACGCGTCTGGTGGCAGCATAGGAATCTTCAAGAGAGCACGTGGGAGGGGGAGGCCCAGATTCATGCCTAGTACCATTATCTTTTTTATTAGCCTTTGTTTTGGATTTTCGAGGATGTAAATCCCCAAGTTGGGGAGAATGTATTATCTCAGATATTCTGTTTATTATATTTAAATATTATATGGAATTATTTCGAGACCGGGCATGAAGACAACACATCATTTCGAGGTTCATTGAGCCTAGAATGGTATTTTGAACTTTTTATGTTAAGTGAGTCGGCACTTGTGCGCGGTTGTGGCAGTTTCCAAACAAATTCCTGGATTAAAAATATGAGTACATTGTTGCATCAGGGACAAAAAATTTACCTAAGAATGTTGCTAATCTGGACCGGTGCGGGTCGAGGGAAAAACTTAATATTCCGATTTTTATTTAAAAAATCTACATGTTTATTTTAGTTTATGGAATCAACCACCTCAATGCGGAAAAAGGGACATCTGTTTCCTTACATAAATGATAAGTCATAATGAAAAAAATTGAAAAGTAGACTCCTTAATGCACAGTGACAGGACGTCTATTCCCTTAACTAATGGCGCATCATAATGACTCATTAACAGGTAGGTATGAGTCATTAATACTGTCACGTAATTATCTGCCAATCATGTTTCACTTTTTATGGGTAAATAAATTGGTGGTCGTTGACGAACTTTTGGGAGAAATTTCTGGAGGATCTGCGGTGCGTTAGAGAAAACTCTCAGTGACGAATGACAACAGATCAATGTCGAGAATCACTACGCCAACAACGTTGAAGGATCTCGATGAAAATGGCAGCACGACGCTTTCATCAAAGATCAATCCTTTTGAAAGGTAGGGGTTTTTTATTTCAATTCCTTTTCCCCATTTTTGATTTTAAAAGACGAATGTGGATCAACCACGAACAAGTTGATCTGTAGATTCGTACATTCTTGTGGGAGGGTTTTCTTTTTGATGATTTTGGGGAATTGATCCATGCTTTAATTTTATGTCGATCTCGGCTCCATTTAAACCTATTAACGGGAGAGGATGAATGCCATGACGAAAGATGGCGGAGGTTCATTCCTCGATTTGTTTATTGGATTTCATCCCCTTTCTTTCTCACGCGTTCTTCACGTTCTTCATGGGGCAATGAACAATGGATCGTGGTGAATCCGTTTCGTGATGTAATGTTCCCAAATTGATGGTTCAACACTGCAATGGCCTTGTGGAGGTGCGGCGATGATGGTAGATGAAGAATCGGGCCGGATCGGAAAGGGACGTTCTTCGATCGTTCTTCGCACATAAGATCAAATCATGTTTTTGGGGCCGATCGGAGGCCCAAAAACGATGGAAATGGATTTGTGGTGTTGGGGTGACAAAAACCTAGATGTTTTGTGGTGATCGGATGGTCGTATCGATGGTCGGATTACCACAGCAGGTGCGCCGGTGAAGGGTGTCCTTTCTTGAAATTTCAAGAATACACGACGTGTACTTCCGAAGAACACGCCATGTAGTATTGGCGGCGGCAACTAGAGTTTCAGGGTCAGAGAGGAGGAACACGGCGTGTGACCCCGGTCACACGGCGTGTTGGACTTCCCCCGAAACTCGGCATGTAATTTCGGTAGTACACAGACATGGGATGAGCGACACGGCTTCAGGCGGCACGACATGTACAGCGTGACAGAAACAGCTACGTGGAGCTCAGCGTGTATCTCTCGGATACGCAGACACGGGATGGAGTACAAGGTCGTGTACTCCATCACATGGCCAGGCGAGGCCAGTAACGTAGGTCACCCTGTGTGCAGATTACACGGGTTAGTGGACATGGGTTGACGACCATGTACTGGCACATAACCAGAGTACACAGAGCCAACCTCAGTTACTCGGACAATGCGTGTACATCATACTACAAGCCGTGTACTACGTTTTTTCTAAACGACCAGCCTTTGACACGGGCCATTGTACATGATCAGTACCCAGGGTTAGACAACACGGCGTGTACCTTTTCTACACGCCATGTAATTTTTTGAAAATGACATGGTCCTTTAGTTCATCGTACATTGGTCATCTTTCATTTGGGATATTGCCCATTCTTCTCATTCCCCTGAAGTTCAGGCATCATTTCCCACTCAAGAGTATGATCCCTTCAAAATTACTTTCTATGATAGAGCCAGGCATCCATCTGAGAGGCCCTGATCGAGATCTTCTATCCATTCCTAACACTAGATAGAGTTCGGCATCGACGTGACCAGCCTTACCGGGAATTGATCCTCTACCTAGTTGGTGTATCACCTAACTGGTGAATCCGGATGAGTCGCGGTATCTTCCATGGCCATGGTAGTGATCCTCATATATGTATCGTGATTTTTCCCACTCAGGAGTGTGTCTCCCGTAATGAGTGATTCTATCTACCGTAACCTTTCAACTCATGAGTGTGTCTCCCGAAATGAGTGTAGCTACCTCTCATGACGGTTCTCGATGAACAAAACTTCTCATATGGATGTCATCAGAGATATAAGACGCGTGGAGTGTGTTCTCCTAGAACGAGTGCATCATGAAATCTTCAAACAGAATCCATAATGGGGGTATGCTGTTGTGTGACATGTCTCTAGACCACGGGTCTAGGTTTTGAGTATATCTGGTTTGTTCTATATGTTATTTAGACATATACTGTGCATGACTTACTGTACCTTTACTTTGTGTACTGATTTGTGTTTTTCGGGGTCCTCTACTAAGTATTGTTATACTCACCCCTACACGGGCTTTGCCCGCACGTCTGGTGTCTTGTGCAGACGAGCAGCCTTTTGATAGAGTCCTGGGAGGACTAGGAAAAGACCGAGATTTCTGAGTTCCCTATAGACCGAGTCATTCCTACGGTTATGAGCAGAAGTCCTAGTACCTTTTGTGCTTATAGGTTGGACTTTTCAGTTTTCAGACTCTTGTTTTTGTTGGGCTTGTATTCTGGCCCAGTTTACTTTGACAGTACTCTACCTTTTTTCATACTCTGTTGGTCGGGTTCAGTTGTATGCATGCATTATTTTGTTCCGTAGTGTTTTATATTTTAGTATTTGTGGGCTTGGAGATGTGTGTTTGTGTGTACATGTACTTAGGCAATTCCTCCCATGTTACTGATATGCCTACTCAGTGCAAGCCACCAGCCTCTGGCCTATTGGAGGTGGGCATTGGGAGTCACGGCGCGGGAACCACAGGGACGGGTCATGACATGGCCGGTCTTTCGGGATTTGGTACCTTGTGATCATGCAAATGTTATGTAATAATGCACCGACTCTAGGTAACTACGGTTGGGGAGTTACATACGAATCCCAAAAAACACAAATACAACCACATAACCCCAAAGCTCTAATATTCTATGTGATCCAACTCTACAAATATCACATGTATCACTAAGCACCACTAGAAAAGTGTGATACATTACCATTTTATGTGTCTTGATATAAAATATTTGAAAAATCACAAATGTTCCAAAGAATGGATGGGTAATCTTACTCAGTAGGATTTCTCGTAATGACTTCTCTACTAATTCCACTAGTATAGAACATGTTATCACATTTATATAAACAATTTTTATTAAAAAAATTCTAAAAATAGTTCATATTAGCATAGAAAACAATTTTTATGATGAATAGTTTCCCTATAAAACAATTTTCCATGGTTAAAACCCAAATAATAATTTAGAACCATTTCACAAGCCTTATTATGGATTAACTAATTCCATTCCACATGTCCACACAACCCACCATGCATATAACTTGGACCTCCCTATAATAGGAAGTGGTGAGTCATCATTTCACGAAGTAGTAAGTTAATGAACAATTTTTTTGGGGAAATAATTAACCCTTATCTATATAAATAATTTTGGGGGAGACTTATTACCCTCATCTGTCTCAAATTCACATGAACCCACACAACCATTTGGAAAAAAAGTACCAAAAATAAAAATTCAATCATTTTAATAAAATAATGCTTTTATTGAAAACCCTTCAAACAAACCTTTCAATAATATGAAACCTATATTGAAAACAATTTTACATTAAATAAAACCATGGAATAATTTCAAAAACATCATCTATAAATAAAATAATCAATTTTATATTTTAAAACAATTCCCAATTTCACCACTTCATTAAACCATCACTAAATAGGGTTTCCAACAATAAATTCCCCTCACATTCAAAACCAATATATATTAAACCAATAAAATTTCTATAATTACTTTATGTGATAAAAATAATAGTTTTTAATAAATCCAACTGCCTCTGAAATTTTACAAAACTGATAAATGGTACCAAAGTATTTCCCCAAAACTAGGTCAAATATCTAAAATCTCATCTTTGATCTATTCCGCTAACTACCAAATGAAAATTCTAGTCATATTTTTAATAAATTTACTTAGATATATCTATAATGGTAATGGATCTATGAAATTTTGAGAGAATGAGAGGTGGATTTATATATATGTAAAACCATGGAAAAGCACTATAAAAAATTACGCACCTTAAGAATTTGACTTCAAGAATACAAGAGAATCCTTTAGATCTCCTGTAGAATTATGGGATAATCCCTTAATGCCTTTTAGAGGAGACAATATTGTTTTAGTTTCGTTTTGGGTTAAAAAGTGGGGTCAAAACACAATATCGACCAAAATACACCTTTTCAAAATCCTTTTAATAAACTGGGAACATTTAGTCACATAGTTTTGAAATCCTTATTCTACATGTCTTCTAGCCTTAGTCTCGATGGGTACCTCCTATGGTTGGCCCACATGGTCAGACAACTTTTGTTCTAATCATGAAAAAGGATTCTATCCCACATTATACAGTTTCATCTAGGAGGCCACATGGATTGGAAAAACTATTCCCCTTATCCATGTGCCTACCCAGAACCTTTTGTCTCATTATGCACAGTTTTCTAACATATTTTCATGGTTTTTTCTAACCATGCATTAATTGTGCACAAATATAAAATACCCAAAACATTCCAAAAGGTTTCCAAACCCTACCAAACAGAACTCAAACCCATAATATACGTTAAAATCATAATGAATGTGTTACTTACCTGAAAGCAGGGGTGCTACATAGTCTGGATTGTATGTATTCCAAATCACCAACCATGATTTGAATTAAATCATAAAACCCATATTTAATATCCATTTTAAGGAATCCCATAATTGAAATATCAAATATCTTAATCATAAATTCCATTAAAATGATTTTTCCAATATAATTCTTTAGAATTTCCCAATAAAATATTTTTTATAATAAAATCCATAATATCTAACGATTCATTCCATTTTAATTACTATCCATTATTATAAAATAAATATTAATAACTATTTAAAATCTGAACTATAATAAATATTCATATTCCTAAAACCTTTTTATAAAACTCATTCTAATCCATTTTAAAATAACATGCCACATTCATTGTAATTCATTAAAACCAAAATAGTCTTAAATCATGTCAAAAGGAATAACAAATATAAGTACCTAGCCTTAAACATTACATAATCATGAATTAAATAAATAATTCACTTTGATGATCTATTCATGATTATATTTTTAGAGAATTAGGTTTTAAAATTTACATGACAACATGAATATTACATGTAGACAATACTACTCAGTAACGATTTTTTCATAAAATAAAAACTCTTGAAAAAAAATCATGTATATTTCCATGTTATAGACAACATGACATTTCCTTGATCATATACATGACCCTATTCATATTTAAGTCCTGTGAAAAACATTTCAAAACATGGGATGAACATAAAAATTTCAGTAAGGGTTATAAAATAAGAAATAAATCATTAGTCCATCAATACATACATGACATAAAATTTTTTACTTACCTTATGAAAACATAAGACTTATGAATAACACATATTAATCACAAATCATAAACGTAACTTGTTGAATTCTTATCATACTTACATTGTAGCTGTCATAGCTATATAAGGAGTTACGTTGGAATAGCCATCACAATATATTCCCCAGTCTCGTAGTATAATCATTCACATTTACCTCTTTCACGTTACCCAATGCATTGGAGAGCTATCTCGATCTCACACGCCCTTGGTTTATCACGTAACCACCAATATACATAAAAATTCCCAAGAACCACAACATATTCAAAACACATAAAACAATCCTAAACAAAAAATAAAATTTCCATATTTCAATCACAATATATAATTGAAATATATTTACATAACAAATCAATTATAAAAAACATTTTCAATACCAAAATATGTAAAATTGTATATGATATTTATTTTCCTTTTAAAAATATTAAGGCTTGTTAAGGAAGTCAAAGATCAAATAATACTTGCGGTGGGGGAAAGGTCGTTGTCACCACTTACATTAAAAAGAAACATTCTTTTTTTTCATTTTGTAACATGATTCATAGAAAAATATTCTCTTTGAATGAAATGGATAGTCAACGGTATTTATAAAACCTATAAAATAATTTCTTGTATTTAAAACAAATTTTCCTCAATGAAAGGAGATTTAGACAAAGTCCCTTAACTCGTGTCTAACAAGACTCGTTCTTTCTTTAATTTCATGAATAATAAACTAAAGACAATTTATATTTCCTTAAGAACCTTTTTCAAGTTTATTATTCCTTTTATATCACTTATTACCATGTTTTAAACATTATTTAATCATTTATGTTAATAACATTTGTTTTGTCCATATTTTGTACTTGAGTCAAAAATGGACATCTTATAATTACGAGTTGTTCACATGGTCAAAAGTTCACTATATCCAGAATGTTATTAATGATTTTGATATCATATATATCATATATATCTAGTATATAAATGTATTTATAACAGTACATAACATTTGGAGGTAAGAAATGAAATGCATCGTTCATGGAAACGGTAAGTCGTACATACGCATGAACGCTACTTTCATTTTTATTTCTTATTTTAATAGAATTAAAACATAATAATACATTGTTATATTATAATTAAAATATAATATAATATATAATATCATTAATTAAATCTTTCATACATCCCACAAATGGCATTAACGAGTCATATCACTTTGAGGGGGCGGTAGTCCGCACTTCCTCAAACGAAATTGTCGCATTTACCAATAATGGAAAACATAAAGGTATGCAATAAATGTAAAATAAAAAAGAATAAATAAAACATAAACATAATATATATCATATATAAATATATTGTCATCTTAATATCCTCTATGAGAGGTGGTAGGAGATAATCAAACATTCATCATTTCTTGAGGCGTTAGTTTTCCATTCAGAGAATCATTATGTTCATCACCCATTAGAAGGAGGTGTGTGTAAGTTTACTTCGAATACTTCTCATAAAAATATTCTAGTATATTGATGATATAGTTTTTGTTATAAAAGAAAGTAATAAAAGGTGTTTATGGGTTGGAGAAGTAAAATAATAGAAAAGAAGTAAAGAAAAGGTGTTACCTTTAATTTGGGTAACACCCATTGGTTTGAACCAAACGGAATTATTGAAGTATCTTATGCCTAATGTAATGATTCTAGGAGGAGTATAGGGATAATTAGAGCTTATTTGGGAAGGTTTTGGACGATCTATGTGGCTTGAGAGGAGTGTGGGAAGAATTAGAAGTGAGTGATTTTTATAAGGGGGAGGAGGGGCTCTTTAGAAAAGTGTTAAAATATTATTTTAGTTTATAAGGATATTCAGTTTATAAATGACAGAAAATAATTAAAGTCAATAATAAAATGACTAATGTTTGAAATAAAATCATCCAATAAGAATTGGATAGGTTTTTTATACTGTTTTAATATTTATAATCTTATTTATTTTAATAATTTATTTAGGGGAAAATAATTCATTATTATTGTGTCTTAAATAATTTAATTGATTTAATTTCTAAAAATTATAAAAAAAATACCATTATTTGGGAAATATTTTCAGCTTTACAATGAATATTAATAGTCTAAATGATATCTTAAATAACCACTTATAAAAATTAATTTACTAAAAGATATTTGTTTTTGTCAATTTTGCCTTTACTTTATGTTAATTAATCAAAAGATCCATTATCACTCCCATGTGGCTTCATGTGGTCCCCAAATCGTCCCAAGGATAGCCATGGCTGGCCACGACTCATCCAATATGGTAAGGACAAGTGTTAAGGTACGTTTGTAATATTATGATATTCTTTTAACCTAAAATTACCCTATTTACCTTTAACCACGGTAAATAAAAGTCTAAAGTTACTATTCACCAAAAAAATTTAATCTTATTGAACTAAATTTTACTTACTAATAACAACCATGTATGTTGGATTTTCAAAATTCAATCCATAGAAGTAGTAAAATTTCATTTAAATGAAAATTTCATTTTTTTAACTACGACTTACTGCTTCACTATTCATCAAAAATTGTTTGTTTTCAGACAAATAACAAAAATACAAACTATGATATATTTGAAATTCTGAAATAAAAAATGATGTCTATTTTACCAAATTTAAACATAGTAGTTGGATTAGTTAATTTAAAATTAATTCCCATTATCAAAACAAATAGCGTGTTTTTAAAAAACAATAACTATCAACAGATTGATACTTGTTTATGTCCAACATCAAAGTGGAATTAATTCTAATGGCCAACATTGGAATAAATGGTAAGAAATAATATAATTACACTTTAAAACCAATTAAAAATAAAATATTACAATATAAATAAAATATATTAAAAGGCACTTTTGATTTAATATAAATTATTTTTCACTATTCATAAAAAATTATTTTTATTAGAAAAATACCAAATATTTACCCAAAGTAAATTTTGATGTCTCAATTCTAAAGAACGTTATTTGTTCAAATAGAATATATAAAAGTGAATAAAACTATATTTAAAGAGTGTTCTCCTTCAAAAGGTAGTAATTCAACCATTTAAGGTAAATTATGCCTAAAATTAGATTTATCAGCATTTTAAGCCTCTTACATTTATTGGATAAATGTAAAAACATTTAGCAAACATGTATAATCATATTCTAGATAGTTCTATTGATTCCCACCAGTAAAACAGATAGGAATTAACTACCATTTAAAATATTACTATTATATTATTAGTGTGCAGCGAAAGATTTCCAAGAAACCCATTGTTGCGCATCGGGTACACCGTCAAACATATCAACCTCTTTATAGTAAAATTAATATTTAATTCACAAAATATAAATTAAATTGAAAATGTATTATTTCTTTATTTACCTGTGATATTACATCCTTCCCCCTTTTTGGGAATTTTTTTCCTCGCAATTTTATTCACTTATCAAATAAGTGGGGGTATTTATCCCACATAGAATTTTCACATTCTCAGATTCCTCTTCAACCATATGGGTTTTTACAAAATCCTTTAACTGGTGAATTACCATATTCAGCAACACTTTCAATCTACGTTCAAGAATATGGACTGGTTGTTCCTCAAAAGAGAGATTCACTTCCAACTGAACTACCTTAGGACTTAAAACGCGAGATTGATCTGGAATATACTTTCTCAACATTGAAACATGAAAACATTAGGTACTTAGGGTAAAATTCGAGGTAAAGATTCTCTGTACGCAACTGATCCAACATTCTCCAGGATTTCATAAGATCCAATGAACCTCAGACTCAATTTCACCTTCTTACCAAAACATATCACACTTTTCCATGGAGAAACTTTTAGAATGACATGATCCCCAACATCAAAAGATAGATCCTTCCTTCAATTATCCTCATATCTTTTCAACCTACTATGAGTTATTCTCATGTGATTCTGAATCAACTAAACCTTTTCTACCATCTCTTCTACCAATTATGATACCATCATCTTTCCTTCACCAATATCATCCTAAAAAGATAGAGTTAGACACCGCTTTCCATATAATTCCTTAAATGGAGAAATCTATATACTATAATGAAAACTCTTATTATATAAAAATTCAACCAAAGAAATATGTTGGTACCAACTTCCCTAGAAATCTAGTGAACAAGCACATAGGATATCCTCCAAGGTTCGAATTCTTCGTTCTGACTGGCCATCTGATTGAGGATGAAATGTTGTACTAAAATTTAATTTAGTACCCAACAAATTCCGAAGGCCTTTCCAAATGTTTGAAGTAAACTTTGGATCATGATTAGATACAATGGAGAGGGGTACAACATGCAACCTAACTATCTATTTAACATAAAACTAAGAAAGTTGATCTAGAGACAATTTATCGATAATAAAAATAAAATGAGCAGATTTAGTCATCCGATCAACAATAACAAAGATTGTATTATTACCTAGATATGTCTTTGGTAATCCCACAACGAAGTTCATGGATATAGTTTTCCATTCCCAATATGGCACTGGTAAAGAATTAATCATCTCTTTCGATAACTACCACTCTGCTCTCACCTACTGAAAAGTCAAACACTTCAAAGAAAAATCAAAAATATCTCTTTTCATTCCATCCCACTAGTAATACTCAAGAAGATCTCTGTACATCTTAGTTCTGCCAGGATGAACTGAAAAAGTTGAACAATGAGCTTCACATAAAAATTAATTCTTCAGCTATTAATCACAAGGCACACATAATCTCTTCTCAAACCAAAAAAAATCATTTTCAACGTTAAGTTCCGGAAACAAACCATTCTGAACCAACTCTACCTTTTTCTGTAACTCATTGTCTTTCATATGCACTTTATTTATTATGTCTGATAGAGATGATTTCACTAAAACATGAAACAAAACCGAATAATTTTCTATACCATCTTCTTCTATGACAAAGTTCAACAAATCAAAAACCAAAGGATCTTGGTCCAAACGTATCATGGTTAATGAAGCATTTCCTTTTCGACTCAATGAATCAGCCACATTATTTTCTTTTCCATGATGGTAATGGATAGTGAAATCACAATCCTTGATTAATTCTAACCATCCACTATGTCTCATGTTCAATTCTATCTAAGCGAATATATACTTCAATCTTTTTTCATCAGTATATATTTCACATTTTTACTCCATACTAATGATGCCTCAAAATTTTTAAATCAAAAACAACTGTAGCTAATTCCATATCATGTGTAGGGTAATTTAACTCATGAGATTTCAACTGACATAATGAATAAGAAATTACTTGATCATTATGCATAAGTACTCAACCAAGTCATTTCAACGAAGCATCACTATGAATAACAAACTCAACATTTCTATAAGGTAGTGCCAAAACTAGAGCATTCAAGAATCATCTTTTCATTTAATGAAAACAATCATCAAATTCTTTTTACTAAATGAACTAAAAACCTTTTTGAGTTCACTTAGTCAGTGGAAAAGATAGCCGTTCAAAATTTTCAACAAACCTCCAGTAATAACCTGTCAAACCAAGAAAACTATGAATCTCACTTAATTTTGTGGGTCTTGGACATTCTTCAACAACCATTGTTTTAACTGGATCAACAATTCTGCCATTTTTTAATACAATGTTACCAAGGAAAGAATTTTTTTGTAACCAAAACTCAGACTTGATGAACTTCCCAAATAGTTTCTTTTCTTTTAAGGTTTCCAAGACAACCCTAAAATGATATTCATTCTCCTCTTTACATTTATAATATACAAAAATATCATCATTCAACACAACCACAATCTTATACATGAACTCATAGAACATTTTATTCTTATGATCATTGAATATAGAAGGTTCATTGGTTAAACCAAATGGAAAAACAAAAAATTCATAATGGCCATATCTAGAATGAAATGCGGTCTTAGGAATGTATTCTTCTTTTAATTTCAATTGATGGTACCCCGACCTCAAATCAATATTAAAAAAATACTGATCTCATAGGATATGATACTACTTCATTTATTTCCCAACATCTTTTGATGTATTTGTAAAGGATTTCACCACCCCTTTCTTCTTGTAGTCTGGCTGCTTTCCCTCAGCTGAGTTCTTCCTTGGACACTCATATTCATAATGACCAATTTCATTTCAATTAAAACTTTTTATTGAGTGTAAGTCATATTTTGGATTACTATTACCTTGATCCTTTTTAGTGCAATAATGAACCTTATGTCCCATTTTACCACATTGATAGCACTTAATAGTATTCAAAAGACATTCACCAGCATAATTTTTATGACAATTTTCAAATTCTGAAAACATAATTTTCTTACCATCAGACTTTTTGAAGAGTTCATCCCTATCTTCTGCCTACCCAAACTCTTATTTATTGTTTTTCAAAGAACACCTGATCATCATCAAAATCTATTTCCACCTTCTCCGCACAATGAACATGTTTTTCATTACTTTTGAACTCATGATAAGTTGAAGCCCTTCAATAATTTGGCTTTAATCCTTGGTAAAACTATTGATTTTACCTTCAATATCCTGTATGAAATTTGGAGTATACCTTTCCAGTCGAGTGAATTTTTCTTCGGTTGCAGCCATTGATTCATCCACCAAACCCATTCTAGGATTTTTTTTCCATCCTAAGATGAACCACCTTAGGAAAATATTTCTCAAGAAACATACCTTTGAATTCATCCCAACCATCCATTATATATTTCACCATCGACCCCCACTAGTCAGCTTCACCTTCAAAATGATAAAGAGTAACACTATCCTTTTGTTGTTCTGAACACCCCATGAACTCCAAAATTATCTCTAGTGATTTAATCCACCCGTCAGCTACCAAGGGGTCAGATGATCATCTAAATTATGGGGGATGTTGCCTTAGGAAATGCTCTACTACTGACATGTTCCTCTATGGTTAATATGGATGATCACATGTGTGGATACCACCACCATTTATAGCCTGAGTAAAGTGTCCCATCACTGAAACAAACTATATAATTCTAATTCCAACCTTCTCAGGATGCTGATTTAGAAGGTTGTCTTCCTCCTGATGTTGTCCCAATATAGCTTCCTTGTTTCTTCTGCATAAAACCATTCTAAACACAAAAATATTTTAGGTGAAGCGACATGGTAATTTGTAATTGCTATATCATTTCAATATTATCAGAAATTTAGTTATGAATATTATTTTAACAATATCCTAAATCCTAAAGTTATCTAAACCATCCTCTGATACCCACTATAAGTATCAGGCCTTAAACATTAATTAATCTGGAATTTAATAAATAATTCACATTGAGAATATTTTTATGATTTAGTGTTTTAGAGAATTAGGTCATAAAATTTACATAACAATATGAATATTTCATGTAGACAATTCTACTCAGTATCCATTTTTTCATAAATTAAAAATCCTCAAAAAAATTCATGTATAGTTCCATGTTTTAGACAACATGACTTTTTCGTGATCTCATCCTTGACCCTATTCATCTTTAAGTCCTGTAAAAATAATTTCAAAACATGGGATGAGCATAAAAAAGCTCAGTTAGGGTTATAAAGTAAAATTAAAATCATTATTCCATCAATACATACAAACCATAAAATCTTTTACATACCTCATGAAAACATTAGATTTACGAATAACACATAGTAATCACAAATCATAAAGGTTACTTGTGTCATTCTTATCATACATATATTGCAGCTATCACAGCTACAGAGGGAGAAACGATGGAATACCCATCACAGTATATTCCCTAATCTCTTAGGAGATACATTCACATTTACCTCTGTCAAATTACTAAATGCATTGGAGAAAAATCTCGAGCTCACCCGCCTTTGTTTTATCATAAAACTACACATATATAAAATAATCCCAAAAACCATAACATATTCATTAAAAATAAAAAAACATAAAGGAAAGATAACATTTCCACATTTCAATCACATTATATAACTTAAATATATTGACATAAGGAATCCATTATAAAAATAATTTTCAATACCAAAATACATAAAAGTGTATATGGTATTTATTTTATTTTTAAAAATATTACGGGTTGTTAAGGAATCCAAAGATCAAATAATACTCACGGTGGTGGAAAGGTCGTTGTCACCAAAAACGTTAAAATGAAACATTCATTTTTCTTATTTAGTAAAACGATTCGTAGAAAAAGATTCTATATGAATGAAATAAAATTTAAAAAGTATTTATACATTGTATAAAATAAAGTCCTGTATTAAAACAAAATATGCCTCAATGAAAAGAGATTGAGAAGAAGTCCCTTACCTCGTGTCTGACTTGACTCGTTCGTTCATTAATCACATGAATATTAAAATGAAGTTAATTTTACTTACTTTATAACCATTTCATGTTTATTATTCATTTTATATCAGTTTTTACCATGTTATAATCATTATGTAATCATTTAAGTTAATAAAGTTTCTCTGGTCGATATTTGGTACTTGAGTCAATAATGGTGTACTTATAATTACAATTTGATCATATGGTAAAAAAGCTCAATATATCCAAAATTATATTCATGATTTAGATATCATATATATCATTTATATCAAGTATATACATGTATTTATAATAGTACATTATATTTGGAGGTATGAAATGAAATGCACCATTCAAAGAGCCGGTAAGTCGTATGTACGCATGAACACTATTTTCATTTATATTTATTATTTTAATGGAATTAAAACATAATTTTATGTATTTATATTATAATTATAGTATAATATCATAAATAATATCATTAATTCCATCCTTTATACATCCTGCATATGGAAATAATGAATCATATCACTTTAAGGGGGCGGTAGTCCGCACTTCCTCAAATGAAAGTATCGCGTTTACCCATAATGGAAACCATAAAAATATTCTATAGATGGAAAATACATAAGTATAAATAAAAAATAAACATAATATATATCATATATAAATATTGTGTCATATTAATGGCCAAAATGAGAGGCGTTAGGCGATAATCGAACAATCATCGTTTTGTGAGGTGTTAGTTTTCCATTCACAGAAATATTATGTCGTCCACCCATTAGATTGTTGTGTGTGTAAGTGTAGTTCAAATAATTCTCATAACAACGTCCTAGTATATTGGGGATACAGTTTTTGTGATAAAAGAAAGGAATAGAAACAGTATACGGGTTGGAGAATTAAAATTAAAGAAAATAAGTGTAGAGAAATTATTACAATTAATTTGGGTAACTCCCTGTAGTTTGAACCAAAAGGACTTCTGGAAGTTCCTTATGCCTATGGTAAGGCTTATAGGAGGAGAAGAGGGATATTGAGAGATTATTTGAGCAGGTTTTGGACGATCCAAGTGGCTTGAGAGGTGTGTGGAATGAATTTTATGTGACGACTTATTATAAGGGGGAAGTGGGGCTCTTTAGGAAAGTGTGATAATATTATTTTATTATATAATGATATTAACTTTATAAAGGTCCAAAACAAATTAATGTCAATTATAAGATGACTAATGGTAGAAATAAAAACATCCTATAATAATTTGATTGGTTTTGGATATTTTTTAAATATTTATAATGGTATTTATTTAAATCATTTTTTAATGAGGTAAATACTGCATCATTATTGTCTCATAAATAATTTAATTTATTTTTCCTATAAAAATTATAAACAATTACCATGATATAGGAAATATTTTTATCTTTCTAATGAATATTTATAGTCTAAAATATAAATTATATAAGCCCTTGTAAAAATTAATTTACTAAAAGATATTTGTTTGTCATTTTTGCCTTTACTTTAAGCTAATTAATCTAAAATGTCATTATCTCTCACAAGTGGCTCCATGGGTTCCAAAAATATACCCAAGGATTCCCATGGTCTTCCATCACTCATCCAATAAGGTTAAGACATTTTTATGGAAATTTTTTAACATCATGATATTAGTTTTACATTAAATTCCCATATTTACCTTTAACCACGGTAAATAAAAGTTAAAAATAATTATTCACAAGAAATGGTTTTCATATTATTGAACAAAATTTTACTTAATAATAACAAACATGTATGTAATATTTTCAAAATTCAATCAATAGAAGTGGTACAATTTCATTTAAATGAAAATGTCAGTTTTTTCAATACGACTTGTTGGTTTCACTATTCATCAAAAATTGATGTTTTTCAGAAAAATACCAAAAATTAAGCCTAAGCTATATTTGATATTATGAATTCAAAAAATGAAGAATATTTTATAAAATTTATAACATATAAGTTGTATTAATTAATATAAAATTAATTACTATTATCCAAACAAATACCGTGTTTTTAAGAAACAATAACTATCAAAATATTGATACTTATTTATGTCCAATTTCAATGAGAAATTAATTCCACTGATAAAAATTGGATTAAATTGTTAAAAAATAATACAATTAAACTTATAACCAATTATGGAGATAATATAACCATATAAATTTATAATATTAAAATTAACTTTTTAATTAAAATAAAGTATTTTTAAGTATTCATAACAAATGAATTTTATAAGAAAAAAACCAAATATTTACCCAAATTAAATTTTGATGCCCCGATTCTAAAAAAGAATTTTATTTGGTCATATAGAATATATAAAAGTGACTATTACTATATTTAATGACGGTTCACCATCAAAAGGTAGTTATTCAACCATTTAAGTTAAATTATGCTTAAAATTAGATTCATTCACATTTTAAGCCTCTAAATTTTATTCGAGAAATGTAAAAAAATTTGACAAACAAGTATAATCATATTTTAGTTAGTTCTACTAATTCCCACCGATACAATGGAAGGCGTTAACTACCATTTCAAATAATATTATTTTATTATTAGTGTGCAACGAAATATTTCAAAGAAACCCATTGTTGCGTATCAGGTACACCATCGAACATAGAAAACCCATTAAAGCAAAAATAATATTCATTTCACAAAAATATTAATTAAAATAAAAATTTATTATTTCATTATTTACCTGGGATGTTACAAAAAAATCTATAATTCATAAAATATAATTTTCATTTCTATAAAAACTGAAATCACATATTAATATTGAGAATATTTTTTATAAATTAAATCATGATAAAAATTATTTTTGAGTTGAACCACATATATATTAACATTATAATCTCTATTTTAAATTTAATTAAATCACCACAAATAATAATTAAGAATGAAATATTTATTTATTTGTTTCCATTAATAAACATAAAAATTTTCCATGTCAATCCATCTCAAAATGAACATCAATTTTATAAAAAACAATAAATGAAAAAATTAATAATACTTATGATCATATATATGATGAATAAAAATGAAAAATACTCACCCCATTAAATATTTATATTTAAATTAAACCAAAATCAAAATCAATTCAACAAAATGTTGACAATGCTCTCATTTAAAGATTTTCCTCAGTATCTTGAGATTCCATTAAAAATATATTGATCATGCATATTTATAGCCTACTTATCTATTATAAAACCGTAATTGTTAAATTTTATTTATAAGATAAATAATATAAAAACACATTATCATTTTATTTTTTGACATACAACCTATGGGATTTCATAAATTCCCCATGATAGGGTTTTATAATTCACCACACATCCCTATCTGTATAAAAGAGGATGAAAACATGGAGGAGAGCCTAAAATTACCATTTGATGGACTATAGGATCAAAATATTGTCCCATAATCATGTCACAATATAATTCCCTTGACCCCAGTATCGAAGAGAAGGTGTTATACTTCATTACATTAAAGTGGTTACAATTAATCAAATCCCAATTGACCAAATACTATAAAACTTTTGAATCCTTATACATATATGATACCCATTTTATATTTGTAATAGAAAATAAGTAAAAATTAATAAAAATTATAATTAACTCTTTCCTTAAAAAATCATTAAATGATATCTTATAACTATGTTGGGGAAAGATAACAAAATAATGGTGACTCAAGTACTTAGTAATGTTTATGTACAGCAGATGTAATCACGAATCAATAAAAATAATAAATGTTGAATGGTCATAGCTAAATACTAAGTAATTACAATCAATAAACTCTAAAGGATGTTCATGTTAAATATGAAATAGTAAATAATATATGATCTTATAATTCTATATAAATAATCATAGGAACATGAAACTCGAGCATGGATATCCTAACTTGTCAAATAATCACATTGAATAACAATAGTGAAGGAATGCATAATTTAGGATGACTGAAATATCCAGACCAATCTTCAAGATAGTTATTATCATGATCTATACTTAAAAAAAGTATGTATTTGGGTAGAAAATTGTATCAACATGAGATTTGGTGTATTATTTTTTCCCGAATTAATTTCATATTTTTGAAATGTATCATTTCACTAAACACTATAAAATTTTATTTTTTACGAAATATTTAGCTAAATCATGATTTATACATAGAGGTATGTTAATAATTCACTATATAGAACATAAATTTTATATTTCTCTACACAAAAAATTGAGGTTCACTTCCATTACATGCAAGACTGAATTTCCTTGATGCCTTACATACAATTCATGATCGAGTGTTATCGAACAATAATTCATTATTAAAATATTATTATTTAATAGGTTATAATATTTCCAATAAATTAAATATTATAGGATAAAATAAATTATGAATATAAATTATGAATTAATTGGTTAACTATTAATTTGAAATGAATATAAAAACCCAATGAATATTAAGAGAACGATTTTATAGAAGTCTATTTTTTTGTGAGAAAGATGATATATATATAATAAGATAAAATAACTAATAATAGTGATAAATATTAATTAAATTATTATGGTATATATTAAAATAGGTATTTTTTATAATAATCCAATATTTAAGATAGATATATGGTAATAACAAAACCAATTTTATGATTAAAATCTAATATTTCTATATAGGTAATTTTACCTCATTCTATTGGAAACCCATTATTAATCTGTTTTCATGAAATTTTATGGATTTAATATGTAAATATAAACATCATCATTGAATGAGAAACATTAAATTTAGTTCGGGATATTTTTTTTGTATTTTTTAATAAGGTATCATTTTTAAGGAATTATTAAAAATAATGAATTTTAATTCAAAAATTATTCTCCTTATATATTTTTATTAGAAAAACATAAATTTTAAATTTTTCTTAAAGTTTAATTAGATAATAATTCTATAAATTAATCCATTTAGGTCATTAGATTCAGTTTTATTTTGAAATTGTGTATAAAAACATACAAAACATTTTGATGTTTTTACTTTAAATTAACCGTAGTGTCGTCCCATCAATTGGATTATTTTTAATTTAATTTCTACCACATATGTGATGATAATTTCGAAAAATGGATTAAATTTTAATGATAAAAATTATAAAAAATTTCTATCAAGTTAATCTTTATTTTATAAAAAAATATTAGTGAAAGATATTAAAATTAATTACAATGATTAAGAGAAAGATATAGTTAACAAAGCTCTAAACCTTACATTTGAGACCCAAAACAACATATACTCTCGTAAAAAATCAATTTTAAAGACACATTTACATGATATCCTCCATGTTATTTAATTTTTACCATTATTGCTCCACTATTAATAAAAAACATGGCTGAGGATTCCCTTTTCCAAAATATTACCGGAGTGCTACTCCTCCTCCACTTTAAAAGGCCTACACTACTACCAAATAATCACACCTCTCAATAAACATATTATAAGACATGATCTACCGAATCAAATTTCCAAAATCCTTCCATTCCATGTAGAATGAACTCTTTTGGTAAAAATCAATCCATCGAATCCAATTGAGACAAACCAAAATGTGTTACCCAATTAAGAGGTAACAAATTCTCTTAAACTACATTTTTTATATTCATTATCCACCCCATCAATTAAATTTCCTCTATGACTGCATAAAAAACTAATATATTCAATATAAATATATTTCTTATTCAATGGGATTGACCTACACTTCAAACAACTCTTTCTAATGGGTAATGAACATACTGTTTATGTGTACAATGAACAAGCGCCTCACAAAATGGTGATTATTCATTTTTCCTTATCGCCTCTCATGGTGGAAATCATGATAGAAAATATATTTATATATATTATATATTATATTATATTTTCTATTATTCAAAAATTATTTACCAAAAATATTTTTATACATTCAATTTTATGTAAAAACAATAATTTTATTTGAGGAAGTGTGGACTACCGCCTCCCAAGGCGATGTGATTCGTTCACACAACATGTTGAATGTGTTGAGGATGTGTTTAGTGAACCTATATGATATATATTACATAAAAATGATACAATAATTATATATATATATATAATTATATACATATATTTCATTCACATTCCTATTTTCAATAAAACTATAGATCGAAAGTAATGTTCAAGAGTATGTACAACATAACGTCTCCATGAATGGTGTATCCCATTTAATAATAATGTATTATATAGATTATTATAGTAAAAATATACGAAATATATTTGATATTATATCATAATGTAAATGATGGAAATCAGTAAAAAAATATATAGATCAAAGATACAACAACATAAGACACATGGAATGAACAACGCAGATATTACCCAGAGTAAAACCTTAACATTGAACTATTAAGAATAGGGTAATATATAATCATACCAAAACCATATGTGGTAATAGATATAATAATATAGTTTTGTGATAGTTTTATAATAAACATATATTTATTATTCAATAGGTTTTAATGAGTATGTTGTCAGTGAAGAATAAGGTAAGGGAATTTCATATCACTTTTTATTTTCATGAGATATAAGATTTATTCATTGACAATTACAATATTGTGGTGTATATAAATCCCATGTATGAATTATATAACTATTATACATTAATTAATTAGTATTTACATATCAATATGATAATATTTTTTTATGGGGACTATGATTAAATAGTTACCAAATCGGTAAAATGATTTTGCCACAATTTACATTCATTGAGAGACATTCAATGTTATGGACCTATATTTTTCCACGAGGGGAATATACTACATTTGAAATATTATAACATGAATCAATATCTATTCGTGAAATGTTATGTTTCTTGAAATTTCAATTTGTTAAAAGGGGATTATGGTTTAATGTAACCAAGTGGTATGATTTTATTAAATTAGTTTCTTCACTTTTCAAGATTGTTTATGATAATGGTTCCTTTCAAAAACTATTATGATCCACATATCAATAAAACTCATGAATTTGATTATTTTATGGTTATTTAGAGTATACAAATATATTGGTACCATTTTTACACATTTTGTTACAAATTAATTTTTAAGAAATGTTTTTCAAAAAAGAGAAAATTTACCTCTCTCTTCACTCAGAAATATGTCTTCCTTCAAAAATATATTTTTTTAGAAAATTTCCAAAAATAATCTGCTATTATATTATGATCATTAAATTAAATAATTAACTATGTTTTACCTTTTTAATAAAAATTCATTTTAAAAAGTGATCTTCTTTTCATTTTCCAATCAAGGAACTTTTCTAAAAAATTTACACTGCAAAAGCAATGTTTGGCACATACGGATTTACCCACAATCATGACAACCATTCCATTAAAGAATCCTTAGAATATGAAAAATATGTTTTATGAATTTTATTCCCAATATTATGAATTTTTTTTGGAATTAATTTTCATGAAAATGGTTTTCAAAATAATTTTAATATATTTTTAAATTTTTTAAAGGAAAAAGAGGTTTACAAAACCTCTTCAGGCCTCTTTCATAAAATTTCATGTAAATGTTTTTCAAAAAAAATACCAATATTTCTCTATAAGTATTCAAATTATTTTCAATAAAATGGTTCTAAAAACATTATCATGATTTCTTTATATGTTTTTAAATTATTTTAAATGACATTGTTCTTAAAACATTATAAATATTTTTTAAGGGTTACAAAGTGTTTTAATTGAAAAGTGTTTCTAAAATGTTTTGAATCATGTTAAATATTTTTTCAAGGGAAAAGGTTTTCAAAAATATTTCAAGTATTTTTTATAAGGTTTCAAGGTATTTTCTATGAAAATAATTTTCAAATGGTTTTATTAATTAAAAAGGATTTTTCATAGAGGAAATGATATTTTCTTTGGAAATTAATTATGAATGTTAATTAAAAATTATTTATATGATATCATATGTTGATGATACTCATTCAATTCATGGAAATGATATAATGGAACAATTAATATTATTTCTTTGAATGGGATATGAATAATGTTAGGGTCTTCATGAATCCCACTTCACTTTCACATTTTAACTAATTATTAAATTCATTTCTCTTTCAAGGATTATATGTTTATAAAGTAAATTTCTATTTAAAGGGTTATATGTTTATGAAATCCGTTTCTCTTTCACGGTTTATGATTTTAATGAAATTATTATGAAAAATGTATCTTTTCCAAATGTCATGATATGAATACATGTTTATGATACCTATTTCATTTCATATGTTATGATATGATTTTTAATGATATTGTGGAACATGTATGAATTATTTTATTAGAAGATGTGTGGGACCCATACCACCCTCAAATTCATTAGGTAGTGATAAATGTTTTATGAGATTAAAGGGTACATAGGGGAATCAATATCTCTAAACAAGAGTGTACATAGGAGGAAATCCCAAGAACGAAACAATAGGGCACATAAGAGGACCTTAAAAGCCTAAAATAAGAGTGTACACATAGGGTTATCCCAATATCAAAGTATATACAAATGTGATTAGACTGTTCCTAAAATTTCACAAAGTTATAGGTAGGTGGCCTTAACATATTGATTCTTTAATTCTTATTTGTTTTCTACAATTCCATGTTTTATTCCTGTGATATGATTTCATGTCTTCTGTTCTTCATTTCTGTATGAATCTGTATTATGAATATCCAAAATTTAGTCCATGATTCATGTATATTATCATTGACCTGAAGGGTATGATCTTATATTTTCATAATCATGTTCCCATACCCTTATGCTTATGATTATTCTTAAATGTATCCATTTTTTACCCTAACTCATCCTCTAATATCAACAATTTTTATGTTTTATTCGCCATGTATTTATAATATATAATATTTATGATGTGTCTAAGAAGGTTTTTAGTAATGAAGAACATAGTGACAGATAATATTTCTCACTTACTGGTGTTTATATATGCATGTTTTTAAATTAATTAGATTAATACGGTCATTGTGCGTCTTTTTTGTACACTATTTTATGTATTATATAAATTTTATGTAATGTTAATGTATGAAAAGATAGGGTCACTATTGTTCATATCTGAGAAAAGGATTAGTTAACCTTTGGAATCTAGAATGATAAAGCCTTAGAGAAAACCCTATTTACATGTTTAGTGATAAGTCTAAGGGTAATGAAATGTGTAGAAAATTGTCCTGAAAGTTTGGTAAAGGATAGAGTGAGTGGTTTCCTAGAAATAAATCCCTTTTAACATATAACAAGTTTATGTGCCCTTGGAATAGATTTACCTTGGGTTAACAACTCTGAAAATATGTTCCAAGCAAGCCTCATGACAATATGGTACATGAAAATGGGACTTTCTTCACACCTGGTTTAACGCTCATGGGGGATATCATTTGGGAATTCACAAACACATCACAAATAATAATTGTGGATTTAAATATAATGATGCCTATAAATATATTACGATGACCAAAGGGGTTCATAGATTATGGATGGTGTCATGATTCTGAAATACTATATCTAATTATTTGTATGACTTTGTGGTTTTATACTATGATTAGTAATTCCTACACTCTAATTCTATTTTTATTCAATGGAGGGAACCAGAAGGAACTAGATTAACATTTAATGTGATGGATGATTTTCACATAATCTTCCAAGTGGGATGATTACAATAGCTAATCACGTTTTGATGATGTCTAATCAGTGTTGATGAATCATGATTGATAATGTGTACCTTAACTAGATTTTAGAATAACCAATGAAAATATGTAAGTATTTCTCTAAGAATTTGGGTAATGGAGAAATTGGATGAAAGAATATTAGGTTTCCATTGAGGCAATAATATTAAAAGAATCAAAAAAATCAATTTTCATATAGGACCAAAAAGATTTTTTGATTATATAATATAATTGTATAATACAAGTGACAATAAGGAAAAAATGAAGAGTTAATTTAATGAAATGTATGAGAATATTTTTCACAAACCAAAATGGGTCGACCCTGAACCGGTCACCCGAGCCGGTCCCCGAAATGGCCCGAGAGGCATTCCCGATCCTCCTGGGCTGGCGACAAGCACTAGGGCTTCAAAATAGAGCAAGAGGGAACGATTTTGACTAATGAAAATAAATAAATTTGTGAAAGGAAAAATAGAACAACAAAAACTAAATAAACAAAATGAAAAAAATAATGACCAACAACAACAAACTAACATGACCATGACTAAAACCCCTCGCAATCTCAAGAGTTCCCCAACGAAACACAACCGACTCTCACCCACTACGAGCAATCTTGAGTCAAACCTGCAACCGAAACTAAAAACAGGAAAACACTGTAGTTGTGAGTATTAAAACTTAGTACATAGGCCTGAATAATTCTATTCCCCATTCACACACCATTAAATAAATAATTTATTAATTCCAGGTTTGAACTAGATGATATAAAATATAAGTTTCCACATGCACTTTATTTTCTAAAAAAAGTAATAGTCCATTGCCCTTTTTAACTTAAGAACAAGTTTAGTGTATGGAAAAAAACATATGGAATGCATTTTAAAACACTTTTGAGAACAATTTAGAAATCCAAATTTTAGTTGTTGTTCAAATGGAAAACCACACACTACACCCAACACACACTAAGGGCAATAGAAAAAGTGGCACACTGGGCCAACAACCAAACTAGACATCTCAATTGGCCTCCACATACAAATAAAAACTAAAAGAAACATGGGTCTAACCTAGGAGCTCGTGAACAATCCAGAACATTATATACATATGACTCATCTTGAAGGCATGCCCGAACTCGATGATGTCATAACGCCCATACTACTACTCGGTATAGCCCTGCATGGCCTAAATGAGGGGCCCAATCCACATAGGAGTAATAACTCAGTATTCCCCTGCTATGGGGCCACTAGCCAGTGCGTATTCTAAACTAGTGCAGCAATCATTCTCAGAAGATTCACTCACTATGCCGGGTTCCCATGTCAACACAAGCAATAAAAAGGGGTGCGTCCACAATGTAAATCAATCAGTCATGATGCACAAACATCACATAAAGCTCACGCAATCAACGCACAACAAATATCACACCCGAGTGGGTTTTCCAAAATAATCTATTTTATTAAAGTTACAAACTGGCCTTCACAAATTTTAATGCAAAACCTCATTTCTCGAAAAAACCCAAAACCCATGTTCAGAAGAAATAACATGTCTTTAAAACTAGAAGTACATTTGAAATTCCATGAATTATTTTTAAATCCCAAACAAGCATTCTTTCAATACTGGGTGTCCTCTCATCATGAAAATGTTTCATGTGTTCGGTAAAAAAAGAAATGGCTCTTTTCACACCAAATAATCATATAAAAATAAATTATATTATAAAATTTTTAATTTATTAAAATTAAAAAAAACATCAAGAAATAAATAAATTCTAAATCTAAAGATAAGTGCAGTGGGAGACCTACCTCGGCTCACTGTCCAAAAACAAAGATGTGTCGCGTCTCACACAAACGCACAAACACGCACACGTCGATGACCACAGTATCACGAGGTTATCTCGCAGATGTGCTGCAACAAACGCACAATTACTAAAATTAAACAAACAAAGCCTTAAAACAACCCAAATGAGTAAACAATTCGAAAGAACAACAAAAATGTCAACTACGGTACAACACTTTCAAATACACAACTGTATAATTCATTAGCGCTGGTAAACAACACAAAGTGAGTTTTAAAAAAGAATACGTACACTAACACCACCTAAACATAACATTAACAAATCAAACACCCATTGAACCAAATAAAAACAAATTCGCATCATGAAAAACAATTCACAATTGTACCAAATTAACATAATAAGAATGTGAAATCATCAAAACTCAAGAACGCAACCTTGAAGCACAACAACACCCCAAAAATTGAGGGGAAAGCTTACCGGAGGGGGAAGAGGGGAGTCTGGCCAGAGACACCAGGACGGAAACGGGCGGGTCGGGACAAGGGGTGGTCGGCGCGACCGATGTAGGGAGGGCCCATGGCTAGGGTCGGTGGAGGCCAGGGCCGGATGGATGGTGGTGGATGGCAGGAGGCTAGCGGCCGCGCCGGTTGGAGGGAGGACGACGAGGTCGGGAGGGGAGGACGATGTTGTAGGAAGCGTGGACGGAGAAGGCTGGTCGGAGGGTGGTGCGGTGGCCTGGGGTGTAGGGGCGTTGACCTGGGGTGCAGGGGCAGCGACCTGGGGTGTAGGGGCAGCGACGACGGCCTGGGGTGCAGGGGGAAGGAAGTGCGTGTGAGGAGAGGGGAGGAAGAAGAGCGACATGAGGAAAGAGAGAATGAGGAAGGGAAGAAAGAAAGAAGGGACGAGAAAAAAAGGGTGCAGTAGGATAAGGGGAAAGGAGGGAAAGGGGAAACCTTGGGGAGGAAGAAAAGGGGGAAAGAAAAATAAATAAATAAAAGAAGAGAGAAAAGAGGGGGGGGGGCTATGGTATGAGAGTGAAAAACAGAAAATTTAAAAAGGGATAAAATGAAATGAAATAAATTAAAATAAATAAAATAAAAGAAAAGAAATAAATAAAATAAAATAAAATAGAATAAGATAGTTAATAAAAAGAGTTTAACAATAATAATAATAGTAATATTAATTAAAATAATATTTTTTATAATTACAAAGATATACATGTATATATATAAATATATACATATATAGATAAACCTACATAAACATATTTATAAACATATATGAATATATATATAAACATATATAACATTTATGTATAAATATATATAAACATATAAAAACATATTAATAATAATAACAAGTTAATTGTAATAATAAAAGTAATAAATATAATCAAAACATTAATAATTAAAGAAAATATCCCCATTGAAATATATATACATACATATATATATATACTCACATATATACATATATATATATAAACATATATATATATTTTTAATCAGCGTAGTCAACTAATTTAATTAACATTTAAAATTATATGACTGTGCGGTCACCCAGCACGGTTCGAGCGATGACGCGCGGACTCAACGGTGGCTCGGCTCATTCTAGGAGTGAATGCATGGGTACTCAAACGAACCACGCATATCCAAGAGGATTGTGCGTACCTAAAAGGACTGCGCGTACCCAAACAGACTGTGCGTCTGTCACTAAATAGACGGTGCATAAAAAAAACTGGGACCCACCCACACTTAGACAAATTCACCCAACGCCAAGAGAAATAAAATAAATTAAATAAAAACATGTGTGACAATTCACCCCACCATAAAGCTTTCCGTCCCCAGAAAGCCAAAACAGGGTCAACACCAAAAAAACTCATGCAATAGGAACGAATTACCCGCTAAGTGTCACTCGCCCTCAAGGTGTGACTACCTCCAGTTGATCGCTTAAAAAGACATAGTACTTTCACAACACTAAATGAAGTCCCAACATGCACATAGCTAAAACACCGTTAAACGGAACTCAACCAATTCCTACATCCTCAGTTCAACCTTAAAACACAAAGACCCTTTTGAAACCAACAAACAAGTTATGACCACGCCCAATGCGTACCTCTTAAAACCTGACTCCAATATTACATTGGGATTCTCACACCACAACTCTTCGCTAAAAAGGAGAATATAGAATTAGGTTGTTTCGCATGAGATCAACCACCACCCAACAAAAACCCAGGACGAAACTGGGATATTGACAGAGGAGGTCCGAATAGACTCCCCACCATAGGAAACAAGACAAACTGAATTCAATGAGACCCATGATGGGTCTCCCCACCATAAAGGTCAATCCAATTCTCGGAATAGGACCAGTACGCCTACACTTGAAACAAGATTCATGATCACAAGAGTTTCCAACAAGGGGAGGCCTGAACGGACCCCCCACCATAAGAAACTACCAAGTAGAGAAGAATAGGAGGCCCTCCCAGCATCATCACCAACAATCACTGCCCACGGGTGGGAGGGGGGTCTATCCAACACACCACCCCCACCCAGACAGCATAAAGCGACCAGATATTAATAAACGAGAACATTGGTATGACCAGGAAGATCTTACACACAAACTAGGAATGAGGGGGAAACAGGGTCTCATGCCACTTTCTAATAAGTAATACATCCATTAACAGGGAACCCATGCAGAACTCTTAAACCATCACTGTGCTCTTACTAAGAAAAACTCCATGTCCCAGAACTTCTCCTTTTTCCTGGAGTTCCCCCTACTACGCGCCAACTTCACTCCGAGGCCTGTGGCTGGAGCTCTATTGAATGAAGCATCTTCTGGATTCACAATTGGGTTTATGACACCCTCTAAGCATGACGGACAAATCATAATTTTAACAATAACACATTCATTAGAACAATTGCTTAGAATGAAAGGGTTTAGCCACAATAATTCCAACATCTGATAGAAAAGGACACGGCAAAACATCACCATACTTGACTATTACATCCAAATAACACCACAAAAAGAAAGAATCAAAATGATCCACATACATCACTCTACTCCTGCTGATGGGATGAGGTGGCCTTCGACGAGCCAGTTTTGGCTTTAGGGCACTTCTTGGAAACACCACAGCAGAAACGCTTCAACTGGCCCAAACGTCCACATGTATGGAAAGGTGTCGGAGTACTCGGGCACACCAGATTCTTGTGACCCTGCTTTCCACATGGGCGAAAGATCACGACATTACGATGCGAAGACGTTTATTGAAGGTCTAAGGGAATCTTGATTCCTCTATTAGATCCACCAGAATCACATCGTTTCTTATTCTTCCTATCATCGTCCCCGGCACTGTCTCCCATGGTTGGGAAAGGATTTGTAACTTCATGACCTCCTGCTAACTCAGCTTCATCCAGGATGGCTTGCTACACAACATCGGATAAAGTGGTTAGGTTGAGCTATTCTACTTTCAATCTTAGTTCAGGTCGGAGTGCAGACTCAAATTATCGAGCCTTCCCGGGATCATTTGCCACAAACCATAGGTTGTATGGAACTAGGTCTATGAAAAGTCAGTAGAATTCCAATATCGATTCAACGCCCTGCTGAAGACAACACAATTCCATCCTCTTCCTCAGATTCGTCAACTCAGATAAGTGTTGTTGGATAATGGAATACTTGAATAACTCCCATGTGAGATATTCTTGAAGCTTTCTTTGAGACACAGACTTCCACCACTTCCAGGTTAGTCCTTCAAGCATTAAGGTTTCCAAATTCACCTTCAGGGATTCATGCCGAAGGAGAGAACAAAAGTTCCTTTCAATCTTCCAAAACCACTCATCTACCTTAAGAGGATATATTTTCCCATAAAAGAGTGGAGGGTTCAGCTTTCGAACTCGAGGACATAGTCCTTGGGCTGATCAACTGGAGGATTTTCCGATGATGCACCACCTGAAGCTGCACCTCGGGCATCCATCGAATTTTCATGGGTAAACACTACGGAACAAAGAAACAAAGAACCTGATCAAAACATAATCAATAATATTTAAAATTCAACATTTATCAATGAATTTAAAATAGAACAAAACAACAAATGATTTACTAGAGGGAAACTACTGAAGATGGTTGACTCGACCATATGGTTGGTAGCCATACGTCAGTCACACCACCGTCAGAGAGAGCATTCTTGGGTAAAGTCTCTGACTCCACATGGCATGCCAGGCCCTACGAGCTCACGGAGCTACTTTCCCAACTCGCTTTTTATTTCCTAACATACAATAGTTCACAAAAATCAAAGGACACCAACATGTCCAGACATCCTGTGGTAACCCATGGTTTGGAATGAGAAAGCGTTCATGGCGTCCTTCTCTTCCCTACACCTCAAGTCCCGACAATTCTACTCATTCTATCATGACAACCTCAAATAACAATGGGTGCTCTGAGAATTAGGGTCTGATTAGGAACAAACATCCTCTGATACCATTTTTTCATGAACCAACATGGGTCGACCCTGAACCGGTCACCCGAGCCGGTCGACGACATTGCCCGAGAGGCGTTCCCGATCCTCCTGGTCTGGAAACAAGCACCGGGGCATCAAAAGTGAGAAAGAGGTAACAATTTCTCCCAATGAAAATAAATAAAGTAGTGGAAGGGAAAATAGATCAACACAAAGTAAATAAACAAAACGAAAAGAAAGAATGAACAACAACAACAAACTAACCTGACCACGACTAAAACCCCACGCGATCTGGAGAGTCTCCCAACAAACCACAACCAACTCTCACCCATGATGAGAAATCTTGAGTCAAACCAGCAACAGAAACTAAAAACTGGAAAAAACTATAGGAGTGGGTATTAAAACTCAGTAGGTAGGCCCGACTAATTCTATTCCCAATGCACATACCATTAAATAAAGAATTCATTAATTCCAGATATGAACTAAATGATATAAAATATAAGTTTACACATACAATTTCTTTTCTAAAACAAGTAACGGTCCATTGCCCTATTTAATTTAAGAACAAGTTTAGTGTTTGGAAGAAACATATGCAATGCATTTTAAAACACTTTTGAGAATAATTTAGAAATCCAAATTTTAGTTGTTGGTTAAATAGAAAACCACACAAAACACACATCACACACTAAGGGCAATGGAAAAAGTGGCACAAGGGCCCGCAACTGAACTAGACCTCTCAATTATCTACCACATACAAATAACCACTAAAAGAAACATGGGTCGAACCTAGGATATCATGAACAATCCAGAACATACTATACATCTGACTCATCCTGAAGGCACTCCCTAACTCGATGACATCTTAACGCTCATACTACTACCAGGTATAGCCCTGCAAGGCCTAACTGAGGGGCCCAATCCTCATAGCAACAATAACTCAGTATTTCCCTGCTATGGGGCCACTAGCCAGTGCATATTCTAAATTAGTGCAGCAATCGTTCATAGAAGATTCACTCACTATGCCAGGTTCCCATGTCAACACAAGCAATAAAAAGGGGTGTGTCCCCAATGTAAATCAATCAATCACGATGCACAAACATCACATAAAGCTCACACAATCAACACACAACAAATATCACCACCAAGTGGGTTTTCCAAAGTAATATAATTTATTAAAGTGCCAACCGGGACTTCATAAATTTTTATGAAAAACTTAATTTCTCGAGAAAACCCAAAACCCATGTTTAGAAGAAATCATATATCTTTAAAACAAGAAGTACATTTTAAATTCCGTGAATTAAGTTTAAAGGCCAAATGGTAATTCTTTCAATATTGGGTGTCCGCTCGTCAAGAAAATGATTCAAGTGTTCGGTATAAAATAAACGGGTCTTTTCACACCAAATAATCATATAAAAATTAATTATATTATATCATTTACAATTTATTAAAATTATTAAAAAATCAAGAAATTAATAAATTCTAAATCTAAAGGTATGTGACGTGGGGGTCCTACCTCAGCTCGCTGTCCAAACACAAAGGTTTGTTGCGTTTCGCACAAATGCCCAAACACGTGCACGTCAATGACCACAGTATCAAAAGGTTCTCTCGCAAACGCACTGCAACAAATGCACAATAACTAAAATTACCCAAAAAAGCCTTAAAACAACCGAAATGAGAAATCAACGTAAAATAACCAACAAAATGTCAACTCCACCACAACACTTTCAAATACACCACTGCATAATTTATCGGCAATGATGAACATCCCAAAGTGAGTTTTCAAAAAGAATACATACACTAACACCACCTAAACATAACATTAACAAATCAAAAGCCCATTGAACCAAATCAAAACAAATTCGCATCGTGAAAAACAATTCAAAATTGTTCCAAATTAATTTAATAAGCAAGTGAAATCATGAAAACTCAAGAATGCATCCCTAAAGCGCAACAACACCCAAACTTTTGGGGGGAAAGCTTACCAGAGGGGGAAGAGGGGAGTCCGGCCGGAGAAGGTAGGACGGAAACGGGCTAGTTGGGACAGGGGGTGGCTGGCGTGGCTGGTGCAGGGAGGGCCCACAGCCAGGGTCGGAGGAGGTCGGGGCCGGCTGGATGGCGGGAGGCCAGCGAAGGCGCTAGTTGGAGGGGAGGCCGGTGAGGTCGGGAGGGGAGGGCGATGTTGGAGGAGACGTGGCCAGAGAAGGCTGGTCGGAGGGTGGTGCGGCGGCCAGGGGTGCAAGGGTGGCGTCGGTGGCCTGGGGTGCAGGGGCGGCGGCCTGGGGTGCAGGGGGAAGGAAGCACGCGCTTGGAGAGGGTAGGAAGAAGAGTGGTGGGAGAAAAGAGAGAAGGAGGAAGGGGAGAAAGAAAGAAGATAGGAGAGGAAAAGGGTGCAGCGGGAGAAGGAAAAAAGAGGGACAGGGGAATCCCTGGGGAGGATGTAAAGGGAGAATGAAAAATAAATAAAAAAAGAAGAGAGAAATGAGGGGGGGGGGGCGCTAGGGTTTGATAGTGAAAAAAAGAAAATTTAAAAAAAGATAAAATGAAATGAATTATAATAAAATAAATAAAATAAATGAAAAGAAATAAATAAAATAAAATAAAATAGAATAATATGGTTAATAAGAAGAGTTTAACAACAATAATAATAGTAGTAATAATAATAATAATAATTTTTATAATTACTGACATATATACATATATATATAAACATATATAGATAAACCTACATAAACATATTTATAAACATATATGAATATATATATATATAAACATATATAACATTTATGTATAAATATATATAAATATATATATAAACATATACAACCATATTAATAATAATAAAAAGATAATTTAATAATAATAGTAATAAATATAATCAAAATATTAATAAAAAAAGAAAATATCCTCATTGAAATATATATACACATATATATATATATACACACAAATATATACATATATATATATAAACGTATATATATATATATTTAATCTGTGTATCCAACTAATTTAATTAACACTAAAAATTGTATGACAGTGCAGTCGCCCCGCACGGTTCGAGCAATGACGCGTGGAATCAGCAGTGGCTCGGCTCATTCCAGGAGTGAACGCATGGGTACTCGAACGAACCACACATATCCAAGTGGACTGTGCATACCTAAATGGATTGCGCATACCCAAACAGACTCTGCATCTGTCACTAAATAGACGTTGCATAAAAAAATAATAAATAAATGAACCCAGACTCACTCGCACTTACACAAATACACTCGACGCGAAGAGAAATAAAATAAATAAAATAAAAACAGGTGTTATAATAGTGACCTCCCAAATACAACATCGAAGGATTTTTTTTTATATATGGACTAAAAGGTCATTATGCAACTCAATGTCCAATGATTAAAGCTTATAATGAGAATTATCAAGGTGGTATATGTAATGGATATATTACTGATGATGATTAGACATCAGATGAAATGTTAAAGGAAAGAAAAATTAATTAATATTATGAAGTATCATTCTTATTGATTAAAAATGAAGTAGAATAATGTATGATATTATATATTTTAGATTTAAGAATTATTTTATATGAATATTTATATAAACAAGGATTTTCCACTTTATGTTTATCACTACGAATTTAAAATATTTTTAGGGATGTTTCTGATGGATTGTAAAGTGATTTATTAGAAATGTGATGTCTATCGAAAACACATGATTAAGGTAAATATTACATTTAATATGTTTCTTAGGTTATGATAATGTTTTCGGATAAGTATATATTCGATATAAGTAAACTAGATGGTACGAATAACCATGTAACTAATTAGAAACTTGTTCAAAATTAGTTTATCCTGTCATGGATGAAGTGTAAAACTTCTTAGATTTATAGAATATATACAGTAATCTATGTAATAAGGATGAATTAATGTTTTACAATATTTTTTATGGTAATTCAGGTTATTATAATTTTTCGAGAGAATATTTGATCGGGGTATTCACATGTTTGCAATGTGAGAACAATGTAATTATTTTTGATATATGGGTTATCAATGTTAAGTTGATTTCATGAATTTATTTTTAATGATTTTATTTTCATCATTATAATGGGTAAAAAGGATAACGATTCATTAGAATTTTATGTTGAACTTCAGAATACGTATTAATGTATTTAGATTGTTTTAAAAAACATTGTTAAATGGTTATTTCATTTATTGACCTTATTTCAAGGATTTCGAATATATTTATTTTTGAAATTATATTATTGTGGTTATAGAATATGACGTCATGTATATCTAGTGAGAACCAATATTGTTGGGTAAGGCCATAGTTCTTGAACCAATGACTGATGGACGATACGAGTTTCACACCTACCACTATCCTACGTGATGTTGTGGTTAATGTATAATTATTTTTCATGAATAAATATTTATTATAAAATATTACTATTTATTATAATAATTATATATTAATTCATTAACCGAAATAATATTTTGTGATTTTTAGAGAAAAATAATAATAATTTTCATTCATTTACGGGCCTTATGATATGATAAAAGTGTATTCCAGTGCAGTGGGCATCATAGTTAATTTTTGGACATCCATTTATTGATGTAATGGATGAAAAATATATATATATAATTAAAACCAAAGAAAGAATTTTTTTTGAAACATAATATGGAAGTATGTTTCCTTACATTCTTGTTCAATAAAATAATTACTAAACGATGGGATAATGATTAAAAAAATGTGTTGTCTTAATACCTTAATTTTGGTTAAACAATTATCCTCTTAAATCAACATAGATTTATGAAATTAAGGCCCTTAAATTTTCATTTATCATTCACTTGTTTTGTATTGATTACCAAAATCAATCCCTATGATTATTTAAACATTTTTTCTATGCCCATTTGATGACATTCCACCTGCATTTTCTTATGTAGAACCCTAATTATAAGTTACTTAGGTTAACCATTTTGTTTCCAACATTCCATTTTTAAAGGAAGTTTTAGGGTTCTGTTTTATGATACAAGTTTCTTTGAAAGGATCATTCGAATAATAATCCATTGGTAACCCAATTGAATTTCAAGTGAGAAATTCATTTTAAGTAGTGTAGAATGTAACACCACAAGACTTTTTTAATTATGTTTTTCAATATTAATATATTCTTTTTCATATTTTTCATTTCCCACAACACATAAAATAGTTTATTTTATATTGAATAACTATGTATGAATTGTGTTATAAGAAAAAACATATTAATCATGCACTACATGCAATATAAATTTTTTATTTCTCTTCATGGAACACCATGTTTAGATTATATCACATTCAAGACTGAATTTCCTCGATGGCTTATGTAATACACACAACCAAGTGTTACCGAACAATAATTCATTATTAAAATATTATTATTTAATTTTAAATAAAATTTACATTATATTGAATTTTATAGTATTAAATATCTTATGAATATATATATAGTTGAATTCATTGGTTACCTAGTAATTAGACTGTAATATAAAAACCAAATGAATATTGATGGACTGGTTTAAAAAAAGTCTTTTTTATAGGAAAATGAAATTTATATTAATAAGTTAAAATAATTTCTAATATTGAACAATATAAAATTAATTTATATTTTATATATTAATACAAATATTTCTGATAATAATACAATATATTTTATAGATATAATTTATGAACAATTCCAATTTTATGCATAAAACCTATATTCTTTAAAGGTATGTTACCACCTTTTAAAAGATAACTCATTTTAAATCAAATTTTCGTAACATTTATAGATTTAATATGTTAAAGTAAAATTTCTATTTGAAATATAATCATAAAGACTTCATTACGATAAGGTTTTGTGATATTTATCTAAGTTCTCATTTTTGAAATGAATAGTTAAAAATACTGATTTTTAATTCCAAAACTACTTTACATCAAATTAATTTATAAGGATAAATTATATTTTAAATTGTATTTAGCTATTATGAAAAATATAATTTTATAAATTAATCCAATTTAGACCAGTGAATGGAATTTCACTATGAAATTGGGAATAAAAACATAGAAATCTTTTGGATGTTTTTATTTTAAAAAATTGTCGGGTCGTCCCATTAGCAGGGCTATTTTTAAATTAATTTTTACCACATATGTGATTAGAATTAGGAAAAATGGATTCAATATATAGATTCACGAAACATTATAATTTATAATCAAGTCAACTTATTTTTTGACGAAAAAAATTATTGAATGTTATTAAAATTAATTATAATGATTATGGGAAAAATTAGGTTAACAAAGTACTATAATATAAATTTAATACCCAAAATGACCAATAAACATATCCACAAGATATTTTATATCTGTATTTAGAACCAATTACATAATGGATATAATTTTTACAATTATTGATCCACTTTCAACAAAAACTGTTGCGGGGGTTTCCCTTTTACATTGTATTACAAGAGTTTCTCTGCTCCTCCCTAATGAAAGGCCTCATTTACTCCCACTTCCTCACATTTATCAATCCATAAGATCTCTAAATATCTTCCCAATAAAATCCCAACATACATACCTTCCTCATATAATCCCCCCTTGGGATGAAATATGTCCAAGGAATTTTTTTGGCATAAACCAAAATAAGTTACATGAATACGAAGTATCAAATTTTATCAATCTCCAGCATTTTATTTTTTTTATCCACCCCACCAGTATATATATTCAATTTATATATCAGAAAACCATAATATATAAATAAAATAGTGTTTTTATGCTATGTTTTTGACCTAAAATTAAACACACCACCATCTAATGGGTAATGAACATACTATTTATGTGTATTGTGAACTACCACCTCACAAAACGATGATTGTTCATTTTTTAATACAACCTCTGATGATGGAAATTATGATGGAAAATATAACTATATATGAAATATATTATAATTTTTTTAATATTATGTAATTAGGTTTTCAAAACAATATCTTTATAGATTTTATTTTATGTTAATATGATAATTTTGTTTGAGGAAGTGTGGACTACCGCCCCCTCAATGCGATGCGATCCATTCACACACTACATAAGATGTATTAATGATTTGTTTAGTGAAAATATATGATATATAAAATATATAAATTCTATTGGAATAATTATATATATACATATATTTACATATATTTCATTTAATTACTCTCATTCAATAAGCTTATTAAAATGATTCATCATTCATGCATACGTACGACCTACCATCTCCATAAATGATTTATTCCATTTAAAACTACTATATTATATAAATTTTTTACACACATATAATAAATATAAATTCTATTTATATCATTATATATATTTTTTAAATCATGATATATGTATAAGGACCAAATATATAACAAAGTAGCACACATACAATGAATACAGAAGATATTACCTGAAGTGAAACCTTAACATTGAATTCTTAACAAGAAGGTTAAATAAAGTCATTATAAAACAATATAAGGTATTATATATAATAATAATATTATTCTATAGATGTTTAGTAAAATTATATTAATTATACTGTTGTTTTGAATGAGTATGATGAGATTCAAAAGTCAAGGTTACAAATTTCTTCTCAGTTTTTATTTTTGTGAGATAAATTCTTCATTCCGCACCCATTAATTTTGTTTGGTGTGTAGACATACCATGGATGTATAGTAGGATTATTAAAATTTAAATTATGAGTATTTACATATCAATTGGATTTTATTTCTATCATGGAGAATTTATTTCAAATGATTGGAAATCATGAATGTTATTTCTGCTCAATTTACCATCTTTGTGACCCATGCCATGTTATGACCCGATTTTTTACATGAGGTGTATATACTATCTATGAAATGATATATAAAAAATCTAATTAAATTCATGGTATTTTATGATTCATGCAATTTAATTTTCATTCAAGGTGAATATGGTTCAATGTTACCTAGTAGAAATAGTTTACTGATATAACCGAATCGATTTTCAAGAATGTTTATGATTATTCTTCCTTGGATGAAATATAACAAAAAATCCATCAATAATCGTCATTATTTATTTCTCTAGGTACTAATGATATATTAATATAATGGTAATGTTTTTTCATAATTTGGAACACAATATAGTTCTGAATGTGTTTTTATGAAAGTTTGAATTTACCTCTCCTTTCAGTCAAAAATCAATGTTTCATTAAATTCATATTTTATAAAGGTTTACAAAAATATTTTTATCTTATACTATGATCATTAAATGACATATTTATCCATGTTTTAAATTTTTAATAAAAATGTGTTTTAAAAAGGAATCTTCTCATGGTTCTCTGGTTGATGATCTTTTCAAAACAATTTACGATGCAAATGAAATGTTCTGCACATATATATTTACACACCATCATGACCAAACTTACATAGAAGATTCCTTTTTAAGATTAAAATTATTTTCTAAATAATATACGTCCTAATATTTTGTTAATTAATTAATTTAAATTATATTTTAATAAAATTGCTTTCAAAATGTTTTCAAGATTGTTTTTAATGTTTAATAGGAAACAGGTGTTTTAGAATATTTCTAAAGATTATTTCAAAAGTTTTCAAGTGAAAATTATTTCAAAACATTTTAAATATTTATTTATATGTTTTCAATGTATTTTCAATTAAATAATTATACAAAATTTTTAATTATTTCTTTATATGCTCTCAAAGAATTGTCAATAGTGTTTTTTCAAAATACTTTCAACATTCATTTAATGTTTTTAATGAGTTTTCAAAGGAAAATAATTTTAAATTTTTTTGAATAATATTATATTATTTTATGGAAAATTGTTTTCAAAATTATTTATTGTCTACTTTATATGATTTTAATTTTTTCATATAAAATTATTTTCAAATTATTTTATGCCTAAAAAATATGTTTTTCAATGAATAATGGATATTTTTTCAGTAATTGTTTCTTGAAAGATAAATCAAATTTATCAATCATCTAATATTAAATCTTATTATGATACACATAATTTTCTAGAAAATGTTCTAAATAATTCATTAATATTATTTATCTGAATATATTATTCTTCATTTCATTTTCTTTATGAAAATGGTTTTCATTCATTGGTTATATATTTATGAGATCTATTTATCTTTCACGAGTTATATATTAATGAAATATATTTCACATTCATGGGTTATATTTTTAGGAAATCAATTTATCTTTCATGGTTTATTATTTTGATGACATTATTATGAAAAAGTATCTATTTCAATAGTATATGATATTATTAAATTTTTATGATATGATAATTTCATGGTTTATGATACGATTTTTAATTATATTTTGTAATATGTATTCATGATTTTATTATTATATGGATGGGACACATATCTAACTCAAATTAATTGGGTAATGAATTTTTTTATGAAATAAAATGGTAAATGAGAGGACATTCCAAGAGGGTACACAAAAGGTAATTCAATGCCCAAAATAATAGGGTACATCGGTGGACATCCCAAACTCAAAACAAGTGGGTACTCATGAGGAAATCCCAAGCACAAAATAAGAGGGAATATTGATGGGCATACCAATCCTGAAACAATAGTGTAAGATTTGGATCATCCCAATCTCAAATATATGCATCTATTATTTTCTCATCCTAAAATGTTACAAAGTTCATGGTGGGTATCATTGAAGAAGGATTTTTATATACTTATGTGTTTACCAAATTTTTATATTTTATTCCAATGTTACAATTTCATGGCTTATGTTTTTTTAATTTTCTTATGATTCATGTCTTATGTTCTACAATGATTTATAAAATTATTCATTTATATGATCTTTGATATGTAGGGTGTGATCTAATATTTTACCTATCGTGTTCTCATACCCTTATGATCATGAGTGTACATTCATGTCTTCCTTTTTTCCATTACTCATCATATAATATCACCCATTTTTCTATATCCTTAACAAGGTTATAAAGATATTTATTATGTATTATTTTTCTATGAAGGGTTCTAGTAATGAAGAACATATTTGCCGATAATATATCTGACATATGTACCTGTTTATATGTTTCCATGTTTCCAAATTCATCAGTCTAATATAGTCTTTAGGTGATTTCATGTACAATATTTTATGTATTCGTCAAAATATATGTTATGTTACAATATGAAAAAATAGGGTTTTAATAAAACCCATCATATTGGTGAAAAAATCTATCCTTCATAAAATTTTAATCCTTTTTAAAAACAAATGTGATGTGTTTGTCACCAACTGATTTTATCACAGGGGACTACCGATTCATTGAAGGTCTTGTATTAAATAGTCGAAAATTTATTTTTTTCTTTTCAAAAATAGTCATCATTTAATGAATAATAAATTTAAATCATTAACAATGTACCTTATTAAATATATCTATTGAGTATAGGATACTAATTTATCAATATTATCATAATAAATCATATAATATTCTATGTAAACAACATGTGTAAAAATGAAAAATAGTTATTTAAAAATAATATACATCATACAAGAATATTGATATTAAAAATAAATTTAATATCAAATAAAATATAATTACAATAATGTTATTAATGGAATAAAAATTTAACAATCAGAAAAGAATCTTTGATGTCAAATATTACTTTTACCAGATTTTAATTTTGATGTCAAACCCCGTGGATGAGATAACTCAATTTGAAATGTAAAATACCATAATTTATGATTGAATAATGATATTTCATGAAAAATGGGTATTATATACATGCAACTAAAGTGGATTGGTGAATAATAACAAATAAACCTCAATGGAATGTAAAATGTGACAAAACCCCTTACTACCAGAGTTACATTTGAATCATGTGATATATTAATGAAAAACCTAAATTGAAAAAATAAATATAATTAAAATATTTAAATTAATTATATAAATTATAATATGGTAGTATATAGACCACACTATAGAAAAAAGTGGTGAATATGGAATAAGTCTCGGATAAATAAAAGTGAGACTAGAAATCCCCAACCTTATGCTCCCTTTTAGTTGAATGCTCTTTATCCTAATATATAAAAATTTTAAAGAAGTAATTAAAAATTAAATAAAACTTATTAAAATTTATTATATCATATATGATCATTTAATAACATATCATTACCTTTTAATTAATAATATTTCTTTGTTTTCAACATTTCAGATGTTAATTGCCTTCTTCTTCAGGTATGTTTTTACTTGATACTTTTTGTTGATATAACATGTATCATTACATAATCATATCTATAATGTAAAAAAAAAATTAAATTTTATATATATTTATTTATAGTAATCAATTAAATTTTATATAGGAAATTAAATTCACCATTGATGGAGATGATAGACCATACGTACGAATGACCATTATTTTCATTTTATTATCGCATTAAAATAATGAAAAGAAAATTATATATATATTATAATTATAGTATAATACTAATGTCATATATATATGTATCACATATTTTACTGTTCATTAATACTTTCAATTTATATCATGTGTGTATCAAAATGTTTTGAGGAGGCGGTATTCTACACATCCACAAATGATGTCCTCATATTCCCAAAAATGAAAAGCATGAATTTATGTGTAATATAAAAATTAAATGAGAATAAATAAATCATAAATATAATATATAATATAGAAATTTTAAATCCATAATTATCCCAACTTTGAAAGGTGGTAATTGAAGAATGAACGACATTAGTCCATAAGGTAGTAGTCTATCATACGCATGGACGATGATTGTGTATCCCATTTGGTGGAAGTTTCTGAATGTGTATGTATTAATATAATAATAAAAACATATAAGTACATTTAACATAATTAGGAATTTATATAATCAGGTTATATCATGAAATTATGTATTATAAAAAAAAGTTCTAATTGATGATTGTTAGCTCTTCATTGGGTAACTTTTTAGGATTATAAAAAAGACTTAATAGGTTTAATTTATGACCATATTGATTATTCCTTTATGTGGATATGGACTTTGAGAGATTATTTTCGAATCTTTCGGATGATCCAAATGGATTGATATGTGTGATAATGTGATGGAGGTGAGTTCCCTTTTATAAGGGAGGAAGAGTGGTATTATTGTTAATATAAAAAGATAAAAACTACTGTGAGGTATATCTTACATAATGTTCCTCAAATAATGAACTAAATTATAGAAAATTTTGTATAAGTTTGAAAAAATTCTAGGAAATTGTTATTAGATGAGTACCTATGTCATTTTCACATTATGATTAATGTTTAACCACTAAGTAGTCTCGTTTTCCAATGAATGTAATTATTATTAATTTATTTATGTAATATCATTTTTCAAAAAAATAACAATAATAGAAATTATATATTATACTTATTAGAAAATTTAATCCATTTTTATAAATTCCAATCACATATGTGGAATAAATTATTTTATTATTATTCCCGAAGATGGAATGAGAAAGCGAGTTATTATTGTGAAAAATGTTTAAAAGTTTGAAATGTTTTTATATCCAAATTCAATGTATGGACAATCCCAATGAAATAAATTATATTAATATATTTCATATATATTGAATGAAACATTAAAAGAAATAAAAAATATAATTCAACAATATAAATATGTAGATGAAATGTCTATTTTCAATTAAAATTCATTACCTTCCACTATTCAACAAAAATGAATCATTAGAGAAAAAAACCTATGATAATATTGATGTTATTATGTTAGAAATTATGTTTATTTTTCAAAATAAAATATTGAAACTTTAAAAATGTTTCATATTTTAGTTTTAAAATAGGTTTTCAAATAAATGGTTGAAAATCAGCCATTAGAAAAATATACCTTTTAGGATTAAAATTGGGATTGTTCTAATCTTATTCATTTCAAATAGATTATTTTAATGTAAACTTAATTTATTTATTATATAATAATTAATTATAATTAATATATCCACTAATTTTAACTAGTTTTTTATTATAAAACACGTTTTTTCACATAAAAAATATTTTTTTATAAAAACATTTCCATTATTTTCAATTGTTTTCTATCGTAATTACAAATAATTTGAAATAAAATATTTATATTAACATATGTATAAATTGATTTCTAAATTTAGTAAATCCTTTTTATAAATTTCATTACAATCACAACATGATATCTATCATGTAAAATTTGAATAATATTATATTATTACAATTTAGAAAAACTCAGTCTCGGTGTAGTACATGAAATTGAACGATCTTAGGGTTGTGCATAACACAAGATAACAATGTTTCGTGTGATTATAAAGCTAATTTTACTGTTTTATTTTGGATAAGATGAAATTTTCTTGTTTATAATGAATTCTATAAATAAAGTTAAATTTTTTCTATAAGGAAAATAATGTATAGTCTTTGGTTTTTTATAGTCTCCAAAACATAAATAAATTTCATCTTTTTAATTCAGAAATGATCTCATTAATCAAAAAATTTATATTTGAAAACAATATTTTTGAAAACCCCACATCTTAAATAGTGATAATAACAGATATTATTAATAAGTGGTAAATAGAAATGTGAAGGTTACCGCAAAACTAGGCTTTCGAATTACCGAACGTTAGTAAAGACATGCACAGGGAATGGAAATCTAACTATCATGTTTTGATGGAGAGTGATAAAGACACTTTTCCAGATAATTTTATTTCCCAAAAATCTTAGAAAGATAGTTCTGAATAAAGTTCATTGTTATTGTAACATTTTATGTTTTCATTTGTTAAAATTTACATTCTATAGTATATATGGTACACCACAACTAGTTAAATGAAAAAATAAATATTATTTTTTTAATATGGTATTTATAGTATGAATATTACAATTTTGGGAATAAACAGGATTTAAATAAATATAAAAATATATTTTACACATGTATATGTAATTAATTTTTTCCCAAATAATTATAAATTAAAATAACTCAATTTTTAGAATAAAATGAAATGTTTTTCGTTCTGAAAATCTATTTAAATGTCCACAAGTTTGTTTTATACCAATAAATAACAAAATAACTATTATTTATTCTATTAATGAAAAATATATATAATATATTCAATCTAAAATTTACATTTATTATTATTTTTTAAAAGACATTATATAATAAAAAATACAATTTCAAATATAAAATAATTACTTTTCTAAAAAATTACACACCATTGGATATAGAGGTTATTTAAAATATATTATTAACACATTTATAAATTAAATATTATCAAATAAACTTATTATTTGAAATTTCAATATCAAAATTTACTTTGGATGTTTTTTATGAAATGATTCATTTCCCGATAAATATTGAATAAAGCTTTACTTTAATATGAAATTTCATTTTCATCTCATTTATTTATATTGATAGATTAAATTTTAACCAAGTATAAATGTACATATATATATCAATATTTTATGAATTACACCAATAAAGGTCATTGGAATAAATTTATTGTTGAATTTGGATATTAAAAAAATTTAAAATTTGGAATGTTTTTATACTTAAAATTTGTTTTCTCGACACATCAATATGATTAATTATTTTAAAAAAAATTATCCATTTATATGTTAATAATGTTAAAAAATGGATTCTATGTTTTTAATCATAATTTGTAAATTTAATAAATAGATATCGTTTATTTTTGTACAAAATTTAATAGAAAGATTGGTAATTTTAATTAGCACAATTAAGGGTAAGTTATGTAATTTATTATACAAATAATATTATAAAAAATAGAAGAATATCAAAACACATGTCCTAATTTTGTTAGATGAATTATTACAGAATAGAATAATACTTGGACTTATATTTTGATCGGCTAAAGCCACGCAAATTATTTTAATCCATTGACTACATTGTAATGAACGAAAAGAGAATTTTTTTCATACTTTTGTTTTTAACAAGTGAGATATTTTGACTATGTGGATATACATGGGATATGATATACTAAAAAACGTATTTTGAAAGATAAAATGTTTACCTATGTCATCATGATTTATATATAAATATTAAGGATGAAATAATTGACATTTAGGTATAAACAATGTTGTTGCTGTAATTGTTTAATTAAATAAAATATCAAATAAATGATAATAAAAATTCTAAAATAATTATAATCTGCGTTAAATACTATTATCTAAAAAATTATTGGAATCCTTTTACATTTTAGTTATGATTAAAGAGAGATTATTTTTGATGTATCATGTTTTTATGAAATTTATTAAAAAGTAAAGTCATGGATAGTTTCATAATTAATAGTAATGATATTCGAAATTAAATAATATTTTATTAAATGATAAATAAAATAATAAAAATATAAAATGAGGACACCATATTAGGATATGTCTTTAAATATCATCAATTACTCAATTATGTTTCATTTTTTTATTTCATTGTAATTTTATTAACATTCAAGGTGTAAATTATATGATATCATGTTAAAAATTAAAAAGGTTAAATAAGGATTAAAAATTTAATGATTAAAAAATAATAAATATATATCTAATTTTCTCTAAAATAATTTATTTTGACCCATTATCACCCTTTATTAGATATAAATCAGTTTGGATAAATTTTCAATAGGAAATTAATTTATATTAAATTATTATTTTGAATATTTCAATGAGACCCCCTCCCCACTCTTATAAAAAGGAAACCCTTTTTCTCTTTTTTTCAAACATAAAATCATATTTGGATTTGTCAATATTTTCCAAAGAACCTTCATTAAATCCATATATACATCCAATAGTCATTATTTTAGGATGAAATCCATATTTAGAGAATTATTGAGTCAATTAAAGAAGATTCTCCAAGGAAGGGGTGCCATTTTTAATCAAGTATTTCTATGATGACCATCCTCCTCACGAAGTGATATAATTATTTTTCCATAACCATATCTCAAGACTAGTTATAATTATAGAAATAATGTTTTTATATGATATTAATGACATATATATCATTATTAAAATAAAATATATCAGTTACATTATTACCTTTACATGCACGAAAAAATGATAACCACTTTGGGACATACGTGTGAACTATCCCCCATGATGAAATGTGATTCATTTTTCATCACCACATTACATTGATGATATATATAAGTGTATTTAAAATTTTAATGTGATATAAAAAATATTATGATACTTCTAGGAAGATGACATAATACTTACCTTCTTTCTATAATGATCATAGAAAAATGGAAGTGTTACTCATCCGTACATACGACTTCACCTCTATATGATTGTAGAGTAGTTCATTTTTCATATGAATATTTTATTTATTAATATTTATGTTTAATTTACACATAAAATAGATTATTATTTCATGCATATTATTCATGATATGATGTAATAATGCCCAATTTTGATTATAGACATCATACTAAAGGCATTTTGAAATCAGGTACCAAATATCATCAAAATGTATCACATGAAATTAAATTATTTAGTAATTGTTTCAAAATAGGAATAAGTGATAGAAAAAGACTATTAACCACTAAAATCTTTTTCATGAATCTAAATAATTAACATGTTTCTAATATTCATTAATATAAATATTGTACAATATGATTCGAACTCAAGATAATGGACTTCGTCTCAATCACCTTTCATTGAGGAATATTTTAATGATATAAACCCATCTTATTTTATGAGGTGTATATACATCCACTATGACATATAATATCATGAAATATTTTATTCTCATTTTTTTATTTTTTTTATTATTATTCAAATATTTTGATTTAAATGTTCAAAGTGGTATGGTACACATTGAATATTTAATGATTTAAATATAAAATATTGTTTTCAATGTATATATACTAGATATTATATTAATATAAGGATATAAAATGATTATAAATATAATATTATTTCTATTTATAAATTAATTTAATTATTTTAGAAAAGTAATATTTATATGGGTATTATACCAAACATTTTAAAAAATGTCAAACGAAATGTTATATTATTAACATCACGATGACAATGAATTTTCCACTGCCATGGAAATTATTTTATTTTGGGATTAACTTGAAATATTTAGTGTTACATTAAATGAAAATATATATTTATATTTTGTGAATTATGTTATTGAAAATAGGTTTTCAAAATAATGTTATATTTAGTGATGAAAATGGTCTTTTAAAAGATAATTGTTTCTTAATATCTGAAAGAGATTTGCATACGAGTTTAAAAGAGTTTTTAAAATGATGAAATGTTTTATTAAATTTTTTGGTTCATGCTTAAAATAAATTATGGATATAACTAGATAGTCTTAGGTGGTCCCGCTATAACATAAATAATCGGTGCGTCGAGATAACACTTAAATACATTGGGGACTCTGGAGATAGAAGTAGACTGTCTTTTAATTCCATTTGAAAGGGTTCAATAAGGGTTTTATGTGATGATTTCACATAGTACTGAAATGAATTTTCTATTATTTATAATTTTTTTATTGGAATAATTTTTTTCCAAACAAAAAATCAATAGTATTTATAATGTGATGACATTTCACATTATATAAAAAATGTTTTTTTCTCAGGAAAGGGTTTTTAAGGGTTTTAATTTTTCTATTAAATTAATAGTTTCCTTTATTTTTATAAATCTTAATGACCTTTTTTTGATCCTCCAATGTTTTAAAATGGAATTCACAATGTATAATGATAGTTAAGATAAAGGATGTCGTTAAATTGAATGATATGATTATTTTTAATGAAAAAAATCATGTTTTATTTAAAATGTTATATAATATGAAAGAAATGGACGCTTTTTTGGTATTATTTACTTTGTACCAAAGTACATTGTTATGTATGAATTCTGACCTAATTCTATAAAACTATAAACCTAGAAGATCCTCAATTTGAAATAAATTATTATCTTGACTAAAACTCAAGATTATGTGATGTTTATGGTCATGTTATTATTATTGGTATAAAAAATAATGATAATAGGAAAAATTTATTGTTTCGAGAACCTTTTCCTAGAAGTGGGAAATTATTTCACTCAATATGATTATTATGATACATAATTCCTTGATACATATTTATTTCACATGAATAATATTGTCTTTTGATTATATATTTAACCTTTTTATAATTCATTTCATAGAACAGTTTCCATCATATGGTGTAGTATTAAATTATCCTCTAAAACCGCATCCAATGATCAACATACAAAATCTGATAAATTGTAAACATTTCTAAAAGGTCACAATCCAACAAATTATAATCATTTGCAAAGTAGTATCCAAGTTTACATTATCGACATTAATAGTCTCATTATCTAAACATAATTATCTCATAATCAATAACATATTATGGTTATATTTAAACAAAAAATGTGTTTTCCAAAATGATTAACTTAATACTAAATTCATTTTCTTGGTTCTATCCAAAATTTGATCTAAAATCCTTAATGAAATAGTACTTTAATAAAATTCACATATATATTTCATAATTATTTTGATGATAATATCATGAATAAAATAATTTCATAACATATTTCATGGATCTATATGAAAATTGATATTAATCAATACACATCAATTGTATTAATAAAATAAACTTGACCCATATCCTTTAACATCTTCAATGGTATATTCCCCGGATTCTTGGGATATTTAGTTTCACAATTATAAAATTCAAAACAGTTGAAAAAAATGAATAGATGTATTTTTTTTCTTCCCTTTTGCATTCTTTTTTTTGGATTTATCTTTTCCACACACTTATAACAAACTCTCGATACATTCTATAATTTCCCAGGGTGACTCAATCCAATGTTATCATATGTGGGAGTATCATTCCTTCCCTTCATCCCATTATCCTTGTCTTTACATGTTTTATTATTCTTCTAATTATTCTTTTTGTATTTATAAAACATGTAGAATTATTTCTCTATCTAGATATCACAGAATACTATGAGATCTTATGAATTAAGAATTTTGGTAACCCAAACCCTTCAAATACATGGATTAATCCCTTCATGAAAATGTTCTATCATTCAGTTTGTGTTGTGCATGTAATATGTATAATACCTAACTACCCTTGTAAATATATATTTTTACTCAAAAAAATATTCTTCCATTTGTATTAGACTATGTAAATTTCTCTTTGTCTCTTTTTGTTTGTGACAAAATAAATATATTTAAAAAAATTTATCCTTAAAAGTTTTCCATTCTCTGATTTCTGTTTTATTTTCAACCCTCATATTCTAGATCAACGACCACCACTACTGAGTATATCCATTGAGGCAATATACTGAAGGCTTAACCATATCCTCTTCATCACCTCTCAAGGCCATAAATATATTCTCAAGAGTCATAATCCATTTCTCATCTATATTCAGATTAGTAGTCCCCCAAAATGATGGGGGCACCAATTTCATAATGAGGTCCACCATAGGAAAATCTCATTTTGGAATGGTTTTCTCCATCTGAGAATGGTGATTTTTTATAACATAATCTAAATTATTTAATATATCTATCACATTCTAAGTTCAAATTCCAGCTATATTATCTTTCCTTGTAGAGAAACCTCTACATTGGAAATGAGTATTAATACACTTCTTCCTTCTTGGTTTCATTTCAAAACAATATTATATAGTATATTATATCATTAAATTATGTATATTAAGTTTTAATCCCAAAACAAGTTAAATAATTATTTTAAATTGATAAATTTAGTCATTGATGAACTCATAATAATAATCGTGGTTCCTTTTTTATTTTACATCAGTAAATGTTCTCAATTTTGACCCGAATGACCCAAAAATCCTTTATTTTTTATTTATTTTTGGATAATACTATTTTTAAATGGGTTTATAGGGAACCCTTACATGTCTCATAGGCCTAGTGGCACATGGCCCAAACATGATCTTAAAGACTATAAAAACAATGAAAATTACATGAATTAAAGGCCCAAACAAAATACAAGTGCATTTCCCCTCCCCAGAATATGAATCACTGAAGGTGCCTACCTCCCCACATCACATTGATGATTGGTTAGCATTTCCTCATGCATAGCTGCATGGTGTGTTGTGCCTGTGGAAATTTTCATACTTTCTTGTTCATCTAATATGGTTAGATATACTTTGATGTCTACTAATTTCTTTTAATTTTATTTTTGGATATTCTTTTCATGGTCGTATAGGGTTATTATTTATCTTTGGTGGTCAGAAGTCATATGACCTGAATGATTTTTGTGGTCTGAAGGCCTTGTGGCTCGTAGCCCCAAACCGATGCACCGAGGGACAAAATAGAAGAATAGTTCTGGATACTATAGTAGCTACTACAATACCTTCTAAAATATTCCTAAGAGGCTAATAAATCTTCCTACACAAGGATTTGATCAGGTGTTTCATGCAGTCTTAATAGTTGGGTTAACCCCTTATTTTTGAACCCAACTAAATATTTTAAATGTCTAGAAAAGGGTCATGTGCTCTAATCTAGGTAATCATAACTTTAGTAACCATGGTTTCTACTAAAATTTCTATGATTCCAAATGTAACACTCCCAACCCTAATAACATTTATCTAGTGCATTACATTTTTACATTACTATAATTACAAGGAATCAAATCCCAATGGACTGAATTGTTTAGCAGTTCATAACCAGATACACACATGATACCCATTTTACATTGGGAATATAAAATAAAACAAAACACATAATAAAAGTCCTAAAAAATCCATAAAAACTAATTCAAATATATCTTCAACATAACCTAAGAAAATAAATCAAAATAAGGGTGATCTTATATTCCCATTAAGTGTTAAGTATAGAGGAAGTGATAATGAGTCAACTAGTATCATCAATATGAAGAGGTAATAACTGAAATTTTTTTTCAATTTAGTAAATAAATTGTGAAGGGAGTGATTATAAAATAAGGAATGTCAAATAAAATATGATCAGATAATTCTTTATAAATAATCACCTGAACATGAAACATGACCAATTATATTCTATCCAATCAAATAATAACATGGAAAAAATAATGATAAAAGGTATAATTTTATATATCTAAAATACCATGATCTATCCTCAAGAGACTAAAATTATATAATTATGCTCAAGTTAGTTTACATGTTTGGGTAGAACCCCATCTGATTTGTGTCATGAAATACCCTCTAGACAAATTTAAAACTTCGTTGAAACAATTGCGAAGGTGGTTTTCAACAAATAATTTCATCCCAAGAGACTAATGATACATCAAGGGGATTATATTAATTATACCCCACAACATTTAATAAATTTAAAATAAATTCCTAATATAAAAAATAATCAATCCAAATTTTAAATAATGTTCCTTATATAATTTCAATACTGGGTAATGGATCGAGATTTATCAATGTTTCCCCAATAAATTATATAAAAATAAAAAAACACCCAATGTAAAAATGTAATAACTTTTATGAAATAATTAAATCTATCATACAATAATATTTATATTAAAAATAAATGTTATGTCTAATGATAAATAATAATAACAATGTGAATGTTTCACAGGAGAGTTAACAATTACAAAAGAATGTATGATTGTAATGAAATTTTTTTGCACGTAGTAATTTTCAAGTCAAATCCCTTGGATGATATAATTAAAATTTATATGTAAAATAACCTTAATTATTTGTTATTAATGATACTAAATGTTAATTTGGTACTATATGCACCACATTAAATTGAATAAGTGGACAATAACAAATTATTTTTAATAGAATGTAAATTGAGACGGAATTCCTTACTACTTGAGTAACTTTTCAACCATGGAATATGTGAAATATTATCATATATTTAATCTTATTATATCCTTAAATAAAATAAATTCATTATATAACAAGTCATAGGGCAGTATATATCCAACAAAAAACAAACGAGTGGTGAATATGGCATAAGTCTTGTAAAAAAATAAAAATGCGACTAGAAATCCCTTACGTTACTCACCCTTTGGGTTGAATTATATTTATTAATATATATAATTATTTTAATCCAATTGTTAACTTATAATATCACCATGTTATTATTTACTATTTCATATAGTATCCTTTTATATTATTTTATTACATATTTTTAAAATATCTCACATTGTTTTAATCATTTCTAGTGTTAATTGTTTTGTTTTTCATGTGTGTTTTGACTTCTTATATTTTGTTACTATTACTTACATCACAATATAATCTATAAGATAACGTAATAAATTATTTAAATAATATATATATTAAGTATACTTTTTTTTAGATTAATCCATTCTGTTTTGATATAGAAAATGAAATACACTATTCATGGAGACGTTATTTCGTATATATTCAGGAACAACATTTTAATTTTATTGTTGTATTAAAATAATTGAAATTAAAAGATATGTATATATAGTATAATTATAGTATCATTTTAAATCTATCTAAATCCAATATTTTTTTTAAACTCTTCGTTAATACATTCCACGTATAGCGTAAACGATTCACATTGATTTGAAAAGCTGGTAGTCCACATGTCCACAAATGATATTATCATATTACCATGAAGTCAAAAGCATGATGGAATGTGTTATATGAAAAAAAAAATCATAAATACATAATAAATATATAATTTATCATATATATACTTGGAATCAATAATTATTCTAAACCATGAAATGTGGTAGTGGAAGAACAGAAGACATCAGTTTGTGAGGAAATAGTCTTCCTTACACATGAATGATGATTATGTATCGAATTTGATGGATGTATATATAGTTTAGGTAGAAATATTATCATAAAAAAATATTATTATATTTTTTATATTGAGGATATTGTATAATCATTATATTAGAATAATGGAATGTGTTTGGAAATACATAAAACAAATGTTCTCATTGAAGAAGGTTATGTCTTCTTTCGGTAACTCATTTTGAAAGAAATTGAAATATTTCATTAGATTTTTTATTCCAAATTTAAGGCTTTAAAGATAAGGTTATGTGTTTTTTAATCTTATTTGGTCATTTTTTGGAAAATTTTAATGGCTTATTAGCGGTGAAAAATATAGGGGATGAGTTCATTTTTTTAATAGAAGAGGAGTGGCATTCATGTATATATAAAAATGTAAGCATTATTGGGAGGTCTCCAATACATCATGATACACTGAAAATTGAAATAAATTATTTAAATAATGGTATATGGTTGATATATATCTGTAAAATATTTTTTAGACATGTTTTTAGGTCATTTGTCCCATTAAAATTAACGTTCACCACTAGGTAAACCCATTATCATTGTAATCATTTATAATTTATTTCACTAACATTTATGGTAAAATACTTTGTTGAAATTAATAAAAATTATAAATTATTATTATTACATATATGGAATTAATGTTTCTAAATTCCAATCACATATTTGGAATAAATTACTTTAAAATTAATCTGGTTGATGGGAAGGGAAACAGTATTTAAAATTGAAAATGTTCAAAAGATTGAAATGTTTGAATTTCCTAATTAAATAATTAAGTGATATGAATTATCTAAATTATATTAGTAGTTATAAATATTTTTTAATTAAACTTTAAATAAAATTAAAAATATAATTTTACACTATAAATTATTTAGATAACAAGTGTGTTCTCAATTAAAATTTATTATTTTTCACTATTTATTATGAAATTGAACTTAGTAAAAAAATAACAAAAACACAACCTAAGATTATTTTGAAATTTTAAATAAATAATTTGTTTTTAATTTTAGATGAAAATTTATAAAAGATTAAAATTTTATTTAAAAAATAAGTGCACAATTAAAATGTAGAAAAAAATCTTTCAGAAAATACAGCTTTTTATCAGTAAAATTGGGTATGTTCTTATCTTATGCCAAAAAAATATATTGGACGTTTGTAAATATTTTAAATTTTATATATATTAAATAAATTTCATTATGGTCATTCACTGATGTTATTTAATTTAATTTATAATTAAATAATTTTTTTTACATAGAAACAACTTTTTATAACAACATTTCTTTTATATTCAATTAGTTTCTATATTGATTTATAAATAATTTTTCACCAAATATTTATATGAAAATATATAAATTTATGTTCCAAATTTAGATAATACTTTTTTTATAATTCATTAAAAAACATAGATGATAAATATCTATTTAAATAATAATATTATTAGTATATTGTAGTTTGTTAAATGCCAATCTTGCATGTAATGGAACAATTAAAGGAACATGGTATTGTGTGAAACACAATCCAACATAGTATTGTGTGTTTCATAAGATACTATACATTTTATGTTTAGTTTAATTTTATCATGGTGTTTCATATAAATAAATATATTAAAAAATATAAATTTATTCTAAAATATCAACATCTTAATATCTGGGGGTGTTACATTCTCCATAGATTCAATAAATTTCATTCACAACATTCTAAATTTTTCTTCATAATTGAGGTTTCTATATTTGAAAATTATATTTTTACAAGACCCACATCATATATAGTGTTAATAATGCATATTATAAATAAGAGGAAAATGGGAATGTGGTGGTCACCACAAAACTATGGTTTTGAATAGAAGAAAATTACTGAAGATGTGCATGGAATAGAAATATAAATATCATTATGGAGAGTGATAAAGAAAAATTTTAGGGGGACGTTTTTAGGATAATTTCATAAAAGAGAGGTGTGAATAATGTTCATTGATATCATAATAAATGACGATAATAGGACATCATTTTTTAAGACCCTTTCCCAAGAGTTGAGGAATTATTTCACTGTTAATGATTATTAGAAAATATACTTACATGATACATTTTAATTTCACAAGAACAAAAGTAACCAATTATTATTCCTTTAAAGTATATATACATAGTTATGTTGAATATGTTTCGTTGTATTGTGAATTAATACATAATCCTCTAAAACCTCATCCAAAGTTCAACTTGACCCATTCTATAATTGGATGAATTTTCCAAAAAAGTCCATTTTCCAACACATTAGATTATGTTCCATGATTATTATTTGTATCCAATTTTAATTTATTTATATATGGAATCTATTTATAAGAACATCATCATCTCATCCTCAGAAACAAATTAAGGGTTATTTTTCCAACAACTAAATGTTTTCTTAAAAAAATAACATATTATAGAATCCATTTTCATAGATATATTCAACATATTATCTCAAATACTTAATGAAATAGTAATGTATAGGAATTAATATATATTTAATAATGTTTATGATGAAAATATCTTCAATAAAATAATTTTTAAACATTTTTCTTATATCCAAATACATAATAATATTTATCCTTCTATATTGGATGTATCAAAAACATAAACTTTAAATTTATCATTTTTATTTATATGAGATATATTCTTTTTATGTTTAGGGAATTTATTTTCATACATTCCAATTTCACTACATTTGATGCCTTGAATATAAATATTTTATTTCTTCCCATTTCATTGTTTTTCCTGATGACCAATTTCTTCACACTTATAACAAACTCCCAACCCTTTCATGAATTTCCCAGGGTAACTTTTCCACTGTTATCATGTGTGGGAAAATCCATGTTTCCATTATTCCATTTATCCATTATTTTATTTGTTTTCATCTTCATTTCATGCTTCCATTTTATTCCATAAAACATGGAGAAATGTTTCTTTTTCTTGATGTAATAGAAAAATATTTCATAGTATTATGAAAATGTTTGGGACAATATCACTCTTAGGTGGCTTGGTTAAGACCTTAATAAATGGTTTATCTTATACTTTATATTGCATATATAATCCATTAAATTTGTAGATATCCTTATAAATGTATCTTAATACTCTTCAACACATTATTTTTCCGTTTGTTTGAGGACATGTATGTTTATCTTCATCTTAGCTTGCTAATCATAAGGGAAATATATTCCAAATAATGTATCCTTAAAACATTTCCATTCAATGAGTTCTATATCCCCATCCTCCCTAGTATTTAAGATCATTGAGAACCATTTTTCATCATCACCTTGGAGACAATACACTAAATGCGTAACATTTCCTTTTTCACTACATCCCATGGCCATAAATATATTCTAAAAAGACATAATCCATTTCTATACTATAATTAGATTATTAGTCTCAATAAATAATGGGGTCTTCATTCTCATAAATAGATCTTGTATATAATAATATATTTATTGATTAGGGTGATCCATCTTGTGAAGGTTTTTTTACATAACATGATTAACTTTCCCTAATATATCCATAAATTTTATAGTACCAATACCTGTTAGATTGTTTTTCTCAGGAGGAAAACCTCTATATTGGCCATGAGTATTGCCACACTTCTTCCTTATACATTCAATTTCTATATAATGACATTAAATATATTATATCAGAACATTATGTATCACAATTTATAATCCAAAATCTAGTGAAATACTTATTATTAAATTAAAAAAATCACAGTAAAAATCATTATAATAAACATGGTTTTCTTTTTGTTGTTATTCGATACATATTCTATATGTATATAAAAGGGTTATATATGATAAATTATTTATTTCTACATCTATATCCCAATTGTTTCTATGAATTTTTTTATACAAACTATAATGTGAAAAACCCCAATATCCTAGAGCTAGTTCCTTTCTTTATTATATTGGTATGATTACAAGAAATCAAATCCCGGTGGACCAAAAGATTAGTGGTTTTGAAAATCAATAACATACATAATTCCTAATTAACATTGGGAATTGAAAATAAAACATAATACATAAGAAAATAATAAAATTAATCCTCAAAAACTCATTAAATATATCTTTTCCATAACCTGAGGAAAGGAAACAAAATATGGGTTATCTCAAATGCTCAGTAAGGGTTAAGTGTAATGGAATAAATAATGAATCAATGATCATAATCAATACGGAGATTGAATAATTTGACACACATTCCATATAATCCATAAAAACTAATGTAAGTGGATATAAAATATGGAAAGGTTAAAAAAATATGATATAATAAATCTATATAAATAATCACATGATCTTGAAACATGTCCACGGATATTATTTCTAAAAAAATAATCAATGGAATGAAAATTATAATAGAATACCTAATTTTGGGAATCTAAATTATCATGATATAACCTCAATATAGTTACTATAAATTTATAACCCTATGACATTTTATGTTTTTGGGTAGAAAACAATAAGTTTTTTTCAATATCTATCCTCGAAACTATTTTTAAACCGCTTAAAAAATGCATAAGGTTTGTCTATAATTGAGTTCATCCCAAGATAATAGTGATGTATAGAGGGTCTTGAGTTTATTGATCCCCAACCCCTTCACTGCAGGTCCAAAAAATCCTCATATACAATATAATCAATCGAAATCATAAACAATGTTCCCGATCAAATATCCATATTGGTTAAAGGATATATATATCAATATTTTCTCAAAAAATAATAAACATTTAAAGTAAAATACGTATGTAAAAATGGTTTCAAATTTCGGAAATAATCATATCTATCATACAAGAATATGGATATTAAAAAGAAATTTAATTTTTAATGAAAAATAATTTAAATAATGTGATTGTTTCATGATGAAGTTAACAGTCACAAAAAAAAGTGAGATTGAAAGGATAATATTTACCACTTCATACTTTTCATGTCAAGCCCCTTAGGTGAGATAAATCAATGTGAAATGTAATATAAAATTAATTATGAGTGATTCATGATATTAAATAAAAAATGGTGGTATATAAACCCCATTAATCCGAATTTGTGTGTAATAAGAAGTATTTCACAATAGAATGTAAATTGAGACATAATCTATTAATACTTGAGTAACATTTCAATTGTGTGATATATGAAATAATATCATTAATTAAAAAATATAAAATCATAAAAGTATTTAAATTAATTATATAACATTTCATAGTTAACTATATACACCTCAAAATGAAACTAGTGTTGAATATGGCAAAAGTCATGAACAAATAAATGTGAGACTTGAAATCTCTTATATTACGCTCCCTTTTGGGTGAGAACTATTTATCCTCATGAATAATGGTTTTAATAATTTTAATAACTTATAAAAGAATCATATTAATATTTATTATTTTCTATTTTGTTCTTCTATAACATATCATTACTCATTTATTAATAATCATTCATTATTTTCATAATTTCAGGAATTAATTACCTTTTTTTGTTTGCGCATTGACTTGTTTTTTTCTTATTAGATAGATCATTATTTAATCATATCAATAATCAAATAAATTATTTATATTTTATATTAATTCATAATAAATTTATTTATAGTTATCCATTTAAGACTGTAAATGAAATATAATGTTCATGGAGATGGTTTTTCATACGTACACATGAATGCGGTTTTCATTTTATTATCATATTAAAAGACTAAAGAGTAAATTATATATATATATATATATATATATATATATTATAATTCATGAATTGTATAACTTTCTTAAATATCATACATTCTTATTTAAACTTCATTTAATACATTCTGTGTAATAAGTGAATGAATCACATTACTTTAAGGAGGCGGTAGTCCACACATCCACAAATGATGCTATTGTATTCACAAAAAATGGAAAGCATGATGATATTTGTAATTAAAAAATTACATAAGAATAATGAAATAATAAATATAATTTATTAACTAAATATTCATTATTATTCAAATCCTTGAAATGTGGTAATATATGAATGGACAACATCGGTTCGTGAGGTGTTTGTTCGTTATGCACCAGAATGATGATTATCTATCCCATTATATGGATGTGTTTGAAAGTATAAGTAAAAAAATCATAACAATATAAAATTATATTTATTATACTGAGTTTATTGTATAAACATTATATATTAATAATTTAAGGTGTAGTGAAATGAATAAAAAACTAATCGTTGAAAAATGTTACATCTTCTTTATGTAACTCATTTTTGTTTATACCAGAAGACTTCATTGGATTTATTTAATACTAAAGTGAGGATTATAATATTCTGGGAGTGATTTCTTTGAGTTTATTTGGATGTGTTATGTATGATAAAAATAAATTGATATGTGTTATGATGTGATGGGGTGAGTTCACTTTAATATTGGAGGAGTTGTATTCTGGTAAATATAAAAAGATAAAAACTATTGGGAGGACTCCATTACATTATGTTTCTCTAATAATGAAACAGAATCTATAAAATTTGGTACATTGTATAAATACTTAAATCCAATATGTTTTTTATATGTTTATATGTCATTTTTCCATCATGATTATTGTTCAACCACGAATTAAACTCATTTTCATCAAAATCGCAGTAATTAATTTTAATGGGTTTCACTAAATTTTTTGGTCAAAAAATTATATTACCTTACTATAAATTATATATTGTTATCATTAAAAAATTTTAATACATTTTTAAAAATTTCAATAAAATAATTGGAAGAAATTAATTTAAAATTAATCCAATCGATGGGATGGAAAAGTGGGATTTTTGAAGTGAAAATGTTCTAATGTTTGAAATTTTTTCATGTCAAAATTCAATATAGAAGTCACACCAATGATGTAAACTAGATAAATAGATGAAGAAATGATATAAATAAACATTAAAAACAATTATAAATATAATTTTACACTATAAATTATTCATATGTAAAGACAAATTTCAATTATAAATCAGCATTTCTCATTATGCATTCAAAAATGAAACTTCATAGAAAATTACCAAACATTAAAACTAAGATAATGTTTACATTCCTACTTAAAAAATGAATTTATTTTTTTCAAATTTTTTTAAAAATTTCTGAAATTAATTTTAAAATTTGCAATCCATTAAAAGACAGCAAAACTACCTTTAGGAAAAAAAATATTTGTAAAATTGGGTTTGTTTTTGTCATATATAATATATCATATGTATTTCAGCATGATTTAATAGAATATATAAAAAATAAATAATATGAATATCATCCAATGATATTAATTAATATAATTTATTAATATAAAACACCTTTTGAGTATAAAAATAAGTTTTTATAAATAAAATCCATTATATTCAAAAAATTTCAATATTAATTTATATATAATTGGTCACCAAAGAATTATTTAAACATATATAAATAATGATTTAAAATTTAGATAATCATTTTCAAAAAAAATCAAAAAACTCATTGATTATTAATATCATATTAGGTAATAATATTATTAGTATACTGGAGTTTGGTAAAAACATCATCTTACATGTAATGTAATATATTTAAGGAACAAGGTATTATGTGTAACATAAGAAAACATTTTTTTGAATGTTCCACAATATATTGTTGAATTTTTCTGTAGTATAAGTTTAACATGGTGTTGGTTATTAAGAAAACGAGAAATAAAATTAAATTTATTCTAAAAAAATATATTATAAAGACTTGGGGTGTTACATAGAATTACACTGAAAATAAATATGAGGTATTCATATATTATAAATTCCAAAATAATTCAAATCATAATCAGAATGAATTATATAATTAAAAATAGTGTGATTAATGGCACCATATTGTTGTTTTTTTGAAAATTATGTAATATTAATGGTAATTTTATTTTTTTAATGTGCATGGTAGTGTATAACTTGAGAAATAACACATGAAATAAGTATTTATTTTATTTAATATATCATAAAATTTTCCATTATTACAAAATTATATTGTGAGTCCTTAAACATCCATATTAATTGTCCAAAACTTTAACAATTATATATAAGTTAAAAAAAGTTTTCAAGCAGTTGTATAATTGAGAATAATTTATCAAATGTTAAATAATATACAGAGAAACATATTTTAAATATTTATAAACCAAAAATAATCCATAAATTTCTATTTAAAGAGATACAATCCTCATGAATAATGTGAAATTATAGTATATTAATAATTTTTTATAAATTGTGAAACTTCAGTAGATATAAATATCATATCTCACTTATCTTTAACAAAATGGTTTTAGAATGTCACAATTGTATATTTAATCTAATGTATAGTGTTATTTGATTCATAAAACCCATGGATACCATTAGAAGTAATTTCTTATTGACTACTTTTTATGAATTTCCTTTAACCACATGAGTAGACAAAAATTGATTTATTTTCAATTAGAATGGAATATATGTTCTATAAATTTAATTTCAATTCATAATAGTCATGTTGGATATTGGATAAATATTTTTTTTATATTTTTTAATATATTTTTAATATGTATTTTACTTAATAACACCTGACATTGGTATTTGATACATTTACATTTATTTTGGAATAAATTTATAATATATGTAGAATCATAAAAACCATAAGAAAAATGACGTGATCTAAAAAAATATTGTGTTTTAAGGTGATTTTCAAAACTATGATATTTTAAATACATGAAAATCATATTTCATTAAAATTTATCAATCTATATTGTTATTTTAGAAAAATAGGAAATGCAAAATATTTCACAAAAAATATATAATCATAAAATAATATTTTTAATTTTAGGATTTTAAAAAAATTTACATGGTATTAATGGAAGTTATATTTTTATACAAACAATCACATCTAAAATAACTGACCTTAATATTAATCAATTTAATATAGTCTTGGTAGATTTTTTAAATGTATTAAATAATTATAAATATTTGATATTAAAATATTCTAAATGGGTTTCATTAACATATAAAATATTCATATATTATGAAATATACAGGTTTTATATTTCTTAGTGAAAAAATATTTTAATTAACAAATGCTTAGCTATTTTCAATGTAAATAATAAATTTTTAAGAGTATATATTTTCAAAATAACTTCATAGTGTATATATATATATTTGATGATGATTGTAAAAACTAAAAAAGTTAATGTAATTTATAGATAATTATCTTATTTAGAAATGTTAAAGAATATATTTTTCTTACCTAAATTATAGAATATTTAATTTTTTTATTTTTTTAATACATATTTAATATTAATGACTAGAAAGAGATTGTTTTATGAATCAATATTTTGATTAATTTATATTTTTTAAAATGGTTATTATAAATGTCATATAAAAAATATAATGATCTATATTTTAGTAAAGATATGATATTAATAAATTTAACCAATACTATGATTTTTAAGGGTTATAAATTCCATAATGGAGGTTGGTTATGATTTATAAGTATTAGGATATATCATTTTATTTTAACTAAAGTCTTTCATGAGTATCAATATATAGATAGTGGGACATGTTTTTGAACCTATCCCAATCTTGTGAGTATAGGATCAATTATAAAAAAGTGGGGTTTTGTTACATATTACATAATAATTGATTATTTATAGATTTATAGTTTCATATGATTCTAAACCATTATGTAAAAGTGTATCTTCAAATTTATTCTTGACATGACTTTCTATTTGTTGTGATATAATTAGATTTTTTATTTGTAACACAAATTATTAGTTGTGAAAGGTGTAATATATTAATATGATGGGGCCCCTAGGTTACATTTCAGTGGTTTCAGTCCAATGAGGTCTTGGTAAGGTCCTGGGTTCGAGTCTCATAGACTACTTCCCTATCTAATTAGTGTAATATTTTGTTATTTTATTCCCCTACTATAAAATTTTGTACTAATATGTTTGTAAGATATTATTTTTTGAAGGATTATGATAAAAAATGTATCATTTGGATAATAAATACATAAATAGATTATCATAGATAAACATTTTGATTCACTAATTAATCCCACAAAAATATTTAGTTCTAGAGTCTTCTAATGTGAGAAACTATCATGAATTTCATCATACAAGTGGTTAGGTAATTTTAATGATGGGTTCCCATGTATTATTCTGCATAAGTTGCAATATATGTGGCTATGTCCAAAGTTAATGTAACCATAACCCATTCTAATATTTGTGTAAAATAATGATTTTGAAGTAATTGATTGGGGATAATCCATAAGATTAATTTTTTAAGTGAATAGTCCACTGAACCACCCAAGAGTTAAATATATTATTTTTGAAATTATTTCTACCTAAATACTCATGAATAAGATATAATTAAATATGTCTCTATGTTTTAGTGAAATAGGGATCTTGGAACACTTATATATATTATTGAAATAAAAAGCTTCATTATATTAGATAGATCATATTTAAAAATAATAATTATTAAATATATATGACATCATACTCATATGATACCATATTTTTTAGATAATATGTAAACATCGTCAAAAATTTATCTGAGATAAATATTTTAAAATTAGATTCTTTTTGGAATAAAATTTCTAGATTCCTATATAAACAAAAGAATCATTATTATATATGATGAAAATATTGATGAAATAAGTAAATGCAATAGAAATGGAAATAAAAATGATAGTTGAATAGGAGAACATGAAAAATCATAAAACTGAAGAGCCCGATGGATGTTAGAAGCTGATTATGGAAGTAGACCAAATGCCTCCATTACTGTAGGATCGTGTTTAATAAATGGAATTATTCCATCTTGCTACAGGTACGTGTGATGTCCCAACCCGGTAGCCACTAAACGGTGCCCCGAGTGTGTTGGCGACATGCCCTAAAGTGCACCTCCCCTTATTCCAGAGGGTGTCGACTAGCAGCGAGGGTCTAGTAAGTCACTCTTGGGGAGAATATACCATCTGTTATCAGAATAAAACACCAATAGATGAAATAAAAATAACCAACTATGGAAACATATAAATAAACAAAACAATATCATGACATATGATAGTCAAAACTAGAGAAATACAAAATTTAAATTAATGGTAAAACAAGTTATGAAAATGCATGTCCCATGTGTCTACCGTGAAACTCAATGTAAAGACACAATAAATTCAAAACAGGTCCTGGACCACGTTTGATTCCCTCTCCCATACTCTAATCACAAACTACAAACTATCACAGGGCCTTTACCATATCTTATACTGCAACAATAAAGTCTGCTCAAGTGCTGATTAGGCGGCCCGAATTGGGTGTGAGTACAACATAGTAACCCACCACCAATGTTGTTTAAAACGAGTCCAGGCAAATGTTAGTGCATGTAATTTAATAAATCATTTTCATTTAATGTGTAATCATCAAATTAGGCCAAGTTCAATTAATTATTCCCATTTCAATCATCTTTTATTATAATTTCTAATTTGGTTTAGGTCATCATGCCAAGCACCAAAAATCTCGTGACTGTAGGTTGTCCTGCCTAGTAGTCCAATTCTCGTTTGGTGTTAGAAGTCATGCCTAGCGCTCCATAATCTCAATCTTGGATAACTATTGGGGAGGAATGCATTGTCCATGTCCCAACTTCAAATTGTTCTATGATGTCATTCCAAGGACCTCAAAATCACTTCCTTTTTATCATTATTTAATTCATAATAATTTTCCACATTACTTATTTTATAATACAATGATTACTTTAACATTTCAAAGGATATTAGTTTATTAAAAAATTAACTAAGCACATAACCCATTAATGAATGAATCAGTTTAATAATCACACAATATCATTCTCATTTCATAATTAATTATTCGCAATTAGTTATCAATTTCAAATATCAGCTTTTCATAATTAATTCCCACAATTAATTATAATTTGATCACATCATGAGACAAAGTTAATTCTCACAATTAATTATTTTTCATTTCCCCAAAGAATTCCATAATTAATTCCCCACAATTAATTATCTTATTACAATAATTCAAATTCAAAAAAAATTATCCCAACCTAAAATCAATCTCAAAAACAAATATCAATTTGGGAAACCCCCTTCGTTTTTTCCATGATCAATTATCAATTAACTATAAAGGAAAATCATATGGTAAATCCATATTCCTAATTACACCAATTTAGGAATTCAATTATCAAGGTAAATGTAGAAAATTCCTAAACTCATTCACATATCATAAATCGTGTCTATGGGAGTTCAATTTAGGCCACCTACCTCAGTTTATTAATAGAAGTTATCCTAACAGAAATCCCCATAATCCATGTGGCACAATGCTGTCGATCAAGCTATAGATCTAATACCTAAAACCAAAATTGTAATAAAAGGCATCAACATATTTAAAATCTAGATCTAAATTCACAATCTTCGATCTTGATATCAACTCATCGGTTTAGATCTATGGAAATAGTGAAGATATTATTTGAAAATATCATGTAAAGATAGAGGAATTAATGGAAGAAGCATCAGGATAAAATCCACTTATCGAGAGTAGAGCATATCTTCAATCTGTGATTTCAATCTCGAAGAACTGTGTTTGGATTGCCATAGAATCTCTTCAGGATGGATTGTAATCACCTAGAATTTTTCAACCATAAGCCAAGGTTGATACGCAGTAATCCCAAGGGGTTTGGATGGTTTTAAAAAAGATTATGATAAATAAAATACACCTTGCATAGTCTCTTGTGTAGAGGCATGAAATTAGGAAAAATGTGCACCAACCGTGCGGACCTCTCTATCTAGGTTGGCATGGTTGGCATAATTTGGCTGCATCGCTTCTCATGTCGTGCACAAACCATGCAGACCCCTCTGCCCATTGTTTCATGCTTGGCATGGATTACTCGCATGGTTAGTGAAACTGTGTGCAGACCATGCATATCCCACTGTCCATTATTTTTCATCAAAAATTAACCAAAAATGAACCCAAGCCACTGAAACAATTTAAAGGTACTTAAACGCTTCAAAAATTACATGAAAATGGACACTATATGACTCTAGAAAAGGCCAGGATCTTACAATCTCCCCACCTTACAACGACACGTCCTCGAGCTACACTTCCAAAAAACATTAAGATTCTAAGCTAACTAGATTAGGCCATTGATCCCTCATGTGTGCTTCCTATTCTCATGTTTCATCTTGAACATTTCCGTGTTTCCATAACACACGAAATAAAGGCACAATATTTCCCTATCACCGTTTCTCATTGTGACCCAGCACACGTATCAGATGCTCCTCAAAGGTCGCATCTATCTCGAGGTCATCTTCTGCCACAACAATAAAATTTTAAGGGTTGGGGTGATACTGCCATAGTTTTGAATCCTGGAAAAAATCATGCATATCACTAAATTTTTATGGATGTGATAATCGATATTCTAGTAGCCCGATTCCCTCCAGTACCTCAAATAGTCCCATAAACCTTGGTGCTAAATTTCCTTTCCTCTGTATCCTGTGGTGAAAAAACCTATCTAACACTCATCCAAATACACGATCAACCTATGTAAACTGTAGGGTCCATCTCTATATATCATCATACGACTTCATCCTTATATTTTTCGTAGTCACGCACTTTCGAAGCAACAAAAATTTCTCTGATGTCTCCTGAATGAGACTCTGTCCCAACAGCTCTAACTCAGCATCCTATAACCAACATAGTAGTGATCTAGGAGGTCTACCATAATGTTCCTAGTATTGTTTAATCTTTATAGTTTCCTGATATCTGTTGTTATAGAAAAAATACACCAATTCCATGTGCTTCTCTGAATAACCACCAAAGTCAAGAATGCTTGCTTGCATCATATCCTTTAATACATGTATGGTATTCTCTAACAACCCTTCTGTCTCTGGTCGTAAGGAAGTACATAATAGAACATGAGTACCAAGATCCTTCTATAATACCCTTAAAAAGTGTGAAGTAAAGAATGAATTTCGATCTGAAACTATAGTCTGCGACACCCCATGCAAACAAATTATTCTTTCTTTTGTATAGTTCTCTCAATAATTCTATTGTAAATGTTTCTTTAATATGAATGAAGTGTTCTACATTTGTTTGTCGAAACACAATGACCCAAATAAAATCATTATTTCTATGATTCCTTGGATATCCGACCTCAAAATCAATATTCATGTCATTTTACTTCCTTTCAGGAATAGGTAATGGCTGCAATAGGCCTCTAGGTCATTGATTCTCTTCTATTACCTACTGATAGGTGAAAAATTTTGTTATGAACACTACTATATCCTTTTTCATAACTAGCCACTAAAACCGCCGCTGAAGATCACGATACATTTTTTTACTCCAGGACGTACCACCCACCTTGATGCAAGAAATTATAGCATGGGTTCTTCAAGAATACTTGTTGGTGAAAAATCTCTCTTTTCACATTGATGATCTCATCCTCATCGACATTCCTATATAATGGTGTCTCTCCACATTAAAGACATTATCTCTAGGATAAACACTGTAGATCCTCATAATACTTATCTCTGATTCGTCTAAAGTGTGTAGACTCCACTACTACAAAAACAAGAGTAATTATCTCCTAAATCCCTATAAATACTACATGAATTTCTACTAGGAATGTAATCAACTTCCATTCTTCACTCGACTTGTGTAGCAATAGAGCATTAGTTTTTTTTCTCAAAGAATCAGCAATTCTATTTTCCATTCCGATGTATATGCCAGTTCAAAATCAAAGGACTACATATACTCCACCCTTCATCGCTACTAAAGAATCAAGTTGTGTTGTGAAAAGATATATATTCAAACTTTTTTTATACTTAGAAGTTGTAAAATATTCATGAAAAATATAGTTTCTCTAACCCTTAATAGAATAAACCACTACTTCCAACTTCAGGTCATGCGTAGTGTTATTCCGTTCTTGTGGCCTCAACTATAGAGACCCATAAGCAGTGAATTTGACCCACTATGTCAACATTGGTCTGAGTACAACACCAGTAGCATCACAATACATTTTTTAATCCTCACCTCACTTAGGTATGATCAAAATTGGTTCCAAAGTCAATAGATTATTCAAATAGTGGAAAGCAGCCTAGCATGCTTCTGCCCATACAAACATTACCCATCTCTTTTTCAAAATAGTAAGTGGTGCAGCCAACCAGGAAAAGTACTAGATGAATCTCCAGTAATAACCATCCAAACAAAAAAATCATAGAATATCAAAAATATTCTTGGGCTACACCCATGAAATCACATCCTGTACTTTTCATGGGTCAACAACCACCCCTTATTTTGATATAATATTCCCCAAAAGGGTACCCTATAAATCGAAAACTAAAATTTTGATAGCTTGGAATATATTTGATGCGCTCTCAGTTTAATGTCATGATGTTTAGAATGATCTCCATGAGTCTTATGATACACTAATATGTCTTCCACAAGCACCACACAAACTAATCCACGTAAGGATGAAATACCCTATTCATGAAGGCTATAAATACTGTCGGAGCATTTTTTTTATACCAATCGGCCTTAGAAGAAACTCATAAAGGCCATACGTACTCTTAAAAGTAGTGTTTGGTATATGAGAGGTCCGAACACTCACCTGATAATAACCTGATCTCATATCGATGTTTGATAACACAGTGGCCCCCTTCATCACTTCAAAAAAATCATTGATACGCGAATGAAGATATTAGTTCTTCACATTAATTTTATTCCACTTATGGTAGTTGACACACAGGCGTAAACTCCCATAGGCCTTTTTTGTAAACAAAATAGGTGATCTCCAAGGCGATATACTTGTACGGATAAGCCATTTTTCACCAACTCATCCAACTCGTTTTGAGCTCTTGATGCTCAGTCGGTTCCATTTTGTAAGGTGGAATAGATATCAACTTATCCCTCTAAATGATATCAATAGTGAATTCCACATATATCTCCGGTGGGAAACCTGAATAGTCTTCTAGAAAGATATACTGAAACCTTTATACTACTGGTGGAAGGATGTCTTACCTAACACTCCCATCATCCAGTAAAAGACTAGTGTCCTGGGATGTGATCTCTCCCAGTTGTTTAGTACATGGATAAGCACTTCCTTCTTGGATACCCCATTCACCAAGAAGGACATATTGGTCACCCTTAAGAGATAAAATGGCCACTCTGTTATGATAACAATATATGTGGGCCCAATTTGCGACAAGTCAGTCCATACACATAATCAGATCAAATCTTGTTATGTCAAAGAAATACATATCCCAAAGGAAATGATACTCTCTATTCTCTAAATAACATAACCTGAATAAATAGATATCCTTAGGCCATGTTCCCAATAGTGTGTCAATATTAATTACCCCACATATGGACTCCACCCCCAGGTTCATGCAATGAACATGATTTGGAAATATGAAGGAATGAGAGGCACCAAAATCAAGCAAGGTAATAGCTAAAGTAGAAGAAACTAGAATAATACATATCACTGCTGAAGGACCATCCTTGATCTCCACAAGTGTTGGCTGCACTGCATGTAACTGTCCAACCCCTCTTTCTTGTGGTATTGTCTGACTCCCAGAGTATCACCACTTTGCTGATACATGAACTCATAACCTGAAGGACCACTCCCATTTCTTCTAAAACCTATGCCATTAGAACCCCAGCTTCCAGATCATTATAGTGTAATATACCCCCATCTCACACTCTAAATCAAAGCTGTTGTTCCCTTCGCACAATCCTTTCACTGCTTATTGGAAAAATATTGAAGCTTCCCCATTTTTCCACTCAACCGACACTCCACCAGTAATCGAGGAAATGTGTATGATAGTGTCCTTGCATAATGCACTAGTGAAAATGCACATCCGAATGATCTGGTGTAACCATTACTCCTGACTGTAAACCTTTCTTTCTACTGTCCTGATTAAGATTCTCGTGGAGGTGCTTCCTTCTCTCAGACGACCCACTCCTTGATCCTCCAACAACATGTCTAGTACTGGAAGCCCCTTTTAGGTTTCCCTATGAAATGAGAGCCTGAATAACCACTTTTGAGAATTTCTTTAGCCTATAGACATTCACATGGGACTTAATTTCAAACTTAAGTCCATCCTAAAGTAATTTTTCCAAATATTTCTCATCTGCCACCAAAGATGGAGAAAAAAGTTTTAAATTTGTGAAATGTTTAGCGTACTCTGTTAAAGACATTCTTCCTTGTGTAAGATACATAAACTATGAATCATTATCCTTCCTCAGTGTGTTTGGGTAGAAGTAAAACAAATACTTCTCCAAAAAATCATTCCCAAACATCTCTTCGGTCTATCTAGAGCCTACCAGAATGTCCCACCAGTGCTTCGCAGAACCCTGCAACATATAAGAATCCATCTTGACCCTCCTCTCAGCTGGAGTCTTAAAATGGTCAAGTATCATCTCTATAGATTTAATCTAGAATTCATCTCCCTCAAGTCCACCCAATACATTAAATGTGGGAGGGTGCTATAGTTGAAACTCCCATTACAACTCAAACATCCTTTTTTGAACCCATCCTGGGTCTCTCTCCATGAATTTCCTGAAATGAGAAAAGTACTATCAGAACGGTTCCCCTTCTTCCATAGCTTAGACCAATGGTTTCTCAAGCTCCATGTGAGGAAGTTCATTTCTGGCCACACCTTGCAATCTATCCCTCAATAATCATGGTGTAGGCATACTCATACAAATTTTAATAACTCTCTGAAGTCTTATTAGACAACCTTATATCATTTATGTAAGGGGAGAAACTAAAAAAACAAGTTTCAACATGTTTTTCTCCCTTTTCTTACCAGATGGTCAACACATGTCCTTTTCACTACCCTTAACCATCCCACTCACAGTTTTTCGATAACAAGGGAATATTCATTCCCATTATTTAATTAATCCATAATTAATCACATTATTTCATATTTATTAAATAAACAATTAATTTAATTATTGTTCCCATTTTATCAATCGAGGTTCTCATTAGATTCCCATTTATTCACATTTATCATCATTGTTTCTATATCACATCAATGAAAATAGTTCATGTTCAACAACATAACATAACACATTTTCACATGAGTTCCATGAATGATGCAAGACATTACAACCTTGAGTGCCTGGAATGATGCATGTCGACTCAACTATCGTGCCTCTTTTGAACAAGAATCAAAATTCAACATTTTTCAAAACAATTATCATGTCGCAACATAATTATGTCACCCAAGGTGAAATAATATTAAAATACAACAATAAAAAACAATAAAAAATACCATCCTGAGTATTTTGATTTTCCCCCGTACATGGGTTCTCTACTCCCATGCCCGAGCTCATTACCAAGCCTCCACAATTCCTAGTTTATTTTATATCTTAACCTAAATAGTAAAATCAAAGCAGAATGATGAATAGAAAACCCATTTGTAACCACTTTCTAATGTCCCGACCAGGGAGTTATAGAATGGTTCCCCAAGCCAGTTGCCCACATGCCCTAAAGCACGCCTCCCCGTACGCTAGAGGGTGCCAACTAGGAGCGAGGGTCTTGTAAGTTATTCAAGTGGAGAGTATACCATATGATATCATAATAAAACCCTAACGGAATAAATAAAAATAAACATGAACAGAAGTATATAAATAACTAGAACAATATCATGACATATGATAGTCACAACTAGAGTAATACAATATTAAACTAAACGGTAAAACATGCTATGATAATGCTACTTCCAAGTGTCTACAATTAAAATCAATATAAATAAACAATAACTCTAAAACATGTCTAGAAACATGTCTGGTTCCCTCTCCCATGCTCAAATCCAAAACTACAACCTATCACAGGGCCTTTCCCTTATCTTATTTGGAAACAACAATGTCTACTCAGGTGCAGATTAGGCAACCCAAATAGGGTGTTAGTACAACTCATTAATCCACCCCCAATGTTGTCTTAAACAAGTCTTGTTAAAAACAATTCATGAAATTTAACAAATAAATAAATACAATGCATAATTTAAGTAGTTATTACATTGTCAATTAATCTTAAATCATCACGTAAGGCCAATTTCAATTCATGTTTCCCATTTGAATAAAACTGAATTATCATTTATCATTTGGTGTAGGTTGTCATGCCTAGCACAACAAATATCTGGACCATAGGTCGTCATGCCAAGCACTACAATTTTCATTCGGCGTAGTTCGTTAAGCCGAAAACCCCATAATCTCAATCCAGGATAACTATTGGGGAGGAATGCCATATTCAAGTCCCAACTTCTAATATGTCTTATAAATCATGCCTAGAACCTAAAAAATCTATTCCATTTAATAATTAATTAATTCATATGAATTTCCCACATTATTCATTTTCTAATCCAACGATTGGTTTAACATTTTAAAGGTCATTAGTTAATTCCAAAATTAACTAAGCACATAACCCCTTAATTAATGAATCAATTAATTAATCACACAATTCTATTCTCATTCCATAATTAATTATTCACAATTAATTATCTATTTCAAATCCCTAAATTCCATAATTAAGTTTCATAATTAATTATCTATGACCACATCATGACACATAATTACTTCTCTCAATTATTTATATTTCAAATCCAAACATAATTCCATAATTAATTCCCCACAATTAATTTTGTTATAACAATAATTAAATATCTCAAGACAGTATTTCTACCCAAAATCAATATCACAAAAAATATCATTTTGGGAACCAACCTTTTCTTTTCATTGATCAATAATAAATTATGCACCAAGGAAAATCACAAAGTCAAATCCTTATACAAAATTACTCTAATTTTAGAATTAAAGTATCAAGAAAAATCTTTTAAAATTATTAAACTCATACAAATATCATAAATCATGACTCTAGGATTTCAATTTAGATCACCTACCTCAGTTTTCTGAGAGAAGTTAGCTCAAATGAAATCCCAAAAATCCGAGCAACACAACATCATCGATAATGATCTGGATCTAAAACCCTAAAATCAAAATTAAGATCTAAGGCATCTAGATCATGAAAATATAGATCTAGATCCATATTCCTAGATCTATATCTCAACTCAAACGTTTATATCTAAGGAAATTGGTAAGATCCTTTATGAAAAGATCATGTAATGATATAGGAAATAATGGGGGAAGCATCGGGATGAAATCCACTTACTGGGAGGAGAGTAGATCTTCAATCCAGGAATTCAATCTCAAAGAATGGTGTTCAAATACACCTGAAATCACTTCTGGAGGCTTTAGAAACACCTAAGAATTTTTAAATCCTGATCCACCATCAAAACAAGGGAGTCCCAAGGGGATTAAGAGGTCTTTAAAAGGATTTTCAGAATTAAAATCATGTGTGCACGGTTTCCTAGGTAGAGGCGCACTACTAAGAAAACAGTTTCACAACAGTGTGGACCTCTCTGTCCATGTTTTCTTATTGGGGATGGTTTGGAAACATAGTTTTCGAAACCATGCACAGACCATGTGACCCCTCTGTCCAGTTTTTCATGCTTGTAATGGTTTGGTCGTATGGTTGATCAAACCTTGTGCAAACCGTGCACAACCCTATATCCATTATTTGTCATTAAAAATTCAGCCAAACACACCCAAATCCACTAATCCTAGTTGATGGTACATATAAAATTCAAAAAGTACCTGAAAAAGCGCTTGAGATTACTTCAAAAGGGCCAGGATCTTACATTAAGTCAAAAGTGGCATGAGTTTCACATGATAAGTTTGTGGGATTGAAGAAAAACATTTTCAAAATGGTGAAGTCTCTTAATAACCATTCTTTCACTATTTTTTACTTCCATCCTCATGGAAGGATTATCAAAAAAATCCAGGATTTTCTCACGTTTCTACAAATCAAGATGATTTAGAGGAAAGGGTTCATCTCTGTTAGCACTTTATTATTGTCAGAGTAATTTTACATAAGGGGGAGAGTGTGTGGAAATTTTATAACATCACTAAAATAATGGAGGATAATTTTTGGTTCAATGATTGGAAGATGACATCCTTGGCTGTAGGTTCTACCATGTCATATTCCCCATTGATGAATACAAGTGAAGGGCTTATAACTTTGTTCAGTCTCCCTAATGTCTAGATTCCATCAAGTCCAATACTGGGATACAGACAGTAACCTTGACATGATAGGAAATACACACACTTGTGTCAAATAAAACATGAAAATTGAACTGGTCATACCTGAATCTACGCAATCTTTGGGATATTTAATTTATAGTAGGAAACCCAATTCAGATGGTCATGTAGACAAACAATCCATGATTTGGGAATTATTCATATATCATGGATGAAGTTTACGTGTATAACACCATTGTGGAGGTGGTAGTGCTAACTATGAATGATGATGGTATTAATATAATGATTAACTATGAGAGAAATCTACTATTTTGTACAAGGATTATGTTCATTGTACATCAGAATTATGAATTCTATAAAGACATGGAGTGTACCCTATGAAATATGAAAGGTTGTGATGTCATGAATTATAAGAGGAAATGAATGGAGGTGATCTGAACTCAAGAGAAAAAGGGAAATGATACCTCAGGGCCTTATAGGGATAAATTTTTTAGAGATGAAAATATGGTAAACAATATTATTAATGGAACCTGTGAACATCTTGGTAACTCTATCCTTATCTAATTTAGTTATGATGTATAAAATCGGTAGATTGGATGTCCTATTGATTGGATGAATGATCTGAATTTAACTAATGTTCAATGTAGAATTTTTCTCTCCATTCCTGATGAAAATAACACTAACAAGGATAAGACAGATTTGTGCCATCATGATGGAGAAAATGGAAGACATGTCAAAGGAACATGGTAAGATGGATTTTTTTAGTTTGTAATCCATGCCTCGTAAGGATGTTGATATGGGAAATGATGGATACACACAGGACCCTACTTAGCATCAGGTAATCTCTTCTATTAACATATTGATTAATGGATCTTCTAAGGATATTTATTAATATAGACCATCAATGGATAAATTTACTATCTCATACACAATTTTGAGAATAGACAATTCATAATATTTCCCTCAACCTAACGATGAGAACCAGGAGTACAATATTTTTGCAAAATCTGGATCTCTGATGATCACAATAGGAAACCATTAGGTAATTTTCATCCCCCACAAAACATACAAAAAATCATTACAATTGGGATGTGGTAACTTTATTGAACCTATTAATTCGAGAGACATTCAAGAGTATTCAGAAATTGAAGTTGATGAGATTTAACAGAAACTCAAAAAAATCATCACTTTGATACCAACAGTATGATAGAACCCTTTTCACATGTTCCTCATTCTAAATCTTCCAGAAGAAATACATCCATAGAAAACTTCTTGAGCCTATATAGTCAAAGAATATGTTCACTCATTTAAGTGTCACTTTTTGGGATAATGAGACTGAGGACCAGCAACCCTCTATGGAGAATAAAATTGTCAACAAAGGTGATGTTGGGTACATGGATAGTTTCAAAAGATATGCTTGCCCAATAGTTGTGAATATGGAATAAAAAAAGTAAATGATGTTTTTACATGCTTGGATGAAACATGATTAAGGGCATACGACTAGGGACAAGGACACCATGTAAATATAAATGGGTAGGTAATCCCCTAATGACCAAATCCCTCAAGAACTTCAGTCTATCCAATAAACCAATTCTCATTTCTATTGAAGAACCAAAGATGTTTTTTTATAATAGGAGGTCTTACGAGTGGTATTCCAGGGGACAGGACACTGTCTCTTAGAATCTATATAATAGTTGCATAGATCACGTATTGATTCTCAAACATGAATGTATTAAAATTCATATATGTAACCAGAAAATTTGAACCTCACTACACTCTTTATTTCTCTCGACACCTTTTCCATATTTCATGTATCAAACCGATATTTTATGATAAGTATTATTTTTAATTTATTTTATGTCATGTGTTTTATGCAACAACAAGATTATATTGTGCTATATGCCACACTGTATTATCTTGAAGTATACAAAACACTATTCTTAGATTATGTTACACACAATTTCAAGTTCGTTTTGTAATAGTCATTCTACGCAACATTGAGTGTATATATATATATTCAATGTATAAATAAAATATGGTTGGATTATGTTATACGAAATAATAAAGTATTCTTGCACAACACGCAGCCCAGACTTGTCTTGCATTACACGCAATCACGACCTTCCTCGATAGCGTGTGTAGTACGCAATACCGGGTTTCACAAAACAAGGATATATTGTTATAATATTATTATAGACTAGCTGTAATGAATAGTATTTACTAAATTTTTAATTTTATATCATTATTATTCATCTTACAAATTTTCTAGTACATGGTATAAGAACAAAATAAATTTTTCGGGTACAATAAGTATTTTTCAAAAAATGCAGTTTTTCCGCCTTTTGATGGCACACCGACATTAAATCTAGTCATTGAAATGTTTATAAGTTCAATTTGACAAAATATAATTCTTCTTTTGAATCAAGATATAAAACATTAAATGGCATAATGTTTTTAAATTTTTCTGATAACTTTCATATTTTAATGAATAGTAAAAACACGCTATATTTTAATTAAAAACAAAAATTTTCATCCTAATAACTTATGTCGTTAAATTATAATATTTAATGGTTTTAAAGTATAAATAGAATATATTTTTACCATTTAATACAATTTATGTCATTAGCATTGATTTTACATTGAATTCGTACGTTAAATCAATTCAATCTTTTGCAATGTTTTAAACAAAAACCCGTTTTCTTTCGACAATGGGATTAATTTTAATTTAATTTCTGTAACTTTTGTGTATTGAATTTGGAAAAATGGATTCCATATATAGAATTAGTAGGTCCAAATTATGTTAATAATCTACTTTTTATTTTTGGTCTTTATGAATAGTAACTATGGTAAATTTTATTTACCATAGTTAAAGGTAAATCGGGTAATTAAGGGTAAATATAAGATTATAAAATTAACCTAACACCTGCCAAAATCCTATTGGATGACTAAAGGATGACCCATATCACCTAACGGTCGGATTAGAATCATTTAATGGTCTTTTTTCCATAAAAATAACTTAATTATTATTACAACCAATGAAAGTGACAACCTGTCACTCTCTTAAATCTTATAAGTATATTAATTTTAATTTAGTGATAAAATTAACGAAGCTTCGAACATGAATAGTATATAGAAAGATAATAAACTTATCTAAATCATATAAAATTATTTATAATTTATAGGTGTTAAATAATTATCATTAATTTTGACATAATAGGGAAGCAGAAATTATTTATTTAGTGAAAAATAAATAATATATTTTTTATTGAAATATTAATACATATCAAAAGGCCCAAAAAAATCTTCACAAAACATATTAATAGTGTATATATAAACCCTAATAATCCATTCGCATAATGTTTGACCATATGGATCCTTATTAAGATGATTATGACACATATATTATTTTATTTTAAATGATACCAATGTTGTCACCTTCATAATTTAATAAATATAACAATTTAAATATTGTGATTTTAAGATGATAAATTCGATTAAAAGTATTATTGTAAAGGTAATAGATTTATCTTTATCATGGGATTTTATTTTTCATTTTTATGAAACAAATTAGTATATTAAATAATTATACAAAAAATTATGTATTAATTATTTTATGAAGAGATAAAACAAATAAATGGTTTAAAAAATAAAATAAATATTATATGAACTATTTAATATGCTCCAATAATTTTATAGATACATATGAAATTTTATGAATCTATTAAAGCTTTTAGTTCGAACATATCTTCTGTATATATTTTATTTAAATTCAAATAAATGAATAGTGTCAAAATTGACACTATTGTTATTTTATAAAAATAATATATTATAAAATTGTTTAAAAATCACAAAAATATTTACAACTTATAACTTAAAATTTATATGGTATGAAATGTTATAAAGTATCCAATTATGGAAAATAAAAAAAATAAGTAATAATTTGTTATAATTTTATATTTAGAATGTTATTACCACAAATAAAATTAAATTGATTAAATAAGGATAAATCAAGTTGATAATGTTGAAAATAAATTCCTAACATGTCTAAATTTTATTGAATGATGAGATTACAACCCCATCTCATCTAATATTCGAATATGAGACATTTTGGAGGTTTTTAAGTGGGGTTATATTTATTATAAATTAATATTTTTTAGATTTCCAAAGGTGCCCCTCTCCTCCCTTATAAAAGGGCACCTCCTCCCTCCCTTCCTCACATAAGTTTGAGCCTACAAGCTCATCAAAACCCTACAAAATTCTCTTCTCCACATCCCTAGAAACATCCTAGAGGTCCTGGCCTTCTTCAAATACCAATTTTAGTGCCTTGAGTGGAGGTCTCAAAGAGGTGCTTCAAAGAAGAGGAGGTTCGGATACATACGTAGCATATCGCACATAAGGTAAGGGATAATTTTGAAAATCTCATTTTTTTTATACGAGATTGCTTATACGTACATATTTACTGGGGTTATTGTTATCATCCATGTCCATGATTTCTTAAAAATGGTTTCATGTATGTTTAAAGTCCTTTTACCCATTTTGACTTTTACCCAATGGTATGGAAGGAATCTTTATTTTATTTAACCTACAAGGTACTTTTTGACTTTTTTGAAAAAAGTACGAGAAGAATGTTTTTTAACGTATATGAAATGAAAGGATTTTTTCTGTTTTATAAATCATTTTTTTCATGAAACATCCTCCAAAATATTTCATGACTATTTTCAATAAAATCCTTTTCTTTTAAAATTTCATGACATTTTGTAAAAATAAAATGATTTTGAAGAAAAAAGGATATTTTCCTCAATAATTCATTTCAAGTGTTTTATCAAAACCATTTTTCATCTAAGATGACATTATTTCATATGTGTATGTTTAAAGTATAATGTCTCTATGATTTACATGGTTTCACTTCTCTTATTATGAAATGATATCCATTTCTTTTATATGGATTATGTGATGATGGGATGATGTTTATGAAACCCATTTTATTTATTGGGTTATTATGAATGATGTATGTTTATTTTGTGGCACAAGTAAAAATGATTTCATTATGAGATGGGTGGGACTTATATCTCCCTCCAATGCCTTGGGTAAAGATTTATATCTAATGAGATAGACATTGTAGGAATGGTAAGTTAATCCAGTTCAGTTTTAAAGGACTGAAACGAGGAGTGAACTCGATTCAGAAAGGGAATTTGTCCACTAAGATAGTCTTAGATGTAATGCCTTGGCTACTATGGAAATCATAACAAGTACTGAATGGTTGCCACAATTACATGTTATATTCCCAACCTATTTTATCATGATTGGTGTTCCTTTATGATATATGTCTTACGTACTTCCATGATTTATGTCTTTGCTCAAGGTTTTAATGTTTAGATTTCATGTTCATGTTTTTTCTTTCAAATGTTTATGGATTGTTTTATGTTCTCTATGTTTTCCCTTACTAAGAATTAGAGCTCACCTTTTTTATGTTTTATTTTCCCCAAGAAATAAAGAAAGGTTTTAGGTAAGGAAACAAAAAGGGGAAGATCGTTATTGGAGATGTTGAAGATATTTAAACATGATTAGAAGTTTATATTCCAAGTTTCCAAAGGCACTAAACTATTACGGTCCTTGTCTGTCAGTTTTTTTATGTATTAATTATTCCACAAAAGTAATGTAATGACCATGTATGTCAAGCTTCGGGCCTCTACAGTCGGTACCAGAGGAATGGTTTAGTCAACCTTTGGAAACTAGGATGCGAAAACGTTATTGAGATACCTAGATGCATTTCTAAGGTATGTCTGGGGATGTCCCTAAGGATAAGTATACGTATAGGATATAGTCCTAAAACTATGACAACGATCTTAGAATTTAACCTAAGATGATAGATATTGAGGTTACTCCCCCTTTACTATGTTGTTTTCCATAGAATGATTTTTTCCTCTCACACTATTCTTTTTCAGTTTTAGAAAATGGCTGGAAACAGGAAGATTCACGATAATGGAGTATATAACGAACAATGGAATGATATTATTCATGAGCAACCAAATGAAATAGCATTTGGAAGTAGATACATCGTTATTATGCCTAATCAGCAATCTCATAATATGATCAATAATCTCAACTTTGGTAAGTTTCACGGCTCAGATAATAAGAGAAATATGGAGTTTCATGATGATCATTGAGAAAAGAAAGTTCAATTTCCCTCATGTAAATTGTGTGGGAAGAGGCATCGGGGAGACTGTTTCAAAGGAACTGGAAGATGCTTTGGGTGTGGAAAAGTAGGACATAAATCCAGTAAGTGCAAAGGAAAACGTTCAGTTAACACCATGGATGAGGATAATGGTATTGCAACGACATAAACAATGGTTAGATGTTTTAAATGTGGAATTTATGGGAATTATACAAACAAATTCCCTAAGGGAAAATCTCATGAAGAGAATCAGCATGGTCACATGGGTAGTATTTATGTGTATGGTGATGAAGAGACTATAAACGAAATATGAGATGAAAGAAATGATGAAGCTTAGTCAGTGTTTTAAGAGGTTAGTTGAATGATTTTATGTATAGTACTATGGAATAAAGAATCATCTAAGGATTGTTACACTATTGTTTTTCCTAAATTATTTAAATGTATATGTTGAATGGTACTGGTAACCATGGAATGTTATTCAGATAATTTTTTGGAAAGTAGATGATATGTGCATAATGAAGGGATAAGAAGATAATGAGATGTTTGATTGTATTCATGAGCTCATGACTGATATATGGACTATGTGATATTATGGTTTGATTATATAGATTTTTTGGGATTTTGGTATGTGGAAAGAGTTACCTTTTGAAAGTATTCATGTTTTCACTAAGGTTCTATGGTAAATTATGTTTCAAGAGAATACATGACTAAGGTATTCAAGTGTTTGGAATGCAACCAACAAGATATATCTTATTATATATGTGAGATAAATGCTTGTATTCACATTCTTGGTAGATATCCTTTCTAGTAATTGTTTTCTTTATACTATGAGCTTGGACCGATGTATTTTAGATAAGCCTAAAGATTGGAATGGATTATGTTGTACATAAGTTATTATTGTTTAAGGATAGAACTTTTTTCGATATTATTGATGGGATGTTATAGTAATGTAGTTTTAGAAAAGGACAACCTGCAGGATAGGAGACAACCCATCGTGTCAGACAAGGCTATGGGAATCAAACCCACAACCGAAGTGCGACTAGACTTTATCGCCTACCACTAGCCTAAAGGAAGTCCCTGGTTAGTAGAAACTAGTTTTATTTTATTAATCGGTATGATGTATGAAGTATAAGTTCATTTTTGGAATCGTATATGATTAACCTCACCATATATGGACTTATGCATATTTGAAAACTTTTTCTAACCTTTTGTTTGAAACAGATGGAATGACCCCTCATTCTATCACATGATCTATTAACACATCACGAATAACAAACTCAACTTCATTTCTTTAATAGATAAAGTGGAAAATTGTTCAAAGCACGAACAATAGTGAGATTGTACCAAAATCAAGCAAGTATTTCTTCTAATTCAAAATTTTCAACTTTAGGGAAATGATATTGAAAACCAAAAATGCTGTCCAAGTGCTCTTATATCTGTTGAATCAAATGGTACCTTAGATCACAACAAATCTATGGCTTTGTGATTATTGTCTTCTTCATATCCATGTTCTCGACCACTCTCCATTAGAACATGATAGTTAGATTTCTCTTCCATATCCATATTTTCACCTATGTTCTCTTATGTGGAAACCCCGTGATTAGTTAATTTGGGTAATTGTTATGTTTCATACTTTAGTTTTTAAAGTTATGTTTTGGTATTTCATTTGACGATGTGGGTTCAATTAAAGAAACATTCAATTAGAAAACCATGTATAACCCCGACGAATTTCGAGGGCGAAATTCATTTTAAAGGGGGTAGAATGTAACAACCCGATATTTTATGATAAGTATTATTTTTAATTTATTTTATTTCATGTGTTTTATGCTATAATAAGATTATATTGTGTTATATGCCACATTGTATTAGCTTGAAGTATACGCAACACTATTCTTTGATTGTGTTACACACAATTTCAAATTCGTTTTATAATAGTCATTCTACGCAACATTGAGTGTATATATATATATATATATATTCAATGTATAAATAAAATATGGTTGGATTATGTTATACGAAATAAAAATGTATTATTTCACAACACGCAACCCTGACTTGTCTTGCATTACACGGAATCGCGACCTTCCTCGATAGCGTGTGTAGTACGCAATATCGGGTTTCACAAAACAAGGATATATTGTTATAATATTATTATGAACTAGCTATTATGAATAGTATTAACTAAAATTTGAATTTTATAACATTATTATTCATCTTACACATTTTCTAGAACGTGGTATAAGAACAAAATAAATGTTTCGGGTAAAATAAGTATTTTTCAAAAAATGCAATTTTGTCGCCTTTTGATGGCGCACCCACTTTAAATCTAGTTGTAGACATGTTTATAAGTTAAATTTGACAAAATAAAGTACTTATTTTTATTTAGGATATAAAAATTTACATTGGATAAAGTTTTGATATTTTTATGATAACTCTCATATTTTCATAAATAGTAAAAACACGCTATATTTTAATTAAATAAAACTTTTTTCATCGTAATAATTTATGTGGTTAAATTATAATATTAAATGGTTTTAAAGTATAAATAGAATATATTTTTACCATTTAATACAATGTATGTCGTTAACATTGATTTTACCCTGAATTTGTAGGTTAAATCAATTCAATCTTTTGCAATGTTTTAAACAAAAACCCATTTTTTTCGACAACAGGATTAATTTTAATTTAATTTCTGCAACTTTTGTGTACTGAATTTGGAAAAATAGATTCCATATTTGGAATCAGTTGGTTTAAATTATGTTAATAAGCTAATTTTTATTATTGGACTTTTTGAATAGTAACTACGGTAAATTTTATTTACCATAGTTAAAGGTAAATCGGGTAATTAAGGGTAAATATAAGATTATAAAATTAACCCAACACCTTCCAAAATCCTATTGGATGACTAAAAGTCGACCCATATCATCTAAGGGTCGGATTAGAATCATTTAATGGACTTTTGTCCATTAAAATAACTTAATTATTATTAAAACCAAAGAAAGTGACAACATGTCACTCTCTTAAATCTTATAAGTATATTAATTTTAATTTAGTTATATACTTCATGAAACTTTGAAAATGAATAGTATCCAGAAAGATAATGAAATTATCTACATCATATAAATTTATTTACAATTTTTAAGTATTGAATAATTATCATTTATTTTGACACAATATGGATGCAGAAATTATTAATTTAGTGAAAAATCCATAATATAGTTTTTATTGAAATATTAATACATATCAAAAGGCCCAAAAAAATCTACAAAAAACATATTATTAGTGTATATATAAACCCTAATCATCCATTTTCCGAATTATTGACCATTTAGATCATTATTAAGATGATTATGACACTTATATTATTTTATTTTAAATGATGCCAAAGTTGTCACCTTCATAATTTAATAAATATAACAATTTAAATATTGTGATTTTAAGATTATAAATTATATTAAAAGTATTATTGTGAAATGGAATATATTTATCTTCATCATAGGATTTTATTTTTAATTTTTATGCAAAAAATAAGTATATTAAATAATTATACAAAAAATGATGTAGTAATTATTTTATTAAGAGATAAACCAAATAAATGGTTTTAAAAATAAAATAAATATTATATGAACTATTTAATGTGCTCCACGAATTTTCTAGATACATATGACCTTTTATTAATCTATTAAAGCTTTTAGTTTGAACATATCTTCTCTATATATTTTATTTAAATTCAAATAAATGAATAGTGTCAAAATTGACACCATTGTTATTTTATAAAAATAATATATTATAAAATTGTTTAAAAATCACAAAAATATTTAAAAATTATAAATTTTAATTTATATGGTATAAAATGTTATAAAGTATCCAATTATTGAAAATTCACAACAAATAAGTAATTATTTGTCATAATTTAAAATTTAGAATGTTATTACCACAAATAAAATTAAATTGATTAAATATGGACAAATCAAGTTGATAATGTTGAAAATAAATGCCTAACATGTCTAAATTTTATTGTTTGATGAAATTACAACCCTATCTCATCTAATATTCTAATATGAGTCATTTTTGGGGGTTTTATGTGGTGCTAGATTTATTATAAATTAATATTTTTATGATTTCGAAAGGTGCCCCTCTCCTCCGTTATAAAAGGGCACCTCCTCCCTCCCTTACTCACACAAATTTGAGCCTTCAATCTCGGCCAACCCCTGCCAAATTCACTTCTCCACTTCCCTAGAAACATCCTAGAGGTCCTGGTCTTCTTCAAAGACCAATTTTAGTGCCCTCTGAGAAGGTCTCAAAGAGGCGCTTCAAAGAAGAGGAGGTTCGGATACATACGAAGCATTTCAGACATAAGGTAAGGGATACTTTTCCAAATATCCTTTTCTTATCCAAGATTTCATATACGTAAGTATTTACTAGGTTTATTGTTATCATCCATGTCCATGTTTCCTAAAAATGGTTTCATGTGTGTTTAAATCCCTTTTTACCAATTTTGACTTTTACCCAATGGTTTGGAAGGAATCTTTCTTTTATTTACCCTACAAGGTACTTTTTGACTTTTTCGACAAAAGTATGAGAAGAATGTTTTCTTAACATATACGGCATGAAAGGATTTTTACAGTTTTATAAAGCCTTGATTTCATGAAGCATCATCCAAAAGATTTCATGAATATTTTCAACAAAATCCATTTATTTTAAAATTGCATGACATTTTGTGAAAAGAAAATGATTTTTAAGAAAAAAGGATATTTTCCTCAAGGATTCATTTCATGTGTTTTATCAAAACAATTTTTCATCTAAGATGAAATTATTTCATATGTGTATGTTTCATGTACAGTGTCTTAATGATTTACATGGTTTCACTTATCTTATTATGAAATGATATCCATTTCTTTTATATGGATCATGTGATGATGGGTTGATGTTTGTGAAACCCATTTTATTTATTGGGTTATTATGAATGATGTATGATTATTTTGTGGAACAAGTAAGAATGATTTCATTATGAGATGGGTCGGTCCTATACCTCCATCCAATGCATTGGGTAAAGATTTATATCTCATGAGATAGATATGGATGGAACGGTAAGTTAATCCGGTTCAGTGTTACAGGACTGAAATGAGTAGTGAACTCGATTCAGAAAGGGACATTGTCCGTCAATATGGTCATGGCAGCAATGCCTTGGCTACTATGGAAATCATTACAAGTGATGAATGGTTTCCACAATTACATTTTTTATTCCCATCCTATTTTATCATGATTGATGTTCCTTTATGATATATTCCTTACATACTTCCATGATTTATGTCTTTGCTCAAGATTTTAAGGTTTAGATTTCATGTTCTAGTTTTTGCTTTCAAATGTTTATGGATTGTTTTATGTTCTCTATGTTTTCCCTTACTGAGCATTCGAGCTCACCATTTTTATGTTTTCTTTTCCCCAGGAAATAAAGAAAGGTTTTAGGTAAGGAAACAAAAAGGGGAAGATCGTTATGGGAGATGTTAAAGATATTTCAACATGATTAGAAGATTATATTCTGAGTTTTCAAAGACACTAAACTATTACGGTCCTTGTGTGTCTGTTTTTGTTATGTATTAACTATTCCGCAAAAGCAATGTAATGCCCATGTACGTCATGCTTCGGGCCTCTACATTTCATTTTTATGCCTCAACATTATGTATTTGAAGAAGAGAACTCTTTATGTACCCTAAGTATGTATTTGGTAATATGGTTCAAAATATGGGTGGTAATGGGAGACTTTTACATTATCTTTTCCCCTATTGAAAAAACTTGTTCTAACTAAAATATGATGTCATCTAATGAGATCCCATATTTAATTGTTGAGTTCAATCGTAATGATATTTCAATTGTTGGAGATGGAATAACATGGAATATATTGACATTAAATGGAAGACAATAAAGAATGATTGACAGATTCTTTATTAAAATGGATGATAGAAGCGTCATCAGTGGAATTTCATGTTACCCCCTTCCCAAAACCTAATCTGACCATAGCCATATATTGGTCTAACTCTCTACTATGTCAATGTTTCTCACACCCATTTCATTTTAAAAATGTTTGGGTTTTCATCCTTGGTTGTAGATAAATTATTATGGAGGCCAAGAAACGTGTTCCAATACGTATCCCACATTAAAATCTTGTTGAAAAGATAAACCACACTGAAATGATTATAAAAGAATAAAGACAATGATATTTTTTATAATATTTATATTGACATCCTGATTGCTAAAAACACCTTCAAGGCATCTAAAACAGGGAATAAAATAAGGATTGAACTTATAGGGAATTATTTTAGGCTCAATAAAAGGTTTATGATCTCTTAACTATCAAATAAATGATGTATAGAAATCATTTGAATGTGTAATGGATGAAAGAAGGTGATAAAAACACTATATTACTCCATTGAAATAATAGGGATAAATAAAATAAGCTATGAAATCATACAATTAGTCATAATAAAAAAAATTACATGTTTGAAAATGATGTCTCCATGGTAGTTGAAGATTATTTTTGTGGTATTTATAATGAAAATGGGCTGGGAGACACATCAAAGCTGATAAATGATATCCTAACCTATATTTTTGAGAACCAAAATATTGTTCTTTTTAGGGAACCTTATAAGGATGAAATTAAGAAAACCTCTTCTCTTTAAACATGGAGACTGTCACTAGACCTGATGGACACCAAAAAATACATTATGTTTTTTATGACACCCTATAATAGGACATTGTTAATGAATTTAAGGATTTTTCTCATGATTTTCTACACTATGTTGTTAATTCAAATTTAATTTCCTTAATTCTAAGGAAATATAATGAATTTTTCATTATGGAATTCAGAATAGTGGACCTTGGAAACGCTATATCCAAAGTCATCTGTTAGATAATGATCTCTAGAATGAGGAAAATTATAAAGGACCACATTAATCAAAACCAATATGGTTTTGTTATTAGAATATGTATACAGGACTTTCTACACATTGATTCTGAGAGTGTCCACCTAATATGGAGGATAAAAATGAGCATAAATTTTCCCACAATATTAAAATTTCTAAAGACTTTAACATGATCAAGTGGAATTTTATGATCACTATTCTCAAAAGATATGGTTTCTCAAACACCTTGTCATTATTGATTAATAAAATAATATGATCTTACAGGTTTTCTGTCATAATCAATGGGACCAGAAGGGGATACTTTAAATGAACTATGAGAGATATTAAAGTAGATCTTCTACCATTTCTTCTCTTTTATATTTCTGATGATTACCTCAATATGTTCATTAATGATCTCACTCTAGTCGGTCTATCTTTGAAAATAAAATATGGTAGAAATTTTTTCACCCATTTGTAACTGCTTTATTCCATTGAAATTATCATTTTTGGTAAAGCATCATATAGAACTATATACATCATTCATACTATTTGTTATCACTATGAACAATATTCTATATAGTATTTTAGATGGGAAAATCATTTATTGTATTTTTTGATGGAATCTCTATGGGTAAAAAATACGGGGTGGAGAGAAAGCTTGGGGTGAAGAGGGTATTCATGCCCAACACCTATCTTAGTTTTTTACTTTTTGGGGAATGATAAAGAGTCAATTTTATTTATTTATTCTCTATGGTATCATTAACCAATATTCGAAAAGGAATTGGAAGTATGTGTCTCATGATGGATGATTTTTCCTAAAGTATTCTATCATTACATCACAAAAAATCTATTCACTCTCTATTTAAATATGGCAAAGTGGTATCATTAAAGAGTTATAATGCATAATTATGAGCATCATATGAATATGAAATTTTCATGAATGAAAATTGATCATTATTTCTAATAAAGATATCATTAAACTCAATCAAATGTTGTACTTGGTATCATGGACCTGAAAAAAATTAATGTTGGAATAATTAGAAAAATCAGAAGGACCATTTATTAACCAATAATTCCTCAGGTGATTTTTTAATGATAAGTTTTAAGGTTAGGATGATGTATGGATACTAATTCTATCTTGGGTCATAATTCTAGATATCAATTCAGAATTATTTCAATGGCGTAATGTAGAATACCAAGTGGATGGTTAGTAGGTTCTCTAACATCAATTGCTGCAACACATGATGGCCTGATAAACCCCTAAAGGAATGAATAATAATACAATTTGGTAGAATAAAAATAACTATTTCGGATTTTATGACACATTTCAATGCACTTTATTTTGTTCTACCATAGGATTTCATGGATGTCTGAAATAATTCCATGTTGGATATTGACTCATTGGTGTGGAAGCCTAGTTTTAATTGGTTGTTTTCTGCATTGTAATGTTACAAGATCAAAATTGAGTGCTCCATCAGAATTCCATACTAGGTTACTTAATTTATGTTATGTTTTATTCAACCATAAATGTTCTATCTTAAATGGGGAATCTAGAAAAACCAATTACCAACATATTATTAATTGAGGAATGTATGGTAGTTCACTGTCTCAAAATTCTCCTTATGTCTATGAGTTGATGAAAATATACAACATTTTTTTGATAAATATACCTATATGATATATTTAAGGTACTATGAAACTAAATTCTTTATCCTAAACGTATATTTTGGTAGAATGGGTTAGGAGAAGACAGATCTTCTCACAAACACAGGAAAAGGAAAACAAATTCAACACCTTCTACTTGTGGCTAAAACTTCTATTCTATAATCTTTATAGAAGGACTTATATTAGAATCTATTTGATGAACATGTTCCCTCCACACATGATAGATTTATATCTGAACATAGGGAGGTCCATGTGGCTACAATCATTTATATTAGAGAAAGGAACACTGACATGATTGATATGATTATTTTTAGGGTTTTGGATGTTTTTGGTAGGTCTAGGTATCCTCTTTTACTTAGGTATTTGAGATGGATACGTCATATTGTTCTATAGATTAAAGAAAATCTCGATGGTGCGGCCACGAGCATACTGGTCCAAGAATTCTATGGAGGAAATTTCCATACTCATCATTATTTTATTAAGGGTTTTCTATCATTTTATGAGAAATATGGTCTTTTTATGTTTAACCATTGGAAATGATATACTCTATTAAATATGATGTCTATCACAAGTTGCTTGAACTTTGAATTGATTATGATTCAGAAAACACAGTCATTACTTTGAAAACAAGAACCATGAATGTTCCATGGAAGATTTTCCGCCCTGGATTGACTGTATGAATAATGACTCTCAAATCACACTGCTTTTCTCACATGATTACAGAGAATCTTACATGGTAGAAGATTCTTTATCAAAGAGTAATATCCTTGATGCATTTACAATGTGGACTTTTATAAAACCTTAATATTGTATCTCAATGGTGAATGATGATTTGGGTGGGGTGGTCCACTCCCAGATTTTAAAATTCTCTATAATTCCAAAAAAATATTTTCTCTTTTAGTTTTTATTAATAATATTTTTAGGATTCAGTTTGACCAAGTTCTGAATTTTCGTGGAATTAAAGAAATAACTTCTTGATCTGCTGACCAGTGAAGTTATTTAGTTAAAATTTATAAATGCATACTTTATGTATAAAATCATTCAATTGATTTATTCATTATAATAATAGTATGATTGGATCCTATGTCATAAAAGATGCATCAGAACACTGATTCATTAAGTATGATGAACAAATTTTGAGGCTCTCTCAAGGATATGAAATACAAGTGTGATATCATATTTAAAAGACATTTTTAATTGTAAAATTAATAAATAATCATCAATAAGCACTCATGTTCTAAATATTATTCGGTATATTAATGATGTGAAGAGGAATAAGTCTCTTCTAAAGATAAATATTTCTAGAAAAGAGATGAAAATATTTCTAAAATAGATCTAATAATTTATATTAAGTTTTAATATAAACGATTTCAACATATCATTTCATGATATCCTTAATATGATTAGGTTAGTTCAGTAGGAATTGAGAGTTATATAATTTGGTCATGTTATAATAACATACAAAATCTAATATCTAATCCATAATACTAAATAATATATTGGGGGGTCCAGTAATTGTTATAAGTCATTAAAACCTAAATATATTTCAATAATGGAGGGAAATTATTCCATTTATTCATGTCCAAAAATTGGAGTTAAGGTTTTCATAATACTATAAATGGTATTCCAACTCCCAAGAGATTCCATTGTAGATATTACCTTAATTAAAATTAATTGCACTATTTTGAAGGTTATATGGAATCGAATATATATTTAACAATTCTTTTGAATATGTATAAGATTTCAATGTTATGAAATGATTAGTGAAGTTAGAATTTAGAGTTAATCAAGTATAATTATCTTCTACTGTAATGACAATTAATGAAAAAGACTACTTCAACCTTGAAATAATTTTTACGTTATAAATATTAATGTGATTTTCTATCTCATTTTATCTTATGTAATAAAGAAATTATATTCATAAACCAAATTTATTATTAATAAATGATATGGTAAGTTTATTACACATGGTATATAATTTCATCTATTCGATATCATGATTTGAAAAGAATGATAAAAATATATTTTATATATAATACATTTTTTTATTTAACTAATTTATATAAATATGTACTAACGAGTTCCCACCATCCATAACTCGTATATTTTTATACATAATTTGTTATTTTCAATCATGTTACTCTAAAAAAATAAGGTTTCCAAACAAAATACAATTATAGTTTTTATTATATATATGTATATTATAATGAATAATTTTTTTGTAGTTTTCATTATAAAAAATAGTTTGTGTCTCATAATTATATTATGTGAAAATATAATTAATAAATTCATAGTGTGATGATATTTCAACAAATACCATTATGATGGACCTACCATATTAAGAATTATATCATTTCAAATTGTATAATTTTCTATGAAGATATGTTTTTATTATTTACTATATATTTATATATTATTCAAACTTTAATTAATTTTATTATCCAATTAATCATTTAATTTTTACTTTTAAATTATTTTAACACTAATTTATTTATTTTGAATAATGTAGTGTAACATTAAATGTTTATAATGTTGTATAATGTCTCACCGGGGTTTCTTAAAAAAATTGAGTTTTAAATTTATTATGTTTAGAATTACAAAAACATTTCCCCACATGATTTATGGGAATGTTCCAATGAATTTAATATTTAATTTATTATTAATTTATTATTAATAATTATTTATTCTATATAATTCCAATGTAAATATTATTTTGATATTCTGTATTATCTAATTAAACCAAATTGTGTTCTTTTTCATGTATATTAAATGAAGATACATAAATGTGTTGTTATGGGAAAATGAAGTGTAATAAATATATTCTTTCGAATATTTTATGAATGAATTAAATATATATATTTATTTTTATAAATATACTAAATTAATGATGTCGAAGAAACCCTTGAATAATAATGTTAGATACAATTTGGTGTTCAATTACTACTCTTGACTAAATTTTATTTTTTTACTACGAGAGGGAACTATACTGCCTCGGCACTCAAATCCGTATAAATTCATCCAAATTATGTGGTACATAATTATTTTTATTTTTTACTTTAATATTTTCAAGGTTATAGTACCAATAAAAGGTAGGATTTGGGTTTAACGACCTCATACAAAAGGTATGTTTTATGTTGTTACTTGAAAATTTAAAGGAATCGATTATGCCTTTGACTGAATAAAAGAAGTGTATATTTTCTACCACCGCATCAAAAGATTGCTTCTAGGTTATACCTATAGGAATGAAAGAGGTAGGGTGAATGGGTTAAACAATTGGGTCTGTAAAAATCATGTAATGGGATATGACATAAGGGTATAAAAGGGAATTTTACAGGGTTGTGATCAGTCGTCAAATGTTTGAGATTTCAATTATTACGGGTGATATTTCTACCATTTTTTGAGAGGGTTGAATAATGTATTATGTTCATTTAGATCATAACAACTATTCAAATTATTTTTCCATTTATATTTTATATACACATTATTAATTATTAAATTTTATAATAATTCATTAATTATTTTTTAATGGTAAACTCATCTACCACATTAATATTCAACTATTCTGACATTATGACCGAAATATTTATATCAGACATATTCACCTTTCTTTGTAATATTTATATTTATTATTGTAATAAAATCATGAATTAATCTTTAAGAAAATAATATATTTTGAATTATAACGAACAAGTTAAAATGATGGATTAAAGCCTTTGGGTCCTCTACTCATTGTTGGAACTGAATATAGAAATTAGAAAGTCTTGTATGGGGGGTTTTCATAAACTACTAATAATTGATAGTTAAATAATTGTGGTGAAAGCATATATATTTTGACTAGTTGATTCTGGATCATTAGTTGGTAAATACTTGGATAAATAAATTAAAATTTAAATGTAATTGAATATTATATATTGTTAAATTAACAAGAATGTGTATTGTCATATTTATATAATATAAATGATACATGAAATATTAAAAAAACGGATGGTTACTCATCAATGTTGAGATAAGTTGTTAAGAATAAAATTGTTCATGTTAGTATTTTATTATAAAGAATATAGAATATAATAAAAAGTTATAGTTAATCAAAATTTTAATATATTTACATGTACTATAAATTGGATTAGTGAATTTGGAGAAAAAATATAAAATTTTATTCTAGATGAAATTATTTTATGCACCCATCCTTATAAATGGATTGATAAAAATGTAGAAATTGATGAATATAAGGCCATTAATCTATATATTTTAGATTATCTAATCATATAATTACCATAATATGAATTTAAATTTAAAATTATATATCAATAATATAATTGGGAAATTAATGGTATCAATTTTAAATTAAAAAATTGTCTTACCCTTCTCTCTTCTGATTATAAATTAACAATCATCGAAAGAGGCAAAGTTATATAGGTTTTCTAAGAGGAAAGAAATAAATTCTTCTGAATAATAATAAAATGGAATAACTATGGAAAAAAATCATGAACGTAAATGATTATAATGATGTTTATTAATATGAATATAGAGAAAGTGGTAATGTAAAACCTAACTTTACAATATTCAATAATTATAAGAATAACATATGAAAATAAAACAAGAAAAATAAAAAATCATAGTTGGTCAAAGATACACTTCAGATATATATTCACATGATGAATATGGTTTTTGAATTTAATTTAGAACCAAATATTAAGGGCCTAACCAAAGAATATAATATTATCATAATTTTCATCCTATTCATATACTAATTCTACTACTTCTCAAGAAAATTTTTATAATTAAATTTATAGGTCACATTGGAAGTATAAAAATATTATATGACTTTTCAAGGATCGTTATAATAATCATAACAAAGTTGTAGTTACCCTAACCAGAAATATAGGAGTCAGTTTCATGCTACTATTACTTTATCATTAATATAATGAATCAGATCCCAATAAACCAATTAGTTTAGTAGTCATGGTAACCCAAATACATACAAGAGTATTTTTCTACAAATGTATACTCTAGTTACAAAATAATTTTATCATTTGATGAAAATAAATTACATCCATCTATTTTATCATTGGAAAATCTTTTTAGTACACTTCTGAAATCCATCAGAATGGAAACATAATAAGAGTCAGTGCAAATTCCCAATAATGGTAAATAACGGGGAATCAATAATTAATCGATGAAACCTAACATATAATCAATTTACTATTATGGAGTGTGTAAATAATATCTGAATGTAAATAACTATAAACACATTCCATTGAAAAAATTAGAAATAAAAAAAATCATAATATAAATATATGAAATTTAAAACATGTTACACATTATCAATAAACTAGGAATGAAATGCATCCATTAAAATTTTCATTATAAAAATATCATGAATAATAAATAATGGATCAAAATGAAAAAAAATTAATTATTTTATGTCTTGTCTGTGGCATATTAAAACCTATACCATAATAACCATTTACAATAGATTTTATAACTACTTGTAGAAACCTATTTAACTAGTGAATTTAATTTTTCTCATGATAAACAAATAATGTATCAAGGGGCTATATAAAGTCCATGACCCACCCCTCATTCCATTTATTAATCATTCCCCATATTTAGTGATCTATTTAATTAATAAAAATTATTCCTTATAGAATATATGTATTGAATAAGTAATAAATACTTATCAATATTTAATCAGTGGATTATAACTAACTACAAGGGTTCTTGATGATTATGAATGATGATACCATTGAAATATATTTAAACCATTCACAAGTGAAATAATTATTAAACATTCCAAATTATCCAATACCAAATTAAGACATGTGAATCATAATTCCCCATAAATTAAATGAAATATATAATTTAAGGAGAATAATAAGATTCATCATATTACATGGAAAACTAAACACTGTATATAAAAATGATATATGGTTTTGTAAATAAACATATCTATGATAAATTGTATGGATAGTTAGGGTAAAATAAACAAAAAATGACCATAAGAAATTAAATATTTCAAAGTGGACTAAAAATGAAACCAAAAAGTGACTTAACAAACACCTTGACGAAAAAAATCATAAACCATACCGAGATATAATATAGGTGGTATCAATAAAAAATATCCCAACAATTGTAAAATAACGCGTTTCATTCATTGATTAATGTAAATTAATTAAAACTATTTTTAAAAACATTCTTGGTGAAATTATACATTTAATTTGAATTACATTTTCAAACTAATTCACATTGAAATTTAATTTGGGAAACATTTTCTGTAAAAATAACATTTTAAACTTGACGTGTGTTCTTTGATAAAGTGAAAGTTCTTAAATCCATACATTTCATACTAGGTAAAATGTACATTCCTTTTGAATGGAAAAAAGTTTGGAAAAATTATTTGTTCAGAAATTGGCAAGAATATATCATTCAAATAATTTGTAAAAGAAAAATACGGTGAAAATTTATTTAATAAATAATTTTGGAATATTTAAAACATTTTTGAAACACATTTTAGGAAATATGTTTTTTTGAAGAAAACATTTTCTTTGACTAAAGAGAAAAATGGAGCTAGGTTTTCCTCAAAACACCTTCTAAAACATATTGAGTACCAGAGAGTGGAAACAAATTGTACTATTAATTATAAAGGTAACTTTATAACTTGAGGATAATAAAATTAATGTTTTTATTTAACAATTAGCCAATAATTTCTTCAAATAAAAATTAAATTTTAAACAATCTCATACCAAATTAGATTGTGATGTAATGCATTGAAAAGACAATAAATTTAATGTGAGAATCAATAAATAAATAATATATGTGTTTCAAATTTAAATCCACATAAAACATGTTTTCATAAATAAATAGTGATTAAAAATATATTATATACATAATCTTAGTACATTAACAACAATGAATAATTAATATTAACTAATCAAGAAAAATTGGGTAATGAAATTATTTTTCTCTTAGTGATGCTTAATTCAAATCCAATTTTAAGAAATAAAAAAATTTTAAACTAAAAATATCATTATTAATGAATTAAAATGATATTATTTATCAAATTGGTCTTATATACACCATATATTACAAATTTTGTGCACAACAATTAAATATGTATCTATCATTGGTAAATTGAAGAGAAATCCCATACTACATGATAACTTTTGATATATAAGCTCGGTGAAAGAGATTACATGAAACTAAACATTAAATAACATAAAGATAAAATAAATAATTATATTATATATACAAAAAGTGAGTAGATACACCACATAAAAAAATATGATGTGAAAATGAAATTTATCTCTTGGATGAAAAACGTGAGATGAAAATCCCTAACAATATGTTCCCATTAAGGTGAAAGTCCTTTAGATTCATATATAATGGTTTTAAACATGTTAGTAACTCATTTAAAGAACCATATTAATATTTTTTACATCATATATTATCTTCTTATAGTATATTTTTACTTATCTGTTTGTAATCATTGATTATTTTCAATATTTATGTGTTAGTTATCGTGTTTTGAAATTATGTTTTTACATGAAATGTGATGGTCCTGTCATTATTTCAATATTTTAATAATTCAATACATGATTTAAATATAATATATATTAATTATATATTTATTTATAATTAATCATAAAACTTTGATATTTTAAATTAAACACATTATTCATGGGGACAGTTGGACATTTATACGCATGAGTGTTGCATTCATCTGCGTGTAGTATTTGAAAGATTGAAAAGTAAATGATATATATATATATATATATATTTATATTTATATGTATATTATAAATCGAGTATCATATTTATGTCATATATTTCACATACTTTTAATAAAATGGTCATTTATTCGTTCCATGTGTAGTGTGAACAATTCACATCAATTTAAGGATGTGGTAGTTCCCACTTCCAGAAACATTGCAATGATATATACATAAAATGAAAAGCATAAGGGTGGTGTTTATATAAAATTATTAGAACCATAAAATAATTATAAATATCATATATATCATATATAAATATATTTTCCATCATAATTATCATCCATGATATTTGGTAAAAGAATAAACAATATCATTTAATGAGGTGATAGTTTACCATATTCATAAACAGTATGTTTGTAACCTATTGGATAATAGAATGTGTTATATTAGTTCATAATTATATTATAAATACATATAGTTTTGTTGAGGATATTTTTTTATTATATACTCATGTAACATGATGTTCTGAGGGGGTGGAGAATCAAAATAATGAAAAATGGCTTGAGAAAGGATGTTGCATCTTATTTGGCTAACTCCATTAAGTATTTAAAAAAGGGATTCCTTGGATGGATTATAGGATGAAGTGAGAATTATAGGATTATTTAAGGGATTTAGAGGATCTATTTCAATATGTCTTTATTGTTATAAAGTTGATTGGGATGTGAGATTACATGGGATGAGTGAGTTCATTCTATTGTGGAGGAGGAGTGGCATTCATGTAAAAAATTTCAAATAGAATTTCACCAACGTTTTTCCTATGAACATTGTCTCCAATAGTGAAACAATTACATATATTCTAGTATTTGGTAGATATATGAACATATAATGTATTTTAGACAAGTTTATATGTCATTTTGGTCTTAAAGATTAAGGATTAGTCCCTTGTTATGCTAATTTTTCTCTTAATCGTTTTACTTTATTTTAATAAAATTCATTACTAGTTTAGGTCAAAACATAATTTAACAAATTAACCATTAACCATTATTATTATTACAACAATTGAATTGATTTTTTAAAATTCCATTGACCTAATTTCTATAAATTATTTCCAATTTAATCCTGGAGGCGATATGACAAATCATGTTTTGAATGTCCGATGTTCAAAAGATTTTTATGTTTTTATATTCAATTTGAATTTGAAATTGATTCCAATGGACAGAATTGTATTAATTGATATAAAATTTATCAAATTTTATTTTAAAATAAATTAACATATAATTTAATATAACAAATAAATTAGATGAAAAAGTAGTTTGAATTAAAATTCATTATGTTTCACTATTCATCAAAAACGTAAATGTCACATAAAAAATTTAAATTTCACCCTATACTAATTTTGATGTTAATATTTCAATAATGAAGTTTATTTTTCAATATAAAATTTATAAAAGTAATGAAAATGGATTTAAAATTGTTTCTCTAATAAAAAGGCGGGAAAATTGCATTTATAGAAATATTAGATTTTATTTGTAAAATTTATCTTATTCTTATCTTAAGCCTATAAAATATGTTTGATGAATATAAAAAAAATTATTGATTATATAATCTATATATTAAATTAATATCACTCACTAATTGTAATTAATTTAATTTATTAGGATAAAACAACTTTATAAGAATAAAAATAGTTTTCTATGAAAAAAATTAATGTTATATTCAATTGGATCATATATAAATTTCATATTATATTTTTTAGTCAATTTATTTTCATAAGTTGGTAAATATTATTCATAATCACAAATTTAATTGATGTTGTATATCTGATTTCACTAATTAATAATGATTTTCTAATATATTGATGCTCAGTAGAAGTCAATCATGTGTGTATTGCAAGCCATTGAAGATAATAATTTTTACGATTGATGAATGACAACATAGTATAATATGAATTAAAAGTTATATCATAGATTTATTTTCTATAATATATTAATTATTTTCTATAGTGTCTGGATATTATATTCCCTTATGTTCTTGGTGTTGTGTGTCACACACTCTATAAAATACAATGTTCTTACATTATAATTTTTGGGCGTTACATTCTATCCAACTTAAATAAATTTCATCCTCCCAATTTAAACATTCTCTTGGTGATATATTATTTTGTATTCCCTATTTCAAAATCTTACATCGAGAGAAGTTTTCATAAATCATCCTCTGGAAAAGAGAGATTGGAAATACAAAAAGGTCACATAGAAAATATTAAAACACGGTATCTAATTAAAAGAGCATGTGTGGAATGTGGAGATACATACATATAGAAAAAGAATAAATATTTATAGGTACTGATTGAGGTCATCAATCCCAAAAAATTGTATTATCAGTAGAATTTTGGGATCTCAAAGAATTAAATCAATGATTATTTAAAAGATCATAGGTTAAATAAAAAATGTATTAGGACAACATATTATTGATAGATCATTTTTTCAATGTTCAGTAATTTTATTATTCTCTATGAATATAAGGATATATATTTACTTTGGATATTTTTATTATCAAAATTTCATTATTTGGTTTTTTATTGATCTATTTACAATTCATCTGACACATCATGAAATGGAAGTCTTAGAATAAACTTTGATTTCTAAAGAACAAAAATAAACATTTAACAAATCATAAGGACTACACAAGAGTGAAAAGTTTAGGTATTTGTCCCTAAATATTCTACAACGAAAAAATGGATAATAATTTAATCTATAAAATTAAAAAGTTACAATAGTGGTTCATCATTAATATATATTTATTAAATTATTTTACTAAAAACAATGATATATTAACAAGATAATTGTGTAGGTCAGCTATAGGTGTGAAAACCATATCATAATTATATCATAGTTTCATGCCTCGTGACCATGATAGACTTTATGTGTTATCACCTGACATATATGTTGTCCTTTTATAAAATCATATTTATAAATAATATGTACATCCTTAAAATTTAGACATTAAATAGCCTATAGTTTTCAATACAATCATAATAAATGAATACATAATCCATGTATTTCTATATAGGTCCTTCAATGGTCTAGGTATTATTATTTTGAAGCAGTAATTAACTCAAGTAATGCCTAGGTCCCATACATTTAAGGGAACGAACCATAAATGGATCCTTTGGATGAGATTTATTTTCTTCCCTCACTATCATTGTTTTTACATGGAAATTATTTACTTTATGTCCTTGTTTACCTCGCTGGAATAATTTCAGTATATCATTGAGTCACTTTCATTGGCTTTACCTTCAACATTTCCTACATCATGGAAATCGAGCCTTTTTTATACATGGTCTCCACCACTTGATCTCTCGTCAAAAAAAATCCATCTCTTCATTAGTTTGTTTGTATGTCGATTAACGAATATGTTGTTAATCATATTATGGTAAAATTTATTAGGAACAAAACATATATATTTCTCTCCTATCAACATATCATTTGGTTTCTCATGTTCATCACCATTTTATTCATGTTTAATGTTAACATTACTCTATTAGGTTATATCCAATGACTAAAAAAACATTGTGTGAGTAAAAATAGTCAATGTGTGAAATGTGTATGATCAATTATTGGATATCTGAATCCTGGATCCTTATTTCAAAATAAAACGCCTTAGGAATAACCAAGGTTATAAATTTTTATCACATATTAAAATCCATCATAATGTATTGTATAGAAAATTTGATTTATCCAAATCATATACATTAGGAGTGTTAAAATAGGTGTAATGTAAGTCATGTTTTCATGTACTAGGGTTACAGTTGAGTTATGACCAACACATCATGTTAGAGTTTTTACCAATATGTACATCTAAACCAGAACCACGTCCACAAGTAGTATCCAGAATATGATATATTTCTTAGAACACCAAAAAATATATATGTTACAAAAAATTATTGTGTGTTCATAAATACCTATCTTCAATTTATACCATAGGGTTATGTTATATAAACTATATTTTCATAAATCTAGTTCTCATTGTTACTACTAAACTTATTCTGATGCCAACTATAATGACACAACAATAAAAATCACGTAGTCAGTTTCATGGTACCATTTCATTAGAATGGTTACAAGGAATCCCGTACTTTAATACTCATAAGGTTATTAGACTTCTTAAATAATGTACATACTTGTTTCTAATTTTATAAATGAATACAATAATTACAATATGATTTTTTTCATTTGAAGATAAGAAAATTATTCACTCTCATATGTCCATGTATAACATTCTCAGTACACTTCAAGGAATACAAGGGAAAGGAAATATATTGATGACGCAATCAAAAATTTTGTAATGGAAAATATTGAGTAAGTATTTAAAAATCAACGAGAATTATCAATATGGAAAGGTAATTTATTAATACACATGTCATATAATCAATTAAGATATAAGGACAAGTTTAAGAAATATTTCAATGTAAAATACTAGAATCACATTCTATTCAAATAACTATAAAAGGAAAAATATATATGGAAAGGTAATAAATTTAAAACACATGCCACATAGTCAATAGACTGCGAATAAAATGCATCTATTGATTTTTATAGTGAAAATATCATGGTTCATAAATACTAAATTGAAATGAAAGTAATTATTAATTATTGGATGTCATATAAGAGAGAAATGAAAACATATATCATCATGAACTTTCATAAAAAGTTTTATAACAACATTTAGAATCTAATTTAATTTTAGAAACTAATATTTCCCATGAGAACCTATTGATGCATTAGGGGGCTATATAATGTCTTGTACACATCCGTCATTGTCCATCCAAAGAATTCCTCATATTAATTTATCATTTAAATTAATAAAATAGATTTTTTATAAAATATCATTATTGAATGATGAATATGTATTTTTCAATACTTCCTTAGTTGAGGATAACTAAAAACTAGGGTTATTGATATTTATGAACGGAGATACCATTGAAATATCTTTAAAAAAATTCATGAGGAAAATAATCTTTAAACATTTAATATTTTCCTATAAAACATTGAAAATTTTAAATAACAATTCCATATGAATTAATTTAAATTTAGAATATCATTAGAATAAATAGATTAATTATATAACATTTCAAATTAATCACCTTATGTAAAAATGGTATACCTTTTATGAAATTAACATATCCCTAATAAATTTTATGGGAAGTTATGGAAAATTCAACATCAAATGATCATTGGAAATATAATATTAAAAAGGTTACTAACAAAGGAGTCAAGGAAATAAAGTAAAATACTATCCTTGGATAAATCAATCATAAAGAATCCAATGGAAGAATGATTATGTTATTAATACAAAATATCCAATGTGGAGTAAAATAAATGGTTTTTGTCGTTGATGAATGGAAATATAATAAAATTTTCTTTTAAAAAATTCATGATGAGAATATACTTTTAATTTTGAAATACATTCGTAAAATAATTTTCATTTAAAATAACTTTTGAAATCATTTTCTCTAAAAATAATATTTTAAAACATGAAATGTAATCTTCAAATATGTGAAAATGGGTAAATATTTTCACTTCATATAAGGTGAAATCAATATTCCTTTTTCATGGTAAAAAAGATACAAAAATTCCTTTTTTGAAGGTTAAAAGAAGATTACATTGAAAAAAATTATAAAAGAAAAAAGGTATTAAAAATAATTCAATAAATTATATTGGAAATGTAAAAAAAATTAAAACAAATTTATAAAATAGGGGTTTTAAAAAATAATAGGTTTTTCAACTAAAGAGTGAAGTAAAGTTAGGGTTTCTTGAAAAAATAATCTATAACATTTTCAGAAATAATTAGTGGAAAATGTTACTTTTACCTGTAAATAGTACTAAATAACAAGAGTATATTATAATTAAATGTTTTATTAAACAATGATCCAATAATTTCCTCTGAATAAAATTCATGTATAAAAAATGCCGAGAAAAATGAGATTGTGAAGTAAACTCTTAAGAAGACAGAAATGTTGACGTGAGAATAAATAAATAAATAGATATTGGGTGTAAAATGTAAATCCACATATAAAATTTTAGATAAAAATATATATTAAAAATTGATTACACACATAGTTAAATCATTTCAATGCTAACGAAAAAGTAAGATAACACAAGGAAAATAAGTTCTGTGATTAAATTAATTTCTACATTGTAATGCTTATTTCAAATAAAATTTTATGAAATAATTAAATTTTAACTCAAAATATCTTTAATAATTAATGAATATTGATATTATATTTTAATGTCGAATTATTTACACCGTATATAATAAATTAGGTTCACCATAATAATATTTGTCTCAACAAAAGAAAATTGAGACGAAGTCCATTAAAACTTGGTGACTTTTTAATTATAAGCCCCATGAAAGATATAACATACAAGGGAACTTTAAATAAAATTATTTTTATATAATTTATTATATAATATATCAAAAGGTGTAGTATATACCCAACACAATAGAATAAAGTGGACAAAATGATATTTATCTCACGAATGTAAAAAGTGAGATGAAAATTCCTCACCATACTTTTCCTTTCAGGTGAACGTTCTTTATGTAACATTATAATGGTTTTAAACATGATAATTACTTATTTCAAAATCATATTAATATTTATGGTATAAAATATTATCTTCTTATAGTATATTATTACTCATTTGATAGAAGTGTTTCAGTATTTTCGCCATTTGGGGTGTTAATCGGCTTGTTTCTCAAGTATGTTTTGACATGTTACTTTTGTTCATTTCATGATTTAATAATATCAAATATTTAAACCACGATATAAATATTATATATGATATTTACATATTTATTTATATATTATTATAAAATTATAATATAGAATTGAAAATCACCGTTCGTGGAGACTATTGGTCGTACGTACACATGAATGTTACTTTCATTAACCTATAGTATTTTAATACAAGAATTGAAAATTATACATATATATATGTATATTATAATTAATTTCTACTATTTATTTTATATATGTCAAATTGTTTTAATAAAATATCCCTTTTTAAGTTTCACAGATTGTGTGAACAAATCACATCGCTTTGAAAAAGGTGACAGTCTACACTTCCACAGATAATATTAACATATTTAAAAAAATGGCAAAAAATTTATAATTTTTTATAATGAAATTAAGGAATAATAAAGAAATTATAAATATCTTATATTATATATATATATATTACATTTCTATCATAATTCCCAACCATGAGATTTGGTAAATGAAAAAAGAACGACATCATTTTGTGAGGCGGTAGTCCGCCGTACACATAAATGGTATTTTCATAAAACATTAGATGGATGTTTGTGTAAGTCTATATAGAACCATTTATATTAAAAAACACATTATATTTATGTTAATATTCTTATTATATAAAAATGTAATAAAAATATTTTAGGGGATGGAGAAAAAAAATAAAGCCAACGAGCTTGAGATTGGTTGTTACATCTTCTTTGGATAACTCCTTTTTGTTACCACTAATAGATTTTTGGATCGATATATGTAAAATTGGAGGTATATTTGATTCATTTCATTATTTTAAGAATCTATTGTAGTAGATCTTTGTTGAGGAAAAATATATTGTTATGTGTGAATAAGTGGGAGGGTTTAGTGCCTTTTTATAGTGGGGGAGGAGGGTCATTCCTGTAAAATTATGAAAAGTTAATTCCAAAAAATTTTAACTATGAAAATTGGTTAAAATAATAAAAAATTAATAAAATATCATAGAGGGTCAAAATATAGACAACAAATGGAATTTAAACATGTGTATAGGTAATTCTGTCACTTAATTTCAGGGCTTAGTCCCTTATTGATATAATTTTTCTCTTAAATTTTGAAATTAATTTTAATTACATTCAATAATATTTATGGTCAAAATCTATAATGAAATTATTAAACATTATATATTATTCTTTTTCCAATATATTATAACATTTTTCCAAATTTCAATTATATAATTGTTACAAATAAATTAAAATTTAGTCACACAGACCTGAAAACAACATAGGTTTTTAAGGTAAGATATTCAAAAGATTGTGATGTTTTTATATTAATTTTTAATGTGAAATTGATCCAAATGAACAATGATAGATTAATTTGTATAAAAAATTTATAATTAAACTTGATAAATTATAAAAATATTATTTTACCTTATAAATAAATATTAATAAAAAGCAGTTTCAAATTAAATTTCAGTATTTTTCAATCTATATCATATAATGAAACCTCAAAAAAAATTTAAAAATATTTAACCTAACATAATTATTATGTTTCAATTTTATAATTTAATTTCACTTTAACATATAATATTTATAAAATTTCAAATAATTGTAGTTAAAATAGGTTCTATATTAAAATGTGGGAAAATTGTATTTAAATAATATAGGTTTTTATGTATAAAATGAGGTTTGTTCTTATCTTATGCCTATTAAATATATTGGTTGAATATAAAAACAATATTTCATATATAATATATACATCTAAATAATATCACTCACTTATTTAAATTGATTTAATTTAAAATGATTAAAAATTGTCGGCATAACATATATGTTTATATAAAACCATTACCTTTTTTCAATTTGTGCTTATATTTATTTATAATTAATTTTTTTCCAATAATTTCATCTTATTTTTTTATATAACATATATTATGAAATTATTGTTAATATTATCCATAGATTCTGATTTAATGGATATGTTATATCATATTACATAAAATAATAATGTTTTATTAATATATTATTGTTCTATAAAACATGATTTTGCACGTCACACATGCCATTGAAGAAATTTGTTATTACATGTGACACATGCTAAATCGGTATCGCGTTTATTTCAAGCTATGTAATAGATATACTTTTTCTAAAATAATAAATATATTGAACAGTTTTTGAAATTACATTCCCATGCGTGCTTGGGGATGTGTGTCACACACGCTATCGAATAAAATGTTATTTCTTTAGAATTTTGGAGCCTTTCAGAAGATCTAACAGAAATTTAAAAACTAATAAATACTCTGTTGGGTTAAAATGATAAAAAAATTTCATCTAGAAATAATTATAGTAAAAAACATAATTTTTTTGGATTAGCTATATAAATTTAATGAATATTAAATAATTATATTTATTCTGATTTGGACGAAAATTAAAATATTTAAATAGAATTTTAAATGGTGAAGGATGATCTATCTATGTTTTTCATGGGAGACAATGTTATGAAAAAATAATGGCCATAAGAATGATGAAAACAAGTAAAAATGGTTTTGAAATGATAAACGTTTTCCAAAAATGTGTAAAACCTTCTTCGTTAATAGTTATTGTGGATGTGCATCTATTGATACATTTTCGAAATGTCAAATTGAAGGCTATTATTAAAGTTAAATCACATTGAGATTTTCATAGTCTCTTGGTCACACTATGTATTTTATTTTTAAATAATTATATTCTATATTATACATGTCCACATATCTGAAATATATATGGTTTTTTAATAATTTAATTTCTAATAAAACATGACCCATGTTTTCATGGTTACAAAAGAATAGATAAAACAATATTAAAGTAACATATCATAGAAGCATAGAAAATATTTTTTTATATTGATAATGGTTTTTTAGGTCATATAACTGGTGATATCTTTAAATTTTTAACTCTTAATTAGAGTATTGCTAGTAGTGTTACATTCAGTGATAAATCAAAATGTATAGTAAAATGTTCTATAGAAATTGGAATTTCATATTTGGTTACTATTTAAATTTTTTGGATTGTTTAAGTAATAAAAAATAATTCAATGAAAGTGTCAATACTATTTGATGGTGATATGAAATTATAATCTAAATTTGAAAATGTATTATTTTTTCAGAAGAATATTTACGGTTTACTGAAAAATGAATAGAAAATATTTATTCAATATTTTTATTGTGATATTTGTATTTAATGTTAAATATTTAAATAATATATTATATGAAAATTTAATATAGAATAAATTAATTGACATCAAAAAATTTAGGTTCTTATAGATGATTTATATTCTGAAAAAATTTGTTAGATGTACCTGAATTAAAGATATAAAACACATTTGTATGTGACTAGAACCTCAAATGTAAGAATTATATGTAATAATTTTTTATGGGGTATGAACCTCTATAATCCTTAAAATTTTATAATTTGACTTATTTGGAACCATATAAAAAATAGGTCTTCAAGTAAAATAGTAGGTGTTTATCTTTATTGGTGACTATAGTATATTTACGCAAATATATTTCATTTCACAGAAATATTAAACACTATTTAATTTTATTAGATACTATAAATTACTTCAGAATGATAAAATGATATATAAATTTATCATTTAAAAGTGATATGGGTTGTGAGTTTTCTAATTTTATAGATTAATTAATTCTATTATGAAAATAGGTATAAATATAAATTATCCTCTCCTATTTCCAAAAAACAAAATGGTGTTGTAGGAATCAAAAAATAGAACATTATACGAAACGAATAGGGGAATGTAAAATTAATATAATTTGGAAGAATATTTCTCTGTAAAATTTATTTGAGTCTATTTTAATTTTTCCAGTATAATTTTTATGGAATATTCATAAAGAAAAAATCTTATGAAATATTGAAAGGATGAAATCCAAGAATAGGTTATATTATAGAATTTAGGTTCAATGTTCATATTTTTAATAATAAATATTCACTAGAAAATTTTCCTTCAAAATATAATTAGGGTATTTTCTTGGTATATTCTAATTTTAGTAATGTATGTATTATTTATATTTATATAAAATTGTTTATTTGAAGAACTTGTGTTAGTTAAAAACGATGAAAATCTTATCAAGGTAAACAAATTAGATCTATTCTCGATCTAAAGTGAACTAGAAAATTCAGATTTAGAATATTATAAGAATAATTATCATAAAATATTTATTTTTCATAAAGAAAATATGGATAAAAAATAATTTTCTATAGTGACTCAGCCCTAACATACATGGATATTAAATTATTTTAGATTAATATTCAGTACATTAAAAAAATACATGCTCGATGACCATTTTAGTTTGGTGTCTTTCGAAACCCTGAAAAAAAATCTTATATCATGGTGAAAGTGGTTGAACATCTTCCATAAAGATATCTAGATTTAGTTATTCTAAATAAAAAACTTCTGCATAAGTTTGGGAAAGGAAACATAAGATAGGGGTGATCTCATGTTCTTTGTAAGGGTAAATAGAAAAATGTGTTAGCATAACATGAAAAAAAATGAATGATACTTGAGAATGACATTTAATGTTCATACCTATTATATTAGAGATTAAAATAGATATTGGAAGTTCATAAGACCCAAATTTTAAGTAAATAATGAACATAATCCATGAAAAAATAACATAGTAATAGTAAATGGAATTAAGGAAAAAAAATAATCAAATAAATATCCTATGTTAGGTTGGCCTACCAAGGCCTTTGTATCATCTTATGATTGGGTTAGAAAACAGTGTACCTACTTCAGGCATGGGATTATATCCTATATACCATCTTGTTTCATCCATCAGATGACCTCCAATTTAACCTTATGTTACAAAATTGGGATGTCCTCCCATCAAGCCTCCAAATTTAGGATTTGGATTTCCTCTCATATATTATCTTGTTTTGGGCCTGGGATTTCCTATAATATACCTTTATGTTTCGAGATTCATATTCCCTCCTATATACCATTTGATATAATAAAATATTTCTCATTACCCAATGAATTGGAAATAGATATAGGTTCCACCCATCACATAATAACATCATTGGTACATGTGACTCCATACAGTAATTTCATCATATTATAACCCATAAAAATACATATGTTTTAACAATATAAAATAATTACCCATAAAATGAAATGGGTATCATTACTGTTTCATAAAATCGTAAAATATGAAAAGTGGTAGGTTTTATAATCACATCAGGAAATCATAACCAATATATAGAAGAGTGTTATAAAAGAATATAACTCGTGGAAAAGATATAGGTTTCATAAACATCATGACAACCAATCATAAAGAGTTTATAGAAAGAATATGAATGAAACCTTTATATGATTTCCTAGAAAGTCATGATTATCATCAATGGAGGTCATCTTTGATGAAAAAAAATTAAATATCTATTGAAAATATTTCTTGAGGAAAATTTCATTTCATCTTTGAAAAGTTCTCTTTTAAACATAGAAAAACTAAAAGAAATTTATTGAAAATAAACATGAAATATTAGAAATAATTATTTGAAACCCATTTTGGAAACCATTTTCATTGAAAATATATAAATATTGGTTTGAAATATTCTGAAAAAAAATTTCTTTTAAAATATTTAAAAGAAGAACAAAAATATTTTAAGAACCTATTTCGTTGAAAATAAATTTGAAAACATCTTGATGAATATTTGAAAACAATAAAATATTATTAATTTCATGTTTTATTGTAAATAATCATATAATATCATTTATAAACTTTTTTGAAACCATTTTTGTTGAAAACATGGATTTGTAACCAATATATTTTTGAATGAAGAGAGAAATATGTTCAGAGTTTCATAAAGACATTATATTAAAAATCATATGTAGTAATGAGTGTTAAAATGGTAATAATACAAGGATATATCTTTAATAACCATTGATGAAGGAAACTCATGAGTTTTATTGGGAGATGGATCATAATATTTCATTAATGAGGCATAATCATTAATAATCTCGAAAAGTGATGAGATTTTATGAAAAAACTCTCATCACTTGATAATTTTGGATCATACTATACATGTATGAAAAGGGAATGAAATTAAGATTAACATATCATTAAAATAATAACATTAATGATATAAATATTAAAATGGTAGTATATACACCTCAAAAATAATTTAGGTGCATAAAAAATAATAAATCTCAAAGAAGGAAAATTGAGAAAAAACTATTTTATAGATTTTGTATCTTTTGAAACATAATCCCCATGAAATAAATATTTTATAATGGATATTTAAATACCCTAATTTTTTATTATTAGTGCTGCTTAATAAATATATGGGTAGTATAAACACCACACAAAAGGAAATATAATTTTATTTTAAATATTTTAAATAACCATATTCTGATATCTAATACAATATATTATGCTATTATGACTTTATATTACCCCTCTGTTAGAAATTTTATTTAAAGGTTATGCTTCCTGTAATTTTTACTTTTTCGCATGTGTCTGAATTTGTTATATTTTTGGTCAATATTATGATATCATGATTTAAAAAATTTATATAATTTAATAAATGTCATTTATATTAAAAATATTTTTATGATAATAATACATAGAATATAGAATAATGAAATGGAATTCACCATTCCGGGATATGGTAAGTTGTATGTATGCATGAAAGATGTTTTCATTTCTTATTGTCGTATTGAAAAACAATACATGAAATATATATATATATATATATATTATTCTTGTAGTAATATTATATCATATATATCATATCAGTTCACTAACCCCATTCTTAATACATTCCTTGTAGAGTTTGAATGAATCACATCACATTGAGGGGTTGTAATCTACACTTCATTAAATTAAATTATTGTATTTACACCATATGAAGAGTAAAAATATAAGTATTTTAAACAGAATAAATAATTTTAAAGGAATATAAAATATAATATTTGATATATATAGACATATTTTCTATCATTATTTTCCCCATTAGAGGTGATAAAAGAAAATTGGACAACCATAGTTTAGTCAGGCATTAATTTTTCGTACACATAAACAGTATGGTTGTTACCCATTATATGGATGTGTGTGTAATTGTATGTAATAAACATAAAATAATAACAACCTAGTATATTTAAGATTAATTTTTATATAATCATTTCATTAATAGTGTGGAGGGGAAGAAGGAAAATAAAATAAAGGATCATTAGAGAAGAGGTTATATATTAATTGGGTAACTCCTTTTGGTTTGTGCCAAAATAATTTATTGTACTGCTTTCCACCCAAGGATATTCTTTTATAAGGAATGTAAGGATATTGAGTAGTGTATTTTTAATATATTTTCTTAACCTAATAGGTTTTATGGGTGTTAATAATATAGAGACGTTGTGTCCTTTTATTTGGAAGAAAAAAGGCACACATGGAATTTTAAAAAAAAATTAGGTTTACACTTGTTATTACCTAACAAAATTCAAAAAAAACAACCATAATGAATAATGGAAGGATTATAAAATAAATTTTGCATGAAATATGTTTTTTGGAAAAGTTTATATCTCTTTTGGTCCCCCAAAATTAGGTTTTAGTCCCCAATTAAGATTAATTTGACCTTAATCATTGTGATTAATTTTAATCACTTTTACTAATATTCTATGTCAAAAACTAACATGATCAAATTAGAATATAATTTTTTACTCGTTAAAATTTTTTATATCATTTTTTTAAATTATATTCATAATGGAGAAAAAATTATGCTGAATTCTAATCTCATAGGCGGGATGAAATAATGGGTTTTTTAAAGTAGAAAAAAGTTCTTCAGTTTGTAATGTTTTAATACTCAATCCAAATGGGAAATTGATTATAATCAAATAGATTGTTTTAAAAGATATATAATTTATCTAATGTGACCTTAAAATACATTTAACTATTATTTAACATTAATAATTATTTAAACAAAAATGATTTTATTAACTAAAATGTAGTTTTTTTCACTATCCGTCAAAAAAATATGTTTCTCATTAAAATTAAAAAAAATCATCCCATTGTAATTTAGGAATTCAAAATTCAAAAATAATGTTTATTTTAACAAATTAAATCCCTCTATGTGTCTAAAATTGATTAAATTTTATTCCTCATATAAGGACATGAAAAACATTTCATTAGAGAAGATAATATTTTTAAACATATAGAGACATTATCAATATTTTTATTTTTTTATGAATTTTTTTTATCTATATAAAACAATTATAATATAATTTAAAAATTAGTTATTACTATTAATATTACTATGTTTTAATGTCTAGTTTATAAAAAATTGTTTATATAAATATAACAATAAAATGATAATTCATAGAAACTCAGTATTATGTGTAACATACGCCAAGTAAGCCTTGTGTGTAGCATATGTGAAGTTGATGCTCCATGTAGCCCAAGCCATGTTAGTGATGTCTGTAGCACAAGCCAAATTGGTGTTTCATGAAGCATAATCAAGGTTGGTTTCATGTGAGAGGAATGTTTCATTTAGTGTATTAATATATATATTATAATTATTTGTAGTGTCTTGGGAAATAAAAAATATCAATAAGATTAAATTAATTCAATAAATCTTGTGGTGTTAGATTATACCCCCCATAAAATGAATTTCACCATCAAAATTTATCTTGGTTATAAAATATTTAATACTTGAATGTTGCATTCATCAAAACCCGCATCGTAAAAATGAATATTAAAACATCCCATAAAAGGGAATGTTGGAAAAATATTGTTAACCTAAATTAATATTTAACTTGGTTTACAAATATTGGAACATTTGTGGGAACTGAAAATAAGGCTATGGAAGAAAAGTATTACTATCATGTTCAGATGGAATGTGATAGAGAAAATGTAATGTGAAAGTTAACAATCAGAAATCCATGAATCATAAATGAACTAAGGGGTCATTTGATTCATTAGAAATAGAGGTGCGATGATAACATTTTTTAGAATAAATATCATTTTTCATTATGTTTTTAAATTTTAATCAAAATATATAATAAAATTCTTTTGGGATAGCCAACCCAATTTTTTCTCCTTGATCCACTTCACTTAGTTCTCCAAAATGTAAGGTTACTATTTCATTCTTAAAGTACTAACATATCATGAGACCTAAGATATGCCATCCCATTTATCATTAGTTACCATCAATACATGTTACATTGAATAGGCTATCCAATATTCATAAATCCTCATATAGAAAGATAACAATTAAATATTACTGATGTTTTTATGGGTTAACATAAAAGTTCCATAAATGGTTAAACTTATACCTCTTCCAAAATACAATTCAACATTTATTCCTTAAATATTATATTATCTTAAACCCATAATATTTTTATTAGAAATGTGCGTACATCCTTTTATGTATAGAATATGAAATGTGATATTATTACTCCATAATCCTTGTAGGGAAATATAATTAAATGAAATCACCCCAAAAGATGAAAAATTACAATTTCATAGGTATTATTCTTACCAAATCATTCATGAACATTCTAACATATAATTGGATGATAAGTTTACCCTAATTGTAATGATTTATATCATACTTTTTGTTTTTTAATCTTTACCATTATCTGTTAACTTAATAGATTTCTTATACCGATTTATATCGTTAACAATGGGTTTTTATGCACTTCCTAGCATAAATACCATACTACTTACATTTAAAAAATTGAATTGTGTGAGGTTCAATATATGGAGATTTTTATTTATTCCCATTACCTAGACAGTTAGCCACTCGATGAACATTATTTCCACACTTAAAAAATTTAGTAGTTCCCCTAAGCTAATTTCTGTATGTTTCCTTCCACACTTTGTGAATAATGTTAATTTAATATTCTTTTATTAGTAGTAATTATAGTTTTATTTGAATTATATGCTTAATTTCTTATCATAACCATAATATTGATGAGATATTTCAATATCCCTTTCTGTAAGATAAATATTAGGATGGTACATGCTGAAAAATATGTTTTAGAACTCATCCCAATCCATGAATTTAATCTTATATTGTTTTCTCATATTATAGATAATGTTTCACAATTATTTCACTTCACCCTCAATGAGATATGTTCCCAGTATAACGTTTTTGTATTCTGAAAAATGGGGAAAGAAAAATAGCATTTTAGTGGTACAAATCCTTTTCTTAGAAACTAGTGGATTTGTATTTCTACTAAGTGAAGGTGAAAATTTCCCAAAAATTATTTAATAATACATTTTTCTCTCCTATTGTTATTTGAAAATTATGCATAATTCATGGATTGGTAAGGCTATGATGTCATAGTAATTATTTTTTCCCTACAACTTTAATTACATTTAGTTTCACAAATGGTCAATCATTTATTTGTCCATTGCATTCCCCATTACAACATTTAATTTCAGTTCCAACCATTTAATTAAACAAGATAGTATAGAGTAAGAAAATATTATCACAGAGAGGAACCACAGAATCATGAAAAGTCACATATAGGATATCCAAAGTATGACACCTTTTTTTAATATATGCCTCCTTAGTGTTATCCTAGTTTATTCATTGACAAAATTGATTTCAATACTTCAGGATGGTTCATAATGAATTTGTGAATTCCCAAAGCATATCCCCCAGGTGTTTAAACCATGATTCCATTAAGACCCATTATCATGTACCAAATTACCCTATGTCATCCTTAGGACATCATATCAGAGTTTTTACCCCTAGGTACATTTGTACTGGAATAAGATACACATGGATTATCCAGAAAGGAATGTATTTCAAGGAAAATACTTAATCTATCCATTACCTAAATAAGAGGATATTTACCAAAATATTAACTCATCCTTATACTTATCATTATAGACATACAAATAAATATCCTTAGAAATATACATAGAGATCTCCATTAAGTTATCTCATCCTTGTTTTTAAATGATAAATATACTTTCATTTGATACCAACTATAGTGACTCATTTATAACATAAATGGATATTACATCATTTAAGATGAATATTTAGTACATTAAATAATTACATTCCCAATTTCAAAAACAGTTTAGTGCCTTAATAATCTTTGAAACCAAATCTTCTATCTTATTTAATGATCAACAACAACTCCTTTAATTATTAGATCTTTATTATTTCCACCTAAAATCATTCCACATAAACTCGTGTAAGGAATCATAAAAAAGGGGTGATAACATATTCTTAGTAAGGGTAAACGACTTAAATGTGTTATAATAACATGACAAAAGTGTATGTAACTTGATAATAAAATTTTATGATCATACCCTATATATCATAGATCATAATAAATATTGGATGTTCATATGACATGAAACATAAGGAAATAATGAATATAATCCTTGAAATAATAATTAAGGAATTGAACATGGAATTTCTGGAAACACATAAGCAAATAAAAAACCCAATTTCAACAAATACAACAATGGCATTTGTTACATGTTAGGCTTGTGTTAATAACCTGTGCACCTTCTTCGAGCTTGGGATTCCCTCTTGTGTACCCTCTTGTTTCAGTCTTGGGATGTCCTCTCAAGTACCCTCTTATTTCAGGTTTGGGATGTCCTCTCGTTTTCTATCTTGTCTTGGGATTGGTATGTCCCACTCTTTACCCACTTGTTTCAGGATTAGGATGTCCTCTCGTATACACATCTGTTTTTGGCTTGGTATTTCCTCCTGTATACCCTTTTTTGGGCATGGGATGCCCTCCCATGTACCCCTTTAGCTCAGAAAACCTTTATATTTAACCAATTTCTTTGAGTGAGATATAGTTCCCACCCACCTCATAATAAAACCATTAAGACATGTGACCCAAAAGAAACCCACCGTCATATTATGAACTATAAAATAAAATGGATTAATAAACCTCCAACCATTACCCCTAAAATGAAATTGCAATCATTAAAATTTCATCATTTAATATACCATTAAAATAGATAGTTTTTATAATCACATCATGAAATCATTTCCAATAAAAATAAGGTAGTATCAAAATCATATAAGCCTGGGAAGAGAAATGGGTTTCACAAGCATCAAGAAATCAAATAATAATCCATTCAAAGGAAGCATACGATTGAAAAAATTGTATTATTTCCTAGAAATGTATAAATAACATCAATGGATGTCATCTTAGAGAGAAAAATATTCTTAAATATCATGTTAAAATATTTATTAAGTAAAATATAATTTATTATTTGAAAAAATGTATTTAAAACCTAAAATAAATTTTAAAGCCATTTTATTGAAAATAAACATCAAATTTTATAAAGAATTATTTGAAACCCTTTTTGAAAACCTTTTTCTTTAATAAAATAAAAATAGATCTTGAAAATGATTTGAAGACAATTTTTCTTGAAAACATATAAATGAATATTGAAATGATTTTAAAAATCATTTTCATTGAAATATATTTGAAAACATATAAATTATGCTTTTAAAAGATCTAAAGGAAGCATTAGAAACAATAAAAAATTACCATCATATTTCCTTGAAACTAATCTTCAAGGATCATTCAAAAACTAACCGAATAGTGAAAAAATGTAGCTAATAAAAGTATATTTCGTGATTAAATATAATATATGTAAAACCCTATGTTTTTTTATATATGGATCATAATATTTCAACAAAATCATCATAATCATTAACAATATCAAAAAAGCGATGAGACTGTTTCAAAAAAAAATTTACCACATAGTAACATGGGATCATACTCACTGTGTAATAAAATAAAATTAAATAAATCAAATAATATCATGAAATATATTATATTCATGATATAATATGTAAAATTAATGTATATAAACATAAAAAATGATTTTGGTTCATAACCAAACATGATTCTCAATAAATCCAAATTGAGAGAAAACTATTTTACTGATTTTGTATCTTTTGAAACATAAACCATGTGACATAATGATCATATAATGGATAGTTAAATACCCATAAACCTATTTATAAGATTAACTTTATACATCTTTTGGAAGCATACATACCACCAAAATTAATTGTTTGTATATGAAGCATGTATCTCATGGAAATAAAAAGTGAGATGATTTTCCCTTACATTATGTCTTTACTCTTGTTGTAATAATTAAACACTTTTGTATAATAAATATAAACATATAATAAATAATGTACAAAACATTAATCTTATATATATTAAGACAAATGGATTGATTATTAATTTATTTTACCCGCTTTTTTTTTAATTTCATGTTAAGGTTACGCTTCTGGTAATATACCATTGCATCTTAATTTGTTATATCTTTTTTCCTAGTTCTTATATCATGATTTATAGAATTTAAACCATGATATAAATATATTTTATATAAATTATATTTTTATTCTAATAATATATATAATATAGAATTATGAAGTTGAATACAACATTCAATGACACGGTAAGCCCTAGGTATCATGAACGATATATATGGGTAGTTTTTGTCTTATTGAATGAAGCAAATTACATGACATATATGGATATATATATATATAAACATATATCATTATTCAATTATAATAATTATATAATCTATGTCATAAATATTCACCAAATCCATTTTTAATAAATTCCATGTAGTGTGTGAATGAATCACATTTCTTTGTGGGGGCATTAGTCCACAAATTCTCAAATAAAATTTTCATATTTTCACCAAATGGAAAGTAAAAATAATAGATGTGTTTTAAAAGAAATTAATAATAATACATTAATAATAAATATAATATATCAAATAAAAATATAAATTTTTCATCATAATTTTCAATATAATAGTTGGTAAAGGAAAAAAATTAGCAATCATCATTTACTATGGTGGTAGTTCACCGTACACATAAACCAGTATGTTGATTACCCATTAGATGGATGTTTGTGTATGTGTAAGTATAACCATTAGTATGAATAAAATAATACTATATTTTATATATTGTTTTCTATAAATTCATGGAATAAAGAGAGTGGAGTTGTGGAGAAATAAAACAAAATAAAGGAGATTGAAAGAAGAGGATACCACTAAATAGGGTAACTCTTTTTGGTTTATGACAAAAGGAGTCATTGGATTTCTTTCTTCCTAATGAGAGGATTATAGAAGGAATGGAGGGATGTTTCTAATTATATTTGATAGATATTTACTTAACCTAATATTTTTAGAGGTGTTAAGAAGTGTAAGTGGTGGTGTTAATTTATAGGGAAAGAAAAGGAATCACTGGGAATTTTTGAATAAAAGTTATGTGTACACATGATCTTGTCTAAAAAGTCATACCAACCAAAACAAATAAATAATGGATGTTTTAGAGAAGAAATATTTATATAAAATTGGTTTTTGAAATGTGGATACTCCACCTAGGCACCTATGATTAAGGTTTAGTCCATAATTAAGCATCATTTGACCTTAATAGCTGTGATTAATTTTAATCACTTTTACTAAAAAAAATTCAAAAACAATCAACATAATATAATTAGGATCTAAATATTATACTAGTTATCATGGGTTATGTATTTTTTCAATTAAATTCACAGTAGTAAAATAGTTAATATTAATGATAATCCTACACACGGGATTAAATAACGGGTTTTTAAAGTAGAAAATTGTTCAAATGATTGTTTAATTTTTATATAAAATGCCCAAGTGGAATTAATTATAATAACATAAATTGTATTAATAGACATATGAATGATATAATGGGACATTAAAAAATGTTTATATGATAATTTAAAAATAATAATTATTTAAATGAAAAGGTGGTTACACATTAAAATGTAGTATTTTTCAATATTCATCACAAAATGAGGTTTCTCTAAAAAATAACAAAAAATTCACCCAAATCTAACTCTGGCATTCTAAATTCAAAGATTAAATTTATTTTATCAAATTAAATTTTTACGTCTATAGAATCAGATTTTTTCATCCATAGAAGGACATGAAAATCATCTCATTTGAGAAGATAATACTTTTAATCATATAATGAAATTACAAAAATTTATATATATATTTTAAAATATGTTTTATTTATTTAAAACCATTATAAAAATATTTGAAAATTTGTTATTTATATTCATATTTCTATTTTTTAATGTCTAGTCCATAACAATCCCATTTAAATAATTTCAGCTATAAATGATGTTTTGTAGATACGCAGTATTGTGTGTAACAAAAGCCAAGTCAATGTTTAGTGTAGTGCATAACAATTCTGTGTTGTGTGTATCACATGAAAAGTCAATGTTGCATACAGTGAAATTCATGTTAGTGTTGTGTGTAGCACAATCCATGTGAGTTCTATTTGAATGGAATTTTTTCTTATTGTTTTAATATATATATATATATATATAAATATTTCTAGTGTCACGTAAAATTCAATATTTCAAAAAGATTAAATTAATTAAAAGAATTCAAAAATATTGATTTTTATCAATAGAGACATTACAACTAGAATTAAAAAATAAATTACATAATAAATACATGTGTTTTTTAATCATTATTTTTTATATATATCAAATGTAGTTTACACATTAAATGATTCTAATTGGGTAGTCTTAATACATGAATATTTAAATAAATTTGATATGAATAATGATTGGAACATAGTCGAACACCTTAATGATCAAATTGATTTTTGAATACATGAGTCATTATATATAAGTTAGAAAAATCTATAAAAATGATAAAAACAACAAATTTTTTTAACATAAAATATGACAACAACTACTTACTTTCAGTTTTTCCTAATAGTTGATTGTGAGTGAGGTGGTTAAATGTGTTACACAATCATTTACACTAGGTTTACTATTATTTTGTAGATAGAAATTCTCAATGGTACCCATATCAATAATGGGGTACAGACCTTATTTCCAGAGGTAGGTAATCTGTCATGGGTTCATAACCAATGACACTTAGGAACTCACATTGGTCGAGTGGATTAGAGTTTAGGAACATTATAACCATTTTGGGTGAATTTATAAAAATCCTACTAATCAATTATATATTTAAAATATGTTCATGAATGTATTCCTAATTACAATATAAAACATATTACCCTAAAAAAATACTATAGGTTGATCCTATTTTGATTCATAATATAGAATCAGTTCATTAAAAAATAACTATAGGTTAAAAATCTTATATACTTGAAGGTGAATTCATTAGTTACTCCATCTATATGTATCTAAAATTCTTCATCCATCTCCCCTACAAGGTTGATTATTGTATATAGAATATATATAGTTGAGTGCTTCATAATTTTCTTCCAGGAAATAAGGAATTTAATCTGTCAGTGATGGGACTGATCCATTATGATGAATATTTTGTATCCTTTATATAATAATAATAAAATCCAACTTATATCCCTGAAACCATGGAGTTGAACATCAAGTGGAATGAACATATGTATGGGCACTAAGGATCCAGGTATTATAGATTTCTTCTTGAGGATATATCCTATGTGTGTCAGTTATGAAAATAATCAGAGTTATTTTCGTTCAATCATGCCCTTAGGACTGGCCCCACTGTGGACATATTTATATGGAGTTATTTGTATCATGCAATTTGTCACATCTTAAAAACTTTTATTTCCCTAGCTTGTGGAGAATCATGATGTGAAATATATTACCATTTTAACTCCCAATGCCCAACTGAGAAATTCATTATGTTAGATACAAGGGATAAAAAATAATCGTTCTCACTATATATGGATTCAATACATTTAATACTCCAAGCTTCCACATTAAGCTTATTTTGAAATAATTCCATATCCTTCACTGCACGGAAGACAGAGTTCGAGCACACCATGATTAATCAAACTAGCCAATTAAAAAGTAGTTATGAATAGTATTTTCCACATTATGAAATTAAATTTTTTTTTCAAAATAGACATCATTTTTGAATTTGGAATATAAAAATTAGACAATGGTGAGATTTTTCATTTTTTTGAAAATTATCAAATTTTTATGAATAGTGAAATATCGTACATTATTGTTATAAACCAACTTTTTCATATAAAGAATAATTTCTCATTAAAACATTTTAATAAAAAAATATATAAATAATACATATAATTATCCAATTTAGGTCATCTGAATATTTTTATAACAATTTTTAATATAAAAAATCTTACTGAACTTTTAAACATATCTTTTACCCGCCTTATCACCAAATTACCTTTAAAATGAATTAAGCCACTTTTTTGAGTTGAATTCAAAAAAAACATACATATATGGTTGTAATTAGTATGAAATTATATATAAATTAGGATCAAATTATTTTTTAATAGTAACATTAGTAACTATTTATTTATTTACACAGTTACAGGTATGTCAGGTAATTAAAGGTAAAAATAAAATATCATATTATTATAAAATTAAAATAACAATTATCCAAATATAATTGAATATTTTTTTAATGACCCAAATAAACATTATTCTGAAGTAATGATCCCTTTTTATCCACTTTTTCATGATTTTAACCTTTTTATATTTTATTTAATGAAGAGTTAAAAATGACATATTCAAATTTTGATAATTATAAAATGTTATATTTTAGGTAATATAAGTGATATGCCCAGTTGTTAATAATATTTAGAAATTAAAAATGTTTATATGTATAATTTTAAATTATTTATAATTTTATAAAATAAATAATTCAATTAAATGGTGACACAATAATGAATCCGTAATAGATTTTTTAAAGGAAGTATCTATTAAATGATATTAATAGTATTAAAATAAATATAATTTGAAATATTTGATGTTATGAATGAATACTTTTATTGAATTTGACTTATTAGAGATGCGTTGATGTAATATTTTTTTAAGAAATAATTTTTTATGATTTTGTAAAAAGTCATGTACTAAATAGTGTCAAAAATGACATTAAAAGATCATAAAATAAATAATATTTTTTAAAATGATATAAAATTAATAAAATTATATATCTTGGCCATCATATTATGATAATGCTAAATATGTCATAAATTATCCCATTTGAGTTTTTTTACAATTTATATTAACTATATTACCTCTATAGTATAAAATTACTAGTACTCATGGTAACAGTTAAACTATTAAACTAAGGGTTAAAGACAATTCATAACATTAATATAGTGACATAAAATTTTATAAAATTAATTATATGCGAGTATTGAGGCCTATACTTATTTTATCTCATATAATACAATTTTTAGATATTTTAAAATGAAAAATAAGTTTATAATAAATAAATAGTTGTGGAGTTTCCAAAAGTTCCCTTCCTATATCTTATAATAGGGAACCTCTCCATCAATTTTATTCACATTGGTAAAGCCACTATTTTTGCTAAAACTAACCCATTTGACCTCTAAACTTCCCTTAATTCATCATAGAGTCTATAAATTGGGCATAAATCCCGAACAAGAAGTCCTTTTGTGCAAATCAAAAGGAGATACTCGAAGAAGAGGTAATTGTTTTACTAACACTTTTAATTTTCTTTTCTTCTAATACTTATTATTCCAAGGATTTTTTCATACTAATGAAATAAATAAAGAACATATATATTATAATTTTTTGAAAAAAATTGGTAGAACCATATTACTCTTTTATCCCATCCTAGGAAAAACAATATTACCATGTGTGTGTGTGTACGACATACCATCTCTACAATGTGAGGAAAAAAAATTCATCCATACAATATTTTTATGTGTAAAATGATGAATATGAAGGATGTAAATAATAAATATGACATTGTATTGTTTTTATGTAATATAAATTCCATCCAATTCCTTATCCTTTACCATTACAAAATTATAGCATCACTCGTTCGTATGTACGGTCAATCATCTCCACGACATGACATGATTCATCCATGACTAGAACAATTTAAGAATGATTATTAAATTTTATATAATGAATTAATAAAATATTTATGAACTTAATATCATTCTAGATATGAATAAGATATATACTATAAAAATGAAATAAGACTTATGCGACCAAATATACATATGAAAATGAAGCAGTTACCGCCTGAAATATTGTTAATAATGAAATATTGTTTGAAAAAAATATAAGAGGATCATATATGATATCATAAATAATGGATATAGTTATGGTATAACATAATAATTTTATTTAACCATTATATAGGAGGTTAAATCACCCTTGACTACAGGATTGTAAAAGGTAAGGATTACTTTTACAATCTCTTTATTATACGAGATTGCTTTTATATTATAATTTTTTGCGGCATATCTATCATAAACGTGCATGTTTCATAAATATATATTTCAAACAATTCTTAAAATTCTTTTACAATTGTTTAATGAAATATTTACCAATGTCTAGTTTTAAAAAGGAATCGTTTTGTAATTTTTCTTAGGAGGTACATTGTTTTAATATTTCAAAAAAAGTACCCCTACTGTAATTATGATATATACCAACACCCATAACCAATTTTTTTTAGAAAACTATTGGGATAGGTCCCATATACCAATACTTTTGATAATAACATTCCGATATGGTGTTGTATAAAATGTTTTCAAATGGGTTTCAAAAATAGTTGGGTCAGGGATGTGTAAATATGGTGTCATTAATGTTTTCCCAAAACCATTGGGATATTTTAGCCCAATGCTAATAGTTTAGTATAAATGTTGTCAAATTATTATAATAATAATTATATTATAATGGGTTCTAAAAAATTTTGGTCTATAACAAACATAAAAAATGTTTTAAAACCCGTTCGTATAGTTTTCCACCAATTGTTGTGGCCGTCCCCCATCCCTATTCCAGATCGGATTCACTTTTTCCCTATGCGTGCACTGGTCTCTTCCCAGCTGGTGACCACTCCTCCTCTTCCAAAAAGTGATCCATCCTAGTTCAATTCATTCAGTTTTTTCAACAGAAATTTAGATGAGTATGAGTTATATCTTATTCGTACATTAATTGTTGGATTTTAATATACCATTTTTAGATTATTTCCCCATTTTCATGGAATATCTCATCATTTAGGGTTTTCATTTGATTATTCTTGAATGTGATGTTAGTATGATTAAAATACTCAAACCTATACATTGAAAATGAATATCCCTTCGTAAACCACATCAAACATCTATAATTTTTCAAGGATTGTTACACAATTTTAGTGATTTATTAGTACTATATTTCCCCCCATTGGTCATGATCACATTTATATTTTGAGGCATTTTTCCATGGAAACAAATTATATTCTTCAAAAAGGGAGTTCTAACAGTTACTTTTATAATTTTTTATGTAACTATTTGGTTTTTATGAGATTAATGTAAAATAATATTTTCACTAATAACAATTTATTTATTCATATATAATGAGTCATGAATGAAATAAAAATGTGTAAAATGTTATTAAATGAAAATAATTATTAATGTATTAAAACAACATGATATTTTGGAACTGTCGTGACACAAATTCCTCATTAACACTTTAATTGATCACTATAAATTCACAAATATCATTAATACCTTTCATTTGGTTTAATATTACCAATATTCCCCATCTTGAATGGATTTTTCACTTTTTATTTTGAGTTTTATCCATGTATGTTTGATATTTGGGTTACTAGAATGTCTATAAATTGTGAAATCTACCCAATGGTCTCCACCTATAGTTACACTATTTTTCATGATTTGGGTGAAGTAAATCCACTACTATTATAACTATTACATTAAAAATTTATATATGAATTCCGATGATTCATTACATAATGTGAAGTTAGTTTCAAAAAGAATTCTAGGGAAGGGATGTGTGCGAGTAATATAGGCGAAGTGACCTGTGTGAGTCATGTTGGTGAAGTGACATGTGGGACGCACTTGGGAGAATTGAACTATGTGTGGAACATAGAAATAATTAATGACATTCCGAAATTCATGTCCAAAGCTATAAAACCCACTAGATACGGAATCAACCCAACATTTTCCCATGATATCCTTTACTCACTAATACATTAATTTAATTACATTGGTATTAATAAAAAATCTTGTATGCCTCCTTCCATACTTCTAATGGCATAAAAAATGTTTATATATTAGATGAATAATTTGATACATGAATCTATGAGGTATTAGAAATGGTTGTACAATGGTATTTTCTATTATACGACCCCCACAGTTCTAAAACATGTGAAGCATTTGAATATGTTCCATTTTTTATCCTAAGGGAGAACAATTACTTTTATATGACTACAGAGTTAGAGTGAAGTTGTCATCCTGAAGTGGGGTATCCCATGACAATATTGTAATGTATTGGAGTAATGAAAATATAACATATTGGGGTACACCATGAATTCCACCAACCCTCCAATAACTCATCTTGCTGGATTTTTATCATTTTCAATGAGAAAATACATGTTTCTATTTCATGACAACAAGATGTATACCTTTTAAATAATTTACTCTTTAAAGAAATATCATTGATCTTTAATAATACAATGACACCAGTTGGATCGTAATGTATATGTATATTGCTCACTTATAATATGGGTGGTGAATGTTCGTTTTATAAATGTTCTTTTTTATACTTAAGAAATTATATTTTTCACAAAGTTAAACAAGATGGATTCAAAAACACTCATTAGTACGTAACAATGAAATTAACTTTCTTATGATCTGACAGTATGGATCCAATAAAGAATCATAAGACCATTTTACTAAGGAAAAAATCCTATCTAAAAGTGTGTATAATCATATCTATTTTATAGTATACAAGGATAATAAAATCTAATAAAATAGTCATTTCTAATTTTAAAAAAATGCAGTTCAATTAAAATTATAACAAAATATGAAAAGTAAAATAAATAATTTTACCCAAAGAGAAGGGTAATTATAATCCTTGTATATAGATACCATTATTTATAAATTCATGAAAGTCTATATTACCCGCACATCGATAATCACTCGATATAAAGATCGGTATATATCTTGCTATCCATACAACCCCTTGATTAAACATGTTATTGGTACCTCAATCTTCTAATCCCCAGAAGCCATCGATTGATAAGAGAAATAATCAAATTCACACTAGGTAGGTTGAAAACGTTGTTCTCATCTTGAAAATGATGTTCGTACCATTCACACAAGGCATATTTGAGTAGAGCTTTCATAGAGTATCACTTCATTCTAGAGATCAATAGCTCTCAACGAAGACTTTTACATTGAGCTCATCCAAATGGATGAGTAATTATAGGAATGGATTTATATGGTTGACATCTCTTCCAATGGACATGTTTTCCCCTGAATTTCATAAGGATCTGTACACGTGGAACTCAAACAATGGTAATGCTAAAATATATTGGATGACATCATTTTATATAACAAACAATGAAAAACACTATAATGCTTAAGAAGCATTATCACATTTAGGATCTAATAAAATGGAATGTTATATCAATTAAATATGATAACTATAAGAAAATAATTTAAATATATTCTTAAATTAATCAAAATAAATGTCTAGAAAAATTTACAAATAGATACTGAACTAATAGAGAATCGGATTCTAATATCTGAAGACATTGATGTTTGATTTCTGAAGAAATCAAGCTCTAATTTCAGGGGAAATCGTAGCCAGATCTAAGGAGAAATAAATGTCTGATTTTAGGAGAATGCAATTTCTGATTTCATTTAACATCATTGTATGATTTCATAAGAAATCATATTCAAATTTTAGGAGAAATCAGAGTCTGGTTTCAGAAGAAAATGGAGTCTGATTTTAGGAGAAATTAGAGTATGATTTTGGGAGAAATTCCATTCAAAATTCTAAAAAAAAATAGATTCTAAAGAACTGTACGGATATAAGTTAGATAAGGATTCAATTTTTTGACATAAAGAAATATAATTAGGTTATATTTGAGAAAACATTAGATAATACTTTGAATATCATAGATAAATTCAAAAACTATTCTTTGAGAAAGAAAATATTCATTAATAAACAATTTCTTAGAGAAACAGAATTTTCCTTAAGAAAATTTATTTGTTCTTTTAAAAACATTAAAGAGTGGAATAGACAAAAGAAATATTATTGACTAAACAATCATCCCATTTTATGAAATCACAAACAACATTTCATAAAAGAATATAAGGATCTAAGGTTTTTATTTTTGAACATTAAATGAAGTACTTATATACCTTTTCTTTTAATTATTTTTATGAATAAGAATAGTTCCCTTGTATGTTATGAAATCCATGAGGAATGTATTCTAGTATCCCATAGTTAAATAGCTAATCATAAATTAATAATATATTTTTTATGTAATCTCCCCTTTCTATGGAATTTTATTCCATTAATACAGATTTATTTTGGAACATTATTTTCTCCTAATTTTTTGATTTTCAAAAATGAATGGAGGGAAAGAAAATAATTGTACCTTAAATGTCTGAAAAAATACAAAACAACACAAGAAAAAGATAAAAAATATCATTAATATAACAAATATTTTTTGAAAAAAAGATCAGGATTGAAATGATTATTCATACTAATCATTGTACTTTGGTATAATATTTTTCTAGTATCCCTTCAGCTACTTCAATTATTTATGATCATGTTCAATAATCTTGATCCAATGAACCTGATACAAATTTTTCCTTTCGATATATTTAATTCTATCTTTTTGAGACTTAAGGATTTCTCCTTGAGACATTACCACTTCTTCCTGATATTTTATTTTTTTCATCCTTATACTCCCTGATTTCTGATTCTCTTTTTAGATTTAGAACAACATAATTGACTTTCCCATTTAGATCTTTGTCTTCTTGATGGTATATAACATTCTGATCCTTTAGTTTCTCTAAAAATATTTTTATTAATTTCATTATCCTCTCATCAGACTTATTAAAGGAATCCATAAAATTCTCTGTGAATTCTAAAACTATTTTAATATCATCAATGACTGATTTTGACCACTTTGTGATTTATTTTCAAGATCATCAATGATCATCACAACTGATCTGAAAAGTATTGTACTCTACTTTATGTTTGATGAAATATTCTAAAATATTATTTTTGGAATCTGATTTATGATTAATTGTTTCTTGAAATAGTTGACATATGGAATAAATGATTGGAATGAATGGAATGGAATTTACAAGATTTGTAAAATGCTAAACCACAAAATCATATACTAAAGAAGATGCAGATTCCAAAGAAAATTATTTTGTTAGTGAGGTAACAATATCATTATCATCTTCTTTCCTCTTTTATTTTCCATCAACACCCTTATTCACTTTTTAGAAACAACTTTCTTTGGTGAATCACAAAGGACTTTCTTACCTTTCTAAATTTAGATAAATTCTTTTTCATATTTATATGAATCATCATAACTATCATAAACATGAACTTGTTTATCATTATCATCATCAACTTCTTTATCGACACCTTTATCATCAAATTCATTATCATCCTTATGGACAAAACATTGAAAAATTTCATCACTAATACTTTAACCATGTGAAGAAACATTATTAATCTCTACCAGAGCATCATCATCTTTTGGAATAGATTGTCCAGCTAAAATAATCTTGGTGGATTCTTCTTGGGATGTTCCTGTGGACAAATTTCTAGAAGGTCTCTCCTTCTCTTGATATTCTTCAACCATTCTGATCACATCATCATTTTTTTCTTCATATTATTCTTCTTGTTTAATTTCTTCTTCTTCAAATATGGGTTTCAGACTTTAAATATCATCCCTTCCCTTAATTTGTACAAAATATTCTATTGGAACTAACTAAATCAACAAATTTTATGGTACTGGAACTTTTTCTGATGCCTTCTTAGTTTATATTAGTATAGATTGGATAATTTCAGATTATGAATTTTTTTTTCAACTTATCTTCTTTGGATTAAATCTCATGATCTTTAGCACATTTTCTTCTTAAGACCATAGCCTTGGAAAGATCTAAACAAAAAGCTATATCACATTCCTTATTTTCCTTTTTTAGCACACTCCATTAGGAAGAAACTTCATCAAAAAACATATTATTTAATAGGATTTGTTGGAGAAGATATTGGTTCAGGTGTGGTGCTTGTTGCTATGGTTCAACCACTTTGCCTTTTCTATTATTAGAGGTTGTGTTGGATCATTTACAAACTTCACCTTTCATGTTTATAGCTTGGTCACCCTTTTCATGAAGATCAATGAATTCTCCTAACTTGACACTGAAGCCAATGTTCATCATTCTCAGTGTATCATCACATAACAACATTATAATGAAGGATTGTGATTTGACTTGCATGGTATTTTGAAAGAGTATGAGCATAAGAAAATAATGTTAAGAAAATTTGCAGTGTACATCATGATATTAGACTCGATGGTTCCATTCTTAATATCGATGATGGTCAAAATAATTTACCTAATTAGATTTAACATCCTTACATTCACCAAGAAATCCATCATGAAGATATAACATTTAATTAATTAATTATTTTCTCCCTTCCTCAGAATAAAAAATCAATGCATCCAAATAAATACCAATATATTTTTGTTTGAAAGGTGTTTTATCTTTGGTGACTTCACTCCCTTAATCCTAAGGCATTTAATAGCTTTAACTTTTCCAAAGAGAACATGTTAATCAAAAAACTTTTGTGAGGAATCAATTTCTTCTCCATCATAAGGAATATCTATTATACTTATAGAATTCTTTTATAACAAATAATAATTATTTCCTTAACTCATGATGGAAAAAATTTCTCTTCCACCTTGTTCATAAAAATGAAATGCATCATAAAATTATTTTATAGATCAACATTACGGGAATAAAAATTATTGAATTTTTCTACATAGAGACATTCCATTCCATTCAATTTAAAATTTTTAGAATCAAAGAATCATACTTGGAAAAGAGATTTGGGTCCACCAACATTTCCCTGAGGATTATCCAATATTTGAGTTCTTTGTTGGATGCCATTAGATTATGTAAGGAAACCTTCAAATACATTAAGAGTTAAATAAATGAGGAATAACTGAATGGAAGATTTGATGGGAGGATGAACTTTGGTACAAAAACTCTGAGAAAACTGATGTGGGACAAGAATATGGGAGTTTTTTATATAGCCTTTGCGGCGATAGTTCAAATTTTCATATCGATACCACATTTTAGAATTACTTGATTTGATATGACAATTGATATAGATGTGAGAGAAATATTTATTGGTTCCGGTCTTTTATGGTTTTATGGAAAAAATAGGATTTAAGAAAAGTAAATCCAATATGTTCTACTCAAAACAGGATTGAAATACTAGTAAACAAAAAAATAGTTATGATAATATAAGTAAAAAACCATACCTTCCTAATTTCACATAAATAATTTTTTTATTGATAAGGTTCCTCTTATAAAATGTAGGTTCAAGTATAATTTATTAGGGAATGAATAATTTTTTAGGTTCCAAAAACTTTTTGGCTATGAATAATTTTTCGAAAAGAAGTTATGAATGAATAAATATATGTACTGCCTCTTTGAAATGGAGTATCATCATTTTGTGAGATTGGTTTCAATAAAAATTTAATACGGAGGAGTACCTAATAGTTATCATTCAAAACTTTTGTTTAATGTATTCAAATCTAACAGAATATAATGGTTTTATAAATATGTCAGCAAGTTGATATCACGTTATGATAAATTAAAGAATGATGTCACCATTAATTGCGTGATCCTTAAAAAATTGGTTCCAAATGTATATGTTCTTATCAAGAGAGTGATGTTCATGGTTTTTACATAGGGAAATGGCACTAGTGTTATCACACATTATTTATGACTGGGTAAAACTCATGCAATAATCTGTGAGTGTCTGTTGCATCCACAATACATGAATAGAACAACTTCGAGCTGTTACATATTTAACTTTAGTAGTGGTGTGTTCTAATTAGTTTTATTTCTTTCGCGGATAATAATATAATGAATCTCTTACGAAATGAAATGTTTTGGATATACATTTCCAATCAATTATAAATCCACAAAATCTAGCATCTGAAAAACTTTTTAAAACCATATCATTTCAAGAATAATAGAAAATATATTAATCCATGGTTCCCTTTAAATATTGAAATATAATTTTCAGTGATTTTAAATGAGTTTATTTTGGATTATTTTGATATATTTTCCATAAGAATAATGAAATTATTAAGCCTGTATGACTGGCTGTTAAGTATAATAGACATCCTATCATACCTCAAAAAGATTTTTGATCTACTGGTCTGAGCTTCATTATGATCAAGAGTGTGGGAAGTACTGATTGAAGAACTTATACATTTAGTGTTGTCATATCAATTATTCATAAGAAGATATTTAATAAACTTATGATGAAAAATAAAAGATCCATTTGATTTTTGAAAAATTTGAAAACCCTGAAAAAAATTAACTCATCCATCATACTGATTTTAAACTCAGATTTCAAAATATAAACAAATGAATTAGTTATGGAGTGCTAATTTGACCTATATATAATGGAATAAACAATATTGTTAACAAAAAATATTATCGTTATTTATTAAATGGGTTGGATCCTCAGTTCCCTTAATATAAGTATTTTTAAACAAACATCAGGTATGTATGTCATACGAGGCTCTAAAGGCTTGTTTAAGTCCTTATAAATCATTTGTTTGTTTGTAAACACTTTCAGGATGTTTTGTGTTGTCAAAACCAAGAGTTTTTTCAACATAATCTTCCCACCGAACATATACATTATGGAAAGAATACTTGACATGAATTTGAAAAATATTTAAATTGAAAAATTATGCAAAGTGTAGTTGAATAAAAATAGATTCAATTCTAGAAACTGGAGCGTATGTTTCTTCATAGTCTATTCCTTCTTGATAATTATATCCTTTAGTAAATAATCTTTCTTTATTTCATACTATGATTCTATTTTCATCACATTTATTTTTTAAGACCCACTTTACTCCATTTGTATAGATTTCTTTAGGTCTTTAATCCAAGGTCCCGACGTTGTTTCTTTCAAATTCATTTAGTTCATCTTTTAAAGATTAAATCAAATCATCATCTCCTAAAGCATAATTAGTAATTTTGGGTTCTAACTGAGAATGATATGCTTGATTATATACTTAATTTCATAAATAACTCATATTCATTACTTGTTTCTTTAAATCAACAATGATATTATCATTGGAATGATTCTTAAGAAGAAACTTATTTTTGTTTTGAAAAACATTTTCATCAACAAAATGTAGAAAATCTTCTAGGGTAAATACTTTAGGAACTTTTTCTTTAGATTTTACTTTCATGAGGAATCTTCCATCAAAGATTGATAACCAGTTTTTGAAAACATATCTTATGACGTAGTTTGGGTTTGCTTAAAACCAAAGGATCGGTTTCATCAAATTGACCATGTCCTATTTCATTAATAGTACAATACTTTTTGTTAAAAATCTATAAGACTTTGAGAAATTGGAATTGCCTATGAAAATTTCCACATCGGATTTGGGTGTGATTTTTTGTAAGTAAACTTTTGTATTCAATATGAATAAATTTCAACCAAATAAATTGATGTTAGAAAATTTAGGTTTTTGCCCAGTCCATAATTCATAAGGTGTTTTATAATGAAAAGTTTTGATTACAACTCGATTTATAGTATATCAAGTAGTACAAAAAGATTCATCCCAAAAGTGTTTAGAAATAGAATATTCAATCATCATGGTTATTGTAAATTCTTGAATAATAAGATTTCTTCTTCAGAGAAATCATTTTTTTAAATTTTCTTGGGGATAAGTAGATATATGTAATTCTTTTTTTATTACAAAAAGTTTCAAAATATGAATTTTCAAATTTTCCCCCATGATAACTATTAATAGTTATCAATGGATGTTCTTTCTCATTTTTAACATTGGGTGAAAAATAATAAAAATAAGGAAAGGATTAAGGTTTCATAGCTATATAATAGACCTATATAATTCTACTGTAATCATCTACTTAAAAAATAAATCATATTTACCTCTAATACTTCATGCTTTTTTTATAATGAAAATATCAATATGCACTATCTATGATCTATAATAAGTTGAAACCTCTATGATTTATTTAAATATTGACTTATGTTTCTTACCATATTGACATGGATGAAAAAAATTTGAAAAATTTAATATAAGCTTAGATAGAGTCTTAACATGTGTTTTCATTGAGATTTTGTACATGATTCAAATGTTATTGTTTTTAATTATTCTATTCCATAACAAATATTGATCTTCTATTTCACTGCGGCAAGGTAGGTCTTGGTTCCTACGGTCCTATATGTTTTGTGTGTAATAATTCTCATGCATATGGGGAGAGAGAAATAACTCTTTCTTGGAGTATTGTACTAAAAATATATCATTAATAAAATTTCCTAGGTAACCTTTATCACATAATTAGCTTATTATTGTAAGGTTTTTCATAATTCTTTTAACAAATAAATAATTTGAAAATAATTATTTTCCATGAAGAAGAATGTTACATATACCCACAATTTCTCTTTGAGAACTCTATCTGAATGTTAGTTTTCCACCTTTTATATTGATAATATTTTCAAAAAAATTCTAACTAGTCATGTGTTTGGAATATCCACTATCCATGTACCATGTTTTTTTGTTGGCACATCACTTTTTTTCCTAAAAATACAATAATTAAACATTCAGAATCCATAATCTCTTGGATCATGAAATGTTAGAAAATAAAATCGTAGGTATCCATTTTTTTTCTATGAAAAAACAGTCTTTATGAAAACCTATGAATTGGGTTTTATTCAACTAAGAATGTTTCCCCCAATTCCACCACATTGACACTTAATGAAGAATGGAGAACTATCAGGTACAAAATATTTCTACCTAAAAATATGTTTTAAATGAGAATAACCAAATCCAAAACTATTCCATCAAAGGAGAAGTTGTGAATACATTTTATCAAAACCTTTATTTCATTATGTAAAATTTGGAATAAACTTATTTGATGAAAATATTTAATTTGTGATTCTGATGACTAAATTCTTATCCTCATAGTCATTAGTCATAGAAATTGAGTTTTTCTCTAAAATGTTTTTAATTAAAATAACATTTTCATGATTCTTAGACTGTTTATCCTTTCCATAATTTAAATCTTTATGGTTTTTAGAACCATTTTCAAAATCAATGGTTTTCTAATCATGATATTTTAAAATATTTGAAATTTATTTTGTCAAAATATAGATTCTATAATTTTTCTTATCAAGTTTCTTTTTCATCTAAAATTTTTTATTCTCATGTAACCTAGAAAACCAAGATACATATTTAAATTAAGATAAAGTATTATCTTCTGATAAGGAAGATTCTTCATTTGAAGATTCATAATATTCATCATTAGTAAATATTTCACTTAAATAAATATTGGTTAAATATTCAGCAATGTTTACCTTAGCCATGAGACATTGATTTTTAGTTGGTATGCTGGTTATAAGACCTGTATATTTTTATCCAAAAGATTCAATGTCAGATGATTTATCATAATGATCCCCAAATTCATAAGCATAAAATTTTAGTACATCTTCTTGTTTCTTTTGGAATTCATTACCTTTATTTCATTCCTTTTGAGCATAGGAAAATCTAGTCTGATATGACCTCCCCTCATGCATTCATAACAATTCCCTTATAAATATTTCATAATATTTCTTTCTTTATTATTTTATTTGTTTTTAAAATATTTCATTCTGACAATCATCTTAATTATTCTAGGAATATTGGAAGGTTCATTCTTAGAATGATCATTATCACCTGATTTAGATATAACAATTTATTTATATATTATTAACTAGTAACACTTTCCTGGAATTCAAATTATTTGATGTAATAGTGAAAAAACACTACCATTACCAATATTTTTCATATTTATATCTTCATCTTTATTAATTAGTGTTACATGCAATATAAGTGTCCCAAAAAACTCATCAAGAGTGGTGTTTGAAACTTTCTGATCAACATCAATCACTATTCTTTTGGATTCCCACTCAATTGGCATAATATCTATTATCATATCAGCAAGAATCTCATAATCAATTCCTTAAACACCCATATACTGATGGCTCTTGAAAATAGTCATAATCCTCTGTTTCACAATTCATATAGGTTCTCTATAAAGAAAACCCAAAACCATGATATTCAGCACCAAGAGTTGATCCTTTGGATTCAATAACCTTTGATGTTCCAAAATGTGTAACATCTAATTTTTACCAGATGCTATTAGCAGCTTCACATGATGAAATCTGGTTATAAATTTTCATTTTCATAGAATATAGTAAAGTATTGTGTACCATAATGTTAAGCTGGTATTCTTGTTTTTCTCCATTGGTGAATTTTCTAATTTCTTTTTATGGAATCTTGTAATCCCCTGTTATCATAACAAATTTATCCACACTAGTATTAATAATTAAAGTATTCATATTATCTCCCCAGTATTCATAGTTGTTTCCATCAAATATTGGTTTTCTGGAAGGATTTAAATTGTTTATTGTTCTAATTTTCATTCATTCTATTCTATTAATAAATACAAAATATATTTTCCAAAAAAAGGATTAGTATAAAAATTATATAAAAAAAATCTTTAATAAAAACCTGAACAAGTAAAGATAAGCGAGAAACGTTTAGTAAGAAAACATATATGTAAGTATAATTATTTCAATGACCTGCTCTGATACCAATTATATGATTTAAATGTATATATTAATTTATCTATTATGAGAAGGGTTGAATTTTATGATTTTAAACGTTCATTTTTATCATTATGAAAATACATGCTTAATAAAGACAAATAAGATAGATTCACAAACTATCTTTAGTTCTTAACAAATAAACTAAATAACATAGGATCAGATAATATGTATCCAATAAATAATCTTAAGAAAAAATTACATAGGGAAATATTTTAACTTAAATCATATAGATTATTATCTATATCAGAGTATAAAATGAATAAAGCTGCAAATCCAAATTTTATCTAAATTTAGAGATATTAAAACATATAACCAAAAATGATAGGTTTAAGAAATATTTTAACCCAATGAGAAGGGTATCTAACCCCCTTGGATAAAGGTCAATTGATTTATAAATTAAATAATTTCTATCTTAACCACATTGGGGTAAGCCCCCGATACCACGATCGGTATATATATTGCTATCCCCATAAGACTACGATTAAGCGGTTGATCGACACCTCTATCTTCTTATCCTTGGAATCCCTTAATTTATAACATCAACAATCAGTTTCACACTAGGCAGGTTGAATTTTTTTTCTCTAAATGAATATGTTTTTTTCACAGCATTCACAGAAGGCATATTTTAGCAAAGCATTCATAGAGTATCACTTCATTCTAGAGATCAACAATTCTAAATGAAAACTCATACAATAATCTCATTTAAATGGCTGGGTATTTATAGACATGGATTCTAATGATTGAAATCTCTTCCAATGGTCATATTTTCCCTTGATTTATAAAGGGACATGTACACATGGAACTCAAGAAATAGTTGAGTTAAAATAGATTAGACAACATAATTTTATATAAAAACAATGAGAAAAATTATAATTATTAAGAAGAATTATAAAATTTAGTATCCGATAAAATGGAACATTACATTGAGGAAATAAGATAACAATAATGAAGTAATTCACTTGGATTCTCAAGGTAATGAATGTAGGAGTTTAGAAAAATTGAAAATCAGATTAATACACAATAGAGATTCAGAATTTGATTTCTGAAGAAATCGGAGTCAGATTTTAGATGAAACCGTTGTCTAATTTTAAAAGAAATTTCAGTCTAATTTCAAGAGAAATCAGAGTCTGATTTAAGATAAAATAATAATCTAATTTTAGAAGAAATCAGAGTCAAATTTCAAGATAAATCAGAGTCTGATTTCAAGATGAATCGATTTTTTATTTCAGGAAAAATTGGTGTCTAATTTCAGGAGAAATTAGAGCATGATTTAAATAGAAATTAATTTCTTATTTCAGAAGAAATCATATTCACAATTCTAGGGAAATCAGATTCTGATGAATTATAAGCTTCTAAGTTAAGTAAGGAAACAATTTTTTTACTCGAGGAATGATGATTAGGCTTGGTTTGAGAAAACATTAGATATGACCTTGAAGATCATAGGTAAAATCAAAAACTATTATTAGAGAAAGAAAATATTCTTGATGAAAATTTTTCTCCGAGAAAGGGAATTTTCCTTAAGAAAATGTGTTTCTGATTTTCAAAACATAATGGAATGGAAAATACCTAAGGAAAATTATTGACTCAATAACACCATTAATTAAAAATATATCATTAAATAGGAAGTACAATGATCTCTATAAATTTAAACTTAGTGCTAACCATTTTAAAATTATTATCACAGAGAGATAAGTATTTATATAATGAATTTCCATCACATCAACCATGTTTTAATTCAATATCATGTTTTTATATTTTTAGTTTTTTTTATATATTTATTATTTTGTCGTCATTCTTATTATGATTCTTATATAGTGTAGTGTGTCACTAATAGTTTTATATAAATTGAACAATTCTCATTTACATAAATATATTTTTGATTAATCTTCAGTATTATTGAATTACCTTCCCAAAAAATCATAAATTGTTATTATATAATGGATATAAGTTTGTTGTATGAAACCCATCAGATCTCAAGCTATTTTAAAAACAATATGGAGTGATTATTAGATTTTTCATTTGACAATGCTTCAGATAGTGTTCACATTCACTACCCATGTCATAATTGTGTTGGAAGACCATGGTTGAGCTATGAAGAAGATAAATACAATATAGAAAAACTTGGTGTTCAATCAAACAAATATGTGTGGTATCATAATAGGGAGAAAATGGAATCCCAAAATGTTGATTATCCAAATGAGGGGACTGGATTGGAGAATTTTAAATATGACAACATTCTATTTATTCTTCATCATAATAAGGAAATAATTCCAACCCAAATATACTTTCAAATGAGAACACATGATGCGTCGAATGAAAATGATGATTTGAATGGGTGAAAAAACTGAATGATGCTTCTACGACTCCAGTATATCTCCAATGTGGTAAAATAAAAAAGCTGTAATTTTTAATCTGATTGTTTCATAAGAAAACCATGAATTGGATTTAAAATACTTCCATCAATTACATTATTACCATCTTGAAGGAAATACTTCTATAATTTTTAGATATTACCTCAAAACACGATATGTAGTATAATTTAATGGTGGAAATATTATTTTCAATAAAAATCATGCTTTCTAGAAAAAATACAGCTTCTTCCGGGATGAAATTGTGGATCCAAATGATTGTATAAAATGTGACACCTCCCAATGGAAGACAAAATCTAATAGGACACCATCCTATATGCCACAAACAATTATATGGAACCATAAATTGATCCCCATACTCCATAATATTTTCATGTATGAGGAAATATCAATAAAATGTGATTGTCTAATACTAAGAGAAAGAATTATAATTATGAGTTGGTTCAACGTGTAGATGAATTTTCATGGTAGATATATCATGCTCAATATCTTGATTTCATAGTTGACGTGTGTAATGTGAGTCTAGATAATTCATTTGATGGTTTAAATCCATTTGGGAATATTTTTACTTCTCATAGCACAAATCTAGTTCTCATATACATTTTTAACCTTCTTTGATGGTTGTGTATGAAAAAACATTTCACTTTCATAAGTATACTCAGATTTGTCCCTTATGATCCTGGAAATGATATTGATGTATAAATGCATCCATTAATAAAAGAGAAGAATATTATTTGGGATATGGGAGAGTGCATATACAATGCATGTTCAAAGGACATATTTTATATGTGGGATGTGCTTATGATGATGATCAGTTATTTTCATTCTTATGGAATGATTTCTGGATAGTGCATAATGGGAAAAATATCATGTTCTGATTATATGAAGAATACACATTCCACAATACTAATATATTGGTGTAGTTTTAGTTTTTTGGTACATCGAAGATTCTTTCCAATGGACCATCCATATTTAAATAATCATCTAATAAATAAAAATACTATGGAGACCGATGGGATACCTCAGTGTATGTATGGAAAAAATGTGCTAAATGAATTTCAACATTTCAGTTATTCATTCGGGGAGCATCAAATGAATCTATAAAGAGGAAAAATTAATCCAATAAAACCTATTATATTTGGAAGAATAAGTGTATATTCATTGATTTTCCATATTGTTCTTTCAATTCGTTACATCATTTCTTAGATGTAATGAACAATTGAAAAGAAACAATGTGAAATGTTGATCTAGATGCTTCTTGAGGTCAAGGGAAATACAAAATATGATTATCAAAACCTTCTGCATGAGTAGATTCACATCACAATCTTTCATCTATTCCAAAATAATGTAAGTGTGTAAGTTATGAGTTTATGCCATTTGTTAAATGGTATTTTTTTCTACCAATTTGTCCTATTGATTATTAAAAAAATGTGGCAAAAACACCATTAATATTGTGTGAGTTGGAGATAATATTTCTTCCATCATTTTTAAAATCCATGATGCATATGACTTCCCATCTTATAACCAAAAAACTTCTAAGAGGACTTATTGATTTTTGTATTACATATCCAACTGAAAAAAATATGTACACATTGAAGTCGTATGTTCGGAACTAGAATCATTCTGAATGTTTTATCATGAATGGTTACATGGATCAAGAATATTGTTATTTCTGATAAATGTATTTTTTTTATCATATTATAATAATGAAAAGACAAATGAGAAATGAAGAATAATAGTATGTGAAAATTGAACCCAAATTTCCATCCCATCCTCAAATAGGAGGTATTCTTAGATCATATACATTGATGAAATTTAGACATGAAGAGCAAGAGATGGTGCATCACACAGTTTTGTTCAACAGTGATTTGTTATATGACTACATCAAGAAAGTAAATTAAACATGTATATGTTATCTCATCTCAGGTAATTTTACATATTTGTCAAACTATTTCTATTTTTATCTATAGTGAAAGTAAGGAAATGTTAAATATAATGCATTGTTATTTATTTCTGAGAAGGATGGATTCTTTTCATAGTAAATAGTATTTTCCAAGGTTGATATTGAAATAAAAATATAATGGTAATAAATTAATAAAATCTATATTTAACTACATTTAATATTCATTTATATTTTAGAAATTGAATTTTCTTACTATCTATATCTTTGAGGAAATAATAACATTGGATTTTCGTCCCAATACCCTTGATCATGAAATTAAATAAATTTTGATCAATGGGTACAAATTTATTATCATTGAAAATGAAAATAATATGAGAACAGAACATGATGATGTTATCTTAACTGGAATAACAGATTGTTATGCTAGTGCATCAGATAACAGACCTCAATTTAAAAATGTAAAAAATTATGGATTCATTGAAAAAATAATAATATTGTATTATTACTGTCATGGTCGAGTCACTCTGATGAAATTCTAGAGGTTTTATTTGATGAATAGGAATGAAAAATTTAACAATGGTTGTGGATTTCTAGTTATTGAAATGACCCACACTATTTCTATTAATGAAAAAAATTTATTGGCATCAATCTTGAAATAAGTTCTTTATGTCAAAGATCATCATTGAAATGGATTTGGTTCCATTGTTGATGTAGTTAAAATACTTGTTTTTGATTATATTGATGATCGAATTGACACCATCCCTATAGCCATTGTCCCTGATCCAGTTACTACTTATGATGACTCTAATAGTTTAATTTTCAAAGTTAATGGTGAACAAAAAGTTGTTGGGGAAAATATATAGAATCATCCATATGTGTTCTTAGTTATTTTTGTTTAGCTCGACTATGAATTTTAAGGTTTGTACTATTCAAACTATTTTATTATTTATTTCAAATATTTTTTTTCAAATATGACATTAATGTGAATTTTAAATATTTATTTGTTGAAATTTTCATTGAGTTGTTATTTTTATTATTGAATGTAACTATATTCAAACTACAAAACCAGACACAACTAAAAAAATAAATTAAAATAAAAAATAGTTGAATTGAGTTGTAAATATTAAACATGTTGATATTAAAATCAAAACAAAAGAATATAATGGCCGAACCAAAAAATAGCTAAATTATTATCCCCAAATATGAAAAAGATGACCTTAGTCCAATAAGTCATATCTCATATTATTTTATTTTTTGGGTTACACCTTAGTTATCCTTTTCTAATTAATTTCAATTATGATTTCTAATGCGGAAAATGAATCCTATTGTGGAGATGCAATGAAGAAGGATGACGATCAACAATCGTTGAATAACTAAGATGGGCATTCACCCATTATTTCATGTTTTGACTATTTTATTTCAAATAAATATTTATCAATAGCATAAAATGTCATGTGATTAATTTTATTTTGAACTTTTATACAGGATCTACCACATAGGTTTTAGTTATTCAATTAGAAGCCTTGTGGTCCCATTACTCAGGCTGGTGGTTCGAGGGAGTGTGGTTCAAGAGCTATGTTCTCTCGTCGGTGGGGCTGATTAGACCTTTCCCCTCCCACTAACATAATATCTACCAAACATTTTTATCCCACAATGTTAGTAGAGAGACACAAGATATTAGGATACATATGTTTTTCACCATCCTTTACACATGATCCTCCCCACCAATAATTACTGTTATTGATGATGATTCCCCCTCATAATCATATCATGCATTTGGCTAGCCATCTCTATCATCTTCTTTCCCTTCAAATTATTTCTCCCGGGGTTTCTGCATTTCTTCTACTTTGACACATTCTCCAACACAATAATTAAATTTTGAGAAAACACTGGGCCCACACCACCTATACAGGGTGATGTTCCTTCAGTGCTTGTGGATCCCACAACACACATTGATCAGACTACTACAGGTATATTTAATAAACCCAAAAGGTTTTTTACCATAACATATTTTCATTATTACATGTATTGATTAATATATATTTTTCTTGTATAATAGATATATCTGATTATAAGAAGTGTGGTCATACATGCATGCATGTGATGTGGAACCACCACACACAGCTGATGGTGGACTACAATGAAAATAACCAAATCATCTAAAAACTGGAAGCAATTTTAGAGTTTTTTAGTGACACTTTACAAATAATCAAATATAAATTTCATCAACCATCCCAAATAGAGACACCTTCCAAAAGAAGTCACAGATAATTCTTGGGCATGAATTTGGTTAAAAATGTATGTTGGATTTAATGTTATATATTTATTTTTTGATATTTTGATTAATATTTTGTTGTCATATTTCTTTTAATTTTTCTGATACTGAGGGTGCGCAGGTAAAATGCCTAATTGATTTTGGTGTGATTTTTAGAGCCTATAAGCATGAGTGGTATATTGGATAACATTCTAGAGTTGGCATTGACTTATAAGAGATACATGTCATGGATTATTTTTTGATAGAAAATTATCAGCAAATGATTACTCATTAGATGAGTACCATGTTTAAAGTATTAATCACAATTGATTTTTTTAAATGAAAATATTCATGTTTTTCATTAATACATTATTTGGTATTATTGATACTTATTTCGGAATTATCCAGATAAATTAGAAATACATTTATTTTTAAAAATACCTCCACACATTGAGGTGTAATATGATGTTGGATCATGAGAAGAATATGGTATGAAAATCATTTATATTTTTTCTTTACGACTATCACTTCTATTGTTTCCTCCATAATACATTCGATTTCAAATGTTTTGGTATAATTTTAGTTAGTAAATTCATGATTAGTAAGATATTTTCAATTATGGTTTCATATAATAAATATCATTTTAGAGGGATGTATTTAATATTGAAGGACATGTGCCCCGATAGAAACTATTTTTCTCAAGAAGAAATAAAAAAGATGGAACTATATTTAACAATCTTACATAGTAGCAGATTTTATGTTTTAAGTTTTTGTTTTCAAAAATTTAATATCTATTTTTTAACATAATAATCTATTAATATTTTTTACAGGATAATTTGGAGTCCCTTGATTCCTTGAAACCTGACAATTTTTGGTCAAATAATCAATTATATTAGGTTTTGGGAGATGAGCACCATGGAAGAGTACGCTCCCGACCATGGAAGAGTATAGTTCGGATAATGTATTTTCCCATATAAGGTACTATTTCTAGTACTGAAACGTTGTAAATTTTTAAGGAATTGGAATTAAATTTTGTTAAAAGGTCACACATTTAGAAGAACTAACTGAAAGGGGAAACATTGAGTTTATGAAACTGATGATTATTTTAATTTCATCACTTCCACCGAATACCTCCATGGCATATGATACATATATGTCATGTTTCTGTTAATTATAAAGTTCACCATGGGGTAGTTCTAGTGGTGTTCATGACAATTTCAATCCTGGTGATGTAGATATTGATGGTGATGAATATAGTGATGACGAGGATGGTTGTGAGGAAGAGAATGAGGCCAAGGATGAGGGAGAGGACGAGGCAGAGGATGAGGAAGATGATGAGGGAGATGATGATACTAAGGGTTAGGGTGTAGATAAGGCCAATGATGATGATTTGGATGAAGACATGGATGAGGATGGCGATGAGGATGTGGATGAGGATTAAGCTGATGATGACGATGATGATAGTGATGTTGATGAGGGATGGATTGGTCAGTTACATTTTGGACTGATATTAATGACATTTTAGGTTTGATGATTTTATGTGACTAAATATAAGTTTGATATTTTGAATTATTGTTATAATATATTAAATGTATCATCTAATTTGTTTTTTATAATTATTTCTATATAAGTTGTTTGTTATTTGATGATGCTAAATTGGTTGCATTGTATAATTTTTTGTAAGTATTTTTTGTTGGTTTCATTGTATTTTAGGGATGTTTTGTTGGTGTTTTGATTATAGTGAGATGTTTGATTATTTAATTATCATGATTTTTTAATTGCTTGTAGTTTTGATTGTAGGTGTATTATGTTTTTATGTTTTGATTGAAGGTGAATTTCATTGCAGATAGTTTTATTTTTTAGGTTGTAAATTTTTTTCTGGTTGTCGGCCATTTTGATTTTCATTGTTTGTTTCATTGTGAATAACATTTTATGTAGATCATTATCACTCAAGTTATGATGAAATTTTAATTTTAAAACATTAGGTAATAAATTTCCCCTAACCAAAATTTTCATGGTGAATTAATTTATACCGTGTTTATATATTATAAAAACATTTCTCTTGAATTTCTTGGTATTTTTAGTCAAACTCCCAGAACATTATATAAAGTGAATATTTATTTGCATCAATTGAATTCAATGTCTATAAATGGTTACTATAAATATTATGAACATTTTCATCATGTATCATGATAACCTCTTGTATTTAACTATCAATCTCTTTCTCACTTATATTCACATATAACTATGCATACTTTCACTATAATCAATTTTTATAGATCCTTAAATGCTTGTAGTAATTATAGATCAAAACAATATGTAATTCCTTTTAAAAAACTATTATTTATAATTATTTTTTAATTATAGATATTTTATCATTTGAAATTAAATCTGTTTCACCCATGGAATTTACTAGTATTGATAGGTTGTTGTCTTCTAATCTATTTAGCCAATGAAATCTATATAAAATCAAAAATTTCACATTGAAATATCCCCCTTTAAGAACTAAAATATCTCAAAATGTTCATCATTAAATGACTATATTACCACTATATAACATCAATTCACATAGATTAATATAAATGAAAAATGTCACATTGGGGGTGGGAAGCCTACTGTGAGACATAAGCTTCCACAAAGAGGGGATAAATGCAAATGTTTCAAGAGGAAACCAAGGTTCCCGCATGGCATCTAGTGCACAGTTGAAAATATAAAAATGACAATGTGATACCTTCCAAAAGGAAATTTTTCTATGTTTTCTAGATACTCCAGAATCTTGATTCCAAAAACATAATTCATACCTTCCTCTTTTGTCTATTTCTCGCCACCACATGGAACCAATTGTAATGGGAATCAGATACCTTATTCCTCATCCTTCCATAGCCAACGATCTATCCCAAACCACATCACACCACTTTATCCCACTCCCCATCAAAAAACATGGTTTATCTTTTCATCTTATCAATGTTGATTTCATTGGATCTTTGATGAGAAGTGTACTCCATTATGTCTGATCACACTATCAGTTGGCACAACATGATTTAAAATATTCCAGACCATGAAGTTGATCTTAGTCAGAATATCATTACACTAGAGTAGTTACCCACAATAAAAAATATTCACAAACACATCAAAACACATTTGAGAATTTTCCTGATATTATAAAACTATTCAACTAAATTCTCAAGAACAATTATATAATATATACTCAATTTTGAGTATTTTCATGAACATGCACATCCTGTTCACATCATCCTTACAATAAATCACTAATTGTTTTTATCAAAGTGTGATTAAACATATATTTCAGGTTCACATAACCAAAAGAACCTTTGGATGGATTTATCTATATCTCATCTCTTTTAAATATTTATCCATAAATTCAATTATGGTTTCTTCAATATATCTCTGAGTAAGAATTCTACCCAATTTTATTACAAACATTAATTTAAATATGTCTATAAAAACACTACCTAGCATCAATAACGTATAATAAAATATCATTCTAGTGTGGAAAATACAAAACTCATTTATCAATAATAGTAACACATCAATGACTGATTTTTGTTTCTAAATCTATCCACTGTTCTTTTTCCCCAGTGTTCACATTGGTGTGGATACCATCCTTCTTTTGGTGGTTATCATCCCCTCTAGGTGTCAGGATAAGTGTTTTTGAGGTTCATTGTAGGAGAATAATAACATATGAAACAATGGATACTGTAATTGAAATCTAGAATCAATATTGGTCAAGAATTATAAACTTTCAATGTATTGGTTTAAAATGTGAGTTCAAGTGGTATTTTGTGCATTTCAGAGTGCTGTTTTTTGAAATATGAACATTTTCTTATAGTTTATTTTTTAATGTATTCAAGTGGAATGTTGTGCTTTAATGTGTGAATTTTTCCCCTTTTATTGTATTGTATATTGTCTGTTTTTTCATGTGTATTTAAAGCATGGTATTTTTTCGAGTTCAGTGTTTTTTAGGTATTCTATTAGTATTTGGAAGATGTTGTACTGATCAATATTATTTAGTGTTTTTGTAGATTTTTTTGGATTATTATTTGGTGTTGTTATTTCCTATGTGGTATTCTATATATTATCTATGTTAGTCTTTGTTTTTGAATTATATAAATTGTATATTCTTTATATGTTTTTATTATAATTGTAGAGGGGAGGAGGATGATGTATACCACTTTATAAAATTGGATTACTCTATACCAATGATAAATAAATAGCTGGTATATATTTAAAAACATGTATGTATACAAAATTTTATCATCAGTCCATTAGAAAAAAACTATAACAATGATTTATAAACCATTTTTATATATTTAATAACTATTATAATACAAACGGTTATTAGATAAATATTGACAAAACTCTATACTAATGGCTTTTAAACCATTAGTTTACTTTTATGGATCGGTATATACTAATAGTTTAAAAACATTAATAAATATCTCTTCCAATGATTATCAAAAAACCATCAAGATAGTGTAATTTCAACTGTAATATACCAACAATTACTGAATAACCATTGGTATAATCCTACACCCATGCCACAATACCCAACTTTTGGGAAAACCATTTGTATATGCCTAACTTCCAATATCATATGGGAATAATGTTTTTTAACTTATAATTCATGATAATAATTTTCCACCATCATTATGCATAATCATTTTGAAGCATCCTTTTCAATATTAAAGGATTATTTTCATTGAAAATATTTTCTTTTTCATTATATAGAATTTGAAATAACATTTTTCAATAAAATGGGAATTTGTTTTAAGAATGTTCTAAATATTTTCATATCAATTTCATCTATGTCAAAAATATTTGTTGGATCTTATGTTTAATTGAGGTTTATGGAATGGAATATAAATAGTTCGACAATAGATGTGATATTTTTATAACTTTTGTGGTTTATGGATAATGTATTATGTTTTCATATGCAGGTTTGAATATAAATGATTATGTTTATTATGATTTCCCCTTTTTATATGAAGAATGCATTAGACTTTCCATATGATAGGTAGGGCTTTCTATGGCCCCTTCATATATCGTTAGGTCTCATGAGAAAAACATGTTTGGGGTTTATCCCATTAATGTACGGTCTGGGAATAAGGCCTTGATGGTATGGTTATGATGTTTGCAATTATGCATTCCCTCATTATGAGATTAGTTATTGATATTACATGTGAGTATTTGGCTAGTATAATATCCATGTTAATAATTAAAAGGAATTATTTTATTTATTATTTACATATTAATGCTAAAGATTATGTTCAAAAGTCTTCTGATTCATTTTCATAACTTTTATTAAATGTTTATACCTATTGATGACAGCTTTTATTATATTGTTTACCCTTAATATGCGTATGAGAACACCCCTGTATTACGTTAACTTTTTTCAAGGATACAAAGATGTATATTATGATTGACCTGTTGGGATATTCTATAGGATATTATTGTTTTAAAATGAGATACTATGTTGTTTTTCATTTCATTATGTAATGTAAAACTTAATTTTTATCTAGTTTTTCCTTGTCTATTAAACTGATAGGTCCTTCATGATTTGATTTCTGGTGATCTTGTCAATGTGATTAAATAATTCACCAACTATATAATTTTTGGGGTATTGGAGTTATAGTTTCTAATAGGGAAAGATTAATACCAAACATAGAAACTAGATTTATAAATGATTTTATTTAGGGAACATTTTCCTATGATCGTCTTCGAGAATAGGTTTATAATAACATCCTAGAATCTTGGTATAGTAGAGATTACATGGGTATTCCTTGAAATGCATCCCTATCTGGATAAGAAAAGTGGAGGAAGTTGTATAATAGATGTTACTAGGGGTAATAACTCCAACAATGTGTTTCAGGTCTAACTTTGGGTAACATGGTACATGACAATGGGCCTTACCACACACCTATTTCGATGCACATGGGGGATACAGTTATAATAATTTACAATTTTAGTAATAACCATTTAGATGGATATAAAATTTAATGTTTCTTCAAAGAACCTATGATGATGATTATGGCGTTATCTAGGTATAAAAATTTCAATTTACGGTAAGGGTTTTACTAGTTTATAATTATGCATTATGATTCATAGCCTAAAAATAAATTAATTTTTTTTGGAAATGGTCCCTAGTTTAAGAAATGGAACAAGTATTATTGCACATAATCCTGGAAGTGATTTACCTCCTATGAAAGACAATGATGTTGGAGCAGGAGATACCACTAGTGCTAAACAACTTATTACCATACTCATACAACAGACATAGTATATGAATAATAACCTTGCCCATATTGAGCATAGTGGTCCAAAATGTGCATGGATAATGTTAGACCACTTCAGGAAAAAAACTCCAACAATCAGTGGGACTAGTAATCTATTTTTATCTTAGGAAAGGATATGTTCCTTAGAGGTGATATTTCTTGATTTGGGAAATAATAAAAGGGATAATGTTATCATGGAAATTCATTGTCTCTCAGGGGTTGCAGATCAATTTTGTTCACAGATGTAAAATACAAAGGAAGATAAAGTAATAAAAAATGGAATTGGGGAATTTAAAGAAATCTTCCAAGAAAAATAAATTTGTGTTGATGAGTGAGATGAAATGGAGAGTCACATTCTATGTCTAAGTAAAACATTGAATGAAAATTTTGCCAAGTATGGAGAAAAATTACAAGGAACGAATGCCTCTCTATAGAATACTTACGTAACCCCAGGGGAATGATTTATTAATTATTTGATGGGTTGATACCATTCATTCAAATGGCACATGTCTCCCAAACCTGCTTATCAGAAGAATATATAGTCTCATGTGCAATAAAGAATGAAAATGAATTCTCTCTTCATTTGACATCAAAGGAAATCAAGATATGAAGAGTGATTTTGATGTAACAACATAGTAAATTAAAAAAAATTATTGGTTTCATTTTTTCTAATTAAATATTTAATATTATTATATATTTATATTCAAATAATTTATATTTATAGAAATTTAGGAATATTTACCGATGGAATTTTAACATGACCTTAGGAATTGTAACAAAACTAATATGAAAAGTAATCTGTAAAATATAATAGTAACATCATATATGAGAGTATAAATAAAATTTATGTATCTTATAAGTGTAACCATGATATATTTATATCATGGAATAAGTGAATACATGTTTTTAAATGATAATTTAATTGTAAGTATTTTTTTAAGTCATCAATATTTAATTTCTATTTTAGAATAAATATAATGATTTAAAAAACGTTATTTTCAAAAAATATATTCATAAATTTTTTATTTTTTTCCTTACGGTTTTAAGGTAATCTTTTGAGACCATGATGAATTTTTCAAGGTGTTATATAATCAGTTATAGTTCTACAATTGTTATATTTCAATTAAAATATGATTTTAATTACGAATTAAAATCCTGGTATTTATGAAATTATTTTCAAAAGTCAAAATTAATTTTTTAATTCTACCATTAAAAAAATTGTTGGGGTGAATTTTTGTGATTTTTCTAAAATACAAGAATTTTTAGTGAATAGTTAAATATGGTAATTTACTGTATATACACATTAAATATTAAATAAACTATTACAAACAAGATGAATGATGTAATCACCATAATATTGTAAACTACTTGATTATTTTAATATATTTTATTATAATTCTCAATCTATTCATGGTCTTGAGCCAAATTAATAAACAAATGAATAAAATAATCAGAAAACCCTCCTCTCCTCCAATATAAATGTCACCCCTCACCCCCTCTTCTCCTCACAACTCAGTGTCTTGTAGCATATTAAAAGTCTAACCTAATTTTTTTTTGAATCCTATTTCCCACATCCAAGACCTAATAATCTAACCAAAAGGCCCAAACCAAAGGCTATAAAAAGATTTTCAAGGAGGATAATTCAAGGGGGAAAATCCACTTTCATTTTAACTATTTTTATTTTCCTATAATCACTTTATCAAGCCTTATCCAAGAGGCATTAAAAATCCAGTATCATATATATCTTGATTTTTATCATGTTTATGTAAAAATGCATCAACATACTTCTTCTCCTCTCCCTTTTATTCTAAAAATAAAAACATCATTCGTGAAGTGTTGAATTAGCAACATCATGGACAATATGTTTTCAATTTCCATTACCACTATTTGGGATTGTAATTAAACCATTTTAGTGGTTGAAAAAAGTATTAAAGTGTATGATGTAACCAATTTTATGTCTGATGTAAACAAATATCAGTAATATTTAATTATATAAAGAAACTAGTTCGTGATGATCAATGAACCACAAAAATTATCTAAACGAATATCATTAATGTTTTATTTAATGAATCATTATAATATATTATAAAATATTTTATGGTATATTTTATGGTTATGGAAACTTTAAAATAAAATTGATTTCTTATTTTTTAGTGTTTATTATATTCTATATGAAATTCCATTTCAAACAGTCTATAGAATCCATGTAAAGAATGAACACAAAATATTGGAAATAAGAAAATATAATTAATAATTTGATGGAATGATGTTCCAAAATGATCCAATATGGTTGTTGACCCTACTTGAGAAATCAACTAGAAGGACCATGAAGAGTCCTTCAGATCTTTTAGATCAAAAATCAAGGTTCGAAAAGGACAAAAGGAAAATAAACAATTCTCCCAAATAGATTCGGGACGGATTAAATTCAGAGAACTGTGTGGAAATCCAATGTGGCCGACCAACATGGTTGATCTCTGTGGTGGATCTCAATGCCTAAAGATTGTTTCTACACCTCTGCGAAGCACCTACGTGACATAGCTACGCGACACACCACCACATAAGAACTTTGTGCTGGAGGATACTCGGTTCCCCAGCTCGAAGGACCTACACAGAGGGGCTACATGAAGGACCTATGCGAGAAACATCGCTTTGACCAGGCCCATCCGCGCCTAAAAATAAGGCCCTTGGGCTCCCCATTTTCAGGACTGAAAAAAGTGAAAGTCTTTTTGAAGCTCCCGTTATGTATCTCCTTTTCATAGATCCCCCAAATTATCTCAAGTATCTCTCCAAAACATGAGAGAATAGATAATTAAATGAGATATGCTTGTTGTGAAGTTCTTCACATTCTTTAGTCATCATCTTCATCAGCACGCTATAGCTCCACGGGATAACAGCACGACTTAACTGTGATGTATACTTGCGCGATATAGCTTCATAGTATACATGCGTGACATAGCTGCGTGGTATACCTACGTGATACAAGCACCACTAGATACCTACATGGCATACTTGTGTGAAGTACCTACACGACCAGATGAAGTACCCACTTTTAAAATCCATTCATGGCAGGGTATCTCTTTCCTTGGTTCCCTTATCTGAAAGGGACTAGGTCAAAGCCTCCCCCAAAACCTCCTGACTTCTCAAACCATCAGGAAAAGAACATCAGTGTGTCTCTTATTTGGGTTTGTATATCCATAGTCAGAGGTCTCCCACATTTTTTTCAAAATGTGGATAAGACTCATCGGATTTTTGTGGGTTTTTATATCCATAGTCACGTGGAATTTTCTCCCAGAAACAGTGTTGGGAAATTCCCAGTTTGGATGATGGTTGGTTACCAGCCTCTCCTTTCTAAAAGAGGCGATCTGGAACCTCATGTTTCTGGTAGAGAATATACACATTTTTACATTCTATTCTGTGCAATTATAGGAGAATTATCCCATCCCTAACAGGACCAATTTAGGACAACCATCCTAATATTATCCTCTCCCATTCACCATGTCTTCCTTACATTGGACCCTTGCCCAATGTAAATAGAACAGAGGAATAGTTTGTCACCTCGCCCACTTCAATGGATGACTCTCCCTCTTCCATCAGTATGGAGGAAAAATTTTAAAGTGTGAAGTGTCATTGTTGAATCATTCACATCCTCCTGTTTCTCAAACTGACCATGACTCACATGGGATTTGAGATATGCGATGGTTACAACATGAGCACAAATACTCAGTGGAAGGAACTGCGGGAACCCTGATTCCTGTTCCAATCAGGATACGTATGAAGATCATTCAGTGCTCTGGTTCACTAGATATCCTCCATAATAATCCAACCCTATTTCTTTCAATTTGGACATCCTCATTAGGAAATAAGCCACAAATTCAATTCCCAAATCATCAAGGCATCCTTTTCAAAAAGTAATCCCAAAATCATCTCTCTCAGAGGACCATACTCTCCTATGATAATTATCGAACTATGTGGTCTTTGACTACCGTAAATATGGGATACATAGGAAGCCTCCTTGAGGTGCAATCCCAACACTTTAAATCAACCCTGTTCTCCTTGAGACATTTTCCCATAGGGTCTGATCCTACATGGAAACAGATATCCTTTCCATGTTCCTTGAGATGCATCAGCATATGTCGCACACTAAATTTTTAATAATCACCTTTTCACTTAAAGGTATTTATCACATGACCTTAAAAGGAATGATGTGTCCTATTAAGTGACATCGAACTATGAGGTTTCAGATTCCTTTCACAAGGATACTTAGGTATCCCATTTTACAGGAACGATCACAAGATCAAAACAAACCTTCATCTCCCTAGATGAAAATAAATTCTAGAGTGCCCCACTCAGTGGATTAAAAAATAGTTTCATCACAACGACGATTAAAAGTATCTTTAATCAGTATATTAGAGGATTCCATTGATGGGAGACGTCAAATACATATTGATATTTCCATTAATGAAGAAAATTGAATACATACTAATGATTATAAAGTTACTAATATGTTAATAAGTGACTATAAATTCCAAGGGATACATATGATATACATGGGTAATTAATAAGGATTCATGAAAATATTTTAATTTTAAGAAGAGTGTCTCGGAGTAGACAATAATTCCACCCAAAAGTGTGTGATGAGTCAGAACTCCCATCCAATCGACCAATGCACATTCTTAAGTGTCGTAAAGTTCAAAACATAACAAACAACTACCTTTGTATAGTAGGTCCACTTTGGATAATGAACTGTAGGATGTTTCTGGTTCCATGAATAAATCCAATAGAAACAGCTTGGAAATATAGATTCTTAAATCTAGAACACATGTTTTATGGAACGACGAATGAAAAATGGTGAACCCGACGTGAATCCTTAACCGAGTTAATAATGTTACCCACATGTTAGGACCTTATCAGTTGATAAAGGAAGTCCAGACAATGGGATTAATCAAACCTGTATCCATCTGGAAAGATGTTTCTTTAATAATGTTTGTCGTTGTTATCTGTTTTTCCAAAGAACTCCCTTCAATCCAAATAATGACTTTCTCCATGACAACATCTCTGATCTTCCGGATCGCTACTCAAGATAGATTTTCATCCTCGAGAAGGATGTTATCACCAACCCAACATCTTCAATGTTGGGTCTCTAATGTGCTGATAAAGGAATATGGCCATGACGGTACAATCCCGACTTTGGAGGCAGCTCGATAGGCCCTCCAGGTCAACAACAATCCTCAATCATCTGGACAATGATGAAAAATTATCAGGAAGTATATAGTGAAAACCATCGTCTCCAACCGTCTAGGTTTCTTATCTCGAGAACAAAATAACCAGTCCCTCCCATACTACAAGGAGTTGGATCAAGAGGTCACTCATGGCCTCAACTCAAGAATGCATGAGTTCTTCCTAAGGATCCCCACATAAATCTCCGCCAAAATAATATGGTAGTGATCCCCAAACATGATGGGGGTGTTGCCTCTGGACATTCAGCCAAGGTCTCTTTGACTCGGGCATGCAAGACTAACCACTAGGGAAAAATTCCAGTCAAAAGAGAAGAGGTTCTAACCTCTTCCTATTCCGAAGAAGTCTATCGATCATACTTTATAGAAAACAATGAGTAAGCAAATACACCCGTTCATCCAAATGTAGTTGGTCAATATTCTCGTCTGAAAAAAATCACCAATCCCACCAGATAAACCTGGTGGAGTATCTGTAATAGGCACATACACTAACTCACAATTTATTATCTACTCAGTAGACTCGTCTGACTTCATTTAATGAGGCCCGCCAATATAATATTGTTGCAACTGGTAAACAAGAAAATACACTTGTTTACAATCACCAATTCTGTCAGTAGTCACGTCAGCCAGTATTGAAGGATTTATTTCAAAAATATTTGATGTAAAATAGTAAACATGCACATACACCGGCCAATGTTCATCATGCCTTCCAACAATCTCATTTGGTAGCACCTATAGAAGTCAGGCGAAAGCTCTGATGAAATATTTGGGGTGGCCCCAACTCTCTACTCCCATGCGTGTGTATATTAAATATACATTTAAAGGAAAAAGATGACTGGAGAAGGCACATACACCTACTCTAGATTTGGAATAGACGTATATCCCATTCCGGCCGCTGATGTCACTAAACACATCTTATCATTGCTAAAAGGGAAGACACATATCCCAGCCCATATTCTGTAAGCATGCTATGATATTTTAACAACTACTTCATTAGAATTAGGGGAACAGACATATAAATCTGTCCCCACACATGGAATGACACATTTTCATGCCATCCTAGTGCAGATACACACCAATGTTCCAGTCCAGGAGGTTCATGGGGAATTTTTCCTTATATCATACAGACAACAGGATTGTAATCATACACCCTTTCCAATTGGAGTTAATCAGTCCGTTCTGGTAACTACTGCAAGGAAGGAACATATACTTTCCCATTATAACCACTTTTCCCATTAGGTGGACCCAACTATGTATAAAGAACATAAAAAAGGCTCTCGAAAAATCATTGGAAAATTAAGAGTTAAGCTGTAATTTAGTTCCTCTTAATGCTAGAGTTCTTAAAGCCCTTAGACATTTATCTGTTGCTGCTCAAGATTATAACCTCTAATTAGCAAATTTTGGGAGTGGTAGTTGTAATTATGATGTTCTTCATCGGACACTTCATCATGAAGGCTTTCTTCATGAAAATTCAGTCAATCTAAAGTTTCTATCTCTAGATGAGAGCCACAAAAAACCCTCAATGTTACTAGAAGACCAAAGAGAAATAAGATTTATCCCTTGATATAAGCCATCATGGTGATCCTCTCTATGATGGAATTCACTAAAAAAGTCCTCTCCACATTAGTATTTCGCATTGTCAAAACAATTCCATAATTAACAATGTAGCAATAAGAGAGACCTCTAATCTAGTGGCACTTGAAAACCCAAGGCCAGTCATGTCTGATGCCTATTCATTTAGAGGTGAAACACATTCTCAATAAAAATACATATTAAGGGAACTGTCTTTCTTTGATAATCCCTTGGTTAATTAATCTTCTAATATGGAGAATCCACTTTGGTCAAACCAAGTGGAGAAACCTTTAGTGAATGATAACGAAGACATGTTAAATATGAGGAAACAGTTAGCTAATGGAGAAATACCAGTAATTTTATCACCTTCCAAAAATTCTAAATTTGATATTCCAGAATTGATGACAAAACATTGCATTCATGACCATCATATGAACTTATGGAAAACTATTCATCATTTTTAAACTAAATATTACCATATGATGAATATCAAAATCATGTAAAGGTAATATAATAGTTATATCACTAAATTGACTTGGCATATCTTTCAATTTTATAATATCCAAGGTTTGAAAAACAAAAGAGAACCCTTCAGCGCGAATTTCTCAGTGATCTAAAGAGGGCACTCCCATTAATTTCTGATTCCCCATCTAGTGATCAAATCAATGGATGCGGTGCATATGGAGCATTTCTTTTCACTAAACTCCAAAATAAGAAAATTCCTCCAAAAGTGGTTTTATGCAATGTTATTTCCCATAGATGACCATAATAAATATGTTTTTTATGTAATCAAATGTACGCTCCAGAACAAGCTTCAACCAGTTATCATCAGAATTGGGCCCAAAGAAAAGAAGATTTTGTGGTACTTTTACTTCAATCCTCTAAAAATATTGAGTATGAATCATGTTTAGAGGATGTCTGGAATTATAGGATTAAAATGTCTAAAATAGCCCAATGATCTTCTGAAACAAATGATTTGAGTGATTTTCTGATGATGCACCCAGATAATATACGAACCAAAATTCGAAAAAACAGAAGAGCAGTTGCACAAATTTTAGTTTAGCAGTTCAAGAATCAACCTAGAATGCTAAGATAGGGGCTCATTTAATTAAAACATAAAATTCATTAATCAATGTTCAATGATTTGAAGAAGAATAATTGGATCAACCCTAGCCTGCAAGACTATGGGATTTTTCACATCTACAATCCCCTCCTCAATAGAAGTCAATTTTCACCCGATTATGGAAGAATCCACAAATAATGCATAAAATTGAACTATCCAATGATTCCCTTCATGTCACTGTCCACCAAACAGTTCCTTGGAATTCATCATATTGGAGAATGAAGTCTCATGAATGTCAAAAAGGGAGACAATCTAGAAGAAACACTGACAGAATTCCATCAATGCATTATGTGTCTGTGAATGTTATCAATACCATTCTAGAAGATCCACCAAAAAATAATCCCAGGTCAAGGGAATTATAATATGAAGTTTATATCCACAATATGGTACACACTGATGCAAATGAAGAAGGTGTGCATATCCAAAATCAGAGGCTTTCCCAGAATCTAGGTAAGCTTTTAAATAACCAACATCCCCCTATCTGAAAATCATCTTAGAAGGGGAAAGGAAAAAAGTAAGATTTCATCTCACTTTTCCACTAGATAAGGTCAATCTCTATCACTTGATGAGATATTTCCTCAAAAAGAATAGTAACTGATTATGTTTAGGAGAGTTAATACATAGTTGCTCTGAAACATCATTTATGCTAGACATACTCCCTAGACATGTCCTCAACTTGAAAATCCAGTAGGAACTCCTCAGAAAAGTGGATTTGTATTAACTGTAGAGGCGGATAATTAATTCACTCCATAGGGTACAAAATTATGATAGGATCATATACATCCTGATAGACCTATTTTAGTTGGTTATCCAAAGAAGATATTATCACCACTATCAGTTGTGTTACTAGTAATTGCACCATCTCATACTCCAGTTGCTATACATGCACAAACTCCTTCTCATATGGATATTACCCAAATGATTATGAACATAATTGAGACATTAACAACTCAGTTGGAAGATATTGAAGAATGATGTGAAATAGTTCATCCAGAAAAGAGAGCTTACCCTGAATGGGTGGATTCCATTCCCCCCACCAAATTTTATAAATATTACATTCCAAATTCATAATGGTTTGGGAGATTCGGAACAACACTTAACATATTTTTTTTCTCGTTGTGATCCTATGATGGAAACTTCTCATCAACAAGAAGCAGTTATGATTAGGTGTTCTGCGCAGTAATTACAAGGAATAACATTTGTCTTCTATACAAGTTTTCAATATCAATCAATTACTAGGTTGGAAGATCTTTATCAGAAATTCATTCTTCAATTTAGCTCAACACTAGCAATGAAAACAATTATTTATCTTGAAAATGTTAAACAATGGGAAAATGAAAGAGTTTCAGATTTCATAGCTCGATGGAAGGGATTAATATATTCCTTTTGTTTAGCACTCCCTCAAGAAGACTTTCTTCCAATATATGTGGAAAATCTACGTGATAAATTATGCACACCATTGATCCCTATGAAATAAACTAGAGGGTTTCGAGACCATACATCAATTGCTCATCAAATAGAATACTTTATTATAGAGTCTAAGGCAAAAAATTGTGTAATTCCATTAGTTCCCAGAAGGAGAATAGGAAAGGTATAAGCTACTACAATTACACTCCAAGAAGCACATGTACCTACTTCTACTTCAAGACCTTCATCTTACCGAAGGGCTCCACCTAATGAGCATCAATAGTAATGACCATTTTGTCAAGATAATCAATCAGATCAAAAGTGGAAAGAGTTTAAGTAATTATATAATAATGTTTATTCTTTTTGGAATGAACATGTTCCGGGTTACTTCATCTCAGCATTAGAAAACTATTTGTTTCAGTTGTCAAGGCTGATGAATCCAAATAAAGAAGGAGATTATGATCATCTGAATTATTTTCCCTTTCATCAGATATTGGGACACCACATTTATGAGTGATTTGTTTTCATAGACCTTGTGCAAAAGATGGTAGACTCTAGACAAGTAAAATTCAAAAGTTCAGTAGCTCATGTATCATATGTTACTATTACATATTAAGAGGAAGAAGGTGAATGGAAAGAAGTTAAAATAAAAATGTGTAAAAATATGATGATTTGATGGCTAGGAAAACGATCAACCAAACTCATGCTATTTTACGAACGCCGTTGAAACATAAAATTGTGTCTTCTACCAATCCTGCCACAATAAAAATATCTTCATCAAAAGGTTGTTCCTAAATGAAACAAAGTTCTCATAAGTATAAAGAGAAGTCAGAAGAAGATGAGATTGTGTCAAGGACAATGTTGTCCTTGACCCTGGAAAATTTTGTTCCATCTATTTCTAAATCACGGGAAATTCCCTACCAAATGGTACAAACAGAATAACCTATCAGGTAGAATTCTCATCAGATGAAGAATTGAGATTTGGTTCTGTTAATGTTATCCATTTAACAGGTCCTTATGCCAATGGTAATTCTGATTTTATTGATCTGGAATTCATTATACCTAATTAGGGAACCAGAGGAAGACTCCAAAGTAAAGGATACAGGGGAAGACATGGAAATTCCAGAAACCACCATTTTACCTCTAGCCCTGCTCAAACCATATATGCAGCAGAAACTCGTGGAAGATCCCTTCAACAGGCCCAATAGGAACATGGATTTTCATACATGGAAAACAATTCTAGTTCCAACACCATTAATCTAGAAGACCGATTAAAAGTAATTCCATCTTCCTATCAGCAAGTAAATATACCAAGTCAATCAAATCGTCCAAAGTCAAGAATATCTTCATCTTCTGTTTCAGCACAGAATACGACTACAACTGAAGCATCAACATCCAAAGCACCTTCAAAACCACATCTCCATGTTGCAAAACAGAGACCTTAGGATCAAAAGTATGCTATTTTGAAAAAATTGGTTCATGTACTGACCATGATGTCAATTCTGGATGCTTTGACTCTATCAAAAGATTTTCGAGAGGCACTCATTGAGGATTTTTCAAGTCCTAAAAAATTGAAACTTAAGTTTATACTTCTGAGTCTTACCGTATAGAGAATGACTCTGTAGAATTTCATGCAGACCTATATTTTATGGATGAAGAAGAAGACCATGTGGTACAAGGGAATATCAGTCCTTTGTATCGGTCTACCAAGGTCAATGAAATTGATATATGACATGCCTTCATTGATAATGGCTCCGGGATTGACCGCATTCTTGTTCATTCACTTAGTAGATTGGGCCTGACTGAATCTGAATTATCTCCTTTGACATTAATGTTGCAAGTATATGATAAAAATTAATAAGATCATTTGGGTGAAATTACACATAGTACTTAGTTTAAATATCTTGTGTCTAATTCATATTTCATAGTTGTTCATCAGGACACAACCTTAAATTTTCTACATGGAAGGCTTTGGTTTCATCGACATGCCTACATACCTTCGTCATAACATCAATGTCTAAAATAATATTTCAATTATCAAATTGGGAAATTGTATGGGGTCAAGGATCTGTTAAAAACATATGAATCTCAATACATTGAGTCAGAGTTTTATCACACAAAAGGAAAGAAGTCCATAATGAAGGAAATAACCCAGTTAATGCTTCAAATAGACTAGAAAAGATTATAAAAAATCCGTTCATGCATTTGAGTATAGATTATGTGCTACCTATCAATAAAGATTAAAGGGTAAAACCAAATTCAAGCACTCGTCCATTTATTTCCATAATTTCAATTGCGGAAATTGATCCTGACAACATAGGAGAAATTATAAATATACTACGCAATGATGGAAGCTTCAATGGAGATGTTTTCATTTCATCTGATGAACTACAAGGAGCCTCTACTTAGTCAATCAAAATAGAAGAAATTTTAGCAATGTTAGTGGAAGAAAAATATGTTGATTCTCAATAAATTAATCCCTCTTTACAACATGAAGACCCTTCATCATATGTAGGGTAAGATATGGGGGATTCTTCTTTTGGATGTTCTAATACTGATTCCTACCCTAACTCTGGGAGCATTGACTTTTCATCTACTATGAAAGTGGAAACAAAATAGGTAACATATAATGAAGAAAAAGATGAAGATCATGGGGATGCTCCACCAGCATTTGAAGAAGGTGTCTCTACCACAGTGGATGAACTCGAGGAAAATAAATCTGGGTGCAGAAGAAGATCAACACCCCACTCTAATTAGTGCATCCATGACCTCTGAAGAGAAAAATATGTATACTTACATTCTAAAGAAACACTGAGATATATTTGCATGAAATTATATGGAAATTCCAGGTCATAATCATGATGTAGCCACCCATCATTTGGGTTTTCCAATAGAACATCGTGGATTCAAGCATGCAGCAAGGAGAATACACCCAACTCATGCCTCTAAAATTGAAGTTGAAGTTGATAAGATTATAAGGGAAAACATTTTCAAAAAATTTCAATATCCCAAGTGGCTGGCCAATATTTTCCCAGTGAAAAAAGAAGAATGGGAAAATTAGAGCCTTCATTGATTATACTACTGTTAACTGGCATTTTCCTAAAGATGATTTTTCAGTCGTGATTACTAAACAACTAATGAATGCAACAGCTAACTATGAATCTATTTCCTTTATGGATGGTTACTCTGGGTATAGTCAAATTTGAATGGCCCTAGAGGATAAAGAATATACAGCCTTTAGATATCTTCAAGTTGTGTTTTTCTACAGGGTAATTCCCTTTGTCTTAAAGAATGCAGGTGTAACATACCAACAAGCCATGCACCATATCTTCAAACCCTTCTTAAAGAAATTTATTGACTATTATGTAGATGACATGGTAGTAAAATCAAAACAACGATCCAATCACATGGCTGATTTGGAATCCATATTTCACAAACATTGGCAACATAATTTAAAGATAAACCCCTTAAAATGTTCTTTTGAGGTAACGTTAAGAAAGTTTCATGGATTCATTGTATTCCATCATGGTATCGAAGTTTATCCTGAGAAAAAAAATCAATACTTGGTATGTCACCTCCTCGAAATTTGAAATAATTTAGAGGACATCATGGACACTTGGCTTATAGTCAGCGCTTTATCGCCATCATGGAAGACAAATGTTTACCCTTCACAAGATTAATGAAGAAGGGAGTTACCTAGCATTGGAAAGAGGATTTCCATGAAGCATTTGATATACTCAAGAAATATCTCTTCAGTCCACCTGTATTTATGCCACCAGTTGAAGGAAGTCCACTTATTCTCTATGTGAAATCTCTAGAGCGATCACAAGGTGCCTTCCTCACCCAAAAGAAAGATGTTGAGAATGAAAACTGCCTTTATTATCTCAGTCGAACTATGATTGATGCAGAAACTCAGTATTCAAGTATTGAGGAGTGTTGTCTGTCATTAATCTTTGTAGATCATAAATTAAGGAACTACCTGTGACATCATGAGTTCCAATTTTTATCTCGTAATAACCCACTCAAATTTATCCTCAGTCATCGTATGCTTACAGGGCTTCTGGCATGGTGGGTGGTTATTTTTGAAACATTTTGATATCTAGTTTTAGCCTCAAAAGGCAATAAACATCCAAAATTTAGCGGATTTCCATGCTGAGTACCCATTTGCAGAAGACACCTCTTTTAATACCAAACTTCTTGATGAATAGGTCTTCTCAATTCAAGATAATTCCCAAACATGCGAAATTTATTTTGATGGTGCTATTAAAAGTCCAATAGGGAAGCGACTGGAAATTCCTAAACTCTACAAGCTTGTATTTGGAATTGTATTTATATCCCCAAAAAATATAGTGTTGCCTTACTCTTTCCTATTATCGGAAGGTTGTACCGACAATAAAGCAGAGTCTGAAGCTCTCGTCATAGGATTGGAATTGTCCCTTCAGGAGAAAATGGATCATTTAAAGGTAAAAGGTTATTCAGAATTGGAAATCAAAAAAATCAATGGGGGAATATACAATAAAAAAATAAGAGTTAACACCTTTGTGTGATTACGTCAGAATGTTAATGGATGAATTTTCTTCAGAGAAGAAATTGTTATATGTTCCACGATCACAAAATGCCAAATCTGATGCACTGGATAATGTAGGTACTACCTTGGAAGATCTAAATCGGGATGAGACATTTATCAGCAGAACCCATTGTTGCATGGTATTACCTTTTGTTCAAACTAGAATAGAGGAAATTGATGATTTTTCCATATTTCTAAACAATATGGTCATACCACAGGATAGAGAACATCCATCATGGAATATCTTCAAAATTGAGTACTTCAACAAGACAAAGATGAGAAAGAACAGATCTGGCGGTGAGTGGCCAATTTTACTTTTTATGATAGTCTAGACCACCAAATGATCATTTAAAAGTGAGTAATTGATGGAAATTTCTTCAGATGTGTTGATGGATAATAGAATACAGTTGTCATGAAAGAAGTACATTCTGGAGTCTGTGGTGCCCATCTATCTGGGTATAGAATCTCTGATCAGATCTGAAGGCTTGGATACTTTTGGCCTTCAAAGAAATAGGATTGTACAGATTTCACTAAAAAATATCATCCCTATCATGTGCATGACAACTTCATTCATCAACCCCCAGAGTTTCTACATACATCTAAATACACTTGGCCATTTTCCATATGGGGAATGGATGTAGTAGGCCCTTATCCTCCATCCATAGATAAGCAGTTCATGTATATTTTCACTGCTACTGATTTTATCACTAAATGGGCTGATGAAATACCTCCCAAGGAATTCATAGATAAAATCACTGTTATTTTTTAAAAAAATAATATCATCGCCAGATTTTGCACCCCTCATACTAGTTTGATAGACAATGACAACATTTTTGTTCTACTGAAGTGAAAAAGATATATCAGGGGCATAATATCAAGTCCAACCACTCATCATGTTGTCATGCAGCAGCCATTGGACAAATAAAGGCCTTCAATAAGTCTCTATAAAATATACTCCAGAATATGGTGGATAAAGATAATAAATCATGGCTTGATAAACCTTTGAATGCTTTATGGGCTTATCAAACAAATACACATACTGCGACCCAAGCAACTCCATCTCATTGGTATATAAAACTGAAGCATTTTTTCCAATTGAAATACAATTTCTTTTATATAGAGTTTCAATATATGATCAATTGTCTACATATGAAAGATCATAGAAATGGTTCGATGAGTTAGAACTATTAGATGAAAAAATATTCCATTCTTTACATCATCTAGAATTCTATTAGAATAGAATAGCGTGAACTTTTAATAAGAAGGTCCAGCTTTGTTAATTACTCCATGGAGAATTGGTATTGCTCTTTCAGTCTCCAATGATACCAGGAAAAAAACCTTCAAAATATAAACAAAAATATGAAGGACCTTATTACATACATAAGGTGTATTCAAATGGAGCCTATGATTTAATCTGAATGAATAGAGAGCTTATTACAACTCCAAACAATGCAAGATTCTTTAAAAAATAATTTTTAAAATTATACACCACATTAGTCATCATGGAAAGACTTTAAACTGCATAGTACCATGTCCATGATGAAAGACTTAAAACTGCACAGCCCCCATGTCCTTGTTTCAAGACATTTCACTGCATAACAACTATATTAGTCCTCACAGAAAGACGTTAAACTGCACAGAACCATGTCCTTGTTGTAGGACATAAAACAGCAAATCCCATATGTCCCAGTTTCAAGACATTAAACTACATAACAACTATAAGTGTCTGTGCTGCATGATGTTATATTTCAAAGCATCTTCATCCTTATCCCATGACGTTAATCTATACGACATCATATGTACAAATAATGCTTTCTCTATTAGACATTAAAAGCTTCCATAAAGAAAATTTCATTGATTTTATCACAACTTCTTAGTAGTATATGAGTCCCTATCTTTCCTATGTTAGAATAAAATCTATATAGGGACCATGTTTTAAGAACTATGTATGGATTGATTCTCATTGAAAATGAGATACATAGAGACGCCTGAATCTCCAATTATGGGCACAGCCACAATCACAAAATCTTCATATATTTTTTTGTACTATTTTATATGAATAAGATATATAAAGAGTGTTTCCTTAATATATATGATTTGGTCCTTATACCATTTTATGTCTAAAATATTTACCGTTCACTAATAACGTATTAAAATCCCCCCATTCTTCAGGTCAAACATAGCATGAGGAATTATTTTTTCACGAACTATGTATTGCTTGATTCTTAATTTCAATGAGATACGTAAAGATACCTAGATCTACAATATTGGGCCCAACCGCATGATATATACCCCCTTTATTTCTTGTATAAGAATCAAATATGTACAGGAAATGTTTTAGGAATTATGTATGACTTGAACCTTTCCCCAACAAGACATATAGTGTCAATGGGTGTTATCCCTTTACCTAGTTTCAATATGTCTTTTCCATTCACATCGGTGTATATTTGTCCTTACTGCACGATGTTAAACTGCATCGAAATATAATACCCCTATTCTTCATTTGCATCACCTTTGCATTTTAAAAGAAACCCTTACTCCTCCTTGTTTCTCACACCATGCATAGCTCATGTGAGCATAGGAATTGTGTAAATGACTTCGTTATATAAGGTGTTTTATTTTCTTATGGGTTTGATAATGTCCTCAAAGCATGACTCAAAACTCTATAGTAAAATGTCTTCACTGCATGACTTAAAACTGCACATCATCATATTTATTCAAAGGAAACAAAAAAAGTCTCCATTTTACATATGCGTCAGATCTATGTAAAGGATATAAAACTCATATTGAATATGGATTAAAATAATTCTCATAATCATTGAACATAAACACTCTTCCATATTTCACACTCTTAATCTTGAATATTTCCAGATCCTCATAATATTTCTTACAGATTCTGGTGACAAAATCTCTAATACCTAAGAGTTATTTTTCTCGACTATGTAGCACATGCCCATAGGCGGCCTTGCATAAGTTGCCTACATAACAAGCATGTTAGTCGAAAGATGCCATTATTTGGCTATGCAGCATATGCCCTAGTTGGCACGTCATAATACAACCACTATAATAGGATTGTCATGTAATGGTAACTTTTCTCTTAGTTAACGTGTATTTGTCCCCTTTAATCATTGATGACAATATATAAGAATATATATTTTAAAACAATCATTCAATTATATTGGTCCCATTATCTTTATCACAATCTGAAAATCTTCAAGACCATGGTTTGCACATTTCTTTCACCATGTGTTTGATGCACTAGGGGATAACCTTCAATTCACTTGGTGACATATCATATATTGTACCCATTTCTAGTCCTAGTTGTATAACATACAAATACAGACACCATATCTTTTACGTTTGGGTCAGACCTTCATAAAAGTTATGTTCCTATGATTTTTTGGATATCTTAATAAGAAATACCATTCTCATATACAGATACCTTTCTCCATAAATAAAACTATATGCTTTGGAAAATCTGAATCTCCATAAACATTCTTTGACTTATAGCAGTATAATAACAAACTTCTGAGAGATCTTTTGCCTGACTATGCAGAATGTGCCCTGATGCTTCCTTGCATAAGTAACCTACATAACAAACCTATCAGTTAAAAGATGCCATTATTTGGCTATGTAGTATATGCCCCAGTTTCCCCTACATAACATGGCCCCCATAACGCATTTTTCAAGTATTGGAAACTTCATTCTTAGAAAAGACTTCCTCTAATGCTTCTATCCATTTTCCCATACCATTCATTAGTTTTAGAAAATCCCAAATCATAACATACAATTTCCCCTTTCATACCTGAATATAATAGTATGTTTCCAAACAAATTATCAAGAAATTTGGAGAGTTTTCTCATACCATTGCCATCACTGCATGAATAAACACTACACAGTACCAATGTCCTCACTGCATGACTTAAAATATCACAGTACGAATGTCCTCACTGCATGAATTAAAACTACATAGTTCCAATGTCCTCCTTGCATGACATAAAACTACGTAGTACCAATGTCCTCACTACATTAATTAAAACTACATAGTATCAGTTTCATCATTGCATGACTTAAAACTTCATAGTTCCAACATCCTTACAACATGACTTAAAACTGCACAATATGATTTCATAAATCTCCCATTTTCTGATAATAGTTTTTACCATTATTCATACACAAGATTTGTATAAAAAATAGTTTTTATATTCAAGACTTACGTTGGTTTAAAATAGCAATTTTTATTCTTAAAATTCATTTCCTTGGCCAAACCACCTACTGTGGTCTTAAGTCACCCAAATATAATTTCTATCTAACTATCGATAGATAATGTTAAATTCCAAAAGAGCTATTTTTCCTAACTATGCAGCATGTTCCCTTAGGTGAGCTTACATAGGTTGCCTACATAACTGGCATATCTGTCAAAAGTTACCATTATTTGCCTGTGCATCATATGCCCCAGTTGGCACTGTATAACCCGACACCCATAACGAGTTTATTAAATAATGGTAATGTTGTTCCTAGGAAAGAAACCCCTTATATTGATACAAGTTTTAGATTTGGAGTCAATAAAAAAATCATGACTCAAGATTCCCCTTATAAATGTTTAATGAATATTACCGCAATTCGTAGCCATGGATTCTTTTTTGGAATCTAATTCAAATTTTTTTGCTCAATGTTATTTGACCATTAATATAAGACCATTATAGTTCAACATGCATGACTTTAAACTGCCAGTAACAAAAGACTCGGTCCTCTTTGTATTGAGAACCTTCAAAGGGAACTCCAAACAAAAGTAGAGTTCATGCTCACTAAACATACATTTTTGTATGATTTTGATAATATTGAGAAATAAAAATGGTCAAAAGACACAAACAATGTGGGTCTATCAATATAACCCTTGCAATTGTCAAATTATTCTCATTATGTCCATTGGCTAAATAAGAAAATTTTAAGCACTTCATTCTTTTTATTATAATAATGATTGTTTAATATAATGGAATCATTATCATCAATTACCTTTCATATTGAAATCATAAAAAAAAGAATAAATATTTTTTATTATTGAAAACAAAATTTCTTTAATTCATGTGAAAATAGAGGGCCATCAAAAAAAATTAGCCACTCTATCATGTTTTAGACTAAACTCTCAACATGAATTTTCCGTTGTTGGACCGCTTCATAAGCTCTATCAGCTTCCTGTTGATGTTGAGATTGTTGAGAAACTCACGTCTCCTCTGCCTGACGAAGTGATTCCTTAGCAATGGAAATGCCAATTATCCCTCTAATTGGGTTTCTAATAATTTCTGATTCAACTGCTCATGCATGTTATGAACAACATCAAGTTGTTGTTAAAGATATAATAACTTCTTCATGGTCTTTTTGATTTGTTGGTTGATTTCAGGGATTTCTTGTTATGATTTCATCCAACTCAATTACTGAATAATGAAAGCACTCAATATTGATGTGTTGTTTGGCCTCTTCAAAATAATGTCAAAGTTTATGGTCCTACTCCCGTCAGCTAATAGTCTATTTCGTGGCATCATAGACTGGCTGATAATTAAATCCACCATATCCCAATACGCAGAATGATGCTAGGATTTTTGAAAAATGGGAAAATATTTCATTTAAAGTATTTTCGACAGTTATTCTCTAGATATTTCACTATGTCTTCTTATGTGCCATACCAAGAGCGTATTGCATCTATAACTCTAAATTTGAGTCACTACTATGGGGTAAAATGTACTCTAAAAACAGGTTTCTTAAAGAGATGCATTGTTCTACTTATCTTGGGATAGTGGAAGATTCACCTTCTGATCTTGGAACTGATAACACAAAATGATAAAATAAAGGTCATCATTGGTTTCAAAATGGATGAAACAAATATGAATCAAACATTTTATTATATTTACACAATAATATGTCAGCTATTTGATTTGATTCATTCCTCGTATTCTCAGCCTCAGTATTTTGAGTAGATATTTCTTGAGAAGGGGAATTTCATTGAATTTTCTCAGTTATGAAATTTGAAGGCTCTGGAACATCTCTTGATGAAGGATCCTTAGTAAATATTTCACTAGTCTAAGCGGAAGGATAAAATGGTACACCCTGCTCATTAGAAGCATTTGCAACATTTTCGGCAGATAAAGTTTCATAAGGTGAAATTTGATGTAAAGAATCAAGTTAAAGATCAATTATTTATAAAAAATACAGGAATATGGACTTACGTCCTTGAAATTATTCATGAAAATATCCAAACTTCTTGATGGATCCTGTAATATCAATATTTGGATTAAGGGTGTCCATCATTTCAGTGTATACAACCTGAAATCTTACAGCATACTCAACATTTAAGGTATCCAGCAAACATTTGTTCATGCCTAAATTGGCTCCGCAAACATTTTATTTCGTGGGTTATTCAATTGGTATGCCAGCATCAGGCCTTTCTTGGTTTGGGTAAACATTATCTTTGGTCTTAGATTGCCCTGGATCATCATTCCTTTCTTCTGAAACAATAGTAATATCTGTGTTGATTATTTCAGGATCCTCTAACAAAAGCAACTGAGGAATGTATTTAATAATTCTCTGGCTTTACTCTCTCTCAGTAGAGAGAGGGGCAGGTATAGATGAATATTTTGATGATTGATCTACTAAAATTGCAGATTTTCCAGCATGAACCTGAGTTTCCCTTAGGGATTCTTTTTCAAGTCATGAAGAATCAACTCTTAATCCCTTCAGAGATGAGAGAGACAAAGATCCTACAAGAGGATAAAACGTGGTTACCAAAATTTATTGAGCAAGTAGTATGCCAGAAGGATCATATAAATAATTAATCCTTCGGAGAACTCTTTGAATTAATCACAGTGATCTCTTACATTTTTTTTCAAAATCATGGGGAGATATTGATACCACTTTCTTAGCAGGGGAAAATTGAAGTAATGGTTCAGGATTACCTATCGCCATTACCCCAGTCATGATTCTTGCTCTTCTAGAACATTCTCGCTACCATGGAGGATATTTTGTTGCATCAACAGGAGATCCTAAATAACTATACTGGGGTGATTCGAGAATTGGTTCAGATCATCCTTCTTGACATTCAAGCTGCATAAATATATTTTCATCATGATTAATTATTATAAATGATAAAGCATAGTTGAGACAAAAGAAAAAGGGAAATACATTCTCGGTAATAATATAAACATCGCACTTTTCCTCAGAGTCAATAATTACCACTTCATGGAATCCTAAGTCCAGTATATGAGATACTCATTTAGAGGCTAGTTTTTTTTTTCATCAGTTGGATATATAAAAACCTCCAACAACATAATATACTTCGGTACTACAACCATGTTTTTTGATTGGATTGCAATCAGAAGGTGCCTTCACATCACCAACATCTGTTATTCAAATTCCATGTAGAATAAATGCCCAAGAGTCCCTAAGATTATGGGTTATACTCTCTCAATGATGAATGGATGAAGGTCAGACATAATTCAATATTGTTATGGTTGATGGTGGAGGAGATTCAACACCATCTTTTCGGAGATATTCATTAGTAATATCTTCCTCAGAAAGTTCAACATATGGAATAAGAATCTCTGTTTGATGGTGGCTATTGGATCACCTTGGTGTTAAGGATTTTTCCCTTTTATCCCGGGACTTCCTGGTATACATCCTACGAAGTCGTTTTGAGGGCTCTAAAACCTCTGAAACTTCTGTATCATCTATGTCCTTGTACTTCGTACCACGATTTTGATGTGAAACAGTCGTTGTAGTTGACACTCGATATATTCCTTTTGTCATAGCTCCTTGAGGATATGAAAAACCCCTAGATTTGGTATACCCACCTTCCAATATGATCGATGAATCTGGTGGAGGTAATTTAATCGATAATTTGGATACCTCTAAAGCTATTAGAATCCATAATTGTTGTGATACCACTGGATGCTTCTCATGTCTGATATATGTTGGTGGAAAAGTGCTTGATTTTTAAGACATCTAAACTGAAGAGAAAAACTATATGGGACGTAAGCCTCACAGATAATTTATCCCACAATACTGGTTGATAATACTCCATCCCTGAATGCCATCATATAGGATCTCAGCTTGTAATTCTTTTCCTTACCATCATCTATAAATTTTCAATTTTGTGGTTTATCAAAAGGAAAGTAGTTGATTTCTCCTAGACATTCAATACCTTCATCACCTAATTAGGTCTCATGTTCGGAGGCTTAATACTAGAATATTTTTGAAAAAATGGGTTGAATTGAACATTGGGAACCCTAACTGAATTCAATAAGGAGTATGAAGAAAAATCGGTTGCAATCCAGAACCTCAACACTTGAAATGGTCTTGAAATACAAAATAGAGCCTTCCCATTTTATAAATTCAGAAGAAGATGGAAAATTCTTGCTAATAAAGGGGTTTCAAGCCCAGTATACCCCCCTCTACCAATTTAGCTACAATTATGAAAGTCTGTGATCTCACACCACCTTCAGATTCACAAACTAGAAGCAAATAAACACATATCCACAGAGCAAGGAAGGAAGATAAGAGTACCATTGCATCTATATCGGACTTGACTTTATATCCACATTTCTTATAATCACCTCTTTCCAGTGTAGGCCAATATGTGCCTAAACTGCCTTAGTTATTTGTAGAAGGACAAATAGTAGGACGTCCACAGGTTTGACCTTCCTCTATTGTGGGTTCTAAAAATGCTTCAATCCACACTCTAGCATGGATATATTTCTTGTCCTTTGGTAAAATCTTCTCTATCATAAATAATTCATGAGCTAGTAGTTTTGTTCTAGAATCATTACATCATTTTTAGTAGGCGGAGTGAATTCATCATAATTTTCCCCAAGAATGGGAACTCCAACTATTTTGTAAATGTCTGATAGACTACTATCAACATCACCATGTGTCAAATGAAAGGAATTATTTGTGGACTTCATCATCCCATTAATTCAGGAATGAATTCGTTTTTGTAAACATAAGTTTTCCCCATCTAGATAGATTCATAGATATGAATGTCTGATAATGCTTTTATGAATTCATCTCATGTATGATGTACCTGGAATTCCCATATCCACTCAGGTTTCACACCCCCTCCAGAACGAAGGTCCCAATCTCCTTTCCAACAATTAGATTGATCTCTTTGAGACGCCCGAAAGGTGGAATCATTAAAATGTGGTCTTGGCTCTACAACATAATCCTTCATATCATGATTGAAACCACTGTGATGACGTTTGCAACTAATAGGGATAGTTCTTTATTGTAATAGAACACCCCTTGAATAAATATTCTTACACATGCTGATTGAATATTGAAGAAAAAAATTATTTATAAAGTATTTTTTAAAAAATGGAACCTAGGAATCATAAAAAATACCATGCCCTTGCATGGATAAATAAGGAATTTGTGCGTAGACAGGTTGGTATGGAATTAGACCCATTTATTTCTCCGGAAGAGTACTCTCAACAATGACATAATAGTCTGGTCTGATGATCTTTATCATTTCATTTCAGTACACCTTAGCTTCATCAGTATGAGTCATCAAATGAATCATTCTTTCCAGAAAAATAATTACCAAACTTCTAGGTTTTCATTTTAAAGAGGAAATCAAGAAATTAGGAAAAGGACATTGTTTTCATGGGTCCTTCAAAGAGGCATGTCGCAAAGGTCTTTCAATGAGGACTGTCGTGTAGGTCCTTCAATGAGGTTTGTCGCATGGATCCTTCGCCAAGGATCCAAGCACAACGCCATTGGTGTAGTCCATTGTCGTAGCTCAATCATGTAATTATTTTTACATTGAAAATGATTCAATGAAATTACACGAGAGCCAAATTCAATAATAGTTGGGTGAACTAGCTATGCAACGAGAGCTTCAAAATTTTTGAGAGAGCACAGGTGAAGAAAAAAATCAAGAAATGTGAGACCTATTTATTTGAAACTAAAGACCTACACATCCGGACTGCGCACAGCCTCTTCGCGTCATATCTCCATGAAGCAGTTGTGTGGTAAACCTGTGTGGTAAAGCCACTCTATTCTGCAACAATCATCTCAGGACTTAACCCTCTTTGTGCATTTCAGATCAAATCCTGAGTGGGGGGGGGGGGAATTTGTTGACACTACTTTAGTAATCAACCAAAAGAACCATGACAAGACCTCCAAATCTTTCAAATCACAAATAATGGTTCAAAAGGGACAATGGGAAAATAAATAATACACCCAAAGAGTTTTGGGAAAAAAAATTCAAGTGGTTGTGCAGAAAAACTATGTGGCCGAGCTATGTGGCTGACCGCCATAATGGATCTTCACACCGGAAGATTGTTACATATCCTCTATGGATCACCTGCAAGACATAGATGTGCGACACACCTATGTAGAATTCCTTTCCGAAAGAGGATACTCGGTGCCCCTGCAAGAAGTACCTACATGGTGGGGCTGTGTGAAGGACCTTCATGGGCAATATCACATTGACCAGGAACATCCACGCATATAAATAGAGCCCATGGGCTCCTCATTTCAGGACTGAAAAAAGTGAAAGACTCTCTGAATCTCCCATTGTGTAGCTCCTTCACCTAGATCCCTCAAATTTTCTCAAGTAGCTCTCTAAACCAAGAGAGAATAGATACTTAAATAGGATAAGGATGTCTTTATTTTTTTCACAATCTTCAGTCATCATCCTCATCTATGCACCATAGCTACACGGGATACTTGTGCAACATAACTGTGTCGTATACTTGTGTGATATAGCTTTGTGGTATACCTGCACGACATAGTTGCGTGGTATAGCTGCATGATACAAGAAACGTGGGATACCTACATGGCATACTTGCACAAAGTACCAACATTTCCATATCAAGTACCCTCTTTTAAAATCCATTCATGGATGGGTATCTCTTTAATTGGTTCCCGTATCTGAAAGGGACTAGGTTGAAGCCTCCACCAAAACCTTCTGACATCTCAAACCATTGGGAAAGGCACATCAGTTTGTCTTTTATTTGGGTTTTTATTTCCATTGTCATAGGTTTCCCACATTTGATTCAAAATGGGGTTAGGATTCATGGGACAGTTGTGGGTATGTATATCCCCAGTCACATGGGATTTTATCCCAGAAAAAGTGTTGGGAAGTTCCCAGTTTGGAGGATAGTTGGTTACCGGACTCACCCTTCTCAAAGAGGCGATCCAGAACCTCAAGTCTCTAGTAGAGAAGATAAACATGTTACATGTCGATCCGTGAAAGCATAAGATATTTCCCCCTCCCCTACCAGGACCAAGTTTTGTCCATCCATCCTGGTATAAGCCCATCACCTTCACCCCTTATTCCTTACAATGGACCTTTTTCAAATGTATATAGAATAGAGGGAAGGTTCATCGCCTTTCCCTCTTCAATGGTAAACTATCCATCTTCCATCAACATGGAGGAAACACTTTAAAGTGTAAAGTTTCATTTTTGAATCTTTCACATCCTCTTTTTTCTCACACCAAGAATGACTCACGTGGGCTTAGAGATACGTGATGGTTACAACATTTTCATAAATACTCATTGGATGGAACTACGGGAACTCTGATTCCTGTTCCAATAAGGACATGTAGGATGCTCTTTCAAAGCCTATGCTCACTGGATATCGTCCTCATGAATCAAACCATAATTCCCCTAATTTTTGTATCCTTAAGTAATAAGCCCCATATTAAATCCTCAAATCATCAAGGCATACTTTTCAGGAAGTAATCCAAAACTCATCTCTCTCAGTGGACCATACTCTTCTATGAGAGTTATCGAACATTATGGACTTTCATTCCCATCCATATGGGATACATAGGAAGCCTTCTTGAGGTTCAAACACAACACTTCATATCAACCCAGTTCTCCTTGATCCATATTGCCAATAGGGACGGATCCTACTTGGAAACACAAATCCTTTCCATGTTCCTCGAGCTACTTCAGCATAAGTCCCACACTAAATTTTGACTACACACATTGTTTTCTTAAAGGTACATAATAAACAACCCTTAAAAGGTATTATTTGGTATATTAAGTGACACCAAACTACATGGTTTCTGATTCGTTTCACAAGGATATGTAGGTAGCCAATTTTACAAGCACGATCCCAAGATCAAAATAGAACTTCATCTTCCTAGATGTCAATAAATTCTAGAGTTCCCCATTGAGTGCCTTAATAACCAATATCATCAAAACAATGATTAATATAATCTTTAATCAGTATATTAGAGGATACCGTTGATGGAAATCCTCGAATACATATATATATTTCCATTAATGAAGAACCTTGAATACATAGTGAGGATTCTAATGATTTTCACATGTAAATAGGTGATTATGAATTAGAAAGGATACTTATGATATAAATGTTGAATTAAAATGGATTCATAAAAGTATATTAATTTTACAAATAGTGTCCTGGAGTAGACAATAATTCCTCCCCACAAAAGGGTGTGATAAGTCTAACCTCCCATCCTCTCGACCAATGCATGTTCTTAATTATCGTAAATTTCAAAACATAATAGACATCCTACTTTGGAAATCATGTCGACATTCGATAAATAACTTTTGGATGTTTCTGGTTCCATGAATAAATCCAATGAAAACTACCTGGAAATACTGATTCTTAAATCTAGAACACACTTTTTAAGGATCTATGAAACAAATGTGTTATACAAATAAATATGTTTTGGTAAAGTATTAATAACACTATTTCAACAATTATACATGAGTGTTAAACATATTTGAAGTATGATGAACCTAAGGTAAGGGAATTCTTAACCCAATTTCTACTCTTTAGGTTAACCTTATACTTTCTTGATTACGTGGTTATACTATTATTTTTGAAATTTAATTATGATTATATTTTGTTTTATTATATTTATATATAGTTCATGCGCATATTTCATTCATTTTATTATTTCTCACATTAAATATATTATATATCTCTCTGACATTCCTTAAAAATTCCCCTTTTAATTTTGTATCTTTTTTAAGGGGAATGATATATATGATGTAAGTATTATTGTTTTGTGATTATGTTCTGGTTCATTAGAATTTTCTAAATGAAGGGTGGTACCTATATCCCCCTCTAATACATTGGGTATGTTTATGTTTGAGGTCATCCATATGGATACTTCAAGTGTAACTGCAAGGATAACAACACAAGGTAGCTTTAAGGGTTACATTGTAAGGTATCAATTATAGTTACAAATCCTAAGATATGTGTGAGGGTTAAAATATTAATTAATTATTGGCCCATGGTACCCTTATGGAGTTATTTTGATTTATATGTTCTAGGGAAATCTCATTTTTTCAAAAAGTTACTATATAATACATATTGGTTGAAGAAGTATTTATTTCTAAAAATGATTTCATATTTTTGTAAGTATTAATGTACTAATGGTTTAACTAATTCATTATATATCTCTTAATGAGTTTTTTGAGCTCATCCAAACTTTTAAGATGTTTTTTCATAGGGTTATGGATGGGTAAGGCAAAATTTAAAGACAATATGAATGTTGTGGTGAATTTTCATGAATATATTTCATGTTTTAGTAAAACAATTGTTTATGAAAAAAATGGATATTGTCTGAGTAGTGTCCAATATGTTTGATTATTGGTAGATATATAACAATTTAGTCATATTTTTCAAAAACTATAAAATCAAAAGATCATTGGGAATGAAAATAAGTGAATTCTATATAAATTTTGAAGACTATGTAATGTTTATGGTCAGATCCTTATAGTTGAACACTAAGGAAAGGGAAATAAGAAAATGGGGGATGATGGGGAGAATTTAATTTCTATCCTATAATAAATGTTGAATGAAATATCATGGAACAATCCTATAAGAGACGGGAGTTTGTTTAATGTGTGATGAAAAATGTCACCAAACACATGATTTCATGGGAAGGAATGAAGCTACAAATGTTGAATGCTATAATTTTAAAGAGATGGAACATTATCCAATTGAATATCCTACTCATCCAGTCATATTTCACCAAAAAAGGCTAACTGAGAAAGGGGAATTATTTTTTGGCACTAAAGTTGAGGGTAAAGTTCCTTATTATGTGGTGGAAGGTAATTTAATTATCTCTTAAAATTTAGCTATAGATTTATTTGATTCTGAATCATTACATTCGTTTATATATTCATAGTATGCTTTAGAAATTAGATATTTCCAAATCATTGTGAAAAGGGAGTTTTCAATCAAAACTCTTAGTGTAAACCATATATCAATAAATATGTGTTGATCAGTTCCTATAATGGCATATAAACATTCATTATTTTATGATTTTATTATCATAAATATGGTTGATTTTTATATATTTTACTGTATGTATTGGCATTCAAAATATTATGTAAAAAGCTAATGCAAAAACAAGGATTTTTTGATTCATTGTGAGGATATGGAATTTCATATTTTTAGAGGGGATACATCATAAACTAGATCATACCTAGACCTAACTCTTGTATATCTTTTAAATGGTATTCTTGGGGAAGAAGATTAGATAAAATAAATTAATCATCATATAGAGGATGTACCTATTGTAAAAGATTACATTGATTTATTTTCATATGACTTGCCTGAACATCCATGATAGTGGGAAATTGAGTTTTCAATTCACTTCTTACCTAATACAAGACTAATATCAATGACTCCTTATAGAATGGCCACTTTTGATTTGGGGAAGCTAATGAAACAAATAGACGAGTTGAGTAATAAGGTATCTATTTCCCCACAGTGTTTCAACATGGGGATACAATGTTCTTTTTTCCAAGAAGAAATATGGATCCATGATGATTGGTATTGATTATTGGGAAATCAATGTTATTAGAATAAAGAACATTTATACTCTTCCTCGTATCATTGATCAATTTGATCAAAATCATGGTGATCAATTCATTTAGAATATTGACCTTCATTATGGATGTCATCCACTATTTGTAAAGAAGGAAAACATTTTAAAGGTAGTTTTTTGGATGAGGTATGGACATTATGAATTTACAGTAATTCCATTTGGACTAACTAATACAACCTTGGGTTTTTTGGGTCTAATGAACACATTATTCAAATATTTATTGGTGATTTTTTCTGGTTTTCAGTGATGATATTTTGGTATAATATTAAATATATAATGATTATCAGAAACAGTTATGGATCATTCTCAATACTCACCAAAGGGATGATTTATGTGGTAGTTTTTTCTTGTGAGAATTCTGGAATTAAAAAATTTCCCCTTTTATACATATTGTCTCCAAATATGGAATCTCTATTGATCCTAAAATTAAAAAATCCAAACCAAGAATGGCCTTCACCAACGAAAATAACTACTTTACATTTTTTTATTGGTTTAGAATGTAACTATCGGTGTCTTGTTAATAATTTTTTCAGATTGGTTACCCATTAAACAAGATCACACATAAAGGTGTTATATTTGAGTGTAAAAAATAATATAAAGATTATTTTTATGAGTTGAATAGAAGATTAGTCAGTGATATGATCGTGGTATTACCATTGGGAAATTATGAATTTGTGATATATAGTGATGCATCAAGGAATGGACTTGGTTGTGTCCTTATACTGAATGATAGAGTTATGTCATTAGAATCAATATAGTTAAATACTAATAATCATAACTATCTAACACATGATCATGATTTAGCAGATATAATATTTTCTCTAAAGATATGGTGGAACTATATTTATGGTGAAATGGTGAGGTTTTTATAGATCATAAGAGTTTGAAATATATATTATCAAAAAAATAACTTCACCTGATAAAAATAAGATATCATCAGCTACTCAAGGATTAATATTGTTCGATAGACTATCACATTGGGAAAGAAAATAAAGTCGTAGATACTTTGACTATGAAGGAACATGGAGTTATGAACAAAATGAAAAATTAAAAGGATCACCTATTCATGGATTTAGTAATGATGGATATTGGAATTTTCAAGGAATGTGAAACATCACTACTTTTTTAAATGGTAACATATCCATCATTACTAGAATGGATAAAAAGGGCTCAGTCTAATGATGATGATTTTCAAATGAAAATTAATGTTTTGAATGACAGGAGATTAAAAAAATCATATATGAAGATAAGGATTTGAAATTTAGAAAGATATTGTGTGTTCCCTCTATACCGAAGTTGAAAATGGTGTTTTTTTAGGATCATCATAGCTCTATGTTCTCAATATATACTAGTATCACTAAAATGTATAGAGATTTGAAGGAATATTATTTTTTGGGACATTATAATGTTGAATTTTTTTTACTTTGTTTCATGATATCATGTGTACAACATGACTAGGTTGATAAAAATTATCCTAATGAAATCACGCAACCTCAATCTATACATATTTGGAAATGGGATGAAATTATAATTTACTTTGTCATGGGACTACTTTAGACTCCAATAGTGAATGATGTGATATAGATTTTGTTGATCACCTTGCCAAATCGGCACATTTTATTGATATATGATAATATTTACCTCTTAATTGATTATAAATAATAAATACTAATAAATTATTAAGGATTCATGGTGATCCTCTATTAGTTTTTATCTGATTGAGATCGCCATTTTATAAAAACATCCTCAAAAATTCATCAGAATGATCTACATACTGAACTTCATTTGAGCACGCCTACCACACTCAAACGAATGCGAAATTAGGAATGACTATCCAAATGTTAGAAGAAATGTTATGATATTTCTCACATAATATTGAAGCAGTATGGATGTTTATTTACCTATGGTACAATTTTCCTTTAACAATAGATTCTCTTAAATTATTCAAATGGAATCGTATGAAACATTAAATGGAAAGATATGTCGTAAACCAACTAGTTGTATGGATTTTGGTTAAAGGATACTTGTAGGTCCCTAAATTTTGGATGAAACGACATAAAATGTAAATAATAATCAAACCCATATATATGTAGCTCGATGTATGAAAAATAGTAACACTGATAACCAATGGAAGGATTCATAATTTTAATTAGGATATCATATTTCCTTGATGGTATCTCTATGAAAGGGTGTTATAAGATTCGGAAAGAATGAAAAAATCAGACCAAGTAAATTCAAGACTTTTAAATTATATAATGAATTGGAGCTATATCATACCATTTAGCAATTCTATGAAGTCTCTCCAAGGTTATGATTGTTTTCATGTATCAATTTTAAGGAGATAATGTCAAACGCAATGCATGAAATCACCTATTTTGAAATAGAAATGTAACCAAATATGTATTATTATGATGTTCCTATCAATAATACTGATATTAGAGAACATGTTTTGAGAAATCGGATGACTTTACTTGTAGTAGTTCTTTGGAGAAACCATAAAATGGAATATGTTATGTTAGAACCTATAAAAAATATGATGAAGAACCACCCTAATCTTTTTATGAAGTGATTTTATAGAAATTTATTGGATGAAACAATTTGAAGGGGGAAGATTGTATCCCCCAAATCTTCCACTATATTCTTATTTCTAAATAATTCAATAGCATTCATAGCACATAATACAGTATCTGAGCGCACCACGATCTATCAAACTAGCCGTTTAAAAGAGAAGTTAAGAATAGTAATAACAAAATTATGAATCTTATGAATCTTATTTTTCAAAATATACTTCATTTTCGAAATTATAATATCATAATCATCTCAGGGTTATGTTTTTGTATTTTTTTGAAAAGTTTTGATTTTTTATGAATAGTAAAAATTATGCATTTTTTTAAAAAAATCGCCCTTTTTATTTAACAATTAATTTTAATATAAAATGATTTTAAAATCCCACTAGGTGAATAATATATTTATTAATCCAATGTATTTCATTAAAATATTTTTATAATAATATTATATTGAAGTATATATGTCAATATATATTACATAATGAACTTTTAAACGTCTAATTTACTCGTCTGCTCGCTACATTAGCATATAACTATATTTAGCCACTTTTTTAAATTGAATTGGAAAAAATGAAAATACCTGGTAATAATTAGTACTATTTATTTATCTGATAGGACAAAATTAATTTCATTATGAATAGTATATTTAGTAAATTATTATTTATTTAAAATTGTTATTTGTAAATAAAGTAATTGAAGGTTAAAATTAATATAATATTATTATAAAATCACCCAAAAAATTGTCCTAATTTAATTGGATAAGTTTTTTCCACTAAAATCAATCTTACGTGGAAAAAATGATCCTTTTTATGCAACATGTGATAGATTAAGACATTTATTATATTTGTTTTAAGAGGAGTTAATAATCTTATATTCAAATTTTAACAATTATATAATTTTTAATATGATATTATATAAGTGATTTGGTAGACTTAAACTTATATTTTGAAATATAATTTGATTATCTACATCTTTGAAATTATTTAAATTTTTTGAAAATACATATTTTAATTAAATGCTGAAACAAGTATTAATTGATTTGTTGAATGAAGAATCAATTAAATTATATTAATAGTATTAAAATAAATATAATTTGAAATATTTTATTCCATTAACTAAATTTTTAGGATTAAAATGACATTATTTGGATTCCATAATGTAGTTTTTTTTAAGGAATCAGGTTTCTATGATTTTTTAAAATGTCATGTACTAAATAGTGTCAAATTTCTGATAAAATAAATTTTAAAATAAATAATATTTTATTAAATGATATAAAATTCATAAAAATATATATTTCATAAAAATATATATTTCAAAAAAATATTTTAACAATATTAACCCTACAGTATAAAATATAAGTAATCACGATAAGAGTTAAACCATTTAACTAAGGGATAAATCCAAAATATAAGGTTAATATTATCACATAAAAACCTCTAAAATTCATTGGTTGAGAGTATGTATACCCATAATCATCTTATATTTTAAATAACTCTCTTTCTATCATTTTTAAATTGAAAAAAATTTTATAATAAAAGAGTAGTTCTAGAGTTACTAAAGTGCCCCTTGCCTCTCTTATAAAAGGGATCCTATAATTCTCTTTTTTCACACCAATAATGACATTTCTATCTCTCAAAACACACCTATTTATCCACCCTACTTCTTGAATTTATCCAAGGGTATGTAAGTGGGGATGAAATCCCAACTAAGACTGACTGACTGACAATCATTTTTTTTGATTTTCAAAAAGCCGGTATGAGGGTAGCCGGTTCCCCTACAAGCCGGTTTGAGGAGAACCGGAAAACCACATCATCGTTTCAACAAAATCGCGAGATTAAAGCGGGAAAACCAAAAACAAAATCAAACGCCATGGTGACCACGTGTCCCCCCTCGATCCACGAGTCTATCACGCAACCGCACGCCGCTCTGTCACCTCGGGCTGCGCCACCACGCCCTGACACCACGGACGAACTGTCGCCTCGAGACGCGCATCCAAGTCACCGGCGAGACGCACCGGTCCGACTACCGATTCACCGCCAGCAACTGAAGAGTCGCCGACCAGACGCCACCATCAGCCCGTCCATAAAAAATTAATAATTAAATACTCTAATACATTCTCATATTTTTATATGATTATGGGAAATCCATATTTCTCATTTCACATAGCCTTTGAAAAACAATATCACCATGTGTGCGTACGTATGACTTACCATCTCCACACCATGGTGTATAATATTTTTTATCTTTAAATTATTTAGTTGGGTATAATGATGAATACATAGGATTAAAATAATAAATATTACATGATATAATTTCTATATAATTCATATTTCATCCAATTCCTTACCCTTAACTATTACGGAATGACATTCTCACTCATACGTACGTACGGACTACCGTCTCCATGATATGATGAGATTTATCCTCCACAACAACCATTTATGAATGATTATAAAATTGTATATAATTAAATAATATAATATTTATTAACTTAATAACATTATGGATATGAATAATATATATCCTTTTCATAATAAACAAGTTATATGCGACAAAATTAACATAACAAAATGAAGTAGTTCACACCTGAAATAATGATAATAATGAAATATAATTATGAAAATGATATAATAGGATCGTATAAGATATCATAAATAATGGATACAATTATTTTAAATCATTATAACATTATCTAACCATTATACAGGAGGATATGACACCATCTACTAAAGGAGATAATGAGGTATGGATTAATTTTGAAATCTCTTAATTAACTGGGATTTCTTTTATGTATGAATTTACTAAGACATATTTATCATTCCTGTCGTTATTTCATAAAAATGTATTTTAGAAAAATATTACTAGAATTTGACAATTATATAAATAAATTTTTACCCATGTTTTATTTGATAAAAACAAATCTTTTTATCATTTTACGTAAGAGGTACTTTGTTTAACTTTTTTGAAAATCTGTGAGAATAATGTTTTATTAACTTATAAGTCGTGAGTGGATTTTTTTCATCCACTATGAAGAATTAATGTTTTGAATCGTCATTTACATGAATAAAATAAAATATTTCAATGTAAATGTTTTCTATATAAAATTTATTCCATTATAAATAATGATTTTCAGTAAAAGGGGTATTTATCTAAAGAAATGTGTAATTATTTTTTTAAGATCATTTTCATCTACGTCAACATCCATTATTGGAAATTATGATTAATTGATGTTTTTTATTAGAATGCCACCTATCCTATTGTATTGAATGGTTTAAAAATAGTTCGACTGTAGAGGGGTTATTTATATACCATTCATGGTTTATGTATACTGTATTAAGATTATTTATCATAGATTTAATATGAATGTTCATGTTGGTTATGATTTCCCCTTCTCATATGAGGAATGCATTGGAATTTTATGTTATTGGAGGGGCCTATTTTATCGCATCTATGCATAGGTAGGTCTGATAAGAAAAACTAGTTTTATTTACCCATTAATGTGTGGTCTTGAATTGAAGCCTTGACAGTTTGTTTATGATATATGCCATTATCAATTCCCTCATTATGATATTAGTTATTGATATTACATGTAATTATTAGGCTTATAGAATATCAGTGTGAATGTTTAATTAGAAATATTTGATTTATTCTTTCAATATTAGACTCAATATTATTTTCAAAAAATATTTTGTTTTTTTGTAAACCTTTCCTTAAAAGATATTGCTTATTTATGATAGATTCTTCTATATTGAATACCCTTTCTGAGAAACTGAGATCTACCCTTTCTTAGGTATCATTTTTACCTTGATGAAATAAAGTATACTTTGAATGACATGTAGTTAGAGTCCAAAGGATATGAGTGTTTAAAAAGGATATACATTGTTTTTTTATTTCAGGATGTAATGTAAATCATAAGTTTGTTTCTAATTTTTCCAAGGATAAAAAACTAATAGGTACATCAAGATTTAATTTTATGTGATCATGCCAATGTGATAAAATAATTCCCCCTCTCCATATAATTGGGGAATGGTTGTTACAATATATATGTTCTAGGATAGCGCTTTTGATTTTTAATATAGAGATTTGGACTCATGAAGGAATCCCACATATATAGGTTATTGTGGGAATAAAAGTCAACATAATTCAATTTTGTGCCCAGTCAACAGGTGGATGAGGGAGAAGGATCACCAAATGGGAATAATAAAGCCATTGTTGTTGAGATGTCTAGAGCATGGATGTAATCACATTTAGGTAAGTATATAATTAAGCTTGGGTCATTGAAATTCTTACTACTTATCCTAGTTAGGGAAGGAATCATAGTTCTTATAGTTCAGTTGAATCAGGGCATACATGCTGAGGTGTCCCAATGGTTGGGACTTATAATATTATTCTTCTGATTGGTTTTTTTGCACTAGGTATTCCCTTTTGTGATGAATATTTTCATTTCAACTCCCAAATCCATCATTATATATTCTTTTTATGGGAAATAAGGGATGTAAAATAACTAGTCTCACTACTTGGTAATATGGAACATATATGATGGGAAAACCCTTCGAATATCCAATATAAATCTCTAGACTTGTGATGGAATCATAAATATCTTTATTATGGAAGGAATTATATTGATCATAGTTTAATTCATCGTGTATTACATGCTATGGTTTGAAATATATGTAGTTTGGACAAGGTTATCATGTCCTTTTATGATTGTTGAACCATTACTACTTTATTATCTATTGGAAATGTATTGATTATATCACTGGCATGTTGGGGAACTTTTGAACATGCATGAATTTATTGATAACATGTCAAATGATAACCAAATGATCAAGGATGTCCTATAAAGAAAACATCTCAAGACTTCAATAGATATTATTGTATTCCATCTCATTATCTTTATTTAAAAGATTATAGGGTGTCATGTGATCCAAATTACATGACCTACTGTCTCCAAAATGCTGGGTGACACACATGGATTGTGTCACAGGGGTTAGTGGGACATTTTTGGAGGGTGCTTCATGTATTTTCTAACATGTATGGGTTTCATCGTGAAATTGAGCTGATATTCATAGAGGATGTCGCAAGATCCGAATGGCCTATCTAGAGGACATCGGAGATCTGATTGAATTTTTTGGAGGATGCCATGAGATCTGACTTGATGTTCTAGAGGAAATCACTAGATTTAGTTGACACGTCTTGATTCCATAACAAGACTTAGCTGACATGAACTGGTTCCAACATATTACTTTGGTGAAATGTTTAGAAGAGATTGAAAGGTCTTGATGGAGTTCCTACGGGATTCTGTTAGACTTGGGTGGCATGCATGAGGGGTTCCATGTGACTTTCTATAACATGTCCATGGGACTTCACATGATTCATGTAGTATACTAAAAAAGTGTCATGTGATCTAGGAAACATGTCCAAGTGTTGTCGCATGGCCTGGGTGGTTCATATACAATGCATGAGGATTAGTGTATCTGTTTATAGTGTAAGTCTCTCATATATTTACTCTTTCTTCCAACCGTTTATTTAATATTCCTTAGATTTGTTTGGTGTTATCTTATTTAACTCTCACTGATATAGAATTTATGATTTCCATCACATAACCCACCCAGAATCCTTTACATGATCTAAGAGTGATCACACGAAGTTCCTATGCATGTCACATGATCTCTTAGGTGGTTCACCAGACATTACCTGATAGAAAACCTTTCCAATCACAAAATCATAAAATCTGAATAATCCACTGTGATTCATGGGTGTACTGGTGTGAGGATCCTTGGATGATTTTTTTGATGGAGGGTAGGGGGATTTATAATCCTTGACACCATGAGCATTTTCTGATTTTTGTGGCGTGTATGGTTCAAATCAAGTATATATTTGGTGGATGGATTTGATCTCATGTGTTTCATGAGATCTTGTTTTAGGTCATTGTGAGGGTGTCCCATGATTTTTAGAAACCACGATACCATCCCATCAACACATAATTTATTATATTATATTCAATTAATGGGGACATTCATAGTCACGTGTTCATAATTATTCTCTTTCATAATTTCAGTTTGACATGTCTACAGGCCTTCGTGATATCAGAGTGCCTACTCAAAGGATTTTGCGTGACCTTCAATTCCTTGTTCGAGACCTTGATTGAGATAGTGGTGGATTTCCATGAGGGATTTTTGAGATTAGGACATCATGAAGAGGGGATTTTGTGAGTCCAAAAAGTGAGCACGAGCTATTCAACTATATTTTATGATCGCAAGGGGCTCCCTCCTTTCCCATTTTTATTCTATGGTTTATTTTAGAAAATTTTAGGGCCTCATGAGTTTTTTATATTTTTTTTGAAGAAAACAACTCTTTCTATTAGTGATGCATTACATGTCCAAAAAAATTTCTTATGGATATGCACCTGAATTTTATTGGAAGCCCATTCTATTTTTACATTGAACTATAGGTGTTGCACAAGAAATCTTGGACATGTCCAATACGCTTCGTGTTGTGGGGTAGATATGAAAGTGGACCTTCAAGGGATAATGCAGAAATGTCACCATGTAATTTCTGTGTGTTGTGGGATTTCACGTCACAACCAATAAAGTTTAGGATTTGAAGATGCCCACATATTTCGAATGTTTTCCTACTTATTTTATAAGTATTTTTGTATGGTTTTTTGGGTGCTTTTTAGTTAACATATGACGTGGCCTAGGTGATTTTATCCAGATTTCCCCACATGATAATAGATTTTTTGACTTTTTAGTGAGAGTAATAATACTTATCAAAAGAAGATTCAAAGGATATTCCATATGTTATGTACTTCACATAGCTTCTTCATGTGACCATATCAATGTCTTGTGATCACATGCCTCTTGGAGGATTTTGTGATCCATGAGTTTTAGAAACCATTCTCTTCCTTTGAATTATGGGGAAAACAATACCCATTATTGAGTATTTCTTCACTTATGGATTTTGAGATTCTCATTTCATTGGCATCAACATAATTATTTGACGATGAATAAAAAAACAAGCAGAATTGGTTGATTTTAATGATATAGTTTCTCTGGGTACTTGATTAGAATAAATTAAGATTTATTTTCATATTCATGTTTTTTTTCAGAATTCATCTTCTTCCAATGGACATGGAAATTGAATTTTTTGATTGGATATAGTTCTAAAAATTGTTTTGTAAAACAACCCAAATGTTTTTTGAATGAAATTGAACCTAACGATGTTTTGAATCTTTCATAATCTCTTTATGGATTGAAAAAATTTCCTCAATACTTTTATAATAGGCTTTCATTATATCCTTTGAATTATGGTTTTGAAAATGAAATATATTTTTCAAATACATTTATTAAAATTTAATAAAAAATTTTTAATTATTCAAATATAAATTTATGACATTATATTTTGATGATCAAGTGATGTTATTTTTAATGAATTTTAAAATTTTATGTCATTATAGTTGTGTATGTTCTTGATGGTTGGACGTAAATTTTTTATAGGATTAAAAATAATTCAAATAGAAAAAGGTATTTCTATTAATCAATTAAATTATACAAATTAGTTTTTTAAATGTTTATAGAACCTGAAATTTTCTATTTAGTTATTGTAAACATGATAATGTTGAATCTATAAAAGATATTTCTAATAATATATTTATTATTATTATTGGTATCTTATATTATTTGATACTATATAGACCATATTTTAGGATTTTAGTGTGTATATATCCTATATTCCAATCCAATCATATAGAAATTAATTTAAATTTTTTTAAAATGATTAATAAGTTTGTTGAAGGATCTTTCAATCATGGATTATATTATCTAGTATATATTTCATATGGGATAACTGATTTCCAATATTCTGTGTTTTTGTTGGAAAACATAATGAAAAATAAAAATAGGAATTTGTCATTTTCTTGGAATGTGATTAGTTTCATTGTGTTCTTTGAAAATAATTTGTCCCTTTATCAATAGGCGAGAGTGATTATAGTTGATCATGAATCAATGAAGACGTTTACAATTACTCGAGGACTATGGCTTCTTGTTTCACTACTATCATAGAAAACAAAACAATGTAGTTCATTTACATTCTAGTAATGAACCTGCTACACTATATATGATTAGGTTTGAAAGGACCATATATTTATGTATATATAATGGAGAGTTTTCAAAATCATATAGATCGAGAATACAAACAACCTTTCATAAATTATTTTAAAACCATCAATCTATGGAAAAATCAACGGGTCAACATTGGATGATTTGGAGGAATAAAAAATTTATAAAAAACATAGATAGGAAGTTCTATTAATTAAATATCAAAAAAATGAGTCATTTTTTTTATAAAAACACCTAGTCAGACAAAAACGCTGTAAATAATGAAGGAACTGTTGGGTCATTCATATCACTCGTCTTTCTCTATCTACCCTAAATGGAACATAATTGTACTAAGTTCATGGATAACTCTTTTGGTGGGATAATATTAATATTGAAATAATAGAGTGAACCTCAATGAATATGGATTATTAACATGTTAAGGGATATAAACAATATTCCATGGGGATAATGGCTCTATTAACCATATAAGAATTGATTTTATCATCAGTCTTCAAAGTGATCTAAAGGAAACAACACTTTATGGTTTGTTGTCGATCGTCTTACAAATGATGAACACTTAATCACTATGTATAATGATTTATCAGTAAATAAATTTCAACTTATATATATCTATATTTTTGTAAGGATACATGGGGATCTACATTCAATTTTATATATTTGAGATCTAATTCCTCTATTTTTTGAAGCATTCTTCAACATGCCCGGAATACTATGTGGAAAATTAATACAACCTATCACCTATGATTGATGGCTGATATGAAAAAGTAGACTAGAAACGTTAGGATATATTGAGGAAACTCTAAATTTACATTCTTTGTGTATTCTATTTATATTATATACTATTTGTCTTCTTATACAATAATAGTGTCCACTTATGTTTTCAAATAGATGTAAATGAATTTTTATATGGGATGGGATGCAGAACTCCAACATATTGTTAATAAATTTGGTAAGAATACCATACATCACAATAAATTGAGAAATAAATTTTAGATAATGTTCAATCCCATTAATAAATCAATAATGTATAAAATATCACAATTAATATATATGTTCATAATCATTAAAATATCTCCCTAGAAAATATTAATGAGGTTTTTAAAGAAGGGGAATATTATACCTATTTATATTTTCCCTATAAAAATTATCAAAGTGTGGTTTCATTAAGTTTTAATGAAAATCATAAATATTCAAGTGAATGGTAACAATATTATTTCCAAATACAGAATGTGTTTGGAAATAATATTTATGGAATAATGACATCATAACATTTAAAATGGTTAAACAAATCAAAAATTATTTTAATAATATAAATATTTTTAAAAAAAATAAATAAATATAATTAATGAATATAGACCCTAATTTACAAAATATAAAAAATAAAGTATTTTATTAAAAACCATTTTCATTTTTTCCAACATTATTTTTTTTAAACAAATATATTTAGTGGTTTTATGGGTTTAATCATTATAAATAATTATTTTTTCTAAAACAATATTGTTCATACTATCAAATATGATTATAAATAAAATTATTAATCTTACAACAATATTTTAGTAATTATTTTATCCATAAAATACCCCCTCCCCTCAAATATAAATACATCCTTCTCCCCGATGGTAAATTAAATCCCAAATCTGTCTCATTTTTCCCAATTTTATTTATTTTCTAATTTTAAGGTACCATTTATCCTTTATATTTTTTTATCTCAACTATCTCCAATCCCATAAGGCCTTAGTTAAGTAAAAATACATCAATCTGTATCGTATTTTAATCTCCCTTATTTCCATCATTTCTTTATTTCTCAATACTATGACAATATAAATTCTTTTTTAGGACATAATACACTACTTAATCCAAAATCATATAAAATATTGTTTTTACTATTTATTTTACAACTATCATATTTTTTTGAATATATATATATATACACTCTCTCTACTGAATTTTTATAGTCTTGTTTATGGTCGATTTATTTACCTATGAGACCTTTTCCAGTAAATTATGTCTCAAATACTTTATGAATAGTTACCGTAACTCTTATATGAATATATATATATTTAAATATGATAATATATAATTATTATAAATTTTTTTTATTATAAATATATATTCCTCCCCCTTTTTTTAAATATACATTAATGGTAAGTCTAATTTTTTAGAATAACATTTTAAATTATTTAATTATCTCTTACTTCCTAGATGTTTAATATTTCTTATATGTAATATATAAATATTAATTCATTGGATTTGAGGGGTAATTTATTAATAATAATTAATCTAGTCTATGATATTAATATTGACAATATAATAATTCCCACAAAAAATCATCATACCATTTTATATTCAATGAAATATTAATAAATAAAAATTAGTGACTATTAATGATCAAGAATAATGCAAATAAATTTAATTAAAATTTTAATTAATTATAAAAAATCATAAGTTAATTATATATAAGGTATAGTTGGGAAATGAAATAGAATGACCTAAGGTAAGGGGAATCTGAAAATATTTATTTTACCTTTTTATTTATCCTAACGTTCTCTATATGTCTATATTCACAATGATTCTGATAAATATTCATGAAATCCATTATAATTTTTTATCTCATCACTACAATTATTTCGTTTGGGAGTATATTTTTCTCTTTCATTATGTTTAATTCTTTATCTCCACTAATAATATAAATAAATTCATTATTACTTATTAATCATAGTATTTCTAATTATGTTTTTCATCGTATCTTAATAACATATTATCCTTTATTTTTTGATACCCTCAAAATTTTAAAATATTGGTTTTCCTCCATTTTTTGGTTTCCTTCATGATTATTCATATTTATATAATTCATGATATTATTTCAAAACATATTCTTATCCCATGGGTTTAATTAAGGTTTATTATTAAGTTAAATATCCTATTTATATTGAATGATTGATTATAGGAATATCTTGATGTGATGGGTGGGCCCGAAATTATATATCCCTATTATAAAAAAATTATATTCTTCTTCATTATTTATTCATTATACATAGACAGGAAGAAATTTTATTTATCTATAATTGTATGCTTTGATATGATACTTTTATATTTTTCAACAATATTAGAAAATCCACCATGTAATCATTGATTTATTTTTATGATGTTTCACTATTATGTATGTAGAACCTATATCCTACACTCCTTGATCAACTGATAAAAACTGTTTCATAAAAAACTATGTTCTATTCAATTTAGGATGAACAAATATTTTTTTACATCATTTAAATATGTTAATAATTACATCTCTTAAAAATGTCCCATGAACATAATAATAGAATTTTAACTATCTTTAAGGATCAACATCATAAGTGACTCATTTTATGATATTTATAAACGTTTATACATAATAAAACCACACTAAACTCTCTTATAGACTTCCCATACATTCTACTTTTCTTTATAACATGTGTAAGGTTTATAAAATAAAGATTTATGTAAAATGATTTAAAAGGGAAAATTTATCAATATTTCTTCAAGGATTAGAACAAATGTATATGGGAAAACAAGATTAAGAGATAAATTTTGGATAAAAAGAATGTGAACTAATATGAGTTTTATATAAGGAATTATAAAATTGATGCATGCATATCATAGGGAGTGGAATAATTTTTTTTATATTCTGTCAGTATATCTTAGTGATTAACCCTAGGATGTCTCTCAAAGAAGAGTGCACACAAAATATTTATTCACACTCAAATGAGTGTAAAAATGATGTGTTTTTAGAATAAATATATAAGATAATGATTGAAAGGAAAATTGAAATTAAAATGATTAAAAAAACTATAATAATAAAAGGTGGATTAGGTCGGGGTCAGTATCCAAATTTTAATTCTTTCATTGATCATTTTAACTCAATTACGTCTGTGAACTCAAGCATTACAAAATAAAAAACCCACCCTTCTCCAATAACTCAAAATAATTACCTCGCCATGGTAAGGGTAATCGATATGAATAGTGGAGATGAAGGAATTACAAATATTTGTAAAAGATAATAAATAGAAGAATGAAATATGAAATGTTCTCCTCCTTGATGTCCCCGAAGGAATGGGATGGAATGAGATACTTTGAGAGGGAGGAGCTCCCCTCCTTTTAAGTCCAGAATCTATCCCCAAATGGTTCACGCGTTTTAGCCCCAATAAATTACATATTCACATGTTGAATAATTATTTAATGTTGTTCATAATTATCTGGTTCATTTCCCCTCAAAAAACTAGAGAATTTTGACAAGTATCCCTAGATTTAGGCACATTTTACTCTAACAATTTATTCTGTCCAGTCAGAATCTCCAAATCAAAAAACTCCAAATATTGATGCTTTAATGACCACTAAAATGTCCAATTAGTGCGTCCTCGACTTCACAAAAATGTTCCAAAACATCTTGGTCATCTATCGACCAAATTTCACTGTAATCAGGCTCTCAATGAGCGAGTTATGGAACCCACAGTAAAACTCGACAGATCTGTAAATAGTTATTATTGTCCAACTTGTGAGCCTCTTTTGAGATTCCATATGGTCGATTCATATTTCTGTCAAGAAGTATGAAATTAATATCTAGATGAGTAGAATATTTAAAATAACAAAAATTCAATTTTAATTAGTGTATAAAATGTTATCACAAAAATACAAAAACAATTTAAAATGGTAAAAAATCTAAAATGGGCCATTTTTACTATTAAGATCAAAATATCACAAATATCATATAATGAGGAAACATATCATAAAGTAACCATTCTATGGGATTTAAAAAAATTATATTAGTTTTAAATTAATTGAAATTATTTTCTCTTTCAAATCCTCCACATTAAGAACATGGACTCATAGACTAATAAACATCAAAATCAAATATAATCTAAACCAAAACACTTAACCATGAGATCTACCAAATCCATACCAAGAAACAAAAAGATATCATGCCTCATAAAAAAAATTATTTCAAGTTCTCCATTTTATATTATTTAATATATTTTCAATTCATTTCTTATTCCATTCACAGAAAACACCTTCCTCAAATCAATGTTTTCTCATGTCACAATTGATAATGTTCAACAAGGATTTTTTCATCCAAACTCACGCAAGAGTCACCATAGGATTGATAAATTCCGAAATCTCTAGTAGATAAGATTAAAGGACAGTTTTTCCCCATGTGGACTTTTCTTGGTTGTTATATGGGTTTCAGTTGGTAGGATTAAGATGTTAAAAATTCTGAGGCTGAAAAAAAGAGGGCTTTGCTCCTTTTGAAGCATAATTACAGGATACTAATTTCCACTCAAGCATGGTCTCCTTCTCTCCCCATTTTTACAAAATTGGGTCCCTAATTATGGTAAATCAAGGAATGTTTTTCCATATATCATTTTACAAGAAATGTTTTTTCTCAAACATTCTTTTTCTTGAACTCTTTGGATAGGAACAACTTTTTTACATTGTAATCTCTAGAAAGGAACAACTTCTTTTATCATGAAATCTCTAGAAAAGGAACAGATTTTAGTGAAATGAAATGTTTAGTTGAAACATCATATATTAAACATTTTATTTTCCACCCAATGTATCATCAAATTAGGTAATACACTAGAAGACATCTTCCACCACACTTATGTTCAACTAGATCATTCAATTTTATATCTAGATTAGTATGTATAGGGAAAATGGGCTTGTAATGTGGCTAACCTAATAGGTTGTTCATTGATTTTGAGGGTTAAAAGGATTAATGTATAAGGTAGTACATAATATAAAATATTATTTTGAAAATGGGGCTTAAAAATAAATAAATACCTCAATCATTTAAAACAAAAGTTCCTCCAAACCTCATGCTTTGACATGAATAAATCAAATTCTAGTGTAAGCATGCATGGCCTGGTTCTCTCAATAAATGAAGTGAATGTAAAAATAGGACAAAATTGTAAATAAAACTCAAAGTAATGGGATTTTAAAAATTATGACAGTGAGAAGTGGCATGAGATTTCAAAATCAGATTAGATTTCATTAAATTTCAATATATTTGAACTTGAAACAAAGGCATTTCAACATAAATTTAAGCTCAGTTTCATGGAATAGATAGCTTTAATCATTGAAAAGGGTTAAAAAATAGAAATGATAATTGTTTTAGCTCAAAATTTTTGACAACACATTAAAATTTAAAAATAAACACAAAAAATTAAAAAAACACATTACAATTTTTTGGGAAAAACATTAAAGTAGACTACAAATGAAAATACTTAACTAAAACTATTCCTACCCCAACACATAAATTATGTAGTGTAATCAAGGAATTAAAATATATTTAACACGTATGAAGATTTTAAAATGAATCACAATAGGCACAGAAGTGTAAAGGAGAGGTATGACCTAACTTGTTGGCAATATAACTTTGAGTAAGGCTCCTAAGTGTTTTTCTTTGAAAAACTAAAAAAGGAAAAAAGATAACATAAGATATTTGTTAAATGAAATGAAAACATAATTTAAATGAGAAAATAAGGTTAAATCTTGATTTAATCTTCCATGTGGGACTTGGGTTTTTTACTGCCTGCAGAGGGTCAGTTCTAATCAGTTATCCCAATTATTATGGGGGTGATGTTTCTTTCTCATGAACCAACAAGAATTATTTTTTACATCATGAACATATTCATTATTATTGATTAATCCATGGGTATTGTATGCTATGTCCAACCCCCACAATAATTAGATACAAAATGCATGGTTGGTTTAGGATAATGAATGAGTCCTCCTATTTCTTGGTTTCCACTTGCACAATATCTTTTTTTATTTTCCAGTGGTTGCTGACTGATTTCTATATCAATGGAAAAATCAATGGAAAAGGCAGAGTGTAATTATAATTTATCAAAATTAAATCATGAAGTTTCAATATGAAATTATTCCAATTCAATATCTTAAACTTTTATCCCATTTACTAAGGTAGAGCCACTTTTATCTCCTCTTTAACACCATCAAATAAATGTTCAACAATTTTAGAGAGCACCATATGTTCCTCTTCATATGAATATTATTTTTCATCATCTTCCTACAAGGAAATACAAGTGATGGATGAATATGAAAAATTAAAACAAGGGTAAGTAAACACAATTCAGTTTCAACAAAATAAAATGATAAAGAGTTCATGAAAATATTATCTCCCCGAGTTTGTTCATCTTCAATCTCTTCCTTACTGGAAATTTCCCCTTGGAGTTAAGTAAAAGGAGGTAGATGTAGGTAGATAATCTCCACTAAATCTAGGATCTTTATAGGAAAATTAGGGATGATAGAGGGGGTTCTTCTTAGACTATGTAAACATTATTAAATTCTAGAAATTATTGGGAGTACTCATTTATCATTTGGGCCATCATTTTTGAAAGCTTCTTTGTTCATGTCTTCCCTTTGTCCATCTCTCAATTCTTTGAATGTTTCCCTTCCGTATTTTTTTCCCAAAATACCCTCACCTATCTCACAATATAACAAACTCAATTATAAATGAAGGATGTTAGTTCAATAACTGGTTCATTTACCGATGGTTACTTTTTCCATGAATTAAAGAAATAATAATTTGAAAACTACATGGATAAATGTTTTTTGTTTTGTTTAATTTGAAAATTGTTAAATACTAATAATTAGGTTGTGGAACTGACTCCCCAGAAAAGGCACCATGTTTTACTTATTCCGGTAATAGTTCATGGAAAATTATTTTTTATATTCCCTAAGTGTGGTGTAGTGATTAACCATATGATGTCTCTAGAAGAGGAGTGCAAACAAAAATGTTTGTCACTTTTAAATCAGAGCAAAAAAGTTTTGTATTTTGAATAAATCAATAAGATAATTATTGAATAGAAAATCGAAATTCAAATGAGTGAAAAAGATATGATATTAAAAGGGTGATTAGGTCAGGGTCCGTTTTTCAAATTGTAATGCTATCCATGTTCAATTTAATTTAATTACGTCCAAGAACTCAAGCGTTACAAAATAGAAAACCAACCCCTTCCCAATCACTCAAAATGTTTACACCACTATGGTAAGGGTAATCAAGATTAATGGAGAAGATTTAGGCATTTAAATTTATGTAAAAGAAAAGAAATAAAAGATAGAATGTTGAAATGTTCTCTTCCTTGATGTCCCAGAAGGAGTTGGACAAAATGAGATTCATTGAGAGAGAGGAGCTCCCCTCCTTTATAGACAGAATCTATCCTCCAAACAATTACGATTTGTAGCACCTTTAAATGTCTTCATCACACATTTTACCATTCTTCAATGTTTTTCCTAATTATCTTGTGTGTTTCCCCTCCAAATCCCAGTGTATTTGCAAAATTATTCTGAGTGTTATGCTCATTTTACTCTGACAATTTATTTTGTCCATTCAGACTCTCAAAATCCCAAATGGTCAGATTATGTTTCTTTAATAACCACTAAAACAGAAAATTCACACATCCTCACCTTCATGAAAGATGTTCCAACACGTCTTGGGAGTCTATTAACCAAATTTCACAGCATTTCAGTGCACCATTAATAAGTTATAGACGCCACACCAAAACTCAACAGATTGGTAGACAGTTTTAATGGTCCAAATTGTGAGATTCTTTTGGGATTTCATTTAACAGATTCAGATTTCGGTCAAGCGGTATGAAATTATTGTATTGATTTGTAGAATCTGTAAAAAAAATAATTTCTCAATTTTATGTAGTGTATAAAATGTTTCCGCCAAAACATAGAAATAATTTAATTTTTTTTTAAAATCCAAAAATCCATTTTTATTATTAAGCTCAAAATATCACAAATATCCTAAAATGGGAAAAATATTCATAAAGTAACACTTTTATGGGATTTAAAACAATATTATTCGATGAAAATGAATTGAAAATATTTTTTATATCAATTCTGCCATAATTAGCACTAGGACTGTTGGACAAGTAAATGTCAAAATAAAATCCAATCAAATCCAAAACACATAACCATGAGATCTTCCAAATCTATACGAAAAAAAAGATATCATTCCTCAGAAAAAACAATTATTTCAAGTTCCCTATTTTAGATAATTTAATATATTTCCACTTAATTTCTTATCACATTCACACAAAACACCAAACTCACATGAATTTTCTTTCATGTTACAATTGTAAATGTTCAACAGATCTTTTCTCATCCAAACTCACGCAAGAGTCTCCATAGCCTTGATAAATTTCTACATCTCCAACCGATGTGATTTAATGGAACTTTTTTCTCATTAGGACTTTTGAGGATAGTTCTGTGGCTTTCTGTTGGTAGGATTATGATTTTTAAAATTCTAAGGCCTAAAAAGGAGGGCTTGGCTCTTTTTGAAGAAAATTTGCAAGATTCTAATTTCCTCCCAAGAATGTTCTCCTTCTCTTCCACTATGTAGAAAATATTCTCCATCATTATGAGAAATCAGTTAATGTTAATTCCATTTATCATTTTACAAGAAAAATATATCCTCAAAAATAGTTTTTCTTGGAAGATCCAGATAGGCACACCTATTATTTTACATTGGAAGCTCTATAAATGAACAACTTCTTTTATAATGAAAGCTCCAAAAATGGAATAGCTTTTAAAAAAATGAAATCTTCGGTAGAAACATCATCTATTCAACATTATATATTCCACCCAAAGTATCATAAAATGAGGTGTTACAACACAACACATCTCCCACCACACTTATGTTCTACTAGATCATGCAATTTTACATCAAAACTAGGTTGGATAGAAAAAATTATCTTGTAATGTGGAAAACCTAACTGGATATTAAATGATTCTAAGTGATGAAAGGATTAATGTATAATGTAGGCCATTAAAAAGTATTATTTTAAAAAATGTGGCTTAAAAACAAATAAATTCCTCAATCATTTAAAGCAAAAGTACCTAATGCCCTAATTTTTTGATAGGAATAAATAAAATTCTAATTAAAGAAATCACGAGTTGGAACTCTCAATAAATGAGGTGTATGTAAATAATATGAATAAAATGGTAATGAAGCCTCAAATTAATTTAATTTCCAAAATAAATATAGTTATATATGGCCTCAGATTTAAAATTTAGACTACTTTTCATTAAATTCCAAAATATTTGAACATGAAACAAAGTCATTTCAGCTTTCATTTAAGCACAGTTTCATGGAATATAAAGCTTCCCTCATTGATATGGTTTTCAAAAATAAAAATGATAATCATTTCAACTCAAGGATTTATACAACACATTAAATTTTAAAAATAAACAAACTAAAATTCAAAATACATATTATAGTTTTTTTGGAAAACAATTAAAACAAACTACAAATGAAAATACTTAACTACAAAGGTTCCCTCACTCACAAATAAATGATGTAGTGTAATCAATGAATTAAAATATATTTAAAATTTAAGAAGATTTTAATATGAATAACAACAATCAATGAAGTTTAATTGAGAGGTATGACCTAACTTATTGGAAATGGAATGTTAAGTTAGTCTCATAAGTATTTCTCTTTGAAACCCTAAAGAGGTAAAAAAGTAAAATAATATATTTATTAAATGAAATGAAAACATAATTTGACTGTGAAATGAAATATAAATGATTGTTTAATATACCAAGTGGGTTATAGGTCATGACTCCCTCTGGAGGGGCAGTTCTAATCGGTTATCCCCGATCTGATGGTGGGTGAAGTTTCTTTCTCATGAACCAAAAAGTGTTATTATTTACATCATGAACTTGTTCTTTTTTTTTGAGGAATCCATGGATATAGTATACCATGTCCACCCCCACAGTAATGAGATAAAACATGCATGGTTGGGTTAAGACAATTAATAATTCCTCCTCTTTCATGGTTTCTACATTCACAAACTTCTTCTTTGTTTTCCAGTGGTTGTTTATGGTATGCTACATGAATTGGAAAATGAAATATAAAGTGAGAGTGTAATTATACATAATAATAATTAATGAATGAAGTATCAATATAAAATTATTCCCTTTCAATATTATCTCCCTTAGCCTCCATTTCATCTGGTAAATTCACTTTGATCTCTTCTTGAACACCCTCTAATAAATGTTCAACAATTTCGGAGACATTTATATGGTTCTATTTAGATGAATCTTCCATTTCATTGTATTCCTCCACAGAAATACATGTATTGGGTAAATATGAAAAATTGATAAAGGGGAGGTAATGCTAAATTTAGTTTCAAAAAAATAAAAATATAATGAGATCATGGAAATATTATATCCCTGAGTTTGTTCATCTTCAATCTCTTCTTTATTGTAAAACACCTCTTGGAGATGAGTAGTAGTAGGTAGATGCATGTAGTTACTCTCCAATATATCTTGGATCTCCATAGAAAAATCAGTATTGACTAAGGGGGTCTTCATGGACCTTGGAAACTACATAAAATTATGGAAATTGTGAGGAGAACTCAGTTTTCTTTTGGGCCATCACTTCCAAAACTTCTTTGTTTATGTCCTCCCTTTGTCCATGTAAGAATTATTTGAATTTTTTCCCCTCAGTATTTGTTTTCCAAAATTACCTCACCTATCTAAAAATTGAAGAAATAGCATCCTCCATGAAATATTTTGAGTCAATAATTGGTTTATTTATCGGTGGGTTATTGTTCCATGTATAAAAGATATAATCATTTGAAAAAAAATATGGAATTTTTTTTTATTTTGAAAAGAGTAAATATTTATAATTATATTGTGGAACTTCCTCCTTGAAATGATGCAAAATTTGATGCATACATATCATAGGGAAGGGAAAATCAATTTCTATATTCCCTATATTTAGTCTCGTTGTTAACCTCTAGATGACTCCCAAAGAGGTGTGCACACCAGATAGTTTTTCACTTTTAAATGAGGGTAAAATTGGTGTGTTTTTAAATATATCAATAATATAATGATTGAATGTAAAATTTAAATTAAAATTATTAAAAAACTATTATATTAAAAGGGTGATAATTTTGGGTTTAGTTTCCCAATTGTAATTCTATCCTTGTTCAATTTAATTCAATTACGTACTAGAAAATAAGGATATCCAATTAGAAAAACAACACTTCCCCAATCACTGATTTTTTTTAACCCACCATGGTTATGGTTATATGGATTAATGGATAATAAGAAGGCATTAAAAATCTATGTAATTGAAAATAAATAAACGAAATAAATCCAAATAATTCTCCTCCGTGATGTCCTAGAAGGAATGGGATGGAATGAGATGCATTGAGAGGGTGGATCACCCCTCCTTTTAAATATATAATCATTACCCCAAAATATCATGTGGTGTATCCCCAATAATTGACTTCTTTATGCATTGAACCTTTCTTTATGGTTGTTCATAATTATCTTGGTCATTTCCCCTCAAACGCCTAGCATATTTGGACAAGTATTCCGAGAGTTATACCTATAGTACATTGACAACTTATTTTGTTTGGTCAGACTCTCATAATCACAAACCTCTAGATTATAATGCTTTCATGACCAATAAAATGGCCAATTCCCGCATCGTTGCCTTCATGAAAGATGTTCCAAGCGATCTTGGGATTCTATCCACTAACTTTCAAAGTAATGGGGCGCCACATGAACATGTTATGAACCCTATACCAAAACTCATAAGATCTGTAAACATTTGATATGGTCCACCTTGTGAGATTCTTTTGAACTTCCATATTGTCAATTCTTCTGTTGGTAAATATGTATTAAATGAATCGCTGTATGTTTATAATATGTAAAAGAAAGAATTTTTCAATTTTAATTTTTTTATAAAATTTTATGTCCAAAATAAAAAAAATAATTTAAAACAATAAAAATCCAAAATGGGTCATTTTTAATATTAAGCTCAAAATATCACCAATATCATAAAATGAGTAAATTTATCAAAAAGTAACATTTTTGTGGGATTTAAAAAATGATAGTCAACATAAATTAATTGAAAATATTTTCTCTATCAATTCCCCCACACATAGCACTTGGAATCAAAACAAGTAATCATCAAAATGAAATCAAATCAAATCCAAAATACATACCCATGAGATCTATAAAATTCTATATCATGAAACAAATAGATATCATGCCTCATCAAAAATATATTTCATGTTCTACATTTTTTATTATTTAATCTATTTTCACTTCATTTCTTATCATCCAATTCTCACAAAACACCTACGTCACATGAATTTTATCTCATGTCACAATTGTAAATGTTCAACAATGCTTTTCTCAACCAACTCACGCAAGAGTTACCATAGGATTGGTAAATTCATATATATCCACCCGATGTGATTCAAGGACACATGTTTCATATGAGAACTATTCGGGAATGTTATGATGCTTTCGTTTTGTATTATTAAGTTGTTAAAAATTATGAAGTTGAAAAGGGATGGATGAGTTCCTTTTGAAGAAAAATTGCATGATTCTAATTTCTACTAAAGCATGGTCCCCTTATCTTCCCCTTTATAAAAAACTGGATCCCTAATTATGATAAATCAAGGAATTTTCATGCCATTTATCATTTTACAAGGAAAATATTTCTTCTCAAACATTGATTTTTTTAGCTCCAAATTGGTACATCTTTCTTTTTTACATTTGAAGCTCCAGAAAGGCACAACATCTTTTTTCATGGAAACTCCAGAAAAGGTACAACTTTTATGAAAATGAAATATTCCGTAGAAACATCATCTCTTTATCATTTTATTTTCCACACGGAGTATTATAAAATGAGGTAGTACACCACTAGGTATCATCCAGTACACATAAGATCAATTAGATCATGTAATTTTAAATCATGAGTAGGTTGGATAGAGAAAATTGGCTAGTAATGTGGCCAAACTAATAGGATATCCATGGCTTCAAAGGGATACAAGGATTAAAGTATAAGGTAGACCATAATAAAAATTATTATTTTGAAAAGGGTTCTTAAAACCAAATAAATGCCTCAATAATTTAAAACAAAAGTACCTAATACCCTCATATTTTGACAGAATAATTAAAATTCTAGTTAAATCAAGCACGGTCTGGTTCTCTCAAAAAATGAGGTAAATGTAAAGAATATGAACAAAATAGTAATGAATCCACACATGAAGTTAATTTCATAAATAAAGACAGTGAGATATGGCATGGGATTTAAAAATAAGAGTACTTTTCATGAAATTAAAAGATATTTGAACTTGAAAAGAAGTCATTTCAACATTCATTTATGTTCAGTTTCATTTAATAGATAGCATTACTCATTGACATGGTTATCAAAAATATAAATTATAATCATTGCTGCTAAAAAGTTTGGATGACGCATTAAATTTAAAAAATAAAAACACAAAATTCAAAAAAAAAACACTACAGAAAAACATTAAAACAACCCTGAAATTAAAATACATAACTACAAAGGATCCCTCCCCACAGTAAAATTATGTTATGTACTCAATGAATTAATATAGATTTAATATTTCAGAATATTTTAAAATGAATCACAAAAAGAAAGGAAGTGTAAAGGATAGGTATGACCTACCTTATTGACAATGAAACATTGAGTTAGGATCCAAAGTGTTGCTCTTCAAAAACCTAAATAAAGGTAAAAATATAACATAAGATATTTATTAAATGAAATGAAAATAGAAATTGAATGAGAGAAGAAGGATAAATCTTGCTTTATTATTCCCAGGTGGGCCTTGGTTTTAACTACCTCCAGAGGGGTAGTTCTAATCAGTTATCCCCAATCTGTTGGTGGGTTATGTTTTTTTCACATGAACCAACAAGAATTATTCTTTACATTATACACTTGTTCCTTTTTGTTAAGGAATCCATTGATATAGTATACCAAATACACTCCCACTATAATAAGATAGAACATGCAGGTTGGGGTTATAAAAATCATTGAGTCGTCCTCATTCTTGTTTTCACCTTGCACAACATCTTCTTTATTTTCCAGTGGTTCCTAATGGTATGCTACCTCAATGGAAAGAACAAATGGAAAGTCAAGGTGTAATTATACCTGATCAAAATTAAAGAATTAAGTGTCAATAGAAAATTATTCCCTTTCAATATCTGCAACTTTTGACTCATTTTCCTCAATTAGATACACTTTGATCTCTTCTGGAACACCCTCTAATAAATGATCAACAATTTTGGAGAGCTCCATATGTTCCTTTTCTAATGATTCTTCATTTCCATCGTCTTCCTCCAATTAAATACATGTATTGGTTAAATCAAAAAAATTAAAACAATGGGAGTTAATACTCAATTCAGTTTCAAAAAAAAATCAAAATATAATGAGATCAAGAAAAGATTATCTCCCTGAGTTTGTTCATCTTCAATCTCTTCTTCACTAGAAAAAACCTCTAGGATTTGAGTAGTAGTAGGTACAGGCTGGTAGTTAGTCTCCACTATATCTTGGATATGCATAGAAAAAAATCAAGGATGGCTACGGTTGGGGAGGGTCTTCTTGGACCTTGGAAACTTCATAAAATTCTAGAATTTATTGGGAGAACTCATTTAGATTTTGGGATATCACATTAAAAACTTATTTGTTCATGTCCTGCCACTATCCTTATATGAATTCTTTGAATGTTTGTCCCTCGGTATTTTTTTTCAAAAATAACCTCAACTGTCTAACAATAAAAGAAACACCATCCTTCATGAAAACTATTGAGTCAATAATTTGTTCATTTGTTGGTGGTTAATTTTTCCTTGAATTAATGAAATAATCATTTGAAAATGACAGGGAAAAAAAATTTATTTTTTTTATTTTTAAAAGTGTCAATTATTTAAAATTATGATGTGGAACTACCTCCCCTGCAATGGCGCCATGTTTGAAACATGCCTATCATTGGGCATGGAAAAACAATTTTTATATTCCATATGTGTATTCTAGTGATTAACCTTAGGAAGTCTCTCGAAGAGAAGTTCACACAAAACAGTTTGTTACTTTCATGTGAGGGTAAAAATTGTTTGTTTTTCTAATAAATCAATAAGATAATGATTTAAAGAAAAATTTAAAATAAAATTATTGAAAAAATGTGATATTAAAAGGGTGATTTGGTCTGGGTTGGTTGTAACAGCACAAGATTTTATAAAAAATATTCTTTTTAATTTTATTAATGTCTTGTGTTGTACGCTACACCAAAAGGAGCTTGCACAACACACATCCTTGACTTGCCTTGCATTACACGCAATCGCGACCTTCCTCGATAACGTGTGTAGTACGCAATACCTAGTTTCACTAAACAACGATATGCTATTAAAATAATATTATAACTAGCCGTTAGGAATATTAATAACCACCTTTTAAAATTTTAGAAATTTTATCTCTCAAAATGGACTTCATTTTTGGATTCGGAATACCGAAATTAGCCTAGGGTGAAATTTTGGTATTTTTCTGAAAACTTTCAATTTTTTATAAATAGTGAAACCACTAAGTGGTAGGTTAAAAACTGAATTTTGCATAAAACTTAATTTTACCACTTCTGTGAATGGAATTTCGAAAATCCGACAGACACGGTTGATATCAGTATGTAAAATGTGGTTCAATGAGATAAAAATAATTTTTTGGTGAATAGTAACTTTTTACTTTTTTTACCGCGTTTAATTGTAAATAGGGTAACTAAGGGTAAATATGATATTACTATTTCCCTAACACATGTCCTAATTCTATTGGATAAGTGTAATTCGACCAAAAACAAACTTAGGAATAAAATATGACCATTTAGGCCCACTTGGGTTAGATTAGGACATTTATTATTAAGTTATTTAAAGAAGGGTTAAAATAGTTAAAATCAAAGTTTAATAAGTAAATCATTTTTAATATGGGGTTATACATAAGATAAATTAGACTATAAATATTCATTAGAAAGATAAAAAGATTTCCTACATAATGGTATTTTATTTATAATTTTTAGACATTAAATAATTTAATTTATTTATGACACAATGATGATGCAGTAATTATCATATTAATAAAATATTGACATAATTGATGTTATAAACACCAAAATAAATGTAATTTGATACTTTTTATGAATTCCACTAATTTTCTAGGTTACTATGATATATTAGTGTTTATTTAATCAACTTTGTTAGAACATATAATTCTGTTATGTCTTTCACAAAAATTATATATCAAATAGTGTCAAAATTGACACAAAATAGTTTTTAAATCAAATATTATATTATTAATTGTTATTTTATTCCTAAAAATCTAAGGTTCGGAAATATGACTTAGATAAGGATATATATATTAATAATAAACAATTTGGGGTTCGTTTGGCATTTTATAGTAAGTGTATTAACCATATAGTGAAAGAAAACAAAAAGACATGGTAAAAGTTAAATTATTTAACTTAGAGTTAAATCTAATTGATAAGGTTAAAATAATACTCGAAACTTGTCTAAATCCTATTGGATGATAGGATTTCGACCCATACCCACTTTATCTTTGAAATAAGACCCTTTGGAACCATTATAAACCTATTTTGACATTAATATAAAATAATATTTTGAGGTATTCCTAAGGTGCCCCTCTCCTCCCTTATAAAAGGGCACCTCCTCCCCTCCTCCTCACACCAATTTGAGCACTCAATCTCGGCCAACCCCTGCCATTTTCTCCTCTCCACTTCCCTAGAATAATCCTAGAGGTCCTGGTCTTCTTCAAAGACCAATCTTAGTTCCCTAAGTGGAGGATTCAAAGAGGCGTTCCAAAGAAGAGGTAATATCCATTACCGATCTTTTCAATTTCTTTCTTCTTCAACTTCTTCTTCTTTAGTTGTTTCATTATAAAGTAATAACATCAGTATTACTTACATACTGATATGTTATTATAAATATGAAACAACCCTAATTCACCTTCTATCCATCCTACGGAAAAATGAAATCACCGCGTGTGCGTACGTACGGAATACCGTCTCCACACCGTGGTGTAATCTATTTTCCATCACCACCTTAATAGGATGGGTATAATGGTGTATTGAGTAACTATATATGATTATTATAAATTTATATTGATACTTAAATAGTATACATACACTTCAACACAATTCCACGACCATGAGAACAATATCATCGCTCGTGCATACGTACGGACTACCGTCTCCACGACGCGATGAGATTCATTCTCAATGATTAACCATTCATGAATGATTATAAATTATATATAATAAGTACTAATTAAATATATGACATAATAATGATACTGGATTTATGTATATATATATATATGTATGCCATCTACTTACTTCCATTCAAGACAATAAGGAAAGAAAAACAGCGTTCATGCGTACGTACGGACTACCGTCTCCATGAACGGTGTTGTTCATTTCATTTATATATCTATTATATATATATATACTGAATATATATGATATATAAATCATATTTTATATTCTGGAAGTAAGTAAATCATGATATAAGTAATAATAATGTCAAGAACAACAAGTCAAAACACCTACGATAAATGAAACTATTTTACCCAAAACGCTTCTTTAACATGGAATTTACAAAAGAACGGGTAATATAATATCATAAGTGAAACATATATGATATCATAACAATTAATATGATTCTTTAATAAGTCAATGACATTATTTATATCATTACACAGGAGGTTCGGACACATACGAAGCAAATCGGACCTAAGGTAAGGGAAATATCACAATCTCACTTTTATCTGAGATTGTTTTTTACTTTGGTAATTACTGGGGTGTATTTTATCATCCACATCCATGTTCCCTCAATATGTAATATTATTTCCTTCCTTCTACAATAGTTTATATCCAATTTTACCCTTAGATATGTTTTTTGTAAAAGATATGAAAGGAATCTTTTGTCGTTTTTCGTACGAGGTATTTTTTGACTTTTCCGACTAAAGTACGAGAAGAATGTTTTCTAACTTATATGGAATGAATGGATTTTTAAAACATTATTTCCAAGAAGCTTACTTTACAAGTTTTCAAGTTTATTTTTAATCAACTTCTTTTAGTTTATAATTGTATGAAATTTTAAGAAAGGAAAAGCGCTTTTGAAGTAGAAAGGATATTTTCCTCAAGAATGGAGTCCAAGTGTTTTATCAAAATTATTTTCCATCTAAGATAATAAAGGGTTCTGTTTTTATACCTATTATTACATTGATTTGATTATGTTGTGCTAAAATTATTTTTATGAATTTCTTTTTCTTATATGAATTGTTTTATGATGTCACAATGTTTAAGAATCCCATTTTTATTACATGGGTTATGCAATGATGTATGATTTATGATTTTGTGGCACACATAAGAATGGTATCATTATGAGATGGGTGGGACCTATATCTCCCTCCAATGAATTGGGTAAAGATTTTATATCTCATGAGATAGACAGGGCTGGAACGGTAGGTTATACCGGTTCAGTGAAACAGGACTGAAACGAGGTTTACTCGATTCAGAAAGGGACTTTGTCCACTAAGATAGTCTTGGAAATGAGTCTTGACTAACAAGAAATGATTCTCTATGATTATGTGTGAATGCCACAAAGTTTCATGTTTTAATTTATGATTATTGTGATTACATTTCACTGCCATGATTTATCCCATGTTATGAAATTATTCTCTCTTTTGCAGGTTAAGATTTCCAAAATGTTATGTTCTTATGAATACGATGTGATTGATATTTCTTTTGTTTACCCTTACTGAGCATTTGAGCTCACCCTTTTATGTTTTCTTTTCCCCAGGATATAAAGAAAGGTTTTAGGTAAAAAAGGAAGATCTTTATAGGAGATGTTGAAGATCTTTCACCACGATTAGAAGATTACGTTCTGAGTTTCCAAAAACACTAAACTATTACGATCCTTGTGTGTGTGTTTTTGTTATGTACTATGTATTCCGCAAATGTAATGTAATGTCAATGTACGTCAGGCTTCGGGTCTCTACAGTTGGTATCAGATCAAAGGTTTAGTCAACCTTTGGAAACTAGGATGCTAGAACTTTATTGAGATCCCTAGAGATATTTATAAGGTTTTTCTAGGGATGTCCCTAAGGATAAGTATACGTATTGGATACAGTCCTATAACTACGGTAACTATCTTAGAATTTAACCTAAGAAGTTAGATATTGAGGATACTCCCCCTTTATTATGTTGTTTTCCCTAGCATGATTTTTTCCTCTCACACTATTCTTTTTGGGTTTTAGACGATGGCTGGAACCCGAAGGAACCGTGTTGATCAATGCAATGGACAATTCAATGATTTCCCTCCTGAACAAACAAATGTTATGGGAGATGGAGTGAAAAATCCTATTGCTATACTTACACAAGCTATGAATCATTCTGGACTTCCAAATGAGCAGAGAAGGGAACAATATTCTATTGAGTCCTTCATGAGGCAACGTCCACCTTCTTTCAGTGGGTCTTCCGATCCACTTGTTGCTAAACAATGGATCAGTACCACTGAAAAGATATTTTCAGTTCTTCAATGTTCTGAACATGATAAATTCATCTTAGTAGTATATCATTTGGAAGGTGAAGCTGATCAATGGTGGAATCTTATCAAGAATACGAAGCCAAGAGATGAAATTGAGTCCATGGAATGGGACGAGTTCAAGAACATGTTTTTCAGTAAGTACTTCCCTCGTATTCTTAGAACAAATATGGAAAAGGAGTTTCTTGAGCTGAAGCAAAAGGATGATGAATCTGTTGGTATATACGAAGCGAATTTTACAAGACTTACAAGGTATGTATCTGGCATTATCATCCAACCTGAAAGTAAAGTTCATAGATTTTTCAGTGGCTTAAAACCATGTCTTCGAAGGGCATTAGCTATAAGAGATTTCAGTAGCTATGAAGAAATTGTGCGTTGTGCTATCAAGGTAGAAATGGAAGTTGGTGTTACATATCCATCTCATGGTTTTGACAAGAAACGAAAGATGGAGTTCAAGGAGAAATCTCAGAATAATGGTGAAAATAAGATGAATGCTTCCTTATGCACAAAGTGTGGAAATAAGCATGGTGGAGATTGTCTTAAAGGGACTAGAAAATGTTTTAAGTGTGGATAAGAAGGTCATCGAGCAGCTGAGTGTCGAAGTAATGGAAAAAGGGTTTCTAATGAAGTGAATAAAGCAAACACTGCAGAGAACGCACCACCAACACTTGAATGCTTCAAGTGCAAGGAAATGGGGCATTATGCTAATAAATTCTCTAATCCAAGGGTTAGTGATGATCAACATGAGCAACCACTGAAGGAAAAGGACAAAAAGAAGTCACATGCGATCACTATTGGCAATGTTGAATATGACAACGATGTGGTGGAATGATTAAGTGTTTATGTAATGGGATTCCAAAATAATGTTGTATCATTGAGTATTGCAATATTTATTAATGTGGTATTCAATGTGATTGAGATATTTTTTGGAAATAAGATTATATGCGCATAATGAAGGGAAAACGAGAAAATGAAATGTTTAATAGTATTCATGAGCTCATTATTGATATAAGGACTAAGTGATATCATGGTTTGATTATAAAGAATTTTGAGGATTTTGGTATGTGGAAAGTGTTAACGTTTAACAGCATTCATGTTTTCACTAAGGTTCAATGGGTATTCAAGAGAATACATGATTAATGACTTTGAATGTTTAGAATGTGACCAACAAGACATATCTTATGATATATGGGGATCAACGATGGTATTAAATCTCTGGGTAATTATTTTCACTATATTATGAGAGTGGACTGCAGTATTATGGGTAAGCCTAAAGATTGGAATGGATTATGTTGGACATAAGTTAGTATTGTTTAAGGATATAAGTTTTTTTCTATATTATTGATGGGATGTTATAGTAATATAGTTTTAGAAAAAGGACAACCTGCAGGACGGGCGACAGCCCATCGCGTCGGACAAGGCTGTGGGAATCGAACCCACAACCGAAATGCGACTGGCCTTTATCGCCTACCACTGGCCTACAGGAAGTCCCTGTTTAGTAGAAACTAGTTTTATTTTATTAAGCGGTATGATATATGAAGTATAAGTTCATTTTTGGAACCATATACGATTAATCTAACCATAAGAAGAACTTATAACTTTTCAAACCTTTTGTTTGAGACAGATGGAATAACCCATCATTCTATTACATGATCTTCTAACACATCACGAATGACAAATTCAACTTCATTTCTTTAAGAGATGAAGTGGAAATTGTCCAAAGAACGACTAATGGTGCGACTATACCGAAATCACGAAAGTATTTCTTCTAATTCCAATTTCATCAACTTTAGGGAAACGATCTTGAAAACCAAAAATGTCATCCTAGTGCTCTTATATCTGATTAATCAGATGGTACATTAGATCGTCACAAATTTATGGATTTGTGATTGTTGGATTTTCCATAGCCATGTTCACTTCCACTCTCCATCAGAACATGATGGTTAGATTTTTCTTCCATATCCATATTTTCACCTATGTGGAAACCCAGTGATTAGTTTATTTGGGTAATCGTTACATTTCATACTTTAGTTTTTAAAGCCAGGTTTTGGTATTCTTTTTTATGATGTGGGTTTCTATTAAAGAAACTTTTGAATAGTAAACCATTTATAAACCCGACGAATTTCGAGGGCGAAATTCATTTTAAGGGGGGTAGAATGTAACAGCCCGAGATTTTATAAAAAAATATTCTTTTTAATTTTATTAATGTCTTGTGTTGTACGCTACACCAAAAAGAGCTTTCACAACACACATCCTTGACATTCCTTGCATTACACGCAATCGCGACCTTCCTCGATAGCGTGTGTAGTACGCAATACCGAGTTTCACTAAACAATGATATGCTATTAAAATATTATTATAACTAGCCGTTATGAATAGTAATAACCACCTTTTAAAATTTTAGAAATTTTAGCTCTCAAAATGGACTTCATTTTTGGATTCGGAATACCGAAATTAGCCTAGGGTGAAATTTTGGTATTTTTCTGAAAACTTTCAATTTTTGATGAATAGCGAAACCACTAAGTGGTAGGTTAAAAACTGAATTTTGCATAAAACATAATTTTACCACTTCTGTGAATGGAATTTCGAAAATCCGACAGACACGGTTGATATCAGTAAGTAAAATGTGGTTCAATGAGATAAAAATAATTTTTTGGTGAATAGTAACTTTTTACTTTTTTTACCATGGTTAATAGTAAATAGGGTATCTAAGGGTAAATATGATATTAATATTACCCTAACACATGTCCTAATTCTATTGGATAAGTGTAATTCGACCACAAACAAACTTAGGAATAAAATATGACCATTTAGGCCCACTTGGGTTAGATTAGGACATTTATTATTAATTTATTTAAAGAAGGGTTAAAATAGTTTAAATCAAAGTTTAATAAGTAAATTATTTTTAATATGGGGTTATACATAATATAAATTCGACTATAAATATTCTTTAGAAATCTAAAAAGATTTCCTACATAATGGTATTTTATTTATAATTTTTAGACATTAAATAAGTTAATTTATTTTTGACACAATAATGATGCAGTAATTATCTTATTAATAAAATATTGACATAATTGATGTTATAAACACAAAAATAAATGTAATTTGAGACTTTTTATGAATTCCACTAATTTTTTAGGTTACTATGATATATTATTGTTTATTTAATCAACTTGGTTCGAACATATAAATCGGTTATGACTTTCAAAAAAATCATATATCAAATAGTGTCAAAATTGACACAGAATAGTTTTTAAATCAAATATTATATTATTAATTGTTATTTTATTCCTAAAAATATAAGGTTCGGCCAAATGACTTAGATAAGGATATATATATTAATAATAAACAATTTGGGGTTCTTTTGGCATGTTATAGTAAGTGTATTAACCATATAGTGAAAGAAAACAAAAAGACATAGTAAAAGTTAAATTATTTAACTTAGGGTTAAATCTAATTGATAAGGTTAAAATAATACCCTAAACTTGTCTAAATCCTATTGGTTGATATTATTTCGACCCATCCCCACTTTAGCTTCGAAATAAGACCCTTTTTAACCATTATAAATCGATTTTGACATTAATATAAAATAATATTTTGAGGTATTCCTAAGGTGCCCCTCTCCTCCCTTATAAAAGGGCACCTCCTCACCCTCCTCCTCACACCAATTTGAGCACTCAAGCTCGGACAACCCCTGCCATTTTCTCCTCTCCACTTACCTAGAATAATCCTAGAGGTCCTGGTCTTCTTCAAAGACCAATCTTAGTTCCCTAAGTGGAGGATTCAAAGAGGCGTTCCAAAGAAGAGGTAATATCCATTACCGATCTTTTCAATTTCTTTCTTCTTCAACTTCTTCTTCTTTAGTTGTTTCATTATAAAGTAATAAAATCAGTATTACTTACATACGGATATGTTATTATAAATATTAAACAACCCTAATTCACCTTCTATCCATCCTACAGAAAAATGAAATCACCGCGCGTGCGTACGTACGGAATACCGTCTCCACGCCGTGGTGTAATCTATTTTCCACCACCACCTTAATAGGATGGGTATAATGGTGTAATGAGTAACTATATATGATTATTATAAAGTTATATTATACTTAAATAGTATAAATACACTTCAACACAATTCCACGACCATGGGAACGATATCATCGCTCGTGCGTACGTACGGACTACCGTCTCCACGACGCGATGAGATTCATTCTCAATGATTAACCATTCATGAATGATTATAAATTATATATAATAAGTACTAATGAAATATATGACATAATAATGATACTGGATTTATGTATATATATATATATATTTATGTCATCTACTTACTTCCATTCAAGACAATAAGGAAAGAAAAACAGCGTTCATGCGTACGTACGGACTACCGTCTCCATGAACGGTGTTGTTCATTTCATTTATCTATCTATTATATATATATATATACTGAATATATATGATATATAAATCATATTTTATATTCTGGAAGTAAGTAAATCATGATATAAGAAATAATAATGTCAAGAACAACAAGTCAAAACACCTACGATAAATGAAACGATTTTACCAAAAACGCTTCTTTAACATGGAATTTACAAAAGAACGGGTAATATAATGTCATAAGTGAACCATATATGATATCATAACAATGAATATGATTCTTTAATAAGTCAATGACATTATTTAAATCATTATACATGTGGTTCGGACACATACGAAGCAAATCAGACCTAAGGTAAGGGAAATATCACAATCTCACTTTTATCCAAGATTGTTTTTACTTTGGTAATTACTGGGGTGTATTTTATCATCCACATCCATGTTCCCTCAATATGTAATCTTATTTCCTTCCTTCTAAAATATTTTATATCCAATTTTACCCTTCGATATGTTTTTTGTAAAAGATATGAAATGAATCTTTTGTCGTTTTTCATACGAGGTATTTTTTGACTTTTCCGACAAAAGTACGAAAAGAATGTTTTTTTAACTTATATAACATGAATGGATTTTTAAAACATTATTTCCAAGAAGCTTACTTTACAAGTTTTCAAGTTTATTTTTAATCAACTTCTTTTATTTTATAATTGTATGATATTTTAAGAAAGGAAAAGTGTTTTTGAATTAGAAAGGATATTTTCCTCAAGAATGGAGTTCAAGTGTTTTATCAAAATTATTTTCCATCTAAGATAATAAAGGGTTCTGTTTTTATACCTATTATTACATTGATTTGATTATGTTGTTATGGAATTATTTTTATGAATTTCTTTTTCTTATATGAATTGTTTTATGATGTCACAATGTTTAAGAATCCCATTTTTATTACATGGGTTATGCAATGATGTATGATTTATGATTTTGTGGCACACATAATAATGGTATCATTTTGAGATGGGTGGGACCTATATCTCCCTCCAATGAATTGGGTAAAGATTTTATATCTCATGAGATAGACAGGGCTGGAACGGTAGGTTATACCGGTTTAGTGAAACAGGACTGAAACGAGGGTTACTCAATTCAGAAAGGGACTTTGTCCACTAAGATAGTATTGGAAATGAGTCTTGACTAACAAGAAATTATTCTCTATGATTATGTGTGAATGACACAATGTTTCATGTTTTATGTTATGATTATTGTGATTACATTTCACTGCCATGATTTATCCCATGTTATGAAATTATGCTCTCTTTTGCAGGTTAAGATTTCCAAAATGTTATGTTCTTATGAATACGATGTGATTGATATTTCTTTTGTTTACCCTTACTGAGCATTTGAGCTCACCCTTTTATGTTTTCTTTTCCCCAGGATATAAAAAAAGGTTTTAGGTAAAAAAAAGGAAGATCGTTATAGGATATTTTGAAGATCTTTCACCACGATTAGAAGATTACGTTCCGAGTTTCCAAAGACACTAAACTATTACGATCCTTGTGTGTGTGTTTTTGTTATGTACTAAGTATTCCGAAAATGTAATGTAATGTCAATGTACATCAGGCTTCGGGTCTCTACATTGGTTTCCCAGTTGTATTGTTATTTTTATTCAATGTAATTCAATTACATCCAAGAACTCACGCATTTTGAAAACAAAAACCAACCCATCCCTAATCACTCAAAATGCTTACCCCACCATGGTAAGGGTAATAGATAATAACGAGGAATAAAAATTCATTACAAATCTATGAAAAAAATTAAATTAAATAAATAATGCAGAAATGTTTTCTACTTGATGTCCCATAAGGAATGTGATGGAATGAGATGCATTGAGAGGGAGGAGCTCCCCTACATCTATAGCCAGAATCGGTCCCCTGAATGATTACACATTTTATATCCATTAAATGAAGTCTTCAGGCACCTCACGATTCATTAATGTTGTTTTGTAATTATATTGGGCGTTTCCCCTCAAAATCTTAGTGTAATTGGATAAGAATTATGAGATTTATGCCAATTTTACTCTTATAATTTATTATGTCCAGTTAGACTCCTCAAATAAAAAACCTCTAGATTATAATGCTTTAATGACCACTAAAACAGCCAATTCACACATCTTCACCTTCATGAAATATTTTGAAAACATTTTGGGCCTCTATCCACCAAATTTCGTAGCCTTTGGTTGCACTATTAACGAGTTATGGACCCCACACCAAAACATGGAAGATGTGTAAACAATTTTCATGGTCCAAATTGTGATATTATTTTGAGATTCCTATGGCCGATTATACTTTTGGTCAAGAACTATGAAATGAAACCATGGATGTGTAAAATCTGTAAAATAGATAATTTTTCTATTTTAATTAGTGTAGAAAATTTTATGGCCAAAACAAAGAAATAATTAAAAACACTTAAAAATCCCAAATTGGCCATTTTTACTCTTAACCACAAAATATCACTGATATCATAACATGAGGAAACTTATCATATAGTAACACTTTTTGGTATTTAAAACATTGATATTTAACGTATATTAATTTAAAATATTTAATGTATCAAAAAGAAAATTAAAAATCAACTAGACAATCATATATCCTAGAATAAGTGTTAAAAATGAAGAAAAACAATCATGATCCATATAGTATAACAAATAAATAAAATTTAATTACATAAAAATATCATATCCTTTTAAAACCCAATCATGCTCACCCTTCATGTTAATAAAATATCCTTATATGTCCATAATTATTTTTAAAAAAATTACAATCATGTACAACCTATATGTTATGAAAAAACTACATTTATGTACACCATATAAGATATTACAAAAATACATGTATGGAAACCATTTACATTTTTAGAAAAAATACTAGCATGTCTACAATGGTTATTCTAAAAAACTACATATATAACCATGATGTAATTTGTTAAAAAATGTATGTAAATACACAATTTTTATTTATGGAAAAATGAAAACATTCCCATGATTATTTATCACATGAGTTTAAATGTTTTCACAAAGAATTAGAGGTATTTCAGTAACAAAAAATGGTTTAGTTATTTATTTAACCCAAAACATATTTGGGATTTATCATACCTAGACCTTCCTAGTGTTTTATTAGACCCAACCCATAATAGGGATTTTTTAGACACAAATCATATCATAATTATAATCCATACTCATATGTTCCATTAAAAAATCAATCCAATATCGTAACATGAAGAACCAAAATATTGAAATGGGTTACATGTAATTTCATTATGGTACCTCATATTATTATATTGAAACTAGATCAATTTATTCAAATAAATATATCACCCAATATCTTTTTTAAAGTAATTTATTATTTTATTAATAAAATATACCTCTATGTGATCTATATATTTTATAGTTGATGAATTAAATGGATGATAAAATTAATGATCTCTTGAAAATTTTCTTTACATTATTGTAAAAGGTGTTGTGTATCACATTCCTATCGATAAATATTGAATGATTGAAAACTAATACTTTTGAAAATCAATATTTCTAAAGTAATAATAATTAATGAATCCTTGAAAAAGAAGAAATGGCTTCATAAATATTAAGTAAAAATATTTTGAATTCAATAAATTTTCAAAAAAAAATCAATAATGAATCTTTGATACAGCTCTAATGGTTTTAAAACATGAATATATATTATTTTGAATAAAATATTGTTTTTATTGAATCATTAATAATAGAGCTTCAATAATGATGGAAGTGTGGGGTAAAAATTATTCAAGGTAACATTGAAATTTTTTAGGTTGATTGTGTTTGTTGACATGATAGGTTTCCCAGGTATGTTGTGGAACTCCAGATATAATTTATACATGATTTTTTGAAAAATATTTAATACAAAGGGAAATATTTATTAGAACTAGTTCAGAAAATTACTTACAGAATAAGACATAATTTCCCAATTTTTTCGAAAATATTTTTGGTCCAAAATTTAAAGGATGGATAATAATCATGAATGATTTATTTCCATGATGTCCCTGTAAAAGCATAAAAAATTCATGTGTTTTATGAAGACATGAGATTGTGAATGTTGTTTATAATGGCTTACAATATTTTATAGTAATCTCTATGATTGCAAGTTGATTTGAGAGTGGAGAATTTTCATTGAGCTTCGTGAGATAGAAAGCACCATAAATGAAATTGGAGAGAATCATCAAATGGGGATGAAGTTTATGTAAGCTTTTAAAATTGAACAAAATTACTATAAATAGGCCTTAACCTATGAAAAATATAGAGAGGCTTAATTACGATCCTAATACTCTGAATATGTGGAGGTGGTTTATGAAATAGGTTATTAAAAAAAGTTCAAGATGAAAGTTGTTTCGTGAGGGATATAAACACCGACCAAAATGTTTGAGCATTATAGAATTTTTGAAGTATCAAAGGAAATAAAAAGTTAAAATAAAATTTTTGAACATAAAAAAGACTTGTTGAGATTCATGAAATATGTTCTCTTCAAAAAAAAGTGGAGTCTTCATGAAGATTTTTTGAGCTTCATAAATGAAGTGTGCTTCATGAATGTAGTGAGAATCATGACAGTGATTAAAAGGTATTTCCGAGTGAATCTGTGGTCAATTGATATTCATCAAGTTGTTGAAAGGGCAAATTAAATAGAGAACCAATCTATATTTTAGGATGAATTTATTATTAATAATTAAGGGACCTAAATTTTCATAATCTATGGGTTAATATCTTGAAAGGAAAATGTGGAAAGGAAGAGGATGAAGGTCATCCTTTCCACCAGTTGTGAGCTAGAGAAATAGTCTCAGGATGTTACCCTTGGGAATATAGTGAGTCGACTCAAAACCATATAATGTTAGTGATCTCAAGAATATAGGTGATTTTTCATGAACCATGTAATATATAAGTTATCTATAGTGGATATGATACATCATCACATCACTGTTGTATGCTCCTTGTAGGCATCCTAGTGAGGAAGAACCATGTTAAATTACAATTTATCTTGCATGATCTATTTCTTATTTATACATTGTAATGTGAACGTGAGACACTAGTTTTTTGTTTAATAATGATTCATGATTCGATGTGGTAGTTTTTTTAATCACGCATACCTTCATTCACCCCCCCCCCCCCTCATGGAATTTAACCACATTAGTCAAACAATTGGTACCAAAGTGAAAGGGTGACTTTAAATGGTTATCTCTTAGTAAAATAAATGGAAATTTCCCATCACAAAGGGATTATATTAATTGATGTAAACAATTATTAATTCTGTAAGAATCCGATGTAGTTCTTTTTCTGATCTATATGAATGCATGTGTTTACAGTAGCGATCAGTGGAATTTATTCATATATCAATCGTTGTGCATTATCAAAAGATGATTGAAGGGAATTTTATGCATATTCTAAAGGAATAAATTATTTAGTGGGGAACCTATTAAATAAAATATATATTAAGTTAATTTCATGTAATTAATCAAATGTTATGTGGGAAAAGTTTATGAATATTTATTATGGTGACTCAAAAAATCAAAGAAGCAAAGAAAAAGGTTCATTGGACCATGTATGAGTTTCTCAAAATTCACACAAATGTGTCTACTTATGCATGGTCTGACGAGGTAAAAGTTGTTATGGAAGAGATGAATGGACTTATAGAAATTATTGAAGATCTAAATTTTTTCATGTGAATCTATAGAAGACATCCACTTCAGTTTAATATGAAATTGTATGTATTTTAAGATAAAGACCCAAACAAGCTGAAAGTTATTATATATCCCGGTACACTTGATACAAATTATAGGATAAATAATGATAATGAGTTTTTGGAAATGAAAATTCAAATGTGGCATTTTAGCCTAGGAAGGATCTCACAATTGAAGATGGTCTGGAAGAAGAAGAGACAGATGAGGTGATGCCATTATTTTCCTCTAAAATTAAAATAGAAAAATAAAATTTTAAAGGGGAACTCCCTCTTGTATTCTTTCTATGTGAAAAGTTTGTAAGTCTTGTATCTAATATCCCCATGAAGTATGAAGAATATGGATAATATGAATTTTAAATTCTTTTGATGAAGTCTTAAGAATAAGTGAAACATGAGAAAATTATTAAGAGAAATTTCTTCTGAATGAAAAGTCTACATTCAAAAGATGATGATATTTTAGAAGTATCTGAGAAATAAGAGTTAGCAGAATACATGGAACATGATGCATATATTTTGGTGGCGGTTGTCAAAAATTCCTAAAAGGGGAAGAAAGCTACAATAATGAAGGATATATTGATGAAAGATTTGACCTTTAGGTAGATTTAGAAGATGATCTTGTACCAATATATGATTAGAGAGCTAAAGTGAATAAATAATGAATTTTGGTTCATGATTTCATACTTCATATGCAATAACTGAAAGAAAATTATTATGTAAGAAATAATGAAATTGAAAAACTGAAGTCTTTAGTTTCATAGAGAATGGATTATAATTTTTAGTTCAAGTTCAAAATCAAATAACAAAAAAGTAAAATCATAAGTTTGACTAACACAGGAAAAGATAAAATAAATAATACGGTATAAATCTAAGATGAAGTCATTGGTGTGAAGAAAAATTTATATGACTGGGAAAAAATCATGACTCTCAGTAAGACATCAAGAAAGTAGATCATTCTAGATACAAAAAAATGAATGTGGAGCAAAGGGTAGCATCATAACCAAAGAAATAGTCATATCCAAATTATGTGGCTAGTATGAAGCTTGATCAAAAAAATAAATCAGTAACTATTTAAGTCCGAAAATAAGAACCATTTCTACGATTGAAGATTGATTTGGGAATGAATAAAAACCAAATGATTTAGAGAACCCATGGGAGAACTAGCAGTGTAGTATTCCCACATAGTAATGCACCCCTTGTCAGATGTTATTATAGGTAAATATGTGACACTCAAAAAAATTCAATAAAATATCTAATAGGTGTTAAAGGGAAAAAGACAAATAGAAGAATCTATAAAGAACTCAATATTCTTGAACACCATTGGATGGTCACCATTTTAGGTGTAGAGGATTAAAGAACATAGAAATAATCTCATCAACAATGTAGATAAAAGTACTAAAGAAGATTGAATGTGTTCATAAGAAAAAATTAATTGAATCATCAATTGAACTAAAAATGATAAATTGGGTCTCATATATTTAGGTAGAAGTTAGTATATCCTTTCCTGAGGAAGAAAATTATTATCAATCAACATCGGGTATGGTTTTTAAAAACATGGATCAAAATTAAAATTGATGTGTATGAAGTAATTATAAAGATTTCATTTAAAGCATCATATATCACTTGAATAAATATCATTTTTAGTACATTCACCTCACATACGATTGGAAATAAGAATCTAGTGACTTGAATTGTGTTTGATAAGGATGGTATCATCATATTTTTTCATAATGAAGTCATAGTTATTTTTGGCTTGGGAAATTTCATGTCTGGGGGAAAAGATGTGAGATGATAATATGTCATTATTATTGAATTACTTAGTCACAAACTGCTAATATTAAGTGAACTTTGTGACTCAGGACATTGAGTAATACTTTTAAGGAAATTTACTATCATTTCAGAAAAATATTGTGAAGTTCTTTTGATAGTAAATCATACAACCACTCTATAAATGAAAACCTTTTCAAATAGTTTAAAACAATTAGTATATTAAGAACATTTTTTTGGTTTTTAAATTTTTTTTGTATTTTTTGATAACTAACCATTTTTTATGAATGTTTTTGATATACATGAATATTACGTCGGTGGTTGTAGGAAGCTGGGCTCTATTGTTGAGAAATAAAAAAGTTTATGAGTTTAAAGAAGTTGGTGAGCTTAAAGGAAGTTACTGAGTTTGAAGGAAGTAACCGAGTTTAAAGAAGTTTTTGGTCTTAAAGAAAGTTACTAAGTTTGAAGGACGTTACTGAGATTCAGTAATTTGATTAGATTAAGAGTATTTCTTGATTTTTAAAGAAGTTATGGAGTATGAATATTGTTGTTGGGGACTATTTTGTTCCTAAAAGTATCTTTAAAAATGATATTATTGAAGAGTTAGAAGTTGGAATGTTTCTCAAAATTTCTAAACAACTCCGATGATGATTTTAGGATTTCAAAGATCAAACAAATCATGAAAAGTTTCAAGATAAAAGATATATTTGAAATTGAGAAGAGGTTTGACAACATTAAATGAAGATCATTCTGATGAAAGGAAGATCTAGAATTCTGAGCAACATTCTGAGAAAATTTTGATCCAAAATTATGAGAAACATTTAAAGAAATATCAGATCCAGAATTCGAATTAACATTCTGATAAAAATAAAATCAAGAACTATGAGAAATAATTTGGGAAAAATCAAATCCAGAATTTGATCAACATTCTGAGAAAAATTGGATGCATAATTCTGAGAAACATTCTATGAAAAATTGGATCTATAATTCTGAGAAACATTCTGTGAATAATCAGAATGAGAATTCTAAGCTACATTCTATAAAAAATGATCCATAATTATGAACACTTCGAAAACTAATTTCTTAGCAATAGAGAACATGATTTCTAAGAAATTCAAAACCTGATTTTTGAGAAATTCAGAACAAGATTTATAATAAATTTGGACAATATTTTTGAGAAATTCAGATCCTAGTTTCTAAAAAATTTGGAACCTAATTTCTGAAAAATTTAAAACCTACTTTCTGAGAAATTCAGAACCTCATTTCAGAAGAAATCATGACTTGATTTCTGAGGAACTCAGAACCAGACTTCAAAGAAATTCATTACCTAACTTTTGAGAAATTCTGAACTTGATTTTTAATCCTTATGTAACATAATTTAAAAACAATTTAAGTCCTAATTTCTTTGATATTCGGAACCCAATTTCTAAGAAATTTTAAACCCAATTTCTGGGCAATTTTGAACCTAGTTTTTATGAAAATTTTAACCTGATTTCTGAACTATTCAGAACCTAATTTATGAAAATTTTGAAACCATTTTCTAAGCATGTTTCTGCGAAAAAATGATCTCCATTTCAGAGAATGATTCTAATGAAACCTGAACCACATTTCTAATCATGTTTTGGATAAAAAAATTAACCACTTTTCTGATCATGTTTCTGATATAAAGTGAAATACAATTTCGAGGATATTTCTGAGAAAAACTGCACCACATTTCTGAGCATGTTTTGGTGATAATCGGAACTAAATTTTAGAGAATGATTATAAAACAGTCAGTATCAAGATTCATCATTATCAAACCTAAATTTAAACATTGTATAAATCATGAATAAATTTAAGGAAGATTGATGTAGTAAATGATTGATGATTAAGTAATGGAGATTTTATGAGTTTTTGAGATTTGAGGAAGCTGGAAATATTTACATGTTTCCAACCTTTGTTCACTGAGTTTTCTATAAATATGTGCTTAGTTCATTCTCTCATTTTTAACATTCAAAAACCTTTAAAAATAAGATAGGTGGAGAAATAAAAGTGAATGGTTTCCAATATATAGACAATGTTTTATTTGAGTGTTTAAGGAAAGAAAAATGTTGGAACCATCCTTACCATACAGATAAGATCAGACTTAGAAAAATCTGACAGAGGATTCAGATTGATCATTTGTGGAGTAGATTCAAAAATGATTTTATTCTCATGTTTGGATCAACTGTTATTTAAGAAAATATTGTAAACTGGAAGGAGTCCATATAATATATCATATCATGAGATAGAGTGTTTCTAACAGGATTCGAGATATGTTCTCTTCAGTTTTACATTATATTGGATTTTCACTGACCCATGATAGTGGATATGGAAAAGAAATAGGTTTTCACATTGAGGTTGAACCTTGTAAATCGGGGGTTACATTCTTTCATGACTACAAATTCATAATTAAGTATTTTTAAATGGTTCATAGGGAAATAAACCTTAATAGGTTCCATGGGTTAGGTTTCTTAAATTTTTGAAATGTATAAAAGTGAACAACTAATTCATCCCCCCTTATTAGTTTTTATTCAATCCATAGAAATAATTGTTGTATTAGAGTGAGGTTCCAATATTTAATATTTATCAAATTTAATATCAATTATTTCCATAGTAGAGTAATTTATACATTTTATGGAAGGAATTATTGTAGATGGAGAAATATAATGATTCATTATCTCCTATATCTTGTCCTTCAAGTTGTTAATGTTGTGACTATCGGTTTCCCATATTTGGAGAAAGATTCTACTATGAAATTTGCTGATAAGTGAATTATAGATGTTGATAGAAATGATATAATTGATATTATTATGTCTTTATCAGAAACTTTTTATCTGAATTTGATAGGTATCAAAACAACAAAAAGCATGTGGGACCATGTGGAAATTGTTTTTGAAGGAAATAAAAATTTCAAGGGGGCCAAGCTATAAATCTGTCATAGTAAGTATGAATACATCATAATTAAAAATGATGAAACTATCATTGAATACATCTCTAGAGTTAATGAAATTGTGTGAAAACTCAAGGGATTCAATGACGTCATTGAATATTTCACAATTGTGAACAAACTTATGAGAAACTTTCAGGATATGTTTGGATAAAAAATATATGCCATAAAATATATGTATGATTTCCTCTTGATGAATTTCATAACATTATTATTTCTTATGAAACGAAGAATGCTCCCATCATTAAGAATAAAATAAGAGATGAAATTTCTTTTGAGGCCATAAGAAAGATGAAAATACATGAAGTTGATAAAGACTCCTTGCGAATCTGATTACAGAGAAGATGATAAGATAAATGAAAAAAACATGTCTCTTATATATAAGATCTATCAATAATGAAATGTAAATCAAGGTGGAAAAATTTATCAGAAGTGTTTTGAGTGTGCTAGAATCCAGCATTGTTCTATGAATTATCCCAGGAAGAAATGTAGAGAATATTGAGATGATTTCGATGAAAAATTTCCATGGAAGAAGTGGAACAAAAATGATAAAGAGGAGAAGTCTTACTTGAAATTCAAGAAGAAGTCCTTCAGAAATAATGGAAGCATTTCGAGAAATATGGTTGAATAAGACATAATAGGTGATAATTCATCTGATGATTAAAGTTCACAAAAATTCAGAATCATAAATGAAAATGATGAGAAAACAACAGAATCCCCAAATGGTGAAGAAGGTGGTCAAAAATATTATAGACAATATCACCTCAGAATGAAACTCATTTCATTTATTGAGAAATAAAAATCTCCCAATAAATAAATTATAGTAATGAAGAACAACCAGGAAGATGTTTCTGATGTATGAAAATATGTCCTCAAGCTGGGAGGATGAATAAATTAAAGATATTATAATGTACACACATAGAAATGGTGAACCGGTAAAGGTCATTGAATATCATATCAAGAATATGGAATCTAAATAAGAAGAAGTTAACAAGTTGCAATTAAAACTTCTTGAGTCCAAAATTACCCTGAGTAGGATGAATGAAAATAGCAACAAAGCTTTAGATATAAAAGATGAGACCTCTAAAATGGCAGTGAATGGTCATTATGAGAATCAGGTGAAATATTCTCTTACCAAAAATAATGTTTCATCTAATTCTTCAAACATTTCAGGATTAGGAAGGAGTGTTGGGAAAGATTGGGTGGAAAAGGCTGTGATAAACCTATCAAATCTACAAAATTTGAAACCTCACTTAATGGAAAAGATGGTCTATATCCTAATAATGTTATTTCTATCATAATTTACCAACCTCAACAATGTTTCTATATATAATTATTAATATTTATTAGAAAATTATGATTTTAGGGATATTTATTGTGATTTGGAATATATGGGAATAGAGATGATATTTTTTGGAAAAATTTATCTCACCCCGAAGAAGCATTGTGAAATGTTGAAGAAATAGTCAAATGAGAATGACTAAAATTCCTCACTCATAGAAAATTGAATTGGTGAATTCTCAAGATGTCACAAACTGTCCAAAAAAGAATCAAATTGAATTTAAAAAAGATGTTTGTGGAAGATGTTATCTATCTGTTCATCATGGTGAAATATGATAGACACACCATCCAGAACAAGCATCTTATGATAATAAGAAAAATTAAGGTGAAATAAGAAAGTGTTTGAGGGGGAATTTGTTGTTGGGACATCATTGAATGCAAGTAAGGGTAATAGCCCATGGATTCTTGATAGTGTTTGTTCTTCACATATGGCAGGTGATATAAAATTCTTGGATCATGTTTAAAATAATTATTGGTGAGCGGTTACTTTTGGAAATGATTTTTCCTTAAAATCAAATGGAATTATAACGACCGATGAATCAGAGAAAATTAAATCTAATGAATTATTACTTGTTGAGGGTGTAAAAAAACTTACATAGTGTAAGTTAAGTTTGAAATGATGAAAATGAAGTAATCTTCATAAACGATTATTATTTCATCAAATGTGTGAAAAAATTAAAAGTCATAACAAAAGGAGAAAGAACCAAATGGAATATCATTCAAATTAGAGAATCCAAAAACTATTGATATTTAAGTGCTAATGATGAAAACATGTTTTGGCACCGAAGAGTTGGACCCCAAGGATTGGAGAACATGAATAAGATTTCTAAAGTAGATGTTTTTTGAATTTTCATAAATTGAAAATTAGAGATGAAGATGTTTGTATTAAATTCCACAAATGAAAGATGACTAACCAAATTCATAAAAGAGTTGAGATTCAATATTGAAATCAACTTGAGCTTATTAATTCTGATCTGTATTGGCCAATGAGACATCAATCAAAAATAAATTTTTTATACTTTATCACTTTTTTTTGATGATTTCACATTGATAAATAACATCACGTTTATAAATCACAAGTCAGAGGCTATTGAAATGTTAAAATTATTCAGAAAAGATGTTGAGAAATAATTGGGGGTTTTCATAAAGAAGCCGAGAATAGATAATGGTAGTAATTTCTCAAATAATGAATTTGAATCCTTTATAAGAAATCATGGTATTAGAAATCAGTATAGTCCTCCTTATACTCTACAAAAAAATGGAGTACCAATAATGAATAATATGAGCATGGTGAAAATGAGAAGATGTATGTTATAAGAATACAAACATTCAAAAAAAATTGGAGAGAAGTTTTTAGTACTGCTATACATGTTCAAAATAGATGCTTGTTTTGACTTGAAACCAACATTACTTCTTATGAAATTTGTTATAAACAAAATATCCACATAGAAATACTTTGAAGTCTTTGGTTGTCCCTGTCTGCTTAAATTAAAAAATGAGGATTTTAGAAATATTGATGAGAAAGATGAGGAAGGATATTTCATGGTTTATTCATCAAATGGGAGAAGATAAAAATGTTGTAAAAATGATTACTAAATATGGTGGACTCATATGATTTGTATGTAATTGAAAATAAAATTTCCTTAAAAAAATTGTTGAGAATGATGAGGATGAGAAATTAAAAAAATCAAACAATATGGAATGTTATCGAAAACAACCTCATCATTATTAAAATGAGACACTTAGTGAAGAATGTGATTTTGGGGAAGAATATATAATATTTCAAACATTACCAAAGCATGTTGAATCTAAAAAAATTATTGGGAATCCGAAGGCTCTAGTTCAGAAAAGAATGAAGATGGGATTAGAAAATTAGATTTCACTTGTCTCAAAAGTTGATCTAGAATCTATTTTAGAGGCTTTTCAACATAAATAATGGGTGTATGCTATTAATTATGAGTTGGATTAGATTGAGAATAATAAAACATGGAAACTTGTTCCAATGGCCACAAATAAAAATGTTATCGAAACCAAGTGGGTTTATAGGGGTAAATTGAATGAGCGTAGAGAAGTTTCATGAAATGAATAAAGACTTGTTGGTAAAGGATATTCATAGGTGGAAGGTGTGTATTTTGATGAAAAAGTTTCCCCTATAGTAATGATAGAAACCATTAAAATGTTTCTTGTAGTGGCTGCCCATTAGAATTACAAGGTATATCATTTGGATGCAAACCCATCCTTCTTAAATGGTGAGATTGAATAAGAAGTTTACATTGATGAACCTAGTGGGTTATTACATGATTAGGATAAAACCAATGTTTTTAAATTGATGATATATTAGAATGAGCTGAAATAAGATCCACATGATTGGTATTCAAATATTGATAATTTTATTGAGAAAGTTGAAATTTTCTAAAGGAAATGGTGATAGCAACAAGTCTATAAAAAATGATGACTCCAGAACTATAGTTGTAATTTTTTATTTGGATGATATAATTTCTGGTGTGGATGATGAAAGTGTTTGTGAAGAGTTTTCTGAAGATATAAAGAAGAAGAATGAAATTTCAATGTTGGGGGAATTAACATTATTCATTGGCTAACATGTTCAATAAAAAAAGATATATTTTCTTATATTAAGAAAAGTATTCGAAGGAAATTTTAAAGATGTTTGGAATGGAATAATAAAAATATGTTTCAACTCAAATTTTACTGAGCACATAGTTTGAAAAAGATAAATCTAGAATAAGTGTGAATCAGAAATATCTTTAGAAGTTGATAAGAAGACCTCTTTACCTTATATCTTCATGGCCTGATATTGTTTATGTTGTGACATTATATGCTGGGTATCAAAGTAATTCAGAAGAATTACATATGTTGGCTAAAAAGAGGACTCTGAGAAATGTTAAAGAAAAAGCTTCATATGGATTGGTATGCAAAATAAACAATGTGTTAATGTTTCATACATACATTAATACTTATTGGGTTGGGGATTTTAATGATAGAAAATTAAACATAAGAGGAACATTTTTTTAGGTTAATGTTGTGTGAGTTCGCATAGTATGAAACAATGTTCGGTAACCTTGAGCATATCTGAATCTAAATACGTTGTAGATAAAGAAATCTTGTATTCAAATGATGTGGATGAAAGTTCAACTAGGAGATTTAAATCTAAAAGTTTCTAAACCATTGAGGATACTTTTTGATAATCAGAGTAAAATTTATCTTTCTAAGAATCCTTTCCAACACTCATGATCAAAACACATTGATATAAAATTTCACTTCTTAAAAAAGAAAGTTACTACTGGAGATGTTTTATGGAATACACATATACAATGATTCTGATTTCTGATATCTTTAAAAAAGTAAGGTTGGGGGAATGGTTTTTCTAATTGAAGCTGCAACTCCATGTTCGGCCTCCTCTAATATCTTCTTATACCTCATATGGAATTTCCCTCTACTATGATTTGAATTATGTTAACAAAGAAGAAGATTAAAAACAATGATTTTACATTGTAATAAGTTTTAGTTAGATTTATTTTTTGAATCTAAATCTGTGTTTATTATATAATGGGGGATAGAAAAACAAATTAGAGGAAAAAAACTGAGATGAAGATATATAAAATTATAGTGGTAGTTTGAGTAAGGTGTAGTTTATCATTACATGGATGCAAAATTTTCTTCCCACTGAGGGATTGAAATCCTTCAAAACATTATTTTATCCTGTAATGTGGTGTCAAGAAACTCTTTTTAGAGAATGCCTATATTTTGAAAAAAAAATTAAATCTTGTGTTGATGAAAACTTTTGTCATATAATAGTTTTTAGCAAAGGTTGTCCACAAATCCAAAGGGGGGTTGAAGAACCATTGTTGTTTTTTATTTTAACAATGTATTTTATTTGTTGAAAAGTAACATTTTTTTTGAATAATGTATTTGATATATCGGAAGATGAGGTTCGTGGTTGGTGGATGTTTTTCTCTATTATTGAGAAAGAAAGAAGTTTATGAGATTAAGAAAGTTTTTGAGCTAAAGGAATTGGATGATTTTGATCAGAGGTAAAATTTTAAGGATTTTTATTATCATAAATGATATTATGAGTTTGAATGATGTTTTTGAGTTTGAAAAAAGCTGATGAGATTGAATATAGTTGATAACGTCCTTTTAGTTGCGGAAAGAATCGTGAAAAAGGATGTTATTGAAGATTCAAAAGATAAAAAGTATCTATAACATTATATAAAAACTAGATAATTCTTTTATAATCTCAATGTTAAGAAAAATTATAATAAGTTTTGTGATAAAATCTTTTGAAGAAATGGTGTTGAGGTTTGAAGACTTTTAATGAGAAACATTATGGGAAAAATCATATCTATAAAACTGAATAAAATTTTGAGAAAAATTATACCCAAAATTATATGTAACATTTTAGGATAATTCAGTTCTATAATTATGAGAAACATTTAGAAAAAAAATCTTCTATAGAATTCTGAGAAACATTACTAGAAAAATTTGATATAGAATTATGAAAAAAAATTGGGAAAATAATATATATAATTCTGAACAATTTGGAACCAGATTTTTGGAGAATTTGGATCTTTATAAAGAAGAAATTCGAAACATGATCTCAGATAAATTCATAACCCGTTTTCAGAGTAATTCAGAACCTTATTTCTAAGCAATTATGAACCTGATTTCTGAGAAATTATGAACCTGGTTTCTGAGAAATTTAGAACCTAATTTCTGAACAATTCTTAACATGACTTCGGAGGAATTTAGAACCTTATTTCTGAGAAAATCAGAACCTTATTTTTATGAAATTCAGAACCTCATTTCTAGGCCATTGAGAAAAATATTTCTGAGAAATTTTAAACCATATTTCCGAGAAATTCTGAACACAATTTCGGATAAATTTTGAATCTGAATTATAAAAAATTTAGAACCAGATTTCTGAGCAATTCGTAACCTGATTTCTAATAAACATTAAACGAGATTTTTGAGTAATTCAAAAATATATTTCTGTATAATTCAGAACATGATTTCTAAGAAATTCAGAACCTGGTTTATATGAAATTTGGAACATGATTTCTGAAAAATTCGGAACCTAATTCCTGAACAATTCAGAATATGATTTTTGAGAAATCTTATGATAATAACTAAACCACATATCAGATCATGTTTCTGAGAAAAAATGAACTACTTTTCTGAGTATAATTCTTATAAAAATTGAACCACATTTATTATCTTGATTTTGAAAAAAAACTAAGCCACTTTTCTGAGCAAGTTTCTAAGAAAAACTAAACAACAATTTTGAGCATGTTTCTATGAAAAATGAACCACATTTATGTGTATGTTTCGGAGAAACTGTAAACTATATTCCTGAGCATGTTTCCAAAAAAACCTAAAACAATATTTGGTATTATCAATACCAAATTTCAACTATGCATAAGTCTTAGTGAAATTTAAGGAGGTTTGAATAATTCATATATTGAATATTAAATGAAACTGATTTTTAGGGTTTTTGAGAGTTGAGGAAGTGGGAAGGATTTTCAGGTTTCCCTCCCTTGTTCTTTGAGTTCCCAATAAATATGTGCTCAGAACATTCTCTCATTTCAAAGATTCATACATAAAAAAAGAGTTCTAGAGAATTCAAATTTAAAGGTTCCCACTATATTGAAGAAGTATTCTTTGAATGTTAAGGAATGGAAAATCGGAACTATCCTTACCAAACTCAGTTTATTGAAATCATCCAAATCGGACCAAAGATTCATACTGAGCATTTTGGTAGAAGATTAAAAATAGTTTTTTATTCATGTTTTTAGATCAATTATTCTTTAATAAAACATTTTAAACTTATATGATCCAGTATAAACATTCATATCCGGATATAGATCGTGTTTAATGGGATTTGACACAAGTTGTGTTCAACTTTTCTTTATTGTGGAATTCCTTAGTCCCACGAGAGTTACTATGTATGGGACATAGGTTATCACACAGAGACTGAACCTTGTAAATTGTTTGGGCCTTTATTTCTTTACGACTCTTTCATGTTTATGTAGTTGTAAAAGTTTGATAAAAAATGAAATCATAAGAGGTTGTAGGGGTAATGATTCTTAATGTATTAGAACTTATAAAATGTGAATAACTGATTCACCCCTCCCCCCACATTTTTTATTATATCCTTACAACATTAGTATAGGAAGGATAACCTTTGGTATAGTTTATACCAAAAAATCGCCCAAACCATGTGTCATAGTGTCATTCGGAAATGCCTATATCGACGGTTCATTGTGAACTGATGGTATAGGGTATTATAAATTTCACTTTATCAAAGTTTTCACTATGAACGGTTGGTATACCCTTATAGAAATGGTTCATAGTGAACTTTTGGATAAATCGTGTACAAATTGTTATAATACTATTAGTATAGATCCCAACCTCACGGTAAGCTACAACTCCTCCCAGCCGATTGAATATAGAACAAGTATCACTGAACGAAAATACATAACCTATACCAAAAATAAAATAGATACTGTGACCAAATAGAACCTGAAATCCAATAGAACATGCAGTGCAAAAAAATCATGCTAAAATTTCCATTTCAAACATTAGATAAATTCATTCAGAACAATTCGTCAAACTGTAAATGTCATACAAATCTGTCAAAATGTAAAGGATCAATTTTCCCACATCACAATCACAATCATCACTATCATTTTAACCTCATCCAGGTCCTCATCCTCTCCCTTGGCATCATCTACACCATCGTCCTCATCCTCACCCTCACCCTCAGCCTCAGTGTCTTCCTCTTCATCTTTATCACCCTCTTCCTCGTCATAATTATCTCCATCTCCATTACTAAGAATCTCATAATTCTGACCACCACTAGGCCTACACACTAGTGCAGTATATAATATATATATTGTTGAAATATATGTATGACGATTAATTTATGACTCTGGTGGTAGTGATGGAAATAAAACATCCTTCAATTTCATAAATTAGTGTTTTCCATTTAATTCCATTCTTCCACAAGTATGGACCTTTTGCATCCATTTAGGATTTAGCCATAGCCTATTTTTCCATTGAATTTTCTTTTTCCAAGTTATTTCCACTATAAATGGAACCTAGTGTTGGATAATACCTCGTCGAGAATATACTCTGACCTAGTAAATACCATACACTTTCATGGTGTGAATCTCCAAAAAAGTGATTTCAATTATCATTAGGCCTAATGTTTCTAGCTTCTTGGGCATCTAGGACATCAAAAGTAGACTAGTTAAAAATTATTTTTAACATATATAATAGATTTTAAAAATTGAAATAAATAGTGTAAAACTTGAAATATCTTGATGTGTCATCTTGTTAACCATGATTCCATATTTTTTATTTATACTCGAGGAAGACAGTTTTCCTCAAGGCACACATCCTACAATATTCAAAACCTACCTCTATAATTAAATTTTATTTAAGAGACCATAATTGTGAATAGGTTACTAATAAGTAATATCATAACTATAATCAGATGGATATTAAATCTAATAGAATCTGAAATGAAAAAAATATGGTAGCTGAATTATAACATATTATTAATGAATGGAATATCAATATATATAACATATATATAAGTGAATGTTTTATTCCATTAGTCAATAATAATGAGGTTTTGTGATCACCACAATTAATCATAACATGAATATGTATTTCCATAACATATAGAAATGTTATTGAATGAATTATAAACACTTTAATCATGAAAAAAAAATTCCTTTTCTGGGTTTTTATTTTTACATAAATTAAAATTAGTTTGGTTCAAATCAGTTTATTATAGTATGGTTTTATTCTAATCATGTTGGTTAAGGACATATTCATTCATGTTTTCTGTATTTTACTTATTCCAGTTTGGTTTTTTTAAACTGGATTCCATTCAGTTTGGTTTTGTTTGGCTGTGGGTGGTTCCGACCAGTTCAATTAATTATTGATCTGCTTAATTCAATTTTTAATGTTTTATTATGTTTTTCATATATATTACTTTTGGTTAAATTTATTTCATTATAGTTTAGTTTTAATTTCATTGAATGAATTACATTTAGATTTATTTATGTTAATTGTTTTTGGTCTTGTTAGATCCAATTTTATTTCATTTAGATCAGGATGGTTCAAGCCTATTAGCATCAACTAAATTTACATTAGTATATACCGAGATGGGTTAATTCATGTTGTTCCAAACCAATTTGGTTTTATTATTATTGGTTGAAATTTTTTTGATCAATTTTTATTAGATTAGGATTGTTCCATTTGGATAAAATATTCTTGAGTCAATTTTAGAACAAGTTAGTTTGATTTGGTTTAATTCAATTCATATTTATTCATTAAGAGTTATGTTGTTTAAATTATGTTATATAAAATCAAAAAAAAAATTATAGTTTCATTCAATTCTTTATAATTTTGTTTAATTGGGATTATTTTTATATTATTTGGTTCTATTGGGTTTGTGTTGGTTTTGAAATTTTAATACAAATTTGTTCCTTTATAAGATATTTCAGTTGTTTTACAATTTAATTGTCGTAGGGATTTTTTTATTCAATTAGGTTTAGGTATTCCTAGCCCAGTTTAGTTTAGATTGGTTATATTTGATTCAGTTTGATTTTATGAAACATTATTTATTTCTAGTCGATTTGGATTGATTCAATTAGGTGTCATTCAGTTGTATTTATTTCAAGTAATGTCAAATAAATTTGGTATCCAAACTACATGATTTAGTTTGGTTTGATTTGATTTTATTTACTACAGTTTAATTTAGTCTACTATGGTTTGGGTTCAATTTTGGGATTTTATGTTATTGTAGTTTTATTTTTTAGTGTTTTATATGGATCAATTCCTTTCCATTTTCATTTTTTAAATTTACTTTGTTTCAATTTTTTTAGATTCAATAAATTCATTTTCATCTGATTGATTAATTTTATATAATTTATTTTAATTTGGAATGGTTTAACATGAATAAGAAGAAGATAGTTTATTTTAGTTAGAATTAGTTCAGTTTTGTTTGGTTTGTGTATGTTTTGTGTAGGTAATGTATTTTTAGTAATATTTGGTTTTGGCCAGATTGGCTTTGTTTGATTTAGGATAGGTAGTACCAAGTTGAATTTCATATGTTTATGTTTATTTATTTATTTTTATTTTAGTAAAATTACATTTAGTTTGGGTCTGGTTATGTTGAGTTTTTTTCCACAGCTTAGTATGGGTTAGTTTGGTGTAGGTTATTTCTATTTGGTTCCATTTTTTGGGTTTTTCATGTCATCATCAATTACATATTTATCATCATATTTATTATCATAATATTTAGATAAGTAAAATGTAAGAAAATATCTATCTAAGGCCTAGTAAAATAGTAATGTGTAAATTTAAACATACAAGAATTCTAGACCTATCATGAATAGATAAAACATTAAATTTACATGTCAAATCTCGGTGTAGGAAAAAAATACCTACATTAAAAAAAATTGGAAAGGTAATTTTTTAGAAGTTTGACCCCCCATATTTTCATGAGATATATAAAATAAGTTACATATATGTAGATGAGTGTCATACATACTTCCTTTCATTGTATGGAAATGTAGTATGCCCCAATGTGTGGAGGTATGTAATACAATCCATGATTTTATTATTTTTCCATACGATTCCAAAAAAAGTAAAAAAAAAATTAATGCAAATCATTGTATTTTTCATTTTAAAAAATTAAATTTTATTAATACCTTGAACTTGGTACTCATCAAACGAGTCATCATTTCCCAATAATATTATATTGTACAATCATCCATGAATGGTGTGGCCTCCAAATCCATGCCAACTCTAGCACGACATCCAGTATACAACACATGCTTCAATCCTCTCCAGAGCCCACAAAAGTCTATAATTGTTTTTCCTCATAGCCTCACTAATGGGAAAGTTCAAACGATGGTGACACCAAAATATTTATACACATAAATACAATAATAATATAACATTAAACCAAATGAATGTTTTAAACTTAATTTTTTCCCAATAATTTCACCTTAATTCATTTGGTAGGTTTCCCTATGAGAGTGGGCATTTGGGAATGATGTAGGATTATTTGGAAACTGTCACCAAAAACACATACATTCTTGTCATGTTTTTTCAAATAATTTTTTTCTTCATTATAACCCACCATCAACTGTGTGTAACAATTCTAAAATACAAACATGTGTGTACGTCTATGCCCATTATTAGTAGATATATCTATTATAGATGAAATAAAGTAATATATAAATATATCTTACCTTGAAAATAAATTATTGTATAAACATTACTAGGGTTCTAAAAATATATTTGAGGCGGGATTATAAATGGGTATTGTTGGAGCCTCAGGTACTAAAGGAATATCATCCTGTATATATTGATTGGGTCCTATTGTATTCTCTACATGATCATAACATTTTAGGGTTAGAGTTGAATAAGTTGTAATGTAGTAGCCTAGGATAAAGATGTAGAATGAAAATAAGATATCATAGATGGATTTGAAAATGCACAATAAGGACCAAGAGTGGGAATAATCATTGGATATAGGTTGGAGAGGTGAGTAGGATCAGATGAAAATAGAGGTGACAACATGGGAGGCCTAAATATCTCATGTATCTTTAATGACACTGTGGGATCATAAGGTGTGGTATATGGTACATTAGGGGGATGTTCGGGGTCTGATTTGGTAAACTAACTAGAATTATTAGCAATAATACCTATAGTGACCAATGATTATCATACATGGTTATTACATCATATTAGATAAATATTCAGTACATTACAACAATGCATTTCATGATGAGGCTAATAGTGTATTGTCTTTGGAAAATTGGAAACAAAATCTTCTATCATGGGAAATATCATAACATCTGCAATAAATATCTCCACCAATATTACTTCTACCTAAAACATTTCATCATAACCCCAAGAAAGTAAACATAATAAAGTGGTGAGATCTGTTTTTGAGAAACGATATATAATTAAAATGTGTATGCATGACATGAACAAAAGGGTACATAAATTGAGCATAACATTTAATGATCATACTCTACATATTATAGATCTTAATAATGATTTTAAATTAATAATAAGTATATCATAAGATAATTAATAGAATATTGCATGAAATAATAACATAGGAATAAGACGTGGAATTTTTGGCATGCACATAAGAATATAAAATCTTATGTCAAGATTACCTACCAATATCTTTATAACATTTTAGGCTTGGATTGAAACCCATTTTCTTGCTTCGGTCTAGGGATAACAATCTATCTATCCTATAACATGTAGGATTGAGATACAACCCATGCGCCTTTTTCTTTTTGGGCATAGGAAAAATCCCATGTACCCTCATACTATTAAGATTGGTCTAAAAGCTAGGAACTTTTTTGTTTTTCATTTTGAGATTTAACCTACGTCGGTTCTTATTTAAACTCATGGGCTACAACCCATGTACCTTATTGTTTTTATGATTGGGATACAACCCATATACCTTATTTTTTTCACACTTGGGACACAATCCATATACCTTATTTTCTTCAAGAATGAGCTACAACCCGTGCCCCATTTCAGCTCATATACAACTATTCATTTCCCAATTCATTGGAGACCCATCTCATATTAATGTAATTCATAAATGTTCCATAAGATAATAAAAACAATCATCATATTATGACCCATAAAAGGAAATAATTTTTAAAAACCTCAAATCATAACCCATGAAATAAAATTGGAACCAACATAATTTCAGAAAATCATAAACTATGAAAACATATAAGACTAATAATAACTTCATGGATTCATTACCCATGTAAAGAAGTGGGTTTCAAAATCATGTAACTCATGGAGGAGTTATAGTTTTTATGAATATCATGTCATCAATGCAAAAACAATTCAAGAACAAATATGAATTGATCCTTTGACCCATTTCTTAGATGGACATTAGTGACAAAAAATGATGTTATCAATGCTGGAAATTAACATGGAAGGATATTTTGAAAATATTTTTTGAGTTAAATATATATTCTTCTATCAAAAAGACTCTTTAAAATATAAAACCTTTTTAAAGAATTCCATAATAATTTATAAAATAAGATTGAAATAATTTTGTGAATCATTTCGTTGAAAAAAAATATATTTTTTAAAAATATCTTAAGAATTATCATTTTAAACAAGAAAATAAATATTTAAATAATTAAATGTGGGTAAATCCATACATGTGGTACAAGTTAAAAAGAACATTCCTTCGGCATTTTAGAAATGTTATAAAAATGAATCATTCAGAAAGTGACAAAAATATTCCTCTCAAAACATTGTTAAAAGATAAAAGGGTTAAAAACTCAATTAATGATATTATTAAAATGGTATAAGATCCTTGGAAATACTTTTTAGAAATCAATTTCTTTAATGAACATTTAATTATAACTGAAGAGTGGGTAATGTCAGGCTTTATTAAAAACACATTATTTACTATATTATCTTCTATAGATTGTAAAAATGGTACCAATGAATTAATATATTAGGAATATCTATAGGATAATAAAATTTCTGAATTTTTTTAATTTATAGATCATAATATTTCATCCAAGAAACCATAACAAAAATAATCCCGAAAATTGATGAGATTGTTTTAATAAACTCTTATCACTTTGTAACATTGGAAAATACTCATGATTTTAGAAAAAGAATTTAAATTAAGGATAAAATATCATGAAATGAATAATATTCATGTTATAACCTTTCAAAGAATGTATTTAAAACTCATAAAAAAATAGGTGCATAATAAAACATGTGTCTCAAGGAAGGGAAATTGAGAAACAATTTTCTTACCGATTTCGTAGCTTTTAAAACATTAACCCCATGAAATAAGGATAATAGAACATATATGTAATTAAAAATAAATTTAATAATAATAATCTTTTAATATATCCATTTTTATTATACACATCGCATAAAATTAATTGGTGCTGAATAAAGCATGTATCTCATGGAAGTAAAAAAGTGAGACGAAGTCCCCATACTTTGTGTCTTGAATCTCATTTTAAACATTCAAACCACGTGTATAATAAATATAAATTTATTATAAATTGGTAAAAAACAATATTATTATATCTAACACCATATTTGTTTTGATTATTACCTTATATTACCCTCTTGTTAAAAACCTTATATTAAGGTTTCACTTAGTAATATATGCTTTTTTCTTCACAGGTGACTTAATTTGTTATATCATGTGTTCGTATACTTATATAATTATTCCATAATTTAAAAAATGATATAAATATGAATTATATTCCTTATATATTTACTATAATAATATTTTTAATACTTAAACATGAACTCGAATACACCATTTAGGGATATGGTAAGTCCTGAATACACATGAATAGTGTTTCTATTTTTTTCATACTGAAAGAATGAATGAAAATGAAATATATGTAAATATTTGTATAATATCCCTAAATTATCATTATAATGTTATATATATAATATAATTTTACTAAACCAATCCTTAATTCAATATATGTAGTGTGAAAATGAATATCATCGTTTTGAGGTGGTGGTAGTCCACACTTCCTCAAACAAAATTAACGTATTTACACTAAAAGGAATGTAAAAATATATATGATGTAAAAGGAATAAGTAACCTTAAAAAATAAAAAATATAATATATAACATATATATAATCATTTTCCATCATAATATTCATTATGAGGTGTGGTAGAGAAAAAATAAACAATCATCGTTTAGTGAGTTGGTAGTTTGATGAACACGTTAATAGTATGTTTTTTAACCATTAGATGGAGGTGATTGTAAGTATAGGGTGAATATATAACATGATATATTAATAGTATATTTAGGATATTAGTTTTCTATCCAACCATTTAAAAATGATAGTGGGGGGTGGACAATGAATATAAAATAAAGGAGCTTGAGAGAAGATGTTGCATCTTAATTGGGTAACTCTTTTTGGGTTGTACCAAAAAGCTTCCTTAGGGTTCCATATGTAAAAGGGGAGGGTTATATGAGGAATTTATTTATATTTAGTGAGTATTTTAGTGGATATTTTTTTATCCATGGTGCTTGAGAGGTGTGATAAATTATGAGGAGAGGTGGCCTTTTACTACTGAGGAGGATTGGCACTATTGTAAATTTTTGAAGAGGGAATTTCACCCACATTTTTCATGTTAAAATTGGATCCAATAATTGATAAAATGTATATAAAAGTGATTATTGGGTAGAAATATATACATACAATGGGTCTTGGACAATTATATGGGTCTTTTTGAATCATAAATATAAGTTTTAGTACATAATTTAATTTTATCTTAAACAATGTAATTAATTTTTTTACATTCACCAATATTATTGGTCAAAATCTAATTTTATCATATTATTCATTATTAATTATTTTTATTCAAAATAAATGATTAATTATTCCCAATTCCATTAGCATATGTACCCTAAATTAGTTAATAATTAATCCCTTTGACAGGATGACATTGCTGGTTTTTGATGTAAAAATGATCAATCGTTTTAAGGGTTTATATAACCAATTTCAATGTAAAATTGGATTCAATGAACTAAATTGTATTAATTTGTAATAATTATATCAAATTAAACTATCATATTAATTTAAAATATTAATTATCCTTATAAATACATTAAATTAAAAGTGTTTTTCAATTAAAATCATGTATTTTTAACTATTTTTTTAAAACATAAACCTTAGAGAAAATACCAAACATTTATCCAAATATAATTTTTATGTTTATTTAAAAACTATAATGTTTAATTTTACATTTTAAATCTATAAACGTTCCAAATAATGTATATAAAATGGGTTCTTTATTAAAAGGTGGTAAAACTACCTTTATAAATAATATAAGTTATTATGCATAAAATTGGATTTTTGTTTCTTGTCTTATGTATATATAATCTATTAGATGAATATAAAAATATTTTATAGAATATATAACATATGTATTAAATTAAAATCTCTCACAAATTGTATTTAATTTAATTTATTAGGTTAAAAAGCTCTGTGAATATAAATATAAATACATTTTCATTCATATTCAATCGGTTTTCAAATTCATTTCTAATTATTTAGTTAACAATTAACTAATATTATATATTCATATGCAATATATTCTAATATATTGGATAATAATATCTATAATATTTTATTTAATATCTAGGTTATATCGTATTATTTTAAATAATATCATGTTAATAATATACTATTGTTCGATAAAAATAGGTCATGTGTGTTATGACATCCATTAAAGAAATCCATTATTGATTGTGACAGAAGCTAACCTTAGTGTTCTATGTATATAAAGATAAAATTTATATTGTTCGTAGTAGATTATTAACTTGATGTTGTGTCTAACCGAAGCAAATCATAATTATTTAATATTAAAAAACTATTTTTATTGTTATGTAAAATTTAAAATAATAAAATGATTAAATTAAATCTAATAACATAATTTAAAAAATCTATAGGGGGCACATTATACCAAAAGAAAATGAATTTCCCGAAAAAATCATTTGGTTTAACAAATTATTCATAAATGAAAGTATAATTCATAGAAACCCACATCCTAAAATTGAATGTTAAAACTTCCCTTAAAAATGGAATTTTGGAACCATAACGGTTTCCCAATGTAACCTATAAGTAGGTTTCCAAATAAAGGAATATCAATGGGAATTGAAAACATAGACAAGGTATAAAAATCTAACTATCTTGTTCTGATGGAGAGTGATAGATAAAATGTTCCAGAGAACGTAAAAAATCTGAAATGCATAAATCGGTGATGAACTATGGGACCATATGATTCATCGGAAACAAAAGTACTAGGATAAAATTTTTGTTTTTAATATTATGTTTCATATTGTATAAGAATTTACATTAAATGATATACATTAAGGATTTCCTTAAAACCTCTCCATTTCTTGTTCCTTGATCAACATCGCCTCTTTCTCCAAAAAAAATAACGGTTAATTTTTCATTCATGAAGTATAAACATATCATGACATCCATGATATTCTATACAATCTATCATTAATTATCATCAATACCATGTTTTTATAACTTTCTATCAAATAAGAATAAATTTTCTCATTGTATGATAATAATTTATTCACAAAAACAACATCCAATTTTTAACATAATCATTTGATAAATTGTTAACCTCATAACCCATTAAAAAAATTAAATTTCAAATAATTCTAAAGACCATTATGAAATCAGAATAACATTGATCTCCCATATATCATAATTTACCATTTGGTTGTCACATTCCAAACATGTGAATAACCTCATCATATACTCCTTGAAACATGAAAATAACCTTAATTTCCATAAAATCTTTTGGAAAACATGCATTCTTCCTTATTCCAATGATTACATGATATTTTCTTTAGATTCATGAAGTCATAAACTTCATCCTTGATGACAATACCAATTTTTTCTATTATAAATTCTAGGGTAATCCGTACCACCCCACATACATATTCATATCCAACATGTCATTATGCAAAGATAATTATCTCAATTTCAAGAATCAATTGAGGGCTACCTTCCCTTTCTAAAAATATCACATTTCTGTGAAATTAATTTTATATGTATTCAAAAAAATTTATAATTTCCATTTAAATATTTAATGAAAACTTATATAGAAAATATTTATACATTTCATGATTCATATATAATAATATTTGAATTCAAAAACATAAATACTTCATGAATCTATCATTATTCTTAAACCATTAATCAGGCTTCATCAACATATTATTTAATAACTCTTCCCAAGAATATTAATTATGAATCATTTCTTAAGTTTCCTGAACCTCAATATAATAATACTTCATATGATCAATGTAAACAATACTGAAGAACATCAAATTTCTATCTCATGTAGCTTTTGATCTCTTATCTTTAGAAGTATAACCAATACTCATACCACCTTCCAGATTCTTTTTATGGGATATCCACATGGGAAATCGATTTGAATTATGCCCATCATTTCTAGATTTTAAACATTCAATGTTATCCATGTTCCTTATAGTTCTCTCAATTAACTAAAACCAGAAGCACGTGTTATGAAACACATATGTTATTGTAAATTAGGCTAATAATAAAAAATTACATATAGGATGTGTAAATAAATACACCTACCTTTTAATTGAAGACATTATTAATTTATCCTAGGATATTCATAATCATATACTATTTTAATCCTTCATCATGGATTGTGATGAGCTTTTTAATTTCCAATGTATATCCATCGTGAGTGTCAAACCTGTAGTGGATCATAGCCCATTGTCATGTACAGGATTTCATGGAGTTTGGATCGTGAATTTTTTTTGGAGTTATTACACCAAGGTAGATCTATTCCAAACCCTAATAGACTTATATTATCCAGATAGGGATGTATTTTCTAGTAACCACTCACCCTATCCTTTAGCAAAATTCTAGGGAATTTTCAAAAAGGTTGACTCATCCATGTACATATTCTTAGAGACATCACTATACATATACATATAAATATACCTAGGGATCTCAATAAATTTTTCTCATTCTAGTAATTAGTGGATAACTAAACCATTCCTTTAACAACAAATATTGTAAACTAGTATTAATATACATGGATATTAAATCATTTTAGATGAATATTTAATAAATAACAAAAAATAATTTCCTGAGGACCGAAATAATTTAGTGTATTTTGAAACATAGAAATCATATATTGTATCATGATGATAGATCTTCCATCTCCCAAAAAATATTTGCACCTTTTTCACTTCTACCTAAAAACATTCTTTTAAGCCATTGGAAAGGATGCATAAGAAAGGGGTAATCTCATATGCCTAGTAAGGTTCAACAAAAAATGTTTATTCATAATAGGAACAATTGTTTATGGAACATGAGTATAACATTTAAAGATTATAACTTTTTAATTAGATATTAGAATAAAAATTGTTAGTTCATAATACATAGATCATATGAGAATTAATTAAATAAGTAGTGAAATCATAACATAGGAATACGACGGAATTTGTGGCACAGAACTAAGAAAAAAAATCTTCTGTCAAGGATACCTACAAATATCTTTTAACATGATAGGATTGGGATAAAACCTGCCTACCTTATTTGGGATTGGGCTAACAACCAGTGTACACTCTTACTCTTATTATTTGGAAACAACTCATGTACCATCTTGTTTTTGGTCATGGGATAAAACCCATTTACCCTCTAAATTTTAGGATTTTACTATAATATATGTAAATACTTTTTTTTATTAGTATATAATCAATATAAATTATTGTTTTTATTCATGGGATACAACCTATATACCTTCTTGTTTTTATTTTTCGCCTACAACCCATGAACCTTCATGTTTTATAGCTTTGGATACAACCAATGTTCCTTCTTGTTTGAGGCTTGGGCTACAACCCATGTACCGTTGGAGCTCATATACAATGTATAATTAACAAATCCATTAGAGGGAGATATAGGTCCCACCCATCTCATAATAAAATCATCCATAAATTTACCACAAGATAATAAAACATTCATCATGTCAATGCCCCTAAAAAGAGAGAGGTTATATATATATATATATATAATCAGAACCCATGTAATAAAATAGTAATCATTAAAATTTCGTCATGTCAAAAAACTATGAAAAGATATATGTTTCATAATCACTGCATTAATTTATAACCTATAAAAAGAAGCAGGTTTCAAAAGCATATAACTCATGGATGAGAAATGTGTTTCATAATCATCATGACATCATATCATAAACCATTCATTGTGAAATGTGAATGGAACATTTGTATCATTTCCTATAAGGGTATGAGTAACAGAAACATATGTTATCATAGAATGAAAATAACATGTATGCATATTCTGAAAACATAAATTTAGTTAAATATCACTTCTTCTTTGAAAAATGATCTTTAAAACATAAAACCTTTTGAAAACAATTTTCTATAAAAATTGAAAATGAATCTTAAATTTTTTTTGGAAAACTATCCCATGAAAATATTTTTTGATTTTTTTTTAAAAAAAACAAAACTATTAAACATGAAATAAAATATTCAAAGAATTTATTGCAGGTAAATATGTAAATGTTGTATAAGGTAAAAAGAATGATCCTTTTTCACATTAAAAACATTAGAAAAACGAAACATTCAGAATGAAACAAGAATATTCATTTGAAAAATTTGGTAAACGACATAAAGTGTAAAAATTGAAATTAATATATCTAGATTAATTGTATAATATTTTTGGAAACCATTTTAAGAAAATATTGTTTTTAAGGAAAAATTATTTCCAACCGAAGATATGATATATTCAAGCTTTCATAACACACATTCTTATCTATATTGTTTGGCAAAGAGTGGAAAAATTTGACCATTACATGAATATATCATTAATAAATATATGATATAAAATTTCATGAATGTTATTATGATACAAATCACAATATTTCATCAATGGAATAAAAAACATAAACAATCTAGAAAAGTGATGAGATTGTAATAATAAAATCATAAAATTTGTTAGCTTTGGTCCATACACCCTATTTTAGTAAATGATATTACATGAATAATAAAATATCATGAAAATAATAAGATTAATTATATAACATTGGAATGTACATATTGATTCTGATGCTTTCTCCAGGGCGTGCATGTTCGTCTGTTCAAGGATGGTGATATTGTTTGTTTCCTCACATTCCCAATTTCCAAAGGCGGGAAGTATTAGTCCCTTATTCAGGGGAATTTTTTCCCTGATCGAAACTAGATGATGGGATGTCGGTTCTTCCTTCTGTAAATTCCTCCTCAGAACTCGTCACCTAGTCCAGGTCTCCCTTATAGACTTATGAAGTTGTTTTTGAAACTCTTTCCAGTTCCATATCTTTGTGGACACCAATTAATTACACTACTTCTGTCAGCACATCCTAAGGGGTCTGGTCGGGGCGGTAACCTTTGGTTAGGGGAGTAGTCATGTTGGACTTCCTGGGCATGTCTGCATGCTAAAACACAAGCATGTCTTATTTTCTACCCCTTATTATAGGTCTTCTCAAGGGTATGGAAGAACGAGGTATCACGCGTCATATATGGTGAATTATATTCCACAGACATGTATTTGTGGGTTTCCTCAGCTTCCCTTGTTTAACACAGGGTATGCAGTGAGTTTAACATCTAGTTGAGATGGACCAGACAGATCTGAACACTGATTAGAGTTGATCAGATGGGTGTAACCCCTTGAAGAAACTCTGATGCTAGGAGGAGAATAGGCTTGATCTCACTTAGATTTTACAGCCTAGGTAAGAATTAGGATGGATGATGGATGGATAAATGAAATGAATGGGGAATGAGATAAAGTCAACATGAGGTCAATAGGGATGTTGTTCGTGAGTCTCAATGAGTCTTCCTACGTATCCATGTTGTAGGGAATCAATGTCTCTATAGTTAAGTGGGGTGATGGGACACCAGAGAAGGCGACCGATGAGAATGGACGCATAGATGGGACCCGGAGGAAATGGAACAACTGGGTGGGGGCATAACCTTCCTGAAACACATAAGTTCGAGGAAGATATTATGATGAGTCATTAGTGATGGGCTTGAACCTCAGGGTGGATTCCTACATACATTTCCTTGGAAAGGATCAATTTCCACATAGTTCATGTGAAGAAGGCTTACCATATATTGGGGACTTCAATGTCCTACTGTCGATTGGGGGATTTCAATGGCTTACCATCGATTGGGGGATTTCAACAGCTTACTGTCGATTGGGGTGAAAATAGCTTACCGCTGATTGGGGTGACAATGGCTTACCAATAATTGTGGTGACAAGGGCTTATCGCTGATTGGGGTGACATTAGATTACCACTTATTGGGTTGACAACAGCTTATCACTAATTGGGGTAACAACAGCTTAGCACTGATTGCGGTGACATAGACATACAACTGATTGGGGTGATAATGGATTACAATTGATTGGGTTGACAATGACTTACCACTGACTAGGATGACAAATGTTTACCACTGATTGGGTGAAAACTACTTACCACTGATTGAGGTCACAAGGGCTTACCAATGATTGGGGTGACAACAACTTACCGGTGATTATGGTGGAAACAGCTTACCACTGATTGGGAGGACAACGACATAATGTGGATTGGGTGTTTAACCTCATAGATTATTCCCACATACCCCATTTAGGAGACAAGTATTAAAGCCCACTTAGTTCTGTGCGTGTTTGGTTAACTGTCATGAAGGGGGGGTGGAACCAATGGTTTTTGGGCTCGAACCTTATGGAGGATTCCTATGTACCTTTCCATCGAAAGGGTCAAATTCTACATGGTTCAGAATGTGTGGGAACTGACATGAAGGGAGGTTAGAACCAATGGTTGTTCGGATTGAACCTTAGGGAGGCTTCCTACATACATTTCCTTGGAAAGGATCAATGTCTACATAGTTCAAAAGGGGTGGGGGCATACACTCTAAGTTTCCCAAGGAGGATGTCATGGTTGATGTTTACTCTAAGCTCACATGGGTCATGATTGGTGAGAGAAACAAGAGGGAATAAGAGCCTGATGATTAAGTCGCGAAAGGTGCATCCGAGGGATGTGGAGAGGGGATTACAAATAGTTAGGGACCCAAATTGGAAAAAAGGGCTTCTCTGTGGTCCACATCACAAACAGTAAATAGGGGCATACTCATGGTTAGCATCCCAAACTAATGAAGATTGGGACTTACACCTGGGTGGAGGCTCGAGAAGTGACAAATCCCAAAGAGAGAGGGATTTGTAACTGAGGAATAGAAGAGGAGAAGGGGTGATACCTCCAGCAAGAAAAGCGAGGGTCTTACACCAAGGTGGTTTCCCATTCCCCATGGACCGATGCCGCTCAAATGAGGGGGATCTCATTCCATGTGAGGAATGATATCACTCACGTAGAGACCAGTGGGCATGAAAAATTTCCAAGGTGGAGGAACTCTGTGTACGGTATATGGGGAGAGGTCACAATTTAATGTCATGTTTTGAGGATGATGGCGCTTGGTTGTTTAACGTGCTGCAACTCGGTTGAGAGGGATGCGCTCCGCACACCTCAGACATAAGTAACTGATACCTCCCGCTCCTTGGGGAAGGGAAGGCATCAGAAATACCATGGTGAGGGGTTCTATGGATTGATCCATTGTGGTTCCACGTTATCATGGTTATGCGTAGAAATAATACACATTAGCGTGCCAATGCGAAGAAGCATGATGAGAAGAAATGCAATGGAAAGAATCACTCAAGGGACTTTGAAAATGCTTTATGCAATCCTGAAGGGTCGCACAAGAAGAGAGCGCGTGATGCAGGTGTGTTAGGCATTAGAGGGGCTCAGACAAGAATCTTTAATGTGAGAGAATCACCTGGAGCACGCGTAAGATAATTGTTCGAGGGAAAGATAGATGTTCTGTGCGTAATAGGCAGGGTTATGCACAATAATAACGGGTTGACCGAAATAGGGAAAGGTTTCGTGCAAGATGGAAAGGTTTCATGCAAGATAAAGGGTTTAAACACAAGAGGGAAAGTTAGCGTGCAAGATGGACGGGTTTCACGCAATAGTGGTCTGATGTTGAGGAAAATGGTGTGAAAAATAGGATCCCTTATGCGCAAATGACTTGAGAAAAAAATATATTCATGAGGATTATGCCCCAGAGGGCCCACCTGAGGGATCCCTATTTGGGAATCTGTTGTGAAAAATTCCATACATGAAGGCCCTTGGGATTTTTGTACGGTTGCAGAAGATGTAGCTTTCTCATAGCAAAGAGGTTCTTTTTATTCTATTACTATACCAGAAGGGTGGGGATACATTTCGTTTTAAGGAAAAAGTCCTCATGGGTTGTGTGAAAAGGGTATTGGCGTGCAAGGCAGTGGTTGACATCGCCTTGGTTGCAGAAAGTGGGCCAGCTGCGCAAATTCCAGTTTGACATCGCCTTCAGCATAGAAAGGGTCCGTGCTGTGAAAACGGCCGTTTGAAATCTCCTCTAGCATGGAATGGGACATACTTTACAAACACATGATTGATGTCACCTTCAGCATGAAAATTGGGTAAGGTGCACAAACACCCATTTGACGTTGCCTTTGGCGTGGAGAGATGCATGGCCACGCAAACGCCCATTTGATGTCTCCATGGGCATGAAAAGGGGGATGAGTGTGCCAAATTTTGTGGGCCAGAAATCCACTTGAGTGCATCCCCCGAATCATGCACGAATTTTCCTCCTGGGCTCCAAAATATTCTCTTGCCATCCCGAATTCATTAGTTTCCCTTTTATCTTCATGATGGGGGCCTTCTCCGAATTTCTTCCTTAAAAATCCCCCCCCCCCCCCTCAGAATCAGAGCTGAATGAGACCACAAAGGTCATATATTGAGGGTATGCCGAAAAATAGGGAATCTTCTTTGGGGCCACTCAATAATGCTTTTTGTGCACGCAAGCATGTTGTGTGCATGCATAAGGTGTGTCAGTGCATTATAAATAGCCCCCCAGGCCCTAATCTGACTTTTTCCACGTGACAAGTCATTTTCTCTCATGCACAAAAAATGGTCCCGATATGTGCGCATGATTCCGAAACTGATGTCGGTTTTTTCAAGCCCTCTCAATTTTTTCAAGCAAGTCGATGTTCATTCACGCCGTCATAGCTTTTCTGTGCCGAATGTAATTATTTTGTGCCAATTCTTTTATGATTCAAAAATAGCCGCTCAATAGACCGATGTCGATATAGAGGTTTCCACTGATGCAAGAAGAAACTAATTTTTGTGTGCCCTTAGATTCTTCGTGCGAGGAGGGTTGTGTCTGATAACCAAATGCTTTTTGGCATTCTTACATAGGCTCAGAAATATTACATCCTGAGTAGTAGCTTGCTGCTATAGACCATCAGTCTTCTGGAAGAGGTGTTGATGCCCAGTTTCGATATGGACACACTACGGTCATGGGTGACGTGCGAGGATAGTATTCCACAATTCAACATTATGAACAATGGAAATACTACTACAAAAAAAACAGAACACAACAATATATGTCCTAAATCCTAAGACCTTGATGGTTGTGGGAAGCGATCCATTCCCTGAGGAATCTCCCACTATTTTTTCCGGTACTTTCAGAAGTAGGATTACTGACGAGATGGAGGGATGGCATGAATCGGATTTCATATTTGGGGGAAATTGTACAAATGAGTGGGCATCGTCATACTAAGTACATCAAACATGCAGGGATTTCAGGTCGTAGCTGCTATACATAGTGATTTTTGAGGCTGTTTGGACATCTCAATTCCTCTTCTACCGAAAACAGGACTTGGTAGCAGAGTTGTTCAGTTGCTGGTCGCCAGATACCAACACTTTTCAACTCCACCATGGGAAGGTGGGCATCATCCTGTGGGATGTCCATTGTACTGGGGGAATCCCCTTGGAGGAGAATCAGTACGACAAGTTCCTCCCTATAGAGAATGTCTAGAGAGATAATACGTTCACCCCAATCCTGTTATGGCACCTGATAGAGCTGGCTAAATAGTAGAGAAAAATTAAATATATTCGGAAGGATATATCGCATTCATGGTGGTTTAGTCTTTTCTAGACCTATGTCATGGAAGTGAAGATGCCATACCGAGGGAATAATTTTTCTCACACATCTCATAGGGGAAAAGTGGGATCATATTGGAACTTTTTGAAGATAGGATATTACTGATTAGGGGGCTTTGGCATTAAATATGGTCGACACCCAAATGTGTGATATGCCAGGTTTCTTGCCGCATTTTTGAGCGGATGGTTATTTCTTATTAGGGAAATGAGGATGGGAGGCCACCCAGGGATGTTAGTGATGGCTGGGATTATGGCAAAAAAGAACAAGGTTAACCTAGGTGTGCCAATGTTGGCTAGGTTGTAAAGTATTCTAGGGCACATCTTCATGGGATGTATGCCCAGGAGGATATTTGGGCCATTCCAGATTCTCCACATCTAGGTCGCAGCCCAATATGGTGGGTATGACTTCCCAAATGCCATTATCCCCCCTCGTAATGGTATGCAGTTATCCCTCTTGAACATCACTGGAATCCGCCCATTGAAGTTTAGGGATTAGGGAATCAAGCTCAAGATCGGAAGCCACACCCACTTAGACTTACACTCATTCCGAACCCCGGTCGGAAAAATGGTAAATGATGGGCGAGGTTCACTGTAGTAGAGGGAGTACCTGAAGAGAATCTGGGGTGGTGTACTGGTGGCTCGGATTGATGGAAGAAATCTTCTATGAACCGTAGGTACTGACCAGGTTCACCAAGCATTTCGGTTGCATGCAGCAGATGCCCAAGAACGTATACAAAAGTGTTCAGGAAGATTGGCATCCCTGTATTCTCTGCCAGCTGTGGCATATGTTCGTGACGGGAGTCTTGGGAGAAATCATCACTCTTCCCCCCACCGATGTCAGTTTGGAACTGTCAACAGAGTATGCCAAACATCAGTTGAGAATTTATCCCAAGGGGATTCTTTAGAAATGAATCCGACAGATCTAGGTGGATAGTGGAGAGCTCGAAGTGTAGAAATATAGATGAGGTGCCCAAGGGGATATGGGGAAAAGAACAGGTCGGTCAGCTAGCATGGCTCATGCCAGTACTTCATGGGTTGGGGAAACGCAGGCCAAGAATGTGCCTACACCCTCTAAGGAAGGGTGGTCTCATATACGGACTTATGTCCTAGCTAGGGAACTCCCAGGAAAACAACTCAGGTACCTTTTGATCCAGTCTGCAGATTCTCTCTTCCCTTCTCTATGGTATGCTTGGAGATGTTGCGACAGTCAATGTCTGCCGAAGAGTAGTGGCAATGGTTGGTACACGATGGGATTGGTCTGCCAGACAGAGGTCACAGACAGATATAAGATATGGTAATAGTTCATTGTCGACATGGATACCAGATGTCCATGGATATGCACGTATGCCAAATGGGGTGGTATGATGGACTGCATCCCTTGGTGAAAGTAATGCTCATCCAGGAGCCTGACCCAGAGTACCTGCCATCCGAGGATGGAAGTGTAGTTGAAGGAGAAGAAGAAGAAGAAGAAGGATGAGGTGAAGAAGATGGACTTCAAGAGGAGGAGGAGGACCAAGATGAAGGTCTTAGTGGTGAGGGGCCTTCAGAAGATCATTCTCACCAGCAGTGCTCCTGGGAGAGTGGAATAAGTTTTGGCTCCGATGAAGAACTGGAAGAGAAGATTGAGGTATTGTTTAAAACCTATCTCCACTGACCATTATCTTTTTCTAATCTAGATCTGTCAAGCAAAACATGTCCTATTTAGAAATTTATATTACAATATTTGAATCAATCCTATGTTATGGTTTCACTTCGAGTAATATTTTCTTTTTTCTTCACAAGTGTCTTAATTTGTTATATTTTTAGTCCTTATGCCTATATAATTAATCCAAAATGTAAACCATGATATTAATATAATTTATATTCAGTGTATTTTTATTATAATAATCTATAGAATTAATTATTATGAAAATTAATACATCATTCATGGATACAATAAGTTATATGTACGCGTGAATGTTGTAACTATTTTTATTGTTGTATTGCAAGAAAGAAAGAAAAAATATATATATATATATGTTTATATGTATATAATATCATTAAATTAGAATTATAATAGTATATATATTATATAATTTCACTAAACCCATCATTTATAAATTCCATTTAGTGATCGAACGAATCACATCGCTTTGAGTTGAGGGGGCGATAGTCCACAATTCCTCAAACGAAATTATAATATTTACACCTAATGGAATGTAAAAATATATTTGTTTTAAAATGAATAAAGAGGCCTAAATTATAATAAATATAAAAATTTACATGTATAAATATATATTGTAATATAATTTCAAACATGATAGGCGGTAGATTAAAAATGATGGATCATTGGTTAGTGAGGTGGTAGTTCAACGTATACGCAAACAGTACGTTCGTTACCCATTAGATGGAGATGTGTTTAAGTGTAAGTCAAATACGTAGCATAAAAAAATATTATTATATTTATTTTTATAGTGTTTTATACAATAGTAAAATATAGATATTTTAGGGGCATAGAAAGAAAATAAAAAAAGGAAATTGAGAGAAAAGTTAACCTCTTAATTAGGTAACTTCTTTTGGTTTCTTCCAAAAGGATTAATTTGGTTACTCTAAATACATGTGAATGATTATGTAAGTATAGGATGGATATTTTGAGATTAATTTAGCATATTTTCGGAAATACAAGGTTCTTAATAGGTGTGAGGAAGTGGGAGTAGATGAGTTCGTTGATAGTAGAGGAGGAGTTGCACTCTTGTAAATATTTGATGATAAAATCCAACCAATATTTCTCATGTTGCAGGTGGATCCAATAAAATAAAAACGTATATACAAGTGAGTATAAGTTGTAAATATGTCCATAAAATGTCTCTTGTTCATGTTTATAGGTTGTTTTGAGACTTAATATTATGGTCTATCCATTAGTTAAGCTTCATTTTACCGTACTAGATGTAATTTATTTTAATTACATTCAATAATATTTTTGGTCAAAAATTAAGGTTACATTATCAAAAATTATAAAATTTTCGTATTCAAAACATTGAATCAATTTTTCCAAATTATAATCTCATAATTGGATGAAATTAATTTACAATTAATCCTGCTTATGGGATGGTACTATATGTTTTTTAATGTAAAAATGATTAGAAGTTTGCAATGTTTTTATATCCAATTTCAATGTAAAACTCATTACAATGAACTAAATTGGATTTATTTATAAAATAATTATCTAAATAAACTTTTCATGAAATTTAAAATATAAATAGAAAATATAAATAAATTAAATTTAAAGAAGATTTGAATTAAAATCTAATATTATAAACAATTCATTAAAAAATAAATCCTTAAAGAAAAATATCAAAAAATTACACTAACAAAAAAAAAATTATTCATAATCCAAATATGAAGTTTATTTTTACATATTAAATCTATAAAATTTCCAAAAATTGGAATTAAAATTGTTTCACCATTAAAAGGCGGTAAAACTACCTTTTTAAAAAATTTTGTTTTAAACATACAATTGGGTTTGTTCATACCTTATGTCTATTAAATCTATTTCATGAATTTAAAAATATTTTGTTTCATATATAAAATATATATTACATTAATAAAACTCACTAATTATAATAAATTTAATTTATTAAGATTAAACAGCATTTTAAAATATAAAAAATAATAATATTTTCCTTTATATTGAATTAGTTTTCATATTTATTTATTGATAATTATAAACCTATGAATTCATATTAAATTGGTTTTAACAATATTTTTTCATAAATTAGTTAATATTATTCATAACCTCTAATTTAACATCTTGGTTATATATTATTTTATAAAAATAAAAAAAATTTAATTATATACTAGTGTTTGTTAAAAAAAGTTTATGCGTGTTATGCAAGACATTGTGGAAAGTCATTGTTTCATGTAACACAATGTAACCTCATTGTCCTATGTTGATAAATCTAAAACTGATGTCGTTTGTAGTGAGTGATTGACTTGGTTTTGAGTATAAATAAATAAAAAATAGTGTTTTAATGTAAAATAATCTATTTTCAATGTTGTGTGAAATGAAAAAAAATATCATAAGGATTAAATTAATAAAAAATTAATAATTCACAAAATCATGGGGTAGTAAAGTATCACCACCCCGCAAATCTCCACCTCGATCACTAGAACCAATAGGATGGTCAGTTAATAACTAGTGCCTTTGTTGTCGATCTTGATTAAAAGTTAAAAAAAATAATGACATGACATTATATGATACTAGTATATATTTTTGAAATAAAATACTCATAGTGGGAGATAATGGATGGATGATCCTACGAATCATTTAAAGATTTTTTTATTCCTAATTTTCTCTTCCTAGGTCATCAATGTTTTTTATTTTTGTCAATTGAAAAAATATATTGAATTATTTAGAAATCCACAACTAATGTGTAACTGAAACAAAATTGAAAACGTGTCATTACATAGTTATGGAATACCAATTGTCAATCTAAATACATGATACATATTGATATAAAATAAATTTTATATATTATAAGAACAAAATCAATCCAGTATACATGTCATATAAAATACAACACATTCAAATGAAAATGTTCATCAAGGTTATGATATCGATTTCTTATATATTAAATTTGATGCAATTTAATTTTCATTAGGTCATTTGGTTCATTTTGGTCAATTTATTAGTCCTTTTGTCAATTTTTTTGTCTTAGGAAATTTGGTTCATTTTTTACAGTTGATTATGTCATTTCTCCATTTTTATTTGTCTTAGTTCAGTAGAATAATTTTTTGGGATACGCAATTTTTCCATTTTTTAGGTTATGTACTAATTTTCATTGGTTTTTTATTTTAATATTAATTAATTTATTATGTACATTTCAATTAATCTGTTTTATTGTTATAATTTAATTTTTTCAGTTTTGTTTATTTTGGTAGGTTTGGATATAGTTCGACTCAATATTATAAAATTCAACTCAAAGAAAAATAAAAATAGTACATTTGGAAAATGGATATGAAGGTCTAGTTAGATAAAAAAATTATTCAATTGTAAATTTATTTGCATACACCAACCTCAACAACCCATGTTGAGGTAAACAAAAATAACTAGGTACATGGAAAGATGGTTCTATATATTTCAGAAGGCAATATCATTTTCAGAATCAACTCTGAAAATTGACATATAGGAGTCATCATATGTAATAAATGGATAGAGGCCAATGGATTTAGTGATGTTGTCAATTCCATCATCACCATCATAAAAAATATGTACTTGGATTTATTCAATAATGATATAAAATTTTGGATGAAGATGATATTTGAAATAAAAAAAAATTATTTCTCCATTAATGCCAATACATATGGTTTATTGGTATAAAGAGTGTGAATCATGTCAAGATATCACAATCCAAAATGAAAATTAAATGTGTCATGCTTCTTAATCAAATAAAACCAATTTAATTTCATACTTCTCACTCAACCCTAGGACTAATAAAACTATATTAGTATTTTCTTAACAATAACATAATAAGATTCATGTTCAAATAGAGGTCTTCAATCTAATACACTTTTATAACAGTCCCTTGTGGAATTTACCATAATACTTTCATGTTGTGTTCTCATGTTATTTTTTCATCAAATAATAATAAATATATACCTCTTGATCACAATTGATTTTCAATCTCAAATAAAGAAATTTGAATGTAAATCCAAAGATCTCATTTCCTCAAAGATAGATCCAGCAGGAAAACTCAATTACTAATATATAAAAGAATATTACACATAATTAAATATTGATTTTTCTAATTTATTACATTAATATTTTTTCCTTCAATTTCAACCACCCATAAAACTCATTACTATGAAAATTATCTCTCTTTATCCATGATAAAGAACGATTATTCATATTTATCTTTTTGTAAATGTTCACTGGAAAATAAAAAATGTTTAATGTATATGTAAAATTAAATAGGATGAAATAAGATATGTATCGTCAATTTGAATACATGATCTATTCCTAAAAAATCACATTTAAAAAAAACTATGTGAATTGACATATCCCAGTCATTAAGACTAGATGTCATCAATGTATATGATCCTGGAATTCCCCTTGTTTTGTGATGTAATTGATAATTTGGTCCAATTTTCATATACTATTCTTCTTCACTCCTCATTGGTATGTTCTATATTGTAGTCAGATCAGAAAAATATATTGAACCTAAATCCTTACATTCTCCATCCAAGTAACCATCGATGACAGAACCTTTAAGATGATTTCTATTTTGCAAATAAGAAATCAATGTGAAAATGTTTCTTGCATTTGGATACATCCATTGAAAAGAAATAGTTCCTTCGAGAATGATTTTGGTTGGAAGATGGATACTTAGACCAATCATATATGTGAAAAATGACGGAAGAAATATTTTTTATAACTCATAAAAAATTAATGGTTCCCCTACCATTATTTTTTTACAAGAAATACATCAATAATTTCATAGCAGAAATATCTCTATAGAAATTTCACAACTGAATAAATGAAACACTTATATTATTGTATAATATATGAAAGACTGTGACTAGAATCAACTCATGCAAAAGGATGTGTCAATCATGATTCTTCAATGATTTTATCTTCAACTATCTTTAATTGACAAATTTTGTATGTGTTTCATTAATATCGATAATGAACTCTAATGTTCTATAGTACTTATAGAAAATTATTATTTTTCTATAGGTGTCATCACATTAGAAGAACATGGAACATTCCCTTTATTTTAACTGATACACTCAACATGCAATTCCCGTCGAACGCCCTTATCCACCAATTCACACTGCAATCATAAATAATATTTTACGTTTATCCTAAAATTTAGAATAATTGAAATCTAAATTTCAAATATATTCATTTAATATTGAATTATGTATAAGAAATGATTTAAAAAATTGGTTTATGAATAATTAAATTTATAGAAGATACTCAACTTCTTCCAATTATAAATGTATTCAGTGGAAACATTTTTCCTCATTCTATATTTCATTTGCCCTTTCTTGAATAAAAAACATAATTCTTTTAATTCATTATTCACACAAGTTTCAAAAATACGATTAGGTGTATTTTTGGTCTCCCTAGTATTGAAAATCATCAATGATTAATCCTTTATGGATGGTCGATTTGAATTAATTGTCTATGTACCATAAAACATAAACTGTGGAAATATTTCATTTTCTTAGATCGTGTATTCTTCATACATGAAGTACATTATATTTTTCCCTTCATGATCCATCCAAGAATCATAGCATAAGAAAAACATTATTGATTATCCATATATGTGCAACACGCATATGAAATATGTCTTCCAAACATGTATTTTATGTGCATACACACACACACATTCCAATGATGTTTCAAATCTTTTATTAAAGGTTTCATGTATAAATATATATCATTTTTGGGATCATACGGTCAAGATATGTGTAAAATAGTGAAATTTAATTGTTTTTTCAAACACTTCCATGTAGAATGTTTCTAAATTTCTATGAAAACATTCTATGTGTTGTGGAACTATGAATCTTCCCAAACAGATTAAAACCATCAAATAAATAATACATCCTCACATTTTGCATGTCAGCTATGAAATCATGAAATCAAGCATCAAATATCATCCATAATAATTCATATATATGGTAAACCAACTCATCATTCTTCTACTTTCTCTTGATAGCATGCCATCACAGCTTTTTATATTTTATCTGACACAAAACGATTATAGAGTCTCGGGACCAATGTAACATGCCATATTACTTTCTTGGGAACATGAGGTGGTGTTCGATTAGATTTTGGCTTCTAACAGGATTTAACACATTATATACACTCATTTCATTCAACTATTTATTCCATTAATAATGTGTAACTATTTGGGAAAGAATGATTTTTTTTAAAGTCAATGTTCGTCAACTAAATTCCTTGCAATATTATTGTTTGATGGAACATATACACCATCCAGAAGCAATTCCTTCATAAAATTAAATATGTAATTGATGGAAGAACTAGATATCCAAAAAAATATTTCCCTATAAAATAATCAGATGGAAAATTATAGCATCTTGATTTTACCGTATTGATGATATATTATAATCTTGTCCATATGATTCAATTTTTTCATCATGAAAATATCATCATTTTTATTAGACACATAATGTGTTCTAGTATAAAAGTCTTTTTGGGTCGATATCCATTCCTTCTGTTGATAATGAATAAATAAATCCAGTCATCAAAGAAATTTTGTAATTCATCCCTCTCATTTAGATCACGATTATTTTTATATTTCAGTTTCTCCCCGTTGTGATACCAAACATAGTAGTTTTTTTGAAATCAATATTTGGTTACATGGTATCTAACATCTTCACTGCTCAACCAAGGTCTTCTAACATAAATATAACAATATAAATTTATGGGACCACTATCATATATTTTTCAATTATAAAATATATAATTCTCTCCAGATTTATTTAAAAATCGCATGTGATCTGAACAGTTTCATACATCCAACTTCTATCCATTCAGTAAAAATCCTTATATTTCATTTCAAAAAAGTAGTTAAATGAGATTTAATTTTGGTCAAAATTATATTTATAGAAATGAGAACTGTTCAATTTATATGAAACCATAACTGACATTGTAGTATATATGAGAATCATAATATAAAAGACAGCCAAATACTATATTTATAAAAAACTACAATAAATATAAAACCATGATATTGAATTCCATTATCTCATGGAGTATTAATTTTCCAAATTCATTGAGGGTCAATGATTTTACTATGAAAATGTTTTATATGTAATATAAATACATAAGGGTGTAATTTAAATGAGATGTAATTGATTTAATAATTTGATGGGACATAAATGTCCTTCAAATAGGTTCCATAGTCACTCGCCCCTATGTGGTGGAATTATATTATGGATTTCGAGTTCATTGATTTAATATAGGTAAATATATGAATATAAAAGTAAAAATAAATTCATGAATATAGTTTTAAAAAGGAGGTGGGTGGTCCATGATCCTAGTGGTGCATTGTAGAGTGGCCCCCCACATCCTCTAATGGCTATATAATGTGTGGAATGTGATCTCTCTGCTCCACCTACAATCTCAATAGCTATAGACATGCAGAGATCATGGAAATAGTAGTCAAGTTGGGTTTTACTTCCCAATAAAACTCTATTTTAATTTTTTATTTTTTGGATCATAAACTGTAAGACCTCGCTCTCCCGACTTGTAACCGATCAACCCCCCCCCCCCCCCCCCACACTCCCTATAACTCATCATACCCCCTAGAGCCCCTCTTTTTTTCTCTAACCCCTCCAAACCATGAATTTTCTATTTTATTTTTTTCTTCTTTCCTTTTTCCTAGTTATATTTTATTCCCACCTATTATATTTATTTTCTAATATTATACATTATTTCATTGTATTCTTATTTTTAATTAAATTAATGAAATTTTTGTAATCTTATTTAGTTTAGTTTATTTATATCGAATATGAATTTATTTATATATTTTTATTTCAATACGAAAATACATTTCATTAGATTTATGTAAATAATTTATCTATATAATAATATTCATATCTTTTATTGGAAATGTGTTTGATGCATTTGGGATGATTTTTATTATGAATTTAGATGTGTTTAATTTTTTTATTTTCCTTGTTCTTAATTATTCATAATATATTAATATATATATATATATATATATTGAATTATATAATTTAAATTAAATTAATTGGTCTGTGAAGGGATAAAAAAGCAGTCATGGCGTGATCCTCATCACCGATCTCCTCCACTCAGACCCAACTGTGTCACATCACGATCTAAGATTGGCTACAATGTCTATCAATGCTTAAATTTTTCTATCCCTTGTTTTATATGATTTCATGGTTATTTTATGTCTATATATTGATTATCTACCAATAGAATATAGTTTTCTCTAAAATATCACTTTGCATAAAATGGTATTTCTTGATTTCCTAGTTCATTTATTATTCACTGTTTTATTATGAAATCCAAGTGTGTTTAGAAATTCCTAAGATGAACTTTCAAGGAAATTTTAGAATCAAAGGTTTTCAATTGTTTCTAAACTTATTCAAAAGGTGTAACAAAAATTTTCATTGAATGAAATGAAAATTATAGGTGAGTTTATATTTTCCAAATAATGGTCATGATTATTTATTTTTTATGCTCTGATGTTGTTTGTATGTTTTATAAACATGGTTGTCTTTGAATTGTTTTCCAAGGTTTGGGTTTTAAAAGATTGTTTTATAATGTGGTATCATTAATGATGTTCTATTGTCCTGGTTAGAACTTGTTACAATGTGATTTCTCAATAAAAGTACTCCCATTATATGAGCTCCTTCATGTGATTAAATAAAGGCTAATGTGATATTTATATTGTATAAAATGGATAAAATAGACACTATTTAAGGACTTGAATATTTTATTTCTATTCTCAATGAAATGGGGAATCTTTTTTGAATGATGATAATATGTTATGAAGTTTAATTATTGTTTCTATATATATAAATATACATATATATATTATTATATTTTCAAATCTCACTTATGTTTAGTGTCATGGAAAACATTGGGTATCTATTTTGTAAATCTAGGTAAAATTATTACACTAATAATGATGAAACAATGGATAGTTTTTCTAAGTGGGGACCACACTATGCTTTGAGGATCACTCACATTGATTAGGCATGGTAGGCTAAAATCGAGTGTCTAGGTAATTGAATTTCATTAGATGTAGATTATATGAATATCATATTTATTCCATCATGGATTGTATCATATAATACTATGTGTTCCCATGTTGATTTTCATTGATTATCATGTGGAAATCCCATTATGGTTGTGATTATACCATTTTGATGAAAATTGATTTAGGGTTGCTTCCTATTGATCTCATCATTTTATTATTTGATTATTATCTTAATGTTATTAATCAATGTATATTTCCTTCCAAATGTACATATTTATCCTTTTTGTGTATTATTTATTAACTGAGATGTACATGTTTCGCTATTTATTCAATTACTTCTTCTTCCATTATTAAATGATAGGTATGTGTTTCGTTATTTACTTATAAAAAAACATTCCTTTAATTAGTTTAATTAAATTCACGTATATGCTCGATCTTCAAGGAATTAAATTTTAGAAGTTGAACTCAATATTACATCTCCTTCAAATAGAACAACTATAAAAAATATTCAATTATCTACTTTGATTTCAAATTTATATTATTCATTTCCATTTCAAGTATGAAACATTAATGTTTTTACAATAATATATTATATGATCATATCAAAGGGTTACTTATATTCTTACACATCAGATCAACTTATTACTCAGTATATAATGATATGTAATTCTCCTTAATATAAAGCTTCAATATAGAGACACTGTTATATGCAATATATAAAATATATATATTGAAAAATTCACATAGAACATACAGACACTTGGAATATGTAATATTGGATGAAAAAATCCAATAATACATACTTTATGAGAAAATCAATTATGATGGTCGATTTTTCAAAAAAAATATTTAACTAATATATTCATCCTCAATCACATAAATAGGATGTGAATAATCATATAAATTGTAACTTATAACATCAACTACTCAAGATTATTCAAACATTATGAACAAATTTAGAAAATATAAATATAAAAAAATGATTTTTTTCATCTTAGTGATGATTAACAACAAATAAAATATTGATAATGACCTCAAAATTAAATATAGATATTTAACTAAACAAACTAAAACAAAAATGAACTAGAAAATAAAATAATGAACCAATATAAAATTTAACAGAATGAACCTGAACATAACCAAATTGGTATTAACTAACCCAAACACACATGAAATAGGTATAAGAAACACTAATTCAAATAATAGTACCAAAATAAATTAAATTCCTATCGAAATAAGAATATTCATGCACTTTTAGACAAGAAATAAAAATAAATTGGATTGATCATAAAATACCTCAATGATTTGGAAACCACTAATTTAATATTGAATTATTTGGAACGAAAATGAAAACAAATCCTCTTTGATGGTTGGGAATATAATAAAATGTGGCGTTTATAGGGGTTGTGGATTAGATCTGAATAGGGGATAGGAGGGGCACATGCCATTTAGGCATTGGGATTAGATCTCGTGGGGAGTGATGCTACTATGACTCAGGATGCGAGGAGGGGAGCAGTGATACTATAGCTCTAAATATGAGGAGTGGAGTAGCGCTGCTAAGGATTGGGAAGGAATAAGGATAGAGAAAATGTAGGAGTTGGTATGGGAGAATGGTAGTGAAAGGCTTATTAAATTTAGGGAGGTCTTTTGGCAATTGTTTTTTAATATTGTTGGGCTAAGAATGGTTATCCCAATAGTTCAAATAGAACTATTGGGATAACCTTGATTATAATTCCATATACCAATGGTTATGAAAAACCATTGGTATATGGGCATGGGGATAGCCCATGATTCCAATCATGAAAGGGAAATATGTACCCTGTAATTGGATAACAATGCATGAGATTTTTGACTAGGAAAGAATATAACAAGTCATGGATTAAATAAGTTGTTCATTTGGTCCAAACATCATTAGAAGATCTATTGAAATGTGATGTATTTAATACCTCCCTATATTATCATGTGATCATACTGATATGTGTGATTCTTGTCAATAAGAGAATATCATTTGAAATACATATAAAGCAAAAGAAAAAAGGTAAATCAAATTTATTGATTTGGTGAAAATAGATGTGTCCAGACCTATTTCACCAGGATCTATTGATAGGAGTATGTAATACATTTTCTTCATTGATTATTTTAGCAGAATTGAATGGGTTTAAATCATCACCCCAAAAACTGTGGTCTGTATTTTCATTAGAACTTATCAAAGGGCTGTGAAAAATATGATGGGTCAAAAAATTAGAAATATCAGGATCTATATTGGAACAAAGTTCACATATATCAAACTAGAAGTTTATATTTGGAAACATTGGTAAAAACATCATGTCTAAGTAGTAAGAAATAGACATTATAGTGGATTAGTATAAAAAATAAATCTAATTATCAACAACATGGATAAAAAAATTCTCATTAGAAAGATCTTTAAGTGATGTTTTGGAAATAAGAAGTGATGACATTAGTCAACGTGTCAAATAGAGTATTATTATGTCCAAAATATATATGACTCTATATGAGTTATAGTATAATAATAGGCCGACATTCAAGTACTTTTGATTCTTCAAAGTTATGTTATTCATTCTGAATAAAGATAATCATAGGATGTTTGAATCACCTAGAGAAAAATGATGTTTATTGGATACTAAAAGAAAAACAAAGAATATAAATGATTCAATACGTGGATAGGAAATGTAGACGAATTAAATTATGTAACTACAGTAGATAATGAGAAAAATATTTAGTAAATTCATGAATAATATCAAGAGGAGAGTGGTGAAGTGATAAAAAGATTAGGGAATGTTCCATTTCTAGAGGTGGATTCTGAAGAATATTCATATAATGAAAAGGAAGAGTGTGTTCTAGTATCAACACAAATATCATAGTGATGAGCCATAATTGATAGAGAAAACATAAACGGCGATTAGACAGCACTAGTGAAGATAAGGAGGATGGTTAATCAACAGTAAGAAAAGTTCTAATCATTAGAATATCCATTTTTTTTGAGAAAGTTGATTGAAATGAAAACTAGGTCTAGTCTATAAATGATGTGCTTGACTAAATTTAGAATAATCAAGCTTGGGGTATTGTTTTGTGAACAATATATAATAATGTCATCGGGACTAAATGGGACTTTTACAAAAATATGAATGAAGATATTATAGTGATTTGAAACAAAGAAAAAATATTGTGAAAAGGGTACTCCTTGATAGTGGTTGTCGATATTGATGAAACATTTTCACCTATTTTAATGCAGGAGACAATCAGATTTTTTTCCATAGTAGTTCAAATAATGTTCAATGTCATACGGATGGATTTCAATTATGCATTTCTTAATGGGGTTCTTGTATAGGAATTTTATATCGAGAAACCAGATGGTATTCTCATTCATGATGAGTTAATATAATATTCCATTATCATAAGAAGCTATATGAATTGAAGAAATCAAAAATAACATGGTATTCCTGGCAAGATTAGTTTTTGATGTAACTCGATTTTCAACATAGTGGAGTTGATTGAAATATTTATGTCAAAAATTTAAAAAATCAAAAGATGATGGTTATGGAATAGGTCGATGACATAATATTTGGTGGATTAGATGAAGTGTGTTGCACTCAGTTCATGGAATTCATGAATGTGAATTCAAAATGTAAATGATTGGTGAAATGCCCTTTGTCTTTGGTTTACAGGTCACAAAATCAAATAATGGAACATTAATCTCTCAATATAAATATTTCATTAAGGTTTTAAGAGGATTTTAATGTATAATTCCAAGGAGATGACAACTCTGTTGGAAACCTAGATGAAGCCATCATGGAGTGATGAAGTCAATGCATTCAATATAAAAAAATAAAATAAAATCATTCATAGTATATTTTCATAATAATGAAAATACCTTGCACTATTTTTTAAAAATACCATGTAGAATGATATCAAATAAATCCCATGTAAATCCACATGCTTATATTGAAACCTATACTTTGGTATATCAATGACGTGACAGATTTTGATTTGTTTTACAATGAAAAAATCTCAGTAAGACATTTTGGGCTATACGGATGATGATTGGGACATATCAACAGATGAAATAAATTCAAAATCATGTTGTGGATTCTATCCTGGAATAATTTTTATTTAAAGTATAGGAAATAAAAAATAATTCAATTTGTTGAGAACCGCCTAAGATGAATGTATCATAGATACTCAGGTCTGAACAATTTTATTATGGATGAAGAAGTTATGTGGTGATATTATAGTTGAAGTGAAGTATCTAATCTGAATCCATTTTGATAATTCAAGTGCTATAAATATCCAAAATATCAAATCTATCACTCAAGGACCAGGCTCATTCAAATAAAATATTATTTTATCATGGAGATGGTGGAGCAAGGGCTTGTGATGTAGTATTATGTGCGTACAAAGCTACATGTTTCAGAAATTATGTTGAATTCCTTACCCAACAAATCATTTTCATTTCATTGACAGGATCTGGGTGTTTATTAAAATCCCTAAAATTGAAATAATGTGGTTGTGTGACCCCCGTTCCTCTAGGTATGGTATTTTTTAAAATATGTTGATATGTTTTGTTTACCATGTTGAAGTCCACAACAATATGAACTTTATGTTCATTATAAAAGGGGGTGAAATTGTGTCTATTAAAGGGGAGAAAATTTCATAATCAAAATAGTGGGAATGAATGAGAGGGTGACTAGTAAATTAGATGTAGTTTTAGTGTTTTACATTTTGTAGCTTTTCAAAAAACCATGCAATGTTTCTATGACACTGATAATTAGGTGTTATATGGAAATAATTTTGGGCAATTAGAGCTTAGAATGATTATATTTCTGAACTATAAAGAATTAGATCCCAAGTAGGTATATTGGGGGGTTTTATATCTGATGATATTAAATATTATTGATCAAAGAATATATATCATGACATATATAGGTCATGATGAAATCAGATGAGTGATTTTGTGATGAAGTGATTAATTGATGAAATTTTCATAATAGTATTGTTTCTCACACCGAACATGGCTCATGTGGGATTAGATTGTGTGTTTAGTAAATAATTTATTCCTATATTAATCTCATGAAGTTAATGTTGGTAAAATATGGATTATTCTTCAATGAGGTATCAAAATGTTATGAGTTCTCAACAAACCTAATGGGGAGATTATAGGGAAAATCGCTCAAGATTACAATAAATAATTTGTGGGTAGATTGATTTTGTTAAAAAAAAATGGGTTTCTAAGGTATTTTGTGAACTATATTGATAAATTTTACATGGTATTTTGAAAAATATCATAGAAAAATGAATGGATTCCTTGATTATAGTATGAAAAAGAGGGTACATAAGGTGATGTAGTTTCCAAGTGTACCAAATTTTTGGGGTCTATAATTTGGTGTGTGGCTCAGAAAGATGAAATATAGATTTCTATGATGGGTGTGATAATAAATTTAAATGTAATGAGTTTCAAAAAGACTGTATATTATGATGGGAATTTCAGAAAGGCATAAAAACACTGTTGATAATCTCTTTGATTTCGAGAAGCTTCGTTATTTGAGAACGTTCCTAGAGGATTGTGAGATACAGAGCACCGTGAATTAAATGTGTTATCATCATGAAATGTATATGATGTGGATGAAAAATTAGGTAACCATAATAAACACATATAAATAGGCATTTACGCCCTTTATAAAAATCGGAGTACTTTACAGAGATCCCACATCACAAAATTTGTGAAACTGGTTCGTGAAGCTAGTTCTTACAAAAATGTTCATGAAAAAAGGGTTTTCTTGAAAGATTTAAAAAACCAATATAAAATTGTGATCATAATTAATGTATTGATTTTAATGATGGCTAATAAAAGATGATTGGATTTTCTGAATATTGTGAGGATTTTTTTTTAAATTTTTAAAGGTGGTTTCTTCTTGAAGACTATTTGAGATTCATGAAAGAGGTGTTCTTCACAAACAATATGATCATCGTGAATGTGTTAAAAAGGGATTTCCCAACGAATCTATGGTAATGTTATATTCACCAAGTGGGTGACTGTTGAACATCCATAGGTACTCTATCTACTATTGAAGATGTATTCATTATTGATAATGTAGGGACCTACATGTCCATAAACTGTGGGTGAATCCCTTCAAAGAGTAGTGAGAAAAGATGAACAAGGTGATCCTTTCCTCCACCAGTGGGATAGAGTAACAGACTTAGGGATTTACCCTTGGGAATTAAATGAGCCAACCCAAAACCTTATAATGGAAATTACCTTGGTAATAGATTTCCCAAAACTTGTGATTTGGTAGTGAGCCATAATTGATTTGGTACATTGGAACATCGGAAATGTATTCTACTTGGATGTAGCCCAGTGTGGTTAAACCATGTAAAAGTTTTGTGTCTCATGCATGATTTAACTTCAGTTCATACATTTCATCAAGAATGATAGTAATAATTATTTGATTTATAACGAACAAGCTCTGAAGGGGAAGTTGTTTTACTCTGACATACCCTAATTTTCCACCCACATAGGGTATATAAGCTAGTTTAGATAACATAAAGGATATAAAAACAAATTTCGATTGGGACATAATATGTATTATTATGAATAGATATAAATATTTATAATATTTCAAATGACCCATGTTGAAAGGCTTCATTCAATAAAGTGTAAAAAATAATTTTGAAAATGGTACAAGGAAAATATGAATGTAACATGATGTAAAACATATTTTTTCCATATATAATAGAAAAAACATTATTGAAGGAATATATAAAATAATAAAGGTAACTATCATTAAATAGGATGTGAATTATTCTCAATAGTGATATACTTTTTATAGTGAATAAATTCATTAATGATTTAAATTTCAACTAAAAGTAACATTTTACATAGATAGAAATAGAATTTACCAAAAAATAAAATCATAAGGTTAAAGAAAACAATATTTTAAGAAATAATTTAATGAGGTTGAATTATGACTCAATGAAGGGAGTAGAGTTGGAAAAAACCCAAACAAAAATGGAAACATTTAAATCAAATTCCATTTTAAGAAAGGACGTAGTGTGACTCATCAAACCCCATGAATTACGTGAATATGATAAAAAAATAAATTATTAATTAATAACACTATATCAATGATATAATTGGTCATAATATGTAATATTATTAATCAAATTAAATTTTATACAATGAAACCCTAAATTTAATTTCTGACATAAACTAAAGCACTTGAATATCCTATATAAAAAACTAGATTTTTCTTCTATATTAGAACAAAGTACATACTTTTACCCTTTTATAAGATTCAACTATAATTTTTCTCTTCATGTATATTAGATACTTATAATCTATTATCAATATCAGGTGAGAGTAATCATGATCATTTTGAACTGGTTTCGTAATAGAGGTTTTATTCAATCATGATTCTCCCAGATTATATGATTTTGAAATCATAAAGATAATTTATATGAATATTTATAATATTTGTAATGTTATAATTTCATTCTATTGTATTTTTTTACAATTAATTAATATGAAATTGGTGATGGAATGTTATGGGGATATTTTCTGAATGAGCATTGGTATCATTAATGTTATTATTTAATGTAATGAATAGTAGTATAGAACAAAAAATAAATAAATTACCTAATTATATATATCACATGTTATATTTAATAAATATATTATATCTATTCATGATATTATTTTATATAATGCTTCATGTATGTTGTCAAACCAACTTTAAATAAACATACAATAATTAATGGATGAGTATAGTTATAAAATTGGACTATTTTGGTGTAATATATTTATTAAAGATTCATAATGATATAATTTTTGATATTTTAAAGATAATTATTCTTATTTTAAGAGATTTTAAAATTATTAAAGAAACTATATGATGAACTTGGTATGTTACTTCATCAAGGAGTTTGTTCTCACAACACGCAACTTATGTGTTCATTTTTCATAATGAAAAAAGGGGGAAATGTTGTAAATGGATATTCCATTAAAATAAGGCCATTAACTATATTACATTTTTTTTATTAGTCATATAATTTTGTGGAAAATATGTCATTAAATTTAAATATATATGTTAAACATTTTTAGGGAATGTTTGAACATATGTTGAGAAATTGAGTATTCTATTAGTGGACTTACTAGAAAAAGAAGGATTATGGTATATTAATTTGAAACAAAGACAATTTAAGTGAAACAATATATTATGGTAAGGATAAAATTAAATGTTTCAAGAGTAAAATGAAATTTGGGTAGGGTATTATTTTAGTGGTGAGAGGACCCTTTTATAATGGGTGGGAATTGATGTTAGATCAATGTTATCACATAAAATAAATATATCATTTATTTTACATGATAAGAAGAATCAGAAATAGAAAATGATGTATTTGAGTAATATTTTTTCTAGTAGGCACCTCAACCACTCAATTAAAAAAAATTATAACTTGATAGGAATTTTACTCCTTTGGGTAACCCTTTTTTGGATGTTATCTAAGTAACATGATTTTACCTATGTAGTTGTTTTCTTCTTCAAAAAATAAAATAAAAATTATAATATAAATTTTACCTACTAATTAAAAATATTAAATATATTTTATTAGAAAAAATGTATATGTGTATGAAAAATTAATTATTACATTGGCATGAGAAAACATCTTTATAGAATGTGTGATTTTAATCATACATTATATGTGTAAGACAAAATTAACAATGTCACCTATTTTCATGATGTGAGATTATTTATAAGAAAACTAATTAATTGTATCGATATATAAAATAAACCACCAACTAAATTTTGTAACATCACAAAACTAGATAACTAATTTTTATCTGAACCTGGTTAGCAACATGGGATCAAGCATGCCTCCCTATAAGCAAGATCCTATCGACTAGTAGTTTGGGTCTATAGTGGTACGGGTGGGAGACTGTACCCTCATGAATAAAGTGTATAACATTAGGGTAAAAATTAAATTATAATCAGATGTGAATAAAAAATCACAACTAGAATATCACAAGGACTTTACATTCACATAATGTAAATGTGATGAAAAATAATAGACAACAATGTATAAAAAATGTTTTCAATGTCATTATATTGTACAAAACAAACTATATTACAAATCAAGAATCAATAACTAAGAGCATTCCCTAGCCCCTAAAAATATCCAGGAAGTTTATTCGACTTCAAATTGGTGTCTGGAAGATGATGTTAGATATACTCAGCAATCCACCACCAATGTGTTTTATAATAAATCTAGCATATGTATAAAACACTATAAATGTGTGCATGTATAACAAGTAAAGTTGTGAAATGAATTTTAGATAAAAATAGGTATAAGAATTTAAGCTATGACTGAGATATGATTAAAAGGATTGGTGTCCATAAATAACATTGAAATATGTATGTAACTACTAGCTTCATCACGAATTACATGAATATAATTTTTTAGAATAATGTGGGTCACGAGAAAATGTGAAATTATAATAAATCTCCCATGATACCAAGGAACTCATACAATGTGATATTGAAATAATAAAGACCAACATGGGGAGGGAATCTATGTCCCATGGTTATGGTCTCCAAATATTTGAATATGTAGATACATGGGTTATAAGGGATATACCTCTATCTCTCTTATTGGTAACATACAGGTAGTAATGTTTGGTTCTTTACCAAATTACCCATTATTAGTTCCAAAATAATTTTCCCACTATCAAGAATATAATATGAAAAGGACAAGGGAAGTTTTAGTGTCCATTTACTGGTACAAACATTAGTATAAAAGGAAGAAGCCAAGGGATCATCTACACCATCATAATGTCCTTATTTTAAATATTGTTTTAGACACTTTACATATATTCGAGATTATACCAAAAAACTTAATCAACCATTCAATAACTCATTTAATTTATATAAGGCTTCCACTAAAAATTGTATGGATCATACACTCCCTATATGTTGTTTTAATTTAGTGGTAAGAAAATGAACCCACCTCAGAAGTGGTTCTGGTTGAGGATGACAACCATCTACCAGGACAATGTTTAGTGAGGTAATCACATTAATGTTCAATAATTAATTAATTATATTACCCAGTTAAGGGAAATTTCTAAAAGGTATGGTGTTTGGTAGAACGAAGATAATTCATGAGAAACAAGGATTTTAGGTAAATGGTATATACCATATACCATGTAGTATTTGATGAACCCTTATCCAATATTGACTTTTGATTTGGGATAGAATAGAAAAAATCAGAATACTAGAAAAATGCATTGAAAATAGGTCAAAATTGTTTACATGATGTTTAAAAAATGTATGGAAATAAGAAAAAATAATATAAGGGAAGAGATTCAAGATTTGACCAAGAGGAATTTTTCGAGATTTATTGTGAGTTAATTGGATATCAGATATAGAGGCGTAGTCCAATCCTAGGAGACGTGAAAAGTGGTTTCTTAGGTGGGAGGATATAAGATAATGTAAAAAAGGAAATGGTTCCTATAATATTATGTGTAAGGGGTGAAATTTTAATTTTTATCTATATTTGTTAGGCACCATAGTTTGGATACCATGTATTCTAAAACATGCATCAACTATGAATCGACACTATCCATGGGAGTCAATTTTCAAGAATATTATGTGCATGGTTAGCCTAACCATGACCCACCCCCCAATCCTCTCTGTATAATGTGTATTACAAACTAAACATCAATTAATCACATAATTTATTGATTAACACAATACGTGGAACCCATGGGGACCCACACGAGTGAGGTTCATGGTTAGCACTAACTGTGCTCTAACCCCATGCCTCACATTAATCCCAAAATAGAATCTCTGGGGTCCAAAAAACTCTTTGACACTCTTGAATAAATAATTAATATATTAGAAAATTTTATAAGGTCAAAACTAATTATTACAAAGGGTTCATACCTAAAGAGGAAAATAGGGTGTGTTACAGCCTCTCAGACATAAGACAACTCATCCCTATGTTTCCATTCTATTTTAGCTAAATAATTATCTGAAAAATAATCATGCCACTGGGAAAGTACATATTCTTACTCTCCATGTTCTAATCCTATATTTTCCATGATTCAATAGAACTAGTACATTAGGATTTTTCCAACCATGTTGATCTTTCAATCTCTAGTCCACGATACCAATAGGTTTCTATTCAAAAGAACCATCAATCTCCATCTCAATTTTCTATGGTCCAAGAGGGTGATATGGGTAAGAATTTTGATAATTTAGTAGGTAAAGATGAATAATTTCATGAATGTCCCTTTATATCTAAGGGATTTCAGTTTGATAGTCCACTAATCAAACCCTATCAAAAAATATTCAAACAAAACAAGGGTGTAATGTATCGTTCCACTTGAACTGATGATGAATCAGTCTAGTCAAAAAATTTAAGAATAATTTTTCCTTTTACATGAACATTAGATATCATCAATAACAGTTAGAATACAATTTCATCTTATATTGAGATATAACTATTGTATATTTGATCAACTAATCATCATCTAAAGTCTCCATAATGTGATGAGGTCCAAGAATTTATGGGTTCTTTACCTCTAACCAGCTCAAAGGTGATCGGAATGGCCTAAATTATAAGTGATCATAAGGATCCATCTTTATAATCACTTCCAAAAAATTATTACAATATAATTGAAAAATAGGTTTATATTTATTTCTTGAACCTCAAAAATCATATATTCTGTTATGAAGAATGAATTCTAAGATATGTATCATATTCTTTAACTGCCCATCAGACTATGTGTGATTGGTTGTAATAGTAGAACCTGGTGACCAAGTTCACTCAAATACCATTTCCCAAACCAAGATGTAAAATGATTATCTATATCTAATACATCAATACCTGGGATGGCGTTTGGTGGTATAATATATGGATCTTACAACCTTTGAATCTCATGCACTGAAAAGGTCTCCTAGATAGGAAATAAGTGAGTGGACTTCATTTCCATATCAATGATCACCCATAATGTATCATTTAATCAAGGGAATCTCAATAATTCCATTAAAAATCAATAGAGATGACATCCCACTTACACTCTACGATGGGAAATGGTTGTAAAGGGATTATTATTCATTGGTGTTCCTAGTTCACAAGTTGACAAGATTGAAAACGATTAAAAATCCATAAATCTTTTTTTTATCCCGGACAAGTAATAATGGTTGTCATGAAACATATTTGTTAAAGAGGTAATAGATTCTCACATTATCATCTCCCTTACATCTCTAGGAAACTAAAAACATCCATGAATTCATAATATCTTATCCTCATCAATGATACAACCTAGAATTAGGTAATCTTCCAAAATGCTCTCTGTTAGGACTAATCCCTCATGTTATAAAAGTTTCCTCATATTGACTCTCTCCAAAAGTGATGATTTCACAGTTAAAGATATAAGGATAGGCTATCAGTGAATCTCCTGGACCACTAAGTGAATCTCAAAAACCATGTCCATAAACTACCACTCACAAATGTCCTCTTGAACATCCTTTTTTAGAGTCCTCTAACTCCGAGCATCATCTACAACATTCCCCTTCCATTCAATATAGGAAAGAAAAATGTTAAATGACTATAGGTATTAAATCAATATTCATTGCTTGATATTTAATTCATGATTTGTAAATATATACCCGAGGATTTATTAATATATATAAACAAAAAAACACTATCCCAATAAGTGTGAATCCATCAACAAAATTCATGAATCGCAACTGCAATCCTGAGATCATGTGTTGGGTAATTCCACTAATTTGGCCTCAATTATTGAGGCCCATGTGACATGAATAGATCTCTCAACATATAAAATAATACTAGTACAATTCCTAATACATCAAAATAAACTATATATATTCTTCCTTACACTAATATAATTAATATCTATGTTGAATTCTGTCTCCCATTAAAAACCTAAATGGAATTTTAACAGGCTTTAGACTTTGTAAACATTACCCCCTTCTTGGTCAAGACATTGAGTAGTGATGCATGACATAATAAATACTTAATGGACCACATTTAATAGCTATCACCCCATGAATTTTTTTCACAAAAACGAACTGCTTATTATCCCAATAAACCACCAACGTCACATTATCTAAGTAAAATGATACTCCTTACTCTGAAAAAATATGACCATGGAAATGGACAGTATCATACCAAAAAATTAATTTTGCGAGATTGTAAAACAATTGTATCTATATTAGGGTATTCAACATGATATCTAGATGTTTGGAATGGTCATTTTGAGTATGAAAGTATAGTAAGATTCATTCCATTAATATTACCACAAATAAATGTAGATATAGGTGAAAACCCAGATTAATCAAATCTATAAAAATAGTCAGTGAATTAAAGAGATGTAATGGAATAACTAGATATTCAAAAAGTCCATGACTACTCCAAAATTTTATAAGAGGTACATATGAATGCCCTACTCATACTTGATGATAGTATGTCCTAAAAATAATCTTCAGTAAAACCGATTCCCCTTGAATCTGGTCAAACATATCATTGATGTATTGTAGTTGATATCAGTTCTTCATAATAAGATGAATCAATTTTTGGTAATCCATGTAAATCCAGAGGTTCCAACCATATTTAAAAAAAAATTATGTTAACCCCATATGGATGTACTATTATATATAAATACCTTATATATAAAATACTTTAATAACCAGTTGATCTCCTATTGCTCAGTAATAGCCATCATATAAGGAGGAATAGATACAGTTGATACACGTGGAACTAGTACAATAAAAAATATACCTCTATATCTGGAGGTATTCTAGAAAAGTCATTATGTGGGCATCCCAAAACCTATCCACCATAGGATGGAAATATATACCTCAAAATCCTTGTTCATCCCAATAATGATATGAAATCAGGGCCTTCACACTACCTAGCCTGCAATTCTTGGTTCTAGCTCTACTTTCCTGAATGTCCCATTCTCCATTATGAATATACTGACCTACCTCAGTTTATGTGTAGGACACCCATAGGTGATAAAAATAAACATATTCATGGTATGATAACAACCAATCCATTCTAAGTATAGTTTCAAGACCTATCATATTAGCAATAAAGAGCTTCCATGAAAAATGATAGTTCTTTACCTTTAAGGGAATCTCCTCGCACTGAAACAAACATTCTGACCAAACTCCTAATTGAATTTCAGTAATTATCAATCTATATGAATGCTTAAATTCAAGCCTAATAAATTCCACATTCACCATAGAGATAAAAGAGTTTGAGGCTCCACTATCAAATTAAACAGATGCCAATGTATAATATAAAAAAAATCATACCTTAAACTACATATGGATTTACACTATGATCCTTGGATATTGGTTGTACTACAGATATATGTCCAAATTCATAAACATGAGATACAACCTAACTATCAAGAGCAGGCCCACATTGATGTAACTTTGAAACTATTGTATGTTTCCTAGGGACATGCCAACCACTATTTCTTGGTTCTGAAATAGAGATCTTGATTCTTACATGATAAAACAATACTGATCATACTCAAAGACATAGACCCGATAAATATCTTTAATAGTAGACCACTTTTGGTAATGATCTGCCAAACATTTATTGGTGGACCATCTTTTTGTAGGCTCAGTACTCAAATAAGGTTCTCTCAAAATTTGTTCTGATGTTCTCCTTATTTTTACACAACAGTCCAAATATAGATATTCCAGTATCTATACTCTCACTGTTACATCCCTCATGAGAGGACTCTAAGAGATACATCCTATCACCGGACATTGTACCAATCATTTGAGAAGATCGATCACTCTAATTTGTAGCACAAACATAAATCGAGTTAAATTTCATAATATGTTATGGGTTTAATATCTCATTCATTTTATTCAATAGAAATACATTCACCTAACATTGAATAGGAATATTTATTCCATCCTCCAAATGTCTTGATTAGGATAGCTCATTAGTGAAATATATTATTTAAAATTTATGAATCACTATAAAGAGAGATGAATAATACATCGTAGGAATAGTAACCTACTCATGGTTCTTAAACAATCATTATTGATCACCCTTAGAATCCTCTAGGAAAACATAGTTAATTAATGTAGATTATATATCTATCTAAATCATTGATAGATGGTTATATTCCTAGTTCAAGATGTCCAACCAACGTCTGGTGGATCCTTGAAACATATACATTATTAGCATGACATTGTTTGGGGGGGACTTTGGATTATTGATGATTGATAAAATAGTCTCAATACATAACTCAATATCCTTGGGGACACCATATACTGATAATATAGGTGGAACCTTCTTTTTAATCTCTCGCATCAACTTTTCACATAGGGGGATGTTTTCATAGAATATTATATCCATCAAAAATGTAATATGAAACCATGTTGAAACTGAGCATATATGCCTATTTTAAGATTAGAAGCAGATGTTACAAGTTTCACTATAGTAGGAAACACTAGAGGTTTAGGGCCCACAACCACTAAAGCATGGTCATCTCTACCCTCTTGGTATACACCTCACAACAATCAAGGCAGAATACATTTACAATTTCAAATAACATTCCTTATATTATGATAGATAACAGAAATATCATAGACAAAATTATAGGATAGTAATAACAATTATTGTAGAATATACAATATATGTATTCCTTCTCCTCAATCCAGGTATAGTGGATATAATTAAGGTTATAAGTTTTAGGGGAGGTGCTCTCTACATACCACTACAATGGTGAGGTTAGGGTCATGTGCACTATTCTACATAAAGGTACCAATATATGATTTTCTAGTTGCATGTTTTGTGGGAAAATAACCTTTAAGTTTCAATTCACTACCCATTAAATGATGACCATATTTAAAATTTTATTTGAAATTTTTGTAATTTACTTTATAGACTAGTTAGATTATGTAACATTACCAATTTATAGAATTACATGATTTATAAATTAAAATTGGTAGTTCATATAACTATATTAAAACCATTAAATCCAACAACATAATGTAATATCTATTATATGATGATTGCACTAGATGAATCATAAATCACAATTTATAGTGGCACAAAAATTATCTAAATTACAATTAAAATTCCTGTATTCAATGTATAGAAAAATTTTAGTCTATGTATCGTCTGTTGCAAAGATAAATCTGTTGATAATTGGTTAATTATGGTGTCTCTGTCAAGATATATGAGATATCACCCATTAAGATGATGGAGGGAGTTTAATTACCAATTATTTAATCATATTTTCAAACAAAACCATTAGTTACATAATTGATATATCCCAAAATGATTCTTCAACAATTATTACACAATCAAATAGTAGAGCCTACATGGCATCAAATATGTATGACATGTCAATATCAAAATTCCAATAATTATTTATAAGAAATACGTACATTCTATTTTGGCCTATGGATAACTTTATATTTATAAAAGTTAATGATAACTACCAAAAATCATGTGTATCACCCAATTGCGAAACCTGGGCTACTGTAATGGGCATAAACCATATTGTCATCTCCATCCCTGAAAATTTGTACTTTTCCCTTTAAATGGTTTAGATGCCCCATGTCATAATCTAATTACCAAATTTTGATTCTTTACTAGTCTCATGTATACCAATCCCAAAACATTAAGATAAAAGGAAAAGAATATTTTATACCAGTTTTTAATATCTTGTTCCTAGTTCACTCATACATAACCAAAACTGATTGGCTATAAGGCCTTAAAAATGTATCTACATACGCTAGAGGCTTCTGAATAGAATTTTGGGTATATGTGGGTATGGTGGGGAGACAATACCATCATCATTAGAGTTTATGATAATAGGGTGGTAATAAATTTTTAGTGGAATGTAATAACAAATAACAACAACAACATTTGGAGGAATAAAAATCCAAATATGTTAAAGGTACTAAACAATAATTTTCAACACTGGGTAAAATTGATTTAAATTTCCTAACACTATAAAAAAGAAAAATTCACTACTAGAATTAAGAACCCTATATTGTATGGTATAAAATAATAATAAAAGGTCGAACTCTATCTCCATGAATCATGATCCAAGGCTTAGTCATGTGCTCCTAAGATCTCACACATTAATAAAATTAGTAATCCATGATTGGGCGATTACCCCTATCCCTACCAACATCCTTGATGTTTGTATATATACCAAATAGTGGCCCAAATAAGTTGTGAGATATATTCATTAAGCCACAAAAATAATATCTATAAATAATCTAGCTTCTGTATAAAAATAAATAATTCTGTGTTGGTATGAAATGTAAATTTATGAAATAAATATCAAATAAAAACAAGTTGATAATTTTAATTTTTAACTAATATAAGGCTAAAATGATTAGTGTTAGTTCATAATAGTGAAATATGATGGTAACTAATAAATTCAACATGAGTCATTTCCATATAATGTGTAATAACTATGTGGGTCAGGACTAAAGAAGAAATATAAAATTATCCTTTTTAAGACCAAGGAAATCATCTAAGGGGAGATAAAAATAATATAGACCTAAATGGTATAGGATCCCAAGGCACATTGTTATGTAATCATAATTTATGAAGATATATATTAGGTCCTAGGCTCAAAACTCTATTATCCCTTATCAGTTCCATATGGATAATAATGGTCAATGTCATTTTTAATTACCCATCTCAGGTTTTATGCCACTATATCCAATATCAAGAAGTGAATATTAAAATTTCATGTTTAATGTTAGTGTTCATTAACAAGTATAACCATCCATATAAAAGACACCATCCATGCGATCTACTGTCCCATTACAATGTCCTTTTTTTAACCCAATATTTTAACCACTTTTTTAAAATTTGAAATTATCACAAAAGAGTTATTCAGCCCTTAAGTTTCTCGTTTAATTTATATATGGATTCCAGTAGTAGGTGGAAATCTCTCACACATAAAAATGTGTTTTTAATTTGGGGTTCAGAAAACAAACCCACCTTATAGGTGGTTTGGGTTGGGGAAAACAATATCAAACTTGGTCAAGGTGTTGTGAAGGAATAACATTCATGTTCAACAATTAATTAATGATATTTGTAAATTTAATGGAAACGTCAAGAAGGTATGGTATACAAAACAATAATGATTATTCATAAGTGAAAATATTTTATGGAAAAGGTGTATACCATCTATCTAATGGAATTATATGAACCCTCATCAAATATTAAATTAATATTTTGGTTAAGGGGGATGAAATTAGTAAACCAAAAGAACACCAAGAAAATAGGTAAAAAGAGCTTGCTTGAGGATTTCACATTGTATGGAAATATAAGCAATGAAAATAAAGATAGGGATTAAAAAAATAATAAGAGGGATATAATGAGATGAATGTTGGTGAAGTATGATGCTGGATGGAGAAGATATCTCAATGATTAGGAGTGGTAGATAAAGAGATCTAATGGAGGGAGGCAACTACGGAATGGAGAAAAAAATGGTTAGCTTAGTTTTAAGTGTAAGGAGGAAATGAAGTACTATTTTAAAAAAATTATTGTGGATCATGGTTTGGAAACATTGTTGGAAAACCCATGCACCAACTGTGTGCTCGCAGTGTCCAAGGGAGCCACACCCATGTAAAGTAAGGTGCATGGATAGCCTGACTAGGTGTAACCCATTCAAAAACCCTCTACAACAAACCATATTGTTTTGAAGCCTAGATTTTCTGGTATTCAAACCATGTGAACCCCTCATGAACCAAATGGTTGAGGGGAATGACTAGATCAAATAGTGTGTTAAATGTGTGCCTTGCCCTATTCTTCCCAAAATTAGAGCTTCAGGCTCTGAATAAGCCCAAAAAGGTGATAATCCCTTCTATAACCTCTTATGAACTTTTATAAGGATATATTTAATGATTAAAACCTTAAATTAAAGGTTTCATACCATAATAATAAACCTATGGTGTTACAAATTTAACAGAAATAATATTTATTTAACTTAAAAGACAAAAATAGTTTCTTTAATTCAAAAATATTACATATGTTAATTAAATGTTAAAACTAGGTTATCTAAATTTTCAATTGTATCTAAAAATGTATACTTTTACTACATAAATAAATATTTTATCATTATAATTTCTTTATTAGTTTTTAGGTAATAATTAATTTTATGATAGAGTCAGAAATGTTATGTATTTAGTAAAAACTATAATTTCACTATTCACTAAAAATAATTATTTAAAAAAACTTTTGAATCTTAATCCTAGTAAAATATAGTTCTTATGAAGAAAATTAATCTCATATATTTTATTTAAAACTATAATTTTCTTATAATTTAACCTTAAAATTAGAATATAAGGATAGGTTTTCATAATAAAGAAAATTTTCAAAATATAGACGATTGATATTCATTTTTCCTATCAGTTATTTATTTGATTATTATAAATTAATTAATTATATAAAAATGTATTATTTATTATATATTTATTTTCATAATATAAAACACATAATTATAAAATTTCTGAACAATGATAAAAGAATATTTAAGAGAAAAATTATTTAGTTAATTTTATAAATGCGTCATTAAGATAAAAAGTCTATAAAATTAAAAAATGTGTAATGTGTAAAATAAATGTGAAAAAGCACATATTACATTAATACTTATTTTCTTATCTTCTTAATTTATATATTCATAACCCCTTACGATCTTTGTGCAATATTTAATTATAAGGTAAGTATTGGTGGCACCCGTGTGTGGTTATTCTCTTTACATTGATTTTTTATAGATTTCCATGATCATCAACATCTATTAAAAATTATTTCATAAATATCATTATTTTTTATGTTCTTATTGGGAATGTACGAGGTTTCACACTAGTAGAGCTACCTCATTTCTGAAAATAAACAAATGAACTTAATAAATGAATATTTTAGTAGTTAAGTCCATTATGTTCCCTTTTATTCATTTATTTTGTTATATTGCTGGTTTTTTTAATACTATCTAATTTAATGATTATATTATAAAGGTCAAATTATATTTTAAAATGTCATGGTTTTCATATTATTAATGTTTTACATGTAGATCAGGATTTATAAATTAAATTTATTTAGTGTAAAGACATAGTGAAATTTGAATTCATCACATTCTGGCCCAATAAATAAATTGCATCATCACAAATTATATTATTCATAACTAATAAAAATACTTAAGGCTGTATAAAGGTAATCATGAATCATGTTATATATTCTTAGATATAAGAACCATCGTTATCTTAAACAAAACTATGTAACATATTTTTTCAATAGAAAAGGGTATATATTAGAATTCTCCACCATAAATTCTAAATATTCTTCTATAGTTAAGTATTAAGATTTTATAGAGATCTAAATTCCACAACTACATTTTCATGATCCTATTTCCAACAAAATATTAAAACATAAATTATTGTGATAATATCCCATTGAATTATATTAAATTATCATATGAATATGAAATCTCAATCTAAAAATGCATCCCCCATTCTCACCATCATTTCAACCAATGATACATTAATTTCATATATATCATAGTTTTTCGTCAATATAAACCTAATTTTCCAATATATGATACATTAAGTTATGTTTCCTCATAATTATTATCCTAATATTTTGATGTATTTTGGAAATAAATCCTTTTTAATATGATTAACTAATTTATATCCCCCAATAGTGTCTATCTTAGTGTATAACATGAATCCCGCTCATAAAAAACCAAAGCGATGATTGACTTGATACTAAACATTGTATTTTAGGTTATTAGACCTAGGATAATATATTACACAACCACATTTAGTTTCTAGTATCTGGTCATGGATGTAATTTCAAAGTGAACCACACAACCTCTAGTTTAAAAAATAAATGAAGTTATCTTGTAGATACAATTATCAATTAGACATATCCATAGGTGTTTTAACTAATGTTCTATTTTCATTTCACATAACATTACTACAAATATACTCAAAAATTACAAATCCAAACTCTGATCAATACTGAAGTATCCTAGACTGAGATTCCTATATCTAGTTCTAAAAAAACATTCTTCAAGTACATTATTTAATAAATTGTGAGATGAACCTATGTTTAGTTTACTTAATTTCTATAATACTGTCATTAAATATCACAAAATAAGTCACAAAATCCAAATAATGATGATTTAGTGTCATTTGAGATCATATATATATATATATATGAGATTTAATTTATGACAGTCATGAACCTTTCTACAAAATCATTACACACAAGACCCATTTCTAGACTTCTCTAAAGTTTTAATGACTAATATAACCATAGGAAGGGAATCATACAAAAAGGGTGAACTTAGTCACTCATTAATGGTAGTATTATCATCATGTATTTATTTTTAGTATAAAATACATATAGAAAACATTAGTAGTTAAGAACTATCATATTTAATGAATATGGGACAATAATAGTTGTCTATAAGGTTTGTTTTATGATTATATATACTCGAATGATAAAACATATAACATATAATATGAGTGAAAAATCAACTAAAAATAATCATGATACATGAAGTATAATAAGGTCACATATCACAAGATTATGGAAATATCATATTGTGATCAAACCCAATCATGCAGACATATTAAGTTATGAACAAATAAAAATATATCCATATTTTTTTTATCAAATCCTATAATATTCACTATATATGTAATGAATAAAAAGATGTATATCTTACAAATATATTTTTATAAAATTTGAGTATGTCCACAATTTTTGTTTGTGAAAAAAATAGACGCATATACTATAAGTTAGCGACCCTAATATGTTACATAATATTGAGTTTTTAACAATAATTCACTTTCTTGTATTCACAAATACACATTAGGTTTACTATTTTATAGAATTGGGTCATAACTATTAAAAGAAGAAACCATGAATTATAATATGATCACTTCTTCTTAGTATCCATTTTTTCACATCATAAAACTATTATAATTAATCACCAAATATTTTAATAAAAATAGTCCTGACATTCAACTCCACTTTATATTTTTTCTTACTCATACTAACACGATGTGAAAAATATTTGAAAACATATTATGAGAATAAAAATAATAGTAAATGATATAAAATAAAGAAATAAATAATTCCAATGAAAAACTTAGAAACCCATAAAATATTTTACTTGTCTCCATTGTTCTTGGATTTTAAAAAATAAATGATATTATCATTTTAAATAAACATTTTCTATATGAAAAACATTAAAACCCAAACCATGAAAATAAAAACCCTTATAGAAAACATAGAAAATAATATTCAAAAACATTGTTTACTCAAGTAAAAAATAACTAGAAACTAGTTAAATATATAGGATAACCTTCCCAAGATAGCTCCCACTTTATTAATCTTAAAGACTAGAAATATTACCAAATTCATTGGGGAGTTATATCAAGATCACCAATGGTATGAAATTTATCACACTGACTCACTATATATGATATATCTTGATATCCTATAATCATAAATAATTTAAAAATACCACATCTTGAAGAAATAATTTTTAATGTTTCCATTAATTATAATAAATCCCTATAAAAACTCTTTTGAACCCATAGGCAACGATTTTTCAATTTTCACCTAAAAATAAAGATAATACAACATTCCATTAAAAAATAATTAAAATAAAAAATCACATTTTTTTGATATTATTTAATTCAAACATAATCATGGAAACATATAAACGAAAATTAAAATCAATGAAAAATCATGATAGTGGTAAATTATGTTCAGGGCGTAAAATTCAAAACAATTGTTCCTCTAACACCTTTGATAAATGTCCTTCATTCATAAAAATATATGATGATTCTTTTTGAATACCTATAAAAAATAAAAAATGTAGTTGAAAAAGAAATTTAGTATCCTTTTATGTAGAAATAATAAATTTTCTGAATCAGTTTAAAGACCATGTATGTGGAATTAAACTACTTTAAAAAATAAATTATAACATTGATTTAATGGAGAATCCCTTACCCTAAAAACATTAGTACATAATACATTATAAAATATTGAATAAAAGGTTAAATTATTTATATAAATGACAGATAAGATATTACATGTTTATTTAACAATAATTTTCTAATTTTTGTGATTAATGTCAATATTTTAAATAGTTAAATTATTCGTTAATTGTATGTCATACATTTTGAGAAAATTATATTCTTAATCCCCAAGAAACATTGGTAGGATGATCTTGGTCAATTATTTCATTATTCCATAATCAATAAAGTCATAATAATGACTTTATTATCAATTTTATATATTATATTCAGTTTTAGAACCATACTTGAATGATGTACATGAAAACAAATCACATCACTTCATTGATTTGGAAATCCACTTGTATGCATGAACACCATTGTCATTTTTTAATAGAAGGAAAGTTTTAACAGTATATGATATGTTTTATTTTTATAAATATAATAATATATGAATATTATAAATATTAGTTAAATCTATATTAATAACAATAATTATGAGGTGTTTATAAAAAATGAAACACATTAGATTGTTGAGTTGGTAATACACAAGTGTGTACGAGTGAATTATTCATTTCTTATGGGATGAAAAATGAGATGAAAAATGGTTTTATCGTAAGCATAATAAAAGTTCAGTATATGGAAGAAATTTATGTTATTTTTTCATCATGGTTAGTGAATATTTCTAGTTTGTAAAAGACCTTATAAACTAATATTGGTCGGTAAAGACTTATACATTATACTTAAACATCCTATTTAGATTATAATTTAAGCCTTATATGTTTGGTGATTTTGGGTCATTGGGACCAACAAGATGTTGGGAGGGACATTGTTGAGATATTTGGGCATTTATTGGAAAAACAAGAGCTCTCAACAGTGGTTACTCAGCGATTACAGTAAGTTTCATATAATACATGAAGGGAGTGTAACCCCTGGAAATAATTTATAAATTAAATTAATATTTATTATATTTCCTTTTAATGTACAACCAATTTAAAATATTTAGTACATAGGGTGAGGATGACTTGAAATCCTATTATTCAATAAATTTTAGTATTGGATATGATATTCATTCACCTATATCTCTTAGTTTTAACCCCCATAAAATATTTTCATGATCACAACATCATCAATGTTTTTTATCTTAACTAGTCATGAAATATACCATAATGGGAAAATGTCAGATAAGTGGGAAAATGATAACATTTTTTCATATCACATTAAATTCACCAAATACATTTTTTAAAATTAAATAAATAATAAACAAATTATATAATATAATATTCCATTTATTCCATTTTCACAACTATTAATATATATTTACTTTAATGACATATATATATATATAAATGTAATTCAAATCTAAATATTTTAGGAATCACTAATATTTTTTATTTTTATAAAAAAATATTGGAACAAAATAATTCATCCATATTGTGTCACTTTTAATTATTATAGATTTATTTAGTTGATTTTTTTAACCCATGAACATCAAAAGTTTCGGCATTATATAAGTATTTATTGTAATTATTTCATCATGAAAATATAAAAAAACATGATAAAAAAATCATTCATCTTTAAAATAACTTTTTATAATAGAACATGGAATATTTTTATCACTATAATAAATATTAAGAATATTAAAATAAATATGTTGGAATCATAGGAAATTGTTAGGGTGATCTTTGGAATGTATCTCATTGTTTTACAAAATTTTAATCATTTTAACCATACTAAGGTGAAATTTTTTCCTGTGATTATTATTCATAATAACCAAATAAAAGGGACTTGTTTACCAAATATAAACCTCATAATTCAAAATATGGTATATTTTTTAAAATTTTGATTTCTTTAAGTAAAAGAAATTAATATAAATATTAATGAATAAAACAAAATTATTTTTTTGAAAAGGAAAATTTATTCTAAAAATTGTACATACACCTAAATTAGGTATAATCAAAATTAATTTTTAATTAATTAGAATCATTCTAATTTAAGGAGTCTTATTTTACATTATGATAAAATTAAAAACAAAATGAGTCTTTAATATTACATTATCTAATAAAATTTAATGATATGTTTACAAAAAAATGGTATCATTCTCTATTCAATTAAAAATAAATATTCATAGAAAAAATCAAAAAAATGCTTCCAATATATTTTTGAAAACGATGATTTCAAAAATGGATATCATTTTTCCAATTAAAATTTATAAAAATAAAAAAATCAAATTTTATGAATAACTATATATTAGATTAAAATGAATTTTGTAAGTATAAAACTATTTCATATTTTATTGAAATAAATATGATGATATAAAATGTAATTCATGAATATTAGTGAGTCATTAAATTTATTTAAAAGTACATGGTTTTTTATATTAGTCCAACACACTAAAATTTGAATCCTTGAAATATTATTTACTTCTTCAAAAAGATGGGGTACTTTTATTTTGTAGCATTTTTGGATTCCCATGTTGCTTATTTACTCATATAGTTTTTACCACATCCATAACATGATGAATCACTTTAACCCACAATAAAATCTATTTTTCATCAAGAGTATGAACTATTTTTACCATATATAATATATTCCCTTCCAATTATACTACTTTATGGCTCAAAACAAGGGATGCATCCAACACATATTTCCTTAATTACAAAATGTGAAAACATCATGTCTTTTTGTTAACCGTTAATGAATGGATAAGCAGTAAGAAAATAATAAAAATTTATCTTTAATTTCAAATGGTCTAATAATTCTAGGATATAAATGTCTCTTTTTACCAAGATTCATAATAATTCTTTATGGATATACATTAAGAAAAATAAGATAGGCTAACTAGAATAAAATATATTTACTCATGTTATCTTTATAACACTTTTTTTACTCTAATATTCATATATATGTTGTTGTTTCATATTTAACTTATTATCCATATTTATTCAAACTCTAGTCCCAAATACAATTCAAATAATTTTTCACAACGTGATATATTTTAACACCAATTTCAATACAATGCCTCAAAATTATCCATTTATATACTAGAATAAAAAATATTGATTACAGGAAAGTTAAACTAAATACTTATATTAATCTGAAAATCCATTGATATCCATTTAACAAGCATGAAGATAGTCTTTTAATGTATGAATGATTCTTTTTGATTATTTATCTAATTGGTGATGACATGTTTCATTAAAATTTATGTCAATACATAGTGAGTATTAATGTACTTTAAAAAATTAAATGAAAAACTAATATCATTGTTAGATACAACAGAGAGAGAATAAAAATTTAAACAAACAATCAAATTTGTGTATAATCTAGAAATATGATCTAATAAAATTTTATATCAAATAGGAATTAAATGTGTAAATTTAGTAAATAAATAAATAATAACCCTATTCTCATTATTACCTTGAGATGTATTTCGAAATTACACCATGAAAATAAAGTATATATTTGTTATTTAAACTCTATAAGTTTAAGTGGATTATTGTTCATTTGTATAATTTATATTTGGATTTAAGGTGTGTATGAGTAAAACATATCATGGTACACTCTATATTATCTTACATTATTCCATCCTTCTAGTAATACTCCTGAAGGTCAGGGTAAATCTTAGTATTATTGTGATGAAAAGAAAAGAACGAGTTTTGAGCTTCAATCAACAATTCATTTTTCAAATAGGATATATCTCATACACACAACCACTTTTCAAATGTCAAAAAAAATCCTTTTCAAATTTAAATTAAGGGAACATGGATTTTTTAATAGTTCCAAATCTTTACAAAAATTATTGCCTTCTTTATAAGATTTTATAATTCTATCTGATGATTGTGACTTCACTAATAAACGATGATACATGATATATAATTTATAGGACATCATTCATTAAAAATTTTCTAAAGGATCATCCTATAAATAATTCATTGTTACTAATGCATTATCTTTTAAAATAAAAGTGTCCGCTACTTTTTTTCTTTTTCAAGATTGTACTGATTCCTGAAATAACAATCCTTTATCAGATCCAGTGGTCTTCTATGACTTGTTTCCAACTCTTTATATGTGAATATATGCATACAAATTTTATGATCGGTATAAAATTAAAAATTTAGATTATAGAAATCATTTCTCAATATTTTAAAATCATAAACAAGATTATTTATTTCTTGATCTTGAGTAAGATAATTTAGATATTGAGTTTTTAATTTATGTGAATAATTAACAATTCAATGATAAATCTATCTAATTATACAACCAATCCTTTTATATAATCATCATTTTACATGAATCATTCTCCATTTTTATCCAAAAGGAGCGAAACTAGATAATACGCTAATAATATTTTTACTTCATGAAATAATAGTTACAATATTTAATCAATATAAATTTAAATCATTTTCATGTTAAAATAGTTAGTGAGTTTAATAACCAAGATATTTTTTCAAAACAATCGTGGTAATAACTTGCTAAGACAATAAAAATGAATCCATGTGACATTTTTAGAACATATAGACTCTTAAAACACTTTACATTTTGAAGGTTCAATATTTATTACATTTTTTAAACAATTTTCACAAGGATTGAAATATTCTAAAATAAAAATTCACATTTTTTGAATTTTACAAATAACATGTTTTCTTTCCATGTATTCTTTAAAATCTTTAGGTGTATTTAATGAACATCATGAATTTTATAACATACCAAACAATCATCAATAAGTATGACCACAAACTTGTCTTAATAGCCATGGAAAACTCTATTCATAAGATCAGTGAATAATTTTGTTGAATTATATAAATTTAAGGTAAATTCAATGAACTCATAATTTCCATAAATATTATATCAAGGAATCTTCAAAATATTTTAATACATCTCCATTAACTGATAGTATCCTAACATGAAGTAAATATTTGAAAAGTACATTTCCCTCTAGAACTGATAAAAAATCATCGAAATGAGAAAAATGATACATGTTTTTAGAGAGGATGTTATTAAAGACATAATAATAAGTAAAAATACTCTTTTAACCATAAATATAGTCAATGACTAAAAATTGGTCCCCCTATTTTGAATTTATTATAATAATAAATTCTTTATCATGATTTTTAGAAAAATTATTTCTCAATTCCATAAGTTTTAATACATCCAATCAATTAAGAGGGTTTCGAAATTGGATTTGAATAAGGAATTGTTAAAATAGTAAACTCTTCCTCCAAATCTAGACTAACACCTAAAAATTATTAGGAAATACATTATTATATTGAATTAGTATTTGAACATGACTAATTTTAATTTTTTTCATTCCATTCAAAAACATGATATAAGTTACATTCCCTACCACCATTAATCATTTTCTTAACTTTTTGATATGTTATCCATAGAATACGATCATTTAATATAACATTATTATCATTGAAACCTGTCACAACATGATAAAATAAAATCCAACTCATACAAAAAATAATATCAACCTAATTTATTGGATGTTCCAAAAAAATATAAGATAAACTATAACACTGATAAAAATATGAAAGTTCGCATAAATCTTTTGTAACTTAATAAATACACTATGAGTGTTCAATAGATATCTTATATTATTTTTATGAGTTGATATTTCTTTTTTAATTGAAAATTTCCCAAAAATAAATTAATGAGATGATTTATTGTAAAAAATGGAATCAATATTATATTAATTAATATGTTTTGTACCTTTTCACACTTAAATAGAATGCCCAACATCAATAATAGTAGTAGAAACATATTTTTTTCCACCGTTATTATTTTTATCCTTATGATTCCTACTGATTATAAATAACTTAAGAAATGAATTATAATTATTCCCAATACATTATAATTAAAAATATCAATATTTTCTAACTATTTAATACCAACTTATTAGATTAATTAAGACTCTTTTATTTATAGTGATGAGATCAATGACCAATCATTCTACAACAAAAACACTTCATATATCCTCTAAATCATTCCCAAACATTAAAAATATATTTTTGGAATATTTTAGGTAATTACCTAATGATTTATAAGTTTATTGATTCTCCATTTCATGAAACAGTGGCTTCTTTCTAATAAACCGCACAAGGTTTGTAAGTGATAGAGAATTCCATCTCAAATTTATTATCGGCATGAATATATTTCTCATACTATTAATTTATATTGAGGAAAATATCTTCATTAAATTTGTTTCAGTACTAATTAATGTCTATTAATTTTACTATTATATTCTTAAGTAAAATTTATTGTGTTATTTCTCTATAATGTAAAATTTCCCTCTTACACAGTCATTAAATCCACTTCCATTTCCATCAACTATAGGAATTGTTTCTCCATTATAATTTGAACATTCATATAGATATTGTTTTTCTAGTAAAGATTCTAAAATATCCCTATTTCCCTGTTATTAAGCTATTATATTTTTCTAGTATTATCAAATAATTATCCTCATAAATTATCTTCACATTCAAAATTATTAATTTAAAGAGTTTCTTTCTAAAATTAAGAATGTCCAGTGACTTTGAGTATTGTTTCTAGGGAATGCTTTCATCCTTTATATACCAAAATATCTATGTTTCCACCGAAATATAGAGGGCTTAATTTCCTAGAAGTATCATCTTTTTAAATGATTATTATGAATACATATAGTTTCTCTAAAACATGGATTATACCTCCATGTATAGCATATGTCCACTGATATATAAATACAAATAAAACATCATAGTTCCCTTTCCAACCAATATAGTATATTTATGTGGAATTACATTATCCCATTGATTACATCCAAATTATTGTTCCTAGTTTTCTTAAGTGGAAAAACATTATAAAAATATATATTATATGAAGAAATGTGTTAATCATAAAATTTTAACACCATTAGATTTTTTGAAATATTGTTTCCAAATTATTTTAATATTTTTGATATTTTTATTGTCAAGGAACACTGAAAATAATATTTTTATTGAACCACTATTTTTATATTGTGTTATATGCAACAACAATTTAATCATTATCTAGACAAAAAATAATTTTTTTATTTTTACATGAGCAAAGAGGTTATATTATGTTACATGTAAGACTAAATTTCCTCGATGGCTTGTGTAATTTGCAAGGATGAGGTTTACCGAATAATAATATTTTCTTAATGATATATTTATTTAATATAAAAACATATTACATATGTTTTTTTATAGTTAAAATAGGATTAAATAACATGTGAAATTTAATATTTTAATTCATTTATTCCAAATTAGTTATAATGAATATATAATACTATTGAATATAATGGGAAATTTTTTATAAAAAATAATTTTTTGCTCATAAATGGAATTTTATGATAATAAATTAAATTAATTAATACATTTAAATGATAATAAAAAAAAATATATTTTATATATTCAATAAAATATATTTTACATTCCCTGAATATATTTTTTGGGAATAAGATACAAACCAACCCAACATTACACATATAAACCAATGTTTTTATAAAAGCAGTATTACCAACATTTAATAGAGAGCCTATTTTAATAAAAAAATTGATTTATATTTATATTTTATACATAAAAATAAACTTCATTTTTGAAATGGAAACAAAAAAATTAGTTAAGGGTGGATTTATTATATTTTTCTCTAGAGTTTCGTTTTTTGATGAATAGTGAACAATACTGAATTTAAATGCAAAAATACTTTTTATCTAATTTTTTTGTAAGGATAAATTATATTTATAATTTATTTTAATGTATAATTATAACAATTATAAATAAATTAATACAATTTAGGTTATTGGAATAAATTTCAATTTTAAATAATATATTAATAATTTCCAATATTTCGAACATTCTTACATTAAAAATTCACTTTTTCATTCCGTTTGTGGGATTAATTTTTAAATAATTTCTACCACATCATTGATTGGAATTTTGAAGTGTGGATTCAATAATTTTTATCTTCATTATATATAATTTCTAATAATTTCAACCTTGTTTTTGAAAAAATATTACTGAAACTAATTAAAATTAATTACAACGGTTAAAAGAAAATTTATCTTAAGAATGGACTAAAACTTATGCATAATATCAAAAATGACCTAGTCACACATTCAAAATCCATTTATAGAATATTTTTGGACCCTATACTCCATTTTCTAGAATATTCCCTAATATTTGAGCATCTCTTATTTGAAGAAAACACGGGTGGAATTCGATTTTCAAAAATTAATAGGAATGCTACTACTCCTTTAATATAAAAAAGAAATCAACCCTCCCACTTAATCACGGATCAAAAGACATTTTTATCACAAATATTCTATCCAAATAATATCCTATAATCCTTCCCCTTCCACCTTTAATCCTCCCTTTTGGATGAAATCCATCCAAGGAATCCCTTTGGTGTAAAGCAATAGGAGTTACCTAAAAAAGATATAACATCCTTTTTTAGGCTCCTTTCTTTTATATTCTATCTCCATCACCTCAATTAATCCTTCTATGATAGAGTAAAATCATACAAATCATAAATATAATGAGATGTTTTTATTTTATTTTTTCTACCTTAACTTATACACACTTCTTTATAGTGGGTAACAAACTGACTGTTCTTGTGTAGGGTGAACTACCGCCTCACAAAATGAAATTGTATATTTTTTTCCATTAACACCACTCATTGTTGATAATTATGAAGGAATATTAATTTTTATATGTTATATATGATATTTATCATGTATTGTTTCTCCAAGAATTATTATATAATGCATACCATCATGATTTCAATTTTGTGTATGTACGGTAATTTTGTTTGGGGAAGTGTGGACTTCAACCTCCTCAAAATGATGTGATTCATTAAAACCTAAAAAGTAATGTTATTAGGATGTTTAGAGTGAAATTTTATGATATATTTGATATAATAATTGTAATTTAATTATAATATATACATATATATTTATATAAATATTTCATTTTCTTTTTTTAACAAGATCAAAAAATGGAAACAACGTTCATGTGTATGTACAACCTACCTTCTCCATGAACGATATGTTCCATTTCATAAATTTATCTAATATAGATAATTATAAAAAAGTATATAATGAATATATATGAAATTTATTCCATTTATTAGATTCATTAAATATGTAAATCATCATCTAATAAATAGGATCAAGAATAACAAGTGAATATATATACAAAAAATAAAGTGGATATTAACTGAAATGTAACATTAACATTGAGTTGTTAATTAAAGGGTAATCTAAATTCATAAACAATTCATATGTGGAATTATATATAATAATATGGTTTATTCATATAATTATAATTATCTTATATTAATTTTATAGTAGGTTTGACTGTGTATGAATAAATTCATGACTCAAGGTAAGTGAATTTCACCAAAGTTTTTGTTTTTATGAGATACCTACATTATTCACCACTCATTTCATTTGTCTGTTCTATATACTGGACATGGATTTATTATGGGATGCTTATAATTTTCTTTTTAGGTATTTATATATCCATTAGAATATTCATGCACTTTTATACCAGAAATAAAAATAAAATGGATTGTTCATAAAATACCTCAATGATTTGGAAACCACTAATTTAATATTGAATTACATTGAAAGGAAATCAATAAAATTTTCCTCTTTGATGGTTGGTAATACTATAAAATGGGTCTTCTATAGGGGATATCAATTAAATCTGAATGGGGGGAGGGTAGGGGCGCATGCAATTGTGTCATTGGGATTAGATCTCGTGGGGAGTGACGCTATTATGACTCAGGATGCGAGGAGGGGAGCGATGCTGCTACAACTCTAGATAGGAGGAGGGGAGTGGCGCTGCTAGGGCATGGGATGGGAGATGGAGAGAGAAAATTTAGGAGTTGAGAAGAGAGAAGGGGAGTTCAAGGTTTAGGATATTTAAGGAGGGCCTATGGCAATTGTTTTTTAATACTGTTGGCCTAAGAATGGTTATCCCAAAGGTTCATAGAGAAAAATTAGAATACCATTGAGTACAATGCCATATCCCAATGGTTAGGGAAAACCATTGGTATTGGGTCATGGGTATAACCCATTTTTCTAGTTGTTAAAGGGAAATATATACCCTATAATTGGAGAAGAATGCATGATATTTTTGACCATGGAATAAGAAAACTTGTTATGGATTAAATAAGTTGTTCATTTGGTCCAAACATCGATATAAGATCTAGAGAAAGGTGATGTTTTTTAAGACATCCTTATATTATCACGTGATCATACTAATATGTGCGATTCTTTACAATAAGAGAATAACATTTGAAATACATATAAACAGAAAGAGAAAAGGTTAAGGAAATTTATTGATATAGTGAAAATTGATGTATGTAGACCTATTTCTCTATGATCTATTGAAGGGAGGATATATTATGATTTATTCAGTGATTTTTTAGTAGAATTAAATGGGTTTCAATCATCACCCAAAGGTATATGGTATTGAGTTTAATAAAACATATTGAAGGGATGTGAAAAATATGACGAGTCATGGAATAGGGAAGATCAGGACAGATATTGGAACAGAGTTCACAAAATTCCAACTAGAAGATTATCTTGGAAAATAAGGGATAAAGAATCATGTTTCAGTAGTAATAACTCCACATCAAAATGTATTGGTTTAATGATGAAAAAAAATTATCAAAAACATGGCTATAACAATACACATTATAAAGATATTTAATTGATTTTTTGTAATGAATAAATGATTAAATTAGTCAACATGTCAAATTGAGTGTTATTATGTCTGAAAATTATAAGACTATATATAAGTTATGGTATGGTAATAATCCAACATTCAAGTACATTTGATTCTTGAAAATTATATTCTTCATTCTCATTAATGATAAACATATGATGTTTGAATCCCTGTGAGATGAATGTATGTTTATTAGATACTAAAAGAAAACAAAAAAAAATAAATGATTTAAAGTATGGCTAGGAAATGAATATGAAATAAATTATGTATCTACAGTAGAGAATTTATAAAATATTTATTATATATATGTATAATGTCAAAATGAGAGTGGTGAAGAGATAAAAAGATCGGGGATGTTCTATTTCTAGAGGCTGATTCAGAAGAATATTATTATAATTAAAAGGATGAGCACATTCCAGTATCTACAAAAATATCATAGTGAATAGCCGAAATTGATAGTCAAAACATAAATAGTGATTAGACATCCCCAGTGAAGATATGGAGAATGATTAATCTACAATAAGCATCATTCTATTTACTAGTATATCCAAATTGATTTGAGAATGTTTCTTGGGATGAAAACTAGGTCTAGGATAGGTATCAAGAGCTTTACTAAATTTAGAATAATCAAGTATGCATATCTTAATTGGGTTCTGGAAGAGGAATTTTGTATTGAAAAGCCAGATGGTTCTACCTTTCATGAAGAGGGTATAAGGTTTTCTGCCTTAATAAGCAGCTATATGGATTGAAGAGTACACAAAGAACATGGTATTCAATGCTATATTAGTTTTTCATGTAACTCTATTTTCATTGTGGTGGAGTTGATTGAAATATTTATGTCAACAATGACAAAAATAAAAAGATTATGGGGCTGGAATTTGCCGATGACATAATATTTGGCGGATTATATGAAGTTTGTCACACTCAATTCATGGAATTAATTTAATTGAATTCAAAATGTAAATGATTGGTGAACTGTCCATTTTCTTTGGTTTAGAGGTCACAAAATAAAAAATGGAACATTCATTTCCCAATATAAATATTTCATATAGGTTTTAAGAGGATATTAGTGTATAATTATAAGATTATTATGACTTTGTTGGCTACCTGGATGAAACTATCACGGAGTGATCAAGGAAATGAATTCAATGTAACAAAATACTAGAAAATAATTGATAGAATATTTTTCGTAATAATAAAAATACATGGCATTGTTTTTTACACATTCCAAGTGGCAAGATATCAAATAAATCCCATGTAAATCCACTCTCTTATAGTGAAACGTGTACTTCAGTATATCAATAACATGACAGATTTTGATTTGTCGTACAATGTAAAAATCTAGGAAGACATTTTGGGCTATACTGATGTTGATTGGGACAGATCATCAGATGAACGATATTTGAAATCATGTAGTGGATTCTATCATGGTGGACTTTTTATATCAAATAAAATAAATAAAAAATATTTCATTTCATTGAGCACCACCTAAAATGAATATATTATGGCTACTCAAGCATGAACAATATTATTATGGATGAAGAAATGACTTTATGATATTATAGATGAAGTGAAGTCTCAAATTTGAATCCATTTTGATAAATAAAGTGCTATAAATATCCAAAATATCATCTCCATCACTCAAGGACCAGGATCATTCAAATATAGGATCAATTTATCATGGGGATGTTGGAGAAAGGGATAGTGATGTTGTAGTATGTGCATACAGAACTACATTTTCTAGAAATTATGTTGAACTCCTTACCCAACGAAACATTTTAATAGCATTGACTGGCTCTGGGAGATTATTTAAATCCCTAAAATTGAAATAATTGGATTTTGGGACCCCCTATCCTCTATGTATGTTTTTTTCATATATGATGATGTGTGTTCCTGACCATGTTGAATACAAAAACGAGATGAACATTGAGATCACTGTAAATGGGAGAGAAATTGTGGCTATTGAAGGGGATATAATTACTTAATCAAAATAGTTGTAAAATATGATATGGGGACTAGTAAATTAGAGATATATTTTGTATTTTAAATTTTGTTTCTTTTTTACAAACCATGCAATGCTTCTGTGACACGATGGGAATTAGGTGTTAGATGGAAATAATTCATGGCTATAAGAGCTTAGCATGGATATATTTCGGAATTATAAAGAACAAGATCCCAAGTAGATGTGTTGGGGAGTTTTATATCTGATGATATTAAAGCATAGTGATCAAATATAATATATCATAGCATATTCAGTTCATGGAGAAATCAGGTGAGTGGTTTTGGGATGATGTGATTCATTGATGATATTTTCATAAAATAATTATTTCTCACACCTAACATGGCTCATGTGGTATTAGAGTGTGCGTTTAGTAAATAATTTATACTGTTTTTAATTACATGACGAGAATATTTGTAAACTATAGAAGATTATTCAATGAGGTATCAAAATGTAATGAGTTGTCAAAAAACATAATGGGGATATTGTGGGGAAAATCCCTCAAGATAACAATGAAGAATTTTTGGATAGATTGAATTTGTAAAAAATTGTGTTTCTAAGGTATTTTGGGAACCATATTGTTAAATTTTATATGATATTTGAAAATGATCCAAGAAAATGTAATGTATTCCCTGAAAGTAGTGAAAAAAATATGGTAAATTAGGTGATTTCGTTTCCCAGTGTTTACCATGTTTTGGGGTCCATAATTTGGTGGGTGGATAAAATTGAGGAAATATGGATTTCTATGAAGTTTGTGATATAAAATTGAAATTTAATGAGTTTCATAGTGACTGCATATCATGAAGGGCATTTCACAAAGGCATAAAAAGTTTTACAATAATCTCTATGATTATGAGAAGCTTCGTGAATAGAGAATTTTCCTAGAGCTTCGCGAGACACAGAGCACTGTGAATGAAATGGGATATCATCATTAAATAGAGATTATGTGGATGAAATATTATGGAACCATATGAAACACATATAAATAGGGTTATACCCCCTTCTATAAAATTTAATGACTTTACAAATCTCCCACATCATAGAATTTGTGAAGCTACTTTACAAAGCTAGTTCTTGTAAAAGTGTTCATGAAGGAAGGGGGTTCAAGAAGGATTTAAAAAACAATAGAAAATTGTGATCATCATGAATGTATAGATGTTCATGGTGGTTATAAAAAAAATGACTGAATTTTTTGAATATGATGATGAATGTTTTTAAAATTTTGAAAGGTAGTTTCTTCGTGAAGACTATTTTAGCTTTATGAAAGAGGTGTTCTTCACAAAGGAAGTGAGCATAATGAATGTGTTAAAAAGGGAATTCCAGATGAATCTATTGTAATGTGATATTCATCATGTGGGTGACTTTTTAACATCAATAGGTACTCCATCTTCAGTTGAAGATGTATTCATTATTGATAATAAAGGGACCTAAATGTCCATAAACTATGGTTGTATCCCTTCCAATTGTAGTGAGAAAAGATGAACAAGGTGATCCTTTCCTCCACCATTGAGCTAGAGGAAGAGACCTAGGGAGTTACCCTTTGGAATTAAATGAGCCAACCCAAAACCTTATAATTGTAATGACTATAGAGACCCCAAACTTGAAGTACATAAACATTACATTACTTTTTCGGAATACATAATACATAACAAAAACAGACACACAAGGACTGTAACAGTTTAGTGTCTTTGGAAACTCAGAATATAATCTTCTAATCGTGGTGAAATATCTTCAACATCTCCCATAAATATCTTCCCCTTTTGTTTTCTTACCTAAAACCATTATTTTAATCATGGGGAAAAGAAAATATACAAAAAATGGTGAGCTCAAATTCTCAGTAAGGGTAAACATAGATAACATAAAACAATCCATAAACATTTGAATGCAAGAACTTGAACATAAAATCTAAACATCAAACTCATGAGAGAAGACATAAATATTGAAAGTACATAAGGAATATATCACAATGGAACGTCAATCATGATTAAATTACAGTATAATAAAACATTTAATTATGGCAAACCATTCAGAACACAATATTATTTCCATAGTAGCCAAGGCATTGCTGCCAAGACCATCTTAGTGGACAAAGTCCCTTTCTGAACTGAGTTCACTCTTCGTTCCAGTCCTGTAACACTGAACCAGATTAACTTAACATTCCAGCCATGTCTATCTCATGAGATATAAATATTTTCCCAACGAATTGGAGGGAGATATAGGTCCCACCCATCTCATAATGAAATCATTCTTATGTGTTCCATAACATAAACCTAAATCATTCATCATAACCCAATGAATAGAATGCATTTCATAAACATCATCCCATCATAACATAATCTATATAAAATAAATCGATATCATTTCATCATAAGAAAAATAAAACCATGTAAATAATAGATACATTATACTTGAAAAACAATCATACTAAATAATGTCATCTTAGATGGAAAATAGTTTTGACAAAACACTTGAAATGAATTCTTGAGGAAAATATCCTTTCTTCTTCAAAATCATTTTCCTTTCACAAAATGGCATGCAATTTTAAAATAAAAGGATTTTTTAAAATAATCATGAAATCTTTTGGAGGTAGATTCATGAAAATAAGGCTTTATGAAACCATAAGAATCTTTTCATGCATTATAAGTTAAAAACATTTTCCTCGTAATTTTAACGGAAAAGTCAAAAAGTACCATGTATGGTAAACAAAAGAAAGATTCTATACATAACACAAAGTAAAATTCAAAGAAGGGTAAAGATGACTTTCAACATACATGGAAGAATATTAAACACTTTATGGAAAACCTTTTACGGAAATGGATGAAAAATATAACCCCAGTAAATACTTACGTATAAGCAATCTCGGATAAAAATGAGATTGCAAAATTTTCCCTTACCTTTGGTCTGATATGCTTCTACGTATCCGAACATCCTGTATAATTATTTAAATAATGTCATTGACTTACTACCGAATAATATTAATTTTTATGATATCATATATGGTTCACTTATGACTTTATATTACCTGTTTTGTTTAATTCCATGTTAAAGCAGTGTTTTGGGTAAAATCGTTTTATTTATCGTACATGTTTGGACTTGTTGTTCTTGATATTATTATTACTTATATCATGATTTAATTACATCCAAAATGTAAATCATGATTTATATATCATATATATTCAGTATATATATATATAATAGATATTTAAATGAAATGAAATACACCGTTCATGGAGACGGTAGGACGTACGAACGCATGAACGCTATTTTACTTTCCTTATAGAATTGAATGGAAGTAAGTAGATGAAATATATATATATATATACATAAATCCTGTAGCTTTATCATTTCATATATTTCATTATTATTCATTATATATACTTTATAATAATTCATGAGTGGTTAGCATGGAGAATGAATCCCATCGCGTCATGGAGACGGTCATCCCTACGTACGCACGAGCAATTATATCGTTCCCATAATTATTGAATTTAATTGGAGTGGATGATATAATATATCAGAATAATTATGATGTTATAATAACTATATATATTTATTCATTACACCATTATACCCATCCAAGTATGGTCGTGGTGGAAAAACAGATTACACCACAGCGTGGAGATGGTATTTCGTACGTACGCACGCGGGGTGATTTCATCTTTTGTAGGATGGATTAAAGGTGAAATATGGTCGTTTCATATCTATAAGAACATAGATTTATATGATTGATTCTGATGTTATTATTTTATGATTAAACAACTAAAGAAGAAGAAGTGGAAGAAAAAAGAAACGTGAAGTAATCGGTAGAAGAGATTACCTTTTCTTCGACACACCTCTTTTAAGCTTCCTCTAAAGGCACCAGAGTTGGTCTATTGAGGATACAAGAACCTCTATAATGTTTCTAGGGAAGTTTATAAGGGAAATGGGTAGGGTTTTTCTGATCTTTAAAGCTCAAAATTGTGTAAAGAGAAGAGAGAGGAGGTTCCCTTTTATAAGGGAGGAGAGGGGCACCTTAGGAAAAACTGAAAATATTATTTTATAATAAAGTTATATTCGGTTTATAATAGCTCAAAATTGATTTATTTAGAAGATAAAGTGTTTATGGGTAGAAATACTCTCAACTAATAGGTTTTAGAAAAGTTTATGTTACTATTTTAACCACATCATTTAGATTTAACTCTTAGTTAAATAATTTACCTTTTACTGTGTCTTCTTGTTTTCTTACACTATATGGTTAATAAACATACTATAACAATCCAAAAGAACCCCCAAGTGGTTAATTATTAATATATATGACTTTATATAAGTCATGTTTCCTAACCTTAGATTTTTAGGAATAGAATGACAATTAATAATATAATATTTGTTTTAAACATTATTTTACGTCAATTTTGTCACTATTTGGTAATTGATTTTTTTTAAATCATAACAGCATGATTGGTTCGAAAAAAGTTAATTAAATAAATAATAACATGTCATATTAACCTATAAAATTATTTTAATTTATAAAAAGTCTCAAATTATATTTATTTGGGCATTTATAACATCAATTATGTTAATATTTCATTAATAAGGTAATTAATGCATCATCATTGTGTCATAAATAAATTAAATTGATTAAATTCTAAAAATTATAAATAAAATACCATTATGTATGAAATATTTTTATATTTCTAAGGAATATTTATTGTCGAATTTATCTTATGTATCACCCTATATGAAAATGGTTTTAGTTATTAATCATTGATTTTAACTCTTTTAACTCTTCTTTGAATTAAATAATAATAAATGTCCTAATCTAATCCAAGTGGACCTAAATGATAATATAATTTTCCTAAGGTTGTTTTTGGTAGATTTAGACTTATACAATAGAATTAGGACATGTTTTATGGTAATAATAATGTCATTTTTACTCTTAATTACCATATTTACTTTTAACCGTGGTAAATAAAAGTAAAAAAGTTACTATTCCCCAAAACATTATTTTTATCTTATTGAACCACATTTTACTCCTTCATATTAACCATGTCTCTTGGATTTTTGAAATTCAACTCACAGAAGTGGTAAAATTAAGGTTTATGTACAACTACAAATGCTTCTAGGAGGTTGGTAAAAGACGGTGAAAAGATCAATAAAATTTTTATATATCTAAAATTATTATAAAATGACTCCAATGAATTACATTGAACTTATATAAGTATTATTGATCTATTCTGACTTAAAATAAATTTCAATAAAATAAATGATTATTTAAATAAAAATCTTGTTTTAACCAATAACTCAGTGTTTTCACTATTCATCAAAAATTGAAAGTTCTCAGAAAAATACCAAAAATTCAGCCTAGGATAATTTTAATATTCCGAATCGAAAAATGAAGTCCATTTTGAATGATAAAATTTATAAAATTTCACAAGTTGGGTATTGGTATTCATAACGACTAGTTCATAATAATATTATAATAATATCTCATTTAGTGAAACTCGGTATTGCGTACTACACACGCTATCGAAGAAGGTCTTGATTGTGTGTAATGTAATCCAAGTCAAGTATGCGTGTAATGAAAGATCAGTTTGGTGTGGTGTATAGAATAATCAAAACTTATTTCATTTATACATTAAAAAAATCTATACTTAATGTTGCGTAGAATAATTTCCAAAAAACAAATTTGAAATTTTGTGTAACACGAGCCAAGAATAGTGTTGTGTATACTACAAGCTAATACAGTGTTGCATATAGTAATAGTTAATTTTGGTGTTGTGTATAATATAAGAAATCAATGAAATTAAAAATAATATATCTCATAAAATCTCGATGTGTTATATTCTACGCCCCTTAAAAAGAATTTCTCCCTCGAAATTCGTCGGGGTTATAAATGGTTTTCTACTTGAAAGTTTCTTTCATAGAAAACCACATCGTAAAAAGGAATACTAAAACTAAATTATTAAAAATTGAGTATGAAACATAACGGTTACCCAAATTAACTCATCACTGGGTTTCCACACAGGAGAACCTCGGTAAAAATATAGATATGGAAAAGAAATCTAACCATCACGTTCTGATGGAGAGTTGTAGAACATGGCTTTAAAAAATCCAACAATCAAAAAGCCATAAATTTGTGATGATATAAGGTACCATCTGATTCATCAGATATATGAGCACTAGGAAAACATTATTGGTTTTAAATATCATTTCCCTAAAGTTGAAAATTTTGAATTAGAATAAATATTTACTTGATTTTGGTACAGTATCACTATTGTTTGTGCCTTGAACAATTTCCACTTAATCTCTTAAAGAAATGAAGTTGAATTTGTCTTCAATGAAGTGTTAGCAGATCATGTGATAGAATGATAGGTCATTCCATCCGCCTCAAACATAAGGTTATAAAAATTTATATACATAAGTCCATCTATGGTGATATTAAATTGTATGTGGTTCCTAAAATGGACGTATACTTCGTATATCATACCATATAATAAATGTAAACTAATTTATACTAACCAGGGACATATTGAAGACTACTGGTAGGAGATAAAGGCTTATCACACTTCGGTTGTGGGTTTGATTCCCACATCCTTGTCCGACATGACGAGTTGTTGCTCGTCCTACGGGTTGTCCTTTTTCTAAAACTATACTATTATAACATTCGAAAAATAATATCAGAAGGTTATATCCTTAAACAATACTATCGGAGGTTTATCATAATCTATTCCAGTCATTACACTTATGCAGACTCACAGAATAAGGAAAAATATTGATAGAGAGGTCATCTACCAAGCATGTAAATACCATCATTTATCCCCCTATATCATCAGATATGTCTTGTTGGTCACATTCCAATCATTTGAATTCCTTAATCATGTATTCTCTTTACAAATTAATACCCATTGAACCTTAGTGAAAACATGAATGTAGTTAAGAAATAACACTTTCCACATACCAAAATCTCAAAAATTCAATATAATCAAACCATGATATCACATAGTCCTTATATCAATCATGAGCTCATGAATACTATCAAACATATTATTTTCTCCTTATCCATTCGTTATGTGCATATCATCTTCCTTCCAAAAATATCTCAATTTCTTTCCATGGTTACTGGTACCATAAAATTATTAAAAACCACAATAGACTAATACATTAATATTCTGATATTCCACGATACTATATACTACATTATTTTGGAATTCCATTACATAAACACTTAATCATTCCACCACATCGTTTTCATATTCAACATCACCAATAGTGATCACATGTGACTACCCTTTGTCCTTTTCCTTAAGTGGTTGTGCATAACGATCGTCATTAACCCTTGGATTAGGGCATTTATTAGCATAATTCCTCATTTCCATTCACATGAAGCATTGAAGTGTTAGTGGAGCATTCTCTATAGTCTTTTCTCTATTCACATCAGTAGCTATGTTTTTTCCATTACTTTGACACTCAGCTACTCGATGACCTTCTTTTCCACACTTAAAACATTTTCTAGTACCTTTTTGGAAATCTACACCGTGTTTCATTCAACACTTTGAGCATAAAGAAACATTCATCTTATTTTCACCATTGTTATGAGATTTCTCCTTGAACTCCATCTTTTGTTTCTTGTCAAAACCATGAGATGGATATGTAACACCAACTTCCATTTCTACCATGATAGCACAACACACAATTTTTTCATAGCTACTAATGTATCTTATAGCTAATGCCCTTCGAAGACTCAGTTTTAAGACACTGAAGTATCGATCAACTTTACTTTCAGGTTGGATGTTAAATCCAGATGCATAACTTGCAAGCCATGTAAAATTTGCTTCGTATATACCAACAGATTCATAATCCTTTTTCTTAAGCTCATGGAAATCCTTCTCCATCTATGTACAAAGAATACGAGGTAAGTAATTTTTGAAAAACAGGTTCTTGAACTTGTTCCATTCCATGGATTCAATTTCATCATGGGGCCTTGTATTCTTAATTAGAGTCCACCACTGGTCTTCTTCACCTTCTAAATGGTAAACAACTAAAATTAATTTTTCATGGTTTGAACAGTGAAGCATGGAAAATATCTTTTCAATGGTACTGATCCATTTTTCAGCAACAAGTGGATCAGAAGACCCTTTGAAAGAAGGTGGTTGTTGCCTCATGATGGACTCAATAGAATATTGTTCCCTTCTCTGCTCATTCGGAAGTCCATAATGATTCATAGCTTGTGTAAGTATAACAATAAGATTTTTCACTCCATCTCCGATAACATTGGATTTTCCAGTAGCACAATCTTTGCATTTCCCATTACATTGATCAACACGGTTCCTTCAGGTTCCATCCATCGTCTAAAACTCAAAAAGAGTAGTGTAAGAGGAAAAAATCATGCTAGCAAAAAAAACATAATAAAGAGAGAGTACTTTCAATCTGTAACATCATAGGTTTAGTCCTAGGTTATTCATGATCATTATCATAATTCAAGTACTGTATCCTATACTTATACCAAACCATAGAGACATCCCTACACGTACCTTATAAATATCTCTAGGGATCTCACTAAAGTTCTCGCATCCTAGTTTCAAAAGGTTGATTTAACCTTTCCTCTGATACAAACTGTAGCGGTCTGGAAATACTTCCAATGGACTATAATTTATACCTATCGGGTCACTCCATGGATGGATACATCCCTAGGCGGGACACACCACCATTCCTAGTGGCATCCATTTCCTCATGAAGCCCTTGGGTGGAGATCCCTGCTTTGTCCAACGCTCACATGTGATAGTTCCCAAGGATCGGATTCATTATTACCTCCTTTTTCCTCTGATACCAACTGTAGAGACCCCAAACATGACGTACATAGACATTAAATTACTTTTGTGTAATACTTCTTACATAACAAAAAACAGACACACAAGGACTGTAATAGATTAGTGTCTTTGGAAACTCCGAATATAATCTTCTAATCGTGGTGAAATATCTTCAACATCTCCCATAATGATATTCCCCTTTTGTTTTCTTTCCTAAAAACATTCTTTAAATCCTAGGGAAAAGAAAAAATACAAAAAATTGTTAGCTCAAATTCTCAGTAAGGGTAAACATAGAGAACATAAAACAATCCATAAACATTTGAATGCAAAAACTTGAACATAAAATCTGAACATCAAAATCATGAGAAAAGACATAAATCATGGAAGTACGAAAGGCATATATCACAAAGGAACATCAATCATGATAAAATTGCATGAGAATAAAACATGTAATTTTGGAAAACCATTAATAACATGATATGATTTCTATAGTAGCCAATGCATTGCTGCCAAGACCATCTTAGTGGAAAAAGTTCCTTTCTGAACTGAGTTCACTCCTTGTTCCAGTCCTATAACACTAAACCAGATTAACTTACCATTCCAAAAATGTCTATCTCATGAGATATAAATCTTTACCCAATGAATTGGAGGGAGATAAAGGTCCCACCCATCTCATAATTAAATCATTCTTAAGCGTTCCACAACATAAACATAAATCATTCATCATAACCCAAAGAATAGAAAGGGTTTCATAAACATCATCCCATCATAACATAATCCATATAAAACAAATGGATATCATATCATCATAAGAAAAATAAAACCATGTAAATAAAAGATACATTATACATGAAACATAATCATACTAAATAATGTCATCTTAGATGGAATATTGTTTTGACAAAACACTTGAAATGAATTCTTGAGGAAAATATCCTTTCTTCTCCAGAATCATTTTCTTTTCACAAAATGCCATGAAATATTAAAATAAAAGGATTTTTTTGAAAATATTCATGAAATTTTGTGGAGGAAGCTTCATAAAAATGAGGCTTATGAAACTGTAAATATCCTTTCATGCCTTATAAGTTAAAAAACATTCTCCTCGTACTTTTAACAGAAAATTCTAAAAGTACCACGTATGGTAAACAAAAGAAAGATTACATCCATAACACAAAGTAAAATTCAAAGAAGGGTAAACAAGACATTAAACATACATGGAAGAATATTAAACACTTTATGAAAACGTTTTATAGACATGGATGAAAAATATAACCCCAGTAAATACTTACGTATAAGCAATCTGAGATAAAAATGAGATTGCAAAATTTTCCCTTACGTTAGGTCCGATATGCTTCATACGTATATGAACCACTTGTATAATGATTTTAATAATGTCATTGACTTACTACAGAATCATATTCATTGTTATGATATAATATATGGTTCACTTATGACATTATATTACCCGTTTTTTGTAAATTCAATGTTAAAGTAGCGTTTTGGGTAAAATCGTTTTATTTATCGTACATGTTTTGATTTATTGCTCTTGATATTATTATTACTTATATCATGATTTAGTTACTTACAGAAAGTAAATCATGATTTATATATCATATATATTCAATATATATATATATATATAATATACAGATAAATGAAATGAAATACACCATTCATGGAGACGGTAGGTCGTACGAAAGTATGAACGTTGTTTTCCATTCATTATAGACTTGAATGGAAGTAAGTAGATGAGATATATATGTGTGTGTGTGTGTGTATCCATTAGCTTTATCATTTTATATATTTCATTATTATTCATTATATATACATTATAGAAATTCTTTAGTGGATAACATGTAGAATGATTCTCATCGCGTCACGGAGACGGTAATCTGTACGTACGCACAAGCATAGATATCATTCCGATAATTATTGAATTGAATTGGAGTGGATGATATAATATCTCAGAATTATTATGATTTTATAATAACTATATATAGTTATTCATTACACCATTATACCCATCCATGTAAGGTCGTGGTGGAAAAACAGATTACACCATGGCGTGGGGATGATATTCCGTATATACGCACGCGCTGTGATTTCTTTTTTCATAGGATGCATAGAAGGTGAAATAGGTTTATATAATATTTATAATAACATAGATATATATGATTGATACTGATGTTATTAATTTATGATGAAACAACTAAAGAAGAATATGTTGAAGAAGAAAGAAACTTGAAAGAATCGGTAGAAGAGATTTCCTCTTCTTCGACGCACCTCTTTTAAGCTTCCTCTTAAGGTAATGGATTTGGTCTTTTTAGGAGACCGTAGCCTCTATAATGTTTCTAGGAAAGTTGATAATGGAAATTGGCAGGGGTTTTCTAAGCTTGAAAGCTCAAAATTGTGTAAAGAGAAGAGAGAAGAGGTTCTTTTTATAAGAGAGGAGAAGAGCACCTTATGAAAAACCTAAAATATAATTTTATAATAAAGTCATATTCAGTTTATAATATCTCCAAATTGATTTATTTTCAAAGATAATGTGGTGATGGGTATAAATACTCTCAAACAATAGGTTTTAGACAAGTTTAGTTTACTATTTTAACCTTATCATTTAGATTTAACTCTAAGTTAAATAATTTAACTTTTACTGTGTCTTCTTGTTTTCTTACACAATATGGTTAATAAACATACTATAACATGCCAAAATAACCGCAAGTGGTTCATTATTAAAATATATAACCTTATCTAAGTCATGTTTCTGATCCTTAGATTTTTAGGAATAGAATAACAATTAATAATATAATATTTTTTTTAAAAACTATTTTATGTCAATTTTGACACTATTTGGTAATAGATATTTATGAAAATCATAACAGCATGATTAGTTCGCAAAAAGTTAATTAAATCAATACTAACATGTCATATTAACCTAAAAAATTATTGTAATTTATAAAAAGTAAAAAATTACATTTATTTGGTTATTTATAACAACAATTATGTTAATATTTCATTAATAAGGTAATTACCGCATCATCATTGTGTCATAAATAAATTAAATTAATTAATGTCTAAAAATTATAAAGAAAATACCATTATGTAGGAAATATTTTTTTAAAGGAATATTTATTGTCGAATTTATCTTATGTATAGCCCTATATTTAAAATGTTTTAGTTATTAGACTTTGATTTGAACTCTTTTAACTCTTCTTTGAATTAAATAATAATAAATGTCCTAATCTATTCCAAGTGGACCTAAATGATAATATTATATTACTAAGGTTTTTTAGGTCAAATTATACTTATCCAATAGAATTACGACATGTTTTGGGGTATTTATAATATCATTTTTCCCTTAATTACCCTACTTACTTTTAACCGTGGTAAATAAAAGTAAAAAGTTACTATTCACCAAAAATTATTTTTATCTTATTGAACAACATTTTACTCATTGATATTAACCATGTCTCTCGGATTTTGGAAATTCAACTCACAGAAGCGGTAAAAGTAATTTTTTTGTACAATTGCAAATGCTCCTAGGAGGTGGGTAAAAGACGGTGAGAAGTTCAATAAAATTTTTATATATCTAAAATTATAATGAAATGACTCCAATGAATTAAATTGAACTTATATAAGTATTATTTATCTAATTAGACCTAAAATAAATTTAAATAAAATAAATTATTATTTAAATAAAAAATTTGGTTTTAACCATAACTCATTGTTTTCACTATTCATCGAAAATTTAATGTTTTCAGAAAAATACCAAAAAATCACCGTAGGCTAATTTCGATATTCCAAATCCAAAAATGAAGTCCATTTTTAACGATATTATTTATTAAATTTCAAAAGGGGGTATTACTATTCATAACGGCTAGTTCATAATAATATTATAATAATATCTCGCTTACTGAAACTCGGTATTGCGTACTACACACGCTATCGAGGAAGGTCATGATTGCGTGTAATGCAAGCCAAATCCAGGATTCTGGTAGTGAAAGCTATATTCAGTCTTGCGTATAACATAATCAAAACATATTTCATTTATACATTAAACAAAATCTATACTTAATGTTACTTAGAATAATTTCCACCAAACGAATTTTAAATTGTGTGTAACACGAGCCAAGAATAGTGTTGCGTATACTGCAAGCTAATACGGTGTTGTGTATAGTACAAGCTAATATTAGTGTAGTGTATAATAGAAGAAATCAAAGAAATTAAAAATAATATATCTCATAAAATCTCGGGGTGTTACAATGACCTTGGGCATTGAATTGATATAGACTGAACCTTGTAATTTGTCAGTGAGCCTTAGTGGATTTAGAACATTGTAACATCAAAAATGCATTCTACATGGACGTAGCCCAGTGTGGTTGAACCATGTAAAAGTTTTGTGTCTCATGCATGATTTAATTTCATATCATACATTTCATCACGAAAGATAGTGAATAATTGTTTGATTAACAATGAACAAGATCTGAAGGGGGGTTATTTTACTCTGACATACCCTAATTCACCCCCACATAGGGTGTTTAACCTAGTTTAGATAACATAAAATATATAAAAACAAATGTGGAATGGAAAATAATATGTATTTTTATGAATAGATAGAAATTATTTATATTATATTAAATGATCCATGTTGAAAAGACACATTCTAAAAAGAGTAAAAATAATAATTTTGAAAATCGCACAAGGAAAATATAATGGTAACATGATGCAAATCATAACTTTATTTCCAAATATAAAGGATAAATATTTCATACAAAATTTTTATGGATAATTAAAGGAAACTATCATTAACATGGACGTGAATTATTCTCAACAATGATATACTTTTTATGGTGAATAAATTCATTAAGTATAAAAATTTATATTAAAAGTAACATTTTACATAGATGGATATAGAATTTACCTGAAAATAAAATCATAAGGATAAATAAAGAAATCTTGTAAGAAAAATGTTTATGAAGATGAATTATAACTCAATGAAGGTAGTTGAGTTGGGAAAAACTCATACAACATCGGAAACATTTTAATCAAATTCTTTTTAGGAAGTAACATAGTGTGACTCATCAAACCCCATGAATTAAATAAATATGTTAAAACAAACAAATTTTTAATTAATCACACAATCTCAATGATATCATTGGTCACAATATGAAATATTCCTCATGAATTTAAATTTTATACAAAGAACCCCTTAATTTAATTTCTAACATACACTAAAGCCCTTGAATATCCAATATAAAAACCTATATTTTTCTTCTATATTAGATCATAGTACATATTTCTATCCTTTTATAATATTAATAAATAATTATCCACTTAATTTATATTAGTTACTTATAATCTATTTTCAATATTAGGTGAGAGTAATCATGATCAGTTTGAAATGGTTTCGTAATAAAGGTTTTGTTCTTTCATTCTTCTCCTAGAGTATATCATTCCCAAATCATAAAGGTAATTTAATTGATTATTTCTAATATTTATAATTTTATAATTACATTCTATTTGAGTTTTTTTTACAATTATTAATTATGAAATTGGTGATGAGCATGTTCTGGTGATATTTTACGAATGAGCATTGGTATCATAAAATTTTTTATTTAATGTAATGAATACCAGTATAGAACCAAAAATAAACTATTTATATAATTATATATATCACATATTATCTGTAATAAATTTATCATATCCATCCATGATATTATTTTATATAATTTTTCAAGTATGTTGTTAGACCGACATTAAATGAACATATAATAATTATTGGATGTGTATAGTTATAAAATTGGATAATTTTTCCATAATATATTTATTAAATACTCATAAAGATATTATTTAGATATTTTTAAGAAAATTAATCATATTTTAGGATATTTTATAATTAATAAATAAACTATATGATGAACTAGGTATGTTACTTCATCAAGGAGTTTTTTCACCCAACACAAGACATATGTGTTCATTTTCCCTAAGGGAAATGGGAAATGTTGTTAATGGATATTACAATAAAATGAAACCATTAAATATAACATATTTTCATTATTAGTCATTTAATGTTTTGAAAAAATGTCATTAAATTTAAATATAGATGTTAAACTTTCTTACTAAAACGTTAGAACATATGTTGAGAACTTTAGTATTCCAATAGAGGACTTCATAGAAATAGAAGGATTACGGTATATTAATTTCAAACGAAGCAAAATTAAATGAAATTGAATATTAGCGGATGGAAAAAATTCCATGTTTCAAGAGGAAACTGAAATTTGGGTATGGTATTAATGGAGTTGTGATAGGAACCTTTTATAAGGGGTGAGAATTGATTTTTTATCGATATTATCACATAAAATAATGAGATCATGTATTTCAATTACCGAGAAGACTCAAAAATAGAAAATGATGGATTTGAGTAATATTTTGGCCAATGGACACCTCAACCACTCAATTAAAAAAATTATAACATGTTAGGAAATTTACTTCTTTGGGTAACCCTTTTTTGGATGTTATCGAAGTAACATGTTTTACCTTTGTAATTGTTTTCTTCTTCAAAAAGAAACACTATAATATAAATTTTACATACTAATTAAAAATATTAAATCTATTTTATGAGAAATAATTTATGTTTGTACAAAAAATTAATTATTACATTGGCTTGGGAAAACCTCTTTTTAGAATGTGTTCTTTTAATCATATATTTTATGTGTAAGATAAAATTATCAATGTAATCTATTTTCATGATATAAGATCATTTATTATAAAAGAAATAAATTTTATTGATATTTAAAAAAAACCACCAACTAAATTCTATTTCATCTTGAACCTAGTTCATTTATATTTATCTGAACCAGTTAACAACATGGTATCAAGAATGCGTCCCCTTATTCTAGATTCTATTGACTAGCAGTGAGGATCTATAGTGGTATGGTGGGGAGTCTATACCCTCATTATTAATGTGTATAAAATTATTGTGATATATAAATTATAATAAAAAATTAATAACAATTAACAACCAGAATATCATAAAGAATTAACATTCAAATAATTTTAATATTATGAACAATAATATATAACATTTTGTAAAAAATGTTGTCAATTTCATTATTCTATACAAAACAAAATATAATACATGGATGTAGGAACCCAGTACAATACATTTATTATGATATAAAAAATTTAAAAATATATATCCAAACAATAAAAGACAACACACATTCTTATGATCTTAGGCTCTTATGGTATGTACAAATCATGTATCAATAACTGGGAGCAAACCCCTGTCCCTAAAAACATCAATGTATTCTATTCGAGTTCAAAGTGTTTTCTTGAACATGATGTTAGATATACTCTTCAATCCACCACCAATGGGTTCTATAAAAAATCTTTCCTATGTATAAAACACCATAAACGTGTGCATGTATAACAAGTAAAGTTGTTAAATGAATTTTAGATTCAAATAGTTATAAAAATTTAATATGTAACTTAGAGTTGATTAAAATGATGGGTGTCTATAAATAACATTGAAATATGTATGTAACTACTATCTTCAACATGAATCACGTGCTTATCATTTGTTAGAATAATGTGGGTCACGAACCATGGTAAAATTCCACGGAATCTTCAATGATACCAAGGAACTCATCCAAGGTGATATTGGAATAATAAAAACCAACATGGTATGAGAACATAAGTACCATGTTTATGGTTTCCAAATATTTGAATTTATAGATACGTGGGTCATTAGGGATATACCTCGATCTCCCTTGTTGGTAACATACAGGTAGTAATGGTCATTATTATACCAAATTACCCATCATTGGTTCCATATTCTGATTCCCAATATCAAGAACATAATATGAAAAGGTCGAAGGAAGTTTTATTTCCCATGTACAGGTACAAAAATTAATATAAAAGGAAGAAACCAAGTTATCATCTACACTATTAAAATATATTTATTTTAAATATTGTATTAAAAACTTTACATACATTTGAGATTATACCGAAATAGTAATTCAACCAATAAATATCTAATTTAATTTATATAAGGCTTCCACTAAAAATTATAAAGATCAGACACTCCCAAGAGGTTGTTATAATTTAGTGATATAAAAATGAACCTGAATCAAAGGTTTTTTGGGTTGAGGATGACAACCTTCAACCATGTCAATGATTTGTTAGGTAATCACATTAATGTTCATTAATTAATTTAATATATTACTCAATTGATGGAAAATTTCTAGATGGTATGGTGTTTGGTTGAATGAAGATAATTCCGAAGAAACAAGGATTTTAGGTAAGTGGTATCTACAACATACCATGTAGTGTTAAATGAACCCTTATCAAATATCAACTTTTGATTTGGGTTGGAATAGAAAAAATAAGAAGACTTGACAAACTCATTGAAAATAGGTCAAAAGAGTTTACCTGATGATCAAAAAATGGATAGAGATATGAACATATAAAATAAGGGAAGATATTAATGAACTGACCAAGAGGAATTCTATGAGATGTATGGTGAGTGAATTGGATATCAGATATAGAGGTTTAGTCAAATTTTAGGAGATGTGGAAAGTTATCTCTCCGGTGAGAGGATATTAGATAATGTAAAAAATGGTTCCTATAATCATGAGTGTAAGTGGGTAATTTTATTTTCATCTATATTTATTAGGAATCATAGTTTGGCTACCATGTTCACTAAAACTTTCATCCACTATGCACCAACACTATCTATGGGTCTCACCGCTCAAACAATTATGTGTATGGTTAGCCTAACCATAAAAAAACCACTACAAACCCCTTAGTGGAATGTCCAAAACATACCAAACATCCATGTATCCCTTAATTTATATACTAACACACTATGTGGAACCCATGAGGACCCACATGATTGAGGTTCACGGTTAGCACTAACCATGATCTAACCATGCGCCTCACTTTCCTCCAAAAATAGAATCTCTGGGATCCAAAAAATCTCATTTGCAGACCTGAATCCTTAAATATGATCTTCGAAAATTTTATAATGTACAAAATAATGATTCCAAGTGAAAATTAAAGGGTTCATAGCTAATGATAAAATTAGAGTGTGTTATAGCCTCCCACACATAAGGAAACTCAACCCCATGTTTCCCTTCAAAGTGAGCTAAATCATTATCTGAAAAAGGATTAGGCAACTAGCCATGTACATAAGCCTACTCCCCATGTTCTCATCCTATATGTGGCCATGATTATATATCCCCAGTACAATTGGATTTTTCCTACCATGAATATCCTTCAAACTCTAGTCTACGATACTAATTGGGTGCTACTATAAATAATCATCAATCTCCATCTCAATTTTCTATGGATAAAGAAGCTGATATCGGTAAGAATTTAGATAATTTAGCAGGGAAACAAGAATTATTTCATGAATGTCCCTTTATATCTAAGGGATTTACGTTTGATTATCCACTAATCAGACCCTATCAAAAAAAATTAAAACAAAATGAGGTTTCAATGTACCATGCCACTTGAACCATTGATGCCTCATACTAGTCAAAAACTTTGACAATACATGGTCCTTTTAAATGAACCCTAGATGCCATCAATAAAAATTATAATATAATTTCATCATATATTGTGATATAACCATTTTATTTTAGATCAACTAAACAAGATATAAAGTATCCATAATGAGATGAGGTCCAAAAATTGATGGGTTCCTTACCTCTAACCAGCTCAGAGGTGATCAGAATGGCCTAAAATATATGTGATCATAAGTATCCATATTTATAATTACTTCAAAACAATTATTAAAATATAATTCAAAAATAGGTTTATATTTATTTCTTGAACCTCAAAAATCATAGATACTATCATGAAGAATGTATTCTAAGATATGTATCATACACATTAACTGGCCGTCAAACTATGGGTTATAGGTTGTATATAGCATAACCTGGTAAACTAGTTCTCTCTACAACCATTTCCCAAACCAATAAGTAAAATGATTATATATATCTAATACATAAATACATGGGACTCCATGTGGTTGTATAATCTCCAGAGCATACAACCTTTGAATCTCATTCACTGAAAAGGTCTCCTTGATAGGAAATAAGTGAGTGGAATTCATTACCATATCAATGATCACCCATAATACATCATTTAATCAATGGAATCTCAATAATCCCATTAAAAAAATAAATAGTGATGTTATCCAACATACACTCTACAATGGGAAATGGTTTAAATGTCCTTTCTATTCATTAGTGTTCCTCCTTCACTTATTGACAGGATAGAAAATGAGTAAAAAATACGTATATCGTTTTTATCCCCAAATAGTAATAATGGTGGTCATGAAACATATTTGTTAAAGTGTTTATAGATTCACACATTATTGACCCCATTAAATATCTAGGAAACTAAACACATACATGAATGCATAATATCTCATTCACATCCGTGATACAACCTATAATTAGGTACTCTCCCAAAATACTCACTGTAATGACTAATCACTCATGTTATAAAAGTTGACTCATAATCACTCTCTCCATAAGTGATGAGTTCATGATTGAAAATATAAGGATAGACTATCAGTTATTCTCATGGACCACTAAGTGAATCTCAAAAAACAATTCCATAAACTACCACTCACAAATGTCCTACTGAACATCCCATGTTAGAGTCATCTAACTCAGAGCATCATATACAATATTTCCCTACCCTACAATATTGGGAAGAAAAATGTTAAATGACAATAGGTATAAAATCAATCTTCGTTGATGGATATTTTATTAATGCTTTCTAAATATATACCTGAGGATTTTTTTTAAATATGTATACACCAAAAAACACTATCCCAATAAGTTTGAATCCATAAACAAAATTTATGAATCACAACTGTGATCTTCAGATCATGTGTTGGGTAATTTCACTAATGTGGCCTCAAATAATGAGGCTCGAGTGGCATGAATTGATCTCTCGACATCTGAAATTATACTAGTCCAATTACTAATACATAAAAATAAACTATATAGCTTCTTTCTTACTCTGATAGAATCAAGATCTGTGATGATGTTAGTCTCCCATTAAAAACATTAACAGAATTTTAATAGGCTTTATACCTTGTAAAGTGACACCCTTCTTGGTCAAGACTTTGGGAAGTGATGCCTGATGTAAGAAATCATAAATGAACAACATTTAATAACCATCCAACCCAAGAATTTTTTATATCAAAAATGTACTGTGTATTATCCCAATAAACCATCAATGTCACATTATATGGGTCAAATGATACTCTTTCCTTAGAAAAAATATGACCATGGAAATGTTCATTATCAATCCAAAAAATTAATTTGGCAAGATTAGAAGACAATTGGTTCTATATTATACTATTCATCATGATCTCCAGATGTTTGGAATGGTCATGTTTATTATGAGAGTATAGTTTCATTTTTTCCGTTAATATTACCACAAATAAATATATATACATTTGAAAAGCCTGATTCATCAAATATATAAAAATAATCTGCGAATTAAATAGTTAGAATGGCATAACTAGATATTCATAAACTCCATGCCTAATCCAAAATTTTATAAGAGGTACGTATGATGGCCCAACTCATACTTGATGATAGTAAGAAATAAAAATTATCTTCTATAAAAGCTAATCACCACGAATCTGGTCAAACATGAAATTGATGTATTGTAGTTGATATCAGTTCTTCACAATATGATGAATCAATTTTTGGTAATCCATGTAAATCATGAGGTTCCAACCAAATTTAAAAAAAGGTTATGTTAATACCATGAGTAATTAATATTCTATATAAATACCATATCTATAAAATGCTCTAATAACCACTTGATCTTCTATTGCTCAGTAATAGCCATCCTATCAGGAGGAATAAATACAGGTGCTACTCGTGGAATAAGTTCAATGAAAAATATACCTCTATCTCAAGAGGTATTCCGGAAAAGTGATTATGTGGACATCCCAAATCCTATCCACCATTGGATAGAACTCTATACCTCAAAATCCTTGGTCATCCCAATAATGATCTGAAATCAGGGTTATCACACTACCTAGACCACAATTCTTGGTTCTAGATTTACATTCCCAGATGTCCCAGTCGCCCTTGTGAATATACTAACCAGCCTCATGTTATGTGAAGGATGCCCTTAGGTGATAAAAATAAACATATTCATGGTATGAGAACGACCAATATATTCTATGAATATTTTCAAGACCTATCATATTTTGAAAAATGTTCTTCTATGAAAAATTATAGTTTTGTACCTTTAAGGGAAACTCTTTGCACTAACACGCACATTCTAACTGAAATCCTAATAAAATTTCAGTAATTATCACTCTATATAAATTCATAAATTAATGCCTAATAAATTCCATGTTCACTACATATATAAAAAATTTGTAGGCACTTCTATCAAATTAAATAGATACCAATGTATAAAATAAAAAATTCATACATTGAACTATATATGGTCCTACACTATGATCCTTGGGTATTGGTGGTACTACCTATATCTGTCCTAATTCGAGAACATGAGATAAAACCTGACTATCCAGAGGGGAACCACTCTGATGGAACTTTTTAACTATAGTATAGATCCCTTGGATAGGCCTATGACCTTTTACTGGTTGGGAAATAGCGATCCAGCTTCTTACTGTATACGACGATACTGATTATACTATATGGCACAGACCCGATAAAGTTCCCCTATCACAAACCACTTTAAAAAAGGTTCTACCTAACATCTGTAGGTGGGCCATCAATTTGTACACTCAGTACTTAACTAAGGTTCTCTCAAAATGAGGTCTGATGTTCCCCTTATTTTTACACTAGTGTCCAAATATAGAGTTTCTAGTATCTATACTCTCTCTGGTACATCCCTCATGAGAGGACTCTAAGAGGTACATCCGAACACTGGACATTGTATGAGTCATTCAGGAAGATAGATAAATCTAATTTATAACAGAAAGTTAAATTGACTTAAATTTTGTAATAAGTTATGGGTTTAATATCTCATATATTTTATTCAATAGAAATAAATTCACCTGATAATTAATAGGAATCCTGATTCCATCATCCAATTGTTTTGCTCTGGATATCTCATTAGTGAAATATTTGGTGAAAATTAATGAATCACTATAAAGAGAGATGAATAATCCATCATAGACATAGTAACCTACTCATGGTTCTTAAAAAATATTTATTGAGCATCCCTAGAATTCTATGGGAAAATTTATTCAATTATGGTAGATTATATGTCTATATAAATCATTGATTGATGATTATATTCCTAGTTCAACATATCCCACCAACATCTAGCGGATCCTCGAAGAATATGCATTGTGAGCATGAACATGTTTTAGGGGGGGACTCTATATTTTCAAAGATAGATAAAACAGTATTAATACATAACTCAATAGCCTTGGGGACGCCATTTGTTGATAATGTAGGTGGAAGCTTCTTTTGAATCTCTCGCATAAACTTTTCTTGAAGGGGGTTGTTTTCATAGAATTTTATATGGATCCAAATTTTCATATGAAACCTTGTTGAAACTAGGTATCCATGCCTATATCATTATTTGAAGGATTTGTTACAAGTTTCACTATAGGAGGAAACACTAGAGGCTCAGGGCCCACCACCCATAGAGCTTGGTCATCACCACCCTATAGGTACACACCTCATGGTAATCAAGGAAGAATATTTTTACAATTTCAAAAAACATTCCTTATATTTTGATAGACAACAGAAATACCATAGAAAAAATAATATGATAGGAACAAGATTTACAATAAAATATCCACCATCTGTAGGACTTCTCCTCAAGCCAGGTCTAGTTTATATAATTAAGGATATAAGTTTCATGGGAGGCGCTCTCAACTTTCCACTACTATGGTCTGGTTAGGGTCATGTGAACTATTCTAAATAAAGGTACCAATATATGAATTTCTAGTTGCAAGTTATGTGATAAAATAACCATTACGTTTCAATTGGAATCCCCATTAAATAATGACCATGTTTTAATTTTTATTTGAAATTTTATTAATTTACTCTCTAGACTAGTTAGATTATGTACCATTACCAATTTATAGAAGTACATGATTTATAAATTTAAATTGGTAGTTCATGTAACTTTATTAAAACCATTACATCCAATTATATAATGTAATATCTCTTATATGATGATTGGACTACTTGAATCATCAATACAAATTTATAGAGGCACACAAACTATCTAAATATCAATTAAAATTCATATATTTAATGAAAACCAAAATTTTAGTCAATGTATCCTCAATTGCAAAGATAAATCATTTTATAATTTGTTAATTTTGGTGTCTCAATCAAGATATAAGAGAAAAAACCCATTTGGATGATGTAGGAAGTTTAATTACCAATTATTTAATCCTATTTTCATGCAAAACCATTAGTTATGTAATAGATATATCACTCAATGATTCATTAACATGTATCACAAAAACAAATAGTAGAGCCTACATGGAATTAAATATTCATGACAAGTCAATATAAAAATTCCTATAATTATTCATAAAAAATACATACATTCTATATTAGCCCAAGGGTAACCTTCTATAGGGAAAAAAGTAATGATAACCACCACACAACAAGTGTATCACCCAATTGAGAAATTTGGGCTACTGTAATAGGGATAAACCACATTATAATGTCCATCCCTGAAAATTTGTATTTTCCCTATAAATTGATTAGATGATCTATGTCATAGTCTCATTACAAAATTTTTAGGCTTTACTAGTCTGATGTATACCAATCTAAAAAAATTAAGATAAAAGGAAAACAATATTTAATTCCAATTTGTAATATCGTGTACCCAGTTCACTCATACATAACCGAACCTGATTGGCTTAATGTCCTCAACAATGTATCTACATATACTAGAGGATTATAAATAGAATTGAGGGTATATGGTGGTATGGTGGGGAGACTATACCATCATCCTAAAATTTTATTATGATATGGTGATACATCATTTGCAGTGGAATGTAATACCAAATAACAACAACAACATTGGGAGGAATTAAAATCCAAATAAAGTAAAGAGACTGAACAATAATTTTTAACATAGTGTAAAAAATGTTTTAAGTTTCCGGACACTATAAAAAAGAAACATACATTCCCAATAGTAAGAACCAAATATATTATGTGTATAATAAAATAATAAAATACCAAACATTATCTCCAAGCATCACGATCCAAGGATCAATCATATGCTCCTAAGATCCCATGCATTGATAAAATTAGTAATCCATGATTGGTTGATTACCCCTGTCCCAACCTATTTAATTGGTGTTTGTACATTTACCAAATGGTGGCCCAAATAGGGTGTGAGATATATTCATTAAACAACCAAAGATAGTATCTATAAAAAATATTCCTTGTGTATGAAAAACAATAATTGTGTGTCGGTTTCAAATGTAATGTTATGAAATAAATGTCACATAAAAACAAGCTGATAATTTTAATTTTTCACTAATATATGTCTAAAATTATTAGTGATAGTTTATAAAAGTGAAATATTATGGTAACTAATAGATTCAATATGCGTTGTTTCCATATAAAGTGTCATAACAAAGTGGGTCCGCACTAAAGATGAAATGAAAAAGTATCATCTTTAATACTAAGGAAATCATCCAAGGTGAGGTCAAAATAATATATACCTACATGGGCTAGGATCCGAGGGCCCATGACTATGTAATCCTAATATCTGAATATATATATATATATAAGGTTCTGAGGATCAAAACCCTGATATCCCTTATTGGTTCCATACTGATAATAAATGTCAATGTCATACCAAATTACCCATCTTCGGTTCCATTCCACTATTTCCAATATCAAGAAATAAATATTAAAATTTCATGTGTAATGTTAGTGTTCATGACCAAGTACACCCATCCATATAAAGGACACCATCCACATGATCATCAATCTCATCAAAATGTCCCTATTTTAAACCAATCTTTTAATAACATTTTTAAAATTTCAAATTATCCAAAAAGTGTTATTAAACCCTAAAATATTTCATTCAATTTACATAAAGATTACACTGGTAGGGGAAATCTCTCACACATGAAAGATGTAGTTTCAATTTGGGGTTCTGTAAACAAACCCCAATTGTAGGTTGTTTGGGTTGGGAAAAACAATATCAATCCTAGTAAAGGTGTTATGAATGAATACCATTCATGTTTAACAATTAATTAATGATATTACTAAATTTACGGGAAAGATCAGGAAGGTCCAGTATACCGAACAATGATGATAATTCATGATTGGATCTATTTTTGGGAAAATGTATATACCATCTATCTAATGGAATTATATTAAAGCTCAACTAATATAAAATTTAGATTTGGGTTAAAGGTGATGAAATTATTAAACCAAATGAACACCAAGAAAACAGGTAAAAATAGCTTGCTTGAGGATTTCACATTGTATGGAAATATAAGAAATGTAAATAAGGAAATGGATTAAAAACATAATAATATAGATCCAATGAGATGAATGGTGGGGAAATAGGATGTTGGATAAAGATTTTAGCTCAAATACTAGGAGTGGAAGAAAGGGAGCTCAAATGGTGGAAGGCTATTGGTGAATGAAGAAAAACATTGTGGACATAGTTTCAAGTGTAAGGAGGAAATGAAGAAACATTTTACAAAATTTAATGTGTATCATGTTTTGGAATCATTGTTTGAAAAACCATGCTCAAACCATGTGCTAGCATAGTCCAAGGGAGCCAGAACATTGCACAGTTAGGTGCATGGTCAGACTAACCATGTGTAACCCATTCAAAACCCCTCTACAACAAACCATAAAGTTTTGAAACCTAGAGTTTGTGGTTTTAGAACCATATACACCCCTAAAGAACCACATGATTGAGGGGAGTGGTTAGATAAAATAGTGTGATAAATGTGTGCCTCACCCTTTTCTTCCCAAAATCAGAGCTCCAGACTGTGAACAAGCCCTAAAAGCTCATAAAGCCTTCCTTAAACTCGTATTAACATTTATAAGGATAAAATTAATGATTCAAACATAACCTTAATGGTTTCACACATCAATAATAAACCCAAGGTCTAACAAATTTTACCAAATTAATATTTATTTAAATTAAAAGGAATAAATAGTTTCTTTAATTCTAAAATATTACCCGTATTAATAAAATGCTAGAAGTAGGTTGTCTAAATTTTCAATTGTATTTAGAAATGGATATTTTTACTGTTTAACTAGATATTTTATCATTAAAATTGTTTTATAAGTTTCTACGTAATAATTACTTCTTGATAGAGTCATAATTGTTATGAATTTAGTAAAAACTATATTTTTTTACTATTCACTAAAGTAATTATTTAAAAGAACTTATGAATGTTAGTCCTAGTATAATATAGTTATTATGAATAAACAATGAAATAAATTTATTGATTTTAAGAATCTAACTTTTTACAATTTATCTTTTAAATTAAAATATAATGATACATTTTTTATAATAAAATAAAATTTTAAATTATAGATGATTCATATTCATTTTTTCTATTAATAAATAATTTAATTAGTATTAATAAAATAATTATATAAAAATTTATTATTTATTATATATTTATTTTCATAGTATAAAACACATAATAATGAATGTTTTGAACAATGATAAAATACTCTTTAAGAGAAAAATTATTAAATACTTTTATAAACACCTCATTGAAGAACAAAGCCTGTAAAATAAAAAATGTTAAATATGTATGATAAATGTAAAAAACATATTACATTAATACTTAATCTTTTTTCTTATAAATTTATATATTCATAACCCCTTATGTTATTTGTGTATTATTTAATTATAAAGATAACACTGGTGGCACTCGAGGATGGTTATTCTCCTTGCAAGGATATTTTGGAAATTTCCATGATCTTCAACTTCTATTAAATATGATTTCATTAATATCATAGTTTTTATAGTTTTTCATGGATGTTTACAAGGATCCACAATAGTGATGCTACCTCAGTTCTAAAATTACACAAATGAGTTTCATAAAAGAATATTTTATTACCTAAGCCCATTTTGTTCGCTTTTATTCATATATTTTGTTATATTGCTGCATTTTTTAATACTCTCTAGTTTAATGATTATATAATAAAGGTCAAATTTTGTTTTATAATATCATGGTTTTCATATTATTACGGTTTTACATGAATATCAGGATATATAATCTAAATTTAATTAGTTAAAATACATTGTGAAATTTTAATTCATCACATTCTCGCACATTAAATAAATTGCATCATCGAAATTTAAATTATTCCTAAATAATAAAAAACATAAGGTTTTATAAAGGTAATCATGAATCATGATATATATTATCATGACTAAGTAATATATTTATATTAAGGATGACTATGTAACATATTTTTTCTTTTGTAAAAGGCATATATTAGAATTCTCAAACATTAATTCCAAATATTCTTCTATAGAAAAGTAATAAGATTTTCTGGAGATCTAAATTCCACAACTTCATTTTCAAGATCCTATTTCCTACCAAATATTAAAACCTAAATCATTGTGACAATATCCCATATAATTATAATAAATTAATTATATGAATATGAAAGCTCAATATAAATATGCAACCTCTATTTTCAACTTCATTTCAACCAACGATACATTAATTTTATATATATTATAGTTTTTCATCACAATAAATATAACTTTTCACTATATGATACTTTAAGTTTTGTTTTCTCATAATTATTATCCTAATCCTTTGATGTAATTTGGAAATAAATCTTTTTAAATATGATTAACTAATTCACATCCCCCAAGAGTGTCTATCGAAGTGCACAACATGATTCCCACTCATCAAAAACCAACGTGATGACTGAGTTGATACTAAAAATTGTTTTTTGGGTTATCAACCCAAGGGGAATCTATTTTAAAACCACATTTATTTTCTAGTATTTGGCCATCGATGCAATTTCTACAGGAACCACACAATCATCCGTTCAAAAAATATATATGAAGTTATCTTGTAGATAAAATTATCAATTAGACTTATCCTTTGGTGTTTTAACTAATTTTATGTTATTATTTAACCTAAAATTACTACCCTAATACTCAAAAACTAAAAATCCATACTATGAACAAAATGGAAGTATCTCAGACCGACACTCTATATCTAATTCTAAAAAACATTTTTCAAATACTGTAATTCATACACTGTGATATGAAACTTTGTTTATTTTACTTCATTTCCATAAGTCTATCATTAAATATCACAAAAAAATCACAAAATATAAAGAATGGCGATTTAGTGTCTTTGGGGATCATATATATATGAGATTCAATTTATGGCACTCGTGAACATTTCTAAAAATTCATTCCACCCAATACTCCTTTCTAGACTTCTCATAAGTTTTACTGACTATGATAACTTTAGGAAGGGAATCATAAAAAATTGTTGAACTTAATAACTCATTATTGGAAGTATTATCATCATGTATTTTGTGTTAGTATCAAATACATATTGAAAACATTAGAAGATAAGAACTATCACATTTAATGAATATGGGACAATAATAGTTGTCTACATGCTTTGATGTAATTTTATATGTAATCAAATGTTAAAACATATACCATATAATATGTATGAAAAATCAACTGAAAATAATCATTAAACATGAAGTATAATAAGGTCACATATTAAAAGATTATGGAAATATCATGTTGGGATCAAACCCAATCATTCACTCCCATTAAGTTGTGAACAAATAAAAATATATCCATATTTTATGTTTTTGATCAAATCCTAGCATATCCACTATATATTTTATGAAAAAAACATATATCTTCCCAATATATTTTTATAAAATTTGATTATGTCCACTATTTTAGTTTGCGAAAATAATAGACACAATTACAATAAGTTAGTGACCCTAATAAATTACATAATCTTCCATATTTAAACAATAATTCACTTTCTTGTATTCCCAAATACACTTTAGGTTTACTATATTAGATAATTAGGTCATAACTCTTAAAAAAATAAACCATGTATTATAATATGTTCACTTACACTTAGTATCCATTTTTGTACATCAAAAAATGATTATAATTAGTCACCCCTTATTTTAATATAATATCTTCATGACCTTTAACTTCACTTCATATTTTTTCTTACTCATCCTAAAACCATGTGAAAAACATTTGAATATATGATATGAGAAAAAAATTATTGTCAGGGATATAAAATAAAGAAATAAATAACACCAAATGAAAAACATGGAAACCCATAAAATATTTAACTTGCCTGTATTGTTCATGGATTTTAAAAAATAAATTTGATTAGAATTTAAAAACATTTTTCAATATGGAAAACATTAAAACCCATACAATGAAATTAAAAACCATTATAAAAATGTCAGAAAATAATATTCATAACCTTTGATTACTCATGTTAAAAAATAACAAAAATCTAGATAAATATCTAGGATAATCTTCCCTAGTTAGCTCCCAATTTATTGATCTTGAAGACCAGAAATATTACCAAATTCATTTGAGAGTTATGTCAAGATCACATATGGTATGAAATGTATCACGCTCACCCACTATATAATAAATATCTGGATATCTTATAATCCAAAATAATATTAAAAAATTACCACATCCTGAAGAAATAATTTTTTATGCTTCCCATAATTATAATAAATCCCAATAAAAACTCTTTTGAACCCATAAGCACTGTTTTTCCATTTTCACATTAAAATAAGGATAAATACAACATTACATTAAAAAATAATAAAAATAAAAAATTACAAAAATATTTTTGAAAGCATTTAATTCAAACATAATCATGGAAAAATAAATATGAAAATTAAAATCAATGACAAATCATGATAGTGTTAAATTATGTTCATGGCATAAAATCCAAAATAATGGTTCCTCTAACACAATTGATAAATTTACTTCATTCATAAAAATATATGATGATTCATTTTAAATCCCTATAAATAAAATATAATAAATATAAAAATGAAATTTAGTATCCTTTTATGTATAAATAATAAAATTTGTGAAACATTTTAAAGAACATGTACGTGGAATTAAAATATTTTAAAAAATACTTTAAACATGGATTTAATGAAGAATCATTTACCCTAAAAACATTAGTTCATCATACATTCATTAATATTGAGGAAACAATTATATTAGTTATTTAAAATATTAATATCATATTAAAAATTTATTTAACAACTATATTCTATTTTACGTCATTAATGTCAGTATTTTTAATAGTGACATTATCAGTTAATTTTATTTCATGGATTTTTAGAAAATTCTATTCATAATCCCCAAGAAACATTAGTATGATGATCATGGTCAATTGTTTCATTAATCCATAATCAATAAAATTATAATCATGAGTTTATTATCAATTTTATATATTATATTCAGTTTTAGAACCATCCTTGTTTGATGTATATGAAAAAAAATTGCATTGTTTCATGGATGAGGAAATCCACATGTATGCACGAGCAACATCGTCATTTTTCAATGGAAGGAAAGGTATTACAGTATATGTTATGTTATATTTTTATAAATATAATGATTATATGAATATTATAAATATTAGTTAAATCCATATTAATAACAACCATTATGAGGTGTTTATGAAAAATGAAACACATTAGTTCATAGAGGCGGAAATACAGAGGTGTGAATGAGTGAATTATTGATTTCATATGGTATGGAAAATGATATGAATAATGGTTTTACCATAAATAAAATAAAATTTCAGTATATGGAAGAAATATATGTTATTGTTTCATCATGTTTAATGAATATTTTTAGGTAGAAAAAGACCATATAAACTTAAAATTGGTTCATTAATTCTTATACATTATACTCAAAGAACCTCTTTAGATTATAATTTAAGCCTTATATGTTTGGTCATTTTTGGTGATCAAGAAAAATAGGACTTTGGGAGGGATATTGGGGAGATATATGGTTAGTGATTGGACAAACAAGTGTTCTTAGAAGTTATTACAAAGAGATTACAGGAAGTTTCATTTCATAAGTGAATGGAGTGTAACCCATGGAAATACTTTAGAAATTAAATTATTATATATTTTATTTTATTTTAATGTATAACCAATTTGAAATATTTAGTACATATGGTGAGAATGACATGAAATCTTATTATTCAATAAAATATTGGAATGGATATGATATTATATCACCTTTATCTCTTTGTTTTAACCACCGTAAAATATTTTGATAATTACCACAATATAAATGTTATTTCTATAAAATAGACATGAAAGACACCATAAAGTGAAAAGTTTCACATATGTGGGGAAAGGATAAATTTTTTTCATGTCACATTAAATTCAACAAATAAATTTTTTTTATATTAAATAAAGAATAAATATATTATTAAATAAAATATACCATTATATCTATTTTCACATATATTCACATATATTGACTTTAATGACATCTATATATTAATGTTATTCTAAACAGAAACATTTTGGAACACAAATATGTTATATTTATATAAAAAAGTTGGACCATAATAATTCATCCGCATTGTGTTGCTTTTAATTATTTAAGATTTATTTACTTGAATTTTATAACTTGAACATGCATTGTGTCGGCATTATATATGTATTTATGGTAATCATTTCATCACGAATATTTAAATAAACCATGATATAAAAATTCATTCATCTTTAAAATAACCATTTATAATAGAACATGGAATATTTTTATCACTATAATAAATATTAAAAATATTAAAATAAATATTGTGGACTTTTAGGAAAGTGTTAGGGAGATCTTTAGACCTTATCTCACAGTTTTACCCAGTTTTACTCATTTTAACCATACTAAGGTGAACAATATTTACAATGATTATTATTCATAATAACCAAAATAAAAGAGACTTTTTATCCAAATACGACCCTCCTAATTCAAAATATGGATAACAATTTTTAATTTTAATTTCTATAAGTAAAATAATATAATATAAATATAAATGCATAAAATAATTTTTTTTTAAATGGGTTTAATCTAAAAAACGAAAATACACTTAAATTTGGAATAATAAAAATCATTTTATAATTAATTAGAATCAATCTAATTAAAGGAGGGTTATGTTAAATTGAGATAAAATTAAAAAAATGATTCTTTCAAATAACATTATTTAATAAAATGTAATGATAGTTTTAGAAAAATTGGTATCATTGAATATTCAATTAAAAATATAAATCCTTAGAAAAAACCCAGAAATAGATTCCAAGATAATTTTAAAATGATGATTTCATAAATGTATATCAGTTTTTAAATAAATATTATAAAATTAAAAAAAATATTATTTTATGCATAACTATATTATTGATGAAATTGAATTTTGTAAGAATAAAACTACTTTATATTTTATAGAAATAATTATGATGATATAAAATATTAATCATGAATATTAGTGTGTCATTAAATTTATTTATAAGTACATGGTTTTTTATATTAATCCATCCTTCTCTAATTTGAACCCTTGAAATATTATTTACAACATAAAAAATTGGGGGTACGTTTATTTGATAGCATTTTTTGTTTCCCATGTTTCTTCTTCACTCATATGGGTTTCACTAAAACCATAACTTGATGAATCAATTTAACCCAAAATACCATCTCTTCTTCATCAAGAATATGAACTATATTTACTTCATATAATATATTCTCCTCTAATTATAATACATTAGATCTAAAAAATGATATGCATCCAACACATATGTCCATAAAAATGAAATGTTAAAAACATCATGTGTTTCTGTTAACCATGACGGAATGGTTAATCAGTATGAAAACAATAAAAATTTATCTTGAATTTAATATGGTCTAAAATGTTTGGGGAATACATTTCTCCTTTTACAAAGATTCATAATACTTCTTTATAGATATACTTTAAGAAATATTATGTCGGCTAAATAGAATTTAATATTTTTACTCTTGTTATCTATATTAATTTTTTTTATACTATATTATTCTTATATATATTATTGTGTCAGATTTAACTTATTATCAATATCTTATACATACTCTATTCCAAAAAAATCACATAATTGTTCCCAAAAAGAATGATTTTAACACCAATTTCAATAAAATTCCTAAAAATTATCCATTTATATGCTGGAATAAAAAATATAGATTATAGGATAGTTCAACTAAATACTAATTTTGATCCTAAAATCCCGTGAAATCCATTTAACAATTTTGAAGATATTCTTATAAAGTATGAATCATTCTTTTTTATAATTTTTCTGATTGGGGATGACATGTTCATTAAAATTTAATTCAGTACACAATGGCTATTAAATTATTTTCCAAAAATTAAAAGTAAAACTAATATCATTGTTAGATACTACAAAGTTAGAATATCAATTTAAATAAACCATAAAATTGTTGAATAATATAGAAATATAATCTAATAAAATTTTATATCAAATATTAATGAAATGTGTTGATTTAGCCAATCAATAAAAAATAACCCTAATCTCGTTATTACCTTGAAAAGTATTTGGAAATCACACCATGAAAATAAAGGATATATTTATTATTTATACTCCATAAGTTTAAATGGATTATTATCCATTTGTGTAATTTATCTTGGGCTTTATGGTGAATATGAGTAAAACATTTCATTGTACACTCCATAGTATATTACAATATTCCATCCTGCTATTAATACTCATGATGGTCTCTGTACAACTTTCTACAATTTTAATGAAATTAAAAGGGAGAGTTTTGAGCTTCAATAAACAATTCATTTTTCAAATAAGATAAATCTAGTACACATAACCTATTTTCAAAGGTCAAAAAAATCCATTTTCACTTTTAATTTATGGAAATGTTCAGTTTTTAATAGTTCCTAATCTTTACAAAAATCACAGCCTTCTTTCTGATATTTTATAATTCTATCTGATGAGGATGACTTCACTAAAACAAAAAAAAGGATGATACATGATACATAATTTCTAGGACATCATTCATTAAATAATTTTCTAAAGGATCATCCAATAAATATTTCATAGTTACTAATGAATTATTCTTTAAAATCAAAGCATCAGCTGCTTTATTTCTTTTTCATTATTGTAATGATTTGTGAAATCACAATCCTTTATCAGTTCCAGTGGTCTTCTATGACATGTGTCCAACTCTTTCCGTGTGAATATGATCATTAAATTTTTTTATCAGTATATAATTAACTATTTAGTTTATTGAAATCATTTCTCTATAATTTCAAATCATAAAAAAGATTATCTATTTCTTGATTTGGAGTAAGATAATATAAATCATGAGTTTCATATTTATGTGAATAATTAATAATTCAATGATAACTCTATATAGTGTCAAAACCAAGTCCTTATATATAATCATCATTTTTACATGAGCATTATCCTTATATTTCTTTCTTCGATCGAAAATTTATTTTATTACAAAAACATGTTCTATAAAAAATCTCCATATTTTTTAACCCTTTTATATTTTATTAATTAAATTCATTTTCACTCATTTTTTATTTATTTATGAAATTGCTTCATAGGAATCTTCGTTTTTCTTTTGTATGAAGGTACCTTTCTAACATTTTTACTTTGAAAAATAATATTCCTTTTGGAATACTAATAATTAGCCTTTAAAATTATAATAATTTGTTTTAATACTACATTGAATGTTTATATGGTTATTATAAATGTAATTTATTTCTAAATATTTGGGATAATATTATTTTTAAAAAATAATTTTCAATGAAAATGAGTTATAAATTGATTAACGTTTTAAAAATTGATTTTAAGAATTAAAAAAATATTTTCCTTAATTTTTTTAAATTATTTTTTAATAGAACATCCATTCATATACATCAATAACACAATTTTTACTTATCCAAAACATGGGATATTTTTTACTAATACTCTCTTCATTCTTTCTCAAGATGGAATAACATTTTTTCAAATATAATTCTAGAAAGCATGCTCCACTTTTTTTGGTTAATCATGTATCAAATATATTTTTATGGAACCCATTCCTTTTCCATGTGTAAATCATTTTTAAAATATAATTAAATGAAACTAATATTTTTTAGATGATTTAATCATGTTATAGTGGGAATAATGACATTTTATCAGTTTCATGATGAAAATAATTCTCTTTGTACATTTTTCTTGTTGTAGTTCATGGAAAAATATTATATGATGGGGAGGCCCAATAATCATTGGGTGACCCTTTTACAGCATATAAGACGGTGTATCCCTGATAGGGTCATGTAATCCCTTTACATCATATATTATTGGGCGACCCAGATAGTGTTGGGTAATCTCATTTTTGGTTATATGATGGGAGCCTAATATATTGCAGGGTGATACTGTTACATGTTATATGATGGCGTGACCTATATAGTTTCATGTGATCCCATTATAGCAATAAATTTTGGTATGCTCAGATAGTGATCTAATGCATTAAGTAATTTACCATTCCATGACTGAAAATAATGAGGTAGTTACCTAAGGGGTTCCCCTATTGATTTAACTAGGATAAAGTTATTTTTAACACATTCTTAACATAAGTTATAAAGATAAATGTTCCAAGATAAAAACACATTTTTCTCTTGTTATTGGTTTATACTGATTCTTATGATCGATATTGAAATCACATGGCTCATGGTTATGGATTTTAAGGGATCTTTCCTTTTCCATTTTTTCATATTTTATGATACAGGTATTGATAGGTATATGTTCTTTTATGATTTTTTTAATTCGCTCTCATAATATCATGATACCCTTATGTTCTTCTTATACTCATTAATGTTATTAAATTACCAATTATTTTGTTTTACCGTACTAATAATTTGAGCTCACCCTTCTTATGTTTCCTCCTCCCTAGGTTATAAATAATGTGGATTAAAAAATTATATGTATAAGAGATTTCATATATATTATGATGATAACTTAATATAAAATGATAAAATCCAGGTTCTGTAGGAGAAATTAACTTATAAAAACTTGTGTATTTTTTATCTTGGTGTTTTTCCTAATTTTCTAAAACTATAACATAAAAGTTCCATGAGAATTTATTTGACCCAAATTTATTTTATTCTTTATGTTGTAAGGTTTCGATGAAAAATATACGTCAAAATTATCATCATCGGATACAGAAATTCAATGATTATAATTTCAATGCCAGACCTAGAAGTGTGGGTCCTGGTTCATTATAGTTTTTTTAGAACATGGTTTATATAAATTTGGACATTATCATGTTTTCATGTGAGGATATCTTAATATTCATGGATATCATTATAGGTCAATAAGATTTAGGTTGATCAAAATTTTAAATTTTATTTCACCTCATTTGAAGGTTTTAAGTAGTTGAAAATCTCGAGGTTATAAATGCTTTTTTTGGAAATGTTTTATTAGGTTGGGCTATTTTTAACCCCATGGATCAGAATTGTGTATTACATAGGGAGGAATTATTTTTTCATGTTTAAATAAAAAATGTAAAAATCAAATGCTAGGTGAAAATTTGTCAAATCTAGATTGACAGTGGGGCTTAAACCCATGACAAATAGAAAACAAGGGTTTTGTGCCTACCAATAGCCTATGTTATGTCTCTGTTCGTATGAGTTTTTTATACGTAAATATTTCAATCATTTTTGAATATATTGGATTTTATTTGAACAATACTTTTTTATTTATCATGAAAGAATATATGATCAAATACTTTTAATCATTGGGGTTCAAACCTAGATAAGAAATTATTAAAAAAATTATGGATAATATTTTATTAAATTATTCAGTTTTAACATTGGGTATTACATCGGAAATATAGATATTAATTTATGATGATTTTTTCATTTTGGGAATTATCTTACATTTTTTTAACCATTTTGGTTTTGGATAAGGTTTAAAGAGAAGATAAATAACATGTTATCAATTTTATAGTTTTGTGGTCATTAATAAATGATTTTTGTTCTTAAAAAATGAAAAATTCAACCTGAATGCTCATTATTGGATCAAAAGATGATATTGTTAAGTAAATTTATTAAATGAGGAAATTATAATCATCAATTAATTATATTTTTATACTCTCTTAGTCTAGATATTAATATAATTTCTAAAAATTAGAAAATAGATCTTTAAAAAATGTATTATCTAAGTATCGTTAATTCAAATAAACTAATAGTATTTTTTTCATCACAAATTTATGGTGTTGAGGGCCTTAACATTAAACTGATCATTCACTTTCTTAATATCAATGACATCAATCATTCTCTATAATTATTTACTTTTTTCCTCCACTCCCACCTATGATCTCATATTTGGAAACCTAGTAATATGTTATTCCATATGACCTTTGTAATTACATTACTATATTATTAATAAGTACTTTTATTATTAATTTGTATGATGTGTGTTTATGAAAAAAATAAAACTAAAATTTAAAACCATATATTTAAGAGAAAAAGCTAAAATTAATAGGATGAAATTTATTAAAATGGTAGGGTGTAATACCCTATGTTTTCAAAAGAATTAAAATTATATTCGATAGCAAAAAAGAAACATACCATTGAGTTTTTCTTATTTTAAATGAAACATTATGATAAGATTTAACTTCATGAAACACTATTTTTATCTTTTGTTACATACCCCCCATTAATTTTATGTCTCATTGTGTATTCAACACGCAACACCAAACTTAAATGAACCATAAAATATCTTACTGTTATAACATAGCGATTAAATTGGAAAATATGAATAGTATTAACTACATTATGAAATATATATATATATATATATATGTGTGTGTGTGTGTGTGTTTGTGTCTGTATGTGTACATCGTACTAAATTTATATTATTTATACATTTTTAGTATATAAGAAATCAATATTTTGTAAAATGTTTTTATTCTTCAAAAATAAGTTTTCTTCAAAAATTGTATTTATATATTTTCCTAGAAAAAAAATTTAATAAATTTTTGGTTCTTTTAGAAAATTTGATTTATAAAATAAAATTTACTTTTTAATATGAATATTAATATTTAATTTTTCTGAAATTTTGAGACTTTTAAGAAAATATTTACTTTTCATAATGAAAAATATGAATTTTTTGTAAAATGTATTTTATTTTCAATAAATTAAATATTTTAAAACTAAAAAAATGTTTTAAATATGATTTAAATTAAAATTTGTATAATTTATTTATATTTAATCCAATTTAATACTTTTAATTAACCTTATATTGGTAATTTGTATAAGTTTGTTTTTTTACTAAAACACGTTTCCCGAATAACAGTTTTAAACTATATAATCTTTCAATATTATATTAATTAAAAAAAATAACCAATGTGGATTTTTATCTAAAATATTAAAATTATATATATTTAAATATTAATTTAGTTTCATAAATTGATTATTATTATAAATAGAGTTATTATATAATCATCTTTTACTCAAATAAACCACTCTTCCAAAAAATATATTGTCTCGATGAGTCTATGGGATTAATTTTAATTTAAATTTATCCACTTCTGTGAGTTTAATTTGGCCTAACATATTGAATATTAGTATTCATCAAAATTTATATTTTATAATAATTTAGTCATAATTTTTTACAAAAATTAATAGATAAAACTGTTAAAATTAATTCTGGCGATTAATTTAAAAATGAGTTTACTTCATGCTTACACATTAAATGTAAGTTTTAAAAATGACCAAAGACATTTATATAACCCATTAGATGTAAATATTTATACCATATACCTTCTAGTTTGGGAAATGGGCTATTATTGGGGCCATGTGATAGGAAAACAAATGTGAGTGGAAATCACTATTTCTAAATGAATTACAATGTTCCACCCAAGATCCTCATAAAAGATAACCATATCTCCTCCCTTAATCACAAATTCATACCACATGTTTTCATTCAAGATAAACCCAAATCACTTCAAAAAAATACATTCCCTAATCATAGAATAATTAATTTTGGAATACATACCACATTATAAGGCCATTGTAGTAAACCAAAAGAGGATAGCTGAAGAAGAGGTAAAGTTCATAAATGTCTATTTTATTTTATTTATTTATCCACCTACATGAATTATTTTTATACAATGATAATATAATAATATTAGTATATTCAATATAATTTTTTTGTTTCTATTTTTACTTTATGACCTATAACAACACATACATCCATAAAATCGGTTACGAAATAATCATTTATCTATATGGTTGACCACCACCCTAGGAAATGATATCATTCAGATTTCCATTATCACCTATGATACTTGGGTATTGTGATTGATATAAATATTATATATGACATTTAAAAAATTATTTAACCTCTTGGGTAATTATAAAATATATATCATTTGACATTATAATCCTCATGGGATATATAACGTCACTCATTTATAGGGTGGACTGTCATTTCATTAAGCGTTGTGATTTGTTTTTCACTAATGTGTTACATGGAAGGTAATGAGGGTAAATATAATAAATATATTTTATATAAATAAAATATTTATGATATTAATTATATATTTTTCATTCATAAAATATAGTTTATCATTTTATTTCATTGGATTTCACTCATTGAAAAAGTTATATTATCATTCGTGAATGTGTGGACTCTCGCCTTCTCGAAATGATGTGATTCATTTTTTTCAAAACATCATCACAATAATGATATATATAAGATTATATAATTAGGTTTTATGTTATTTATGATATTAACATAATTATTTGAATAGAAAATATTACTTACCTTCATTCTATTATGATCATTGAATAGGGTAAATGTTACTCATGCATATGTATGGCCTAGTGTCACTTTTGATAATAAATTTGTTTAATTTCCCATTAAAATATTTCATGATTTATTTTAAATGTTAAAATTATTAATAAATTAGAATATTATTTCTTGATTACTTTTATAGATATTTTTAAATAATTACCACTTTTACTATATTCAACCAACAAAAGTGACTTTTGACATATAATCTAAATATAGTCAAAACACATACTTAAACAAAATTGATTATGTAATTGTATATATCATGTTAATATGTGAAATAAAAATAATAATCAAAATTAAAAATGTTTGTATATCAGGTAATTAGTTAACATAATTTTATTATTTGGTATGATAATGACACACTTGGCAAGTCAGACTCAATGTTACTTTTTTCTCATCTCATATTCCTTTATATGAGATATAGGCCATATTCAACACTTTTTTTGTAATGTGGTTCATATACTCCACATGGATGTATTTTAAGTTTATAATATTTAATATTATTGGGATTTCAATATACATTCTATGATCACTATTTCAGGGATTTTATATATTCAAAGATACCAAAGCGGTAATGGATTTTTGTCACAATTTTCTTTTATTGAGACTTATGTCGTATTTTATACTTATCACCGTTCATAAGGTGTATACTCATCCACATTAACATTTGATTTCATGAATTTATTTATAATAAAGGAATCCCAGGTTCCATTCAATGTAATTTTTAATGGGTCTTATGATTCAATGATATATAATTTGTAATAGTTTTATGTTACGATCTCATCATTTATCACGACATATGGTTCCAATGACGAGATATTATTATCAATATCCAGTGAAACTCATGAAATTTCTTATACAATATTTCTTCATGATATTTTGAAGAATTTAGTTCCATATTTATAAAATTTGGTAGATAAATCAATTGAGAAATTGTTTTTTAATAAATTCCAATAGTGTTTCTATCTTCGGCTGAAAATCTATTTTTTTTTCAAAAACATGTTTTCTAGAAATGTTTTAAAATTATTCTATCCTTTTATAAATTATTTATTAACAAAATGTGAACATTTTTTATTTTATTAAATGATTTAAAAGGAATATATTTGTGGTTTCCCAAAAAAGGAACTTTTCTAATATTTTTACCAGGCATAAGGAATGTTCATTACGGGATGTACATAATTAAACTCCTACATAACCACCATTTCAAAGAATATTCCATTTATGTTTTAAAAGTTTATGTTTCATGAATATGCTTTCTTAGTATTTGGGAAAATATTTTTCTTAAATAACTTTAATAAAAAACTATTTTTAAAATGTTTTATTTTTTAAAAAGTGATTTTAAAAATGGAATGGGTATTTTCTTCAAGATTTTATTAATGATATTTAAGGGAATTTTTATTTTTCAATGTCAACAAATTTTTTTTACTTATACTAAACTATGGATATTTGGTATTGATACCATCATCATTCCTTCTCTATATAGAAATAATATTAAAAAGATATTTGTATGAATCCCTTTTCTCTTCCACGGTTTTATCATATAAGGACCCCATCCTTTTACCCATATTATTACATGATTTTAAGTATAACTAGACTTAAAATCAAAAAAAAATTTAAATTATAGTGCCTTTGTAAGACTAGTTATTTAATTAAAAATCATGATATTATAAAAAATATTATATTTAATCTCTATAAATAGCTCAAAACTTCTAATGAGCTATTACATATACTTAGGATATCCAAGGGAATAAATTCAAAAAGTGACAATATAAAATTTTCATTAATGGAGTAATAATATGTATAATGCATATAACATGGGTTTTAAGGTATAACAAGATGAATTAAATAGAACAGAACATGAATAAATGCATGGAATAATAACATATAGGAAATGGGATCGTATAATCATGGAATAATTTATTTTTTAATAAAAAACATACAACATAAAATAATAATGAGTCATGGATAACCACTAAAACCATTTCACATATAGGATCATTATTCAAGGCTATGCACCATAAACATTTCACGTGATGAATCATGAGTCAAGGAAAACCCCCAATAGCATTTCAGAAGAAATATCATGATAATAACCATTACCAAATGCATTGGAGTTCAATATAAGCACACATATCATATCATGTTCGTGAATATGTGTGACACAAGAAGAATAATACGTATTTAATCAAACATAAACATAAGGGATAATACTAGAAATAATTGGGTATCATAATCCTTCCATGGATCATAACAGATGGGTGTATCATAAAAGTTTCCAAAAATAAATGTATTTAAAAAAAAGGAAATTAATAATGAAAAATAGGCATATATAATGATTAATGATCTATAATTGATATGAAAACATGTAAAATGCGTTTTTTTAGAAACTATGAAATGAACTATTTTAGTTTGGTTTAAGAAAAATATTAAAGATAATTTAATGAAGAATAGGAATATTTGATTTCTTAAAATCATAAATGAACCAAAATATTTTTTCATGATAAAATGAGTGATTATATAAAAATGGTTTCTTAAAATAGATTATAGAGTGCACTTCAGAATGGGTTAGAAATTGGGATGTTTCCATTAATTGGGCTTGCTTGTTGAGAATATTTGAGAAAGGAACCTTATAAAACATGTATTTCCCCATAAAAGAAAGAATAACTGGACACTTAAAATATGTTTGAAAAATAAATAAATAACAAATGAATATTTCAAAAGATTAATAAATAGTTAAATAAGGGTAAATTGAGAGTATTTGTATCCCGATGGAAAAAAATTGAGGTTTTAAAATAGTCCATTACTATATGTCTAAACGTGTTTTTTACTTATACTTAATATCATAGATAATGAAATTATATTTATTTATAATTTAATAAATAAATTAACATTTATATTATTTATTATAATTTTATTAAGTTCATTTATGTCCTTTTCATAAGTAATTAGTTAAAATTACATCGTTCATTGAGTGTTCATTTCCTTGTTTTTCAAAAATGGTTCACTTTTATACATGTATAGAATTTACATTGAAATGAGAATATTTTTCTACAATTGAAATTATATGTTAATAATGATCCAAATTAATATTATATCGTCTTTTAGATCATTTTTTTCAAATTTTATGATGATTCATTTGATAAAATGTTAACAATAACTGTTTAGATTATTTTGGTGCTTTTTCAATCATCATGAACTAGTATTGTTTTATTAATTAATATTATGTATATATATAGGTTATAAAAGATTATATAAGTATTAATACATATATTATAATAATTTTTAATTATAATTTTTTTTAACATTATCCTGAAAGGTGGGAATGGATGTTGAAAACTTGATATCCTTGATTGTGATTAATTAACACATAATAGAAGATGTTATCATATTTTGAAAAGAAGGGGCAGAGAAATGATGATGGGATCATAAATTACAATAATAAAGTTCATATATATCAAATATATTGAAGTACCATGTCACTTGGATAAGTTTAGTTGAAGAGAGTAAAAGAAAAGAACAGAAATTGAAATGAAACTAAATAAAAAAAGAATGATTCTTTTTCATCTAGAAATATTCTCCTTGAGAACCCTTTTAAAATAATTGAGTTTGGTATTTTTATTTGAGACCAAAGGATCCCGAATTTTGGAGAGACACTTAGTATGATTATTGGGAATAATTTGGAAAATATTCAATTATTTTTATGTCTGAGGATAAGAGGTGGAGAGGGTGGTATTTATAATGGAGGGGTGGGGTGTTTTTTGATTATTTAATTCATCTGTTTATTATTTTGACTCAAGACTAAGAATATTTTGAACCTTATCACTAAATATAGTATATAATGGAGGATATTTAGATATAAAGGCTTAAATAATCCATATAACATCTATGCCTCAACAAATCATCTATTTGTTAAATACCGTAAATTACCATATTTCACTATTCACCAAAATTTTATCTATTTTAGAAAAATACTTAATAGTATTCCTACCAATTTTTTTAAATATAGTATATAAATTTGAACTCAATTTTATGACAATATTTTTATAATTAAGATAAATTAATATTTTAATTAGAATTGTCATTTATTTAGAAAATAACAATTTAAAAATTATAACTCATTTTATAAAGCTTTGAAAAATATTATATATGATCTTATAAAATTATATTATAATATTTAGAAAAAATAATTTTTTATTATTTTTATGAAAATAAATTTTATTTTAAATCATTATATAAATTATAAAATCCTAAATAATCATTTATTTTTTATAAAAAAATTAATTTAGCATTTTTAAACCATTTAATTACTTATACTATGATATATTTATATTATATTTCCAATTATAATATAGATAAATTTTATTTATACCTTAATGGATAAGGTTACTATTATATATTTTTTACAATTCATAAGGGTCATATTACTGTTCCATAGGGAAAGTTATTATTCCCTTAGTTTAGGTTCATTAATTTCTATAAATACCAATTATTTCAATCATTCTTCATTTATAAAGGTTTTTTGTGATCTATAAGTATCCTTTTGTGGTTTTTACAATATAAAATAGTTATAATAATAGAAAATAAAATTTATATAATTTTGGGTCATTATAAATCATATTTCCAATAAAGTTTTATAGAACCTCTTTCATTTCTGTGGTTCAATCATGTTTTGAATATATCGCAATGAACCCCATATTTTTCCATGGGTTTATCATGTTATAAAAATAAAAATAATTTTATTTATGGGTTTTTTATGAAAATAAATCTATTCGTACATTATTCATGTTGTAGTTCTTGAACATAGCTTATACGATGGGGCTTCTGACATAGCATCAAGTGAACCCATTAAAGTTTATATGATAAGGAGGCCTAGATATCACTTTGTGAGCCTATTACAGCTTATATAATGTGGTTTCATTGATAGAATAGGGTTTCCCATCATATCTTATATGATGGGGAGGCCCAGATAACACTGTGTGATCTTTTATAATGTTATATTATGGGGCCGCCCAGATAGCATCGAGTGTGACCGTTATATCTTATACGATAGGGTGGCCTAAATAGTGACAGATCATCCCATTACATATTATATGGCGGAGTGTCCCAAATAGACTCTAGTGATACCATTATAGCTTAAAATATGGTTGTGACAAAGTATCACTCTAATGCATAGGGTAACTAATATTGTCTTGAGTGGAAATAAGGATGTAGTTACCTGAGGGTTTATCCTATTGATTTAATGGGGTTGTAGTTATTTAAAACATAGGTTTAAAGTGTCTGATGAAAAAGTATTTTCCAAGATACCAATACAGTTTTTATGCTTGATCTGAATTTATAATGTAACTTATGATCAAGATTCATATCACATGGATTAGGAATATTGATTCTAATAACTATTTCATTTTCAATGTTTACTTATTTTATGATCGGGGTATTCGTGGTTGTGATTTATAAAATTAATCACTCATACACACTGACTATGTATCCATAACCTTATGGACTTCTTTTTAACATTGATGAAATTAAATTTCCAATTCTTATGGTTACCCTTACGATGCTTTTAATATCACCCTAACTAGGTTTCTATCTCCCCATGTTATAGAGAATTAGGTTTCACAAATTTTGTCTACAAGAAATTCCATATGGTTGATAATTATTACTTAATGTGAAATAAGAAATACTAAGTTAAGTGGGATAAATGTTCTTTTGATGACATGGGTATTGTTTACATATTGTATTTTCCAATTTCTATAAATCTCTATACATAAAATTTACTTGAGATGATAAGTGATAAAAAATTTCTATTGACATTGAAAAAGTTGGATGGACAATAATGGGTAAATATTGTTAGAATAAAAGATTGAAATATAATGTTTACTATTTTTTCACTAGATCTAGGTGTGTGAGTTCTAGGTTTTTATAGATTCACTAAAAGACCAATAGCCCCAAGTTGGGAATAACTAATTGAAAAATTGTCTAATCCAATGGTTTGAAACTGTTAGTAGAGGTCCCCAAAATGTTGGTATAGCTTATACCAAGAGTTTGGGAAACTGTTGGTTGATTTGGCATTGTGAAAGACCTATCCTAACGATTTAAAACCACAGGGACAGGTCTTTCCAACAGGTCTTTCACAACGGTTTTACAAAACATTGGGATAGGTCTCTCACATCGGTTTTCCAAATAGTTGGGTTAATTCTTTCCAAAAGGTTCTCCAACCCATTGGGACAAGACTTTCCCAATTGTTTTCCAAAACTGTTGGGAAATTTAAATCTAAAAAATGTTTCAACTGAGGTTTGAACCCATAACCTCCACGTTATATATGAAAGTCATCAAAACTATCCTATAGTTACTTTGTAAATATTTTTGGATATATATATTTATATTATATTGATTTATTTGAAGATATTTGGGGAAATAATTAATAAAAAATAAGGGAACCTTTCCCAACGGGTCTCAAAACCATTGGTATAGGTAACTATCCATTACCAACGGTTTAGGAAAACCATTACAAAAAGTTGTCTCAAAGTACCCTTTCCCAATGGTTTTCCCAAACCATTGGGAAAAGTAGACCTTTTTCCAATTATTTTCACAAACTATTCTGAAAAGTGGTCTCCAAGTATCCTTTCTATACGGTTTTCAAAAATTGTTAGGAAAAGTGGACCCTTTCCCAACAGTTTTTCTAAAACTATTTGGAAAAGTGGTCTCAAATTAAACTTTCACAATCGTTTTCCCAAACTGTTGGGAAAAGTGGATCCCTTCTGAACAGTTTTCCAAAACTATTAAGAAAATTGGACTATGTACCAACAATTTTGGAAAACCGTTGGAATGAAAATATTTGGGAAAAGTGGCCTCAAATTATCTTTTACCAATGGTTTTGGAAAAAACATTGAGAATGGGGACTTATACCCACATTTTGGGTAAACCGTCAGTATAGAATCACTGGTATTGGTATTATTTCTAGTAGTTATTCTGGTGGATATGATGTACTTGTTAGTGGAGCATTGATTTCATCATGGCCTCTTGAGTGTTTTTAAAAATGTTAAGTAAAATAGGTTTTAATAATTAAATGTTCTAACTCGCACTCACACCTCCCATTTGAACACTTCATGACCAACATGTCCCTATACACTTATCTAGTCCCATTATAGTAGATTTATCCCCCCTATTGAGATTATATTCATATTCCATCTATCATTTTTTATCACTGTTATTCAATATTTCCTTATATTTCCTTTTATATGATATTTGTATCATTACATCCCATTTCATCATAATATACCCCTAAATTTGTTCGTTCTTTAGGTTTCTTGATTTTGGCAAATTGGTGTCGATTAGTCCAAATATTTTCTATGAGTAGGAACATAGAAGATCTACGTTAGTGGTGTCTATATTTTGACCATGTCATAAAACGATTTTCTTAAGTAAAATAAATATTTGAGTTTTGGTGAATGGGAGATAACAACCTATAATAGAAATTGATTACTTTTCATTGTACGTTGAATTGTGGTTAGAGACCATTATATATATAGTGGGTCCATAAATCATTATTCCTTGATGAAATATTCATTGAATAATATGTAATGTAATAATGGTTTTTAGAAAACATGGAATTGGAATACAATGGATATTCTTAATATATATATATATATTAACAATACAATGATTGGTACCCCAATGTATTTCATTATTAAAGGGGGTTATTGTAAATTTTATAAGATAACCAAATATCACAGATATGATGTTTAATTACGTATACTTCGTACCCAAAAGTCATGGTTTCATGGGATGAGATGTTGTGAGGTATCATATTCAGTTATATAATTGTCATGGATAGTGTTTGTATATCTAAATGTATGAGGCCTAGTGTTTGGATATTCATACGAGTGGATTTGGTCTATTAATGGTATATTTGAGGAATGATTCTAAAAATAAAATATTCTAAATTTATCATGGTTTTTAGTTTTATATTCTTGGAATTTAATGTTAAAAGTGAATTTAATATCATTTTTAAGAAAAAAATCATTAAAAACCATTTATTTTTTTTAAACAAAATGTGTCAAATACACCTCTCTAATTTTTCATGATTTTCATTGTGTTTAACAATAATATTCTCATGTTAATGATGCTCTATGAAATTAAAATATCCCATTTTGTTATCTTACCCATGATTCCTCCTTCTCTGTTCACATTCATCCACACTCGGTTAAATTGAGAAATCCTCGATCACCTTTTATAACCATCATCGATTGTTGTATCAAAATAAATCAATCCCTTTATAGAATCCACATTGTTTTAATTCACTATAATTCATCACCCATCATCAACTATTATCTTCCTTATATCAACATAGTCCTTATTCATCCACATTCGGGCTTCATCAGCATTTTCCTACCATTCGTTGGTATATCATCCCCATTATTTAGGATTACATCCATTATTCATATTCTCAATTAAATGATATTTTTAAATACTATTTTTAGTTATATTACGATGTTCGATTATCCATTTTATTATTTATTATGTAATCTCATTTAATTCATCATTATTTTAGGAAAAGTTGAATTTAACATAATTAAGTTGTGTTTTTTGAAATGTAGATAGATTTTTTTTAAAGATAACTGTTTTTTATGTTGAATTTATAAATGTATTGATTTTAAAAATATTTTTGTGATTTTAAAATTATTTGATTTTTCATTTTCATTTTTGATTACATTAAATTTCAAATTCTAATATTATATTAGTTTCATGTAATGAGTTTAATAAAATTTCACATTCACTTTTTCGTTTTTATTTAGGTGTAGTTTTTTTGACATTAAGTGAAAATAATATTAATTTTATATCTTCTTACATGTTTATGTGGTTTTATATATTATATTTTTTGTATATATGTTTTAAATATATATTTCTATGTGTGTTAAATTTATATATTTAAATGTATTATATGTTTTATATATATATATTAAATTTATAGAATTTATATTTTGATTTATATTTTATATATTTAGATATATATTTTTAATATTAAGATATTTTAACTACATGTGTTTTAAATTTATCTTTTTTAAATTTATATTAATATATTTATACATTTATATTTTCTATTTCATTAATTATAAATTATTATGGTTATATATTTATATGTTTTTTTATAAATTTAAATGAATAAATATATTTATTTTTTTAATTTTATGTGTTTATATATGATTTAAGTTTATATTTTTTTATCTATATGTTTATATCGTTTTAATTTATATAATTATATTTTTTAATGTTCATATGTTTATATATAAGTTTTAATTTTTATATCTATATATTTTTTTAGATATTTATATGTTTGAATATTGTAATATATTTTCAATTTTTATTAATATTATGGGTAATTAATGGATTGTAATTTTATCAATTCACGGAGAAAAATTAATGAATATGAGAAAAGGGAATATGATTTCTTTTTAATTTAAAAAATTGAATCCTGAAAATATAGACATTTTTGTATAATGCATTAAGTGGGTTAATTTGAGATAACTTGGTTTTGTTTAAATCAAGGGCCATATAAATTTCTATGTTTTTAATTATATATATACACATTATGTCTAGAATGGTGAAATGGTGTAAGAATTCAATTTCTATCATTGATCAAATTATATAGTATGAGGAAAATTTTTGCCTATATTATTTAATTCATGACTTCGGAATTAAAACCATTTAAAAATATATAATTTTTAATGATTTAATAGAGATAATTAATAACTACTATTACTATGTTGTATTAATTTTATAGTTCTATCAATAGTTATGAGACTGATTAAATTTAAAGAATAAATTGATTAGAATGAAAGAATATTCACTAAATTATGTATACATTTAAAATAATTACTATCAAAAGAAAATGATATTTCATTTCCAATTATAATGAAAAATATATATGGTCTAATTTGATTGGGGTATAAGTAAATACATGAATTTTTTAATTATTATGTGTTCTTTAAGAATGGATATAATTGTTTATAAAAATTTCTTTAATCATAGATATCATGATATAAAATGGATAAGATATCCATCAATTTTTCATTATCTGTAGTAGGTACCATACCACAAACTATAGAAATTTTGTGTCCTCTTATAATTTCTCATTTGAAGAATTTATAAGAACGTAAAAAAACTAAAACACTTATAAGGAATTTGAATGAGTTGATCATTATTTGAAAACTATATCACCATCCTAATTCACTACAATAGAAAATATATGGAAAAGAATTTATTTACATTGGAAAGTATTATTGAAATCCATAAATTTACTATGAATAGATGGAATGAAAACATATCAAAGACTAAGTTACCCACATAGTCCATGGCCCATTACACGGGATGTTTACAACCAATCCCCGTTGAAATGTACAAAAAAATCTTATAATCAGATTGATTATTTATAGACCCAAACATCCTAGAAATGTTATTGATTTTTATTTTTCATCGTTGATTAGTGATTTCAAATTTAAATGGTATTTAAGTGTTAAAGTGTAAGATGAATTCAATAATGATTATTTTGTTTCATGTTCTATGGTAATGTTCATTATAAAGGATATCAAACTATAGGGAATTTTATTTGGGTGATGTTTTAAAGTTAAAAATTACCAACTAATTTATGAACAAGTAACATCATATAGTGAATCGTAGAATATGATAAAAATGATATAAATGGGACACTAAATATTTCAATTAATGGATTACCCTTAAAAAAGACTAAAAATAAATTTTATAGTTTACAAGATTACTATTTTTCTCTATGACCATAGTTATCCTACAAATATTATGATTATTTAAAAAAACCATTGAAATCAAATTTTAAAAGAAAAAAATATTAGGTCATGAAAAAATACATGGAAGAAATGATATATCTTATTAATCTACCTTATTCTATATTTTTCAAGGACAAACATAACACTCCGTAAATTTATGATGAGATTAACTTATGTGATATTCTGTTGGAAGCATTTTCATACATAAATAAAATCATAAAAGATGGATTGAATAAAAATTGGACTTAATTTCAATGAGAATATGTTTGTATTTATCTTAAATTGTGAGAGGAAATAACAAAACAAATTCCACTATATAATCAAAAATTATGCAAGTGTAAATCGTTGAAATGTTTTCTTTTTTTCATATTATTAATGTACTATGCGGTTATTCTTAAAATGTGAAAAAAAAAATCCATTAATGGATTTTTATTTGATAAATTTGCAGTCACAAGATTTTCATGTATTGACATTACACCAATAAATAGATGTTCTGTGTGAAATATTTTTTATTCTAGAAAAAAAATATATCATGAAGTTGTACTACTTTTTATATCCCATTTAAAATTTATTCATAGATAAAAAATTTATATACACTCTAGAATAAATGATTCATTACAATTTTCAAATTATATATGTATTTTCCCCTATAGTATGTTGATATAGTGGTTCCATTGAGATTTATTTACTATTAGAGATAAATATATGTAGCACATATATTTACATTAGATGTATCCTATTGAATGAAATATGAAAATTTTGAAGATGCATATTAAAAATATGCATCAACTAGAGGCCTCTAATGTTCAAAAAATAAATATCAGTGGATGAGGTTGTGTTCTATATAGACAAATGATATTAATTATAACACATTGTTCTACCAATATATTGGAACATGGTCTTTAAAATTGAATCTAAGGGGATATATATCTTTTAAATAATGTTAATTTCATGTTATGTAGTGATATAAAAACATTTATATATTTTAAAATACATATGTGTTGATAAAAAATATATATCATCACATATTAATAGATTAAAGGTATGACATCTGAAAAAAAAAATCAGTAGATGAATGACTATAAACATTCAATTTTTTTATATATGGATAAATTCATCACTCATTCATCTGCATCATACACATTGAAATGATTACCATGGGGCCACATATTATTGTTATCACATGGTTATTTTTGAATAATAATGATTATAAATTTTACATAAAAATCCAGAAAATAGATATATAGTTCAAAATATTTGAGTAATGGCCATTGTAGATGAAATTATTTTTTTAGTTCAAAAGATGAAAACCAAACTTCTATCTTATAATATTATTTTAGAGTTTTTATGGATATATTGTATATTGATTATAATATATTTTGATAACCATTTTTTTGTATAATTTGGTTGATAGTTATTGGGCTATAAAATAGAATCATTATGAATTTACAATTATTTATATGAAATGATTTAGTGTCATTATTGAACCATTTAGTATGGAAATGAATGAGAAAATTTTTTTTATGTTATAGATCTATAATATTTTCATTGTATTATCTTTATTAAAGGCTAAAATCCATATGGGTAAGAAAATTATTAAAATGTTTTGGGCATATGCATGATTACTTCATTATTACTTGGTTGCATGGGGATAATAGGATATCTCGAAAAAAATTGAGAATGGAACTTATAGATGATGAGAAAATTCTCTACGCACTAATGCGATCGTTGATAGAGCATCTGATGAGTATTCCCCCTATTGTGATTTCGACAGAAGCTCGAGCATTGAATCCCGGATAAGTGATCATTCCTTATGTTTTATAGGATGAACCAAAAGATTTTACCAGTAAGACTGTGCCCTATGGATCTTGATCCATCATAGATTATATGTTTTGTTCACCTCAGATGGACCATGCATTTTTCCTTTAACCCCTCTTATTTCAATGATCCCCTGATGTGTGGATCGCATAGAGGATTCTCCCATAGTGGTTTTTAATGTGGGGGAACTCAATGATATTGTGACATTTCACAAATTGTATCTGGCAATGAAATTCTGTTTGGATAAACTACCTAAAGATTTTTAGGACATTTGTCGAATCTTGGGGTCCTCATCATTAAGTCACAGGTTAGGTTTTATCTAGGTTTTCCTTCTGTATTCATATGTACTCGTAGAATGATTTAGTAAAAGAGTATACCATGTAATGGAGGTGTTGTGAAACACAGAGGAACTCACATTCATGATGGTCATGGGATATGCATATTGGGAAAAAGTATAGGGTTTTTAATGGGTTTTAATATTTCTTTTTAAATGGGATAAGGTTCCAAATAATTTAAAAAATGTGTCCTAATATGTGTGAACCCCGTTCACGCATCTCTGATGACCAGGATGCATGAACGTGGTTCACGCTTCCTTCATACAATTCATATAGGAAGTGTGAACCTCATTCATTCTTCTTCCAAAATATTTAATTAAAAAATCATCATTAGTAATAAATATTATTAAGATATAAATACATAATATGTATAAAATCATCAATATGTATAAAATTTTAACAAAACAGATCTCTTCAAATTATATATTGATTTTTGTGGAGGTTTTTTTTCTTTATTATCCTTCATGGATGATGGTAACTAGATGGTTGAATGCTAATGTAATCTTAGAGGGGAGGGGATGGCGGGAAAGAATTCTAGCATTCCTTGTTTAATTTTCTTTAGAGGAGAGGAAGCCATGGTAAATCTCCATGAGTGATGAAAGAGGTAGTACAATGACACAATTAGTAATTTTTTTCTTCTGATTTATTGATTCAATATTATTTAACATATAAAATATATAGATAAAATAATGTTCTTGATAGAACAGTTGATCATGAACTCATATTTTTGACGTGATTGAAAATGTTAATCTAATCCCAATTCTAACTTGATAAAATAGTTTTAATTTTAGTATATTATAGAATATATTACTTGATGAATAATATATTTTCTTAACCATATTCATTGAGTTTTTTTAATGAAACAAAACATATAAGAGTATATGTGTTTATTACAAACAATCCGGAGAGGGGAGCTACAAAGCTAAAAAGAAAAATTCCCACCCACAAACTCCCCAGCCTTCCATAAGTTTATCTCTTATTAGGTGTATTTTAATATTACAATCATCCATTGATGATTGTGAACCAATATAAATTGTGATTCTTTTATAATGTCTGAATATATATCTTCTCAAAATTGGTCAAATGAACATGTAATTTCATACATACCATATTATGGTTATTAAAATATTCAATCATAATCACCTACTCTTCCTTTCCAATATTCATTTATGTTATTCTTAATGAAATATTTTTTTATAACAAATATTCACATTCCAGGATCTTCTATGATTTTACATCCAATTTAAAATCAATGATTCCAATAATATTTACAATATATTCTTCAAGTTCACCGTTCTTTTCACTCAGAGTATTTTTGAATTAAAAATATGTATTATTATTAATATTTATTACTTGATTTAATAATATTATTAATTATTCATATATAGATATTAATACTAAGTATTATTATGAATATCAAAATAGAAATTATTCATTTTGGAAGATAATATGATAATAGTATGTCAATTATTAAAAAGCGATCAAAACTCTATTAATTGGAACAATAAGACACATACAACATGTATCATAAATGTAATATCAACCTAATCTATGCCTACGAAGTTAATTATCCTATGTCTTATAGTTATTAGTATACTTGATGCATCCATGATGTGTATATCTAGGTCTCTAATCTGGCGTATGTTTCGCTTGTATATTAGCATGGGTTGGCACCTCCACATCCTCCTATGTGAAATTTGGAGGATGTACAGTATGAACACATGTACTATGTCCCACCTCTATGGATAATGGATACTGACTGGAACTCTCAACAACATGTTATGAAAATGGCTATTGGGATGTGGATGTCTACGTAACAGGGAGTAATAAAGCATATAGTGGGACCCAACCAATGTATATATCCCCCTCTGGCTATGACTTAAAATCTGGAAGAGCATCGGACTGATCAGGACGAACTCCCTCCTCCTGTAGAATAGTAGCATCATCTTGATCATGATGACTTCCATCCTCCACTGTAAAAACAACATCTATAATAGGTTCATCACCTCCTAGTGCATCTAAATGAGGCTCAGCATGCTCTTCATCCTCATAATAATGTGGTGAATCTAATAAAATACCCTGATAAATATCTTTTATCGAAGGAACCAAATAAAGAAATGTGTTGTGAAAATATTTATGGTCAAATGAACCTCTCTCTACTGTATAAAAAATGTGAAGTAGATGACTGAAACATGTATCCTATGAAAACAAATTCCATTGTAATGTAATGTTAATAAAAAATCTATTGACTAGTGGAAGAAATAATGTATACCAACTCATGAAATCCTTATCCGTATAGTGTCCCAAATCTAACTAGGGACGTGTAGTATGGGGACACATAATCGGGCAGATCGCACAAATGAGAACATATTGTCCCCGCCCCTTGTAACATGAAAACATTTCGTCTATCCCACAGATCAATATACGGGGAATGGTGTCTTCTCCAATCAAATTATCTCTTCCCTGACATCATAAGAGAATATAGTGATGCTAACATATTAACCAGGTCCAGAATATGCTGAAACAATCCGAACTACCTAATAACTAGGTCACTCTGATGCCACTCGACTATATTAAAATGAATCAATGAAACCATGCAGGATCTGATTGCAAGCATATCCATACAATATGGTGGGAGACTATGGATTATATCATTTGTAAATGTAATCCATGTAATATTAAATAGAAACGGATAATCACTTAATAAATGAAGAGATGTATAGTGGATAATACAGACTTAACAATATAAATAATATATAATTTCATATTCTCATCAAAGTTTGTCCAACATAAGTTTGTTGACGTAGACGTTGTGTCTAGCGGAATTTGAATTTCTATGTTCCTGACTCCACCTACAGATTACTTTTGTTATAGTATCATTTAATAATTGAAAGATATATAACTAAGTATTCCATTAGAAGGAATGGATATCATACCATCATCCATGTGGACCCTCTAATAAAATATATGCTGGAAATGGGGCATGATCTTGTGGAGATGATCAAGGGATGTGCTCCCATACCCACATCTGTTAAAGAACAACACATCATGTTATCTACATCTCACCAATGTGACAATCACTTCATAGTTCCTTGTATGTATATGATAAACAAGATAACCCCAGTTATACTGGCATACCTTGTCTAAATCATCCAGAATAGGTAAATACATTAGATGTACAAAAGTATTGGAGTAATCAACAAAAAGTGTTCCCCAAATCAACCCCAAAATATATGTATGTGAAAATCACAGCATGATGATGTCTTCAACATCATCTATTAGATGTGTGAAGTGCTTTCCTATCTAAGGCCTGCGTAATCTACCATCGATGATAGAAATTCCATCATTGTGAATATCTATTGCTAGAAATTAATGAACCAGATTTAACTAATCTTCTCCAACATGTCCTATCAGAGCTTCCCCCTTAATCAGGAGGCCCAACATGATGGAAACATCATACAGGGAAATAGTCATCTCCCCTATCTAAAATAGAACATGTGTGACTCTGGAATCCATCTATCGACAAGCATAGAAATAAAATGATGAACGAAAAAGTTGAAGTCACACAACACTACACCTTAAAATCTATCACAACGAGGATGGGTGATGATAGAGGGAGTGGCTGGGACATGAGGGAAATGATGAGATCTACAAACATTCAAAGGTGGCACATGACGTCCCTCAAAAACCATTCGTGAAACATGAGTAGTTATGGATATAAGAAATATAAAACCAATCATCTACATATTTGATATCATCATTAAATTTTGATAGTGACATCAAAAAAATGAAAAATTTTATTACTAAAAAAACATTACAATGGAGATAAGAAATAAAATATATGTGGGTGTTGTTGTTGTTTTTGGTTTTGAATTTATTATTTTACTGATCTCCAATAGTGTTTAATTTATTCTTATTTTATTTAAATAATGATTTCGTAATGAGAATCTATCATTGAACATGTGAAATCACGAAATATTCATATTCATTTTATGTATATTTTTCTAATAGTTATATTATCTCAAAACAATTTATGTTAGAATCAAAAAATGAGACCAACCGAAATTGAAACATGTATGAAATATAGCTAGTCATTAATAAAAGAAATAATTACAGATACATCCACCTACAAAAACAATATACCCTCAAATTAATAAATACACATCCTCAATCATTGATGGAAGGATTTGGAGCAATGTCCTGCCACTTGGGTATGTCTCTTATGACTATGTCATTCTAAGTGATAAATACTAAATCATCATCCCCCTCCATGTAGATGAGGAAAATCCATCTCATTTCTGATTCTAGCTGACATTGGTCTTCTTTGGGGATGCAACCTAGTAGTATAAATCCAATAATTTAAAAAAACAACCAAAAATAAAAAAATACATAAATGAAAGAAAAAACAACTTACGAAACCTTCAAATATCACGGACAATAGTCGGCTAATCGACAATCAATGTGATATAATGAAAGTCACAAAAAACCATCCAAGATTCACTATAACTGTTAACTAATGTTCTCATGTGATACACTGGGTTAATATATGGCTCTCATGATATATTTACCGAAGCAAAAATTGAAATAACATGTGCACATAGATATCTCAATACCTGAATGTTTCCACATTCACAATACCTATTATCCAAAATCACCATAATAACTTGATCACTACTTCATGTAGCTCAGTAAAATCACTCCTTTACCTGAAAGAAACTCTTTTATCTATTAGAGGCTATAACACTCCATCTCTAATCCACATTCACTATCTGATCAATATCACTTTGGAAACACTGAGTAAAATGAATTCTAGTTTCTATCATATGGCAGGCCTTTTGGGACCAGTTAAAAAAGTAGTGCACACATCTATAAAATTCTTATTGCACTAACCTTATGATTGGGAGCTTGCACACAACCTTGTGAACCCCATTTATGAACTCTAATATATTAGTTTTCATATGTAAATATCTTTGGAAACCACAATTTGATAATGACCATTTTTCCATTGAAATCTAAATCATATATTCATAGACAAATTTATTTTCCCTTTGAATATATTCAATCCATTCATCAAATATTTCTTGTGGGGGATCATATGATGTAACTACAACAATATAATGTATTAAAATGATAGTAAAATTTATTTCAATAAAATGTATGTTTAAAAATACAAACTTAACTTGAGGATCGCCTTATTTATTTACTCATCTCTGAAATATTTATGGACATTACATGCAATACGACAATTACAATATTGATGAAAAGAATTTGACTCAATACATGAAAACTCTTCATAATTGATTGCCTTTATAATCGCTCAAGGATGATTAAATATCAGACAGATGCCCTAGTTTTTTGTTTCATGAGTGCATACACATGCCAAAAACCAGCTTAAGCATTCATAATTATCCATTTCAACAATAAAAAATTCAATTGGTAGAGGAGCACTATTATTATACTATGTGGAAGCAATGTGTAGAACACTTGTGTACTTACCATATAGGAAATTGTTGTTGACCTGAACGAATTTATTACAATATGGAATTGCAGTGATGCATGGCCTGAATACACAACAAATTTTATTGGACATTACCATTAATCGATCTAATCGGTAATTGGGGGACACATACTCAACAGTGTCCAACTGATAATCAATCTGATTGTAGATAGAGAACAATTACATAATTTGTGAAAACAATGCATATGATTCATCCCAATAACCATACACTTTTACAATTTCATTCTATTTTTTATTCCATGCTTTGTTGAAGAATATATTATAGTTATAAAACAATTGAATTCTTTCCTGAATAAGGGTAACATGAACATGTGGATAGGTGTGTATCATCTCAATAATAATAGTTGATATAAACTCTACATCTAGGGAAGAGTGATCCTACGACTAGGATGGATGCATAGAAATGTGTGGGCCTTTTAATTTGATTAACTTCCAACATAAAAAAATATCAAATATTTCCTTTAATAAAAATTTATATTCTGCCACATATTTTTTAAAATGAATGAGATAATTTTTCTTCATTGACTCACAATCCAAAATTGTGAAATGCCTCTCTATGAGGTGTTGCTTTATCACATTCTTCATGGAATATTTACTTTCGAACTCTTGCACGAAATAGATAGTGTAGTCATTTTATGCAGATCTATTCCCTATAATCCCAAGAAATTTATAAGCTGGTGTGATGACATACCAATCAAAATGTTGTCCACACAACCTTTCTTCAACTAAGGAACTCAATAATAAAGGATGATTAACACTAAATAGTGGGTGTCATTGATGTCAGCCTCTCATAGGATCCTTGAAGGGTTTATTCCCCATATCACCCTACTGTGAAATCGTGTATCTCAAAGGAAACTTTGAAAGTTCATTCCACTCATCACCCCTAACCCGCATCATCTTCTCATGCCTCAACAGATTATTCTGCCTTGGATAAACTTTTATTAACATTATCATCAGTACACATATAAATTTCATCTACAATTATTTCCCAATTCTGATTAACTTCTTCATAATTTGGTTATATCACAAGAGTCATATGAGAAGGAGGAAATGAAAATGACTGATGTGAATGAACAATGTCTAGAAAGCTCAAAAAACATGGTTCTATAATAGTTATTTTCACCACATCAATATCATAAATCACCACATACAACAACATTTAACCATTAACTCACTATTTTCTAAATAAAGAACATGACACCATCCAATCCTCTTCATAGCCCAAAGGGTACTCAGTGTTCTAGAATCGTTCATGATCTTGAAGAGTTCGATATATTATTAGAGAAATAGATTGATCATCCCTTAGTTTTAACCAACTATGAATATTATTTTGAACATCATCCAATGTCATACAACCATGATGATTTTACACTCTTTTAGGAGGAATACTATAGCTAAAACCCTGCCCAGAATAAATTCCTTCACTGTTGATATAATTTTGCACAGACATGGCTTCCTAGTGAAAAAATAATTAATAAAATATTATATAATACATGAAAATATGAAATTATTTAAATTGGTTATAATTGAATAAATTATTTTACATCGATATCTTTCAATCTACTGGTTTATTATTAATAAGGTATAGTAATATTGTTATTTTTACCAAAGATAATGTAATATAACATTATATTTTTCTTACCACTTATCAAATGTTTCATAAATTTTAATTACTTATGAATATAAAACCATGACTTGGTCTTGAGACTTACTATTAAACAGTTTATCATTATATGATAAACTATACAAAACCTATGGGTGGACTCCTAGTGTCTCTATTATGAACTATTTCTTAAACCATCAATCACCTTTCAATCAGCATCCCCTCTTGTTGAATGAATGTTCTCAAACGCCTCTTTGGGAATGCATATTTAGGGACACGTTTTCGGGGAAGAATCTTGTTGATCGGCCACTAAATACAAATTTACTCACAAGTATGTGAGGGTCTGTGGGTTATGAAATATATAAATGTTTTTATGTAGACACGTAGGTCCTTAAAAATTTAGTGACAGAAGACACGCAGGTTATCAATGAAAAAATGAAAAACCAATTATTACAAATTATATAACCACAAACACACAAAAATATATGAAATTTCTATTATACATTGGCCTTTCATCTCAAGATCAGTTGTCCCCCAATACTCCTAAAAAGTTTTTCTGATATACTAATTATGTTCTATATATTAAATGACATTACCTATTACTAGATGAAATATATATTAAATATCCACACATGTTTTCCAAAACATTAACATTCCAATTTCTGTGTGTGTGTGTGTGTGTATACATATATATATTTAATAATAACATTTAATAATATTATTTCAAACTAATATAATTTACACTAAAATAACAATCATTACAATATTGGACAATTGTGTTATTTTCAATTTAATAAAATTGTATATATATATATATATATATAATGTTTTTTGTTATTCTTATACCTTCCAAAATATAAGTAAATATATATTATATTTTATTACTTGAAATAATATTAATTTTTACTTAATATTTTCTTATTTTATTGATTAAAATTATTATTACTAGAAAAAAATATTTAATTTACACCTAAATAAAAACCATTAAAACAATATAAACTTTTGTTATTTTTAATTTAATAAAATTATATATATATATATATATAAGGTTTTTTTAATTTATCTATTTTAAAATATTTAATTAATTATATTTCATAATTTTTTAAATCAAATAATAATTATTTTCATTTAATATAATTTAAATTTTTTATTTATAGAAAACATTTTTTATACCATTAACAAAAAAAATTATATATATATAAATAAATTTTAATATAATACGTAATATAGATAATATATTTTAATAAATGATATAGTTAGTCTATAGAATAATATATTTCAATTTAAAATGACATAAATAATAACATATTTTACATACAAAAAGATTTGTTAATGTTTCTATTTATATTAAAAATATATACATTTTTAAAATCAATTTTATTTCCTTATATATACATTATATTTTTTTCATATCATATTTAAATTTACTAAACATTCATTATAAATTCATAAAACAAACATTAACTCATTCAAAAGTTAAATCATATAGAGGATAGTAATTTAAACATTCATACATGCATCAATACAAATTAAATATGTAAAACATACAAAATAATAATAATTTCTGTGTATCAAAATTCAAATAAATATAGCATACAAATAAAATAAATAAACATAATTACCAAATTATAATATTAAATATAAATTTTACTTTCTTAAAAGCATAAAATATTTGTTGAGGAAGAATTCGGCAAAACATCACAATAAATTTTATGGGAGAAGAAATATATTTTAGGGGGGTCCTTATATAAAAACGCGGTGGCGAGAGGTGTGAACGGGGTCCACTCATCTTTTTTAGCAGAGAAAGATGCGTGATACATGTTCACCAATTTTTTAGTTTTTAAAAAATTTAAGAACCCCAACCCATATTTTTTAAACAAAATGTGTAAAACCCATACAAATCAAGTGTAGCTTGGAGGTCGTATGGCTTCTTCTTCTTGGATTAACACTAACTCTAAAAAATCCTACAATGGGTCAGATAGTTAGAAATTTATTTAGAAAATTTATTTGCGCTGATGATGATAATCTTAGTCTTCAGTCCACTACATCTCCAAGGATCTACATTGAGAAGGATTTAATGAGGTCTCTCCCTTTGAGAGTGCTTATCAAGGGAGATAACACCTTTTCTTGGTTGCAAAGAATCAATTTTCATGTTATCCCAACTTATTTTATAGTGTTCTCGGATGGGGTAATCGTGAGATTTTTGTAGGAGTTAGAGGATTAATAGTTTTTTAGGATTTGGGATGGTGGATATGGGTGAAGATCATGTTATTTTGGTCAGTTGCGGTTCTAAGGGAGCATTGACCTCTCTTGTTGTGGGCATCGAGGCACCTTCAGTGTGATCTCATGAGATTTCTCAGGAGTCAGGGATGTTATAGCATCTCTTTTTAGTGACCTACTAGGAGGGATCTAATCCCAATGGCGGGATTTTGGTGGGGTATAATCTTCAAAATCTCATGGTGTGTGTGTAAAATATGATCTCTAGGGGGGCACTGGTTTCACCCAATGATTCTAATTCGAGTTATAGTCGGTATGTGAATTCTTTATCCATGACATCTCAATATTTTCCATTCCTTTATTAAAAATATCTTATTGTGTTGGGCCTTCCTTCCAGCATGTTTGATGCTCGATCTTCCTCTTTGACTTTTCATCCTACACTGCGTCTAGAGTGCGATGCGGCCATTAAGGGTGTAACGATCTATCATTATGATTCTGATCAAGGTTTTGAGACTTCCCCAAAGGTATCTATCCTTGTCAGGGGGTGGTTTTGGAGACATTGAGTGGTCCTTGGAATGATTTAGGTTCTCTCTGATTGAGGCGTGTTGCATTTCATATCTTAAAAATGGAATCTATGGAGTCCAAAGTGGAATCTACAAATAGATGTGAGGTGTTGAAGGACTTAAATAATTTGGTTTTATTTATATATAGGTTTTTATAGTTTTTTAACAAAAAGGGATAGGGTAACAAATATTTTTAATATAGGGTCTGGAGATACGTGAACCTCATTCAAGCATCCCCAAACCCCGTAAAATGTGTGAACGGGCCTCCAAGTTAGTGGAAGACGTGGGAGAAGGCCTATCCATAGGGGGAAGATGTGTTAGAGGTGTTGGGAGAGCAGGAGGAGGTATTTGATGTTTCGACTTGTTACCACCACCACCCCCTAAGAGGCCTGGTCCAGGCTCTTGGATATGGAGGATAGGGATGGAGACAACTATTTGTGGTTTAGGATTATAACCTAGGGGATCTAAGTATTATTTGAGGTATGATATACATCCTTTCAGCCTTGTCTTTCATCATAATAGACCAAGGTGATATTCATTTATTCCTTACTGCATATCTATTTCTAGACCTTGAGATTCTGGTAGAATAATTGACTCGAACCATACACGAAGACACATCTATGTTAGAAGACTCGATGATCACAGAACTATGGAGATAGTGCGATCTTACCCTTGGAGGTGATATTTTCAGTTTGAACCTCTTGGTGGAAGTATCGAGGCCTTATCTTGTCATTCTTTGTTTGGATTGCTTATGCTCAGTCAATGCCCATGTTGACTAGTTTAGGAGAAGGGTGTGGTGTGTCCGTAGTGATGGGATGAGGTTTTGTTTTTCCAGTTAGAAGGAAATACAAGAAACACAAGATGTATTAATGCACAGGAGGGCATATCTATTCACCCTCCAGTTCTCTAGACTAACCATCAGAGAAATAGATGTCATGAGATTCGAGTTTCTAAATGTGGTGGCAGAGTACGAGGATTTGTTTCTTGAAGATGTTCTAGAATTACCTCCCCACTAAGAGATAGACTTTTGAATTGATCTACAACCTAGTATGACATTGATATCCTCACCAGTATGCCAGATGGTTCTCGCAGAGTAATGCGATATGAGGGTGTAGTTGGAGGATTTTCAAAGGAAGGGATGTATGAGACCCAATGTTTCACCCTAGGCTGCCTGAGTATTGTTTTCCAAAAAGGTAGACAAGAAATTGAGGTCATGTGTGTATTTTTTGGAGCCTAAACCATGTGACTATGAAGAAAAATTATTCTCTATTGTGGATAGAATTCCTCTTCGACCACTTTACAGGGGAAAGATGGTTCTCAAAGGTTGAACTTCGATTGAGATATCACTAGTAGTGAGTAAAGGATGAGGATGTACCAAAGATGGATTTCAGATTCCTCTATGGTCATTATGAGTACTTGTCGATTCCTATTGGCACGATGAACTCCCCAGTAGTGTTAATGGGACTCTTGAACCGGTTCATTCAACCATACATAGACCGGTTCATGGGGGTCTTCATTGATGATATCCATGTGTACTCAACGTCTATGGAGGATTACATGAGATATTTAAGAATGGTCCTGAACATACTTTGAGAGTATACGATTTATGGGAAACTCTTGAAATTCAAGTTCTATATTTAGGTGATCCACTTTTTGGGACATGTTATCCCTATAGATAGAGTGTCAGTGGACCCGGCCAAGGCCATGGGAATGTTAGAAAGGGAGGTACCTTGGAGTGTGATGGAGGTGAAAAGAATCGTGGGATGATAAAAAATTATAATAGATTCATAACTTATTTATCTAGGATATCAGCACCTATGAAATCTTTGACCTGAATGGGGAATCCTTTCATTGGGATGAAGTAGTGTCAACAGAAATTCTAGTAGTTGAGGTACTGTTTAAAGAGGTGCCCAATTTTGAGATTGTCGAAGGAGGGTGTACAGTATGTAGTTTTCTACGATGCATCCGGAAACTGGTTTGGTTTTAATTATGATGTAATGTAAAGCAGTGATTGCTTATGGTTCCTACAAGTTGAGACCACATGAGAAGAACAATGTGGCCCATGGTCCTGAGATTGTTGTTGTAGTCTTCACATTAAATATGTGGTTACACTAACTGATGGGATGGCAGTTTATCTTCTACTTTTATCATAAGAATATCATGTATATTTTCTCTCAAAATGATCTGAATATGAGATAGAGGTGGTGGATAAAGTTTCTCTAGGATTATTACTTTTATATTGTCTATTCTTCTGAGAAGGGAAACATGGTGAAGGATGATCTCAACAAGAGATCAAGTTTAGAGTTGCAGGACAAGGAATTGAAGAAGTTTGCATCATTACAGTTATCCTCTGTTGATGGATATGGGGTATCTTACATTCCATCAATGGTTGTTACCCCATCACTCTTACTGTGAGTCAGGGAGGTGATGTATGGGTACAACAATTATGAGACTCTACATGCTCAGTTATCCACATGGTATGCTCTTGATGGGCATTTGGAAGGTGGGGATCACATCGTTCTTTTCATAGGACCCACAGTGGTAACAGTGGAGATGTGGCAGTAGGTTCTAATGGAGTTACACAAGTCACCTATAGTGGTATATCCAGGTGCGATGAAGATGGAATGGGACCTCCGATGTCAGTTTTGATGGCCCATAATAGAGAAGACCGTTGCATATTTCGTTTCTCGATGCCACACTTGTCAGCAAGTGAAGGCTAGGCACCAGGTTCTAGAAGGATTAAACCAACCCCTTAACATGCAAGAGTGGATGTGGGAAGGTGTATCCATGGATTTTTTGATGTTTTTACCATACATGTCCTAGGGATCGATACTATTTTTCTGATCATTGACGGACTCACAATGTTGTCTCACTTCCAACCTATCTAGGAGTATAATTCAATGGATAGATTTTGGAGCCTCTATGTGTATGAAATAGTTCATATTCACATAGTGCCATCGATGATTGTTTTAGATCATGATTTTCATTACACATCCCATTTTTTGAGTGTATTACAAGAGTCTTTTGGAACTCAGTTACTCTTGAGCACATCATTTCATCCCTAGACAGATGGCTAGATGGATAAGACCATTCATTTACTAGAGTACATGTTTTGGGATTGCATTTTGGACATTAGTTGTAGTTGGAAGGATCGCCTACTACTAGTGGAGTGTTTATATAATAAAGATACCACTATACCTTTGTTATGTCACTATTGAGGCTCTTTACAAGAAACACTTTAGGTCACCACTTTTTTAGACTGACCCGGCGGAGTCTGTACTCATGGTCCCAAAGTTGGTGTGAGCTACTACTAAGATGGTGTAGATGTAAGAACCCAGAAATTATTTTTGAGGTAATTTGTTTTTTCTTTTCTATTTTTCTTTAGTGTTTTTGAGAAATAAGGGAATATATGAAAAATCCTAAAATTTGGGACTACACGTCATCTACTAATCCACACGCCGTGTACTTTTTGTCATGTGGGATGAGTACACAGGGTGAGTATCCATATCGGCGACGAAGGGTGTAAAAACAGACTACATGGCATGTAGTGGTATTTACACGCCGTGTAGTCAGTTGGAAGACAAATAGTAAGGCGGTGGAAGAAAATACCAGCTGGGTGACAGTACACACCGTGTAGTCGGGAATACACATCGTGTACTCATGTCGACGGATGAACAGTTTGGGGGTTCCTTTAGAGAAACAGATATATGAAGGAAGTACATGCTGTGTAGTCAAAAGTACATGTCATGTACTTTGTTTTTTTTGCATAAAATGGGTAGTAGACAACCCTATTCAAATATTTTTCTTAGAACCGAAAGGGAGCTTGGGAGAGGACGGTCGAACCTTCGTCGATCAACCGATCGAGTGTCGGCAATCCATTTCCACTCTTGACGATTACGTTGGAACCACACGGGTAAGCCCTTCCTTCTCCTTGTGTAGTTCGTGCCAATTCTTCCTCTAAGGAAAGTTATTTGAGATTGAACGGATTTTCTTCTATGTCAGATCTACATCTTTCTTGGGGCTTTCTTGAAGCGGCATTCGAGTATACCGATCAGGGGTGTTAAAGGTAGGTGGCTTGGTGTTTAACTTCCAACTGTTGTGCGTTTGTGCTTAATTTTGTGCTACAAACCCATGTTGTGGTGTCATACGGCTGAGGTCGTGGATATTTTAACTACCTATGAATGTATAGGTGATTAAATATGATAATAAATTGTTGTTTGGGATCATTGCTTGGATCCAGGACCACTTCTAGGGTGCGTTCCTCTGTTTATCCATTTGGCCAGGATACCCGAGGGAATGCCTTTGTAATAATGTTTGATAAATTTCATTGAGAGGAATTTTATGTGAATTTATTATTTACATGTTGGGCTCGTCCCAGTTACTTGTGCCTTAGGGCGGTGTTTTACTATAGCCTGAGTGCATGGAAGGATTAGCCTGAAGGCAATGTTCTTTTTCGCCTGAGGGCAACGTTATTTTTTTCCTGAGGGAAACCTTTTGTATGCCTGAGGGCAGTGACTTCTGGGCCTAAGGGTGACACTTTGTACACCTTAGGGCAATATATGTTACGCCTAAGGGAAAGTACATGCGGGTTGGATTCTGATTAACTAAGGGTAAGGGTCTGCGTGTCTGAGGACACTGACTGTTTACTTAGAAATTCACTGTGGTGATTTCTTATATTAAATGGATAATTTGACTAATAAAATGGAAATATAACAGGTATGTTGGTAACTTTTGAGTACTGCTTTGATTATTGAATTTTACTTTTGCATACTGTTGTTGCATGTTAACACACAGTTTGGCACGAGTCTTTGGTGGGTGCCTACTAGGATTTATTTCTCACACCCAGTTTGGGTCATGTTTTTCGGCCCAAATAGATTACATTTCTGCTGGTGTGGATAAGGGAAAGGGTCTCTATACAGGTACTTGATTGCTGCTGAAGAGTAGGGGAGCATGGACTGGGCATAGGCTCATGGTGCTACTGGCTATTTGTTTTGTTTTGTTGAACTCTGTATTGTATTGTACTGATATGTAACTTGTTCTGGTTGTTTTCTTTGAACATGAGACATGTTTAATCTTATCCATATAACTGGTTGGTTATCTTTTACTGTTGTTGTTAATATTAAATGTGAATGGATTATTTCATCTGCTGTTGTTGTATGCTTTTTATTTTATTCTGTTGTGCTACACTTTGACAAATGAGGGCATAGTTACCTCACTATCAGACCTAGGCCCTCACTACTAGTCAGCAGCCTCTGGCATTTGGGAAATGTTCGTGAAGTCATGTGCTGAACCGCGTTTGGGGAAACCGTTGGCTGGCACCCAGATCTGGGACATTACAAAGTGGTATCAAAGAGGTACTTTTCTTTGACTTACTAATTATAGCCTTTGTTAGGGATAGGATGGAAATGGTAGATGGTAATGAGATGTGCCAGGGCGTAGCAAACCTGTGTACAGGGAAAATCCAGTATACCCCGTGTTTTACAATTCTTCTGATTTTTCAAATTTTACAGTCGATTTGATTTCACCGTTGGGTGACACACTTGTTATTGTGTTGTTTATATGTTATCCATGGGTTATATTTAGTTTCAACCCGGTGATATGAGGGTATTCCATCTCATTTATCATTTAGACATATGCTATGAATAGCATGCCATGCATAGTTTCCATTCCATATAGGTGCATTAGAAATTGCATGTTCTTGTGATAGTTTTTGTGCTAGAAAATCATGTTGTTCTGATAGATGCTTTGATAAATACATGCTATGTGATAGGGTATTTTTGTGTGATCCAGTTTATACAATAAACGCCAAACTTTGGTTTTTTGGGGAGTATGGGACCCCATTTACCAGAATTTGGAAGTTCATTGACTGTTTATTTTATTATAACACATATAAGATTCCAAAATTCGATTCGTGGGGAGTATGGGCCCTCACAGATCAGAATTTGGCTCTTAGGTGTTGCCTTTCAGTATTTTCTGGGTTCTGGGGTAGTTTCTAAGGCATACTGTCCAGAAAAACCCAGTATACAAGTTGTATAGTACCTAAAACACGCTGTGTATGGCCTTCTATTTGGGAAGAAATGAAAACTTTTTTAGTACACTCCGTGTACTCTGAGTACACACTGTTTAGTCTCTTCCCGTGTCACAAACCGTGTGGGCGGTGACACGGGGAAGGGAAATGCTTGGGGTGAACACGTCATGTACCTGATGTACATTCCGTGTAGTGTTGACCTGGAGTCCGCCCGTGTAACTAACAACACGGATGGAGGAGACCATAAGACTATAGGACATACATGCCATGTCCAATATGGAACATGCCTTGTAGTCTAACCTGGGATCCGGTCGTGTAACTAACAACAAGGGTCGGTGTAATCCTTTCATGTACACGCCATGTGTATATGGAACACGCTGTGAAGTGTGATCCGTGTGTTCGGCAGTGTAACTAACAACATGGGTCAACGAAGTGCGTCTAGTACACCCCGTGTAGCTCTATGACACCCTGTGCAGTGTTGTCTGAGGATAGACCGTGTGGACCTGACCGTGTGACTGAGGAAACGGTGTGGTGTACATGTTGTGTGTGGGTGTAACACGCTGTGTAGTATCAAGCAGAGTAGTCGGCCGTGTCACAAACGACACTGGCCGTTGGAAATTACACCATACATTCCGTGTAGATTATATACACGCCGTGTAGTTTTTTCAATGGGAGCTGTGTGGATTAGCCGTGTAGAAGGACCCGGGCAGGGGAAGAGAAGTCAAGTACACACTGTGTAGTCATTATAAACGCCGTGTAGTCTTATTTTGAAAATTTTTAATGCCTTCTTCCTCCAGTTCCCTTTTAGGGTTCCTTCGCTTCAGTCCCTAATAAATCTTGATCTAAGGTGTGTTTTTGACCTTGTAGAGTCATGTCGTTGAGACGACAACACGTTGTATGCCAGGAGAGCAGTAATGATTATACTCTAGAGATGGTGGGCCATGTGCTACTAGTGGATCCTCCAGCAGAGCCAGATGCAGCACCAGCTATAATACAAGACACAAGCGTGGAGGTGCAGTTCCGTGAGGGATTTATGCGGTTCATGCAAACCTTTCAGGGGGCACTGCAGGCTGCCACATCTCTGGCTGAGCTGAATCATATCTTCCAACAGCCGCATCCTCCTACCTTTATAGGGGATGGCGGACCATAGGCTGTGGAGTCTTGTATGGGGTCTATGCAAACTATCTTCGAGCATCTGGAGACGCCTCAAGGGAGAAGGGTCAAACTCGCGACTTATATGATGCGTGATTCCTCCAAGAGGCGGTGGGATGTTACCACCCTATCATAGAATCACAGGGACATAGAGTGGGATGATTTTCAGGAAGTATTCTATGACTTCTTCTTTCCAGAGATGTTGAGGGTAGATAGAGCTTGAGAGTTCATAAATCTGCAGCAGGGCGCTATGTCAGAGATGGATTATTCTTCTCGTTTCACCGAGCATCAGCGTTTTGTAGCCATTATGGTGGGTGATGAGACGTTGAGAGCCAAACGCTTTGAGGATGGTATTCGTTATGACATTTGAGTGTTGGTGAATGTTTTCAGGTTTCCTTTAGTACATGCTATTGTAAATCAGGCACTGATTAGGGAGAGGAACAGGCGGGAAGCTAGTGGTGTGGGCCAGGGTGGTTCAGCATCGGTTTCAGGGACAATTTATATCGGTAAGAGGAAGTGATAGATGAGTTTCTCTCACGGCGGCAGTACTAGCCAGGAAGTTTCTTCGGGTGGCCCGGTCTTTTTCTACTAGTGTGGTAAAGAGGGGCACAAGAGACCGTAGTGTCCACGAGACCCAGTGTAGTGCCGAGCTTGCGGCAAGATGGGTCATCTTCAACGCTTTTGCAGGGAGTTTCCACTAGTGGATAGTGAGGGGGGTTCTGTGAAAACTCTGCGTGCGGTAGCAGGACTAATCGGGAAACTGGAATACGTCAGGGCATGCAGGCAGAGATGGTGATCATGGCCATGGTAGCGAGACACCAGGATCTCAGAGGCAGTATGGCAGGACAACTCAGGGTTGCCAGGTTGTGTCGCAGGTCCGCGACACTGGACAGGAAAATGCAGTGGAACAGACCGAGCTGGAGCAGGATCCTGGACCTTCTATAGTCAGAGGTACTATTCTAGTAACTTCTGTCTTATCTTCAATACTTTTCAATATGGTGCTACACATAGTTTCAAAACAGTGCCCATTGTGAAGATACTTGGGATCTATGTCTATACTTCTTCTGATATCATGATGCTAGACACTCCGTTGGGAATGAGAACGACATATGTGCATTAGTGTAAGGAGTGCACCCATGAGGTTGGTGGGTTCCACTTTCTGTGGGACCTCTATTTCTTGGAGATGAAGAGTTATGATTTCATTCATGGGATGGACTGTTTGGTTCCCTTTCGATCCTTTGTATACTGTTATTGTCACAGGGTGAGTTTCACATCACCAGAGGGTGGAGAGTTTCTATACAAAGTTGAATGGGATGTTGAGCCAAGTCGAGCCGGACCAGAGCATCATGGGTGAGGTGGAGTCACAGCCAAGATTGGGAGTTTATATCTGGATGATCAGGGGAATTTTCAGATGGATTTCCCTCCAGTGGTTGATCATTTCTAGGATGTCTTCTCGGATGACTTTTCATGTCTTCCTCTAAAGCGAGAGGTGGATTTCTTTATTGACCCTGTGCCAGGGGCAGAACCAGTGTCCATTCCTCCTTATAGGATGGATACACCAGACTTGCAGGAGCTCAAGAGGCAGTTAGAGGAGTTACAGGCAAAGGGTCTCATCCAAACCAGTAATTCTCCTTGGGGTTCTCTGGTCCTCTTTGTGAAGAAGGAAGACTGTACCCTCAGGCTCTGTGTGGATTATTGGATGTTGAACTAGTTGACGGTTAAGAAGCGATATCCCTTATCGAGGACTGATGATCTTTTTGATCAACTTTGTGGAGCACGATTGTTCTCAAAGATTGACTTGAGGTCACGATATCATCAGTTGCGTGTGAGTCCATCAGATATACCGCTTACAGCATTTCGGAGCAGATATGGTATGTACGAGTACTCGGTTATGCCGTTCGGACTCACGAACGCGCCAGCTGTTTTCATGGATCTGATTAATCGCGTGTTCCATCCTTATCTGGACACTTTCATGGTAGTATTCAGGGAAGACATCATGGTGTACTCTCACACTCTACACGACCATGCCACCCATCTTGGGATCGTATTGAGAACACTGAGAGAGAATCTTCTATATGCTATGCTCTCAAAGTGCCACTTTTGGATGGACCAAATTCACTTCTTGGGTCATATCATCTCAGAGGTAGGAGTTGCAGTATACCCATAGAAGGTGAGAGCAGTAGTTTCCTAGGAGTACCCTAAGAACGTGTTTGAGATACAGAGTTTCATAGGGATGTCTGGTTACTACAGACGCTACATACAAGACTTCTCCCGCTTAGCATCACCATTGGCGGGTTTGACTAAGAAGGTTGTGAAGTTCATTTGGTCGGAAGCTTGTGAGACAGCCTTTCAGGAACTGAAAGAAAGGTTGACATCATCACCAGTACTGGCACTTCTAGAGTAATGGAAGAGCTATACAGTGCACTATGATGCATCCGGTATTGGGCTGGGAGCTATGTTGATGCAGGGCGATCGAGTTGTTGCGTACGGTTCTCGGCATTTGATGCCACATGAGAGGAATTACCTGATGCATGACCTCGAGTTGGCTGTAGTTGTTCATGTGTTGCGTTGTTGGAGAAATTATCTCTTGGGAGGGAATTTTATGTTTTTCACCGACCACAAATGTCTCAAGTATATTTTTACTCAGTGGGACTTGAACCTGAGATAATGAAGGTGGGTCGAATACCTTTAGTCCTTTGACTTTGAGCTTGCCTATACACCTGCTAAGGGTAATGTTGTAGTTGATGCACTGAGCAGGAGGACTCAGATACAGGAGGTACATGAGGCTAGTGGTGAGTGGAAACTCATGGATTTGTTCTCTACGATGCATTTGGAGTTTCATGACATTCAAGGGCAGACCTATCTTTCATCTTTATATATGGACTCTATGACAACCCTTGTTTTTATTACAACTTAAACATTCTTTATTACATAAAACATCACTTGATACAACAAAGAAGATCAAGAGGTTTAGTGTCTTTGGGTCTTAGGATCATTACATAAAAACTTTAAACTTGAAATACAACATCTTTATTGAAAACTTCCTTTACATGACCACTACATTCCTTCGTACTTAGAATTGCATGGGATAACCTGAGGACATGCATAAGAAAAGGGTGAGCTATAAAGCCCAGTAAGGGAGTACACAATGAATAACATGAGGAGTACAATACATGTTAGGCAATAGGAATATCAATAGAGAATAAGAGTAACATGAACATAAAGGCATGATAAAGCATGATAATCATAACATGGAAATGTGGTAACAACACTTAACATTGAATTAGCATGAGCCAAGGCTCATTGCACATGGAGCATGAGTAAACCCTCATTGCACTTGAAGCACGAGTAAACACTCGTTTCACTAGAATTAGCATGAGTAAACACTCATTTCACATGACATATCATGATACTATACTTTACCCAATGCATTGGAGCACTATCAGGGCTCACCCTTCTTAAACATTTCATTTCATGCATAAGTGTGCCACATGGATCATAAAACATGGATTCATAAAACATAATCATTTATTCCACGATAATGGAATGTGGAATTCGTACATGAATCTTTACAATCAATAAGTAAATGTTCTTAAAGGTGAATACCCATGATGGAGAAATGGGCATGGTATTCACTACACAATGATATTGGCTTAGAAAATCAGTGTGATTTCGGCAGCGTAACGGCGTGACATAAGAACTCATAAAAAGGTTGATGAGAGAGAAAGGGGTTCCTCATAATATTTAAATGTAATTGACAGTAAAGAGATCATATATAAACATGTCCCAACAATTGAAAAGAAATTTAGATTCAGGATACAAAAGTATTGCTTGAATGTAAAAGAAGAGAGAGAAGTTCCTTTCGAAATTTCGGCCTAGTAACCGGTGTACATGGGAGGCATCTAACGAGAGAGAAAGGGTTCTCCTATCACTAAAACAAAAATAGGGAAGTATGGGGGAGGTTAAAAACCATACTCCAACATTAATAATTGAAATTAAGGGAAATACATCTTAAAGAAAATTGAAAAAAAAATAGAACGGAAGAAAAAACCCTTACTTGGAAGTGTGCTTCCAAAGGCTAGAGAGAGGCTTGTGAGAGGCTTCTTGGGAGCTTGGGGAACCTTGAGATGATTCTAGAGAGAGTAGGGAAGAGGTTGGACGAACTCCATGGGCTTTGAGTGAGGAGGAAGTGGGAGATTGTGTGGGTTTATATAGGAAAGGTGAGGGAATTCTTTATTATTTAGGTTTGGGGCCCCTTATATTAAAATATTCCAAACCACAAACCATTCCATGGTATTTGCACATGGTTTCTGGAAAAGGAAAGAGAAAAAAAATATTTTACAAGGCCAAGGTCCGAACTTATTAAAAAAGTAGGGTTGCTTATGTGGAGGTGAGTCACACTCCCATGGAAATTAATTTAAAAAGGAAAAGTTTTGAATAAGTCTTGAGGGCTCCATTAATGCTTTGAAAAGTAAGTCAAACAAACCCAAAACCTCATTATTTTAATGATAAAACACATATTGGCCGAACATAAGGATTATGGTATTTTATTACATCACCATTGGGTCATTATGATGTCATAAAACACATTATATATTTAAATGGTATTTAATTTTTACCCAAAAATTTGACTGTCTCAGAAAATTATGAAAAATTCACCGTTGGATAATTTCGACGTCCTGATTCCAAAAATAATATTTATTTTATCTAAATAATTTTCGAAATATGTGAATTTTCACTTTTAAAATAAAAACCGACATTTATAAAAAAATCATGGGTTTTGATAGAAATAGCTTTCAAACCTTAATAAAAAATTTTAATTGCATTCATAAAATTATAAGATCATTTATATTTAATAAAAATTAATTTAATATTAATAATAATATTTTATTAAAATATTATTTAATTCAAAAATCCTTTAATTTAATAAAATATAATTCTTAATTACATAATAACTAAAAACACCATTTGTACTTTAAAAACTAATTACAATGTATCAAAAATGACTAGAAATTATATTCATTATTATATACAAAAATAATTTACATGAACATGGTGCTACTTATTTGTTACATAACCCCTTAAAATAGCTGCATAAGACCTAAGGGTAAGGTGTGAGATGGTGACAGACTCTTGGGGTGGCTCAGATAACATCGCTCGAGTGGTAATCTCTATCAACTTCCACTATTCCTATAGACGGTCCCGTTCAAGCTTGAAATAATAAAGCTCAGCTTGGGATTGGTCAAGGGTGAAGCCCAAAGATGCCACCTCTTTTCTGAACTCTGAAAAATGGGCTTCGTAAGGGGCAACTCTACTGGATGAGGCCATCGCTTCCTTTGTCTGAGTAGAAATGGGTTCGTTAAAGCCTTATATTTATACTACTCAGATGATCACTGTTCAACGGCTATAAAAGTAACGGTCACAAATCATAATGTAAATCTAAAGAATTTGACATCTTATAAAAACATTTTTCATAAAGAAACATTTAACTGGATCAATAGGTATTTTCCATTAATGAAACTTTGGGTCGTTACAATATTCCCCCATTAAGAAATTTTGCCCTCGAAATTTTCCTTTTCTCACACTAAAACAAATGTGGGTAACTCAGCTTCATCATATCCTCTAACTCCCAAGTTGCTTATTCAAACTTGTGGTTTCTCCACAACACTTTGACGAGGGGCATTGTCTAATTTCGTAGAACTTTTTCTCTATGATCTAAGATCTTCACTGGTTGCTCCTCATAAGAAAGATCGTCTTCCAATTGTACCACCTCGGAAGAGAGTACATGTGAGGGTCTGGTATGTACTTCCTTAAGAGGGATACATGAAAGACATCATGAACCTTGGCCATTGTAGGTGGAAGTGCTAGTCGATAGGCCACAGCCCCAACATGATCTAGAATCTCGAAGGGTCCGATGTACCTTGGACTTAACTTCCCTTTCTTTCCAATCCTCATGACCTTCTTCCATGGAGATATTTGTAAAAACACCATGTCTCCGACTTTAAACTCAAGTTCTCGTCGACGATTATCTGCATAACTCTTCTGTCGACATTGGGCTGCCTTGATATGCTGCTGAATGGTTTTCACCTTCTCCACCATTTCTTCGACCATTTCTGGTCCAAGCAGCTTACGTTCACCGACCTCATCCCAACATGCCGGTGTTCTACACCTTTTCCCATACAGGGCTTCATATGGTGCCATTTGGATGCTCGAGTAGAAACTATTATTATAAGAGAACTCAACCAGAGGAAAATGTTGATCCCATCCTCCTTTAAAGTCCATTGATCATTCTCTCAACATATCCTCAAGTGTTTGGATAGTCCGCTTGGATTGGCCTTCAGTTTGAGGATGATAGGCCGTACTGAAGTTCAGTTCAGTATTCAGAGCTTGTTGAAGACTCTTCCAAAACATAGAGGTGAATCTTGGATCTCAGTCAGAAACAATAGATAGTGGTACTCCATGCAACAGTTCCACATCCCTGATATATATCCGTGCCAGTTGATCCAAAGAGAAATCCTCTCGAATAGCAATGAAGTGCGCAGTCTTTGTAAGACGATCTACAACAACCCAGATTGCATTGTTGCCTTTGGATATCCTTAGAAGTCTAGTGACAAAGTCCATGGTGATGTTCTCCCATTTCCATTCTGGTATGGGAAATGGTTGCATCATCCCCTTAGACTTATGCCTCTCTGCCTTCACTTGCTAACACACCAGGCACTTTGATGTATATTCAGCGATCTCCTTCTTAATATTATCCCACCAAATGTTTTCTCGTAGATCTCGATACATCTTTGTACTCCCTGGGTGAATAGAGAAATTTGAACTATGTGCATCATCCAAAAGTTCCTTCTTCAGCTCCGAACATGATGGAACACATAGTCTTTTCCCAAACCACACAATTCCTTCTTCATTAACATTAAACTCTGATGATTTTCCCTTTTTGATAGCTTCCACTTTTTCTTGGATTCTCGCATCATCCTTTTGAGCATCCTTTAACCTTTCCAAAAGAGATGGTTGAGCAATAATTTGTGAAAGGATTGATGATGTACCCTTCTTTATGATTCCCACATCAATCTTCATTAAGTCTAAGATGATTGGATCCTTCTCAATTCTCATCATTGATAGAATCGCTGGATCCTTTCTACATAGGGCATCTGCCACCTTGTTCGCTTTCCCCGGGGGGTAATGTATTGAACAGTCATAATCCTTGATGAGCTCTATCCATCTTCTCTGGAGCATATTAAGCTCTATCTGTGGGAATATATATTTAAGACTCTTGTGGTCAGTATATATCTCGCATTTCTCTCCATAGAGATAATGCCGCCAGATTTTCAAGGAAAAGATCACCGTTTCCAACTCCAGATCATGCGTTGGATAGTTCCGCTCATGGATTTTCAACTACCTTGAGGCAAAGGATATCACTTTATCATTCTGCATCAGCACACATCCTAAGCCCTTCTTCGAAGCATCACTGAATACCACAAAAAGCTCCCCACTTTTGGGTAAAGTGAGCACGGGTGCAGTGATAAGCCTCCTTTTCAACTCCTTGAAGCTTTCTTCGCATTCATCACTCCAAGAAAACTTTACTCCCTTTCGAGTTAGCTTGGTAAGAGGGTTGGAAAATCGTGAGAAATTTCTCACAAATCGTTGATAATATCCAGATAACCCCAAGAAGCTACGGATATCAGTTACCGGTGATGGCCTCGGCCATCCCTCAATTGCATCTGTTTTGGAGGGGTCCACAGATATCCCATTGCTTGTGATGATATGGCCCAAGAATGAGACCTCCTTCAACCCGAACTCACACTTGCTGTACTTGGCATAGAGCTTATCCTTTCCCAAAGTCTCCAGTACAGTTCTTAAATGCTCCTCATGGTCCTCCTTGGTTTTGGAGTATATTAGAATATCATCTATAAAGACTACCACAAATTTGTCTAGGTAATCTCTAAAAACTCTATTCATCAAGTCCATGAATATTTCTGGAGCATTGGTGAGTCCGAAAGGCATTACTATGAATTCATAGTGCCCGTACATTATACGAAAAGCAGTCTTGGGGATATCTTCCTTCTTCACCCTTACTTGATAATATCCCGACCGCAATTCCACCTTGGAGAATTATTGTGCTCCACGCAGCTGATCAAACAAGTCATCGATTCTTGGGAGAGGATACTTGTTATTTATCTTGATTTTGTTATGTTCACGATAATCGATGCAAAGCCCCATTGACCCATCCTTCTTCTTGACGAAGAGGACTGGTGCACCCCATGGTGATGCACTTGGGCGTATAAACCCTTTATCTGGATTCTCCTGTAGTTGTTTCTTCAGCTCTTCAAGCTCAACAACAACCATTCTATATGGAGTATTAGATATTGGTAGCGCCCCAAGTATAAGTTCAATTGAGAACTCAACATCTCTTCTTGGAGGAAGACCAAGAAGTTCCTCGAGAAACACTTCAGCGAATTCCCTCACAATAGGCATTTCCTCAAAGGTGGTTTCTTCCTTGGACTCAATCATCTGAGCCAGATATGCATGCTCATAAGGCAGTAATATCGATTCTTGAGATGATAGAGCTAAAGGAGATTCATATTCCTCCAGACACTTGTAAAGAATCGGGGGTCGATTCTCCATATGGAGTGTGATTTCCCTCTCCCGGCAATTTATGTTGGCTCTATATAAGGAAAGCCAATCAATGCCAAGAATTGCATCAAATTCCACCAAAGGGAGTATGATGATGTTCTCCGGGAAATTTCATCCACAGATTAAAACAGGGGAGGACTTATACTCATGGGATGCAATGATTGTCCCATTTGCCGTACTCACCGACATCTTTAATCCCATGATTTGTGGTGGTGCAGGGATTGTTCTACTAAACTTTTGAGATATAAAATAATGTGTAGAACCTGAATCAAAATGTATGTTCGCTATTCTTGAATGAATAACTAGCATACTTGTCACCCCTTCGTTGTCGGGGTTCACTTCGGCAGAAGTGATGGAAAAAGTTCTTCCTTGCTGTCTTGGAGGTTGCGGGTTGCCTCCGATAACCCTTGGATTAGGGCACTGATTTGCAAAATGACCAGGTTCTTTTCATTTGTAGCATTGAACAACGCGTTGAGGTTCGAACGGAGCGTTCCTCTCCTCTGTCGCAGCCGTGGGTCCTTCTTGCTGACAATTAATAGCTAGGTGCCCTTCTTTTCCACACCTAAATCATTTTCTTGTCCCCCTAAGGAAATTTCCATGGGTGCTTCTTTCCACACTTTTGGCAAGTGGGGTGCTGGAACTTCTTAGTGCCGTTGGATTTATCCATCGGACCACCAGCATTGAAGTCCACCTTATGCTTCTTGTACCCATGATACCCCTGTGATTCTCCGATCTCCATTTCAACCTTGAGGGAACATCGGACAATATCCTCATAACTGTCGAAGTCACGGATCGCTAATTCTTTCCGCAAACTAGGCTTCATCATACCAAAGAAGTGGTCAACCTTGCATTCGGGGGTAACGACAAAGCTGGAAGCGTATCGTGCAAGCCTTGTGAAGTTTTCCTCGTACGCTCCCACAGATTCTTCATCATTCTGCTTGAGGGAAAGGAAGTCCATTTCCATCTTTAGATGGAGGGTTCACGGAAAATATTTATCGAAAAACATCTTCCGGAATTCCTTCCATTCCAAAGCCTTGATCTCCTCCTCAGGCTTCATATTTTTTATCAACGTCCACCATTGATCAGCTTCACCCTCCATACGATAAGCCGCCAGGAGAACCTTCTCTTGTTCAGAACATTTAAGGATAGAGAAGATCTTTTCAATGCAGTGGATCCATTGCTCAGCGATCATGGGATCAGATGATCCACTAAAAGTAGGAGGCCTTTGTCTCATGAAGCTCTCGATAACAACTTGTTCTTTCTTAGGGGGGGTTGAACGTTCCTCTTGACCAGTGTTTCTATTCAAAACTTGAGTTAGCTACGAGAGAAGCGTGACAAAGTTCGCGATTCCCGCTCCCATTGGATTGGGCATCTTATTATTACAATCATCACACTGATCTTCACAACGGTTGTTAGCCCGAGTTCTCCTATTACCGGCCATTGGCTGGAATAAAAGGAAAGTTAGGGGTAACACATAAAGGGTAATCCAAAGACAAAAGTTGATGACTTATAAATAAACTTTAATCTCTTTAACTCATGAGTCTATAGGATTCAATCCAGGCTTTTCATGATCTTCCTTCTAACATATATTCTTAGGGGAATTTTTCCATTAATAAGGGTTCATACTGAGATTGTGAATTTATCAAAACATATCCCCCGGGAGTGTCATAACCAAGAGTGCAGCAAGGTCCGTTGTCGTGCACCAGTTCCCATTCGAGTCTAGCTCAAAGCGGTGTTTTCAGGTTTTACCCCTAAGATACATCTGTGCCAGAGCCGCCTCTACCTGCTCGTATCCAGACATTGATGTATTTGTTTGATAAAACACTTACTTAGTATTTAACAAAACTTAGGGATGTTTTTATTATACTTAGTCTTGTATCTAAGGATTTACTAGGGTTTCCTAATCCCAAAAATAACTAAACCTATGCTCTGATACCAACTATGACAACCCTGCTTTTTATTACAACTTAAACATGCTTTATTACATCGAACATCACTTGATACAATAAACAAGATCGAGAGGTTTAGTGTCCTTGGGGCTTAGGATCATTACATAAAAACTTTAAACTTGAAATACAACATCTTTATTGAAAAATTACTTTACATGACCACTACATTCTTTCGTACTTAGAATTGCATGGGATAACCTGAGGACATGCATAAGAAAAGGGTGAGCTATAAAGCCCAGTAAGGGAGTACACAATGAATAACATGAGGAGTACAATACATGTTAGGCAATAGGAATATCAATAGAGCATAAGAGTAACATGAACATAAAGGCATGATAAGGCATGATAATGATAACATGGAAATGTGGCAACAACACTAAACATTGAATTAGCATGAGCCAAGGCTCATTGCACATGGAGCATGAGTAAAGCCCCATTGCACATGAAGCACGAGTAAACCCTCGTTGCACTTGAATTAGCATGAGTAAACACTCATTGCACATGACGCGTCATGATACTATACTTTACCCAATGCATTGGAGCGCTATCAGGGCGCACCCTTCTTAAACATTTCATTTCATGCATAAGTGTGCCACATGGATCATAAAACATGGATTCATAAAACATAATCATTTATTCCACGATAAATTAATTTGGAATTCATACATGAAACTTTACAATCAATAAGTAAATGTTCTTAAAGTTGAATACCCTTGATGGAGAAATGGGCATGGTATTCACTACACAATGATATTGGCTTAGAAAATCGGTGTGATTTTGGCAGCGTAACGGCGTGACATAAGAACTCATAAAAAGGTTTGATGATAGAGAAAGGGGTTCCTCATCATATTTAAATGTAATTTACAGTAAGTAGTTTATATATAAACATGTCCCAACAATTGAAAAGGAATTTAGATTCATGATACAAAAGTATTGCTTGAATGTAAAGGAAGAGAGAGAAGTTCCTTTCGAAATTTCGGCCTAGTAACGGGTGTACATGGGAGGCATCTAATGAGAGAGAAAGGGTTCTCCTATCACTCAAACAAAAAGAGGGAAGTATGGGGGAGGTTAAAAACCATACTCCAACATTAATAATTGAAATTTAAAGGGAATACAACTTAAAGAAAATTGACAAAAAAGAGAAAGGAAGAAAAAACCCTTACTTGGAAGTGTGCTTCCAAATGCTAGAGAGAGGCTTGTGAGAGGCTTCTTGGGAGCATGGGGAACCTTGAGAGGATTATAGAGAGAGTAGAGAAGAGGTTGGACGAACTCCAAGGGCTTTGAGTGAGGAGGAAGTGGGAGATTGGGTTGGTTTATATAGGAAAGGTGAGGGAATTCTTTATTATTTAGGTTTGGGGCCCCTTATATTATAATAATCCAAACCACAAACCATTCCATGGTATTTGCACATGGTTTCTGGAAAAGGAAAGAGAAAAAAAATATTTTACAAGGCCAAGGTCCGAACTTATTATAAAAGTAGGGTTGCTTATGTGGAGGTGAGTCACACTCCCATGGAAATTAATTTAAAAAGGAAAAGTTTTGAATAAGTCTTGAGGGCTCCATTAATGCTTTGAAAAGTAAGTCAAACAAACCCAAAACCTCATTATTTTAATGATAAAACACATATTGGCCGAACATAAGGATTATGGTATTTTATTACATCACCAATGGGTCATTATGATGTCATAAAACACATTATATATTTAAATGGTATTTAATTTTTACCCAAAAATTTGACTGTCTCAGAAAATTATGAAAAATTCACCGTTGGATAATTTCGACGTCCTGATTCCAACAATAATATTTATTTTATCTAAATAATTTTCGAAATATGTTAATTTTCACTTTTAAAATAAAAACTGACATTTATAAAAAATTCACGGGTTTTGACAGAAATGGCCTTCAAACCTTAATAAAAATTTTAATTGCATTCATAAAATTATAAGATCATTTATATTTAATAATAATTAATTTAATATTAATAATAATATTTTATTAAAATATTATTTAATTCAAAAATCCTTTAATTTAATAAAATATAATTCTTAATTAAATAATAACTAAAAACACCATTTGTACTTTAAAAACTAATTACAATGTATCAAAAATGACTAGAAATTATATTCATTATTATATACAAAAATAATGTACATGAAAATGGTGCTACTTATTTGTTACATAACCCCTTAAAATAGCCGCATAAGACCTAAGGGTAAGGTGTGCGATGGTGACAGACTCTTGGGGCGGCTCGGATAACATTGCTCGAGTGGTAATCTCTATAAACTTCTACTTTTCCCGTAGACGGTCCCGTTCAAGCTTGACATAATGAAGCTCATCTTGGGCTTGGTCAAGGTCGAAGCCCAAAGACGCCACCTCTTTTCTGAGCTCCGACAAATGGGCTTCGTAAGGGGAAACTCTACTGGATGAGGTCATCGCTTCCTTTGTCTGAGTAGAAATGGGTTCGTTAAAGCCTTATATTTATACTACTCAGATGATCACTGTTCAACGGCTATAAAAGTAACGGTCACAAATCTTAACATAAAACTAAAGAAGTTGACATCTTATAAAAACATTTTTCATAAAGAAACATTTAACTAGATCAAGAGGGATTTTCCATTAATGAAACTATGGGTCGTTACAGAATCAGCCTTAAACATTACATAATATTGAATTAAATGAATAATTCAATTGAGGAACTTTTCATGTTTAGAGTTTTAGGTAATTAGGACATAACTATTACATCTCAAAATATTACGAAGTAGGTACTTCTACCCAGAATCCACTTTTTTCATAAAATAAAAGCTCTTGAAAAAAACATTCATTTCTAATTTCATGTTAAAGAGATCATGGCTTTTCCTTGATCCCATCCTTGACCCTATTCTTCTTTAAGTCCTGTGAAAAACATTTCAAAACTTCGGATGAGCATAAAATGCTCAGAAAGGGTTATAAAATAGTGAATGAAAACATTTTTCCATAAATACATACAAAACATGAACTCTTTTACTTACCTCATGAAATCATAAGATTTATGAAAGACACAAAGAAATCATAAATCATAAAGGTAACTTCCGGCATCCATACCATACATACATTGTAGCTATCACAGCTACATGGGGAGTTACATTGGAATAACCATAACAGTATATTCCCTAAATCTCTTAGGGGAAACATTCATGTTTACCTCTGTCATGTTACCCAATGCATTGGAGATCTATCTCGGGCTCACCCGCCCCAGGATTATCACAGAACCACCCGTATACGTAAATAATTCCCAAGAACCATAACATGATCTTAACACATAACATAAGCATAAAGGAAAGATAACATTTCCACATTGCAATAATAAAATATCATTTCAAGATATTGAAATAATAAATCCTTTTTCAAAATCATTTTCCATACCAAAATTCGTAAAAAGAGTATTTCGTATTTATTTTTCCTATTAAAAACATTCTGGCTTGTTAAGGAAGACAATGATCAAATAATACACGCGGCGGTGGAAAGGTCGTTGTCCCTGCTTATGTTAAAGAAACATTCCTTTTTGTCATTTAGTAAAATTCTTCATAGAGAAATTATTCCTTTTGAATAGAAGTAAAATTCAAAGGGTTTTATACATCATATAAAAGAAAGTCATGTAAAAAACTAAAAATGCCTCAATGAATGGAGATTGAGACGAAGTCCCTTACCTCATGTCCGACTTGACCCGATCATTCTTTAATCTCCTGAATAATAAAATAAAGTTAATTTATACTTGCTTAAGAACCTTTTTCAAGTTTATTATTACTTTTATAACACTTATTACCATGATATAATCATTATGTAATCATTTAAGTTAATAACGTTCATTTTGTCGATATTTGGTACTTGAGTAAAAAATGGAATTCTTATAATTACATGTTGTTCACGTGGTAAAAGGTTCATTATATCCAAAAAGATATTAATGATTTGGGAATCATATATATCATATATATCCATCATGTACATGTATATATAATAGTACATAACAGTTGGAGGTACGAAATGAAATGCACCGTTCATGGAGACGGTAAGTCGTACGTACGCATGAACGCTACATTCATTTCTATTTCTTATTTTAATGGATTTAAAACATAATTATGCATAGGTATATTATAATTCCAGTATAATATCATATATAATATCATTACCTATATCCTTTATACATCCCACATAGGGCATTAACGAGTCTTATCACTTTGAGGGGGCGGTAGTCCGCACTTCCTCAAATGAGATTATCGTATTTACCCACCATGGAATCCATAAAGGATTGATATAATTAGGAAGTATAGAAGAATAAAGAAATCATAAACATAATATATTTCATATATAAATACAGTTCCATCATAATGGCCACCATGAGAGGCGGTAACATGTAATTGAACGATCATCGTTTCGTGAGGCGTTAGTTTTCCATCCATAGAAACATTTTGTTCTTAATCCATTAGATGGAGGTGTGTGTAAGTGTAGTTCAAATACTTATCATAACAACATCATAGTATATTGAGGATACTGGTGTTGTTACAAAAGAAAGGAAATAAAAAGAGTTTAGGGGTTGGAGAAGCAAAATAAAAGAAAACAATTTAAGAGAAACAGTTACCTTTAATTTGGGTAACTCACTTTGGATTGAACCAAAGGACTTATTGAAATTCCTTCCTCCTAAGTTAAGGCTTCTAGGAGGAGTATATGGATGTAGGGAGCTTAATTGGGCAGAGTGTGGACGATCCAAATGGCTTGAGAGGTGTGAGGAATTTCATAGAAGTGGTCTGTTTTTATAAGGGAGAGGAGGGGCTCTTTAGGAAAGAGTGAAAATATTATTTTATAATATAATGATATTCTGTTTATAATGGTCCAAAATCATTATGGTCGAATATAAGATGACTAATAATGGAAATAAAATCATCCAATCATAATTTCACATGTTTTGGATAATATTTTAATCATTATAATCTTATTTAATTAAATCATCTATTAATGAGATAAATACTGCATCATTATTGTGTCATAAATAATTTAATTTATTTGATGTCTAAAAATTATAAAAAATTAACATGATGTCGGAAATCTATTTGTCTATCCAATGAATAATTATAGTATAAAATATAACTTGAATAACCCATGTAAAAATTAATTTACTAAAAGATATTTTTTTATTTCATTTTGTCCTTTACATTAAGTTAATTAAAATAGTGTCATAATCACTTTTAAGTGGCTCCATGGGGTCCCCAAATTGACCCAAGGATTCCCATGGTTGGATATGACTCAAACAATAGGATTAGGACACCTGTTAGGGTAAATAAATATTATTTTTTTACCCTTATATACCTGATTTACCCTTTAACCATGGTAAGTAAAATATTTACTGGGGTAAATATTTAAAATGCCTAAAAATAAAAGTTACCTATTTAAACAATTTGAATCTCCTGATTCCAAATATGGAATCCATTTCTACAAATTCAAAACACATAAGTTTCAGAAATTAATTTAAAATTAATACCCGCTGTCAAAACAAAAGGCGTGTTTTTAAGAAATATTAACTATCAAAAGATTGACAGTTGATTATATACAATTTAAATGTGAAATTGCTTCTAATTACCAACATTAGATTAAATGGTAAAAATATAATCTATTTACTCTTTAAAACCAATTATAAGGATAATCTAACCATATAAATAAATTAGATTAAAACATAGTTTTGAATTAAAATACTATGTTTTCACTATTCCTTAAAAAATGAACTTTATCAGAAAAATACCAAACAATTACCCAAAGTAAATTATGATGTCATAATTCTAAATAATAATTTAATTTGGTCATATAGAATTTATTAAAGTGACAAAAACTAGAATTAAAAAGGGTTCGCCAATAAAATGTGATAAATTGGCCTTTTAATGTAAATTATACTTAAAATTAGATCCATTCACATTTTAAGCCTCTAACATTTTATTGGATAATGTAAATACATTTAAAAAAACATGTATAATAATATTGTAGTTATTTTCATTCACTCTCACCAATACAACGGCTAGGAGTTAACTACCATTTAATATAATAATATTATATTATTATTGTGCAATGTTAGATTCCAAAGAAACCTATTATTGCGTATCGGGTATGCTATCGAACATAGAAACCCATTTAAGCTAAAATTAATATTTAATTCACAAATATTAATAAATATGAAAATATATTATTCTTCTTTTACCTGGGTTGTTACATCCTTCCCCCTTTTGGAAATTGCATCCTCGCAAGTTTTATCCTCTTATCAAAATAAGTGGGGGTATTTATCCCTGATAGCATTTTCAGATTCCCACATTGCCACTTCAACCATATGGTTATTCCAAAAACCCTTACCTGGTGAATTACATTATTCCGCAACACTTTCTCTCTATGGTCAAGAATCTGGAATGTTTGTTCTTCATAAGAGAGATTCTCTTCCAACTGAACTACCTCTGGGCTCAAAACATGAGATGGATCTGGCATATACTTTCGCAACATCGAAAAATGAAAAACATTGTGTACCTAGGATAAAATTGGAGGTAAAGCTACTCTGTACGCAACTGATCCATCTTTCTCTAGAATTTCATAAGGTCCAATGAACCTCGGACTCAACTTTCCCTTCCTACCAAAACGCATCACACTTTTCCAAGGAGAAAATTTGAAAAAAAGACATGATCACCTACCTCAAAAGAAAGATCCTTCCTCTAGTTATCCGCATAACTTTTATGTCTGCTCTGATCTATTCTCATGTGCTTCTGAATCAACTGAACTTTCTCTACCATCTCTTCTACCAATTCTAGTCCCATCATCTTTCTTTCAACTACTTCATCCCAAAAAGCTAGATTTCGACAACGCTTTCCATACAATGCCTCAAATGGAGCCATCTGTATACTGAAATGAAAACTAATATTATAAGAAAATTCAACCAAAGAAAGATGTTGGTTCCAACTTCCTTGGTAGTCCATCGAGCAAGAATGTTACATATCCTCCAAGGTCTGAATTGTTCTTTTTGACTGCCCATCTGATTGAGGATGAAAAGTTGTACTAAAGTTTAATTCAGTACCCAATGACTTCTGAAGGCCTTTCCAAAGTTAGAAGTGAAACTAGGATCACGATCAGATACAATAGAGAGGGGAACTCCATGCAACCTGACTATCTATTTAACATACAACCGAGCAAGTTGATCTAGAGACATAGTATCTCTAATAGGAAGGAAATGAGCAGATTTAGTCAATTAGTCAACTATAGCCTAGATTTCATTATTACCTCGAGATGTCTTTGGTAATCCCACAACAAAGTCCATGGATATATTTTCCCATTTCCACTCTGGCACCGGTAAAGGATGAAGTATTCCTTTCGGTAACTGTCTTTGTGGTTTAACCTTCTGAAAAGTCAAACACTTCATAGTAAAATCAGCAATATATCTTTTCATTCCATCCCACAAGTAATACTCCCGAAGATCTATGTACATCTTAGTACTGCCAGGATGAACTGAAAATGGAGAACTATGAGCTTCACATAACAACTCATTCTTCAACTGTGAATCACAAGGCACACATAATCTCTTTCCAAACCTCAAAACACAATCATTATCAATGTTAAATTCAGGAAACTTACCCTTCTAAACCAACTCTACCTTTTTCTGCAACTCACTCTCTTCCATCTGTGCTTTGTTTATTTTTTCTGATAGAGACGATCTCACTAACACCTGAAACAAAAAAGAAGCATTTCCTACACCAACAACTTCTATGCCAAATTTCATCAAATCAAAAACCAAAGAATCTTGTTCCAAATGTAGCATGGCTAATGAGATATTACTTTTCGACTCAAAGCATCGACCACTTTATTTTCTTTTCCCAGATGGTAATGGATCGTGAAATCATAATCCCTGATTAATTCCAACCATATCCTCTGTATCATGTTCAATTATTTCTGAGTGAATATATACATTAAACTTTTTTGATCGGTATATATTTCACACTTCACTCCATTCAATTGATGTCTCCAAATTTTTAAAGCAAAAACAACAGCATCTAATTCCAAGCCATGTGTAGGGTAATTTAACTCATGTGTTTTCAAATGACGTGAAGCATAATCAATTAACTGATAATTTTTCATTAGGACTGAACCCAATCCTTTCAATGAAGTATCACTGTAGATAACAAACTCACCATTTCTGGAAGGCAGTGCGAAAACTGGAGCATTCACAAATCTCATTTTCAATTCCTGAAAACAATCATCACATTCTTTTGTCCAGATGAACATAACACCTTTTCGAGTTAACTTAGTCATTGGACTAGATAACCATGCAAATTTTTCAACAAACCTCCAGTAATAACCTGAAAAACCAAGAAAACTACGAATCTTGGTTATATTTGTGGGTCTTGTCCATTCTTCAACAACTTTTATTTTTTCAATATCAACAGTTATGCCATTTTTTGAAAAAATGTGACCAAGGAAAGAAATGTGTTGTAACCAAAACTCACACTTGCTGAATTTTCCATAATGTTTTTTTTCTTTTATGGTTTTCAAGACAACCCTTAAATAACTTTCATGTTCCTCTTTACTTTTTGAATAAACCAAAATATCATCAATTAAGACAACCAAAAACTTATCCAAGAACTCACGGAAAATTATATTCATAAGATCAATGAATACAGCAGGTGCATTGGTTAAACCAAAAGGAATAACTACAAATTCATAATGGCCATATCTAGTATGAAAAGCTGTCTTCGGAACGTTGTCTTCTTTTACTTTCTACTGATGGTACCCCGACCTCAAGTCAATCTTCGAAAAATACTGAGCTCCCTGGAGCTGATCAAACAAATCATCGATATGAGGCAAATGATACTTATTATTAACAGTGATGTTATTCAATTCTCTATAATAAATGCAAAGTCTCATTAAACCATCTTTATTTTTAAGAAACAAGACATGAGAACCCCAGGGTGATGTGCTAGGTCAAATGAAACATTTATCTAATAACTCCTGCAATTTATTATTTAACTCTAAAAGTTCAATTTGAGTCATTCGATAAGGGGGTTTTGAAATTGGCTTAGCATCAGGAACTAAGTCAACAGTAAATTAAACTTCCTGATCAGGTATAATACCAGGAAACTCATCAGGAAAAAAATCAAGGTACTCATTTACCACTGGAAAATCATTAATCTGAATAGTTCCTTTGTTTTCAACAATATGTGCAAGGTAACATTCATTTCCATATTTTACCAGTTTTTTGACTTCCTGATATGTTATCAAAAGAAAGGGTTCATTCTTGTACACAAACAGAAAATCATTCTGAAAAGAATCCTCTTTAGCTCTGCAGTCAATCTTATCATGATAAATAGAAATCCAATCCATGCCTAATATAACATCAAACTCTACTAGTGGAAAAACAATAAGGTTACCTGGTAGATTCTTTCCACACACAAGGATAGGAATATTCTTATGTTTTCTTTTTGTATTAGCATTTCCTCCAGGTGTTTTTACCGTAAGTTCGGTATTCATATCATGAGATGGAATTCCCAATTTACTAGTAAACTATTCAGAAATGAAAGAGTGTGTAGACCCTGAATCAAAAAACACATTGTCATAATCTGAACAAACAAACAATATACCTGATACAACTTCATTTGATGGCCCAACATCTACTTAAGTAGTTGCAAAGGATTTCTCCACCCCTTTCTGCTTGTAGTCTGGCTGCTTTCCTTCGTTTGACTTCCTTGTTGGACACTCATTTGCATAATGACCCATTTCATTGCACTTAAAACATTTTACTGATTGTAATTCAGAATTTGTCTTACCATTACCCTGATCTTTTTCAGTGAAATTACGAGCCTTATGTCCCATTTTACCACATCGGTAGCACTTACCAGAATTCAGAAGGCATTCCCCAGCATGCTTTTTACCACAATTTTCACAAACTGTAAACTTAAGCTTCTTACAATCAGACATTTTTGAAGAGTTCATTACTTTCGCATTCCACCTTTACCTCTTATTTTGTTGTTTCTAAAAGGATACTTGATCATCAGAAAACTCCATTTCCATCTTCTCCGCACAACGAACAAGTTTTTCATAACTTTTGAACTCACGAGAAGCTAAATCCCTCCGATACATTCGCTTTAATCCTGAGTAAAAATTGTTGATTTTACTATCAAGATCTCGTATGATGTTTGTAGCATACCTTTCTAGTGGAGTGAATTTTTCTTCATAAGCAGCCACTGAGTCATCCTCCTACCTCAATTCCCGGAATTGTTTTTCCATCCTAAGATGAACCACCTTAGGAAAATATTTCTCCAGAAACATACCTTAGAATTCATCCCAATCAAGAGCATCAATCTCCTCACTATCCCTGATATTTTTCACCATCAACCACCACTGATCAGCTTCACCTTCAAAATGGTAAACAGTGAGACTAACCTTTTGATGTTCTGAACAACCCATGACATCAAAAATAATTTCCAGTGATTTAATCCACCCTTCAGCTAGCACCAGATCAGATGATCCTCTGAATTATGTGGGATGATCCCTCATGAAATGCTCCACTACTGACATGTTTCTCTGTGGTTGATCTGGCTGATCTCGTACGTGGATACCACCACCATTTATAGCCTGATTCAACTGTGTCATTGATAGAGAAAATATTTTCAATTCATTTATATTGAATATAATTGTTTTAAACCTACAAAATTCTTTCTCTAAGATGAATTGTTTCACTTTTTTGATAATGGTGTTATTTTGAGCTGAATAGTAAAAATTTGCTATTTTGGATTTTTAACAGTTTTAAATTATTTCGGTAGTTTGGCCATAACATTATCTAAACTGATCAAAATTGCAAATTTCTTTCCTTTCCATCTTCTACACATCTAGGGATTCATTTAATATATTTGGATCAAAATATGAATCGGCCATATGGAAGCTCAAAAGAAGCACACAAGTTGGCTCAAAAAAACTGTTTTTAGTTCTGGCTAGTTTTGATGTGGGATCCATAACGCTTCCACTGTGGGCCCAAAGCTTGTGAAATTTGGTGGGTGGACGCGCAAGGGGTTTTTTATATTCTTTTATGAAGGAATAACCGAGTGAAGTGGCCGTTTATGGGGTCATTAAAGCACCCTAATCCAGAAGATTTCGTTTTGGAAAGTCTGACTGGACAGAATAAATGCTCATAGTAAAACGGTCATAACTCTCGGAATACATATCCAATTCCGCTGGACGTTTTAGGGGACACGGCCAAGGGAATTATGAACAACATTCAAGAAGGGAGAAACGCGTGAAGATGTCATTATTGGGGCTAAAACGCGTCGACATTCGGGGGAAACATTCTGGCTATAAAAGGAGGAGAGCTCCACCCTCTCAAAGCATCCATTCTCCACCCCATTCCTTCTGGGACACCAAGAAGGAGAACTTTACAGCTTCCTCTTTTATTTATTTTCTTTTTCATTTTTTTTATTCCTTCTTCTTCCCCATTCAACTCGATTACCCTTACCAAGGTGGGGTAAACTTTTGGAGTGATTGGGGAAGGGTTGGTTTTCTACATTGTAATTCTTGAGTTCTTGGACGCAATTGAATAAATTTCTTTCTTCTTCAAAGTTGTTTTCAATTTATTATAGCGGATTTTATAATCAAGTGTGATCATTCTTGAATATTAATTATGTTATTTATTTTTTCCTTGGTAAAATAATCAATATCTCCCTCCACTAATTTCTGGTTTATATACGATGGAATAAATCAGGAATTAGTGGTGAAGTACTCGACGATCGTCAATACGTGTAAAAGGTGTAGTGAATGTTCTTGATTATTTGGGATAAACAAAACCCGATCGGGTATTGCCCATTTAAATTAAGGATATTCAATACAACTATTTTACACATGGAAGGAGAGTTGACCAAACCAAGATCTTGGTAAGGTTTTCTCTCACAAAAACAATTTCACCAAGGAAGTGAGAGGAAACGATTGTGGAAACTCACTTTAATCAACAAAGAAGAAAAGGTTTGAATTAAATTGAATAAGGATATCATTATAATTAGTAAACCGACCCCGACCTAATCACCCTTTCAATTTCATAGTTTTTTCAATCATTTGAATTTCAAATTTCCTTTCACAACATTTTTACCTCCGTTTTAAAGTGACAACCCATTTTGTGTGCACTCCTCTTCGGGAGACATCCTAGGTCAACCACATTACTACATTTTAACTTAGGAAATAATTGTTTTGCCACGCCCTACAACAGGCGTGCGTCAAACTTGGCGCCGTTGCCGGGGAGGTAGTGCAGCAATATTTTTGTAAATTTTTGACACTTTTTTCTTTAAAAAAACACAAAAAAAATCTTTCCATAATGAATTCAAATGATTATTATTCTACATGGAATGAAAATTACTCACAGGTGCAAGAACAATACTACACTGAGGAGGCCCTCCAACGAAGAGCTGATGCACTAATGATAATGTTCAAGAAGTTGGAATGAGGCATTGCAACATGGATCTCACCAGAAGATTTGATGGACATGGTCAATGAACTACAAGATGACTTAAAAATATTCAAGGCCAAGAAGGAAGTGCCACTGGTCTTCCCTAATTTCACTAAAAACATCCATGAAGTTGATGCCAAACATGAGGTGGAGGAGCCTGACTACCTACCTCTATCCATTGATGATCGACTCCAAGAGGAACTTTCAATTGAAGAGGATATTAATGTAGAACCAAATCAGGGAGATGATACATTCTTAAACTCAAATTCTTTAAAATTTTCTGAAACTAATTTTACTATCTCTCACAAATCTATTAGATTTTCAGATTCATCAAACTCATACTACACCTTGGAGGATGATGTGAAAAATACAGCACCTGTTGAGGAACTTCTGGAGCTCCCTGAAGTCATTGAATATCAACTAGAAGAGCCCGATCATGAAGAGATCCAAGTTGTTGAGCCTGAGGAAAACAGACAAGAGGCTGAAGCCTCCTTGAAGCTGGCACTAGAAGACAAGATGGTTGCACAAGTAGCAACAAAAAAAGAAGAGGTTCCCTACTTCATCCTACCCCCACCATGCACGGTGTACCACATTGAGAAGGGGTGGATCTGGTGTACTCTATCTATGGAGTCCTCCTAAACAAGAATAATGAAATGAAAGCTGGGAAGAGCCACATGTGGTGGTTCAAATCAAAGAAACCTCATCCACCATCAGATTGGGGATAATCGATTAGAACTACCCCTCTGGAGGCAGTCAAAACCCAGGGCCCACTTGGGGGATTATACCAAGATTTATCTTTTCTTTTCTTATTCAATTTATGTTTTCATTTCTTCTAATAAATTTCTTATGTTATGTTTTTACTTTTTTTTAGGTTTTCAAAGAGCAACACTTAGGAGTCAAACTCAACGTTACATTGCCAATAAGTCAGGTTGTACCTCTCTTTCACACTTTCTTGATGTTGTGATTAATTTGAAAATTGGCATACATGTTAAATTCACTTGAATGCATTGAGGAAACTACATCATTTTAGTTTGGGAGAGGTAACCTTTGTAGTGTAGAATTTTTATTTGATGTTTGATTTCAAAAATAAAAAAAAAATAAAAAAATTCTGTGTTTTCAAATTTTTGTGTGTTTATTTATCAATTTTTGGTGTGTTTCTGAAATTTTTGAGCTGAAATGATTATCAATATCATTCTTGAAACCCATTTCAATGAGTGAACCAGTCTATTTCATGAAACTGATCTTAAATGAATGCTGAAATAACTTTGTTTCAAGTACAAATCTTTTGGAAATTCATGAAAAGTACACTCATTTTTGAATCTCATGCCATATTTCACTGTCTATATCTTTGAAATAACTTTCCTGTGAGGCTTCTGAACCATTTTTGTCATATTCTTTTCATTCACTTCATTTCTTGAGAGAACCAGACCATGCTTGCTTTAACCAGAATTTGATTTATTCCTTTCAAAACTTGAGGGTTGGGGTACGTTTGTTTTAAATGATTGAAGCATTTATTTTGTTTGAAGCCCCATTTTCAAAATAATCCTTCTCATTACGGACCACCTTTACATTTATCCTTCATTTTAGCCCCTAGTAGACATGAATTGCCTATTAGGTTAGCCACATTACAAGCCAAATTTCCCTATTATACCTGCTCTTGATGTAATATTGCATGATCTAGTTGAACTTAAGTGTGGGGGAAGATGTCTTATGGTGTACTACCTAATTTGGTTATACATTGGGTGGAAAATAAATTGTGGAAGAGATGTGTGTGATGATGAAAAATCATTCTGTTGAAAGCTGTGCCTTTTCTGGAGCTTTTATGACAAGAGAAGCTGTGCCTTTCTGGAGCTTCCAATGTAAAAAGAAAGTTGTGCCTATCTGGAGCTTTAAAAAAATTATGTTTTAAAATATTGAAATGATTACTGCTGAGCTGATTGAATAATGATGGAGCCTATTTTCAACAAAGGGGAAGTGAAGGAGACCATATTTGAGTGAAAACTAGAATCTTGCAATTTTGCTTCAATAAGAGCCAAGCCTTCCTTTTTCAGCCTCAGAACTTTTAACATCTGAATCCGACCAACCGGAAGCCACAGAACAACCCTGAAATGTCCTCATGAGAAACACATGTCCTTGACTCACATCGGGTGGAGAAGTAGGAATTTATCAAACCTATGGTGACTCTTGTGTGAGCTTGGATGAGAAAAACCTTGTTCAGCCTTTACATTTGTGAGATGAGAGAAAATTCATGTGAGGTAGGTGTTTTGTGTGCATGGTATAAGAAGTGAAGTGGAAATATATTAAAATATTAAATGGAGATCTTGAAATAATAGTTTTTGATGAGGCATGATATCTTTTTGTTTCGTGAAATTGATTTGATTGATCTCATTGATATGTGTTTTGGATTTGATTTGATTTGATTTTTACTTGTCCAGGAGTCCAAGTGCTAAGTGTGGGGGAATTGATAGAGCAAATATTCTCAATTAATTTATATTGAATATCATTGTTTTAAACCCACAAAATTGTTTCTCTAAGATGAATTGTTTCATTTTTTTGATAATGGTGTTATTTTGAGCTGAATAGTAAAAATTGGCCATTTTGGATTTTTAACAGTTTTACATTATTTTGGTATATTGTCCTTAACATTATCTACACTGACCCAAATTGCAAAATTCTCTCTTTTCCAGATTCTACACATCCAGGGATTCATTTAATATATTTGGACCAAAATATGAATCGGCCATATGGAAGCTCAAAAGAAGCTCACAAGTTGTCTCAAGAAAACTGTTTTCAGTTCTTCCTAGTTTTGATGTGGGATCCATAACGCTTCCACTATGGGCCCAAATCTTGTTAAATTCGGTGGATGGACGCGCAAAGAGTTTTGGAGCATCTTTTATGAATGAAGCACCGAGTGAAGTGGCCGTTTATGGGATCATTACAGCACCCTAATCCGGAATATTTCGTTTTGGAGAGTCTGACTGGACAGAATAAATCCTCATAGTAAAACGGCCATAACTCTCGGAATACATGTCCAAATCCACTAGAATTTTTAGGGGACACGACCAAGGGAATTATGAACAACATTAAAGAAGGGAGAAACGCGTGAATATGTCATTTAATGGGGCTAAAACGTGTCGACATTCGGGGGAAACATTCTGGCTATAAAAGGAGGAGAGCTCCACCCTCTCAATGCATCCATTCTCCACCCCATTCCTTCTGGCAAACCAAGAAGGAGAACTTTTCAGCATTCTCTTTTATTTATTTTCTTTTTTATTGTTCTGCAATGCCTTCTTCTTCCCCATTCAACTCGATTACCCTTACCATAGTGGGGTAAACTTTTGGAGTGATTGGGGAAGGGTTGGTTTTCTACATTGTAATGCTTGAGTTCTTGGACGCAATTGAATAAATTTCATTCTTCTTCAAAGTTGTTTTCAATTTATTATAGCAGATTTTATAATCAAGTGCGATCGTTCTTGAATATTAATTTCGTTATTTATTTTTGCCGTGGTAAAATAATCAATATCTCCCTCCACTAATTTCTGGTTTATATACGATGGACTAAACCAGGAATTAGTGGTGAAGTACTCGACGATCGTCAGTACGTGTAAAAGGTGTACTGAATGTTCTTGATTATTTGGGATAAACAAAACCCGATCGGGTATTGCCCATTTAAATTAAGGATATTCAATACAACTATTTTACACATGGAAGGAGAGTTGACCAAACCAAGATCTTGGTAAGGTTTTCTCTCACAAAAACAATTTCACCAAGAAAGTCAGAGGAAACGATTGTGGAAACTCACTTTAATCAACAAAGAAGAAAAGGTTTGAATTAAATTGAACAAGGATAGCATTATAATTAGTAAACCGACCCCGACCTAATCACCCTTTCAATTTCATAGTTTTTTCAATCATTTGAATTTCAAATTTCCTTTCACAACATTTTTACCTCCGTTTTAATGTGACAACCCATTTTGTGTGCACTCCTCTTCGGGAGACATCCGAGGTCAACCACATTACCACATTTTAACTTACGAAATAATTGTTTTGCCACGACCTATGACAGGCGTGCGTCAAACTTGGCGCCGTTACCGGGGAGGTAGTGCCGCAATATTTTTGTAAATTTTTGACATTTTTTTCTTTAAAAAAACACCAAAAAATATTTCCATAATGAATTAAAATGATTGTTATTCTACATGGAATGAAAATTACTCACAGGTGCAAGAACAAGACTACACTTAGGAGGCCCTCCAACGAAGAGCTGATGCACTAATGATAATGTTCAAGCTGTTGGAAAGAGGCATAGGAACATGGATCTCACCAGAAGATTTGATGGCCATGGTCAATGAACTACAAGTTGACTTAAAAATATTCAAGGCCAAGAAGGAAGTGCCACTAGTCTTCCCGAATTTCACTAAAAACATCCATGAAATTGATGCCAAACATGAGGTGGAGGAGCCTGAATACCTACCTCTATCCATTGATGATAGACTCCAAGAGGAACTTTCAATTGAAGAGGATATTAATGTAGAACCAAATCAGGGAGATGATACATTCTTAAACTCAAATTCTTTAAAATTTTCTGAAACTAATTTGACTATCTCTCCCAAATCTATTAGATTTTCAGATTCATCAAACTCATACTACACCTTGGAGGATGATGTGAAAAACACAGCACCTGTTGAGGAACTTCTGGAGCTCCCTGAAGTCATTGAATATCAACTAGAAGAGCCCGATCATGAAGAGATCCAAGTTGCTGAGCCTGAGGAAAACAGACAAGAGGCTGAATCCTCCTTGAAGTCGGCACTAGAAGACAAGATTGTTGCACAAGTAGCAACAAAAGAAGAAGAGGTTCCCTACTTCATCCTACCCCCACCATGCACGGTGTACCACATTGAGAAGGGGGTGGATCTGGTGTACGCTATCTATGGAGTCCTCCTCAACAAGAATAATGAAATGAAAGCTGGGAAGAGCCACATGTGGTGGTTCAAATCAAAGAAACCTCATCCACCATCAGATTGGGGATAATCGATTAGAACTGCCCCTCTGGAGGCAGTCAAAAACCCAGGGCCCACTTGGGGGATTATACCAAGATTTATCTTTTTTTTTCTTATTCAATTTATGTTTTCATTTCTTCAAATAAATTTCTTATGTTATGTTTTTACTTTTTTTTAGGTTTTCAAAGAGCAACACTTAGGAGTCAAACTCAACATTACATTTCCAATAAGTCAGGTTCTACCTCTCTTTCACACTTTCATGAAGTTGTGATTAATTTGAAAATTGGCTTACATGTTAAATCCACTTGAATGCATTGAGGACATTGCATCATTTTAGTTTGGGGGAGGGAACCTTTGTAGTGTAGGATTTTTATTTGATGTTTGTTTTCAAAAATAAAAAAAATAAAAAATTTGTGTGTTTTCAAATTTTTGTGTGTTTATTTTTCAATTTTTGGTGTGTTTCTGAAATTTTTGAGCTGAAATGATTATCAATACCATTTTTGAAACCCATGTCAATGAGTGAACCAGTCTATTTCATGAAACTGATCTTAAATGAATACTGAAATAACTTTGTTTCATGTTCAAATCATTAGGAAATTCATGAAAAGTACACTGATTTTTGAATCTCATGCCATATTTCACTGTCTATATCTTTGAAATAACTTTCCTGTGAGGCTTCTGAACCATTTTTGTCATATTCTTTTCATTCACCTCATTTCTTGGGAGAACCAGACCATGATTGCTTTAACCAGAATTTTATTTATTCCTTTCAAAACTTGAGGGTTGGGGTATGTGTGTTTTAAATGATTGAGGCATTTATTTTGTTTGAAGCCCCCTTTTCAAAATAATCCTTCTCATTATGGCTCACCTTTACATTTATCCTTCATTTTAGCCCCTAGTAACCATGAATTTCCTGTTAGGTTAGCCACATTACAAGCCAATTTTCCCTATCATACCTGCTCTTGAAGTAAAATTGCATGATCTAGTTGAACTTAAGTGTGGGGGAAGATGTCTTATGGTGTACTACCTAATTTGGTTATACTTTGGGTGGAAAATAAATTGTGGAAGAGATGTGTGTGATGCTGAAAAATCATTCTGTTCAAAGTTGTGCCTTTTCTGGAGCTTTTATGACAAGAGAAGTTGTGCCTTTCTGGAGCTTCCAATGTAAAAAGAAAGTTGTGCCTATCTGGAGCTTTAAAAAAATTATGTTTTAAAAGATTGAAATGTTTGATGTTGAGCTGATTGAATAATTATGGAGCCTATTTTCAACAAAGGGGAAGTGAAGGAGACCATATTTGAGTGAAAACTAGAATCTTGCAATTTTGCTTCAATAAAAGCCCAGCCTTCCTTTTTCAGCCTCAGAACTTTTAACATCTAAATCCTACCAACCGGAAGCCATAGAACAACCCTGAAAAGTCATCATGAGAAACACATGTCCTTGACTCACATCGGGTGGAGAAGTAGGAATTTATTAAACCTATGGTGACTCTTGTGTGAGTTTGGATGAGAAAAACCATGTTCAGCCTTTACATTTGTGAGATGAGAGAAAATTCGTGTGAGGTAGGTGTTTTGTGTGCATGGGATAAGAAATGAAGTGGAAATATATTAAAATCTTAAATGGAGAACTTGAAATAATAGTTTTTGATGAGGCATGATATCTTTTTGTTTCTTGAAATTGATTTGATTGATCTCATTGATATGTGTTTTGGATTTGATTTGATTTGATTTTTACTTGTCCAGCAGTCCAAGTGCTAAGTGTGGGGAAATTGATAGAACAAATATTTTCAATTAATTTATATTGAATATCATTGTTTTATACCCACAAAATTGTTCCTCTAAGATGAATTATTTCATTTTTTTGATAATGGTGTTATTTTGAGCTGAATAGGAAAAATTGGCCATTTTGGATTTTTATCAGTTTTACATTATTTTGGTATATTGTCCTTAACATTATCCACAATGACCCAAATTGAAAAATTCATTCTTTTCCAGATTCAACACATCCAGAGCTACATTTAATATATTTGGACCAAAATCTGAATCGTCCATATGGAAGCTCAAAAGAAGCTCACAAGTTGGCTCAAGAAAACTGTTTTCAGTTCTGCCTAGTTTTGATGTGGGATCCATAAAGCTTCCACTGATGGCCCAAATCTTGTGAAATTCGGTGGGTGGACGCGAATGGAGTTTTGGAGAATCTTTTATGAAAGAAGAACCGAGTGAAGTGGCCGTTTATGTGGTCATTAAAGCACCCTAATATAGAAGATTTCGTTTTGGAGAGTCTGACTGGACAGAATAAATTATCATAGTAAAACGGCTATAACTCTCGGAATAAATGTCCAAATCCACTGGCAGTTTTAGGGGACACGGCCAAGGGAATTATGAACAACATTCAAGAAGGGCTCAACACGTGAAGATGTCATTTAATGGGGCTAAAACGCATCGACATTCGGGGGAAACATTCGGGCTATAAAAGGAGGAGAGCTCCACCCTCTCAAAGAATTCATTCTCCACCACATTCCTTCAAGGACACCAAGAAGGAGAACTTTTCAGCTTTCTATTTTATTTATTTTCTTTTTCATTGTTTTGTAATGCCTTCTTCTTCCCCATTCAACTCGATTACCCTTACCATGGTGGGGTAAACTTTTGGAGTGATTGGGGAAGGGTTGGTTTTCTACATTGTAATGCTTGAGTTCTTGGACGCAATTGAATAAATTTCTTTCTTCTTCAAAGTTGTTTTCAATTTATTATAGAGGATTTTATAATCAAGTGCGATCGTTCTTGAATATTAATTCCGTTATTTATTTTTTCCTTGGTAAAATAATCAATATCTCCCTCCACTAATTTCTGGTTTATATACGATGGAATAAACCAGGAATTAGTGGTGAAGTACTCGATGATCGTCAGTACGTGTAAAAGGTGTAGTGAATGTTCTTGATTATTTGGGATAAACAAAACCGGATCGGGTATTTCCCATTTAAATTAAGGATATTCAATACAAATATTTTACACATGGAAGGAGATTTGACCAAACCAAGATCTTGGTAATGTTTTCTCTCACAAAAACAATTTCACCAAGGAAGTCAGAGGAAACGATTGTGGAAACTCACTTTAATCAACAAAGAAGAAAAGGTTTGAATTAAATTGAACAAGGATAGAATTATAATTAGTAAACCGACCCTGACCTAATACCCCTTTCAATTTCATAGTTTTTTCAATCATTTGAATTTCAAATTTCCTTTCACAACATTTTTACCTCCATTTTAAAGTGACAACCCATTTTGTGTGCACTCCTTTTCGGGAGACATCCGAGGTCAACCAAATTACCACATTTTAACTTAGGAAATAATTCTTTTTCCAAGACCTATGACAGGCGTGCGTCAAACTTGGCGCCGTTGCCGGGGAGGTAGTGCCGCAATATTTTTGTAAATTTTTTACATTTTTTTCTTTAAAAAAACGCAAAAAATATATTTCCATAATGAATTCAAATGATTGTTATTCTACATGGAATGAAAATTACTCACAGGAGCAAGAATAAGACTACACTTAGGAGGCCCTCCAACGGAGAGCTGATGCACTAATGATAATGTTCAAGCAGTTGGAAAGAGGCATAGAAACATGGATCTCACCAGAAGATTTGATGGCCATGGTCAATGAACTACAAGTTGACTTAAAAATATTCAAGGCCAAGAAGGAAGTGCCACTAGTCTTCCCGAATTTCACTAAAAACATCCATGAAATTGATGCCAAACATGAGGTGGAGGAGCCTGACTACCGACCTCTATCTATTGATGATCGACTCCAAGAGGAACTTTCAATTGAAGAGGATATTAATGTAGAACCAAATCAGGGAGATGATACATTCTTAAACTCAAATTCTTTAAAATTTTCTGAAACTAATTTGACTATCTCTCCCAAATCTAATAGATTTTCAGATTCATCAAACTCATACTACACGTTGGGGGATGATCTGAAAAACACAGCACCTGTTGAAGAACTTCTGGAGCTCCCTGAAGTCATTGAATATCAACTAGAAGAGCCTGATCATGAAGAGATCCAAGTTGCTGAGCCTGAGGAAAACAGACAAGAGGCTGAAGCCTCCTTGAAGTCGGCACTAGAAGACAAGATGGTTGCACAAGTAGCAACAAAAGAAGAAGAGGTTCCCTACTTCATCCTACACCCACCATGCACGGTATACCACATTGAGAAGTGGGTGGATCTGGTGTACTCTATCTATGGAGTCCTCCTCAACAAGAATAATGAAATGAAAGCTGGGAAGAGCCACATGTGGTGGTTCAAATCAAAGAAACCTCATCCACCATCAGATTGGGGATAATCGATTAGAACTGCCCCTCTGGAGGCAGTCAAAACCCAGGGCCCACTTGGGGGATTATACCAAGATTAATCTTTTTTTCTTATTCAATTTATGTTTTCATTTCTTCAAATAAATTTCTTATGTTCTGTTTTTAAATTTTTTTAGGTTTTCAAAGAGCAACACTTATGAGTCAAACTCAACGTTACATTTCCAATAAGTCAGGTTCTACCTCTGTTTCACACTTTCTTGATGTTGTGATTAATTTGAAAATTGGCTTACATGTTAAATCCACTTGAATGCATTGAGGACACTGCATCATTTTAGTTTGGGGGAGGGAACCTTTGTAGTGTAGGATTTTTATTTGATGTTTGTTTTCAAAAATAAAAAAAATAAAAAATTTGTGTGTTTTCAAATTTTTGTGTGTTTATTTTTCAATTTTTGGTGTGCTTTTGAAATTTTTGAGCTGAAATGATTATCAATACCATTTTTAAAACCCATGTCAATGAGTGAACCAGTCTATTTCATGAAACTGATCTTAAATGAATGCTGAAATAACTTTGTTTCAAGTTCAAATCATTTGGAAATTCATGAAATGTACACTGATTTTTGAATCTCATGCGATATTTCACTGTCTATATCTTTGAAATAACTTTCCTGTGAGGCTTCTGAACCATTTTTGTCATATTCTTTTCATTCACCTCATTTCTTGAGAGAACCATACCATGCTTGCTTTAACCAGAATTTGATTTATTCCTTTCAAAACTTGAGGGTTGGGGTACGTGTGTTTTAAATGATTGAGGCATTTATTTTGTTTGAAGCCCCCTTTTCAAAATAATCCTTCTCATTATGGCTCACCTTTACATTTATCCTTCATTTTAGCCCCTAGGAGCCATGAATTTCCTATTAGGTTAGCCACATTACAAGCCAATTTTCCCTGTCATACCTGCTCTTGAAGTAAAATTGCATGATCTAGTTGAACTTAAGTGTGGGGGAAGATGTATTATAGTGTACTACCTAATTTGGTTATACTTTGGGTGGAAAATAAATTGTGGAAGAGATGTGTGTGATACTGAAAAATCATTCTGTTGAAAGTCATGCCTTTTCTGGAGCTTTTATGACAAGAGAAGTTGTGCCTTTCTGGAGCTTCCAATGTAAAAAGAAAGCCGTGCCTATCTGGGGCTTTAAAAAAATTATGTTTTAAAAGATTGAAATGTTTGCTGTTGAGCTGATTTAATAATTATGGAGCCAATTTTCAACAAAGGGGAAGTGAAGGAGACCATATTTGAGTGAAAACTAGAATCTTGCAATTTTGCTTCAATAAGTGCCTAGCCTTCCTTTTTTAGCCTGAGAACTTTTAACATCTAAATCCTACCAATCGGAAGCCATAGAACAACCCTGAAAAGTCCTCATGAGAAACACATGTCCATGACTCACATCGGGTGGAGAAGTAGGAATTTATCAAACCTATGGTGACTCTTGTGTGAGTTTGGATGAGAAAAACCTTGTTCATCCTTTACATTTGTGAGATGAGAGAAAATTCGTGTGAGGTAGGTGTTTTGTGTGCATGGGATAAGAAATGAAGTGGAAATATATTAAAATCTTAAATGGAGAACTTGAAATAATAGTTTTTGATGAGGCATGATATCTTTTTGTTTCTTGAAATTGATTTGATTGATCTCATTGATATGTGTTTTGGATTTGATTTGATTTTATTTTTACTTGTCCAGCAGTCCAAGTGCTAAGTGTGGGGAAATTGATAGAACAAATATTTTCAATTAATTTATATTGAATATCATTGTTTTAAACCCCCAAAATTGTTCCTCTAAGATGAATTGTTTCATTTTTTTTATAATGGTGTTATTTTGAGCTGAATAGGAAAAATTGGCCATTTTTTATTTTTATTAGTTTTACATTATTTCGGTATATTGTCCTTCAAATTATCCACACTGTCCCAAATTGCAAAATTTATTCTTTTCCAGATTCAACACATCCAGGGCTTCATTTAATATATTTGGACCAAAATCTGAATCGGCCATATGGAAGCTCAAAAGAAGCTCACAAGTTGGCTCAAGATAACTGTTTTCAGTTTTGCCTAGTTTTGATGTGGGATCCATAACGCTTCAACTGATGTCCCAAAGCTTGTTAAATTCAGTGGGTGGACGCGAATGGAGTTTTGGAGCAACTTTTATGAAAGAAGAACCGAGTGAAGTGGCCGTTTATGTGGTCATTAAAGCACCCTAATCCGGAAGATTTCGTTTCGGAGAGTCTGACTGGACAGATTAAATTCTCATAGTAAAACAGCTATAACTCTCGGAATAAATGTCCAAATCCGCTGGAAGTTTTAGGGGACACGGACAAGGGAATTATGAAAAACATTAAAGAAGGTCTCAACACGTGAATATGTCATTTAATGGGGCTAAAACGCGTCGACATTCAGGGGAAACATTCTGGCTATAAAAGGAGGAGAGCTCCACCCTCTCAAAGCATCCATTCTCCACCCCATTCCTTCTGGGACACCAAGAAGGAGAACTTTTCAGCTTTCTCTTTTATTTATTTTCTTTTTCATTGTTTTGTAATGCCTTCTTCTTCCCCATTCAACTCGATTACCCTTACCATGGTGTGGTAAAAGTTTGGAGTGATTGGGGAAGGGTTGGTTTTCTACATTGTAATGCTTGAGTTCTTGGATACAATTGAATAAATTTCTTTCTTCTTCAAAGTTGTTTTCAATTTATTATAGCGGATTTTATAATCAAGTGTGATCGTTCTTGAATATTAATTCCGTTATTTATTTTTGCCTTGGTAAAATAATCAATATCTCCCTCCACTAATTTCTGGTTTATATACGATGGAATAAACCAGGAATTAGTGGTGAAGTACTCGACGATCGTCAGTACGTGTAAAAAGTGTAGTGAATGTTCTTGATTGTTTGGGATAAACAAAACCCGATCATGTATTGCCCATTTAAATTAAGGATATTCAATACAACTATTTTACACATGGAAGGAGAGTTGACCAAACCAGGATCTTGGTAAGGTTTTCTCTCACAAAAACAATTTCACCAAGGAAGTGAGAGGAAACGATTGTGGAAACTCACTTTAATCAACAAAGAAGAAAAGGTTTGAATTAAATTGAACAAGGATATCATTATAATTAGTAAACTGACCCCGACCTAATCACCCTTTCAATTTCATACCCTTTTCAATCATTTGAATTTCAAATTTCCTTTCACAACATTTTTACCTCCGTTTTAAAGTGACAACCCATTTTGTGTGCACTCCCCTTCGGGAGACATCCTAGGTCAACCACATTACCACATTTTAACTTAGAAAATAATTTTTTTTCCATGCCCTACGACAGGCATGCGTCAAACTTGGCACCGTTGCCGGGGAGGTAGTGCCGCAATATTTTTGTAAATTTTTGACATTTTTTTCTTTAAAAAAACAAAAAAAATATTTCCATAATGAATTCAAATGATTATTATTCTACATGGAATGAAAATTACTCACAGGTGCAAGAACAAGACTACACTGAGGAGGCCCTCCAACGAAGAGCTGATGCACTAATGATAATGTTCAAGCAGTTTGAATTAGGCAAAGCAACATGGATCTCACCAGAAGATTTGATGGCCATGGTCAATGAACTACAAGTTGACTTAAAAATATTCAAGGCCACGAAGGAAGTGCCACTGGTCTTCCCGAATTTCACTAAAAACATCCATGAAGTTGATGCCAAACATGAGGTGGAGGAGCCTGACTACCGACCTCTATCAATTGATGATCGACTCCATGAGGAACTTTTAATTGAAGAGGATATTAATGTAGAACCAAATCAGGGAGATGATATATTCTTAAACTCAAATTCTTTAAAATTTTCTGAAACTAATTTGACTATCTCTCCCAAATCTATTAGATTTTCAGATTCATCAAACTCATATTACACCTTGGAGGATGATGTGAAAAACACAGCACCTGTTGAGGAACTTCTGGAGCTCCCTGAAGTCATTGTATATCAACTAGAAGAGCCCGATCATGAAGAGATCCAAGTTGCTGATCCTGAGGAAAACAGACAAGAGGATGAAGCCTCCTTGAAGCCGGCACTAGAAGACAAGATGGTTGCACAAGTAGCAACAAAATAAGAAGATGTTCCCTACTTCATCCTACCCCCACCATGCACGGTGTACCACATTGAGAAGGGGGTGGATCTGGTGTACTCTATCTATAGAGTCCTTCTCAATAAGAATAATGAAATGAAAGCTGGGAAGAGCCACATGTGGTGGTTCAAATCAATGAAACCTCATCCACCATCAGATTGGGGATAATCGATTAGAACTGCCCCTCTGGAGGCAGTCAAAACCCAGGGCCCACTTGGGGGATTATACCAAGAATTATCTTTTTTTTTCTTATTCAATTTATGTTTTCATTTCTTCTAATAAATTTCTTATGTTTTGTTTTTAACTTTTTTTCGGTTTTCAAAGAGAAACACTTAGGAGTCAAACTCAACGTTACATTGCCAATAAGTCAGGTTGTACCTCTCTTTCACACTTTCTTGATGTTGTGATTAATTTGAAAATTGGCTTACATGTTAAATCCACTTGAATGCATTGAGGACACTGCATCATTTTAGTTTTGGGGAGGGAACCTTTGTAGTGTAAGATTTTTATTTGATGTTTGTTTTCAAAAATAAAAAAAATAAAAAAATTGTGTGTTTTCAAATTTTTGTGTGTTTATTTTTCAATTTTTGGTGTGTTTCTGAAATTTTTGAGCTGAAATGATTATCAATACAATTTTTGAAACCCATGTCAATGAGTGAACCAGTCTATTTCATGCAACTGATCTTAAATGAATGCTGAAATAACTTTGTTTCAAGTTCAAATCTTTAGGAAATTCATGAAAAGTACACTGATTTTTGAATCTCATGCCATATTTCACTGTCTATATCTTTGAAATAACTTTCCTGTGAGGCTTCTGAACCATTTTTGTCATATTCTTTTCATTCACCTCATTTCTTGAGAGAACCAGACCATGCTTGCTTTAACCAGATTTTGATTTATTCCTTTCAAACATTGAGGGTTGGGGTACATGTGTTTTAAATGATTAAGGGATTTATTTTGATTGAGGCCCCCTTTTCAAAATAATCCTTCTTATTATGGCCCACCATTACATTTATCCTTCATTTTAGCCCCTAGTAGCCATGAATTGCCTGTTAGGTTAGCGACATTACAAGCCAATTTTCCCTGTCATACCTGCTCTTGAAGTAAAATTGAATGATCTAGTTGAACTTAAGTGTGGGGGAAGATGTCTTATGGTGTACTACCTAATTTGGTTATACTTTGGGTGGAAAATAAATTGTGGAAGAGATGTGTGTGATGCTGAAAAATCATTCTGTTGAAAGTTGTGCCTTTTCTGGAGCTTTTATGACAAGAGAAGTTGTGCCTTTCTGGAGCTTCCAATGTAAAAAGAAAGTTGTGCCTATCTGGAGCATTAAAAAAATTATTTTTTAAAAGATTGAAATGTTTGCTGCTGAGCAGATTGAATAATGATGGATCCTATTTTCAACAAAGGGGATGTGAAGGAGACCATATTTGAGTGAAAACTAAAATCGTGCAATTTTGCTTCAATAAGAGCCAAGCCTTCCTTTTTCTGCCTCAGAACTTTTAACATCTAAATCCTACCAACCGAAAGCCACAGAACAACCCTGAAAAGTCCTCATGAGAAACACATGTCCTTGACTCACAACGGGTGGAGAAGTAGGAATTTATCAAACCTATGGTGACTCTTGTGTGAGTTTGGATGAGAAAAACCTTGTTCAGCCTTTACATTTGTGAGATGAGAGACAATTCATGTGAGGTAAGTGTTTTGTGTGCATGGGATAAGAAATGAAGTGGAAATATACTAAAATCTTAAATGGAGAACTTGAAATAATAGTTTTTGATGAGTCATGATATCTTTTTGTTTCGTGAAATTGATTTGATTGATCTCATTGATATGTGTTTTGGATTTGATTTGATTTGATTTTTACTTGTCCAGGAGTCCAAGTGCTAAGTGTGGGGGAATTGATAGAGCGAATATTTTCAATTAATTTATATTTAATATCATTGTTTTAAACCCACAAAATTGTTCCTCTAAGATGAATTGTTTCATTTTTTTGATAATGGTGTTATTTTGAGCTGAATAGTAAAAATTGGCCATTTTGGATTTTTAACAGTTTTACATTATTTCAGTATATTGTCCTTAACATTAACTAAACTAACCCAAATTGAAAAATTCTTTCTTTTCCAGATTCTACACATCCAGGGATTCATTTAATATATTTGGACCAAAATCTGAATCGGCCATATGGAAGCTCAAAAGAAGCTCACAAGTTGGCTCAAGAAAACTGTTTTCAGTTCTGCCTAGTTTTGATGTGGGATCCCTGACGCTTCCACTGATGGCCAAAATCTTGTGCAATTCTGTGGGTGGACGCGAAAAGAGATTTGGAGCATCTTTTATGAAGGATGAACCGAGTGAAGTGGCCGTTTATGGGGTCATTAAAGCACCCTAATCCAGAAGATTTCGTTTTGGAGAGTCTGACTGGACAGAATAAATTATCATAGTAACACGGCTATAACTCTCTGAATACATGTCCAAATACGTTGGAATATTTAGGGGACACGTACAAGAGAATTATGAACAACATTCAAGAAGGGCTCAATGCGTGATGATGTCATTTATTGAGGCTACAACGCGTAGACATTTGGGGGAAACATTCCGGCTATAAAAGGAGGAGAGCTCCACCCTCTCAAAGCATCCATTCTCCACCACATTCCTTCTGAGACACCAAGATGGAGAACTTTTCAGCTTTCTCTTTTATTTATTTTATTTGTCATTGTTTTGTAATGCCTTCTTCTTCCTAATTCAACTCTATTACCCTTACCATGGTGGGGTAAACTTTTGGAGTGATTGGGGAAGGGTTGGTTTTCTACATTGTAATGCTTGAGTTCTTGGACGCAATTGAATACATATCTTTCTTCTTCAAAGTTGTTTTCAATTTATAATAGAGGATTTTATTATCAAGTTCGATCGTTCTTGAATATTAATTCCGTTATTTATTTTTTCCTTGGTAAAATAATTAATATCTCCCTCCACTAATTTCTAGTTTATATACGATGGAATAAAGAAAGAATTAGTGGTGAAGTACTCGACGATCGTCAGTACGTGTAAAAGGTGTAGTGAATGTTCTTGATTGTTTGGGATAAACAATACCCGATCGGGTATTGCCCATTAAAATTAAGGATATTCAATACAACTATTTTACACATGGAATGAGAGTTGACCAAACCAATATCTTGGAAAGGTTTTCTCTCACAAAAACAATTTCACCAAGGAAGTGAGAGGAAACGATTGTGGAAACTCACTTTAATCAACAAAGAAGAAAAGGTTTAAATTAAATTGAACAAGGATAGCATTATAATTAGTAAACCGACCCTGGCCTAATCCCCCTTTCAATTTCATATTTTTTCAATCATTTGAATTTCAAATTTCTTTTCACAACATTTTTACCTCCGTTTTAAAGTGACAACCCATTTTGTGTGCACTCCTCTTTGGGAGACATCCTAGGTCAACCATATTACTACATTTTAACTTAGGAAATAATTGTTTTTCCACGCCCTACGACAGGCGTGCGTCAAACTTGGCGTCGTTGCCGGGGAGGTAGTGCCGCAATATTTTTGTAAATTTTTGACATTTTTTTCTTTAAAAAAACACAAAAAAATCTTTCCATAATGAATTCAAATGTTTATTATTCCACATGGAATGAAAATTACTCACAGGTGCAAGAACAAGACTACACTGAGGAGGCCCTCCAACGAAGAGCTGATGCACTAATGATAATGTTCAATCAGTTGGAATGAGTCATAGCAACATGGATCTCACCAGAAAATTTGATGGCCATGGTCAATGAACTACAAGTTGACTTAAAAATATTCAAGGCCAAGAAGGAAGTGCCACTGGTCTTCCCGAATTTCACTAAAAACATCCATGAAGTTGATTCCAAACATGAGGTGGAGGAGCCTGACTACCTACCTCTTTCCATTGATGATAGACTCCAAGAGGAACTTTCAATTGAAGAGGATATTAATGTAGAACCAAATCAGGGAGATGATACATTCTTAAACTCAAATTATTTAAAATTTTCTGAAACTAATTTGACTATCTCTCCAAAATCTATTAGATTTTCCGATTCATCAAACTCATACTACACCTTGGAGGATGATGTGAAAAACACAGCACCTATTGAGGAACTTCTGGAGCTCCCTGAAGTCATTGAATATCAACTAGTAGAGCCCGATCATGAAGAGATCCAAGTTGCTGAGCCTAAGGAAAACAGACAAGAGGTTGAAGCCTCCTTGAAGCCGGCACTAGAAGACAAGATGGTTGCACAAGTAGCAACAAAAGAAGAAGAGGTTCCCTACTTCATCCTAACCCCACCATGCATGGTGTACCACATTGAGAAGGGGGTGGATCTGGTGTGCTCTATCTATGGAGTCCTCCTCAACAAGAATAATGAAATGAAAGCTGGGAAGAGCCACATGTGGTGGTTCAAATCAAAGAAACCTCATCCACCATCAGATTGGGGATAATCGATTAGAACTGCCCCTCTGGAGGCAGTAAAAACCCAGGGCCCACTTAGGGGATTATACCAAGATTTATCATTTTTTTTCTTATTCAATTTATGTTTTCATTTCTTCTAATAAATTTCTTATGTTATGTTTTTACCTTTTGTTAGGTTTTGAAAGAGCAACACTTAGGAGTCAAACTCAACGTTACATTGCCAATAAGTCAGGTTGTACCTCTCTTTCACACTTTCCTGATGTTGTGATTAATTTGAAAATTGGCTTACATGTTAAATCCACTTCAATGCATTGAGGACACTGCATCATTTTAGTTTGGGGGAGGGAACCGTTGTAGTGTAAGATTTTTATTTGATGTTTGTTTTCAAAAATAAAAAAAAATAAAAAAATTGTGTGTTTTCAAATTTTTGTGTGGTTATTTTTCAATTTTTGGTGTGTTTCTAAAATTTTTGAGCTGAAATGATTATCAATACCATTTTTGAAACCCATGTCAATGAGTGAACCAGTCTATTTCATGAAACTGATCTTAAATGAATGCGGAAATAACTTTCTTTCAAGTTCAAATCTTTTGGAAATTCATGAAAAGTACACTGACTTTTGAATCTCATGCCATATTTCACTGTCTATATCTTTGAAATAACTTTCCTGTGAGGCTTCTGAACCATTTTTGTCATATTCTTTTCATTCACCTCATTTCTTGAGAGAACCAGACCATGTTTGCTTTAACCAGAATTTGATTTATTCCTTTCAAAACTTGTGGGTTGGGGTACGTGTGTTTTAAATGATTGAGGCATTTATTTTGTTTGAAGCCCCCTTTTCAAAATAATCCTTCTCTTTATGGCCCACCTTTACATTTATACTTCATTTTAGCCCCTAGTAGCCATGAATTGCCTGTTAGGTTAGCCACATTACAAGCCAATTTTCCCTATCATACCTGCTCTTGAAGTAAAATTGCATGATCTAGTTGAACTTAAGTGTGGGGGAAGATGTATTATGGTGTACTACCTAATTTGGTTATACTTTGGGTGGAAAATAAATTGTGGAAGAGATGTTTGTGATGCTGAAAAATCATTCTGTTGAAAGCTGTGCCTTTTCTAGAGCTTTTATGACAAGTGAAGTTGTGCCTTTCTGGATCTTCCAATGTAAAAAGAAAGTTGTGCCTATCTGGAGCTTTAAAAAAAATTATGTTTTAAAAGATAGAAATGTTTGCTGCTGAGCTGATTGAATAATTATGGTGCCTATTTTCAACAAAGGGGAAGTGAAGGAGACCATATTTGAGTGAAAACTAGAATCTTGCAATTTTGCTTCAATAAGAGCCAAGCCTTCCTTTTTCAGCCTCAGAACTTTTAACATCTAAATCCTACCAACCGGAAGCCATAGAACAACCCTGAAAAGTTCTCATGGAAAAAACATGTCCTTGACTCACATCGGGTGGAGAAGTAGGAATTTATCAAACCTATGGTGACTCTTGTGTGAGTTTGGATGAGAAAAACCTTGTTCAGCCTTTACATTTGTGAGATGAGAGAAAATTCGTGTAAGGTAGGTGTTTTGTGTGCATGGGATAAGAAATGAAGCGGAAATATATTAAAATCTTAAATGGAGAACTTGAAATAATAGTTTTTGATGAGGCACAATATCTTTTTGTTTCGTGAAATTGATTTGATTGATCTCATTGATATGTGTTTTGGATTTGATTTGATTTGATTTTTACTTGTCTAGGAGTCCAAGTGCTAAGTATGGGGGAATTGATAGTGCAAATATTTTAAATTAATTTATATTGAATATCATTGTTTTAAACACACAAAATTGTTCCTCTAAGATGAATTGTTTCATTTTTTTGATAATGGTGTTATTTTGAGATGAATAGTAAAAATTGGCCATTTTGGATTTTTAACAGTTTTACATTATTTAGGTATATTGTCCTTAACATTATCTACACTAACCCAAATTTCAAAATTCTTTCTTTTCCATATTATACACATCTAGGGATTCATTTAATATATTTGGACCAAAATCTGAATCGGCCATATGGAAGCTCAAAAGAAGCTCACAAGTTGGCTCAAGAAAACTGTTTTCAGTTCTGCCTAGTTTTGATGTGGGATCCATAACGCTTCCACTGTGGGCCCAAAGCTTGTGAAATTCGGTGGGTGACGCGCAAGGAGTTATGAAGCATCTTTTATGAAGGAATCACTAAGTGAAGTGGCCGTTTATGGGGTCATTAAAGCACCCGAATCTGGAAGATTTCGTTTTGGAGAGTCTGACTGGACAGAATAAATGATCATAGTAAAACGGCCATAACTCTAGGAATACATGTCCAAATCTGCTGGAATTTTTAGGGGACACGGACAAGGGAATTATAAACAACATTAAAGAAGGGAGAAACGCGTGACGATGTAATTTATTGAGGCTACAACGCGTCACCATTCGGGGTAAACATTCTGGCTATAAAAGGAGGAGAGCTCCACCCTCTCAAAGCATCAATTCTCCACCCCATTCCTTCAGGGACACCAAGAAGGAGAACTTTTCAGCTTTCTCTTTTATTTATTTTCTTTTTCATTGATTTTTAATGCCTTATTCTTCCTCATTCAACTCGATTACCCTTACCATGGTGGGGTAAACTATTAGAGTGATTGGGAAAGGGTTGGTTTTCTACATTGTAATGCTTGAGTTCTTGGACGCAATTGAATAAATATCTTTCTTCTTCAAAGTTGTTTTCAATTTATAATAGCGGATTTTATTATCAAGTTCAATCGTTCTTGAATATTAATTCCGTTATTTATTTTTGCCTTGGTAAAATAATCAATATCTCCCTCCACTAATTTCTGGTTTATATACGATGGAATAAACCAGGAATTAGTGGTGAAGTACTCGACGATCGTCAGTACGTGTAAAAGGTGTAGTGAATGTTCTTGATTGTTTGGGATAAACAAAACCTGATTGAGTATTGCCCATTTAAATTAAGGATATTCAATACAACTATTTTACACATGGAAGGAGAGTTGACCAAACCAAGATCTTGGTAAGGTTTTCTCTCACAAAAACAATTTCACCAAGGAAGTGAGAGGAAACGATTGTGGAAACTCACTTTAATCAACAAAGAAGAAAAGGTTTTAATTAAATTGAACAATTATAGAATTATAATTAGTAATCTGACCCCGACATAATCACCCTTTCAGTTTCATAGTTTTTCAATCATTTTAATTTCAAATTTCCTTTCACAACATTTTTACCTCCGTTTTAAAGTGACAACCCATTTTGTGTGCACTCCTCTTCGGGAGACATCCTAGGTCAACCACATTACTACATTTTAACTTAGGAAAAAATTGTTTTTCCACGCCCTACGACAGGAGTGCGTCATTCATCACTACCACAAACTGTTCAGTTCCGATTCCAACCATCTCAGGTTGCTGATTTTGAAGGTTGTCTTCCTCCTGATGTCGTCTTAACATAGCTGCCCTGTTTCCTCTGCGGAAAACCATTCTAAACAAAGAAATATCTTTGGCGAAGCAACATGGTAATCTGGAAATGCTATATGATGTCAATATTAACATAAATTACTTTATGGATATTAATTTAACAATATCCTATCTCTTAAAGTTATCTAAACCAACCTCTGATACCAACTATAAGGACCCGGCCTTAAACATTGCATAATATTGAATTAAATTAATAATTCACATTGAGGATCTTTTGAGGTTTAGAGTTTTAGGGAATTAGGACATAACTATTACATCTCAAAATATTACAATGTAGGCACTTCTACCCAGAATTTACTTTTTTATTCATAAAATAATAACTCTTGAAAAAAAAAGTCATTTATAATTCCATGTTAAAGAGAGCATGGCTTTTCCTTGATCTCATACTTGACCCTATTCATCTTTAAGTCCTTTGAAAAACATTTCAAAACATGGGATGAGCATAAAAGTCTTAGTAAGGGTTATTAAAATAGTGAATGAAAACATTTTTTCAAAAATACATACAAAACATGAACTCTTTTACTTACCTCATTAAATCATAAGATTTATGAAAGACACATAGAAATCGTAAATCATAAAGGTAACTTGCAGCATCCATACCATACTTACATTGTAGTTATCACAGCTACATAGGGAGTTACTTTGGAATACCCATCATAGTATATTCCCTAAATCTCTTAGGAGGAGCATTCGCGTTTACCTCCTTCATGTTACCCAATGCATTGGAGAGCTATCTCGGGCTCACCCGCCCTAGGTTTATCACGGAACCAGCTGTATACGTAAATAATTCCCAAGAACCATAACATGATCTTAACATATAACATAAGCATAAAGGAAAGATAACATTTCCAAATTGCAATAATAAAATATCATTTCAAGATATTGAAATAATAAATCCATTCTCAAAATCATTTTCATTACCAAAATACGTAAAAAGAGTATTTGATATTTATTTTTCCTTTTAAAAACATTCTGGCTTGTTAAGGAAGCCAAAGATCAAATAATACTTACGGTGGCGGAAAGGTCGTTGTCACTGCTTACATTAAAGAAACATTCTTTTTTGTCATTTAGTACAACGCTTCATAGGGAAAATATTCCTTTTGAATAGAAGTAAAAGTCAAATGGTTTTATACATCGTATAAAAGAAAGTCATGTATAAAACTAAAAATACCTCAATGAAAGGAGATTGAGATGAAGTCCCTTACCTCATGTCTGACTTGACCCGTTCGTTCTTTAATCTCTTGAATAATAAACTAAAGTTAATTTATACTCTATTAAGAACATTTTTTAAGTTTATTATTCCTTTCATAACACTTATTACAATGTTATAATCATTATGTAATCATTTAAGTTAATAACGTTCATTTTGTCGATATTTGGTACTTGAGTCCAAAATGGACTTCTTATAATTACATGTTGTTCACGTGGTAAAAGGTTCATTATATCCAGAATGATATTCATGATTTGGGCATCATATATATCATATATATCCTGTATGTACATGTATTTTTAATAGTACATAACATTTTGAGGTACGAAATGAAATGCATCGTTCATGGAAACGGTAAGCCGTGCGTACGCATGAACACTACTTTCATTTCTATTTCTTATTTTAATGGATTTAAAACATAATGATACATATATATATTATAATTCCAGTATAATATCATATATAATATCATTAACTCTATCCTTTATACATCCCACATAGGGCATTAACGAGTCACATCACTTTGAGGGGGTGGTAGTCCGCACTTCCTCAAATTAGATTATCGTATTTACCCACCGTGGAAAACATAAAGGTTTGATATAATTGGGAAGTACAGAAGCATAAAAAAATAATAAACATAATTTATATCATATATAAATACAGTGCCATCATAATGGCCACTGTGAGAGGCGGTAAGATGTAATTGAACAATCATCGTTTCGTGAGGCGTTAGTTTTCCATCCACATAAACATTATGTTCTTCATCCATTATATGGATTTATGTGTAAGTGTAGTTATAATCCTTATCATAACAACATCCTAGTATATTGAGTATACTGGTGTTGTTACAAAAGAAAGGAAATAAAAAGATTTTATGGGTTGGAGAAGAAAAATAAAAGAAAACAATTTAAGAGAAACTGTTACCTTTAATTTGGGTAACTCACTTTTGTTTGAACCAAAGGACTTCTTTAAGTCTCTTATTCCTATATTAAGGCTTCTAGGAGGAGGATAGGGATGTAGGGAGCTTAATTTTCCCGATTTTGGACGAGGAAAATGGCTTGAGAGGTGTGAGGAATTTCATAGAAGTGGTCTCTTTTTATAATGGAGAGGAGGGGCTCTTTAGGTAAGAGTGAAAATATTATTTTATAATATAATGATATTTGGTATATAATGGTCCAAAAATCATTATGGTCGAATATAAGATGACTCATAATCAAAATTCAATCATCCAATTAGAATTGGACATGTTTTGGATAATATTGTAATCATTATAATCTTTTTTAATTAAATCATCTATTAATGAGGTAAATATTGCATCACTATTGTGTCATAAATAATTTAATTTATTTGATGTCTAAAAATTATAAACAAAATACCATGATGTAAGAAATATTTTTATCTTTCCAATGAATATTTATAGTTGAAAATTTAACTCATATAACCCCATTTAAAAATTAATTTACTAAAAGATATTTGTTTATTTCATTTTGGCCTTTGTATTAAGTTAATTAAAATAGTGTCATAATCACTTTTAAGTGGCTCCATGGGGTCCCAAAATTGACCCAAGGATGGCCATGGTCGGATATGACTCATCCAATAGGATTAGGACACCTGTTAGGGTAAATAAATATATATTTTTTAATCTTATTTACCTAATTTACCCTTTAACCATGGTAAATAAAATATTTACTGAGGTAAATATTTAAAATGCCTAAAAATAAAATTTACCTATTTAAACAATTCGAACCTCCTGATTCCAAATATGGAATCCATTTCTCCAAATCAAAACACATAAGTGGAAAAAATTAATTTAAAATTTATTCCCGGTATCAAAACAAAAGGTGTGTTTTTAAGAAATATTTACTATCAAAAGATTGACAGTTGATTATATACAATTTAAATGTGAAATGGCTTCTAATGACCAAAATTAGATTAAATGGTAAAAGTATAATCTATTTACAATTTAAAACCAATTAAAAGGATAATATAACCATATAAATAAATTATATTAAAACATAGTTTTGAATTAAAATACAATATTTTCACTATTCCTTAAAAAATGAACTTTATCAGAAAAATACCAAAAAATTACCCAAACTAAATTATGATGTCCTAATTCTAAAGAATGATTTTATTTGGTCATATAGAATGTATTAAAGTGACCAAAACTAGATTTAAAAAGGGTTCTCCATTAAAAGGCGATAAATCGACCTTTTAATATAAATTATGCTTAAAATTAGATTCATTCACATTTTAAGCCTCTATCTTTTTATTGGATAATGTAAATACATTTAAAAAAACATGTATAATCATATTGTAGTTAGTTTCATTCCCTCATTCCAATACAACGGCTAGGAGTTAACTACCATTTAAAATAATAATATAATATTATTAGTGTGCAACGTAGGATTCCAAAAAACCCGTTGTTGCGTATCGGGTACGCTATCGAACAAAGCAACCCCTTTAAGCTAAAATTAATATTTAATTCAAAAATATTAATAAATATGAAAATATATTATTCTTCATTTACCTGGGATGTTACACTTTAGCTGTGACTTCTACCCTCCTGGATAGAGTGAGGATGGGACAGCTATCTGATTCAGAATGCCTAGTTCTATGGGAGTCGGTGGCTAGTGAGGACCCTCCTCCTAGTTGGACGATAAGCGATGATGAGGTACTATGTTTTCATGGACGAGTATGGGTTTCTGAGGATATACACGAGGAGTTAATGCTGGAGTTTCACGCTTTAGCTTGGGCAGTTCATCCCAGGGTTACCAAGTTGTACTGTGACTTGAGACGTCAGTACTGGTGGCCGGGTATGAAGAGAGATGTTGCTAGTTTTGTTAGGAGATATTCCACCTGTCAGCAGGTGAAGGTGGAGCATCAGAGGACAGCCGGACTGTTACAGTAGTTACCCATCCCAGAGTGCAAATGGGATGATGTCGCGATGGATTTCGTGACTGGATTTCAGAGGTCAGCTCGAGGCAATGATGTCGTGTGGGTTGTTGTGGACAGACTCACAAAGGTAGCTCACTTTTTACCGATCAAGGAGACCTTCGGTGTTGATGAGCTTATGAATTTGTGTATCTGAAAGATCGTACGTCTACATGGGATTCCTCGTTCTATCATTTCAGATAGGGTTTCCCTTTTTACGTCTCATTTCTGGCAGGGTTTCTAGAGGGCAATGGGTACATAGGTGCTTCTGAGCATAGTGTACCACCCTCAGACCGATGGCCAGTCAGAGCATATGATACAAGTGCTTGAAAACATGTTGCGTGCATGCGTCCTAGACTTTGGGGCCATTTGGGAGAAGCATATACCCATAGCCAAGTTTTCCTATAATAACAGTTTTCAGGAAACTATTGAGATGGAACCATACAAGGATTTATATGGTAGGACATTCTGATCACCTTTGTGTTGGTTAGAGACAGGTGAGGAAGCTTTACTGGGACCACGTCTCGTGCCGGAGACTTCTGAGCAGGTCCAGCTGATTCGGAAGCGGATGGTTACCGCACAGTCTCGTCAGAAATCTTATGCTGATCGCCGCAAATGACCTTTGGAGTTCGTGGTCGGGGATCAGGTCTTATTTCGTGTTTCGCCGAGGTTGGGACATAGGAAGATAAGGTGACAGGGTAAACTTTCACTGAGGTATGTGGGGCCATTTGAGGTTTTGGAGAGAGTCGGGCGGGTTGCCTATCGGTTTCAGTTACCACAAAGGTATCGGGCCATGCATGAAATCTTCCATGTATCACTGTTGCACCACTATCATTCAGACATGTCTCACATTTTTCAGCCTGAGGAGGTTGATCTTGAGGTATATGAATCTTTTGTGGAGCATCTGATTTGTATCATTGATTGGAGCACGAAGGTTCTCTAAGGCCGGCCAATTCCTCTCGTACGGGTGCTATGGCAGCATGGCCGAGTGCATGACGAAACCTGGGAGTGGGAGACCGATGTACATGCTCACTGGCCAGAGCTGTTCTGAGCTTTATCTTCGCTACCCTTGGAAGGGAAATTCTGTGACGAATTTCTTTAAGGGGGGAAGTTTGTAAGAACCATGTTCTTATTTTTGAGGTACGGGTTTCCTCTTTTCACTTTTCCATAATTGTTTTTGAGAAATAATGGAATATGGGAAAAATCTTAAAATTAGGGACTACACACCGTGTACTATTCCACACGTCGTGTAATTTTGGTCGTGTGGGATGAGTACACAGGGTGTGTAGCCATATCAGCGACGAAGGGTGTAAAAACGGACTACACACCGTGCAGTGGTATTTACACGCCGTGTAATCAGTCAGCAGGCAAATAGTAAGGTGGTGGAAGCAGTTTCCAGCTGGGCGATAGTACACGCCGTGTAGTCGGGAATACAGGCCGTGTACTCATGTCGACGGATGCACATTTTGGTGGTGCCTCCAAAGGAATAGTTAAATGAAGTACACACCATATAGTCAAAAGTACACACCGTGTACTTTGTTGTTTCACATAAAATGGGAAGTATCCAACCCTATTCACATAATTATCTTAGAAACTGATTGGAGCTCAAGAGAGGACGATTGAATCTTCAGGTATCAAACGATCGAGCATCGGGAATATATTTCCACTTTCGTCGATCACGTTGGAACCGCACGGGTAAGCCCTTCCTTATCCTTGCGTTGTTATTGCCAATTCTTCCTCTACGGGAAGTTATTTTAGTTTGAACGGACTTTCTTCTACGTCAAATCTACGTTGTTCTTGGGCGTTTCTAGAAGCGACGTTTGATTATATTGATCAGGGGCGTTAAAGGTAGGTGGCTTGGTGTTTAATTTCCAATTGTTGTGCGTTTGTGTGTATTTTTATGCTAAAAACCCATGTTGTGGTGTCGTATGGCTGAGGTTGTGGCTATTTTAACTACCTAGGAATGTATAGTAGATTAAATGTGATAATAAACTATTGTTTGGGATCGTTTATTGGATCCAGGACCACCCCTGGGGTGCGTTCTTCTATTTATCCATTTGGCAAGGATAGGTGAGGGTATGCCTTTGTAATAATGTTTTCTAAATTGCCTTAAGAGTAATTGTATGTGAATTGATTATTTACATGTTGGGCTCGGCCCGGTTATTTTATGCCTGAGGGTGGAGTTTTACTATAGCCTGAGGGCATGGCTAGATTAGCCTAAGGGAAATGTTTTTTTTCTCCCTAGGGAAACATTATTTTTCACCTAAGGGCAACCTTTTGTATGCCTGAGGGGGGTGACTTCTATGCCTGAGGTTGACACTTCGTACACATGAGGGAAATATCTATTACGCTAGATGGAAAGTACCTGCGGGTTGGATTCTGATTACCTGAGGGTAAGGGTTTGCGTGTCTGAGGACATTGACTGTTTACTTAGAAATTCACTATGGTGATTTCTTATATTAAATGGATAAATTGAATAATAAAATGGAAATATAACTGGTAAGTTGGTTACTTTTAGGTACTGCTTAGTTTATTGCATTTTACTTTTTCACACTATTGTTGCATGTTTACACACAATTGGGCACGAGCCTTTGGTGGGTGCCTACTGGGATTTATTTCTCACACCCTGTTTGGGTCATGTTTTTCGGCCCAAACAGATTACATTTCTGTAGGTATGGATATGGGAAAGGGTCCCTATAAAGGAACTTGATTGCTTCTGAGGATTAGGGGATCATGGGACCGAGCTTAGGCTCGCGATGCTACTGGCTGTTTGTTTTGTTTTGTTGAACTCTATATTGTATTGTACTGCTATGTAACATGTTATGGCTATTTTCTTAGAACTTGAGACATGTTGTATCGTATCTATATAACTAGTTGGTTATCTTTTACTAATGTTTTTAATATTAAATGTGAATGGTTTATTGCTTCTGATGTTGTTGTATGAATTTTATTTTATTCCACTATGCTACACTTTGACAAATGAGGGTATAGTTTCCCCACTATCAGACCTAGGGCCTCACTGCTAGTCGGCAGCCTCTGGCATTTGGGGAAATGCGCTTGAGGTCACGTGGTGAACCAGGTTTGGGGCACCCATTGAGTGGAACCCGGATCTGGGACGTTAAAGTAGATCATCTAGGAATGGATGAAGACTGCACAGAGCTAGAAGAAGTATTATGTTGACAGGAGAAGAGGCCTTTGGTGTTTTAGGAAAGAGACCACATGTTTCTTTGGGACTCCTCTCGACATGGGTTATGTATATTTGGGTAGGGCGCCAAGTTATCTCTGAGGTTCATCGACAATTTTGAGATTATTTACAGAGTTGGTGAGGTGGATATCCACCTTGATATACCACTACAGTTATACTAAGTACACTACATATTCCACAAGTCATAGCTGAGGATGTTCGTGCACGACCCATATCATGTCATCAACTATGGTGATATGGACATTGAATATGGGGATACATATTTGGAGTACCTAGTGGATACTGAGGATTGGTAGAAGAGGATCATTTGTGGGAGAGTGTTTCATTGGTGAATGTTTGGTGGATGCACTGGGGTCTCTAAGAGATCACATGGGATTAAGAGGTTCAGATTCATGTGAAGTACCCACATTTATTTCAGTAGCATTGTTTTTTATTTTTTGGGACATAAATCTAAAATGTGGGGATAATTTAATCTCCTATATTTTTTCAGGTATTATTTTTAAATATTATATAGAATTATTTCAAGACCAGGCGCTCATACAGCATGCGATTATGAGGCCCGATGTTCCCACAACAATTTTTTGGATATTATTAAACCTTAAATAATGAACATTAAAAAATTTCATGAATGTTGGAATAAATTCTAAATTGGTTCCCAAATAAAACTTTTGAGGGAACCATGGCCTTCAAAGATGTGAATTTGCTTTATGTGAGGCATCAGATTGGGTTGTGAGATTCGGCTGTGAAGGATAGATTTTGGTCATTTTAATTAATAAAATAAAAATAATATTTTTTTAACGTTACATAGTGACACACTTTCATTTTTTTAATAGGATTCTCGGTACGGACCTAGGGTTAGAATTTATAACCCTAGATAATTCCATAATTTTCCTGGATAGAACCTTGGAGAAATATCTCAACAGACAATGATGAGATTTTTGATCAATATAATTATTTAAAGATCATCACTAGTAACAAATCCTCGATAGCGAATGATCCTTTCTAAGGTAGGGCTTTTTTTATATTTAGTTCTTTCATTACTCATTCTTAGAATCAATGGAGAACACAAATAAACACACAAATAGGTTGACCAGAGGTTTGATTGATCTTGTGGGATGAGTTATATTTTTGAAATTATTTTTGTGGATGATTATGATTATACTTGTTAGTTTAAATAATCATTCTTATTGGAAAAGATCATGATTTTAATGAACAACAGTTGAGGTTTGTTCATCGAGTTTGTTCCATGTGATTTTTTACCCGTCTTTTCTTGCGCTTTCTTTGTTATTCATGGGATAGGAACGGAGGATCATTATACCTCTAATTTGGGGCCCAAGGATCTAAGATTGAAGATCCATCCTTGTGAAAACCTGGTAGAGGTTCAATGGTGAAAATGCGGTGTGATTTTTCATATAAGGTGGCGCGCGGTGGTGCAGGTGGTGGAGGCTCCGGCTAGTCCAGAAAAGTGGCGGAAAAGGTCTATGGGGTCGGTCCAAGAAGATGAAGAGCTATTAGTGAGGCAGTTGGTGGAGGTAAAATGTGGTACGGTAAGGCTGTGTGGAAGTCATCATGGTCAGTGAGTGCATATCATTTTAGGCGGCTACGTACGCTTGCCGTAGGGTGCGGCGAGGCAGCTAGTGACATAGATGTGGTGGACGCTGGGGCCTATGGGCGAGGACATAGTGGAGTTTTCCGAAAGAATTAGGCCAGTCGGGCCAGTGCTAAGTAAGCCCGGTGACCAGATATGTATTGGTCCATGCAAAGCGGCCCATACAAAACGGGTTGGATATGGAAAACATGGCTGGGCTAACATGTCGTGCAGGAACCAGTGAGCTAGGTCAACCCATTGGGTCATGTCAGACCTGGGTTAGACCGAGTGTGGTCAGACCAAGCGATTTTCGACTGTGAGCCATGGATGACCATGTTTTCGTCCGAACGTGGCGTCTAGGGACTGTCAGTCCACGACCTAGTGACCCCCTTTCCATTGAAACATCAAACCCCTATATCTTTTAAACCATTCATCTGATTGACATGCCATCTATATAATTGGAACCCTGAAATTAAGACAACCCTTATGAAACCAATGTTATGTTTTTTATCAGAAATATTTCTATTGACTAATTCCATTTACACTAGCAGTACCCTTGGTCAGGGGTCACAGAGGGTATGACTACTACTCAACATGCACCCTCCTTTTTTATACATATTTATTCTATAATCCATTGTATCTTTAATGGGTATAGTTAAGGCTATTTCTCTTTATCATTTCAATGATGGTTTTTTGGTATCATTTTATACTCACAAGAGTATAATCCCTTCATCGAGACATTCATAGTAGAGTTGTTGGAATACCCTAAGAGGCTTAGAGTGAATCCTCTATTCCTTCTTCATTCCATAGGTAGAGTCTTCAATATTGATATGGAAAACTTCACTGTTAATTGATACTTTATTTAGAGGGTTAATTCATATGGTGTTCTTAGTATCACCCCATGGTTCTAGATGTGATCCTCAACAAACATATCATATCTCTCTTCAGATCTATCTGTGTATCTCTCGAAAGATGGTTTACAAAAAATAGTACTTATTAGATAGACATCATGGGTGCTATCGAACTCCGGAGTGTATTCACCTGGATGAGGGGTTCATGAAATATTTGGACAGAATCCATAGGTGTGGCATGTAGTAGTTGTGTCTTATCTCTTAACTGCATGCCTTGGATTGGGTATATCTGAAAATTATTATTATATGTTCTGTAGACATATACATTTGTAGAGATGATTATATCATTCCTTTGTGTGTTACTTTGTAGTTTTGGTGTGTCCTATTGAGTATTGTTATACTCTCCCCTTCATAGGCTTTTCCCGCACATGTCATCTCTTGTGACGATGAGTGACTTTTTGATAGAGTCCAAGGTGGACCACAACCGAATGGAGCCTTGTGAGATCAGGCAGGCCAAGGTGTTCTGACAACTTCATACAGTAGTTCAAGCACCTTGCCTTCAGGTTGGATTAGATATGGTTCTCTACAGATGATTTTTAGAATCATGTTTTTAGACTCTTTTGGTGGGATTGTATTCTGGTCCATTTTACCTTTAATGAACATTAATTCCGGTCGTAATATGGTTGTGTTATAGTGGTATGCCTCCATTTTTATACTTAGTGGTTTCTTTTACATTTCATTATTTGTGGTCTTGGAGATGTGTATGTGCATACATATACATAAGAAATTCCTCCTATGTTATGGATATGCTTACTCTGTGCTAGTCACCAGCCCCTGGCCTATTAGAGGTAGGCTTGGGGAGTCACGAGACATGCCCCACAGGGATGGTTCGTGACCGAAAAACAGTTTTCTAGAAAAAAAGGTTTTCATATGTATAAAATTATTTTATAAGAACATTATAAAAAAATTAATCCTATTTCCATTAATTAGATTATTAAAAATATAAATTAATTAATAATATATTTAAAATAATTTTTCATCAAAATTTATCTTTTTAAATACATGAAATGATAAGATCTTGGAAAATAAAAATGTGTAATTCTTATTATTCATTGAAATATCAATATTTTTTGCAATTTCCCAAAAAATCACACTATGATAATTTTTAAATGATTAATTAAAAAATTATGTTATTTTCTCATATATGTGTTTTAAAAATATAAAAAAATAAATTATATTATTTTCTCTCAAAAATAAATCAAAATAGTTTTTGAGGGAAAATGCATTTCTGAAGAATATAAAGGGATAAATTAGATTAAAGTACTTTTTTATTATTATATCTTCCAAAAATAAAACAATTATACATAACGTTTAAAATTTGGTTTCTCCTATTCGCTATTCTAGTATAATAGTTATGTTATAGCATTATACTATATTATTGTTCATTTTTTTGGGTATTTCTTGTATCTCAACCTATAAATAAAAGTTGATTTATTTGAAGAGAAGTATATCTTAAAATCCAATGGGGTTACATTATACCCCCTTGAAATGGATTTCTCCATGGGAATTCTACCAATCTGATACAAATAATTGAGTATATTTCACTATGCACTTAAATATTTGTTGAGATATAATCAACCAACACCTTTCAGTGTTATTACCCATAGATGCATCTACTCTAAAAATCAATTCCACTTGCATTATCTAAAAATGGATTTTTTTAAGTAAAATCACAATCCTTTATTTAAAATAAATTTGGATCTTCTCTTATTCATAAGATTATCCTAAACGTTCTAACTAATTGTTTCTCAACCAAGTTTCCAAATTTAACTAAACATTTCTCTAATATAAACAATAGCGATCCATTTTTTTCATATATAAATATTACATCTTATAGTATTAATATTTAATATATAAAATTAATATTCACACTATAATCAAATGGGTTAACTATATTTGAAAACATTGATACATAATAAAATTGTTTATAAGAGATCTACATCATATCCAACTATGTTTTTCATCATTACAACCTTTCTTAGAAATATCATATTTAAAAAATTTCTTCATGACCTATATAAAGAAAACATATGAATTGGTGTTATTTGATGCACAATAAATGTAAAAATGGTAGATATTAATTATCACATAATCATAAAATGCATATAAGGGTATGATAACAAGATATTAACATTTTTATATAATACCCATGATATAATAGATCATAATCTTTAATCATGGTATAATGAATGGAACTTAATAACAAATTTACCATAATGGAATTGAAGAACATGAGCCCTGATAGCATAAAATTGGTATAAAACATAACATTTTTTCATACACATAAATATATAAAATTATTTACTTAGTCATGGATCAATAAAAACACTATCATTTTATATTTGGTTCACTCTTTATTCCATCTTATACTTATTCAAGGTTCACTAACAAAAATTCATAGTGGACAGAGTCTGTTACTGAACCAGGTTTACTCTACATTCTATCTCTAATTATATCATCAAAAATCCATGTTTAACCATTGTATTAAAGGGTTATAAAATTTTTATCACACCTATAAAATATTTAAAATCATACATAAGTGTGTTAAAATATCAAAAAATATTCATCATAGCATAACCTATGGAATTCAATTCTGTTTCATAAACATTTCATCGTTCCATTATAACATAACCTTTTAAAAACATGTTTCATAAAAGATTCATTACAAACTAACTAACATATGGTAAATAAGCAGGTTTCAAAGATTCATTATTAAATAATCAGATCCATAATCCATCCCTAGAATAAAGGTGTATGGTGTCACCATATTTGATCCCTTGTAAGGTATAAGTTATATCCATGTATTTTTTTATAGATTACAAATGTCTTTAAAATATCATTGGATCATTTCTTGTGGAAAATAAACATTTTACATTGAAACCACTTATTAAAAATATTAAAATTTCCCACATATTGAGGATAACATATTATTTTAAAATAATATTTTATATGATTAATGTAATATTCAAATCACTAGGTGTTCGTGATGGTATAAAATTGTGATCATGTTATGTGGGTTAAAAAATATTCCTTCCAAATTTTCATTTAAATTTGAAAAGTAGAAAATATCAATATAATTCCCTTTAATCCATTTTCTTAAAAATTTAATCATGAGTAAAGTTAATTTATATAATAATCTAATAATATTAGAAACATTGTTGAAAATATTTTATAAAACATTTACCTTGAAGAAAAATTATTTTCGACGGAAGAGAGAAAAAGATTTTTATTTTATTAAAAACATTCTTCTAGAATCTTGAGTTATTAAAGTGAGTAAAATGAATTACAAACTTTTTAGATCCATAAATAAATAGAAATGAAAAAGTAAGGGGAATTTTTTTTGACTTAGGTTATAAAATTTCTTTTTTTTTTAAACATAATCATAGACATTGCCAATAAATTATGAGATTGTAATGTAAACCTTTTACGTCATGTTTGAATTTTGTTGAAAGTGATCTAAACTCCAATATAATAAATTTAAATTATTTATACTTATATAAAATAATATTTTGCGTACTTATCATATTATATATGATCCACTTATTACATTTCAGCAACCATATATTTTTAATTCATTAAAAAATTATTTATTTCTTGGTGTTAACTGGTTGGTTTTTCTAAGTAACATTTGAACATTAATTCTAGTTAGTGTGCATTGATTAGAATTACATAACATCCAGAATTTTAATCATAGTATAAATATAATATTCATTTATTATATGGGTTATATACATTTTTAGTTATCTATTGACGTTAGGGATATAAAAAATAATTACACTATTTAGAGAGACGGTATCCATACATTCGCATGAACATTTTTTCACATTAAAACAGAATGATAAAAGAAAGATAAGTAAAAATCATCCTTCAAATTATCATTATTATATTATATATATATCTTATATATTAATCAAATATTTCATTATTATGATCCATGTAAAGTGGAAATGAAAACATTATTACATCACTTCGTAGAGAAGGTAGTTCACATGTATGCACGAGCGATGTTAATATTTTCAAATGGATTGGAAGGTATTTAGGTATATTTTATTTTAAAATTAAAAAGGAATAATTATATCATAATGATTTTATATTATTATTAAATCCAACATAATAACCATCCATTAAATATGTTGATGAAAAATTAATTGTATCTCTATGTGGAGGCTGTAACGTTCAGGTTCCGGAAGCCACCTAGAGGCGCCCCGTACACGGTTGGTCACATAGCCTCAAGCGCATTTTCCAGAACCCTAGAGGCTGCTGACTAGTAGCATGGTCCTTGGGTGTGGTAGTGGGGAAACTATGCCTTCATTGGCAGAGTACACAGCGAAAGTAAACAACACATACAATAGTGGAAGCAGTAAATATCCAACAATAGTAAACTACGGAAGACTAAAACAATAAACAACTGGAGCACATATATATATATATATATGAAATGATGCATGATACATATGTCTAGGAAAGCAGCCAAAAAAGTCACGATGCTAAATATAGTACTAAACAAAAGTACAAAAGAAAGCAGATAAACAACTCCTCAGCATCGCAAGCCACGGCTTGGTCCCATGCTCTCCTGATCCAATGCATGTCAAGTACCTGAAGTGGAAGGGTGCTTACCCTTATCTATACATGTAGCATTATAATCTATTTGGGGCCAAAAGCATGACCCAAAAAGGTGTGAGACTAAATACCAGTAGACAACCACCCAAAGATCTATACCTAACAGTCAGTGAGTATATGGTAGGTAAAGTACAGTAGGCAGTAACAGTAAGTAGTAAACATAATGATACACAATAGTAAACAATCCACAGATCAACAAACAGCAGTGAAGAAAACAGCTAACCACAACTAGGAATCTCTCTGGGAAGTACTCACAGCCATCCCCTCTGGTCCTATCCAAGAAGTAACAACAACCCTCTGGGCAGTACACTTAGGCTAACCCTTCTGGTTTGGTCATACAAAATTATAAGTCTCTGAAGAATCACGCTTAGTAAAATCTTCTTATAGTATAAGGTAGTCAGGGAATCTATGAGGAAGATCACGAGGTCAAATTCCCTTATAGCCCCATGGTCGAGATACTCTCTGAGGAAGCTCACTTGGTCAATTCCTCATGTTGCCTCAGGTCGATCACAAACTCTCTGAGGCAGCTCACTCGGTCAATTCCTTCTATAGCCTGGAGTGGATTATGGAAATTCAAACAAAACAAAGACTCTCTGAGAAATCTCACACAGCCTATCCCCATATAGTCTATAAATCTCAAGAATCTCTGAGGAATCTCACTCGATCTATCCACATGTAGTCTATAATATCAAAGACTCTGTGGGAAGCTCACTCTGTGTATCCTCTATAGTCTATAATGTCCAAGACTCTAGGAGGAAGCTCACTCCGTCTATTACCTTATAGTTTATATCACTAGGTTCTCACGGTCATGTGCCAGTTAGTGCATAATAATGAAATATGGCCAAATTAAACCTAGAGAGCTTCTTGGTTAACCATTCTACATCATCTCAAGCTTGTAAGGGAACAACACTGCATCCTACGGTCACAAGGCATGAAAAAAAGGTATAAAGGCCAATTAGATGAACAATACCAAAGGGTCGTAAACAGGTAAGCATGCTAAAAATATCCAATCATGGAAATTATCCTTTTACATAAACAGATTACCTCTACACAAGCATACAAGCAAGGTAGGAAAACAAACAAGGGTAAAACAGTAAACACGCAATACCTCGTTCAAGGGTATTGGTGGAATTTTCATATAATAACAAAATACATTAAATGAAAAGGCACTAACCACCTACCTTGATGCTAGGAGATAGATATTCTTTAACCACACGGCTTGAATCTCCTTGAAACATTGTAGATCTACGAAAATGAAAAAAACATTCAACCCATGATAACTTGTAAAAGAGAAGGAATTCAAAAACGATCCTGTAGAAGAAGGAAGATCATAATGCTATGGTTCCAACTCAATCAACGACGGTCTATTCGGAGAACATATGGAGGCTCAGGGGCTCTGAAAGGATTTGCGGCCTTATGGACCCTCTTGGATGAAGAAAATCTAGAAGAAGATAGTTCTGTCTGTTAGACGCGACCCCGGTGTGTTTATGAAAAAAAAATAAACTGTGTGTACTTTTGGAGTACACAGCGTGTACTTACTGTTTCCCTACTCCACTTAGGTGGCCTCCACATCACCCCACATGACCATTTCGGTTTCTCGAACACAGCCAGCACACAGCCTCACACGACGACAAAGTTCACGGAGTGTACTCATAATGTACACAACGTGTACTTCAAAAATTTCCAGAAACTCCTCTGTTCTCAAAAACCCCAAAAAAAGGAAAAAAATTCCTGAAAAGAAGGTTCGGATTCTTACCAACTTCCCCCTTAAAGAAATTTGTCCCCGAATTTCCCTAGCGAGGTGTAGAAGAAGAAACCCCAAACAGCTCCAGCCACTGCGATCATACATCGGCCTCCCTCTCCCAACTCTCATCTTGTACTCACCCGTGCTACCATCGAACCCATACTAGAGGAACATACTGGACATGGATAACCTTCGTACTAAAATCCACAATAAATATATGATGCTCCTCAAATGATGCAGCCGCTTTGAGCACATCCTACTCAGGCTTGAAGACATGAGATGGGTCTGAAAAGTAACGTCGAAGCTGAGAAACGTGGAAGACATTGTGCATAGCCCGGTACCTCTGAGGTGATTGCAACTGATAGGAAACCGGCCCAACTCTCTCCAACACCTCAAATATCCCCAAAATACCGTGGTAAATTCTTACCCTATCATGGAATCATCTTGTGTCCCACCCTCGGTGTGACACGCTGGAAAAACAGATCCCCGACCTCAAACTACAGTGTTCATCTCCGCTGATCAGCATAAGACTTCTGTTGAGACTGCATAGTATCCATCCTCTTCTGAATAAACTCTATCTAGTCTGAGGTCACCTGAACAAGATGAGGTCCCAGCAAAGCTTCCTCTTCTCCCTCCTGCCAGCATAATGGTGATCAGTATGGCCTACCATACAAAGCCTCGTAAGTTTCAATCCGAATAGTCGCCTTAAACTGTTGTTGTAGGGAAACTCCACAAGAGGTATATTCTTCTCCCAAGAACATTTAAAATCCAGAATTCATGCTCGAAGCATGTCCTCAAGCACCTAAATCATATGCTTGGACTGGCCATTGTTCTAGAGATGGTAAGATGTACTCAAAAGTACCTGTGTACCCAAAGCCTTCTGAAGCCCCTGCTAGAACCGTGAATTAAAACTTGCATCCCTACCTAAAACAATGTAGTGCAGAACACCTTGCAGATGTACTGTCTCTCAGATGTACAACCGACCTAGATCATAAAAAATGAAGGTCTCCTTGATTAGCAAGAAGTTAACAACCTTCATGGTCCAGTCATTAACAACCCATACTACGTTGTTCCCTCAAGGACTCCTCGGAAAACCGGTCACGAAGACCATTGTGGCGTCATTCCACTTCCACTCAGGAATGGGTACCTGCTGTAGAAGCCCTGCTAGTCTCTGATGCTTCGCCTTCACCTGCTGACAAGTGGAACACCTCAAGACAAAACTAGCAACATTACTCTTCATACCTGGCCATAAATACTAATGGTGTAGATCAAGATACATCTTGGTGATGCTAGGATGAACTGCCTAAACTGAGGAATGAAAATCCCGCATCAGCTCCTCGCGTATGTCTGTTCGCACCCATACATGCCCCTAGAATTGTAGGATCTCATCCTTGCCTATGTTCCACCCAAGAAAATGGTCTTCTCTTTACATGCTTTCCCGTAGGACTAGGGCTTCCGAATTTGATAGATGCCTCATTCATACCTGATCAATAAGAGAAGAGGTAATATCTACAAAAGAAAGAAAAGTCTGCCCCTTTCTATCATGCACCTCCAAATTCCTCTCAGAGAACAGAGCCATAAGATTCCAATCACTATTGCCCACTTTAAATGCCCGTATCTGAGTCATCTTGCTCAGTGTATCAGCCACATCATTGCCCTTTCTGGGTGTGTAGGCAAGTTCAATGTCAAAAGACTGAAGGTACTCAACCCACCTTCATTATCGCAAATTCAGATCACACTGAGTGAAGATGTACTTGAGACTCTTGTGGTCGGTAAACACCACAAAGTGCTCTCCTAGAAGATAATGTCTCCAATAGAATAGGGCATGAACAACAATTGCCAACTCCAGATCATGTGTCGAGTAATTCCTCTCATGTGCCCTTAACTGCCGAGACCTGTATGCAACGACTCCATCTCCCTCCATAAGCATAGCTCTTAGCCTGATCCCTAATGCATCACAGTAAGTAGTATAGCTCTTGCCCGGATCTAGAAAGACTATTATCAGTGCTGAAGTCAACCTCCCCTTCCGCTCCTAATGGTCTAACTCACAAGAATTTGACCATAAGAACTTCACCCCTTTCTTGGTCAGACCTGTCAGTAGTGCGCTAGGCATGAAAAGTCTTGTATGAAGCGTCTGTAGTATCTATCAAGCCCCAAGAAACTTTTTACCTCAAATAAGTTATTCATATTCTCCCAGAAAACTATTTCCCTCACTTTCTTTAGGTCTACTGATACTCTTGTCTCTGAGAAAACATGACCCAAGAAGTGAATCTGGTCCATTCAAAAGTGGCATCTTGAGAGATTAGCATATAATGGATTCTCTCTAAGTGTACTGAAAATGATATCAAGATGGGTATCATGGTTGTCTCATGTGTGAGAGTACACCAAGATGTCGTCCATGAAAACCACCATGAAAAAATCCAAGTATGTATGGAACACTTGGTTCATCAGTTCCATGAAAACTGCAGGCGCGTTTGTGAGACCGAAAGGCATAACCATGTACCCGTATAGACCATACCCGCTCCAAGAAGTTGTAAGAGGTATATTATATGGTCAAACATCCAATTGATGATAACCAGTTCTCAAGTAAATCTTTGAGAACACTCGGGCTCCTCGAAGCTGATCAAAGAGATCATCGATCCTTGATAAGGGATATCATTTCTTGGTCATCAACTGGTTCAACTTCAGATAGTCCACGCAAATCCTAAGGGTACATTCTTCCATCTTCGAGAATAGAACATGTGAACCCCAAGGAGAAGTACTAGGTTGGATGAAACACTTCACCAGTAACTCCTCCAACTGCTTCTTAAGCTCTTGTAACGCAGTTGTAGCCATCCTATGAGGAATGGACACCGATGCTGCTCCTAGCATGAGCTCAATCGAGAAGTATACCTCACACACCAGAGTCAACCCTAAAAATTCCTCTGGAAAGACATCTCTGAAACAATCCTCCACTGGGGGAAAGTATAACTGTGAAGTCCCCTATTCATCCTGATATAGACTACCAATCAGGGCTGTAACTCCTCCCAACCCATGATGCTTTGGACCCGCTCTGCTCGCATGGACATCTCATTCGCCTCTATAAAGAAAGGTTCCACCCTCAGGTGATACGAAACTCACCCTACGGCGATAATAGTCAACGACTTCCTGGAAGGGAAATAGCTAGTTCATTCAAAGAATTACATAATAGCTTTTCATCTCAAGGACATGGAGGTCCCATATGAAGTGACACCATGTAACCTCAAGACGACACTCTCTGCACTGACGTACTCTAACTGTTCTAGTCCCCAATGGTGTGTCTAGAGTCAAATTATCGGTAGAGGAGATGATGCAGAGCCCAAGGCACTCCACAACAACAATAGAGATAAAGCTTTGAGAAGACACTATATCGAAAAGAACAGAAGATAAAACTGAGGCTACTAAGATCGTACCTCGAACTGTAGAGGGGTCGGTATCCTGCTCCTGATGGGTCTGCTCCACTGTAAAAGTTTGGCCTGCACCACACCCCTGTGACCCTTCTTGACCACTCTGAGCTGATCCACTCTACTGTCACTGGTATCCTGGGGACTGACCACCACGGCCGTGACCTCCACCTCGGCCCGAATGGCCAGAAGAAATCCCATTCCCAGACTGGTGAGAAACTTACGATGCATCTCTTATACGCGGGGTCATAGAGGAACCCCTACCCCCAGCTGTAGGTGAGAATAACTGACAGAAACACATAAGGTGGCCCATCTTACCACAAGATCAGCACTAGATCGGGTTTATCTTGCACTGAGGCCTAGTATGCTCGCTCCTCCCACACTGGTAGCCTACTACCTGGATTCCCAAAGATACTTTATTCCTACTCTAATCTCCTCAAGAAGACTCCCTACGATTCTTCCTTATATCAGTAGGAGGAACACTAACTCTAGATATCGAACCGCCCTGGATCACTACTCCTGAATCCCTCAGGTTGAGCACAGTGATCAGCGCATGGTTGACGATTGAGAATATCGATGTCAACCTTAAAATGTTCACCTGAGATCAGATGGTGTGCCTCAAACCATCCTCTAACATCCGTTTAAGGAACTTCTCATCGCCTCCTGGAATAGGTGTGAAACACTACAGCTTAGTAAAGCAAGACGAGTACTCCAAAACTGAAAGAGTACTCTGCTCCAGACTCATAATCTCTCGGGCTTGATCATCTCTCAAGTTCTACAGGTATATGTTATCATAGAAGATGCAATAAAACTCATCCCAAGTCATAATTTACTAGAATCTTGACTGAGAGATCATCTCCCACCACGTCATTGCGGAGTCTCGGAGCATATAGTTCATCAGCTTCACCCTCTTCTCTGGTGGTATCTCTAGGTTCTCGTAAATTTTCAGTGTGGCCTCTAGCCATGACTCTGCAGCCTGGGGTCCCCTATCCCCTGAGAAAGTGAGAGGATGATACTACTGCAAAACCGCGTCTACTCTTCCATCGACGGGTCAAGAGGCGGCGCTCCCTGGAAGGTCTACATCATCCTCAGAAAATCTTCCCTAAACAGCGCATCGGCTCCTAAAACAAGTATAACTGCTGGAGCCAAGGATGGAATAGTAGGAGGATCTACAGGAGGTCCCTGATCGTCCGTATTTGGTGTCTGATCACCATCTAGTAGTAGACGTACAACCAGAGGACATCTCGATGGCATAACTCTAAATGGTCAAAAGCACACCTTAGATCAGGATTATCAAAGACTGAGAACACAAGAGTACGAGAGGGGAACAAGAGAAATGAACACTCAAGTTTTACAAAACATGACTACATGGCGTGTATACAAACTACACGGCATGTTCTTTTTAGCCATTCTAATGGGCATGTACTTCTGCCACAACTAGTCGTGTAACGCCCCAACAACACTGTGTGTTGTCCCCAAACATGATGTGTACGTAAACTCTATTCCCCTTTTCGAGTCTTCTTACATGGCTAACGCACATGGTCCTATTAATCCTAGGCTACACGATGTGTATAAATACCACATGGAATGTACTAGACAAGGTTTCAACGACTCAGGTTTTTAGTTACATGGTCATCTATATGGTTCACTCTACATGGCATGCTCTCTGAGAACACGGTGTGTACTTGAAGGTTTTCCCATACCCATGTTGTTCATGACACGACCAGCTACTTAAGTTACACAGAACGATGTGTGATATGAGGACACAACGTGTACAGTTGACGTTTCATCCAGCCGTGTCGTTAGTCACACAGGTAGACACACAGTCACGACAACACGACGTGTACTTACCATACACAGTGTGTTCATGAAGATTTTTTACAACCCCGTGTTTCGTCCCACACAGTCAGTGACACGGTTTAAAAACTGCACGGCATGTATTCATAAAGTACACGCCGTGTATTCTGGGTTTTTCCAGGCAGTTGCTCAGAAACAGCTCTAAATCCCAGAAAACCCAGAAAACAAGTGTTAAGGTGCCAAATTCTAATCCGTGAGGGCCCATAATACCCTTGAATCAAAGCTTGGCATCTTATACAAGTTATAACAAGGAAACCAGGAAATGGTCCACAAAATTCTATTCCATGAGGGCCCATAACACCTGAATAACCTAATTTAGGCATCTATCTAAGAAAACTACTATACAAAAAAATTCTCTATCAAATAGCAGAGATTCTTTCAAAGCATCTATCACAATATCAAGCATAATCTACACCACATCTATCATAAAAAAAATGAAATCTCATATTTTTCCTAGATGGCATGGCAAGAACGCGTGGAATGTGATTTCTTGCAAGTGAATATATGATCCATGAGAAGGAATCCCCTCATCTCATCGGGTTTCAACGGAAATAGAACACGAAAAATATCAATAATAATAGCACGAATCATGTGAGTCACTCAAGGTGAAATAATACCAACTGTAAAAATTACAAACCTGAATAAATAGCAATAAACGAGGTAGATTGGATTTTCCCAATACATAGGTTTGCTACTCCCATGCAAAACATTTTACCAAGTACATATTCCATCCTATCTCTGTCTATAGGCTTCAAATAGTAAGTCAAGAGAAAATAATTCCTCTAATACCACTTTGTAACATCCCGATTCCAGAAGCCACCCAGAGGTTCCCCATACCCAGTTGGGCACATGGCCTCTAGCCCATTTCCCTGAATTCCAGAGGTTTTCGACTAGCAGCGAGGGCCTTGGATGTGATAGTGGGGAAATTAGGCCTTCATTGATAGAGTACCCTGCAAAGGAAAACAACACATACAATAGCAGAAGTAGTAAATATCAAACAACAGTAAAGAACAGAAGTCTAAAACAATAAACCAATATAGCACATATATATATATATATATATGAAATGATTCAAGATACATATGTCTAGGAAATCAGCCAAACAAGTCAAAATTCTGAATAAAGTACTAAAATAAAGTTGAAAATAAATCAGATAAGCAACTCCTCAGCATCGCAAGCCTTGGATTGGTCCCATTATCTCCTGCTCCAATGAAATTCAAGTACCTGAAGTGGAAGGGCCCTTTCCATTATCTATAACTGCAATATTATAATCTATTTTGGCCCAAAAGCATGACCCAAACACGGTGTGAGACTAAATCCCAGTAGGAAACCACCTGAATATCTATGCCTAAAAGTCAGTGAGTATATGGAAGGTAAAGTACAATAAGCAATAACTTTAAGCAGTAAACAGGATGATACAAAATAGTAAACAAGTAAACAATCCACAGATCAACAAGCAGAAGTGAAGAAAACTACTAACCACAACTAGGAATCTCTCTGGGAAGTACTCACAACCATCTCCTCTGTTCCTATCCAAGAAGTAATAACAACCATCTGGGAAGTACACTCAGCCTAACCCCTCTGGTTTGATCATACGAAATTATAAGTCTCTCTGAGGAAGCATGCTCAGTCAATTCCACTTATAGTCTAAGGTATTCAGGGACTCTCTAATGAAGATCATGCGGTCAATTCCCTTTATATCCCCAAGGACTCGTGACTCTCTGAAGAAGATCACTAGGTCAATTCCTCCTATAGCCTCAGGCCGATCACAGACTCTCTAAGGAAGCTCACTCGGTCAATTCCTCCTATATCCTAGATTGGTTTAAGAAAATTCAAACGAAACAATGACTCTCTGTGGAAGCTCACTTAGTCTATCACCTTATAGTCTATAAAGCTCAAGACTCTCTGAGGAAGCTCACTCAGTCTATCCTCCTGTAGTATATAATATCCAAGAATCTCTGGATAGATCACTTGGTCTATCCCCTATAGTCTATAATGTCCAAGACTCTCTGAGGAAACTCACTATGTCTATCCCCTTATAGTCTATAGCACCAGGTTTTCACGGCCTCGTGCCAGTCTATTCAAAATAATTCTATATGGCCAATGTAAACCTACATTGCTACTTGGCTAACCAGCCTACAGCATCTCAAGCATTTTAGGGAATAACACTCCATCATACGGTCACAAGGCATGGAAAACTGGTATAACGACCAATAGGCTGAACAAGACCAAAGGGTCGTAAACAGATAAGGATGGGAAAAACATCCAAGCATAGCAATTATCCTTGTACATAACCAGATTACCTCTAAATAAGCATAAAAGGAAGGTAGGAAAACAAACAAGGGTAAAATAGTAAACACGCAATACCCTGTTCAAGGGTACTAGTGGAATTTTCACATAATACTCAAATTATTTGAATGGAATGGCACAAAACACCTACCTTGATGATAGGAGATTGATATACTTGAACTAAAATTCTTGAATCTTCTTAAAACATCGTATATCTACAAAAAAACATAAAATGTTCTACCCACAATAACCTAAAAAATAAGAGGAATTGGAAAACAATGCTCTAAACGAAGGAAGATCTTGTCGATGCGGTTCCAATGTAATCGACGGTGGTCAATTCAGAGAACAGACGGAGGCTCGGGGGCTTGGAGAAGATCTGCTATCGTACAGACTCTCTTTGATGAAGAACACCTAGAAGGAGATGGTTTTTTCCGTTAGACGCAATCCCGATGTGTTTAATTGAAAAAAATACACATCATGTACTTTTTGGAGTATATGGCATGTACTTACTATTTCTGTACTCCACTTTAGGTGGCCTCCACGTCACCCCACACGACCGTTTGCGTGGCCTGGACACGGCCAGCACACGGCCTTGCGTGGCGACAAAGTGCACGGTGTGTGCTCATAAAGTACACAGTGTGTACTTCAAAAATTTCCAGAAACTCCTCTGTTCTCAAAAACTCCATAAAAAGGACAAACAAACCTGAAAAGAAGGTCCGGTTTTATACAGAGGCGGTAGTCCGTACATACCAACTAGGGATAATTTCACTTATCATTTAAAAAAATTATTAATAATGATGGTTACATAATAATAATTACATAAAAATATATTTAGGAAACTCCATATATTATTTTATAATAAATAATATAGAATTATAAAAGGTAATATATGAGATAAATTGAAATAATTTGAGTTGGATTATTTCCTCTTCTTCAGTGGGGATCTTTTACATCATTTCCTAGGGGACCTATTAATTTATTTTAAGCAATAAAATCAACTGTAATTTATTTCTATGGATTTTTATAAGATAATAGGGTTGGGTTTTTTCAATATATGGGGCACAATGGTGTGTAAATAAAAGAGTAGTGTGTATTTTTATATGTGTGGGAGGGGACACAATTAGAAATTTTTAAAAGATTTAAATAAAAAAATGTAGTACTCAAAACAATTGATTCCAAATGGATATATATTAAAATGTGGGATAGTATGAGATTGAAATATGACTAGACAATATTATTTATAAATGTTAAATTGGAAAAAATTCCATTATATCTTCATTTAACCCCTATAAACATGTTTTAACCTTCACAACAAGGATATATTTTCAATATGATTACCATTAATTATGGAAAAAATATAGTTTCTTCATTAAAATTTTTTATATTATTTTTTGAAACTATTACGCCATTTTATCAAATTCAATTAATATATTTGGTAGAATTCATTTTAAAATTAAACATGTAAGACACATTGAAATCAATTTTCCATTAAAAAATAGTTTTCTTAGTATAACTTTTTTTATATATAAATAACATATTAAATTAATTGAAATTACATTAATTGTGTTGATAATAAAAAAATTAAAAAATTATAATTTTAATATCATTTTAAATAAAATTTGACATTATTAAATAATTTAAATGAAAATATAGTTTCAAATAAAAATCAGTATTTTTCACTATTTATGGAAATATATATATATATATTCAGAAAATAATAAAACATTTGGCTCTATGATATTTTTTACAAGATGATTTGAAAAAAAGTACATTTTTTATTATAAATTTTATAAAATTGGAAAATCAAATTTATATAATTTTTTTGGAAAATTTAATAAAAATCAATTTTTGAGGAAACATATATTTTTAAATCATATAAATACGTTTCTAAAATTTGACTACTTACTTATCTCTATATTTAAATTGTAAAAAATCATTATAAATATTTTGAAAAATTAAGTAGTTCAATCCACCATAAATGTTTAACATCTAATTTATTATAGATACTGTATTATAGTTCATTTAGACTAGGGGTACCATATATCAAAAGATCTTGAAAATTTTGAATTTATTTAAATAGAAATCTATCATAAAATATTTGGGTTTTACAATTAGAGATAAAATACAGAGTGGGGATACAATATCATATTTAACACAAGATGATGCAGATGTAATATAAATTTGGGTTATGATGGTTTTCCCATTAAGAATAAATGGTTATTTGATATGGGATTCTCATTCGTCAAAATGGTAGGTATACTAAAGGTTGACCAAGAAATAAATTGATATTAGATGATAGGTTTGGTGCTATGTGTAAAGGCCCTCAATATCTGTGGAATTTTTTTTCTTAAATACATTGGAATTTTTCGAGTCTGCAAAATTTTACGGTGCATGATTCTGAGGCCCTGTGTGCCCGGAATCAATTTCTGAAATTTTTTTAGGTACATTCAATAAACATACGAGTGTTTTTTATAACTTTTAAATTGGAGCTCAGAATTGAAATCTGAGGGCACCATTGAACTCGCTGAACCGGAATTCACTTAAAAAGACTTTCACCTCGATGGCAATTGGTCGAGAATAAAAGATATTTTTTGGTTTTTTAGTGAATGAATTAAATAATAATAATGTTGGGTAGGATTATATTTATTTGTTGGTTAAAACCTCCAGTTGGAAGCTGGAAGTTGGAAGTGTGGGTACCACTCGCTCATAACCTCCCATGAGAGGTTATGGTGGTGGGGCCCACCCGAACCTAATCTCCCACGAGAGGTTACGATGTGGGGACCCCCCGGGACTACACCCCCTAATAATGGTTGGAGAGGAAAACTACTCAACTCTCTTCATTAATGAGGGAGAGTCTCTCCACCCCCACCTTTAATATTCCAAATCCCCCTCTTTAATTTATTATTCCATCCTCATGAATTAATTAAGTGGAGCCAACTTAATTAATTCACCCTTTTTGAATTTTTATGCCAATGATAGATTCTATAATATATTACCTTCACCACCTTTTCATTTGGTCGAAAAAAGGTTGGAAAATGAGGATTAGAGCTTTTGAGAGAAAAGCTCTCGCCAACTAAGAACGAAGAACGCTCCCAACGAAGAACGCCTTCGACTATGAAGAACAATCTCCTTCGACCTTCATCCACAGACTCCTACCAATGTGGGATGTCTTCGACTAAGCATCCCTCCTCATCATCTTCAATGCACTGGCGCACAAGCTTGGGATTGGAAGTGTGTGGCAGACGTGATGAATAATGAAAACACCATCTTCTTCCATGTGACTCAGTTGACGAACAACTATCAAGGTATGAGGTTTACTTGCATGATAATGATTTCCTTGATTTATCTTTTGCATATTGGGAAAGAATCATTGTGGAGGATATTGAATTTGATGCTCATCATTCTCCTTCCTAGATTGGCCGATTGGTATCGCCCTAAAGGCGGAGGGTGTAGGCAAAACTAACGTGGTCTGACTCCCTCCGCTAATAACTTTTTTGATGTTCTTCGACACAGAGATGAAACAACGAGGCGATGGAGGAAACCTGCAATGACTGTGCTACCTACGGACTCTGCAACGCGTGCCGCCCTCGCAGCTCTTCAGCTACACCGGATCTCGGCTGCTCGACGGCCTCCCGGCTACCGACCAACGCCGGCCTCCTGCGCGCCCCGACTGAATCGCATAGGTAGGAGCCGCCCAGTTCCGGGCCGCCCTCAGCCTCACATGCAGCCCGGCCGAACCGCGCCGGCCTGCACCACCTGGCTCACGGCTGCCGCCGAACTCCCGTGTGCCTCGACCAAACCGCGTCAGCCCGCACCTCCCAGCTCTCGACCGCCACCGGCCTACCGTGTGCCCCAGTTGAACCGCGCCGGCCTGCGCGCCCTACACACCTAGCACTACCGCTGGCCGAATAGTCCTCGGCCATCAAGGTTGTGCCGCCCGAGCCTTGCCCCTCGCGGCGCTAGCTGAACCTGCCTCGGAAATCCGTGCTAAGCTGTCCAAGGGGTGCCACTCGCAGCACTGGCCGAACCGGCCTCGGCCATCTAGGATGAGCAGCCGAGCCACGCCCCACGCGCGCCTAGCTGAGCCAGCCTTCCCCGCCCCTCTCGGCGCCTCTAGGCCAAACTGCCCTTACACCAACCCGTAGCCGGTCTACGCCCTCATGATTGGTCGGTGCCCTCGTGTTACTCGTGGCCTTCACGGCGAGCTGGACTGGGCCCAGCGGGTCGAGTCGAACCCGAACCGGGTCGGCCCGGACCTGGGCCCACTACGACCCTTTACTTTCTTTTCACCATATCTTTGGCATCAGTCATCTTTTTTATGAAACTTCCTGTAGTGCTAGTATTCTTGGAGGGAGAGGGACCCTTTGTGTATACGTCACTGGTGTTTTGGGTGTAGTTGAGATACGGTCAGGTTGGATCGAGCCCGAATCCAAACGAGTCCCCGGGACTAAAAGACTAATAACACACAGACCGGGCATCTGATTGACATGTCGTTTGTTGAATTGAGACCCCTATGATATGACAGACATTCGGGATACAACTTCATGGTACATCATGGAAGATGATCTATCGACACATGGCTTCAGAATCAGACCCTCCCGGAATCAATCATGCTTTGTGTGGGAAACCTATGGCTGGTTACTTTGTGATAAAGGGATCCTACATGGGTTCGACTACTCTCTAACTACTGTTACAGGATCCCTCAAGGGTTTTACAGCTCTGACTACTATTCTGTGATCCTATGTGTGTTCGATAGCTCTGACTACTATTCAGGGATACTACGTGGGTTCGACAGCACTGATTATTGTACCCGGAATCTACGTGGGTTCGATAGAGTTGTTGATTCAGTGGCTACATCTAATCATATCTATCTCTATACATAAGTTGTATACCTGTATGAGCTGAGTCAGTAACTTTTATGTTTACCTCATGATTGAGATGGATTACTTGATAACTTAGTTGTATGTATGGGCATATACCTATGTGGGGGTATCTATTGATTTCATACATTGTGGTTTATCCTTGTTGGATTTGGAGAAACCTTGAGGGTCTCGGGGTCTCTACTGAGTATCATTATACTCAACCCTGCATGGGCTATGTCTTCACCTCATTGTGTTGGATACAGATGATGGACAACGTTGACCGAGGCTGAGATTACCAGGACTGGAAGGTACTCGGGGTGGAAATTATGGTGTGACAGTTCACGGAGGAGACGGATAGACCTGGAGTGTTGAGGAGGCAATCTACACCTACCCTTCAGGTCGGAAACTCAGAGGACATTCCAAAAGATGTTTTTCCTTTCTACTATTGTACTTTCAGTTTCTTGTACTTTACTATTGGACTTGTATTTCTTACCTCTTTTACTTTCAGCACACTTTTGTTATACAGTTTTACTTTGTGTTTTGTTTCCAAATCATGCTCTGTTGCATGTGTTTACAAGTTATAAAGGCAATTCCTTCCTAGTTCTAGTAAATTACTCCTTTGGTGCTAGTCGCAAGCCCTGGCCTATGGTAGGCGGGCATGGGGTAGTCTCTACACTGGCCCCAGGGGACGGTTCATGACAAATTGGTATTCAAAGAGTCGGTTCTACCACAGAACTTAGGACTCATATCTTTTCTGTGAAGCAATAGTGTTAAGGGTACTAAGTGAGGTTTTTCGTTTAGGGAGTCCATTGTTGGTGCGGCGGCCGACGTATCCATACACCAGGACACTGACTTCTGATTTCTGAGCCAGTGCACAAAAACACTAATTGTGTGTGTATTTTCAGTTGTTTTTCTTGATTCATCTCACCAGGTATAATCTTTTCACCATGGCAGAACTTTTTCATTCAAGGATGGCCCCACATAAATAGCCATCCAGGGTTCTAGTATTTGTATGAGATGGAAGCACACCGAGCAATGAGGCCTCGGTGTAGTGCCCTATCACAGTGGAGGCACCTCCGGTACCACTACCCGATGGGCCACCGATTCCTCCAACCCAAGAAGCAGAGAGATAACGCCACATGAGCGTGTTCCATGAGTTCAAACGCTAGAGGCTGCCTAGGTTCAAGGGTGAGACAGACCGTCAGGCAATTGAGGATTAGCTGGAGGCTGTAGTGAGAGTCTTCATACTATTTGGGACACCAACCGACCTTATGGTGATCCTTGCCAGGAGTCTCCTTCAGGAAGTAGCAGGAAGATGGTGGATCCTGATGCTTCAGGAGCATTATGAGGCTACACATCTCTCGGAAGACTTTGAGAGCCAGTTTCGGGCGGAGATTGTCCCTGCTTCCCTATGTCCAATGCAGATATAAGAGCTACTTCATCTGCTGTAGGGAAGCATGATGGTGGCACAATACTCAGTGAGGTTCATGGACCTCTCGCGCTACTCCACAGATATGGTGTGGGACCAATTCTTCAGGGCTCAGACCTTCGAACAGGGGATCAAGCGAGAGATTAGAGATTCTATGATCTCCCTCATCATCTTGACATAGGCGGAGGTGTTGCAACGAGCCCTCTTACTGGAGAGTTTTCTTGCTGAGTAGTCACCCGCAGTGAGACCCACCACCTGGCGACATGTAGTGGAGTCTTCTGTAGCCGGCAGCAGACAAATGTAGTGGAGATCTAAGAAGACCAAACCATCCAGTGGATGGCCCCAGGACATAGTTTCGGTTGTGTGTGGCACACGAGTCGGAGCCAGTCATACAAGGAGTAGGCAGTACTACGCATGCGACGGGATGGGTCACATGGCCTGAGATTGTCCGACCCGCTATGAAAATGAACAGTAGACAGTTGAGGGACCTCCCAGGCAGAGGTAGAGGTTTGACCATGGCGGTCCGCATAGAGCAGGCAGACGTGGTAGAGTAGCAGGCCGAGTAGTAGGGGGTGAGCGATGTTTCTATGTCTTACCACCACCACCACCCAGATGTCCACCCCAACCGTAGGGAGCAGGTGGACATGCGAGAACTCAGCTCCAGGAAGCTGAGGATTACGATCATGGAACTCCTGAGTTGATACGAAGTACCATCTATGTCTACTCCACCATAGTTGCAGTTCTTATAGAAAAAGTTTACAGTCACTCTTTCATTTCCACTACCCTCGTTCGGATCTCTAGTATTCTTAAGGATCTGTTGGCACAATCTTTATGGCTTGAGACTCTTATAGGAGTAGACTCAACGATTACGCACTGGTTCCAGCAGTGTGAGCTTACTCTAGGAGGTGAGAGATTCAGCTGGGATCTCCTCGTAGCAACTTCGAGGCCTTACAACGTCATCTTGGTTAGGGACTTGTTATATACAGTCCATGCTCAGATTGACTATTTTAGGCGCAAATTGTGGTGTGTCTGCATGGATGGGACCATGTTTACGTTCACTGGTGAGAAGGGAGAATTTCCAGCACATGAAGAAATTTCATAGAGAAGGGTGAAGTCGGCCACACATCAGTTGACCTACCTTACCCTCAGAGTAGATGATGTGAAGGATCCGAGCAATCCTTTAGTGGTGGACCATTACGCGGATGTTTTTCCTGATGATGTCCTATGTCTACCTCCTCGAAGAGAGGTCGGAATTTACAATGACTTGTACCCTGGGACATCACTGATATCTACTCCAGCATATCGGATGGATCTCGTGGAGCTTCATGAGCTGCGGGTGCAACTGGAGGACTTACAGGGGAATGGATTCATCTGGCCAAGTTTTTCTCCCTGGGCATCCCTGATTCTATTCACCAAGAATGAGGATGGGAGCTTGACGCTTTGTGTCGACTACAGTCACATGAACTAGGAGACCTTGAAGAACAAGTACTCACTCCCGTGGATTGAAGAACTCTTTGATCACCTGAATGGAGCACGGTGGTTCTCAAATATAGACCTCAGATCATGCTATCACCAACTTAGAGTTCAAGACGAGGATGTGCAGAAGACGACCATTAGATGTCGGTATGGCCACTATCAATTCTTGGTTATGCCATTTGGCATACCCAATGATCCAGCATTGTTCATGGGACTCATGAACATGATATTCCAGCCATAACTTGATCTCTTTGTGTAACACCCCGAGCTTCCATGATACGCTTCTCATTCAATAATGCAATAGCTTGCATTGTACGCAACTTCGAGTTCTGAAACACCGCGACTAATCAAAGTAGCCGTTATGAATATTAATAACCACTTTTTAAAATTATAGAAATTTTATATTTCAAAATGGACTTCATTTTTGTATTCGTAATATCGAAATTATCCAAATTTGAATTTTTTGTAATTTTCTGAGAACTTCCAATTTTTTATGAATAGTGAAAATTACTTAAAAACAACTTTTTTAATCAAAATAATTTATAGTGATAAATTATACTATTTAGTGGTTTTAAAGTATAATTAGAATATATTTTTACCATTTTATCCAATGGTGGTCATTAGAATTAATTTAACATTGAAATTGGACATAAACAATTGTCAATCTTTTGATATAAATTGTTTCTTAAAAACACGCTATTTGTTGTGACAGCGGGAATTAATTATAAAATTAATTAATGAAACTTATATGTTTGGAATTTTGTAAAATAGACATCATTTTTGAATTCGGAATATCAATTATAGCTTAGGGTGAAATTTTGGCATTGTTCTGAAAAACTTCAATTTTTGATGAACAGTGAAACCACTAAGTGGTAGTTAAATAACTGATTTTTCGTTTAAATGAAATATTACCACTTCTGTGATTTGATTTTCAAAAATCCGACAGACATGGTTGTCATTAAGAAGTAAAATGTGGTTCAATGAGATTAAAATAATTTTTGATGAATAGTAACTTTTAAGTTCTTAATCGCGATTAGAGGTAATTAGTGTAGTTTAAGGTAAAAATAATGTTTTAATAATATGATATGAGCTTGACACATGTCCTAACCTCATTTTCTGTGTCATGGCCGACCAAGACAATCCATGGGTCAACTTGGGGACCCCATGGAGCCACTTTAGTTTGAAAATGACATAAATACCATTTATTTAATGTTAAAGTAAAAAATGACACAAACATGAAATGTTTTACTAAAACAATTTTTACATGGGGTTATACAAGTCATATATTTTACTATAAATAGTCATTGTAAAGCTAAAAATATTTCCTATATCATAGTATTTTTTTTATAATTTTTAGACATTAAATAAATTAAATTATTTATGACATAATTATGATGCAGCGATTACCTCATTATTTAACGATTTTAATAAAATGAAAAGATAATGTACAATCCAAGGCATACACTTGTTCAAAGTCTATTAGATGGGTATATATCGAACCCTTATCACCTTAGACACGAATTATATAAGTGTGGGACCTTTAGAATCCGAAAAACATTGTATAATAATGTAAAATTTCCTTACTTTCCAAGAGTGCCCCTCCTCTCCTCTTATAAAAGGCCCCCAACTCTACCACCTCATTCACACTTTAAAACCATTTTGCTCGGCCAACCTCTGCCCAAATACTCTCCCAACTTTCCCCCCTTACTCCTAGAAGCCTCACTGTGGGCAGAACTCTTCCCAAGGAAGCCTTTGGCTCAAATCAAAAAGAGTTACCGGATTTTGAGGTAATGTCTTCTCTAATGTTGTTTTGTTTTATTTTTCTTCTCCAACCACCTAAACTCTTTTTGTTCATTTATTTTGTAACAACACCAGTATCCTCAATATACTAGGATGTTGTTATAAGATGTATTCTAGCTACACTTACACACACCTACATCTAATGGTTAAAGAACATACGGTTTCTGTGGATGGCGAATTTCTGCCTCATGAAACGATGATTGTTCAACACTCATATAACACCTTCAAAGGTGGCCATTAAGATGTAAATATATTTATATATGATATATAATATGTTTATGTTTTACTTATGCTTCTGTATTTCTCATTTATGGCATAATTTATGATTTCCATTATGGATAAAATGCGATAATTTCATTTTAGGAAGTGCGGACTACCGCCCCCTCAAAGTGATTTGAATCGTTAATGCCATATGTGGGATGTATAAAGGATAGATTAAATGGTATTATACACTATATTATACTGGAATTATATTATAAATTTATATCATTATGATTTCATTCCATTAAATATGAAATAGAAATGAAAGTAGCGTTCATGCGTACGTACAGCTTACTGTCTCCATGAACGGTGCATTTCATTTATTACCTCTAAATGTTACGTAATATTATGAATGAATGTATATACTGGATATATATGATATATATGATAACTACATCATGAATATAATTCTGGATATAATGGATATTTTACCACATTAACAACTTGTAATTATAAGAAGTTTATTATTGACTCAAGTACCAAAGATCGACAAAACGACCGTTATTAACTTAAATAATTACATAATGTTCATAACATTGTAATAAGTGATATAAAAAGGATAATGAAATTGAAAATGGTTCTTAATAAGGTAGATATTAACTCTAGTTTATTATTCAGGAGGTTAAAGAACGGTTGAGTCAAGTCGGACACGAGGTAAGGGATTTTCTTAACCCAACTTCCATTCTTTGGGTTAATCTCCTACATTCAAATTATGTCATAATATTATTATGTCCTATTTTGTATATTTAATTTCTATATGTGTACCTATAGTGAATACACATAATAGATCTCTTTTATTTTAAAAATGATCTTTTTAAGGACTTCGTCTCAATCTCCTTTCATTGAGGCATATTTGGTTTTATACACAACTTTCTTTTATACGGTGTATAAACCCCTTTGACTTTTACATTTATTCAAAATGAATCTTTTTTATACGAACCATTTTACTAAACTACAAAAAGGGAATGTTTTTATTTCTGTACTTATGCAGCGACAATGACTTCTCTGTCGCCATGACCATTATTTGAGTTTCGGCTTCCTCTATAAGCCATCACTTTTTTAATGAAAAATAAATACAAAGTTTTAACTTTCTTTTATTTTGGTATTGAAAATGGTTTTGAAAGTTTTTTTAGTATATCAATGTGTTGTATTGATATCTTGTGATTGAAATGTGGAAATGTTATGTTTCCTTTATGCATGTTTTATGTGATACCATTATGTTATGGTTTATGATATGTTTAAACATATTCATATGAGGATTGTATTGGACTTAATAAGTGACGGGTGGAGCCTGCTATAGCTCCTCGATGCATCGGTAGGTCTCATGAGACAACTAGATGTGGAATTGGCCGAGGCCCTTTCCCAATTTGAATTATGGTTTTGGCCGAGGCCTTAATCATTTTAGACGTCTTGGCCGAGGCCTTGACAAAATGTTTCACAATGTCTGGCATTATGCATTCCATCATTATGAAAGTGGTTATTTATATTGCATGTGATTATTCGACCAGTAGAATATCCATGTGAATAAGTAAATGGCATTATCTCATTTTACTTTTGCCATATTATGTTAAAGTTCATGTTTAAAAGGATTTTGTTTTATTTATACATTGCCTTAATTGTTAATGTTTATTTATGAAAGCTTCCTCAATATTGTTATCCTTACTGAGCATCTGAGCTCACCCCTTTCAATGTTTTAATTTTTCCAGGATGTGAAGAAGTATATTATGAATGACCTGCAGGGATAATATAAAGGGATATGAAGAGAAGATGTCATAGTTTTGTTTTAATTTATGATGTAATGTAAGACTTATGAATGTATCTAGTGTTTCCAAGGCTACTAAACTAATCGGTCTTTCGAGACTTGATCTTTTGTGATCATGCCAATGTTACGAAGTAATGCACCGACTCTGGGTAGCTGGGGTCGGGGCGTTACAGTTGGTATCAGAGGAAGTTTAGTACTAACCTTGGAAGCTAGATTTAGATAAACTCTGATTAGAGCACATAGCCCAAAGATAGACTTTGAGGATTAGTATAGAAGAACTTCCTATAATTTGGGTATTATAGAGATGTTTTGAGTTTTCCGAGCAATACATACCTGTCTGGATACGAGCAGGTAGAGGCGGCTATGGCACAGATGTACCTAGGGGTAAAACCCAAAAACACCGCTTTGAGCTAGACTCGAACGGGAACTGGTGCACGACAACGGGCCTTGCTGCACTCTTGGTTACGACACTCCCGGGGGATATGCTTAGGATAATTCTCGTTTTCTTTACAAACCACTATGAAGGGTTATGAGTACATACTTCCTCAAGGAATTTTTTTTATGATTATGGATTATATCCATAAATAGTTCAATTTATGTTAAGTATTTTACAAGTATGTAATTATGTATTTTGATTCATAAACTAATCTAGTTTATGCCATTGTTTAGAAATGGAGCCTAGTGGAAGGAATGGAAACCGTATCAATGCACGCACTCCGTGTATGGATTGCCCTCCTGCTCAAGATAATTATTGTGGATCTAAAGATACAACTGGTGCTGATCAACTTGTTACCATACTAGGACAACTCACTCAGGTTATGAATAATAACCTTACTCGTATGGATCACCCTGATCCACAACGTGGAGGATCAATGTTAGACCGCTTCATGAGGCAAAAACCGCCAACATTTAATGGGGGTACAAATCCATTAGTAGATGAGCAATGGATAAACTCCTTATAGAAAATATTCCACGCCTTGGGGAGTAGTGAAAGGGAAAAGGTTATCATGGCAGTTTACCGCCTCACTGGAGATGCTGATCAATGGTGGTCATTGATTCAAAACACAAAGGAAGATGATGACATATCAAATATGGAATGGAGAGAGGTCAATGATCTTTTCTTAGAAAAATACTTTCCTCATTACCATATAGAAGATACGGAAAGGCAATTTTTGAGTCTGAAAAAAAAGGAGGATGAGAATGTCGCAAAGTATGAGGCCAACTTTACAAGGTTAGCGCAATATGCTGCAGATTATATACGTAACCCAAGAGGTAAGATTGATCGTTTCTTTGATGGGTTAAAACCATTTCTCCATCGAGCTTTATTATCACAGTCTTTCTCAACATACGAAGATATTGTCTCATGTACTGTCAAGATAGAAAAGGAATTCTCGAAGACTTATGACAACAAAGTAAAGCAAGAGAAGAAGAGAACAGTGGAACAAGAGACAGATAATGGGGAAAAGGGAAAAAAGGATTTTCCATTATGTGATAATTGTGGGAAGAATCACCCTTGTACTTGCCTAAAAGGAATGGGAGTTTGTTATAAATGTGGAGAAAAAGGTCACCAGGCGCGTGATTGCAAGGGAAAGAAAGAGGCTATCAATGTTGAATGCTATAATTGTAGGGAAATGGGGCATTATGCAAATTAATGTCCTAAGAGTCAGGGAAACTTACCTCAGAAAATGCCAAGGGATCAAGGACAATCTTATGCTGTTACTACAGTTGAAGTAGAATAATTAATGTATTGGTGCTTTTAGACTCATGGATTATATTCTGGTTATTAGAATAATGTGATATATATATATATAAGGATTGTACTGAAGTACTTGTTGATTTCAGTAAGGTTTTAATATGATGAAGGTAATCATATTTTTAGTATGTGACAAAAAGAGAAACTTTAATTTGTTTGAGGATTCAATGACCGTTTAACCAATCACAAGTTTGTGATTTTCTTATTGTTAACTTTCTCCTAATCCAGTTTTCTACAACTCTCCATCAGACCTTGATGGTTTGTTTTTCATACATATCCATATTTTCATAGAATCCTAGAATGGGCTATCTCGGATGACCTTTGTACTTATCTTTCGTTCTTTTAATGTTATATTTTTATTAACTTTATTTCCGATGTGGGTTTTCCACAAAGGTATTTTCTATTTTCAACCTTTTATTTTAAAAAAAAATTTCAAATTGTGAGGACGCAATTTATTGAAGGAGGGGAGAATGTAACACCCCGAGATTCCATGATACGCTTCTCATTCAATATTGCAATAGCTTGCATTGTACGCAACTTCGAGTTCTAAAATACCGCGACTAATCAAAGTAGCCGTTATGAATAGTAATAACAACCATTTAAAATTATAGAAATTTTATATTTCAAAATGGACTTCATTTTTGTATTCGTAATATCTAAATTATCCAAAGTTGAATTTTTTGTAATTTTCTAAGAACTTCCAATTTTTTATGAATAGTAAAAATTACTTAAAAACAACTTTTTTAATAAAAATAATTTATAGTGATAAATTATACTATTTAGTGGTTTTAAAGTATAATTAGAATATATTTTTACCATTTTATCCAATGGTTGTCATTAGAATTAATTTAACATTGAAATTGGACATAAACAATTATCAATATTTTGATATAAATTGTTTCTTAAAAATACGCTATTTGTTGTGACAGCGGGAATTAATTATAAAATTAATTAATGCAAATTATATGTTTGGAATTTTGTAAAATAGACATCATTTTTGAATTCGGAATATCAATTATAGCTTAGGGTGAAATTTTGGCATTGTTCTGAAAAACTTCAATTTTTGATGAATAGTGAAACCACTAAGTTGTAGTTAAATAACTGATTTTTCGTTTAAATGAAATATTACCACTTCTATGATTTTATTTTCAAAAATCCGACATACATGGTTGTCATTAAGATTTAAAATGTGGTTCAATGAGATTAAAATAATTTTTGGTGAATAGTAACTTTTAAGTTCTTAATCGCGATTAGAGGTAATTAGTGTAGTTTAAGGTAAAAATAATGTTTTAATAATATGAGATGAGCTTGAAACATGTCCTAATCTCATTGGATGTGTCATGGCCGACCAAGACAATCCATGGGTCAACTTGGGGACCCCCTGGAGCCACTTTAGTTGGAAAATGACATAAATACCTTTTATTTAATGTTAAAGTAAAAAATGACACAAACATGAAATGTTTTACTAAAACAATTTTTACATGGGGTTATAAAAGTCATATTTTTGACTATAAATAGTCATTAGAAATCTAAAAATATTTACTACATCATAGTATTTTTTTTATAATTTTTAGACATTATATAAATTAAATTATTTATGACATAATTATGATGCAGCGATTACCTCATTATTTAACGATTTTAATAAAATGAAAAGATAATGTACAATCAAAGGCTTAAACATGTCCAAAGACTATTGGATGGGTATATTTCTAACCCTTATAACCTTAGCCACGAATTATATAAGTGTGGGACCTTTAGAATCAGAAAAGCATTGTATAATAATGTAAAATTTCCTTACTTTCCAAGAGTGCCCCTCCTCTCCTCTTATAAAAGGCCCCCAACTCTACCACCTCATTCACACTTTCAAACCATTTGGCTCGGCCAAACTCTGCCCAAATACTCTTCCAACTTTCCCCCCTTACTCCTAGATGCCTCACTGTGGTCAGAACTCTTCTCAAGGAAGCCTTTGGCTCAAATCAAAAAGAGTTACCCGATTTTGAGGTAATGTCTTCTCTAATATTGTTTTGTATTATTTTTCTTCTCCAACCACCTAAAATCTTTTTATTAATTTCTTTTGTAACAAAAACAGTATCCTCAATATACTAGGATGTTGTTATAAGAAGTATTCGAGCTACAATTACACACACCTACATCTAATGGTTAAAGAACATACGGTTTCTGTGGATGGCGAATTTCTGCCTCATGAAACGATGATTGTTCAACACCCATATAACACCTTCAAAGGTGGCCATTAAGATGTAAATATATTTATATATGATATATAATATGTTTATGTTTTACTTATGCTTCTGTATTTCTCATTTATGTCATAATTTATGATTTCCATTATGGGTAAAACGCGATAATTTTGTTTTAGGAAGTGCGGACTACCACCCCCTCAAAGTGATTTGAATCGTTAATGCCATATGTGGGATGTATAAAGTATGGAGTAAATGGTATTATACACTATATTATACTGGAATTATATTATACATTTATATCATTATGATTTCATTCCATTAAATATGAAATAGAAATGAAAGTAGTGTTCATGCGTACGTACAGCTTACCGTCTCCATGAACGGTGCATTTCATTTATTACCTCTAAATGTTACGTAATATTATGAATGAATGTATATACTGGATATATATGATATATATGATAACTATATCATGAATATAATTCTTGATATAATGTATATTTCACCACATGAACAACTTGTAATTATAAGAAGTTTATTATTGACTCAAGTACCAAAGATCGACAAAACGACCGTTATTAACTTAAATAATTACATAATATTCATAACATTGTAATAAGTGATATAAAAAGGATAATGAAATTGAAAATGGTTCTTAATAAGGTAGATATTAACTCTAGTTTATTATTCAGGAGGTTAAAGAACGGTTGAGTCAAGTCGGACATGAGGTAAGGGATTTTCTTAACCCAACTTCCATTCTTTATGTTAATCTCCTACTTTCAAATTATGTCATGATATTATTATGTCCTATTATGTATATTTACTTTCTATATGTGTACCTATAGTGAATACACATAATAGATCTCTTTTATTTTAAAAACGATCTTTTTAAGTACTTCGTCTCAATCTCCTTTCATTGAGGCCTATTTGGTTTTATACACAACTTTCTTTTATACGGTGTATAAACCCCTTTGACTTTTACGTTTATTCAAAATGAATCTTTTTTATACGAAGAATTTTACTAAACGACAAAAAGGGAATGATTTTATTTCCATACTTATGTGGCGACAACGACTTCTATGCGGCCGTGACCATTATTTGAGTTTCGGCTTCCTCTACAAGCCATCACTTTTTTTTATTGAAAAATAAATACAAAGTTTTAACTTTCTTTTATTTTGGTATTGAAAATGGTTTTGAAAGTGTTTTTATTATATCAATGTGTTGTATTTATATCTTGTGATTGAAATTTGGAAATGTTATGTTTCCTTTATGCATGTTTTATGTGATACCATTATGTTATGGTTTATGATATGTTTAAACCTATTCATATGAGGAATGTATTGGACATAATAAGTGATGGGTGGAGCCCGCTATAGCTCCTCGATGCATCGGTAGGTCTCATGAGACAACTAGACGTGGAATTGGCCGAGGCCCTTTCCCAATTTGATTTATGGTTTTGGCCGAGGCCTTAATCATTTTAGACGTCTTGGCCGAGTCCTTGACAAAATGTTTCACAATGTCTGGCATTATGCATTCCATCATTATGAAAGTGGTTATTGATATTGCATGTGATTATTCGACCAGTAGAATATCCATGTGAATAAGTAAATGGAATTATCTCATTTTACTTTTGCCATATTATGTTAAAGTTCATGTTTAAAAGACTTTTGTTTTATTTATACATTGCCTTAATTGTTAATGTTTATTTATGAAAGCTTCCGCAATATTGTTATCCTTACTGAGCATCTGAGCTCACCCCTTTCAATGTTTTAATTTTTCCAGTATGTGAAGAAGTATATTATGAATGACCTGCCGGGATAATATAAGGGGATATGAAGAGAATATGTCGTAGTTTTGTTTTACTTTATGATGTAATGTAAGACTTATGAATGTATCTAGTGTTTCCAAGGCTACTAAACTAATCGGTCTTTCGAGACTTGATCTTTTGTGATCATGCCAATGTTACGAAGTAATGCACCGACTCTGGGTAGCTGGGGTCGGTGCGTTACACTTTTTCGTATTCTACATCGATGACATTCTAATATACTACACTACTATAGAGGATCAAGCCGACCATTTGCAGGTAGTACTGGACACACTCTCACAGCACCAGATTTTTGGTAAGCTCTATAAGTGAGAGTTTTTTATCCGAGAGATTCAATTTTTGGAACATGTCATCTCGGAGGATGGAGTTGCAGTAGATTCATTAAAGATTGAGGCGGTACATCCTTTTGAGACACACAAGAGTTTAATAGAAGTACATAGTTTCCTGGGTTTAGCTGGATACTACCAAAGATTTGTGCCAGATTTATTTAGATTTACAGCACCACTATCAGCCTTGACGAAGAAGGGGAAACCCTTCGTGTGGTCGGAGAGACGCCAGTAGAGCTTTCAAGAGCTGAGGTAGAGGATAAATAGAGCAACCATCTTGATGCTTTTAGAGGAGGGAATAGGGTACGTAGTCTATTGCGTTGCATCGGGGACCAGACTCAGATGTGTCTTGATGCAGGAGCAAGTAGTGATCGCTTATAGTTCATGAAATCTTAGATAGCATGGGCCAAACTATGCAACCCAGTACCTGGAGATAGAAGTAGTGGTCTTTTCCTTGAAGATGTGGCGACACTATCTAATGTGTGAGCATTTTACCGTGTACTCTGATTACAATAGTCTCATGTATATCTTCTTTTAAAAGGACCTTAACCTAAGATAGAAACGTTGTCTTGAGTTCCTCCATGACTATGACTTCGAGATATTCTATACTCCTGGGAAGGGTAACGTTCTTGCAGATGCACTCAGTAGGAGATCTGGTATTCAAATTCTAGATGAGGTGAAAGCGCAGCAGGCTTCTTTACTAATATCCTTTGTAGGTAGAGATGTAGCATCCTTCCTTCAGTCTCTTATGGTCACTCCCCACTTCTTCAGCGAGTCAGAGAGGCACAACATGGGGTCTCTGACTGCATGACACGACGTGCTCAGATATACATAGGGGTGGTACCTAATGGATTTTTTGAAGGTGGGGAGCATGTCATATTCTTCATAGGACGTACCATGGGACTAAAGTCACTTTAAGAGGAAGTGTTGAGGGAGTTCCACACATCCCCTCTAGCGGTACATCCAGGAGTGGAAAAGATGTACCATGATCTCCGACGACAGCACTGGTGGTCGAGAATGAAGAAGGAATTTTCGGCGTTTGTCTCTCGGTGCCTCACTTGTCAGCAAATGAAGGCAGAGCACTAGGTACCAATAGACTTGGTTTAGCCTATAGAATTCCCAGAGTGGATGTGGGATGGGATATCCTTGTACATTGTGACCAGACTTCCACATACATTTGGAGGTCATGACTCGATTTGGGTGATAGTCGACTGACTCCCAAGTCATCCCACTCCCTACCGATCAGAGAGCAGGATTCAGTAGAGAGCTTGGGATTCCTCTACGTGCAACAATTTGTGTGGCTAAATAGATTACCTTCGACAATTGTCTCTGATCGTGATGCATGTTTTACCTCCCGGCTATGGAAGGGATCGCAGTAGGCTTTCGGGATGCACCTTCATTTTAGCACCGCCTTCCATCCTCAGAAGGAGGGCCAAACTGAGCAGATCATTCAGACCCTCAAGGATATGTTGCGTGCTTGTGTCTTCAACTTTGGTCATAGCTGGGAGGATCACTTACCTTTGGTGTAGTTTTCATACAACAACAACTATCCCTCCACCATTGGGATGACACCTCTTGAGGCATTATACGGGTGACCTTGAAGATTACCCTTGTATTGGACTCACCCTGGGGAGTTAGCACTAGTTGGACCAGAGAATGTACGAGCTACCATGGATAAGGTGCAGACCATCCAGAAGTGGATAAAGACGACACAGAGCGGGCAGAAGTCGAATGCTGACAAGAGATGAAGGCCTCTGATGTTTGAGGATGGCGACCACATCTTTCTAAGGGTCTCACCTTGATGAGTTCTATGGAGATTTGGACGAGGAAAAAAGTTATCTTCGAGAATCATAGGACCTTTCCAGGTCCTCAGCAAAGTTGGAGAGGTGGCTTACTGCGTAGCTATTTCACTCAGTTTCCCCGAGTGCACAACATCTTCCACTTATCCCAGCTGAGGAGATGCGTGCATGACCCTTCTCACCTCATCTACCATGGAGAGATGGACGTCAACGATGGGGTGACTTTCACGGAGGTTCTAGTAGAGATTGAGGATTGACAGGTATAACGACCCATACTTTACATACATTGTTAATACTTCAAAATTGAAGCATAATTATTACAACATATAACAAAACCATGAAAGTACCGTATAGGTATAGTGTCTTTAGAAACTGGGAAACATAAAAAACTGGTTCATAAAGCTTCTACACTGTCTCCCATTTATTTCATCATATCTATAATCCCTTTTGGCATATCTTACTTAATAAGCTTCTTCCTGACCTAGGGAAAGAAAACATAAAAAAGGGTGAGCTCAAATGCTCAGTAAGGGTAAATAAAAGAAATATCAATCACATCATATACATAAGCACATAAATTTTGTAAATCTTATCCTGCAAAAGAGATCATAATTTCATAACATGGGATAAATCAGGGCAGTGAAATGTAATCACAATAATCATAACTTAAAACATGAAAATTTGTGGCATACACACATAATCATAGAGAATCATATCTTATTAGTCAAGACTCATTGCCAAGACTATCTTAGTGGACAAAGTCCATTTCTGAACCGAGTTACCCTCGTTTCAGTCCTGTTTCACTGAACCGGTATAACCTACCGTTCCAGCCATGTCTATCTCATTAGATATAAAATCTTTAAACAATGAATTGGAGGGAGATATAGGTCCCACCCATCTCATAATGATACCATTCTTATGTGTGCCACAAAATCATAAACCATACATCATTGCATAACCCATGTAATAAAAATGGGAATCTTAAACATCATGACATCATAAAACAATTCATATAAGATAAAGGAATTCATAAAAACATATCCATCACAACATAATAATATCAATGTAATAATAGGGATATAAATAGAACCCTATATTATCTTAGATGGAAAATAATTTTGATAAAACACTTGAACTCCATTCTTGAGGAAAATATCCTTTCTACTTCAAAAACATTTTCCTTTCTTAACATGTCATACAATTTTAAAAGAAGTTGATTAAAAATAAACTTGAAAACTTGTAAAGGAAGATTCTTGGAAATAATGTTTTAAAAATCTATTCATGCCGTATAAGTTAAAAAACATTCTTCTCGTACTTTTGTCGGAAAAGTCAAAAATTACCTCGTACGAAAAACGAAAAAAGATTCCTTTCATATCGTTTACTATAAAATCACCAATGGTTAAAAATGGATTTAAACAATTTTAGGTGGATGGAAAAAATATTACATATTGAGGAAACATTGATGTGGATGATAAAATACACCCCAGTAAATACCAAAGTATAAACAATCTCGGATAAAAATGAGATTGTGATATTTCCCTTACCTTAGGTCCAATATGATTTGTACATGTCCAAACCTCTTGTATAATGATTTAAATAATTTTATTGACTTATTCCATAATCATACATATTTTTATTATATCATATTTGGTCATATTATTAGGTTCTTAGTAGTAATATTTCATTGCTACTTGTTATTCGGGTGTTTATAACTTTTTGTTCTTATGCGTGTTTTGTCGAATAAATTCTTATTCTTCACTTTAGGTTATAGATACCTAATTTCCAGAATGTTATTAGTGTAATATATATCATATTCATTCATTCAATTCATTTATATAATCATTATGAAATGAAGATCATGTAGAACGAGTCGCATCACATCGTGGAGACGGTATTCTGTACGTACGCATGAGTGATGATATCATTCCTATGATCGTGGAATTGTATTGGAGTATATGTATACTATTTTAGAATCATTATCACTTTATAATAGTCATATATAGTCATTATTTACACCATTATACCCGTCCAAGTAAGGTGGTGGTGGAAAATAGATTACACCACGGCGTGGAGACGGCATTCCGTACGTACGCACGCGCGGTGATTTCTTTTTCCGTAGGATGGATAGATGGTGAAATAGGGTTGTTTCATACTTATAATAACATATCATTATATGAGTGATACTGATTTTATTACTTCATAATGAAACAACTAAAGAAGAAGAAGTGGAAGAAGAAATAATGATGAAAGAATCGGTAACGGACATTACCTCTTCTTTGAAGTGCTTCTTTGAGACCTCCTTTTAGGGAACTAAAATGGGTCTTTGAAGAAGACCAGAACCTCTAGGATGTTTCTAGGGAAGTGGAGAGAAGAAATTGGCAGGGGTTGGCCGAGCTTGAAGGCTCAAAGTGGTGTGAGGAAGAGGGGGAGGAGGTCCCTTTAATAAGGGAGGAGAGGGGCACCTTTGGGAAAACTAAAAATATTATTTTATTATAAAGTCAAGTTCGGTTTTAAATAGTTCCAAATTGATTTATTTCGAGGCTAAGGTAAGGATGGGTCGAAATACTCTCATCCAATAGAATTTAGACAAGTTTAGGTTCCTATTTTAACCTTATCATTTAGATTTATCATTAAGTTAAATAAGTTTACTTTTACCGTGTCTTCTTGTGTTCTTATACTATAAGGTTAATAAACTTACTATAAGCAGATAAAAGAACCCCAAGTTGTTTATTATTAATATATATTACCTTATATAAGTCATTTTTCCAATCCTTGGATTTTTAGGAATAAAATAAAAATTACTAATATAATATTTGTTTTAAAAACTATTTTATGTCAGTTTTGACACTATTTAGTAATTGATTTTTGTGGAAATCATAACAGAATTATTAGTTCGAAACAAGTTAATTAAATCAATACTAACATGTCATATTAACCTAGAAAATTAGTGGAATTCATAAAAAGTCTCAAATTACATTTATTTTGTTGTTTATAACATTGATTATGTCAATATTTCATTAATAAGATAATTATTCCATCATCTTTGTGGCATAAATAAATTAAATTATTTAATGTCTAAAAATTACAAATAAAATACCATTATGTAAGAAATTTTTTAGATTTCTAATGAATATTTATAGTCGAATTTATCTTATGTATAACCCCATATTAAAAATTATTTACTTATTAATCTTTGATTTTATCTATTTTAACCCTTCTTTAAACAAATTAATAATAAATGTCCTAATCTATTCCAAGTGGGCGTAAATGGTCATATTTTATTCCCAAGTTTGTTTTTGGTCGAATTACACTTATCCAATAGAATTAGGACTTTTGTTAGGGTAATAATAATATCATCTTTACCCTCAATTACCCTATTTACTTTTTACCGTGGTAAAAAAAGTAAAAAGTTACTATTCACCAAAAATTATTTTCATCTTATTGAACCACATTTTAGTCCTTAATATTAACCGTGTCTCTTGGATTTTTGAAATTCCACTCACAGAAGCGGTAAAATTCAGTTTTATGAAAAATTCATTTTTTTAACTACCACTTAGTGGTTTCACTATTCATCAAAAATTAAAAGTTTTCAGAAAAATACCAATATTTCACCCTAGGCTAATTTTGATATTCCGAATTCAAAAATGAAGTCCATTTTGAAAAATAAAATTTAGAAAATTTCAAAAAGTGGTTATTACTATTCATAACGGCTAGTTTTAATAATATTTTAATAGCATATTGTTGTTTAGTGAAACTCGGTATTGCGTACGACGCAAGCTATCGAGGAAGGTCGCGATTTCGTGTAAAGAAAGCCATGAAAGTGTTGTGTAGAAAAAGATTCCTTTGATGATTTATATAACATAAATGTCTCAGGTGTTACATTCTACCCCCCTTAAAATGAATTTCGCCCTCGAAATTCGTCACTTTGTAACAAACAGATGAGGGTACCTCTCCCTCATCATATCCTCAAGCTCCCATGTAGCTTCTTCTAATTGGTGGTTCCTCCATAAAACTTTCACCAATCGAGTGGTCTTGTTTCATAGGACTTTTTCGCTACGATCCAGAATCTCTATCAGTTGTTCTTTATAAGAAAGATCTTGCTCCAGCAGTACAACTTCTGAGCTGAGTACATGTGAAGGATCAGGTATGTATTTTCTCAGGAGAGATACATGGAACACATCATGAACTTGAGAGAGATTCGGTGGAAGCGCCAATCGGTAATCTACCTTCCCAACACGATCTAGTATTTCGAAAGGACCGATATATCTAGGGCTCAACTTCCCCTTCTTTCCAAATCTCATAACCCTCTTCCAGGGAGATATTTGTAAGAACACTTTATCACCCACTTCAAACTCTAGGTCTTTCCTTCGGTTATCGGCATAACTTTTCTGTCGACACTGAGCTGCTCTTATGTGTTGTTGAATAGATCTGACCTTTTCTGCCATTTCATCAACGACATCAGGTCCTAATAGATTTCTTTCCCCAACTTCATCCCAGCAAGTTAGGGTCCCGCATTTCTTTCCATAGAGAGCTTCATAAGGAGCCATCTGAATACTTGAGTGAAAGCTGTTATTATATGAAAATTCCACGAAAGGTAGGTGTTTATCCCAACCACCTTTGAAATCCATAGAGCAAGATCTCAACATATCTTCTAGGGTTTGAATTGTTCTCTCAGACTGACCATCTGTCTGAGGATGATAAGCAGTGGTGAAACTCAACTCTGTATCCAGAGTATGCTGAAGACTTCACCAGAACTTCGAGGTAAATCTCGGATCCCGATCAGATATAATAGAAAGTGGTACTCCATGAAATCTTACCACTTCCTTTACATATATCATGGCAAGCTGATCCAGAGAGAAATCCTATCTAATAGAAATGAAGTGTGCAGACTTTGTAAGACGATCAACTATGACCCAGATAGCATTATTGCCTTTGGATGGTTTAGGAAGTCCTGTGACAAAGTCCATAGTGATGTTTTCCCATTTCCATTTGGGTATGGGTAATGGTTGTAACATCCCCTTAGACTTCTGTCTCTCAGCTTTAACTTGTTGACAAACCAAGAATCGAGAGACAAATTCAGCAACAACTCTTTTCATGCCATCCCACCAGAAGTACTCTTTCAGGTCCCTATACATCTTCGTGCTTCCAGGATGAATAGAGAATGACGAACTATGAGCCTCATCCAGCAGCTCCTCCTTTAATTCGGGGATGGGAGGAACACAAACCCGATTCCTGAACTTTATTATCCCATCACAATCATGGTTGAATTTAGGAACATTTCTCACCTTCTTTTGTAACTCGACATCTTCTTTCTGTGCCTCTTTAATCTTCACATGTATAGATGGTTGAACAGTCATTTGAGAAAGATATGATTTTTCCCCTTCCATTATAATTCCAAGATCCATCCTTTGTAAATCCATAAATATTCGATCTTTTGTGATCCTCATCATGGATAAACTAGCATGGTCTTGTCGACTTAATGCATCTTCCACCTTGTTTGCTTTCCCAGGGTGGTAATGGATTGAGTAGTCGTAATCCTTAATCAGATCCAACCATCTTCTTTATCACATATTCAGCTCCTTTTATGTGAAAATATACTTTAAACTTTTATGATCAGTATATTTATCACACCTTTCACCATAAAGGTAATGCCTCCAAATCTTTAATGTAAAGATTACTGCAGCTAACTTTAAATCATGTGTTGGGTAATTTTGCTCATGGATTTTCAACTGTCGTGAGTCATAAGCTATCACCATATCATTTTGCATAAGAACACACCCCAATCCCTTCTTGGATGCATCACTATAGATCACAAACCTTTCTCCACTTCAAGGAAGTGTGAGCATAGGTGAACTGGATAACCTTATTTTCAACTCCTTGAAATTATCTTCACATTCTTCCGTCCAGACAAACTTAACTCCTTTCCGAGTCAACTTGGTGAGTGGATTAGATAATTGTGAAAAATCTTTCACAAAACGTCGATAATATCCAGCGAAACCAAGAAAACTTCGGATCTCAGTTACTGTTGTTGGTCTCGACCATCTTTTGATAACCTCTGTTTTTGCTGGATCCATAGATATCCCCTCTATTGAGATTATGTGACCCAAAAATGAAACTTTTTGAAGCCAAAATTCACACTTGGTAAATTTGTCATAAAGATTCTCCTTTCTCAGGGTCTTCAATATAATTCTCAAGTGATATTCATGTTCTTCCTTGCTCTTTGAATAGACAAGAATATCATCTATAATGACTACCATAAATTGATCAAGATAGTCTCTAAAGACTCTATTCATCAGATCCATGAAGATAGCAGGGGCATTAGTAAGACCAAATGGAATCACTATAAATTCATAGTGTCCATACCTTGTACGAAAAGCCCTCTTTGGTATATCATCCCTTTTGACCCTTAATTGATGATACCCTGAATGAAGATCAATCTTTGAAAAGTATTTAGCTCCTCTTATTTGGACAAATAAGTCATCAATGTGTGGGAGATGATATTTGTTCTTGATAGTGATCTTGTTATGTTCTCGATAATCAATGCAGAGTCTCATTGATCCATCTTTCTTCTTAAAAAATAGAACAGGTGCTCCCCAAGGTGACGCACTAGTGCGTATGAATCCCTTATCAAGATTTTCTTGGAGTTTCTTCTTCAATTCCTGCAACTCAATTGGGGCCATTCTATAAGGTGTCTTCGAAATAGGCAAAGCACCCGGTACGAGTTCTATTGAGAACTCAACTTCACTATTTGGTGGAAGTCCCGGTAATTCCTCCAGAAAGACATCATCAAACTCTCGTACAATGGGCATATTCTTAATAATGAGTTTCTCACCAACCATTTGAGATAAATAACCTTCATTTAGTGGAATCAAGACCCATAAGATGGAAGAAATTTCCACTGGAAGGTTATGTTCATCCTTTCATTGATAGACAATCATAGATTGATCTGGAATATGAAATTTGACTTCCCTTCATTGGAAATTGATATGAGCTCCATATAAAGAAATCCAATCCATGCCAAGAATCACATCAAATTCCACTATAGGAAGGATCACAAGATTTGCAGGAAGCACTTTCCCACAAACTTCGATTGGAGAAGAATTATAAACTTTTGATGCGACTGTTGTTCCATTAGGTGTTGTCACAGCTAACTCAACATCTAATTGTTGAGGTAATACGGTGATACCCTTAGAAAATTCTTCATAAATAAAAGAGTGTGTGGATCCAGAATCAACTAAAACATTTGCTAATTTAGAGTGGATGGTAAGTGTACCTTTCACCACATCGTTATCGTACTCCACATTGCTAGTAGAAATTGCATGTGACTTTCTTTTGTCTTTAGACTTAAGAGTTTGTTGACGTCGACCATCATCATCAACCCTTGGATTAGGGCATTTATTGGCATAATGTCCCATATCCTTACACTTGAAACATTGATGTGTAGTAGGTTCATTCTGTGTATCCCTTCCTTTGTTTGCATCATTAGACATCTTCTTCCGATCATCGCGGCATTCAAATGCCCGATGACCTTCCTTTCCACATTTGAAACATTTACTTTTCCCTTTATGACAACTCCCTCCATGTTTCTTTCCACACATTGAGCATAAGGGAAAGCTCATCTTCTTTTCAGTGTGCTCTTTAGATTTTCCTTTGAATTCCATTTTCCTCTTCTTATCAAACCCATATGACTGATGGGTTACTCCAATCTTCATCTCGACTTTGAGATCACATCAAACGATTTCCTTGTAGCTATTGAAGTCCCTTATGGCTAACGCCCTTCGAAGACTTGGTTTTAAGCCACTAAAGAATTGATCGATCTTACTCTCAGGTTGGATAATAATACCAGAAGCGTACCTTGCAAGTCTTGTAAAATTTGCTTCATAGGTACCAACAGATTCATCATCCTTTTGCTTCAGTTCAAGAAACTCTTTCTCCGTCTTTGTTCGGAGAATACGAGGGAAGTACTTGAAAAATAAGTTCTTGAACTAGTCCCATTCCATGGACTCAATTTCATCCCTTTGCCTCGTATTCTTAATAAGATTCCACCATTGATCAGCATCACCTTTCAAACTATACACTGCTAAGATGACTTTATCATGCTGAGAACATTGAAGAACTGAAAATATCTTTTCAGCAGTACTAATCCATTGTTCAGCAACTAATGGATCAGTAGACCCGCTGAATGAAGGTGGACGCTGTCTCACGAAGGATTCAACAGAATGTTGCTCCTTCCTTTGCTCGTTTGGAAGTCCTGCATGATTCATAGCTTGAGAAAGTTGTGTGAGCATGGCTACAAGATTTTTCATTCCAGCTCACATAACATTTGGTTGCTCAGGGGGACAATCATTTCATTTCCCGTCGCATTCCGCATTAACACGGTTCCTTCGGGTTCCCGCCATTGACAAAAACCAAGAAGAATAGTGTGAGCAACACTAATTATAATAGGAAAACCACATAATCAAGAATAAAATTTCACACTTAAGGTCTTATCCTAGGTTATTCATGGTCATTTCTAAAACACTAATATTGTGTTCTATGCTTATACTTATCCTTAGGGTTCTTACTAAGTCTTTCACATCCTAGTTTCCAAAGGTTGACTATACCTTTCCTCTGATACCAACTATAATGACCCATACTTTAAATAAATTGTTAATACTTCAAAATTGAATCATACTTATTACAACATATAACAAAACCACAAAAGGACCGTATAGGTATATTGTCTTTATAAACTGGGAAACATAAACAACTGGTTCATAAAGCGTCTACACTGTCTCCCATTTATTTCTTTATATCTATAGTCCCTTTTGGCATATATTACTTAATAACCTTCTTCCTGACCTGGGGAAAGAAAACATACAAAAGGGTGAGCTAAAATGCTCAGTAAGGGTAAACAAAAGAAATATCAATCACATCATATACATAAGTACATAACTTTTGGAAATCTTATCCTGCAAAAGAGATCAAAATTTCATAACATGGGATAAATCATGGCAGTGAAATGTAATCACAATAATCATAACTTAAAACATGAAACATTGTGGCATACACACATAATCATAGAGAATCATATCTTATTAGTCAAGACTCATTTCCAAGACTATCTTAGTGGAAAAAGTCCATTTCTGAACCGAGTTACCCTCGTTTCAATCCTGTTTCACTGAACCGGTATAACCTATCGTTCCAGCCATGTCTATCACATGAGATATAAAATCTTTACCCAATGCATTGGAGGGAGATATAGGTCCCACCCATCTCATAATGATACCATTCTTATTTGTGCCACAAAATCATAAACCATACATCATAACATAACCCATGTAATAAAAATGGGAATCTTAAACATCATGACATCATAAAACAATTCATATAAGATAAAGGAATTCATAAATATATATCCATAACAACATAATCATATCAATGTAATAATAGGGATATAAACAGAACCCTATATTATCTTAGATGGAATATAATTTTGATAAAACACTTGAACTCCATTCTTGAGGAAAATATCATTTCTACTTCAAAAACATTTTCCATTCTTAACATGTCATACAATTTTAAAAGAAGTTGATTAAAAATAAACTTGAAAACATGTAAAGGAAGCTTCTTGGAAATAATTTTTTAAAAATCCATTCATGCCGTATAAGTTAAAGAAACATTCTTCTCGTACTTTTTTCGGAAAAGTCAAAAAGTACCTCATACGAAAAACGACAAAAGATTCATTTCATATCTTTCACTATAAACTCACCAAAGGGTAAAACTGGATTTAAACAATTGTAGGTGGATGGAAATAAAATTACATATTGAGGAAACATGGACGTGGATGATAAAATACACCCCAGTACATACCAAAGTATAAACAATCTCAGATAAAAATGAGATTGTGATATTTCCCTTACCTTAGATCCGATATGCTTTGTACATGCCCGAACCTCCTGTATAATGATTTAAATAATGTTATTGACTTATTCCAGAATCATACATATTTTTATGATATCATATTTGGTCATATTCTTAGCTTCTTAGTAGTAATATTTCATTGCTACTTGTTATTCGGGTGTTTATAACTTTTTGTTCTTATGCGTGTTTTGTCGAATAAATTATTATTCTTCTCTTAAGGTTATAGATAACTAATTTCCTGAAGGATTTTAGTGTAATATATATCATATTCATTCATTCAATTAATTTATATAATCATTATGAAATGAAGATCATGTAGAACGAGTTGCATCACATCGTGGAGACGGTATTCCGTACGTACGCACGAGTGATGATATCATTCATATGATCGTGGATTTTTTTTGGAGTGTGTGTATACTATTTCAGAATCAGTATCACTTTATAATAGTCATATATTGTCATTATATACACCATTATACCCATCCAAGTAAGGTGGTGGTGGAAAATAGATTACACCACGGCGTGGAGACGGTATTCCGTACGTACGCACGCGCGATGGTTTCTTTTTACGTAGGATGGATAGATTGAGAAATAGGGTTTTTTCATAATTATAATAACATATCAGTATATTAGTGATACTGATGTTATTACTTCATAATGAAACAACTAAAGAAGAAGAAGTGGAAGAAGAAATAATGATGAAATAATCGGTAACGGACATTATCGCTTCTTTGAAGTGCTTCTTTGAGACCTCCTTTTAGGGAACTAAAATGGGTTTTTGAAGAAGACCATAACCTCTATGATGTTTCTAGGGAAGTGGAGAGAAGAAATTGGCAGGGGTTGGCCGAGCTTGAAGGCTCATTGTGGTGTGAGGAAGAGGGGGAGGAGGTGCCCTTTTATAAGGGAGGAGAGGGGCACCTTTGGGATAACTAAAAATATTATTTTATTATAAAGTCATGTTCGGTTTTAAATAGTTTCAAATTGATTTATTTCAAGGATAAGGTAAGGATGGATCGAAATCCTTTCATCAAATAGAATTTAGACAAGTTTAGGTTCCTATATTAACCTTATCATTTAGATTTATCATTAAGTTAAATAAGTTTACTTTTACCGTGTCTTCTTGTGTTCTTATACTATAAGGTTAATAAACTTACTATAAGCAGACAAACGAACCCCAAGTTGTTTATTATTAATATATATAACCTTATCTAAGTCATTTGTCCGAGCCTTATATTTTTAGAAATAAAATAACAATTACTAATATAATATATTTTTTAAAAACTATTTTATGTCAATTTTGACAATATTTAGTAATTGATTTTTGTGGAAATCATAACAGAATTATTAGTTCGAAAAAAGTTAATTAAATCAATAATAACATGTCATATTAACCTATAAAATTAGTGGAATTCATAAAAAGTCTCAAATTACATTTATTTTGATGTTTATAACATTGATTATGTAAATATTTCATTAATAAGATAATTATTGCATCATCTTTGTGTCATAAATAAATTAAATTATTTAATGTCTAAAAATTACAAATAAAATACCATTATGTAGGAAATATTTTTAACTTTATAATGAATATTTATAGTCGAATTTATCTTATGTATAACCCGATATTAAAAATTATTTACTTATTAAACTTTGATTTTATCTATTTTAACCCTTCTTTAAATAAATTAATAATAAATGTCCAAATCTAATCCAAGTGGGCCTAAATAGTCATATTTTATTCCTAAGTTTGTTTTTGGTCGAATTACACTTATCCAATAGAATTAGGACATGTGTTAGGGGAATAATAATATCATCTTTACCCTTAATTACCCTATTTACTTTTAATCGTGGTAAAAAAAGTAAAAAGTTACTATTCACCAAAAATTATTTTCATCTCATTGAACCACATTTTAATCCTTGATATTAACCGTGTCTCTCGAATTTTCAAAATTCCGCTCACAGAAGCGGTAAAATTAAGTTTTATGAAAAATTCTGTTTTTTAACTACCACTTAGTGGTTTAACTATTCATCAAAAATTGAATGTTTTCAGAAAAATACCAAAATTTCACCCTAGGCTAATTTCGATATTCCGAATCCAAAAATGAAGTCCATTTTGAAAAATAAAATTTATAAAATTTTAAAACGTGGTTATTACTATTCATAACGGCTAGTTTTAATAATATTTTAATAGCATATCGTTGTTTAGTGAAACTAGGTATTGCGTACCAAGGTTGCGATTTCGTGTAAAGAAATCCAAGCAAGTGTTGTGTAGAAAAAGATTCATTTGATGATTTATATAACATAAAAGTCTCGGGTGTTACAACAAGAGTGAGTCCTTTGTAGATGGTCAATACCTCTGGTGCACATTCATTGTTAGTACAGGAACCTCCAGGTGAGCACATGGGAGAGGGAGGCATAAATGTGTGCTCAGTAACCCCACTTGTTCACTTAGTTCGAGTTGTAGTTTATGGGGACGTAAAGTCCTAAGGTGCAGAGAATGTAATGTCCCATAATTTCCATGTAATTTTTTTTCTTAAATACATGTAAATTTTACGAGTCCGTGAAATTTGACGGTGCATGATTCCGAGGCCCGGAGTTCCCTGAATCAATTTCAAAAGGTTTTTTCGGGTATGTTCATTAAATGTACAAGCGGGTTTTTATAACATTAGAAACCGGTGATCGGAATTGTAATCTAAGGGAACCATTGAACTCGTAGCGCCAATATTTTCTTAAGGAGACTTTCACCTCGAGAGTATTTGGTCAAGAATAAAAGTAAGTTTTTTGGTATTTAGTGAATGAATTAAAAAAAATAAAGTTTGGTAGCTTTATTTTTATTTTTTGGTTAATACCTTCACTTGGAAGTTGGAAGTTGGAAGTGTGGGGACCACCTGACCATAACCTCCCATTAGAGGTTATGGTAGTGGGGCCCACCTGAACCTAACCTCCTGTGAGAGGTTTTGATGTGGGACCTACCCAAGACTAAACCCCCTTAATAATGGTGGGAGAGGAGGACCTCTCAAATCCCCTCATTAATGAGGGAGATTCTCTCCACCCCCACCTTTAATGTGCCAAATTCTCCTCTTTAATTTATTATGCCAACCTCATGAATTAATTAAGTGGAGAAAAATTAATTAATTCACCCTTTTTGAATTCTTATTCCAACAATAGATTTTATAATATATTACCTTGGATACCGTTTCTTTTGATTGGAAAAAAGTTGAAAAGGAGGATTAGAGCTTCTGAGAGAAAAGATCACGCCAACAAAGAATGAAGAACACTCCCAAAAATGAATGCCTTTGACTACGAAGAACGATCTCCTTCGAACATCATCCACAGACTCCTACCGAAGTGGGACGTCTTCGACCGACCTTCCCTCCTCATCGTTGTCAATGAACCAATGCACGAGCTTGGGATTGGAAGTGTGCGGCGGACATGACAAATGACGACAACTCCCTCTTCTTCCCCGCGACTCTGTCAACGAAGAATGATCATGGTTGGTGGGTTTACTTGCATTTTAATACTTTCATGATTTATCTTTTGTGGATTGGGAAAGAATCATTGGAGAGGCTATAGAATTGGAAGTTCATAGCTCTCCTTCCTTGATGTACAGATTGTTATCACCCTAAATGCGGAGGGTGCGTGCCAAACTAACATGGCCTGACTCCCTCTGTCAATCTATTTTTTGTTGTTATTTGGAGAGGCGATGAAATGATGAGGTGACAGAGGTAACATGCAATGAACGCAATACCCGCAGACTCTGCACCCCGCGCCGCCATGGCGGCGCTTCGGCCGAACCGGCTCCTGGCCTACCGCGTGCCCCTGACGAACCCTGCCGGCCCTCACCACCCGGCTCCCTACTGTCGCCGGACTAACGTCCCCCCTAGCCGAACCCCACTGGCCCACGCCTCCTAGATCCCAGCCGCTGCTGGCTTCCCGCGCACCCCGGCCGAACCACACTGGTCGGCACCACCCCGCTCACAGCCGCCTCCGGCCACCCATGTCTCGCGGCTGAACCGTGATGGCCCACGCCTCCCTGCTCCTGGAATCTACCAGACCCCCGTGTGCCCTGGCCGAACCGCTCCGGCATGCTTGCCCCATGCACGCCGCGCTGCCACATGCCGAACCGGCCTCGGCCATCCTGGCCGAGCCGCCCAAGCCGCACCCCTCGCGATGCTGGCCGAACCGGCCTCAGCCATCTGAACCGAGCTGCCCGAGCCACGCCCCTCGTGGCACTGGCTGAAATGGCCTCGGCAATCTAGTCCGAGCCGCCGAGCTGCGCCCCATGCGTGCCTGGCCGAGCCGTCCTTCCGCGCCCATCGCGGTGCCTCCGGGCCGACCAGCCCATACACGAACCTACGGCCAGTCCACACCCTCGTGAATGGTCTTCTCGCTCATACTACTCATGGCCTTAGTGGCCTATTGGGCCATGGATAACCCGAACCATGTTCTCCTAGACTAAGTTGGGCGGGGTCGGTCTGACCGGGTCTGACCAGACCCAGGCCCACTATGACCCTTTACTTTCTTTTGGCCATATCTTCAGCATCGATCGTCTGTTTGGAAAAACATTCAGCGTCCCTGATATTCTTTGAGGTCGAGGGTCCGTTTGTGTATACCCCATTGGTGTTTTGGGTGTAGTTGAGATATGGTCAAGTTGGATCGAGCGCGAATCCAACTGGGCCCCTGGGACTAAAAGGCTAACAAATTACATAAGGGGTGTCCGATTGACGCGATACATGTTGTGTTGAGACCCCTATGACATGGCAGACATTTGGGATACTTCTTAGTGAGACTTCCGGGTAGATGATGTATCAACACTCGACTTGAGATTCCGACCATCCCGGACTGAAGTGTGGTTTGTGCAGGAACCCTATGGCTGGCTGATTTGTGATAAAGAGATCCTACATGGGTTCGACTAATCTCTGACTACTGTTCCAGGATCCTTCTTGGGTTTGACAGCTCTGACAACTATTCCATGATCCTATGTTGGTTTGACAACTCTGAATACTATTCCAGGATCCTAGGTGAGTTCGACAACTTTGATTACGGTACCAGGATCCTATGTGGGTTTGATAGAGTTGCTGATTCAGTGGATACATCTAATCATCTCTATATCTCTACATATGATGTATACCTGTATGAGCTAAGTCACCAAATTTTATGTTTACCTCATGATTGAGATGGATTACTTGATAACTTCGGTGTGTGTATGGGAATATACCTATGTTGGGGTATCTATTGATTTTATACTTTGTGGTTTGTCATTGTTGGATTTTGTGAGACCTTGAGGATTTTGGGGTCCCTACTGAGTATCATTATAATCACCACTGCACGAACAATTCCCACACCTCGTTGTGTTGGATACAAATGACAGACAGCGCTGACCAAGGCTGAGAGTAATAGGATTGGATGGTACCCGGGGTGGACCTTATGGTGTGATGGTACACTGAGGAGAAGGATGGACCTAGAGTGGTGAGGAGGCGATCTTTACCTACCCTTCAGGTAGGACTCTCTGAGGACATTCCAATGGCTATTTATTTGTTTTTACTCATTTTTACATGTTATAAAAGAAAATTCCTTCCCTGTTCTAGGGAATTATTCCTTTGGTGTTAGTTTCCAGCCCCTAGTCTATGGTAGGTGGGCTTGGGGTAGTCCCGGCACGGGCCACAGGGTGATGGTCGTGAAAGTATGTGTAAAGAGGGAGGTGGTTGTATTTTTATCATGATTGGTTAACATTCAATAAGTGAATAATGAGTACTAAAACCTAGTTTACATATTTAATTGACTCAATTATTATGTGAAAATGTGATAAGGACACCATTTACTTTTTGTTGAGGATTCAAATACATATCTAAGGATATGAAGTAATTTTACTCATTTTTTATTGGTTTAATAAGGTTTCACACTTACTACTAGTTATAGATATAAAGATTATTAATGAAATAAGTAAATTATAATTATGGGATACTTTTCAACATCCTGGAGTTCTAGAGATCATCATTTCAAATAGTTATATTTTTTATATTCTACCTTTATAAAAAGATTTATTGGGAATTAGGCACTCAATTTAAATCCTATTCAATATACCATCCTATAACTATTTGATAACATGAGTGTATGATTTTGGTTTTATAAGAAATTATTAGATCACATATTCTTGATTTTTGATACATATTGGGAGAATTATAATAAACAAGTAGTGTATTAAAATAATAATTTATCACGTATACCTATAGATGAAACCCTTTGGGGAACTATATAGCAAGACATTGTGATCATATGTTTATAGTATCGAGGAGGTGGAAGAATCAGAACTGGACTGAATCCTATGTTAGATACATTAGGGAATATTTATGTCATTATAAAGGGGTTAGTGACTGAAAGGAGAAGTAAATGATCATATATAGATAAATAATTATAACCTATTATGTTCATTGTAGGATATCACATATTCATAAGAGTTTCACCCCAGTTGGTAACCCCGATGTTAGGGAAGTAGGTGAACATAACACTCAGATAAATGGGATAACTCATGATATTATATGTATCAATATTGTATTTTACCTATTGGGTGATCCTATAATATATAATTCTATAAATGATGTATGTCATGTATGATACATTTAGACGTAAAATGTGGATACCTTTAATTTTGTTAGTGCTAATTATTTTGAATTGTCGAGTGATGTTTTATTTAAGAAGAGACTCACCGGTATAGTTAACCAAAGTGGTATGTAATCAATGAAATAATGGTTCCAAATTTTTATATATATAGGTGGAAAAATTATTTAGGATGATACTTTGGAGTTGGATATCGATTTGAAAATTTTAGTGGCATGCAGTTTTTTCCAATTAAGTTTTTAGCACATCTTGAGGATGTTAAGTTATATAGTGCATAGTTTTTATCTCCTTAGTGAATTAAAGATTAATTTTAAATTTAATGTTATATAATTCATATCTTTTTTGTCTTGTTTTTTTGATAAAAATTATTGAATTAGATTATAATTTATGTTTTAGTTAACAATGGTTTTGGATAAATGTTTTATAGAATAAATGATACCACCAAGTTCCCAATATCCTGATTCTCTATACTAATAAGGGTGGTAAAAATGATTTAATATGTAGTATGTGCACTACATGATTATTTTCATCCCTTAGTTGGGAATCTAGTGGTCAAATGGTGATCCTTGTGGGAGAACTAGGCTCCCATTAGCCTCATGAGTGGGTTTTGTTTTTAATTTCAATAAAGCTAAATTTTAAGATTTGAATTTTTTAACTCACCCCCACTTCTATAATTTATCCATTAAAAAATTCACACTCCATTATCCTCTCTTCTCCTCACTCCCATGTGGATTTTCCCCCATTCTTGGTCATATTCTATAAGTGTCTGTCATTTTAGATCACTCTTATAATCCATTCCATTTATTATTTTTCTCAATGAATCATCGTTATTCTTACTAAATAGATAAATTGGTTTATTTTCTTAATTTTGTTTATTTTAGTTGTTTGGGGTTGATTTAGTAAACCATTTTTTATGAATGGACTTCAAAATCAAGAAAAGTGGCCCCTAGATTTTTTTTCTTTTTTTTATTTGAGTTTATTGAATATTAAATAATATGATTATTTAATCGTGGTTGAAAAATAACTTTAAGTGTCCTGAATTGGGTTCCATGCATCATATAGTTACGAGAGAGGATCACATTTCTATAGTAGATCCTCTGATAATTATACTTGTTCCCATGGTCATCGATGACTATGTGGATCATAATAAGTGTAGATAAACATTCGTATTGGAACCCACATTGTATGTACTTGATAAAAATTATGATATAATATTATTAGAGGCCCCCTTAATGATTCTTTTACAAAGTTGATGTTTTTACATGTGATAACAATGTAATTATAATAGCTTTATTATATGATTATTGTTTTTTAATTTGAGATATATCATGTTTATAATGACATTAGATGTTAAAATATCTGGTTATACATTTTTAAGAGTTCATAGCATTGATCTATGTATGCTTAGGTGTACCAAGCTTGGGGAATGGGCATCTTAGGGTTTGTATTGGTTCACGTAGGGAAACAATTTTTGTGTGATATTCCACCATTAGTTATGATTGATGATAACCAATCCACCAAATCATTGAGTTGTGTTTGGTTATGAACAATTCACCATTAATTTTTTTTTGGATAGTTATAACACATTTACAATTGGTAATAGGTTTGATACACTACATTCATATCATAACATTAATTTTATTATAATATATTTTCCACTAGAAATATAAGATTACATACCTAATCTGGTAAAATATTGATACTCTATTTATCAAAAATTTGTGATTCCCAAGAGTAGGACACATATATAACAACCCATTGTTATTTGGAGTTTTTGTTGGATGTTTCCTAAGGATTCCATGATTGTTATGTAATTAAATTGCGGGAGAATATGTCCCATATAACTTCATCAATTGATGTAGGAATGATCCCTCATCGAGGCATCATATTCTAAATCACAATGACATGAAATGAATTTTTATTTCTGGTTTTTATCATTCCCTTATTAGATTTTAAAGGTTCCAATATATACTTGATTTATTTAGATACACTCTTTGTGGTGGTATACTGAGTATATTGATTATACCCTTCACATGAACCTTGTTTAATGTAAAGAAACCATGATCGATAATAGAGTTATTGAAATGTTATTGTTGGTTATGTGATGATTTGGAGTTAGATATAAGGGTTTGGGAGATCGAATTTAATAAGTCCTTGGATCATTTTTTTATCTATTTAATTATTTAGTTTGAATTAGGTATTTCAAGTGATTGATAAACTAGTGATCTTGAATATAATTTATGACTGTATGAAATTTCATGGGTTGTGTGTTGTGTTTTGGAATGTGGTTCAATATTATAGTTATTCATTTACCATAATGGTCATATTATTTGGTTATGTTTTAGGACTTTTATATATATTAACTCACTATAATTTATGGTTATATGATTAATGATACAATCTCCCAATGAAATGAATAAACCCTCATCTCCAGTTACTAGCCTAAAACAAAAGGGGAGATATGACTATTTTCATATGGTGACTAGACATGGGATTAAAATTGGTGTCTAATCTTAGGAATTTATAGATATATTTTTTTATTTTATTTTTATTTATTTTTTTGGATACGTTTTTTTATTTGAAGGGAAAATACCTCACAAGATTGTGACCATACACCTTTAGTGCATGTTATTGACCCTTGTCTGATTTGAGGTAGTATTTTGGGATTATAATTATCATCTTCATTGACTATGTGTAGGGTTTTGGTATGTTCTGGTCACGATATAATAGTAAAAAATCCTTTTTTTCACTCATATAGTCTAATTTATGTTTTATTTGGAGGTTATTATTAATTATACAACATAAGAATCACCCTTGACTACACCCTTAGTGACAGTAACCTAAACATATCCTCTCTTTTATTATCATTATATTAAATTATATCTTAATTAATATAAAATACACACTATATTATACAGATAATGAATTTACTCAATTATCATGAATGATTAATTATTTATTAGACATATGATAGTTCGATTTTTTAAAAGGTCAGATTTTAAAAATTAAAAGTTATTTTATTTTTTAGTTACCCTTTATTGATTTTGGGTTTTTTATTTAATTATGTATTATAAGTATAAAAATATGGTTTCAAAATGATACATTCCTTAATTATCAACCAATGTTAGGAAATAATTGTTACATCATAATTTGATTGTTTTTCTTGATACCTTTACAAGGATCCATGGATCTCAATGACCCATCCAAGGTATTAATTTTTTTCTATTTGATGAATAAAAGAAGGTGAAATATAAAAAATTTCTTTATTTGTTTTTCCCTTTTCATACAAAGTGATTAAATATTCATTGTTTTTTATTATCAATAGAAAGTCAAAGAGTCTTGAAGGTTTCACTTTTTTTAAGGAATCCTATGACATTTGTTTCTCATGTATTTTTAGTGGAGAGATTTTTTTCAAACCTCCATTTTCACCTAGGTCAAAAATACACTATTATTTATATTTCCCATAATTTTAATATCCATGAAACTGCATCGGATAACATAAATTTCCCTTAGTACAATGTTATTTTTATGTATATATATAATTTTATTTTATATAGGTCCAAAATGTCTTTTCTAATGTTAGTGGTTAAAACTAAGATAATTTAAGTTTAAGGATATATATTTATAAAACTATATTTATTATAAAATAACGTCATTGTAATTATTCTCAAAATAAAATTTACCTTAGCTGTGAATTATATATTGATTTTACTCTGGCCTATTACTTAGTTTCATGGTCTGTTTTAGATATTTTTCCAAGATCCATTAAATTTCACTATAAATTTATTAAATGAATTATCAATTGTGTTACCTCATACCATTACTCTATCATGATTAATGGTGAAATTATTGGGTAATTCCCTTAGAAGAAGGGTTTATTTTAAGGCAGCCACCTTTCTGTCATTCCCTTCATTCCCATTACGGAATATCTATCCAAAAAATCAAAGAAAATATAAAATATTTTAAAGATTTATATTTTATCTTAAATTTATTTAGATTAACATTTCTAATGTCAAGTTTTATAATGACCATTTATTATTTTTGAGTGCAAATAATTGTTTAACTAGGACATTGTTTAATTATACTACCATGTTTAGTAGTTTTCTTTAGATTTTCACCAAAGAGATGAAAGGATTTTTTTTTGTATTCCAAGGATTTATGGAGAATAATTTGTAAAAATGACAAAGTTTTTTATGGAATACTCTCTATAAAATATTTAGGAGTCCCTCTCTTTTTTAGAGGCCTTTTTCTTTTGAAAAATCTATAATTGCTGGAAAAAATCCCCTCATATAATTTTTCATGTAATTTATGATTCCTGAGCTATATAGGGAGAGTGGTTCTAGTTAAAGTGGCAATGAAATCTATTATTTTATATTTGGTTCATATTATTACCTTTCCCAGAACTGTTCTTAATATAATTAATTCTCCATGTCGGGGTTTTATTTTGTCATGGAAGGAGGATTATAGAAAATATTTGGATGTATGTGACAATATAAATCTTCTAATAAATTTTAGTAGTGTTGGAATCAGTTTTTCATTGAAAAATAATTATTTTCTTATGACTGAATAAAATTTTAAAACGATTTATATGAAATAATATTTTCTATTTCATGAGATTCCCCATTATTTTATTCATGTATCATTCTTTGATGTATTCCCAGTAATGTATGCTTTTTATTGGAATTGAATGAGATTCAAAATCATAATAATTATTATTTTATTTATATCAATTTTATTGAAGATTAGATTAGGTGAAAATGAATGTGAACTCAATTTAATATTATATCTAATCAGGAAATTATTTCTATGTTTTAATTAGGTGAAAATAAAAAATTGAACTTTGTTTTATGGAGCCCGTTAGTTACACCCAATCATAGGTTTATTTTGTAGTGGCTTTCTCTAAATTAGTTTCACTGATAGGTGAAATGTTCTATATTTACTAACATTGAATCCATTTTATTCTCGGTATATATTTTTTTCCTAAAACTATAGATCATGTATTTTTTAATGTTTTGTTCCATCCAATATAAATTTTTACTCAATAGTATCATACATTCATTGATGCCTATTGATGGAAGGAATAATTTTTATTTATATTATTTTGAATAAATAAGGATTTTCATTAACATTTCATCATGTCTGTTGAAGTTAAATTATTTTGGAAACCAATCAAATCTAAAAATTTATAAACATTTATATTTTATCTTCTAAATATATATTTTATGTTAAGAGTATTCTAAATGAGATTTATTTCACTCTATTAAAGAAGATTCTAATACTAACTATGATAAATAATACTCATTAAAATATAACATGAACCAAATGTCTTAACTTTCCATTTATTTAATAAAAATTGTGTTGGAAGTTCATATTTTATATGTTGTATTGGATTTTGTTTCTAATGGAGGAATGCAATATTTGTTTTCTAGAGATCAGCCTCATGATGTCCCTTATTTTTGGTTTTGTCAATGTGTTTGTAGTTATAGTGTTGACCATGATTTGGAAATGGCATTGTATACTCCTCTTCTTATAAGCTCTTGAAATTCCTATAGTGCTCCTTCAACGATTCTGTGACATCTAGTACTAGTAGATTGATAATGGAATATTTATTTTATTTTTTGGTTTATTGAATCTCATAGTGAATTAGATGTTCTAGATAATCTCTTTTTATGTATTTGTGTTTTAGTTCCCTTGTTTTATTGATTATTCATGTTGGGAAAAAACCATTGGTGTCTTTTATTTGACAATTTCATGGTTTTCGTTTGATGTTTGATCTTACCAGCCATGATGTATTTTATATCAATGTTGATCTTCCTTGGTATTTGGGGGTGGGGGGGCTCGGGTATGATCATGAGTCTCCCTTTGATTATTTTTCAGAGTTTTTTATACATTATTTACACCTTAAAAAAAATCACTTTACTCAAAAAAAATACATCTCATAAACCCGTAAGAGTAAATAAAAAACTTGGAGAAGTTCAAAACTATATAAAATGATTATTCAATTTCAAAAGATAAATATAGATTTAATATCATAAGATATTTTCAAAACTAATTTATCAAAAAAAAATTATAATATTATCTATATAAATAGGTTTTCGTGAGTGAAATTTCATTATAGTAATTTACAAGATATATTTTTAGATTTGATATATAGTAAATGATTATTGATACAAAAATTTCATTTACATGTGATTATTGATTCATATATAACAAAGGATAAAAAATAAAATAAATTTTAGTGAAATTAATAAGATTATTATCAATATAATTATTAAATAATTAAGAAGATAATATAAAATAATCATGATATTTATTGAAAAAAAACAATTTATTTCAATCGTTAAATCAATACAATTTACCTAAATTAAATTTCCATGTAAATTTTTTATTTTTTATACTATTTTTTGTTTATAAAATTATAATTTTAACATTAATAAGTAGACAAAGATAATTTATGTGAAGTTTTATTTTACCATAATGGGATCAAATTACATTTGATGTTCTAAGTAGTATAATTTTTTATGTTAGATTAAATGTTCCACACTATGATTATGAATGATAATATAAATATTATCCTAAAACATTCTTAAAAATATATCATCTATTGGAAGAATATAGATTGATGTTAAAATTATTATTTTCATTGTTGATGATGTTTTAGGAGTTATAGGATCTTTTTATGATTTTTATGTTAATCTTAAAAGTATTGATTAGACAATTAAAATAATAATAATAATAATGTAATGTCTTTATATATTAGTATATAATAGGGTTTATCCTTTTCTATTATATTCTTTAATTATCATTAATATATTAATATTTTAAATAGTTTATAATATGAAAACTATCCTGATATTACATTTTTGGAAATTTACACTTTTACATTCATTTATTATTGTTGTATTCTTAACAAAACTATTTAATTATAATTGAACTCATTGATTCTAAATCACTGGGTTATATAATGATTATAATTATTATTTAAATACATAAGATATGGAAATATTAAATTACTTACATGATTAGGGTCCCTTATAAAGATATTTTTTTAGCCCTGAGATATAAGAATGACTTGTTTCCTTGATTGATTAGAATGATTATGCCACATGAAATATCGTAAATATTTCATTAGTACATAGGGGTTGCATGTTTCCAAATAACACAAGGTAAAAAAAATTACCATATTTGTAACCCTTCATACATTGATATTTTTATTACACATCCCTTGAAGACATTCTAATTTGGGGGTGTGAGAGTATGGTATTAATCTTGCAATGATTTTTTAAACTTTTATAAGATTTGTCCTATTATTCAATAATTTTGACTTTTGGTGCCTTTATTGAGTATGTATGGGGAATTTTATGTCCCTTACAATTATGTTACATGTAATGTTCTCAACTATAAAATTAATGAAATGTGATGTTCCTATTCAATTTTGATAACCATTTCATAGGCATTAAACAATTAATAAGTCAACCTATATAGTCTTGAAATTCTCCATATCCCATTGATATAATTGATGTCATATAAAAAGGGATTGTATGATAACATATTATGTATAATGATATTTCTAGAGTATTTCATTTGGAGATATATGTGTTTTATATAAATCACTCTAAATCACATTTTTATCTGGAGTAGTAATGAAACATTCCTAGTGGTTAATCAAGATTTATTGTTTTAAATGTATAATTTTTAATTATTTTCAATGTTATAAATGCTAGTGGGTTTTCTCATAGAGTCTTTTTATATAAAAATTTAATTTTGGTGTAATATTTTTATAAAGTATTTAGATTTTGAATTAGAGTTTGTCTAAAATTTTCTTTAGTTTTAACCAAAATGGGTTTTCGTTATAGAATCATAAATAAATATAGATATATATATATTGTAATAGAATTTGGAAATATAAAACCTACTAAGAGGATTTAGTGAATTCTGGTAATTGAAATCTGGTTATGCACTAGAATCAATCATTTCATATAGTTATATGCATTACATCACAACATGAAATATTTTTATATTATGGAAAATTATATGTGATATCTTATTATGTCATATATGATCACAGAAAAATAGAATATCATTTTTATGTGATTTTTCTTAGTATGTTCATCTATAAACAACATATTGTGATTTATAGCATGGATCATAACTTTTTTAAATTAATTTTTTTAAAATTTTTAATCAATAATGAAGCTTGGAATGAAATAAAAATTTACATTAGAATAAGTTATATTATATATTTACTCAATAACAGAGTTTATTAAATGCTTAAAATATATTTTAATATTAATGTTTTCCTTAATTATATGAAGAAATAATATAAAATGAGTTATGTTCCTTATTTTAAATCACAAGTGTGGTAATCACATTAGTGAAATTTGTCTTTTATTTTTAATAAATATTTTAATTAAAAGTGTTACCATACTTTGAAAAGAATTGTTTATTCTAAATTTGATATATGATTCAATTATTAGGTGGATTACCTACAATGTCAATAGTAATTTAGCTATATCTTTGAGATACACATCTAAAAAATTAAAAGTAAAAAATTTATCAGTATTAAAGGGTCTTTTATTTATTTATATTTTATTTTTCATAAACATAGCTAGATAGATACTGGTTTTTTGATTTTTTTTTCCTTTTAAAACCTTTTGATCTTTGGGGTTTTATATAAACCAGTCAATGACAGCATCTTTAATTACCTTTTAATATCCATTATAACACTCTTCAATAATGATGCATTTTTTCATGTGTTTAGGCTACAGTCCTTTTAGATATATACACATTTTAATGACTAATGTTATACTTGATTGTTATATTTTGGTTCTTCCAAGAGATTTATCTTGGGTATATGATTTTTCATCTTTATCGATTTTATCATTTCTTTCATTTCTTATAAAGTCAATAATGTTTCTATGGGAATTATTTCTTTTATGAAAGTGAAACTATGATTAGAGAATATAATTCCTTGTTTTTTTTACTAATTTACAATTTTTAATTAATAATTTTTAATATCTCAATCGTATATGAACCATTAATATAATTTATATTATTTTTTTATTATAAATCACATATTTTTTTATTCACAATGAATCGCATGTTTATATTTATAAAATTTATTTTTGAATCAATGTAGTGAATTTTTTAAATATTTTTTATGATGAATATTAAATTTTTAATTCAACGATATATAAATTTGTAACAACTATTACTCTTGTGATTTATTAAACATGATTCAATGTTAGTTTCTAAAATAAATTTCCAAAAGAAATTGTATTATTGTTAGAATGATTACTATTATGGGTTATATAAAACTTAAAATAGAAACATTTAATCGTGAAAATGATTTCAATTTATGTAATATTCATCATTTTCATTATTAATTCAAATGTTATATATTTATGCTTTTCTAGATATGTAAAATAATGGTAACCCGAAATATATTTATGGATGGTTCTATATATCATTCATTAATGTATTCTCCTATACTATTGAAAAGACTTTCAATCCACAATTTCTATTTTTAAGACATAGGTAAATGGATGAAATTTTTTATTAGACCATTAGTTCACACATTTAAATTATATATGAAAATATTTATAAGCCTTTATTTTTGGATGGTAGGTTGTATTATAAATTATGATTTTACACCTTTAATATTTAACCTAGAACCAAAATATATGATTTTTTGAAATTAAATGAAAAGGGGGGGAATCATAAAAGATTTTAAAGTGGTTATATATGCAGTTACAAATTTATTTCGATTGATTTTTTCTCTCTATCATTTGGAAAATGGGTTTCAAAATTAATATATCTATTGTTATATTTTTTTAAACCATCTTTTCATTTGATTATAAATAGAATGTTCCCCATCTTTTTTGATAACTTTTTCATCTTCATCAATTAAATGGACCACTAATGAAATTTCTCCACACATTCCATGAGTTTAATGTGTTATTTTTGTACACCGTTTTCATTTATAGATATTATTGGATGTGAAGTTCTTGCTATCCATGAAAAAAAATTCATTCAATCAAGGGAGACAATTTCTCTCGACCTTAGAAATCATATAGGTAGAAAATTTGTATTAAATATTCAACATGAGTTATTTATGCTCAAATTTTTATTTTATTTATTTTTTTCACTTTATTTATATTCCATTTTTCATTTTCACAATTTCGATAGAATTATTGTAAAACATAGTAAAAATTGATTATATTATTTATGCATATTACTTGAATAATTATAATTAGAATAAGCCTACTCTATTCCATATATAAGATTTCCTAATAGGACTCTACTGTATTTCATTTAGTTATTGGTCAACACATCCCTAGTAGTTTTCATACATCGGTATGAGGTCATACCACACTTTATGTATAGACTTTCTGTTAAATTATAATTGTATACATAAATAAATATTGTACCGCCAAATATATTAACTGATTTTTTGTATAATAAAAAATTTACATTACTTATATTTATGTAATTAAAATTTTAACATCAAATTTTGTAATTTGATTCACCATAAAGAAAATAGAAAATTCTCAAGGAGATTATCCATAAAAAAATAATGGTAATCATTTCAAAAGGTCAAAATTATAAATATTATACATCACTACATTAAATATTGAGATTTTTTTATAATTAAGAAGCACCAAATAATATTATCTATGAAATGAGAAAATAAAATGATGATACAATTAATGCTTGGAATCATAAATAATTTCTCTGTCAAACCTATATCCTCAATGGTATAAACAACCATATTTATAATTTTTATTGAACCTTTAAAACTACTAAGAAGTTATCAGTGACATATTATCACAATAATATAAAAAACGATTACAGTTTAATGAAGTTAATTTTGAAAAACATTTTAAAACAAGATGATTGAATTAAAAAATTAGTGAGTCATGTCCAAGAATTCCATGTATTTGTGCATTATATTCACATTGAAAGCATAACATTAAGTGAAACCTTTTAGGTTGTGTATTTTTTAAGAAATTATATTCTTACTGGAATTATTTTATAAATTTTCATAATAAAAATTGAGATTTCACTTGAATACATGATCATGTTGTGGCGGATAGAAGAAGAAAAATATTTTATTAAAAATAATTTGTTAAGAAATCATTATCTATTAGTCAAACATTGTTGAATGTGGATCAAATATTATTAATTAATTGTTCACTAGAAGGGATCGAATCAATGTTCGATAGAATTTAAATATAAAACACTACCACTGCAACAAGCCTTGGAACCAAGAAAAGGATTGTAAAAAACTTATTGGAATATTAATCCCATAAACCCATAATAATGAATATGGATAAGATCTCTAATTAATTTTAATATAATTGTTTTTCTTCCATGGGTTATGAATGAAATATCATTGAAATCTCAAAGTATTCATGCTTTAGAACCAATGTAACTCACCTTGTATATTAAAATAACTAGATTTTATGTACATATTCATCAGCTTGAAGTGATGATAAACTCTTTATAGTAATCTCATCAACATACAAAGTGTAATTATGAAACAAATATCTTATATGAATTACACTAGAAAATAATTTTACACTAAACAACAAACTTTATATACCTAATGTTCATAAAAAAATTGTATCTTAATTTCATCTAGTTAATAATTTCATCATGGTTGTTTTTGTTTCTAAACATGTTGTACTCTCCAAGTGTAATTTGTATAGTGTTTTGGGATATTTGAGTGATGTAATTATAAATTTTTTATAAGTACTATTATAAATATTTGTTCAAATAAGAGTGAACACAATTTTTTGTTGGTTCATGTGGTTGAGTGTATTGATTTATGAAATAAAGGATTGGGCCATGAAAATAATAAAACTATAAAGAAATTAATTAATATGTAGTTAATTAAAAACAATTCTAGTCCAGGAATGAAATATAATTTGTGTGTTGAATCATTTTTTAACAACATTTTGTGTATGTGGAAAGTATTTTTAAGCCTATTTATTTAGTACACAATAAGATATGTGATATTAAATCTATACCTTCAAGAGGTTGTAAAAAATACTTCATCAAATTTATAGATGTTTACAATAGGTTAGTCTATATTTGTTTAGTTAATTGTAATGATCAAGTTATAGATATATTTAATCATTAAAAAATTGTGTTGAGAGTTATCTTAATAAGATAATTATAGGCATAAGGGGTGATATTGTAGGTGAATATGATTCAACATTAAAAAATGTATATAACATGTGTGGTATTATTGACAAAAATACATCTTCTTACTCTCTATATTCCAATTATGTTACTAAAATGAATAAAATGAACCGTAAAATAAATAATGATTTCTATCTTAAATATTCTATGATTTCCATAAGATATATGATCTAACACCTATTTATATCCAATAAATTTTTAAATATTATACCCCATAAGAATTTAAAAGTTTTCCTTCTGTGTTGTGGATGAGTAATAATAGTATATTTAAATATATTAATGTTTCTGGGAGATTTTATAATGTAATTGCTTATAAACCAATAATAGATAAAATTGGGTGAAATTTATTCATTTTAAAATTATTGGTTACTCTTTTAATCGTTATGGATATATATTTCTTATTCATGAGTTAGAAAACATGGAAATGAAAATCACTATGATAATTGAATCATGTATGTGTTATTCATTGAAGATATATTTCTATATTGTTTGAAATTTGTGTTGAAATAAAACAAAAAATGTATTTTAAATAATATAGGGAATATAAATTCAATGAATATAAATCCTCAAAGAAGAAAAATACAGCTGATCTCTAAGTCCATTCGATAAATTAATATTTCCTATTTCATTTAAAATAATCCCATATCATTTATAGAGGTTTTGAATACACCAAAATTTTAAATTTTGGAAGAATATATCCTTTATGAAATTGATTACATATTTTCCAAACATACTCAGGAATTTATTGATCATTATTCTTAAAAAAACATAGGGATTCTGGTTGAATTTTAGAATGAAATTGAATGTTGATGGAACAATTGATAAATACAAGAATATAAATGAAATAAATGAAATAATGATGAAATTAATTATTTTAAAACATATTCACATGTAATAAGGATTTAATCTAGAATTTAATGACCTGGATATTTCAAGGAAAATTTCTTCTTAATTTCTTTGGAATTTTACAACTCTGTAACTTCTGACGGCACTCGATTCCAAGTCCTAGTGTGCCCGGAATCAATTTCTGAAATTTAGCTTGGGTACGTTCAGTAAATGAATGAGCGTGTTTTTCTATCTTTTGAACCGGTGCTCAGAATTGAAATATGAGGGCACTGATGAACTCGCAGCGCTGGTAATGCCTTAATGGGACCCTTACCGCAGTTGCATTTTAAGTGGGTTGAGAATTATTAATTGGGGAATTAGTTTAAAATAAATAAAATTGATAGAACATTTTTTTTATCTTTGGAAGTTAAACCCTCCCATGGGAAGTTGTTGGTGGGGCCCACAACCACTCAAATTCCGATGTGTGGATAAATGAAAGGTGGGGTCCACACGATCCCCAACCTTTCATTTTCCACTAAACTCCTTAAACCCCCTTCTTTAAATTGGCAACACCCCTTTAATTTCCAAACTCTCCACATCCCTCACCCCTTTAATTCATTACAACCCCTTAAATTTATGAGGACCTTTCCTCTCCCTCTCCCTCTCTTAAATCTTGACAACATACCTTAATTAATTAATGGTATCTCTTCTTTTAATTAATTAAGTGTTTGAATGACTGATATTTAAATGGCTTGTGTTAATAAAATAATAAGGGTATATTATTATTTTATTGGGGGAGAGAATTCGTTGTGTTAAGGGGGAGAGAGCTCTTGAGAGAATATTATCTTCTCCGACAAAGAACGGTGACTTCTTCAACGAAGAATGCCGGTTCCATGAAGAACGACGACGCGCCAACCATTCTCTTCTCCACGAAAAGTGAGGAGATGCCACTTCCTCATCAGACGCACTCCGAAGTCACCTACGAATCCTTTCCCCATGACTCCGTCTCCCACGATGTCTGACGTGCGATGAAAATTATTGAGGTAGGGGTTATGTTCAATTTTAATGGATTAAAATTGTTCCTCGATTCGTCGTTGTATATCATTGATTGTCTCGGACTTTTGCTATCGCATAACGTGGAGGGAGCAGGCCGAATGAACACGGTCTGACGACCCTCCACTAGAACTTGATCTTTTTAAAACCGACTATCAGAGGCGGAACACGGAAGAGACCGGTGGCGCAAGGGCCGCCGTCACATAAGCTAAAAAAATCCGCGGCCAAGCGGGCAGCGGCAGAGGAAGCACGGTGTCATCGCACCATGATGGGGATGCGGAACCGCAGCCAGTGTAGGACGTGGAGGAGGAAGCCGGCGATGTCGCGTCAGCTGTGCAATGGGAACCGCGGCCTGCTTGGAGAGACGCTTCAGCGGAAGGACCGACCGACCTGTCTCCTGGCTGGGCGAAGGGGAGTTGCGGCGCCATGAAGATGCCGCGCTAGAAAACCGGCCGGCCCGTTAGCCAACAGGGCGGAGCACATTGCGATGCCATGAGGGCGCCGCGCTGGAAGAGCCACGGCCCGCCGTCCGGGCCACTTGCGCCGGAAGGATGGCCGGCCAATCCGGCCAATTTGGGAATGGGGGCGCCGCATGGCGCCACCGGTTCGGACAGTCGAGGGGCCGCACCCCGCAGTACATCGCCCAGCCGAGCCACGCCCAACGGCGCTATGCCCGGACGACCCACACCAGGCCAGGCTGGGCATAGCCCCACTGAACCGAACCACGCGCCTCGGGTCCGGATGCACGACTCACCAGGCTAGTCCGACCCCTTTTCTAGGACAGACCGGCCAAAAATGAGAGTACCTGACCCGTCAGCCCATCGAGCCTAACGGACCGGGCCCTTTTCACTTAAACGTGAATTTCGTTAAGACCGCGCATCCGATCGACGTGTTGTCTGAGTCACTAGGACCCTTGCGACAAGGTGTTCCTTTTGTGATACTCTAAGTGAGTTTTGGAAATTTTTAGAAAATGGCCGGATTTGGAACGAGCGTAATTCTAACCGGGCTATCAGAGCGAAAATGCTTATAACATAAGGGCCGGATGTCTGATTGACGTGTTTTTGGCTATTTTGGATTCCTCTTGATGAGACGGTTATTTTGGAATACTTCACCTGAGGTTTGGATGCAGTTGGATTATGGCCGGGTTGGATTGTACCTGAAATCCAATAGGGGCCCCTGTAACGGAAGGCTAATAACTCACAGACCGGGCGTCCGATTGACGCGCCATCTGTTGCATTGAGACCACTATGATGAGGCGGTCCTTTTAGATACTTCCACTTGAGATTACGTGACACTTGAAAGTATCGACCAATAGCTCATGGAGCGGACCCTCCCGGAGACGATCGTACAGAGTACAGAGACCTTGTAGCTGGATGAGACCTGATGACTGCTTGTCTGATTTGTTTCAGAGTGACTTGAATAGCCTAGTGGGGAGAACTACTATGATGGGGTGGTAGACCCATGGTGGGGAGCACTACTGTGTTGGGGTGGCATACTCACAGTACTCGACAGGAGGAGTACCTCTGTAGGCTATTAGAGGGAGCGCTACTATGTTGGGGTGGCAGACCCATGGCGAGGAGCACTACTGTGTTGGGGTGGAAGACCCGCGGTACTCGATAGGAGGAGAACCTCAGCAGTCTAAGGTTAGTGAGTAGAACCTCGGAGTCGTGACAGGACTACTGTGCTCAACAGAGGAGGAGTTCTCCAGCAACCGTGTTTTCGACATCATGAATAAAAATCCTAGTTTGATCTGAGTCAACGACCTATTTGTTTTTCCTCATGTTTGAGATGTGATATTTGATAACATAGGTATATGTATGGGCATATACATAAGTAAAATTTATCTGTTGAGATCTATTTTTTTAGTTTATCGTTGTTGGGTTTAGTGAGACCTTGAGGGTCTCGGGGTCCCTACTAAGTATCGTTATACTCACCCCTACAGGGGCTATGACCGCACCTCGTTGTGTTGGACGGAGACGACAGACATCACTTACCAAGCCATAGTGTACGAGGAATGGACGGTACCCAGAGGTGGACACTCAGCATGACGCCACACGAAGCAGACTGATAGACACGGAGTGCTAAGGAGGAAATATGTACCTACCCATCAGGTAGGAACCCAGAGGATGATTCAGGAGCTGCTTCACTACTCTGATGTTTGTCTTTTCTATTATACTTTCTTTCAGTTGTAGCTCTACCTTTCCGTTGGGCCTGTATTTCCGGCCCCTTTGTACTTTCAGCACTCTTGTTACTAATTTACGTAGTGTTTTCTTCCTCTGTTACTCTAGTTGTGTGTGTTTACGTTTCATAAAGGAAATTCCTTCCCTTTTTTGTCAGGATTTACGCCTTTGGTGCTATTTGCAAGCCCCTGGCCTATGGAAGGCGGGATTGGGGTAGTCACAGCATGGGCCCCAAGGACAGGTTGTGACATATGAGGTTTTTAATTCATTCATCATTAATTAATGTGTTATAATTTCATAAAATATATGTTTAAACAGACATCTTATATTATGATCCAAGAGAAGAAATTTACGAGGAACAACTTGATGGTTTTATAATTCATGTGTAAGAAATGAATCTTAATCGATTAGTGAAATATTTTTCTGGACTAAAAAAAATACGAATTCAATAGAATAGGGTGTATGATCCAATAATGTTATAAAAATGGGTTCAATAACAATGTGTGTGATTAATGTGTACATATTAGAAACATTCATGATGGACATTCCATTTTATGGTTTTATGTTGATGATACACTCATATTTAGAAGTAATATATAAATCATAATACCAATTAAACATGTATTCACCTATTAATATGAAATGAAAAACATGGAATTGGAATACATATTATTGGAAATAAAAGTATATAGAACATCATATGGGTTACATTATCAATGTCACATTATATTGATACGGTTTTTTTAAAATATAGAAATCATGAAATATAATCAGTAAAGACTCCAATAGTAGTAAATATATGTATATTATAAAATACTAGTGAAATAAATACTCAATTATAGTATGATAATTTTATTCTTTTATTGATGTATGTCATGAATTTCAATATAAAAGACATTAAATTTTCTATAAGAATCATATTCAAATTTTCTAAAAATCCAAAAACTCTCCATTGGATGGAAATGAAATGATTTTTTATATTTAAAATATAATTAGATATTTTCATTGAATAATATAAAGTATCATTATGTACTTGAAATCCATCATTATAAAATTGGATAACTAGATTTAAGACACTAAATCTACTCATGGTTATGTGATTACACTCGGTGGGGGTCTATATCTTAGAATTCATCCAAAAAAATAATTTTAATGATCCGTAATGGATGTAGAGTTGATTGCCATTGGAAAGGGTATAGAAGTAGTCTAATATCTTCAAAACATCTTAGAATACATTCCATGTTGGAAAAAAACTAACCCCACTATGTGTTTTTATTATGGTAGTCAAGAAGTGATATGAACAGAAAAAAAATGTCCTATAAAATTGAAAGTATTGATGTATGTATTGATGATGTGTCTTGGATAGATAAATACAATCTATCGGTATTATTAAAATTGACCATTTCAAATCTAAAGAAATATTTTAGATCCCCTTATGAAATGGATAACTTGAGATTTGGCTTATATATCATAAAAAATGATTGGGTTTAAGTCCTATTAAATAAATTTACCATGGAATTAACCTTGTCAAGTTGATTATAGATCCTAATATCTGGGTTCAAAGGGATAAAGGTTATGATAAAATATGAAGTATACTATTATTCATATTATCAACTTCAGAACATACTTAAAAAATTTTTAATCATGTGTTATTAATTATTTATAAATTGAATTTATGGTTTAGAAACCAATAATGTAAATATAAGGATGAGATTCTTTAAATAAAATTGTATGGCCATATTCTCAAAAATATTCTTGAAAACTAGTGGTGTTATGGGCCACAATGATCACCACTGTAATAACATACTATGTATGATAGATAATTATGTGAATTCTATTATTAAACATGATTGAAATATTGAGAGTTAAAAGATATATTGTCTTCGATTTAGATGATAAAGTACAAAAACATTCTATAATAAATGATCTACGTTTAAAAACAACTTATCCTAATGAAATTATCTATCATTATAAAACTACCTAGGTTTATTAATTTGATGTTTAAATTAATTTATGTTAGGTATTTATGTAAATATAATGAAATTTGGGAAGTAAAGGCATCATGGGTTACTGTTTAGTGGTGGTACAGATACTTCCCACAATCTGTCCTATAACTTTTTATCAATTTTATTTCGGAAAATTATATTAAAATTAAAATATCTATTATTATTATTTTGAAAACCATGTTTAGATTTTCTTATAAAAAGAGTTTCCCCTCTTTTGGATATTTATTTTTTCTTCATTATGAAAGTAATATACCTCTTTTGAAATTTCCAATAATTTTCTATGATTTCAATGTGTTATTTCTATTTTAAAATAGTGTTTTAAGTTCCTCATAGATTTTACGTTTCGTTATCAATGAAATGTTAAATGGTTTATCCTAGGCTATAATTTCTCACAATAGAGGGGAGTATAGATGGGGGGATTTTTTATCTCTTTGGGAAAAAATTTAATATTATTTAATTATTTTCAGTTTCTTCAAATTCTTTATTTCCATTTTTAGATCATGTATAAATTGATATAGACTAAATAATAATGTTTTATTATATTTTTTATAAATATTTCTTCATTAATTTTTCTATGAAGGACCCTATATTATTACATTTATAGACAGGTCTAGCCTTAATCTACTATATTATTATTGACTGGAATAATGGAGTATAACAAAAAATCAATTTTACACATATTATTGCATGATTGTTAAAATAAATATTCATTAATACAAAACAAGTATAAATAATTCACAATGTATTTTAAGGAATTTTTTTATAATACATAAAAAGAAACATAAAACATGTAATCGTTGTTTTATTCTCTAAAATGAGATCCTAAAATCCATTTGAGCTCCAAAAACAATATTGGATAACTATTGGAATAATTTAAAAAAAGTTTTCATATAAAAAACCCAATAAGGTAAAAAAAATTAATAAGGAAGAATAATGTTTGAGTCAAAGGAATAACATGATATCATTAAGGAGAAGTTACATGATTAATTATATGGCATCCAAATATAAAAAAATGGCATTACAAGATCATGGAAGCATAGGAAATGTACGAGATACAAAAAAATTTGAAAATCATACATAAAAATAACAGTTGAGACAACATCACATGGTAGATAGAGTCCCATAATGTATTAGGTTCACTTCCTAATACTATACATCACGTCTCATGAGAATATAAATTACCCTATGCATTGGAGAGATATATAGGTATGAGCCCACCCATAAAATTAATTTCATATACATTCATATTTTTTTCTATATAATTAAATAAATAATAAGTCATAAACATAATAATTTCACATGTAAAGAAAACAGGTTTCATAATTATGCATCATATCATAATCAAAATAGCTTTATTATTGAAGGAATTTAATAAATGAACATAAGGCAAGTATTACCCCATAAATGGATGGAATAATGGGAAGGGAATATATATGTAATATAAATATTTACAAAATTTATAATCTTTTAGAAAAATTAAATAGAAATATAATGTGATTTAAAAAGAGAATGGTCATAATGCAATGGAAATAGTGGTTTAAAAACATCTTACCTCGAGCCAGACTGGTCCTGTGTGTTCTTTATATTCCAAAATAATAAATTTATTTTAATTATTTACTAAATTAATAACCATTATAATGTTATTTATTCCTTTTAATTTATATATTTTCAGGTAATATTTAATTTTATTAGTCAATTAGGTCTTTGTAGGATGTTTTGATGATATTTGCCTCATATGATCAAAACCAGTTTAGTGAGCTACATAAGGTCAAATACATTAATACATATTCATATTAGGAATAATAATCACAAAATAATTATAATTTGTATACATGAATTTTAATTTTGAAACCTAAAATTAATTATTTTTTGAAAAAATGACCTTTGTTATGATCATGGAGATGGTTGGTCATATGTACGCATGAGTTACATTTCCATATTTCATAGATCATGATGGAATGAAAGAATGTTTTTTTTATTGGTGAAAAATGTAATTTATAACATAAATATTATATTAATTATTTGAATAAATGTATATATAAAATCCATGTGATGTGGTAATAAAAAATGAATCACATCATTTTTTGAGGCAGTTTTCTTCCATACAGACGAATGACATTATGATTTTTCAGTGGAATGAAAATGTAAAAAATTATATGATAATTTTATTTCCCAGAATTGTTAATATTTCATCAATATAATATATAAATAATAAATCAATCATCATGAACATACATCATATTTGTTTATTGAAAAATAAATACAATGGGTCTGGAAGGTGGTTGTCTACCTTACACACAATCGACGATTATGTTTCCCATTTGATAGATGTGGAGATGGATTTACGATATTCAATTAAAATAATAAAATAATAGTATATAAGAGATACTTATTTTATTATATAATCAAGGTGGAATAATATTTGAAATATGTGGAAGAATAAATAAATTGAATTGGTGAGTTAATAATGACACCTCTTCTTCAAACCACCTCTTCAGGATTATTAAAAAATCCTTCCTAGATTGGATCTCTGATGAAACCATAGATTCTAGGATGTGTTATTGAAACCCAAGCTTATCATACGTGGATATTACATCATTTTATATGAATATTCATAAAATAAAAAATGTAAATTCTCAAGGACCATAAAAGTTTAGTGTCTTTGGAAACTTGGAACACCATCTACTAACATGGTGAATGATCGTCAACGATTCTGAAAAATATCTTCCATTATAGTAATACCAAATAATAAAATTATAAATATCCTAGGGAAAGAAAATATTATAAATGTTGTTATAAGATTCTCAATAATGGTAAACAAGGGAGATACATAAAAATAATAATGTTAACATAAGTGTATGATAACATGAGCATATCAATTTAAAAGAATACCCTTCATATAGAAGATTGTAATCATGAATCATGGATTAATGATTTAAATTTTAAATTATATGAATATTAAAATAATAAAAAATCATGATCCATTATAGTATACTAATGGAATAAGAAATGGAAATTGTGGCATATACATAAACATATAAAATACTCTAGCAGGGATACCTTCCAAGACATTTATAACATGGTGGATTTGGATAATCAATTGTGTACCGACTTTGGGATTGGGATGACCTCACATGTACCCTCTTATTTTGGGCTTAAGATGACCTCTCGTGTACCCCATTGTTTGGGGCTTGGGATGAACTCTCGTGTAATCTCTTGTTGTGGTCTTGGGATGACCTTATATGTACCATCTTGTTGTGGGATTAGGATGTCCTCTCATGTGCCATATTTTTGTGGGATTGGGATGAACTCCCAGGCATAATCTTTTTGTGGGATTGGTATTACCACCTTTATATACATTGATCTCATATATCATTAAATATTACCTAATGCATTGATGGAGATATGGGTCCCAAACATCACATAATGAAACCCATGTCTATGATTTTTACAAGATCATAAAATATTCACCATATCATAACCCCTGATATTTAATGGGTATTTTAAAAATATCATAAAATTATAAATTTTTTAAAATACACATGTTTCGTAATAATTTCATCATTTCATTTCCCTTAAAAAGAAGTGGGTTTCATAATGGTATAACCCATGGAAGAGAAATAGGTTTCATAAATAACGTGTCATCTAAATCATAAACCATTAAAATAAATAATAATAATGGATTACTCGGTTCATATCCCTATTAAATCATATACTTCATCAATGGATTCTATCATATATGGAAAGTGATACAATATCATATGGAAAATAATTTTGAATGATCCCTTAGAGAATTTCTTAAGAGGAATAATGTTTCATTGAAAAACAATTTATAAAAAAATATTTTAAAAATAATTTATTTTGAAAACCACATTGATAAAATATAAGGAAGTATTTAAAATTCATTTAAATAATTTCATTTGTAAAATATTATTTTCACTTAGAAAAATTATTTTTAACGCATAAAACATTTTGAAAACCATTTTATTTGAAAATCTTTTAAGGCTTATAAAGGATTCATTTAAAATCATTTTATACACTTTTTGAAAGATAAAACATTTTCAAAATAAATTTCCATTAAATAAACATAAAATATAACTTCAAAACTTATTTGAAACCATTTTTGGAAAGAATGGTTTCTGAATAAAATATATCTCTAACATAATATAGAAATAAAGTTATATTTTGTTAAAAAAACATTTTCATAATAATAATATATACCATATATTTGGAAAATAGTACCATTATTTGAATATATCTTCAATAACATCAGGAATAGAAAAGTTTTGAAAAATATTTAAGGATTGATAATAATATTTCATCAATTAAATCAAAATAATAAACAATCCTTATAAATTTTGATATGGTAGCTATATACTCTAACCACTTTGTTAAATTTGTGTCAAAACCCAATGAAAAAATAAACTTACATGATACATAAATTATCATGATAACAATTAGTTTAATGATATAACATTAAAAATGGTAATTACCAACACCTGATAAAATAATATAGTTTAATTGTATAACATGTGTCTCAAAGAAGCAAAAGTGAGGCAAAATTCTTTTACCAATTTGGTAAATTTTGAACTGTAAACCCCCTGAAAAAAATATGATAAAATGGATATGTAAATTACAATAAATTTTAGGATAATTATCATAAAATTAATTCATTTTTAGTATATACCCCCACATAGTAAAAGGTGGTTCTAAATATAGCATGTGTCTTACAAAAGTAAAAAGTTAGATGGAAATCCAATACTACTTGAGTCACCCTTAAATTAGGATATAAGTGAAAGAATAATATAAATCGAAAATTTTAATATCATTAAATATATTAAATTCATTATATCTAATTTTATTAGTAAGTATATACACAGCTCAAAATAAATGTCTGATGAATATAGCATAAGTAACGCTGAAATAAAAGTGAGACTAGAAATCCCCTTACCTTTAGTCCTAACTTCCTCTATAGACATTAAAACCTATTTTATAATAAATATAATTTTTTTTTGAAATATACAATATCACCATATTCAAATATTCCATCTAATATATTTTTCCATTTTTACAATATATTACTCATTTATTGAAAATTCCATGTTAATCTTACATTTTGGTTAAAAACTACTTTATTTTTTGTATTTGTTTTGATTTTTTATTTTTGGTCCCCCTCTATTGATCATTATATCATCATTTATAGAATTTAAAATGTGGTATAAATATCATATATATTCAATATATAGGTATTTATAATAATATATAAAATATTGAAATATGGAATGGAATACACCATTCATGGAGATTATAGGCCTTATGTACGCATGAACGTTATTTATATTTTATAATCCTATTGAATGAAAGAAAATTAAATGATATATATATAATCATAAAATTATTATTATTATTTAATATATTGAATACATATATTAAATCCATTCTCAATAAATTACATGTAAATCATGAACAAATCACATCTTTTGTGAGGTAGCAGTCCATCGTGCACACAAATGATGCTATCGTATTCTCGTAAAATTGAAAGAGGGAAGGTATGTGTTATTTAGTAATTTATAAAGAATAATTACATAATAAAAAAATAAATGTCCTTTATAAACTATAAGTACGTCATCATTCACAACCATTAAACATGGTAACGGAATAATGAATGACATCGGTTCATGAGGCTGTAGTCTGTCATACACATGAACGAAGATTGTGTATCCCATTTGATTAAATTGTGTGAAGTTGTAGGCCATAACCCTAACAAAAAAATACATAATATATTTAATATAAATATGCTTTTATATAATCACTATATAAAAGTAAATAAATTTGGTTGATAAATAAATAAAACAAAAATGTTTGTTTATGACGGTTACCTTTTATTCAGTTATCTAATTTGGGTTTTCACAAAAGGACTTCCATGGATGGATTTATTCCAAAATTTAGGCATCTAATATTATTTTAGTTATTTTGGGAGGATATTTTTATATGTTTTGGATGATCCCAATGTCTTTAAAATAGTGAATAAGTGAGGGTGGTGAGTGACCTTTTATAATATAGTATGAATGGAATTCTTGTAAATTCCAAAAGGTAAAAACTATTCAACGGTCTTCAATACATAATGTGCCACAAATTGAAGAAAAATTGTGATTTTTTTGTTTCATTTTTTTAAACTAATATTATTTAAAAAAAATATTTGGAAAATGGTTTAATATTTATAAATATTAAAAACCAAACATTAAGTGGGAGAAATGTATTTTTTTTAGACTTGTTTTCCAGACATAGTGGATCAAACTTATGAGTACTAAACGCAAATTATTAGTCTGAGTAGAACCAGAAACATTAGCTGTCATAAAGATGATGTTTTTATCAAACACATCATCAATCCCAGATTCATTTACATGAAGTTCTAGATTTATCAAACTCACTATTTGATAGAAAGCAAGAAGTTATTGATAATTGAGGTTAGAATGTTGCTAAAGATGTTGAATAAAGATAATGATGTTAGGAGATAGAAAGCTAAAAAAATTTACAAAATTAAGTTAAATAATTATTTTTCTATCATATTGTTCTAAAAAATCATGAAAACTCTCATGGTAAACTATTTTGAAAAAATGTAGGAATCATAATGATTGTATTGGTTATAGCAATGAAGATGAAGTTTGAATCGGATCTGGAAGTACTTGACACAGATGTTTTTAGAAGTTTTAATGAGTTATAGATAATTATGTTTTAATAATTTCATATTTTTAGAATGTAGTTTCTATCATAATTAGAATTCCATTTTAATGGTAGTTCTATTGTAATGAGAATTCCATCATAAAAAGATTTCCATCATAATGAGAATTTCTTCACTATGAGAATTCCAACATTCTATAGCCGAGGAGGTTCCCTCAAATTGACTCTAAGAAGGAATTGTTTTCAAAATAAATAGGTGGAAGAATGTCATATTGTAATGTAAGGAAGTAGATAGTCAAATCATAAGGAGTATAAGAATATATATAGATCTTAATGTGCATATTATGATAATTATATTTTAATGAGTATTGGATGAAAGTCAGATCGCTTTAAGAAAAATAAGTTAGTCACATCGAAATGAAACCGAGGAAGTTAATCGAACTGAAGGAGAGAAATATAATCGGACTAAATTTGAGAGAGTTACATTGAACAAAAAAAAATTTATTATGTTTGAGAGTACTATTTTTTTATAAATATTTATAAGGATTGAAGTGTTCAATGTTAGGGTTTAAATGTGAGTGTTTCTGGGAGATTTAAAATTTTATTAAGAAGTGATTTTATTGGTTTCTCAACTCAGCTATTTTTAGATTCCTATAAATAGAATCACAGTACATTAATACATTGAAACGTTGTCACAAAATATAAAAATGTAGAGCGTGGAAAAATCCATGTCAATGATATCTTTCTAGATATAGATCTCTTTACAAGATCAAATAGATGAATATATTCTTACTATACTTAGGAAGATCATATATTGGAATATCAGACTAAAGAAGATAGTAATGATAAGTTGAGTAGGTTTTGGGAATAGTATTTTATTAAAATGGGTCATCATAATGATTCCATTGTAATGAGACAATCATACTGAGGTAATTAGACTCGGGGTCATCAGACTGTGTTTTTGGATAGAGGATTGTGGAGAGTTGTTTTATGTCATATTTTCTTATGTGTCTCAATTGATTGTAAGAAAACTTTTTTACTTTAGTAGGTTTTAATATAATCATTCCTTTTGGGAGAAATAATTTATCTAATGGGGATTGGAACATGTTTTATTCACATCTTCATTATAGTAAATTTACATAGACCACGTGGAGTGGATATGCAAATGATGTAAGTTCTCACACTAAGGCTGAAGTTTGGAAATATTATGTGGTTTACTTGCATTCTTATTTTCTCATGAATTAGAATTTACTAAACTATTTTAATGAAATAAACATTATCATCTGGTAGGGTTTATGTTTATAAAATTCTTGAAACTCATAAAAAGTAAACAACTTATTAAACCCCCCTCTCAATTATTATTCAATCCTTTGGAACATCAATTTAAATTAGATTAAAGGTTCTCTTATTGAATACTTTTCATGGATAATATCAATATTTCCAATAATAGAGGGTTTACTATATTTTAAGAAAAAATAATTAATGATAAAAAAAACTATAATTCCTTATCTCTTATCTCGTGGTCTATACATTTTTTATTCTACTAAAATTTATTTCCCACCTATTAGGAAGGATTCCCCGATGACTTTTACTGATAAGAATTCAAATGTTCAAAAATAATATGAAATATTAAATTTATTTTTATTCCATAAGAAAAGTTAAAATATAAGACACAAAATAATTTGATCCTTGTGACTATAAAGATAAATATGACGATGAGTTGAATAAGAAAATCATGTCTCTTATATCAAATAACTATTAAATTGGAAGAGGAATGTATGGAGGAAAACATCCTCTAAAATATTTTGAGTGTGGTGGAATATTAAATATTCTTATAAAATTTCCCATGAAGAGTATTTTGAATATACAGGTGATTCTAATGAAAAAACATGATAGAAGAAGTGGAAAAAATATAAAGAATAAAATTCATCAAATCATTATAATTAGATTTTTATTAAGAACAACAGAAGTATGTTGATTTAAAAAACAAACTATACTCAACAGAAAAAACTACAATTGATTAAATTTTAGAAATGGTTATAACATTAATGACAATGTTGAGAAAATAGAATAATCCAAAAATATTGAAGAAAAATGTAAATAATGTTATAGAGAGTATCATCTCGGAACATAACTTCTTGTATGTCTTGGGAAAAATAAATATCTTAAAAACTATTTAATAATGATAAATTAAGGCACAATAAAATTTATTAAATAAGAAAAATATGTTTCCAAGAAAGAATAATAATAAATCTTTAATATCATAAGTTATAAACAAAGAATTTCTTAATAAATAATGATGATTAATGGTCTCAGTAAGACACTAAAAGCTAAGGAATAAGTAGTTAACAAGTTTCAATATAAACTTATTGATTATGAAATCCCCTTTCGGGATATTAATTAAAACATCATCAAATCCTTAGGCTTAGAAGTTGAGGCTTCTAAAGTTTCTAATAAAACTCAAATCATGATTCAGGTAAATTTACCCCACATAAAAAATATTGTTTTATATGATATTTCTAACATTTTAGGTGACAGAAAAAGTTCATGGAATGGTTGTATTGGGAAGGGATGTGAGAAAAATATCACATATAAAAAAGATAAAAACATTCTCAGTATGAATGTTTCTAACGCCCCGACCCTAATTACCTAGAGTCGGTGCATTATTACATAACATTGGCATGATCACGAGAAAGATCAAGTCTCGAAAGACCGATTAGTTTAGTAGACTTGGAATAACTAGATACATCCATAAATTTTTACATTACATCATAAAAAAAACATCTTGTCTTCATATCCCCTCATACTATCCCTACAGGTCATTCATAAATTACTTCTTCATAATCCTGGGAAAAAATAAAACATTGAAAGGGTGAGCTCAGATGCTCAGTAAGGATAACATTATAGCAGAAGCTTTCATAAATAAGCATAAACACTTAAGGCAATTTATAACTAAAACAAAAGCCTTTTAAACTTGAACTTCAGCATAAAATGGCAAAGGTAAAATAAAATAATGCCATTTACTTACTCACATGGATATTCTACTAGTCTAATGATCACATGCAATATCAATATCCACTTTCATAATGATGGAATGCATAATGCCAGACTATTATAACCACATAGCCAAGGCCTCGTGCCAAGACTACAAATAAGATTTTGCCAAGCCCTTGTGCCAAGACGCTAGTTTGTCTCATGAGACCTACCAATGCATCGAGGAGCTATAGCGGGCTCCACCCGTCACTTATTAAGTCCAATGCATTCCTCATATGAATAGGTTTAAGCATAAAATAAACATTCGTATTAAAACTAGCATACGAAATGTCAATACTTTAACCACAAACCATGAATGGTATAAAAATAGAACATCCACAGTCAAACATAACTCATTTGATACAATATGGAAGATTTTATTGTATCACATTAACCACAATCATGAATAATGAAAGATGTTGACATGGATGAAAATAATCATCAAAACTATTTGAGGGAAATATCCCCCTTTTCTTGAAATCATTTAAAAGTCACACTATTTGTCAAGAACCCATTTAAAAATAGATTTTTGAATCAAAGTGTCCCATACCACTTTGAAACTTTTAAAAGGAGTTTTAATTTTAAAACTTTAATGTCCATATAAATAAATCCTTAAAACCATTTTTTAAAACATGGACATGAATGAGCAAGATTTAGAAGAATAAGTCTTTAAAACATTTTAAAATGGTATTTTGGATAGAGATTCTAACAAAAAAAGAGACACTTGAGTACAAATAATCGAGGTAATCAAAACTTTTTAATATCATGAGAATAAAGGGATTCATGATATACTATGTCAAAGTACATTATATACACCACATAAAAGTGATTTGGTGTATATCAACAAAGAAGTCCCAATTGAATGTAAATTGAGATGGAATCTCTCATAAAGGTCGTATCCTTAGGTTAAGGATAAATCAATGACATAATTATGTGTGAAAATATAAATACACTATATATGATTTAATATTCAGTGTAAAACAATCAAAGTATATTCACACATATTCTTGTAGAAACAACACCAACGAATTGGATGTTTAACTCAACAAATGGTGAAAGAGTTAAAATTACTCTTATCAAATTCATATTAATGACTTGAGAATTATAAATAGAGTTATTATGTGTATCAAAAGTATATCCACGGGAAGGGGAGTGGAAATTATGACATAATCAAATGAATAGTGATTCCACACATAATCTTGGAGTAATATAATCAATGAAATATGCGTAAAGCCGAATGAGTGGAAATTGAAATGTAAAATTCCCTTATCGATTTGGTAACTTATGAAACATACAACTATGAAAGAAGGATCATACCATTACTATGTAAGTACCCATAAATTAATGTATATTACACAATGAATACAATCATGGGAAGTACACATACACCACATGTAATAATTAAGTGGTGAACAATGGAATTCTCACGAAATTAAGAGTGAGATAAGAAACTCCTTACCACGTTAATCAACTGATTCGTATGGCCAAAAGTTAATAACCACCAAAATTATTTACAAAATAACATGAATATAAAGAGAATCATGATCATATATATATCAAATGGCCGTACACAATACACCACTTTCAATAATTTAGTGGCGAACAATGGAAATCTCACGGAGCTGAAAGTGAGATAAGAAAATCCCTTACCTTGAACTTTCCCTTAGTCGATGGTATGTTAACCTCCTGTATAATAATTAAAACATTTATTAAATTATACAATAATCATATACATCAATATGATATCATATATGATCTTTTAACATTGCTTTATTAATGATATCTTAGTATTATCGTCGTTTCGGGTGATAATCGATTCGTTCTTCTTAAATGTTTGGTTATGTAAGACATGTTTGTAATGGATATATTATATCTTATTCATAATCAGAATGATATTAACATTATTTTTATCCCTAAAATGAGAATAAGACTTGAATGGATACGATGGAGGATGGATCTCATCGTGTTCGTGGAGACGGTAGTCCGTACGTACGCACAAACGCTACTTCCATTTAATTTTTCATTTTAAAAGAATTGAATCCAAATGATACATAGGTATATTATTATTCCATTATAATATAATATTTTATATATGTTACTTATGTTCATTAACACCATTCTTTATACGTTCCATGTGTGGTATGAACGAGTCATATCATATTAAGGGGGCGGTAGTCCGCACTTCCTCAAATGAAATTATCATACGTATATACAACATGAAACGAATAATGGTATGAAATAAAATGGAATTACAGAAGGTTATATATAAAATATGTATCATTAATATCACACTTAATTACAGTTCCATCATAATGGCCACCATGAGAGGCGGTAAGATGTATTTGAACAATCATCGTTTCGTGAGGCGTTAGTTTTCCATTCGCAGAAACATTATGTTCATCATCCATTAGATGGAGGTGTGTGTATGTTTAGTTCTAATCCTTATTATAAAAACATCCTAGTATATTGAGTATACTTTTGTTGTTACAAAAGAAAGGAAATAAAAAGAGTTTGGGGGTGGGAGAAGCAAAATAAATGAAAATAATTTAAGAGAAATTGTTACCTTTAATTTATGTAACTCACTTTGGTTGGAACCAAAGGACTTCTTGAAATGCTTTCTGCCTAAGGGGAAGCTTCAAGGAGGAGGAGAGGGATATGGGGAGCTTATTTGGTCAGGTTTTGGACGAGCCAAGTGGCTTGAGAGGTGTGAGGAATGAGTAGAAGTGGTCTCCTTTTATAAGGGAGAGGAGGGGCTCTTTAGGAAAGAGTGAAAGTATTACTTTCTAATATAATTATATTCGGTTTATAATGGTCCAAAAATCATTGAGGTCGAAGATAAGATGACTCATATTCTAAATAACATCAACCTATAAGAATTGGACAGGTTTTAGATAATATTTTAATCATTATAATCTTATTTATTTAAATGATTTATTAATGAGGTAAACATTGCATCCTTATTGTGTCATTAATAATTTAAATTATTTGATGTCTAAAATTTATAAATAAAATATCATTATGTAGGAAATCGTTTTATCTTTCTAAAGAATATTTATAATCGAAAATCCAACTTGTATAACCCTATGTAAAAATTGTTCTTCTAAAAGATGTTAGATTATGCCATTTTTATTTTTATTTTCACTTTATTAATATAATGTGTCCCTACCACATACAAGTAGCTCCAAGGGGTCCCCAAATCGACCCAAGGATGCCCCTGGTCGGGTATGTGTCCACCAATAAGGTTAGGACACGTTTTAGGGTAATTTTGTATTATTATAATATTATTTTTTAACCCTTATTTACCGGATTTACCATTAACCATGGTAAATAAAATATTTACCACAGTAATTATTCAAAATGTCTAAAAATAAAAGTTACCTATTTACAAAATTTGGACATCCTGATTCCAAATATGGAATCCATTTTTCTAAATTCAAAACACAGAAGTGGCAGAAATTAATTTAAAATTAATTCCCGCTGTCAAAACAAAAAGCGTGTTTTTAAGAGGTAATAACTATCAAAAGATTGACATTTGTTTATGTTCGGTTTAATTGTAAAATTATGTCCAATGACCAACATTATATTAAATGGTAAAAATATATTCTAAATATACTTTAAAACCACTCAAATTCACAATTTATCACTATTAATTATTTTGATTAAAAAAGTTGTTTTTAATTAAAATTTAGTAATTTTCACTATTCATCAAAATATGAAAGTTATCCGAAAAGTACCAAAATTTCACCTTAGGCTAAATTCGATATTCTGAATCCAAAAATGATGTCCATTTTAAAATATAAAATATATATAATTTCAAAATTTAGGTATTACTATTCATAACGGCTAGTTTGATTGGTTGTGGCGTGTGTTAAAACTCAAGGTTGCGTACAAAACACGCTACTATTTTATTCAAAGGAAAGCGTACCGTGGAAGCTTGGGGTGTTTCATTTTAAATTTTTTTATGTCCCAATTTATTCAGATAGTTTAAAATATTTTATTTAAAAAGGTTTCACTATTAAAATTTGATAAAAGTGCAATACTGAAAATGAATCTGTTCTTGCATTATGACTAAGAAACTCATAATAGGGATTCTAAAATTATAAGGATTATATAAAGTTCAAAATGTAGTTAATACTATTCATGACCTCTTTTAATGGCTTTTTTTTGTACGTCATGGTGTGATTGAACTCGGTGTTGCGTGTAGTGCAAGTTATTGAATTATTTTTAAGAAATAACACACTATGAAATCCTGGGGTGTTACATTCTCCCCTCCTTCAATAAATTGCGTCCTCACAATTTGAAATTGTTCTTCGAAAGTAAAAGGTTGAAAGTAGAAAATATATTTGTGGGAAAACCCACATCGGAAATTGGGTTACTAAAATTTAGTCTTAATATAAGGAATAGAGAAATGAAAGGGTCACCACCAAATTATGATCTCGATTAGGAGAACATTGGTGGAAATTAGAGACATATAATTGGAGGAAAAACGTAAATATCTATAGGTAGTGATTGAAGTCATCAATCACAAACAAGTATAAAATTGAGGTCCTTAAACTCATCAATCTATGATGATTTGAAATACCATCGGTCCAAGAAAACATAGGGTATTGGGATAACACATTTTTGACGTTTCAAAATATCTTAGTTGAAATCCCACATCGAAAAATGAATTAATGAGGTCTCTATTTAAAATAAAGAGTGGAAAGTATGAAGATTACTGAAAATAACACATACTAGGGTTCCATGTAGGAAAATATGGATATGGAAGAGAAATCTAACCATCAATTATCTGATGGAGAGTGGTAGAGAACATGGCTATGAAAAGGCCAACAATCCCAAAGCCATAAATTAGTGATGATTTAATGTACCATCTAGGACAACATTTTTTTTAAAGTTACATTACATAAGGAAGAGGAATTCATTTATGATATTGACTAAGAAAATTATGAGATATACTTAAATTTTAAGTAGTTTTTCATTCTTTAATAAATTTCCACCACTAACTCAATTTTTTTTAAACGATGAGTATTCAAGAAGACTTGGTCACACTGGAAGAACTAGAATAAACTTCTATAGAATCACATGATCCATGTAGGATAAACCATATATTTACATTTTCTTTGAAGATTAATCAAAACCAAAATGGTTAGTGAATGATGTAATGATCCCCCAAAAGGATATTCATTGAGATAAATATGCACTAATCTTAATTTCTAAAATTAAACCAATAAATCCCCAAAGTTAAATAGATACCATTCAATAACGAATTGTCCTTACAATCCTTTAATATAATCCAAACTAATATTGAAACCCAAAACATAGAAGAATTTGATTATGTAGTCTCTCATGTTACATTGTATCTCCAAATGACATCAAATACTCTTAAAGTCACATACTTAAAAGTGATTAACATCATCACATATTCTCTGTTATAGGTTAATCATTTCCATAAATAACCCAAATCACTATAAATCAACAATAAAAATGTAGATAAAAATCCACCATTACTCTACAAATGAAACCTCATTGTATTCTATTTTCCTTGGGCATATAGTGTTCCTAACAAAACGAACATCTTCCAAAATAACATTTATCACTTAATCACTAAATCATTTTCCTATACAAAGGGTATTCATTTGAGAAGACATAAGAACACAAATCATCTTATTATTGATCAATTAAATCATTTAACAAAAAAAATAGTCACACTAACCATGGACTTCACGTAGTCCAGTGGTAGGCGATAAATCCCAATCGCACTTTGGTTGTGGGTTCGATTCCCACAGCTTTGTCCGACGCGATGGGTTGTCACACGGTCTACGTGTTGTCCTTTTTCAAAAACTATATTTTATAATATTACCAAAATGAGATAAATTCCTCAAAATAACATAATTTAACCACAAATGTTATATCATACTTTTCATTTTCATCCCAAATTATAATAACTTATCATTTTCTCAAACCCCAATGATCATATAAAAGCAAATGGTTATTTATACCTATATCCACAAGAGAAGAGAGAATTCTTCCTCAAATATCATTCTCACATGGCAAACTGCGGGGTTACAAATATAAGAGAAAATTATTCCAAAGTAAAGCCATCAACAAGGAGTGCTAATACTTTTTAAATTTTTCTCCAACCATTTATTTCCACATAGCTTCTTCTTTGACCAAGAAAATATCCTATAGAATAGGACATTCACTCGGGTAATGGCCAGGTCCCCTACATTTACGACAAATGACTGTAAATGGACTCTTGGGACCATTTTTATCTTCTTCCATAGTACTCTCCATTTTTCTTCGGCGATTCTTCACTTTATGTCCTTCCTTCCCGCACGTAAAACATTTCGTTGTCCCATTGAGACACTTTACTGGGTGTCTCTTTCCACATTTCCTGCATGATGAAAATTGAGGTTTCTTTTCTCCATGGTCCCCATTGCTGGAGATATTATCATTTATCACCTTTCTCTTCCTTGTTGAGTCTAGGAGTTGGTTAATATATATGTTGTTGACCATATTTTTGGAAAACTGATTTGGCATAAAGACGATATCTTTTACACCTATCAACATTCCATTTTGTTGCTCATCGCCACCACCGTTCCCACCTTGTACATCATTCTCAAAGTCACTATGACTTCCTTGGAATCCATCCATTGACTAAAACCAGAAAGCATTGTGTGAGTAATAGTAGTCGTAAAATCATTTAGAGATTAAAATGTCACCATATTCTCAATTTGAAACATATTAGGATTAACCAAGGTCATTTACTCTCATCTTATGTATATATTACTTAAATCGGTTTGTAAAGAAAATGTAAATTATCCTAAGCATATCCCCCGGGAGTGTCGTAACCAAGAGTGCATCAAGGCCCGTTGTCGTGCACCAGTTCCCGTTCGAGTCTAGCTCAAAGCGGTGTTTTCGGGTTTTACCCCTAGGTACATCTGTGCCAGAGCCGCCTCTACCTGCTCGTATCCAGACAGGGATGTATTGCTCTGAAAACTCACAAAATCTCTACAATACCAAAATTCTAGGAAGTTCTTTTATACTAATCCTAAAAGTTCATCTTAGGTCTACGTGCTCTAATCAGAGTTTATCTAAATCTAGCTACCAAGGTTTGTACTAAACTTCCTCTGATACCAACTGTAACGCCCCGACCCTAATTACCTAGAGTCGGTGCATTATTACATAACATTGGCATGATCACGAGAAAGATCAAGTATCGAAAGACCGATTAGTTTAGTAGCCTTGGAATAACTAGATACATCCATAAATTTTTACATTACTTCATAAAAAAACATCTTCTCTTCATATCCCCTCATACTATCCATGCAGGTCATTCATAAATTACTTCTTCATAATCCTGGGAAAAAATAAAACATTGAAAGGGGTGAGCTCAAATGCTCAGTAAGGATAACATTATAGCAGAAGCTTTCATAAATAAGCATAAACACTTAAGGCAATTTATAACTAAAACAAAAGCCTTTTAAACTTGAACTTTAGCATAAAATGGCAAAGGTAAAATGAAATAATGCCATTTACTTACTCACATGGATATTCTACTAGTCTAATGATCACATGAAATATCAATATCCACTTTCATAATGATGGAATGCATAATTCCAGGCTATTATAACCACATAGCCAAGGCCTCATGCCAAGACTACAAATAAGATTTTGGCAAGGCCTTGTGCCAAGACGCTAGTTTGTCTCATGAGACATACTGATGCATCGAGGAGCTATAGCGGGCTCCAACCATCACTTATTAAGTCCAATGCATTCCTCATATGAATAGCTTTAAGCATAAAATAAACATTCGTATTAAAACTAGCATACGAAATGTCAATACTTTAACCACAAACAATGAATGGTATAAAAATAGAACATCCACAGTCAAACATAACTCATTTGATACAATATGGAAGATTGTATTGTATCACATTAACCTCAATCATGAATAATGATGGATATTGACATAGATGAAATTAATCATCAAAACTATTTGAGGGAAATATCCCCCTTTTCTTGAAATCATTTAAAAGTCACACTATTTGTCAAGAAGCCATTTAAAAATAGATTTTTGAATCAAAGTGTCCCATACCACTTTGAAACTTTTAAAAGGAGTTATAATTTTAAAACTTTAATGTCCATATAAATAAATCCTTAAAACCATTTTTTAAAACATGGACATTAATGAGCAAGATTTAGAAGAATAAGTCTTTAAAACATTTTAAAATGGTATTTTGGTTAGAGATTCTAACCAAAAAAGAGACACATGAGTACAAATAATCGAGGTAATCAAAACTTTTTAATATCATGAGAATAAAGGGATTCATGATATACTATGTCAAAGTACATTACATACACCACATAAAAGTGATTTGGTGTATATCAACAAAGAAGTCCCAATTGAATGAAAATTGAGATGGAATCTCTCATAAAGGTCGTATCCTTAGGTTAAGGATAAATCAATGACATAATTATGTGTGAAAATATAAATACACTATATATGATTGAATATTCAGTGTAAAACAATCAAAGGATATTCACACATATTCTTGTAGAAACAACACCAACGAATTGGATGTTTAACTCAACAAATGGTGAAAGAGTTAAAATTATTCTTATCAAATTCATATTAATGAATTGAGAATTATAAATAGAGTGATTATGTGTATCAAAAGTATATCCACAGGAAGGGGAGTGGAAATTATGACATAATCAAATGAATAGTGATTCCACACATAATCTTGGAGTAATATAATCAATGAAATATGCGTAAAGCCGAATGAGTGGAAATTGAAATGTCAAATTCCCTTATCGATTTGGTAACTTACAAAACATAAAACTATGAAAGAAGGATCATACCATGACTATGTAAGTACCCATAAATTAATGTATATTACACAATGAATACAATCATGGGCAGTACACATACACCACATGTAATAATTATGTGGTGAACAATGGAATTCTCACGAAATTAAGAGTGAGATAAGAAACTCCTTACCACGTTAATCAACTGAGTCGTATGGCCAAAAGTTAATAACCACCAAAATGATTTACAGAATAACATTAATATAAAGAGAATCATGATAATATATATATCAAATGGCTGTACACAATACACCACTTTCAATAATTTAGTGGCGAACAATGGAAATCTCACGGAGTTGAAAGTGAGATAAGAAAATCCCTTACCTTGAACTTTCCCTTAGTCGATGGTATGTTAACCTCCTTTATAATAATTAAAACATTTATTAAATTATACAATAATCATATACATCAATATGATATCATATATGATCTTTTAACATTGCTTTATTAATACTATCTTAGTATTATCGTCGTTTTGGGTGATAATCGATTCGTTCTTCTTAAATGTTTGGTTATGTAAGACATGTTTGTAATGGATATATTATATCTTATTCATAATCTGAATGATATTAACATTATTTTTATCCCTAAAATAAGAATAAGACTTGAATGGATACGATGGAGGATGGATCTCATCGTGTTCGTGGAGACGGTAGTCCGTACGTACGCACGAACGCTACTTCCATTTAATTTTTCATTTTAAAAGAATTGAATCCAAATGATACATAGGTATATTATTATTCCAGTATAATATAATATTTTATATATGTTACTTATGTTCATTAACACCATTCTTTATATGTTCCATGTGTGGTATGAACGAGTCATATCATTTTAAGGGGGCGGTAGTCCGCACTTCCTCAAATTAAATTGTCGTACGTATATACAACATGAAATGAATAATGGTATGAAATAAAATGGAATTACAGAAGGTTATATATAAAATATGTATCATTAATATCACACTTAATTACAGTTCCATCATAATGGCCACCATGAGAGGCGGTAAGATGTATTTGAACAATCATCGTTTCGTGAGGCGTTAGTTTTCCATTCACAGAAACATTATGTTCATCATCCATTAGATGGAGGTGTGTGTATGTGTAGTTCTAATACTTCTTATAAAAACATCCTATTATATTGAGGATAGTTTTGTTGTTACAAAAGAAAGGAAATAAAAAGATTTTGGGGGTTGGAGAAGCAAAATAAATGAAAATAATTTAAGAGAAATCGTTACCTTTAATTTAGGTAACTCACTTTGGTTGGAACCAAAGGACTTCTTGAAATGCTTTCTGCCTAAGGGGAAGCTTCAAGGAGGAGGAGAGGGATGTGCAGAGATTATTTGGGCAGGTTTTGGAGGAGCCAAGTGGCTTGAGAGGTGTGAGGAATGAGTATAAGTGGTCTCCTTTTATAAGGGAGGGGAGGGGCTCTTTAGGAAAGAGTGAAAGTATTACTTTATAATATAATTATATTCGGTTTATAATGGTCCAAAAATCATTGCGGTTGAAGATAAGATGACTCATATTCTAAATAACATCAACCAATAAGAATTGGATAGGTTTTAGATAATATTTTAATCATTATAATCTTATTTATTTAAATGATTTATTAATGAGGTAAACATTACATCATTATTGTGTCATTAATAATTTAAATTATTTGATGTCTAAAAATTATAAATAAAATATCATTATGTAGGAAATCTATTTATCTTTCTAATGAATATTTATAATCGAACATCCAACATGTATAACCCTATGTAAAAATTGTTCTTCTAAAAGATGTAAGATTATGCCATTTTTATTTTTATTTTAACTTTATTAATATAATGTGTCCCTACCACATACAAGTGGCTCCAAGGGGTCCCCAAATCGACCCAAGTATGCCCATGGTCGGTTATGTGTCCACCAATAAGGTTAGGACACGTTTTAGGGTAATTTGGTATTATTATAATATTATTTTTTAACCCTTATTTACCGGATTTACCTTTAACCATGGTAAATAAAATATTTACCACAGTAATTATTCAAAATGTCTAAAAATAAAAGTTACCTATTTACACAATTTGGACATCCTGATTCCAAATATGGAATCCATTTTTATAAATTAAAAACACAGAAATGGCAGAAATTAATTTAAAATTAATTCCCGCTGTCAAAACAAAAAACGTGTTTTTAAGAGGTAATAACTATCAAAAGATTGACACTTGTTTATGTTCGGTTTAATTGTAAAATTATGTCCAATGACCAACATTATATTAAATGGTAAAAATATATTCAAAATATACTTTAAAACCACTCAAATTCACAATTTATCACTATTAATTATTTTGATTAAAAAAGTTGTTTTTAATTAAAATTTAGTAATTTTCACTATTCATCAAAATATGAAAGTTATCCGAAAAGTACCAAAATTTCACCTTAGGCTAAATTCGATATTCCGAATCCAAAAATGAAGTCCATTTTAAAATATAAAATATATATAATTTCAAAATTTAGGTATTACTATTCATAACGGCTAGTTTGATTGGTTGTGGCGTGTGTTAAAACTCAATGTTGCGTACAACACACGCTACTATTTTATTCAAAAGAAAGCGTACCGTGGAAGCTTGGGATGTTTCATTTTAAATTTTTTATGTCCCAATTTATTCAGAGAGTTTAAAATATTTTATTTAAAAAGGTTCCACTATTAAAAGTTGACAAAAGTGCAATACTGAAAATGAATCTGTTCTTGCATTATGACTAAGAAACTCATAATAGGGATTCTAAAATTATAAGGATTATATAAAGTTCAAAATGTAGTTAATAATATTAATGACCTCTTTTAATGGATTTTTTTTGTACATCATGGTGTGATTGAACTCGGTGTTGCGTGTAGTGCAAGTTGTTGAATTGTTTTTAAGAAATAACACACTATGAAATCCTGGGGTGTTATAATGTTGGTCCAAATCCTATGTATCATTGACTAGAAATAATTTATCAGCCTCAAAAATATTTCTACATAGAATGATCTTACATTTGTATAAAGTCACAATTTTATGGATATTGTTGGTCTTGTAGAATCTATGGGAACAAAGATTATAATTTTTGGTATATGATGTCTCTTCCTAGTAAAGTGTTTAAACAAAGGGAATTTAATGGTAGAAGAGGGATGAGAAACATTCCTAACCCCTGTGAAGATAGAAAAGGTAAAACTCAAGATGATAGAAACATTACAAAAAATCAATTTGAATTTCTGGAAGAAGTTTGTGGAATATGAAATTAGGCTGGTCATTATGCCAAAATATCTATGAAACTTAATTTGGATCATGTTTTATACGTTAGAAAATAAATGCAATATGGAAATAAAAAAGTGGAATAATGTGATTTTGTTGTTAAGAGAGCCTTGAAATCATTTAAAAGGAACAAACCATTGATTATTGAAAGAGGTGGTACATCATATATTAAATGAGATATAAAAATAATTAAACTTTTTAACGTCTTTATGGGGGAATAGTTACATTTGGTAATGAAGGATCCTTAATCCTTAGAGGAATCTGGAAAGCTGATATTGAAGAAAAAATGTTGAAATCTAATGACTTTTCATTTTCTGATGGGATAAAACATAACTTACATAGTTTAAGTCAATATTTTAATGATGGAAAAGAATTTATTTTCAGAAAATAATCTTGCATCATAAAATGTATAAATTATAATAATGTTATAAAAAATAAGAATGAACTAGTGGTAATTTCTTTTAACATGGAGATTTTACTAACTCCTGTTAATTGAGTGTTAAAGATGAAAAAAATGTGGCATTGAATACAATTGAATCATATAATGAAAAAAATGAACAAGCTTTCAAAAGATGATGATTTTCACTATATAAAATAAATGAAAAAAACATAGGTGAAAAGGGTTATGATACTTGTCAAATAAAGAATATAACTATCAAATTTCATAAGAGAGTTGGGATCCAGTCAAGAAAACCACTTGAACTTATGCATTTTGATTTAGATGTTCTTATGAGACATCAATAAACAAAATGAGATTTATTATTTTTTACTTTTATTAATTATTTCACTTAGATTATGAACATGTTATTTTGGAAGCATAAGTCAAAGGCTATGGAAACGCTAAGGTTTTTCAGAAAATCTGTTTTAGAAAGAAATAAGGGTTTATATAAAGAAGTTGAAACTAGGTAATAGAACCGAATTAATAAGAAATACTTTTGATACATATCTGAGAAAGAATTGTATCAAAAATTATTATAGTTCAACCTATAATCCACAAAAATATTGTGGTATAAATAAATAATATAGGTTTGGTGGAAATGTGAACAATGATGTTATCAAAATACAAACATTAAATGTTTTATTAGAGATAATATATTATTAATACTGTACATGTTCAAAATAGAATTTTGTTTGGAGTAGAATCCAACATGACATATTATGAAATATGGTATAACTAAAAAAGTTTATTGAATTAATTTAATGTTTTTTTATTCCATGTTCACATAAAATAAAAATTAGGATTTGGGAAATTTTGATGAAAATGTTGAGGAAGGAACTTTTATGGGGTATTCCCCCGATGGAAGATGTTACAAATGCTAAAAAAACAGTTATAATGGTTGGTGGACTCATATGATGTGAAATTAATTAATAAAATCCTTAACAAAGTTATTAATATTTCACGATGAGTATAAACTAGAGATTTATAATGATAGTGAAAATGATTCAAAATATCCTAACCAAGATATAAGAGAGTTTTGTGATTTGGTAAGTTCATCTATAAGACAAACATTGAAATTCACTGACTTGAAAAAACATGTTGTGTTTGAAAACATTATTTTGAATCATAAATCTCTAGTTTAGACTCAAAGAATGTGAGATTAGAAAATAATATCTCAATTATCTCAAAAGTTGAATCTGAATCAGTTTAAGAATCTATTAATAATAATGAATGGGTGTATTATATGAAAGAATAGTTGGATCAAATTTAAAAAAATAAATCAGGGTAATTGTTCTATGGTCTGTAAATAGAACTGTTATCATAAAAAAGTGTGTGTACTGATAAAAAAATAATGATCATAGAGAAGTCTCAATAAACAAGGGATGAATTATTTGTAAATTCTATTAACAGGTAGAAGGTTTGTATTTTCATGATACTTGTTTCCTTAATTAAGAGATTATAAACTATTATAATATTATTATTAATATCTACATAACAAAGTTGCAATGTTTATCTGATGAAAGTTAAGTCATTTTTTCTAAATGTTGAGATTGAAAATTAATATTACATCAAACAATCATGAGTTTTTCATCATTATAATGACGAAAATATTATTTGAAAATTACAGAAATCAATGTATGGGCTGAAACATTCTCTAATTTTTTAGTATTCAATACCTGATATCTATTTGATAGTGATGAGTAATTGTAAATATAACTTTTATAGAAACATAAATGTAAATTATGATGACTCTAGAACCATAATTTTAACTATTTATGTGGATGATATAATTTTTTCGAGAGGGGAAGAAAATTTTCATAAATGGTTTTCTAAGGAAATGAAGAATAATTTTGAAATTTTAATATTTTTACTAATAACATTATTCCAGGGATTACAAGTTCAATAAAAAGATAAGGTACATTATCTCATATTAGGAAAAGTGAGAAAGGGTATTGTAAAATAATATTGTGATGGAAGGATCCAAAGAAGTTTTTACTCTTATATTTTTAGCAAAATGTTGATTAAAGATGACTTAGGAAAAATTGTGAATCAAAAAGACTTTTAAAACCTTATAAGAAGCCAAAATTACCTTACAACCATAATGCATGATATTGTTTATGCTATGATTTTGTATTCTAGGTATCAAAGTAATCAAAAAGAATCACATATATTGTAAACAAATAGAATTATAAGATATGTTAAGGGTAAAAATTAACATGGTTGGTTATAGAAAATAAATTGTCAGATGAATATTCATAGTTATACTAATATTGATTGGGTAGAAGATTGTAATGATAAAAATGAACAATAGGTGGATCATTTTTTTAGGTAAATTTCATGTGAGTTGGCATAGTAAGAAACAAAGATCAGTTACATTAAGCAATATTGGATTGGAAAATGTTGCATCTACTTAGTCTTTTACTCAGATGATGTGGATGAATGTTTAGCTAGAATATTTGAACGTACAAGTTTCTAAATCAATTAATATATATTTTGATTATAGGAGTGAAGTTAAACTTTCTAAAAATTATGTTCAATATTCGAGATCCAAAGAAATTGGTATAAATAATCACATTATAAAAAACAATGTTGTTGATGGAGATTTCTTATTGAAATATATGTCAATAAATTATCAAATTATTGATATATCTAAAAAGGTAATGTAAAAAAGGTTTGTTGATTTGTGGATGAAACATCATGTTCATCATCCTCCAACAAATTCCTAAATCTCATAAGGATGTCCCCCAAGATTATTTGGGTTATGTTGAAAAAAGGGGGTGAAAAGGTAAAAAATTCATAGTCCGAAAGAATTTATTACTAATAATAAATTTATGAATCTGAATCCATTGTTATCAGATAATAGGGAATAAAAAAATGAACACGAGAAAAGAAAAACGTGGGAATGTTCATATTAAAATTTCCAGAAAATTTCTTTTAAACTGATGGATGTAATTCCTTTAAAAAAATACTTAATCCGGTAGGGTTGTTTTAGGATACTCTCTCTTTAGAAAGGCCTTGTTTTGGTAAAAGAAAAAAAATCAGTTTTTTCGAAAATTTGTTTTAAAAAAGTCTGAGTGTTTGAGAAATGGTGAATTTTAAAAGTTGTAAATGAAGTTTTTCAAAAAAAAAATGGAGGAAATTAAAGAATATTTATGTTGTTTTGTTCAAACGATTTTTTTGTAGTTTTTGAAAACTACTATTTTGTAAAAAAAATTAAAAAACATGTGACATTTTTTTAATGTTAAAACCCAAACATAAAGAGGGAGAAATGTTTTTATTTGAGAGAGTGGTCATTTATGTCTAGAAATGATTGTACTGAGCAGAACCAAACACACAATACCAAACTGAGAAGAACTGGACTTAGAAGTTGTCATAAAGATAAAGTTTTTAATTGATCTCATTATTGGTTGTAGATTCATTGGCATTAAGTTCTAGAATAATTGTACTTTTTGTTTGTTAGAATGTCATATTTTCATGAGAATGAATGTCAGAATGTTGTTGGAGGTGTTGATTGAAGATAGTGATGTCAGTAGTTAGAAAATTCATAAGCATTATATCGTTAGTCTAGACAATGATTTTCCAAACATAGAGTTATCACGAATAATGAAAACATTCATGGTAATATATTTTTAATAAATCGAGAAATTTAAAAGATTGTATTGGTTCTAGGAATTATTAAAAAGATTTAATCGGATCTAGAAGTACCAGAAAAATATGTTTTCAAAAATCTGAATTAAAAATATGTAATGAGGTTTAAATAATTTCAAAATTATGGAGTGTATATTCCTACATAATTAGAATTATATCATAATGTTAATTGAATCATATTGATAATTCCATCATAATGAGAATTTACAAGTTATGATGATTCCATTGAACTGATGTCATGGAATTTTCATCATACTAACTTGAAGAAGGAATGTCAATCAGACTAATTCTAAAGAAGAATGGCATATCATAATGATAAGATTAAGATAGTAATATCTTATTGAGAAAGGGAAGATAGTAATATTATAAGTAGTATAGAATGATCGTTAGATCATAAATAATAGTAGAAGAAAGTCAGGTCATAATGAGAAGATAATGTTAGTCACGTCAGATTGATGCTGAGAAAGTTAATTGGACTAAATTTGAGGAATTTAATTGAACTAAAGCTGAGGAAGTTACATCGGGCAGAAGAAAATTTAATATGTTTGAGAGTACTAATTTTTGATAAATATTTATTAGGTTGGAAGTAATAAATATCGAATTTTAAATGTGAGTTTTTTTAGTGAATTGAAATTCAGTTAAGTTAGAAAAGTTTTTTAGTTTCCCACCTCTACTATTATATGATTCCTATAAAATTAACCATATTAAATTATTACATTAAACATGTTAAAAAAAAGACTAAGTGATGTAGTATTCGTGTTAAAGTTAACATTCCAAATAGATAACTTATTAGAAGATCAAATAGCTGAATGTTTTCTTACCAGACTAAGTAAGATCATACTAATGAAAATCAGATTGAGCAAAGTTGGACTAGGCAGTTTAGCATAGTTTGAGAGTTTTAGTTTGATAAAATTGGTCATTGTAATGTTTCCATCATTATGAGAAAATTGGAATGAGGTAATCGGTCCTATGGTCATTAGACTGAGGTTCCAGACATATTTTTGTGAAGATATGTTTTGAGATATTTTATTTTGTTTCTCAATTTTTTGTAACTGAACTATTTAAAATGATGGGAGTTAGTATAATCATTCATATTGGGAGATATAAGGTGTCTATTATATAATTACTTGACCCTATAATCCTAGAGCTGACATATAAATCATAGTATACTTCTTAAAACCCTTGGTAAAAATGAAACATATTGTTACGACCCGACCCGGTGAGGGCCCAAGCCGCAACTCCCCAAGCCCACCTCCAATAGTCCAGGGGCTAGTGACTATCATCGAGTAGGAATGCTACTAACATGGAAGGCATTGCCTATAAACCTGTACACACGCACACACATCTCCAAGCCGAAAAAACTGAAAAGTAAAAACTATAAAAAGGAAAATATGCATGCATGCGATAAAACCCAACCACAGAGTACGATAGGAAAGTAAAGTAGAAGAAAGTAAAACCCTGGGCCAAAAGTACAAGACCACCAAAAAGAGAGTTTGTAACAAAGTACAACCTATAAATAAAGGTTCTAGGGCTACATTATATAGCCGTAAGAACACACCTTGGCCTATCTAATCTCACTCAGTATCGACCGGTCCTGATCCGCCTAGAATCCTGTCAAAGGCTCGCATGTCCGCACAAGACACGACGTGTGCGGGAAAATCCCATGCAGGGGTGAGTATAAAAATACCCAGTAGGACACCCCTAAACCACAAAGGATATACAACAAGGGAAAATACCACAAAACAAAGGTACAGCCAGCTCTACACAGTATATGTCTACCGAACATATAACAAGAACATCCAGATATACTCATGCATGACCATCTATCGCGAATACCACCACTAGGATCCAACGCGAAGATTCCACTAAGCATGCAACTAGGAGAACACACTCTTAGGTCTGAAGAGATAGATTCTAAGTACTTGTTCCAGGAGAACACACTCCACACGTACCTTGAGAACATGATGCTCAGATGAGGATCACAACCAAGTCATGGGTTGATTCCGACAACTCAGTCTGAGTTAATCCGCTAAGTAGAGGATCGACGCCCGGGTGAAGTTGGTCGCGTCGATACCAAGAACTCTACATAGGGTTCCATGATTGAATAGAGGATCCGGCTCTAAGTCTCATATAGAGGATTCCAACAACTCTATTCAGAAAGTTCTGCGGAAGGGATCATACTCTTGTGTAACGGAAATGATACCAGAACCTTCAGGGAAAAGACCAAGGGTACGAACCCTAAGAAAACTAGTCCAAGTCACAGAAGACAAGTGGCTCAAGTCATTTAAGACAGGTTACATGACATGTAGTATGGTTACATGTCGTGTTCCTTGACCCTGGGTACAGCCCGTGTAAACGGCCCGTGTCATTCGTTCAAGATGTGTAAAACCAAACTACATGGCGTGTAGAAAAAGTACATGTCGTGTTCCTTGACCCCAGGTATTGCCCGTGTAACCGGCCCGTGTCATTCGTCTTGTTGGATAGAAAGAAACTAAATGGCATGTAGAAGAATCAAATTCCGTGTCCGAGCACCTGGGGCTCGCTCTGTGTACGTTGGCCATGTGCCCGTACACTGTCTCTTCCCATGTCCGTGTCACCTGCCCGTGTACCAGTACACAGGGTATCCCAAGTATCTGGTCGGGTCTGGCTGGGGAGGGGTATACACAGTGTGTCCTTGTTCGTGTACCCTGCCTGTGTCCGTGTACTCCTGAAGTACATGCCATGTAATCCTGCTGATGAACACACACCGTGTATCCCATACTACATGGCGTGTAGTCGGGAAAATTTCTAGAATCGTTGTCTTCCTCTGCTCACCTCAGCCAAATCTCCGGTTCTTGATCCAACCATCCGATCATCATGACACTCTGGATTTGGGGTCATCCCGCCCCTACGAAACTGATTCCGTTGGTTTCGGGCTTTTGAATGGCCTTGATAGCACGTCCCGATCCACCCACATGAAAACGCTCGAAGAACGGGAATTTCCAAACCACATCGATTTTTCCTCCGCTGTCATCGTCGCACCTCCTCTAGGTCGTCTCGATGTTGGATCATTGATTTCAGATCGTTGCACACACAAAAGAATGTGCAACGATCGATTTCCTTTAAGAACGTGTAGAACCCACACGAAGAATGCGTAGGAATCGAGAGATAAATGCACAACAATTGAGAAAGACGAACCTCGATCGATGTTCGTGTAGATCTTGGTTTGTCACCATTAGAAGGTTGAATAAAAACCAAATTAATTTCAAGAATCAAATCCCCACGATTCCTTCAAAAACCCATCCCACAAAAACGATCGATCAGCGGTCTAATCTGTTCGTGGATTTGTCAGCGTTCAACATGGAAATCAAAAACAGGGAAGAAATCACAATTTAAATATCCTGCCTAGATTCCGGGGTGTTCGTCGGGGATGATCTGGTTGCTGCTTCGTCGTCGCTGCATTGGGAGGTTTTCTCAAAAGACTCCAGAGTCGCCAATGGTTTCTGGGTTATGAGTTTTGTAACCCTAGAACCTTGCACCAGCCTTTAATTAAAAAAGGTACATGATATCTGTTGTAGGAGATTTAAAATATTTCATCCAGAATAAAATATTTTTATTTAAATATTTTATTACTCTTACGTCCGAAAAACTGGATTCCACCACCTACCTACGCCGGATGATGTTAGGCCTCGCCTAAGGTAAAATTGTTGTTCTGAACGCAATGGTTCCCTCATATTTCTGATCTGAGCACCCGTTTAAGAGTTATTCCACTTTTTCAGGAAAACCACAGGCGCACGTAATTTGATTATTAAATTAAATTCAAACATTTGTTCTGGGCTCACCGGGGCTCAGAACTACACGCCGTCTTAGAGCCTGGTCTCGAATTAATTTTCAAATAATATTAAAATAATACATGTAAAAATCAAGTACATAACATCACACCCACCTTAGGGATTTTACATCCCCGAAAAGCCAAAACAAGGGAAACTCAAAAGATGTGGGTACTTCACGCGAATATGAGCCTCTCGCTCCAACGTGCTCTCCTAAAGATTCTCGTGCTGCCACTGGACACTCACCAAGGAAATAGCTCATCCACAAAGGATCTACTCTAGTCAATCCTCGATCTCTTCTGGGAACTCTGCAATGTTCTCCCCATCATCTATGTCCAGCTCACCCCAATCTATAACGTGCGAAGGATTGTGCACGTACCTGCATAGCTGCGAAACATGGAAGAAGTTGTGTACCCGGTCCATCTGAGGAGGTATAGCCAAGCGATACACCACCTCGCCAACTCTAATCAAAATCTGAAAAGGGATAACGAACCTCGTAGATAGCTTTCTGCCTCAGCCAAATCTTTGTAATCCCCGTCGAGGTGAGACCCTAAAGAACACATGGTCTCCCTCCTCAAACTCCAAGGGCCTCCGCCTCTTGTCGGCATATGATTTCTTCCAACTCTGTGCAGTCTTCATCCACTCCTAGATGACCTGCACCTTTTCTATTGTAGCTCTCACCATCTCTAGGACCATGAGTGCTGACTCTCGCTGGTCAGTCCAGCAAAGTGGCGATCTGCAAGGTCGCCCGTACAGAGCCTTGAATGGTGCCATACCAATAGTGGAATGATAACTTTTGTTATAAGAAAATTCCAACAGTGGTAGGTGATCCTCCCAACTATGACCGAAGTCAAGTATGCAAGCTCGAAGCATATCCTCCAGGACCTGGATGGTCTGCCCTGTCTGACCATCCGTCTGGGGATAAAATGTTGTGCTCAATCATAACTGAGTCACAAAAGCTTCCTGCAATCCCTTACATAACCAAGATGTGAAACAAGCATCACGATTTGAGATGGTCGTGGATGGAACTCCCTGAAGTCGAACTATCTCCTACACGTAGAGGCATCCCAAGCTCTCTACTGAACTCTTCTCCCGTATGGCTTGGAAGTGGGCCGAATTGGTGAGTCGATCAATGATCACCCAGATGGCATCATGTCCCCTAGACTTATGTGGTAAACCCATAACGAAGTCCATGGATATCCCATCCCACTTACACTCTGGCACCTCAAAGGGCTGAGTCAAATCTGCTGGCAGCTAGTACTCAGCCTTTCCTTGCTGACAAGAAAGGCACTGAGAGACAAACTCTTCCACATTCCTGGCCACCAGAACTGACGTCGGAGGTCCGAATACATATTTTCTATGCCTAGATGCACCGCCAAAGGGGATGTATGGATCTACCTCAGAACCTCCTTCTGTAACGTCACTGGTACTACCGTGCGCCCTCTTAAAAGAACAACGTGCTCCCCACCTTCTGAATATCCATCAGCAGCATCACCTGTGGATATCTGAGCACGTAGAGTCTCACAGCTTGCATCCTCGCGTTGTGATTCCCTAACTCGTTGTACGAGTGGAGGGTTAAGAACCATCGACTGAAGGTATGCTCCCTAATCTCCATCCATGAAGGATAACTGTAAGGAGGAAAACTGCCTCGTCACCTCATCCAGCAACTGCGAACTTTATTTCCTACTGAGAGCATCTGCCACTGCGTTCCCCTTCCCAAGAGTATAAACGATCTCAAAGTCGTAATCCTGGAGGAACTCAAGCCATCGCCTCTATCTCAAATTCAGATCCTTTTGAGAAAAGATATATCTGTGACTCTTGTGATCAGAGTAGATGGTAAACCGATTGACCATCAGGTAGTTCCGCCACATCTTCAATGAGAAGACCACCACTGCAAAATCATGATCATAGGTCACGTAGTTCTACTCATGTGGCCTCAACTGATGTGAGCCATAGGCAATCACTGCTTGCCTCTACATCAGAACACAACCCAGCCCGGTTCCTGATGCGTTGCAGAACACTACGTACTCAACACCCTCCTTCGGTAATCTCAATATCAGGGCGCTCGTCAAACCCTATCTCAACTTCTGGAAAACCTACTGGCATCTCTTGGTCCACAAGAATGGATGTCCCTTTCGGGTCAAAGCTGTCATGGGTGCTGCAATCCTGTAAAAATCAAGGATGAATCTATGATAGTAGTCTACAAAACCAAGGAAACTCCGCACCTTCGTCACGCTTCGGGGTGGCTCCCATGAAAACACTGCCACCACCTTGGCTGGGTCCACCGCTAAACCATCCGCAAAGATAACGTGTCTTAGAAAGTGGACCTCCTGTAACCAGAACTAACACTTCGAGAGTTTCCCATAAAAATGGTGCACTCGAAGTGTGTCCAGAACCATCCTTAGGTGTCTCGCGTGCTCCTCCTCGGACGCAGAGTACACAAGGATATCATCGATGAAGTCCACTATAAACTGGTCTAGATACGGATGAAAGATCCGGTTCATGTGTCCCATGAACACTAACGGGCGTTCTTCACACCGAAGGGCATCGCCATGTAATCATAGTGATCGTAGCGACATCTAAAAGTCGTCTTCAGTATATCCTCCTTCCTTACTCGCAACTAGTGATAGCCAGATCGTAGATCAACCTTCAAGAACCATCATGCCCCTATCAACTGGTCGAAGAGGTCATCGATACTCGGTAGTGGATTTCGGTTCTTCACGGTCACCTGATTCAAGAACCGGTAATCCACACATAGCCTCAAGCTCCCATCAGCCTTCTTGGAAAACAGCACTGGGGCCTCCCAGGGTGAAATGCTGGGTCTCACAAAGCCCTTCTTCTGTAAGTCATCCAGCTGCACCCTCATCTCATGAAGCTCTGCAGGAGCCATCCGATATGCTGATGCTGATATTGGTGTCATCCCGGGTTGTAACTCAATGCATAAATCTATCTATCGATGGGGAGGTAGCCCAGGGACATCCTCTGTAAAGACATCCTCATACTCATCCACTACTACTGGAAATTGTAAACTCGTAACATCTGCTGCACCAAGGGATAGGCTATCCAACTAATGTGAAATCGGTTGTTCCCTCCTATGAACGAGTCCATCCTGCGTTTCCTGGGTCTATCGTTCACCGACAAAATTGAACCACATTCCATCACTGCAGACACACCGCACCATTCACCTAAAACAGTCGATCTGGGCATGAACTGTGGATAGACAATCCATACCAAGAATGACATCGTAAGGCCTCGACGCTACCACCAAGAGGATCCAACCGAAACTCTCACCTCTAAGGGTCAGGTCACATTATCTACAGAGGTGTATGATCTCTGAATCTTCTCCAGTCAGTGTTTCTAAGCATAAGGGTCAAGTCAACGGCTCAACTGGATTCTCAAGGTCTCGAACAGGATAAGCAGCCAGAAATAAATGACTAGCACCTGTGTCTATCAATATGGCAGCCAAAGTAGAAAAGACATAGATAGTACCTTTAATAATTCTAGGAGTACCTGGGCCATATTCCTCTGCCACCTACAGCTATCCCTACCTCTGTCCACCAGCTCCCTGAGCCTGGGGTGGACCTCCTGGGTGTGGTGGTGGTAAAAGGTCCAAACGCCGACCACCTCCAGCTGCTCTCCCAGCTCCCCTACCTCATCCACTGCCCTGCGGATTTGTCTTCTCCACAGGTTGCCTCTGCCTCAGTGGTCCATCCACTTCTCCTGTGTCAGTAGTACGTCAGGTCGGACAATCTTGAGCGAGATATCCCCGGTCATCACATGATTATCATCACCTCTCTCGAGGCTGGCTGGATGCACTCTACGAACCCTGTACGGAAGATCCCCTATCCTATGATCTCTTCTAAAAACGTCTCCCACGACTGGGTCCCTGACGTCGGCTCCCTACTGCCGAGGTCCCTGCTCCATTTCGCCCACTACTGACAACATTCGGTTGTCTCTACTCTTCCAAGAAGATCTCGACCACCAAAGCCCACTCGAGCACCCCATCATAAGTAGGAATTATCATAGGTATGATGCTAGATCAGATATCTCTGTGCAAGCCCCACTCAAAATTTCGAGCTCTGAAGTACTGATCTCTGACTATATCCATCAAGTACTGCGAGAGGTCGGTAAATATCGTTGAATAGTCAGCCACCATCATGGTTCCCCGCTGGAGCTGAAGAAGATCCTGTATGTGTACTTCTCTTAGGGTAACTGGTGAAAACTCCTCTCTAATGAGACGCTCAAACTCCAACCATGCATGTGTTTCCTCGTTGTGGGTCTGGATAACCAAACTCCCCCATCGTCCCAACGAGCCCTGTAGAAGGCTCACTGCCAGGATCACCATCTGGTTTGTTGGTGTCCTAACCAAATGGAAGACTCTGGCCACTGCCTCAAGCCAGTCCTCTCCTGCCTGAGGTTCAGGCTCGCCTCGAAACCTAAGGGTTCTCTGTCTCTGAAACTCGTGGAGTGAGCTCAGCCTGCGCTCTTCCTCCACTGGTACAGCAGTCACTAAACTCTGCTCCACAGGTGGCGGGATAACTGGCACACCACCTAGTGGTAAAACTGGGGGGGATCAGGTCCCTGTATTGAGGCTTCATCACTTAGGGGGTCATCCTTGTGATCGATCTGCTAGATCCTTATGGGTATGGGTCATCGAGGCATCCTGTTAAAGAAACAAGATGTATCTCAGTCAGTGAGTATATCTGGAGAGATGACTCAAAAAGGACCTGGAAACCACAACCCATTCCTATATATTTCATGTAGCATTATTTTTTTCCCTTTCAACTACTGTTCTCATGTTCTGAGTCGAAGATCAAGTTATCAGAGTCATGCTGTATGAATACATCGGCCACCCGCACCATCACTGGGGTCCCTAGCCTGAAAGCCGAACTCGAAACACTTAACATCGTTGCCCCAAACCAACTCACAGACTCTTGGTCCTAAGGTAGAACCGAATACCTTTGATACCACTCTCTCACAACCCATACTAGTGGGGCCCAAGCTGCAAATCCCCATGCCCGCCTCCAATAGGCCAGGGGCGGGTGACTAGCACCGAGTAGGCATCCTACTAACATGGGAGGCATTGCCTATAAACCTGAACACACTCACACACATCTCCAAGACCACAAAGCTGAAAAGTAAAAAGTTAAAAAAGGAAAAAATTCATGAATGTTCTAAATCCCAACCACAGAGTACGAAAATAAAGTCAAGTACAAGAAAGTAAAACCCTAGGCCAAAAGTAAAAGCCCACCAAACAAAGAGTCCGTAACAAATTCCAACCTATAAAGAAAGGTTTTGGGACTACAGTCTGTAGTTGTAGGATCACACCTCGGCCTGTCTGATCACACTGAGTATTGTTCGGTCCTGGCCCGCCTAGAATCCTGTCAAAGGCTTGCTCGTCTGCACAAGACATGACACGTGCAGGCAAAGCCCATACATGGATGAGTATAAGAATACCCAGTAGGACACCCTGATACCACAAAAGAAATACAACAAGGGAAAATACCAAAATAGAAAGGTACATTCAGCTCTACACAGTATATGTCTACCGAACATATAACAAGAACATCTAGATATACTCATGCACGACCGTCTATCGCGAATACCACCAATAGGATCCAGTTTAAAGATTCCACTAAGCATGCAACCAGGAGAACACACTCCGAGGTCTGAAGAGAGAGATACGAAGTACTCGTTCTGGGAGGACACACTCTACAAGTACCATGAGAATATGATGCTCAGATGAGGGTCACAACCAAGTCATGGGGTGATTCTGACAACTCATTCTGAGCTAATCCACTAAGTAGAGGATCCGGGCCCGGGTAAAGTTAGTCACGTTGATACCAAGAATTCTACCTAGGGTTCTAGGAATGAATAGAGGATTCAGCTCTAAGTCTCACATAGGGATTTCCAACAACTCTATTCAGGAATTTCTACTGAAGGTATCATATTCTTGTGTAAAGGAAATGATACTAGAACCTTTAGGGAAAAGATCAAGGGTACGAACCCTAAGAAAACTAGTCCAAGTCACAGAAGAAAAGTGGCTCAAGTCATTAAAGATAGGTTGCACGGTGTGTAGTATGGTTACATGCCGTGTTCCTTGACCCTGGGTACTGCCCGTGTAAATGGCCCGTGTCATTCGTTCAAGCCGTGTAAAACCAAACTACACGGCGTGTAGAAAAGGTACACGTCGTGTTCCTTGTCCCTAGGTAATTCCCATGTAACTGGAACTTGTCATTCGGTTTGTCGGATAGAAATCAACTACACGACGTGTACAAGAATCACACGCCATGTTCGAGCACCTGGGGCTCGCTCCATGTACACTGGCCATGTGCCCATACACGGTCTCTGCACGTGTCCGTGTCGCCTGCCCGTGTACTAGTACACGTGGTATCCCATGTATCTAGACGGGTCTGGCCGTGGAGGGGTATAAATGGAGTTTCCTTAGCCGTGTACCCTTCTTGTGTCTGTGTACTCCCGAAGTAAATGCCATGTAATCCTCCTGATGAACACACGCTGTGTATTCCATACTACACAGCGTGTAGTCGGAAAAATTTCTATAATCGATGTCTTCCTCTGTGCGCCTCGGTCAAATCTCTGGTTCTTGATCCCACCATCTGATCATCATGAATCTTAGGATTTGGGGTCGTCCCGCCCCTACGAAACTGATTCCGTTGGTTTTGGGCTTTAGATAAGCCTTGATAGCGCGTCCTGATCCGCCTGCAAGAAAACGATCGAAGAACGGGAATTTCTGAAAAACATCGATTTGCCTTCCACCATTGTCGTTGCACCTCTGCTTAGTCGTCTCGATGTTGGATCTTTGATTTCAGATCTTTGCGCCAAAAAACGAATGAGAAAAGATCTATTTCCTCCAAGAACGTGTAGAATGCGCATGATGAACACGTATGAATCGGGAGAGAAAAACACAATAATCGAGAGGGACGAACCTCGATCGATGTTCGTGTCGATCTTAGTTAGTCACCGTTAAAAGGTTGAATGAAAACCAAGTTAATTTCAAGAATCAAATCCCCACGATTCCCGCAAAATCCCATCCCGCAAGAACGATCGATCCACGGGCTAATCTATTCTTGGATCAGTCCGTGTTCGTCGTGGAAATAAAAACGGGGAAAAATCACAATTTAGACATCCTACCTAGATTCTAGGGCATTCTTCATGATGATCCCGTCGCTGCGTAATCGTCGCCGTGTTCGGAGGTTTTCTACAGAGCCTCCAGAGCCACCAAGGGTTTCCGGGTTATGAGGTTTGTAACCCTAGACCCTTGCGCCAGCCGATGCTAGGCCTCGCCTAAGGTAAAATCGTTGTTCTGAAGGCAACGGTGCCCTCATATTTCTGATTCGAGCACCCATTTAGGAGTCATTCCACTTTTTCAGGAAAACTGCATGCACACATAATTTAATTATTAAATTAAATTCAATCATTTTATCCGGGCTCACAGGGCCTCGGAACTGCACGCCGTCTCAGAGCCTGGTCTTGAATTAATTCCCATATAATATTAAAATAATACGTGGTAAAATCTAGGACATTACACATATGAAAGCAGTGAGATCATATTCTTAGTAATTGTACACATATAGTAGAATCTATCATAAAAAATAATAATTTATTATTTTATGATGAGTAACCAAAACACATGCCATTTAATTAGTAACCTGACCATAATAAGGTGGGAATATAAGATGATAAAATTATTCCTTATAAATAATCAAATTAGAATGAAACATAACCATGGATACTCCACTAGTTTAATAATCACATGGAATATCAATAACTAGTCTCATAATGAGGGAATGAATAATGCCAGACATCATAAACATACCATTAAGGCTTCGACCAAGACACCATACATAAACTAGTAATACATCTTCCAACACCCAAACTAGTTTGTCTACTGATACCTACCAATTAATTGAGGGTCTATAGTGGGCCCCTCCCATCACTGACTAAGTCTAATGTGTTCCTCATATGAAATGAGTGACGAAATAATTTCATAAATATTCTTATTGATAATCTTGTATACTAAATGTGAATATATTAACCGTAAATCATGAATGGTATAAAAATAGTATATTCAAAATCAATCTAAATCATATACCATTAAATTAAAAATGGAAAATTATATTATAATAGATGAACCTCAATAAATCATTATATTCCAATAAACAATGGGGTAATATATAAATGTACTCTAAACAAAATTGATTTTTTAGGTAAACACACATTTTAAATTCAAATAATCTATTTAAAAAGTTTAAAAATTATAAATGAATAAATTTTATTTGAAAATAACCTTGTAAACAAGTAAATGGAGATTCAAAATGTTAAGGAATCATTATGGTAGAAAAATTTTCTCCCACTTCATAAGTAAAAAAATATTCATTCCGTCCAAAAATTCACAAACAACTTCGTTTAGAGGAAGACAATGAGATTCATTTCAAACAATTTTATATAATTTAAAACATAGTTAAATTTTTTTAAAACATTAAAAGGATATAAGTGAAAATTGTTTTGAATTTATTTTCAAAATCATTTTTGTGGAAGAAAATTGTTCTCCTCTGGATAAATAATCTTAAGAAAATAAAAATTAATAATGAGATTGGGAAATCACCCTTACAACATTATAACTAGTAGAATCTTATACCCCATAAAAACCCAAAATTATATTGATAATAAAATACTATAATCAAAAGGATAAGACTCATATAAAATATTCATGGGTAGTATATATACCATGAAAAATAAATGTGTAGTATATAGGTCATGTGACCTATAGAAACAAAAGTGTGAAAAAAATCATTTACCATGTACTTTCATTTAATTGAATGTGATTTAACATAAATTGTAATGTTTTATATAATTTTATTAATTTTTAAAAGAACCATATACATATTTATGATATCATATATGATCTTATTATATTTTATATTACCTATTTTTTATAATATTTTGTTGCTACCCTTGTTTTGAGTGTTAACTGCTTCATTTTCCTAAGCATGTTTGGTCGTATATGTCATGTTTCTTATAAATAGGATATATTTATATCACATAAAAAATTATATTATGTTCATTTATGTTATATTTTTTAATATATATATTTTAATAATCATTTTTAACAGTTAACAGGAAAAATGAATCACATCATGTTATTGAGATGGTAGGTCGTGCGTACGCCCAAGCAATGATATCATTTCTTTAATTGTGAAAGGGGAGGGAATTGGGTGGTATATTAATTATAAAAAATTAATATCATGTCTTATTTATTATTCATATCAATTATATCTATCATTATATCCATCCAAATAAATTGTTGATGAAAAACGTTACACCACAACATGAAGATGGTAAGCCATATGTTTTTCACATACTGTGATTTCAATATTTGTCGAATTGATAAAAGGTGGAAAATGGTAGTACCATAATCATAATGAAGTCTCATATTATATCTGATACTAGATTTATTACATTATAATTTAAAAAATACATAAATATGAAGTATAATAATTAACCAACTTGGATGAGTTAGTAAAAATGATTAACTCTTCTTCAGCGGACTTCCTTTAAATCTCTTGTTATTGAATATGGGGTTGGTCTTTTGAGAATACCATCACAACTAGGATGAATCTATAGAAGTTGGAAATATAAATTGGAATCCTTTTGTTGAGATATAAGGCACAATGTTATAAAATGCGATTAGGGTGGAGGTTCCCTTTTATAATTGAGGTGAGGGGCTTTTTGGAATTTCAAAAAAATATTAATTTATATTAAAATTCATTATCAATCCAAAGAACAAAAAAATTATTTCTTAAAAAATATTATCAAATAACGTAATAATATCATAAACAAATAGATTTTATACAAGTCTTTGTTTTTTTAAACTTTATCATTTTGATTAACCTTTAGCTAACCTATTTTAATTTTAGCTAAGATAACAACTTTTTCAATATTAAACTATAGTAATTTTTAATTATTTGGTGACAATTAGATAATTATTGATCAATTAATAATAATTTATACCATATAATAATTATTTTTTATTTTTAAATTTTTTTATTATTTTTTAAAAATTTAATAGAGTTTTTTTATTAAATATAATTCATGTGAATTATAAAGTTATTCATTATTTTTCTTAATATCACAACAACAAGATATCATTGAAAAAACTCAATTATATCATCCCTCACAAGTCAAAAAAATACATAAAATTCATTGTTGTCGTTAACTTTGTAAAATTATATTTATTTTAATATTTTAAATATCATTTATTTTATATTACCATTAATTAAACAATTACTACATAATCATTGTATAAGCCTTTAAGGTAATTATTTAATACCTAAAAATTAGAGATAAATTAGAAGATAAAAAAATTATATTTCAAATAAATATTTATAGAGAAATTTTTTTGTATAATTCTTTATTAAAATTGGTTTAGTTATTAAAATATTAGTACAACATCTTTAACGCTTCTTTAAATAAAATATAATAAATGTCACATCCTCACACAAGTGGCTTAAAAGTCTAAATATTTTTTACTGAAGATCCTTTTTATCAACACAAAATCATCCGATAAAATTATGATAAGTTTTAGGGTAATTTTATAGTCTTTATAATAATATTTTTACCCATAATTACTGAATTTACATTTAACCGTGGTAATTAAAATATTACTAAATTTACTATTTATATCCCAAAAAATAAAAGAAAACTATATAGATAATTTAGAACCAATTATTCCAAATATGGAATCAATTTTTTAAACTTCATGACATATAAGTTTATGTAATTAATTTAAAATTAATCTCATTGATGGGGGTGAGAAAACAAGTTCTTAAAAACTAAACATGAAAAGGATTTAAACATTCTTATACCTAAATTCAATGTAAAATTGATTCCAAGGAACTACATTGGACTAAATGATGAACATAATAATCTATTTACACATTAAAAACATTCAAAAATATAATTTAACGCTATAAATCATTTCTATGAAGAAATTAAATTTCAATTTAAATTTAGTATTTTTCAGTACTCATCAAACCATTAAACTTATCATAAAAAAATAAAATTTAAAAAAAAGTGAATTTATATCTCTATATTCAAAATATTTAGTTTATTTGTCCAAATATTGTATATAGAAGTGAAAAAATAGTATTTAAAAAACATTTTCTATTAAAATACAATAAAATTGTTTTTTAAAAAATATCTGGTTTTTAGGTGTAATATTGGGATTGTTTTTATCTTATGGCGATAAAAAAATTTAGATTAATATTAAAATTATTTTATTGAATATATAACATATATATTTTATTAATATCATTCTCTAATATGATAAAATGTCTTTATGAGCATAAAAATAGTTCTTTGTAAAAACATTTCATATATATTCATTAGGTTCATATATTTATTTATAATTAATTTCTAACTAATTAATTCAACCATATAATTTCTTAATATATCTAATACTCTTCATAAATTTTAATTTAAAGGCTATTTTATATCTTATTATATAAAATCAAATTATTTAATAATATATTGTGTTTTAGAAAAAAATTCTCTTACATGTATCGCATGAGAACTAATGTTTTGTGTATCATCATATTTTCATGGTCTTATGTACAACATAAGATATATAAGATATTTAATTTATTTTAGAATAGAAATTCTGTAAACTATTGGGGTGTAACATTATCCCTCGTTTAATTAGTTACATCCACGCAATTTGAACTCAGGAAAAAATGTTTGGGTTTTGACTTCTCATAATATTTTTTTGAAATACCACATCGGAAAAATGATTAATGACTCCACCACTTTAAAATAAATAAATATAAGTATAATGGTATTTAAAGATAACACTTAATATGGTTCTGTATAGAAAAACATATATATGTATGAGAAATCTAACCATCACATTCTAATAGAGAGTGATAGAGAACATGGTTAAGAGAAAATTAACAATCACAATGTTATAAATATATTATGATCTAAGAAGAAATTTGATTTATCAGAAAAAAGGTTCATGGATAAAATTTTCGGTTTCAATATATAGTTAATGAATTCATTTAACTCATATACTAAAAAAATAGGGTAACACACTAAATTGATAAGGAGAGTTTCACTAATTACTACATTTCCACTAAAAACATAACTTTTTCTCCAAATGATTAGTATTAACTATGCATTTTTCAGATCTGTAGATTTCCAATCAACTTCTACAAATAAATAAATTCATATAAGTATAACTATATATTTCTCTTATCATTATATGTTAACCAAAACCAAAATGGTTAGTATAAGGTAATATAATTCTACAACAAGATTCTTCAAAATTCAATAGTAAAACACAAAGTTCAACATAGATTATTCATAAAATAACCATCCTTACAAAAATATATTCTAGGCTAAGACTGAAACCCAAAAAAATGATATATATTTCATCATATAGAGTTCAAAAAAACATCAACCCCTCTTGCGGTCATATACTAAAATTTTAATTTTCTAAACCTCGTAATCATCAGGGCTTTATAACCATTTCCATGAATAACCTAAATCACCATATGTCTAAAATAATATCACATTTGACTCTAAAATACAATTGAACTATTGTTCCCCATAATATTCTTTTTACCTTAATCTAATAGGATTCTCAAAATAGATAATGTTGTCATAAATAACATTAATCAATTAATCACCAAATAATTTTTCCATCTGTTGGTTATGATAAAACACCTTTATCAATTAGACATTTTAACTATTTTATTCATGATAACCCAGATTCCAAGTAGGTTAGTGGAAGGCATTTCACCCTTATCTTCCTTCAGTTGTTGGTTCAAACTTCATGAACTTGCCGAACATTATGGGTTGTCACTCAGTTGTTGGGTTGTCATTTTTATAAAAACATATTAATATAATTCCCTAAATAAATATGTTGGATATCAAGGAAATAAGGTTAATAACTAAATATCCTTTTAATAAATATTTTCCATACAGCCCCAATACATATATACTTCATCCATTTATTCCAAAACTGTTCATTATTTGCTCTAGTTTCTTTCCTATATAAGAGTAAATTTTCTAGGGTAATTCTTAGGTTCCCCATATTTATGTAAATAAACCACAAATGGATTCTTAGAATGAGTTTTATTTCCTTATACAATACCCTTCATTTTTTCTCAGTAATTATTTCATATGGTCATTTTTTCATATGGTCATTATTTATAACATATAAATAATTTCTATATTCCACATAGACATATTCCTAGGTGTATTTTTCCACAGTTCATGCATAATGGTAATTAAGCCTTATTTTATACATGGTCTCTACCACTAGAGCTCTTAAAAAATATTTTTCCTTCTTTTATTTTTTGAGATATAGAGTTGGTTAAGGTGTATTGTTTCAATCATATTTTTGGAAACCTAGTTAGTCATGAATAAGATATCCATAATTCCTATTAACATTTTTGTTTGTTCCCATCTCCACCACCTTTTACATCATGTTAAATTATAACATGTCTCATTCAGGTTCAAGAAATTGACTAAAATCAGGAAGCATAGTGTGAGTAAAAACGATTCATAGTGATAAAAACATATAATCAATTATAAAATTTCATGAAACCTTATTTTCAATCTAAAACACCTTAGGTCTAACCTAGGATGTTCATTTTCATTATATATTTAAATAATTTATAATAGTTTGTAACAAAATTGTTAATTATCCTATACATACCCCCAAGAGTGTCAAATCAGGTGTGTAGTAAGGCTTGTTTTCATATACTAGGTAATTTTATGTCAGGACTAATGTAACTTTTTGTATTTGTTACCCCATGGTACATATATTCTATAGCCACATACAATTGTAGTATTTAGATGGGAATGTATTGCTAATAACTCCAAAAAAATTACATTAACAAATTTCTAAGATGCTCTCCTGTACTTATCCTAAAAGTCTATCTTAGGATTATGTCCCCTGATTTATGTTTTTTTAATATAGATTCTATGTTTACTGATAAAATTTCCAAAATACAAAATGTAATACCCCAACCCTAGAATGCTAGATCTAGTGCATTATTTTATTACATGAAAAAATATACATGATTTGAATCAAATAGTTTCGATCATTTTAGTAGTTTGGTAAACCAGATTACATACTTGAAATATACATTATAATTGAGACTATAAATACAACATAATCAATACTTTTATAACACCATAATTATCCACGATCAACCTCGGATAACAGTCATAATATACTTCTTGGAATCCTGGGCAAAAATGAAACACATTAAAGGAGTCACATCAGATTATCAGTAAGGGTATATGTGCAGTGTAAGATATAATAAAAAAGAATAAATTATTATAGAAATGTGATTAACCAAAAATCATGAAATTTAGTCAATAACTTAAGAATAATATGGTAGGAATGATGGTTAATCATATAGTTTGAAATAAATAATCACATTAGAATGTAACTTATCCCTGGATATTGTACTTTTCAAATAATCACATAGAATTTCAAAAACTAATCTCATAATGTGGGAATGAATAACGTCGAAGATCATAAACATACATTCAAGGCTTTAGCCAAGAAACTATATATAAACAGGTAATACATCATCCAATACCCTAACTAATTGGTCTCTAGAAAACTATTGATGCATCGAGGGGGTATAGAAGGCCACACCCATCACATATTATGTCCAATTAATTCCACATATGAAATAGGATAAACATAAACTACATACACATTCGTTTTAAAAACGACTATATGAAATGCGAATACTTTAATAATAAACAATGAATCATATCAAAATAGCACAGTCACAGTCAAAAAAAATCATAAACCATTAAATTCAATATGATAAATGATATCATAACACATAAACCTTAATTAATTAAAATATTCCAACTATGTATGTTCACATATATAAAGGTAATCCAATAAAATCATTGAACTGTTTTGACAGAAATACCATTTTTACATTAAAAACATTTTTTTTAAAAGTTTCACTGTTAGATATGAAAACATTTTATTTCAAAGGAACCATTTAAACATATAAAGAAAGATTCAATACATTAAAGAATCATGATGGAGGAAACATCTTCTCATTCCATATACATTAAAAACATTCATTTAGTCAAAAACTCACAAAGAACCTAATTTGGAAAATGGAAAATAGATTCCTTTCAAACCATTGTATTAAATTTCAATCATAGTTAAAAATACTTTAAACATTGTTATTACCATATTTAAATTTATTGATTTTATTAGAAAATGTGGATATGGAAAGAAAATGTTCCCCGGTGGAGACTTAGACTTAAACAATACCAAAGAATACATAGATTTTGAAACAGCCCTTACAATATTCTAATTAGTATAATCATATTCCACATGAATGAAAAAAATATATATTGACATCAAAATACCTTAAAATTACCATATGACTCATAAAAAGAATTCATGGGCTTATGTACACCACACAGAAGAAATAAGTAGTGTATAAGGCATGTGTCCCACAGAAATAAAAGTGAGAGAAAAATCCATTACCTTGAACTTTACATTGGTTAAATATAATTTAAACTCTTATATAATGGTTTAAATAGTGTTATAAATTTATAATATATAAATATCAATATTTATAAAATCATATATCATCTTCTTATATTATTTTTTCACCTGTTTGTTGATAATATTTCTTCGTTACCCTTGTTTTGAGTGTTAAGTACTTCATTTTACCAGACAAGATTTTTCATATAAGTCTTGTTTATTAGGAATAGGATATATATATTTCATCTTCATAATTATATGATGTTAATTTATATTATATTAAATAATTATGTATAGTTTTTTAATAAATATTTAATGGTTAACATGAAAAATGAAACACATCCTGTCGGGGAGACGGTTGGACGTATGTACGCACGACCATAGATATCATTCCAATAATAGTGAAAGGTAACAGAATTGATGGAATATTAATTATAAAAAATTAATATCATGTAATATTTATTATTTATATCTATTATATTTAAAATTATATCCATAAAAATAAAGTAGTTATGAAAAACAAATTGCACCAAAGTGTGGATATGATAAGTCATATGTATGAACACAAGATTATTTTTTTAGAGGACAGATAAATTGTGAAAAATGGTGGTCCGATAATCATAAAAACATCTCATAATATATATCATACTACATTTGTTACTTTTTTATTTAAAAAACACATAAATTAGAGAAAGAATAAGAAATGAACTTGGATGAGTTAGTACAAACGATTACTTCTTATTTAGTTGACTTCCTTTAGTTCTCTTATTATAGAATATAGGGTTGGTATTTTGAGATGGTGATGAAAAATAGGATGTGTCTAGGTAAGATTATAAGAAAAAAGGGAAGGTTTAGTTTGAGATAAATGGCTCAATGTTATGAAATAAAAAGAGGGAGGATGTGGCTTTTTGTAATTGAGGTGAGTCTCTCTTTTAGAATTTCAAAAAATATTAATTTATAATAAATTAAATCTCAATCCCAATACCAAAAAAATATAATTTATTAGAATATATGATAATATAATGTTTTAATGTAATAATATAATAAATTTTATATTAGTCTTGGTATTTTTTTAAAACTCGTCATTTTGATTAACCCTTAGTTAATCTATTTTAATATTAACAAAGGTAATAATTTTTTGAATATTAAACTATTGTATATTTTAAATATTTGATGCTAATTAGTCCATAAAGGTATAATTTATAACATTTTAGGCTATATGATAATTAATTTCTATTTTTAAATGTGTTTTATAGTCTTAAAGCAATTTAATAAAAGATTATTTTGATAAAATATCATTACTGTCAATTTTGACACTATTCATTATTTTTCTTTTTAAAAATATCATAAAAACATGATATCGTCAAAGAAACTCCATTAAAGAATCCCTAAAATATATATTTCATCTATAAAATTATTTTATGACGTTAATAATATCAAATTATATTTATTTTAATATTTTTAATATCATATATTTGATATTTCCATTTGTTAATCAATTATACATCATCGTTGTATATACCTTTAAGATAATTATTTATTTCCTAATAATTAATGATAAAGTACAATGACAAAGAATATCATTTTATTTTCCAAATTAATATTTATAATCGAATTTATCTTTTATATAACCCCATGTCAAAATTGGTATAGTTATTAAAATATGAGTATGACATCTTTAACTCTTAAAATAAAATATAATAAATGTAAAATTCTTACAAAAGTGGATTAAAATGGTTATAATTTTATAAAAAGGATCCTTTTTTCGAGAAAGACTCATAAAATGAAATTATGACAAGTTTTATGGTAAATTTATTGTCTTTATATATTATTTATACCCTTAATTTCCCGATTTACCCTAAACCGTGGTAATTAAAATATTACAAAATTTTTTATTCATAGGCCCAAATAGAAAATAAAAATATTTGAATAATTTGGACCCATTTATTTGAAATATGGAATAAATTTTTTAAATTTCAAAACATATAAGGCTCTATATTTAATTTAAAATTAATCTCGTTCATGGGATAAAGAAATGGGTTATTAAAGTTTAAACATTCAAAATATTGAAACATTTTTATATATGAATTCAATGTAAAATTGATAAAAATGAAAAAAATTTGATTCAATGATAAAAAATAATCTATTTATACTTTAATACAATTCAATAATATAATTTTACACTATAAATTATTTCGATGAAGAAAGTAGTATTTATTTAAAATTTGGTATTTTTTCACTATTCATCAAAACATGCGATTTATCCAAAAAATACCAACAATTCATCCAAAGTAATTTTTTTCCTAAATTAAAATAAGAAGTTGGGTTTTTAAAATATATTATATAAAATTTCCAATAATTTGATATTCAGTATATTTTCCATTAAATGTAGGTAAAATTGATTTTATAAAAATATAGGTTTTTTAGGTGTAATATTGGGTTTCTTATTAACTTAGGATTATAGAATCTATTATAGGAATACAAAAAATATTTGGTTGAATATATAAAATATATATATCATATATATATATACTTATAAAAGTGAATAATTTAATTTATTAGGATAAAATGTCTTTGAAAGAACAAATGTATTTCTTTATAAAAAACATTTCAAATATATTAAATTTGTTCTTATATTCATTTCTAATTAATCTTTAACCATTCATATCATCCATATATTGTGTTAAACCCTTGTAAATAGTATGTTATTTATGTGCATTCAAACTTTTTAGTACAATATTATTTACTAAAATATTTTAAGGAAATGAACCTGAATAGGTTGTAGGTTTTATGTTTCTAAAATTCTTATAACTTATATAATGTTAACAACTGATTCAGCCGACCCACCCCCCTCCTTATCGTTTTGTTATTAGATCCATTTCAACATCATAGATAATGAAAAAATAATCCAAGAGGTGATATGGTCGAAATATGGCCTTCAAATGGGGTTTGTAAAAGTTTATAGGTAAATTTTCCCTTATGTTTAATGATTAGTCCCTTGGTAAACTCCTTTGTCTATTAATCGTTGTGATTAATTTTGACTATTTTCACTAATTATTTTGAAAAAAAAATTTAGAATTTTTATAAATTATAAATTATTATGATCACAAATACAGAATCAATTTTTATAAATTCAAATAACTAAATTGGAAAAAATTAATTTCAGATTAATCCTACATATGGGATGAGACAATAGGTTTTTATAGTGAAAATACTCAAATATTTGAAATGTATTTATATCTAATTTCAATTTTAAATTTACTCTATAGACCTAAATTGGATATATATATATATAAAAACTCATAATACTTTATAACCTATTTATAATATAATTTAAAATTCTAAATTATTCTGATGAAAATTCAATTTTCAATTAAAATTTAAAATTTTAACTATTCATAAAAAAAATTAGAAAAATAAAAAAAATCAGACTAATCCAATTTTTTTACCACTTTCAAAAATAAATTATTTTATTTCGAATAGAATTTATAAAATTATCAAAACTAATTTTAAAATAATTGTGCAATTAAAAGGTGGAAAAACACCCTTTTATAAAAATACATCTTCTTATGCATAAAATTGGACTTTTTCTTATATATATTATAGAAAACACATAATTTTAATGTTATATAGTTTATTTAATATGTATTTAGTTATAATAAATAATCAAAAGGTATTTTAGTTCAACACAAGACTTTGAAATATTTTTTTTAGAAAAAATATAATTTGGTTGGTGGCATGCCTTTTGTGCAACACCATGTTGAGCTTATGCTACATGAAAAATTGATTTCATCTTCAATTATACACAAATTTATTATAAACTTTCTCTACACAGAACACCTTGGTTAGCTTCTGGTACAAGCAAGACCTAGTTTTACCAAAATATAATATATTATTAATATTATTATTTAATATGATAGTTATCAGTTAGAGTTTGTAATGAAATGTACGAATATTATTATCAAATTTGGGAAAATATTGTTTACATATGTTTTTATATTTATTTTATGTAATCAATGAATATAGAACCGAATTTAATGTAGATGATATGTTTTTATAAAAAGCTATTTTATGTCCACCAAGGTGTAAATCATAATAAATTAAATTAATCACTATTAGTGAATGGTCTTAGTGAAATTTATATTTTATATATTTAGTCAATTATTTTTTACATTCTTAGAATAGTTTTATTAACATAATATATTAATAAACCCAATTTTATGCAATAAAAAACAATATATTTCTAAAGGTTGTTTTTCACCTTTTACCGGGGCACCAATATTTAAAACTAAATTTTAAAAAAATATATAAATTTTATATGTAAAAATAAATATAAATTTTGTTATTTAAATTTCAAAATTTCTATAGGGTAAATTGTTTATATTTTATAAGAATTTTTACTTTTTGATGAATAGTGAAAAATATTATTTTTTTGAAAACTCACATTTTAATTAAAAAAATTATAAGGAAAAATTTTATTTTTTATTATTTTTAAAGTGTCAATAGAAATATTTTACATATATTAATCCAATTTAGTTCATTGGTTACAATTTATGTATTTATTCCCGGTAAAAAAATAAAACTTTTGGGAATTTTCATTTTAAAAAGTTGCTTTCTCACCCCATCTACAAGAGTAATTTTTTATTACTTTTTACCAATTATATTATTATAATTTTTAAAAACGGATTCCTAATTTGGAATCAAAAAAATTTAAAATTTTTAATATGTAAAACCATAGTTATTAGAGAAATAAGTTAAAATTAATTACAGTGATTAAGGTAAAAACAAGATTACTTAGTGGTTAGAAATATAGTATAAGAACTAAAAATGATCTGCACAAGTCAAAAACCCATTTTACAACCATATGCTGACCTTAAACCTTTATGTCTATAATTTTTTTGTGTTATGGAATTCTCCAGGTATGTAAAAACGTGGGGATCACACAATCCTTTCCAAAAATTCCTTGTGTATCCTTTTACCTTGGTTATAAAAGGCCACCAACTCTCCCACTTTCTCGCACCTCTAAAGCCATACATGATAATCTAACCCCTTCACAAATAAAAACCAAATTCTCTTCTCTCATCCTATATTCCTCACTCTAGTAATTAATCCAACCAAAGTGGTATTTTGGTATAAACTAGAAGGTGTTACTCGAAAAAGCGTTAATATTTTGATCCATCAAATGGGATAGACAATCATCATTCGTGTGTATGGGGAACTACCACCTCATAAACTAATGTTTTTCATTCTTCCATTACCACCATTCAAGTCTGGGAATAATGATATATTTATTTTTTATATATTATATATATTAGATTTATAATTTCATTATTCTTATTTAATAATTTTATTACACATACCTTCATGCTTTCAATTATTTTCGAATATGATAACATTGTTTGTGGATGTGTGGACTACCACCTCCTCAAAGTGATGTGATTCATTCACACGTTAACTGAAATATATTAAGGATGGGTTTAAAAAAATTATTTGATATATATGACATTACAATGATACTTGAATTATAATATACCTATATATGTTTTACATTTATTTCTTTTACTATAATAGGAAAACGGAAATAGTGTGTATGCATATGTATGACCTACTATCTCTGTGGAGGATGTATTTTGTTTCCTACCCCTAAATATTATGTGTTATTATCAATAAATATATAATTAAAATATATTATATACTTGAAATAAATTTTATATTCATGACATAATTACCTATTTTATAATATAATATATCATTTTCATTTATACCATTTCACACACTAAAAAAGTGATATCTTTATTCATGGATGTGTAGATTACCACCGCCTCAAAGTGATGTGATTCCATTTAAATCACAATAATTCTACATAAAATATATATTATTAAATACTATTGTATTTATTAAAAAATTATCATTATAGAAATGTAAATTTCACTTTCCCTTTTTCTATAATGATCATTTAAAAATGAAAATGTCACCCATATGTGCATATAGCCTACAGTCTCCATGATAACAATATTAGTGTATTTTTCAAAAACATATTCCATGATTGGTCTAGAAATTATAATTAGTATATAAATATAATAATTATTCCATGATTATTATTCTATTTATTTTTAAATAATGACCTCGTTGACTTTAGTCTACCTATAAATGTAGTTTTTGACCCATAAACCCAATATGGATGAAACATATGACTTAAACGTAACTGATTCATTAATTGTATGTGACCTATTAATAGGTGAAATAAATTTAATTAAAAAAATTAAAATATTTCTCGAAGATTTAAATAATATACACAATTTTATTATTCAGGATTATAGAGACACACATGACAAATCAGACTCAATGTAAGGGATTTTGTCTCAATTTACATTCCATTGAAACATATTTTTTATTAAGCACCAATTCACATTGATGTGGTATATATACATCCCATTTTCATTTAATATCATTATTCCCTACTAATTCATGTTTTTTAATGTTTCAATTTGAATTATCTATTCCATGGGGTTTTCCCTTGAAAATAACCTTGTGGAAAAAGTTATCTTTTCAATTTCACCTTATTTTGTGATTGCTAACTTTATCTTGAAACAATCACTTCCTTTTGGTTTTCTTATTGTATATTACATTTTTATTAAATATACACATTCATGTCAAATGTAAATGAGAATGTTATAATATCTATACCACTTTTACATATAGAGTTGACGTTTATTGTTCTTTGATTAATTATGAAAATGTTGATAAAACTTTATCTTTTACTCAGTATGAATATTTGATAAGGAACACCATTTATATATTAAATTTATTATTTTGTCTAAGAAAAAGTTTTTGGACATTCATTTAATGGGTTCGGGATCGGTTAAGTCCAGACCCCCAATTCATTAATAGTCTCTTGGAAAAAATAATTTAGATAAACCCTTCACATTTGATACACGAATATTTTATAATATCTTGAGAATGGTATTAACAGTATAGTTAGGGGTGACCAAACCAAATCGTTTTATAACTAGTATGTTTTACAATTTCTTTTTAAAGGTGTTGATGGTAACAGATTCATGTTCCAGGGATAGATGATGATAGATAATTTAGAATTTTCATCATTCAAATTATTATTATCTAGTGGATTTTCATTATAAGAAAATCTATTGATACATTTCATTTTCAGTCTATTAGATAAATGAAGCGTATGTTTAGTTATTTAGAAATTAATATCGATTATTTTAATTAATTAATTTTTACTTCAAATGTATTTAACCCTTACTAATAATTTTAGATGACCATTATTTTTTATCTTTTCCTCAGGATATTAAAATGAATTCTTGGAATGAGTGTCAACGATGCTGAGATTTTACTTTTGTTATACCATATTTTCTTTTACCAATTTAAAATAGTTATCATGTATATAATTTATTTTTCCCAAACTACTAATCTATTTAGTCTATTAGGATATTATTCATGCATCTATGAAAATGTAATAATCTAAGTCATTGGCTCTAAGATTCTGACATCGGTTCATTATAAGATTGTTTAATTTATTGAGATAAAAAAATGGTTTATATAAAAATGGTTTTTTTAGAAAATGAATTTCATTAATTTCAAAATTTTCCTACATTAATTTATAATTAATTGGTTACCAAATAATTAATTTTTGAAACTTCCATTTACCGTATTTTTATAATTTATTAAGTCATTTTAATACCAACCATTCCACTTTCTTGGTGATAACTATAATAATAATGTAATAATATTCCACGTTTCACTTTAACATAGTGTTGCGTGTAGTGAACGGTAATAATTGGGTTTTGTGTAACACAATATAAACATGTCATTTCATGTAACAAAATCCAAACATATTTTTTTACCACAATATAAACTCTTTATTACTTTTGGTGCAACATTATCTTGGTGTTGTATTTAAGGAAAGCTTTATATGGTGTAGCGTGTAGTGTATTCCATCAAAGAAATTTAATTTATTCAAAAATAATCATTTCATAAAAACTCATGGAATTACATTCTACCCCCTATAAAATTAATTTTTCCCTAAAAACTCATCTGCATAATCAATGGTTTAATACATAAAAGATTATTTTATTGAAACCCACATAATAAACATTAATAATAAAACATAATTAAAAATTAATGAAGGAAACATGATGGTTACTCAAATTAAATCATAACTATATTTCCACATAGGAGAAAATAGGTGGGATGTAATGTTTTTTACATGGAAGAAAAGCATAAAAAATATAAATTGATAGAGATAACAGATCATGGGAAAGTGGGGGATACAGAGAAGGTTCAGGATCCAAAAAATATATATTGGATGAACTAATGGATAATTTGATTCATAAAAAATGATTGTACTAGGGTAATATTTTTATTACCAGATCCTTTTCCTAAAGTATATTAATTTTCAGAAGAAGGTGTACTTACTTTATTTCAGCCCAATGTCATCCTTTGGTTGTGAATTGATATATTTCCACTACATTTTTTACTCCATTAAATAAAGGTTAATTTATTATGTCTAAAACACTAATGGATCATATTATCCATAATTGTAATGATAAGTCATTTTGTATCTATTCATTTATCTTCTCAATGAAATGGTATGCACTTGTTTTCCAATATAGATATATCATCATATTCTAAAACATTAATCTCAAAAACTTCTTTCAATGTTCAACCTAAACAATTTAATAAATGGATAAAATTTTAAACCATCTGAAATATGATAATGCAAAACCTTTTATCGATGGTCACTAAATCAACCTATCATTGACCCCCATAAATCAAAATTTACCTATTTCTTTTCATATACCAATAATGTGAATACCTTCATTATGCCTTCTCTTGAATCATGGTAACTTAAATTATCATATATCGTTATTGAAAACATGAATTATTCCTCACTATTTATACATATTATTTGATAAATTCCTAATACCCAAAAATGATGTAAACTTGACCATTGATTTCACAAAAAACTTTTTCCATAAATCCATTATCAGTTCTAAGGTCATGAATACTATCCCATATACTCTATTCTTATCCAAAACCAGTTTATTCAAACAGAACACCATTTTCTAAACATTAAGGAAATATTAAGTGTTAACTTACATTAAACATGTATTTCCTTAATATATAACCTTTTTCATTAAATCAATTTTATTATTTATCATTTTTATTCAACTTTTTCTTTCAAATCGTTAACGAAAAACTTATACTAAACAGTCCTTCACAATTTATAAAAAAATAAATCCAAATATATAAATAATTTAATCCTTCCACTTAAATTATTGGGATAGAATAGTTAATTTCTTTAGCATACAATTAAGTACTTTTTTAGGGAATTGATTTTGGTAATTCCCATTTTCTACAAAGATAATGAATGGAAATTCATGATAATTTGTCACCATGTGACCCTTTTTCCACATAGATGGCATATTCCCCTCTATTTGAGGTATTCCCCCATATTCTTCTTCCCCTATTCTTGACATGTAGGAAGTTGAATCTTTTTTATTATTTGTTCATGACCAAGTGAACTTTCATAAAAAAAATTCTTCCTCCGATTCTATGTGATAGAAATATCACCAATGTTTACATTGTAAATCATATATCATAATAGATGATTCAATATAATGACAATATCTTTCTATCCAATCATCAACCAAATTTTTTCTCCTAGTCACCATATTTATCATTAGATACAATGTGTACATAAATTCTTATTGTTCCAGCCATCGACTAAACCCAAAATTATAGTGTGAGTAACACTTATCATAGTGGAAAACCAAATAATCATGAGATATTACTTACATAATGTCTAAATCATGACACATTATTCATTATTCCATGACACCTTAGGTTTATCAAAGGTCATTAATAGTTAGAATATATTTAAATCATTCATTATGGATTATAATGAGTTTTTGAATTTCAAAATAATGTCCCTTGGGAGTATCAAAATTGGTTTGCAGTATGTGCCATTATTCTACATCAGTTTCTGATCAACTCTAGATCAATATGGTGATTGTGGGGTCATTAACCCTAGGTAAATCTATTCTTAATCCACATCCACTAGTAGTATATTGGCATCGATTTATTTCTAAAAAACCACTCGTTATATCCTTTACCAAAAATCATAGAAATTTTACTTACTCTTTGTATCATTCATATACTTATTATTATAAACATCCATAGTCATATCCTTAGAAATAACCCTACGGATATCACTAATGTTTTATCATCCAAGTTTAAAATGATTAAATAACCCATTACATTAATTCCAACAATAGTGACCCAGGCTTAACATACATGGATGTTAAATTGTTTTAGATGAATATTTAGTGCATTGTAAAAGTACATCCCTGAGACCATATATAGTTTAGTTTCTATTGAATCACGAAACATAATCTTCTAATTTTTTTGAATGATTTTCAAATTTTCCAACAATAATCTTCCCATGTAGTACACTAACTTGAAAACATTCTTTATAAACTGGGGAAAAGATACATAAGAAAGGGTGAGATTGAAATTTCATTAAGTGTAAATAAAGGATATATGTAAGTATAAAATGAACATATTAGTATGAGAACATGAGAATAAACTTTTAAAACAACACCCAACACATCAAAGATCATAATCTTGAATCGTGGAATAAATATTGTCACATCATAAGACACGAATCATATAATAATAAAATAACATGATTCATGAGATTATAACATTGGAATATGACATGTAATTTGTGGCATACAAATAATATTAGAAAATGTTACATCAAGGATACATACCAATACATTCATAACATGTTAGTCTAGAGATAATTACTCATTTACCTAATTCAATCATGGGATTATCTCCTTTATATCCTCTTGTTCCGGTCAAAGGTTGAACTCCATGTACCCTCTTGTTGCTATCATTGGATGAACTCTTGTATACCATCTTATTCTTGGTTTGGGATGAACTCCCATGTACCATCAAGTTTCGGGCTTACAATGACATCTTATGTACCATCTTATTAATGTAATGGGATGAAATCCCAATTAAAATATTTTTTATAGGCTAGGGACGACCACTCATGTACCCATTGAATGCACAGATCATTTATGATTACCAAATTCATTAGTTGGGGATATATGTCCCATACATCACATAATAAAAACCATGTTTATGTGTGCCAAAAGATCCTAAAATATTCATCTTATCAAAACCCATGAAATGAAATGGGTACTATAAAAATTTCAGAATATCATTACCTATTGAAAAGATACATGTTTCATAATCATTTCACCATAGCATAATCCATGAAATGAAGTGGGTTTCATCATGACATAACCCTAGGAAGAGAAATGAGTTTCATAAACAACATTTTATCATAAATATAAACCATTCAATGTGATAATAATAATATTTTCCTTGTATAATATCCCTATTAAACAATAAAATATATGAAAGGATGTCATCTTAGATAGATTTTTTTTAAATCGCATAGAGAATTGCTTAAGGGAAATTTCCTTTCATGGAAATTCACTTTTTATAAAACATAAAAATATTCAAAATAATTTTATTTAAAACCCCCCTTTAAAACATATAAGGTAATATTTAAAATCCTATAAAACATTTATTCTTTAATGAATCCTTTCCTATTTGAAAAATTATTTTTAAATCGTAAAATATTTTGAAAAAAACTTTTTAAAAAATAAGCTTGAAAAACTCTAAATTAGTCTATAAAAACCATTTTAAAAACTTTTTAAAACATAAAAACATTTTAAAAACATTTCTAAATGATAATTATACTAAAATATATTAAAAACAATTTCTAAAATAGTTTTGAAAAACATGATTTTTGAATGAATCAGATTTCTGGTCGAAGATAGGAATAAAGTCAGATTTTAATAAAACATATTTCTAATTATCATAAGTACCAAAGTGAGGGTAATGGTAACAGTATATTAATAATTATTTAATAATAATAGGATAATAAAAGTTATTATAAATCTTGAGATATGGATCATAATATTTCATTGATGAAATTGTAATCATAAACAATCCTGATAAATGATGAAATTGAAGTTATAAACTCTTACCACATTGGTAACTTTGAATCATAATTACAATGAAATAATGAATTTACATGAAACAATACATATAATTAGAAGAATTATATTCAAGTTATAACAATTCAATGAAGTATTATATACTCATTTTAGAATAATATTGGTGAAAAACATAACATGTGTCTCAAAGAATGCAACTTGAGAAAAAAATACTTTACCTGTTTGGTCAATTTTGAATAAAAACACCATGAAAGAGATATAATCAATTTGGTATTTAAATAAAAATAATTATTAGTATAATAATCATAAAATAACATCATTTTAATTATATAAACCACATTGTGTAAAGAGGTGTTGAATATATCATGTCTCCCAAAAAAGTAAAAAGTGAGACGAAAATACCTTACTCTAAAGTAACATTTGGACCATGAGATACATGAAATAAGATCATAAATTGAAACATTTAATATAATTAAATAAATCAAATTCATGATATCATATTTCATAGTGATTTTTATTCACCATTAAAAATAAATGAGTTGTGAATTTGGCATAAGTCTCACAAAAATAAAAGTGAGACTAGAAATTTGCAAACCTTGAGTCTTGAATTCCATCAAACATTTCCAAATATCATGTATAATAAATATATTTTTATTATATATCTACCAAATAATAGTATTCATATATATATAATAATATATATTATTCAACTAGTACTTTATACGACTTATTTATTAAAAATTCCATGTCAATGCTATGTTCCGAGTTATATCCGCTTTGTTTTCCGTATTTGTTTGGATTTTTTATTTTTTGTGTATCATACATTGATCATGATATATTAATATAAATAATATAAAAAATATCATAAATATAATATATATTTATTATATTCTTATTTATATTAATCTATAAAATATATTAATAGAAAATTAAATACCCCATTCACGGAGATGTTAGGTCATATGTACACCTGGACACAATTCCCACATCCTTATCATATTATATGAAAGTAAATTAAATGATATATATATATATATATTATAATAACAATATAGTTATTATTTCATATATATAACATAAATATATTAAAACCATCCTTAATTCATTCCATATGAAGCGTGAATAAATCACATTGCTTCGTGAGGTGTCAGTCCGTCATACACATGAACGATGTTATTTTATTCTCAAAAAATGTAAATCAAGAAGGTATGTGTTATATAATAATAACAAAATAATAAAAACAACATAAAAAAATACATATCGTATATATAAACTATTAATACATCATTATTACCAACCATTAAATGTGGTAATGGACTAACGAATAACATCAGTTCATGAGGTTGTAGTCCACCGTACACACGAATGATGAATGTTTATCCAATTTTATAGAACTATGTAAACTTTTTTTTAGCATATAATTAATAGAAAAAGTTTCATTCAATTTAGGATAATTAGTTTATTATAGATAGATTATATAAAAATAATTACATGGGTTTTAGGGTGAAATAAAAAAATTAATTGGTTAACATTTCCTCTTCATCGAGTATCCGTTTGGGATTTCACCAAAGGACTTATTTAGGTTGATTTAAAACATATTTGGGGATACTATGATTAATTTAGTGAATTTGGGATTATATTTTGAATTTTTTTATGATAAAAATGTAATGATAGCTTTGAGTGCCCTTGTATAATGGAGGATGAGAGGTATTCTTGTAAATACCAAAAAGTCTGCACTATTAAGAGGTCCCACTTACATAATGTGCCTAAAAAATGAACTGGTTTCTATAAAATAGGATATTTGGTCTAAATATGGCCATAAAAGGGGTTTGGTATAAGTATCTAGTTGATTTTACCTCTTATATTTAAAGTCCACCCCTTAGTAAACTCAATTTTCTCTTAATCACTTTGATTTGTTTCAACTATTTTCACTAAAAATTTTGATAAAAAATTAATTTGGACTTCTAATAAATTATAATGATTCCAACTATTCTATCCATTTTTACAAATTCCACACTCATAAGTGGTATAAATTAATTTAATATTAACCCTATAGAAGGGATGAGACAACGAGTTTTAAGGTGAAAATATGCAATAGTTTGAAATGTTTTCATATCAAATTTCAATGTGAAATTTATTAAAATGACATGAATTTATTAATTTATTTATAAATTAACTAATTTTCTTATCAAAAGTATTTACAAATATATTTATTCATTTTAAATTCCTTTGATGAAAATTTAGTTTTCAATTAAAATTCAATATTTTTTACTATTCATCAAAAAACCTTCTTAAAAAAATATTATAAATTAACACTAATTAAATTTTTGCAATCAACTGTAAAAAATAAATTTTATATTTTTTTCAAATATATTTATTAAAATTATCAAAAATTAGTTTCAAAATATTTTTTCCATTAAAAAAAGTTATAATTGCCTTTTAGAAAATGATATGTTTATGCATAAAATTGGATTTATTCTTATATATTGACTATAGAACACAAAATATTATTATTAAAAAAATTCGAGTATATATTACATTTTCATCATTCATTAAAATTAGATATGGTAGGTGAGGTATGGATAATAAATGAAATGAAATTAAAAACATGAGAGAGTGTAAGTACCCGAGTTTTTAGAACATGTCAAAATTCCTGACCCTATTTGAATTTATGACTTGTTCTTGAGAAATCTGTGAAAATATGGAATATTCTAGAATTTTACAAACTATACACCATGTAATATAGAGTACAATCCATGTATGGTTTGGGTGAGCACCGACCGTGTGTCATCGAGTACCTATTGTGTGATGAACATGTTGGAATTTCTTACTACACGGCATGTAGTTATCAACACGCCGAATACACATGACTATGTGGAGGCCGTACATAGCGTGTACTCTTTTTGGCAGGGTAGGATCTTTTAACCATGTACACTTCATGTCATCCTTGGACACGCCGTGTAGTCTATCCATGTTTGAGGGATATATATGGTGTGTGGATAAGTCGGTGAGGAAGAGAAGAAAAACTAAGTAGACGTCATGTGATACCTAGTACACGTTGTGTACTCATGTTGGAAGATTCTAGAAAGTAAGTCATTGGAAAAGTGGCTTCCATATTAACTGTAAATAAACATACATGGAGTGTAGTCATAAATTACACACTGTGGAGTTTTTTTTCTTAAAACGGGCACTAGCCTCATTTCTCAGGTTCTGGACAGAAACCTAGAGAAACTGGCAGCCAGGAATTCAAATTGATCCCATTTCTTCTTCTGAAAACCAATTCAAACACCGTTATATCCGTTGGAACCCCCTCAGTAAGGCCTTGATTCTTCTTAAACTATTCTTCTTGATTTCAGTTCTAGAACGCGTTATATGGGTTTGATATGTTTTCATTCTTTTTTATATCTAATATGTTTTAGATCTAATTAGAGGCTATTATCAGAGGTGTATCATTGTATAAGCCTCAGGTAGGTGGTGTGTCATTTTTTTGTGTCTTCGTGGTCATTTGGGTTGTGCGACCTTTGGCGTGTTTTCAGGTATTTTGAGCGGGACCTAGTTTCTTCTGACATAGCATATTAAATTGTTCATTATACTCGTGGGATACCTTTGGGTATGTCCTTTACCTGTTTTGATTGAGCGGGGATGGGTGACGGGTCGTTGCTCGATTGGGGCATTTTGGTCAGGGGAAGAAAAAATAGTTATGATTGAACTGTGATGTTTGAACTGATATGTTGAGTTTATTAATCCTTGATATGAATTGTTAGAGGCTCTCAAGACCTCAGTGATGGTATGGGACAACACCTTTCTAGTATAATTCAACTGTTTCGTAGTCTTTCATGTCTATGGTTTTCCATTGTGATTATATATGTGATGTGTGATATTTCATTTACAGAAACCATTAGGTTATTCTAGGCATGGACTAGGTATTGTTGAGTGATGATGATCACATGTTGGTCTTGGATCGGGATACGTTGGGTGGTTCAGACCACAGGATTGGGTGTAATGGACGTCAGCATGGGGTTGTGCGACTGTCGGGTTGGGGATAGCCTAGGTTACTGGCATGGAAAACCCATTAGACTTGAGCAGCATGGTCACAGGGACACGATGTGTCACAAGTGTTGTGGCCTGGGTACTGTTTTAGTGATTACCGCCCACCCGAAAAATTTGAGTAGTGTGCACACAGAGAGATAACGGGATGAGGTAGTTTTGACCACTCGTGTTGGTAGAGGCCCCCGTTAATTGCATCTTAGGTACTATTTGTTTAGTGGTGCTTGTAATAGGAAGCCACGTGGAAGGTGAAGAGTCTTCAGATGAGAGAACTAAGGCAATCGGGTTGGGGGAAGAGGCTCGTCATTATTTGAGGGAAGATATTGCTATCCCTATGGGTACTTTATTTTGAGGGAAGAAATGGTTGTCCCTCTGGGTACTTTATTTTGAGGGCAGACATCGCCATCCCTCTGGGTACTTTATTTTGAGGGAAGACATTGTTGTCCCTCTTGTTACTTATTGAGGACAGGCATCGTTGTTCCTCTGGTTTACTGTTTCTCAGGTGTGCCTTCTGGATGTCTACACTTGAGACATATAGTGTCAATGGGCACATGGTGTTGGGTTACATGACAAAGATTCCATTGTTGGCTGAATCAGGTGACACTCCATGGTGGTTGCTGAGCACCAGTGGAGTTTGTGTTTATTTGTACATTATATTGTTTACTATTTACCTTATAAATTCATGAATTCTTAAACACATATATTAGATACGCACAATTGGGTGGTATCCTACTAAGATTCATCTGACACCCTGCACGGGACCTTCGGGATGTGTGTAGCCTTTATTGATTTATATGCAGGAAAGAGGATCCCTTAGGAGCTGGGCAGCATTAGTTGTTTCATGGAGATGGTATGGACCTTGAGGTCAGGCCTTCCTGGAGTTTATTATGTTCTTTCATTATTTCCATGTATCATCATGCTTGTTTTGTAGCTACAAGTAATTTTTCATTGGCGCCCTTTATATTTAGATATGTATGACCTACTTGGATGCATGTTTTATTGTTCAGTGGTTGTTACAAGTGATCAGCATGTTTTTGTGTTTAGTTTCGCTGATGTTGTTTATATTTATAGCTTCCCGTATTTATTGATATTGAATTTGCTTCCGCTCTGTGGGTTTGGTTCGAGTCTTCTGAGTCATTTATTCTACTACATATTTATTATTATACTCAGACCAGTACCATTATTATCCTACGAAAGTGTATAGCCTCCCCACTATACCAAATAAAACCCTCGCTACTATTTAGCAGCATTTGGAATTTGTGGAGGTGCACCTAAGGTAGTAACACCCGACCCGTTTATCACTTTTTGGGTGGTTGTTCGGGTCTGGGTTGTTACAATGTGGTATCCGAGGAGTTCTTAATAGGGATTTAGTAGCGGCATTTTACTAGCTACTTATGAGATTGAGTATTCTCTTTTAATTTTTCTGGTTTTACTATTTGTGATATTCTAGATTAGAGATAGGTTCTTAGTGAAACTGGGTTTCTAGGTTTTTCTAGGCTACCTGAAGCCCTAGGTAAGAGGGATGGACCAAGTTTCCATGGGTGGGAATGGTTGTTTTGCTTTTTCTCAGATAACAGTTTACATGATTTCCACCTCAGTGGCTCACTTGGTGTATGATGTTAATGATTGTGATATGTAAACCTTGTCCCAATACGGCAATGAAGGATTGGAACTTCGCTCAGTATGTAATGTCTTGTTTTCTTGGCTTTTGATAGGCATGTTTTTAGTGTATTTCAATTTAATAACTACATGTATGCTTTGTGAAGTGATAATACCATGTGGATGATATCAATTACCATGCTTTGCATTTAAAAATTTGAAAAGGTTAAATTCCTGATAGAATTTCTTTTTTGTTGCAACTTGTATGCGATGCCCTTATATATTTGTATAATTGCACGTGATGGGTTATTTGGGTCTTGCTCTTGTACGAGCAGGCAGGTACTACCAGTTGAGATGATTTTGGTCACTACGATTGGGTGCATCGTTCATCGGTTTGAGGAAACTTTGGTTGTCGGTACGGGCATGGGCTGAGGTACTTTTGATACTTGGCTCTATTGAGGGGAGATTAAGGAGGCCGTGAGGCCGGGATGCCATGGGCATCGGTTGTGGTGGGGAAGAGTAACAGTAGTAGTTACGCGCTACCTTTTTAATGCATTCCTTATCTGCGTTGAATATATATTGTCATATATATACATATGGGTTGTATAACCATTTTTAGTATCCAGTGGGTTCCTCTTAGACATCTTGACGGAGCGTCAGGTGGGTGATCATACAGTGCCACACGTGCAGGATCAGGTTCAGGATCTAGTATAGGCTGGACAGTAGTCGGGTTCGGTAGTGTTTGGACCATGGCATAATGAGCAGATTTGAGCTAGCCCGGTCTGTGTCTTATAGGGGATTGACAGACGCACGCACGGTACAAATACATCCATGGAACATCTGATGCTAGAGTTTCAGTCATAGCCCCCATCACTATTTCAGAGTGATGGTGGTCCATAGGAGGCCGAGAACAGGATAGAGAGCATGCAAATGATCTTTGAGCAGCTCAAGACGCCTCCAGGGAAGAGGGTCAAACTGGAGACTTACATGCGGCGAGGACCAGAAAAGCGTTGGTGGGATATGAATGTTCAGGATCACTTGTATGAGGGACTGGTATGGAAGGACATCAAGGATAACTTCTTTGAGCATTTTTACCCAGAGACACTGAGAGTAGAGAGACTTTGAGTGTTCTTGAGTATTCAGCAGGGAGACATGTCTGTCGTGGACTATGCAAATACTTTCAATGAGTTTTCTCTCTTTGCACCTGTTATGGTATGTGATGACGCGACAAGGGTGAGGCACTTCGAAGATGGATTATGACATGCCATTTGGATCAAGGTAAATATCTTCAAGATGGGTTTTTTTTTTGAGGTGGTGAATCGGGTTCTCCTAGTAGAGGGAAACTAGAGGGATATGCCCCAGGTTGGTCGGAAGATGGATTCAGGTGAGTGATCAGATAATAGGATGTGAGGAAGGTATGAGTTCCAGCATGGTAGTCTAGCCTAGGACTCACCAAGTCCACCTCGTAGCAGTTCTTCAGGGTTTTAATTTAGTATGGATTGCCAAAGAAATTTCAGACTCAGTGCAATAGGACTCCAAAGGAGTGTTGGGCATGTGGAAAGGTCAGGTACCTTGAATGGTTTTGTAGGCATCCTTCTCATACATCCAGAAGGTAGGGAATAGGACAGATGGTGGCATCTAGTGTTTTCTTAGGCTCTGTACCAGGAGATGGTAGTTGAGGTTCAGTTTCACATGGAGGACCTGACAGAGATAGCAGGATCAATCTGAGGGGTCTGTGGCTGATGGCTAGAGGAGCACCGTAGGGAGGACAAGCATCAGGCAGTCGTACTTCAAGCCAGGTGCATGACACAGAGCTTCCAGAGGCTGAGTAGGCTGGTGAGCCGATAACGGTTAGAGGTACACCACTGGTGTGATCATTATTTCCATGTTTTCTTTTTGGCATAACCTGTAGAGGCATGCTCGTTTTGAGTGCATGTGATACACATGATATATGTGGGCTGACTAGATCCTATTCCATGAGATTGGAACCATATTGGGTGTGTGATATATTGATATATATATATATATATATATCTGTGTGTGTGTGTCTGGGATGCGTAGCATTAGGGGAATCGAGGATGCGGGTTACTTAAGGTTCTCTAGGCATCGAGGCATCAAGGATTCATGTTACCCGAGGTTCTGTGTGCATTAGGGAATCAAGGATGCAGGTTACATGAAGTTTCATTGGCATCGAGGCATCTATGATGCGGGTTACATGGGGTGCTAGGAACCAGGTTCGTTTTTGAGCATCTATGGGATGTAGGACCTCGTGGAGGTGGACACCGATGTAGTATGGGTTATGTTGGGTGTCGAAAATGACACAAGAGGACCAATGAGGCATATGGGTGATGATGTATCATTGAAGGACTATGCGTCCGGAAAACATTTTAGTGTACCTTTGCTTGTTTTGACTTTTTTCATGTTAAGACTAAGTTAGGTGATTCCAAAGGTGGGAGCCCCTTTAAGGATTTAGCCAGAACCTTTGAGACCAGGGTATTCCAGGTTACATTGAACAGGGTGGTATGTTCGGTTACATATCCAAGATTCATTTTATAGCTCAGGGATGAGCTATATTAAGGAGGGGAGATTGAAAAATCCCATGTTTTTAGAAGGGGTCAAAAATCCCGACATTGTTTGAATTTTTGTCTTGTTCCTAAGAAAACTGGGAAAGTCTATGATATTCTGGAATTTTTCAGACAACACGATGTGTACAATAGAGTACATGCCGTGTATGGGTTGGGCGAGCATTGGTCGTGTGCTCTGTCTACATGATGTGTGATGACCATATAATAATTTCTTACTACACGACGTGTACTTATCGACACGCTGTGTACCTGTAACTATGTGGAGGCCATACATGGCGTGTTGGCCTGTTGGCCGGGTAGAATCATTTAACCAAGTACACGACATGTCCTCCTTAGACATTCCATGTAGTCTAGACGTGTATGAGGGATATACATGGAATGTGGGTAAGTTGGTGAGGAAGAGAAAAAAACTATGTACACGTTGTATGCTACCTAGTACACATCGTGTACTCATGTCTACAGATTCTAGAAAGTAAGTCGGTGGAAAAGTGGCTGCCATATGAGCAGTAAATGATCCTAAACGGTGCATAGTCATAATTTTCATGCTGTGTAGTTTCTTTTTTTGCATAAAATGGGTAGTATTCTCGTTTCTCAGGTTCTGGACAAAACCCTCGATAAACAGGCGTCTGAGACTTCAAATTTATCATATTTCTTCATCTGAACACTAATTCAAACACTGTTTGATCTATTGGAACCCCCTTGTTAAGGATATGATTCCTCTTAATCTGTTCTTCTTGAGTTCTATTATAGAACTTGTTATAGTGGTTTGAGGGGTTTTGATTCTTTTGTATATCTACCTCATTTTCAACATAATTGGAGGCTGTTATTGGAGGTGTAGCATCGTACTAGTCTCTGTTCGGTGGTGCATACTTCTTTTTGTGTTTTCATGGTCATTTGTGTGGTGTGGCCTACAACACATTTTCAGGTATTTTGAGAGAGACCCAGTTTTATCTAAAATTGCATATTAAATTGTTCATTAGACTCGTGGGATACCTTTGAGTATGCCCATTACATGTTTTGCGTGAGCAGGGCTTGGCAAGGGGTCATTGCTGAATTGGGGAATTTTGGCATGGGGAATCCAAAATGGTTATTATTGAACTGTGATGTTTTAACTGGTAAGTTTAGTTTATTAAGCCTTGATATGAATTGTTAGAGGCTTTCAAGACCTCAGAGCTGGTATGAGACAACAACTTGCTTGTGTAATTCAATTTATTCATTGTCTTGCATGATCAATGTTTTCCATTGTGATTATATATGGGATGTGTGATATTTCATATACTGGAACCTTCGGGTTATGCTAGGCATGACCTGGGTATTGTCGAGTGATGTTGATCATAGGTTGGGATGGGACCGAGTTACGTTGGGTGGTTCTGACCACTGGATTCGGTGTCATGGACATCGGCTTGAGGCAGTGCAACTATCGGGTTATGCATGTCCTAGGTTACTCGGATGGAAAACCCATCAGACTTGAGCAGCATGGTTGTTGTGACACATGGTTTCAAAGGTGTTGTTACTTGGGAACTATTTTGGTGATTACCGCTCACCCGAAAACTCTGAGTAGTGTGCACACAGAGAGACTCCATGATGAGGAGGTTTTGACCACTCATATGGGTAGAGGCCTCTGTTAGTTGTAGTTTAGGTACTATTGGTTTGGGGGTAATTTCCATAGAAAGACAAGAGGAAGGTGAGGATATGTCAGGGGATAGCATTGAGGCTATCGGGTAGAGGGCATAGGCTCACCGTTTTTAGGGAAGATATCGTCGCCCCTCCAGGTACTTTATATTGAAATTGGACATTGATGTCCCTCTGGGAAGTTTATTTTGAAGACAAACATCGTTGTCCCTCCAATTACATTATTTTGAGGTAGGACATCATTGTCCTTCTGGTTACTTATTGACGAAAGACATCAATGTTCCGATGGGTTAATATTTCTCGGGTGTGCCTTCGGGATGTCGGTACGTGAGGCATGTGGTGTCAGGAGGAACAATCTGTCAGGTTACATGACAGAGATTTCAGTATTGGCTGAAACAGTTGACACTCACTACAAAAAAATGGTCACATTATAGGGGAATATTTTTTACATTAAAAGGAGTTATAACCCCTTCTAAAGACATTAGCGGCGGTTGTGTGGAACTGCCACTAATGTGTCCTTCTACTTACATTGCACGGTGTTCTGAGTAAGCGCTGGTAAAATCATAGTGACTTTAGTGGTAGCTACATTAGAGGGGGTTTAAACCCCCTCGAATTTAGACATAAACTCGCCAAAAAAATATGTGTTTGAGGTGGCTATATCTGAAATCACTGCTAGTCATAGGGGTTTAGGGCCGGTTTAAATCGCCCGTAATTCATTGGGGTTTAGGGGCGGTTTTGAGTGACTTTTGTGGAGGCTACATTAGATGGGGTTTAAATAGCCTCAAATTTAGACTTAAATTCGCTAAAAAACATGTGTTTGAGGAGTCTGTAGCTGAAACCGCTTCTAGTCATAGGGGTTTAGCCCATAATTTATAGGGGTTTAGGGGTGGTTTTGAATAACCACCCCTAATGATTTTTGTAATTTTTTTAAAAAAAATCAACAAGCACTGTGCCCATGTTCTCCCCCCACCCGTCCTCCCTCCCTCCAGTTCCCACAACCTCTAACCCCGGGCTCCCTACCCTTACAGTTCCCTCCAACCCCGAGCAGTTACCTCCCCTCCAGTGTCACGCCCTCCCCCAATATGCCACCTATGTACAACCTGCCCTCCCTGTACGCCACCAGTAGGACCCTCTATACCACCCTCCCTCCATGTACACTGCCTGTATAACCCGTCCTCCCAGTACGCCCCCTTGATAAAAATTTGTAGACCGTGGGTTTTGAACCAAAAAACACAACAATCCCAAACCGCAAGTACCTTTTAGGGTTAACCACTAAGTCATTTTATCTTTTAATATTATTGTACACATGGTAATATTTATATATTTGATATTATTTATTTACTACATATTAGTTTCATAATATATTAAAATAAATTTATAAAATAATATATATGTTATTTACTATATTTATATGTATATAATATATTTATATATATTATACATTTAGTATATTTATATGTTTATACAAAAAATATATATATATATTACAAATCTCTATGCTTAAGAATATGTATTATATCTTTTATAAATACATTTATATGTATATAATTATTTTATATTTATATATGTATACACTTTAATATATTTATATTTATATTTTATTTAATATACATACAATTAATATAATATATGTTTAATTTAATTATTATATATATTATATATTTATTTTGTCATTTTTTTATAGTTGTGTGTTTTTGTGTGATAAAAATAATATTATTAATTATTATTCTTGTTATTACATCTGTTTTTTAGACTATAAAAATTATATGTTGGTTTTATAAATACTATACATTTATTTTATGATTTATATTATACAAATATTATATTAAATACATTTACATCATATATTTATGTAAATTATTTATATACTTAAATACATATTTATATATTATATACATATTTATTTAAAGAATATATATATATATGTATTTACTTAATATATTTATATAAAAGGTCTTTAAAAATATATCTATATAATGTATTTAAATACATATATTTATTATTATTTACGTTAATATATATTAATTGTATAAATAATATAATATTATATATAATTATTATATAATTATTATTGTATGAAATTCAATTTATACAAATAATTATATTATATATATTTAATATTATATGAAAAATGATTTATACAAATATTTATATAATGTTATATGATATACAATTTTATATTATGTATAATTAGTATTTATATTATATTTTATCAATATAATATTATATGAAATACAATTCATACAAATATATAATTAATATTATGGAATACAATTTATAAAAATATTTATATAATGTATTTCAATAGATATATTTATTATTATGCACATTAATATATATGTATTTTAATAAATATAATTGTATAATATTATGTAATGTAATATTTATTTATGTGTATAAATTATATTTTATATAATATTAATTATATATAATATAAAAGCATAAACATATTATTTAAAATTATATTTATTAATATTATAATTTAAATTATAAAAACCACAAACTTGAGTTTTTATATGATATAATTTTTAAATAAATTAAAATTATGTTTATATTTATATAATATGTTTATGCTTTAATATTATAAATAATTAATATTACATAAAATTCAATTTATAAAAATAAATATATATATTAATGTACATAATATTATAAAATTATATTTATGTATACATATATATACAATTAAATAAAATCATATAAATATTTTACATAATATGTTCATATAATGTATTTAAATACATTTATATATTGGGTTTTAATTATATATTTATATATATATTATGGAAGTTGATTTTTTTAAACTTGTGGGGGTTCATAACCCCCTCTAATCTCTTAATTTATAGGGTGTTTTTAACCCTCATCTAATTTGAAGACATTAGAGGGGGTTCAAAACCCCCCTCTAATTTGAATACATTAGAAAGGGTTTGAAACCCCTCTAATTTGAAGACATTAGAGGGGGTTTTGACCCCCCTTTAATTTAATCTATTAGGGGGGGTTTGAATGAACTCTAATTTAAGACATTATAGGGGGTTTTCAACCCCCTCTAATTTAAGAAATTCAAGGGGAGTTTTGAACCCCCACTAATATTCAACTGGAAATTAAAAAAATAATGTTAAAAAATTTAGAGGGGTTCAAACCCCCCTCTAACTTAAGAAATTGTAAGGGGTACATATCCCCCTCTAAATTTGATGATTAGCGAGGGTTGTACATAACACCCCTATAATTTTTATAGAAAATGAATTTTGAGGGGGTTCATAACCCCTTCTAAATTCGATGATTAGAGGAGGTTGTGCAGAACCTCTTCTAATTATACAAAAAATGAATTTAGAGGGGGTTGTGCCTAACCCCATCTAAATAACCCCCTCTAATGTACTATTTCTTTTGTAGTGACTCCATGGTGGCTGCTGAGCACTAGTGGAGTTTGTGTTTATTTATGTGTCGTACTATTTACTGTTTACCTTATAAATGCATGCCTACTTAAACACTTTTATTAGGTGTGCACCATTGTGTGGTATCCTACCGGGATTCGTCCCACACCCTGCATGGGACCTTCGGGATGCGTGAAGACTTTATGGATTTACGTGAAGGAAGGATGCAAAATTTAGGATTTGAGCTGCATTATTTATTTCATAGAGATGGTATGGACCTTGAGGTCATGCGTAGCTGGATTTTACTATATTTTTCATACTTTCCTATATCAACATGCTTGTTTTGTAGCTACAATTGTTTATCCATCTGCACCTTTATATTTAGACATGTATGACCAGCTTAGATGCATGTTTTGTTGTTCTGTGGTAGTTACAAGTGATCAGCATTTCGTTGTGATTATTTATGTTGTTGTTATTTATATTTATAGCTTCCGCTGTTTATCGATATTGAATGTGCTTCCGCTCTGCGCGTCTGGTTCGAGTCTGCTCAGTCATTTATTTCACTACATCTTTATTATTATACTCAGAATAGTACCATTATTATCCTCTGAGAGGGTATAGCCTCCCCACTATACCTAATAAGACACTCGCTATTAGTCAGTGGCCTTTTCTGTTCGGGGAGGTGCGCCTATAGTAGTAACACCCGACCCATTTAGCATTATTTTTGTGGTTGTTCAGGTCCAGGACGTTACAGAGAGAGAAGGTTTTACCTCTTGAGCATCGCCTCCTTGAGAATCTATTTAAGGGACATAGAAAATTTTTTTTGGAAAGAAAAAGAATACCATAACATGAGGGAGAGGTTTGGGAGAGGAATTGGGTTCAATATAAGTAACACCTAAGGCTATGGAGGCATGAGACAAAGGGGTGGTGAGGAGTTGTTTTTTATAGTGGATGAGAGGGCTGTTTTTTATTGTTTAATTCATTTGTTTATTATTTTGGATCTAGACTATGAAAAATGTTGGTTATTAAAACTAAATATAGTAACTATTTATTATGAGTGTGAAGCAGGGGGTTATTACCTCATCCATAAATCATTCATAACCCAATAATTCATTAACATAGTTATAATGTTAAATACTGTAAATTCCTATATTTCACTATTCATTTAAATTTCTACTCTTTTAGAAAAATACCTAAAATTAACCCTAACTATTTTTGACATGTTTGATTCATAAATGGAATGCATTTTTTCGAAAATAATTTTCTAAATATGATAGATTTAATTATTAATTAAAATCATATTTTATTCGAAAAATAACGATTTTAAAATTTTAACTGATTTTATAAAACATCCAAAAGATAATTAGGGTCTAATAAAATTATCCTAAAATCATTTGAAAATAAAATATTAATTCATAAATCTATTTTTTTATAATTAAATTTTATTTTAAATCATTTTTTTAATTGTATAATTGTAAATAAACATTTTTGTTTCACAACAAATACCAATACTGAATATATTATTTTTAAAACATTTATCTCATATTAAAAACATATAATTATATCATATTTTAATTTATTAGAATCCTATCTTTTATTTATAATTTCATAGGTGAGTTTATTAATCTGTTGGTCAGATTACTATTCTTAAGGGTCATAATACTATTCCAATGGTCATATTTAATTGTATATTAATGTTCTAAATGCGGTGTTTCATGAAGCACTGACAATAAAAGATGATAAATTCTAAAATAGGCAAATGATAAAATCTTAATGTGTTTAAAATATGATTTTAATGTAATTAATTATATTAAATCTAACTAAAAACAGTTATTCTTAATTATAAATCAAATTAGAATAATAATTGTGGTTTTAAATATTTTAATTTTAAAAAAGAAATGGAATTTTTACAAAAAATGGAATTTTCCATGCTTCATTAAAGAATAAATATGTTCTAAAAGACCAAAAAATTTCACACTTTCTTAATTTTTATATGGTTATTCTAGAAATATATTTTATTTTACCCAAAAAAATTCTAATTTTTTAGAAATTAATTTAAAACATTTCAATCAATAATCACTAAAATCATTTTTGATTAAAACAAAATTTTTTAGAATAAAATTAATTTTTAAAAATTTATTGATTATTTACTAAGAATTTATCAATAAATTTATATTTCAAAAAACTTATATATCTATTTCATAATGTATTGCATACTATTTTAACTCCCTAATACTTTTCAATATTTTCATTTCTGAATAAACATTGGTTCTTTATTTCTTTTTACACAACACCATGTTAAGCATATGCTACACACAACAATGAGTTGGCCCCGTTACAGGAAAAGTCCAATTTAGCCGAACAACGGTATATTAATAAAAAATTATTATTTAATATAATATATAACCTAACTATTAAATTAGTGTTTATGAATAGTATTAACAAAGTTTGGAATTTTTTTATTATATATAATTTGAACATCCATCTTATATTTTTCTTATATATAATATAAGAACAAATTCAATTTTTTTATAAAATAAATATTTAAAAAATGCAGTTTTCAGCCTTTTTATGGTATAACAATTTTAAATAAAATATTTGATACTTTTATATATTGAATTTTATAAAATATACTTCTTCTTATGTAGTGGGACATCAACATTTAGTTAAGATAAATATTTGGTCTTTTTTGATAACTTTCATATTTTGAGGAATAGTGAAAATAAAAAAATTTAATTGAAAACAAATTTTTTTATAAAAATATTTAATATTTTAATGATAAATTTGAAAGGTTTTTAATTATAATTAGATTAAATTTTTATCATTTAATATAATATATATCATTGGAATTATTTTCACATTAATATTAGATGTAAAAAAAATTAATTCTTTTGATGATTTTTACTTTTGGAAAACCCATTTCCTCATTTTGTCAAAGGGGAATAATTTTAAATTAATTACTTCAACTTTTGTGTTTTAAATTGAAAAATAAATGGTTCTAATATTTTGAATTAGTGGTTATAAATTATGTTAATATGTTACTTTTATTTTTGGGATATTCTGAATAGTAACTTAATTATTATTTTTATTACCACAGATAAGGAAAAATTTGATAATTAAAGATACAAATAATATTATAAATTATCCTAAGACCCGTAGAAATCCTATATGATGACTAAATTATACCCTTTCCATCTAATGTTATAAATTTGATCCTTTAATGTACATTTTCCCATGAATATGACAGTAATATTTTAGAAATCAATGAATGTGACAAAATGTCACACTCTCATTTTTTTATATGATTATTAATTTCAATATCAAGATAACAAGGATATAAAATCTAATATAGGTGGTTTATTAAAATTTAATATAATTACCAAAATCATAGAAATTGTTTTATATTTTTTAGAGATTAAATAATTACCATTGACGATAACACAATAGTGACATAGACATTATTTTATTAATAAAAATATCAAATAAATGATATTAAAAATATTAAAATAAATATAATATGATTGAATTAATATTATAAACAATTTTTTTAGATTACATTTACATGTTATTGGTGTTTTACAGGATTTTTTTTGAACATATCTTTATTTTATGATATTTTTTAACAATTCAACCAATCAATAGTGTCAAAATTGACACTGTTGATATTTTAAGATAAATAATAATTTATTAAATTATATAAAATTCATAAAAATTTAAATATCGGCCAAATAATTTGGATGAAGTTATATATGTAACCCTTGGTCCATTTATGTATCCTTTGGCATTTTAGAGTGACTATATTTACCATTGGTATTAAAAAAACATTTTGTCATGGTAAGAGTTAAAGGAATTAATTAAGGGTAAATTGAAATTATAAGGTATAAAATAAAAACAAAAACATGTCCAAACAAATTATTTGATTAATAATACTCAATTATTATCACATTAGGATTTTTTTGGGTTTTTAATATACACTTTAATATAAAATTAAAATATAAATTATTTAAATCAACTATAGTTACAAAATATCACTCTCTTGTATTTTAATATCTTTTATTTATCCCCATATGGGAAAATCATGATATGAACGAATGTAAATGTCTATTTTGATATAAATGAAAATATTTTAATTATATAAATTTATTTTAAATTTTTAGATGTTATATAATTTCCTTAAAACCCTCTTCAATTCTAAAATAATATTTATTCAATTAATATAAATATAGAATAAATGATTTTAATAATATTAATTTGGAAATATTTTGGATTACGTAATTTATATAACAAATTTTATATATATATAAGATATATTATAGATATATTATAGAATTATATCTTAATTTATAATTTTTCCTATGTATTGAAGTCAAATTAAATGAATAATATTAAATTTAGAAATAATAATATCTTACTGAATTAATTTAATATCAAATTATTTTAAAAACAAAAAAATGAAAAAAAAATCGACAGGGGATTTGATATGTTTTAACATGTGTTATAATATTCATTTATGGTCCATTTTTATGTATTTTGGTCTAGAATAGTCTGATTGTATTTTAATATATTAAGAGATTCCTAATGTGCCCCTCCCCTCTCTTATAAAAAGTAGTCTCTTCCCACAATTCCTCTCACCACCCTAAGCTTTCTAACATGACCAAACCCTACCTAATTATAATATGATAATTCTTAGGTAACTTTTAGAGGTCTTGGATTTCAAATAAGACCATCCCTAGTGTCCCAAATAGGAGATCATAGGAAGTCCAACGAAGAAGATGTAATTTTTTTTACCAATTCAATTAAATTTCTTTTCTTCTTCTACTTCTGACTTCTAGGTTATTACCACACTAAAGTAATATCTCAGGTACCTTATAAATTATGATATTTTATTATAATTATGATACAACCATATTCTTCATTTTATCCATCATACGAATAACAATATCACCATGCGTACGTACGTATGACTTACCGTCTCTATGTCATGGTGTAATTTGTTATTAAACACTACTTTATTTGAATGGGTATAATGATGACAATAATGGATAAAAATATTTAATAAAACATTATTATTATTTTATATAATTAATATACCATCAAATTCCATAGAATATAACCATCAATGGAATGATACCGTCCCTCATGCGTTTGTACGGTTTTCTATCTCCACGACGCAGTGAGATTCATTCACCAAGTTAACCACTCATGAATGATTATAAAAATTTTATTATTAGTAAAAAAAATAATTATGAACTTAAGGTAATTATTTATTTGATAAAATATATCCTATTAATAACAAACATGACTTACATGACAAAACAAATATGGGAAAACAGAGGAGTTAAGAACCGAAACAAATATCATACTGAAATATTATAACCCAAATGATATAGGAGGATCATATATGATATAATAAATATTTATATGGTCTAAATATAATTTAATAACATGTTATTAACAATTAAACAATTGTATAAATCTCCCTCAACTATAGTAAAGTTTATGGTAATGGATAATTTCATAATCTCATTATTATCTGAGGTTTTTTATACATAAGTATCTATATGGACATATTTATCATACATTCCCTTGTTTCATTAAAATGTATTCAAAATACTATTATTAGTCCTTGATAATTTATTAATTTCATTTTTACATATCTTTCACTTTTTATGTAACATTTTGAAAGGAATATTTCTATCATTTTCCAAATGAGGTACTTTATGACCTTTTTGAAAAATTAAGTAAATAATGTTTCTTAACTAGTACATTGCTAGAAACTATTTTCAACTATTATGACACCGTTAAATTTTAAATATTTCCTTAAAATATTATAAGTTTTTTTTTCAAAATAATTATTTTCTTTTATAATTTTGTGGCTTTTAAATGATTTCAATGTCAGAAATGGATATTTCCCTCAAATTATTTTAATGAATTTATTAAATTATTTTCATCTAGGTTAACATCCTTTATTTGATTTTTGAGTTATTTGAGGTTTACTTTTTATGATAAAATCATCAATATTTTATTGAAGGGTTTATGATATATTTGACTGTGTATGATATATTTTTACAGAATGTCTGGTTTATTGTTAAAGTATTAACATTTTGAATGCTTGTTTTAATAAGAATGTTTATGTTATGTTTCAGCCTCGTCATAAGTGGACTGCATTGGACATAATAAGTGATGGTCGGGGCCTGCTATATCCCCCAGATGAATCAGTAGGTCTCGTGAGGAAAACTACTTTCTTATAATAAGGCCTTGATGGTATGGTAATGGTCTTGGAATGAGGCCTTGATGATATGATGATTATGTCCAACATTATGAATTTCCATGTTATGAGATTAGTTATTGGTATTACATGTGATTATTCAACTTTTAGAATATCCATGTCAAGGTATAAATAAATTATTTAATTTATTATTGGTATATTATACAGAATACTATGTTTAAAAGTCTTACGTTTCAATTTTATACCATTCCATAATGGTTTATACATGTTTCTCATAGCTTCTATTATATTTTTTATCCTAACTGAGCATCTAAGATCCCCCCATTATTATTTTTCATTTTACACCGGATGTGAAGACGTATATAATGATTGACCAACAGGTATATTCTAAGGGATATGAGAGTTTTCAAAGGGGATAATATGTTTTCTCCATTTCACGATGTAATGTAAAACATATGTTTGTATATAGTATTTATAAGGCTACTAAATCAGTTGGTCCATCAAGATATGAATTTCTTGTGATCATACTGATATAATAATATAATGCATTGAATCTTGGAAACAGGGGTTGGGGCATTTTATTTGGTATGAGAGGATGTTTAGTACAAAGCATAGAAACTAGATTTATAAAAACCATGATTAGGGAACATTACCCTAAGATAGACTTTGAGGATAACAATATAAGAACATCCTAGAATCCTGTTAATGTAGAGATTATGTGGGTATTCATAGAAAATAAATCCTTTCCTAGATATTACAAGTGGGAGTGGTTTGAGAATAGATATACCTAGGTTTGAGAACTCTGACATTGTGTTCCATATATGACTGAGGAAAACTTGGCACACAAAAATTAGCCTTATTACACCCCTGGTCTAACACTCAAGGGAGATGTGCTAAAGATAATTCACATTTTTTACAAATTTTTATAGAGTATTTATATGTAATTGTGTACCCAAAGAAACCACTTATATGATTATGAGACTGTATATGTGTAAATTATCAATTTATGTTAATTTTTCTAATTTTCCATTATACATTATGTTATGATCTAACCTATTGTATGTCGTCATTTATAAATTGCACCCAATAAAAATAATGTGAACCTCACCAATTCACATAATACAATGAGTAAGAAGGATAATATCCTTCATGGTCTTATGCATCCATTTTGATGTGAAATAGTCTACCATGTATTCTCATCATATTAAGAAGAAATATCAGGTGTTAATAAGATAAGTAAATAATTCTTTGATACATTCATATTTGAATGTAAGAAAGTGAAGATGAGGATGATTGAGAAAAATATAGATAATGGGAACCTGGGAAAGAATGATTTTTAGATATGTGATAACTTTGGAAAGAATCACCATGGTAAATGCTTGAATCAAATGGTAGTTTTTTATAGGTGCAAAGAAAAAGATAACCATGTTCATAATTGGAAGGGTAAGAAGATGTTTTCTGATATACAATTTGTCAATTACAAGGACAGGTGACACTATGTGAATGAATGTACCAAAATTCAATGTTATACAAACTAGATGATTCTATTGGATAATTATAATGTTATGATACTACCACAGATTAAGATGAATGATTAATATTCTTATTCAAGAATTGATTTATTTGAATTAAAAATATACTGGTTATTATAATTATAGTGTATATAATGATTATACTAGAGTACTATTTCATTAAGTATTTGAGATTGTATGGTAACATGTAATGTGACACAGAAAAATGTTAAATTTTCTGGAAAAATATGGTAAAGGGAAATTTAACCCTTAATATGTTTCTGATACTGTGATAAGGGTGTTAGAATATAAAGAGTATATCCATTATTCTATGTTTTACATATAGAATATGGAATCAAAAACATATTGAATATAGTTTTATAGTAATTCCGTTTATTACCATGTTTTAAGAGAATTCATTATGAATTTATTAACATTCTTGTTCAATGACTACAAAAATCTGCATTTTGTTCTATTACCTTTCTTATAAATTTCTGAACTGTGATTTTGGGAAAAATTATTTTGGATGATCCTAATGGTTGGAGTGAATTAAATTGGATATTGAATAGTATTTTTTATTGTTAAAAATATTATAAAAATTATTTCTAGAATATTTTATTAATATAGTTTTAAGAAAAGGACAACATGTAGTTCGGGTAACAACATATCGTGTCATACAAGGCTGTGTGAATCATACCCACAACCAAAGGACGACAATGGTTTATCACCTACCAATGGTCGATGGGAATCCCTGAGTTAGTATAACATTGTTTTCTTTATTTAACCAATATAAAATAATTTTTGTGACCTTATACAATTAATATAAATAGAATATTTTTTAGTTTTGTTATCTTTTGGGGAGAAAAATGAGTTTGTGGTAGGAATTAGTTAAAAGAAGAAACTATACACGTCAATTAAGTATTCTTCCTTATGTTCTTAGTCAATGAGTTAAATTAATTATTCATCTCTAGGGAAATAATAATGAATCAAAAAAATTTATCCTTGAACTTTTTCTGATGAATCAAATGATCCCTTTATATAATCGCAAATTTATATCTTTAGACTATTTACTTTTTCTCATCATTTTATCCATCACACTCCATTAGAACATGATTTTTATATTTTTCTTTCATGTCCATGTTTCCAAAAATGGAACCCTTTTATGTATTATTTTTAATAACATTATTACTCACCTTTATTTATTTTAATGTTGGGGTCTCATTAATCCATTATCTCAGGTGGGATTTCAACGAAATTGTTTTGAAATATCCTTCCCATTATTTTTTATATGTATATTATATTGTGAGGACACAATTTATTGAAGGATGGGAGAATGTAAAGCCCCAAAAATTTACAATATTTTCATTTCTAAATAAACTAAATTTCATTATTTATTTTTAAGAAACACCTTGTTAGTCATACACTACACACAACAATGGGTTAGCTTGCGTTACACGCAGGGCCCGGTTTTACCGAACAAGAGTATATCAATAAAATGTAGTTATTTTATATAATATATAATGTAGCTGTTAAATTATAGGTTATGAATAGTATAAACTACATTTTGAATATTTACATTACATAAAATTTTAAGATTCATATTATGTGTATCTTAGATATAACAAGACAACAAATTCTATTTTTTTTGGATAAAAGAAGTCTTTTTCATAAAAATGTTGTTTTCCACCTTATGATTATGCATCCATTTCAAATAAAACATTTGAAAATTATATATATTAAACTTTACAAATTAAACTTCTTATATTGAATCAAGTCTTCAAATTTTAGTTTGGATAATTTTTTGGAGTTTTTCTGATAACATTCATATTCTGATGAATATTGAAAAATTCTATATTTTAATTTAAAAAAACTTATCTTAACGAAAAAAATTTATAGTGTTAAATTATACATTTGAATGTTTTTATAGTATAATTATATTTTATTTTTATCATTTATTATAATTTAGGTCATTAAAATTATTTTTTCATTAAAATTAGATATAAATACATGTCAATCTTTTGATGGTTTTTTCTTTTATGAAACTCATTTTCTCATTTTTTTCAATGTGGATTAATTTTAAATTAATTAATCTAAATTCTAAGTTTTAAATATTGAAAAATATATTCCTTATTTTTAATTAGTGGGTCCAAATTATCTTCAAAGATTTCATTTTTGGATATTTTGAATTGTAACATTAGTAATTCATTTTAATATTGAGGTTAAAGGTAAATCGCATAACTAAAGATAAAAATAATATTATAAATTAACCTAAAAACTATATAAATCCTATTGGTTGAATAAATTCTACCCTTAACATATAAATTTTAAAATTAAATCATTTAATGTACATTTTTTCATGAGTATGACATGAATATTTTAAAAATCAATAAATGTGAAAAGATGTCACATATTCATTTTATATAAGTGTATTAATTTTAATATAGGGATAACTAGGAGATAAAATCGAATATAGGTAGTATGTGGAATTGTAATAGAATAACCTAAATCATAGAAATTTATTTATAATTTTTAGAGATTAAATAATTATCATTAATGATGACTCAATAGTGAGGTATACATTATATTATTAATAGAAATATCAAATAAATGATATTTAAAATATTAAAATAAACAGAATTTTAGTTAATTAATTCTAGTTTCAAATTATTTGGATTAAATTGACATGTTATTGATGGTTTAAGGGATTTTTTATGAACATATCTTCTAAATTTGATATTTTTAAAAATGTCAACTAATGAATAGCGTCAAAATTGGCACTATTGATATTTTAAAATAAATATTATTTTATTAAATTATATAAAATTTATAACAATATAAACATTGTCCAAATATCTAGGAATAAGTTAAATATGTCACCAATGGTACATTTATTACTCCTTTGGAATTTTAGTGTGACTATATTAACCGTTAGTATTAAAAATAAATATTGATATGGTAATAGTTAAAAGAATTAATTAAGGGTAAATCAAAATTGTATGGATTAAAATAAAACATTAGCATGTCCATAAAATAATGGGATGAATAAGATTCAATTATTATCACATTAGGATATATTTTGAGTAGATTAATGGAAACATGAACATTAAAAAATAAATTATATATTATTTAAATCAATAATTGTTACAAAATATCACTCTCTTGTATTTTAATATCATTTATGTGTCCAAATGGAACAAAAATCAATGTATGAACTTATCATAATATCAATTTTGACATAAATGAAAAAAAATTAATTATATAAATTTATTTTTAATTTTTAGATGTAATATAATTATCATAAAATCCCTTTAAATTTTAAAACAATATTTGTTCAATTAATATAAAAATAGAATAAATGATTTTAATAATATTAATTCTGATATATTTTGTATTAGTTAATGTGTAAAACAAATTTAATTGATCTATATGATAAATTATATATATGTAAAAGTATACTATTAATATTCCCACTTTGTCTTATTATATTTTAAGTCAAATTAAAAGAATAGTATTATATTTGGAAAAAATAATATCTTATTGAATTAATTTATTATTAAATTACTTAAAAAACACAAAAAATGATAAAAAATCACAATGGGATAGGATAAGTTGGAGAATTTATTATAATTATAATTTTTCAGACATTTCTAAGTATTGGGATCCAGAATAGGGTTATTATATAGTAATATTTTAATAGTTTCCTAAAGTGCCCCTCCCGTGTCTTATAAAAAGGCATATCCTCCAACAATTCCTCAAAGAACCTTGAGACTTCTATCTCAAACAACCCCTTCCAAATTATCCTCTCATCATTTTTAGATATCATTTGGAGTTCTTGGTTTTCAAAAAGACTATCCCTAGTGTACCTAAGAGGAGAACGAAAGAATTCCAACAAAGAAGAGGTAATTGTTTTACCAATTCAATACAATTTATTTTCTTCTTCTACTTCCTCTTTATATGTTGTTTCCATAATAACGTAATAAATACAATTCATTATATATTATAAGATGTTATTTTTATTATGGTATAACCATATTCATCAATTTATCCATTATACAAATAAAAATATCACCATGCGTATGTACGTACAACTTACCATATCCATGTCATGGTGTAATTTCTATTCAATACTAATTTATTTGGATGGGAATAATTTTTAGTATAATGGATATAAATAATAAATATAACATGATAATGATTCTTTATAATTAATATATCATTGAATTTCATACCATTTAACCATCAATGGACTGATATCATCGCTCGTGCGTACGGAAGACCTACAGTCTCCACAACATAGTGAGATTGATTCTCCACGTTAACCATTAAAGAATGATTATAAAATATATATGATGAGTAAAAATTATAATTATGAAATTAATTTTATTATTTATATGAATAAAATATATCCTATATATAGAAATCATTACTTACATGACAAAACAAGAATGGAAAACGAAGTAGTTAAAACCAGAAACAACAATCATACTAAAATATTATTACTAAAATGATATAATAAGATCATATATGATATCATAAATATGGATATGGTCCTGGTATAATTCAATAACAAGTTTTAACCATTATAATGGAGTCTAAATCACTCTCTATTAAAGGGAAGTATAAGGTAAGGGTTAAATTCTCAGTTTCATTATTATCCGATGTTGTTTATATGTAAGTATCTATAGGGAAATCATTATCATACATTTCATTGTTTTGTAAAAACATATTTCAAGATACTAATACTTTTCCCTAATAATTGTTTAAATTTATTTTCACCCATTCTTGAAATTTTATAAATTTTTTTAAAGGAATCAATCTCTCTTTCTCTAAACGAGGCACTTTATGTCCTTTTCAAAAAATTAAGGAAAGAATTTTTTTAACTTATATGGTGCAAGAAGCTAATTTCCACAATTATGATGCATTAACATTTTGATTATTTCCAAAAAAATATTATAAGGTTGTATTCAAATTAAATGTTTTCTTTTATTATTATGTGGATTCTAAATGGTTTCAAAGTAAAAAAACTTGATATTTACCTAAACCGTTTTAATGAATTTAATACATTATTGTCATCAATGTCAATATACTTTGTTATATTTTATACTAATTTAATGTTGGCATATTATGATACAATATTACATATTTTATTGAAGGGTTTATGATATATTTGACTATGGATTAGCTACGTTTATTCAATTTATGGTTTCTGGTTAATGTATTAACATTTTATATGCTAGTTTTAATATAAATGTTTATATTATGTTTCAAAATTTTCATAAGATGAATGAATTGAACATAGTAAGAGATAGTCAGGGCCTTTTATATCCCCTCGATGCATCAGTATGTCTCATGAGACAAACTAGTGTCTTGGAACAAGTCCTTGATGGTATGGTAATGATCTTGTAACAAGGACTTGATGATATGGTTATGATATCCTGAATTATGAATTTCCCTTTTATGATATTAGTTATTGATATTATATGTGATTATTCGACTCATAAAATATCCATGTGGTGGTTTAAATGGAATTATATTATTTATTCTTTCCATAATATTTTAATATTATGTTTAAAAGGATTTTGATTCAATTTTATACCTTTCCTTAAAATTTTATGGTTGTTTATGATAGCTTCCTCTATATTTTTTGTCCTTACATAGCATCTAAGATCACCCATTTATTATGTTTCGTGTTTCCCCATGGTGTGAAGAAGTATATTAGGATTGACTTGTAGGGATAGTTTATGGGACATGTGTGTTTTCATAGGGGATGATATGTTATTTTTCATTTCACGATGTAATGTACAACTTATGTATGTATCTAGTATTTCCTAGGATACTAAACCAATCTTTCCTTCAGGATTTTATTTTATTGTTATCATGCCAATGTAATAAAATAATCAACCGACTCGGTTAAACTGATGTCAGATGTTTCACTATTGATATCCTCCAATTTAAACGATAGTGTATAATGATTGTATTTAAATAAGCATGGTCCATTTTATATTATTGTAATGTGTCAAATATGCTATTGAAAATAGTTTTCCATTTTAAAACTATGGGAGTTATAATGTTCCCTAAATATGAAATTTCACCCTCAAAACATTATATTACATACTTTGTTGAAATTTTTTGAGTGTACTTATACATCATCACTTATTCTGGTTCTCATGTTACTTCATCAAACTTGTGGTTTCACCCCAACACTTTGACCAGGTGAGTTGTATTGTTTTGTAGAACATTATCTCTATGATGTAATATCTTCATTGGATACTCCTTATATGAAATCTATTTATCCAATGGTTCCTCATCTTTATTAAGTACATGGGGGACTAATATAAAATTCCTTTAGATTTATACATGGAAGAAATCATGTACTTGAGATAGGTTAGGTGGAAGCTACTCGATAGGACACCACTTAGTTTGATCAAGGATCTAAACAGGGGTGATATATCTCAAAAAAAACTATACCTTATCCTCAAAAATCAAAAAAATAATCTATAATGAAATGTAGAGGAATATATATTCTTCGACCTCAAATTCTAAGCCTCATCAATGATTGTCTGTATTAATTTTATATCAAATGTTCTTGCATTTCATGTGACATTGAGTGGTTTGAACATTCTATATAATAGATTGGACCAGATTAGATCCCAATATATTCTACTCACCAACATCATCCCAACATTTTGGAGTCCTAACCCTCATCCCATGTAGAGCCTCAAAATAATCCATTTGAATGTTAGAATGGAATTTTTTGTTATATACTTACTCTACTTGGGGAAGGTTTTCATCCCAAAATACATGTAAATCCATTTAACAATATCTCAGCATATAATATATAGTATATATGGTTATCTTTGACTAAAAAACTATATATGCGTGACAGGGTGTACTAAATTTCAGTTTGTTATCCAACGCTTACAAAAGGATTCTCCAAAACCTTGAGGTAATCCTCAAATATCAATCAGATATAATTGAGTGAAAAAATTCCTAAAATCATACCACTTATCTTATATATATATTAGTGAGTTGGTAAATAGAAAAATATTCCATGCTACCAATGAAATGTACCAACTTTATAAGTGGTCGACTTCCACCCATGTGGTGTTATTATCTTTAGGTGTCCTGGGGAGTCCAAATCCAAGGTTACTCTTCCCATTTTCCAGTTTGCATTGGTAATTTTTTTCATCATATCCTTATAATTATGTCGTTTAAACATAATTTTTTTTCATACCAAGAATTGACATACAAATTCTACAATCTCCCTATTTATGATAGCCATGTAGAAGATTAGCATTAGATATCTATATATCTTAGTGATTCTCGGATTGATAGAGGAGGATGGGTAATGTATATTATCAAGATGATCCGTATTCATCTTTTTTTTATAGGAAACATATAAGGGTTATAAACTTTATAACTCCGTTTTCAGTAAAGTTAATCTCTATAATATTTTAATCATTATTATGTAACACCTCATTGTATATATTGGCCTACTTGGTCCTCTCAAGAATGGAAGTTTGAGAGGTTATTTGAGAAAGTTAAGATGAAGATACATTTATTATTACCATACCCATCCTTTTCATGTCTAATAATATTGGATCCTTCTCAATTATCATCATTGAGAAATTTATTGGATCCATTCTACAAAGAGCATCTACCACATTTTTTTCCTTCCAATGATGGTAATGAATTGATCTATCATAGTCGTTGATCATCTCTAACCATATTCAATGTCACATGTTATGCTCCTTATATGTGAATATATATTTTAGGTTATTCTGATCTATATATATTTCAAACTTCTCTCCATATAGGTAATAATTTCGGATCATTAATGAAAATATAACTTCATTAAACTCCAGGTCATTTGTTGCATAGTTATTCTCATAAACATTCAACTTTCTTGAGGCGTAGGCTATGAATTTATCATTATTGATTAGTTAAAATTGAAAACACTTACTAAAAGAAACAATATATACCCCAACACTTTCCCCACATGAGGGAACCATGACTACTGGTGCAATGATAACCCTCATTTTTAACTCATTAGATCTCTCATTGCATTCAATGGTCAATACAAATATTACTCCCTTTAATTTTATCATGGTTAGTGGTTTTGAAAATCAAGGGAAATTCCATAAAATATTTCTATAAAACCTTTATATTCCCTGAAAATTGGGAATATTTATTACATATTCAGGTCTTGGGCACTCCTCAAACACTTTTATATTATAAGGGTCCACAGATACAACTTTTTTGGTAATTATATTCCCAAAAAACGATTCTCCCTTCATCAAGAACTCACATTTATAGTTCATTTCATATAACTTATCATTTCTCATATCCTTTAATATTGTATTCAAATTCCCATCATGATCCTCCTTACCTTTATATTATATCAAAATATCATTGATAAATACTACCATAAAATTGATGATGTATTCTATAAAGACTATATTCATTAATTCCATAAATATTTCTATTGAATTAGTGAGAATAAAAGTCATCACAATAAACTCATAGTGTCTGTACCTTATTCGAAAGATTTTTTATTGGAAATATTACTTCTTCACCAAAAAATAGTGGTATCCCATCAGATGATCCACCTTAGATAAATATTGGGCACTATGTAGTTGATAAAACAAGTCATATATCTCTAGTAAGGGATTCTTGTTCATTATCATGATTTTTGGAGCTCAATATAATAAATTTATTGGTGTGTTGAAACATTCTTATTCATGATGATGTGGACTGGTGCACCCCATGGAAAATCACTTGGGCATATAGAGCTATTATCCTGATTATCCTTTAGTCACATTGTTAGAACATCAGGTTCAATAATGGCGATTAAATACAGATTCTTTGATTTTTAAAAATATATAGATATAATCTCAATTTAAAATACAACTTATCATTTAAGAGGAAGACCTATAACCTCTTAGAGAAACACATTAGTATAATCCATCATAGTAGGAATGTATTCAAGCATGAAATTATCATTAGTCTCAATTATTTGAGTGAGGCATGTATTATCATAAGGAAAAAATAATCATTCTTAGTATCATGATAACAAACAAGACTCATCCTCTTCCTTACAATTATATAGAATCATCGGGTGATTCGTGATTTGGAGGTTTATTATATTCTTTTGGAATTTTATGTTTTATCTATATAAGGAAATCCAAAACATGATTAAAATTTCAACAAATTCAAAAAAAATAAGTATCACATGTTTTATATAAAAGTTCATCCCATAAATATAGACATGGGTTAAGTTATATTCTTATGATGCACTAACTGACCCATTTTGTATCTTTAATGGTAACTCAAATTCAATGTTTTTAGGTGGTTCTTAAATATTTCTACTATACATGTGTTATATGAAATAATTCATAAAACCAGAATAAAAAATTATGTAATCTATTATTAAAAGAATAACTAGTTTTCTTGTCACCACATCATTTTTAGGATCCACCTCTGTATATGTGATGGAATAATCCCACCCTTACTCTGTAGTCCTTTGAAGTTATTTTCATTAGTTCTCTTCAACAACCCATGGCTTAGTGAATTGGATCACGTAGAATTTGTATTCCCTGTAGTTAAAACATTTGACAACATGATGACTATTGGATGGATAATTACTTACATCCACCACATTGGTGGGTTAATTCCATTAGAAATCACAAGCTAGCTTCCCTTCCATCCAACACCTAAATAACTTCCTAGCCCCGTTAAAATTTAAATAATCTTTTTCCCACACTTTTCACAAGTGGGATATTGTACGTTTTTCAATTATTTTATTTCTCCTTTATACCCCCATAATTATACACCACATTTTTCTCCTTATACACATTAAAACATTAAAATTCGATGGACTCAATTTCAGCGTTGATGGAAAGTCATAAAATATCCTCATAGATGTTTAAATTTTAACTTTCCTACGAATTTAAATTTATTAACTTTATCTAAACAAAGATGTTTTCAACATTAATTTTGGGGGAAATGAAAAATTCAAAGGTGAATCATGAATGTATTGTGAAGTTTTCTTCATATGCCGTGATGGATTAGTCATCCTTTTTTCTAAGTCAAATAAAACCACTCTAAATTTAATGCCAGAGATTATAAGGAAATTATTTTTTGAAAAACTTTTTATATTATTCCTCCCACTCCAAAGTGTTGATTTATTCCTTGGAGTTTGTATTTTTTATCAACATCCCCCAAATATTGTATTCTCTATCTTTATGATAAAAAATCGACACATAATTCTCAAACTCAAAGAATTAAAAGATAAATAAGATCTACTAAATGGAGTTGATACATTGTTATTTCATTAAAGTATTGGATAATACAATGAAATTTAGAGTCTTTTGTCAGATAAAGGTATCAATTGCAACTTACTCTATCTTGGGGGGGATTTAGGTGTTCATTATGATTCAATTTTTGGATAAAAACATGAGTTAGATCATAGATTATTGTCATTAATCTCCCAAATCATATTTCAGTTGACTAGATAATATCATTTTGGTAGTTATCATGTTGACCCTCACATAGGATATTGAATCGGTTTCTCTAATTTACAGTTATTGGCCTAAAAAGGGACATTGAGGGTTAGGTATTTTTAAACTTATAATCACATACCTTGGAAACCAAGATCATTAATGGGATAAATAATAAATGTAATATATTCCATAACATATGAATTTCTAGGTTTCATTATAATTTATCAAGGAATTGTGTCAAAATATAAAATCATGGGGTAGTTTTTGTTCCATTCATAATGGTTCCTAAGAAGCTAGTGAATTTACCAAATCCCATCCTTCAAGAGTGTCAAACTAGGTTTCCAAAAAGGCGTTTTTCCATGTACCCAGTGATGATAAATCCTAACTCAACATTCCCTTTTCATGTTTGTTACCACTATGTACCGCTATGGAAGACCCAAAAATACTTGTAGTATTTTGATATGGATGGATTTTCATAGAAATCGCTCGCTCTGTACTTCAACCAAATTCCAATATATTTTCCTATACTTTGGATTCTTTTTAATCATATTCATAGAGTTATCAAAAGAATAAAAGAAATACTAAACCTTCACTATAATGCCAACTTTATTGGACCAATCCTTTTTAAAGATATTATTTCATGATTCTTAACATAATCATTTATTAACACAAATAAATAATCAAAATGGTCCAGTGTATTTGGAAGAAAAGATTATAATACATCAAAATGAACATAAAACATAGTCTCATTAATTTAATCTACATTATTATCTCATAAAATCCATTTGATCTCCACAAAATGCATGGGATAACCTGTGGAATACTTTAAATAAAGGGGTGATCTTAAAATACAATATGGAAATAAACATGACAAGAAATCATAACATGATAGTCAAAGGTAAAACATGTTATCATTAATGATAATGTGAATGAGTAACCAAATTAGAGAATAATATAAAGGAAATGGAATCATAATATCATAGTAGCATAGAAAAAGTGATAGAAACCTATTACATGACATAAACATAAGACAAGGATAACCACTAAGACAACATCACATGGTGTAGTATTTCATATCATTTTAGGTTCACTCCCTAATGTCATACATGATGTTTCATGATACAATATCAATACTTAAGGATTTATAAGGCTGGATAATTAACGGTCCTCCAATTAAATTCATTTAATTTAGAAGAATATGCATGTAATATCAGGAAACCAATAAAAAAATAAACATAGGAATTACCATTGGAAACAAAATGTGTTTCATAATCAATCCACACATCATAATCAAAAGTGTGTTTCTAAGGATGTAATTTGAGAAATTAATAAATCGGAAGTATTACCAAATTAAAGGATTGGTGAATGGGATATGTATATATGTTTAATTGGAAAATATAAAAAACTGAATATAATTTCATTACATTAATGTTAAAGATTATATTAGTTAGATAGATAAGGGACATTACTTAAAAGAATGTTTGGTTTGGAGAAATCACTTACCATGAGCCCAATATGTCATGTGCATTCACTGTATTAATAAATTATAAAATTGTGTTAATTATTTAAATTCATATGAAAAAAATAAATTTTATTATTCCATTATTTATTTATTAGCATTTTATGTCTTATTTAATTAATCATTTAGGTTTGTGTTGGAAATTTCAATGTTATTGGGATCATATGTCCAAACGCACTATAGTAAGCTGACTAAGGTCAAATATGTTTTTATTTTATCAAATGCATAATAATTTTTAGGAAATAATTATAATTTTTATACATAAATTATTCATTTAAAATAAATAATTGAATATTTCAATGAAAATTGGATTACGTTACGGTCATGGAGATGGTAGGTCGTACGTATACATTAGTAACGGTTCAATTTTTTATTGACAATGATGAAAATAAATTAAATGTTATTTATTAGTTAATAATGATAAATATGTCATAAATATCATATTATTTATTTAAATACACTTACATATTCCATCAATGTGACGTCTTAATAAAAAATAAATCACATCTCTTCGCGAGGTGGTATCTCATCATACACACGAACAACATTGTCAATTTTAAATGGATAATAAGGTATGAAAGTATATGATATTTTAATTATAAATGATGTTTATCATATAAAAAATATCATATATAAATATGAAATTATTAATTATGAATATATGCAACTAGAGATGATGGGAAATTAATTACATCAGATTGTGAGTTAGCAGTTTGTTGAATACACGATTGCCTATTTTATTTCCCATTTGATGGAATTGGAGAGGGATTGAGAATTATTACATTAAAATAATAACAATATTTTATATGTTAAAAACTATTTTTATTATATCATCATGGATTAATAATATTTGAATGATGTGGAAGAATAAATAAAATAAATGTGATGGGTTAATAATGATACAGCTTCATCGAACCACCTCTTTATGATTTTACCTAAAGCCATCCTAGATAATATTTATAATAAAAAGGGATTTAAAATGTGGGGAGGTATGTAATGACTAGATTTGGGAAGTTGATTTTTTTTAAAAAAAATGTTGTATGTGTGGATAAGAGATAAGATGTTGTACCCTTTTATAATAAAGAAGGAGTGTCACTCTTCAAAATACATAAAACTATTCAATAATGTGAACTCACTCTCAGGACAAGTTCCTCCAAAATTAAAAAATAATATATTTATATAGACATAATGCTGATAAAAACATATATTAATATTAAAAAACATGTTTTAAACATGTTACCGTAATTTACCACTACGGTTACTCACTTTTACCATTTTAATTTCATACCACAGTAACTATTTTTTTTTGTTTTACTATTACTTATTTAAAAAATAAATTTGACCATATTATTTTATATAAATTACTTTGATTAAAAATATTGAGTAAATGTTATTAAATTCAATTAATATCATAGGAAAACATTAACTAAAACTAAAACATGCAATCACAATTAAAAACAGTTTTCTGATAAATAAATTTTTCAAGGAAAAGAGGAACTTATTTTAACTATATTAATATAAATAATAATTATATGATTTTAAATAATATATATATATATAATATAAATTTCATTTAATTAATTTCTTATTAGGAGTTATTTCAATTCATTTAAATGGAGAAACATTATGAACTTTAAAAAAGTTTCATGATTTTTGTGTTTCTAAGATTTTGATTAAAATTATTATAAAATTCAGTATAAAAAAGATTTAAATGTAATTAATTGAATTATATAAGAATAAAGAATAGTTTTATTAATTTTAAATTAAATTAAATTAATAACAGAACTTTTATATTAATTAATTTATTAAAAATAAATTACAATTTCCCAAAAGAATTATTTTTTTATGTTTTTCACACAAAAAATGTTTATAAAAGGTACTAAAATTTATCCCATGGTAAAATAATATTTTGATTTCAAAAATGAATGTATTTTAATAAAATAATTTTTCTAAATATTATAGAAATTAATTATATCATTCTCTAACAACATATAATAAAAATCATTTTTGAAGAAAAATTATTTTTTTGAACAATAAAAAGACTTTATAAAAATTGATGGATTATTTACATAGAATTTATCAGTTCATTAATATTGAGTATATAATTTACATATATATCATAAATATTTTGATACAACTTATACTCACCAACATCATAACTATGTTATAATGATTTTATTTTCGTAATCATTGGTTATTTGGGTTTAATATTTTGTGTCTCATGCACTATTGAACAATGTTCTTTCCTTTTATGAACACTTGGAGTTACATGGAATATATTATATTCTCTATAAAAAAAATTCAATACAACGTCCAATGTTTTTGATATATTATGGTGATACCATACTATACATTGGGTTTATATTCATTGACAAATTATAGATTTATTTTTTATATTGGGATTGTGAATCAATTAATCAAAAGAATAATATATATTTTTAATAAAACCATGTTGATTTATATTATTTTTTATGAAATATAAATGTTTACAATAAATCTGATAATTCTAATCATGAAAGGGAAACTAGTAAATTATTATAGATATAATCTTGAAAACTCTAATGGTAGTGATTTAAAAAAGATGAAAGAAGTCATTTTGTTCTACAACACTAAATTATATGATGAAAAGGGTCAAATTGAATAATCACTAAACATTAAAAAATGATAAATGAGTATATATAAGGTTTATTTTAATGATTTTTGGTTTCATTATGACTTTCAATGTTGCAACTATTTCCTCAATGGTCCAAAAATCCATCTAAAATATTTAGAGTATACTCAAAACATTAAAAGAGTTATGGGAGTGTATTAATTATATGTATTGCGTAAAATATGAATGTCAGAAGAAAATTATTATTGGAATATTTATAGACATAATGGTTCATTACATAAAAATAGTAACAAGTCATGTCCATGAATTTTAGGTCATTATATATTTTATTTGTTCTGAAGGTATGTATTTATATGTAGCATTTCATGTTTATTATTTTATTAATGAACTAACTCATCATGTTTTGATTTTATAAATTATATTAGAGATCAAGTTAAAGGATGTAGAACCTTAATACAAGATCAAGTAGTTGAGGGTAAAATAATATAATCAACTTTCTTAAAATAATGTGATGAATAAAAACATGATCTCTGAAGCTGAAATTATGGGACGATCAATTATCAAGAGGATGAAGTTCAATATAGAGGAGCCTATACATGGTAAACGTAACATCAAATTATGATTTCAAAACTAGTTTTATTTTTTTCAATTTAATGTGATTTCATTTTGTATTACAACATCAATTATGAAAATAAATGGTACAAGAGACAGAATCATAACTATTATGGGTTATATAAAATTTTAAACAATAAATCAATATCTAAAATGATTTCAATTTATGGAATATCAACCATGTCTCGATTTGGATAACAAGGTCTTATTGATGCTTTATGTGGTCTGAAAATTTAATTTACCACACTATATACTGATGGATAATTCTCTATGTTTTAAATTAATATATGTTCTTATAATTTAAGAAGGGCCTACAGTCCACTGTTTTTATTTTTGGGAGACAGGTTCCTGAATGATTTTCCTAATGTTAAAATTGTTTCATCCATATATATTATACATGAAAACATTTTTATGACTAAAATTTTTGAATGCACAATTTATATTAATGTATGATTATAAACAGTTAAAAAATAACATAGAATTTTAATTTCAGATAACATTTATGAATTTTATAAAATATTAATATAAATGGTAAATTTAATAATTTAAAATGATAATGGGGTCTAATCCATTATTTTTAACATATTTAGATAGTTTTTAAAATAGTGTTTGAATAACTATAATTTATTTAAATGGGGATCTAAATAAAGAAGTATATAATTTTTCCTTATTATCTATGGGTTTGAAACCTAAAAATGTGGTTAAGATCAAGAGAGAGGGGATCCATTTTTAAGGGTGGAAAAAATTGGTAATATAAAATAAAATAACTCAAATAAATTATGTTTTTCAAAGACATATAAAACAGTTTTAAAATTATAATATTATAAGAACAAGCCACATTTATTGGGATTTCTTAAATTGGGATACCGTTAGTAATCGTAATGATGGGTCTGGTCATTATTTAGTAGTGGGGACTGGGTAAGATTGTGAAACATTACTTCAAATATTTAGAAATAACTTAAAAATAGTGATTATTAGAATCTGTTTGTTCATTTGGATTCCTAAGAGATATTAATTTTATTATTCAACTAAATATGAAGATGAGAATATTATTTTGGCCAATACAATGAACCTTAGAGTTGTAACATCATTAGTTATAACGTATTTTTTTCATTTAAATTAATTTTCCTTGATGTATTGTGTTTCATGCCACACAAAGTTAATATTTAATTATACTCTATACAAATATAAACTTATTCTACATATAATACCATCTTGTCTTGCGTTACAAATAACACTGAGTTTCTTTGGAATAATATTTTTTTATTTTAATTATTTAAATGATATTTTTATAACATTTCCATTGCATATAATAATATCAACAGTAATAACTAATTTTTTAAATATTATTGATATTGGTTTTATATAAATAAAACATATTTATTGTATTGTATTTATGTGCCTGAAAACATTATTTTATCAAATGAACAGCTTTTTATGTCCTACAATGACAAATAATAACATTAATTTTAGACACCTTTTGGAATTGAATTAGATAAATTAAAATTATTTTTCTAATTTAAAATGTAAAATTTTTCTCCAGCTGTATTTTTGTAAAATTTCTGAAAACCATAATATTATTATGAATAGTGAAAAATACAGAATTTTAATTCAAAATTCCTTTTTCATCTAATTTATTTATATTGTAAAATTATATTTTAACTTGGCTTCAATGTGTAAATACATACTTTTTTTATAACTTAATCCAATTTAGGTCATTGTAACCAATTTTAAAATGAAATTTATATAAAAACATTTTAAACATTTAAATAATTAAATATTTCTGGATAAAAAACCCACTATCACGACACATCTAGGTGTTAATTATAAATTATTTTCTTTTGGTTCTATTAATTTAATCTATAAATATTTATTAAATATTTGGAAATAGAATTTTATAAAATTTATAATAAGGTTAATTTATTTTCAAAAAAATATTAGTAAAATAATTAATATTAATTGTAGTTATTAAGTTAAGAACTTATTTATTTTTTCGTTAAACATTAATTTAAGTGGTCAAATAACCTATAAAAATGTCCAAAATCAATTTTCTAGTAATATTTTTAACAATTCCATTCTTTTTTCAAAGTGAAAAATTATTGGTGTAACATGATGCAAGGGGTATCTCTCAATAGTTTTTACCTTTTATATTTACTAGAATGACACTCCTCCACCATTATAAAAGGTAAATAACCCCATCATGTATTCAAAACTCTCAATTCGTTGTGATAGAAACAAAATATCCCCTAATATCGATCAAAATTCTTTAAATTCACTATAGAATACTCCCTTTGGGTAGAAATCCTACAGAGGAAGTCCTTTGGTGCAGACCAAGAGGAGTTACCCAAAGAAATGGTAACAACCTTCCACAAGTACTTTTCTTGTTTTTTCTTTCTCCCCCAAGTAAATTTTTCTTATTACATTATTGAATAATAACCTCAGTATAAAAAATATACTAATTTTTTAATATTAAGTTTTCTACCTACACTCAAACACACTTCTATCAAATGGGTTATGCAATCATCCTTCATGTGTACTGCGTACAACCACCACGCGAACTGATGTAATTTTTTCATCCATTTACACCTTTCACGGTTTGCAATAATGATATAATTTCCATTTTTATTTGATATATATGATTTATTTATTCTTATATAATTTATATTTAATTCAAATGTTCTTTCGTTCATTTTTTTTAAATACGGTAACTTCATTTGTGGACGTGTGGACTACCTCCTCCTAAAGGCAATGTGATTCATCCACACATTAATAGGAATGTATTAAGAATTGTTTTATTGAATTTATATGCTCTATATGAAATGTTATTGCTACTGAAAATATATTATATATTTATATATGTAATTTACTTTCTTCCATTAATTACGTAAATAAAATGGAAGCAATGTTCATGTGTTTGTATAACCCACCATCTCCATGAATGATGTATTTTATTTCATATTTATAACTTTTATATATTATTATAAATACATATATAATGACTATATTTTATATTCATATCATAGTTTACATTCTGGGGATCATGAAATAAGAATGAAGACAAAAAGATATAACATATCAAAACACATGCGAAAAATAAAGAAGTTATTAGCCGAAATGTAACCTTGACGTGGAATTGTTAATAAATAGGTAATATAAGGTCATAAGAAAATCATATATGGTAATATCATCATCATCATATAATTTTTTTTCAAATAAAATTTTTCCACAAGAAGAATCTAACCCTCCTGCCCCCAACATGGAGGACAAAAGCTAAATATATTGGAAATAATGAAGGCCAAGGACATCCCCTCTAATCAAATTGACCCCCTTGGGAATTAAGAAGTTCGCAAAGTGAAAGAAAATTTCTTATGAACCAGAAATAACCAATGAGTCCAAGTTATCCATGACTTTTTTACCCTCCCACCATGTGTGTTTCACATTATTATTTTTGCTAAGAAGACTCCTATAATTTCGAATGATGTAGCAGATCGACCATGGAAAGGCTCGATAATTATCTAGGGAGCTATGCACAATCAAAGAATCTGTTTCAGACTCATATATGTCAAAACCCTCTGACTACAAATGATGATCCCTATGAGCATTGCCATGGCCTCCACCTACAGTTAGGTCTCATGACCCATATAGTTCAAAAAGGACATGAAGACAAAACCACTGGAGCCCCGCACCACTCCCCCTACTCTAATGACTCCATAGGCACACGAACCATCATCATTGAGCATAAAAACTCTTGGAAGAGGGTTCCACTAGACCCATTTTCCCAAACACTACTACTAGCTGGAGTTTCATCGAAAGACCCAACTTTTAACTAAACATGAGAAGGAGTATCCCTCCAGTTGTGCATGATTATTTCCACTTATATCAGTAGATTTCTCATCCATGCAATGATAGAGTGAATAGAAATTACACCATTCATATTTAACTTTATTCCTCACCCTCCAAAGACACCAGAAGCCTGCAAGTAACACCACTATTTGAGCAAACTTTTCCAGACCACCATCACCCGAGCCATGGTACCATCTATATAGGAAGTGGTGGTCCGTCATGACAGAATGGGAGACATCGATAAAGTCACCCAAAGAAATTACACACCTCCTTCTCCCACACACATTAAAAGAACAAGTTCCCCAAAATTTCTTCAATATAGACTTTATTGTAGTCACACCTAGAGACAGTATTGATCCCACAATTCTTGATTTTCTCATTAGATTAACAAAACCATTCTTGATCTTCCAAGTAAGAAAATTATATTTAGTTGTAATGTGTTTGACCCAAAGCACACCATCACAATCATCGTCATGAGTTTGTACGTTGTTTATACAGTGAAAACCCTTTTTAGTGAAAGACCCTAAGTGATATGGGTTAAAAATACATCTATCTGGGTTCGGAGAAAATTTGATGAGATTGAAATAGTTAGACTTCTCCTTGTTCCAAACTATATTAATGAATGGAGGAAAACGAATGGCCTCTCTAAAGGTGATATCAGTGGTCGGGAATTATGAAAACTGGGAAAATCCCTACACTGATTCTGATTCCTGAAGGAAAGGTCACCATACCCAAAAATATAGAAGGAGTGCAGGTGGAGGATATAAACAAGGGGCCAATGATCAACCATAATAGGGTATCTTTCCCCTCTATAGATTTATGGTTCCCAAAAAATCATTGCATGGAAATCATCCAATGAGGGAATTATTCCAGAACACTCCACGAAAGTCTAGAATGCATTTAGAAAAAGATAACCTAGATACTCTGAACGTTAAATTTATAGGTATTTAAATATCAATTTTTTTATCTTTCTTTCATGGTTTTTATGGTTCAAAATGTACCAAATCAGTAAACTAATTTTTCTCAATATGCCATCTTTGAGATACATGACATGTTATGCTACAATATTTCTATATGTGGTGTATATAATTATATTATTCATGTTATATAATGAATATAATTATTTTAATGATATTTTAAGCATTATGTTATTTTCATTTTCTTACAAGGGGAATTTTATTCAAAGATACCAATGTGGTAAGAGTTTATTTCAAAAATACCATCATTTATCAAGATTTTTAATGATTGTTTTTCCATTGATGAAATTAGTTGTCTGTAACGCCCCGACCCCAGCTACCCAGAGTCGGTGCATTACTTCGTAACATTGGCATGATCACAAAAGATCAAGTCTCGAAAGACCGATTAGTTTAGTTGCCTTGGAAACACTAGATACATTCATAAATGTTACATTACATCATAAAGTGAAAAACTAATAACAAAGTATTCATAGTCCACACTCATATCCTCTTCTGACTATCCCTGCAGGTCATTCATAAAATACTTCTTCACATCCTGGAAAATATTAAAACATTGAAAGGGGTGAGCTCAGATGCTTAGTAAGGATAACAATATTGCGGAAGCTTTCATAAATAAACATAAACATTTAAGGCAATGTATAACTAAAACAAAAGCCTTTTAAACTTGAACATCAACATAATATGGAAAAAGTAAAATGAGATAATCCCATTTACTTCTTCACATGGATATTCTACTGGTCGAATAATCACATGCAATATCAATAACCACTTTCATAATGAGGGAATGTATAATGCCAGACATTCTGAAACATTTTGTCAAGGCCTCGGCCAAGACGTCTAAAATGATTAAGGCCTCGGCCAAAACCATAAATCAAATTGGGAAAGGGCCTCAGCCAATTCCACATCTAGTTGTCTCATGAGACCTACCGATGCATCGAGGAGCTATAGAGGGCTCCACCCGTCACTTATTAAGTCCAATACATTCCTCATATGAATAGGTTTAAACATATCATAAACCATAACATAATCGTATCACATAAAACATGCATAAAGGAAACATAAAATTTCCACATTTCAATCACAAGATATCAATACAATACATTGATATAATAAAAATGCTTTCAAAACCATTTTCAATACCAAAATAAAAGAAAGTTAAAACTTTGTATTTATTTTTCATTAAAAAAAGATGGCTTGTAGAGGAAGCCGAAACTCAAATAATGGTCACGGTGGCGGAGAAGTCGTCGTCGCCGCATAAGTACGGAAAGAAAAAACATTCCCTTTTGTCGTTTAGAAAAACTCTTCGTATAAAATAGATTCCTTTTGAATAAACGTAAAAGTCAAAGGGGTTTATACACCATATAAAAGAAAGTTGTGTATAAAACCAAATATGCCTCAATGAAAGGGGATTGATACAAAGTCCTTAAAAAGATCATTTTTTTTAAATAAAGTACATCTATAATGTGTATTCACTATAAGTACACATAAATAATGTAAAAATACAAGATAGTACATAATCATATCATGATATAATTTTAAAGTATGAGATTAACCCAAAGAATGGAAGTTGGGTTAAGAAATTCCATTACCTCGTGTCTGACTTGACTCAACCGTTCTTTAACCTCCTAAATAATAAACTAGAGTTAATATATACCTTATTAAGAACCATTTTCAATTTCATTATCCTTTTTATATCACTTATTACAATGATATGAACATTATTTAATTATTTATGTTAATAACGGTCGTTTTGTCGATCTTTGGTATTTGAGTCAATAATAAACTTCTTATAATTGGAAGTTGTTCATGTGGTGAAATATCCATTATATCCAGAATTATATTCATGATTTAGTTATCATATATATCATATATATCCAGTATATACATTCATTCATAATATTTCGTAACATTTAGAGGTAAGAAATGAAATGCATCGTTCATGGAGACGGTAAGCCATACGTACACATGAACGCTACTTTCATTTTTATTTCGTATTTAATGGAATGAAATAATAATTATATAAATGTATAATATAATTCCATTATAATATATCATATAATATCATTTACTCCATCCTTTATACATCCCACATATGGCATTAACGATTCACATCACTTTGAGGGGGCGGTAGTCCGCACTTCCTAAAATGAAATTTTCGCGTTTACCCATAATGGAAATCATAAAGTATGCCATAAATTAGAAATAAAGAAACATAAGGAAAACATAAACATATTATATATCATATATAAATATAGTGACATCTTAATGGCCACCTTTGAAGGTGTTTTATGAGTGTTGAACAATCATCGTTTCGTGAGGCAGAAATTCACCATCCACAGAAACTGTATGTTCTTTAACCATTAGATATAGGTGTGTGTAAGTGTATCTCGAATCCTTATTATACCAACATCCTAGTATATTTAGGATACTGGTGTTGTTACAAAAGAAATGAATAAAAAGAGTTTATGGGGTTGGAGAAGCAAAATAAAACAAAATAACATTAGAGAAGACATTACCTCAAAATCGGGTAACTTTTTTTGATTTGAGCCGAATGCTTCCTTGGGAAGTGTTCTGCCCAAAGGGAGCCTTCTAGGAGTAAGGGGGGAAAGTTGGGAGAGTATTTGTTCAGAGTTTGGCCGATACAAATGGCTAGAAAGTGTGAAAGAGGTGGTAGAGGTGGGGGCCTTTTATAAGTGGAGAGGAGGGGCACTCTTGGAAAGTAAGGAATGTTTACATTATTATACAATGATTTTAGGATTCTAAAGGTCCCAAACTTATATAATTATAGTATAAGGTGATAAGGGTTCTAAATCTACCCATCCAATAGTATTTGTACAATTTTAAGCCTTGAAGTTTACATTATATTTTCATTTTATTAAAATCATTAAATAATGAGGTCATCGCTGCATCATTATGATGTCATAAATAATTTATTTTATTTAATCTATAAAAACTAAAAAAATTATATGATATAGGAAATATTTTTATCTTTATAATGAATATTTATAGTCAAAATTTGGACTTGTTTAACCCCACTTAAAAACTGTTTTAGTAGAACGACTCATGTTTGTGTCAATTTAATTTTAACATTAAATAAATATATATTAATGTCATTTTCCATCCAAAGTGGCTCCATGGGGTCCACAAGTTGACCCATGGGTTGTATTGGTCGTCCATGACTCATAAAATAGGAGTAGGACAAGTGTCAAGCTCATCTCATATTATTAAAACACTATTTTTACCTTAAACTACACTAATTACCTCTAATCGCGATTAAGAACTTAAAAGTTACTATTCACCAAAAAATTATTTTAATCTCATTGAACCACATTTTACTTATTAATGAAAACCATGTATGTCGGATTTTTTAAAATCAAATCACAGAAGTTGTAATATTTCATTTAAACGAAAAATCAGTTATTTAACTACCACTTAGTGGTTTCACTATTCATCAAAAATTGAAGTTTTTCAGAACAATGCCAAAATTTCACCCTAAGCTATAATTGATATTCCTAATTCAAAAATGATTTCTATTTTAAAAAATTCCAAACATATAAGTTTCATTAATTAATTTTATAATTAATTCCCACTGTCACAACAAATAGCGTGTTTTTAAGAAACAATTTATATCAAAAGATTGGCAATTGTTTATGTCCAATTTCAATGTTAAATTAATTCTAATGACCACCATTGGATAAAATGGTAAAAATATATTCTAGTTATACTTTAAAACCACTAAATAGTATAATTTATCACTATAAATTATTTTTATTTAAAAAGTTGTTTTTAAGTAATTTTCACTATTCATAAAAAATTAGAAGTTCTCAGAAAAATACCAAAAATTCAACATAGGATAATTTCGATATTAAGAATAAAAAAATGAAGTCCATTTTGAAATATAAAATTTCTATAATTTCAAAAAGTGGTTATTACTATTCATAACGGCTACTTTGATTAGTCCCGGTGTTTTAGAACTCGAAGTTGCGTACAATGCAAGCAATTGCATTATTGAATGACAAGCGTATCGTGGAAGCTCGGGGTGTTACATTGTCCATATCTCAAGAACACACATGATGTTTATTCTCCTCTAATTATTCAATATATATTCATTTATTTGTCCCATTTTCATCTCATTGGTAGTTAGGATAATTAAGAATGTGTTTTTAAGAAATTTGTACTTTTTCTTCTTCTTCAATCAGAAATATGTGTTCCTTAAAAAAATTATTTTTGAAAAAGGATTTCAAAATTACATTATAAGTTTTCAACATAAATTTTAATAAAATGGTTTTAATTTTTTTCATTGTTTCATTATAAATTTGAAAATATATTTTCAATGAAAAATGTTTTCAAAAGTGTTTTAGGTTTTAAAAAAAAATTCAAAAAATAAAGTATATTTCCTCAAGAAATGTTTTTAAATGATATTTAAAAATTATTTTTCATCTAATATGATTTTTTTGGTGTTAATAATTCCTTTCATGTGATATGATACAAATGTTCCATCCCTATTATTCCTCTGAATTGTTTATGTTTTGATGGCAGGATGTTTATTAACCAAATTTATCATTACGGGGTTATATACTTATGAATCCCTCTTTATATCATGGGTTATGGTTTGATGAAAATTATTACAAAACATTATACATTCCACAGGATATTATATGATGATATGTTTATGATACCCATTTCATTTTAGGGGTTATTATATGTTTTTTATGATCTTGTGAATCATGTGTGTATGATATCATTTTGTTATGTGTGGAACCTATATCTCCCTCTAATGCATTGGGTGAATATTTATATCTCATGAGATAATGATGGGAAACAAGTTGATCGGTTTAATCTGATTTGGATGATGGGGAAACCTGATCTAGTATGGTAAGATAAGGAAACCTGGTCCACTATGGGAAGATTGGGAAACTTGGTCTCTTATAAGAAAAATATGGTGACTAGGGTGGGGTGAGTCACACCAAGTAGTTTTATTCACCATGAAATTCCCTGGTTAGTTTTGGAAATGAGCCTTTAGTTATATGTATTGATTTTATATGCTCATGTGTCTGCCAAAGATCTATGTCGTATTCCTATGTTATTCTTTCACGGATTATGCTCTTTATTACCTTATGATTCATGTCTTATAAACTACCAATATTTGTTCCATGACTCATGTTTATGTCCTTTTTTTATGGTATGCTATTCTAATGTTATTATCACATTAAAATACCCTTATTATCATATTTATGATTACATATCTCCCTTTTTTCCCTTTTTGAGTATCTGAGATCACCCTATTTTCTGTTTCCTTTAGCAGGTTATGAAGATATTTATTATTTTTGATGATTCTATGAAGGGTTCTAGACACGAATAACCAATTGAGAGATAATGTATCTCACTTAAGTATTATTGGTCATGTTTCTATTTTTCCAATTTCACCAAACTAATATGGTGTATGGACCGCTTTTTTTGTAATGTTTTTAGTATTCCATAAAAAATATGTAATGTTATATTATGAAAATTGAGGTTTATCATAGTTGGTATCAGAAAAAATATTTAGTTAATCGTAGAAAACTAGGATGAGAAAACCATTGGGATAACACTAAGGACATGTCTAAGGATAATCCAAGGTGTGATAAAATGTATAAGAAACATCCAGAAATTTTGGTAAATGGGTAGAGCGAGGTGTTTCTATGTCATACATCTCTCTCTGGATACTACAAGTGGATTTGGCTCAAGGAAAAATGTACATATGTGTAATTACAATGAAAAAGGGTATTGATCTAGACTCAAGTTTTAATTGGTGTATGACAGTGGGACTTTCTACACACCTCATTAGACACTCCCAGGGGGTATCATATTAGAATTTACGAACTCTTCACAAACCAAAATGAAGGTTTTAATTATAATTGGGGTATTAATAACCATGGATAAACCTAAGGTGTCATATTATAAACAAGTATTCGTATTTTAGACATATTATAAGTGGGTTTTCATGATTAAGTAGTTCCCCTCTATGATTATTGTAACATACATTATGTTTTTTGTTTTAGTTAATGTCTTGAACTTGAAGGATTTACATTAATGGTTACTGTTATAGAAAATTAAACTATTTTCCTCTGGTGAAACTGATTACTATGGGAGATGAAATGAAAAATCTCATAGTTATGTTATCCAAAAAATTTCAAGATATGAATAATACTAGGAATTAAAAATTGAAAATGCTGGAAAAACATTATATTGAGTTATTCATGAGGAAAATTCTATATTCTTTTAGTGGGTATTCAAATCCCCTTGTGGATAAACAAAAAATCCGTACCAAAGAAAATATATTTTTCATCATTCACTACTTAGAACAAGGAAATTTAATTATAGATGTTCATTGATTAGATGGTGAATCGGGCCAGTGGTGGGATCTAAACAATAATACGAGGAATCAATATGAATTTGATTCCATGGATTGGGGAGAGTTCTAGAATTTATTCATCTATAATAACTTTCCTCATGATCGTTTTATGAAGAAGGAAGAGGAGTTCCTTGTGTTAAAGAAAAATGATGATGAATCTCCAGGTACCTCTGAGGTTAATTTTATGATACATCCAAGCTTCACTTCTATTATTATCATCCAACACATAAATAATTTTGATAGGTTATTCGGTGATCTAAAGCTATGTATAAAAAGAGAATTAGAGATATGATACTTTATTCACTACAAATAAATTTTGTGTCATTCAATCAATATTGAAATGGTGGTTGGAGTTACATATCAATATCATATTTTAATATGAAAATAGAGATTTAGTACAAAGGAAATATAAAAAAATGGGGAAAATAGGATGATATTTCTTTTATGCTCTATGTGTGTGAAGTATCATGCCAGAAATTGTCTTAAAGGGTCTAATAAAATTTTTAAATTGCGAGGGTCGGGCCATCATGAAATTGACTGTTGAACTGATGGAATGAAGTTTTATAATGACACAAATAGAGGGATAAATATACACAATTCACCTCCCATAGTTTAGTTATTCATGTTTAATGATACTGGGAATTATGATAACTAGGGACCAAACCTGAGGGTCAATGATGGTGATCGGCATTAGCAACATATTAAGACGATGGACATAGGTAAATATCATGTGATCACTATTTCTAATTAGGGGTGTGGTAATGATGTGGTGAATGGTACACTTACCATCCACTATAGAACAGTTAATGTCTTATTTGATTGCTGATCTACCCAATCATTCATATCTAAATAATTTTCTAAGGGTATTATTATTCAACCATACAATTAGATGTATAATTTTCAATAAAAACACCTAATGGTACAACTATTGTTTCTCAGGTCTATAAATCATATTCTGTTGACATTTATAGGAATGTAATTCCTACAAATCATTCTATTCTTCTTTTCGATGATTTTATTTTTCATCATAGGCCTATATTAGCTTTCTCCACATAAGTCCCACATCAATTGTTGAGAAAATTAAGTTACCTTTTATATTTTAAACCAACCTATGCTCGTATTTCAATATGAATATAAGTATTAACTTCCACTGGAGATTACATCTATGATATCGATCTTAATTTCCATTTAGAAGTCATGTTTTTCTCAAATGGTTGTTGTTAAAATCAACATCTATGATATTATTATTTTTTGGGAGTTTTTTATATCTTTTTGAATGGTTTTTCTTACCTTCCACCAAAACCTAACGTTGAGTTCTCAATATAACTCAAACCTTGTTACATAAAAATTTCATAGACTCCATATAAAATTCCCTCAATTGAGTAGTAGGAATTGAAGTACAAACTCTAATAAAATAATGAAAAACTATTCATTCATCCTACTTTGTCACCTTGCGGTGCACCTTTTATTTTTGGGAAAAGGGAGATAGATCAATAAGACACTTTATTAATTATCATGAGTTAATAAATATCATGATCAGTAACAAGTATCCTCTTTCCTGTACTGACGAATTGTTTGATCAACTTAATGGAGCTCAATACTATTACAATATTTTTCTTTATTCTGGATATCAATAATTGAGGTTCATGAAAGATTATATGCACAAGATGGAATTTCTTACAAGTTATGGATTCTAGGAATATATAGTGATGCCTTTTGGTCTAAATAATTCTACTTCTATATTCTTGGATATGATGAATAGATTCTATATAGATTACCTCAATCATTTTGTGGCAATAATTATATGTGATATTCTTATTTACTCAATGATAAAGGATGATTAGGAAGACAAATTTAGAATTTTACTAAAGACCCTAAGGAAGGAGAAACTTTATGATAAATTTAAAATGTGTGAATTTAGGCTGAAAAAGGTTTCTTTTTTTGGTTATATAATCTAAATTGATTATTTAATAGTAGATCCATCAAAGATGGAGGATATCAAATAATGGCCTAAATAAAACATGGTGACTGATATCTATATTTTTATTCCATTAGTTGGACATTATCGATGGTTTATGGATAATTTCCCACAATTATATAATCTTCTAGACATGTTAACTAGGACGGGTGATCAATTCCTTTAGAATGTAAAATGTGAGAAAATTTTCATGTAATAGAAGATAAGGTAAGTTAGTTAACCTATTTTTACATTACCCTATAGTGGAGAAGGGTTTTTAATATATAGTGATTTATCCCAAAATGTATTTAGATGAGTTCGTATGAATAATTATATGGTTATAGCCTATGTCTCAAGATAATTTATGATTCCTGGGAAAAATTACCCAATTCATGATTTGGAGTTAAATGTGGTAATTTTTTCATGAAATATATGGAGGTATTATATTTAATGTGGAAAGTGTTATATATATACTGATCATAAAATTTTGAAGTTTATATTTACACAAAAGGTGTTGAACTTGTGTCATAAAAGGTGGTTAAAGTAGATAATGGATTATGACTGCTCAATACATTACCACCCTGGGAATGTGAGAAAGGTGGATGATAATTTGAGTCGAAAGGATCATTCTAGTTTATCTATGATGAAAATAAAAATAGATCTAGTAATTCTAGATTTTCAAAGGATGGACCTAGAAATCATTATGGAGGGGGGAAATCTTATCTTTCTCAATTGATTGTAGAAACCTCTATCCAAGTTAAGATTAAAGAGGCATAGAAGAATGATGTAGAGATATAAAAGAAGGTTATAAATGTTCTTGATTCTAACCTTGACCAGGATGGAATGATAATCTTTAGAAATCATGTATGTGTTTTTTCTATACCAGATTCAAATAAGTAGATATTAGAGGAACCTCATAGTTCTTCATTCTCTATTCATCCTTGAAGTATGAATCTGTATAGAGACATGAAACAATACATTTAGTGGGATGGAATGAAGAGAGATATAACAATGTTTATATCTCATTTATTGGTATTCCATCATGTTAAGGTAGATAGAATAAAGTATAAGGGGATGTTACATCCATTAACCATACCGTAATGAAAATTGGAGAACATCAATATGTATTTTGTCATTGCACTCCCAAAAACCTATAAAGGGTTTAATTATATATGGGTGGTTAATGATGTACATAATAATTCAGTACACTTCATTACTATTAGAGAAAAAATCAACATGCATTATCATTCCATGATAGATAATAAGGAAGGGGTAAGGATTCATGGAGTACAATGTTCCATTGTATATAATTCGGATGCATGATTTATGCAAATATTTTGGACAAGTATTCAACAATAACATGAAAATAGATCATGTTGGATCATTTTTATCTTCTTAAAAAATATAGTCAGTCCAAAAGAACAATTAAAACCCTAGAGGATATGTTGAGATCTTGTTTGATGGATTTTAAAGTTGTTTGGGATCAACACCTTCCTCTATTTTAATTTTCATACAATAATATCTTTTCTACAAGAAATCATATAGCAACTTATTGATTACTTTATGGGAATAAATTTATATCTCTAATGCTCTTGGATGAGTTTGGATAAACATATTAATTTGTACTTAAGATTCTAGTATAACTATCTGAGAGGGTTAGAACCATTCAAAAGCATACCTGGGTAGCACAAATTTGATAGTAAATTTATGTTGATAACCATATAAATGATCAATAATTTAATGTTAGTGAGAAGGTCATTCTAAAAATCTCACCCTAGAAAAAGGGTATGATATTTTGGAAGAAATATAAATTAATCCCTATATATATATGTCCCTTTAAAATTATTTATCGTATCAAGATTATAGTCTATCACATGGGACTTCTTCAAAATATATCTCAAGTCTATAATTTGTTCCGTGTATCTATCTTGAGTAACTAAACACTGGACCCTTCACATGTATTGACCACATAGTTCATGTCACTTGATCAGGATCATTCATACAAGGATATACTAATAGAAATTATAGATCGTATAGATAAAGTTATAACAAACAACACAACTCACCTGGTCAAAGATTTTTTAGGAAATAACCATTTTATAGGAAGCTATGTGGGAACATAAGGATATGATGTATAATATGTATTATCATTTATTTGTATCAGAATGAAGAATTTCGAGGTAGAAATTTATTTTAAGTGGGTAAAAATTTAATACCCATAGTTTTTACAAACCTTTTTTCTAAATGAATTAATATTCATTGATTACTAATATTGCACACAACACTATGTAGTTGTTTTTTATTATTCATATGAAGATAATCAAGGGCTACATGCAACACTAACTTGGCATGAGTTACCTGCAACATTGATTTTCTACAAAACATCATTTTGTTATTATAACTATTTAAATGAGATATTTATTACATATACACTGAAAATAGATAAAAATTATATTAATAACAAATTTTTTAAATAATATTTATAGTGGATTTATACAAATAAAACATATTTTTATCAAAGTCTTCATATTTTTCAAAAACACTATTTTATCATATAAAATGTATTTTATGTGCTTTTGTGAAAAATAATAAAGATAATTTAAAATCATTTAGAAGATTAATTTTATAAAATAAAATTAATTTTTTAATTAATAATATCAAAATTATCTTTGGGTTAGTTTTTATGACTTTTCTGAAATGATTCATTTTTCGATGGGTAGTGAAAAATGTTGAATTTTAATTCAAAAATTATTTTTTATATAATTTATTTATATTGATAAATTGTATTTTAAATTGAATTTAATGTGTAATTAGGTCAATTTTACATAAATTAAACCATATTATATCATTTTATCCAATTTAATATTGAAAGTGGATATAAAACAATTCCAACTTTTAAACATTTTCTTTTTAAAAACCCATTATCATGACATATCTATGAGGTTAATTTTAAATTAATTTCTACCACTTATGTTATGGAAACATGGGAAAATTGATTCAATATTTTTAAAAATCATAATTTATTATTAATAATATGTTTAATGTTGTTTTTGACAAAAATATTAGTGAATGTAATTAAAATTAATTACATCTATTAAGCCAATACTTAGTTTACTTTTTGCTTAAACATTATTTTATGGGGCCAAATAACCAATAAACATTTCCAAAAGATATTTTCTAAATATATTCCAAGAAAATACCCTCTTGGAACTAATTTTGAAAATTATTTTAGGAAAATTATGTAATATGTCCCCTCAATAATGTTTACCTGTTTATATTTATAGAATGACACTCATCCTCCACTTTGAAAGGGAAAACGCCCCCTCACTTCTTCACACCTCTCTAGACCTTTGTGTTGACAAAAATCAGAACAAATCTCCTAAAAAATTCATCACTTAATCCTTGAATCCTCCCTCTATGCCTAAATCCAACAAATTAGTCCCTTTGTTGCAAACAAAGTCGAGTTACCCAATAACGATTTAGCATCCTCCCATGAGCACTTTTCTTATTATTTTCGTTCTCTCCAACATCTACTATAATTATTCCATTATTACATAATAATCTTAGTATACTAAATATAATTATATGCTTTCGAATTAAATTTTATACCTATACTCAGAAAAACATCCATCAAATGGGTAACACAATCAATATTCATGTGTACGGTGGACTACCGCCTCATAAAGTGATGTCATTCGTTCTTCATTTGCCACATTTCAATGTTGGTAATAATTATGAAATTTATATTTTTATGTTATATATATGATATTATTATGTATTTATGATTTTTAAATTTTTATATAAGGCATGTATTCATGATTTTCATTTTGGGTAAATACAATAACTTCATTTGTGGATGTCTACACTACCGACTCCTCAAAATAATGTTATTTGTTCATACATTATATGGAATGTTTTAATGATAGGATTAGTTAAAACTTCATATATATGTGAAATAATAATTTTAATTTAATTGAATTATATTTATATTAATATATTCATTTTATATTCTTTAAATTTGATATTAAAATGGAAATATCATTCATGTGTACATATAGCATGCTGTCTCCATGAATTGTGTAATACATTTCATATTTTTATATTTTAGATATTTTTATAAATATATATATGATGAATATTTATGATATGTACACCATATTTTTCAATATGGAGATAATGATATAAGTATTAGGAAAAAAATATAATAAATCAAAACACTTGAGAAAATAAAGCTCATATAACGCAAAACATAAATTTAACATAGAATTGTTAAAAAAATAGTTAACAAAATATTATATGTAAATAATATATGATACAATATTATTTAATATTTTTATTTACTATATTTTTAATAAACAAAAATTTATTATACATGAGGTTTGAATGAGTACTAGGACGGTCAAGATATAAGGTGAGAGTTTTCTCTACCACTTTTATTTCTGAGACACTTAAGACTTATTCGACACTTATTTATTTTATGTGGTGTATATACTAAACTAGGAGGTATTTTATTATTATCATATATTATTTTATTTATATTTAAATATCCATTTTATGATTTTTATTTCACTGGTTTTATGGGTCAAAAGTTATCAAAAGTGTAAACAAATTTTGTCTCAATTTGTCTTCTTTGAGATACATGACATGCTATGAACATATTTTTTTTCTATTAGGTGTATATACATCATTTTAACATTTTATATCATGAATATCCTTCTTTTGATTAAATTTTAGTCTTCTTTAATATTTTATTTTGTTATATGTGTACTTTGATTCATGTTACCAAAGTGGTATGAGTTTATTACAATAAGCTCTTCATTTATCTTGATTGTTTATGAATATGCTTCCATTGAACAAATATTATTATCCATATTTGAAGAAAAGTCATGATTTACATCAAACATGGTTATTCATTATATATTCATGTATTATTACCATTTTTCTACTCTTTGGTCCCTATGCTAATTAAAAATTGGATTTTAAGAAAATATGACTTTATCTCCCTCTTCGGTTAGAAGCATATCTTCCTTCAAAACCATTTTTCTTAAAAAAATATTTTCAAACTATTTTTAAAGATTATTGCATATATTTTATAATTAATTTTCAAAGAAATAGTTTTCAAAAGGATTTCATGAGTTTTATCATATTTTTTAAATTTTATTTTTTGAGGAAATGGTTTTCAAAAATGATTTTTGTTTTAAAAATAATTTTTCAAAATAGAAAGGTTATTTTCATCAAGATATTTTTTTAAAGGATGTTTCCAAATTATTTTCCATCAAAGATGACATCTGTTTGTGTTAATCATGCAATTATAGGGAAATTATCCAAATTTTCCCTTTATATTGTTTCTCTTAATGGTTTTTGTTTTGATGGAATGTTGTTTACGAAAATTGTTTCTATTTAATAGTTTATATTCTTATGAAACTAGATTATTTTTATGGGTAAATATTTATTGAAAATGATTATGAAACCTATCACTTTTCAATAGGTTATGATATGATGACTTATTTATGATATCCATTTCAATTAATAGGTTATGATATTATTTTTTATGATTTTGGGGCACATGTATATATGATTTCATTATAAGAAGGTTGGGATATAAAATCTCCCTCAAATGAATTAGGTAATGATTTATATATCATGAGGCAATGATGGGAAACAAGTCAAAAGTATTGATCCACTATGTTAGAAGGGGAAACCCGAACCGATATGGGAATATAGGGAAACCCAATCCCTTATAAAGAAATGATTATGACTCGGGATGGAGGTGTGTCATGTCTAGTAGGTGTAGTCCCCTTAAAGTGCGCTGATAATTTTTAGAAATGATCATTGACTTATAGGGAAAAATTTCATATACATAAATGTCTACCACAATTCCATTTTGTATTCCTATATTATGATTTCATGGCTTATAATATTGATTCCAGTATGATTCACATCTTACGAAATTCCAATATTTATTCTATGATTCATGTTTATGACCTTTGATATGAAGGGTGTGATCTTATATTATTATGATCACATTCTCATACCCTTATTCACATTTTTATGCTTACATATATGCCTTATTAACCTTATTGATAATATGAGAACACTAACTTTTCATGTTTCCTTTTATAGTTTATAAATATATCTACTATGTATGATGTGTCTAAAATGGTGCTACTCATGAAGAATATATTGGAAAATAATGTTTTACACTTATGTACCAATGTTTGTGTTTCCATGTTTTCAAATGCACTAAACTAATACGGTCTTTGGGCGTCAATTTGTGTAATGTATTATGTATTTCTGAAGACATGATGTAATGTTAATGTATGAAAATATAGTGCCTTTATAATATTCATGGAACAATGCTCTATTTCATCATAAATTCAAAAAAAATGCTAACAAAACATTAAAATGGATTATAGGGCCTACTAATAAACTCTTAATCATGTTAGAGGGGTATCAAAATTGAAGAAGTCGTAAAATTGTTAAATTTCATACATCATAGAGTCAAATCCCCTCTTTAGAAATGTGTCATCCCTGAGGGTGAATTATTGTTTTTTTGAATTAAAAGAAAGTTATCTTTTACAACTTATGATAGATAATTTATATTTAATTTTTATATTTTTTGAATTCTAATAATTCATGAAAAAAATGAAACTTAAATGGGAACATAAAGACATATATTTTACTAAGGTTTATGGTCTCTTTAGAAGTGGATTTTACTTGGTGACTAGTGGGTGTTTTCTTATGTTATAGGGTCTTTTTATTATTTTGGAAAATAGGAAATATAAGGTGGGAAGACATTCATAAAACACATAAAATGTTGCATCTCAATATATGATTCTTATCCCACACATTCATTAAATCATGTAGAAAATAAAATCAAGAAGATATTCAATTAAACAATATCATAATGATAATAAAAATGAGCATATATTTCTCAAAAATAATCAAAAACCTCTATCGTGATTCATTACTCAGTATATGTTAGTAATATATTCACAAAATCTCCCCGAATTTCCATTATATTCATAAATTAATTTAATTAATATTATTAATATCATAAATGTTTCAGTTTTTCTATATTCTAGATATCTCTCATTCCATATCTATTTTGAATTTATTAATTCCATTCCACTTTCAACAAAAATTTATTTACAATATATTGATATATTTTATAATCACATATCTTCCTTAACGATTATTATTCAATCATGATACCTAAATGTCAATATCCTGATTTATGTTTGAAGACCTAAAAATAATTAATTAAATACATAAGGATATATTCATAAAATATCTTCCGTAAATCACTATATAAATTTAAATTTTAAAATAAAATCAAATCTATAAAAAAATGCAACATAATCATTAAAACAATAATATGGTTTTATTATTCAAACTAAGAACCAAAAATACTGGTTAAGATCTCAATCCTCGAAAAACCATGGAAACTATTTCCTTAATATATCCCATATTGTTGGAAAGAAATGTGATGTAATATCTTCTATAACATGACATTAATTTAATTCCAAAACAATTTTGGCATTCATATAAACCATGATCACAAATATATATGTTTTTTCTATAAAAAATTAATAGTTTTTAAATCATTATGTTTTTCTTTATGAAATGGAAAATAAATTCTATAAATTTATATAATAGAAATTATAATAAAATATAAAACTTTTACTATAAACCATTTATATTTTATTTCCAAACCATGAAATTTTCCCCCTAAAAACTATTATATCATATAAAACATCATTCATACATGTTTAATAACCATGTATGTTGCATCTGAGAAATTCTATTCTTTATAAAACCACTAGTTGGTTCTATTCCTAGTAGGAGATAATGAGAAATTCCCTTTTTCACCAAATTTTATGAAAACCATGTTATTTTTATAAAACATTTTCTCAACATGTTTTCATTGTGAAAAAAAAAATTATTTTCCCCAAAATTTCACAGTTTTCATCCAGTGTACTTTAAAAAACTTTTCTATTATGTTAATGCTTTCATACCTTCTTATTTATTCTCTATTTTCCATATGATATTTCATTCTTCATCATTATGTATCTAAATTATATCATATGTAACTAATATCTTGATACTAATTCATATTATTTTTTTATTCATATTATATATATAAATTTCAAACAATGTATTAATCAGTCAATTAAACCATATGAATTTATTCTTATGAGTACCTAGAAAATGCATCCATAATATATATATATATATATATGATAAATTATTTTTTATATATCATGTTTTACAGGAATAATTCATATCTAACTTCAAATATGAGGTCCATTCTACCACAAAATATGTTTGGATTTTGTGTTTGATAAATATATATCCCTTTGTATAAAATCCTTATTTTTGATATGGAAAACTCTTCTTACCTTTATAATGATTCAAAATAGATAATTTTATCTTCATACACCTTGTAAAATACCTCAAACTCCAATATCATGTATTCTTATTAGTGACTTACAATGAATATGATTATCATTATTATATCCTGTTGTATACCCAGATGATTCCAAAAAAAATTCAAGGAGGGAATTGATAGAATTTAATAAATAAACATATAAAATAGAATAATAAAAAAGTTATTTTTTCAATACTTCAGTAATAATGACCTTATATCTGTAATTTACGTCCAATATACTTATAAAGTGGAGTAGACTACATAAAAAACTTTATTTTTTATGGAATTCATAGAACAATTAGAATTAAATTTATTTTATATAAGAACAACTAATTAAATTATTTCAATTTTGTTCGGTGGTAGAGAAAACATAAAATTTGAACATCTTATTGAGATATAACCAATGTAAGAATTTTTTTGAATTGTTTAATATTAATATACTTTAAAATAAATAAAACTATAGAATTAATTCAAAATAAAACTCAAAATAAAAAAAATAAAACATCAAAGAGTAAATTCTTATTGTGTCATGATAAAAAAAATATTTTATTTTAGTATGATGAAGTAATAAAAATAATTTATTAATTTAATGGATGTGAAATTAAATTATTATTTATTTATTAATGATATATTCCCATTCCATCTCATTTTCATAACTAATCTATATAATAGATATAACAGCTAAATTTTTATTGTTTCCATGCCTTAAATCAATCGATCATTTGTTATTGTTTCAAAAAATATTATTACAATTGTTAAGACTAATAAATATTTCTTCCCATATTTTTAGATAAAAATACAATATATTTTTTATACATACTTAACAAAAAATATGTAGTTTTTCAATTAATTCCTAACAAAAATCATGAAAATACTGTGATTTCTCTTCATAACGTACACTAAGTCAACTTCTTTGTATCATTTTTATCCCTTGATACAACCTCATAGTTATTTTTAATATGATTTTTGAACTCTAATAATTTTCACAATGACTATTTAATGTTGTAATGGCATAACATAACAACCCAATATAAATCATCCATGGTTTGTTCATATGGTAATGTTGTGTCATACAACTCATTAGAATATAAATATCATCCAAAATTACATATATCAAATTATCAGCACTGCATTCATGCTATAATCTTATTTTCCAGAAATTAACTTCATTTACTTATTAATTATATCATTTCATGACCTCAAAAATACTAATATTGGATTATTAGGCTTTACAAAATGTCATTAAAACACTTGGAATTGGGTCGAATTCTTTCATAACATATTTCTAAAAAAGTAATATTTTTTATTTGAATGTAGAGTTATCAAATATTACCTTTATTTCATTCTCTATAATAAGTAAATAAAATTAAAATTAAAATCTATATGAATAAAATGGGTATATTTCTATTCGCCTTAGATAAACATTAAAATCATATTGTGATATAAAAACAATTAATTTTCATAAACAAGGGAATGAAATTCTCATTACCTTAAATTGAATTTTCACTCTATACATCTGATTAAGGATGAGTAGGATTTAGTATAAAATTATGTTATAAGATAGGTTCAATTCATGATAATGTTACGTAAAACTTTAACACATGAATTCACATCCTTTTATTAGAAAAATTCATAAATCATACTAAATATAAAACAAAACATATAGGTATTTTAACCTAGAATTGTGGTTCTCATAAATAAATGAATTACTATATCAACGACTCAGAACCCTCCTCATTTTTGTATGGAAAAATTGATTAGGCTAAAATTAAAAGTAAAACAATTAAATTTTAATGTTTTTGAATCATATTAATAAGTAAATTCTCAATAACTCCCTTGTTATAAGAAAATCATTTCAATGAAGCATTAATTCCACCATACTATCATTCATGAATTCACTCATGCTTTATATTAATATTAATTATAAAAATCCCCTTTTTATGGTTGAGATGTAACTTCTAAATATTCTCTTGACCCATAGGTACTAATTTTTAATACATGTCCATTTCAGGCCCATGAACCAAAACCCCAACAACAATACCCACCAAACTAATGCTAATATTTGGACTATAACAACTAACCTACCAGTCCTCTCAGTGATCCAATCCCAATGTAAGACAATATAGGCCTGATACTAAAAGAAAACTTATTACCTCTTATTCATCCAAATCTGAGGGTATTTTTGATGGTTTATCCTTTCTCTAAACTCATCTGTTAATGTACCTCGGTATCTGAACAAAATTTAAGATATGTTCATTCCATATAATGAAGTCTGATCCATTGAGATTTCACCCCCGTAACACTATCCCAAAGACCTGCCGCATATCATCTAAATGTAACAAGCACCTCATGCCCCGATATTGACTAGATGCCAAAGTCTACCACCACACACCTATCAATCCTTACATTGAGTTGACCAGGAAATATTTCACCACTCACTGACTAGCCTACACTTCCAAATAGAAACCCCTCTTCAACATGGGAGTTCATCCGTCCGCTATTCACCACCATCTAAGACCCCCATCTCCATAAATGAAGACTTGTTCAGCCACCCCTACATCATTCCCCTATCATCAAACCTTATCCATTTTCACATTTCCCTTAAAATTTTATGTTCAAAGCTTCTAGGGGTTAAAACTTTCTCCATGATGGATTGCAGATAGTAAAAATTATAACCATAGTATAAAAAACTATAAATAAAAAATAAAAAAAAATATTTATAAGAAACTATTTCCTCATATGCCTTATTCAATTTATCTTCTTTTATATGATTTTTCATGCCTTCTTTCACAGTTTATAAAATAATGATTTTAAATCTTTAACTATTATCTATTCCTCCATAAAATTATCTAAAATATTAACAACTATTTTTTTAGTAGTTGTGATTGATGGTGAGGGGGTATGAACTATTACTTATATATATTAGAAAAACAAATTTGAAGTTGTTTTACCAATATCATCTTTTGACAGATGATGTTATTCATATAATGTTTTTTGAGGTGATCCAATCTGTAATTATTTTCTAACTAGTTAATTGATTGAAGGTGAAATATTGACTATAAATTTAGCTATAAAATGAGAAGATAAAACTGATAGAGCCAACAGAACAGTTGAATATTGTTTTGATTTTTCTTGTTTTAAAAACATATCCTTCATCACGACTATTATATTAGATAAAAAATTTTATGTTTATATGCATAACTAAAAATTTTATTCCATGACCTAACCCCTTTCTCACCAATCCATTATAAAAATGTGATGCTTTATTTGTTGTAACACCTTGGTATTTTAAAAGAAGAAAATTATATATTATAGGATAATGGAAATGAAACACATAGTTTATCTTGTATTATACGAAACACTGTGTTCATATTGAATTAAATGAAACTCTAATTTGATATTATGTTACATGAAACCTTGTGAATTTTATGTCCTATAATATACTAAACATGAAACACTTAAGTTAAATTACCTATGAAATATATTACAGTTACATCCTAGCCATTAAATTGGAGTGTATGAATAATATTAACTATATGTGAAAATATATACATACATATATATTAATACATATATAAATCTATTTCTCAATATATGTTATTGATAAATATTAAGTAAATAATAAATCAAAATTTTGTAATGTGGGTTTATTCTTTAAAAAAGTATTTTCTTCAAAAATGATTTTTGTTGCTTTTCATTACAAAATATTATAATAACTATTTCGAAATTTCAGGAAATTTATTTGAAAAAAATTATCATCATTTTTTTAATCTAAATTTCAAAAACTTTTGGGTGAATTTTTTACTTTTTTGTAATATATTGATTTTTCATTGGATAGTGAGAAATAGTTATTTTTGTAAAATGAATTTATTTTTCACTAAATAAAGTAATTTAAAAGTCCCAATATGTTTCGAATATTTTTTCAGGTAACCTAAGTATTATGTAGTTATATTTAATCTAATTAATTACATTGAAACAACAATATTTTTTTAGTAGAATTATTTTTTTTGGATTAAAAATGATTTTTTCTAAACGATTTTTTAAACTGCATAATATTTCTCAATTTTAATTAATTAAAATAATACCTATTATCAAATGTTTTAAATAAAATATATAGGTTATAAATCATTAAATATTAATTTAGTTTCATAAAATTTTTTATTTTTTATATAATTTTTATAGAATAATTTTATTCTCGAAAAAATATAACTAAAAATCTATTTTCACACTGCATCTGCATGATTAATTTTAAAATAAATTATTACACTTCTATGAGTAGAATTTGAGAAAATGGATTCAATATTTTTAATTAAAATAATATATATTATCTAATATGATAAAATTAATTTTGGACCAAAATTATTAGCAAAAACCATTAAAATTAATTAAAACAATTAATGTAAAAACAAGTTCACATAGTGGATAAACATAGAATATAAGGTTTAGAAATGACTCGAATCATATACAAAACACACTTTTTGGTTGTATTTTTACATTAACCATCAATGATTGAAAAATGGCCATTATTGGGGCTTCGTGAAATGAAATAAACATGTGTGTAATTCACCCTTTCAAAAAAAATAAATGTTTGCCACTCACCCCCACCCCATATAAAGGGACACCCCCTCTCCTCCTTTCATTACACATTCCATACTCTTTAGTTCATCCAATACCCACCCAGATTACTTATAAAATTACTTAAAATAATTCTTTATGCCTTATTTTTATATAAATTTATCATGGGATGTCATTTGGTGAAAACATAAGGAGGATACCTATAAAAGAAGTTAGGTTCATCAACGAGCATTTTTATTTTATTTCTTTCTTCACCTAAATAAATTATTCTTAGAAAATTGTGATATAATAGACTTAGTATATCCATATATATATATTTTTATGTTATTTTTATTACCTATAACCTCACACAATTCCATCAAATGCTATACGAAATCATTATTCTTATGTACAGAGGACTACTGCCTCGTGAAACAATGTCATTTATTTTCCAACTACCACCTTTCATAGTTGGTTATTATGATGGATATAAAGTTTACATATTGTAATTATAATATAATTATACCTATTTATTAATTATATCATATATACCCAATTATATTTCATTTTGTAATGGACATGATAATGACACTCATTTGTACGGCGGAATACAACCTCACGAAGATATGTGGTTCGTTTTTCACAAATGATTACGTGGAATGTAATAAGGGTAATGAAAATAAATATATGTGATATTAATGATATATTTATTATATTAATTTAATATTAATAACTTTTTAAATATTATATTTTCATTTTCTTTCTTACCTTTTAACTCACTAAAAAAGAGATAACGTCAATCGTGGATGTGGGTATTAGTGCCTCCTCGAATAGATCTAATTCCTTTTTTATGACCACATCAAAAGATTTATGTATATATATATATATGTATATATAATTATATTTTATGGTATTTATGATAGGTTATCATTATTGAAAGATAATGTTGGGAATAAATCTCTCAACATATCATTGAAGCATTTTTGAGGTGATTGTGTTTGTTAACAAAGTGGACATCTGAGTGGTGATTGTTGACAAAGAAAAACAATGACATACGAATTTGTTGAAAAAGATTATTTCATGATGGAATATCGAGTTCAAGATCGGAGTTCAATGATCCATTTTTTATTCAAGAACGTCGACAAGATGAATAGATGATCTGGAGGCGGTACAAAAGAACAGATACAAGGTGGCGCCGTTTTCCAGTGTTTGCCAAATTTTTGGGCATGAAAATCGTCAAATGAAGAAAAGTGGTTTTTGGCAAAGGGACTTGCATGCCGTGTACTTGAAGGCTTGGAAACTTTTACGCCATATGTTTTTCAAGATCAGATCATCAAAATGTGGCAAAGGGACAAGTGTCGCGCAAGTATTGGTGGTATCGTGCAAGTGACTTGCACGCCGTGAAAGAGACATGCACGCCGATGCCTTGGAAGCTTGATAACTTGTGCGCCTGGGGTTTTTCAAGATTATAAGATCAAAATATGGCAAAGGAAAGAGGTTCATGCAAGTTTGGAATTAGGTCGCACATGTGACTGGCAGGAGAAGAGACCTGCACGCTGAGACTTGCATGACAAGGAGAGACTTGCGCACCGTTGCGCAATGGTGACCAAATGCCTATAAATACTGGACCACCCCTCTTCATTATTAATCGGAGTTCAACACTTTGAAGATTTAGAGCTCCCGTCGCGCATGTTTGGTGTTCGCGCAAGTGGTGGTGTGTCGCGCAAGTGGGACTTGCGCACCAGTGTTGGAAGTTGCACACCAAGTGTTAGTTGCGTGCCTGAGGTGGTTTAGGTGAGGAAGGAAGTGAGTCGCGCAGGTTTGGAGTGGCAGAAGCTTGAGTTGTGCAAGTGGTTGAGGAATACTTACACGCCAGTTGTGACTTGCATGCTGATACTTGAATGCCGAGATTGACTTGCGCGCCAAGTAAGGTTTATTTCCAGCAGAGATTTTTGGGCTGCGTGGAAGCTTGATGTTTGCTTGATACCTTCGGTGAAGAGAGAGATTCATCTATGGGTGAAATTTGGGCTTCAACAGAGCATCTACATAAAGAGAACGGTGAATTCCTTCATGAAAATGAAGAGACCTACAGGTCTATAAAATTTTAGTGGATCCTTTCCGACGTAGTGAGCAAAGGAAGAGGAAGAAGGTGATCCTCTCCACTAGCAGTGAGCCAGAGAGAGAGAAACAGGGTGTGACCCTTGGGAAAGTAGTGAGCTAACCCTAAATCTTGTAAAGGCAGTGATCCTGGGACAGAGTGAGTGTACCCGAACCTTATAATCCACATCTAGTGAAGTTTAGTGGAATTTCGTATGAACGACAACTTGTTGACGTATGCTCCTTGGACTTAGCCTTGTGCGGGTGAACCAAGTAAAAATTGTTGTGTCCTCTGCATGCTTTACTTTCTTCTTACATTGTGCAACAGGAAAGAGAGAGAAGAGTGTTTTTCTTAACTGCAAAACAAGATCAGAATGGGCATTAATTTTAAATTAGTCATATCCTAATTCACCCCCCCCCCCTCTCAGGGTATTCAGCCCTGTGGACCTAACAGATAAAATATTACTTAACTTCTTTCAATAAAGATCATTGAAAAAGGAAATTATACTCATACGTACGTACGACATACCATCTTCATAGTCATAATGTTGGTTCATTTTTTATAACCATCATTCATGATAGATTTGAAAACTATAATTCATGTAAAAATATTATAATTATTTCATGATTATTATTCTTTATATGTTTATATAATGACAACTTTGACTATAGTCAATCTACCAAAGACATTTTTGACACATAAGTTGATTATGGTCAAAACCTGAAACTTAAACATAATTGATTTGGAAATTTCATATAACATGTTAATAAGTCAAATAAAAGTAATAATAAAATTTAATAAATATCCAAATAAATAAAAAAATAAAAATTACTTTTTTATTTAGGAAGATAAATACACATCTGACATGTCGAACTCAGGGTAAGGGTTTTCATATCTCACTTTTATTTTTATGAGATATATCGAATACTCAACAATTATTATTTTTGCTTCATATATATACTGAACATGGAAATATTTTTTGTTTATTATACTTAAACTTATGGGGATTTACATATAATTTACATGATCTATCTTTCATGGGTTTTTTAATTTCAATGTTACTAAAGCGGTAATGTATTTTTATTATAACATTCCTTCTTTGAGACTTATTTCATGTTATGAACTTATATTAGTTTTTGAGGTTTATATACAACCCATTATACATGTAATATAATGAAATTAATTTTTATAATGTTATTTTATGTTAAATGTAATGTAATCCTTTCAGGGGGATTATGATTAAAAGATACCACAGTGTTAAGAGTTTTATGTTATAATCTCATTATTTATAAGGATTATTCATGATTATGCTCACAATGATGATATATTATGATATATATCTCATGAAACCCGATAATTTTATTATATTATGGTTATTAATGATTTTTATAGTATGTTTACCATATTTCTACTATTTCTACATATAATGTTTGTGAAAATATTTTTAAAAAAATCTGACATAATTTCTCTCTTTATTCAAAAATCTATTTTCGTCAGAAAACACATTTTCTAAAAAATATATATTGTTTAACCCATTTAAAAATAACATAATATATTTATTTTTATATTTTTGGTCTTTTTTAAAAATATTTTCAAAGGAACATTCTTATCATTTTATAAAAAATTGCACTTTTCCAACAAATTTACCATACAAAAGAATTTTTTTAACATAATGTTCAAAATTACCCACCAACATGACCATAATTTCATTGAACCGTCATTTAAAAGTTTATAAAGATATTTTTTACATAAATTTTTTTCTTAATATTATTTAAATTTTTTGTTTTCAAAAATTATTTTCAAAGAAAATGATTTTCAAAATGTTTTCTATTATAAAAATAGATTTTTAAAATGAAATTGATATTTTCCACAAGGTTGTTTTTAATGATATTTTAATGGTATTTCCATTACTAAACATAAAAATACATTATCATTACATATCCTCCATAAGGGATATTTGGTATTCATACCATCCTCATTCTTTCACTATATGGAATAATATTGTTTCAAAGATATTTTTATGAAACCTTATTCCTTTCCATTGGTTAAACATATTTCAATGATATTTCTACGAAACTTGTTTCTAATATATGGGTTAATCATTTTTTAATGAGATTTATATGTAATTGATTTATTTTCCATCTCTTAATCATCTTTCAAGTATATATTTGTAGAACTCGTTTCTTTTCCAAGGGTTGGAGCTTTTTCAAATAGTTTTTTATGGAACCTATTTATTTTCTAGGTGTTCATAATTATTCCAATAGATTGGAATGAAATACATTTATTTTCACTGGTTTAATCATATTGTGAAACGATAATTACTTTTTTAATATTTCTTTTCAATATGAAAATAATTATCTTTTTACTTTATCCATATAGAGGTTCTTAGACATTGCTTATATTATGGGTAACCTAGATAGCGTCAGGTGTGACCATTAAAATTTATATGATGGTGTACCCTAGATTGTGTTAGGTGAGTCCATTAGATGTTATATGATGGGGAAGCCCAGATACCACTAGGTGGGCCTGTTATTGATTAAAACATGGGTGCACCCAGATATCCCTCTAATACAATTGGTAATATACCCTATATTGAGAGGCAAGAAGGAGGGAGTTTCACAAGGGCTTCTCACATAGATTTTACTAGGTTGAAATTATTTTTAACAATGTTTTAGCTTGATTTATTATGAAAAATGTTATAGGATTCCAACATGTTTTTGTTATGTTTGTTATCATTTTATAGTGTTTTTATGATCATGATTGATATCACCTGGCTCTTTATTGTGAATAATGATGAAACATTCCTCTTCCATGTTTTAATATTTTATGATCTATGTATTTATGGGTAAGAGTTTTTTTAGGATTTTCTCATGCACTCTGATTATTTATTCATGCCATTATTCTTTTCCCATTATCATTGGTGACATTCAATTTCTATTTCATATATTTACCCTTATTGAACATTTGAGCTCACCCTTCTTATGTCTCATTTCCCTAACGTTATTAATAATGGTGTTGAACTAATTTTGTCTAGAAAAGATTTCATATGAATGATTATGCTGACTTAATGTGAAATAAGAAAAGTTTAGTTAAATGATAAAAATTCTCTTTTAACAACATTGGAATTTTTTATGTGGATGCGTTTAAAAAAATTAAAAAACTGTAAATCCAATAGTTCATTGAGAATGTAAGTGATCCAATTTATCCTCATGATGTTTTAATATTTGGATTAAAAAAAGGTTTCACAATTATTGACATAAAATCTAGAAATGTAATGTTTATGATTTGTGTTATAGATTTGGGAGTGCGGGTTATTGGTTGTTATTGTTGGTATCAATGGTTGGTTTTGTTAATATTGTATATTACGATGTTTTCATGTGAGGTTATATTAATAGTTATGCATATCATTATAGATCTGCAATATTTAGTTTGATCATAAATCCAATTTCCTACACACATTGTTTGAGGTTTTTAAGTTGTAAATATTTTGAGGTTATTATTGAAATTTTGGGACACGTTTTATTGCATTGGACTATTTGTAACCCCAGGAATAAATATCTAGTGTTATTTAGGGAAGAATTATTTTTTCATGTTTAAAGAAAAAAATGACAACTCGTAGTCTAGGGGACAACCTCTCACATATGGTATGGTATTGGGGCTTCAACCCACAATAGAATGGTGATAAACGTATAAGGCCTACCACTAACCAACATGATTCATTGGTGAGTATGACATATTTACAGTTAAATATTATGTTTATATGGATTGTTTTGTGGAATAATGGTTGATTTATCTTGGAAAAATATACGATCAAATCCTTCTAATCTTTTGGTTATTAATTTATGAAATTTTTGAGGAATTTTAAATATAAATATTTATGGAATGATTCGGGTTGAAATCTAGGTTTTACTATTTAATTTTGGATACTAATGTATTATTTTAATATAAAAAGGTTTATTCATTTTGGGAATTATCATATCATTTTCTAAGCATTTTTGGTTTTTTCATCATCTAATGACATGAGGACTATCTTGTTATGCTTCTTTGGATTATGTGGACTTTTAAGAGTTTATTTTTCATGCATGATTATTTCACCCCAAATACATATATTTTATATAGAAAGAGGACATTTTATTGGAAAATTATTTAAGGATAAAATTATACTCATCAAGTAAGTGTATTTATATATTTTCTTAGTTTAGATATCAGGATAATTCCTATGGTCTAGGAAAAGGATCTTGAAACAAAATTACTATAATAGTACCATCAATTCTGATAAATCAATGATCATTTTGACCATCAGTTATTTTTGGTTTGGTGGTCCTCAAATTTTAATTGGTCTCTCATTTTCTTCCCATCAATTACCTCAATCATTGTCAATAATTATTTACACTTTTTCTCTATTCTAAACTATGTTCTCTTATTTGGAAACCAAATTATGTGTTATTCCATATGAAATATTTACATACCATTATCTATTAGTAATATTATTTTTTATTAACACTTTTAATAAATCGGATTTACAAAAAAGGTATTTTTAAATTTGAAATATTTTATTACTATGAAAAAGTTAAAATTGCGAGGGCAGAATTTATTAAATCGGGAGAGGATGTATAACCCTGATATTTTAAAATATGAAAATAATATCTGATATAATATAAAATGCACAAAAATGATTTTTTCATTCATTAAATGAAAAAATATGTTCATATTTCATTACAAATAACACTCAGTTTTACTATTGTTACACATAACCCTAATAATTTTATGTTTGAGAGTGTATTCAACACGCAACACCAAAAAACGACCTATAAAATATATTACCATTGTAAACAAACCGTTAAATTAGTGGGTATGAATAGTATTAAATAAATTATTATATATATATATATAGGTATTATAAAATTTAAAGTATTTATTAATTTTTAGTAAAAAATAAATCATTTTTTAGTAAAGTGGTTTTATTATTCAAAAATATATTCTCTTCAAAAAACAATTTATTAGTTTTCATGAAAAAATATTATAATAATTTTCTAAATTATTAAGAAAAATATGTGGTAATATTATATTCATTTTTTAATCAAAATATCATAATTTACAATTGGTAAAATTTTAGGTCTTTTTGGAAAATAATGATTTTTTAGTGAATAGTGAAAAATAATGAGTTTTGTAAAATGACCTTTATTTTCAATAAATTAAGTAATATAAAAGTACCAATATGTTTTGAATATTTTTAAATTAACCTACGTATTAATTAGTTATATTTATTCCAATTAATATTTTTTAATCAACTTTATATTATTATTTTGTATATGTTTTATTTGGGTTTTAAAATGGGGTTTTCTACAAATTGTTTTGAACTACATAATGTTACTCATTTCAAAATAAGTAAAATAATATGTATTTGGGAGATATTTAAATTATATATATATATATATTATAATTAAATATTAAATATTTTCATAAATTATTATTATTATTCGTATAGTTATTATAGAATAATCTCAGGCTCAAAAAAATACTCTTCTTAAAAACCCAATGTCTCGTTGTGTCAATAAGGTTAATTTTAAATTAAATTCTTCCACTTATGAAATTTAAAGATTAAAAAATGGATAAAATATTTTTAATAAAATTAATATATATTATCTAATAATGAAAACCTATTTTTTATAATAACTATTAGTGAAAACATTTAAAATTAATTACTACATTTAATGTAAAAAATGTGTTTTATTAGTGGTAAAACATAGAATATATGTTATAAAATTGACCCAAAACTAGTAAAACATACCTTTTATGGAAATATTTTGACCTTATAACTTCTATTATAAATAATGGAACATTATTTTGGCCTGGTGACACGAACAAAATGAGAGTGGAACTCACTCTTTCAAAAAAAATACAATTGTGTCACTCACCCCACTAATTAAATGGCACAACCTCTTCTCCCTTCTTAACAATATAAAACCACTTGGATTACGAAAATAACTACTCAAATCACTTCCTATATTACTTAAACTCATCTTATAAGCCATAATATGTGTTTGAATCCAACATAGTAAGTATTTTTGTGGAAACAAAAGGAGGATACTTGAAGAAGAGGTAACATTCTTCAATTGGCATTATTATTTTATTTCTTTAAACACCTCCTTAATTTCTAATTTTAAAATGATGATATAATAAAATAATTACATAATATATAATTATATTTTTTGTTGAGGTTTTGACCTAATACTACTTACACTTCCATCAAATGGGTTGTGAAATCATGATTCGTTTGTATGGTAGACTACAGCCTCACGAAACAATGTCATTCATATTTCCATCACCAACTCTCACGTCTGGGTAATATGATGGATATAAATTTTATATTTGAAATTTATAACATAACTATACCTATAGAGTGATTATATAATTTATATCCTTTTAATTTTTATTCCTTAAGGGATACAATAGTTCCGCTCATGTGTAAAAAAGACTACAGCATCACGACGCGATGTGATTCGTTTTCCACTAATGATTTATGTGGAAGGTAATAAGGGTAAATATAATAAATCTATGTCATATAATTGAACATTTTATAATTTTAATGACATATATATCATTATTAAAATATAATATATAAATTTTTCTTACCGTTTGACTCATTTAAAAAGTGATAACATCATTTGTGGACATGTGTACTACAACCTCCTCGATGTTTTGCGATTCATTTTTTCATCACCACATTAATAGAATGATATATATTAGTATATAAAAGTGAAATTTATTTTATTTATGATATAATTATCATATTTTTAATATAAAATATTACTTATCTTCTTTCAATAATTATCATTAAAATTGGAAACATTTCTCATCCATACGTATGACCTACCACATCCATGGTCGTAACTTTGGTTCATTTTTCATAAACATATTTCATGATTTATTTGAAAAGTATAATTGATGAAAAAATAATATAATTATTTAATTATTATTTATATTTATATTTATATGTATAAATAATGACCACTTTTACCATACTCAACCTACCAAATTCATTTTGGACACATAATCCAAATAAAGTCAAAACATCTGAATTAAACATAATTGATTAAGTAGTTGTATATAACATGTTAATAACTGAAATAAAAGTAATAATAACATTATAAAAGGTTCTAAATAATTTAAATATTTTACATTAGTTTATTATTCATGAATATAAAGTTACACATGATATGTCAGACTCAAGGTAAGGGTTTTCTCATCTCACTTTTATTTTTATAAGATATATGCCATATTCACCACTTATTTTTGTTTTGATGTGTATATACTACCCATGGATGTATTTTATTATTATAATATATAAAATTGTGGGGATTTACATATCGATTTCAGGAACTCTATTTTTTTGGTTTTAAGGTTTCAATGTCTCCAAAGCTGTAATAAATGCTTTTCACCATTTTCCTTCTTTGAGACTTGTTTCATTTTTACCACCTGTCTTATTTTAGGATGTGTATATACATCCAATTTGACATGTAATATCATGAATTTATATATTACCATGTTATTATAACATTAATTTAACGTATTCTATTCATGGAGATTATGATTCAAGATACCAATATATTAAGAATTTTATGTCACGGTCTCATCATTTTTCTGGATTGTTCATGATTATACATACAATAATGTGATATTATGATATATATATCAAGGAACACATGAAATTTACTATACTCTGGATATAAATAATATTTTAATGTAATTTTACTATTTTCTACTCTTTTTAACATAAAATTATGGGGAATTGTTTTTTACAAAAATCTTACATTATTTCTTTCTTCAGTCAGGAATATGTTTTCTTCCAAAAACATGTTTTCTAAAAATATTCAAAAATATTTTTACAATTTTAAAATTTATTTATTAAATAAATTTTTTCAGATTTAGGTTTTTAGAAAATGTTTGCAAGGAAATGTTCTTATTTCATTCCAAATAATGTACTTTTTAACATTTTGACGATGAAAAATGAATGTTCTTTACTAAATATATAAAATTAACTGCTAACATGAATGTCAGTACATTTATGATTCATTTTAATGTTTAGATAGTTATTTTTTCATAGAATTTTATTTCTTACTATTATGGAAAATTATTTTTTTCAGAAATTATTTACAAAGAAAATGATTTTCAAAATGTTATATATTTTAAAATTTTATTTTCAAAATTAAAATAATAATTTCATCATGAATATTTCTAATGATATTTTAACTATAAATGAATTAATAAAAACCAAAAAACCTAGTTGTTACATGTCCTTTATTTGGGATATTTGGAATTGATACCATCCTCATTCTTTATTTTGATTCAATAGTATTGTTTCAAATATATTTTTATGAAACCCGATTCTTTTTCATAGGTTAACCCCATGTCAAAGACATTTTAATGAATCTAATTTCTTTTCCTTTAGTTAATAATGTTCTGAAGAGGATGTTATGGTACCTATTTCTTTTCCATTTTTTAATCATGTTTTGGTGATTTTGTTATGGAACTTTTTCCTTTTATATGATTTGGTCATGTTTTGATGAGATTGTTATGGAACCCATTTATTTTTCATGAGATAATCATGTTATAAATATATTAACATGAAACTCATATCTTTTACCTTGGTTAAATATGTTTTCAGATAATAAATTTTATTATGATATTTGTGATGAAAGGTATTCTATTTATACACTATTCTTATTTTGGTTCTTGTATATATCCTATATGATGGGGTGGAAAAGATAGTGCCATTCTATTCTGTTAGAGCATGTATGATGGCATTGTATAGATATCATAGTTTTCACTTTTTACAACATATATGATGAGGAGGTGCATATCGTTCCACGTGATCCTGTTAGAGCTTAAAATATGGGAATTCTCAGATAATACTCCATTACACTAGGTAATTTAACTTATCTAGAGAGGTATGAAGGAGGGTGTTTTTTGAGGGTATATCATATCCATTTAGCTGGGATTCATTTATTTATGATGTGAGTTTAAAAAAATATGTGATGAAAAAAAATTCGAAGATGCCAAAAAATTAATATTATTCATTCTATGGGATTATAATATTTCTTATGATCAATATTGATATCACATGTCTTAGGACTATTGATTTTGAAGACTCTTTTTGTATCCATGTTTTTATATTTGATGATTCAGGTATTCATTAGTATGCTTTCTTTTAAGATTCTCTTATGAACTATAAATATATCTTCACACCCTTATACACTTTTTATTATCATTGACGACATTCAATGCATAATGGTTATGTTTAACCTTACTGAGAATTTTAGCTCACTCATATTATATTTACTTACCGCAAGTTATAAATAATGAGATTGAATGAATTATTTATAGAATTATTTTCATATGGATAATGATGATAAACTAATTTTAAATAAGAAAATTTGGGTCAATAGGGATACATTCTCTACTGGCAACATGGGTATTATTTTGTAGGAGTTTCCCTAATTAAATAAATCTTTAAAATGAAAAGGTCCAAAAGAAGATAAGTTACCCATTACTTATTTTATGTTTTTTGGTTTACATAAATAAAGGGTCATAATTATTTACATCAAGGATAGAAATATAAATCATACAATTTCAACACTAGATCTGTGAGTACAGGTTTTGGGTTGTTATATTTGTAATGTAATGATCTCTAACACTTAAAAGATTCAGTTTCTTCTCCTATACTAGATAATAAAATGTCTAAACTCCTTCATTATATAGTTTTTATGAGGTTTACCATAATACAAAATTCTATATGTTTGAGATAATTATGTATTTTTTGAGGTTCTATAAGTTTTTTTACTCATATCCAAAATTTTAGAACCTATGGATTTTGAATTTTGGGATACCTTTACTAAAAAAATTTCTATATCTATAGGTGAATACGAAGGACTTTATGGCATGATTTGTAATTATTCATTTATAAAATAAGGTACTAGTGTGAAATTATATCCTAAATTTAGATATGAATTGATATTTCCCAATCTATGTCATAAATTACATTATTTATGAAAGATTATTGAACTAAGACTCTATGTTAAATATAAATATAGTGATAACAATATATATATTATTTTTAGTTTTGTACATAATATTACAAAATCTACCTAGGGTTTTAAATGTCTTATACCTTTACTAGTTTAATTTCTCTATAAACACATTTATTCATTTATCAATATGATATTGGATATGACATTCTATTTAATTTATAGTTTAGAATTGTTTTTCTTCCACATGGACCGTTCAATCTGTGGAGTTGGTGAAGATAATATCACATACCGATGAGTTTTACTAGGTTGAAATTATTGTTAGTAATATCTATTAAAAATTTTAGTTTTCTCAAATGGATATAAATCCCTAAATAGTCTTTGTATTCCATCTATATACCACATGTATCCCTTGAAATATGCATGATACAATGTTGATCTTATCCTATGAAATTTTCTCAATCGAATCATTTTTCTTTTCCTATAAACATGAATATTTAGTTTGTAAAGTACCTTTAAAAATAATCATCTATAAATTAAATATTTTATTAACACTTCCCACTTCACATGATATTATATTAATCATTCAAATTTATTCCGTCCAAAATGAATGGTTTATATAATAATAATAAATTGAAAAATTATATGGAAAACATATTCACATGATCATAATCACCATACTAAGGTGTCATTATCAATTTGATTAATTTATAAATAAATATTTTATAAAAAATCAACCAAAAAATTTGTAATGAATTAAGACTATATTGAGTAACAAACATATTTAAAACATTTTCTATAGAAAACTAAACTTTGAGAATGTAAATTGAACTAATTTCGAAATTTCCATCATGTGCCTACTAAAACATATCTACAACATCTACTAAAGTTGCCTTAATTTCAAAACCATTCAACCCTAAAATAATCACATCAGAATAATTTTTTTTATCATTTTACAATTTAAATAAACGTCCCATAATTCTCTATTATAAAAAATTCATTATTTACACATCAAAAAAATTATCCATTTTTAAAAATTGAAAATATCCATTACTAAAAGCCTCAAATATTATATTTATCCCCTGAAGATAGTCAATATAAATATGATTTCTCAATTTATTCATTTATCAGTAAAATATTCACATATAATAGAACTATTGCTTTGGTATTTACGAGATAAATGATTACTTATAGACTGTCTTAAACATTGATGAATAAATGTTAAGCTACTCTTTTAGTTTTTTTAATAGTGTTAGATGATGATTTTTTCTTCCCTAAAAATATATATTTGGTTTATAAATCATCAAGACATTCAATTTCTTAAAATTATCAAATTAAATAATCAAAATAGAAAAAAAAAATTAAAATGATAAAAATATTGGGAGAAAGTAAGAATGTATGTAAATATCTGTTTATAAATAATCATCAAATTATTAATTTTATGTACAAAAACTATTTACAATGTCTGAAAAAATATATTTTAAAAAAATGGTATCACATTATTTCAAAAACACATTATGATAGAAAAAAATAAAAACATATATATATAATTTTTTAATGATAATTTTTAATAATTGTAATGAATACAATGTTTTCATCTAAAACCAAATCATTTTGTGAAATGTTCACCATTTCACATCCTAAGATATCATATCTATGATATAATAATGTTCATTATCCCTTTTTGTAATATTACCAGCTAGAACATTCCACATTGGGCATTCAAAAAATATATGAGAAATTATGCATTCGTGTATTTATAATCTACAAATTTTTTGTGGAAAATGAGTTCAATTTATTGGAAATATACTCATTAGAAAATATAACACTTCCCAAAGTAAAAAAATATATAATTCTTTGAAAATTTTGTTGTAGTGTCAATTTTTTGACCCAAACACTATTAAATAAAGCCCAATATTTTGTATAGGAATTGTAATTGTACTCAAGATATCACCCCATTAGGTTTCAATGTTTAAAGTGTTTCCTATGTTACATTAAAAATTAACATTATTTATTAAACATTGAATCTTGAAACAATAATTTCTACAATACTAAAATATCATATGATTTCCATTATTCTAACATTGAACATGATATTTTTAACCTCTATTTAATCAATGGTTTTGTAAAGATATCATAAAATTTATCATTAGTTGGAAAAAAATCCCAAAGTAATTTCCTATTTCAATATATGATTCTAGTTTAAACTATAACTAACTCTAAAATTCTTAGTCCAAAAATTTGGAATAAGATTTATAGATCATGAAATAACTGATGAAATTTCCACAAAAATAGGATTTTTTTCATAATTAAAACCAAAATCTAGAGGTTTTTTTAATATGTATGGTTTAATAAAAAATATTTAGCTTCCACTACATACACTTCAATCAGTATTGATAATAAAACCAAATGATTCTCTGCTTAACTCCATTAACGGATAAATTTTCCAATAAAGTTACACATGAAAATTATATAATTTTTATCATTCTTTCATAACATAAAATAAAAAAAATAATAAACCATTAAATAATAATATTTTTTCCAATATAATATAATTTATGATTTATTATACCCTTCACATATATGACAATTCTTTTATTTTCAATCAAAATTCATTCTTTAGGGTCTACCAAAAATACAGATTACAAGCACACATTGTACATGAGATATGGTCTACTTGTATCTTGATATAGAAAACTCATAATAATTCCCTTTAAATAATAGTGATCATTGGAATTTTTTTTGGAATCCTCATCCAATGATCATGCATTAATAATTAGTATAATCATTACCTTTCCTTAATCCTTGTCCAACCTTTTAACTAATTCTTTATAAAAATTAATCTCGATTAAGAAAATACCAATATCTCTCTAATACATTTGAAATCCGAAATGCATATCATGATCTACTTTTAGTGTTTTCTAGAATTTTTTTATCTATAATTTTTGAAAACCCCTGAAGTTACCCTATTTTTTCCTAACAATATTTTGAATATATTATAGAAAATTTTCAAAGATAGGCACAAAGATAGTGTGAGATTATTAGTCCAGAGAGCCCATCAATTATACTATAAAGATATTAAATATTTAAATATCACATTTATGTAGTTTTTTATAAATAATTTAATATCTCTTAGATGTATCTTTCGATCAACTATTCAAGACCATGGAAGATTCTATAATGCGGCTTTAAAACTAGGTGATACCTAAAGTTGGTCGGTGTCAGATGTTTGGATGATGCATCTGTTGGTAGGTATGTTATGTGGTTTAATTAATTAATTTATATAATTAGTTAATTTAATACCAAAAATAAAATATAATATTTCAATATCATGTTATTGATATTTTATCGGGTTAACCACATAACCTTGGGATATTGGATATGAGTATCTGATGTTCTTCACTTGGGGATCAATATTAGATGATGAACGAAGGTCAGATCGAGGTAGACCTATAGGTAGTGAATGTCTCACATCATCCTCATAAATAGGGAAAACATTCTTCATCAACAACCAATCCATAATCTATTCTACAAAAAAAATTGGGGTTTTATACCCTTTTTTAAATGATTTATCATTTATACTTCATCTTTTTTATTATTTATTTATCTTCCATTTTCATGTGTAAGGACCCGACATTAAATATTACATAATATTTAATTAAATGAATAATTAACATTGAGGATCTTTTCAAGTTTAGTTTTTTAGAGAATTCGGCCATAACTATTACATAACAACATGAAAATTACATGTGGACACAAATACTCATTATCTATTTTCATAAAATAAAAACACAAAAAAAGACATGTCTAGTTCCATGTTTTAGATAACATGACTATTCAATGATCTCATCCTTGACCCTATTCATCTTTATGTCTAGTGAATAACATTTAAAAACTTTGGATGAGAATAAAAAGCTTAGTAAGGGTTTTAATATAATGTAAATACACATTGTCCCATCAATAAATACAAATATGTGTAACTATGTTTTTCAATTATAACATACCTCATGAAATCAATAGCTATATGAATAACATAAAGAAATAATAAATCCTAAAGGTAACTTGTGGAATTCATAACATACTTACATTTTAGCTATCACAGCTATGTAGTGGGTCACATTTGGAATACCCATCACAGTCTATTCCCTAAATTTCTTAGGAGAGACATTAATGTTTACCTCCGTCGCATTACCCCATGCATTGGAGAGCTATCTCGGGCTCACCTGCCCTAGTTTTATCATGGAAACACCCATATACGTAAACAATGTTCAATAACCATAACATATTAATACCCATAAACCAACCATAATAGAAAGATAACATTTACACATTGTAATCATAATATATCATTTCATGATACTGACATAATCAAGGCTTTATCAAAAAAATTTCAAAACCATTTAAAATATTTAATAAAGATATTTTTTAATCAAAGTGTCACATACCACTATGAAAATTTTAATAATTTTAAAACATTAATTTCCATATAAATAAATTAACTAAACCATTTTTAAAATAGGGACATTAAACATAAATATTTATAATAATACAACTTTAAAACATTTAAAATGATATTTTAGTTAAAGAGTTTATAACAAAATGAGCGACTCTTGAATACAAATAATTAATGAATAACATTTAATCAGAACTTTATAATATCATGATAATAATGGGATTCAAGATATAATATGGAAAAGGACAGTATTTACACCATATAAGAGTGAATTTTTGCATAACAACAATGAAGTCCCAATGGAAATTTAAATTGAGATGAAATCCTTTATAAAGACGGTATCCTTAAATTAAGGATAAATCAATTACATAATTATTTGTGACTAATATATATACACCCAATATAATTATATATTAAGTGTAAAACAATAATAGGTCATTCACACATATTGATTGGACGATATATTCAAAAAGCACAAGTTTAACCCAAAGAATTGAAATTGGGTTAAGAAGTTACATTGCAAAAATTCGACAGCCTAACGACATCACATTAAAATTTAGAAAATGAGTTGATGAGATAAAAGGGTATCTCATCACTTGGAAATAAAATTTAAGTCAATATGTATATATAATAACATATCCCAACATAATAAGATGTAAATTAAAAGACATAACAAAGATAAGTCTTTTAAAAAGAGGAGGGTGAAAGGTTCCCTTACCGATTTGGTATCATACGAAACATATACCCCATGAAATAAAGATAATTCAATGAAGATGTAAATAAACATAAATTTAAGTATATTACACAATGAATACAATAATGGGCAGCACATAGACCACACATAAGTAAATAGTTGAAAATATAGCACGAATCCCATTGGAATGAAAAGTGAGATTAAAACATCTTACCACGTTGTAATCAATAAAGTTGTATGAACAAGAGTTAATAACCACCAAATGGTTCACATAATACCATGAATATAAATATAATCATGATAATATATATCAAATGGTTGTTCAAAGTACACTACATGCAATAAATTAGTGGCGAACAATGGAAATCGCACGAAATTAAAAGTGAGATAAGAAATCCCTTACCTCGTGTCTGAATTAACTTGTTTGTTCCTTGTTATTTCTGAATGATAAACATAAGATAATTTATACTAGATTAAGAACACTTTTTAGGTTTATTATTACTTTTATATCATTTATAACCATTTTATAATCAATATGTAGTCATTTAAGTTAATAATGGTTGTTTTGTCGATATTTGGTACTTGAGTAAAAAAATGAACACCTTATAATTACATGTTGTCCATTTGGACAAGAGTCCATTATGTCCCAAATGGTATTCATGATTTAGATATCATATATATCATATATATATCTAGTATATATATGTATATATAATAGTAAATCGTATTTGGAGATAAAAATGTAATGCACCGTTCATAGAGATGGTAAGTCGTACGTACGCATGAACGCTACTATCATTTCTATTTTGTATATTAATAGATTGAAAACATAATGATACATAGTTATATTATAATTCTATTATAATATAATTTATTATTTCAATAACTCCATCCTTTATATGTCCCACCTATGGTATGAACGAGTCATATCACTTTGAGGGGGCGGTAGTCCACACTTCATCAAATTAAATTATCATATTTACTCATAATGGAACCCATAAAGGTATGCTATAAATTAAAAATACATAAGCATAAAGAAAAAATAAAACTAATATATATCATATACAAATACATTGTCATCATAATGGCCATTATGATATCCGATAGGAGATAATCGAACAATCATCGTCTCGTGTGGTGTTAGTTTTTCATCCACAAAAACAGTTTGTTCTTCACCCATTAGATAGAGGTATGGGTAATTTTTGTTCAAATACATCTCATAACAAAATCCAAGTATATTGAGGATACTGGTGATGTTATAAAATAAAGTAATGAATAGAGTTTAGGGGTTTTATAAGTAAAATAAAACAAAATAAAACAAAAGAATTTAAGGGAAATTGTTACCATTAATCTGGGTAAATCCCTTTGGTATGAACAAAAAGGGATTCTTGAAGTTCCTTATGCCTAGGGTAAGGATTCTAGTATGAGGAGAGAGATTTAGGGAGCTGAATTGGGTAGTTTTTGGATGATACAAAAGGCTTTAGATGTGTGAGGATTTGGTTGGAAGTGAGGGCTTTTTAAAAGGGGGAGGAGGGGCTCTTTAGGAAAGTGTGCTAATATTATTTTATTATATACTGATATTCTATTTCTAAAGGTTAAAAACACATAAAGGTAAAAGTTATTATGACTCATGGTCGAAATAAATTCATCTTATATGAATTGTACAAGTTTTGAATGTTATTTTAATATTTATAATCATATTTATTGAAATCTTTTATTAATGAGGTAAACACTCTTTCATAATTGTGTCATAAATAATTTAATTTATTCGATGTATAAAAATTATAAAAAAAAAATCCATGATGTAGGAAATTTTTTTATATTTCCAGTGAATATTTATAGTATAAATGATAACTTTTATAACCACATGTAAAAATTAATTTACTAAAAGATATTTGATTATTTTATTTTGGTCTTTACATTAAATTAATTAAAATAATGTGTCATTATCACTCTTAAGTGGCTCCATGGGTTCCTAAAATAGGCCCAAGGTGCCCATGGTTGGAAATGACTCATCCAATAAGGTTAAGACAAGTGTTAAGGTAATTTTTAATTATTATAATATTCTTTTTTCCTTGAATTACCCTATTTACCTTTAACCGCAGTAAATAAAAGTCAAAAGTTACTATTCACAAAAAAATATTTTTATCTTATTGAACCAAAATTTACATACCAATAACAACCATGTATGTTCGATTTTTGAAATTCAATTCATAGAAGCGGTAAAATTTCATTTAAATGAAAAATTCAGTTTTTTAACTACTACTAAGTGGTTTCAATATTCATCAAAAATTGATGTCTTTCAGAAATATACCCAAACTTAAGACTAAGATATATTTGATATTCTGAATTAAAAAATTATGTCTATTTTACAAAAATCAAAACCTAAAAATTTCATTAATTAATTTAGAATTAATTCCCGTTGTCAAAACAAATAGCGTGTTTTTAAGAAATAATATCTTTCAAAACATTGAGACTTGAATATGTCCAATTTCAAAGTGAAATTAATTCCAATGACCTGAATTTGATTAAATGGTAAAAATAGAATCTAATTATACATTAAAACAATTTAACAAGATAATATAACCATATAAATAAGTTATATTAAAAGGCTGTTTTGAATTAAAATACAATATTTTTCACTATTCATTAAAAATGAATTGTATCAGAAAAATAAAAAAAATTACCAAGGTAAATTTTAATGTCCTTATTCTAAATAAGATTCTTATTATATCAAATAGAACATATAAAAGTGACCAAAAATATATTTAAAGAGTGTTCTCTATCCAAAGGCGGTAAATCAGCCTTTTAAATAATATTTTAGTATTTATGCTTAAATTTATATTCATTCGCATTTTAAGCATCTAAAATTCATTGGATAAATGTAAAAACTTTTAATAAACATGTATATACATATTTTTGTTAGTTCAGTTCAATCCCTCCAATACAACATCTAGGTGTAAACTATCAATAAAAATAATGTTATTATATTATTTGTGTGCAACGTACGATTTCCAAGAAACCCATTGTTGCGTATTGGGTACGTCATCAAACATAGCTTCCCCTTTAGAGTATAATTAATACATAATCCACAAATTTTAATAAATATTAAAATTTCAAGTTCTATATTTACCTGGTATGTCACATCCTTCCCCATTTTGGTAACTGTGTCACCGCAATTTTAATATTGGGCTTAGAAACATCATTTTTAACGTCCCGGATCCGGAAGCCACACAACGAGTGTCCTGAACCCAGATGGTCACATGATCTCAAGCGCATTTCCCCAAATCCTAGAGGTTGTCGACTAGTAGCGAGGGCCCAGGTCTGATAGTGGGGAAACTATGCCTTCATTTTTCAACGAGTAGCGTAGCGGAAATGATAAATAACATGCAACAGCGGAAGCAGTAAACCATATACAACTGAAATGAACTACTGAAATAAAAGATAACCAACAATCATATATATAAAGATACATCATGTCACTAATTCTCTGAAAGCAGCTAGAATAGGATACACTGCAATACAATACAATACAACTCAAAGTACAAGGTACAACCAAACAAAATAAAACATAGAAAAATAGAACATAGCAGCATCGCAAGCCAAAGCTCGATCCCATGCTCTCCTACACATCTGCTAAAATTTTTTACCTGTATAGGGACCCATGCCCTTGTCGACACCTACAACAATATAGTTCGCTTGGGCAGAAGACATGATCCAAACAGGGTGTGAGAAATAAATCCTAGTAGGAACCCACCAAAGGCCCCTAACCAACTGTCGGTGAAAATGTACAACAACAGTGTGCAATATTAAAATGCAGTAAACTAGTAAGTACTCAAGTAACTATCACTACCAGTTTTCATTTCCATTTTAATATTCTTTAAACAATTCCAAATAAGTAAAATCTGAGCTAATTTGAACCACGCCCTCAGGCTAAATAGAACCCCTCCCTTAGGATATATGTAATCATGCCCTCAGGATAATATAGTCATGCCCTCTGGCTAAATATCACAATGCCCTGAGGCTAATATAACCATGCTCTCGAGCTAATATAACCACACACTTAGGCTACCATAACCACGCCCTCAGGCTAATATAACCATGCCCTCAGGCTAAATATCACACTGCCCTCAGGCTAATAAAACACTGCCCTTGGGTTGAAGGAACTGGGATGGTCCCAAGCATAAACAAAAATTTATAAAAACTTTCTCTCAAGAAAAATCAATACACAATGTAATCATGGAATACCCTCTGGTATCCGGTCCAAATGGCTAAATAGAGGAACACACCCCCGGGTTTTCCTGGATCTAAGAAGTGATCCCAAATAGTAGTTTGAACTTATCATTAGATTATCTATGAAATTATAAATATATTTTCAGAAATGGCCTCTACCATACCACACCCCAACCATGGGCGCGTAGGACAATGGTACACAATTTCAACAAAACAGTTGAAAGAAACATCAGACCACCTACCTCAATCTCCACTGATTGATATACATGAAGGGCGCCTCCCGAAATGCACGAGAAGAGTGTAGATCTAAGATAAACATCTATAAACTCAACCTCAAATAACTTCCCCTCGAGAAATAATTGTTAAGAACATCTCAAGGAGAAGGGAGCACTTACCTACGCGGTTCCAACAAGATTTACGGTGGAGGAATCTGATTCCCGGTGTGCAGTTGGAGGTTCTACCAAGATCCAGCCGCCTCTCTTGAGCTCCTCTGGCATTATAATCTTCCTCCGTTCAAAGAAGATGTTACTTCTTGTTTTAAGCGGAAAAAAACTAAAAGGTGTGTACTCTCAAGTAGACTATGTGTACTTTCATCATTTAATTGTTCTCTGGCATCTACTTTTCATCTCCGAACGGTTCAATTTCCAACATGAGTACATGACATGTATTTCTTAATACACGGTGTGTAATGTTGCTCAGCTAGAGGCTACTTCCACTGCCTTACTTTTCACCTTCCGAATGATTACAGGTCATGTAAATACCAAGTACACAATTTTTAGTCAGTTTTTATATCCATTATTTTCGACTAGCCTACATGCCCTTTCTACTCATCCCACACTGCCAAAGTACATGGCGTGTGGAAAGGTACACGGAGTGTACCCAAAAAATTTTGGGTTTTTCCCCAATTTCCTTATTTTCTCAAAATCTCTTAAAGAAAAGGAAAAACAAGAGACTCGTACTTCAAAAAAAGAACCGGGTTCTTACAAACTTCACCCCTTTAAGCAATTCGTCCCCAAATTTCCCTTCCAAGGGTGGTGAAGATATAGTTGTGAATAACTCTGGAAATTGAGCATGTACGTCAATCTCCCGCTCCCAGGTTTCGTCCTGCACTCATCCATGCTGCCATATCACCCGAACGAGAGGAACTAACCAGCCTGAGAGAACCCTCGTTCTCCTGTCAACAATACAAATTAGATGTTCATCAAAGGATGCATCGGCCTCAAGCTCCACCTCCTCAGGCAGAAAGACGTGAGAAGGGTCTGAGTGATAACGGCCTAGCTGAGATACATGGAAGACATCGTGCATGTCCTGGTACCTCTATGGTAACTGAAACCGATAGGCAACCGGCCTGACTCTCTCTAGAATCTCAAATAGCCCCATATTCCTCGGCGAAAGTTTACCATGACTACTGATCTGCCTATGTCCCAACCTCGGTGAAAGATTCCAGAAAACCAGACCCTCGACCATGAACTCCAAAGGTCATCTACGGTGATTAACATAAGATTTCAAACGAGACTGTGCGGTATCCATCTGCTTCTGAATCAACTGGACCAGCTTCAAAGTCTCCTATACGAGACGCGGTCAGAGTAAAGCTGCCTCACATACCTCCGTCCAGCACAAAGGTTATCGGCATGGACTACCATATAAAGCCTCGTAAGGTTCTATATCAATAGTTTCCTAAATACTGTTATTATAGGAAAACTCGACAATGGTTATATGCTTCTCCCAAGATCCCCCAAAGTCTAGGACGCATGCACGCAGCATGTCCTAAAGCACCTGTATCATACGATCTGACTGGCCATCAGTCGGAGGGTGGTAAGTTGTGCTCAAGAGCACCTGTGTACCCAGTACCCTCTGAAAACTCTTCCAGAAACGAGATGTAATGTGAGTGTCCCTATTAGAAACGATAGAGAGAGGGTCCCCATGAAGATGTACTATATATCGGATATTAAATTTTCTGAGCTCGTCAACACCGAAGGTCTCCTTGATCAGAAAAAAGTGAGCTACCATTGTAAGTATGTACATGACAACCCAGATGGCATCACTGCCTCGAGGTGACCTTGGTAACCCAGTCATGAAGTCCATCGCGACATCATCCCATTTCTAATCTGGAATGGGTAACTACTGTAACATTCTGGCTGGCCTCTGATGCTCCGCCTTCACTTGCTGGAAGGTGGAACATCTCGTAACAAAAACAGCTACCTCACATTTCATACCCGGCCACCAATACTGACATCTCTAGTCACGATACATTTTGGTTACTCCATGATGCACTGCACAGGTTGAAGCATGAAGCTCCCGCATCAGCTCCTCGTGTATACCCCCTAGAACCCACACTCGTCTATGGAAACGCAATACCTCATCATTGAATATCGTCAATCCAGGAGGAGGTTCCTCACTTGCTACCAACTCCAGTAGAACTAGGCCTTATTAATTCTATAGTTGTCTCATCCTCACTTTATCCAGGATGGTAGAAGTCAAAGAAAATGAATAAAGATAGGTTTAGCCCTGACCATCATACACCTCCAGATGCATCTCAGAGAACAATTCCATAAGCTTCCACTCACCAATGGCCTCTTGTACTTCCTGTATTTGAGTCCTCCTGCTTAGTGCATCATTTACAGCATTACCTTTACCAGGTGTATAGGAAAGCTCAAAGTCGAAGGACTGATGGTATTCAACCCACCTCCACTTCTTCAAATTCAGGTCACACTGGGTAAAGATATACATGAGAATATTTTGGTCCGTAAACACCAAAAAATGTTCTCCCAATATGTAATTTCTCCAACAGCACAATGCATGAACAACTAAAGCCAAATCGAGGTCATGCATCGGGTAATTCCTCTCATGTTGCCTCAACTGCCAAGACATGTATGAAACAACTTGATCACCCTACATCAACACTGCTCCCAACCCAATACCTGATGCATCACAGTAAACTGTATAGATCTTCTCTTTCTTAGGAAGTATCAGGACTGGCGCCAATGTCAACCTTAACTTTAGCTCTTGAAAGGCTATCTCGCAAACTTCTAACCAAATGAACTTCATTCCCTTCTTAGTCAAACCCATCAACGGTGCTGCTAAGTAGAGAAGTCCTGTATAAAATTCCTGTATTAACCATCCACCCCCAAGAAACTCCATATTTCAAACACGTTTCTAGGCTTCTCCCAGGAAACTACTTCTCTCACCTTTTCTAGGTCTACTGCAACTCATGCCTCTAAGATAATATGACCCAAGAAGAGAATATGGTCCATCCAAAAGTGGCACTTTGAGATCTTAGCATATAACTGATTCTCTCTCTGTATACTCAAAATGATCTCAAGATGGGTGGCATGGTCATGTCGAGTGTGAGAGTGCACCAACATTTCATCCATGAAGACTACCATGAAGGAATCCAGATAAGGATGGAACACACTATCCATTAAATCCATGAAAACTGTTGGAACGTTCGTGAGTCCGAATGACATGACCAAATACTCGTATTGACCATATCTACTCCGAAAGGCTGTAAGCAGTATGTTGGATGGTATAACGCATAACTGATGATATTTGGACCTCAATTAAATCTTATAGAACACTCATGATCCTCAATGTTGATCAAAAAGATCATCAATCCTCGGTAAGGGATATTGGTTCTTAACTGTCAGCTGGTTCACCTTATTATAATCCACACAGAGTATGAGGGTACTGTCTGCCTTTTTGCGAAAAGGACCGGTGAAACCCAAGGAGAATTACTAGGTCAGATGAAACCCTTTTCCTGCCACTCCTCCAACTACTTCTTGAGATCCTGTAACACTGGTGTAGCAATACTATAAAGAGTAATGGACACAGGTGCTGCTCTTGGCATAATCTCAACAGAGAAATCCACCTCACGCTCCGGAGGTAGACCTGAAAAGTAGTACGGGAATACATCACTGAAATGATTAACCACTAGTGGAAATTCCTTCTAACAAGTTCTCTGATCATCCAAGTATAATCTCACAATCTGGGCTATCACACCACTTCGCCCATGGTGCTCGGGTCCAGCTCGGCTCACCTAGACATCCCATTCACCATTGTATAGAAACTCTCTCCCTCTGGTGATATGAAACTCACCCTGCGATGATAAAAATCTAAAAAGGCTCGAAAGGGAACCAACCAGTCCATCCTGAGTATGAAATCATACACTATCATCTCAAAAAATATAGGTCCCATAGAAAGTGACACCCACAAACCACTAGGGGAACTCCCTGCACTAGCGCACACCAACAGTTATAATCCCCAACGGAGTGTCTAGCATCATAATATCAGAAGAAGATGAAACATAGAGTCCAATTCTCTCCAAAAAGGCCAAAGATATAAAACTATGTGTATCACCAGTATCAAAAGGTGCATAAGATAAAACAGAAGAAACTAGAATAGAACCTCTGATAGTAGATGATACGGGATCCTTCTATTGATGGGTCTATTACACTGCATATGTCTGCCCAGTGTCGTGGCCCTGCGACACTGTCTGGCTTCCCTGATCTGACCCACCATGATGCCTCTGAGATCCTGGTGTCTGGATAGCACGGCCATGACCTCAATATTTGCATGCATTCCCTGACGTACCCCATTTACAAGACTGGTATGTAGCTGCTGGTCCTGCTCCCGCAGTCGGAGTCTGCACAAAACACCTCTCACTACCCGCTGGTAGAAACGCCCTACAAAAGAACTCCAGATGACCCATTTTCCCACAAGATCCGCACTCCACTGGCTCACGCAGACACTGAGGGCTCTGGTGCCCCTCTCTACAACATTGGTAGCACATTATCTGTCCAACTGATGAATTCCCTTGACTAGTACTGCCACCGTGAGAGAAATCTGTCTACCTCTTCCTCTTGCCGGTGGAAATTGTACCAGAAGCTGGTGCCGAACCGCCCTGGCGCACACCACTATCTTCCCAAAGGATTCGTTTGTAAATCATTGTCTGGTTCCTGATAGCATGTACGGTAGGAAACCTAAAAACATTCACCAGCACTCGGATGTCACACCGAAGCCCAACCTCAAAGCATATATCCCTTAACGCCTCATCACCCACAAAAATATTTGCAAAACGCTGAAGCTCGGTGAAGCGAACAGAATAATCCATCACTAACATGGCTCCCTACTGCTTATTCATGAAATATAGAGATCGATCTTCTCGCAGCGTCTCGAGGATGAAGAAGTCGTACAAGGCTACCTGGAAATCTTCCCACGCCATGTCTCGGTGATGCTCAGACTGGGTGGTAACATACCACCAGCTCTTGGAAGAATCACATAGCATGTATGTAGCGAGCTTGACCCTACTCCCATGAGGCAACACTAGATGCTCGAATATCATCTGCATCGAATCCATCCATGACTCCGTAGCATGTGGTCCGCTATCCCTTGAAAACGTAGGCGGATGCTGCTGCTGGAAGATACACGTCAGCTTTTCCATAGATGAGGTGGCCTACGGTGCCCCCTGGAAGGTCTGATTGAACCTCATAAATCCTTCATGAAACTGCGCCACCGCATCTGTGTCTGGTATAACAGTTTATGCCGCATCTGGCACTGTTGGAGGATCTACTGGTAGCCCCTGGCCCACCATCTCAGGAGTAAAATCATCGCCACTCTCCTGGCGAACAACCGGTGGTCGTCTCGACGGCATGACTCTACAAGGTCAAACAAACGCTTTAGATTAAGGTCATCAAAAACTGAAAACAAGGAGTTTAATAAGGGAACATGAGAATAAAATCATTCAAGATTTACAAAACTTGACTACACGTTGTGAATAAATACTATACGGTGTGTTGTCACAGGCCACCCACATTAGCGTGTACTCTTGCTAAACTAGTCAGGTAACATCCCAAAACACGATGTGTTGTCCTATCACACGATGTCTAACTAAATCCTTCTTCCCCCCTGAGTCCTTCTACATGGCCTAATCCACGTGGCTCTACTAACACAAGACTACACGACGTGTTCCAAAAAGACATGGCATGTTTAAAGAAGCATGAGACTGACTCGTGTTTCTTGTTACACAGTCGACTTACACGGTTGACACTACACGACATGTCCTATAGGCACACAGTGTGTATAAGGTAAGGTAACACTAACCCATGTTGTTATTTACATGGTTGGGTACCTGAGTTAGACTACACGACGAGTTCAAAGTAGACACGACATGTATATCTTAAGGTTTCCTCCTTCTGTGTTGTTAGTTACACGGGTGGACGCCGGATCAACACTATATGGCGTGTACAATCGGTACACGTCATGTTTACACAAGCCAATCCCTACCTCGTGTCCTCACCCACACGGCCTGTGACATGGGAAGAGACTACACGGTGTGTACTGAGGGTACACAGCGTGTACTCAAAAAGTTTTCATTTCTTACCAAACATAACAACACACGACGTGTGTCCATAGAACTATACGGCGTGTATCCTGGGTTTTCCAAATAGTAATCCTCAGAAATTACTCCGGAACCTCGAAAATAGTATAAAAAATACCTCATTACCAAATTCTGATCCATGAGGGCCCATACACCCCATGAATCAAAGATTGGAATCTTATACATGTCATAACAAAAAACACGTCAATGATCCACCAAATTCCGGTCATTGAGGGCCCATACTCCTAAAGAACCAAAGTTTGGGGTTCATTATATCAAAACCTCAAGCCAAAATACCCTAACAAAAGTGGGTATTTTATCAAAGAATTTATCACAACATCATGCTTTTCTAGAACATCAATTATCACAACAACATGCAATTTATAATGCACCTACATTGAATGGAAGGAATGCATGACATGTGATTTCTAGAATGTTCCTAAATGATGCCTGAGATGGAACACCCTCATATCATAGGGTTAAAACTAAATAGAACCAATTTATAACATATAAATTGCACAATCACAAGTGTGTCACCCAATAGTGAAAATCAAATAAACTGTAAAGATTCAAAACCAGCAATAATTGCAATAACGAGGTAGATTGGCTTTTCCCTATACACGGGTTAGCTACTCTTGGGCACATCTTATTGCCAAATACGCTTTCCGTCCTATCCTGGACTAAGGATCTAAACAGTAAGTCAAAGAAAATAACCCCTTTGATACCACTTTGTAATGTCCCGGATCCAGAATCCGCACAACGGGTGTCTCGAACCTCGTTCGTCACATGACCTCAAGCGCATTTTCCCAAACGCTAGAGGATGCCGACTAGCAGCGAGGGGCCAGGTCTGATTTTGGGGAAACTATGCCCTCATTTTTCAAAGTGTAGTGCAGGAGAAAGGATAAATAACATGAAATAGTGGAAGCACTAGACCATATACAACTGAAATGAACAACTGAAATAAAAGGGAACCAGCAATCATTTATATAAAGATGCATCATGTCAATAATTCTATGAAAGCAACTAGAAAAGGATACACTGAAATAAAATACAATACAACTCAAAGTAAAAGGTACAACCAAACAAAAAAAATAGAGAAAAATATAACGCAACATCATCACAAGCCAAAGCTCGATCTCATGCTCTGCTACTCCTCTGCTACAATCATGTACCTGTATAAGGACCCCTGCCCCTGTCGACAACTATAGCAATATAGTTTTTTTCGGTTGAATACATGACCCAAACATGGTGTGACAAATAAATCCCAGTAGGCAACCACTAAAGGCTTCTGCCCAACTATCGGTGAAAATGTACAACAACAGTGTGCAATATTAAAATGAAGTAAACTAGTAAGTACTCAAGTAAATATAACTACCAGTTTTCATTTCTATTTTAATGTTCTTTTAAAAATTCAATATAAGTAAAATCTAAGCTAATCAAAACCATGCCCTCAGGCTAAACGAAACCCTGCCCTCAGGCTAGTTGTAACCAATCCATCAAGCTAATATAGTCATGCCCTCAGGCTAAATATCACACTGCCCTCAGGCTAATAAAACTACGCCCTCAGCCTAATATAACTGTGTCCTCTGGCTAATATAATCGTACCCTCAGTCTAATATAACCACACCCTCAGGAAAATATAACCATTCCCTCAGGCTAAACATCACACTGCCCTTAGGCTAATAAAAATCTGCCCTTAGGCTGAAAGAACTGGGATGGGCCCAAGCATAAACAAAAATTAATACAAACTTTCTCTCAACAAAAATCAATACACAATGTAATCATGGAATACCCTCATGTCTCCTGGCCAAATGACTAAACAAAGAAATGCACCCACAGGTGGTCCTGGATCCAAGAAGTTATCCCAAACAGCAGTTTGAACTTATCATTATATTACCTACGCAATTATAAATATCTTTTTAGTAAAGGCCTCATCCATAAGAAACCCCAACCATGGGTTCGTATTACAATGGTACAAAATTTCAACACAACAGTTGAAAGGAACATCAAACCACCGACCTCGATCTCCACTAATCGATATCTGTGAACGACGCATCTCAAAACGCATTAGAATAGCATAAATTTGTAATAAACAACTATACTCTCAACCTCAAATTACTTCCCCTCAGGGAAGAATTGGTAAGAACGGATCAGGGAGAAGGGAGCTCTTACCTGCGCAGTTAAAATAAAATTGACGGTGGAAGAATCAGTTTCCCAGTGTGTGGTCGGAGGTTCTCCCAAGATCCGGCCTCCTCTGCCGAGCCCTTCCAGTGTTCTAAGATTCTTCTATTCAAAGTGGAGGCTACTTCCCATTTTAAGAAAAAAAACAAACAAACTAAACTGCGTGTACTCTCAAGTACATGTCATGTACTTTCGTCATTTAACTGTTCCTCTGGTGGCTACTTTTCACCACTGAACTGTTCACTTACCTACATGATTACACAGCATGTATTTCTTAATACACAGTGTGTACTTTCCCTCAGCTGGTGGCTACTTCCACCACCTTACTGTTCACCAGCCGACTGATTACATGGCGTGTAAATACCAAGTACACGGCATGTAGTTAGTTTTTATACCCATTATTGATGACATGCCTACATGCCATGTGTACTCATCCCACACGACCAAAGTACATGGCGTATGGAAGGGTACATGGAATCTACCCAAACAATTTGGGGTCTTTCCCCATTTTATATTATTTATCAAAAACACTTATGGAAAAGGAAAAATAAAAGGCTCGTACCTCAAAACTAGAATCGGGTTCTTACATCATTGAAAGTACCACATCGTAAAAAGATTCAACAAAACTATCACTTTAAAATAATGGTAAAGAAGTAAAAAAAGGTTTCCTGAGATAATAGATATACGATTCCATGAAAACATGGACTTGGAAGAGAAACTAACTCTCATAGATTATTATAGTGTGATAGAGAACTTGATCATGAAAAGTTAACCACCACAATATTATAAATTTGTGGTTGGGTAAAAGTCTGATGATAAAAGAGGGCTTATAACATTTTTTCTTCAAGATACTTTTCATAGAGTGGAATAATTTTATTAATATCAAGACTAAAATTGTAAGGAAATATACTTACTCGTCATGTAGAGTGTCATCCTTTAATAAAATTATACCACAAAATCATCTTTTCTCCAAATGGTAAGTATTCAAGTTGACTTGTTCATATTAAAAGCACTATAATCAACTTCTAGAGAATATAATGATCCACAAAATATGAACCATATATTTACCCTATCTGTATACATTAACCAAAACCAAAATTGGTTAGTACGTGATCAGATAATCCCCAAAAGGGTAATCCTTTATAAAACAAAGGACTGCTCTTAATCTCCAAAATTCAACCAAAAGTGCCCAAAGTTCAAGAAAGACCATTCAATATACAATTGTACTTAAAATTAATCAAAAATAATCCAAAATAAGATTGGAACCCAAAACTCAGAAGGATTTTATCACATTGTCTTCCACAGTTAATCTTAACATTTATCTCTAAATAAAATCAACTAATCTTAATGTCTCGTACTGAAGTGTAGTTAACCGAATCACATATTCTAGATGATAGGTTAATCATTTCTATAAAAACCCAAATCATCATTTGTCCATAATAAAAACATAAATTCTCCCAAAATAAAATTCCCCCATTACTCATCAGAAGAAAAGATAATTATTCCTTGAATAACATTTTCATATATCAAACTTCAGGGTTACACATTCTATAAAAAGTCTTCCAATGTAGTCCCATCATTAAAAGATCCTTAATAATATTAAGCATTTCACCATCCTAAAATCTACAATAACTCTTTAATAACTTATAATTTGACTTCTTACTCATTCAATGTTCTTCATGATCTATTAAACATTATTTACCAACTTATTCTAAAATACTTCTTTCCTACAAATAAAATCATGATTTATATTCTTAAATTTAATAATGTCAATGAATATGTTATGAAACAATCCATACCTTTGATTGGTCATTGTCAGTTTCTTCATCCTCAAATAGAATTGAATTAGGAATTAGTAAACATATATTTGTACAATCCTGATTATCCCATTCCCGAAACTTCTTCATAGGAATTTTTTTTCATAATGACCAAGAACACCACATTTAAAACATTAAATTCATCCCTCAGAAAGAACTTATTTCGCTTTACTATAGTTAAATGGATGTTTCCTTTTTTGCATTGTAGGTTCTTTCTTTATGACCTTCACTTCCACATCTATAGCATCTTCTCCTCCCTTTGAAACATTTTCCTATGTGTTTGTTTCCACATCCTTGACAAATAGGTTTGTGAATATACTTACCTTTATGATTATTACCTGAACATATGTGGGGATGTGTTTCTACCATATATGATGCCTTATAAAAATCAACAAGGATCAGGTGGTCAATCATGACTCCAGATAGTTGGTTGAGAATAACAACAAGACTTCTCATTGTACCTCCCATTTCATTGAGTTGCTCATTTAGAAAACCATCAGGGTTTTCTTCACATCGCCTGTTACTTTTGTTCCTGCTAGATCCATCCATTTACTAAAACCAAAATGTTAATTTTGAGTATATCAGTAAAATCTTCATATAATATCTTATGAGGAGGGTAGATAAAAATATATACTTATTAATGTTATCTTAAACTCATTCACATTATCTATAATAACTATGACTCTTTCTAAAATCCTAACCATTATGGTAATGTCACCTATACATAAAGAACACCCTAACCTATAAATTTATCAAAACTGACCTCTGATACCAACTGTTAGGACCCGACCATAAACATTACATAATCTTGAATTAAATGAATAATTAACATTGAGGATCTTTTCAGATTTAGAGTTTTAGAGAATTAGGCCATAACTATTACATAAAATCTTTAAAATTATATGTAGAAACTACTACTCATTATCCATTTTCATAAAATAAAAACTCAAAAAAATACATTTCTAGTTCCTTGTTTTAGACCGCATGACTTTTCCTTGATCTCATCCTTGACCCTATTCATCTTTATGTCCTGTAAAAAACATTTCAAAACATTCGATGAGCATTAAAATTTTTGGTAAGGGCTATAAAATAATTAGAAGAAACATTATACCATCAATAAATACAAATCTATATAACCATACTTTTCAATCATAATATACCTCATGAAATCATTTGATTTATGAATAACATAAAGAAATAATAAATCATAAAGTTAACTTATGGAATTCATAACATACTTACATTGTAGCTATCAAAGCTACATAGAGGGTCAAATATGGAATACCCATCACAGTATATTTCCTAAATCTCTTAGGATAAACATTAATGTTAACCTCTGTCATGTTACACAATGCATTGGAGAGCTATCTCGATCTCACCCACCCTTGGTTTATCACGGAACCAACCATATTTGTAAACAATGTTCAATAACCATAACATATTCTTATCACATAAATCAAGCATAGAGGAATGATAAAATTTCCACATTGCAATCACAATATATCATTTCATGGTATTGACATAATCAAGGCTTCATCAAACCATTTTCAAAACCATCTAAAATATTTAATAATGAAATTTTTGAATCAAAGTGTCCCATACCACTTTGATGCATTTAGTAATTTTAAAACATTAATTTATATATAAATAAATAATCAAAACCATTTTTAAAACATGGACATTAAAGATAAATATTTAGAATAATAATTCTTTAAATCATTTATAATGATATTTTAGGTAAAGAGTTTTTAAAAAAATGAGAGACTCTTGAATAAAAATAATTGAGGAAAAATATTTAATCAGAAAATTATAATATCATGAGAATAAAGGGATTCATGATATTATATGTCAAAGGACTGTATATAAACCATATAATAGTGAATTGGTTCATGACAATAATGAAGTCCTAATGGAAATGTAAATTAAGATGAAATCACTTATAGAGACGGTGTCCTTAAATTAAGGATTAATCAATTACATAATTATGTGTGAAAAATATAAATACACCCAATATAAGAGCGTATTATGTTTAAAACAATCATAGGTCATTCACATACATTCATAGGATGACATAATCATGATGTAAAAGTTTAACCCAAAGAATTGAAATTGGGTTAAGAAGTTCCCTTGAAAACATTCGACAGCCTATCGGCGTCACATTAAAATTCATAAAATGAGTTGATGAGATAAAAATGTTATACCATCAATTGGACAAAAAATTTACATCAATAAGGATATATAAGAACATATCCCAATATAATAAGATGTAAATTAAAAGACATAACAAAAAGAAGTCTTTTAAAAAGAGGAGGGTGAAAGGTTCCCTTACCGATTTGGTATCATACGAAACATATTCCCCATGAAAGAATGATAATTAAATGAATATTTAAATACTAATAAATTTAATTATATTACATAATTAATACAATCATGGGAGGTAAATACACCACATAAAAGTAAATAGTGGAAAATATAACACGAATCTCACAGGAATAAAAAGGGAGATGAAAAACTCTTACCACGTTGTAATCAATAAAGTCATATGACCAAGAGTTAATAACTAACAATTGTTTAATATAATACCATGAATATAAAAATAATCATGATAATATATATTCAATGTCAGTACACAATACACCACATGTAATAAATTAGTGGCGAATAATGGAAATCTCACGGAATTAAAAGTGAGATAAGAAATACCTTACCTCGTGTTCGACTTGACCAGTTTGTTCCTTGATATTCCTGAATAATAAACGTAAGTTAATTTATACATGATTTAAAACCCTATTTAAAGTTTAATATTCCTTTAATAACACTTATTACCATGTTATTAACAATAGGTAATCATTTATGTTAATAATGGTCACTTTGTCGATATTTGGTACTTGAGTTAAAAAAGAACACCTTATAATTACAAGTTGTCCATGTGATCAAGAGTCCATTATATTCAGAATGATATTCATGATTTAGATATTATATATATCATATATATCTAGTATATATATGTATTTATAATAGTACATAACATTTAGATATAAGAAATGAAATGCACCATTCATGGTGACGATAAACCGTACGTACGCATAAATGCTACTTTCATTTCTATTTTGTATTTTAATTGAATGAAAACTTAATGATAAATGGTTATATTATAATTACAGTATAATATCATGTATAATTTCAATAAATCCATCCTTTATATGTCCCATTTATGATATGAACGATTCATATCACTTTGAGGGGGTGTTAGTCTGCACTTCCTCAAATGAAATTATCGTGTTTACTCATAATGGAAACCATAAAGGTATACTATAAATTAAAAATACAGAAACATAAAGAAAATATAAACATAATATATAACCTATATAAATATAGTTTCATCACAATGGCCACCATGATAGGTGGTATGAGATAATCAAACAATCATCGTCTCATGAGGCGTTAGTTCACCATCCACAGAAACAGAATGTTCTTCACCCATTAGATGGAGGTGTGAGTAAGTGTGGTTAGAATCCATCTCAAAACAACATCCTAGAATATTAAGGATACTAATGTTTTTATAAAATAATGTAATAAAAAGAGTTTAGGGGTTTTCGATGTAAAATAAACAAAATAAAACAAAAGAATTTAAGAGAAATTATTACCTTTAATTTGGGTAACTCTCTTTGGTATGAACCAAAATGGGTTTCTTGAAGTGACTTCTGCCTAAGGTAAGGCTCATATGAGGAGTATTGTTATTTAGAGAGATTAATTGGCCAGAGTTTGGATGAGACAAAAGGCTTGAGAGGTGTGAGGAATTGGTTAGAAGCGAGGGCTCTTTATAAGGGGGAGGAGGGGCTCTTTATGAAAGTGTGATAATATTATTTTATTATATAATGATATTCGGTTACTAAAGGTCCAAAAATCATTAATATAGAATCTAAGATGACTCATGGTCTAAATAAATTCCTCCAATAAGAATTGGATAGGTTTTGGATGTTATTTTAATATTTATAATATTATTTATTAAAGTCATTTACTAATGAGGTAAACATTGCATCATTATTGTGTCATAACTAATTTAATTTATTCGATGACTAAAAATTATAAACAAAATACCATGATGTATGAAATCTTTTTATCTTTCCAATTAATATTTATAGTCAAAAATATAACTTATATAACACCATGTAAAAATTAATTTACTAAAAGATATTTTTTATGTCATTTTGGTCTTAAATTAATTAAAATAAAGTGTCATTATCACTGCTAAGTGGCTCCATGGGGTCCCAAAATCAACCCATGGATGACCATGGTCAGTCATGACTCATCCAATATGTTTAGACAAATGTTATGGTAATTTTTAATTATTATAATATTCTTTTTAACTAGAATTACCTTATTTAGCTTTAACCGCGGTAAATAAAAGTCAAAAGTTACTATTCACAAAAAAATTATTTTCAACTTATGGAACCAAATTTTACTTACTAATAAATACCATGTATGTCAGATTTTTGGAATTAAATTTATATAAGCGATAAAATATCATTTAAATGAAAAATTCAGTATTTTAACTACTACTAAGTGGTTTCACAATTCATCAAAAATTGATGTTTTTCTGAAATTACCAAAAATTTAGCTTAAGATATATTTGATATTAAGAATTCAAAAATGATTTATATTTTACAAAATTTAAAACATAAATGTTTCATTAATTAATTTAATATTAATTCCCATTTTCAAAACAAATAGCGTGTTTTTATGAAATAATATCTGTCAAAAGATTGAGACTTGTTTATGTCTAATTTCATAGTGAAATTAATTCCAATGACCAAAATTGGATTAAATGGTTAAAATATAATATAATTATACTTTGAACCCATTTAAAAATATAATCTCACCATATAAATAAGTTAGATTAAAAGGCAGTTTGGAATTAAAATCCAATATTTTTCACTATTTATTAAAAAAATGAATTTTATCAGAAAAATACCAAAATTTTACCCAAGGTAAATTTTAATGTCCCGATTATAAATAAAAATTTTATTCTCTCTAATAGAATATATAAAAGTGACTAAAACTATATTTATTGAGGGTTCACCATCAAAAGGTAGTAAATCGACCTTTTAATGAATATTAGAGTATTTATGCTTAAAATTAAATTCATTCACATTTTATGCCACAAAAATTTATTGGATATATATAAAAACATTTAACAAACATGTATATTAATGTTGTTGTTGTTAGTTCTGTTCATTCTTGCCAATACAATAGCTAGGTGTTAACTATCATTAAAAATAATATTATTATATTATTAGTGGGCAACGTAAGATTTTAAAGAAACACATTGTTACGTATCAGATACTTCATCAAACATAGCATCCCCTTTAGAGTAAAATTAATACATAAACTAAAAATATTAATAAATTTTAAAATTTCATGTTCTTTATTTACTCGGGATGTTATAGCATGAGTCAAATTCTAATAAATTAAATTATTGACTTAATATTATCTGTTATGCCATTTTTACACATAGATATCCCGTTCTATAATTGTTGGACATGAACTCTTGGAAAATGGTGGATTTTACATTTTTATTATCCCCATTGTTATTCATATTATTCTCTGTTGGACCATAGGTTTGTGGTTCAACATTTTCAGGCTGGTTTTGAGTATGATCATACCCATGGATTCATTATGGATTAAAACATGATGACTTAGATGACGATTTACTAAAAATGAGAATTTTTTTCCCATATTTGGGTTATAACACCATTGATTTGACATCTATTGTGTTAGAGACAATTGAAAGGGGTGACATGCAAGGCTATTATGGGTTCAGGTGGCTAGACTCTAGACACTAGTGATGGATTGGGCATGGATGGCCTTGGATTTGAGACCCTCAGCATGATACCAAGTGAAATTTATGGAAACAATGGAATGTAAAATACATGTGAAGGAATGTGATTTTATACCCAAAAAATCTAATACATGGTGTGTATTCCAAGAAAACCCACTTTTTATGCACCATAGCTGTGCTACTATGGTTTCAAGAAGATAAGTATCACACACTATATTCATGGGTCCAATTTTTGGTGACCCTACATAGGTGGCTAATTCATGTGACAACTACAGATGAAAAAGACCCCATGAAGGATAACACGTTGTGTATACTAGGTTTACATGGGAATTATGAGATATATAGGGGAATGGACTGATACTCGAGCATAGCCAGGTATACGACCATGTATACAGGCTTGATCCACAGTACATGACCACATCTTAAATAACATGGTTGGGCTCTTGGTGGCCAAGACACATAATATTTTACGATTATACTCCATGTAATACTATATGGTAAGCCAATACATGTTTTTTCAAGGACATCTCCAAGATTCCCGGTGAGGTCTCACATTCTACGTCTACTGAAACACACCCTGTGGTTTTCTTTGTGGCTTCTGACTCTTATATATCCTTCTTCTAGACTCTTAGTTGTTTTTCTTGTGAGTAGCTTATCCTATTTATTTTTGTATATGGAATTCAATTGTAACCTTCATAGTATATTTTTGGATATGACAATGAAATTTATGAGCATAATTCTTCTTTGTAATTTTTTATTAATGACAATGATTAGGTAGGATCATTATAGAGAGAGTCTAGGGTTTGAAACCCCATGTCATGCCAGGATGTGGGTCCTTGATTCTCCTAACACAATTTGGAGTAGAATTACCCTATGTACCTAAGGTTATGGGATCTCTACCCCCAGAGTGGAAACCGCTATCATTCTATTTTGAGGTTCCACCATGTATAGAAAGGAACACACTATCATACTAGTGAATGGTTCATCAATTTATACCTACCGAGTGGCATATATCTATCATGTTAGGGTGTGGGTCCTTCATTCTTATAGTGGAAGACCCATGACACACTAGAGAATATTTTCTATATCTATCTATAGATTGTTACTCCTATATCACACCAGAGAAAGGGTCCTATAACTTGGACATCGATGATGTACCTTTAGAGCAGCAAGAAGACTAGTCAACCTGGGATGGGTTGTGATGGGGATATCCCCTTTCTAACTCTTTTGGGTTTCTTTATGAGCATATATATATGTATATATATATATATATATAATGGGTTTATTTTCAATCTTTCTATGAGTTCATATGAACATTGATGTATCTTTTGACTTCTTACTTTGTATTTTTTTGGACATTCTACTAGATTTTTTTTACTCACCTCTACATGGTATTTTCCGACACATGTCTTGTCTTATACAAATGATAAACAGTTTGTTAGTGACATCAATGGCACATAGTGATACTCAATTTCTCCGACCGATTATGGTTGGTATGGATGGAGATCAAGAGTAGTGACCTCTAATATTTTTTAATTCTGTTTGTTTTCATATGGGGACTTCATTTTGGGTTGGGGAGTATTTTTTCCCCTTTTCACTTTGGTTTTATTATTTTATAATCTGATGTATTTAGTAGAGCATATTACCTTCATGGTTTACTCTTGATGTTACATTGTTTTATTAGTCCACTACACTTTTCATCGATACGGTTGGGTTCATGTGTATAGGTATTCCAAGAAAATGCCTCCCCTTTAAATTATTTTTCCTTTGGGATTATCATCATACCCTGGACTTTTGGAGGCATACTCGAGTACTAGGTGATCCTCAATGGGTTAGATCATTAAATAGTGTCATCAATGTTGGTTTTTCCTCAGGACGATGTACAGACTGACCCGTGGTGAGAATTTTTGGGTTACATAGGGATACATGGTCATGGTTTATTGAGTTTTTATTTCAACCCGAGGAACCTAGTGTAGGTATATAGGTAAATATATTCATACAGCATGACTTTTCAACATCCATGTTGAAATAGCATGATAAGACATGGGTTATAGGGAACAATGGTACATGCATAATACATGATTAAGTCCTCTGATTTTCCTTGTAGGGTTTTCTCCCCATATATATTCCCACATAATCGTGGTATCTCTTGATCATTTTCACGATTCCTCCATAAATTCAACTGGCCAGGTTATTTATTTAGGATCATGATGACAATATGATAATTGATGAGTCCTCAATTCATGTTCCATCCATGAGGCCTCCCCCCCCCCCCAATATGGGAAGGTAGTAACACCCCCACCAACTGAAAAGTAGATATTACCAATTGGGCTGGTTAAGGATGTGTGTAAGCTTAGTGAGCTCCATAAGTTCTAGTGTCAAAGGTCACTATAGTTCAACGGTGATCAATATCCTCGGGTAGTAGATGAATGGGTTGTGTTTGGGATCCGAGCCTTTGGTCTTGTGTAGACCCCATTTAGTCATATGGTTATAATAGAATAAATTATTTTCCTTAGAGTATCAAGTAATTGGTGTAATCTTGTCACATAGGCTCATGATGAGATGATATTCTCACGGTCCAACTTCCAAAATATATTTCATAAGAACTATTGTAACACCTCGAGACTCTACACACAAATTTAAAATTGATTTCATGAAACACTAAGTCTCTACAAAACACCACAATATTATGACTTGTCCGGTAAACATAATTTTTCTACCTCTGTTTTTTGAATATTGAAAAACTGACATACACGGTTACGTTAAGTATGATATCTTTAGTCTAATAAGGCAAACATAATTTTTGGTCAATAGTAACATACCCTTATGAATAGAAATATTAAAAGTAATATGACCCTTATGAATAGTAAGTGATAATTTTATTTTATTTTCTTAAGTTTATAAGATAATGATATCCTAAATAATTATTCATAGTGACATAAAATGAATTATAGTTTTAAAAGTGTTATTTTTAGAATAAATTATTATTTCATTTATGATTTAAATTAATAATATATTTAAAATTATTTTTAAAAAGTGGAGTTCATTTTTTGAATTCAACATGTCGAAAAAAAATTAGTTTGAATTTATGTGATTTTTTTGAAATACTCAAATTTTTTATAAATGGTAAAATACAGTAATTTACTGTATGTATACATTATCAGTTAATTCTGTATTACTAGGACATGGGTGATGTAAGAACACATTTTTAGAACTCACATTCACAAATTACTATTCTAGGTCACAATAATCAATACAATTGGTTTTCCTTGGAAAAATAATAATAAAATGAGTAGAATAATGTGAAACTGCTCTTCTCCTCCACTATAACCAACCCCACCCCCAAACTCCCTATTATACTCACACCTCTCTAGCCTTATTCCTTGTCTAAATTAATATCAAATATCCTCCTAATCTCCCCCCCCCCCACATCCAGTAACCCTTGATCTCTTAAAAATACCAAAACCACTCCCCAAAAGAGGCTCTCAAGGAATATTACTTCAAGAGGTAAATTCCTATTTTCACTTCATTTATTTCATTTTCAATTATTTTATTTCTTGACCTCCTTTCATCAAAATTTTGTGAAGAATCTAGTACATTACATGTAATGGAATTTTTTATGATAAAATAATAATTTTTCATCATACCTCATTTCCCTATTCTTTTATACTATAAATGAAAACACCATCCAAGATGCGTTAATTTATCTCATTCAAGGATGAACGGTTTTTAATTTCTATTACCATATTCAATTATAGTCATGAAATAATTTTTATGGTTTAATAAAACCATAATATATGTATTATAAATTTTTTAAGGTTCTTTAATACTTTTTAAAGATGATATTAATTTATAAAAAAAATTGTGTTCGTTGTGATCAAGAACTACCAATTACCCAAACAATTGTCATTAAATATTTATATAATGATTCATCTTCACTCCCAAGAACCATATTCATTTTATGACCATGTAATATTATAGATTATCACTAATAACATAAATCTTCAATTATAGAAAACCATTCTCATTCTTCATGTTTATCAGTACATGAATATATTTAAATAAATTATGAAAACCAAGGAACAAAACAATCCCAAATAAACAAATTAAATCTCATAACCCATAAAAAGGACATGGAAGAACCTAATATGGTTATAATAAATAACATAAATGTATATGAGGTTATATAATAATTAATTTTTGAACCTAAATTTTATTATTCATGTCATTAGGATCATATGAGTAACACCTTCAGACTTAACGCAGGGGTTTTCCACCCGAGCCTCCATTTTCATTCAGGTAAATTTTATAATCTACTTACCTCAATTAAATTCTTGTTCAATAACCTGTAAACCTCATAAATTATGTTTTAAATTTCTATATATGTGTACCAATAATAATAATACCTTTATTTATGATGAATTATATGTTTTAAATGGATTATTTAAAAATTATTCCTGAAATACTAGCCGGACTCCAGAGAATTTCTCATATTCTATCCTATTTTCAATGGAACTATATAATATAATTTTAGAAATCATTATCTTTATAAAATCACTCATTTTATTATTAAAATACAATTATACCTAATTTATGGTTTTATACAACCACTTTTCAAAAATAACTCTTCTTTTCAAAGTAAAAGAGTATTTACGTCAAGATTTATTTAATGATTTTATAAGAGTATCTTCATCTATTTCAACACTCCAATTGATTATTATGTATTATTGGGATTAATATTTATGATATCATCTAACATTTTTAATTGAATGGTTTGTTATTAGTTTTACTTTCGATGTGCTATCTTAAAACCATTCCCCAATTTACTCTGAATGGTTAGAGTTTATTATTAATGTTTAGGGAATGTTATTTATGTTTCATATGATAGTTTAAATATAAATGTATATGTTGTTTTTTTATACCTTTTCATATTAGTAATACATTAGAATTATTATGTGTCGGGTGGGGCCCTCTATAGCCACTTGATGCATTGGTAGGTCTCATGATTCAAATAGATATAGACTAAGCTAAGGCCTTTCCCATTTTTAGATATAGTTTTGGATGAGGCCTGAATCATTTTTAGATGTATTGGATGAGACTGTGATAGTATGTTTGAGAATGTCTGAAATATTCATTTCCCTCATTATGAAGCTCATATTTGAGATTTTATGTTGTTATTTGACTAGTAGAATACCCATGGTTATGTTTTATTATGGAATTATTTATTCAGATCTTGTTTCTATCATAATATGTTCAAGTTTATTTTTAATGGCATGGGTATTTTTAGTTATTCACATTTCCTTATTATATATGTTTCTACTATATTGTTTAACCTTATCGAGCATTTGATCTCACACCCTTAATATGTTTCATTTTTTTTAAGGACATGAAAAGGTATATTATGATTGAATGGAAAGGATATTCATTGATTGGTGGATGTTCCCAATGGAAATGTTATGTTCTATTCCATTTAATGTTATAATGTTGAAAATATGAATGTATCTATTTTTTCAAATATACTAAACTATTATTTCCTTCATGATAAGACATTATTTTAATAATTCAACTGTAATGTAATAAGGCACCATCATCAGGAAACTAGGGTTGGGTGTTTATAATTGGAATCAGAGGAACTTTAGTAGAAAACATTTAAAATTGATTTAGAAAACATTGATTAAGGAAAAAACCCCTAAGATAGTCTTTGAGGATAAACATATAAGAACATCATGGTATTTTGGTAAGGAAAAGTTTATGTAGAAGTTTCTAGAAAAAAAATACCTATATAGATACTACAAGTTGACATGGTTATAGAATAGATGTACCTAGGAGTGAGAACTCTCACAAGGCGTTTTAGTCTTGACCTGGGGTATCTAAGAACATGAAAATGGGCCTTACCATGCACCTAGATTGACACTTCCAAGAGACATGCATAGGATAATTAACATTTTTATTATAGGCCATTATAAAGGATTTAAATGTACATTTTTCCTCAAAGAAACCATGTTTATGATTTTTGGATTAACCATGCATAGGATTTCAATTAATGCTAATTATTTTTCTAAGTTAAGATTTTACATTATGATTCCTAACCTAATATAGTGTATTCGATTATTTATAAATTATTCTTAGTGGAATGAATGAATTGGAAAAATGCGCGTATCCCATGTTGGGACTTCCATCCTGTGCAAGAAAATGGTTTTGGCTCTAGAGCTGCGACTTATACAGAGAAACACATAACTTTAACAAGAAAACTTACTCAGGTTATGAAAAAAACCATACCCATATAGATCATCAAGATCCACAACATGGAAATGTTATGTTAGATTTATTTAGGAAAAAACATCATCCATCATTTAATGGAACTACAAACCCATTTGTAGCTGAATAGTGGAAAAGTTCCTTAGAGAAGATATTTCTCGCCTTGGAGAGTAAAAAATGGAGAAGGTTTTCATGACAGTTTAACATCTACCTAGAGATTATGATCAATTTTGGTCACTAATTAAAAACAAAAATGAGGAGGAAGAGATATAAAACATGGAATATAGTCAATTTAATGAAATTTTCCTAGATAAATACTTTCGTCATGAAAAAAATAGAATATGGAAAGTCAATTTATGAATTTGAGGAAAAAGGAAGATGAGACTGTTGTAATGTATAATGATAACTTCACACTATTAGAAAGTCATTCTATAGACTATATAAATATTCCAAGGATAAAGCTTGATTGATTATTTGATATCCTAAATCCATTCCTCTAATGGGCGTTGGTCTACCAAACATTCTCATCAAATGAAAATATTGTCGCATGTGCTATCATGATGGAAAAGGAGTTATCTAAGTAATATGACTTTAAAGTAAATAACAATATAAATATGGTTGTATAAAACTATCAAAAATGATATAAGTAAATTGGTAACAGTGTAAGATTTGACATTCCACCTGTGATAAGTGTGGAAGGAAACCCTCGATGCCAACCTAAAAGAAAAAGGGGTGTACTACAAGTGTGCACAGAAACACCATCAAGACTGTGTTTAAAAAGGGAATAAAGAATCTATAAATGTTCAATTATATAATTTTATGGATATGGGACACTATACTAATGATCTTACAAAGCATAGACTAAATGTGCCTCAGAAAATGCCAATACAGTATGGACAAGCTTATGCGATCAAAACAGTTGAAATTGAAGTTCTTAACGATGTGGTTGTAGGTAGTTTTATCATTTACTCAAACTTATCCAATGCTTTATTTGACTCACATTCTTTCATATCCTTCTAGTTTTGGAAGAAAATTTGATATTTCTAATTTAATTTAATAAGGGATTTTCCATTAAAATATCATAGGGGAAGTATCATTAAAACAATGTTGTGTCAGATAGTCCCCATTATGTTATATAAACATGCTTTATCTACTAATTATATTATCATACCCATTATTGAATTTTAATAATCCTTCTTATGGATTCGATTTTGAACCATGATGCGAAAATTTATTTCAATAAGATAAATGTTTGTATTTTTGAGGATGATGTGCAATCCATTATCTTTAGAGAAGAAACATCACTATCTGATTCTCACCTACATCCACCCTAGTATCTCTACTGAATTATATTATTGGGGAGGAAGGGAATGAAATAACTATTGTTAATGAAATTAATGTTCAAATTTATTATGTACTTATTGTGTAATAATATGTTGATTTTTTTCGATAGGATTTACCTAGAAATCCTCCAGGGTGAGAAATTGAGTTTTCAATTGAATAAATTCCTAATTCAAGGCCCATATTAAGAACCCTTTATATAATAGACAGTGTGGAATTAGTGTATCTAAAGATACAACTAGAGGAATTGAATAAAAAAGAATTAATTTTCACTAGTATTTCCCAAGGGGGAGCCCCAATTCTTTTAGTTAAGAGGAAAGATGGATCTATGATGTTATCTGTTTCCTACAGGGAGATAAATTCAATAAAAATAAATAACTACTATCCCCTACCTCACATTTATGATTTATTTGATAATCATAATTGAAAAAAATATTTTTCAAAAACTGATCATTGATTTAGATATCATCAGTTGCATGTGAGGAAGGAAGATATTTCAGTGACAGTATTATGGACCAGGTATGAGAACTATGAGTATACAATAATTCTTTTTGGACTGACTAACACACCCAATATTTTCAGGGATCTAATTAATAGAGTTTTCAGGAAATATCTTGCTGAATTTATGGTGGTATTTATTGAAGATATCTTGTTATAATTCAAAATCTATAAAGATCATGAAAGCCAATTGCACACTATTCTAAATACTCTTAGAAGAAATGAATTATATAGGATATTTAAACAGTGTGAATTTTGGACTCAATAAGTTTCCTTTCTTGGACAAATTGTCTCTAAGGATGGAACTCTATAAATCATGTGAAGATAATAGTTGTAAAAGAATGTCCTACTCCAACAAACATAATTGAGGTATGTAGTTTTATTGGTTTTGTAGGTTATTATCAGTGTTTCATTCATAACATCACCATTCTAGCTAACCCAATGACCACTCTTACACGAAAAGGGGTTAAGTTTGTGATGAGAAAATAACATGTGGACTATTTTTATGAAATGAAGAGAAGATTAGTGAATGTGATAATTCTAACTCTACTATTGGGGAATGATGAGTTTGTGATCTATAGTGATCAATCAATGAACGGGATCTATTGTATACTTATGCAGAATAATAGAGTTATAGCCTATACATCAAGACAGTTAAAAATTCATGAACAAAACTATCTAACTCATGATATTGAGTTAGCAGTGGTAATCTTTTCTCTAAATATATGAAGACATTATCTCTATGGAGGAAAATTACAGATATGTATGGATCATGATAGTCTAAAATATATCTTCTTAGATAAAAAAATCTACATGAGGCAAAGTATATGGCTCAAACAACTCAAGTATTATATTTTTTCAATACAATACAACCCAATAAAGGAAAATAAGGTATCTGATTCATTAAGTTGGAAGGATAATGGCGTTCTCAACAAAATGTGGATTGATAAGGATACTTTGTAGGGAGGATTCATATGGGAATTATCAAAGAAGGTGAAACATCACTACTTTTTCAAATGGTTTCCCAACCAACATTATTGGAAAAAATTAAAGCTTTACAGTGTGATGATGAGAAACTTCAAAAGAAAATTAATGTTGTGAAATAAGGGTAGTTGGATGACTTCATGTGTGAAGATGTATTTATTAAATTTGGGAAAAGGATATGTGTTAACTCTATACCCGAGCAGAAAATGGAGTTATTGGATGATGCTCATAGCTAAAATTCTTCAATAGACACGGGTAGCAATAAAATGTATAGGGATATGAAAGAACATTTTTGGTGGGATAACATGAAGAGAGAAATTTCTGATTATGTATCAATGTGTTTAGTCATTCAAAAAGTGAAGGCTAAACGACAAAATCCTAGTGGAGTCATGCATCCTCTATTTATTCCTAAATGTAAATGGAATGACATCACCATGGATTTTTTCAGTGGATTACCCAAAACTCCGAGAAAGAATGATGAAATATTGGTAATTGTTGATCGACTAACGAAATATGCACATTTCCTCACTATAAGGGAGGATTTTACATTGGAGTGCCTACCAAGACTCTATATCAATGATGTTGTGAGACTTCGTGGAGAACATATCCCAATTTATTCTAAACATGATCAATGATTTACATTGAAATTTTGTAAAATTCTTCAAAAATCATTGGATATTGAGCTATGATTAAGTACTATTTGTCACCCACAAATAGATGGGCAGTCAGAAAGGACAATCCAAACCATAGAGGTCATGTTGAGGTCATGATCACTTTAATTTCATGGTATTTGGGATCAATATTTACCTTTAGTGGAGTTTACATACAATAATATTTTCCATTCAAGTATTCAAATAAGACCATTTGAAGCATTGTACATAAAGAGTTGTCATAAACCTACTTGTTTGGATTATGTTGGAGAAAGGAATCTTGTGTAACCAGAGCTTTCGAAGGAAACTACAATGAAGGTAAAGACTATTCAAGGCCATATCAAAGCTTCTCAATGAAGACCAAAAGGTTATGTTGATAATCAAATGAAGGATTTGGAGTTTCTTGTGGTAGATCATGTTTTCTTAAAAGTATCTCTAGGTAAGTGTGTTATATGATTTGGGAAGAAAGGTAAACTAATCCCTAGGTACATAGGTAATTTTTATATTATGGAGAGAATTGGTGTTGTTGCATATAGTTTGGCTATTCCACCTAGCCTGTCTAAAGTTCACAATGTGTTCCATGTCTCTTTGCTGATAAAGTACATGCCAGACCCAACACATTTCCTCACTTCTGAAAGTATAGAATTGGATCCTGGCCTATCTTACTATAAAGAGAATATCTGGATTAAAGACACTAAGGAGCAATTGTTGAGGAATCAAATGAATCGAATGGTAAATATTCTTTGTAAAAATCATAAAATAGAAGAGGCAACATTGGAACTTGAGGAGCATATGATGATGAACTACCCAAATATTATAGTGAGGAAGAATTTGGGAAATTTTGAGTATGAAATTTTTGTATAGAGGGTATAATGTAACACCCCAAGATTTTGAACATAAATGTAATATTTAATTCATCAAAATCTAAGTCTCTACAAAATAAAAATTGTTTATAACCTAGATAGTAATCATAATTTTCCACCCTTTTGTTTTGAATTTCCCAAAAAATAATATACACGGTTATATTCAGTAAGATTTTTAGAGTCTAATAAGAAAAATATAATTTTTGGTGAATAGTAACATACCATTTCAAATAGTAATATGAATAGTAATATGACCCTTATGAATATTAAATCATATAATTATTTTATGGTCTTAATATTATAAGACATTGAGATCTCGATTAATTTTTCAAGGTGATATAAATGAATTATAGTTTTAAAATTATTATTTATTTATTAAATTATGATTTTATTTAAAAATTAAATTAATAATATATATAATTATTTAAAAAAATGGTGTTCATTTTCTAATTCTACATGTCGAAAAATGGGTAGGGTAAATTTTTGAGTTTTTCTAAAATACTCAAAAACAAATTGAATAGTAAAATATGGTAATTTGCAATATATATACATTATAAGTTAAATTCACTTTTCCTAGCATCATGGATGATATAAGCACACTTGGTTCGGACATACATTCTATAACACCTCAAGATTTTATAGTGTGTTACTTCTTCAAAATAATTCAATAACTTGCACTACACGCAAGACCGAGTTCAAGTGCACCATGACTTACCAAACAAGTCGTTCAAAAGAGGTTATGAATAGTTTTTACTAAATTTTGAACATTATAGAATCCTTATAATTTTATAATCCATATTATGAGTCTCTTAGACATAATTTAATAACAAATTCAATTTTTTCAGATAAAAGAAGTATTCTTTAAAAAATGCCCTTTTACCAACTTTTAATAGTGAACCCTTTTTAAATCCAATATTTTATACTTTTATATATTCAATTTGACTAAATAAATTTATTATTTAGAATGGTGAAATCAAAAATTTATAATGTGACACCTCAAGATTCCACTGTATGCTTCTCTTTGAATAATACAGTAGCGTGTGTTATACGCATCTTCGGGTTCTAACACACACCACAACCAATCAAACTAGCCGTTATGAATAGTAATACCTAATTTTTGAAATTTTATAAATTTTATCGCTCAAAATGGTCTTAATTTTTTTATTTGGAATATAGAATTTATCCTAGGGTGAAATTTTTGTACTTTTCGGATAACTTTTATATTTTGACGAATAGTGAAAATTACTAAATTTTAATTTAAAAAAACTTTTTAAATCGAAATAATTAATAGTAATAAATTATGAATTTGATGGTTTTAATGTATAATTAGAATATATTTTTACCATTTAATACGATGTTGATCATTGGGAATAATTTCACAATTAAACCGGACATAAACAAGCGTCATTCTTTTGATAGTTATTATCTCTTAAAAACACGCTTTTTGTTTTAACGACGATGATTAATTTTAAATTATTTACTGCCACTTCTGTGTTTTAAATTTGGAAAAATGGATTCCATATTTTGAATAAGGATTTCCAAATTTTGTAAATAGGTATCTTTAATTTTTAGACATTTTGAATAATTATTTCGGTAAATATTTTATTTATCATGGTTAAAGGGTAAATCCGGTAAATAAGGGTAAAACAATAATATTATAATAATAATAAATTACCCTTAAACGTGTCCTAACCTTATTTTTTGAAACATTTCTGACCATGGTCATCTTTGGGTCGATTTGGGGACCCCATGGAGCCACTAGTTGGTGATAAGGACACTTTATATTTATTAAGTTAAAATAAATACAAAAAAGACATAAGCATATATCTTTTAGAAAAACAATTTTTACATAGGGTTATATATGTTGAAATTTTTACTATAAATATTCATTAGAAATATAAAAGGTTTTCCTACATATTTGTATTTTACTTATAATTTTTAAACATTAAATTATTTAATTTATTTATGACACAATGATGATGCAGTAATTACCATATTAATGGATGATTAAGATACTTGATATTATAAATTCCCAAATAAATGTAATTTGAGACTTTTTATAAATTAAAATAATTTTCTAGGTTAATATGACATATTATGATTATTTAAATAAATTTTTTTTTTAAGTAATAACACTCTTAGGAATTTATCAAAAACAAAATACACAATAGTGTCAAAATTGACATAAAAGAGTTTTTTTAAAAAAATATTACATTATTAATTGATATTCAATTCATAAAAATCTAAGGTTCTACCAAGAGACTTATATCATGATAGGTGTATCATTAATGGACCACTTTGGGGTCTCTTGGAGGTATATAGTCTGTTTATTAACTATATAATATAAAAATACAAAGTGATATGGTAAGTGTCAATCTAATTAACTAAGAGTCAAAACTAAAAGATATGGTTAATATAATGACCCAAACCTATCTAAATTCTATTGGATGAGTGTTTTTCGACCCATACCCACCATAAACTTTAAATAATACACTTTGGAGCCATTAGAAACCGAATATGAATTTATTATAAAATAATATTTCTAGATTTTCCTAAGGTGCCCCTCCTCTCTCTTATAAAAGGACACCACTTATAACCAATTATAAACACCATCAAAGCCTTTTGGTTTGACAAAACCCGGAAACAATACTATATAAACTTCCCTCACTTCAACATAGAGGCCATAGTTCAATCAGAAATCCAACCTAAGGAGCCCTTTTGATCAAATCAAAAGGAAGAACCCGAAGAAGAGGTAATGTTTTCACCACCCGTTTTTAAGTTCGTTTCTTCTTCAACTTCTTCTTTCATTGTTATTCCCATTATAAAATAATAACTCCAGTATCTTCTATATACTGAGATATTATTATAAATATGGTACAATCATATTTAGTATTCTATCCATCCTATGAATGACATGTCACCATACATGCATACGTACGGCTTACCGTCTCCACGTCGTGGTGTAATTGTTATTCAAAACATTATTATCTGGATGGGTATAATAATGATGTGTAATTCATGTAAATAATAAATATTACATGATAATGATTATTTATATATAATATACCATCCAATCATATATTATTTTAATATCAAAAGAATGATATTGTCGCTCGTGCGTACGTATGGACTACCGTCTCCACGAACGCGATGAGATTCATTCCCCATCGTATCCATTCAAGTATGATTCTCATTTGATGATTAAAAATAATGTTTAAGGACTTGATATAATTCTGAATATGAATAATATACAACCTATCGATAACAAACATGGCTTATGTAACAAAACATGTAAAAGAAAACGAGTAAGTTAACACCCGAAACGATGATAATACTAAGATATTATTAACAATGCAATGTTAAAAGATCATATATGATATCATATTAATGTATATGATTCTTGTATAATTTAATAAAAATTATTTCACCATTATACATAATGTTAACCAACCATCAACCAAGTAAAAGTACAAGGTAAGGGTTATTTCACAATCTCTTCATTATTCGAGGTTTTTTATACGTAAATATCCACTGGGACCTCTTTATCATCCATATCCATGTTTCTTAAAAATGAATTTCAAAACATTATTACTATTTTACAGAATATGGGTTAATGTCATTTATACCATTTTTTGAATTTTATAATAGGTTTATAAAGGAATCTTTCTATCGTTTTCCAAACAAGGTCCTTTTTAACCTTTTCGACAAAATTAAGGTAAGAAGGTTTTTTTAACTTATACGGCGGGTGTGGCTATTTTCCACCGTTATAAGATCTTAAAAGCTTACCTTACAATATTATAAGAATATTTTCAAAATAAATATTTTCATTATGTGAATCTTAAATGATTTCAAAATATAAAGAGATTTGACTCTCTAAAAAAAGGTTTTGATTTCATCTGTGTCAACATCCTTTGATGGATTTTAAGTTTATTTGATGTTGATTTATTATGATACAAAACTTCCATATTGTATTGATGTTTTGTGATATGTTTGACTATGGATGTTCTATTTTTATACCATTCATTTCATATGGTTAAATTATTGACATTTCGTATGCTAGTTTTAATACCAATGTTTATGATATGTTTAATCCTTTTCATATGAGGAATGTATTGGACTTAGTAAGTGACGGGTGGAGCCCACTATATCTCCTAGATGCATCGGTAGGTCTCATGAGAAAACTAGATGTGGAATTGGATGAGGACCTTTCTCAATTTGATTTATGGTTTTGGCCGAGGCCTTAATCATTTTATACGTCTTGGATGAGGCCTTGACAAAATGTTTCAGAATGTACAGCATTATACATTCCATCATTATGGAAATAATATTGATGGTTCATGTGGTCATTCGACTAGTAGAATACCCATGATTATGTTTTATTATGGCATTATTTACTAATCTCATGTTCTTTGCAAAAAAATATTCATTTATATTATTGGTAAGAGCATGTGGTTTCAATTATTACCATGCTTAATATTTATGTCATTTCCGCTATATTACTTACCCTTACTGAGTGTTTGAGTTCACCACATTCAATGTTTTATTTTTTTCCCAGGATATGAAGATGTTAGTTATAAGTGACCTATAGGCATAATCTAGGAGGCTTGGATGTTCCTAATGAAATATATTTGTGTTGTATTTCTCTTCAAGATGTAAAGTTGAACATATGTATGAATCTTGTTTCCAATAATTCTAAATGGATCGGTCTTTCGAGGCATGATTTCCTTGTGGTCATTCCAATGTTATGTAATAATGCACTGACTCTGTGTAACTGGGGTCTAGGTGTTATAGTTGGTATCAGAGGAATTTTAGTACAAACCATGGAAACTAGATTTAGATAAACTCTAATTAGAGAACATAGCCCTAAGATATAATTTGAGGATTAGTATAGAAGAACTTACGAGAATTTTGGTATTGTAGAGATTTTGTGAGTTTTTTGGGAAATAAATCCTTGTCTGGATATGAGCAGGTAGAGGTAGTTCTGGAACAGATGTACCTAGGGGTAAAACCCAAAAACACCGCTTTGATCTAGACTCGAACGGGAACTGCTGTACGACAACGGGCCTTGTTGCACTCTTGGTTACGACACTCCCATGGGATATTCTTAGGATAATTCTAATTTTCATTACAAACCATTATGAAGGGTTATGAGTATATACTTCCTCAAAGAAAACTGTTTTTTATGATTATGGATTATATCTATAAACTGTTTAATTTATGATTAAGTGTTTTACAAGTTTGGGATTAGGTATTTTTATTCATAAACTAATCTAGTGTATGCCATTGTTTAGAAATGGTTCCCAGTATAAGGAATGATAACTCCAGAAATACTCATGATCCAAAGAGTAAGAAGTATCATATCTTTAGTGGTCTTAAGCTAGAATTTAGAAGGGAAATAGTCTCCCACCTATTTTCATCATATGAAGAAATAGTATCATGTTTTGATAAGATAAGTAAAGATTTATCGGAATCCTATGGATTTGAAGGGAATCCAGAGAAGAAAATGATGGTAGATATAAGGCTAGATAAAGGGAAGAAGGGAAAGAAATATTTTCACATATGTGGTAATTGTGGAAAGAATAACCTTGGAAAATGCATGAAGGGAATGCGATTATGTTATAAGTATGGAGAATAAGGACACCACGTTCATGATTGCGATGGCAAGAAAAAGGTTTCAAATGTACAATGATTCATCTGCATGGAGTGGGGACACTACACGAATTAATGTTCAAATCATCTGTGTATGCCCCAAATGATGCTATTGGATAATAATAATGTTATGATACTACCACAGATGAAGAGTAATGACTAGTGTTATTATGTTATTTGAGTGTTGTATCAGCAATTTACTAGTTATAATAATTATGGAGTACATAAGGATTGTACTGTAGTACTATTTCATTAAGGACTTGAGATTGTGTGGAACCAAGAAAAGTGGCTCAATAGTAGGTTAAATTTTTGGAAAATATATTGTTGATAGAAAGATAAATCATAATATGGTTCTGATAATGAGGTAGTGATTTTGGAATAAGAGATGGTTGATTTGAATAAATTATATTGGATATTCTTGACTACATTGAAACTGATTAATGACTTCTCTTCCCATCATTGTTGGAGTTTACAACATTTTGGTATAAAAGAATTATATCCAGTATTCTATAATTAATAAAGGAGCATGAATGTAATTAATAAGGTTTTTTGATAATTCAGTATGTGTCGTGTTTTAAAAGAATACATGACGAATGTGTTCACATGTTATTACGTGGGAAAAAGGATCTTCATTATGTTTACCTTCCTTAAAAATTTTGGACTGTGATTTTGGACCAAAGTATTTTGGATAACTCTAGTTTGAGATTATTTTTTATTGCTATAAAAGCACAACTTGGAGGTCGGGTGGCAACCCGTCGCGATCGACAAGGCCGCACGACATGAACCCGCAACCGAAGGGTGACAATGGTGTATCACCTACCACTGGCCTGATGGGATGTCCTATATTAAATAATGTAGTTTATTTTAATAAGGTCTGGTAGATGAATTATAAATTTATTTTTTTACCCCAATTGAATAGGATAAATAGAATAACTTTTATAAGTTCAATTATATTTTAGAGTGAAAGATGTGTTTTTGGTTGAAATCAGTTAAAGGATGGAACTCTACTTGTCACGTATATATTTTTCTTCTCCTCTTATTCTATGAAGAAATTAATTATTATACATTATTGAATGAATCTTAAAACCAAAAATGTGTTATCCTAAGTCCTTATGTTTTTTGAACCGATGGTATTTTAAATCATCATAGATTGATGAATTTAAGGACCTCAATTTTACACGTGTTTGTGATTGATGACCTCAATCACTCCCTATAAATATTTACGTTTCTCCTCTAATTATATGTATCTAATTTCCACCAATTTTCTCTTAATCGAGATCATAATTTGGTGGTGACCCTTTCATTTCACTTTTCCTCTTATTAAGACTAAATTTTATTAACCAATTTTATGATGTGGGTTTTCCCACAAAAATATTATCTATTTTCAACCTTTATTACTGAAAAAAAATATCAAATTGTGAGGACGCAATTTATTGAAGGAGGGAATAATGTAACACCCCAAGATTTTATAGTGTGTTACTTCGTCAAAATAATTCAATAACTTCTACTACACGCAACACTGAGTTCAAGCGCACCATGACTTACCAAACAAGCCGTTCAAAAGAGGTTATAAATTGTATTAACTAAATTTTAAACATTATATAATCCTCATAATTTTAGAATCCATATTATGTGTTTCTTAGACACAATTTAATAACAAATTCATTTTTTTAGATAAAAGATGTATTTGTCAAAAAATGCACTTTTACCACCTTTTAATAGTGAACCCTTTTTAAATCCAATATTTTAAACTTTTATATATTCAATTTGACTAAATAAATTTATTCTTTATAATGGGGACATCAAAAATTTACAATGTAACACCCCAAGCTTCCACGGTACTCTTATCTTTAAATAATACAGTAGCGTGTGTTATACGCAACTTTGAGTTCTAACACACACCACAAGCAATCAAACTAGCCGTTATGAATAGTAATACCTAATTTTTGAAATTTTTTAAATTTTATATATCAAAATGGAATTCATTTTTGGATTCAAAATATCAAATTTAGCCTAGGGTAAAATTTTGGTACCTTTCGGATAACCATTATATTTTGATGAATAGTGAAAATTACTAAATTTTAATTAAAAACAACTTTTTTAATCGAAATAATTAATAGTAATAAATTATGAATTTGAGTGGTTTTAATATATATTTAGAATATATTTTTACCATTTAGTATGATGTAGATCATTGGACATAATTTCAGAATTAAACCAGACATAAACAAGCGTCAATCTTTTGATAGTTATTATCTCTTAAAAACAAGTTTTTTGTTTTAACGACGAGAATTAATTTTAAATTAATTTCTGCCACTTCTGTGTTTGGAATTTTGAAAAAGGTATTCCATATTTGGAATCAGTATGTCCAAATTTTTTAAATAGGTAACTTTCATTTTTAGACATTTTGAATAATTACTTCGGTAAATATTTTATTTATCATGGTTAAAGGGTAAATCCAGTAAATATGGGTAAACAAATAATATTATAATAATAATAAATTACCCTAAAACGTTTCCTAACCTTATTGGATGATACATGTCCGACCATGGGAATCTTTGGGTCGATTTTGGGACCCCATGGAGCCAGTTGTTGGTCATAAGGACACTTTATATTAATTAAGTTAAAATAAATACAAAAAAGACATAAGCATATATCTTTTAGAAAAACAATTTTTACATAGGGTTATCTATGTTGAAATTTAGACTATAAATATTAATTAGTAATATAATTAGATTTACGACATAATGGTATTTTACTTATAATTTTTGGACATTAAATAATTTAATTTATTTATGACACAATGATGATGTTGTAATTACCGTATTAATGAAAGATTAAGATAATTGATATTATAAATTCCCAAATAAATTTAATTTGATAATTTTTATAAATTATAATTTTTTTCTAGGTTAATATGACATATTAGGATTATTTATATAAATTATTTTTGAAGTAATAATGCTGTTATGAATTTATCAAAAACAAAATACCCAACAGTGTCAAAATTGACATAAAAGAGTTTTTAAAACAAATATTATATTATTAATTGATATTCAATTCCTAAAAATCTAATGTTCGGAAAAAAGACTTATATCATGATAGGTGTATCATTAATGGATCACATGGGGGTCTCTTGGAGGTATATAGAAAGTTTATTAACTTTATAATATAAAAATACAAAGTGACATGGTAAGTGTCAAACTAATTAACTAAGAGTCAAAACTATAAGATATGGTTAATATAATGGCCCAAACCAATCTAAATTCTATTGGTTGGGTGATTTTCGACCCATACCCACCTTAACCGTTAAATGATCGACTTTTGAGCCATTAGAAACCGAATATGAATTTATTATAAAATAATTTTTCTAGATTTTCCTAAGGTGCCCCTCCTCCCCCTAATAAAAGGACACAACTTATAACCAATTATCCACACCTTCAAAGCCTTTTGGTTCGGCCAAACCCTGCCCAAATACTCTCTCAACATCACTAAATTCAACATAGAGTCCATAGTTTGATCAGGAAGTCATCCTAAGGAGCCCTTTTGATCAAATAAAAAGGAAGAACCTGAAGAAGAGGTAATGTTTTCACCACCCTTTTTCAAGTTTATTTCTTCTTCAACTTATTCTTTCTTTGTTATTCCCATTATAAAATAATAACTCCAATATCTTCTATATACTGAGATGTTATTATAAATATCATACAACCATATTCAGTATTCTATTCATCCTATGAATGACATGTCACTATACGTGCGTACGTACTTCTTACTGTCTCCACGTCGTGGTGTAATTGTTATTCAAAACATTAATTATTTGTATGGGTATAATAATGATGTGTAATTCATGTAAATAATAAATATAACATGATAATGATTCTGTATATATGATATAACATCCAATCATATATTATTTTAATATCGAAATAATGATATTGTCGCTCGTGCGTACGTACGGACTACCGTCTCCACGAATGCGATGAGAGTCATTCCCCATCATATCCATTCAAGTATAATTGTAATTTGATGAATAAAAATAATTTTTAAGGACTTTATATAATTCTGGATATGAATAAGATACAACCTATCCATAACAGACATGATTTATGTAACAAAACATGTAAATGAAAAAAGTAAGGTAACACCCGAAACGGCGATAATACTAAGATATTATTAACAATGCAATGTTAAAAGATCATATATGATATCACATTAATGTATATGATTATTTTATAATTTAATAACAATTATTTCACCATTATACAGGATTTTAACCTACCATAATCCAAGGAAAAGTACAAGGTAAGGGTTATTTCACAATCTCTTCATTATTCGAGGTTGTTTATACGTAAATATACACTAGGACCTCTTTATCATCCACATCCATGATTCTTACAAATTAATTTCAAACAATTCATACTATTTTACAAAATATGGGTTAAAGTCATTTATACCCTTTTTTGACTTTTATAAGAGGGTTATAAATGAATCTTTCCATCGTTTTCCAAACAAGGTCCTTTTTAACCTTTTCGACAAAATTAGGGTAAGAATGTTTTTTTTAACTTATACGGCAGGTGCAGCTATTTTCCACCATTATAAGATCATCAAAGCATCCCATAAAAGATTATAAGAATAATTTCAATGTAAATATTTTCTTTATGTGAATCTTAAATTATTTGAAAATATAAATAGATATTTCTCTCTAAAAAAAGGTTTTGATTCCATCTGTGTTAACATCCTTTGATGGATTTTAAGTTTATATGAAGTTGATTTATTATGATACAAAACTTCCATATTGTATTGAATTTTTGATGATATTTTTGACCATGGTTGTTCTATTTTTATACCATTCATTTATTATAGTAAGAGTATTTACATTTCGTATGCTAGTTTTAATACGAATGTTTATGATATGTTTAAACCTTTTCATATGAGGAATGTATTGGAATTAGTAAGTGACAGGTGGAGCCTGCTGTAGCTCCTCGATGCATTGGTAGGTCTCATGAGACAACTAGAAGTGGAATTGGCCGAGGACCTTTCCCAATTTGATTTATGGTTTTGGCCGAGGCCTTACTCATTTTAGACGTCTTGGTTGAGGCCTTGAAAAAATGTTTCAGAATGTATGGCATTATACATTCCCTCATGATGGAAATAATATTGATGGTTCATGTGGTCATTCGACTAGTAGAATACCCATGATTAGGTTTTATTATGGCATTATTTACTCATCTCATGTTCTTTATATAAATGTATTCATGTATATTATTGGTAAGAGCATTTGGTTTCAATTATTTACCCTACTTAATATTTATGTCATTTTCTGATGTATTACTTACCCATACTGAGCGTTTGAGTTCACCCCTTTCAATGTTTTATTTTTTTCCCAGGATATGAAGAAGTAAGTAATGAGTGACCTGCAGGCATAATCAAGGAGACTTGGATTTTCCTAATGAAATATATTTGTGTTGTATTTCTCTTCAAGATGTAAAGTTGAACATATGTATGAATCTTGTTTCCAATAATACTAAACTGATCGGTCTTTCGAGACATGATTTCCTTGTGATCATTCCAATGTTATGTAATAATGCACCGACTCTGGGTAACTAGGGTCGAGGCGTTACACATGCCCATATTACTTCTCTTGGATACAATAATCAATAATATTGGTTGTCTTTGGAAAAATAATAAAATAATGTGTAAAATAATGGGAAACCCCTCCACGCATTATTTTATACTATAAGTGAAAATACCATCTGAGATGTGTTAATTTATCACATTAAAGGACGACGGGTTTTCAATTTCTATTACCATCCCCATTTAGAGACATTAAACAATTTTTATTGTTGAACCAAACTATAATATATGTATTATAACTTTTTAAGGTTCCGGAATACTCCTTTACACATTATATTAATTTATAAATCAAAATGACTTTATTATGATCAAGAACTACCAATTAACCCAAACAATTGTCATTATAGTTTTATATAATGATTCCTATTCATTACCAAGAACCAAATTAATTTTATGACCATGTAATACTCTGGTTGTTCACTAATAAGATACAACTTCTATTATTTTAAACCATTATAATTCTACATGTTAATCCATACATGAATATAAGTTAACTGATCATGAAAACCATGGAAGAAAACACTCCCAATCAAACAAATGGAATATCTTTACCCATAAAAAGGCCATTGAATAAACTAATAAGGTTATAATAAATAAATTAAATGTATATGAGGCTCTATAATCATTAATTTATGAACCTAAATTTGATTACTCAGGTCATTAAGATGATGTTAGGAACACCTTCAAACATAAGGTAAGGGTTTCCCACCCGAACCTCCATTTTCATTCGGGTTACTTTTATTATCTACGTAACACAATTAAATTATTATTCATTAAAATTTATTCCTCATAAATTATGTGTTAATGTTATATATATGTGTACCAACCATAATCCTACCTTAATTTATGGTGAATTATATTTTTTAAAAGGGTCTTCCAAAAATTCTTCCTAAAATACAAGACCGACTCAAGGGAATTTATCAAATTCCTACCTAATATCAATGGAACTCTATAATATATTTTTAGAAACTATAATATTTTTAATATCACACATTTTATTATGAAAATACTATCTTACCTCATTTCAGGTTTTATAAAAACACTTTTTCTAAAGAACTCATCATTTCAAAGTAAAAGAGTATTTATCTCAATAATTACTCGGGATTTTATAAGAGTATCTTCATCTATTTCAACACACATTATGATTATTATGTATTATTGGGATTATTATTTATGTGATCATCTACCATATTTAATTTAATATTTTAGTATTAGTTTGAATGTGGATGTTCTATCTTAAACCCATTCCCCAATTTACGTTGAATGGTTTGTGTTTATGCATAATGTTCAGGGAAAGTTATTTATGTTTCATATGTTAGTTTCAATATGAATGTATACGTTGATTATTTTTATCCCAATTCATATGAGGAATGAAATGGACTTATTATGTGATGGGTGGGGCCCACAATATCCCCTATATGCATTAGTGTGTCTCGTGAGACAAATAGATATGGACTTAGCCAAGGACATACCCATTTTTAGATATGGTTTTGGGCGATGCCTTAATAATTTTTAGAAACCTTAGTCAAGTCCTTGAAGGTATGATTCGGAATTTATGGCATATGAATTTCCCTCATTAGGAAGCTATAAATTGATAGTTCATCTGGTTATTAGACTTTTTGAATACCCGTGATTATGTTTTATTATGGCATTATTTATTCCAATCTTATTATTTTCATAATATGTTAATGTTTTTTAATAGAATTTATACTTTGAGTGATTCACATTGACATATTATTTTGGTTTCCATGATATTGTTCAACCTTATTAAGCCTTAGATCTCACCCCTTCTTTTGTTTCATTTTTCTAGGACATTAAAAGGTATATTATGATTGAATTCCCGGGATAATCATAGAGTGGTGGATGTTCCCAAAATAACTTTTATGTTTCTTCTCATTTCAAGTTGTAATGTTGATCTTATGTATGTATCTATTTTTCCAAATCTACTAAACTGTTCATTCCTTCAAAATATGACTTTCATGTAATAATTCCCATGTAATATAATAAGTCATCGGGTTTGAGAAACTGTGTTCAGGTCATTACCACTATTACCCCACATACATACACTCTATTCATATTAAAGAGATTCTAGATATTCATTAGGTTAATATGTCAATTTTTGAGTATTCCATGAGGTTAATTGACCTTATGTAGTATTCAATCAACATAGTGAAGAATGTTTCTTTTGGTTGTATAAGTTTCATCAGATTCTCAATGAAGACATTCAGGTCTATGTGGTCCCCTCCCATATATGTTATATTGTTAGATAAGGTTATATTGATGAATATATTACTATCTAATGAACACCATGTAGCGCAATCCGCATGTGGTCATCATGGGGATGAGTCATATACAAGGTCCATGATTCACCATTTTGTAGGATCTCAGCATAGGATACCTCCTCGTGGTTGGTATCTTGCACATGGTCATGCATGGAAATGTTCACACGGGGGGCCAGGTTATCCCAGAAAAGGGAGATTTTTTGCAAGTGTAGGGAGAGGTCACATGGAATGTGATTTCCTGACCCAACATTACAATGAGGTCAAATTTGTGATGGATAGACCAACAAAGTAGAAAAAAAATTATTGATGAGGTTCTTCCATGGATGGCTATGGTGGACCCTAGTGGGTTAATATTGGATGTGGAGTAGGTTGATCTCTAGGGGAAGGAGATTCTGGTGAAGGATGACATTGTGAGATAGTTCAATGATCACCACTTGGTGTCCCACACTAGGCTATGGGAGTTAGAGTTCAGGTTTATTGGTAAACGTAGACCATGGAGGATTATGACCTAGAAAACCATCATATGATATGAGTTATGATCTATCTATTCTATACACATTACCCAGTAATTATATAAACATCTTCGAGTCACTACTTCATATTTTTATTCTTTATGAGAGAGTTATAGTTGGATATGATAGTATTTTATCTAAATATATAGAGGTATTATCTCTTGTGATAGAGATACTTGTTGACGTTACAATAGTAATATGACATTGAGATATGTTATACTCTTAGGAAGGTAAACATTGTTCCAGATACCCTTTACAGGAAGGAACATTCTCTTTTCGTGGAGGATTCTTCTGGGTAAATGGAATATTTTTAGCTACCCTTGGTGGAGTAGAGGGGTGTATATTTTTCATAATTTGATGGTAGTGATTCCTTCTCTATTTTAAAATATTATAGGGGCCTAGTTGGGACATAATTAATTTGAGTATCATCATAACTCCATATCATTTAAATATTCACATTATATATTTTTTTAAGGGGGTATCATTTTATCCTTTTTAGGGATGGATGGTGGTTCTTGTCAAGATGCTATATTGGGTGATGAGGTTGTTTCACACTTATAAATTATCTATACATCCCATTTTGATAAATATGTATAAGGACGTCCATTGTAAGTTTTTGGTGAGCTGGAATGAGGTATAGTATAGCAATGTTCATCTCCCACTATATCACATGTCATAATGTAAAGGCTAAGCACCAGGTTCTGGTAGATTTGACATGACCTATTTAGATCCTTTAGTGGAACTGGGTGACCGTATCCATGGAATTTGTAAAGTCTATTTTGTATACACTGAGAGGCCATGATTTTATATGGGTGATTATTAACCTACTCACGATGTCAGTGTGCTTCCTTTCTATCAGGGAGAAAATTTCGGGGGAGTGTTTTGGATATTTTTATGTATGGGAGATCATCTGGAATCATGGGGTACCCTAGAAGATTATCTCCAACCATGATTCTTGGATAATTTCATAGTTTTGGATATTCCTACAAGAGGCATTAGAGACCAATTTTTGGATGAGTACGGCATTCCACCCCCATATGTATATGAAGACTGAGTAGGATATCCAGGTGTTGGAGGACATGATGCGGGCTTGTGTCAAAGTCCTCAATAGGATGTAGGAGGATCACATGCCATTGGTATATTTTTCTTATAATAAAATATATCAATATACTATTGGATTGGTTGAATTTGAGGATTTTTATGGTAGATCCTATAGGTTACCATTGTTCGGGGATGAGATTGTGGAGGCATATTCTGTTGGGTCAGAGATGGTGTAGGAAATGATAGAGAAGGTCCATGTAATCCATGAGAATATAGGGACAATCCAAGAATGACAAAAATCTTACTCAGATTTATGTTTTATAGCCTTAGATTTCGAGTAGAGAGACCATGTTTTCCTAAGGGTATTTCCACAATGAGGATTAGAAAGGTTTTACCAGGGAGGCATGTTTTCCCTAAGGGTCATCTGGCAGTTCAACATCCTACCGAGGCATTGTGATGATTATTACCACCCAGACGTACCCCCACAGTTGGATGGGTTCAGAGTTTCTTCCATGTTTCACACATAATGAGATATGTTCTAGATCCAATGCATGATATTAACTAGGGAGATATGGACATTGAGGAAAAAGTATCCTTTGTGGAGTACTTAATTTCAATCTAGGATTAATAGGTTGGGAACTTGTGTGGAAGGAAAATTCCCTTGGTTTGAATGATATAGAAGTATGAGAGTGTGCATGTGAAATCCTAGGAGTGGGAGAGCCAGATGTGGGCTCATTATCCCCATATTTTTTATCTTATGCTTTTTATGGAGGAAATCCTCTAAGTGGGGTGAATTTAGTGACACATTCTTTTTCTTATAAGAATTTAGAGTATATTGAAAAAAAACTCTATGTTACGAGCAATGTTGAAATGAGATTTTAGGGCAAGACGATCCTAGAAATAATATTATAAACATATTAAATATATTAATATCCCAAGAAAATTTTTTTTCAAAAATAATGTAATATATTTGGGGAAAATCCTCAGATCGGAAATATGAGACTTTATTTATCTCCAAAACATGGGGTTCACCTCATATGAGTCTCAAAGTTTCATGGAACCAGATCTCTGGTTGTTGTAGTCATTAGAAGGTATATTAGGTGAGTTAATTATTATATTTAATTCATTCATTCATTTAATACCCAAAAATGTAATTTCTTATTCAAATAGCCATTTATAGAAATTACATAGGGTTATCTACATAACACTAGAAGAATAGAAAGTAGCCTTTATCATTCTTCATTGGTAGATAAACATCAGTTGAAGAATGATGGTTTGATCGTGGTTGATCGAGAGGCAACAAACATAGTAGATCATCCTCATCATTGGTGAACATAGTCTTCAACAAAAATCGGCCATTAATCAATGTACTGATCCTAAATTGTGTTTTTCTCCACATTCATTAAAATAATGGGAATAGATAAATAATCTAATTTGGATTTGAGATTTATCTTCCCTTATATGGGTCCAGTTATGATAAATTAAATTATGGATTCAATTTTATCTGTTATTCCATGTTTCACCCCTGGATATCCCTTTGTACAATAGTTGGTAAATAACTATAGAATAATTGTTGATTTTACTTTTTTCTTGTGAATTTATCACCATATTTTATCATTTTCTTCATCATTTACTCATGAGGTCATGGTTTGACCTTTTTTGGGTAATATTTGAGCAAGTTAGAATACCTATATTCATGTTGTAATGTCAACAAATGTTCGAGATGTTGATTTACATATGAAACAAGATGTTTTATGGGTTGTGGGTGATACCTCTGTGGATTTGACATATAGAGATGTAGAGAAAATGGAACTGACCAATGGTAAAGGTATTATAGTATTCGGGTTGCTGGAATCCATCCACCATCAATGGATCTGGTACATACATCCATGGGTCTGAATTCCATATTATGATTCATGGTGGATATGACAATGATAGTGGTGTGATGACAATGCATAAAAGAACTAGGGTTACTACGGAAAACCTGAGTACATGGTGTGAAGCACAAGAACACACACCATGTAGGTAACATAATAGTAGAACAATGTATTTTAGGATTATAAATATCACACACCATTTTATGGGTCCACACGTAATGTTATCATCCCCGGGTGGCTATGTTGTGTGCCAGTTGCACATTGAAAAGACCACCATGTGGCAGGAAATTCCATGTACTGGGGGAGTACATGGGCACATGAAGAGGTACACAAGAATAACCTAATGTACATGGGCATAGATTAGAGAACATGGGCATGCTCATAGTGGCCATGAAATCTCAAGTAGTATGCTTACATTACATATAATTCTATATTGCTAGCCAAGTTTTGTGATGGAAAGAACCCAACTAGGAGGCAAGGTGGGGTCACATGTGGTGTGACCCCTAGTGCCTACTCTATAGTTTCTCAGTAAATTCTACCTCTTGAATATCGTTTGTCTGGACGCTGATTTTGAATCATGAGCAGCCTATCTTGAATATTATTCTAATTATAACATGATGGTTATCTTTATAGAAAATTTAGAGATAAAAAATGGAATTTTCAGAGCATGAAACATCTGTAAGAAATTCTTTATGATGTAAGTGATCTGGAAGGATCATCAGAGAGAGTATTTGGGGTTTGAAAACCCCATATCATACTAGGGTGTGGGTCCCCCATTCTCTTTTCCCTTTTTTGAGTGGAACCCTCCAATATAACTTGGGCCATGGTCCTATACAACTTTAGTGAAATCCCCTATTGTACTATGGTGTCGTTATTATATGTATAGAGTGGAATCCCACTGTTGTATAAGTTCACATGTCATCTACTTATACCTAATGAGTGGAACCCCTTTTTATTTTGGGTTTAGGTTTTCTAGGATTTAAGTGGAACACACAAACACACTTAGGTTTAGATCCTATATCTATCTACATAGTGGTAATACTCTATCACACCAGTTCTCGAGTCCTCTACCTTCTATGTGAAACCCCCTTTTATTCTATGGTGTAGGTCCTCTATTGGTGATTCTGTGCCCTTTAGATGTAGATAAGTATAAAGTTTTGTCTCCTCCAAATGGATTTCATAGATATACATGTGAGATTCTGGTCATTGATGATGGAACATTGGCGATGTAGGAAGACTCATCATCCCGGTCTTGTCAATGAGATAGAGATCCCTTTTCACTCTCATATGTGTTTTTCAATGTGATAATATATATATATGTATATATAATGGTTTCCATTTCCCTATTTCTATGGGTTGATCTTTACATAAGCGTATCATTATATTTCTCCCACCATGGTTTTAGATGTTTCCTAATTTTTATGTTTATACTCACCCATGTATGGGATTTTCCTATAGATGTCATGTCTTATGAACATGATGGATATTTAGTCTCTAACATTAGTGTAGTGGGTGATACTCATGTTCTTTGACCACGTATGGTGGTAAGGATTGAATATTAGTTGTTGGCCTCTCTAGCTATTATTTATTCCAGTTTTTATCAGGTTGGGACATCATTTTTGGTTGGGCATGTATTTTTTCGCTTTAAACTTTAGTTTTATTATTTCACACTATAATTTATTCCCTTGGGGTTATTACCTACATGGTTTACTCTATATGTTATTATATTTTGTAATTAATATTCACTATTTCATGGATATTGTTAGGTGCTTGAATATAGGTACACTAGCAAAAGGCCTCTCATTTACATTATTCCTTCACAGCACTGGTCGCCAGCCGCTGTCCTATTGAAGGTAGGCTTTCAGTTGTCGTGGAACTACCATCCACCATCCCAGAGGGCCCAAATTTGTCATGATGTTATAAATCATTACTAATAGAATCACTGGATGATCCAAGAATGATACCATCCATATAAATATATACCTCTAAAATATGTTCAAAATACCTTTTGATAAATATTGTTGATATATTTTACCATTTTCAAACAGGTCCTTTAATAGAAACAATCAATTTATTTTATACCATTAAGAAGGCAATTATTTTTTATCCATATATGGAATTAGTAATTTTGAATACATGTTTTTTATTTTACTCATACCCAGAATTAGGGTTTCTCATAAAATAATTCTATAAAACATACTTATTAATAAATTTTCTTTTTTCTTCGATCTTATATAACATGAAACCATTATTTTCAATATATTCCAAAATAATTTTGATAAATTATAATATATGTATAGTAAAACTTTATCTCTGTAGTTCAATACTTCAGTTGGACTATAGCCTTGAGCTACTAGTCTAATTTCATTCCTTTTAATCAATTCAGATTTATTCAGATTGGTCTTCAAAATAAATTTGTTTTTTCTAATTACTTATTTATATTCTAGTGTATTAACTAACTCCCATACTTTGATCATTCTGATATAATTTACCACCATTTTGATATTAAGTAAAATACATGGTTCCTTTTGATATTCTAAATTATTATTCCGAATATTATATGATTTTAATGTATAATGTTCAAAAAGATTCCTTACTACATTCCTTGTATGAACTCATAAATTAACATTTCCATTTACATTATCAAGAGGATAATCCATTTGCGTTTTCTATATTCTAAATTGTTCAAGTTTATACCCCCACTCAACTATTTTATCTTATCCTTGAAAATAGTTTCCAACAATTCTCTACTCATCTAAATTTAGATCACAATGTATTTATTGAAACTAATTTATCACTATTAACTTCTAAAAATTATCCTTCTAATTTAATTTAATATAAGAAGACTCTTACAATTACATTGTTTATTTATTGTAATCAATTTGAGATCCACTATTGATATAATAACTTATAATGATACCTTCATCAAATTTTTCTTGAACATATAAAAAATATCATTGGTGTTGATAGTGAATAACTTGCACCCAAACCGTCTAAAGTATCCCACTATCAACATCCTTCTTTCTAAATATCATAAAGTGATTTCTATTCAATTTATATTTGGGAATTATATTTGAGAGATAATTGGTTACATTAATATCCTTTTCCCATAGATACTTTGTTATTGATATTCATTTATTAATGTTCATTACATTTTTTTAATCATCGTACTTTTTATACACAACTCAATTATTCTATGGAATTTTGGGTGTCATGTAATTTTGGGACTATCGATTATATGTGTAGAACATTTAAAACTCCTAGTAAAATAACTCATCTCCATTAAATTTTCATATTTAGATTAACATATAACCATTCTCATTCTACTATAGATTATAAGAGGAATAAAAATCAGAAAGTGTTACATATTTGTGATATAAGAAATATGACAATGAATTTCTAGTGATTTACTAAACAATTAAAAAGGAATACACATTCCTCACATTAATTATGAGTTTTTTTGTCTCAAAAAATTGATACAAACCAACTAATGTGGTATTTATGTGTTCGTGAAATTAATTAACTTTAATGACTCGCTATATTACTTTTCCCTTCGTCCATGTATCGGGGAATTGTTTCTTTTCCACCATTAATTTTGATATTTTATGGAAATCATTATCAATTAACAAAAATTTTAGAATTTTAGAAATTTATATTTCAAAACCACTTATTCCATATAGTTATATTTTTCTATACAACATTCAAGCATAGTACATCATTTAGTGTTAGATTAACAATGTTAAGGTAATAAAATTTATCCCTATGGTTTGCTACAAAAATAGAATCATTCTTAATGATACTTAGATTATCATATTTTATTTTAACATTCAGGAAATCCTCACAAAATTGAGACAAAATAATTATGTTTTTTTTATCCTTGATTATGTAATAATCTTTTAATAAAATTAAAAACCAAAAAACCAACCTCGCCAAAACATGTTCACATTGAATTTAGAACTATCTATAAAATTGATGGTTCCTCTATAATATATATATATATAAAGACTTAAATATTGATGGATATACTATAATGTACAAGGTATACCACTATATAGGTACCATATATCCATTTTTCGTAACACCCAAACTCAGTTCCCTAGGGATGATTTTCAATGCCACAATGCCTCATGCCTAACTCCCTAGAGACAAGATAATATTTACAAGTGGAAAGGTCCTATAAAATAAAATAGCGAGAATATACAATTGATATAAATAAAATATAGAATAAAAGTCACCTAAAAAATAAATTGGTATTCTAGTGTCATAGAAATTACAAAACAAGATAAAAATCAACACAAGTTACAATAAATTAGACACCTATCATTCATACATAAATACCCAAATGGAACCCTACAATCAATGGATCAATACTTGTTATATACAACATGAATAAAAAAATGAAATTGAGTAACTATAAAATAATGATTATTTGTTGTAGAATATGACATATCCTCCACATAGACCACTTTCTTAGTATCCCTACAAAGGTCATTTTCCTGAAGCTAGACCCCTAACCACCAATTCTTTATATGTATGGGGTTGGCTATATAGGGTGGGTGAAAAAATCATTTTGGACCCCACAATCACATCCTTATCATAATTTTGGAAGATATATGATATTCTATGTATAAATGATAAATAAACCACCATGAAAGAATATATCCCTTGTCATTCATTTTTTTAATTATCCCACCACAAACCTTAACCATGCTAGCTTCAACTACATGCCATAACTATGAATCATCTCATCCAATAATTTTATTTCAAAAAATGGCTAGTACACTATCGAATAGGTTATAATCCAACCTAGATTCATTGATTGAAACCCTTTCAATCATGTTGAGGTCACACATCATCATCCTTTTCTAACACCCTATCACTAGGGTTGAGGTCATATATCATCATCATGTTTTAAGATCATATCAATATGGGTGAAGGCATATATAACCACATCAAGATCAAACATAGTAACAGTTAGGATGCAGTCGCATAATCTCATTAGAAAATCGATCCTCTATCCATGGATGTGGTAAAATATATATCATTTACACCATCCTCTCACATAGGATGTTCCTACAACCTCATCAATCAAAGAATATAATATAAATAGTAATAGAGTCACTAAATAATCATGAAATTATATGAAATTATACACTAAGAATTGATTCAAAATTGTTACAAAATAATTTCATAGAGGGTGTGAAAAACACCAATAATTTATATGTTAGTGATTATTTCATGATTTTATTTTCTATTTTGTCAAAAAAAAATGTGGTTATTCTTATTTGGGGAAGATTTAGAACATTTACACTAATGTTTCCCTAATGTACCATATATATTGTTAGTTTTCATAACTACTTCTAAATATAGTACATTTATAAATATTTATATCATATTTAGTGGTGGTTAAAACCACTATTTAATATGGTATAGTTAGACAAACATAATTTCCTATATGACCATTATATTCTCTATATATAAGAACATAGATACAAAATATGCTATCCAACTAGTAAAAATTAATGGTAAAAAAAATCATTGATATTAATATACAAAAATCATTGTATAATATAAAAAAAGCTTATTAAAATAGAAAAAATATACATTATATTAATCAATAATATATAATATTAACAATTATTCACAAATTTTACTCCTAATCATAATAACTCAGTCCAAATGGGTCACGCTTCTCATAAACATCCACCCTACATCTTTTCTGTGGAGTTTGTATTTAATATATTTTAATAAAAATATGTGGCATACATATTCCAAAACATATTCATGATTTATATGTCAAGAAATCCATAAAATTATAAACAAAGTAATGATTCAAACCAAATAAATTAATTTTATAAATTCTTATTTAAAACATGAAAAAAATTATTACATAAAAGGAAGCTATATAAAATATATACATTTTATATAAACCAAAATAATACATTTTGTAAATAAATTTTACAATGGTATAATTTCTCCAACATTATAATCACAAAAAGGGAGACAAAAATTATTTATTTAATTTTTTAAAGTAACACTATTAGTCTATACTACTATAATTAAAACCCCATCATTATGGTAATTTTAAAAGATATTAAACAAAAATCTTTAACTCAAATAATTTCATTTATTGATATTGTGAATATTTCATATTAATTTAATTCATTTATATTATTATATTATATATGATGAATATAATTTTGATTGTACCATTATATAACATGAATATTTCTAGTCTCTTCATGATTACATTTTTATTGTGTTTTATTATACTATAATTTTTATAAATTTGTAGATGTTTATGTTTATAATTTTTTCCTTTTTTATTTAATATAAATCATATAATCATTTTTTATAACCAATGTGTTTCAAATGTTTTGAGTTCCAATGGTTTTTATTGCCTAATTAAAATTTATTGTTTCAAATAAATAATGTGAAGTAGGAAGAATATAAGGACCACTGAGAAGGGGGGGTTTAATCGGTGTAGATATTTTATAATGTTTTCTCTACAAATTAACCCCTAATTTTTTTAGAATTTAGATCTTGTAAACATCATAAATTAAACTTACATTTATGAAAATATAGGAATGTAAATAAGGGCATAAAATATTTTCAAGTTTTCCCTAATTTGGTAGAATATATCTTTTCCATGTCAAATCATATCGGTCCAAGGAAATTCACTATGAAAAAATGTTTATAAAAATAACCCAAATCATTTTAGGAAGTATCAGTATCCTATGAAAATATTGTACAAGATCCCACCATATATTGTTTTCTTATAATCCCAATGAAAAACAAATTATGAAAATTTTCTAAGTATCTCACAAAACACTTTTCAGAACTACTTTGTATGGATTCCCTCCCAACAATTCATCTTTTTAAATATTACACAAGATTTTTCTAATAAGACTTTATATAGTTTGCCTAAAATTAGTACATATCAGTTCAATTCACTCTATTTAGAACACCTCTATCGAGTGGACCCTTATATAATATTCTTATATTCACTACGTCTCTCAGGTACACTTACTTTTTGAACCTCTATTCAATGCCTTTTTTCTACTAATTGAATTCCTTTTTGGAAAATAAATCACTTCATCTCTTGTTCTCTCTTTCTTATATCTCTATAAAAAAAATTTCTATATTAATTTCACTTAATCATACCATATGCATACATATAATTGTACTAATAATCCCTTGATAAACTTATACATCCTTTAAAAAACATGTAGAAAGTTCAGGCTCCAAAAATATAAATTTTTTATTTTCCCTCTAAACTCAACATCATTGGATTTCCTTAAAACCTTATATATCATTCTTGATGTTCTATAAAACTCATCCTAAAAATTTTTCTTCTAACATCATAAAATATATTATATGTTGAAAAAAGTTGAATGAAAATCTCAGTATCATAATGGTAAAGTACTTAAAATCATTATGTAATATCTTTTAGAACTCCACAAACCCATTGTTCAACTAATTCATTCCAAAAAATAACTTTTATGGAACTATTCTTCAAGAATATGCTGTATCTCACCTACATTGTTTGATTTAATAAATAAATAATACTAACTATTTCAATATAAGGTTTTCTTAACAATATTTAACAGTTCAATTGAGTTCACATAAATTCTTTCATCATGATATTTTCAATGAGTTTTCATGTCTTTGTCTTAATATCCTATATACACTCAAATTTCAAAAAAGGATCGTTTGGGAAAACATATTCTAGTATAAATTATTAGAATTTTGTTTAATTAATTCATTATTCTCTAAAAAAGAATCATACATTCCTTTCTCTCCTGCAATTCTAACTTTAAAAACATATAAAATTGTTCATCTAATTGAAATAGATATCTCACTTCAGTAAAACCCATTAAATTTATTTTTTGATATCCTTTGGATTTTTTCCTCAAATGTCTTAGTCTAATCGACTTTTTAAAGATATATGATTTTTAAATTTTTATAGGAAAATTAAAAACCTCACTCTATCAGTTAGACACCATACATCTACATCTTATGTATGTTTATAAATGTTAATCTAGTAAAATTCAGTGACTTATTATTCCTCTAGAGTTACAATTAATCTTTATTTTCACTATTTACCTATTTAAAACATCAAATAAGAAAATTAATTTCATATTAATTCCTTAGTAACATCATTACATAATATAATTCAACATTTTATAGCTTGTAACATCATCACTTTACAATTAGAACGTCATACAATCAATTTTTCAATAACATTAACATACCTTTTTTTTGATAGGCTCATTATGTTAGAAATTTTACTATAATTTGAGATCATCAACTTCAAATTCACCATAACTATCTTGATCTGTGTATATAATGAAACTTCAAATTTCTATCATAATCTTTATACAAACATTTTTTTGAAAAACATCATGAGTGTTCATCTATTTATATATCTTCTCCCCTTTTGTACAAAATATTCTAGAATCATGAATAAATTAATGATGGTTGATAATTTTAAGATCAATATAGAATGTTCAAAAATGGTAATAAAAGAATCTCAAAACTTCTTATAAATAAAAAAAATATTTTACCTATAAAAAATACCCAAAAAATATTTTTTCCAAAAATACAAAGTCATTACAATAACAACTAAAAGGATCTTCGATATATACTATTGGATTTTCTAGAAAAATTATAGAAATTGTTTTTACCAAACGTATATCAAAACAAATTCTTCCCAAGGAGAGTATCTTCACACCACACTTCCAAATAAAGAAATGTTTTTTAATGAATTAAATCCCATGGGGAAAAGAATTTTTGTCTTAATGATAAAATAAACACCCCCAAATACGTTTTCTTAATAGAGACCCACACTTATCATTTATAAATATTGAAAATTTTATTTGAATATTCATTACATTAAATAAACCAATTCTTGAGGACCACATATTTATTGTGCCTTTGGAAACATGTGAACATAAAATATTATATTATATGTGTTCTACAACTTCTCCCACTTACTTCCTCATAACTAGAACCATTTTTAGACATATCACGTATAATAACTCTCAACATAACATGGCTAAAAGAAACAAATGAAAAGGTTACTATAGTTTCTATGTAAGGGTAAATAAGGGAAATAAGTAATCAAAACCTCAAAATAAGGGTGTGAGAATGATATCATAACATATGAAAATCATACCCTATATATCAAATATCAAACTATTGAGTCCTGGAAATTTTTTTGTAAATTTATAAGACCTTACTAATTAGTAAATAAAATACAATGATCCATGATATCATAAAAGTTTCATAATACATTTATATGTCGCATATTCATAAGCATAGAAAATCATTTCCTCATAAGTTCATGAATCATTTCCAAGTCTATCAGAGTGCAATGGGTTCACTCCCAAAACCATTATTGTATTTAGGTTTCACACATAATACTATCAATATAAAAAAATTACCACATTGAACTCGGTATCACCCTATTTCTAGCCTATTTATATTAGGAGATATCAATATTTTCCAAAGGAATTGGAGGGAGATATAGGTCTCACTCAACTTGTTTAATATATAACCATTTTCGTTTGTTATAATGTAACCACCATTCATGGTTATAATATAACAACCATAATATAATAAAAAACATACATATTTTTTATAAAAAGATCATAAAAATTCATCATATCAGAACCCATTAAAATAAATGGTTTCATAAACATTTCATTATAACATAACCTATGAAAAATAACAATGTCTCATAATCATTTAATCATTCCATAAAAGTATAACCCACGAAAAATAAAGTGGGTTATATAATAATAATTTCATGGTATAACCCATGGAGGATAAATGGGTTTCATAATCATATTTCCACCATAAATATAAACCATTTAGTGAAAAAATAAGAATGGTTTCCTTGGATCATATACCCATTAAAGCATATGATACATCAATTGATGTTAAATTATATGGAAAATGATTTTTAAAGATTACTTGGAGTGTTTCTTGATTAAAATAACCTTCTCACTCTAAAAAATCATTCTTAAAACATAAAACATTTTTAAAATAATTCTATAAGAAATTGAATTTAAAAACTATATAGGAAGATTTAAAAATCATTTAAAACATTTCAATATGAAGATGTCCTTTCATTAAAAATAATTATATAAATAAAAAATCACAAAACATTTGGGATATAATTTCCTATAAAAATAAAATAAGGATAATATAATTGAATAGTTAAAAAATTGGTTAGTCATGAGAGAGGGAAATATCATTCTTTTCATACACATTAAAAAATTTGCCTTTCACATTTTCTGTAAAATCCAAATGAGCAATATTTTTTTAAAATGACAGGAATATCCATTATAAAATACTTTTTAAAAGTCATACATGGGTAAAAATTTCTTTAATAAATCCTCTGGATAATTTTAAATCATTTTTTCAAAATAGTTTTATAAAACATGGACTTGAAGAAAAATTATTATAATAGGAGATGGAAATAATGTGACTTTATATTAATAACATTATTTTTGATTCTGTAGTATATAAAGAGTGGAAAATAAAGGAAAACATATATTCTTATGTAATAATACTATGAGAAGAAAATTTACTTGTTTCTTGAGAGTTAGATAATAATTTTTCATTATCAAAACCATATATGTAAACAATCCTAATAAATGATGATATTGTACCATAAAATCATTACCTCAGTGGTATCATTGAATCATAATCCTCACGAAAGAATAAAATTAAATGAAACATAAAATATCATGAGTATAAATATCTTCTTGATATTACATGTAATATTTTATCTATATACAAGTCATAAAATACGATAGTTACATAACATAACATATGTCTCAAAAAATAAAAATTGTGACAAAAATATCATACCACTTTTGTAACTTTTGGGCAGTAAACCCCATGAAAGAGATATCAAAAAATGAATATTTAAATAAAAATAATTTTGAGTTTAATAATAACAATAGAAATTATTTGGAATTATATACAGCATATAAAATAAATAGTTGGTGAATATGGAATGTGTCCCACAAAACTAAAAAAGTTAGACTGAAACCCCTTTCCTCTTTAGTAATCTTTTCAATCGTAAGACCTAAAAAATTATAACATTAAATAAAACATTAAAAATAATGAGAATAATTATATTCATGATATAACATTTAAAAGTGTAATTATATACACCACAAATAAATAAATGAGTGGTGAATTTTCATATCTCTCAAAGAAATAAAAGAGACTATAAATCTTGTACCATAAGTCTTGAATTCTTTGATACATGTTTGGACCACCCGTATAAAAAATATAAGTTTGTTATAAATATATTAAATAAAAATTCATAAATATATATATCATACCATATGTGATTTAAATATTTCCTTTTAATAGCCATTTGTTAACAATTCCTTATTAAAATCACGCTATGGGTAATAGATTTTTTATTCTTGTATGTTTTAATTTGTTATTTCAGACATATTAATTTGATCATAGTAAAATAATATCAAATATTTTATAATTGATATAAATATCACATATATATTTATAATATTTATTTATATTATTTTTTAGTAGTTAGATATATAAAAGTAAATACACCATTCATGGAGACAGTAGGTCATACATACACATGAACATTGAATACATTTTCTCGAAAAAATGAAAGAAAGAAAGGTATGTTATTTGTTTCCATTTGAGAATAATTTTTATTTAATATAAATAAATATATATTTATATATAACATATTTTTTATTTAAACCTATCCATATTACCTACCATGTAAAGAGTACGTGAAGAATGAATCACATGGCTTTACAAGATGATAGTACACCATATATGCAATTGAAGTTATCATATTCTTATAAAATGGAAGGTAATGTTGTATATTTGATATAATATTTACAGAGTATATATTCTTTATCAGTATCATATATATTTATTTAATCTTTTCTTCATTACCATCCATGTATAATATAATTGTAAAACACTTCACATCGGTTTGCGAGGTTGTAGTCTACTGTACACATGAGTGATGCTATTTTATTCCAATTGGTTTTGAGGTAATAAGGTAGACGTGGTATTTTAATTATAAGGGTTTAATAATATATTAATTATCATATATAAAAATTAAATACATCACTATATTTATCTGTGGGAGGTGTTGCTATAAAACGAATAACATCGGTTCATGAGGCAGTAGTCCAATGCACACATAAATTATTATTTGTATCACATTCGATGAAAGTGGAGATGGATTTAGGTTATTCCATAAAAATAATAAAAAATGTTGACATAGTAGATATTGGATTTATTATTTAATCATATTGTTAAAATAATAAATTATTTGGAAAAATAAATAATACAAAAACATATGTTTAATAATTTTACCTCTTCTTCAAAAGGCCTCTTTATGTATACACCAACATCTTTTATAGTAGAGATAACTAACCAAAATAAGGCCTTTAGGATTAGGGAATGTAATTAAGGATGTGATACGGTCTGGTATTGGTAGAACCATAAGTTTTTGAAGTCTAAAGAGGTGATTAGATTGGGTGGCATTTTATTAGTGAGTTGGGTGGAACACTTGTAATTATTTAAAAGAAAAATGTGTACCCTATTTATTTCACATGATAGTAGGATAAAACCGAGGAAATTTTCACATTAACTATGGTAATTAATTTTTATTGTTTTTATTAGTTATTATAGTAAAACATTAAGTTGAAATTATTTTGAAATTTAAATTATTATTTTTCCAAATATTAAATCCAATTCTCTAAATTCCACTCACTAAAGTTGAAAATTTAATTAAATTTTATCTCACACACACGATGAGAATGAGGATTTCCAAAAGAAAAATGTTCAAAATTTTAGAAAGATTTTATATAATAATTTAATATGAAAATTATTTAAATTACCTAAATTAGATTAATAGATATATAATTGTACTAATATTATTTTAATACTAAATTATATCAAGTTTAATATTTTAATTTTTTTAAAAGAAATGAAATTTTTTATTAAAAACCAATATTTTTACTATTCATCAGACAATTTAACTTCTTAGAAAATTATCAAGAATTAACCCTAACACAGTTTAGAAATTATAATATAAGAAATGAATCTGATTTTTTTGAAATAAAATTTACAAAACTTTAGAAATTTTATTTTAAAATAAGTGTGATAAATTTGACAAAATTTATTTTTAGAAAACTATAGTTTTTAAGCATAAAATTGTTTTTATTCATATATTATTTTTAAAAAATTAATAATACGAATTTTAATACATTTATTGAATATATTTATATATATATATAATTAATTAATTAAAATCATTCACTAAATGTTATTTAATTAAATTATGGTGTCAAAAAACGTTTATGTTTATAAAAATACTTTTCGCAAAAAATATTTCATCTACTTTAAAATAGAGTTTATTTTCATTTTAATTAATAGTACATCAAGTAAATAATTTTATATACATGTGTAAACCATATATTTCTATAATTTAGATTATCCTATTTATACCCATCATTACAACGGTTGGGTGATAATAATCATATTAATTAATAATATTTTAATATTATGCCACATTCTATTTTAACATAGCTTTGTATATAATGAATGATAAAGTAGGTTTTATGTGCAATCCAAGATATACTTAGTTTTTGTGTAATTCAAGATAGACATGCTATTTATTATTGCATAAAATTTAATATTATTAAATTTAATTAAATACTAATAATTCACAATATCATCAGGTGTTACATTATACCCCCATTTAAGAAATTATTTTCTTGCAATTTTACCTTATTGTTGATAAAAAGGGGTTTAACATATAAAAATACATTTGTATGAAACCCACATCATAAAAATATTGAATAAAAAATCCTCTTGAAATGATAGAATGATATAAGTTAATATTATCTAGACTAACACATAATAGGTTCCCAAATGGGATAATATATGTGGGAAGTGAAGATTTGGACATGGAAGAAAAGGTTAATGTCCAAATAATTATGAAGAGTTGTAGACATCAGTGATCACAGTAAAGTGAATGATCATTTGAAAATAAAAAACCATAAAATAAAAAGGTATGAAAATCATATTTATATGAAAAAAATGATGCTAATAAGATAAAATTTATTTATAGAATTCTTTTCTAAATGATGTATATGTTTTTATGAGAAGATATATTCACTTGATTTCATTCCATTTTATCAGAACAATATCATTATTTTGTGGTTCTTCCATCAATTTCCCTCACATCTCTTAGACTAGGTAATGAAGATGAATATTTTATATATAGATCACTATCAGCTCAAATTATCCATAATTGAATGATAATTAATTCCTCCAATATCTAGTTGAAATCATAACAAAATGGTCAGTCCATGTTATATAATTTTCATTAATCATTATATGTTGTAGAAATACATTAATAAATATAACCTCATAAAAAGTTTAGCATAAACCATTCTATAAATGGTTTACCTTTTGAACCTTCTAGAATTTAATATTTTTAAAGAAGGTCACTACATTACCCCAAATTAATTTAGAATTAATCCTCCAAATATAATTAAATATCTATTACTATTCATATGCCAAATATTTGAATTCCTTGGTCATATATTCTCTTAAATTTTGTTAAAAAATAGAATTACCCTAAAACCTCAATGAAAACAAAAATAATTCCCCATTCCTTCAATAGAAATATTGATTAATGAATACATTTCATATATCTAATTATGTTATATACTCTATAAATAATATAAGAAACCAATTTTTCAAAATATCATTTATCGTTTTTGAGGTTATAAATAATATCCAATTTACATTATCCCTATCAAACATCTCTTGAATACCAGAAACATATTAAGGGTTACATTCCCATAATCATTTGTTTTGAATAAAATATAACATTTTCGTTAAAACAGTTTTCTAGGTCATTGATACCATTTGAAATATTTTTTACAATCTATAATGAAAAATGTATAACAAACAATACTTATATATTAAATGATTCATATAATATAATTCTTGAATTTTAATGCATAAATAGTTCAATCAACCCACTTTCATCTTGAACCATTAATTAGGATTCGTCATCTTATTCCTTAATACATATTTCCTACAATATGATATATGAATCACTTCTTAAAATTCATGATCTATAATTTAAAAATGATTATTATTTCTATTATATACAATAATATTAAAAAAGACTACAACTTTTATATGAAAATCATATTATCTTCATCATCAGAAGTTCAACCATTAATCATTCAACCTTGCTAATTTTGTTCACAATCTTTCCACCCCGGACATAGAATTTCATAATTCCAATACATTCCACATTTAAAAAATTAATAAATCAATCAAACCTTAGGGATATCAATATTCAAATTGATTTTGATTAACATAACTTTTCTTTTTCATTTGGATGTTTCTTAATCCATTTCCTTCTTTCGCACACATAAAACATATTTTAATTCCATTGAGACATTCCGAGGAGTTGTTCTTCCATCCTTCATGAAATATATCAATATGAATCTTCTTTCCTCCATGGTCTCTACCACCGGAACTATATCCTTCTCTTCTTTAGTGAGTTATATATGTGGATATGGTGCATGTTTTTAATCATATATATTGATATATGATTTATAATAATGAAAATCTCCTTCAATCAAGTCATATTCCCGTTTTTCTCATCAACAAATAATCTGTCACGTTAAATGTTAATCTGATTTTTTCTAGCTCACTCTATTGACTAAAACCAAAATAATAGTGTGAGTAACAATATTCCAAGTGGGAAACCAAAAAATCATGAAAAATTACTTATATGATGTCTATATCATGACATATTATTTTTAATTCATGTCATATTAGGTTTATCCTAGGTCATTCATAATCATAATCTATTTAAATTCTTAATTATGGTTTGTATATATTTGGTGAATTTCCAAATCCTATTCCACTGGAGTGTCAAACCAACTGTGCAGCAAGGATTGATTTTATGCACCCGGTGATTATTAAGTACTGATCATTTTTCCCTTTTCAATGTTACTACACCTAGGTACCTATGTTCTAGAGACAAATCCACTTATATTATCCATACATAGATATAATTTTACAGAAACCACTTTCTCTATCATTTTAACAAAATCTAATAGATTTTCCCACATTTGGATTCATCATTAGACTTATCCTTTGTGATCTCACTAATATTTTCCTACAATAGCTTCCAAAGATTAGCTAATCCAATCCTATGATACCAAATATAGAAAACCAATTTTATTATACGTGTATATTACATATGTTAGATGAATATTTTTTACATTACAGAAACACATTCCTACTGATTAAAAAGCTATATTACATTTGTAAACATGGAAAAAAAACTAGTTCACAGGTGTTCTATATCTTCTCCAACTTAATTATTTATAACATGTACCCATATTATAAATAACAAACATAAGATCTATCATAATAACCTATGGAAATGAAACATCTAAAAGGGTGATCACAAATTCATAGTAAAAGTAATCAAGGAATATATGTAAATATAACATGAGCATAACATATGAAAATTATATCGTTCATATCAAATATAAAAATCATTAGTCATGGAATAAATATTGCATGTTTATAAAAAATGAATCATAAAAAATCAATTAACATGATCCATGAGATCATATCATTGAAAAAATAATAATAATTGGCATACACATAATCATTGAAAATCATTTCCTTAGTAGTTCAAGGATCATTTCCAAGAGTATCGTAGTGGAATTGGTTATCTCCCCAAACCATCCTAGGAGACAAGGATTAATCCCAAGATAATCATAGAGGAAAAAATTTACTTTTATAGAATAGTTTCACTCCCCAATATAGACTTATTTATCTCAAGATATATCATTATATACCCAGTCCATTAGAAGGAGATATTGGTGTCACTCATCTTGGTTATAATGTGACCACCATCCTTGGTCATAACATAACCTAAATCTCTGGTTATAATGTATGCACCATCATATAATGAATATAATATGTATCTATATCACAATATCACAAATCATTCATCATATTAGAAACCATGAAAATAAATAGAGTTTATAAAAATTTCATTCGAACATATCATGTGTAAAAGAAACAGGTTTCATAATCATTTCCACATTTTATCAAATCATTAACTGAAAAAAATGAAGTGGGTTTCATAAGAATTTTATCATGGTATAACCCCTGGGAGTTAAATGGGTTCATATACATCCTATTTTTATAAAAATAATATATTCCTGTAAATAATAAGAATGGTGTTTGTGGATAATATCAGCTATAAATCCATTGTCACATCAATGTTTGTCATCTTAAATATAAAATGATTATGAATGAATATGTGGAATGTTTCTTAAAAAAATATCCTTTACACTTTAGAAAAAAATTTCCATAAAATAAAACATTTCAAAAATCATTTTCTTTGAAAATAAATTTGTAATGTATAAAAGAATCATTAAAAAAATTTAAAAAAAATTTTAAGGAAAATATCCTTTCATTGAAAATGAATTTTGAAATTTAAATATTCATAAAATTTTTTGGAAATTTTATTTTTAAATAATCCTTGAAACATAAAAAATATATTTAAAATAACGCTTTGGTCATGATGGTGGAAAATATCATTCAAACCGTAAACATTAAACCCAATATTCCATTAACATTTTTGGTAGAAGACAATCAAGAATTGTTATTTTTTAATGAAAAAAATACTCCCTTTATAACACTTTTTAAAAGACTAAAATGAGTAAAAATGTCTTTAAAAATCATTTTTTATAAATTTAAATCATTTTTTGAAAACATTTTCTGAAAATCTTTACATTGAAGAAAAATGGGTCTACGACCGAAGACATAAATATAGTCTGTTTACATTAGAAACATTATTTTTGAATCTTGGGTACACAAAGAGATTAAGATGAAGGGAAAATACGAATTCTCATGATGTAAATATAGGATAATAAAATTAATTTGTTTTCTAAGATATGGATCATAAGGTTTCATCATTAGAATCATACACATAAACAATCCCGATAAATAATGATATTATACCATAAACGCATTGCCACTTTGGTTACATTGAATCATAAGACCCATATAAGAATAAAATTAAGTGAAATATAAAATATCATTATAATTAATAAATTCATGATATTAAAGGGGGTATTTATACACCTTATATAATAATATAGTTTTATAATATAACATATGTCTCAATGAAGAAAAATTGAGACAAAAATCCCTTTCTGTTTTGGTAACATTTGAATCATAAACCCAAATAAAGGGTGATACTAAAAGGGATACTTAAATAACAATAATTATTATTTTAATCATCATAAAATATATTCATGGGCATTATATAAACTATATAAAGGAAATAGGTGGTTGAATGGCATGTGCCTCATAGAAAAAAAAATTAGGCGAAAATCACTTAACGCTTTAGTAACATTTTAAATCCTAAGCCCTTATAAATCATGACATAAAATAAAATTTTAAATATCATGAAAAAAATAATATTAATTATATAACATGTAAAAGTGGAGTTATATACACCACACAATAGAATTGATTGGTGAATTTGCATATGTCTCTCACAAATAAATGAGAAACTAGAAATCCTTTACCTTTAGTCTTGAATTCTTTCACACACGTTCGAAAATCTGGTATAATAACAAAAATTATATTGTAAATCTGTTAAATAACCATAATTATATATATTATATCACATATTACCTTTTTATAACATTTTATTACCCATTTATTAAAAATTCCTTGTAAAACCTATCTTTTTGTTAATAACCACCTTATTTTTCATATAAGTTTTGATTTATTATTTTTGGACCTCTTGATTTTATCATGATTACATAATCTCCACATTTTAACCATGATATAAATATTATATATATTCATCATATATTTTTTTTATATCCAAAATATATAGAGATAGCAAATTAAATACACCGTTTAGAGTAATATTAGGTCTTATGTATGCATGAACATTGTTTCCATTTTCTCCATAGATCAAAAGAAATGAAGGTAAATTATGTTTTACCATTATAAAGTAATTTTTATATCATATATATATATATATATATATATTTAAACCCATATATATTAACTTCCATGTAAATAGTACTTGAAGAACAAATCAGATTGCTTCATGAGACGGTAGTCTACCATACCCACAAGTGAAGTTATCTTATTCCCATGGAATGAAATTATTGAAATATATAATATATTATAATTAAAAAATTATTAGTGTTTTTTCAATATCATGTAAATTTATTTATTATATCACGTTTACCATCTAATTAAAATATAAATCAAAAACAAATCGCATTGGTTCATGAGGCAGTTGTCCTCCACACACACGAGTCACTTCATTGTTTCCAATGGGATTGGTTGTAGGAAGTTTGATATGGTATTATAATTTCATGGTTATAATAATATATTAAATATCATATGTAAACATTAAATACATCATTATATCTAGATGTGAGAGGTGATGATGGAAAATAATTAACATCAGCTCGTGGTGTGGTAGTTCGGCGTACACACAAATGATGAATTTATATACAATTTAGTAGAAGAAGATATGGATTATAGTTGTTACATTAAGATAATAGAATAAAATTATATAGAAGATAATATTTTTATTATTTCAGCATATTTTTAAAATATTAATCGAGGTGGAATATGAAATAAAATAAATATTTATTTTTACAAATTTTACCACTTTTCCGAAAAGTCTCTCTAGGTTTACACAAAAAAGCCTTCTTATGAGTGATTAATAATCAAATAAGTCCTATATGATGTTGTGAGGTAATTAAGTATCATATTTACATAGTTATTTTCGGATCCAGTGTAATTTTCTTGTATGGAGATGAGATGATGGTGGGTGTCCTTTTATAAGTGATGTTTGTGTCACACTTGTAATGTTTGAAATGAAAATGATTGAACCACATTTTTCACATGCCACAAGGATAAAATATTGTCCATTATTAATATTTAAAAGTATTGAGGTCTGGATATTTCCATAAAATGTGTTTTAGACAGTTTTATCTGTCATTTTACACATTAAACATTTATTTTAACCCCTGGTAAACACATTTTATCCTCAACACAATAATTAATTTTTATTTTATTTTCTTATCAATTATAGTGAAAATTTAAGTTGACATTATTATATAACATAATTTATTATGATAAGAAATATATAATAAATTTTTAAAAATTAAACTTACATAAGTATAAATATTTAATTTAAATTTAATCACGAGGATGTGATGTGTATATTGTTTTCAAAAGAGAAAATGATCAAATTTTTAGAAATATTTTATATCAAAATTAAATATATAAGTTATTAGAAGGATGTGAATTATATTAATTTTTTTATATTTTTACTAATATAACTTTTAAAACAATATTAAAATAATTTTTAAGATTTTAAATTCTTTAAATGAAATGAAAATTCTTAATAAATACCAGTATTTTACATTATTCATCGAAAAAATTTAACTTCTCATAAAATTCTAAAAAAATCACCCTAATAAAAATTTTCATTTATCATTTATGAAATAAAATTTAATTTTAAAAATAAATTTTCTATAATTGGAAAAAAATTTAAATATGTGCACAAAAAGTTGCAGAAATGCTTTTTGTAAAAATATCTTTTTAAGCACAAAATTGGATTTATTCTTATCGGTTTCTTATAAAAAACAAAATATGAATGTTAAAATTTTAATTTAATATATAATATGTAAATTTCATTAAAATCATCCAAAAAATATTCTTTAAATTTATTGAGGTAAAAAATGTTTTTTGGTATAAAGATTGTTTTTCAGAAAATGATTTCATTTCTGTTCCAATTGTTTTTATTTTAATTTCTAAATTATTTTTCACCAAGGAAATAATTTAATATAATTGTTTCACCAATGTGTTTTTTTAAATTATTTAATCACGTTCATTTCCACTATTCAAAGGGATTTTTTATAACTACAGTTTTAAATAATAATATTTTAATAGTATGTTAGGTTTCGTGTAATTTAAACATTGCATATAACCCAAGGTGTAATCATTATTGCATGTAATTAAAGATAGTATAAGTGTTTCATGTAATTTTATCTATCATCATGTTATGTGTAACACCAAATATCAAAAAAAGTAAATTTATTTTAAATAATAATAATTCACAAAGTCTCTGGGTACTATATTCTCCCACTTTTTTATGATAAAATCTACAGAAATTCATAAAATATAAAGTATCGGGTTACACTTATTCTCCACATTTGAAGAAATATTCCAAATTTCATGGTAGTCAGAAACTTAAGAATTTTCTTAAGATATTTGGGGGATGAGAAAATATAGTTTCATCCTCAATTCCTCAAATCATTCCCTTGGAATAGATCTTGATAAATTCTCAGCAAGTTTCTCTTTTATTGAAATATACTCAAGAATAACATCTCCCCCAGTAAATTTTTCCTTATTAAATGATATTTAACATCAATTTTATTTAAAATAAAATGTTTAAAAAAATTACTATTAATTGAAATTTTATTATAACAAATATTATTTAATGGATTTGAAATGGTTACACTAAAATATTCCATATGTAATTTCATCCACATAATTGTTTTACCTATTTGGATCTAGAAAACCAATTCTACTTCTATTGTATTGAAGTTAATATAATATTTTTTCTTACTATTATATATCATGCTCTAATATCCCAAGAAGAAAGGTTCTTATAGATATAATTTTATATCATTATAATCATTCACTCAATCAGTATTAGTGAAATAAATAGTGGTAATCTCAATAGTTATTCTATACATTTTTTTATAATTTGATATTCTTTTAAGATAATTGACTTTTGGATTAGCTTCCATCATATTTTCTTTCTTTGTATTACTGAAATATCTTACACATCAAGAAAAAATATATACAATATATTATCTTCATTATGTAAGATATAGTGAGTTTCCAATAAACTTTTAGAAATATTTTTGATTCACAATTTTTCTAGTATTATCATTACTCATCTTTGTACCAAGTGAGTTAGGTGTATACGAATCCTTTTATTTCACCATGAAAATTATTTTTAATAACTCCATGAAATAATTTTCATGTTTGAAGATAATGTATCTTTATTTCAATAGAACATGTAAACTCATAAAGAAGATCAAATATCTAAACATTGACATCTCAAAATTTCTTTTCATTTGATTATAAAATTCAGCACAATATTTTTACCTTTCACCTATAAAATTTATATCACGACTATAAGGAATAAATCATAGGGTACCTACACACATATACTTCATATATAAGTTACTATCAAATTTTTATTTAGAAAACTGTAACTACTTACAGATATTATTAGGTTTTGAATACCGTTAATGAGGAGCATGTTCCCATATGTACCAATATTTATTCAATTTACTCACCGTGCTTCCATTTTTATTGATGTTCTTTAGATTGTGTATCTTTAGAGGGGGTGAATTTAGTACACAATAAATATTTCTATCAAAAATATATTATTTGAAATCCCTCAAATAATCAATAATGACCCATTTTATCAATATAAGTAGTATGATATATATCATAATCATTATAAATATTTCTTTTAAGATTGATTAGGTATCAGATGGAATAAATATATGTATATATATATATATATAATATTTTTGAATCCTTTGAAATCAATTAACTTGATTAAAATATTATATAAACACAAATTAAGATATATTAATAGTGTATAATTTTGGTTTATAGTTAAAATTGTTTTTAATTTTAAAGTGAAAATGAATTAAAACAAAATAAACAACACACAACAGAAAAGTGAATAAAAGAGGTTCATTCTCAAGTCGTGACATATTCCACTACACTTGGTGATCACCCACCACCATGTAGTTTATAAAATATAAACATATGATACACAACAAGGATTGAGTTTTACAAGAGATAATATTTTTCAAGTCACACACGACCTCTTCCATAGTTATTTGTGGGAGTAAAGATTAATAGGACACACAAGGACCTATGCCACTCTTATTCATGGGGATAAATGAGATGAAAGTTTGGGAAGATATCTTGCGTCTTCAAGTTTAATAAAGGAGACAAAGTGAAAATTTAAATAGAATATAGCACACAATGCTCAAATGATATAAAATATAAATAGGAATGAGAAATATTAGAGTATAGAGTTTAGAGATGCTCAGTTTATTTCAATGTAGCTTCTGACTCGTGATTTGGATCAAGATTGAATCTTGAGTTGAGTCCTCTTGAAATCTTCAGAAAAATAGACTTTCACATACTCCCGATTTCTGACTTGAAGAAGGCATTTAATGAGATAATATTGTTTGTCTTTCTTATCGAGGGTTATCAATAAGTAAAATCTTTTCATTTTCAATAGGTTTAACTCGATATGATTTGGTAGTTCAGTGTTCCACAGTATCTCTTGCAAGTGTTGTCTCATTTTTTAACATATACTGTATTAAACTTTTATCTTCAATATCATCAAGCATAATATATAGTGCTTCTTCTTCATACTTCTTGTTCTATCATACTTTATTATGGACATTTAGAGAAAAATCATTTAAATAATAAATAAAATTAACTTCAGTAAATAAAGTCATTATAATTATATAATTCAAAAAAAATAATGTAATATAAACACTGATGGTGTATTTATCTCTGGCGTTGTCTCAAGTTTTGGTGGTGTAACACTAGTAGTCTAATATTGATGGTACATTTCTCTACTGGTATGATGTTCATTCAGTGTCTTAGACTTAACCAAATTTACAGAAAGTTGGAGGTGTCTCTAGTAGCGGTGTATGGTATAGCAGGGTCTTAAACATAGGAAAAATTTCAATGTCAGTGGGATAAGTCTGACGGTGTGACATGTATAACGTCTCATCTAGAATAATATCATATTTATCCAAAATTATGCCCTTGCCGCATAACATTCAAATGGTGTATATATCAATGGTGTCTTATACCCAGTCAATTCTTTTGCCTAATGGTTAGAGTCTGACGGTGTCATGTCCTGGTGGTATATTAGATGTAGAGAATAATTTTACTAGTAGTGTATGAGGACCAAAAGTGTCTCATACTTATAATGATTTATCACTTATTCTTAGAATACAAATTTCTTACAGGAAAACAAGGAATTTATTAGAAATATTAAAAACATGATTTTTTGAATCATTAAAACTAGGAGGTCAAAAATCTCACCCTTTTGATGATCACAAATCATGGAATAAAAATAATATAATAAATGTAAAAACCAGTTATTGAAGGCATTTGAGAAGAGTAAAGAATAATTTATCATTCATAGTATATGTAGATGAAATTTGAGATACAATAAGAAAATATAATAAAAGTTAAATACATAGTCTAATGAAAATTTAATACAAATAACATCAAATATAAAGATAATAATGTATCAAAATTAAAGTAAAAAAGTAAGAAAAGGGAAATAAGGGAGAGTAAAAAATTTATAAAAGTTTGTATTCCATCAAAAAATATCCCTCTTTTGGGATTATAAAAATGGTAAAAAAATAAAATTATGTGATGTGGAATGGGATATAACAAGAAGAAAAAAATCATAATAATAATTAAGAAGATATTTAGAGGGATGGTCAAAATGTTTTTGCATGAAAGATCCCATCAGGGACATTAGAGTCTAGTCTAAGAAATGAAAACTTTCAAACAATGGAAGAAGGGTATAACAATTCTTTACCTTTATTATAAGTTTTGGGAGTATAATATAAATACATAAGAATAGTTGTCGGTATTGTGGAAGAAGCTGATGTACTGGAAGAAGGTAAATCACTATAGATAATTGGTCACAATTGTCTGAATTACTCAATAGGAGTCATGGGAAAATGTTGAATTCGAGGAGGTAATGGTGAAAAATGTGTTGTGAAAAAAATAAAAAAAAATAATGTGGATGAGGTGAAAGGTACACGGGTACAACATTGAGTCCAGAAAAGGTTGAAGGAATAGGAAAGGAATCTGGAGTTACATATGTAGTAGTTTAACATTAAATAATTCTTAAAAATATTTATAATATCCATAATAATATTTCCTCATTTCCCATTGATGTATTGAAATCATTCTTGTTCTCCATGAAGGATTGAAAAAAATAGTTAGATCCTAAATTTTCATAACGTTTTCTCGGAATGCTTGAGTGACCAGGACAAATCTCAAATTCTAAACCTATTATTTAAAATGTGAATCCAGAGCATGTTTAGTATAGATTCTCATGAGATAGAACCTGGTAGATATAGTAACAGTCTCTCTGTCAACATTAATATCCTTGGAGTTTTGGTTGATGATCATGTGATCATGCTCAGTACCTTGTTCAAACTTTCTAAGAATTTTTCAAAGAAGTATGTGTTCTCCACTAGAAGGACCACTCTAGGTAGCTGAAAATTCATCTCTAATTGTGGAATGGATGAAACCAACATCACTAACTAGAGGAGGAGTATCCACAGTAAGAGATGTATCTAAGGAAGTATCTCCAATAAATTTATTAATACTGTATAAAGAATCTCAAAACTCATATTTCATTTCCTTAACCAACGATTTAAGATAATTCCACTAATTTCCAATTTTAATATTTTTAATTTCCATAGCCTGAATGTGAAGCATCATTTTTGGTTGTACATTCATAATAACCAAAATAAATAAATAAATTTCATTTGTTTCACTAAACACTTTCAAAATAGGCATTTGAGATTGTACACACCTTTGGAACATAGCCATTAGCCTTTTACTAAAAAATTTTAAATCATTTTGAGTGAAAATATCAAAGGGAACAACTAAGGTAGATAGAGGAGGTTCATATACAGGTTTTCAATCCAAAAAAACATCTCATGTAGTCCTTCAATATCAACCTGATCTATCAAGTACCCCTTAAGATCACATTCAAAATTTATTTCATATTTATCAATCCTTGGAGGGCTCCTTGAAATAGGAGAAAACATGTCTCACACCTCTTCTATAGGATCAACCAAACTCCTAGAAATAGAAATAGTGGTAGAAGGAACCGCACTAGAAGAAACAATTCATACTCCTTGATTCCTCTGATTTTTCAAACTCTAAGCAGCCTCGGTGAGTCCAACACTAACAGGATCGACTTCAAACTGAGTATCAACATAGGGTACATCATTCATCGCAACATCTATATGAGCACAAATTAGTGGACTCACCTTTCAAATTTTCTTTCAAATGGGACTTATGAACATTAACCAGAAGTTCATTTCCAAACTCTTCTTTAATCATCTCCTTTTTATCTTTATCAGCTACATGTTGTTCAACAGTAGCTATAACACTCATCTGCTCAGCAAAATTAGAATCTCAAACACATTGTCCTTTAGAAATTCAACTCTCTTCAAAAAGATCTAAACATGGAGCTTTGTGAAGAGTTTCCACTAATTGGTAATGCTCCCCACTCCAAAAATTCATCTTTATTCTCATAAGGTATTTCTACATATTTCCTCTTGATTTGAACTCTTTCATAATTAGGGTCAGAATCACTTTCTTCATCACCTCCATCATTTATAGCCACTTTTTCATTACCATATTTTTCATCATTTTCTTCTTCATCATAATTATCATCATCATCAGCTTCAGTTGACATAGAACTTCTATAATGATATTTTCTAGAGATCTCAATCACTACATCATCACTTTTGATGATTTCTTGTTTCCCTGGAAGCCTCTTACGTTGACTTGGAGCTTTGTAGGTGACATAATATGCTTTAGGAGATAGATCAGTATCACTCTTTTCATAAATAGATTGATCCATTTCTTATTCTTCAATAGAATCTTCTTTCTCTTCATTAGAGTAGTACACTACCTCATCGGGTTCAAAATTAGGATCAAATTCATCTTTAGGACAACAATGATGATCAATTGGATTATAATCTGTATAAAATTTCTCAGAATCTCCAACCCATTGCCTCTTTTGTGGGTTCTAAGTTATCTTCATTCTAGATAATGTGACACTTGTTATGTAGAAACCACCACAATAAACCACATTCACATCATCATCTGGATCTAGGACCTTGGATTTGAACATTGCAGAAATTATCTTAGGGTAGATCAATGAATTTTATCTGGAAGAAGGTTTCACCATCTCACACTTATCCACCATTAAATATCTACAGTGATTAATCTTGTGGCTTCTAACATATGAAATAGGATACAAACATCCTGGTATCATAGAGTTTAAAAATCTCCCTTCCTTAGGAAATGTATTTTTTTTAAGAACTTAAATAACAACCTACATTCCCCATCTAATTCTGGGGAAAATGGGTCTCCTTGTTGTTCCATATACTATTAGCACAACAAGGGAATATTTATAAATGAACAAGTCATTGGATTCTAGAATTATCTCTTGATACTCATCAAAAACTCTATCATGAGTTACTATTAAACGCTTAGCCCATTTTCTTGTAGAAAACCCAAAAACATATCCTTTGACATTACTTCTAACCCAATCTACATGAACATTATTAAATGATAACTCTATATTTTTATAAAACTCATGAACCAACATCGGGTAGAAAGACCTTTTATTTTACGAAAACCAATATAACAAACCATGTTTTTGAAGAACCTTGAGTATTAGGGATTTTCATAATAACATCCATTTCGAGAGTACTTCCTTTTCTAATACCACAATATGGTTAGAAAACTTTAGGTTAACTGGAGAAGTTGGAGCATGAACACAGGATTTCTTTATCCACTTCATTTTGGATATATAATTTAATGGAGAAGACAAAACTATTTTCTCCATTCTCAGCATATATATCAGATTCACTAATTCGTTCTAAGTTAAGGTGAATTTCTAAAATGAAGAAGGAAATGTTTTGTGCTTGACCCAAGAAAGTTACACAAATATAGCATGGGGATAAAGAATTTTTGGGATAACACTTTTGTAGTATTTATATAATTTTTTATATTAGATATTTTATAATCAAATTTATACAAGAAATCAAAATCAAAATTGAGATAAAGATAAGCATCATGTTTTTGTAAAATAAATTAACTAGAAAAATAAACCATAGGTATGTAATATCATGAAATAGAAAAAATTTCACAGAAAAATTGAATCAATGGTACAAAAATCAATGGTATGAAAATAAGTGGAAGAAAACCAACTTTATGACAACCAATGGTATGAAAACCATCGATATGACAACCAATGGTATGAAAACCAATTGTATGACCACAAATAGTATGAGAAAAAGCAGTATGAAAACCAACAATATAACTTAACAGAAATTTATCATTCCAAATTCATGGTTGATATAATTCAGTTTCTAAGAATTCAAAGTTTTAGTAAATAAGTCACCTAACTATTTCTTAGTCCCAATAAATTCAATACTAATTTCTCCCTTTTAAAAATTATATCTCAAAATGTGATATCTTATATCAATGTGTTTTGTTATGGAAAGAGAAATCAGAGTTTTAGATATATTTACCTCACTTTTATTTTCATAATTTATAGGTACATGTTGAAATTGATATCCATAGTCTAGTAAAGTGTGTTCCATTCCCAAATTTTTTACACAAAAACAACCTTCAAGTATGCATTCATATTTAGTTCTAGAAAACGTAATAGAATTTTTCTTTTTTACTTCACCATGAAACTGGAGACATGCCTAAAAAGTGACATGTTCTAGAGGTTATTTTTTTATATAACTTAAATCCACTAGAATCATCATCATAATAACTAACAAAATTAAATAAATTTCTTCTAGGGTAAAATAATCCCATGTTTTTTATATAATTGAGGTATTTAAAATTCATTTAACAATAACCAGATGTGAATCCTTTGGATTTTCTTGAAAATAATCACATATACAAACACTAATCATAATGTCTAGTAATCTAGTAATTATGTACAGAATAGTTCCAATCATACTTTTGTAACTGGTTTAATCCACCAGTTTCCGAGTTTCATGAAGATCCAATTTACAGGTGGCAATCATAAGAGTATCACTAATATTTGTGTTATGAAGAATACTAGTTTTTAAAAGATCTTTTGAATATTTAATTTGGTTCAAAATAATTCATTCATTATTTAAAAAAAATATAAAATCCAATAAAGAACTTTATTTCACCCATTTAAATCACATCAAATTAATTTTTCATTATTTTAGAAAAATTATTACAAATAGATTTTTTTTTCGAATATCCAGAAATAATATCATTAACACAAATTTGTAATACTAATGAATCATTTGAAAATAGTTTAATAACAAGGTTGGGATTAGGGATTCATTTTAAAAAAACCTTTTGAAATAATAAAATTGATAAGCATATCATACCATTCTCTTGGAGCATATAATAAACCATAAAAAGCATTGGTAAATTTATAAACGTGATTAGGAAAATGAAGATCTTTTAAAACAGGTTTTGTTCTACAAAAATTATCCTCAACTATAAATACATATATGAATTCTCTCTTGACATCCATTTGATAAATTTTCAAATATATATGAGTTTAATATGAAATTATTTTTATAATGGACTCATGTTTAGCTACAGGAGAGAAGGATTTATTCATATTCAATTCCATCGGCTTGAATGTAACTTTGTGAAACTAATCAAAATTTGATTCTAAATTTATTTCCTCACTCATCAACTATATTCCCAAATAACCTTTTAGTGACAACAGTAAACATTTACTTGGTTATATATACAAGTTCTCACAAACTATTTCCATCAACCTGATTTATCTCTTCTTGTGTTGATATTACCCAGAATTCATAATTTATTTTTTTTATTGACGTTCATAGGTTCAAGATGAGACAAGAAATTTTTATGTTCATCATTATTTCTAACAAAATCTCTAGTTAGGGTTACTTTATCTAGATATCCTAAAAAATCATCCAATGGATGGTTATTAAGAGCTATAATTCTTCTTAAGAATATATGGCTGGTTAGTTCTGTATTTTCTGGTAGAATTTCTAGATATTCTTCTAAACAAGATGATTTTTTTTAGTTATATAGAAAAAGATAAAGGATTGGAATTTATATTTAGAGAATATATGTTATAATAAAGGTTTACAAAATATTTCATAGTCTCATGTGGATATATTTTATCAAAATTGACATGAACTGATTCTCCCACAGTCTTGGTCTTTTTACTAAAAACACTATAGGCTTTTCTAGATTGTGAGTTACAAAGATATATTCCTTCATCACATTTGGAGACAAATTTTCCAAGATTATATTTAGTTTTAAGGATAAAGACTTTGCATCCAAAAAAACTAATGTAATTAACCTTAGGATTCCTATTATTATACAACTCAAAAGTGAATTCTTAAGAATATGACTAATCAAAACTCTATGGATGAGGTAAAAGGATGTATTCAAAACTCTTTCCCATAAAATAGATACATAGTTAATACTCATTTTACATGGTCTAGCCTATAAATATTAAATTTCTACTACTTCTTTCAGCAACTCCATTCTTCTAGTGTTTCCTATAATAAGAGAATTTATTATTTTAGAAATATTTGGAGTAAAAGGTTTCCAAATATTGATTATAAAACTCATGGTAATGATCACTACTTATGTTATTAATCCTAAGTCAACTAAGATACTCTATTGACTTAGCATACTTTGTAAAATATGATCGGGCTTCACCTTTGGGAGATATAAAGTATAACTAAGTATATCTAGAAAAATAATCTACAAGAACATAAGAATAGTTCTTCCCATTAACACTAAAAAGTCTAGATGGTAAAAAAAATCAATGTAAACCAAGTGAAGAGGTTGAGAATTTGACACTTCTTTCTTTAGTTTAAAAAAAATGTGTTGTTTCCATTTTGTAAAGGGGTTATTGTAACATCCCAAGTAAACAAAAAATATGAAATTTTCATATTTAATAAAATTTGTGAATTAAATATTAATTTTTCATTAAAGGGATACTATGTTCTATGGCATACCTGACACGCAATAATGGGTTTATCTGAAATATTATGTTTTACACAAGTCTTAGTCATACTGAGAAAAATAATAATAATATTATATTATTATTTTAAATGGAAGTTATGGACTTGAAATTCTATTGATGAGAATGAACAGAACTAATCCTATTTTGATTATACATGTTTTTGTAATGTCTTTATATTTATCCAATAAATTTTAGAGTTTAAAATAAGAACAAATGTGATTTTAAGCATGAAATACTATAATATTTTTAAAAGATAGTTTTACCACCATTTGATGGTAAACCCTTTTTAAATCTAGTTTTTGTAACTTTTATATGTTCCATTTGAAAAAATAAAATTTTTCTTTGAAATGGCACAGCAAATTTTACTTTTGGTAAATTTTTGGTATTTTTCTAATGAAGTTCATTTATTAATAAATAGGGAAAAATACTCTATTTTATGTCAACACTCTCGTTTCATATAATTTATTTATATGATATATTCTTCATTTAATAGGTTTTAAAGTTTAATTAGCTTATATTTTTATCAATTAATCCAATTTTGTCCATTTCAGGTAATTTTACTTTTAAAATTAACATAAACCCATGTCAATATTTTCGTAGTTTTTACTTCTTAAAAACACGCTTTTTGTTTTTGACAACGTGAATTAAATTTAAATTAATTTTTGAATCTTCTGTGTTTTGAATTTTTAAAAATGGATTAAATATTTGGAAACAAGAGGTCCAAATTTTTTACATAGGTAACTTTTATTTGTAGATATTATGAATATTAGATTCAGTAAATATTTTATTTACCATGGTTAAAGGGTAAATCTGGTAAATAACGATAAAAAATAATATTATAATAATATTAAATTACTTTAACACATGTTATTACACTATTGGATAAGATATGCTTGACTATGGGGATCCTTGGGTCGATTTTAGGACCCAATGGAGCCACTTCTGTGTGAAAGTGACATTTAATTACTTTTTATTTAAAGTTATGGAAAATATAATGTAATCAAGCATATTTTACTAAAACAATTTTAATATGGGGTTATATAAGTGATCGCTTGGAATAAAAATAGTTATTAGAAATCTAAAAATACTTCTTACATCATTGTATTTTATTTATAATTTATAGACATTAAATAAATAAGTTTATTTATAACACAATTGTGATTTATTCAAGACCTTATTAATGAATGTTTTAAATAAATTAGATTATAGAAATTAAAATAAATTTAATTTAAACTTTTTATTCCATACCATAATTTTATTGATGATTATGACTTTTTATATATAAATTAATGCTTTTGTTTCAAATGAATCAAGCTGATATGAATTTTCAAAAAGTCATGATATGAATTGTATAAATATTGACATAAATGAGTTTTTATATAAATTAATTTTTTATTAAATGATATAATATTCCTAAAAATCTATTATTCATCCAAAAGACATATATGATGTTAAAATTTTCATTAATGATCCATTTTTTAGTTGCATGGAATTTTATAGTAATTATGGTAACTATATACTATGAATATAAAAGAAGGCATGGCAGACGTTAAGTTAGATAACTCAGTGTTATTTCTAAAATATAAAGTTAATTTTAGGATCGAAACTTTTCTAAAATCAATTAGATAGGAGTATTTCGACCCATCCACATATGATCTTAAAAAGATTTCACTACCGTGTAATTATAATTCGAAAATCAGTCAATAATAAAATAATACTTTCAAACATTCCTAAAGTGCCCCTTCTCCCTCTAATAAAATGACACCACCTCTAACCATTACTCACAGCTCGCAATCCCCTTTAATCATCCAAACTCTGCCCAAATAAGACCCCAACATCCCTCTATTTCTCCTATAATCATTCTCATAGGAATAATGAATTCAATAAAACTCTTAGGCTCAAATCAAAATAAGTTACCTAATTTGAGGTAACGTCTTCTCTCAAGGTCATTTCCATTAGTTTTCCTTATCCACTCCCACGACTCTTATTATTCAATGTTAACATTAAAAAACTAGTATCCTCAGTATAATAGTTTGTTTTATGATAAGGATTTTAACTACACTTATACATGCCTTCGTCAAATGGGTATATAACATATTGTTTCTGTGGATGGCGAAATACTTCCTCACGAAATGATGATTGTTCAGTCTTCTCATACTACCTCTCATAATGGTCATTGTGATGAAATTTTAATTATATATGATATTTATGAAATTAATTTTATCTATATTATTCTTTAATTATTATTTATAACAAACCTTTTTTCTTTTCATGTTGTATAAATATGAAAACTTCATTTGAGGAAATGCAGACTACCTCCCCCTCAAAGTGATATGACTCAATCATGATATACATGGAATGTATAAAGGATGGAATTAATGTACATATATATCATATATAACATATATATTATACTGGAATTATGATATACCTATGTATCATTTAATTTTCATTCTTTTAAATATGAAAAAAATAAAGTAGTGTTCATGAGGATGTACGACTTACCATCTCCATGAACGCTGCATTTCATTTCTTATATCCAAATGATATTTACTATTGTAAAAAATATTTATAGGATATATATGATATATAGGATATCTAAATCATGAATATAATTATAGAGATAATTTATTTTTTACAACATTAACAATTTATAATTACAACAAGTTCATTTTTTACACTAGTTCTGAACATCGAAAAAATGTCCAATATAAACGTAAATAATAAACTAATTATAATAGAAAGGTAATAGGTAATATAAATGAAAAAATAAACATGAAAAATGTTGTAAATCATGTTTAAATTAACTTATGTTTATTATTCTTAAAGAACAAGGAACATATGAGTCAAATCGTACATGAGGTAAGGGACTTTGTCTCAATATCCTTTCATTTAATAATATTTTGAAAATATACACCTCCTTCATTTAAACAGTGTATAATAAAACTATTTTCACTCTTAATTCCATTCAATGGGAATCTTTTATCTACAAATCATTTTACTAAATGACAAAATTAATTTTTTTTCATTTGTGGTGACAATGTCTTCTTCAGCGTTGTAATCATTTTTTGGCTTCCTCTATAAGCCATACTATTTTTAAAAGGAAAATAAATCCCTTATTCCATTTTTTGGTGTTTTGGTATTGAAAATGGTTTTTGAAATGGATTGCATATTTCAATATCTTTTAATTATTTCTTTTGATTTAAAATGAAATATAATTTGTAAAATGTTGATATTTACAATATTTTGTGTGTTATGATTATATAATGGTACTTGGAAACTAGATGGGTGGTAAAGTGATAAACCAATGATTGTGGTTACATGATTAACCAAATGACTAGTGGTTCTATGATAAACCAAATAAGGTTGGTTACATTATAACCTCCAATGCATTGTGTATGGAATTCGTTTGTATGGCTATTCTATTTGTAATAATTATTTGTGGATTTCGACCATCTGGTTATTCCATTTAACTTTGATTTGGTACCAATTTTACCTATTAAATGTTATGTTGTTCTTTAAATGGGTTTTATGGTAATAGTTTGGTTAAAAAAGGGTAAGCAAGGAGCTTTTTTTTAGTGAAGAGTATTTACTAATTCATAAAGGTGAAAAGAATTACTTGTGATAATGTTTCTATGGTTTACATGTTGTTTTGAAAAAATAATAGTTTTTCTTCTTTGTGTATCCCCTTCTGAGATTTTTATGCTCATCCCTAGGTTTTGATATGTTTTTCATATGACTTAATGTGGAATATAGTCAAGAATGGGATCAAGGAAAATCCATTCAATTTAAAACATTGAAATAAACTTGTTTCTTTTCTTTTATGATTTTTTATTTTATAAAAAAATAGATAATGAGTAGAAGTGTCTACATGTAATATTAAAGTTGTTATGTATAATTAATGACCTAATTTTCTAAATCTATAAATCTGAAAAGATCCTCAATGTGAATTATTAGTTTAATTCAATATTGTGTAATGTTTAAGGCTGAGGCATTATATTTGGTATCAGAGGTCGGTTTAGATAACTTTTGAAGCTATAATTTAGTTACAAGAATATCCATAAATGATTTTGACATTATGGTCAAATTGAAATGATGAAGAATTTTAATATTACAAGGTTTTTTCGTAAAAGATATTTGTTTTAGAATGGTTTTCCATAGAGAAAAATGGAAGTAGTGTTGGGAAGGCAAGAAATGGAGAATAACCTTCCAAATCAGCTTCCTGAGATGGTTGGAATTGGAACTGAAAGGTTTTTTGTAGTAATGGTGCAGTTGAATCAGGGTGTAAGTGGTGGTGTTATAAATGCATGAGATCAACCAAATAAATCCTAGAGAAACATCTCTATGGTGGATAATTTCATTGAGAAACATATCCCATCATTTATAGGATTATCTGAACTTGTTCAAGCTGAAGGGTGGATCAAAGCACTAGTATTTTTGATATCGTGGGTTATACAGACAATCAAATGGTTATTCTTGTTGTTTATCTGTTTTAAGGAGAATAGTTTCAATGGTGGTTGATGGTTAAATGTTTCAGGGATAGTGAGAATATTGACGCTCTTGGATGGGAGTAATTCAAAGGTATGTTTCCTGATAAATTTTTTCTTAAGGTGGTTTGACTTTGGATGGGAAAACATTCTTGGAATTGATTTAGGAGGTTGACTGAGTGGATGATTATGAAGAAAATTTCACCCGATTAGAAAGTTATTCTCTATATATCATCCACATCTTGATATTAAGATAATATGATTTCACTAAGGACTAATGCTGCAATATTGAATATAATTGTCCTGTCATGAATTCAAAATCTATGAGAAACTTGTTAGATGTGTCGAGATGGTATAAATGGAGTTTTATGATGATCAGGTGTTCTATAAGAGTAATAAAAATAATAGGTCTAGTTTCTAGTCAAAGGGAATGTGTTCGTCAATGTATCATGGAGGTAATAAAATTAAATTTCCATCTTTTGAGAAGTGTGGTAAAAACAATCCAAGAGAATTTCCTTCAAAATCCTGAAAGTGCTTCAATTGTTGTAAGACTGGTCATATTTCATGTAACTATAAGGAATCTAATCAAGCTGGCAATGAAAATCTAGTGGCAAGATGTTTTAGAAGTAATGAGTTTGGGAATTAGGACAATAAGTATCCAAAGTTGATTTCCCAGGGCGGAAACCAGCCATATCAAAAAATGGGTGGGTAAAATCTATTACTACCACTACAGTTGGTGTGGTAGAATCAAATGAAGTGGTATCAGATACTTGTTTTTGTTTTTTCATATTATTCCCAAGAATATTTTTATTTAGGTTGTACACATTCTTTCATTTCTGATTTTTTTACATAAATTTGGAATTCCACCTCAAGAAATGAATCTAGAACTGATGGTAAAATCAACTAGTGTAAATGTTGAGGTAAAAATTTATAAGAATATTCCTATCCTTATTTGTGGAAATAATTTACCTGTGAACCTTGTTATTTCCCTCTAGTAGAGTTTGATTTTATTTTGGAAATGGATTGGATTTATGTTTACCATACTATTATTCACTTTAAAGCTAAATAGGTTTCTTTATAGAAATACTTTCAATTTGTGTACAAGAAAGAATCCTTATCACTGATTACATATTAGTAAGTTGGAAATCTAGTAAAATATGCAAATGAATGTTATAGTGAAAATATTTCTAAAAACAACATAACTATCCAGATTATTGATACGCTAATAGTAAATGAGTATCTTCATGTTTTCCTGATGAGATACCTGGTATTATACATTATCTGGAAGTTGAATTTAATTTTGACATCATTCTTGATGCTAAGACAATTTCAAAAACCCCTTATTGAATGGCTCAAATTGAAAATTTAGAGTTAAATGAACAGTTGATAGAATTGTTAGATAAAGGTTTCATTCTACCTAACACATCACCATGGGTTTCTCTAGTCCTTTATGTTAAAAAGAAAGATGGTTCAATGAGACTTGGAATTTATTATAGATCCTTGAATAATATAACTATTAATAACAAGTATCCTTTGGCTTATATAATTGATTTGTTTGATCATATCTAGGGAGATCATTATTTTTCGATGATTTACTTGAGGTCAGAGTTCCATCAGTTGAATGTAAAGGAATCAAATATTCTAAAGACCACGTTTTGTAATAGATATGTCCATTATGATTTTGTAGTTATGCCTTTTCAATTATCATACACACCTACAGTACTCATGGATATTATGAATAAAATTTTCCGTGAGTTCTTTGATATGTTTGTGGTTGTGTTTATTGATGAAATTTTAGTATATATCAAAAGTAAATCGGAAAACGTAATCTATTTAAGGGTGGTCTTTCAAACATTAAAAAAATATATTATATTGGAAATTCACCAAGTGAGAATTTTGGTTTCAACAAATTTCATTTTGTGGTCACATTGTATCAAAAAAATGGCATAATTATTAGTCCTGCTGAAACAAAAGTTGTTGAAGAATAGCCAAGACCCTAAAATAACTGAGATTCATAGTATTCATGGTTTATAAGTCTATTAGAGAAGGTTTATTGATCATTTTTCACATTTATCTAGACCATTGACTAGGATAACTCGAAAAGTTGTTATGTTCATCTGGAAAAAAAAATAATGACTTTTTTCAGAAATTTAAAACAAGATTAATGAATGCTCCAGTTTTGGAATTACCTTCCAGAGATGGTGAATTTGTTATCTACATTGATGCTTCATTGAAAGGACTTGATTGTGTCATAATGTTGAATGGTTAAGTAATTTCTTATGTTTTATTTTAGTTGAAACCTCATGAGTAAAATTAACCTACACATGATTTGTAATTAGCTGTTATTGTTTTCACTTTAATAATTTAAAGGAATCATCTGTATGGAGTGGAATGTGAAATATATACAAACCAAAAAAAGTTTGAAGTATATATTCACTCAAAAATAGTTGTACATGAGATAGAAAAGGTGGATGGAATTAATAAAGGGTTACGATTTCAAGATTCATTGCCATCCAAGAAAACCCAATAAACTGACAGATGATTTGATTAAAAAAAATAAGTCTACATTAACAATGTTACATTTGGAGCAATATCCTTTGATTGAAGATATGATTAAATTAGGCATAGAATTTGTTGGTAAGAAAATTCCTTAGTTTTGTTTCAGGTTTTAGGGAAAACATCTCTCTAAGACATAATTATGCAAGCACAGAAAGAAGATAGTGAGTTCCAGATAAAGGTAGAGTTTGATCAGAAGGGTATGTTTTCTAAATTTAACATTGATAATGATTGTATTTTGAGATTTGGGAAGAGATTATGTGTGCCTTGTGATTAACAGTTGAAGAAAGAGTATTTATGTGAAGCTCATAGTTCTTTTTTTCAGTTCATTCCAGCATTAATAAGATATAAAGATATCATTGGATGTATTACTAGAGGGATGTAATGAAAAGAGATATTGTTGACTTTACTGTGAAGTGTCTGACTTTCCAATAGGTAAAAGTAGATAAGAAGATACTGAAAGGGATGCTTTATCCTTTACTAGTGCCAGAGTGGAAATGGAAAAATAAATCCATGGAGTTTGTTGTGGATTACTGATGACATCTCAAGGTAATAATGAAATCTATGTTATTGTTGATCCATTGACAAAATCTACTCGTTTCCTTCCTATTTGAGATACAATATATCTAGATCAACTTTTTCATTTGTATGTTGAAGAGATATTCAGGTTGAAGTGAGTTCCCCTCTATAGTATATATGATCGTGATCCCAGGATTGCTTATAAGTTTTTGAAAGGCCTTCAGAAGTTATTGGGTACTGAATTAAATTTTAGTACATATTTTCATCCTTAATCAAGTGGGTGGTTAGAATGAACAATTCAAATATTGGATGATATGCTACGTGCTTCCTCAATGGATTACTAGGGATGTCTGGAACAAAATCTTTATATTTTTTAGATTTCATGAAATAAAAATTTTCATTCTAGTGTACAGTTGGCTCCATTTGAGGCATTATATGGAAAGCGGTGTCGAACTCCAGCTTTTTGGGGATGAAGTAGTTGAAATGAAACTGATGGGACCATAATTGGTTGAAGAAATGGCAGTGAAAGTTTAGTTGATACAAGAATGCATGAGGATAGCTTAGAGCAGGAACAAAATTTAAGAGGATAACCAATAGAAGGATATTTCTTTCAAGGTAGGTGTTCATTTCTTTCTAAAAGTTTCTCCATGGAAAAGTTTGATGTGTTTTGGTAATAAGGGAAAAATGATTCTGAGGTTCAATAGACCCTATGAAATCTTGAACAAAGTTAGATCAGTTGCCTACAGAGTGTATTTACATCCAATTTTATCCTAGGTACACGATTTTTTTTCATCTTTCAATGTTCAAAAAGTATATTCTAGATCCATCTCATGTTTTGAGTCCAGAAGTAGTTTAGTAGGAAAAGAATATTTCTAGTGAGGAATAGCCAATACATATTTTTAAATGTAGAGAGAAAGTGTTGTGGAATAATTTAATACATCAGGTAAATATTTTGGGTAAAAACCTATGATTGAAGAGCCAACGTGGAAATATGAAAATTCTATAAGGGATAAATACCTCCACTTATTTGATAAGTGAATAAAAATTGTGAGGATGCAATTTCCAAAAGGGGGAAAGATGTAACATCCTAGGTAAATAAAGAATATGAAATTTTCATATTTATTAACATGTATAAATTAAATATTAATTTTAATTTAATGGGGATTCCATGTTTAATGGCGTACCCAACATGCAACAATGTGTTTGTCTGAAATCTTATATTGCACACAAGGTTGAGTCATACTAAGAAAAATAATAATAACATAATATAATTATTTTAAATGATAGTTAACGTCTAGAAGTTCTATTAAAAAGAATGAAAATAACAAACTATAGTATGATTATACAATTTTTTTTAATTTCATTACATTTATCCAAAAAAATTAGAGGCTTAAAATAAGAACGAATCTGATTTTAAGCATGAAATACTCTAATATTTTTTAAAGGTAGATTTACCAAATTTTAAAGGTGAACCATTTTTAAATATATTTTTTAACTATAATATGTTATATTTGAAAAATTAAACATCTTATTTAGAAGTGGGACACCAAAATTTACTCTGGCTAAATTTTTGGTATTTTTCTAATATAGTTTATTTTTTAATGAATAGTGAAAAATACTGCATTTTAATTCATACCTGTCTTTTAATATAATTTTTTTATATAATTATATTTTACTTTTATTTGGTTTTAATGTGTAATTAGATTATATTTTTATCATTTAATCTATTTTTTGGTCATTTTATGTAATATTAATTCGAAATTGGACATAACACATGTCAATCTTTTGGTAGTTTTTACTTCTTAAAAAACGCCATTTAGTTTTGAAAATGGGAATTAATTTTAATTTAATTTATACAAAATCTATATTCTGATTTTGGAAAAATGGATTCCATATTTGTAATCATGAGTTCCAAATTGTATTAATAGGTAACATTTATTTTTATACATTATTAATAGTAACTTCTGTAAATATTTTATTTACCATGCGTAAAGTGTAAATCTGGTAAATAAAGGTATCATATAACATTATAATAATATTAAATTACCCTAACACGTGTCTTAAACCTATTTTATGAGATATTCCTAACTATGGGCATCCTTGTGCCAATTTTAGGACCTCCTGGAACCACTTTTGTCAGAAAATGGCATTTAATTACTTATAATTTAGCTTTAAGGAAAATTTTCATAAACATGTATCTTTTACAAAAAAAATATAGGGGGTTATATAAGTGATATATTTGTCTATAAATAGTAATTAGAATGATGAAAATATTTCCTACATCGTGGTATTTTATTAATAATTTATATACTTAAAATAAATAAATTTATTTATGAAACAATGCTGATTTAGTGATTACATTATTAATGAATGTTTTAAAATAATGAGAGTATAAAAATTTAACTAAATATATTTTGAAAAATTTTATGCCATAAAATAATTTTATTGGTGATTATAAATTGTAAAATTATAATTAATAAAGTTTTTTCTAATGAATCATGTTGTTATGGATTTTTGAAATGACATGATATAAATAGTATAAAAGTTGACATAAATGAGTGTTTAAATCAATTGATAATTTAGTAAATGATATAATAGTCCTAAAAATATAATATTATATAAAATGAAATATAATATGTTACCAATTTCATTAATGATCCATTTTTTGGTCTCTTTTTATATTGTAGTAACTATGGTAACCATATATTATGAATATTAAAGAAGACATGGTAAAAGTTACATTAGTTAACTAAGGGTAAAGCTAAAAATACGGTTAATTTTAAGACATAAAATTGTATAAAACCCATTTGATGAGAGGACATAGACCCATACTCATCTGATCTTCTAAATATATCACTTTTGTGTTATTATAATTCAAAAATCATTTGATAATAAAATAATACTTTCAAACTTTTCTAAAGTGCCCCTCATCCCTCTTATAAATGGAGACCACATCTAACCCTTAGTCACGCATCTCAAACCCCCTTTTCTCATCCATAATCTACCCAAATATGTTCTAAAAATCCCTACATTCCTCTTATAATCCTTCCCTTATGGAGAAGGAAATTGAAGAAATCCCTTTGGCTCAAATTAAAAGAAGTTACCTGATTTGAGGCAATGTATTCTCACAAGATCCATTCCATTATTTCCCCTTCTACACTACCTGTGCTCTTCAAATTATTTTTATACATAAAAACCTCAGTATCCTAAATAAACTGGGTTTTTTTATTATAAGTATTTGAACTACACTTATACACACATCTATCTAATCGGTATAGAATATACTGTTTCTATGGATGGCGAACTACGACCTAACGAAACGATGATTGTTAAATCTTCTCCTACCACCTCACATGGATTCCATTACGATGGAACTGTAATTATCTATGAAATATATGATATTTATTTTATCAATATTCTTCTATAATTATTATTTATAACATACCATTATACTTTTGATGTTGTATAAATGTGATAATTTCATTTCAGGAAGTGGGGACTACAGCCCCCTGAAAGTGATATACCTCATTCATGTTATACGTGGAACATATGAAGGATGAAATTAATGAAATTATGTAACATATATAAAATTTATATTATTCTAGAATTATATTAAACATATGTATCATTTAGTTTTTATTCTTCAAAATTTAAAAAATAAATTAAACTAGCGTTCATGCGTAAGTACGACTGACCGTCTCCGTGAACGGTGCATTTCCTTCATTATATCCAAATGATATGGAATATTCTAAATAAATATATACATGATATATATGATATATATGATATAAAAATAATGAGTATTATTATGGAGATAATGTAATTTTGACTACTTAGACAATTTGTAATCATAACAAGTTCATTTTTTACTCATGTTCTGAACATCGCTAAAATATATGATATGAACTCAAATAATTAAATAATTGTTATAGTAAGGTAATAAGTGATTAAAAGGAATAATAAACCTGAAAATTTCCTTAAGCAAGTAGAAACTGACTTATGATTATTATTCTGAAAGAACATGGAACATACGAGTCAAGTCAGACGTGAGGTAAGAGACTTCGTCCCAATCTCTTTTCCTTGAGGCATATTTTAATAATATCCACCTCATTATTTTATATGGAATATAATAAAACCCCTTTAACTTTTACATCTATTCAAAGGGAATATTTTATCTATGATTAATTTTACAAAATGACAAAAGGAATTTTTTTAACATATGCGGGAACAATGACCTCCTTGATGTCGTAATCGTTATTTGGCTTCCTCTATAAGCCATAATGATTACAAAAGGAAGAAAAATAACTTAATCCCTTTTTGGGTGTTCGGGTATTGAAAATGTTATTAGAAATAGATTCAATATTTCAATATCTTCAAAACGATTCTAATAATTACAAATAAAATATAATTAGTAAAATGTTGATATTTTTTATATTTAATGTGTTATGGTTGTATAATGGTACTTGGACATTTTATGCATGGTTATGTGATAAACCAATGAAGGGTGGTTATGTGCTAAACCAAATGATGGGTGGTTTAATGATAAACCAATGATGGGTGGTTACGTTATAACCTCCAAGGCATCGGGTATGGATGTCAGCCGTTTGGCTATTACATTTGTAAGAATTATTTGTAGAAGTTGACTCTATGGCTGTTCGATTTAAGTATGATTATGTCCAATGTTTACCATTAACATGTTATGTGTTCTTTTTATGGTTTTTATGGTAATCATTCAGTTACAAAAGGGTAACAAATGATCTTATATCCATTGTAGAGTATTTATAACTTCATAAAGGTGAAATATATTACTTATGATAAAGTATTCATGGATAACATGTTGTTTTGAAACACTAATAGTTTTCCTTCTTTGTGTATCCCTTAAGGTGTTTTTTATACTCATCCCATGTTTTTGTATTGTTTTTCGTAGGACAAGAAGTTTAATATGGTCATGTATTGGAATAAAGAAATTCCATGTTGTTTAAAACATGGAACTAAACATGTTTCTTTTATTTAAAAGTTTTTATTTTATGAAAAAAATGGATACTAAGTAGAAGTGTATAAATTTAATATTCATGTTGTGATGTATAAGTTATGATGTAATTATCTAAATTTCTAAACCTAAAAAGATTCTTAATGAGAATTATTAACTTAATTCAATATTATGTAATGTTTAAGGCTGGGGCCTTATAGTTACAGACTTTATCATTTGGGAACATGAGCAATGGTAAATAATTAAATAATCCTTTTCTATTTATAATTCTATATGATTTAAAATTTCAATTGATTTTCTAATAATCCGAGACAAGATATTTTATGAAAATCACTTAAGCATAAAAAATTCTGAGAAACTAATGAATTTAAATCAATATCATAAACATTGTTATTTCTCAAGGTAGTAAAGATTAAAGAATTTTTAGAATTAATAAAATTAAAATATTCATTATCAAACTTATTATAGAAATTATCAATAGAAAATAGATAAATAATAATCATATAATATCTTAAACGGTAAACATATAAAATTTTATAAACTAAAATTGGACTTTATTACCAATGTGGCCTAGTCTGATTATTTTTTATTCTGAATTTTCAGAAATGGTGAAATAGCCCCCATCAACCTTGATAAGAATCTTAAATTAGGAATAGTATCCTATCATATGTCTTGAACACCCACTGTCTAAGTACCATAGTCTTCTATTATAGATCTTTAAGCATTTTCTCTACAAAATGGGTTTTAAACAAGAAATTATTGTGGTAACAAAATCTATATGGGCCAAAAAATAATTGAAATAAATTCTTTGGGAACCCATATTATCCTCATGATTTTCCTGTATATAGATTGTAGACTCTTAGAAATAAAAAAAAATTAGGTCGCTTTGAAGAGTGTTTAGCTGTAGGGCTTTAAGAACGGAATTTAGGAATAAAATTATTATTTTTTATTCTCTTTTGTCAAAGTTCATATCAAATTTCTGTAACATATTATTGGGAAAAATTATTTCCCATGATTTGTGTCAAAGTCTCTCTACCATTTGTAAATTTTTAAGGATCTTTATTTAATATCTCATTTGAATGGTTTAGTTATTTGTTTTCATTGAACAATAAAACATTCTTCTTTTTTTCTATAGACATCTCAGAATTTATATTTATAGTTATAGTATGTTATCATTTAATACATTTATAATTTTAATTTAACTTACTTAAGGTATCCCCTAAAATGTTTAAGCATTCAAATAATTTTAAATTTGTATTATCATCCTCATGTTTATCATTGTCAAACTTATCAAACATATGTACAGGAAAAATATTAGACATAGTGGGTGAAGCAGATATCTCACTCACATTAGTCATAAAGGAACATATTTTTTTTGTCCAAATTTTCTTTTGTTCAAGAATCTAAGTCACTGGAGTTTTCCTCAGATGAACTCTAGGTGGATTTCATATCCTTATTATATCTTCTATATTTTCCCCCATACTTCCTTTTTTATTTCATATTTTTATAGACAAATTTTATTTGACATTTCCTTTTGTATTCTTAACAGAAAACATCCTTTGAATATTTATCTTTTTTTCCCAATTCCTAATATTGTTGTATTTTCCATTATAATTTGGTTTTCTAAAAAACATTTCTTCTTATAGAACAATGTCTTGGTGAGACATTTACTCATAACATTAAGAATCATACTCACTATCACTCTAATCAAGATCTTATAAATTTTATTTTTCTTTTTTCCTTCAACTTTCTCAAGTTAGTAGTCCTGAAGTCTATGGACTTTCTCTTAGTCTCTTCATCTTCCTCATAGTTTACCGAAAGTTATTCTTTGTAAATCATAATCATACATATAATTTACTTGGGTGGAAATTTAATAATATCACATTATTCTCTGATTGACACTAATGTGCCTCTCCAACTTTTAGATAGATATCTCAACAATCTCATTATCTGGTCCTTGTTAGATATAGGCTTTCCCAGAGTGCTCATATTATTGAAAATCCCATTCCTCTAATGGACTGAAGGCCTTCATTTTTTATTAATTTTTGATTATCCACCTTTCAAGGGGTGAGGTGGAGCCCTTAAAAGTCTTGTTGTCACATGTATTACATATCCCATAGGCCATAGAAGAACACATTACCCACAGGATTCAAATATTACATACAACCCAGACTAACTACTTGGTACTCCTCCTCCCAAGCATCCTTATCATGAAATCGTCTCTGTAACTTCACATGGTTATTCGGCTAAGCATATCATGCATGCATAGGCCTTTCCCGATAGCAATTTCAATACCCTCTCATTCTTGTAATTCATTTAGCATCTTTTATGGTGAAAGATCCTTGCTCATCCACCATATAGAGCTTGTTCTTTATAAGTTTTCTAGTTTTCATCTATACTTAAGGTGGCCCGAAGGCCTTAAGGTGTCCCAAATTCAATATGGTGGCTTGAAGGCCTTACCAACCTGAAGGCCAAGGTGGCATGAAGGACTTAAAGGACTCGGGGACCAAATCGATGGCCCAAAGGCCCAAGCGGAGGAATATTCTTGGCCACTATAGTGTCACACAGTATATGAAACAGTTACCACTATAGTACCTGCTACAGTTCCTGCTAAAGTACTGCTGTAGAAACCCATAGATGATTCCTCTGCCTAGATTTGATCTTGGGTCTCCTGGATGCACTTAAATAATCCTCACCAATAGGGTTAAGGTTCATGTGCATTGAAAATCACTTTAAACTAGAGGTGCATATCAGAAAAAGGCTCATCCTTTTTCATTTTAAAATTATTACACATAATATTATAGTGATTAAGCATCATTTCATTAAAAGTTTAGTTTTTTCATGGGAAACATACTTATATTCCCATATATCAAAATCTTTTTTACAAGAAGAAATTATATTAAACATTTTATCACCAAGGGAACAATTCAAGACACTCATATGATTACAAATATTATTGTATTCTAATTTATTTATTCAACCCATGTGCACCTACATGTATCTAGTATTACATATTCATCTTCTATAGAATACCAATATCAAAACCAATGCTTTCAATATGAATTTTTATCTTTAATTTCCATTAGGTGTAATTTTTTATATTAAAGAAAGGAGGACTATAAATAGAAAAAAATTATCGATGATTTTCCATATTAATGAAATAAATTTAGAACTAACAGAAATTTAGCATCTTTAAAGTAAAAAATAAAACCACATTTAAAAAAAATAAAAAAATACAATACAAAATAATGGAACTCATTTGAAAAAAAATGTCGGATTGAGTGAGTATCTCAAGATGGGTGAATTGAGTAGCCAATAAAAATTTAATTAAAAAAAGGATTATTTGAAATTCCCCAAATATTCAAAAATGAAAAATTTTCAAAATAAGTAGTATTATATATATCATAATAGTTATAAGGATTTACCTTGCGATTGATTAGTTGTCACCTGAAAAATAAATATAAAATATTATTGAATCCTCTAAAATCAATTTACTTGATTAAAATACTCAATATAAACTTAAAAGGATTAAATGTGTTATTGTTAATGAAGTTTTCAATTTTAAATAGAAAACAAAGTAAAAAAATTAAAAAAACATAGAGTGAAAAAATGAATACAATAGTTTTAGTCTCTAGTCGAGACTTAGTCCTCTACACTTGGTGATCACCCTCCACAAATCAGTTTATAAAATATACAGAGATGATCCAGAACTTGGATTGGAATTCACAATAGATAACACTTTCCTAGTCACACACAAACTATTCCACATTTATTCGTGGGATTAATGATTAACATGTCACACATAGACCTCTACTACTCATATCTATGTGAAAAGAAAATGAGAAGAAAGTTCTAGAAGAAATCATGTATCTTCTAGTTTTTCACAAGACACAATGTGTGTATATAAAATAGAATATAGAACACACAACTCAAATGAGATACAATTTAAAAATGAGTGAGAAATAAAATAGTAGATAGTTTAAATATTCTCATTCTATTATAATTAAAAATTTTACTCTTTATTTCGTTCATTAATGAATCTGGATTCAAGTAATCATGAAATCATCAAAAAATTAGAGTTTTACAAAGACTTGTTTTTTGACTATAAGAAGGAACTGAATGAGATGATGAAATTTTTTTTTCTCTTCCTTAGTTTTCAATAAGTCAACTATTATTATTTTCACTATGTTCAGCGAGATATGATTTGGTACTTCTAGCTTATCCACTATATCTTGTGATTACTCTATCACTTCTTCACCATGGAGTGTGCTTTATTTTTATCAACTATATCAGCATGTAGAATATCCAAAGTTGATTTTCCATACTTCTTGTTCTAAAATAATTTATGTCATACATTTAACGAATAATATTTAAAATAGTGAATATCACTAACATCAATAAATATATCCATTAGAATGATATAATTCAAAAGGTAAGTAATGTAATATAAACATTGATAGTGTCTTTATCTCTAGTGGTGTCTTGTGTTCGTGTAGTATGAAACTGGTTGTATAATATTGAAAATATCATACCTTGGTAGTATGTTTTACTGGTGGTGTCATAGAAATATCTATATTTTTAGAAAGTTGTTGGTGTCTCTAATTGTAGTGTATTGACTGGTGGTGCCTCACATGTAAGAAATTTTTTTACATTCAGTAGTATAAGTTTGATTGTGTGACATGGACAATGTCGTATCTAGTGTATCTAATTATTATCCATAATTATGCTCTAGTGGCATAACATCCTAATCATGTATAGATCAATGGTGTCTCATACTCATTCAATTCCACAGTCCAGCATTATTAGTTTGACGGTGTGATATCTCGTCAGTATCTAAGGCTTAGAGAATATTTTCACATGTGGTGAGTCTTGAAAAAGTTGTCTCATACTTAGAATGATTTATCACCAATTCCCAAAATAAATATTACTTATAGATAAATAATAAATTTATTAGAATTATTAAAGACATAATTTTGGGATCATTTAAACCAGGAGGTCAACAATCATGTATGAACCCACTTATTTGCTAAATTAAAACAAATTATAAAATTTTAACATTCAAGAAAGTTGGCATAATATACATCTATTATAATTTTTAGTTTTGAATAGTCAAAACTAAAAAAAATATGATAGTCTAATGTCTCTAAACATGTGAAAAATTATCATAAAAAACAAAAAAATCTAACAGTGAATAACCATTACAAAAAATCCATACTTTATTTCATGAAACATCTCCATTTTTATTGATCTTATTTTGTGGCATCCATTTGGTTCATATAGAATTATTTCTTTTAAGTTAGGAAACCATATCCCATGTTTCAATTTTATCAATTTGATCCAACTATGCATTCATTAAATTTAATAAATATTTATTCCCAACTTACTCTAAAATAAATTTTGGTTCCACGGGGGAGGTAAGTGACATATAATTCTCAAAACTCAATTTCCATCCTACCTAAACTGGAGTATCTTGATTTCCAATAATGATATTACATTCAGCCATTATTTTTAATGCTCTAAAATTTAGTAATTTTATTTTTATTTTACATTCCTCGTAACTAGAACGCTCTAAGACAACAAGCAAAAATTAAGGCTCATAATAATCTTTCATCTCATTATCTTCTTTGCAGGTTTTTATTTTATGTTTTTTTGTTCTTATTCCTCATATTAAATAAATTTTATTATTGAATCTAATTTTCAATATATTTTACATTAGTGGAATCCACCAACTTATATAGCTATCTATTCTAGTATTTTCAACATTTCCCATTGTATGAATACCCCATGAAATGTCTTTTTCCTCATTTTCATCAAACAGTACAAAATCATTATTTTTTAATATTTGTAATTAAGGTATCCCAATAAAATTATGAATTTCACTGTATGATTTTTCTAGTAAAACATCTCATCGTGATTAATTTTTTAGAAATTTTATATTCTGTGAGAATGTTTCTTCCCGTGTATAAAAATATATTTTTCCTTTTTTCTATTCAATTTTATTTATGGAGTGTAGAAAGTGTTTTTTTGGTTTTTAATTACATGATTCTTATAATAAGACATGAAAGAAGTACTTTTTTATTCCATTCCAATGTATATCCTTTTATTTAGTATATATACACCCAATTATTTCACATAATTCCTTCAAAATTTTGTGAATAACTCTACAACATCTTATTTATGTTTCATGACCATTATGATGGTTCACCAATTGAAGTTATAAATGAAAGTAACAAATAAAAAATAACCTTTTATTGATTAATGTATCATCATACCACATAGATCAGAGATTATAATCTCAATAGATTTAGTTGATTCAATTTCAATCATTTTTTCTCTTCCACTAGACATCATTCCTGTAAATAAATTTATAAAAAACAACTTCATACATTTTTAGTTGTTTTAATCTTCTTACAAAAAATTTCTTAAATATTTTCCTCAAAATATTCAAGATAATATTCTCTAGTATTTTGTTCTGTAATATTTTTAATCATTGATGATTAAATAAATTTAATTATATAGATCTCTATTTTGGAATAGATTTCCAATGGTTATTTCTCCAATAGTAAACAATATCTTCATTTTAAACATATGTTGATGTAGGAATATTTTACAAAGTTAAATTCTTTAAAATCATCATAGTATTTTCTACCACTCAGTATGTTATGCATCATCACATCAAAAAATAAAAATTTAATTGACGTAATCTTCTAAGATTTAATCTCAACCAAACTTATTCTTCTTATATTTAAGGAAATATAATTTCTAAAATTGAAAACTCATCACTTATGAACATAAACATTTTTTAGGATATTTAGATCACTTTTAATATGTGAATAATTACCACTATAATAAATTCTTGGTTTATTCATTTTTTTGATTTTATATTAGTCTCAAAAAAAGTTATTTTTATTGTTTTTTCATTTCCCGTATTTCATTTATTTTTATGTACAATGAATTTTTCCACAAATTATTGTCATAATTATTTCTATATAGTAACCTATCTGGTAACATCCTTGAAAAAACATCTTCCAGGTAGTAAATTGTTTTATTTATATGATATATTTTTAAATTTTCTTGAATTATCTTTTCTATCATCCTACGACATTGGATAGTTCACTCCTTTTCTTCCATTATCTCTCCATCTTAATTCATGTTTACGCATTATGAGACACATGAAGTGTCCTAAATTATACTCCACAATACCCTATAAACTAAAACACTAACAATATCCATTTAACCTTGATATTTTTCATAAATATTTATTTTCATTTGTTGAGTTTGGTGATTTTAACATGCATTTCAACATCTAATTACTAATTGTGTAGGGAATCATTATTTTTTGTGAGAGTATTCATTTTTTCTATACCTTTATATTAATTATAGGAGTTTTGGGATATAATTATATTATTAAATTCATTATCATCTTTCTTATCTTCCAATTCACCAAGTCCCAATACATTATGTTCAAGTTTTAAAATTGTCAACTTCTATAAAGCTTCAAAAGAAATTTTATCTTCAAAATTATTTTTATGTGGTAAATATTTCCACATTTCAGTTGAAAAAAGGTTTTTTAGTCCGTGAAGGGATAAATCAAATTTGACCTCTAATGTGCATACTTTATGGTCAAGTCTATCAAGAAAGTCCACAAATAATTTTTTTATTCATATTCATATCTTCCAAGACAACACTAAATCATCTAATGTTGTAAATAATTTAATTATTTCTAGATAAGTCTTCATCAATAGTTTTATCATCTCTCAATATGATACATTTAAACAATCTTCTCTAGATTTTAATTTCTCTTCTTTAACATTTACATTTCCCTCATATATTCTTTCTATTTGTTCAGAGGTTTCCTTTTATATCTTAATACTCATCAATTTCATATAATCATTTTTTGATAAGGTCTTATGAACTGAAATATGTGATTTTACATACAAATACTGATTTATATTGTCATACAATGTCATAAGAGCATAATTATTCAATGGTTTCTTACCTATATTAGTTGTAACAATCACCACTTGGCCTATAGATATAATATTAGGTGGCATTATGTTTTCCCTCCATGATAATTTTTCCCTTCAAAATCTTGAATACATGTACAATTAAATGAGTGGATATTTTCAATGATAAGAAAAATAAGGATATTACATAGACAACCTGAATACTCTAATACCTCTTAACATTCCTAGGAATGTGTGGGCCACTATGGAGGGGTGGTTGAATCCATGGAGAACTTTTAAAGTTCATTATCCCTTTCAAATTAACCCCAATGACTTGTAATATTTTTAACCACCTAAACATTATATATCAACCATTATCATATGAGAAGATATGTAAGTAAATTAAGCAATAAAATATTTACAATGATTTCTTCCAATGTAGGTGACTATGTCTTTATTGTGTGAAATTACATCAATCTATAAAAATTTACAATGATATAATTTCAATAAAAACTAGCCAAATCATGTCAGGATCCTTGTATCCCCAAAAAGGAAATTATTCTAGACCACACCAATTAAAAGGTTTAGTAATACTCCTTATATAAAATACGATAAGAACCTTTTAAAAGTAGTTCACAAAAGTCAATCTAGAAATAATCTTTCTGATTTCCCTTCATTAAGTATGACTCAAATATGTTATCCTCAAGATTCTTTGAATTACCCTCTATCTAGTATACCTCAAATAAGTTCATATTAGCTTGATGCCATTTTTCTGAAACAACGCTATCTGATGTACCTTTTTCTGGTATACATTTATTCAAGGCCTTTTTTTGGTACACTTATTTTTGTTACCTTTTTCTGATACTTTTTCATCAACAAGTTGAATTATTGGTTTGAAGCTTAAGAAATTAATCTCTAATACTCTTAATCTGGTAGCTCTATCTAATATAATTTCAGTATCACTTCCTCTCACTCATAAAATATATATAGCTAAAATTGAACCATGAATAACTTTATATGTGATGGAATCCTCTAAAAAAGAAAGAGAATGCATGGGATTGCAAAATTTAAATTTTTTTCTTAGATAACATAGCTTTATTGGACAACCTAAAAACATTTAAAACTTTTATGTTGTTTAAAAACCTCACCATTAAAAATTTTCTTCAAACATCCAAAAATATTTTCTCGATTAATGAACATTTAATTAAATACTCAATTTCAGCATGTTAATGGAATTAAAATTTGTAAATAATTTTTTTTTAAACCCCATATTGAAAATGTCTTTTAGTTGCCTTTATAAGAATTCAACTATTTGGTAATGTTTTACTGACTCCCCTCTATCTGATATGCATCATCTGATTTAATATATCCAATGAACTCATCACCATAACCTTTTTTAATCACATGCATTATATATTCAACATAAATCACATCTGTTATTTTAAAATGATATATCAAATGAGTTATAAAGTCACCTTACAACCATATTGCAACCACATAAACTTCAAACATGTTTTGGTTCAAAAAACCCAGCCTAGTAAAACATCCAATAAATTTACATTTGATGATATCAATGTTTTATTTCTGATTCTCATTCATATATTAATACACTAAAAACATATCCAGTTAATCTTTTAAAAAATCTCATCTAATAGAAATGGATCTCTGTTGTTTGTACAACACCTCGTCTTTCTTTATTCGGTCTCCTTTGGCTTCCAACCAAAGACATCTTGGGTTTGATGGTTTTTATAAATGTCTATATATTAGAAATCAATATGAAAACAATAAAAACATTAATCTATCTAATTAACATCATAAATCAGTTTATAATCTTACTATATACTTTTTTTCTAATTAACTTTATAGAATTATTCTTCTTCTAGAGTTAAAAATGATAACATCCCAAAATTTCCAATGAATTTTCTTACAAATTTTCATTGATAAATACAAATTATAAATAAAAGTAACGCCCCAAAACATCCTTTATATTATTAATAGAAACATTATTTTATAATGAATGTATATTTATAAGTACATATAAAGACATTTAATTGATCTAAGAACTTTTTACATCATTTATTTGTATGAACTATTACAACTATGAATAGAATGAAAAAGAAAACCAAAACGAGAAACCAACAACTCTTTATTTAATTGATTATGATTATTACATTTAGTCTAAAACATCACCCAATATCATATCAAATGATCAAATGAGAAGATAAATAGAGGATAAATAAAGTGAAATATAAAAATTTGGGTGGCATTGATCGCATAAAATCATTACACTAATGAAAATATATATACTAGTGTAATAGAGAGATAGTAATGAAATATTCATTTAAAAAACAATTTTTAACCCCAATTAGAATTGAATTGAATGGTCTAGAGTAAGAATGATGGTGTGTCTATTGGGAAATATAATCATCAGTATTTATGTTTCTTAACTAATACAATTGATTTAAATTATTCCCAATAGTCAACAAAAAAGTTTGTTATTGTTATTATTGGTTATGTCAACACATTTAAATGGTTGTTTGGATTATTTAATATGGAAAAATCATATTATTTTTAAAGAATATAATATTATTATTTTAAAATAAGATTTATGTGGTTGTTTTAAATACAAATTTATTTCATGAAATAATATTATATGATTATTTTTAGATTATAATAAATTTTAATGAAGAATTAATTTATTTTTATAATTGTTAAAATGATTATTTTTCTATGAATTTCTAAATATTGAAAAAAAATAATATTTTTTAAATAGTTAAAATCATCATATTAAAATAATTATATTGATAAAACAAACTTATTTTCTCACTCAAGAAATCAAAATTAGCTTAGAGTTATTTATTTTTATTTTTCATGATAATGTTGATTTTTTATTGAAAAAGTGAAAATCACTGCTTTAAAAAGAACTGCGATTTTATGACATCATTATTATGTCATCATGACTAATAATTATAAAAAAAAATAATTATATATATATATATAATTAAATAATTATAAAAATTAATTTCTAAAATAATTTCTAAAGTATAAATTTATATTTTAAAATTTTCAACCAAAAACTGAATTTTAAAAATTAAAGTTATTTTTGTTTTATATGTATTAATTGAGTTGGTTGAGAGGTTAACATCAATTTTCAATGAATTTTATGTCCAAAACGAATCTCCCACTCATTAATAATTCAGAAAATTTGTTTTAATTTATTCTTCTGGAAAGTAGATGACTTATATATTAAAACCCCATATTTTAACCCTTAAAACACCCATTAACTATTAATACACCCTTTCCCTCCTCACTTTCCTCACCAAACACATTGATAATGATTTAACACTAAATTTCCCGGTAAATTTCATCTCCACAGTGGTTCAATGTTTCTAAGTAATCTTTCTTTAGCTTTATCAAGCATTCTTCAAAGGTAAGGGACCTCTCTCTCTTCTTTTCCATTCAAACACCTTCTTTGTATTTAATCTTTTGAATCAAAATTGTATATATTGTTCAGCCTTTATAAATTGAAACTTATGGTATAATTGATGTTTTTATAATGGTATATCATTTATCCCTTCTCATAATAACCTTAACCTAATCCATTTCTATTCCAAAATTTTTGTAATGGTCATAAATCCACCTTTTTAATTTTTCAAGTTCATTAATTTTATTGTATTTTCTTTTTGAATTCCATTTTAAAATACATCCAAGATTATCATTACATGGTATTATATACAATTTTATATGTTTTAAATGAGATTTTATTTATTCTCTCTCATTATATCCATTTCCTATGTTGTTATAATGTCGATGTAGGGTCTTAAATCCTGATATTTCATTTTTCATGTTCATTACTTCTATTGTATATTCATTTTGAATTCCATTTTCATATGCATCTATTCTTTTAATTAAATGGTATTATATTCCATTATATATGTTTAAAAATATATTTCATCTATTTTATTGCATCATATCCTATTCTTAAGTTATTACTCTGTTGATGTAAAGGTTCCCCCAATTCTCCTCTTATATTTTCAATTATATTACTTTTGAAATTTTGTCTTTATAACTTTATTTTCGTATAATACAATGATTTTTTATTCTTTGTTATTTTCTTCCATTTTATATCTTATAAATTTGATTTTATATATTTATTCTCATTATGGCTTTTATCAAGTCATTATAATACTAATATTATTCTAAAGTAGTCACACACCAACCATTAAAATTATTTTATTTTATTATTTCTTGTCAATAGTTAATCTCTTCAGGGTTTGTGTCTGGGTAAACAAAATTTGTTTTTTGTTGACCTTAGTGGGTTTGGGTCGATGCATGGGCACTACACGATTTTCAGTAACCATCCAATCCTTGTGGTTGGCCAATTATTAAAATGAATAAATTTTATAATTGATTATACATTAAAAATAGTAATAATATTTTGTATATAACAATAATAATATTATTATTATTAAAATATTGTAATACTATTATTTTTAAATTAATATTAATAGTATTACTTTTAAAAATTTTATTATTGTCATAATTATGATTATTATGATTATTATTGTTATTATTTTATTATTATCATTATTATTATTATGTTATTATAATAATAATTATTTTTAGTATAGTTATAATAAACAAAAAAATTAAAGAAACCCTAGAGGATTGTGACCCCCCCCCCACCCCCTCGTCTTCTTCCACGGCACCATACCCGAACCCCCCTCACCCCTTATCCCTTGTGTTCATGCAACCCCCCAACCCAGATCCCCCCTTTCCCTCACCGGCCAGCACCCTTGCTGAAAAACCCTACCCCCAGCGGCCTGAATTCATGCTCTACCCCACTCTAATGCAGCCCAACCCCATGCTCTTCCTTGATTTGGTGCGGCTCAACCCCCTTCTCTGCCCTACTCCGTCCACACCCCTCCCTTACTAGACACCCTTCCCGGTGTGCTCCCCTTTCTCTTGTTGTTCCTCCCTCACAATATCCCTCCACCTCTGGTATATTTATCTTTCAATTCTTAGGGTTTTTTAGAAATTTTGATCCCTAATTATGTTGTGCTAGTATTTGTTTGTTTATAAATTTGGTTTGGTGTGTCAATTTTGGTAATTTTCTGGATTCTTGGTTATGTTTCAATGTCTTGGAATGGGTTTTATGGTTTATAAAGGGGTTGTTTTTTTATTTAAAAGATGTAGGTGATGGTCCTATTTTGAAATAAAGTGTTGATTTGGTGGAAATGGTTATTAAGGGTTCACATAGACATTAAATTTTTCCATTGGATGTTGGAACATTCATGGGTGCACTAGGTGCACACATGGATGTTCCCACAAATTAATATAGTGTTTTAAGTTGGTGTTTTTATGAAATTTTTTGTTTATTAAACGGTTCATGTTTTCAATAGGATGTGGATCCTTTGCGGGGTTTCCAAAATTGGATTTGAATGGGTTCCTCAATGTTTAGCACGTTTGGCCTTGAACTTGTTTTGGTGTGAGTTTGGAAAGTATATGGGCCTATTTTGAATTTTAAAAATAAAAGCGGTGTTGTATGAAATTTTTGGTAATTGCTTTTAATTATATAATGTTAAATGATCATTTTCATGTTAAACTCAAAAGTGAAGTCTGTCTAAATTTTTATAAAAGGGTGTGGTTTGGAAAATTTCTATGCTTAGTGGGTAATTTAATGTCTTTTATAATTGGTTTGGTGTTTAAATCTAATGGCGGACTGATTGGAACTTGTGATGTGATATTGATTTTCCCTTGTCAAAACCACTTTTTTTAGATGATGATTATGTTGGTTATGTGATTGATACATCTGTTGTTATAAATGGTTATGTTATTGGAATCTTCATGAAGTGCTTTTTGGTTCCTTTGATTTATTAAATGATTGAATTATTTATTAATTACTTAATGGAGACCATGGGTTAGGGTTTGATTTAGATTTTGTGATTTCCTATTGTTTATGGTTGTGCGAATGGTTCCTTGGGGCCTATAATTATAGATTCCATCAACCAATGTATAAGGAGAGTCTATTATGGATGTTTTTTGTTTTCAATCACTATATTTGGTATGGATATTGTGATGTTTTTTTGTTTCACACCATCTAAATTAGGGTCTTTATTTGTTTAAAGGTTTAAATATTAGTGGTGTAGTGCGTTGAACACTGCTTTGCGGTGTCGAGTCATTGGGTCTAAGGTGAATCTCCTGCATGTTCCTTTGTAAATATATATATATATATATTTATATTTATTTATTTATTTATATATATATTTGGGTTCCATTATTTCATTATAATTATCGATGGAAGTGAATATACATGTCTGGGGAAAGGATTTCCCATGTATATATATGAAAATTCATATGTAGGTGAGTGGCGACTGGTATATGCATATAATAATATATTTAAGGATCCCCTTTCACATGTTCATGGACATATAAATGTGTTCATAGAGTCTAGGTCTCTTTACATTTATGTGAAGGTGCATATGCATAGCGGGGGAGTAGCAGATTATTGTTAGATATCACCATGGTCAAACGTTCAGTTTGGTTCCACCCGGAGGTAGGATCTATATTCATTAAAAATTATATTAATGAATCATTTATTTCTTTCATTTCACACCAAGTTCTTGTATTAATTATTGATATAGAATTATTAGTAAATTTTTCTGTCTTTAATTATAGTGGTTCTTTGTAATGTGTTGCAATTAATGAATTAGCAGTATTTTTCACATCACATGTAAGATAAAATTCCCCTTTGGCCTTTATAAATGTGTTTTGTAATTAAAATAATTATATGGGTTTCTTAAATGAGTTTCTTCGGGGATTATGGTTTTTAAAGTGGTGTGTGTTGGTTCTTTTTGAAATTTTTGGGTCCTAAATGGTTTCTAGAGGCCCGATTGGTACTTTTGTAAAAAATGAATTACTTTGAAAACTCTATTTGTGATTAACCTCTTTCATTGTTGGATATTTATAAGAATGGGTGTTCCTTAAATGGGACATCCCCCGGGTGTTGATGGTTTAAAGAAAGATGGGGGAAATTCCTAGGAGTGATTTGGGACATATTTTTTTTATTTTTTATTGTTTAAGATGAAAATGAATGTGTTGGACTTCTTGTTTGACAGTGTTGGATGACCTCTTTTTTAGTCTGAACATGGAAACCTAGCATAGTGATTGATTTTTTTCTGAATGATTAATGAACAATTATAGATTATGAACTATCTAGTGACCCATAGCAGGGGTTATTTTATTATCATTGATATGGGATTGGGCCCCTCGCTCAGGCCAGGTTTGGCGATGATTGGGTGTTTGGGCGTTACAATGTCATCGGGTAGTGCATGCCTTCAGGATGAGTCACATGTATAGTATTTTCAAGATTATTCATGAGCTCTTAAGTTCCACCACGTTTTTTGACACTTATTTATCAACAATAGATGATTGTGGTGCCCTGTTTGGATAGTTATTCAAGTTCTCTATTTACCATTTTCATTGTTGTGTGGTTGTTTTTCCTGATTCCTTGTGTGGTGTAACCTCTTTGATAATGTGACAGCATGGTTTGAAAATTCTTATGGAAAATGATTTTAAAATTTTATTCACATTATTTTTTCCTTTCAAGTGAAATCAAACTTTCTTTCTCTCTAAAATGTTACTGTATAATTATTGAAGAAGAACCATTCTTCAAATTGGAAAGGGAGAAATGGGCCATGAGTTTTTTTAAAGAGGAAACTGTATGTTAAAACTATGTTTTATATATAGTATTTTAAACAAGATATTGATGGATTTTTATTTAAATTAAATGAAAATTATAATAGTTTTTTGGGAACCCCTACTATGTTTCAATACTCATGCCTATTTTTTACCTATATTTTTAGCTTCAAATGATTCATATTTCTTGGATTTGGTCATCGAAGTGTGATGTTGGTTTCATGTTAGTGGTGACCCATAGGGTCACATGGAGTTATTTGCAGTTTTATTTTCCTTTTGCATCTATTTATAATTTATATATATCATTTTATATTTTTTTATTTGTCTTTTATTTATGGTCCAAATCGGACCCACCTATTTTATTTTGATTCCCAAAACTAGTTTACAGCCTCTGGGAATTGGGAACACCCTTTGGGTAATTTCATGGATCAGCTCGGGGGACAGGTTCAGGGTTGACCCAGGATGGATTGTGAAAAAATTGTATTATAGGAGAACATTTTTATTTGGGGTGTCTAATAGAATTAGATTAGGACTATCAGTATTGGAGAGGTTAGTGCGAGAAGAGCATCGCGAAATCTTTCTCATGCTGATCCTCAAATCACCAGGGGTAGTCTAAGATTTGAATATTTTTTCTTGTGTTGTTTATAATTAATGGTTGAAAATGGAGGTGCACTGGTGTGATGTTGTGGCCTCATATAGAGCAGTGACCCATGTTGACTCCAAGTGCCCGGTTCAAGGTCCACTTAGTGTTATGGCTTACCTGTGGAGTGTCCCACTACCATATTTCCTGGTTAGGCATAGGCCATAGTTCCTCATTCAAGTAGTTTTAAGTTGGTTTTATTTCTTTCTTCTTTCAATTGGTGTAAACATTATTTTTAAAATAAAAAATGGTGATTTTAAAAAATATTATTTTGGTTTGAGTTGGTATTTTTTGGATTCTTGGCCGATTGTCTCAGCTCGGGGTGTCCTCTTCGCTTTTGTTTTGGATTGATGCCGGTTTTGGATTATGTTTCTTGTGTTGTTCGGAGTATGCTTCCCAGAAAGGTCACTAATGATGCCAATGATTCATTCCCTATTTCTCGTCCTTTTTAGTTTTTTCCTACTAATTGAGGTGATAGAGGACTATTAAAGGATATTGAGTAGTTTAATGGAAGGAGAGAGTGTCTCTGTGTTGTTGGGAACCCTCGAGGTGGTTAAAGTTCATGTCGTTTTGGTTTTCTTGAGGGTCCTGTTTTGGAACTGGGGAGGATGGACGCCTTATTGTTATTGTAATTTGGGATGTATTCGGTGGTGGTCGGCTTTCGTGGGGGTCCCTATCTGGTGTGGAGTGAATGCAGGAGGAACCTATCTATATAGATCTATCCTTGTTGGTTCTGACTTCTAGTTTGTCAGACCACATTCTGGTGTTCCATCGATATGACTGGTTCCGACTTTCAATGTTTTCTTTCTTCATCCCTCTGAATTCTTATCATTATGATTGTCATTCGAGTCATTAGGGGAAGTACTGTAGGAAGATTCATTCAAGGGAGGAGTTCTGATTAAGGGATGCTATTTTTTGACTATGAGGAATGAAATGCTTCTTACATTAGAGCCACACCCAGAGGTCTCTTGGTGAATCTTTTGCACAGTCAAGAGTTAATGAGGGTGTATGGGACATTGGTCGGGTTAATGTTTTCTATGTTGGGATATGAAAATCATAAGTTTTATTTATTTTTTTCTCAGCACGGGTAGTTCCATCATCTCATTTTAAGTGTGTGACAGGCTTGTTCAATTGAGATCTAAGATGTTCTATTTGTTTAAGTGTGTCTTTTGGAGTTTCTTCTCTTCTTGAGGTGTGTCTGGATGTAGAGTAGGTTGTTTTAGTGGTTCTTGCTGAGGATGTTTGGGTTCTAGGAGGAAGGTGGATGGTGTTTTTGGTCCACTATTTTAATTGAGTTCATATCAGAGAATTTACCCTAGTGTTATTGGATTTAACCGGTGTGGTAGATTTTTTATTCTGGAGCTGACGTATTCTCTCTTGGGTGGAGGGTTTTTGGTTATTCTAGTATATTTCCCTTCTACTTTTTTTCAGGTAAGTTGGGTTTCTTCATAGTATGCTCTCAATTTGGGTCCTTGCAGCGGGAATGTTTTTCTCCTGCTAAGTAAATTGTTTTGGTTTGGGTTAAGGGTACCTAGTCCCCAATTGCGTGAAAGTGTTTTTTGGAAAGTTTGGAATGGTTCAGTTAGTATTCAAGGTCCCGGTTTTCTAGGTTTTCCATTATGGTGGGTTTCCCATTCATGTTCTGGGGTTTTTATTGGGCATTGATGTTTTTTAGGCGAGTTTTTATGGTTGGACGAACACCCATCCTATTATCCATTTTTTTGGTTGTGGTTTTTCCAAGATTAGTTATGTGTGACTAGGGTAACTAAATAGTCACCCCAAAATTCCATGTTTCTTCAGTTTTTTTCGGGCATCGAATCCATATTTAATTAACTTTTGGCTTCAGGAATTTTTAGGGACATACAGTTTTTGTAGTGTGGATAATTGTCACACCTCGACCTTTAAAATTATATTATTTTATTATTTCTTCGATTTGGTTACTCTCATTGGGGTTTGAGCTTGAGTAAAAATAATAATGTTTGCTGATCTTCATGGGTTTCGGACCGGTGCACAGGTACCACACGGTTAGTAGTAACTGTACGGTCTATGTAGCTGTCCAATTATTAAAATGAATAAATATTATAAATATTTATGCCATAATAATAATTTTATTATACTGTAGATATTATTATTTTCATTATTTTATTAATTTTTTTTAATACTATTATTTTTAAATTTATATTAATAGTATTAATTATTAAATTATTATTTATGTGATGATGATGGTGATGATTATTAATTTTTTAAAATATTACGATTATTATGATTATGATTGTTATTATGTTATTATTATTATTATTATAGTTGTTAAAAATATTGAAGAAACACTAGGGGGTTGTCCCCCCGCCCCCCTCTTCTTCTCCAACAGCACTGAACCCCCTCCCACCTAGTCCATTATGCGCATGTAGCCCCCAGCCCAGATCCTCGCTTCCCTCGCCAGCCATCTCCCCTCCCTTTACACCCTGCTCCCAAAGGCTTGACTTCTTGCTCCACCCAAATCCGACACAGCCCATCCCCTTACTCCACCATAATCTGGCATGACACTACCCCCCGCTCTACCCTACTTTGATCACACCCCTATTATGTCAGACACCCTTCCTATAACACTCTTTTTTCTCTGGTCGTGCCTCCCTCACTAATTCCTTCCACCTTTGGTATATTTCTCTTTCAATTTTGAGGTTTTTTAAGAAATGTTTATCCCTATTTATGTGGTGATAATAACTTTTTGTTTATTATTTTGATTTGTTGTGTTTGATTTGGTAATTTTATTACTTAATGGTTTTGTAGTGTTTTCTTGGAATATGTCTTATGGTTCCTAAAATAATTTATTTGTTTAAAAGACATAGCTGATGGTCATGTTTTGAAATAATGTTGTGGTTTGGTGGAAATGGGTTCTTAGGGTTCTGTTAGACTTTAAAGTGTGCCATGGATGTTGGCACATCCATGGGTTCACTAGGAGCACACATGGAAGTGCCCAAAAACGAAGATGGTGTTTTAAGTTTGTGTTTTAATGAAATATTTTTTTCTTAAATGATTCATTTTTTCTGAATGATGTGGCTCCATTGTGTGGTTTTCAAAAGTGGATTTGAATGTGTTCCTCAAGGTTTGTCCTTTTTGTCCTTCAACATGTTTTGCTATGTGTTTGGAAAGGATAAGGTCGTATTTATAATTATAAAAATATAAGTGGTTGTGTTTGATGTTTTTGGAAATTTAATTTAATTATATAAAATTAAATGCATGTTTGGAACTTAGATGTCAAAATTTATGTTTGATTAAATTTTTAGAAAGGTATATGGATTAGAAAATGTGTGTGCCTGGTTGGTGATTTATAGTGTTTTATAAATGGTTTGATGTCTAAATAGCATGGTGGCCCTGTTGGAACTTGTGATATGATGTTGACTTGAGTTTTTTGAACCCTCTTTTTGTAGATGATGACTATGTTGGTTAGGTGATTGAAGCATTCGTTGTAATAAATGGTTGTGTTATTGTCCTCTTCTTCTTGTGATTTTATGTGCCATGGATTTTTTAAATTATTGAATGATTTATTAATTACATAATTGAAACCCTAGATTACGGTTTGATTTGGTTTTTATGATTTCATGTGGTTTAGGGTTGTAAGAATGGTTCACCAAACATATTATTTGAGATTTTTTCATCCACTGCAAAATGTGAGGATGTTCAGGACGTTTTGGTTCGCCTCCACCATTCGAGGTATGTATTTTATGTTGTTGTTTGGTTTCAAACCATCTAAATTAGGGTCTTTATTTTCTAAAGGTTTGTAGTATTTGTGGTGTAGTTTGTTGAAATCTTCTTTTCGGTGTCAAGTCACCAGGTCTATGGTGAATTTCCTATGTGATCATAGGAAATTATATATATTTTTGGGTTCCCCCATTACATGTATAATCATCCACGATAATGAATATACATGTATGGGTCTAGGTGTGCCTAGGTATATATCTGATAATTCATACTTTGGTGAGTGGAGTCTAGTATATGAATATAAGCGTATATGTAAAGATCCCCATGCACATGTTCATATCCATGTGGATGTGTGCATAGGGTCCAGGATTCCTAACATGTATATAAAGGTGCATATTCATAGTAAGGGAGTAGCAACTTTTAGTTAGAAAGTGCCAAGGGCCTAACATTCTATTTGGTTCCACCTAGAGGTAGGATCTCTATGCATTGACCATTAAATTTAGGAATAATTTATTTCTTGTTTTTCACACCTATTTCATGTATTAATTATTGATATAGAACCTTTATAAAAAATTAAGTCTTCAATTGGAGTGGTTCATTATAATGTGTTGCAATGAATGATTTTGTTTCTTTTTTCACATCAAGTGCTCGATGAAATGACACTTTGGCCTCCATAAATGTGTCATAGATTTAAAATGGGGTCTTGGGTTTTGTAAATGGATGGATTTTTGTTTTGAAATTTGCATGTATTGGTTCTTTTGGAAATGGTTTTGTGTTATATGGTTTCTTGAGGAGCATTGGTACTTTTTTGTAGAAATCAATTACTTTTAAAAATCTCTTAGTGATGAACCTCTTTCCTTGAGGGATATTTATAGGAATGGTTGGTCCTAGGATAAGACTTCCCTCATATGTTCACGGTTGAAGGAAAGAGGGATAAAATCCCTAGGTGTGATTTAGGGATGATTTTATTATGTGTGTTGATTGAATAAGAAGAAAATTCATGTGCTGGATTTATTAATTTTTTCATTTTTGGGTCACCCCTTTTTTAGTCTAAACATTGGTACCTGGCATAGTGAGTACATTTTCAGTCAATGATTGATGAACTAGTTTATATTGCGCATTTTCTAGTGTCCCATAATAAGGGGTCATTTTGTTATCATTGGTATAAGATTGGGCCCCTGAGTTAAGCCAGGTAGGGAGATGATCGGGCGTATGGGAATTAGGACATCATCAGGTATGGAATGAATTAGGGATGAGACACATGTATAGTATGTAGATTATTTACCAGATCCTCAGTTCTCCAATGTATTTTTACACTTAGTTTCTAGGAGTGGATGATTGTGGTGCCTTGTTTGGATAGTTATTCATGTGTTCTATTTCCCATTACCCTTATAGTGTGGTTGTTGTTCCTCATTCCTTGTATGGTGTAACCTCTTTGAGAAAGTGATTGGTTGGTTTAAAAATGTTTTTGGGAAATAATTTAAAAATGTTTTTCACTTTTTTCTTCCTTTAAAATGAAATCCAACTTTCTTTCTCTCTAAAGTGTTAATGTCTCTTTCTTGAAATAGAACCCAATTTTAAATGGAAAAAAGGGGCAAAAGACCGTGATTTTTTTAAATAGGAAAATATATGTGACAATTTAGTTTCATATATTTTATTTTAAACATGAAATTGATTGATATTTTCTTTAATGGAAATGAAAATGAGAATAGTTTGTTTGGGAACACCTACTGGGTTTTAATAATCCTGCCAATAATTTTACCTTTGTTTTTATCTTCGGGTGGTCCATATTGCTTGGAATCAATCACCATAGTGGGGCATTGGTTTGAGGTCTGTGGTGACGTATAGGTCATATAGAGTTCTATGGAGTTTTATTTGCTTTTTTTCTTATAGTGTTGGTTTTAATATTCTAGTTTATATTTTTTATGGGCCAAATCATTCCTACCTATTTTATTTTGATGCTCATCACTAGTTGTCAGACTATAGGGATTGGGAACAACCTTTGTTCTTTACCATGGATCAGCTCGGGTTATCAGTTCAAGGTCGACCTGGGATGGTTCATGATAAAATCCATAAAACGATCCTAAAATTTTGGTGAAGTAAAATTTGTGTGGTTTTCCATGAAATGAAATATCTATATAGATAATTCAAGTGGATGTGACTCTATAATAGTTGTACTTATGGGTAATAACCCAGAAAAGGGAACATTTGGGTTTGGGTCAATCTTTACTAGATACATGGAAATGGGATTTCTACACACCTGGTTTGACACACCTTGGAGATATGATTTGGTTAATTTACATGAACATTAAAAAACAATTTTGATGGATTTATTCATCATTGACTTAGCCTCATACATTTTAAAATAAATGTATTTATTCAACGTAGATAATTTTTTTAATTATTCGATTGTGGAGAATTATTTTTCTACCTTATAATTTATTCTTCTATGTGGGAAAATCAGGTAATACATGCCTCATTGAGAAAATGTTCTGGGTATTTATGATGTTTATTCCATGAAAATTACTACATGTAGTCTTTTGTAATGTGATATAATTAATAGTGCCTGAAATAATGGATGGGGGCCATAATTCTATAGCCCCTCAGTTTACTAGTATGTCTCATGAGACAATTATGATACGTTAATCGGAGCATCCATAGATTTTATATAAGATTCCTTGGAATAAGGCCTTGATGGTATTTTTACGAAATTCGGAATTATATATTTCCTTCAAACTTTGATTATTTATTTTTTATCCTAGAATTAATTCATTTTTAGGTTTTCCATGGATTTATTTATGCTCTCAATTTATTATGATATGGAATAACTCTTTTATTTATTCATGAATACAATCAACTTATGATAAGTTATTATTATCCTATCATTTATTAATTTCTATGATGGCCATAGGTTTATTTATTCTATCAGTTTTTTATGATATGAAATAACTTAGTTTATTCATTTATTAATCACATCACATAATGATCAATTATTATTATACTGGAATTTATTCTTTATTCAGTTGGCCATGAATTTATTTATTGTCTCGTTTATTTATGATATAATATAACTCAATTTATTCATTCACAAATCATATCACACTATAATCATTTATTGTTATCCTAGAATTTATTTTTTTATGTTTTCTAGGGATTTATTAACTCTCTCAGTTTAATTTTATATGGAATTAATCTATTTTATTTATGTCATAAACCAATTTTTATAATTACATATTCTATATGAAACACACTTACTAAGCCCTTAGGTTCACACTTTATATTGTATATCATTTTTCCTAGGGATCCCAGTGGATAAATTCATATGAAAAATGGATTTCATGTTGAATAATAATTTTATCATGTTTTGATATGATGTTTTCTAGCTTCAATGTAATGTAAAAAACATAAATTTATCTGGTTTTCTAAGGATAGAAATCATTGTATCCTATGTATTATTATATGTGTACAATTTTTAATAAAATATCCATTGGATTTAGGGTACGGGATATTAGTTTATTAGCATTTGAATAAGAGAATATTTTAATATAAATCCTAGAAAATCTATTTAGAAGAACATACTGAGAGCTTAATAATGAAATTACCATGCATAAAAAAGATTAAAACATATGTATTATTAATGTATGTAATATAATAAATTAAATTTACATTTATGATTACTGAATATGATGAAATTTAAGAGTATAGAATTTACAGATTTTTGGGAAAGTTCACGATAATTTTGGGATAATCATTTAAGAAATTGGGTTAAGAGTATGAAAACCCCAACTTACAAGTTCTAGATTGATACAAGAGTGATTTATGTTGAAATTATTGTAGAATATTTTAATATTTATACCTTAGACATTCATATCATTGTCATTAAAAATAAATATACATTTTATATATTATTGATTATTCATGGTAAACTATTTTTTTAAATGAAATTAGAGGTAGTTAATGAAATTATAATTGGGTGGTTGGTAGTTTGTCTCATCTTTTAATCATGTTTTTTATCATTGTAGATTTATTTTACCAATATAGAAGGGAAAAACCATGTTAAAACCCTAAGATCAATATAGGTATTTAACACTTGACCATAATGATGTGACTTGAGTTAGTATTAAAAAAATATAGTTATTATTTGGAATTAGAATATTTTGGTATAGATACATAAGTAGATATATTAATAGAACTATGTTAAGTATTACAAGTATGACCTAAAAGTATTTTCATTTTCATGGTATTTATAATATTTCCCTCTTATAAACAATAATTTAGAGAAAATTTGGATTTAGTAAGTGTTTATCAAAGAGTGAAATTTCTAGCTAGTGATGTTGTTAAGGATGTAAAATGTAAAATATGAAATATCCAATTAATTTTATTGGTTATTTTCGTTTGAAAATATAAATGCTAAATAAATTTAACACCAAAAAAATCCATTATGTTATTAATAAAACACTTATTTTATAATTAATGTTTTATTATAATTAAATATATATAATTTTAAATTCTCTGAGAACATTGAACAACATGTGTCGATATAAACTAGTTCAAATAGTAAAAATAAAAAATAAAAAATATTATATAAAGTAAGAATACATTATTTTATTATTTAGAAATATTACATTCATTCTAAAACAACACCCAATATCATACAAAATATTAATATTGGAATACAAATAAAGGATGAATAATGTGAAATAAAAAAAATAAGGCCTCTTGAATCACCTAGAATCATCTCACTAATGAACATATCTATAATTAATGAATATTTAGTAAGTAATACATTATGAATTTTTTTCAATGATTTTGCAACTTGATTCAAATCAAATAGAATGGTGAAGTGTATGAAATATGGTGTATTTATAGGGAAATACAATCACCGTCATTTATTTTTTTTAAATATATTTTAATGAAATAATTACTATTGGTCAACAAAACATATGGTCATTATTTTGGTTGGTTGCATCGACAACATTTAAAACATATTTAGGATTATTTAATTACATTAAATTGTCTTATTTTTTAAGACTATAAACATTTTATAATCTGATATGTTTTATGAGTATGTTTTAAATAAAAATATATTTCTTGAAATAATAATTAAAAATTATTTTTAAATTATTATATATTTTAATGATGTTCAAATTAATTTTTATAATGGTTAGAATGTTAATTTTTCTATGAAATTACAAAATATAAATAAAAAATGATATTTATTTATAAGATAAAATTTAAATATTAATGGATTATTTTTATAACATAAACATAATTTTTGTAATAAGAACATAAAAATTATCTTAGGGTGATATTTTTGTATTTTTTTGACAAAGCTGATTTTTTGGAGAAAAAATTGAAAATTTTAGCTTTACAAAACATTGTGGTTTCATTTGATTTTATTAGTTAATTATTATATCAAAATGAATAAATTTTTTTTGAAACAATGTATTCAATAAAAATAAAATTAAATACATATAAAAATTAATTTTAAAATGTTAATTTTAAAATAAAAATTTATACATTTCTTTTTTGAACCAAAATATAGATTTTTGAAATAAAAGTTATTTTTGTGGTTTGTTCATTAATCGAGCTATTTGGGAGGTGTATTTCGGTTTGGTAATTCCATGGACATGAAAATAATTTCATTGAATCACTAATAATCTATAAAATATATTGGAATTGATTAATCCCACAATTGGTTGGCATATATAACCAACTAAAACATATTTTAAACCTTAAAGACACCCCACAAGTATAAATACCCTCTTTCACTCATCACCTTCAAAAAAAATTTGATAATTATTTATCTATCTACACCATTCTAAAGATTCTCTCAAAGGTGGTTCTATGGTTTTGAGGAGTCCCTCTGCAGCTTTAAGAAGCATCCTTCAAAGGTAAAGAGGCTCTCTCTTCTTTTCAATTCAAGCACCTCCTTTGTATTTAGCCTATTGAATCTCAATTTTTTAAGTTGTAATAACATTATAAATGTCCCCATTAATATAAAATTAAAATTATTATAATTGGATATAAATTATCCCCTCTTATTATGTCCTTCACACTTTCTGTTATGGAGACAAAATTTAGTAAGGGCCCTCAATCAACCTCTTTCTATTTTCATGTTCATTACATTTATTGTATTGTCTTCCCGAAATACCATTTTATATAGTTAAATTATATTTATTGCATGGAATTATATTTAATTTTATAATTCATAAAATATATTATATTTATTCCCCCCCCCCCATTATATCCTTTTCCAAACCTGTTACTATGTCGAAGTATGGGTCTTTAATCCCTGTCTTTCCTTTTCCAAGTCCATTACTTTTGTTATCATATCCTTCTGAATTAAATTTTAATATATTGAAATTGTTATTATTTCTTGGAATTATAATACATTTGATATTTTATATATTATATTTATTTATTCAATAACATTATAGCCTTCCCATAATCTATTACTATGTTGAAATAAAGGTTCCTTCAATACTCCTATTTTCTTTTTCATGTACAAAAATTTTCATATTTTTTATTTATAAATTTTTTTTATTATACTAACACGATAGTTATTAAATGGTAGTATCTTCCATTTTATTAATTTTAAATGGGATTTTATCTATTACCTATAATTATATCCTTTTCTTGTTATTATAATACTCAAAATATTCCAATGCTATAAAACTGTCCAAAATTTTTTGTAAAGAAAAAAGTTTGTTGTTTTATAAGAAATGAAATACCTTTATAAGGACTAATATTATAGTTGGATCTATAAATGTTTCACCTAGTTGGAATAACCTTGAAATGGCCACATTTAGCTTTGACTTGATCATGACATAGTGCACGAAAATGGTACTTATTGCACACTCAGTTTGACACTCTTAACAGATATGCTTTCGTTAATTTACATTCTATTTACAAAACCATTTTTAAGGATTTATTAATCATTTATTTTTTATTCTACCGATGAAAATACATTATTCCACCAACCTAAATATTTTTATTAATTTGTTGATTTTTTAAAAATAATTGTTTTTTATATATTTCATTCTTTTATAGGGGAATATCTTGTATGATATGCCTAATTGAGAAATTATACTTTGTATTTATGTTGTACAATACATGAACATAATTCCATGTAATATTTCATAACTAGACTGAATGAATTGGACATTCAATGAAGAGTGGGTCCCCGAATTATATAGCTCCTCAGTGCACTAGTAGTTCTCAAGGGATAATTATGACAGGGTAATGGGATAGTCCATACCATTTATGTATGATGTCTTGGAAAAAGGGCTTCATGGTATTTTTAACATTTCTATAATTATGTATTTATATTACACTATGATTAGTTATTTGTTATCCTGGTATTTATTCATTATTATGTTGGCCATGGATTTATTTATGCTCTCAATTTCTTATGATATGGTATAACTTAGTTTATTCATTCATGACTCAAATCACACAATGATTAGTTATTATTAGCCTGGAATTTATTCATCATTTGTATGGGCATGGATTTATTTATTCTCTATGTTTATTATGATATGGAATGAGTCAGTTTATTAATTCATGATTCTTATCATGTAATGATCATTTATTATTATCCTAACATTTATTCATTAGTATGTTGTCATGGAATTTATTTATTCTATCATTTTTATTATAATATAGCATAAATAAGATTATTAATTTATAATTAGATAATAATATTATCATTTATTATTATAATTCCATTTATTCATTGTTAATTTGGCCATGTATTTATTTATCCTCTGAGTTTTATTTAATATTGCATGAAACAATTTTTTGTTTTTCATACTAACAATTTTAATATTTACTTCCATTGTACACAACCCCCGTACTGAAATTCTAAGATCATTATTTATATTATTTCCCATTTTTTCCCTAGTATCTAAGAGGATTAGTATATAGGAATAATTTATTTAAAGGAGAGTAATATTTTTTTCACATTTCCATGTGATATAACTTTTCCTTCAATGTAGTTTAAAACAAATTTATGTATTTGTTTGGATAATTATATTAAACTATTGAATCCAATGTATTTTGATCAATGTTCTATTTTTAATAAAATAAAAATTGGATCCAAGGTGATGGATATGGGGTCATTACAAAAAATCATTATTAGATAATCCTTTTTTATTACAACTTATATGAAAAACATTTTATAGAAATTATATCCATAAAAACATCATTACTTCATATATTTAGATATTTTATATCCAGAATCATCATCACATTACATTTTAATATTTTTTTTTAAAAATTATATCAAAACTTCATGTGCCTTTTTCTAGTAGACTCGTTTCATTGGCCTTCATATCGGCCAACCCAATTATCAGATGTAACTTCACCATATAAGGGATTAAACATTATACATCTTGACACTTCAACTTAGTAACATAATCATTGCACAAACTATATATCTATAAAAATCATGTTTGATCATATATTTTAAATATTCTCCCCATTTTTTAAAAACATAGCAAGAATAATTATTACCATTGTGACATTGGACTCATTGATGATTAGCATAGCATTGTCTGACATGGTAAGAAAAAAATATGAAACATTCTTATGATAAATGTGTTGCATTCACCTATAATATGAAGAAATTAAAAGATAATATTCTAACCACAAATAAAAATACATTATATAAATTTTAATTATTTTGTATGAATGTATGATTTTTTCAACAAAATTCCATCCCAAGGCGTTATTTCATTCTATTTCAAAATTTATTCTCTTCATAGTATATTTGTGACTTTTATTCATAGAAATCATCTCAATTGAAACATATTAGAATAATATTGGGTTTAAAAAGAAATTATGATAATGGTACCCTTTTGTTATTTTATTTCATTAAATATAAAGGGGTACTTTTCGTATAAGTATTTTAAACAAGAATTGAATGGTTTTTTAAAAGGATTTGTATAGAACATGAGGCGAGATACTACTCGATTTATTTTCTCATACCATACATAAAAAAATATGTATATAGATTTGTTTTATATTATGAAGATAAATCTTATATCCCATTTAATCTTAATTGATCATTAGGTATCATAAAAGATATCCACAGTCTGTTTTTTATAATTTTGAAAATTCTCTTTTTGGTTATGTGGGTATCATATGTTGTATAAAAGAAGAAAAATAACTGTATTATATCAAATCAATTAGACTCAAATTTCCCCATTTCGATATAATTAAATCTATATATAACTCACTTGAATTTATAAATATATGAATTCATTGAATGATCGAATTGAATGTCGATGGTTCCTCTAAAGGCAACCCAGGTCCTGTAGGATGCGGTGCAATTTTCAGAGATTATCTTGGTAGCTGTCACAAATGATTCATTGGAGGGTGTGGTACGGCCTCGTCTAGGGAAGCGGAAATGATGGGGCTGATCCATGCTGTTGACGTTTCCTAACAAAAGGGTGGGAACAATATTTGGATTGAAAATGATTCAACTAGTATTGTTTAAGCTATTTGGAAGGGGGTGGTGCACCTTGCATGGTCGCTTACTTTCCATTGGATGAATTGTCTTGCTTCACTCATGGAAATAAACTACATTTCCACACATGAATTTCTTGAAGTGAACATTTTTTTTGATGGACTTTCCAACAAGGGAGTCAACTGTGCAATTACTTGGCTAGATGATTTACCTGTTGATTTTCTTCCATTTTATGATAAATATTGTAATAAGATTTATTTCTTTAAACTCATGTAATATTTTTTTTTCTTTATTCAATAAATTGTGCCTCATTCTTTGACTAAGGAAGTACCTTTCTAAAAAATATATAAATTCATCAACTGGATTATAATTTTATATAATCAAATAAAAACAAATGAACCAGTATAATCAAAATGAATTATAAAAAATTGAACCAAGGAGATCAATCGTGACCTCAACTAAACAAATGTAAATGACATAAGATCATTATCTTGTTATGGGTTTTTGTTTTTTTGTGAATGTGGATACTCTTTTAAAATAAAATTAATTAAGAAAATTATCAACATAATTATGAATTTATAAAGTTTAGTGGTCCTGAATCCCCAATCATTTTAACTATTTTATCAATAATAATTTCCATAATCCTCTCAAACATAGTATATAATGAACTCTCAAAAGTTAAAACTCGGTCATAATATGTCTTCATAAGTGAATCATGGTTTTTAATAATTTTTATGAAGTGAATGAATTTATTTTTTTTCATGAGAATCATAAACAAATAAATCCTTCTATTTAGAGGATGTTAATAAAAATGATTTAGGTGACCTCCAAAAGATATGTGGTACAGATATTCCATGGATTATCCCTCTAGAAAGACAATAATGATATTTTCCAAAAAAAATTGATCTATATAATCCATTGACTATACTAAATCTTAGAGTCATGAGTTCGAATAAAAACTATCATATTTAGTTTTAATTTCAAAAGAATAACATTATAAAAAAATTAATGTAATTAAATAACACAGAATGATAATTAAAATTTCTTACGTCAATATTTTTTCTATGGTAATTCACATAACTACCATTATTTATTTTGCGAAAATAAGAAGACATATTTGTTTTTCAAAAAAGCATAAATATATCCTTCTCTTCTGTTAAAAAATATTTAAATAAAATTTAAAATCTAATATTTTCTTTATGTGGAATAGATACATAATATAATAAATTAAATGGTACTATGTTATCCCATTTCCAAGGAATAATCTTGGACGAGACTATGTTTCTTCACATGACTAGAAACATTTCTCATAGAACACCCCGAAAATAATTATATAGAAATAAAGACTGATATTTTATTAAGAAAATTTTATTAATATATTGAAATATAATAACATGCCTTATGTGATTCAACCCGAGGATGATCAAAAAACTCTTCCACTTGTCACTAGACCCACCCTTAAGGACCTTCCCTTACATATATTAATTTGATAGAGATGTGTAATTAAATTATTTCCATAGACTAATCCCAACATATTTTTATTTCTTTTATAATTTTATGTTACATTCATATTTTTTAAATCATATTCTGAACATTCAAAATAAAATAAAATATACAAATAAAATAAATAAAATTTATTAGATTATTAAAATATGATGAAATATTTTTCCATTTAATAATATATGATTATATTATTCATATAGAACATTTATCTAAAAAAAATCGTTCCAAAATGATAATGTAATATGCCTCTAATAAGAATAATGAATTTGGGGGGGCACTTCATCACATTATGATTATCCTAGAATCTACACATAGATTCTTCCAAAATCCCATTTGTTTACCAATATAAATTGAAGGGGATTTATGTCGTTATTTTTATAAAATTAAAAACATCTTGTGTGTGGTTTTTTAACTCTATTATGTTATTATTTTTATTCTTTAAACATTTTTACTAACCAATTAGTATAAATATTTATAAACTAATTTCATAATTGATATTTCCTAGCCATGATCAATGTACACCTTCACCTCTTGTTAATTATTTATCACATATTTAAAAAAATCACAAATCCATAGAAACAAAAGTATTTAAAATGTTCATTATTGAAAAAGGTTATTTATACCCTTTCCACGGTTTAGATACAATCCAATACCGAACAATCCACTAGAAAATCATCTTTTGTGTGGATAAAACAAGTAGAATATACCCTTATACTTGGGAAGCACTATGATTAATAAAAAACTTCATGTTATTAACATATCCCAACTGGTGTAGTATGTGTTTTTGTAATAAGTAATGAAACCATCACCAATTGGTTCAAAACATGTCACTATGCTACCTTATCAAAATCAAGTTTTGATGTCATAGAAAATAATTCTCAATTTTCATACCCAGTAGTAGGTTAGAACATAGCTGGAGTTCATAATGATAATAATTATGATGGTTCGGACTAATTCCTATGTTTTATGCCTCCTCCCACAAAACAGATAAGAAATAATACCTTGCAAATAATTCTGAACTACTTGTAACTTTCCCTAAACAGATGCATCTGATTGATCGGTCTGATCGAGTAACCACTATATATGATCTCTATTATTATTATTCTATCCATAAAACATCCACCCAAAAACAATTACCAGAATATTATTCTCCCTATAACTTCATATGTTCTCCTTGTTCAGTCACATGTGAACAATGTTCTAATTAATCAGAAAGTATAATGTACTTCGTTCCTTTTATAGGCATGCCATAAGTGGGTTAGGTGGGAATCTAAAAAATCCTTCTTAACCAAATTTCCCAAAAAAATTATTTTCACATTATTTTGGATCCATATTATACATTTTCAAATCTTATTGATACTCTTTGAAACTTCTATAAGATTTTTGATCCTTCTCACAACTTCATCCAGCTTCAAACATTCCATCATTTATTTAGCCTAATAATAATTGTCATTCGGATTTATTCATTAAATGAAAATATATCGACACTAAATAATACTTATTAGGATGAAAACATATGTAAGGAAGAATATACCTCATTACATTAATTTGTACCAACTATAAGAAAGTTTCAAATTTGAAACCAATCTACCATAAACATAGTTACAACTTATAAAGCTTTGGAAACCCCTTATACAAACACTTACACAAAACTATTCAAAAATATATCTTTTTCTACTTTCCCATAGACTTATTTTTCTTTGTTTGATGAAATTATTGGTATAATCCTGCGTCTGATGGACCAGTATCTATATCACACTAATTGATCTGTATCAGCACCATCCTGATGAATCAGCACCACTTCTTGACCAAAAACTATTGAACATATTGATAAATTACTCAACCAAATGAAAATAGTTGACTACATTGTTGATCATCATCGGATTGATTGATATATGACTTTAATACATCCATAGGTCCAATAAACACTAATTTCTCAATTGTATCAACAACCATTCAATATTTACCAACTTATTTCTTTAATGATTTGTATCTTGTGGCATATAAGACTAACTGAAAACCATCATCTTCATCTTCTAATGTTTCAAAAAAACATCCCAACCATCAAACAGTTCATTGTCTGATGAACCTTTAACAAATGAACTAATACTGGAAGACTTCATCCTCATAACAATGATTCTTCCACAAACATCCATTTTTGTGATGAATTTTTCATGACTTTGATAACATTTAAGATTGGAATAACATTGTTTGACTTACATTTTAAAGTATTATAACATTCCATCCTTCCAAAACATCCTTCATTCCAATCTAACCTAAAATCGATAAGAAAAACTTGTTTTTAACTTTTATACATAAGTATTTCAACACTAATTTCTGAGATAACTTGTGATTTATAAGAACTCTATGATCAGAAAATTATCCCAATATTTTTTATGGAGATATTCGGACTCTGATATAACTCATCATTGTGATTGAAACATTCTTTTTTGTCCTATGGTGATTCCAAAGAAAGACTTCTTTAATAGAACTTATATAGAATGGAAAATAACAAAATTTATGAATATTATTATCAAAAGTGAATCTAATTTTCGGATTATGAGGACTCCATTCATCCATACCATCCAATAAACAAAACATACGAAGTAAGTTGAATTTATTTTCTAGAAAAAAATACAACACATTCCCAAAAACATCTTTCATATTCTGGAAACACCTTCAATCAACTTGGTATTAACAATCATGTTGTAATACATATCGACAATAGCGAAATTCCAGTAGATTCTTAATTGTAACTGAGCCATGGTTTTAACTCTGTATTCCCTAAATTTCCTCAATATTAGGAATAACTATGAAATAAAGTATAATATAAAACAAATATAGTAAAAAAATTATTCAATGTATGTAATGAAGTGTATGTTGAGTCAGAAATTGTACTCCATACTTATCCATTCCTTTGGTTTTAAAAATTAAAAACACTAACTTAAAACTTCTTTACTAACTTTTTTATGTCCCATGTATTTTAGTATGTTTTTTAATAAAATATTACTTTCTACCACACATATAATTATTATAATGTATCTCTAATATAAAATTTATATATTACTAAATATGATAATTAGACTATGTGTCTAATAAAACAGAATTATCTTATTTAGATAAGTAGTAAGAAAAATTTTTTGTCTATTATATAGAAAAACGTATTGACTATAAAACTCATCTTTGTTCATATAATTAAGAATAATTATTATCCAGTTAATCGTATTGATAATCAAAATGGATGTCCATCTAAATAACTAAGGTTTATAATTACATTAAAAAAATAGTTGTTTCAGTCTTTAGAAATATATTTAACTCTATAATGGTTTTAATAAATATGTTTTCAGGCATTCAATTTTGATGAGATTTCATGTTGTTAGTTTCTAAGTACATTGAAAAAAACATGTAATTTACATATGAGTTTTGGAAGATCACCTATAAATATTGAGTCATTTGAAGAGTTTTTAGCTGGTCAATTGAATTCACTCTCATGTTTTAAAAATAATAGTTATCATCAACTACACATTCATTGAATTTTTATTTATTTAGATAATTATCTTCTTATGGAAACCATTTCATGTCGTCTTCTTAATAAATATTGTAATTTTAACTACATCTGGTCATTGTTATGATTGATGGATTACGAGTATAGGAAGACATAGAATCTAATCCATCATATTGAGCTCTTCTATGGCTAGGAAGATAGATCCAATCATCATATCGATAGATTACATGGATAAGAAAATATTAAATAATTGATCATCATATCGAGGGATTTCATGGTAAGGAAAGACACACTTTCCTCTAAGTATAAATAAGTGCATAACATTAGTTAATGTTATTAACTACCTTATTCTTAAGGTTAAAAGTGATATCTTTTTAATAATAGCTTGTAAATCATTATTAATTTTATATAGCTGTTATTTTTATTTTTTACATGTTTTCAATTATTCATCATGTAATTTAAATGTTGATCATCATATTAAAATTTATAATTCTTTGTTTTATCAATAAAATTTTAAATACGATAATAAACATACTCTAATAAATCAGATCCATAGTGATTATGATTTCTACTCTGACATAATATGATATACTATGGTTCTAATTTTGTGTCTTTGTTAATTATACTGACTCTGGGTCTGATAGCTACAGATTGAAATGTTTTTGATTTGTATACATTTTCATCATAAGAAAATTATTATGATGTTACAATTCATACCATATGATGTTTCTACTACTTAGATACTTGATAAGTATTTGATTTATTTACTAGTGAATGTTTGTAAAGTTTTATTATAATCATTTTTTAAGTCATTAGTTACAGTAACATATATTTGTGAAAAATAATATTTTGTTTTATTTTTAAATATGGATGGTCTTAGTATTGGTTTTAAAGATAATCCCAATCTGGATAGAGCACTTGTCTTTGATGTTATTGATTATGAGTACCAGAGAGATAGGATGGAATCATTTTTATCTACATTGGAGTGGATAAAGCTGTTATTCTTAAATACTATAATATTCATGATAAGGAAATAACTTCTTTTAAACATCACGAAAAACAAGACTATCAGTTAAACTATCGAGTAAATAATTATTTGTTATATTCCAAGACAAGAAGAATATATGGATAGATATATTCTTTTGAAACTGAAAGAAAAATCTAAAAAATGTTAAAAGGGACATGTTTTGGAACTTCTATGGTTATAGAGACTAGAAGATCTATGCTAATATCAGACTACCAAGATTTTTATTTTCATCTTGGAGGATCAGTTGCAATGATTCCCCAGAGGTTTACGACCATCATAAAAAGCATAAAATATATTTGTGGGAAATATCTTGATGATGATATCCTTATTTAAAGTAGTATTGATATCAATCCCAATTAATGGTAGTCTGAGAGAGAAACTTCTGATGAGACAAGAAAGTATAAAAATATAACACTAGATAATTTCACTGGAACTCTTATTCAATATGAAGGTAGACTTAAAATATATGTGGAGAAGATGATGAACAAAAATGGAGCAGTTTATTTTTCTTCTACTACCTTATATACTAAATCATAGACACCTGAGAAAGTTGATAAATCAATGAGGAAGAAGAAATTTGTTGTTCAATATGATTTTAGTACTTCTGAACATTCTCAGAATGAATTAGATAATCTCTCCAAAAGGATGAATATGATTACGAGAATGAAATATTTCTAGTACTGATGTAAAAATAGTTAAAAGGATAAAATTGAAAGAAATATGAATTCACTTGATACAAATTTAAGAAATATATATATATCATCCTTGATTTTCCAAAGATAAAAAGGAATGACAGAAAAGAAAGGTCTTCGAAATGAAATTAAAAAAATTATTTCAAATCTATAGGAATAAAAGACATGAAATTTCCTAACACATTGAGTGTTAGTAGAGTTGATTCCTCTGAAATATCATCTGAGAATGAAGATTCTGATCAATGAAACATTGGTCTTTTTGAAAACATAACCAAGTATAATAAATGTTTCATGGATAAGGTATGAATAGGTGAAAACTTTAACAGTATGACTTTAAATTCTAATTATCATGATTATAAAAATTATACATCTTCAAATTAAGAATCTTTCTCAGTATAAGATAATACCCTTCCGTGTTTTTATGATGATTCTCACATTAAAAAACATTTATAAAATGAGAATTTTTAAATTTGAAAAAATAAACATGATACTTCTATGGATAGACTAGTTTGCATTGTTTCAAGAATTTTTTTTAACAAATGAAATATCAGGTATTTCAAAAAATATTGATAATACTAATTTATAAAAAGGTATTATTTATATAGGTTTTTAAAATTTATATTCTGAGAAACTTAGTTTACATGCTATATTTGATAAACTTATTTCAAAAACTATTACTGATGAGAATAATAATTTATTTTTAAAATATAATATGAAATATATTCATTGAAGAAACATTTATCAAATTTTACCACTAGAAAATAAAATTTTGATAAAAAGTATAAACAAATCAAACCTCAAGGTAACAATTTCGGAATGGGTTTCACTCATAAGAAACATAATTCTAGTAACATTTTCTTTGTTCCAAAAAGGGAACAGTTTTTTAGTATGTGTTTGAGTGGTGGTAATTAGAAGAAATAGTGTTCCTCAAATAGAATACAATGACTAGGATACCATAATTCTTATTTTTCTAAATACATTACCTTTTTCAAAAACAAAATTGGAAAAATGTGTGTTCCTAATTTATTTTTCTAACAATACCAGACCGAAGATGTTTTGGGTTCCAAAAGTAACATTTTTTGTGTTTAAAATACCAAATGTAATACCAAAAATAAGAATTTATGCTAAATGGATAGTGGTTTTTGTAGGAACATGATTGGAAACAAATAATGATTCAATAAATATGTCAAAATGAAATATGGTAAAGTAACTTTCAGAGATAATTCTTGAGTAGGGATTGTCAGAATAGAAAACATTGTTCTTCATGGTAAAAAATCTTATTTTGAAATTTTTTATTTTTTAATAGTATTAATAATAACCTTATAAGAATATGTAAATTATGAAATGAAGTATACCATGTGAGATTTAGAAATGTTAAAATTTTATTATATAGTTTAAAGGGTCAATTTATTTTTTCTACCAATAACCATGAGAATATTTATAAACATAACTGAAATGACCTTTGGAGCTAAGTCTAACCTTACCTTAGTGTAATGAAAGATAAATATTTGTTATGGAATAGAAGGATAGGAAAATGTAACCATGTAAACCTATTTATGTTTACTAATAAAGGAATTGTTTTGGATATAATGGATGTTATGTTTTATTATTCATAATCATTTTACACTTTTCAATATATTAAGCAACATAAGTCAAGTTCAAATTCAATTAGTGAAGTAACAACTTCTGATGCTTTATAGTTAGTTACAGTGGACTTATTTGTTCATACAAATACATGAATTATTGGTATAAATTGATATGTATATGTCTTAATTTCTGATAAAACTAGACACACATGGGTTTATTTTCACCAAATGAAATCAGAATCCTTTTTTAATTTTATAAATTTTGTATCCAAAGATAAAAATGAGAAACACATTCCCATTATAATTATTCATTGTGATCATGGTGGATAATTATAAAATTTTGATTTTGAATCTTTTTTGTTGTAACAAATATGTTCAACATAACTTTTCAACACATAAAACCACTAAGAAAAATGGTGTAGTTGAAAGAAGACAAAGAAATTTTCAAGAAATAACTAGAACCATGCTGAGTGATTACTGAGTTTCTAAATATTTTTTTGGTGAAGTGGTTAGTATTTTATTCTATACTATAAATCATGATTTAATTAGACCTTTTCTTAATAAATATTCTTATAATTTTTGTATATGAAGAAAATTAAAAGTTTTTTACTTCAATGATTATTTTTGTAAAGTACACATCTTGAATACGAAAGATAAATGACATAAATTTGCATCAAAATATAATGATGCGATATATTTAGGTTATTCCACTACCTATAATTCTTATTTAGTTTTTAATAAAAAATACTAGATTGTTAAGGAAATAATCCATGTTATGTTTGATGGAACTGGTCCTATTAGTTTTCAGAAAACCATAACCAACATCCTCTGAAGTTATTTCCAAAACTGATTTTCATCCATTGTTATAAAATACATCCCATCAGTAAATAACCCAACAAAAAATGTCTAAATTTTTTTCTTAAGAATAATGTTTAACCTCTTTTTTAATAATAGAATTTTGAAAACCCATGAAGTTAGTTGTTTCTATGGAATAATCCAAGAGAATGTATCATTGGTGATTTATATAAACTAGTTAGGAATAGAAGTTCATTAATAAATGAACATGATAATCTATATTTCTTGTCACAATTTGAAACTATTAATACTAATGAGTCTTTTAGTGATGAATATTTCATTAAGGTATTGAAATATGAACTCATTGAGTTTCAAAAGAATAATGTTTGTACTTTAGTTAAACAACCTAAAAAAATTATAATTATTGTAAAATGGGGTTTTCAAAACAAATGTGATGAAAATTGAAAAAAATAGAAATAAAGATATAATTATATCTAATGGTTATAATCAACAATTGGGATTATATTATGATCAAACCTATGCAATGGTGGCAAGGCTTCAAATAATTTGAATACTTATAGCCTTTATATCATTCATTAATTTCAATCTTTGTCAAATTGATGTGAATTGTTATTTTCTTAATAGATATGTTTACGATGATGTTTATGTTAAAAATAAATATAGTTTTTGAAAATAAAAACCAGCCATAAATTTTTTATAAACATTCCAATGATTTATATGGGATTAAAGATGCTCTTTGTGCTTGATCTAATAGCTTAAGTATATTTTTGTTACAAAGAAATTTTATTATGGGAGTTTTGGATCCAAATATTTTTATAAAATTAGTTACCAAAAATATTATGATTTTAGACATTTATGTTCATGAAATTATATTCAGTTCAACTTGAAAATCATTAATAGATTCATGTTTAAATATTATGAAATATCTCTATAAAGTGAGTGTGATGGGTGAGTTAAAATGATTACATGGTTTTCAAATTTCACAAAAACCAAAAGAAACTTTTATATCTCAACATCAGTAGATTAAATATCTTCTTAAGAAATTTATATACAAAAATATTAAAAGTATTAGTACTCCCAATATTATAGAAAATACATTAGACCATAATGAGGTCTTGCAACCATTTGATCAAAATAATTTTATTGGTATTACAGAAAGTTTTATTTAAATAAAAATTATTCATTAATTGTAAATGTTTTTTTGTGATTATGTGAATGATATCAAGATAATCCAATATAATCTCATTTAAAATCTATGAAATGAATTTTTCTTCATCTTAATTGAACTATGGATTTGAAACTTTTCTATTCTTATGGGATTTTTTTTGAATTGAAAATTATTTTTGCTCACTTTGGTGAAAGTATAATGGAAAGATAATGTATATTCAAAACATATCATTTCGTAGGAGATTTTTTATTTTCTTTTTCATGTAATAAATAACACTTAATAGAACTTTAAACTATTCAAGATGGATATGTAGCAACTGGAAGTTGTTGTGCTCAAGTGTTGTGGATGCCACACACACTCACTAACTATGGTATGAGTTATACTGAAACTCAAATACTTTGGGATGATAACAGTTTCACTTAATTAAGTAAAAAATTGTAACATCACTCACATGATAAGATCATATATATAAGACACCATTTCATTTATTATCACACACATAAAAGATATATCATTTTACAATTCCTCGGAATTCAATAATAACTTGCTGAAATTATTACATTACCTATTAGTTCCGATAGATTTTAATATATCAAATAAAATCATAGAATAATCAATTTAAAGTAATCATTCATATATTTTTATTTTTTACCCATGCCCTTGAATTAATGTACTTAATTTCATATGGGGGACATACATATTGATATTTTTTACATAATCGTAGTTTTCTAAAAAGTATTATTTTTTCTAAATCTTTTTTTAATGAGTTTTTAATATTTAAAAAAATTATAAAAAATTTAGAGTCAAAATACTCAAAATGATTCTCAAACTCCAAAAATGTTATAACAATTTTGGACTCAAAAAATCATAAAAATGGATTTAAAAGTTTTATAATTATGTTTTATCACAATTAGCTTTTATTTCTAAAACTATCGCATTTAGTTTTCTATGAAAAACTATCCAAATTTGACTTTAGAATGATAATATCTTAATTGGTTTTTCTAATAAAACTATCATATTAATTCTATATTTTAAAAATATCATAATATTCCTATTTAAAAAAAAACAAAGAATATTAGGTTAACCATATAGATGAAACTATCCACTTTAATAGGTACTCTTCTATAATTTTATGCTTTTTCAATGTCTCAGTATGATTAGTTTCTTAATTATTGTTGTAATATTTTTAGTTTTATAAATAAAAAAATTATTTTCAAAATTCTTTTCCTAATTGTATTCATTCTCAAAATAATAATATTTTTAAAATTTTAAGAGTTCAAAATGGATTAAAAATATATTTGGATAAATTTCAAACAATAGATCTAAATGGTTTCAATCTCAACTGTTAATCATCTTATGAAAGATGAACCATCAACCCATGGGCCTATATAAGGATATATCATCTCTTATCTCATATAAGATGTTCTAGTTATTGACTCTCGACTTAATATACCCTTTAAGTTTATTTATTCAAAAGGCTTTCCTTTTCATCTGATTCTTTGTATTAGTTTCAAATATGATGGTGATCAAGAGGGATTTCAAAAAATGATTTTTCATAAGAGGAAGTTTAGTTGAAAATTATTTCTATTATAATACTTATTCAAATTATAATGATATTTTTTAATTCTATGGATGGAAATTAGTATGCCTGGAACACCCAGATGAAGATTTTTATTTTTATTATCTATATATTGTGCATGAATTTTACACATCCATTCAATTTTTGAGGAAGATGGAAATTATAAAGAAATTCTATGTATGGAAAAGGTTATAATATTTATTATAAAATCTTGAAGATTTATTTAGATTCCTTGGAAAAGTGAATCTATTTTAAATCTCATAAGTTTCTAGAGAGTTTCATTACATTAAACAAAAACATAGCCAAAGATAATTTTCACCTATTATGAAAAATTTTGAAAGGATTCTCAACTTACTCCATATAACCATGTTGTAGCCCTGTGGATGAATATTTTTCTAATTCTGAGGAAAGGGAACAAAGATATGCTAAAGGTATTTATTCTTTTTATTTTAGACTACGTATTTTATATGTGGTAGATTAATCTTGTCATTTTTTATTATCTTGTAAAATATCATAAACTCCCCCAATTAAATCTAAGATAATCATGTTACTAGAGTTTTTAAGGAATATGGTTGTTTAGTGTATGAAAGTTTTCAAATATTCCAAAAAATCATATCTAATAAGGGAGAATTTTTTTTATCAGCGATGATAGGATGAATTGGGTGAGGTTGGTCTTCAATTGTAAATAAAAGAGGTTTTCAGAGAAATATGATGGTATTTATTAAAAATAACATTCATTAATGAAGTTCGAAAAGTTATAAAAGAAAAATAAAATGAATGAAAAAACCTCTCCTATGGAGAGAAAAAGAAGAGAAAAATTCCTGAGGATGTTTTGGATGTTGGAAGAAAATAAGGATGATAAGAATCAAGGGTATCCAAAGATCAGAATCGACCTCATAGAAGTTAAATATTTAAATATCCACACTATTGTAACATTATAATAATAATCATATAAGAATAAATAGAAGAAGAGATCTCAAGAAGCCATAATTTGTGAGCATCTATTTAAAGATGTTGAAAGAACTTCCGAGAATCCGGCCCTACCGCAATCACATACCAAGCAAATAACAAAGGAATATGGGTTATATTTTGAATAAATTATATTCTTTCAATCTAAAATTACTTATATTCTATAGAAATGAAAAGAAAAATGATTATTTATGATTCAGTCCCAATTATTAAAGAAAAATAATTGGTACCTGATCCAGTAGGAAAAGGAACTCTTAAAACATCTAGACAACATCAATAAGAGAATGAAAAATTAATTTATGAAGAGGTTTATATAGAAGGAAAATATTATAAAGAGAAATAATAAGAACATGGAGAAGAAGAAGAATAATTTTAACTTTTTGAGGACGAATTAAAAGAAGGGGTTAATGAAGAAAAAGGATAGAATGAAGATAAAAAAGAAGATAATGATGTTGAGACTCAATATGAAAAAACCTCAGAGTAATCCCAATAGGACATACCCAATATGACCAACAATGATGAAAAGTAAAATAGCTCTCAGGAAGATGTATCCTCCTCAGAAGAATAATCTAAATAAACATCAACGGATCTTGAAGAAGATCAAAATTAAAAAATAAAGGTTGATGGTAGATCCAAGACTGATAAACATGTGGATATTATGGAATTCTAATATGATAAACAAGTTTCAATATAAAAATTAAAATTTTATTTCAAATATAGATAAAAATAAAAGAAATGAATATGATGTAATAACAATTAGAATAAAATATCTTTATATTGATAAAGAACAATATAATTCCACTCAAAAAAAATTTCTAGAAGGTGTTGATTATATTTTTCATGCATAAAAAGGATAGAAGGAACTATTCCTTATTTCCCCAATCATGAGACTTGGTGATAGTTGATTAAATAAATTCTCAAAGATATATCCGTATTGATAAATATTTTAATAGATAATGTATTCTGATTCATCCTCAGTTAAAAATATTTCAAGTATGTTCTCAAACTCACAATGGAAATTATAATCAAATAGTAAAATGGTATCATCAAATTGATACGGATATTATAATGAATGATTAAAAAATTTGGTGAAGTTAATATTTTGATGGTAGAACCACCAAATTAATACAATTAGCTATCTAAAGACCAAGTTGATGGAGTAAAATTATAGAAAAATTCAGCGATGTGACTAATGATCATACTAAAGAGGTGAATAAATTGAAAGAAAAGATTTTATAGGTGGATATGAAAGTTATAAATCTCAGATATTTTCAAGTATTAGTGATTATATTTAGAAACCTGAATAAAGTGTATTTTGTTAAATTTTAGATTCAATAAGAAAGGGTTTCTAACATAGAGAAATACTATAGGGAGTTTAAGAAGATGAATTCATTTGTGAAACCCATGATGAAGAATGATTGATTTTCTATCTCACGAAGCACTTGTTTCTGTAAAAGATATGAATTTTGTTATCAATAGAATTATCTCTTTAATAAAATAAGATTTTTCTGAATATTTTTTCAATTATGATTAGTTTTATGTTCATTCATTTAATATTCCTATATGAAAATCAAAAAGGGGGAAAATTTATAAATAAAGGGGGATAAATTATTAAGTAGAGACATGTTCACTTAAGGGGGGTATTTTTTTCTAATGGAGAATATCATATAAGGTAATGAATGTTTTATGAAAAAAACAAGAGATATTATCCTAAGGGGGTTTTAATATTGAAAATCAAACTATCTATCATATTTACAATACTCATAATCTTAAAGGGAGTTAAGGTTTAAAAAATAACTATGAACAAAACTTTCTTGAAAGAAATGGGTTGTATGTTTCTAAAAGTTATTTTTCATTTAGGTTTTGGTGTTTGATATTTTCAAAAAGGGGGAGATTGTTGACTCAGATGTTCAAATTATAACATTACCATTCCTCTAGTTTTTTGAAATCATGAAAACTTAAATAAAACATGTTTACTAACCTTTTATGTCTCAAGTGTTTTATTTTGTTTTTTAGAAAACATTACTTTCTAACAAACATGGAAGTATTGTAATGTATCGGGAATATACAGTTTATATATTAATCAATATGATAATAAAACTAACTATGTGTCTGATAAATAAGAACTATATTTTTTATAATAGTAGTGAAAGAGCGGCTGATTGTTTCCTATTGACCGTTTAAGGTTCTGGTGCTCTGCTAATGTGTATAACATCACTCGGGTGGAATCCTCGGCGATGATACTTTTTAATAGTCGATCATTTTTAGTTGATTGTATTCTGATTCGTGGTTTGTTTATAGATATTAAATAAGGTGATTGATGGTTGCTATTTGATTTGACGATTTGAGAAATATTGGGGTGATATCATCATTAGGTGGTTAATCTTGTGATATCCTTGATCCTTACATAATATTTAATTAAATTAACTCCCATGTCACAAGTTGACATTGATTGGAATTCCCAAGTGTTAAGGATTTAAGCCAAGACTGAACTTAACATAGTGTTCTAATCTTAATCATATATTGTTTATAGTAGTGTGTTTATGGTTCCAATAATCCATGGAAACCACTCTTAAACAAAACAAGTAAAAAAACCATGACATGTTAAGTCCAACATATAACCTATTAATTCAAAGAATATTCATTGAGCATAAGTTCTCAATAACAAAACATACCTAAATTATAACTCATCCCAATGAGAGATTTACTCAGACAATAATATTATTAGTAATTTGGTTTATTATTTTTATGATTATGAGTTATAAAAATAAGGAGAAGAAAGGGACTAGAAAAGAGTTTAGTGTTGAACACACACACACATGAACGGTGATGAGAATTAAAAGAATACATTAGATTGAATGATAAAGTGAAATAATTTAAGGGGATTAAACATGATTTAATCTATTTTAAGAGTATTAATATTTATGAACAGACATTGGATGATTAAAATAGAATATGAAGAATATACATAGATTAAAATTCAAATGGAATTGAGAACAGCTTACACAAATACAATTGAAAACAAATAAAAAGGATAATTAAAATAAAAGTGGAGGAGAGGCATCTCATGTTGAATCAATATCACGACCCATCCTCGGGGCTCGTGCCGTGACTTCCCCAAGCCCACCTTCCATAGGCCAGGGGCTGGCGACTAGCACCAAGGCGTAAATACCGGTAAAAAGGGAAGGCATTGCCTTTGTAAAGTAACAAACACCACAGAGTAAACAAGCATTAGAAGTAAACACTATGTAAAAGCTGGTAAAAGAGTAAGTGCAGAAAAGTAATTGGGCCAGTATACATACCCAAACTGAAAGTAAAGTACAACTCGAAAGGGAAAACATCAACTAAAAGGTAAAGCCGCAACGACAAGCTATCCACTGGGAATCCCACCTGAAGGGTGTGTACAGAAAGCCTCCACTGCTCCTCGGGTCCAGCCTATCGCTCTGAGTACGTCCCACCCAGTGGTCCAACTCCAGGTACCATCCTCCTCCGCAAGCCTCCACCACGATCAGCGCTGTCCTTCATCTGCAACCAACACAACGTAGTGCAGGCATAGCCCGGGCAGGGGTGAGTATAAGCTACTCAGTAGGGACCCCGAGACCCCCGAAGGTCTCCCAAAATCCACAAAGGATAAACCACAAAGGAAAGATACAATCACGAAGTAACAACCGACACTTCTTAGGTATATTGCCATACATATACCTAAATCATCAATACCAGTACGCTCCAACCTCCGAGCCCAAGTACAACCCAGTCCACACAGGAAAGCATATGTATTCCACCCAGGAAAGAAAACGTAATCCACAGAGGATAGAACAACACAATTCACATAGGAAAGCAAACAGGATTCATCTCACACAGGTATACTTCTTTGAAAGACGATAGAGATGATCACTGCTCCATCTAAGTCGTCGGACCCACAAAGGATCGATAGGTACTAACCCCCGCAATGACCCACACAGGATCAGACCCACACAGGATCTGTAGGCGCTGGCTCACACAGAACCGCTGAGCGCTGACCCACATAGGATCAGACCCACACAGGATCGATAGCACTGATCCACACAAGATCGCTGAGTGTTGTAGTCGTCGTCGTCGAATCCACTGAGGATCTCTGCATAGTCATCGTCGCAGTCACAGTAGTAGTTGCAGCCAGCTCTAGGGTTCCCGCACACAGCAAGCTCGTTCGGGAGGGTCCACTCCACGAGATGAGAGGCTGATACATCAAATAACACATAGTCCAGAGTTGATGTATCAAAAAGTTTTGTATCGTCAACAGGAACTCAACGTCGCAGACGGCGCGTCAATCGGACGCCCGGTCTGAGAGTTATTCGCTTTTTCGTCCCAGGGGCCCGGTTGGTTTTTAAGGCAAAACCAACCCGACTATACTCTACCTATGTCCAAACCTCGGGCGGTGTAAGCCAAAAGACCCTTCTCACTAAGACGAAACCAACAAAGTCTACGACACGTCATTCGGATGTCCGGAGCTTAAGATATGAGTGTTTCCGCTCCGAGGGCCCGGTTGGTTTCGTGAACGAACCAACCCGGCCGAACACAAAGTATTCTGAAACCTTGATTTCGATATACCGAAACGACCGTCTCGATCCAAGGATCGCATTTCAACTGATGGTGCGTCGATCGGAGACCCGTAACACAAGTTATGGGCGTCCGACCGGAAAAGGTTCGGTATTAAGGGGTTCGGGCCCGGTCCGACCCGGCCCGATACCCCCCCGGGTCGACCCGAACTGGGTCCGGGTCCGGCCCGCTAGGGCGTGTCCCGGCCCGGCCTGAGCACAGCGCGCTGGCGCTCGGCCAACGACCGAGCCCTTGGCGAAGGGGGGGGGGCGCCTGCCCCCCTAGTGTAACTCCCCCCCCCCCCCATTAATGGGGGCCGTTTTTGTAGGCCGGCTGGGGGAATTAATTCCCCCAGTTTCTCTTTCTCTGGTCGGCCCGCACCGGCTGGCCAGTTCTGCCGACAAGGACCGGTGACGGCCGGTCCTTCCTCCATCGCCGACACCGGCATCCCAGAACCAGCCATCGGTCACCCTGCTCCGCCGCTTCCCGGAACTGGCCGCGGCTTGGTTCATCTGGCGCGGTGCAACAGCACCGCGCCCCTCCGTCGTGGCCCCTCTCCGGCCGCGTAGTCTTCGGTTTTCTTCGACGCGGCGCGACGGCGTTGCATCCTTGTTCATCTTCACGGCACGGCGCGACGTCTCTGCGCATTACTTGCCGTGCGTTTCCCGCGTGGTGCGACGGCACCATTCCATTCCATCCCAAACACAAAGAATCAAACAAGGATAATGGAGGAGGTTCGGCCGTGTTTGTGCGGTCTGGCGCCCTCTCGTTAATCGGTATCATTTGGTCGTATATCCACAAAGAACGACAAACTAGAAATCACGAACGAAATTAATTAAATAATCCCCTACTTGATAAAAGAGATGACGAACGTCGGCATCGCAAAGCGAGGATTCGAAGACGTTGACGAAGATTTCTTCGTAGAAAACCATCATGAAAAGACACGTCGGGGAAGAAAAATGTCATGGAAGAAGACGTCGCGTCGCAGGTCGGTGTCACGGAAGACGGTCTCTGAGGGCTCGGCGCTCCACGTCGGAGATCGTTCGTTCTTCGTGTTCTTCGTAAAAGAGGATGAAGAACGCAAGTCTTCCTAAGCTTTTTCTCCAAAGGCTCTAAAACAACTAAACACCAACCTAATAAAATAAGTTCTCCACTTATTTTATTAACACACCAAGGCTTTTGAAATTCAAGAGTTTGAATTTCAAAAGCTCACATTAAACTCACTACATTAATGTGATAAGTTATTAACTTAAGTTAACAAAATTAATGGTGAGATGAGGGGGTTAAAGGATATGAAGGGGTGGGGTTCGTGTGGGCCCACCACCCTCATAACCTCCCAAGGGAGGTTGGGTAGTTACCCAACTTCCATTCCAAGGATTATGCACTTAGAGTAAAAATAAAAATTGTTGTTAAATTTTTATTTTTAACTTCCACAATTTTTATCAACTTCTCTCGTGTAAACACAACTCTGGATTAAGCGTTTCTAAGAAATTACTGGCATTGCGGTTCCATCGGTGCCCTCGGAATTCGATTCCGAGCAACGATTAAAAAGATAGGAATTCCCGCTTGTTCGTTCACTGAACGTACCCGAGCTAAACTTTGGATAGAAATTCCGGGCACACCGGGCCTCAGAATAAAGTGCCGTCTGAAACAGCGTTCTTGTAAAATTCCAAAGAAAATTAAGAAAAACTTTCCCTTGAATTTTACGGGTCTTTACAATCAAGATCATGAAAAGTCCTCTAAGGCCCTTGGAATTTCTGTATTAATGCCAAACCACCTACTTATGTGTTGAAATGACAACCCATGCATGTAGAAGAGGGGGTTGTATTTATAACCCAAGGATGTCGACTATTTTCATTCCAAATCTACCCCTCCATAGGCATCACCAATTTGGCCATCCAAAAATAAGAATCTCTAGATATACTCTTCTTAAAAGCTGTATAAAATAATTTTTCCGTACTATTGTCAAAATTTAGAGGCCTTTGCACATATGGATCCCAATTTATGGCAGTTTTCATAAACAATGTTAAATTTTCCATTTCTATCCATGCCTTTTCGTTGTCCTAAATTTGAATGTATTTTTGAATATAAATATGCCATAAATTAAGAATGAATTATTCAAATAAGTTTGATACATATATCCCCTCTTTCAAAATGTAATATATCATCTTGATTTGATGAATATATCATGAGAAATGTCACGAATAGTGTCTGGGTTTTAATTCCAGACCTGAATGGTGGCATGGACTTCAAATAATCATTGGGACCCCTTTTTGATGTAGTTGGACCTTAAAATCATTATCTGTGATTTTTTTTAGATAATAACTATAATATGGTGGAGTATCATAAAATTTAGTCTTCGAGATTTAGACTAGTAACTTAATCATCATGGTAGGTCCAGTTTCATCACATATTATTTTGCTCTTCTTTTGTGGACCATATGACCCTCAAAATGGAAGATTTGGCCTAAGATTCATTCTAATGAATTGTTGTAATTTTTGAATGTAACCCTAAAAAACATGAATCATTAAATTTGGATAAATCAGTTAGGGTTATTATTAAATCATTAAAAAATATTAAATCTAGATGAATTCAAATAGTGATCTAAAATTATATTTAATATTTAAACATTAATATTACACACAAACTATGCACATTTCGTATAATATCAGTAAAGGGATTATATAATAAGTTATGAAAATATTAATAACATCAAATCCTCCACACATAATCATGTTCATGTCCTCATGTGCAACAAATAAAAAAAATCACAAAATCATTCTCACTCTCCAAAAAATATTAAAATCTTGTTTTCACTAATCAGGGTAGTTTTATACTATTTCACTCATCTATATTGAATTCCACTTTATATTGTTACAAAAAAAAATTCCAAAAAACAACTGTTTTTTCCTGCTCAAATTTAGAAATGGAAAATGTGGATACTCAAAATTTACACCTCTCTAGATGATAAAATTTATTTATAAAGGTTCAATATTTCACCAACCAAAATTGAAAATCATAGAGTTTGAAAGAGATCTTAGCTTCCATTCCCTATCCTAAAGTGCACATGAATCATGTGGCCTTTTGAATGGGTTTTTCTCTGGCTATGGGACGGTAAGAATATAATCCCCAAGAGAGATAAAAGAGGGGTAAAGCATCTTCATGGGTAAAATAATGCATAATTTTTTTGAAATGAAATATGGAAGGAAATGAAAACATACATATACAAGCGAATGATTTTGTGAAACAAGACAAAAAGGATGAAGAAAATTGAAGGGTATTAGAAGGTGAAATATTTAAAAAAACCAAAAATTCTCAAAATGACATAATTGTTCTTTTTTCATTTTTCGAATGTTGAACATGAAACTAATCTCACACTCATCTCCCTACCCGTGATTGATCTTATCATAATGCTAATTGTAATAGTTATAACAAGATCAAAGGTTGGGGAAGAGTGATCTTTGACCCACCCAAGACACGACCCATTTGTTTTTCATTAATTTGAATTTTTTACATTTTTTTGAACACTATTCAATAACATTTTAAAAAGATAAAAATATATATATTCTAAAACCCCACTAAATGAAACCCTCTACCCCACAATGAAATGGATGATTTACCTCAATCATATGATAACTCATTGAAAATCAATAATAGGGAACCCAAAAATGAAATCCATTCGCCCCAAACTTTAATTTTAAAAATGTATGAAATGACAATCCATGTAGGTGTTGGGTGGGATAGATAATTTCTCTTGAAGTGTTCCTATCAAAGAAATAGTTTTCATAGGATTGAAGGGGAATTCAAAAGGATGAATAGTGTAAGGTTAAAGGGAGGTTATATAGCTATTTTGATGCTCATGAGGTTTAAAAAATACCTCTATCATTACAAGATACACTTAAGTAGTAAATTCAACACAAAGATCCACTATCTCAAGACTCACAAATGAGGGTAAAAACATACATATTAAAAATATGGCCATTGGTGGCCTTGTAATGAAAGATAATGTTGTTCCTCATGATTGGGGGAAATCATTTTCCATATAAAAAACTGGGCATTGAAAATTTTCTGGTTTTGACACGTGATTATTTAAACAAATTCATGATAAAAATACAAAATTTTTTAGAAGAAAATATTTATTTTTGACTCCCCAAAATGGTTGGACAAAATTTCAAAACTCTAGGGTGAGAAAGTATAACTTTTTTTGTTTTTTTTCTATATTTAGTTATTTAGTTTTTTTGGTATTTTTTTTAAAATACACACCCACACAAAATAGAAAGGGAGAAAGGAGAAAAAATTCATGATGAAAGTGATAAAAAATAAAAAATTGTGGAAGAAGATGAAAATGGGAGAGAGAGAGAGAGAGAGAAGGATGAATAAGAGAAAAATAAGGTGTTAAAGGGAAAGTGGTGCCCCAAGTTTGGATTTGGTGGGCCGTCATCTCCATCAAATGGTATGTTTGCTATAGAAATTGTGGATTCAGTGGAGGTCAATGTTGTTTTAGGATTGTGAATCCTCTCATGGTAATGCTTTAACTGATATCCATTAACTGTTAATGTCCTTTTTCAAGAGGGGTATTGGAATTTCACTGTACCAAATTGGTAAACATTATTAATACCAAACGGACCTTCTCAATAAGAATTAAGCATACCTGGGTGAAGATGAAATCCTAAATTGAAGATCATTACCATTTCACCTTCATGAAATTACTTTCGCATGATGTGTTTTTCATGGAGTTCCATGGCCTTTTAATTATAGAGAATGGAATTCTCATAAGAATCAATTCAAAGCTCCTCCAGTTTAGCCAATTGTAACAATATTTCTTCACCATATTTTACAAGATCATAATTATAATTTTTCACAGCCCAAATTGAATTATTTTGGATTTCAAATGGATAATGTCTACTTTGCCAAAAACTAGCCTAAAAGGATACATTCCAATGGGTGTTTTATACACAGTTTGATAAGCCCAAAGTGCTTCGCAAATCCTTTCAGGACATTCTTTTCTATTGGGTTTTACAATTCTCTCAAGAACTCTTTTCACTTCTCTATTATAATGTTCATCCATGCCATTTGACTAAGGGTGATATGAAGTTGAAGTTTTATGTACATCCCCATACTTTTTCAAAAGATATTTCATGGTTTATAACAAAAATGGGTTTATAATTCCCTTATCAAGGCATGTGATGTGACAAATCGGTGGAAGATGTGTGTCCTTTGGAACTCACTAACAGTATGTGAATCATTCTTTATAGTGGGTTTGGCCTCGACCAACCATGAAAAATGATCAACCGCAAGAAAAATGTATGAGAATCCATTGGAATGGGGAAAGGTCACATGAAATCAATTCCCCAAACCTCGAAGATCTCTTAGAAAATTAAAGGTTTTTGAGGAATTTCATTTATCTTTGAAATTGTGCCAATCATTTGGCATGTGGGACATGATGGATAGAACTCATGTGAGTCCTTGATGAGTGAAGGCCATAAGAATTAATATTCTATGACCTTTCGGGAGGTCCTTTGTGGTCAAAGGTGTCCACCTCTAAGAAGTGAGTGACAGAATTCTAAGATGGAGGAATTTTCATCTTCATCAACACATCACCTAATTACCATGTCATCCTTAGTTTTCCAAAGATTATTATCTTTCCAAAAATAGAATTTTGAATCACTTTTCAACTTCATTTTTTGTTCTTTTGACTACTTTTCAGGTAAAACACAAGAAACCAAGTAATTTACAATTTTGAAATACCATGGTATTTTAGGAGTGATAGATGAAAGTTTCTCAGTTGAAAACTGTGGATCAATTATTTATGAATTAGATGAATTATAAATTCTACTCAAGTGATTATCCATAGGGTTTTCTTTTAGGTCTATCATTTATTTCAAGGTCAAACTCTTGGAGATTCAGGGTTTATCTTATTAGCCTCGTTTTGGAATCACTTTCCTTGATTAAGAACAATATAGATGAATGGTCTGTGAAGATGTCGATTTTGGAACCTAAGAGATAGGGCCAAAATTTATATCATTAGAAAACCACTACAAAAAAGTTCCTTTTTTATTGACAGTGTAGTGAGATTGAGTTTCATCCAATGTTTTTTTGGAATAATAGATGACATGTGGAATTGTTTTCTCTTCTTTGACCAAGAACATCCAGAACAGCTCTATCAGATGAATCACACATCAACTCAAGGGTTAAAGACCAATATGGGGGTTGGATTATCGGGGTAGATGTAACCGGAGTTTTTAATTCAATGAATTCTCTCCTACAAACCTCATCAAAATGGAATGTGGCATCATTTTGGAGAAACTGATTGAGTGGGATAAAAATCCTACTGAATTTATGGATAAATTGAAAATTGAAACCAGAATGAGTGAGGAATGAATGGATATCTTGAATACAGGTGGGTCCAAGAAGTTATTGGATCCCCTTAATTTTTGGCAGGATCAACTTCAATACCATCTGTTGAAAGTATGTGTCCTAGAACAATCCCATTTGTAACCATGAAGTGAAATTTTTTAAAATTTTACACAAGGATACACATGAATGTATTTTGAAGTACAAGAGAGAGTTAATGCAAGAATTATTCAATTGACTCTCCAAAATGGTAAATTTATCCATGAAGACTTCGATGAAGTGTTCAATGAATTCCGAAAAGATACACATCATACACCTCTAGAGTGTTGCAGGAGCTTTGCAAATGGCAAAAGGCATTCTCCTATATTAATATGTTCCAATGGGGCACATGAAAGTAGTATTTTGTTGGTCTTGAGGTGCAATTGGGATTTGGAAATAGCCATTGTTTCCATCAAGAAAGCAATAGTGTGACTTTCCGATTAATCGTTCTAGAATCTGATCAAAGAATGAAAAAGGATAGTGATCTTTTCTTATTTCAACATTCAATTTTCTATAATCAATACACACACGCCATTTGTTCTTCACTCAAGTTTTGAATACCTCCCCATGTTAATTAGTGACATAATTTATCCCACCCTTCATAGGTACAACTTGAATTGGACTAACCCATTCACAATAAATAATTGGGAACATAATACCATATTGAATAAGCTTTGTGATATCTTCCCTATCTACCTCATGTATAAGTGGATTGAGTATTCTTTGTGGTTTTCTAATTGGTTTGGATATTCCTCAAGATGGATGTGATGCATACAAAGGGTAGGGTTGATATCTTGTATGTAACGCCCCGACCCCAGCTACCCAGAGTCGGTGCATTACTTCGTAACATTGGCATGATCACGAAAGATCAAGTCTCGAAAGACCGATTAGTTTAGTAGCCTTGGAAACACTAGATACATTCGTAAACGTTACATTACATCATAAAGTGAAAAACTACAATAACAAAGTCTCCATAGTCCACACTCATATCTCCTTATGACAATCCCTGCAGGTCATTCATAAAATACTTCTTCACATCCTGGAAAATATTAAAACATTGAAAGGGGTGAGCTCAGATGCTCAGTAAGGATAACAATGATGCGGAAGCTTTCATAAATAAACATAAACATTTAAGGCAATGTATAACTAAAACAAAAGCCTTTTAAACTTGAACATCAACATAATATGGCAAAAGTAAAATGAAATAATGCCATTTACTTCTTCACATGGATATTCTACTGGTCGAATAATCACATGTAATATCAATAACCACTTTCATAATGAGGGAATGTATAATGCCGGACATTCTGAAACACTTTGTCAAGGCCTCGGCCAAGACGTCTAAAATGATTAAGGCCTCGGCCAAAACCATAAATCAAATTGGGAAAGGGCCTCGGCCAATTCCACGTCTAGTTGTCTCATGAGACCTGCCGATGCATCGAGGAGCTATAGCGGGCTCCACCCGTCACTTATTAAGTCCAATACATTCCTCATATGAATAGGTTTAAACATATCATAAACCATAACATAATTGTATCACATTAAACATACTTAAAGGAAACATAACATTTCCACATTTCAATCACAAGATATCAATACAACACATTGATATAATAAAAACGCTTTCAAAACCATTTTCAATAAAAGAAAAGTAAAACATGGTATTTATTTTTCTTTTAAAAAGAAGGTATGGCTTGTAGAGGAAGCCGAAACTCAAATAATGGTCACGGCGGCGGAGAAGTCGTTGTCGCCGCATAAGTACGGAAAGAAAAACATTCCCTTTTGTCGTTTAGTAAAACGCTTCGTATAAAAAAGATTCCTTTTGAATAAATGTAAAAGTCAAAGGGGTTTATACACCGTATAAAAGAAAGTTGTGTATAAAACCAAATATGCCTCAGTGAAAGGAGATTGAGACGAAGTCCTTAAAAGATCATTTATAAAATAAAATAGATCTATTATGTGTATTCACTATATGTACACATAAATAAAGTACAAATACAAGATAGGACATAATAATATCATGACATAATTTGAAAGTATGAGATTAACCCAAAGAATGGAAATTGGGTTAAGAAATTCCCTTACCTTGTGTCCGACTTGACTCAACCGTTCTTTAACCTCCTGAATAATAAACTAGAGTTAATATATACCTTATTAAGAACCATTCTCAATTTCATTATCCTTATTATATCACTTATTACAATGATATGATCATTATGTAATTATTTAAGTTAATAACGGTCGTTTTGTCGGTATTTGGTTCTTAAGTCAAAAATAGGCTTCTTACACTTACATGTTGTTAATTTGGTCAAAGGTTCATTATATCCAGAATGGTATTCATGATGTAGATATCATATATGTCATATATATCCAGTACATACATTCATTTATAATATTACATCACATTTAGAGGTAAGAAATGAAATGCACCGTTCATGGAGACGGTAAGCCGTACGTACGCATGAACGCTACTTCCATTTCTATTTCATATTTTCTGGAATGGAATCATAATGATATAAGAGTATATTATAATTCCAGTATAATAACATATATAATATCATTAACTTTATCCTTCACACATCCCACATATGGTATTAACGAATCAAATCACTTTCAGGGGGTGGTAGTCCGCGCTTCCTAAAATGAAGATATCGTGTTTTACCCATAATGGAAACCATAAAGGTATGCCCAAAATGAAAAAAACAGAAGCTTAAGGAAAACATAAACATATTATATATCATATATAAAAATAGTGACATCATAATGGCCACCTTTGAAGGTGTTAAATGAGTGTTGAACAATCATCGTTTCGGGAGGCAGAATTTCGCCATCCACGGAAACCTTATGTTCTTTAACCATTTGATGTAGTTGTGTGGAAGTGTAGCTCAAATAAATCTTATAACAACATCCTAGTATATTGAAGATACTGGTGTTGTTACAAAAGAAGTAAATAAAAAGAGTTTAGGGGGTTGGAGAAGCAAAATAAAACAAAAGAACATGAGAGAATGAATTACCTTAAAAAGTGTAACTCCTTTTGAGTTGAGCCTAAAGGCTTCCTTTGAAAGGATTCTGCCCAAAGGGAATCCTCTAGGATGAGGAGAGGGATGTGGAGAGAGCAAATGGGCAGGGGTTGGCCGAGCCAATGGCTTGAAGAGTGTGTGAAATGAGGTAGAGGTGGGGGCCTTTTATAAGAGGAGAGGAGGGGCACTTTTGGAAAGTAAAGGAACATTACATTATTTGAAAATGTTTTTCGGTTTTAAAAGGTCCCACATTGATATAATTCGTGGATAAGGTGATAAGGCATCGAAATCCACTCATCCAATTGGTTTTGGCCATGTGTAGTTCATAGATTTTATATTATCTTTCCATTTTATTTAAATCGTCAAATAATGATGTCATCGCTGCATCATTATTATGTCATAAATAATTAAATTTATTTAATGTCTAAAAATTATAAAAAAATACTATGATATAGGAAATCTTTTTATCTTTCCAATGACTATTTATAATCAAAATTTGGACTTGTGTAACCCTACTTAAAAATTGTTTTAGTAAAACACTTTATGTTAGTGTCATTTTCACTTTAACATTAAATAAAAAGTAATTTATGTTATTTCCCAACAAAAGTGGATCCATGGGGTCCCCAAGTTAGGCCATGGCTTGTCTTGGTCGGCCATGACACAACCAATGAGGTTGGGACATGTGTCTAGGTCATTTAATATTATTAAAGTATTATTTATACCTTAAACTACCCTAATTACCACTAATCGCGATTAAGAACTTAATAAGTTACTATTCACCAAAAAATTATTTTTATCCCATTGAACCACATTTTACTTCTTAATGACAACCATGTATGTCGGATTTTTGAAAATCAAATCACAGAAGTTGTAATATTTCATTTAAACGAAAAATCAGTTATTTAACTACCACTTAGTGGTTTCACTATTCATCAAAAATTGAAGTTTTTCAGAATAAGGCCAAAATTTCACCCTAAGCTATAATTGATATTCCGAATTCAAAAATGATGTCTATTTTACAAAATTCCAAACATATAAGTTGTATTAATTAATTTCATAATTAATTCCCGCTGTTACAACAAATAGCGTGTTTTTAAGAAACAATTTATATCAAAAGTTTGGCAATTGTTTATGTCCAATTTCAATGTTAAATTAATTCTAATGACCACCATTGGATAAAATGGTAAAAATATTTTCTAATTATACCTTAAAACCACTAAATAGTATAACTTATCACTATAAATTATTTTGATTAAAAAAGTTGTTTTAAGTATTTTTCACTATTCATAAAAATTTGGAAGTTCTCGGAAAATTACAAAAAATTCAACATAGGCTAATTTCAATATTGGGAATACAAAAGTGAAGTCCATTTTGAAATATAAAATTTATAAAATTTCAAAAAGTAGGTATTACTATTCACAACGGCTAGTTTAATTAGTTGTGGTGTGTGCTAGAGCTCGAGGTTGCGTACAACACACGCTATTGCATTATTGAATGAGAAGCGTATCGTGGAAGCTCGGGGTGTTACATTCTACCCTCCTTCAATAAATTGCGTCCTCGCAATTTGAAATTTTTCTTTGAAAATAAAAGGTTGAAAAGAGAAAATACCTTTTAGGAAAACCCACATCGGAAATAAGGTTAATAAATATATAACATTAAAAGAAAGCAGGATAAGTACAAAGGTCACCCGATATAGCCCATTCTAGGATTCTATGAAAATATGGATATGGAGGAGAAACAAACCATCAAGGTCTGATGGAGAGTTATAGAAAACAGGATTAGGAGAAAGTTTAACCATAAGAAAATCACAAACTTGTGATTGGTTAAACGGTCGTTGAATCCCCAGTTGGAAAAGTTAACCGACAACATTTTTGTTTTAAGTTACCTTTTATTATGTTGAGGAATTTATTTATGAGATTTACTAAGAACGTAGGGGAATATACATACTTGTTATGTATACTTTCATTCGTTAATAAATTTTTACCACAAACCCAACTTTTACTCCAAATGGTAACGGAACTCAAAAATATTCTATTTATCCTAATTGTATAAGGTTCCAAATGTTAACACATACCATTTAGATTAGTAAAACGATTTTGTAATAACCAGGGACTTCCTGTAGGCTAGTGGTAGGAAATAAAGGCTTGTCGCACTATGGTTGTGGGTTCGATTCCTGCAGCTGTGTCCGACGCGACGGGTTATTCCCCACCCTGTAGGTTGTCCTTTTTTCTAAAAATATAGTATTATAGTATTCCAGAAATAATCTTCAGAAAAGTTTTAACCTTAAACAATACTATTCAAAGTTCAACTTAATCCATCCCAACATTTATAGTTATCCAAAATACCTCTGTCCAAACTTTCTCTAAAAGGTCTCTTAATTCCAAAATCAATTGTAACATCAGATTCCCCAAACAAAGAAAAGTTTCTCTTATTGTCACATACTAAAAATATGATTACCTTAATCATATTAAAACCTTACTGAAATCAAAAAGTACTACAGTACAATCCTTATATAGATCACATTATTCTAATAACCAGAATATAATCCATGAGTCCAAAAGCACCAATACATTAGTTATTCTGCTTCAACTGTAGTAATAGCATAAGATTGTCCTTGATCCCTTGGCCTTTTCTGAGGTAAGTTTCCTTGACGCTTAGGACATTCATTTGCATAATGACCCATTTCTCTACAATTGTAGCATTCAACTTTGACAGCCTCTTTCTTTCCCTTGCAATCACGAGCCTGGTGACCCTTTTCTCCACATTTATAACAAACTCCCATTCCTTTTAGGCAAGTACCGGGGTGATTCTTCCCACAATTATCACATAATGGAAAATCCTTCTTTCCCTTTTTCCCTTTATCTGTCTCTTGTTCCACCGTTCTCTTCTTCTCTTGCTTTACTTTGTTGTCATAAGACTTAGAGAATTCCTTTTCTGTCTTGATAGCACATGAGACTATATCTTCGTATGATGAGAAGGATTGTGATACTAAAGCTCGACGGAGAAATGGTTTTAACCCATCAAAGAAACGATCAATCTTACTTCTTGGGTTACGTATGTAATCTGAAGCATACCTTGCTAACCTTGTAAAGTTAGCCTCATACTTTGCGACATTCTCGTCCTCTTTCTGCCTCAGACTCAGAAATTGCCTTTCCATATCTGCTCGATGGTCACGAGGAAAGTATTTTTCTAAGAAAAGCTCTTTGAACTCCCTCCATTCCATATTCGATACGTCATCATCTTCCTTTGTGTTTTGAATCAGTGACCACCACTGATCGGCATCTCCAGTGAGGCGGTAAACTGCCATGACAACCTTCTCCCTTTCACTACTCCCCAAGGCATGGAATATTTTCTCTAAGGAATTTATCCATTGCTCAGCTACTGTAGGATTTGTACTCCCATTGAAGGTTGGCGGTTGTTGCCTCATGAAACGGTCTAGCATTGATCCTCCACGTTGCGAATCAGGGTGCTCCATACGAGTAAGGTTGTTATTCATAACCTGCGTGAGTTGTCCCAGTATGGTAATAAGTTGATCAGCACCAGTTGTATCTCCAGGTCCACAATAATTATCTTGAGCAGGAGGGCAATCCCTACACGGAGTTCGTGCATTGATACAGTTTCCATTCCTTCTACTAGGCGCCATTTCTAAACAATGGCATAATCCAGATTAGTTTATGAATCAAAATACATAATTCCATACTTGTATAATACTTAACATAAATTGAACTATTTATGGATATAATCCATAATCATAAAAAGAAATGTTTCCTTTGAGGAAGTATGTACTCATAAACCTTACATAATGGTTTGTAAAGAAAATGAGAATTATCCTAAGCATATCCCCCGGGAGTGTCATAACTAAGAGTGCAGCAAGGCCCGTTGTCGTGCACCAGTTCCCGTTTGAGTCTAGCTCAAAGCGGTGTTTTCGGGTTTTACCCCTAGGTACATCTGTGCCAGAGCCACCTCTACCTGCTCGTATCCAGACAGGGATGTATTGCTCGGAAAACTCACAACATCTCTACAATACTAAAATTCTAGGAAGTTCTTCTATACTAATCCTCAAAGTCTATCTTTGGGCTATGTGCTCTAATCAGAGTTTATCTAAATCTAGCTTCCAAGGTTAGTACTAAACTGCCTCTGATACCAACTGTAACGCCCCGACCCCAGCTACCCAGAGTCGGTGCATTACTTCGTAACATTGGCATGATCACGAAAGATCAAGTCTCGAAAGACCGATTAGTTTAGTAGCCTTGGAAACACTAGATACATTCGTAAACGTTACATTACATCATAAAGTGAAAAACTACAATAACAAAGTCTCCATAGTCCACACTCATATCTCCTTATGACAATCCCTGCAGGTCATTCATAAAATACTTCTTCACATCCTGGAAAATATTAAAACATTGAAAGGGGTGAGCTCAGATGCTCAGTAAGGATAACAATGATGCGGAAGCTTTCATAAATAAACATAAACATTTAAGGCAATGTATAACTAAAACAAAAGCCTTTTAAACTTGAACATCAACATAATATGGCAAAAGTAAAATGAAATAATGCCATTTACTTCTTCACATGGATATTCTACTGGTCGAATAATCACATGTAATATCAATAACCACTTTCATAATGAGGGAATGTATAATGCCGGACATTCTGAAACACTTTGTCAAGGCCTCGGCCAAGACGTCTAAAATGATTAAGGCCTCGGCCAAAACCATAAATCAAATTGGGAAAGGGCCTCGGCCAATTCCACGTCTAGTTGTCTCATGAGACCTGCCGATGCATCGAGGAGCTATAGCGGGCTCCACCCGTCACTTATTAAGTCCAATACATTCCTCATATGAATAGGTTTAAACATATCATAAACCATAACATAATTGTATCACATTAAACATACTTAAAGGAAACATAACATTTCCACATTTCAATCACAAGATATCAATACAACACATTGATATAATAAAAACGCTTTCAAAACCATTTTCAATAAAAGAAAAGTAAAACATGGTATTTATTTTTCTTTTAAAAAGAAGGTATGGCTTGTAGAGGAAGCCGAAACTCAAATAATGGTCACGGCGGCGGAGAAGTCGTTGTCGCCGCATAAGTACGGAAAGAAAAACATTCCCTTTTGTCATTTAGTAAAACGCTTCGTATAAAAAAGATTCCTTTTGAATAAATGTAAAAGTCAAAGGGGTTTATACACCGTATAAAAGAAAGTTGTGTATAAAACCAAATATGCCTCAATGAAAGGAGATTGAGACGAAGTCCTTAAAAGATCATTTATAAAATAAAATAGATCTATTATGTGTATTCACTATATGTACACATAAATAAAGTACAAATACAAGATAGGACATAATAATATCATGACATAATTTGAAAGTATGAGATTAACCCAAAGAATGGAAATTGGGTTAAGAAATTCCCTTACCTTGTGTCCGACTTGACTCAACCGTTCTTTAACCTCCTGAATAATAAACTAGAGTTAATATATACCTTATTAAGAACCATTCTCAATTTCATTATCCTTATTATATCACTTATTACAATGATATGATCATTATGTAATTATTTAAGTTAATAACGGTCGTTTTGTCGGTATTTGGTTCTTAAGTCAAAAATAGGCTTCTTACACTTACATGTTGTTAATTTGGTCAAAGGTTCATTATATCCAGAATGGTATTCATGATGTAGATATCATATATGTCATATATATCCAGTACATACATTCATTTATAATATTACATCACATTTAGAGGTAAGAAATGAAATGCACCGTTCATGGAGACGGTAAGCCGTACGTACGCATGAACGCTACTTCCATTTCTATTTCATATTTTCTGGAATGGAATCATAATGATATAAGAGTATATTATAATTCCAGTATAATAACATATATAATATCATTAACTTTATCCTTCACACATCCCACATATGGTATTAACGAATCAAATCACTTTCAGGGGGCGGTAGTCCGCGCTTCCTAAAATGAAGATATCGTGTTTTACCCATAATGGAAACCATAAAGGTATGCCCAAAATGAAAAAAACAGAAGCTTAAGGAAAACATAAACATATTATATATCATATATAAAAATAGTGACATCATAATGGCCACCTTTGAAGGTGTTAAATGAGTGTTGAACAATCATCGTTTCGGGAGGCAGAATTTCGCCATCCACGGAAACCTTATGTTCTTTAACCATTTGATGTAGTTGTGTGGAAGTGTAGCTCAAATAAATCTTATAACAACATCCTAGTATATTGAAGATACTGGTGTTGTTACAAAAGAAGTAAATAAAAAGAGTTTAGGGGGTTGGAGAAGCAAAATAAAACAAAAGAACATGAGAGAATGAATTACCTTAAAAAGTGTAACTCCTTTTGAGTTGAGCCTAAAGGCTTCCTTTGAAAGGATTCTGCCCAAAGGGAATCCTCTAGGATGAGGAGAGGGATGTGGAGAGAGCAAATGGGCAGGGGTTGGCCGAGCCAATGGCTTGAAGAGTGTGTGAAATGAGGTAGAGGTGGGGGCCTTTTATAAGAGGAGAGGAGGGGCACTTTTGGAAAGTAAAGGAACATTACATTATTTGAAAATGTGTTTCGGTTTTAAAAGGTCCCACATTGATATAATTCGTGGATAAGGTGATAAGGCATCGAAATCCACTCATCCAATTGGTTTTGGCCATGTGTAGTTCATAGATTTTATATTATCTTTCCATTTTATTTAAATCGTCAAATAATGATGTCATCGCTGCATCATTATTATGTCATAAATAATTAAATTTATTTAATGTCTAAAAATTATAAAAAAAATACTATGATATAGGAAATCTTTTTATCTTTCCAATGACTATTTATAATCAAAATTTGGACTTGTGTAACCCTACTTAAAAATTGTTTTAGTAAAACACTTTATGTTAGTGTCATTTTCACTTTAACATTAAATAAAAAGTAATTTATGTTATTTCCCAACAAAAGTGGATCCATTGGGTCCCCAAGTTAGGCCATGGCTTGTCTTGGTCGGCCATGACACAACCAATGAGGTTGGGACATGTGTCTAGGTCATTTAATATTATTAAAGTATTATTTATACCTTAAACTACCCTAATTACCACTAATCGCGATTAAGAACTTAATAAGTTACTATTCACCAAAAAATTATTTTTATCCCATTGAACCACATTTTACTTCTTAATGACAACCATGTATGTCGGATTTTTGAAAATCAAATCACAGAAGTTGTAATATTTCATTTAAACGAAAAATCAGTTATTTAACTACCACTTAGTGGTTTCACTATTCATCAAAAATTGAAGTTTTTCAGAATAAGGCCAAAATTTCACCCTAAGCTATAATTGATATTCCGAATTCAAAAATGATGTCTATTTTACAAAATTCCAAACATATAAGTTGTATTAATTAATTTCATAATTAATTCCCGCTGTTACAACAAATAGCGTGTTTTTAAGAAACAATTTATATCAAAAGTTTGGCAATTGTTTATGTCCAATTTCAATGTTAAATTAATTCTAATGACCACCATTGGATAAAATGGTAAAAATATTTTCTAATTATACCTTAAAACCACTAAATAGTATAACTTATCACTATAAATTATTTTGATTAAAAAAGTTGTTTTAAGTATTTTTCACTATTCATAAAAATTTGGAAGTTCTCGGAAAATTACAAAAAATTCAACATAGGCTAATTTCAATATTGGGAATACAAAAGTGAAGTCCATTTTGAAATATAAAATTTATAAAATTTCAAAAAGTAGGTATTACTATTCACAACGGCTAGTTTAATTAGTCGTGGTGTGTGCTAGAGCTCGAGGTTGCGTACAACACACGCTATTGCATTATTGAATGAGAAGCGTATCGTGGAAGCTCGGGGTGTTACATTGTATGTCATCTAGGGTCCAACCTAAGTCCTTTTTGTTTTCCTATAACACCGGAACATGTTTGGAGTCCTCGGTTTCAGTATGTCAAGTAGATATAATGATAGGATAAGAGTGACCATGGAAAAATAATGCATATTTTAGGTTATCGGAAAGAGGTTCTAGATCAGTATCATCTCTCATATTTTTTTGCTAGACAATTAGGGATTTGGGGAAGGGCTTTTAGTTGCGTCAGATTCATTTTCCATAATATTTCCTAAGGTGGAGTAGTATAAATCATTGTTGATGTGATATTCAATAGAGTTTCTATGATCCTCTAGATTGATAGAGTCTATGAATGAGAGGTCCACATCAACATCACTATTTATGAATTCGTTAATCGTGGTGCATATTTAACTAGATCATATATCACTATAACATAATTAACATAATAGATTGGGGTTCAATTGACTCTCAGAAGTGTTCTCGGAAGCATGGATTGATAATTTAGAGTGATCTTCAAATGGGTATCTCGTGGATTAGAAAATGTTGAACTTGAACAGTTGGTCACCAAATTCCATGGATAAGATTCCTGAATGGAAATAAATTTGGATTCTCTCTATCGTTAAGAATGGTCTTCCTTTAATAAGGGGAGATTGAGAAGATTAAGTCTCACAATCCATGTTAAGGATAAATAAATCATCCTGGAAGATATGATCATTCACACAAACACGGAAATCCTCGATTATACCCTCAGGACAATTAGTGCTTCTATTGACCAATCAAATTACAACACCCTTTGGATGTATGGGACCTATACTGAGTTTGGAGTAGGGGGATTTGGTCATTAAATTAATTGAGGATCCTAGGTCAATGAGTGGATCATTGAAGTTGGAACATCCAATTTGGCTTGAAACCATAATGGTTCCTGGATCATTGCAACTTATGGGAATAGACAGCTAGATTGAAACATTTTCGATGGTCCTACATTGTCTCTTATGGGTTAACAATTCTTTAAGGAACTTTGCATACTTAGGGATTAGTTTTATGGAATAGAAGAGGAGAATGTTCACTTCAACACATCTAAACATGTCAAGTGTTTCATGATCGGGTTCAAAGGAACTCCTTGGTTTAGAAAGAGCTTGAGAAAAAGGAATTGGATTCCTAAGTGGAATTGAAGGAGGTGAGAGAATAGCTTTAGGTTCCTTTTCTTGTTTCTTTTTCTTTTCATTATCTAGGTCAACATTCCAAGGGGGGTTGGAGGACTTATCTTGTGTCATATAGATTTTCTTCCCCGATCTATGTACAATTTTACTTACATTACCTTTGTGGTTGGGTAATGGTTGAGCTATGAGTTGGGAATAATTTGATCATTGTTTCTAGATCATGTGGGATTCAAGTTTACCAATTTGTGTTTCAATGTTTTCAAGGCTAGAATGGGTGAATGAAGAAAGATCTTATACTACACTTTCCCATGGTTTCGTGGAAGAAGGGGATTGTCCCGGATTGGTATTTCTTTTATTTTAGTTCTTGGGAAAGCGATTGTACTGGTTTGGGAATTTAGAAGGCTAACTAGGATAGTGGAATCCAAGAGGAGGAATAGGAGGATTGATCTTTTAAGGTTGAGGAACAAAATATTAAGGTTATTGGAAGTTACCAGCACATTGGGAATATTGGAATTGGTTTATTATTTGAGAAAGTAATTAAAGGGGATGTGAAATGGGATTACCATACCCCAAGACTTGGTTGAAGGTAGAAGAGAAGGGCTCAGAGTGTGGTTGGTTGAAGTTTCTAACAAACTCACCTGATTTTTGAGGTTTGGTGTTCCTCTGAGCATATATTGCATTGAGTTCCACTGGTCTGGATGAATTAGAGGGATCCTCTTGATTTTGTGGACATGTTTCAGTTGGATGATATGGGGAGATAATATTCCACAGTTCTTGATATGTCCAAGGAATAGAAATTGTGGAGAAGATGAGGATGGGGATTTGGTAACCATAAATATTTGTCACAGAAGACCTATAAGTTCACTCATCCACTATGCCATCTTGTATGGCTATATATATTGATAATCTTGAGCTTTTTTGACTTGATCTTGTGCTTTAGTATTGAATTGTTGTGTGTTTGCAGCCATGTTTCTTATGAGGTCGCTTGTAGCTGCAGCAGTTTTATCAACAAGGGAATTTCCACATGCGACATCAATGATAGTTCTCTCCATAGCCAATAAAAACTCATATAAGTATTGGGTCAAGAGTTGGTCTGGGATTTGGTGGTGTGAGAATGTTTCCACAAGATTTTTGATCATCTCCCAGTACTCATGAAGTGATTCAATGTGGAATTGAAGGACACCACTAATTTCCTTTCAGATAGAAGCACTACGAGAAGCACGAAATAAATTTTCTAAGAAGAGTCGCTTCATGTCATTCCATGTGGTTATAGAACCAGGAGGGGGTAGTAAATCCATGACATAGCAGTGTCATCTAGGGAGAAAGGGAATTATCAAAGATTTATTTGTTCCTCAGAAACCCCTTGAGGCATCATGGTAGAGCACAACACTTGGAAATCTTTAAGGTGGAGATGTGGATCCTCACCGACTAGCTGTGGAAATGAGGGACAAGATAAATCAAACATGATTTGAGTTCAAAATCATCCTCTATGATTGGATATTGAATACCAAGAGGTTGGTAATTTATATAAGGGGTATCAAGTTCTTTAAAAAAAATTCCCTAGGATTATCCATATCTAATTCAACTAGTCGGATGAGGACTGGTTCCTGAATGATTTGATAATACCTACTATTTCTCAAAATTTGTTGAAGAGTTCTCTTGATTTTAGGGTCAAAAAAATCCTAGGGATTGTTTGGGTGGATACATGGCATTCAAAGTTATTTTGGAAGAAATAGGAGGATAGGTTTTTCATTGTGTTTTTGTCCAATTTTTTTAAATAATTTTTTTACAATAACAAGAAACTAACGACTACTTAATTGCACCATCCCGAGTAATAGAACCATTTTAAAGTGCATAATATTGTTTCCTATTTACCATTCAAGGATCTGGTGCTCCACGAATGTGTATAGAAACACTTGGGTCAACTCCTCAGCAATGATAATTTTTTCTAGTCGATTTTTTAGTTGATTGTATTTTGATTGGGGGGTTTGTTTACAGAGATTAAATGAATTTATTAATGCATGTTGTTTGATTTAACAATTTTATATCTATTTGGGTAATTTTATTACTAGGTAGTTAATCTTGTGACATCTTTGAGCCTTTCTTTATATTTAATTAAATTAACCCCCTTGTCACAAGTTGATGTTGATTGGAATTCCCAAGTGTTAAGGTTTTAATCCAAGCCTTAACATAACATTGGGTTCTAATATTAATCATATATTTTTTATGGTAGTGTATTTATGGTTATAGTAATCCATGTAAACCACTCATTAAACAAAACAAGTCATTAATTAATGACATGTTAAGTCCAACAAACACAATGTTAATTCAAAGAATATTTATTGTGAAAAGTTCTCAATCACTACACAAACCTAAATTATAACTCACCACAATGAGATATTTACTCATCCATTAATATTATTATTAATCTAGTCTATTATATTTATTATTATGAGTTATAAAAATAAAAAAAGGGATAATAAAAGAGTTGTGCATTGACCACACACACACACACATGAACGGTGATGAGAATTAAAAACAAACTTTAGATTGAATGAGAAAGAGAAATAAGGGAAAAGGATTGAACATTATTTAAACTATTTTAATGGTATTAATATTTAAGAACATAATGTTGATGATTAAAATAGAATATGACGTAGAAAATTGCATTAAAAATCAAATGCAATTTAAAATAGCTTACACAAATACAATTGAAAACAAAAGAAAATGAGAATTAAAATAAAAGTGGAGGAGAGGTATCTCTGGTTGAAACAAGATCAAGTAAAGTCCTCAAAAGACCTTGGAATGGATCTATTAATACTAAACCACTTTTTTAAGTACTGAAATTCCAACATGTAAGGAGAAGATGTGGTTGTATTTTTAGCCAAAGGAGGTGGACTATTTTCATTCCAAATCTTCCCCTCCACTTCTATCACCAATTTGGATATCCAGATAGCCGAATATAGAGATATACTCTTAATAAATGTTGTAGATAATAATGTTTTCAGAATAGTCTCAACATTTGGAGGCCTTTTCTCTTATGGAGCCAATTTTATGTCTGTTTTCATAAATAATGTTGAACTGACCATTTTTATCCTTGATTTTTCAATGGGCAAAAAGTGAATGGATTTCTGAATATGAATTTGGCATAAAATCCTACTTCATTCTTCAAAAATTTCAGAAACCTATATCTCATGTCTTCATAGAAAAACTCAGCTTGATTTTATGAATATATCATGATAAATGTAATGAATAGTGTCCTGATTTTAATTCCTTTACAGAATGGTGGGATGGACGTCAAAGCATCAGTTGGGACACTTGTTCTTGTGGTTGGGCATTCAAATTTTTATCCAATATTATTGTATTATAAAAAACATATGGTGGAGTTTCATAATATTTGGTATTCATGATTTAGACCAGTAACTCAATAATCATGGTTGTTCCAGTTTCTTCATAGATTCTTTGGGTCTTCTTGGGTGAGCCATATGACTATACAAATGGATGATATGACCATTGGTTCTTTCTAATGAAATGTTTTAATAAGAGTAATTAATCCAAAAAAGTATAACAATTACATTTGGATAATTTTGGTGAGAGTTATTATTAAATCATTAAACTTACTTGAATCTGGATGAATTTAAATAGTTCTCTAAAATTATATTTAATATTTAAACATAAATAATTCACACAAATTATGAAAATTTCATATAAAATCAGTAAAGTTAGTATATAATATTTTATGAAAATATTAATAACATCAAGTGGTCAGAGTTATGTTTGATTTATTAGGCAGAAAAAAGTAATGACCACCAGACTAAACATGGTACCGATAATTCAAACCAACAATTATTCAGTTCATCATATTGATAATAAAAAAGGAATTCCATTGGACTGACTGAGGTTTATAATCAGATTCACATAATAATTGTTTCTATAACAAATAATATCTTTAACACTATAATTTTTTTAATCAATATAATGTTGGATATTCAATTATGATGAGCTATAAAGTTCAAAGTGTATGAGGTCATTGGAACAAACATGGAAATATGACTATTATATTATCATTGGAAGATTACCTATAAATACCGATTCATTTGAAGAGTTTAGAGTTGGTTAATTAAATTATACATCAATTTTTGAAAGAATAATTAGCATGAACATCTTTTTCACAGTCTTTGTATTTCATTAGAGAGTCTTCTTCTAAAAGAAACCTTATTAGGTTGCCTCCTTAAGAAACTTTTAATTGTAACTATGTATGGTCAATGTTACGATCAAGGGCTTCTCGGGATACGATGAAATATAAACTAATACACCATAATGATGGATTTTATAGATATGGAGATAGATCCAATCATCTTATATAGGGATTCAAAGGATAGGAAGAAACATTAAATCTAATCATCATATCTAGGGATTTCGTGGTAAGGAAACGCCGAATTTAATGTAAGTATAAAATATTGGTTACCTTTATTTAAGGTCATTTAATAACATACTCTTGAGTTTAAAATATTTGTATTTTTATAATAAATTTTTTGTAATTCTTCATTTTACATATATATTATTTTCCTTGTTTTACAAGTTTTAAGTTTTGTTGTATGGGATATAAAAGTTGATCATCATATTCAAATTTATACTTTTTCTGTTTTATTATTATTATTCTGATTATGATAACTAAAATTCTCAGATATATCAAATCCATAGTGATTATGATTACAACTCTGATATAACTAGACACACAAAGATTATGATTCAGTGAATGTATTAATCAAACTTATTATGATTCAGATAACCATACCTTATATGGGGTTGGTGTTGATTAGTTTAATTATTTTAAACAATGTTTTTAAACAAAAATATTCTCATTCTTTTTTTACTGACATAATAGAAAACCTTTTCTGATCAAACTGTGTATGTTTTATAGTATCAGCAGATTAGTTTTCCTATACACAATGTGAACTCTAGGTAGAAGGAGTATAACAAATACTCTTTGAAACTGGTGGACCCTATATAGCATTGGTTGATCTAATATATTTTAATCCCAATTTAATCAAGTTTATAGGAGTATAATGGTTATTCTATTCAATCATTTTATATTTTGTAGCTTTGGTAGATTGAATATCCTATACATTGAGTGTACTATGTGAAGTTGGATTTGAATAAATTTCATGTTCTGTAGAGTGTCTATAATATCAAAACATATTTGAGAATGTTATTCCTTTAAAATTTTAAAAAAAATCTAATTAAACTAAAACATCAATTCAATTACAATTCACTATATTTAAATAAATACAATTCAACATTAAAAAAAGTTATATTCTATCTTATAATCAGTTTCTTCTTGGTTGTTAATCTTATTTTTATCTTTCATTACGAATGTTAATTCTTCTTATTTATTATTTTATCCCTCCCTCATGTGAAATACATTTTAAATTTAGTTAGGGAAAAAAATTCATGGTTTTGTTATTGAAGGGGTTCACTATAGAAAACTAAATCACCATCATCAACCATATAAAACATATCTCTTTGTTTCATGTGAACAATAACACTCCATCCTTCATCTACGATATCATTTATTCAATATAATACTTTTTCATAGGAATACAAAATATATAGATGAGGTTCTTAAAATTAAATGGTATCATTCTTATGAGAGAAGTTGATAGATGTAAATTTTAATTATTCTTTCCTTATACCCCTATTAATATTGTCCCACATTAATTTACATAACAAAATTTTAAATTTACCATTATAATTTTACTAGATAATAACAAGCAACCATCCATAGTAACCATGATATATAAATATAAATATAGCACTATTTGTTTAAAACCATCCCCATTATCTACTATATAATACATAAAACCATTAATATTTTAAGCAATGAATCTTTTATAATTCTTTATAATACATATAGATTAATATCATAATTCTTCTTATCGTTAATCTCATTTATCATAATTGGTTACCTATAAAACATTGGTATAAAATATTATTCCTTAAATTATGTAACTATAAATATATCAACACTTAATATATATATATATATATATAATATTAATTACATAAATTATATGAAACAAATCAGTAATTTAATTGCTAAGTGATTTTTTCATCTCTAAATCATTTTGAGTTTGACTCCAACTATTCCTTTTTCTTTATGTCCAAAATTATTTGACAGATGGATTAAAAATATTATTATGGTGAATTTCATATTTTTTTGTATCTAATTATATATTTAACAATCGTAATGAAGATAATTTATATCTTCTTGACCATAAGTTGGAAATATTGATGACTTATTTTTTACCTAAAAGAGTCTCATATTACCATCAATAATTTCTACTCAATTAAATCATGTTTCTATCATTTCCAAATACCTTTAACAATAGTTTAAGTACTCTTCAATAAGTTATCCTTTGGAAATAAAACATTTTGGATGAGATTTAGTATTCAAATATGATTTCAAATTACCCGGATATGTAATGAATAAAATAATTAATTAATTAATTAGAAATAAAATGTTTTGAATTGGCAAATTATAATTAAATAAATTAATTAAAATTAACAATAATTATATTTTCTTATATACATCAATTAATAATGTATGGTTCCTCTAACTTTATATTCTCTAATTAAATTAATCATTACAAGAATCATAACAACGTAATCTATAGAGAAAAATTCGTCTCTAATTGATAGTGTGTTAGTAAAATTATTTCCTAAATCTTATCCAAGTCAGCTAAACTTAAAATAATATAATAATTTTATTTGAAAAATTTAAAAAAATCTATGAAAACCAGAATTATGTTTCTCGGGTACAAAATTAAACATTTCAAAGGGTAGAAACATATACAAAAAAATATTTGAGTCGTAAATTTTTAACAGATGTAATTTTTGAGGACTAAAATAAATAAACCTTGAAATGTTACTTGGTTATCCATCATGGATATTCGTGTTTTTTAATCTTCAATAGAAAAAATATTTTTTTGTGATTTTTTATTGAAATGTTTTTATTATTATATTTCATTCTCATTTTCCGATAAATCATTCTTTATAAAAAGTGATTATAGGCCCTTAATAAAATTTATATGATCCTTATATTTCCCTACTCTTTGAGAATTTTATAATCAGAATTATCCCAGAAATTATTATTAATTTTCATAACATAAAACCTATGGTGTAAAAAATTTAATACCCAATATAGAATATTGAAAATTGTATCCCTTTATTATGTTACTATATCCCCCTTTAATCGGAAAAATTAGAAGTATTTTCATGATTTAATTTAACTAAAGGTATTTTCCAAACTATGTGGTGAAATATAATAATTTCTCCAATATCTATGATATAAATAATAAAATTGATAGAATCGTTAAATCTATTTTCCCATTGATCCATGACTTCTTAAACAAAAATGGATGAGGTGTTTCATGGAATTTGTTATGAAACATGAAAAATAATTTCTTAATATATTTCAATCACTGAGGCTGTAATAAACATTACAAACTAGATAAACATAGAAATTGTGTGTGTTCCAACCTAACAAATTTCATGTTAATGAATGTCAATGATAGTCCACTTTAGGGAAATGTGAATTTTCAACATTTTTCAAAGTAGATCACATATATATTTCTACACCATCATTCTATATCTTTTTTAATTATTGGTTAAGAGGATGAAGATAGACCTAATTATTATTGAGAGACATTTGTTTTCTAAGTATTATAATTGATTTTATGAATAATGTTTGTTTCATACACATATTTGGTGGTAACATATAAGGCATAAAAACCCCATCCATGGGCTATAATTGCAACATGGAGTCCCAAATGGATCAAATCCTTTATTTTTAAACCCAAAAATAAATTTATAAGGTCAAAAGAAAAATTTGGATGTAATTAATCAATGGTATACCATGATTTTGAATCTCATAGATATCATGTGAAAACATTGTTGTTATATTACAATGCATTCAATTCAAATATTTTATAATTTTAGATGACATAAAAATCCCAAAAATTATAGTTTTAAGAAACATAATGTAAAACCTCCCCTATAGTTATCCTTTTATGTTTCTTCATGATTATATTTTAATTCAGACAAAAAACAAATATTTTTATAATTCAATGTAAATATTAAAATTCTATTTCACTATTCTTTGTTATAATATTCTCCCCATTATAATATTAAATCCTTTGTACATTCATGTATATTTAAATAATTGAGTCCAATATTGATAATAACCCCATTCATCTCATAGAATTATATAAAGATCTTAGATTTAGAAAATTCATCATGAAATAATTCAAATATCATGGTAATTTCTTTTTTTATTCCATAAAGGAGTTTGATGTTGTAAAAATTAAAAAAATTATTAATTTGAATAATTCTATCGTCATTAATATAATTCATCATTTTTTATTCATTTACCAAAAATATCATTTTATTTATCAATTATGTTTCCCATTATTTTATTCTTAAAAATCATTGATTAATATGTTTTATTCTTTCTTAGGTTATCCAATAATTCAGCAAGCATCGTTAATATTTTAAACATCAATATGAAGAAAATATTATGTGTTATGATCTTGTTGGTGTTTCATATTTAGTATAAGGTATAATTTATAAAGCCCTAAATTTCATTTTCCATTATTAGGACATTAACTTGATCAATTTGATGATGGACATAAATTTTCTAACATTTGATAATGTTCAGTTATCCTTGAAATCACGTCCGATTATCTCCTATCGACTGTTCATTGTTCTGTTTCACTTATAATATGTATAGCAACACTCGGGTTGAATCGTTCGCAAGGATACTTTTTAATAGTCGATTGTTTTTATTTAATTGTATTTTGATTGGGGGTTTGTTTTCAGATATTAAATGAAGTTATTAATAGTTGGTGTTTGATTTAAAAATTTGATTAATATTTGGGTGATTTTATCACTAGGTTGTTAAACATGTGATATCCTTGACCCTTGCATTATATTTAATTAAATTAACACCCTTGCCACAAGTTGACGTTGATTGGAATTCCCATGTGATAAGGCTTTAATCCAATATATAATATAACATAGAGTTCTAATCCTAATCATATATTTTTTAGGGTCGTATATTTATGGTTCCAATAATACATTTAAACCACTTGTTAAAAAAACAAGTCATTAATCCATTACATGTTATGTCCAACATACACAATGTTAACTCAAAGAATATTCATTGATAAAAAGTTCTCAATCACTTAACATACATAAATTATAACCCACCCCAATAATATACTTACTCATCCATTAATATGATTAGTAATCCGGTTTATTATATTTATGATTATGAGTTATAAAGGTAAGGGATTTAAAAGGATAAGAAAATATTTGTGCATTGAACACACACACAGGAATGGTGATGAGAATTAAAAATTTACTTTAGATTGAATGAGGATGCGATAGAAGGGAAAGTGATTGAAAATGATTTAAACTATTTTATTATTATTTATATTTAAGAACATATAGTAGATTATTAAAAAATAATTTAAAAAGGAAACTTTCATTAAAATTCAAATTAAATTAAAAGCAGCTTACACAAATACAATTGAAAACAAACGAAATTGAGAATAAAAATAATAGTAGAGGATATGTATATATTGTTGAAACAAGATCAATGAAAGTCATCACAAGCCCTTTACAAGTCTCTTTTCATTCCAAACCTCCTCCTTAAGTGTTGAAATACCAACCATATGCAAGGACAAGAGGGTGTTGTATTTATAGCCCAAGGAGGTGGACTGTTGGCATTCCAAATATTTACCTCCACTTGCATCACCAATTTGGTTATCCAGGTAGCTGAATCTCAATATATCCTCTCTTTCAAAGTTTTAGATATAAATTTTTTCCAACTAATCTCAACATTTTGAGGCCTTTGGACTTCTGGAGCCAAAGTTATGGCAGTTTTTATAAAAAATGTTAAACTTTCTATTTCTATCCATGCTTTTTTGATGGCCAAAATTTGAATAGATATTTGAATAGGAAGATCCCTTCAAATAATAATTATTTTTTCAACAAAGTATACCGCCTATATCTCTTATTTCACACTGAAAAAATATTAGCTTGATTTTATGAATATATCATGGGAAATGTCATTAATAGTTTTGGAATTTTAATTCTCATCCCAAATGGTGGGAAGGAATTGTTCATATAGTTGGACCTTTAAATTTCTATCCATTTTTTAGATAATCACTAACATATGATAAATTTTCATAAAATTTTTCATTCAGGATTTGGACCAGTAACTCAATCATCATAGCTAGTCCAAATTATTCACATATTATTTGGGTCTTCTTGTGTGGACCATAGGGCCCTAAAAATTGAAGATTTGGCGAAAGATTCCTTCTAATTAAATGTTGGAATTTGTGTAAGTAACCATAAAAACAATAATAATTCAATTTGTATAAGTAGGGTAAGAGTTACTATTAAATCCTTAAAGAGACCTGAATCTGGATGAATTCAAATAGTGCCCTAAATTTATATTTAATATATAAACATTAATATTTCACACAAGTTATGCACATTTCATATAAAACTAGTAAAGGGATCATATAAAAATTTATGAAAATACTAACAAAATAAACTCCCCCACACTTAGTCTTATGAATGACCTCATGTGAAACAAATATAAAAAACATTACAAAATAATTTTTTACTCACCAAGAAATATTGGAATTTTGTTTTCAACTATCAGGGGAGATTTATACTATTTCACTAATCCATATTGAATTCCACGTCTGATTATTATAGAAACAATGTTCCAAAAACAACACTTTTTTCATTATCAAATTTAGAAATGGAAAATGTGGACACTCAAAACTCACACCTCTCTAGATGATAAAATTCATTTGTGGATGTTCGATATTTCACCAACCAAAAGTGAACATCATAGAGGTTGAAAGAGATCTATTCTTCTATTCCATATCCTAATGTGAACAAGAATCAATAGCTATTTTTAAGGGGTGTTTATGTTGCTTTAGGATGGTAGGAATATAATGCCCAATATGGAGGGGAAGGGGGGTAAAACATCAGCATGGGTAAAATAGTGCATAATTTTTTTTGAAATGAAACTTGGAAGGAAATGAAAACACATATTTACAAGAGCATGATTTTGTGAAGAAATACACAAATGAGGAAGAAAATTCAAGTGGATTGTATGGTGAAATATTTACAGAACAAAAAACTTATCCTAATTACATTAGTGTTCATTTATTTGCTTTTTTTGAATCTTAAACTTCAAATAGATCTCAAAATAATCTCTAAACCACTTATTTTTTCATTATTTTGGATTTTTTTATTTTTTGAACAATTTTCAATAAAATTTAAAGAAGAAAAAAATATATATATTTCCAAACCCCACTGAATGATAACCTCTTACCACAATAAAATGAATGCTTTCCTTCAATAATATGATAACTCATCGAAAATAAATTAAATAGAACTCAAAAATGAAAAACATTCCTCCACACATAAATTTCAAAAAATTATGTAATGACAATACATGTAGATGTTGGGTGGGATATGGTATTTTTCATGTAATGTTCCTATCAAAGAAAATGATTTCATAGGCTTGAAGGGGATTTCAAAACGATGATTAGTGTAAGGTTAAATGGAGGATATTTGGCTATTGTAATTCTCATGAGGTTCAGAAAATGCCTCCATAATTTTAACAGACACTGCAGTGGGAAATTAAACTCAATGGTCTACAAACTAAAGACTCGTAAATGGGGGTAAAAACACACATTTTGAAAAGATGACCATAGGTGTCCTTAAAATGAAATATAATGTTGTTCCTCATGGTTTTGGGAAATCATTTTCCAAATAAAATACTAAGAATTCAAAATTTTCTGGTTTGGCACATGATTCATTCTCCAAATTCATGATAAAAATAAAAAAAAATGAGACGAAAACATGTATTTTTGACTTCCCAAAATGGTTGGAAAAATTTCAAAACTTGATGGTGAGTAAGTATGACTCTTTTTTCATTTTTTATATATTTATTTATTTAGTTTTTTGGTATTTTTTTAAAAAATACACACCCACGGAAAATAGAAATGAAAAAAGGAAAACAAAATTGATGGTGAAAGTGATAAAAAAAGAGGAGGAAGAAGAAAAATGGAGAGAGAGAGAGAGATGGAGGAAGAAGAGAGAATGAGGGAGTTAAAGGGAATGTGGTGCCCCTGTTTTGGATTTGGTGGGTCTCTTTCACCAACCAATGGTGTGTTTACTATAGAATTTGTGGATCCAATGGAAGTCAATATTGTTCATGGACTATGTATCCTCTCATGGTGATGCTTTAACTGATTTACATTAACTATAAATGTCTTTTTTGAAGAGGTGTGTTGGACTTGAACTGCATCAAATGGGTAAAAATTATTAATAACTAAAGGACCTATCCAATGATAATTAAGCTTAACTTGTTAAAGATGAAATCATGAATTAAATAGAATTACCTTTTCACCTTCAAAAAATACCTTTGGAAAGATGTGTTTATCATGGAGTACCTTGGCCTTTTCTTTATAAAGAATGGAATTCCCAGAGGAATCAAGTCGATGCTCCTCCAGTTCATCCAATTGCAACAATATTTCTTCACCAGATTTTTCAAGATAAATATTAAAAGGTTTCACAGCCCAAAATGAATTATATTGGATTTCCACTGGAAAATTACATTATTTACCAAAAACTAGCCTAAAATGAGACATCCAAATGGGTGTCTTATAGGGAGTATGATATCCTCAAAGTGTTTCACCAAGTATTTCAAGCCAGTTCTTTTTGGTGGGTATTAAAATGCTCTCACTATTTCCACTTCTCTATTAGAAATTTCAGCCATGCCATTTTTCTAGGGGTGATTTGAAATTGATGTTTTTTGTACAACCACATTTTTTTTCAAAAAAGAATCCATGGTTCTATTAAAAAATTGGGTTCCTAAGTCACTTATCAAGGGATGTGGTGTGCCAAATCGGTGGAAGATGTGTGTCTTTAAGAACTCACTAATAGTATGTGAATCATATTTTCTAATTGGTATCGCCTCAACCCACCTAGAAACATATTCAACCGAAGGAATAATGTATGAAAATCCATTGGAATGGTGGAATGGTCCCCTGAAATCGATGCCCCAAATATCAAATATCTCATAGAAAATTAAAGGATATTAGGGAATTTCATTTAACATTGAAATTGTGCCAAACTTTTGGAAAGTGGGATATTATTGATAGAACTCATGTAGTCCTTGAAGAGTGATGGCCAAAAGAATCTAGAGTCTAGGACCTTTTGGGAGGTCCTTTTTTGTCCAAAGTGGCCACCTCCATGATGTGAGTGATAAAATTATAAGTTGGAGGAATGTTAATCTTAATCAACACATCTCTTAATTACCATGTTAGATACATTTTTAAAAATCTTATTATCTTCCTAAAAATAAAATTTTTAATCACCTTACAACTAAATTTTTTATATTGAATAATTTCTGGAAAAACACCAGAAACGAAGTAATTTACAATTGGGTAATACCATGGTAATTTTTTGAGTTAGTGATAAAAGGTGCTCAGTTGGAAATTTTGGATCAGTAATTTCAGAATGAGATGAATTTGAAATTATACTCAAGTGATCAGGCACAGGGTTTTCTTTTCTAGTTCTATCATTGATTTCAAGGTCAAATTATTGGATCATTAGGATCCATCTTATTATAATTGGTTTGGAATAACTTTTCTAGAGAGAGAACTTTATAGTCAATTGGTATATGAAGATGATGATTTTGGTACCTAAGAGACAGGGCTAGAATTTATCTAAGGCAAAAACAGTACTAAAAGTTCTTTTTCAGTCACAGTGTAGTGATATTGAGTTTCATATAATGTTTTTTAGGAATAATTGATAACATGACGAATTTTTTCTCTTCCTTGACCAAGAACAACCCCAACGGCTCTATCAGAATCATTACACATCAACTCGAAGGGTAAGGACCAATCTGGGGGTTTGATTATCTGGGAAGATATAAGAATAGTTCTGATTTCAACGAAGGCTCTCTTGAAAAACTCATCGAAATGGAAGGTGACATAAATTTGGAGCAACCAAGTGAGTGGGAGAGAAATCCTATTGAATTTATGAATTAATCAACGATAGAAACCAGCATAGCCAAGTAATGAATGGATGTCTCAAACAGAAGTGGGTTCAGAAAGTGATTGGATCACTTCAATTTTTCTAGGATCAACTTCAATACCCTTTTTTGAAACTATGTTCCCTAGAAAGATCTCATGTTAAACCATGGAGTGATATTTTTCAAAATTTAACCCTAGTTTAAACATAACGTACTATTGAATGACTAGACAGAGTGAATTACAACATGATTCAAATGAATCCCCATAAATGGTAAAGTCATCCATGAATACTTCCATACAATGTTCAATGAATTTTGAAAATATACTCATCATACACCTTTGGAATTTTTTAGGAGCATTGAAATGGACAAAAGGAATTCTTATATATGCCTTTTTTCCAATGGGGCAAGTAAAAGTAGTCTTTTCTTCGTCTTGAGGTGATATTGGGATTTGGATGTAGCTGGTGTATCCATCAAGAAAGTAATAGTGTGACTTTAAATATAATCATTCTATCATCTGATCAAGGAATGAAGAGAGTAGTGATCTTTTCTTGTTTCAGCATTCAATTTTCAGTAATCAATGCACACACCCCATTTGTTTATCACTGGAGTTGTGACTACCTTCCCATGTTCATTCGTGACAATAGTTATCCCTCCCTTCTTAGGTACAACTTGAATATGACTAACCCATTCACTTTCATGAATTGGGTAGATAATACCATCTTGAAGAAGCTTGGTGATCTCTTCCCTAACTACCTCAAATATGAGTGGATTGAGACTTCTTTGTGGTTGTCTAATTGGATTGGATGACTCCTCAGGATGGATTTGATTCATGAAAAGGTCAGTGTTGATTCCTTGCACATCATCTAGGGTCCAACCTAAGGCCTTTTTTATCCTCTAACATGTAAACAGGTTTGGACTCCTTGATTTTAGTAAGTTAAGAAGAGGTAATGACAGGATAAGTGTGATCATGGAAAGTGAATGCATATTTCAGGTGGTCGAAAAGAGGTTTTAGATCAGTATCATATATCATTTGTGGTTTAGACAACATAGGAATGGAGGAAAAGATTTCAGATTCTTAAGATTCAATTTCATTAATATTGTCTAATGTGGAGTAGTAGAAATTAGAGTTGATGTTGGATTCAATAAAGTTTTTAACATCATCTAGAGTGATTGAGTCTATGAATGAGAGGTCCACATCAACTTCAAAATTTATGACTTCGTTAATCAGGGTGAATACTTCACAAGATCCTTTATAACTATAACATAATTAACATGATGGATTAGGGATCAATTTACTCTTATAAGTGTTCTTGAAAGCATGGATTGAGAATGCAGAGTGATCCTCATATGGGTATCGCACGGCTTGGAAAATTTTGAACATGCCTAGCTGGTCACCAAATTCCTTGGATAAGATGCCTGAATGGACGTCAATATTGTTTCTAACTGTCATTAGAAATAGTATTCCTATAATTTGAGGAGGTAAAAAAGATATTTTTTCACCTTCCATGTCCTAGACATAGAAATCAGTAGGTAATATAAGATTATTCACACGAATAAGAACATCCTCGATTATACCCTTAGAACTAGCAGTGCTTCGATTGGCCAATTAAATGAATACACCCAGTGGATGTAAGTAACCTAGACCAGTGTTGGAGAATATGGATTTGGGCATGAAATTAATAGAGTCTCCTACTCTTATGAGTGCATCATCTATTTAGAAACTTCAAATTTGGCATGGAACGATAAATTTCCCTTGATCTTTCCATTTTTTGGGAATAGACTGCTGGGTGGAAACATTTTTGAATGTCCAATGATTCCTCTTATGGGTTCACAATTCATTATGAAACATGGAATACATAGGGATTTGATTTATGGAATCTAATATGGTAATGTTGACTTCAACACCACTAAACATGTCAAGAATTTCAGGATCAGGTTCAAAGAACTTCTTTGGAATAGAAATGGCTTTAGGAAAATGAATTGGGTTCTCAAATGTAATAGAATGAGGTGAGGGAATGGCTTCATATTCCTTTTCATGTTTCTTTTACATTTCATTTTCTAGGTAAACATTTAAATGGGAGTTGGAGGACTCATACTGAGGCATAGAAATTTTCTTTCTTGATTTAAGTGCAATTTCACATACATTACCTCTGGGGTTGGGTATTGGCTAAGCTGGGAGTTGGGAAGAATTTTATTGTTGATGTTGTCTTAGGTGGGATGAAAGTTGACCAATTTGGGTTTTAGTGTTTTTGTGGTTAGTACAATTTATGGAGGAAAGTTATCTTACAGAACATTCACATGGTTACTTAGAAGATGAATCTTTCCCTGTATTGGGATTACCTTGATTTTGGTTCTTGGAAAATAAAATTTATTGGTTTTTGAATTGGGAAGGATCACTAGGTTAGTGGAGTCCAATAGGAGGGTTATTCCTTTGAGGATTAGGAACAAAAGGATAAGGTTGATGGAAGTTACCCCCACTGTGACCATATTGGAATTGATTTTGGATTCTGAAGAGGGAACAAAGGGGGTTGTGAAATGGGATTCCCAAATCTCAATCTTATGTTGTAGGTAGAAAAGAAGGGCTCAAAATGGGGTGGGTTGACATTTCTAAAAATATGACCTAATTTTTTAGGGTTGGTGTTCTGCTGAGCATATCCTGCATTGAGCTCCATTGGTCCAGATGAATAGGGTTGATCCTCTTGAATTTGTGGACATGTGTAAGTTGGATGAGATGGGGAGCTATAGATTCCATAGTTCATGATAGGTCCATGGAACAGATATTGTGGGGAAGATGAGTTTGGGGATTTGGTATCCACAAATAGTTGTTATACAAGACCTGTAAGTTAACTTATCCACTATGTCATCATGTTTGGCTCTATAGATTGACTATCTTGAGCTTGTTTGACTTGAGAATCTTCTCGAGTATGTAATTGTTGCATGTTTGCATCCATGTTTCTAATGAGATCTCTATAAGCTTCAGAAGTTTTATCAACATGAGAACCGCCACTTGCGTCATGAATGAGAGTTCTCTCCATATCCAATAACCCCAAATAAAAGTATTGAATATAGAGTTAGTCAGATATTTGGTAGTGTGGGAAGGCTTCCACATGACTTTTGAACCTCTCCCAGTACTCATGAAGTGATTCATTAGGGAATTGTTGGATACAACTAATTCCCTTTTGGATTGAAGTAGTATGAGAAGCAGGAATGAATTTCTCTAAGAAGTGTCACTTCATGTCATTGCATGTGGTTAGTGAAATAGGAGGGAGGAATTAAAGCCATAACATAGCAATGTCATCTAGGGAGATATGTAATTCTCAATGTTTGATTTGTTCCTTAGAAACCCCTTGAGGCTTCAAGGTAGAGTACACCACTTTGAACTCTTTAAGGCGGGGGCATAGATCCTCACCATCTAGCCCATGGAAATTATGGAGAAGATGAATCAAACTTGATTTAAGATTGAAATCTGCCTATATGTTTGGATATAAAATACCATGGGGTTGGTAATTCATATCAAGGGTAGGGAGTTCTTTAAGTGTTTTTTCTGTAGGATTTTCTATATCTAATTCAATTTGTTGGACAAGGATAAGTTCTTGAATGAGTTGATTATATCCTTTGTTCCTATAATTTTGGTTAACTGTTCCCTCAATTTTAGGGTCAAACAAATCTAAGGGATTATTTGGGAGGATATGGGGCATTCCGATATAATTTTTAATAAATATGATGATGGGTTTTTCTTTTTATGTTTTCTGTTTATGATTTTTATGACAACGTGGGTTTCCCTTTGTGTTAATTTTTCAATTTTTTTTTGTTTTTTTATTTAAATACCCAGAAACTAGTGGCCACTTAAATGAAACATCCTCGGAAATGGCTCCATTTGAAAGCACAAACAATTTTCACCTATCAACCACTCAAGGTTCTGGTACTCTCCTAATGTGTATAGAAGCGCTCGGGTTGAATCCTCGGCGATGATACTTTTTAATAGTTGATTTTTTTAGTTGATTGTATTTTGATTGGGGGGTTTTGTAGAGATTAAATGAAGTGATTAATGGTTGGTGTTTGATTTAACAATTTGATAAATATTTGGGTGACTTCATCACTAGGTAGTAAAACTTATGATATCTTTGAGACTTGCTTTATATTTAATTAAATGAACACCCAGGTCACAAGTTGACATTGATTTGAATTACCAAGTTTTAAGGCTTTAATCCAAGCCATAACATAACATAGGATTCTAATATTAATCATATATTGTTTATGGTAGTGTATTTATCATTCCAATAATCCATGTAAACCACTCCTTAAACAAAACTAGTCATTAATCCATTACATGTTAAGTCAAACATACACAATGTTAATTAGAAAAATATTCATTAAGTAAAAGTTCTCAATCACTTAACAAACCTAAATTATAACTCACCCCAATTAGAGATTTACTCATCCATTTATATGTCTAGTAATATAGATTATTATATTTATTATTATGATTAATAAAATTATGGAAAATAAAGGGATAAGAAAAGAGTTATCTGTTGAACACACAGACACAAACATTGATCAGAATTAAAAACAGAATATAGATTGAATGAGAAAGTGAATGAAGGTAAGGGGATTGAACATGATTTAAAAAAATTAAGAATATTAATATTTGATAACATAGAGTCTATGATTAAAATATAATATGAAGAAGAAACATGCATTAAAAATCAAATGAAATTGAAAACAGCTTACACAAATACAATTGAAAACAAATGAAAAGGAGAATGAAAATAAAAGTGGAGGATATGTATATCATTTTGACATAAGATAAAGGCAAACCCTTATAGAACCTTGGAAGGGATCTAGTCATTCCAAAACTCCTCCTTAAGTGCTGAAATTCCAACAACCTACAATGAGAAGTGGGGGTTGTATTTATATCCCAAAGAGGTGAACTGTTTGCATTCCAAATATTCCCCAACAACTACATCACCAAAGTGACTATTTAAATATCCAAATATCGAGATAGCATCTTCTTAAAAGTTGAATATAATAATTTTGGCCGACTACTCTAAAGTTTTGGGGTCCTTTGGACTTATGGATCAAACGTTATGGAGGTTTCAATGAACAATGTTAAACTATACTTTTCTATCCATTCATTTTCAATGGCCGAAATGTTAAAGGATTTTTGAATAGGATTATTCCTTAAAATAAGAATTATTTTTTCAACAATGTTGGAAACCTATATCGCCTATTTCACATTGAAAAATCTCAGCTTTCTTTGATGAATATATCATGAGAAATGTCTTGAATAGTGTTTGAATTTTAATTCCCATCCAGAATGGTGGGATGGACTTCAAAGCATTAGTTGGGCCCCTTTTTTGTGTAGTTGGACCGTCAAATGTTTATCCATGATTATTTTGGATAATAAATAAAATATTTTGGAGTTTAATGAAATTTGGTCTTAGGGGTATAGACTAGTAATTCAATCGTTATAGCTGGTATAGTTTCTTCACAGATTATTTGGGTCTTCTTTTGTGGACCATATGACCCTCTAAATTGATGATTTGGACAAAGGTTCCTTCTAATTAATTATTTTAATTTGAGTAAATAACTCTAAAAATAAGAATAATTATATTTGGATAAGTAGGGAGAGTGCTATTATTAAATAATTAAACAGACTTGAATCTGGATGAATTCAAATAGTGCTCTAAAATTATATTTAATATTTAAACCTTAATATTTAACACACATTATGCACATTTCATGTAAAATAAGTAAAGGTAGTGTATAGTATGTTATGAAAATATTAATAACATTAATCCCAGCTAAATCCACTAAACATATTATTGATAAATGTTTTTTAGTATCAAGTGCATAAATACTTCATGTATCTTCAAGCTATATTTTATTTTATATTAAATATAAGTACATTTTATTCATCTATCCATATATCAATTTCCAACAGAAAATTACATAATAGATCTCTAAACCCTTAAAGTAATAATTTTTTTAGGTAATGTAATCTAACTTTTGTTCAAATGTAATATATTTCCCATACATTCAGATAAATAATATTGTCATATAAATATATAGAAATAAAAGAATACAATTTTTTAAAATATATAAAACACCCTTCATCTAATTTCCAAAAGGTTCATCCATAAATGAAAACACATATTATTGGGTAACAATAATTATTATAAAAATTACCACTACAATCAAAGGGTACTGATTTTAAATATACACATCATAACTTTATAAACAATCAATCCTTGAATTAGAAGTAATATTAAATTCAAAAGTCCCTTGTCCACCTTCCATTACATGTGTATCTTATTTTTCAATTATGATTAATATAAATAATTAAAATTAATAACAACAATACAAATCAATGTTCATAAATCTTATTTGAACATGTTTTTTGAAACAAATTTCTGATGATTAAAATTTAATATATTATATTCTAGACCCTCATTATACCCTATTAAATTTAAAAGTTTATATATTAATAAATTTGACCTTTCAAAACTTATAAAATGAATTCATGCAATAAAATATCAAAATATATCAATATTCCCTACTAAATAAATAATTTTATAAAACCATAGTGAAATAATAATAAATCATGAAATCATTCTCGAGTATACTACTCCCATCAATTATTTTTTTTCTAATGATTATCTGCTTAAAATGATTTCAACTATCCAATCAAAGAAAGGAAAAAATAATAATTAATATAGCATTAATATAGTAAAATAAAAGAAAATTTTCAAATCCCAAACCTAAGTGGAGGACATAAGGTCAAAGATTAAGGAGGCATGTGTGAATAGATAAGAATCGAGTGATGCAGTTTAATGTTGAGGGTAGAGGGAATCATGGTGGACGAAATTGAGAGAGGGGATTTTCATGAGGAGAATTTGTATATGTCATTGACTAAGATAGGAGTTTGGTTATGGAGGAGTGGTGAAACACTAGGGATCACTCATGTGATCAATTTTATGACTGAGGTAGAGAGAAAATAGAGGTCCTTTTTTTAAAAACACTCATCATTGGTTTCAATGAAATCTATTTCTAAATAAAAAATTAGTTACAGGTTTATATAAACAATAAATAAATTCATAATTTGAGGAAATTTTTAAAATGAATCACCAAAAATAATTTTTTCATATTGTAACTTGTATCAGGTCCACTAGTTAGAGATCATTAATCTCACAATACTTTTATAACCTAGTAAGGGAATTTTATTTTGAAATATAGGGTGATATTTCACATTCTGGATGTTTTTTCCCTATTATTTCTCTATTATTTATGGAAATATGAAATATTATATGGTATCTGCATAAAATCAATAGAACCTATTCAATAATTCAACACCTATAGTGTATGGGGAGGTATCTCTGAGGTTATGTCATGGCCTATATAAATATTCTAGTTAGTAATTGGATGGGATATATAATAAATTGGTATCATTTCGTTGTATTTCACTATTTGGGACACGGTGTTATGAGATAGAGTATGTTAGAACATGAGAAGAACCCTATGCGTATGCTTAACTAAAAATTATGTGGGTATATTACAAGTTACATTGAAATGAGATTGTGATTCTTGGTTTTTTAGTGTCACAATCTTGTGCTTTCAAAGAATATTCTTTTTTATTTATAATTTATTGATTTACTTTTTGTTAGGGGTTAAAATATAGAATGTGTAGAGACATCATATTTTATACACATGTCATCATTAAATGTATATGAATGTATTAAAATAATAAATATCTTATAGAAAGGTGTTTTATTAATTAAAATTTTATCGATAAATTGTAAAACAAATTCCTGTAAAATTATTGGTGGTGCATTATTTGTGGGAACTTATGTATATAAATTTTATTTCATAATACTATTTGATTCTAGAGGATATGCACCATATTTTTATTATGATACAAACCATTTGAGTTTTTTTAGAATAGTGATTCCGTGATGAGTACGATGTGGGATCACAATGAGATATTCTCAACATTGAGAGGGGGTTAGGGATCAATCAATGTTGGGATATTTAAATTAAATTTATCATTTATCCCTTTATGTTTCCTCTCCATTTTAAGTTAATAAATATATTATTCTCTAAAATTACATTCTTTCTCACATCACATCCAAATTCACTCACACAAAAAAGGTATCACAACTTAACAAGTTTATCCTATAAAAAATAGAAGGTTATTCCTTAGTGTAATTTAGATTCATTTGAAACCACATGACCTACTAGTATCAGCCTATGGGTATAAAAGGTAGGAATTTTAGGTAAAGTTAGATTACATATATCATTATAATATTTTATAGATCCCATAATTTATTGTATCTCACATAATACAACGATATGAAATGGGGTAAACAACCAATGATTTCATCCCCAATATAGACTATTATGTGGTTTTTTCAGGTGTTTCTTTATTCTGCTTTTTTTCTTATACCTACACATCACATAGAAATTATCCCTTATTCTTATTATTTTTATTATAGAACGACACATCCATCATCTTCTTATATAGACAGTTATATAAAAAACATTTTTCTATTCAATCCAAAAAAATAGATATTCCTTGATCACTTCTTTATTTTTTACTATGGAAAAAGATACAATAAACTTCTTCTCTTATTATGTGTGGAACTGCATACAAAAACATCCCTCATATTCCAAAAATCAAGAAACTTTATAGATACTTTGACCACTTTGTCTTCACTATAGAACAAAAAAACATAGAATATTTCTTCATTTCACTGCAACTCTTAGAAGGGATGTGGTAATGAAATTGAGGATTCTTTTCTTTTCTTTGATTTATAGAGAATACAACAGTAGCCACGTAGAACCATCAACCACTTAATCGTATCTTCTTCTCCTCCATATTATTTATTATATATTCTTATAATTTCTTAAATATTATTTCCATAACTATATATTTAAAAATATGATGATATTCAAAATTCAAAACATTCACTATTTAAAATAATAGAATCTTTTGTCTTCTGGAATTCGTAGCATTCTAACTAAATTGATGAGTCAATATTTAGAAACTTTTAAAATATATTCAAAATTTATTCATACTTATTCTATAAAAACATATATAAAATCTACTTTATAAAATCACATCCAAGTATTCATGAGTCCATGAATAATTTAGTCACCATTGATCTTTACCTCAAGGAATGATACTCTATATAAATATTCTTATTCCTGTATCTCCCCAATATCATTCTAAATCATGAATCAAATTAATTAATAGTGGTATTTATGGTTTGAAAAATAGTATAGCATCATTAAATTTAATTCTCTTTGTTTCTTGTAATAACATCATATTTAATGACTCACACATTCCATCCAAATGAATTATATTCTCTAATGAATGAAAATGTATGAAATTCTCTAATAAATTTCTCTTATATAGAATTTAATAAAGGTTAATATTACACATACCTTTTTTGTAATGCTCAAATGTACTATAACTTAAGTGTTCTGGATTATTTATTCAATACGCTTAAAATATTGAGATTATTCTATGGGAACTTAGATATTCTACATGAATCAATTATTTTATTCTTTCATTCCAAAAAATTTGTGTTCCTTTCTAATATTATATGACATTTTAAATGAAAAACGTACCACTACGACATACATATTCTAAAACAAACAAATAATGAGTGCATTAAAATTTAATAGTAAAACACCACTACATCTTCAGATAATATTATAATAATTAAGGCATAGTCAAACATTTGATTATTTTTTAGATCTCCCTCATGCAGAATGGAATCATAAATTTTAGTTTAAATATCCTAAAATTGTGAATCATAGATTGAGATATATTGACATCATATGAAACAAGTTTCATTAGGAAGGCTACAACAACATATAAAACTAGTATCTTTAAAATTATATGTGATGAAAAACAAACACTAAACGTGATTCTCATATCAGAATTATATTTCGTTGTTCATCTAGTTTATTACACCACATTCTCTATTATCTATACAAATAAATCACTTATCACTACCTTATCTGTTTGGACAAACAATAATACACATATGGTGGTACTCTCCCATCCAAATCTGACATATAAATCCTTCAATATATGCTCTTGGTTGGATAAAACCTTTGAGATTGTATGGATATCTCTCTGGTGGAATGGTTTCATAGGTGTTTAGATATATTTGAGTTGTAAATTTTTTTATTTCTCATCCATATATAATTAATTTTCCAATCTCAGACTCTGAAAGCAAAAAAATATTACAATACAACATGGGATTAAATTTCCATCACCTTTTATTTAACATCATCCTATCATTTTAATATTATTCAATTCATTATGATTTTAAATATATATATGGGACATTAAAAACACATTCATCATAAAATTCTATTATAGATCATTATAAATTATTCAGGGAACCAAAATAATTACCACATTTTTTTCCATAAATGTGAATGCATCTCCCTAAATATATTTGAAATGTATTTCATTGTCATATGAGTGATGATAGGAAACTCTAAAAAAATAGCAATGATGTTTCTTACTATTTATTCACTTCATAAAAATTGAAACCTTTCTAGGGACACTCTTATTATAATAATTTTTGGGTTCTACTTCCAAGATCTAAGTAGGCCTTCTTCATTAAGAAAATCATTTAATTAAATTTTTAAATCAATATTAATAAAAATTATTATATCAAACAAATATCCCTATTAATTTAAAAAAACAATGTGGGATCAATAAACTCTTTTTATATTTATTTCAATACCCACTAAAAATTATATGTCAATATGTGTTCTTTATTTCATAATTTTTCAATATTCAACATTCCTTCACTCACTCTTTCTCATTAGATTCTACTTTTTATTATGTCCCCCTTATTGGAAAGAAATATAAATTATATATTATAGGTTGGTATCAATGTATACTTAATAAATTATTTTTAAAATATTTCACTTTAAGTCTAGGTGACAAATGATTAATGTGGAAAAAGAGAGGGTTTGATTTAGAAATCAGATATTTTAATTATAAAAATAATATAGCACCAACTAATATGAAACAAAATTTATTATACAATCAATAAATTTTCTGAAAATTTCCATGGTGAATTTTGTTTGATGAAAATTTTTATAAAAAATGTCGTAGAACTAACCAACATAAATTCATGCATTCACTATAACACCTAGACTGATAAATTAAAATATAATTAAATGTTTCTAAACATTTGAAGTTAGAATTTCCACATCATAAAAAATTAATATTATTTTCATTTATAAAATTTATTTCTCTATATTAATATAATAATTTATTTTGGTAAACCATGGATGAAAGTGTACGAAACCAAAACTTTTCAATGACACCATTTTAATAACATTATTGAAAAATATATTTGAATGATATTATTTGTTTTGTAAGATTCTAAAATACTTATTAATTGTCTCCCCATCAATGGTACTCTCTACATTCTAATCCTCAATGAGGATCTCACCATTATATAGGCTTTATGTTATCTATATTGAGATTGCACTAAAATTAAACATTTCAAATTTTTGTCCAAATTTTCCATGTTGTAAATCTTCCTTAGTTATACTCCTTCAGAACTAGATTCACATTCCCTATATAGTATGAATACCTATAAAAAATAACAATTAAGGGAATAAAATGTAACTTTTTGTTCCTCAATGTGATCAATAAGGATGAGATAATTTTCTCAACCATGTTCCTCCAGTTTCTTTTTTGATGAAATATTCCTTCCTGATGGAGTATCTATTAATAAAATATATTTTTACATTAGGAATCGTTTAATTCTTCACTATTTCAACTACAAGGAGAGTGAAATTCTCTTTTTCGTGATCCATCATGAAAAATAAATCACTTATTATAATCTTCATATACTTTATAAATTCTTCTTCTATTGGAAACATGGTTAAAAAAAATTAGAAGCATTCCCAACCAAATTGAACCATTCATACACAACATGGATGTTTATGGGGTTTCATTTTAATAAACCACTTATTAAATTTGGATTCATTTTATTGAAAATCTTCTTTCCCTTTACCACATTCCGTAACTTGTTCTACCTATGTATTTCTTGTTTTTACAAAATCTTTTGGAAAAATTACCATAAACTCTTTAGGTGAATTTGTATCCTTCTTGAAACTTACACAAGGATTAATGAGGTTATTTTTTATTATATAATTACCCTAATATTTTACTTGTGCGGAATTCCCTTTATGATCTTACTATATTTGATAGAAATATATATCCATGACTTATTTACATAACTCTTTGATATGTCCCAATTTTTGATATTAAATGAATATTTTCCATGTCAATGTTTCCATCCCCATGAAACTTATTGATTCTTATTTGAACTATATTTTCCTTAAATTTATTTTATATGGATCATTTAAAAATAATATTTGGTAGATTTATAAAAATAATATTTTTACCTTTATTATTTTGAAATATCCTAAAAAACATACCACTTCTCTTCAACTTTTATGGGTCTTTTTTTAATTTTTTTTAAAACACTGTTTGTGAAATTAGTTATGAATTCATCAAACCTATGACAACATTTATTGAAAGTTCCATTGTGGTATTTAATAATTTTAAATTAGTTAAATACTCACATGTTCATTCTTTCCATATGTTTACATTTCATCATCTCAGGATTGATCCCCCAAACTTTAGGCTTCCTGTGAAATTATAAAAATAATAGAATAGTAGAAAAATACAATAAGTTATTCCCAAGGCTATTAAAATTCTAACAGTAACCAACAAAAATTTGTTCTATTATTTTTTATAAATGTGGTCCATAATTTCTAGAAATGAATAAATGATAACTTTTTGAATCTTTCACACCTGTTTACACCTCTTTTAGGGGACCAATACTTTTGCACATTCTTTAATCCACCATTGATAAAATGGTATGATTATCATAATTATTCCTCAATAAAATTTGTACATATTATGACTTTAAATCAAAACAATTCATGAAAAAAATAATTACAACTAACATTATACTTAAATATGGATGGTGACCCTTATTGTTTCTCTCTACAGATTGATCATTAGATGAACTCGTCATCTTTTTTCCACCAGAATGGGGTCTTTTACTACATGATTCCTTCATGGAATTATGTGTATAGAAAAAAAATCTTCCAAATAATTAATGTGAAGATATATCTTGAGAAAGTTTCATGTTTTCATGTTTGACCTCAAGCTGAAGACAATTTATATTAAGAATTTCTTTTTCATGAAACGTATATTCTAAATTTTATTAACACTAAATCTTGATTATTTTAACTTCATCATTGTGAATTTTATTCAACTCTGGAATTAATTTGATATGTTCCTTAATCCAATATAATTTGACCAACACTTGTGTATTCTCAAGATCAATTTTATTATTATGATATATTTCAAATGCATATAACTTCTTTTAAAATTATTTGGTAGACTTTTCATTTACATAAATTGTATTAATCCACTCATTATTAAGATTAGAACATATTTCATTGTGATCTCAATTTCTATCATCAATATCTTGAATACTTTTATAGGGATTAAAAATTTTAACCTTTATTCCAAGGCATTTTCCTATTTTTCTGACTCTTCTTTAAGATGAGTGGTATTTTCCTTCTTTATTTCAAAAATCACACAAATAAAAAATTCCATGTCATTGTAAAATATATAAATTTTATATTTCAATGCATCAACAGATATATATTGTGAATATATTAAAATTTCATCACTCCCACTGATGTTTGGTAATTTTTAAAAAAATAAAGTGAGAATATTTCTCACTTATGTCTTGACCACATGAAATCATTCATTCTTCTATAGTAGAATCAAAATTCATTGTCATATTAGTTGAATTAACCACTAATTCATCTCATTACAATTAAGATATGTTCTATTTATTATTATAGAATGTAGAAAATAAAATTTATTCTGTTTTTCCAAATAGGGAAGCATTGTTTTATCACATATATTTACTTATTTTATTTTTAGTGTTTTGGTAGTGGTAGGGTTTTAATCATAAATATATAAATATTCTCTATAATTTATCTTCCTAGATGAAAAATAAATATAAAGTTAAATCACAAAAAAATAAATCATTGGGAATCCAATCATAGGTGTGGTTGAATTTGAAACTAATTCTAGGATTAGTTTAGGAAGTGCTCAATAATGAGAGGGGGAATTAATATTGGGTAAATTTTATTCAATTTATATTTTATACCTTTATTTTAACTCTTCAATGTTAAGTTAATGGATCTATCATCCTCTCACATTACCTTCATTCTATCAGCACGTCCAAATGTGCATGCACAAAAATAGAATAGTATAATTACAAGGTTCACCTATCAAAAATGTAAGATGATACAATGTGTGATTTGGGTTCATCTAAGACTAGAAAACCCACTCGTATCAAACTATGAGAATTATATTAAAGTATTATCCTTGTACTTCTATCAAACATCTCTAGAATGTTCTTGGCACATCCCACACTTTAGTGCATCTAGTATAATACAATGATATGAAATGGGGAGAACAACTGATGTTTCCAACACCAATATAGACTATTTTTATGGTTTCATGTGTCATTTTACTCATACTATTCCTTTACTACTTTCACTATAGTAAGAAACTACCCCATATTACTAATTCTACTTGCACAATGGCATGTCACTAGTCTTATTATGTGCATATATATGCCCCAAAAAAATTTATCTTAGGAGAAACCACAAAGACTCTTTAATAAATATATTTTTTATTCAATTTTTTTAAATTCATCAAAATTATTCTATTTTAGGTGTGTTACTTCATACACATTAATTTATCTTATTTAAATAGCTGAAATCTTGACCTTTTCTATTGAATTCTCACATAAAAATGTTATTAAATTATTTTTTAATAATTATAATATTTTTTATTACATATTTATAATATCTCAACTTTTTTATTTCAATCCATTTATCCCTATCACAAAATTATGATAGATTATTAAAATTATATAATACTTTAATAATCATTTTTAATTCATTACATGAACTGATCTTATAGAAACCATCATCATTCAAATATTATCATTTTTATTATTTAAAATAAATGTAAAAATGAATGAAAATAAAAACAAGAGAACAAACCAATCATGGGGGTTTGAAAAACTGAAGACCACGAGCATACCCTCTACTGATATTTTCATCATCACTAGAGAGGAACCCCATTCTATAAAATGAGAGAAAAACATGATCATAGACCATCCTTGATGCAAGAAAATCAACTGCTTAGTTTCCCTCACACCGTGTATGATGAATCATCATCTAGTCATTGATGAGATTCTTGTATCAATGAATATGATAAGTGATAATCCATGGAGCGGAGTTGAGGCATAATAGAGACCCCTAAGTAACTTGATAATTTTTTTCAACTGATGATATCTCCATACCCTACATTTAGAATATTTTTAGACCTTTGAGCATAGAACTGGCATAATTTATGTGTGAATTGCCTCTCCTGAAGGATGTCGTGAAGGCGAGCATCACAGTTCCACTTTTATCATGGATAATTCAACCACCCAGAATGAGAGCTGATGTGCATGACCCATAAACATTTAGTTTATATCAATGAGGATGTGGTTTATTTAAAATTCATCATCTCTGAGGAAAGAAACTTATATTCCTATTGTTTTAATTATGGATCTTTGGGAAGGCCCATAGAGAGTGAGTGTGATCACATCTATTTAATCGAGTAATAAGATCTTCTACCAAGAATTTTTTTTATTATACTAGTACCAAAAACAGGATGCAGCTTCTATAAATATAGAAATTATTCTCAGCACTACAAAGGCACCATCGACCCACGACAAGAATAATTATTTTCTCTCTAAGATCCTTATAATTATTCCATGCCTTGTTAAACCATATCTAAAAAATCATCAAAACTAGATACATGAATAGAAAAGTCAATGATCAATCCATGAACTCACCACACATTGACCAAATGACTATATACATTGACCACATGATTATATACATTGACTACATGACTATATGCATTGACCATGTAAATAAAAGTCGAACAACTATAAGATGATAAGTTATAATTTTTCTATCAATCATATCCATTACAATGAAGTAACTATATATAATTAATTATAATGGTTCAACATTAAGAAATATAGACATAATTTCCCATATTCGTGAACAAACTATATGAAGAAACTTGATCAATCCCAATGAATTTAACCAGTCGTAATTGAAAATCTCATAATTTCATAGAAAAAACTATTCAATTCCTAGTAACATCATTGAGAAATAATAGTTGAAAAAATGAAAAAAAATTGTCATATATAATGTAAAATTTTGAAATTATTAAATTAAACACATTATTATTTTAAACTAACCATGATTAGTCTAAAAAAATAATTGTAAATAATATCAACAATATATTTCAAATCTAATCGACTACAAGTTGAAGCTGATCGACTTCCCATTAACGTTAACTGACTGTATAAGTAAAATATTGACTTACCGTAAAGAGTGACATACTATGATCATGCACTGACCTTAATTCATGAAATTCCATGATATAAATTTAATATAACTTAAGGATTTATCTTATATGAAGTCATATTTCCCATAATTTTTATATTTTATACATTATGATGTACTACAAGTTTATGTTAATGGTTTTCATTTATCTAATTATTTCTAAAATACTTGTAAATTATTTCAAGGATATTGAATTTTTTTTATATGACTTATATTATATACTAAATTTTCATAATGTGGGATGGTATTTCACACTACTTTACTAGAAAAACATGACTTTCATATTCAAATTGTGTTGAATTTTAACATATTGCCTCCCTTGATTTATGGGAGTATTCCAATACACTTTAATTTTTTTCATTATATATTTTTATTTCTATACAAATTATAATAACAGTATCCACTCTTCCCTATTTTAAATATTAAAAAATCATGATTTTAAATTGGTAGGGTTATTTTTCATCCACATTCAATAAACATACAAACACATATTTCTTCGAGAAGGATGATGTTAAAAAACCATCATTTGAATCTTTTGTACATAAAATATCTCTACATATTGAGTTTTAAATAACTTGTGAAGTAACAAGGATCTGGATATTATTAAACCATATTATTAAATACTCCTTGGAAATAGATTTTTCCTCTTAGATAAGCATCAATCATTTGATCAATTTTTACTATAGAAAACCTTACTACCTTAATACTCAAGTCCATTTATATTCATCTGGTTTCTATTGTTGTTAATTATTCAAATTTTATTTTTTCTTAATCATGTTTAGTTTATAATACCCAAATAAGGTAGGATTTAGGATATAATACCCCATATAAAAGATAAGTTATGGGTTGTGCCTTCAGGTGTGTAAAAGGAATCATAGTTATGTTCTGACTCAAGGTGATAACAATTCAATAGTGTGTTGTAACTCCATGTGATAAAAATTTATTTTTTATTTTTACCTTTTTAGTTTATAATGAATAATATTATTCATTTTTACTCGTTTGGATAGTTAGGTATTCGATATATAGTGGGTGTTAGCTCTATAACCACCACAACCCCAATATCTCAGAGCCAGTTTCTATTTTATTACATTAGCAAAGACACAAATGGTCAAATCCTAAAGGACCGATCATTTTTTTAGTTTTTTAAAACCATATACATACATGATACCCATTTTACATTGGGAATAGAAAATAAAACATAATACATAATAAAATAAAAATAACTGAATCCTTCAAAACATTCAAAGATATCCTCTTCATATCCTTGGGAAAGGAGACAAAATAAGGGTGAGATCAAATGATAGTTAAGGGTTAAGTACAGAGGAAAATATCTTGAATCGATATATAATAATAAATATATAGTGGTAAATAACTGAAAACACATTACACCTAATTAATAACCTTTTTATCATAATTATATAGTGAATACTCAATATGTCAAGGTAAATAAATTAACATGCATTCCATTTTTGTAAAAATATGAGAATGAAATTTATTTGGAGATAGTATCATTGTGAAAATATCATGTATAATAATATTAGTTTTACTATAAATTAATTAAATTATTAATTATTATATTTCATAATCTCAAAAATCATGATACCTCTACCATCAAGACCTTTCACATGACTGTTTAAAACTATAGGTAGAAGCCCATTTAATATTTACAACTAATTTTTATTATGATAACTATTAATTAATCAAGGGGATATATAATTATTATACCTATAACAACCCAAGATTCCACGATATGTTTCCCTTTGAATAAAACAATAGCTTGCATTATATGCAACTTGGAATTTTAACACACCACTGCCAATCAAAGTAGCCGTTATGAATAGTAATACCCACATTTTGAAATTTTATAAATTTTATCTTTCAAAACGGACTACATTTTTGGATTCAGATTATCAAAATAGCTTGGGGTAATTTTTTTTATTTTTTTGAAAACATTAAAATTTGGATGAATAGTGAAAACCACTTTGTTATTGTTTAAAAGAAACTATTTATTTAAATAATTAGTTATTTTATTTAAATTTATTTTAGGTAATAATAGATACATAATACTTATATATGTTCAATGTAATTAATTCGAGTCATTTTATAATAATATTTGATATATAAAATTTTATTGATCTTTTTACCGTCTTTTACCCACCTTCTATGAGAATTTGCAAATTTGCATAAAACGTAATTTTACCACTTCTTTGAATTGAAATTCAAAAATCCCAGAGAAATGGTTGACATCAGTAAGTAAAATTTTGTTCAATAAGATGAAAATAATTATGGGTCAATAGTAACTTTTGAATTTTATTTACCACGGTTAAAAGTAAATGGGTTAATTAATAAAAAATGATATTATAATTATTCTAACATATGTCTTAATTATATTGGATAATTTCTTTTAGACCAAAATAAACCTTAGTAATAAAATATGATCATTTGGTCCAGTTGGATTAGATTAGGACATTTATTATTTTATTTAAAGAAGAGTTAAAAGTGTTAAATTCAAATTTTCATAACTAAAACATTTTTAATATCAGGTTGTACATAAGATAAATTCAACTATAAATATCATTAAGAAATATAAAAATATTTCCTACAAAATAGTATTTTATTTATAATTATTTTACATTAAATAATTAAATTTATTTATAACACAATGATGATGCTGTAATTACCTTAGTAATGAATGATTAAAATAATTGATATTATAAATATCCAAATAAATATAAATTGAGACTTTTGATGAATTACATGAAATTTATACGTTAATATTACATGTTAGGGATTATTAAATGAATTTTTTTCTATGTAATCAATTTTATAATACTTTAATAAAAAACAAATACTAAATAGTGTCAAAATTGACATAAATGAGTTTTTAAAAAACAATACTATATTATTAATTGATATAATATTTTTAAAAATATATGGCTCATCTAAATGAATTTGATAAAGATAGATATATAAATAATTAACCACTTGTTGTTTTACTGAATTTTTATAGTATGATTATTTACCATTTATTATAATAATACAAGAATACATGGTAAAAGATATACTATTCAACTAAGAGTTAAATCTAAAATAGAAGGTTAATATGGTGAGATGAACCTATAAAAAACCTATTGGTTGAGATATTTTCGACCCTTACCCACATTATCTAATAAATAAATCATTTTTTACCCAATATAAACCTAATATGATTGTATAATAATATAATATTTCAAGATTTTCATAAAGTGACCCACACCACACTTATAATAGGGTACTTCCCCTACTATAAAAATAAAACCTCCAAAGCCATTTGGATTGTCCAAACCCAATTCAAATATCCTCCAACATACCCTCACTTTGACCTAGAGTCCTTACTTTGATCAGAAACCCAACATTAGGAGTCCTTTTGATCAACTCAAATGAAAACACCCAAAGAAGAGTTAATAATTTCACCACCTCTTTAAAAGTTATTTTCTTCTTCTACTTCCTCTATCTTTGTTGTTTACATACCATTATAATAAATCCAATACCTTATACATATTGTGATGTTATTATAAATATGGTAAATCCATGTTGATTATTCTATCCATCCAATTAATGACAAGTCACCATACGAGCATATGTACGGCTTACCGTCTCAACGTTGTGGTGTAGTTTGTTATTCAAACACTTCATTATTTTAATGGGTATAATAATGAGTATAATTGAAGTAAATAATAAATATAACATGTTACTTATTCATTATGTATGTTATACCATCCAATTACATAAGATTTCACCCTCAATAGAATGATATTATCGCTCGTGCGTACCTACAGATTACTGTCTCCACAAACTCGATGAAATACATTCCCCATCATAACCATTTAAGAATGATATTCATTTTATAATTAAAAATAATGTTTAATAACATAATATCATTCTGTATATGAATGGAATTCATCATATCTATAATAAACATGGCTTACGTAACAAAACATATAAAGGAAAATGAATCTGTTAACACCTGAAATGATGATACTACTAAAATTTTATGAAAAAAAGAAATATTAAAAGATCATACATGATATAGTATTTATGTATCAGGTTCTTGTATAATATAATAACAATAATTTAACAATTATACAGTATTTTAACATACCATCGATCAATGAAATGTAAAAGGTAAGGGATATTTCTAAAATCCCTTTATTGTCCAAGGTTGTTTATACGTGAGTATTTACTGGGACCCCTTTATCATCCACATCTGTGTTTCTTAGAAATTTATTTCAAAACATTTTTACTATTTCCTATAAATTGGTTTAAGTAATTTTTACCCTTGTTTGACATTTTATATGATTTTTATAAAATAATCATTCCATCGTTTTCCAAACAATTTCCTTTATGACCTTTTCGACAAAATTAAGGAAAGAATGTTTTTTTAACTTATAAGGCGAGTGAGGATATTTTCCACCGTTATAACATCTTCGAAGCTTCCCTTAAAAAATTATAAGAATATTTTCAAAATAAATGATTTATTTTATAATTATCTAACTTTTAAATGATTTCAAATTAGAAATAGATATTTATATCATATAGTTTTGATTTCATCAATGTCAACATCCTTTGAGGGATTTTACACTTTTTTGAAGTTGAATTATTATGATACAATCTTCAATATTGTATTGATAGTTTTGGGATATGTTTGACTGTGGATATGTTATTTTTTTATACAATTCATGGTTTATGGTTAAATTATTAACATTTGTATGCTATTTTTAATATGAATGTTTAAGCTATGTTTTAACCTTTTCATATGAGGAATGTGTTGGACTTAGTAAGTGATGGGTGGAGCCCACTATAGCTCCTCGATGCATCAGTAGGTCTCATGATACAAACTAGTGTCTTGGAACAAGGCCTTGACAAAATATTATTTATATTCTTGTCACGAGGCCTTGACTATGTGGTTATAAAGTCTGGCATTATGCATTCCATCATTATGAAATTGGCTATTGATATTACATGTGATTATTCGACTAGTAGAATATCCATGTGAATATGTAAATGGAATTATTATTTTTATCAATTCTATGTTATTCTTAAGTTTATTTTTAATAGTCTTGTGTTTTATTCTAATACATTCCCTTAAATGATTACTCTTATTTATGAATGTTTTTACTGTATTGTTATCCTTACTGAGCACCTGAGCTCACCTGTTTCTATGATTTATTTTTCCCAGGATGTGAAGAAGTATATTATGACTGACATGGAGGGATAGTCTAAGGGATGTGAATGTGTTCAAAGGATACTATTTTATTCTTGTTTTTCATTTTATAATGTAATGTAAAACTTGTGTATGTATCTAGTACTTCAAAGGCTACTAACCTGATCGGTAATTTGGGATTGCATCCCTTCTGATCATGCTAATGTTATGTAATAAATGCACTGACTCTGGGTAACTGGGGTTGGGTAATTATAGTTGGTATCAAAGTAATATTAGTACAATCATTGGCTGTTAGATTTAAGAAACAATATGATTATAAAACATTACCCTAAGATAGACTTTGAGTATTAGTGTAGAATTACTTCCTGGAATTTTGGTAATGTATAGATTTTGTGTGTTTTCCATGAAATACATATCTATCTAGATATGAGCAGGTAGTGGTTTCTCTGGTGCAAATTTACCTAGAAATGAAATATCTGAAAATGTGTTTTGGGCTTGACCTAGGTTATCCTGGTAGATGATAATTGTCCTTGCTGCACTCTTGGTTACGACACTCTCGGGGGATATTCTTAGGATAATTCGCATTTTCTATACAAACCATTATGAAGGATTTATGAATATATAACTCCTAAAATAAAACATTTTTATGATTATGGATTATATCCATAAACTTTTCAATTTATGTTAAGTGTTTAACAAGTTTGGAATTTTGTATTGTGATTCATAAACTAATCTAGTGTACGTCATTGTTTGGAAATGGCACCTAGTATAAAGAATTAAAACTTTATCAACACACGTAAGCTATGTAGGGATTTCCCTCCTACTCATGATAATTATAGTGGAGATGGTGATGCAACTGGTGTTGATCAGCTTATCATCATACTGGGACAACTCACTCATGTTGTAAATAATAACCTTACCTGTATGGAGCACCCTAATCCACAACGTGGAGGATCAATGTTATACTGCTTCATGAAGCAAAACCACCAAAATTCAATGGGACTACAAATATATTTGTGGATGAGAAAAGTATAAGCTCCTTAGAGAAAATATTTCGTGATTTGGGGTGTATAGAAAGGGAAAATTTTGTCATGATAGTTTATCACCTCACATGAGATGCAGATCAATGGTAGTCATTAATTCAGAACACAAAGAATGATGAAGAAGTATAAAATATGGAATGGAGGGAGTTTATAGATATTTACATAGAAAAATAATTTCCTCGTGATCTTCAAGTGGATATGGAAAGAAAATTTTTGAGTCTGAGGAAAAAGGAGGATGAGAATGTTGCAAAGTATTAGGCTACATTTTCAAGGATAGCAAGGCATGAAGAAAATCATATATGTAACCCAAGGATTAAGATTGATAAGTTTTTTATGGTTAAAAACCATTTCTCCATCGATAATTATACTCGCAATCCTTCTTGTCATGTGATGGTATTGTCTAATGTGTTATCAAGACAGAAAAGGAATTAGCTAAGTCCTATGAATTCAACGCAAAGAGAGGGAAGAAGATATATGCTGAACTCTCTGGAAATGGAAATAAGGGGAAGAAGGGAAAATTTGAATATCCATTCTGTGGTAAATGTGGGAAGAAACACCTCGGTACTCGCATAAAGGGAATTGGAGTTTGTTACAAGTGTGTTGAAAAAGGCCACCAATGTCATGATTGCAAGGTAAATAAAGAGGTTGTCAATGTAGAATGATACAATTGTATAAAAAGGGGCATTATGAAAATGAATTTCCTAATAATCAAAGAATATAACCTCAGAAAAGGCCAAGGGATCAAGGCCAATCTTATGTGATCACTACTGCTGAGGTAGAATCTTCCAAAGACATAGTGGCAGGTAATTTAATGGTTTCCTCATGTTTAGACAATGCTTTATTTGATTCTTGATTATCTCATTGTTTAATATCATCCCAGTTTTCTATGAAAATAAGGTATTTACAATTTGATTTAACAAGGAAGTTTTCAGTCAAAACTCCTAAGGGAAGAATCATTGCAAAAAGGATTTGTGAATCAGTCCCCATTAGGGCATATAAATGTTCTTTATCTGTTGATCTCATCATCATACACATGAATTAATTTGATATAATCCTTGGAATGGATTGGAATTCAGACCATGATTTAAAAATTTAATGTAAGAAGAATTTGGTTAAAAATTTTAACGATGATAAGGAGTACCTTATCTTTAGAGCAGAAATGTCGTCGCCTGATTCTTATCTAGATTGACCCCCAGTAGCACTACTATATTCAATTATTGGGGTAGAATCGAATGAAATAACTATGGGTGAGGAAGAGAATGTTCAAATATAGGATGTACCTATTGTGAAGGAATATGTTTATGTGTTTCTAAAGGATTTACCTGGGAATCCTCCAGAATAAGAAATGAAGTTTCCCATTGATTTAATTCCTGGTTTGAGGCACGTAACAAAGATCCCTTATAGAATGGCCACTATGGAATTATTGTTCCTAAATCAAAAACTATAAGAATTGAGTAATAAAGGATTTATCTGCCCCAGTGTTTCTCAATGGGGTTCCTCTATTCATTTTTTTAAGAAGAAATATTGATCTATAAGTTTGTACATTGACTACAGAGAGATCTATGGCATCCCGCCTTTTTATTACATAACTTTACATTACATTTTACATATAGAAGATCTTCAATGTCTATAGTCTTGGAAGTCAGGAACATAATACATGAAAACAATATAAAAATCCTTCTAATACACTTTTAAGGCATCATCAAAGGTTCATCCTATGTACCATTACTACATCTTATAACCTGGAGACATATATAAAAGGAAAGGGTGAGCAGAAGGCTCAGTAAGGAAAACAAGTGAAACAGTTGACATGTTATCTTGAGAAATATTAATAAGAACATTATAAAAGTCATAAAGGCATGAGAAACATAATAATAGGAATATCAAAATAAAAATAACATGAATCATAACTTTAATATCTGTCTACAATATTTCATTTAGACATTCATAAACATATCACCAAGGTTCGACCCCGAGGTGTCATAAAAATTACCAAACTTATTCACCAAAGTATCATGAAACATGTCATCTCTAGAGATTAATTATTTACCCAATTCATTGGAGAACTATCAGGGCCCACCATTAATATTTCTTTATTTTCATGTGATCCACATATATCAAAATAAAACATTTCATAAATAACCCATAGATAACAAAATAAATGGGTTCATTTCAAAATCGTGACGTTTTAATAGTTCTTAAAAAAATAAGATCATTATGCCATTTATAACCAATGGAAAGGGAGTGTGAATTACATGTATGTCAATTATAGATTCAAAAATATCATTTTTTATAACTATGAACACCCATAGAAACTAAATATGTATGGGTATTCACATATGTAAACAAGATAATTTCTTGAGATAAAGAGAGCGAAATTTTGAGACGAAATTTCTGCAGCATTACGGCTATGCAACATGGTTTTAGAAAATAATAAAAAGAGAGGGGAAAAGGGTATCCCATCCATAAATTGATCATTTTGAAGTATATGTATATAAAAGAAGAAATAATATCATTGTGTAGATATTTTAATGACACACCACATGAAAAGGAAACTTGAAAAGAAAGAGAAAGCGCGATTTCTTTTACGAAAATTCGCCTGCCTAACAGCGTTACTTAAAAATTCCGAAAATAAATTAATGAGAGTGGAAGGGGACTCTAATAACTTGGAAATGAAATGGACAGTAGTAAAGATATATAATAACAAACCCACACATCATAAAATGGATCTATAAAACATAACATAAAATAAGTCATGACTTAAAAGAGGAGGTTGAAATGTTCTCTTACCTTGAAGAGAAACTTTGATATCTTGAAGGTCGGGACCTTGAGAGTCTTGAGGGAACCTTGGGAGGACTCTTTGGGATGTAAGGAGACCATAACATCATTGAGGATGATTTTGGAATGAAATTAATGAGGGAAATGGCTTGGTATTTATAGAAAAAGTGAGAGAATAAATTATTAATTTCCAAGGGACACCTCATCGGTGGTATTTGAAAAACCATGGGCTTTCCCATGGTATTTTCCCATGGTATTGGCCACTTGGGACACCTCATAGAATATATCACTATTCATAAGTCTACCAGAAATATTACATCATTATTAAATCATTAATGATGTCATTAAACACACAAAACTCACAACTGCATTTTTACTATTCACCGAAAATTCAACTGCTTCAGAAAAATCCAAAAAATACAACCTAACCTAATATAGATTCTCTGAATTCAAAAATAAACTCCATTTTATGAAAATAATTTTCAAAATATTTTTAATTTAATTTTTAATTCGATTTCTTATTTATTCAAAAAAAATACAACTTTAAAACTATAACTCATTTTGTAACTCCTTAAAAAAGTAGTCATGGCCACATAAAATAATCGTATAACTATAAGACAATAAAGTAACAATTTATAATTAAATTTTTTGAAAATAAATTTCCATTGTAAATTATTAAATTAGTTATAAAATTTCAAATAAAATATTTATGGCATATAAAAATTTCATAACTTAAACTATGATTGTTTTTTCACATTAAATATGTCTAAAATGTATTTATAAATTCCTCGGTGAAGTTTGTATTTTTTTCAATTTACTATTCATTACTATTTATATGGGTATGTTACTATTCCTACATTACTATTCACTTAAAACCAAGTTGATCTTATTAGACATTAAATTTCTCACTGATCACAACTATAGAAGACCATTTTTTGAAAATCATTTCACATGATTAATTATTTAAATAAAAAAAAATATTTTCGAATACCCCATTTCACTAAATTCATTAATAATACACATCCTATATTTATCTAGATATTTGAAATTCACAATCATTTCCATAAGAAGAAATAACAATTTTATTAATATAAAAGGATTACACAAATCAGTTAAGGTCTTGTTACATAGACCCTTATAACACTACTATAGGACCTAAGTGTAAGGTGTTCTATAGTGATATAATCTTGGGGTGGCTCAGACAACATTTCCCGGGTGGTGATTTCTATCATCTTGAACTTCTCTCTTAGGAGATTTCATTCAAGCTTCATATGTTGAAGTTCAGCTTGGGATAGGTCTAGAGAAAAGCTCAGTGATGCTACCTCTTTCCTAAGCTCTAACAGATGGGCTTCATATGGCCCGAGTCTGCTGGATGATGCCATTGACTCTTCTTTCTGTATTAATTAACCAAGATCATTTTAATTTATAAACCATAATTTTAACGTTAAGAGTTTAGTTTCCCACAATCATATTGACCAATTGGAATATAACAATCAAAATCCAAAAATCTCATTTAATTATACTCAGTTCATTAATTAAAGGATTTAGATTTTTTTGTATAAAATAAAATTACACACAAATTTAGTAAACAAATATAATTAAAAAATTTGGGTCATTACAAGATCAATGTTATAATAATAAATAACAAGTATCCCCTACCCCGCATTGATGATTTAATCGAACAACTTCATAGAGATAAATATTGTTCAAAGATTGACCTTCGTTCTGGATATCATTAGTTGTGTGTGAAGAAGGAAGACATTCCGAAAACAGCATTTCGAACCAGGTATGGGCATTACGATTTTATAGTAATGCCTTTTGGACTGACTAATTCACCCTTTATTTTCAAGTATCTAATGAATAGAGTTTTCAAAAAATATCTTGAAAATTTTTTAGTAGTATTTATTAATGATATATTGGTATACTCAAAAATCAACGAAGATCATGAAAATCACTTGCAAACTACTCCGAAAACCCTCAGAAGAAATGAATTATATGGGAAGTTTAGCAAGTGTGAATTATGGCTTCAGAAAATTTCTTTTCATGGCCATATTTTCACTAAGTATGGAATCTATTTTGATCCTTCTATGAAAAGAGAAATACAATAATTTCTATCACCGATTAGTATAACTGAGGTAAAGAGTTTCATTGGTATAGCAGGTTATTATCGGCATTTCATCAATAATTTTTCCCAATTGGAAAACCTAATAACTATTCTCACATGTAAAGGGTTTAATTTTTTTTGGAAAAAAGTGTGTGAATAATGTTTTGAATAACTAAAGAGAAGATTAGTCAATGCTTATATCTTGACTCTACCATCAGGGAATAATGGGTTTGTTATTTATAATGATGCATCAAATAAAGGACTTGGTTATGTCCTTATGCAGAATTATAGAGTTATTGCCTATGCATTAGGAAAGCTAAAAATTCATGAACAAAATAATCCCACTCATGATCTTGAGTTAGCAGTTGTAATATTTACATTGAAGATATTGTGACACTATCTCTATGGTGGAAAATGTGAGATATATACCGATCACAAGATCGTGAAGTATATTTTCCCACAAAAAATAACTCAACATGAGGCAAAAGATATGGATTTAACTACTCAAGGATTATTATTTCAACATACACTACCACATGGGAAGGAAAATAAGGTGGAAGATGCTTTTTGCAAAAAGGATCATGGAGTTCGGAACAAAATGAGAGTTAAATGGGATCTTATGTTCATGGATCTTGTAAATATGGATACGGGAATAACCATGGAAGGTGAAACATCAATAATTTTTCAAATGGTTGTCAAAAAATATTTACGAGAAAGGATAAAAAGTTCTTAGACTGATGAGGAGGAGTTTTAAAAGAAAATTAATGTTGTGAATGATGGGGGATTGATTGACATCGTATATGAAGATGAAATTTTGAAATTTGGGAAGAGAGTTTGTGTTCCTGATATACCTGATCTAAAAAAAGAATTATTGGTGATTCTTATAACTCTAATTTCTATATACACTCTAGTACCACTATGATGTATAGAGATTTCAAGGAACATTTTTGGTGGGACAACATGAAGAGGGAGATTACTGATTTTGTGTTAAGATGTATGGTTTTTCCAAAGATTATGTCTAGAAGAAAAAACCAAGGAGAAGTCATGCAACCTCTTCCCATATCAAAGTAGAAATGGGATAATGTTATGATGGACTTTTTCATGGGGCTACCAAAGACTCCAAGAAGGAATGATCCAATATGGTTCATTTTTTATCGTCTTACGAAGTCAGCACATTTTCATACAATAAGAGAATATTTACCAATTGAACATTTTGCAAGAATATATATTAGTAATGTTGTAAGACATTGTGGAGTACCCCTATCGATTATTTATAATCATGATCACCATTTTACATCAAGATTATAGAAAAGACTTCATAGGCCCTAAATAATGAACTTCATTTGAGCACTTCCTACCACCCTCAAACTGATGGGCAATCAGAATGGAATATTTAAACCTTAGAATACATGTTGAGATCTTTATCAAATTACTTTCATGGTATGTTGGACCAATATTTACCTCTAGTAGAATTTTTCTATAACAATAGCTTCCATTCAAGTACTCAGATGGAACCATATGAAGTGTTATATAGAAAGAGATGTCGTACACCAACTTGTTGGGATGATATTGGTGAAAGAGAACTCATAGGCTCAGACCTTCTTGAGGAAACAATTGAAAAGGTGAATATTTTCCAAACCCACATCAAAGAAGCTCAAATGAGGAAAAAGATATATCCTGATAACTAGAGGGGTGATTTGGAATTTCAAGTAGGAGATAATTTTTTCATCAAGGTATCTCCATGGAAGGGTGTTATAGTATTATGTAAGAAGAGAAAATTAATTCCCATGTACATCGGACCTTTAAAAATTCTTGTACTAATTGGACTTGTAGCTTATCATTTGGCAATGCCTCCAAGTCTCTCCAAAGTAATGATGTGTTCCACATATCACTGTTAATAAAATACATGTCGGGCCCAGTGCATGTACTCACCTATGAAGAAATAGAACTAGAACTCAGTCTATCTAATTGTGAAGAGCCTGTCAAGATTCTTGATACCATAGAATTAAATGTTTACAAATCGGACGACTCATCTGGTAAAAGTTCTATGGAGAAACCATATGATGGAAGAGGCAATGTGGGAACCCAAGGAACTTGTGATGAAGAACCACCTGAATCTTTTTATGCAGTAATATTATAGAAATTTCTTGGACAAAATTATTTTAAGGAGGGGATAATGTAACACCCCAAGCTTCCACGGTACATTTCCATTTGAATAATGCAATATATAGTGTTGTATGCAATATGTAATATTAACACACCACGAACAATCAAACTAGTCATTATAAATAGTAATACCCAATTTTTGAAATTTAATAAATATTATTTTTCAAAATGGAATTCATTTTTGGATTCGGAATATCTAAATTATCTTAGGGTGAATTTTTGGTATTTTTCTAAAAACTTAAATTTTTTATGAATAGTGAAAAACACAACATTATTGTTAAAAACCGACTTTTTATTTAAATAATTGGTGATTTTATTGAAATTTATTTTATGTAAAAATAAATAAATAATACCTATAACTGTTCCATGTAATTCATTAGATTTATTTTATAATAATATTAGATATATAAAATTTTATTGAACTTTTTACCGTCTTTTACCCACCTTCTAGGCACATTTGAAAATTTGCATAAAATGTAATTTCACCGCTATTGTGAATTAAATTTAAAAAATCTAAGAGACACAATTTACATAAGTAAGTAAAATGCGGTTCAATAAGATAAAAATAATTTTTGGTGAGTAGTAACTTCTGACTTTTATTTACAATGATTAAAAGTAAATAGGGTAATTATAGGTGAAAATGATATTATAATTTCCCAAACAAATGTAAAAATTCTATTTGATAAGTGTTTTTTAAACAAAATCAACCTTAGGAATAAAATATGATCCTTTTAGACCACTTTGATTAGATTAGGACATTTATTATTTTAGTTAAAGAAGAGTTAAATGTATTAAATTCAAATTTTCATAACTAAAATGTTTTTAATATAGGGTTACACATAAGATAAATTAGACTATAAATATTCATTAGAAATATTAAACGATTTCCTATATAATGGTATTTTATTTATAGTTTTTAACATTAAATAATTAAATTTATTTATGACACAGTGATGAAGCTGTAATTACCTTATTAATGAAAGATTAAATTAATTGATATTATAAATATCTAAATTAATGTAAATTTATACTTTTGATGAATTCCATGAATTTAATAGGTTAATATTACATGTTAGGGTTGATTAATTTAATTTTTTGTTTTAATCAAGTTGTTAGGACTTTAACCAAAATCATATACTAAATAGTGTCAAAATTGACATAAATGAGTTTTTAAAACAAATACTATATTATTAATTGATATGATATTCATAAAAATATATGGTTATGAAAAAAGGACATAGATAATGATATATATATCAATAATTAACCACTTGGTGATCTCTTGGCTTTTTATAGTATGTTTACGAACAATTTCTAATAATAATTTAAGAATACAAGGTAAAAGGTAAACATTTTAACTAAGAGTTAAATCTAATGGATAAGGATAATATCGTGACCTGAACCTATATAAAACCTATTGGTTGAGAGTTTTTCGCCCAATCTCCACCTTATCCTAGAAATAAATAATTTTTGAGACATTATAAACCGAAAATTATTGTATAATAATATAATATTTCAAGCTCTTCCTAAAGTATCTCTCACCTCTCTTATAAAAGGGTACTTCCCCTTCTCTCACAACCACACCTCCAAAGCCATTTGTCTCAGCCAAAACCAGCTCAAAAATCCTCCCAACTACCCTCAAATTTACTTATATTCCATACATTGATCCTAAAGACAACCAACAGTGACCTTTTAATCAACTCAAAAGGAAACACTCGATGAAGAGGTAATAATTTCACCACCTCTTTCAAAGTTCTTTTCTTCTTCCACTTCCCCTTTCTTTGTTGTTTCCATGCCTAAATAATAACTCCAGAAAATTATACATATTCTTATGTTATTATAAATATGGTAAAACAACATTAATTATTCTACCTATCCTATGAATGATAAGTCATCATACATTCATACATACAGTATACCGTCTCCACGTTGTGTTGTAGTTTGTTATTCAAACACATCATTATTTGGATGCGATTAATAATTAGTATAACTGATGTAAATAATAAATTTATCATGTTAATTATTCATTATATATGATATACCATCTAATTAAATACTATTCCACCCATAATAGAATGATATTTTCTCTCGTGCATATGTACGGATTACCGACTCCACGAATGCGATGAAATTCATTCCCCATCATAACCATTCAAGAATAATTTTCATTTTATAATTAAAAATAATGTTTAATAACATAATATAATTCTGTATTTGAATCAAATACATCATGTCCCTAACAAACATGGCTTACATAACAAAACATATAAAGGAAAATGAATCAGTTAACACAAGAAACAATAATAAAACTGAAATATTACTAACAAAGTAATATTAGAAGCTCATATATGGTATCATATTTATGTATGTGGTTCTTCTATAATTTCATAACAATTATTTAACTATTGTACATGAGTTTAACATACCCTAGATTAAGGAAAAGTACAAGGTAAGGGTTAATTCTACAATATCTTCATTATCTAAGGTTGTTTATACCTGAGTATCTACTGGGACCTCTTTATCATCCACATCCGTGTTTCTTAAAAATATTTTTCAAAACATTTTTACTAATTCCTAGAATTTGGGTTAAATTAATTTATACCCGTTTTTTGTAATTTTTATAATATTTTTATAAATTATTCTTTCCGTCATTTTTGAAACAAGGTCCTTTACATCCTTTTCGACAAAATTAAGGAAAAAATGTTTGTTTAACTTATATAGTAAGTGTGTCTATTTTACGTCGTTAAAGCATCTTAGAATCTTCCCTTACAATTTTATATGATTATTTTCAAAATAAATTATTTATTTTCTAATTATATGACTTTTAAATAATTTCAAAATAGAAATAGATATTTCACTCAAATAGTTTTGATTTCATATATGACAACATCCTTTGATGGATTTTACACTTGTTTAAAGTTTAATTATTATGTTACAATCTTCTATATGTATTGATGTTTTTGGGATATTTTTTACTGTGTATTTGTTATTTTTTTACCATTCATGGATTATGGTAAATTATTATCATTTCTTACTCAAGTTTTAATATAAATGTTAATGTTATGTTTCAACATTTGTCATATGAGAAATGCATTGGACTTAGCATGTGATGGGTGGAGCCTGTTATAGCTCCTTGATTCATTGGTAGGTCTGATTAGACAAACTAGAGTCTTGGAACAAAGCCTTAAAAAAATCTTATTTATATTTTTGGCATGAGTCCTTGAATATGTGGTTATGAAGTTTGGCATTATGCATTACATCATTATGAAATTGGATATTGATATTTAAAGTGATTATTCGACTAATAGAATATCTATGTGAATAAGTAAATGGCATTATTTGTTTTATCTTTTCCATGTTATTATGAAGTTTATGTTTAAAAGGAAAGTGTTTTAGTATTATACATTTACTTAAATGTTTGTGTTTATTTATGAAAGTTTCTGCTATATTGTTATCCTTATTGAGCACCTGATCTCACCCCTTTCTATGTTTTATTTTTCCCAAGATATGAAGAAGTATATTATGACAGACCTGTAGGGATAGTCTACGGGATATGAATGTGTCCAATGGAGAAAAATTTGTTGTGGTCTTTTCATTTTAAAATGTAATGTAAAACTTATGTATATATCTAGTACTTCCAATGATACTAAACTGATCGGTCTTTCGAGATTTGATCCCTTGTTATCAGGACAATGTTATATAATAATGCACCGAATCTAGGTAACTAGGGTCAGGGGGTTACAATACCCAATCATCACTGTAGGTCTAAAACATTCCATATATATTCACAAATCAATTTAATTCATGAACAATTTGTCTTATCTTCAAATATCTTTAGTGAGTAAAGAAAATGTATTTATCAATAATTATCTAGTTAGTCAAATAAATTTCAAAGTAAAACCCATTTTTAATGATAGAATATGGTTAAAAAATAATAATTTCCACAATAAAAGAATATTTATAGTTAATAAATACGTAATTTCTAATGAAAATTGATCACAATAAATTGATTGTATCGATAGAAAATTAAAAATCACAAAAGAAAGTGAGATTTTAAAATAACTTTTACAACTTGATAATTTTCATCTCAGAAATAAATGGTTGATATATTTAAAATTGAAACTTAAAAACCCATTAATTGTTAAATAATTAGGATATTAAATTTCAAAAGGTAATTATATACACCATTTAAAATAGATTAGGTGCATAACATTCTAATATACCTCAATGAAGCGAAATTGAGATGAAGTCCCTTACCTCACACATCCCTTTGGTTGAACATGATTTAAACTCAAGTATATTGGTTTTAAACATGTTGTTAACTTATAATAGAGCCATATTAGTATTAATAATATCATATATGATCCTTTTATAACATATTATCACCAATTCATTAATAATATGACATTATTTTCATTTATTTAGGAGTTAATTTCCTTGTTTTCACATTCATGTTTTGTCATGAAATTAATGGTTCTTGTGCATATTATATATTATAATCATCGCAATATTGAATTCATGATTATCATAATTATACAACAATTATACTTTTAATACCTATAATTAAATATGGTTTTTAAAAATAAGTTTCACTACAAAATATTTCACTTTTTCCAACAGGGACATATCTGTTGGTAAAAGTGAATTTTCTGTTGGTAAAACGTTTTACCAACATATATTTCTCTGTCACTAATCTATTAGTAAAAACTATGTCGCTAAATGTTTTTACGATAGATAAAATAGTTCTGTTTCAATTCTAATTATACCAACAGATAATATATATGTTGGTTAAAGTGTTTAGCAACAGGTTATGGTGAAAAATTTATCTGTGGGTAATAATATTACCAAGACATAATATCTATATATAAATTACATTTAAATAAAAATATAAAGAAAATCTAGTAAAATTTTATGTTATATTTATTAATTTATTATATATAATACATCAGTATTAATTATCAAACTGAAAACACTTTTCACACATGCTCAAACATGGAAAAAATATTAAATATATTTGATACAAAATGAATCAATACATAGTTGAAATTTTTTGATATGTAAAAAGATCATAAAAACACGAAATCTAAGATCCATCTATCTCGCCTCCCCTAACCCCACATGAAAAAAGGGCATGTCGTCCTTTGACTACAAGCCCCCAATGAAAAAAGGGTATGTATTCTCGACTCCTTCAGCACCCACCATGGTAGAAGAAGAGTTACACCCGCCAAATATCATTCATCACCCCTCAAGTAGGCCACTAGAATAAAGACACCACATCAACCCAAGTAACTACAATGCGACATCAACTGAAGTCTCTACTATGCCACATCATTCATCTTCAAGATCTGACCCACACAACCAAAGAGAATATCGACAAATCAATGCAAAATATACGCCTGAATTGAAACAAAAATATAAATAAATGAAAGCGTAAAAAATTATTTTCATAAAATTATAATTTTTCATCATCCTTCTTGACAACTCAAGAAATGGTAGTGAAAATTAATTCCATACCCTTCAGCTCCAAGGTCGACACCACACTCCCAAAATAAAACAATAATTACCAATTTCACTATTAGTTGAGTTTTACCCTAGGTCTATGTGGGTGGTTTAGTGTAAGATAACACAATATCTATACTTTAAAATAAAAAAGAAAAAATTGAGCAATGACTTCATAATAAATTCATGACAGAAGCTAATTCAAACCATGTGGTACTTGTACTTCTGGATGAGGCTAAACCTGGTGATGCCGGTGTTAAACCCATTAATCAATAGATTCCTCACAGCTTCGACATCGAGGCTCCATCCCCAGATCCAATTGTTCTCATTCGACCATGTTGAATCTTTGGAGGAAATCTTTCATGTCTATGGTGATGGAAGGGTTCCCAACACCTATGTACAATTGAGGAAACAAGCATCCTCTATCCAAATTCTCTATCACACTCTACACTCCATTATGATAGCCATTCCCTCCTTTTGGCTGGAGCCAAATAATAGCATTTGGAAAGTTCATTTCATCATAAACCAACAAGATATAATGCAACGAAACTTTATAACATGATGCAAGGGGGAAAACTGTTTCCCCATTGTAGCTCATGTAACCTTGTGGTTCGGCCAACAAAATCGGCACCACGCTAATGGAATCAATGGAAATCAATGCCTTCAACTATATTATTTTCAAAACAATGTCTTACTTTTGGGAAATGCATTCAATCATCTCAGAACCAACATTATGCATGGTTCCATGATTACTTGTTCCCGAGATTTCAAAAACCAACAATCATCCAAGGGGTATACTCAAATTTAGGCCCCATCGAATTAGAGGATGAAGCATTGACAGATAGAGTCTGAGGAGATGGATCCATGTTCTTCCAACGAAAAAGTGGGATCCTTGGGTAGGGTACACGTGTTTTAGGGGGAATAAATTGTATACAACCAAAGAGTACATGAACAATTTAGTGGAAAAAAATCTTCATGATTTGAAACAAAAATAAAAATAAAGGAAAGTGTAAAAAAATGCACGTAACAAGTTTCAAAATAATCACCCAACGTCTTAAAACAGAGTAAAAGTGTGCAAATAAAGAAAACATCCCATAATTTTACCTCCCTCATCCCACCTGGTTTTGATGAATCAACAACCTAATGCCTAATATCTGATGGAAAGCCTCTAGTATATCCAATACCATCTCTAGCCTCTCTAGGGTGAGAAGATGCAGAATAATGGACAGTTTGAAACCCCTGGTATGACCCTAAACCTTGTAAAGCAGCCTAAGAAACATAGTTTCCAATAATGCTCGGACCAAAATGCTTAATCCTCATTCGTGCACTAAGTCTTTCACTTATGCCAATAGGATTACTGACACCCCTGCTAACATGTTGCGACATTCTGCCTAGACGAGATGGTGACATCGTTGCGGCAGAAACCCACCCATACCCATCATTGGACTCAGAACATTCAGCCTAAGATTCTGATTAACCAGAACCATACCTTGGCTTGGATTTTGCCTAATCAACCCCTAGTTCAAAACCAAGGGATATTTTGGTAGCACAATATTACTTGGGGAAAATGTTGTAACAAAATTTTAATAGAATTACCATTTTTCATCATTCTTGTTGGCATCTCAATGATTGGTAGACCAGCTGAATGAAACCTACGAATCAGTGAGGAACCTCAATTCCCACACCCTTCAAATCCAAGATCTACATACCCACAACCAAAAGAGCATACCCACAAATCATCAAAAAATATCTACATGAATTTAACCCAAAATAGAAATAAATTAATGTGTAAAAAATTGATCTATACGGAATGAGAAATTTTCATCATCATTGTTGACATCTCAAGGATTGGAATTTAACTGAAATCTAGGCATCGTTTCTCCAAAAATATGCCAAGATCCAAAACACTATATTGTCTCAAAATATCATTTCCACCTTTACTAAGTCATGATGGAATTGATTATAAAAAGTTATACTACATATATCATTTACCAAAGAGTCAAAATTTAAAAAACTTCCCATAGAATAAAATCCATTCTCATCTATACATGTCAGATGTTTATGGGACTTAGAAAAATCATACCATCTCCAGAATAGCATTCTATATTTTCCAGGTTCAGAGGGACAATAATCAAGACAAAGAATATGAGTGAGCCCAATAACAAAAAATCATGTATACTAATGCATGAAACATGTGTAAAAAGAAAATAATGATTCTCCAGAAAATAAGAAAACAACAACTTATTTGTAAACAATAACACAACATGCCCATTAATCCACCTTAATAATGAAAACAACAACCCAACATGCCAATTCCAGCTTAACATGCCCATTAATCCACCTCAAACACAGTCCCATTGACCCACCTTAATCACATGCCAATTTCATCTTAACATTAAACACACCTAACACTACATTTTTAACCAAACAACCTCTTCTGAGTAGTTTTCATAAATTATGTCACTTAATCCACCTTAGTGAGGAAAACATCAACCCAAAATGCCAATTTTAGCTTAAAATGCACATTTATCCACCTTAAACACATTCCCATCAATCCCCCTTAAACACATTCCCATTTCATCTTAACATGTAACAAACCAAACACTCTAATTTTTTAACCAAATGACCCCTTCTGAGTAGTTTTTAGAAATTCTAGCACTTATTAAAATCAATTATTTGTTTATAATAGTTTTAAATTCAATATGGTCATCAATAAAACTTTACGAAGGCTTTAAAAAACTCTATCATAATATTTAAACACATATGAAATTTTTGAATACATAGTAGTTTTCATGTTTTGCATAACATGAAACATGTTACATTCAAAAACAAATAACCACCAGTTCTGAGAAGTTTTCAGATATTCTAGCACTTATTAAAATGAATTATTTGTTTAAAATCATTTAAAATTCAATATGATCATGAAGAAAACATTACCCAAGGCTTTGAACAAATCTAACATAGTATTTAAACACATATCAAAGTTAAAATACATATCAGTTTTAATGTTTTTCATAACAGGAATCATGTTATTTTCAGTAACAAATAACTACCCCTTCTAAATAGTTTTTAGAAATTACATCACTTATTATAACCAATTATTTGTTTAAAATTGTTTAAAATTCAGTATGATCATCATGAAAACATTATCGAGGCTTTAACATAGTATTTAAAAACATATTAATGTTTCAATACAAAACAGTTTTCATGTTTTTCATTACAGGAATCATGTGACTTTCAATAATAAATAACCACCTACATGGAGACAAAAAGATAATGCATCAATGTAAATACATATTAATTGTAACCCCAACATTCAAATGTAATCCCTGATGGGGACGCTGTTATTACCAAATTGATTGTATAATGAAATTATTCACATGCACCCCTATTGTAATTGAATAATTGATCTGTTACATAGACGTAAATGTTTTGTTTTTAGTGTCATCTGGAGGATACTGTAGGTAGAGTGGGAGTTGTTGCAACTGATATATCATTTGATAGAGTTAGGTCATGAAAGTTCTATAATTTGGCAGCTCATGATGGGTTTCTTTGAGTTACATTGGTTGGGGGCTGGCTGGTGTTGGAATGGTGGTGTATTGATGAGGAAACATAGTGTTATTAGGTGTTCCAAAGTGCGTGGGGTTCAAAGTAAGTATTTTGGAAAAGGGATAATCATATGTCTTTTTTATAACCCATAAATAAATAATATTTAAACACTTTTTTCTTCAATTAATGATTTAATGGTTATGGAATGAATGGTTTTGATCATGGTATATAAGTAGATGTAATAAATATGTATATTTTCCAGTATTTGAAAGCCAAAGTGTTGGGGTTGGTTCATGGGGAAATGGTTACCTAGGGAGTTTTGGTGTATTTTCTCAAATTTTCTTCGTTGCGTGGTCTGTTATCGCATTTGATGGAGACCTGAGTTGAGATTCTAGATTCTATCTACCTATATGTTATCACACTATCATAATTTGGTTGTGAAAAGTTCCTCTCTTCTATATTATAATTATTTTTATTGCTTTTTTGGTCACAATACAACTATGGCCATCAGAAAATGAGCCCTAGGTGGTCTTCTCTAGGAGATCACAACATTAGTTTTATGGTCATCTAATTATACTCTATCTAACACAATGAAAATTAGAGAACTTTTTTTAAAATAGGATCCAAGAGAACTCCATTCATTATTTATATAATGTATTTATGTTTAGTTCCTACATTTTCATTTTCAAAATGTTGATGGTCAAAATGTTATGATTATTTTTAATGTAATCTTCATATTGTTTTAAATAATATACATAGATTAAATAAAAATTAGCTTAAAATAACAGTACTATAATGCATTGAAAGTATATATAACAACATAATTATATAGTTAAGAGAGTCTATGTAAATGTGTTTTTAGTATAAAGTGAAACATACAAGAAATAAATTATTACATACCATTGGTTGTGAAAATGACATTGTTGTAGAACTTGATACAGTTCGACGAGAGGTTGCATCATAAGGCACAACCTTCATGGAAATGAATAGTAACGAATTATGATTGATAAATAATTTTATATGTTATATGAAATAGGTATCAAGGATGTACCTTGAATTTATTTGCAGAGTTATCAAAATCTATGGATTGTTCCGCACTATCAGTTATAAAGACAACTTTGTATGAATTATGTTATAATGGTGAGTTGGCCTTGTGCTCATGTGAACTAATGGCATGTTAAATCTGTGTTTCCTCCCTTCATCAAAAGATCAAACCTCAGGAATCCCTCAAGTAGTACATCTCCCGTGCTTGAAAAGATGGTCATTAGACCAAGGACAGCATCTCAACAATAGAACTGGGAAGTAATCTAGCCACAAAAACAGACTTACTTACAGTCCAGTAGTGCCATGGACCACTTCAACTGCAATGAACTAACCGGGTTTTCATTGATCCCCTTGGAAGCCTTAACTAGCCTCCTTAGAATTTCATATGACCGAAGTGATGAACCAAAGAAACACCAATCTAAATCCATCAACTTTGAAGGAATATGTAGTGAATAACAGATCTATGTAATAATGAAAATCAAGGATCCATTTCAATCTATAACACCACAACCCAACTTTGAATAGCCCTGATCTGGACCAGCCATCGTAGTAGTGTGACACTCAGTGATCTCCCACCATCAGGTAGTCAAGAACCTTTGGTTTCAAACTAAATTTCATCACCATCATCAATGGAACCCTAGACCTCCATAAAAAATCACGCAATCCATAATGCAGTAGTGGGGACCAAACCTTGGTAGCCCTACATGGCAAACAATAATGTCCATGTTGCAGCATCTCCTTGTAATTTCTGTACCAAACAGGAACCTATGAGAATAGAGAATTAACACCCAACTGGACCTGTTTCGATAAAAATGTCATCTAAACATTCAACTTAGACCTGAAATTGCATCGACCCAGCATAACAGTGTCTCGACACCTTCCAGGTTGCAGCGGACAACACCTAAACCCACTAGTACTTGTTACAATGATGCCTAAATCCCACAGTAGTGGTACATATTTAGGCATCCTCAAAGTATAAGAAATATCTCTTCTATGATCCAACCACCTATAGACCAACACGGAACCTCAAATCCATAATCCATGGACCACCCAGCTGTGATTGGCCCACCTCATCGTGTGAGGATGCCGGATGGGGACAGGGAGGGGTGGGGGGTTCATATGATGATTTCGAAGGAGACGCTATCCTTGAATAGGGAGGAGGTTCAAGATATGATTTCAGAGGTGGGAGATGGCCAGGAATCGGGAGGGTCTGGTGAGGAATAGGGTGGTAGGGTGTGGGGAGCGGGTTCGCGGGGAACGAGGTTAGGGTTTGGGGGAGGGGTTGCAAGGAATGCGCAGGATGGCTAGGGGCGCACGTTTGGATTTTTCTTGTGCATATATATAAATTTATTAATTTATATATATAATATATTATATAATGATTATGTTTATCTATATATATATTATTAATAAATATTAGTAAATTATGTATATTTTAATTACGCATATATAATATATCGATTTCTGGTAAAATCATTGATATTATTTAATAATTTATTACTAAAAGGTTTTTATAATGGTAAAATATTTCTTTGATAATAATAATTAATAACATATTCATTTATCAGTAAATCAATTATTGGTATTATTATGATAAGGTGACAGATTTAAATATTAGTAAAAAAAAATTGGTATTAAACTACTAATATAAACAGACATATCTGTTGGTAAAAATAATTGTTGGTACCTATAGTTAATATGAATATAATATAATATCTGTTGGAATTAATCATATTTACCAATATATATATTATCTATCGATAATTTTCTATTGTTAAAGGTCAATTTTTTTATAGTGACATGTTTTACGATCATGGAGAGGGCATGTTGTACGTACACATGAATAATGTCTCAATTTTTTAACGATCAGAATGGAAATGAGGTAAGTAATATTTTATCTTTATAGAATTATAAAAATATAAAAACATATCATTTTATAAACTTATACATGTTATACATTTATTGTGATGATAAATAGAGAGATTCACGTCACATTAAAGAATGTGGTAGACCACACATACACGAACGATGTTATCACATTTTAGTGAGTGAAAAGGTATAAGAGAAAATATTATATATTAACTTTTCATAATGATAAATATTTCATGAATATATTAATAATTTCATTTATTTCCCATATAATAATTAACATTATCTTTATTACCTTCCATGTAAATCATTAGTGAAAAATGAATCGTATCGCTTTGCGAGAAAGTAGTCCTTCGTACACACAGGCAACATTATCATATCCCCCACATGATGGAATGTAAAAACTTTATATTTTATATAATGTATACAATGGTTTAATTTATTTATAAATATCATATATATTATTTATGCACATAATCATTGCTAACCGTGAGAGTTGGTAATGAAAAAACAAATGATATCAGTTTGTGAGGTTGTAGTCTGTCGTACACACAAATGATGATTTCATAACCCATTTCATGGAAGTTAGGATGTTTATAGGTTATTAATTTAACATAAAAATATCATTATATGTAATATATTTATTTTATTATATCATCATATTTAAATAATAATTTAATAACCTGGATGATTAAATAAAATAAAAACACTCATTGAATAATGTTACCACTTCTCCACGTAAACTCATTGGGTTTTCACCAATCTCCTTCCTTGGTTGGATTTATGTTCAAAATATATATTTTGGGATGAGGGTATATAATATGGGATATTATTAAAGAATTTATTTTCTTAATACAAAGGGTATAAAGGTTTGAAGAAGGGAGAGGATGGGGTGTCCCTTTATAACTGAGGTTAGTGGAACACTTAAGATTTTTAGAAAGAAGAATGTGTGGCCAATTTTTTCACAGAAAAAGTTCCTAAAAAGTGTTATTCTAGTCACTTAGACATTATAAGGTCTAAATATTTCCATATAATACATTTTATGAATTTATTAGGTCATTCTAACCATTATTTTTTATTTTTCCCCCTATAAATTCTTTTTTACTTTAACAGGGGTAGATAATTTTTTCTATTTCTATGATTCATTATGGTAATAAATTAAGCTGACCTTATTAGATAATATAAATTATTCTTATTACAAATATTGAATGAAATTGTTTATGTTACATATACAAAAATAGAACAAATTAATTTTAAATTAATGTCACATACACGATAAGAACCTGGGTTTTCAATGAGAAAATGTTCAAAAATTTATGAAGGTTTTATATAAAATTTCATTATTAAAATGATTATAATGATCTAAATAAGATTAATTGATATATAATTGAATGAATTTTACTTTAAAAAAAATTAAAATATAATTCAACATTATAAATAATTTAAACAAAATTGAAATTTTCAATTAAAATTCAATATGTGTCATTACTCATCGGAAAAAGAAAAAATTTCAAAAAAATAAAAAAATTCAGCCTATCATAAATTTGAAATTAAAATTTAAAAAAAAAATTATTTTATTGAAAAAATTCTATAAAATACTTTAAAATTAATTTTATATTTTTTTCACATTGTGATACTAAACCGTCTTTTAGAAAAAATACATTTTTTCAAAAAACATTTATTTATCCTTAAAAGGAATATTATATTATTTATAATCAATATATAACCTACAATTTATTTATAAGTTTAAAAAATATTATATTCATAATTTTGTCTCTAATATTTATACCATTCAATTTAATAGTTATTTTATAACGGTATACTATATTACAGTTCATTTATACTCAGAGTTTTGTATTCCGCAATATATCGAATAGATTAAAAAAATGAAATATATTTTTTGGGTTGTTTAATCTTTGTGTTATGTATCATAGATTATATCAAATAAAATTTTATTCATTTAGAACTTTTTTTGTTACATCTCCCCACATTAAAGAAATCATATCCTTGAAATTTGATTTCATGCATATAAATTAATGGTTTGATATTTGAAAATTCTTTTGTTTAAAACCCAAATCAAAGAAAGAGTTGATAAAAACATCCTAATAATTTAGAAAGGGAAGTACAAAGGTTATATGGAATAACACATACTAGGTTTCAAAATATTATAACATAAATTTATGTGAAAATATAGACATAAAAGGGAAAACTAACATCAAAATACTAATAGATAGTGGTAGAGAACATGGTTATAATGAATTTAATGAACACAAACTCCATAAACCAAAGATGTGTTAAACTTTTAATTGATATCATGACAAATGGTGATAATATGAAAAAAAATCAAGATCCTTTTCCTCGATTTGAGAAGTTAGTTTACAGTCTAAGGATATATGAAATATACTTAAATGATATTTTATTATTTTATAGACATAATTCTATCCTTTGGTTGTGATTATATCAATTTCCACTTCATCTCTTAATAGAATAAATGAATATCCAAAAATGTACTTTTTCTTCCTAGATCACTAAAATTAACTTTTAATGGACATTAAGATATTTAATGTTGTAACAATATATTCATCATGACTGTACTAAATCAAAAATGGTTAGCAATAGATTTCCAATAACACTCAATGTAAAACTTTATCCCTTCAATAAATAATTGAACTTAAAGATCATCGAATAAATGTCTGACCAAAATTAGAAGGTATGTCACTAAATCAAAATTTTATTCCCCAAAAAATATTTGGTGTCTATTAATGTCAAAATACAAATATGTGAATACCTTTATCTCTATAAAACATTAATTAAAACATGAATTCTTCCAAAAATAAAATAATTGGTTGTCAAATATATTTCAACATTATAAAAATTTAATAAACTCCATTAAAGATAATATAAACCATAAAATCATTGACCAATTTTTTTAACCAGTACTAACCCATTGAAATATAATTTTCATTATTATATCAATATAGTGCTCCTATAAAGGGTTATATTCCCTTAATAATGTTTTTTTTCTGAAAATATCAAACATCCACTGAATCAATTTTCTTGGTACCATTCAACACATTATTTAAAATCCTTTAAGAGATATTACAGTATGATAATCCTTATATGTTTCATGATTATTATAATTATAATATCATCAATAAAATACTTTTACAAAATATTTCTTTGATCCAAATACATAATAATAATGAACATTCTAATTTGGTAGTATTGATAACATATCTTGGCCTTGATCCCTTAGATTTTTTTTAGTATATTCCATTGTCACATGTGGAATTCATTTGGATTGAACCCCATCTCCTTACATTGGAAGCATTGAACATTTAAAACTTATTTCTTTCCCTTAAAATCACTAGCATGGTTTACTTTCTCTTGACATTTGTATCAAACTCTCATTTCCTTCAGGCTAGTTCCATGGTGTTTTATTCCAAAATTATCACATGTGGGAAAATATTTATTTCCCTTATTCCATTCATATGATTTTTTCTTTTCCATCCTCTTCTTCTCTTTCTTCCCTTTCTATACATAATACTTGTATAATTCTTTCTCTGCCTTTATAGCACATAAATCTATTTTATTATATGAAAACTATGTCTGAGATACTAGTTTCTTTTGGAAACTTATCTTATGCCCTCCAAATAAAAGGAAAATATTGCACTCCATGCTGCATACATAATCCATAGAATACCTATTTAACCTTATAAATGATTTTTCATACTATGAAACTCTTTCTTATTACTTTTTTTTATGATAATGAACATTCTCTTCATCTCAGTATTTTCTAATGAGGGAATTTCTTTAAAATAATGTTTCCTTAAAATCATTCCATTTCATGAGTTATATTTCCTCTTCAACCCTAGTATTATAGGACAATGACCACCATTTTTCAGCATCAACATTGTTAAAATACATTCTATGTTTAAAATTTTGTTTTTTACTACATCTCAACACCATAAATATGTTCTCCATGGACTTAATCCATTGATCAATTATCATTGGATTAGTAGTACCATCAAATGATGGGGGATTCTATCTTATAATCTGATCCATCATATTAGAATATGTTTATGGAATAGGTTGCACCATCAGGATAGGGTTATTTGTAACAGCCTTAGTAAGGTTCCCTAACAAATCCATAATTTTTTTAATTTCAATACTAGTTTTATTGGGTTCTTCAGTAGTGAAATATCTACATTCTCCATGAATATTGAAACCCATATCCCTTCTTGGAACCATTTCTAAATAATAGAATATACTTTATTACCCAATAAATTATGAATTTCAAGTAATGATTTTTAATTCAAAATATGGCGTAACACATAACATATATTATAATTTATGTTTTATAAATATCATAATCACAAACATTATTTTCATTGAGGATATATTTATTTTCAAATCATTCCAAATGGTTTATAAAGAAAATGTGAATTGTCTTAATCATATACCCCAATAGTGTCAAACCAGGTGTTCAATAAGGCCTATTTTCATGCACTAGGTGATGATCATGTTATGCCCAATGCTCCCTTTTTTGAGTTATTACCCCTAGGTACCTCTATTCTAGAACAACATACACTTGAATTATCTAGAGAGAGATTTATTTTTAGGAAAAACAACATAATCTCTTCCATAACAAAACATTATGATACACTTCTCTACTTATCCCCAATGACTATCATAGGGTTATTTTCTAAAATTTATGTTTTCCTTAATCTAGTTCCCAAAGTTTCTACTAAACTTCCTCAAATACTAATTTTAACAACCTTGGCCATATTATCCATGATCCAATGTCAACTTTATTACATTGGCATAGACACAAAGGGTCAAATTCTAAAGGACTAATAACTATAACAGATTTTGAAAAATAGATACTTACATGATACCCATTTTACACTGGGAATATAAAATAAAACATAATTCATAAAAAAATTAAATTAAATGCATCCTTGAAACACTTTCAAAGATCTCTTCTTCATATCATGGAGAGAGGAAACAAAAAAGGGAGATCTCAGATACTCAGAATGGGTTAATTACAATGGAAGAAATATTGAATCAAAATATAATAATCAATATATCATTTAAAATAATTTAACACACATTCAATATAATCAATAACAAAGATATCATAAATATATAATGAATAATAAATTAATGTAATCTAAATAACGTAAAACATAGGTCATTTAAATAATAATCTTATGATGAAATTCATCTCAGGATGGTATCATTTTGAAAATATAATGTATCTTAATAATAACTAAATTCAAAATGAGGAAAATGCTTAATTATTGTACATCATGATCTCAGTAATGTTGATAACTCTACCATCAAGACATTTCATAAGTTAGTTTGTAACTATAGGTTGAAACCTATTTAGTTTAGTAAATTAATTTATCATACAAGAACTACCGGTGAATCAAGGGGATATATAATCCTAGGCCCTAACAATCACTTTAGGTTCATATCATTCCACATATAACAAATAATCTATTTAATTTACGAATAATGTGGCTTATCATTAAATATCTATACTGAGTAAAGAATACAAATATATCAATATTTTCCCATTAAAAATAACATTAAACATAAACACCATATGTAAATATGTTATATGGTTTAATAAATAATAATATTCATCAAAAAAGTATATGGATATTTAAGATATATGTAATGTCGAATTAAAAATGATCGTACGAATGTCATTGTTTCAAGTGAAAGTTAACCATCACAAAATAATGTGATATTGTTCAATAACTTTTACAACTTGGTAATATTAAGGTAAAATCCCCTTGGATGAGATGATTCGAATTGGAACATAAAATAACATAAAGTATGAATGAATTCCGATATTACATGTCAATGTGGTAGTATATACATATTTCGACCTGAGGTGCATCCTTAACCTTTTTGGTGGGAGATAAGGTCTCACAAGGATTGGGTAGTATATCCACCTTGTACTATGAAAAAGGTTACAAAATTTAGTGGTCTCAACGGGTGATTTCATGGGGTTCAATGTTTGTTATTTCAGACCATTTCATGTACGATGTCCTTGGATGGTCTCCAACAGGTTTATTTACAGAGCTAGAAACACCCAACAACCCTTTTATAAATGATTCATAGACCTTCTTTCCAAATGCAGGCTCTCTTATAAATCTAATAAATGTACATATGTTCATGAATCTTTAGTTCATTCCCAATCATGTGTCCACAAATTACCCTTAGGTTGCAAGATCGATCAGAAATATGCATGGGTTTGGAATCAACTATTGGTATCTGAGGTTCTTCATCAATGTTACCCTTTTATGGACACATTAACGATTCGATTGTATTTTACTGAGACAAAAATTACTTAATACTTGTGATTAGGTTCTTTGGAGATCATCATCATCCAGGGGGATAGAGGTAATTTTGACATTGGTATCTAACCTAAATGATGGGTTTCCTACATATCTTCATGAGAGGAATCAGATTATACATAGTTCGAGGACACATTATTGGGAACATCACCTTTTATGTTCATGTGACAATTATCCATCAATGATATTTATCATCATGTATTAAGGAGATCTAGAAAATTCCTAGTCAATATTTCATGTGGGGCTTACGCTGAGGTGGCCCAAGATTCTCAGAAGAAGCATAATCTCTTTGCTAGATATAAACATATATGGGACATGGACTATGAAATAGTAAGGTGATAGAGGTAATGAGTTTGGACCTTCGGGAGGCTTCCTATATATCCTAATTGGTTGGTAACCAAATCCCTCATAGCTTAGTTTGGGTTAGGACTTACACTTTTGAGGTAGCCCATTTGTGGGGCATGATTGGGGATTACTCATGGAAGCATCCCATTGGAGTGAATCATGTTGGGGATATCTCATAAAGTGGATACCCTAGAATGTCTTGAATAATTTTATTAGGACTATCTTCTAAGAATAACGTACCTTGAGATCAGTCCTATGGCAGGAATCTTACACATCATGATCAGAGTATGAATCTGAGTTCTCATAGTTCATTGAAGTTGAAGATTACACATTATAGTAGGCACCTGCATTAGGTTTATGTGGATTTCATAACCTCCACTAGCCTCTGAGCCCATGTGAGTCACTCTTAGTGTGAGAAACAAGAGGATTTAGTGGATCTAAAGATTTTACGTCCCACATCATATGTTGATAGATTGTACTTGATCCAAAAGAGAGAGAGATATATATATATATGTTTTTGAACATTCATGTATACCTCCTTTGTTTTAATAATATGGATAGTCAGATTATCCTATCCAGGTATGCCCTACCTAGAGATAGATAGGAGAATAATGAAACCTTCTGCAAAAAACTCTAGGGTCTTACCTCGATGGGAGTGCCCTAAAATTTGCTCTGAGAAAGTGGAAGAATGTTGCATCTTTTCAAAGGGAAGGGAGACCATGATTTCCCTATGATATCATTGACCCTCATTTAAGGGAAAGGATCGTAATCACCCTTGATCCCAATATTAGGGAGGTTCATGTCAGTATCCAAATGTTGGAACCCGGGATATCATGGGAATTTTAACTTATGGACATTCTGGGGGTCTGCATCATTGTGGGGATTACCCATGTGACTCCAATTACCATTTGTATTTAAACATAAAAGGGTGTGCTGATGCACTAGGTGGTTCTATCATACAGGTCTAGTGGATTTGGAAGAGGCTTTCACCTAATTTCATTGATCTGGTTTGCAGAGGGATTGTAGATGAGGTGATATAAATGGAAGGATCTGATCAAAACATGAGAGTGGAACATCCGAGTGTACCCAATTTTGTGAACAATTTATTAATACGAGATGGGGACCTCCCTATATAGTGTGTTACTACTTGGGAGGAAGGACTATTCTTATACCATGATGGTACATGATATTGTAAATAGTCTATGAAGTTTTTTGATACACAGGACCAAAATAGGTCATGTAGCATGTTGTTGCGTGGTGATGAGTTCCATCCGCATAGAGTGTTTCTATGCAGTACAGGTGCCCACCCACGTAGTCTCATGCTACACGGGGTGCCAGAGTGAAGAAGGTGCATTGTTTTAGTGCCTTGTGGTAATTTCATCCATGTAGGGGATATGGTTCACGTTCTTCCAGTTATTATGTTTCCTTCTTTAGTTTTCCTCTTTGAGGCTAGTTTATACCTATGGAAATTTTTCAGAAGAGGTCTACATCTCATAGATCGATCTGTCCAGAAATTTGTTTCAAAAATTCCATCCAATCCTCTGAAATATGTTCCCCTTCTTGACTCCCCTTGGGGTCATTTTATAGAGCATTGAGGAAGCTGGATCTCTAGATATCTTGACACCTTTTATGGAAGCCCATGTAGAGATCACCTATCTTGTGGACCACTCGGTCAACAGAGGATCATGGGGTGGTGGTTCACGGCGATGAAAATCACAACCTTGATCCTATGAATGTCTTCGTCCCATTTGTTGGGTGCTATTGTCTTTACTGCATCCACACACCATTGAGTTCATGAGAATGTTAAATAGGGGTGATTTTATCCACCTCTATTGCTCTAACGACATAATTCGCAGTAGCGGTATACGGGGGAGAAATTTTACGTCTCTATTTGGACAATGGAATAGTTCTCGGTGACGGTACACATTGGTGGTTTTTTCTCTCTCTATTCTCTCAAAAATTCATTTAATAGTGACATTATGCAGTTGTGGAATTATTCATCTCTATTTCTCCAATGATGTATTTCGAGGAGACATTTCCATTGTCTACATTTCACATACTACTTGGTTTGTGGGCAATGCCTTTCACAAACTATTCACAGGATTCAATACACAGATGGATTATTTTCCTTTTACAAATTATCATTCTTTAGCAATTTTATCTAAATCCTTTGTCCAATTTTTTTTATTTCCATTTTCAAAATTATTATTTTAAGGACCCGGCCTTAAACATTACATAATATTGAATTAAATGAATAATTCAAATTGATGATCTTTTTAGGTTTAGAGTTTTAGAGAATTTGGCCATAACTATTACAATACAACTTGCATATTATAAGTAGGCACCACTACTCAGTATCCATTTTTTCATAAAATAAAAACTCTTAAAAATAAACATGTCTAGTTCCATGTTTTAGATAGCATGAATTTTCCTTGATCTCATCCTTGAACCTATTCATCTTTAAGTCTTGTGGAAAACATTTCAAAAATTTGGGCTGAGCATAAAAATCTCAGTAAGGGTTATAAAATAAGGAAGGAAAACATTTTCCCATCAATAAATACAAATCCATGAAACCATACTTTTCAATGATAACATACCTTATCAAATCATAAGATTTATGAATAACACACACAAATCATAAATCATAAAGGTTACTTATGGAATCCATATCAAACATACATTGTAGTTATCACAACTACATAAGGATTTACACTTGGAATACCCATCACGGTATATTCCTTAAATCCCATAGGAGAAACAACACATTTACCTTCATCATGTTACCCAATGCATTGGAGAGCTATCTCGGGCTCACCCACACTATGTTTATCAAGGAACCACCCATATATGTAAACAATTCCCAATAACCATAACATAATCTTAACACATTACACATTTATAAAGGAAATATAACATTTCCCCATTCCAATATATCAAATCAAGATATTGAAATAAACAATGCTTTATCAAAACATTTTCAAAAACATTTAAAAAGAGATTCTTGAATCAAAGTGTCTCATACCACTTTGAAGCTTTTAAATGAATTATCATTTGAAAACATTAATTCCCATATAAATAAATCCTAAAACCCCTTTTAAAAACATGGACATTAATGAGAATAAATCTTTAAAACCTTTAAAATTATATTTTGGTTAATGAGTTTTTTTAACAAAAATAGAGATGCTTGAATACAAATAATTGAAAAATAACTTTTAATAAGAACTTTATAATATCATGAGAATAAATGGATTCATGATATAATATTTCAAAGGGCATTATATACACCATATAAGAGTTAATTGGTGCATAACAATGACTTTTCAGTGGAAATGTAAATTGGGATGAAATCCCATATAAAGATGGTATCAGTTGGTTAAGGATAAATCAACGACATAATTATGTGTGAAAAATATAAATACACTCAATATTATTGGATATTCAGTGTAAATCAATCAGAGTACATTCACACATATTCTTGTAAAAACAACACCAATTAATTGTATGTTTAACTCAATAAATAGAGATTGAGTTAAAATTACTCTTATCAAGTTCATATCGATGAGTTGAGAATTTATCAATGGACTGATTATGTGTATCAAAAGTATATCCACAGAAAGGGGAGTGGAAATTACTACACAAATAATAAATAGTGATTCCCCACATAATCATATCATGACATAATCAATAATTGTAAGATTAACCCAAGGAATGGAAATTGGGTTAAAATGTTCCCTTACCGATTTGGTAACTTACGAATCATACAACCCATGAAAGAAGGATCAAAAAATAAGGATGTAAATACCCATGGATTTAAGTATATTACATAATTAATAAAATCTTGGGCCATACATATACCACACAAAAGTAAATAGTGGCAAATATAGCATGAATCTCACGCAAATAAAAGTGAGATGAAACCCTTTACCATGTTTTAATCAACTGAGTCGTATGAAAAAAAAGTTAATGACCACAAAATGATTCATAGAATAACATGAATATAAATGGAATCATGATAATATATATCAATTGCCAGTACAAAATACACCACTTTCAATAAATTAGTGGTGAACCATGGAAATCTCACGGAATTGAAAGTGAGATAAGAAAATCCCTTACCTCGTGTCCGAATTGACTCGATCATTCTTTAATATCCTGAATAATAAACTAAAGTTATTTTATAATTGCTTAAGAAATTTTTTTCAATTTTATTATTCCTCTTATATCACTTATTACAATGTCATAAATATTATGTTATCATTTAAGTTAATAACATCCATTTGTTCGAAATTTGGTACTTGAGTCAAAAATGAACACCTTATATTTACAAGTTTTCCATGTGGTAAATATTTCATTATATACAAAATTAAATTCATTATTTAGATTTCATATATTTCATATATCCAGTATATACATGTATTCATCATATTACATAACATTTGGAGGTAAGAAATGAAATGCACCGTTCATGGAGACGGTATGTCGTACGTACGCATGAACGCTAATTCCATTTCTATTTCTTATTTTAATGGAATTAAAAACCTAATGATATATAGTTATATTATAATTACAGTATAATATCATATAAAATATTATTAACTCTATCCTTTATACATCACACATAAGGAATTAACGAGTCACATCACTTTGAGGGGGCGGTAGTCCACACTTCCTCAAATGAGATTATCGTATTTACCCACTATGGAAACCAAAATGTGTGCTATAAATGGAAAGCACAGAAACATAATGAAATCATAATCATAATATATATATATCATATATAAATACAATTTTATAATAATGGCCTCCAAGATAGGCGGTAAGAGGAAATTGAACAATCATCATCTCGTGAGGTGTTAGTTTTCCATCCACAGAAACATTATGTTCTTCACCCATTAGATGGAGGTGTGTGTAAGTGTAGTTCGAATACTTCTCATAGAAACATCCTAATATATTTAGGATAAAGTTTTTGTTACAAAATAAATGAATAAAAATAGTTTAGGGGTTGGAGAAGTAAAATAAAAGAAAACAATTTAAGAGAAACTGTTACCTTTAATTTGGGTAACTCCCTTTGGTTTGAACAGAATGACTTCTTGAAGTGCCTTCTGCCTGAGGTAAGGCTTCTAGGTGGAGGAGAATGATGTAGGGATCTTAATTAGGCATAGTTTGGACGATCAAAATTGTTTGATATGTGTGATTAATTGGATAGAAATGGTCTCCTTTTATAAGTGAGAGGAGGGGCTCTTTAGGAAAGTGTGAAAATATTATTTTATTATATATTGATATTCGGTTTCTAAAGGTCCAAAAACCATTATAGTCAAAGATAATATGACACATATTAGAAATAAAATCATCCAATCATAATTTGACATGTTTTGTATAATATTTTAATCATTATAATCTTATTTTTTAAATCATTTATTAATGAGGTAAATACTGCATCACTATTATGTCGTTAATTATTTATTTTATTTGATGTCTAAAAATTATAAAAAAATACCATGATGTAGGAAATATTTTTATATTTCTAATAAATATTTATAGTCGAATATATAATTTATATAACCCCTTATAAAAATTAATTTACTAAAAGATATTCACTTTTGTCATTTTTTCCTTTACTTTAAGTTAATTACTCTAAAGTGTCATTATCACTCTTAAGTGGCCTCAGGGGGTCCCAAAATCGACCCAAATATGCCCATGGTCGGCCATGACTCAACAAATAGGGTTAGGAAAAGTTTTATGAAAATTGTTAATTATTATAATATTCTTTTTACCATGAATTACCCTATTTACCTTTAACCGCGGTAAATAAAAGTCAAAAGTTACTATTCATCAAAAATTATTTTCACCATAATGAACCAAATTTTACTTCTTGATAACAACCATGTATGTCGGATTTTTTAATTCAATTCATAGAAGTGGTAAAATTTTATTTAAATGAAAAATTCAGTTTTTTTAACTACAATTAAGTGGTTTCACTGTTCATCAAAAATGGAAGTTTTTCAGAAAAATAACAAAAATTCAGCCTAATCTATATTTGATATTCCAAATTCAAAAATGATGTATATTTTACCAAATTCAAAACATAAAAGTTTCATTAATTAATTTAAAATTAATTCCCATTCTTAAAACAAATAGCGTGTTTTTAAGAAATAATAACTATCAAAAGATTGACACTTGTTTATTTCCAATTTCAAAGTGAAATTAATTCTAATTACCAATATTGTATTAAATGGTAAAAAAATATTCTAATTACACTTTAAAACAAATTTAAAAGATAATCTAACAATATAAATAAATTTTATTAAAACATAGTTTTGAATTAAAATACAATATTTACACTATTCATAAAAAATTGTACTTTTTTGGAAAAATTCCAAAAATTTACAAAAATTAAATTTTGTTGTCCCCATTATAAAGAATGATTTTATTTGGTCATATAGAATCTATTAAAGTGACCAAAACTAGATTTAAAAATGGTTCTCTATTAAAAGGTGATAAATCGGCCTTTTAATTGAAATTATGCTTAAAATTAGATTCATTCACATTTTAAGCCTCTAACATTTATTGGATAAATGTAATTACATTTAACAAACATGTATAATCATAGTGTATTTATTTTTTTCATTCCTTCCAATAAAACTTCTAGGATTTAATGACCATTTAAAATAATAATATTATATTATTAGGGTGAAACGTAAGATTTCAAAGAAACATGTTGTTGTGTATCGGGTACTCTATCGAACATAACATCCCCTTTAATGTAAAATTAATATTTAATTCAAAAATATTAATAAATATGAAAACTGTCTTATTCCTTATTTATCTGGGATTTTACATCCTTCCCCCCTTTTGGTAATTTTGTCCTCGTAATTTTAAAATTGGGCTTGGAATCTTCATTAAAATCCCCACATCAAAAAAAGAGTCAATAAAACAATCACTTTAAAATAAAGGAAGAGAAGTACAAAAGTTACCCGAGACAACAAATACGAAGATTCCATGAAAACATGGATATGAAAGAGAGAACAAACAGTCATGTTCTTATGGAGAGTGATAGGAAACATGATTAGGAGAAAGTTAACCACAAGAAAGTCACAAACATGTGATGGGTTAAACAGTATTTGATTCCCCGGTAGGAAAAGATAATAGACATGGGTTTTGTTTTAAGTTACTTTTCATTGAGGAATTTATTTATGATCTTAACTAAAAACATAAGTAAACACAATTACTTTTCATGTAGACTTTTATCCTTCACTATATTTCTAACACAAACTTATATTTATTCCATATGATGAGTATTCAGGATGACTTTTTTACATTAAAACTGCTATAATCAACTTTGAGACAATCAAACAATCCAAAAAATATGAACTCTATATTTCCCTTGTCTTTAGATATTAAATAAAACCAAAATGTTTAGTACAAGATCAGATAATCCCCTAAAAGGATAAACTTTTACATAAATATAAACTACATTTAATCTCCAAAATATTTCTAACAAAACACAAAGTTCAACAAAGACCATTCAATAAACAATTGTCCCAAAAATTCTTCAAAAGTAATCCAAACTCTGATTGTAACCCAAATCTCATGAGGATTTAATTACATAGACTTCCAAGATACATCTTAACATTTATCTCCAAGTAACACAAGTTACTCATAAAGTCTCATATTGAAAAGTAATTAACCTAATCACATATTCACCATTATAGGTTAATCATTTTCATAAATAAATCAAGTCATCATGTGTCCATAATAAAAACATAGATTCTTCCAAAATAAAATTTTAACCATTATTCCACAATTTAAATCCCATAGTATTCTATCTTCTTTAGGCATATAGATTTTACTCAAAAGAGAGAACATCTTCCTCAATAACCTTTATCACTAAATCACTAAATCATTATTCTATACAAAGTATATCCATTTGATAAAACATAAGTTCCAAAAATCAACTTATTCTTATTCTATGAAATCATTTTACTAAAATAATAATTCATACTAACCAGGGACATAAAGTAGGCTAGTGGTAGGCAATGTGCCCTTGTCGCCCTTCAGTTGTGGGTTCGATTCTTGCAGCCTTGCCGGATGCGGCGGGTTTCCACCCATCCTATGGGTTGTCCTTTTTATAAAACATATAAATAACCCTAACATGTTTTAGCCTCAATGGTTTCCTTATACCTCTCATTTTCATCCAAATTCATTATGATCTCAACATCTTAATTCTTGAAGTCTTATTTCACAACCATATAATAAAATAAAATGATACCCAAAATGAATAACATTATACCATGATCATGGTGTCCATTGGGTTTCATCATCATCTTGTTCACATATTTAGAATGTCCATCCATCGCAACAATGATTTAGAGGTCCTTCAAAATCATTTTCTTCCTCCATCCAAATACACCTTGTACAACATGGGTCATATGGGTGTTCACAAGAAAAATATTTTTGGAAAATAATCATGTATGACATATAATTTCAAAACATCTGATAAAACATGATTTATATAAAATAGTCGGACCTAATTTCAGTTGAAACTTTCAATTAATTGTCCTTTTAAAATACCATAAGTATGTGCTGAGAGACTATATTTTAAAATCAAATATAAATAGGTTATGCAAGTGTCTCCTTCTTCGGCACCTTTTTTAAAATCATAATATGCTTTAAAATCTTGTGATAAGGTAAAATATTTGAAAAGGCCTTGATAATATTTACCTTTCTTGAAAATATGAGAATATTTTGAAAATAGGATTTTTCTAAATACAACCCATGATCCATGATGATAACGAATTATAGTAGAGGTGATTGATATCTCAAACAACTACATTCAAGTGATTTGTATGCCAGAAAAAGTTTCACAATCATCCAAACATGACTTTGTATTAATTTTTGCAAGCATGTCATTAGGAATAGATAGGAATGTCGATTGAGATACTCCTCCTTCCATTTGTAACTGACTTTCTTTAATCTGAAAATGTTATAAAACATGGATTTAACTGAAATATTAGATAGGGAACTAACCATATGTATAATGAAAATTTCTAATCTCTAAATTTGTCTAAACCGACCTCTGATACCAACTGTAAGGACCCGGCCATAAACATTACATAATATTGAATTAAATGAATAATTTACATTGAGGATCATTTCAGGTTTAGAGTTTAAGAGAATTAGGCCATAACTATTACATTACAACTTGAATATTACAAGTAGACACCACTACTCAATATCCATTTTTTCATAAAATAAAACCTCTTAAAATGAAACATGTCTAGTTCCATGTATTAGATAAAATGACTTTTCCTTGATCCCATACTTAACCCTCTTCATCTTTAAGTCCTATGGAAAATATTTCAAAAAACTTGGGATGAGCATAAAAATCCCAATAAGGGTTATAAAATAAGGAAGGAAAACATTGGCCCAACAATAAAAAAATCCATGAAATCATACTTTTCAATCATAACATACCTTCTAAAATCATAAGATTTATGAATAACACACAAAAATAATAAATCATGAGGGTTACTTATGGAATCCATATCAAAATTACATTATAGCTATCATAGCTACATAGGTATTTAAACTTGGAATACCCATCATGGTATATTCCCTAAATCTCTTAGGGGAAACATCAAGTTTACCTTTGTCACGTTACCCAATGCATTGGAGAGCTATCTCGTGCTCACCCTCCCTAGGTTTATCATGGAACCACCCATATACGTAATCAATTCCAAATAAACTTAACATAATCATAACACATAACACATGTAATAATGAAGGATAACATTTCCCTATTCCAATATATCAAATCAAGATATTTAAATAAACAATGATTTATCAAAACATTTTCCAAAATATTTAAAAATAGATTTTTGAATCAAAGTGTCCCATACCACTTTGAATATTTTAAATGAATTATCATTTGAAAACATTAATGCACATATAAATAAATCCTAAAACCCATTTTTAAAACATTGACATTAATGAGAATAAATCTTTAAAACATTTAAAATAATATTTTCGATAAGTAGATTTTTTAACAAAAAGAGAGATGCTTGAATACAAATAATTGATGAATAACTTTTAATCAGAACATTATAATATCATCAGAATAAAGGGATTCATGATATAATATTTCAAAGGATAGTATATACACCATATAAGAGTGAATTGGTGCATAACAATGAAGTCTCATTGGAAATTTAAATTCAGATGAAATGCCTTATAAAGATGGTATCCTTTGGTTAAGGATATATCAACAACATAATTATGTGTGAAAAATATAAAAACACTCAATATGAATGGATATTAAATTTAAATCCATCAGAGGACATTCACACATATTCTTGTAAAAACAACACTAATGAATTGGATGTTTAACTCAATAAATAAATATTTAGTTAAAATTACTCTTATCAAGTTCATATCGATGAGATGAGAATTTATCAATGGAGTGATTTTGTGTATAAAATGTATATCCATAGAAAGGGGAGTGGAAATTACTACAAAAATAATAAATATTTATTCCCCACAAAATCAAATAATGACATAATCAATAATTAGAAGATTAACCCAAGGAATAAAAATTGGGTTAAAAGGTTCCCTTACCGATTTGGTAACTTAAGAATCCTAGAACCCATGAAAGAAGGATCAAAAAATAAAGTCATAAATACCCATGGATTGAATTATATTACACAATGAACACAATATTGGGCCGTATATATACCACACAAATGTAAATAGTGGCAAATATAACATGAATCTCATGGGAATAACAATGAGATGAAACCCTTTACCACGTTGTAATCAACTGAGTCTTATGACAAAAAGTTAATAACCACCAAATGATTCACAGAATAACATGAATATAAAAAGAATAATGATAATATATTTCAATTTTCAGTACAAAATACACCACATTCAACAAATTAGTGGCGAACAATGGAAATCTCACGGAATTGAAAGTGAGATAAGAAAATTCATTACCTCGTGTACGAATTGACTCGATCGTTCTTTAATATCCTGAATAATAAACTAAAGGTAATTTCTACTTGCTTAAGAACCTTGAGTTAAAGTTTATTATTCCTTTTATATCTCTTATTACCATGTTATAAATATTATGTTATCATTTATGTTAATAACATCCATTTTGTCGATATTTGGTACTTGTGTCAAAAATGAACACCTTATATTTACAAGTTTTCCATGTTGTCAATATTTCATTATATCCCAAATAAAATTAATTATTTATATATCATATATATCATATATATCCGGTATATACATTTATTTATAATAGTACATAACATTTCAAGGTAAGAAATGAAATGCACTGTTCATTGAGTCGGTAAGCCGTACGTACGCATGAACACTACTTCCATTTCTATTAATTATTTTAATGTAATTAAATATTAATTATATATAGTTATATTATAATTAGAATATAATATCATATAAAATATTATTAACTCCATCCTCTATACATCCCACATAATGCATTAACGAGTCACATCACTTTGAGGGGGTGGTAGTCCGCACTTCCTAAAATGAGATTATCGTATTTACCCACTATGGAAACCAAAACATGTGCTATAAATGGAAAGTAAAGAATCATAAGTAAATCATAAAAATAATATATATATATATATGTCATATATAAATACATTTCCATCATAATGGCCACCATGAGAGGTGGTAAGAGGTAATTGAACAATCACCGTCTTGTGAGGTGTTAGTTTTCCATCAATAGAACAGTATGTTCTTCACCCATTAGATGGAGGTGTGTGTAAGTGTTGTTACAATAATTCTCATAAAAACATCCAAGTATATTTAGGATATTTTTTTGTTACAAAATAAAGGAATAAAAATATTTTAGGGGTTGGAGAAGTAAAATAAAAGAAAACAATTTAAGAGGAATGGTTACCTTTGATTTGGGTAACTCTCTTTGGTTTGAACCAAAGGACTTCTTGAAGTGTCTTCTGCCTGAGGTAAGGCATCTAGGTGGAGGATAGGGATGTATGGAGCTTAAATGCGAAGAGTTTGGACGAGCCAAATGGCTTGAGAGGTGTTAGGAATTGGATAGAAATGGTTTCCTTTTATAAGGGAGAGGAGGGGCTCTTTAGGAAAGTGTGAAAATATTATTTTATTATATAATGATATTTGATTTCTAAATGACCAAAAATCATTATAGTCGAAGCTATGATTACTCATATTCTAAATAAAATTAAATAATCAGAATTGGACATGTTTTGGATAATATTGTAATCATTATAATCTTATTTATTTAAATCATTTATTAATGAGGTAAATACTGCATCACTATTGTGTCATAAATTATTTAATTTATTTGATGTCTAAAAATTATAAAAAATAACATGATGTAGGAAATATTTCTATCTTTCTAATTAATATTTATAGTTGAAAATTGAAAATATATAACCCCTTTTAAAAATTAATTTACTAAAAGATATTTGCTTTTGTCATTTTTTCCTTTACTTTATATTAATTAATCTAAAGTGTCATTATCACTCTTATGTGGCTTCATGGGGTCCCAAAATCGACCCAAATATGCCCATGGTCAGCCGTGACTCAACCAATAAGGTTATGAAACGTGTTAAGGTATTTTTGAATTATTATAATATTCTTTTTACCTTCATTTACCATATTTACCTTTAACTGTGGTAAATAAAAGTCAAAAGGTACTATTCACCAAAAATTATTTTCATCTTAATGAACCACATTTTACTTCTTGATAGCAACCATGTATGTCGTATTTTTGAAATTCAATTCACATAAGTGGTAAAATATCATTTAAATGAAAAAGTCAGTCTCTTTAACTACCACTAAGTGGTTTTACTATTCATCAAAGATTGATGTTTTTCAGAAAAATACCAAAAATTCAGCCTAATCTATATTTGATATTCCAAATTCAAAAATTGTGTCTATTTTACAAAATTCAAAACATAAAAGATCCATTAATTAATTTTAAAATTAATTCTCATTGTTAAAACAAATAGCGTGTTTTTAAGAAATAATAACTATCAAAAGATTGACACTTGTTTATTTCCAATTTCAAAATGAAATTAATTCCAATACGTAGTTCTTGAGGTACCTTGTAGTTTTATAGAATTTGGTTAGTATTTTACATGGATTCCCATTAGTAAGTATGAAATATATATAGGGGAAGGTCCATTGTTGACTTTGGTTGATGGTTGGACTAGGATGTAGGATCTGAGCGTCACTACGTATTCCGCAAAGGAAGGAATCAAGCCACACATTGTACTAGAAAACATGTTCCATGTACGGGTTAGACCTGTGCATAGGGAAGAGGGGTCATCATTTCTTTCTTCTGATGTTGGTGGATGGAGCAGGAAGTTGTATCCAGGTTTCACTACATGTCCCATGATTACAGGAATCAAGCCCCACATAGTTAAGAGATACACCCCATGTACCGGTTAGACCCATACACAGGAAGGGGGAATTTTTATCTTTTCTCTTGCATGAATTTGACTCATTCATGATGAATCACTATATGTAACACAATTACCTCTATAAAGGATAATTTCGCGTGGTTAGGATAATTTGACCATGCAGTTTAACATTGTGTGGTTAGGATGAAGGTGTTGATTAGTTTAACATCATGTAGCTTGGACATAGGTGGCGCTATGAAGTTTACTATCATTCAGCTTATATGGCCATTGTATAATTACAAAAAGTATTTCTGTATGAACCTCACATTAGTGGGAGCTATAATGAGTTTTCCATACATTTAAATTAAGGAATATGCTCTGTTGGAGTAGAACTTTTGTATGACATATGGACCTTCACTAGTGCAGAAAACGTTTTTTACGTCACCATTTTTTACGTCGGTTATATAAACCGACGTCATAATATGTAAAACGAGGTTTTTTACGTCGGTTATTTATTAACCGACGTAAATATTTGTATTCGGTACACCTTTAACGTCGGTTATTATTATAACCGACGTTATTAATCGCGCGGCTTCGTTTTTTACGTCGGTTATAACAATAACCGACGTAAAAAACGCGGTTTCCGAAGGCTTTTTTACGTCGGTTATTGAATAACCGACGTAACAAACGCGGTTTTTGAAGGCTTTTTTACGTCGGTTATTTTATAACCGACGTAAAAAAAGAATCCGCAGATGTTTTTGACGTCGGTTATTCCATAACCGACGTAAAAAAACGCGGATTTTGAGCCCTTTATAACGTCGGTTATAAACTAACCGACGTAACAAATGAATCGGAGGAAGGTTTTTACGTCGGTTATTGAAATAACCGACGTTATAAATGTTTTTAAAACAATTATCACGTCGGTTATTGAATAACCGACGTGATAACTCATTTAAAAATTTACCCAGACCCGTGGATTGTCATTCGCGAGTTTACCTTCGACAGTCGCGACTCGTCTCTCTCGCGCGTAAACCCGAATCGGCTCTTCCATTTCGTTGGTTTAGATTCGTTTTGCGATCATCGTTTCTCATATTTAATATCCTCGGATGAATCATCTAAACTCGCAGCACTCAGGTAATCCTCCCACTCGTTCGTTTTTTTTCGGGGATAGTATATATATATATGTGTTGTGATTTTTTTGTTGAAACTAGCTAAGATTCTTCGATTGCGAACCCTTTTAACTCGTTTTGGCACCATAATCTTATTTATCATCCCTAGATCTATTTGTTCGACTTGCAATATTGAGTAATTTTATGATTTCACTAATTTTTCATCGTTTTCTATAAATCCCCGAGAGGGTTGGGGCGTGTCCATTTGGATGGGTTGCCCTTTTACAGTTGTTACTACTTTATTCACACACAACCATGGCATAGGTGCATGGATTTGGGGTCGGGGGGTGTCCAGGGGGGTTTACAATGGGGTGGGTGGGTGTGGGGGGCTGTCCAAGGGTGTGGGTGGGTGTTGGGGGGTGTTGGGGGGTGTCCAGGGGGGTGTCCAAGGGGGTAGGGGGTGGGGGGTGGTGTTTAGGAGGGGTGGGGGGCTGTCCAGAGGGTTGGGGGGTGTCCAGGGGGGTGTCCAAGCAGGTCGGGGGTGGGGGGTTGTGTCCAGGAGGGGTGGGGGTGCTTTCTAGAGGGGTCGGGGGCTGTCCAGAGGGGTTGGGGGGTGTCCAGGGTGGTGTCCAAGGGGATGGGTGGGTGTGGGGGGCTGTCCAAGGGGGTGGCGGCCTGTCCAGAGGGGTCGGTGGAGTGTCCAGGGGGGTGTCCAAGGGGGTGGATGGGTGTGGGGGGCTGTCCAAGTGGGTGGCGGCCTCTCCAGAGGGTATTTGGGGTTGTCCGGGTGGGTGGGGGGGCTGCCCAGAGGGTTGGGGGATGTCCAGGGGGTGTCCAAGGGGGTAGGGGGTGGGGGTGGTGTCCAGGAGGGGCGGGGGGCTGTCCAGGGGGGTTTACAAGGGGGTGGGTGGGTGTGGGGGGCTGTCCAAGGGTGTGGGTGGGTGTTGGGGGGTGTCTAGGGGGGTGTCCAAGGAGGTAGGGGGTGGGTGGTGGTGTTTAGGAGGGGTGGGGGCTATCTAGAGGGTTGGGGGGTGTCCAGGGGGGTGTCCAAGCAGGTCAGGGGTGGGGGGTTGTGTCCAGGAGGGGTGGGGGTGCTTTCTAGAGGGGTCGGGGGCTGTCCAGAGGGGTCGGGGGGTGTCCAGGGTGGTGTCCAAGGGGATGGGTGGGTGTGGGGGGCTGTCCAAGGGGGTGGCGGCCTGTCCAGAGGGGTCGGTGGGGTGTCCAGGGGGGTGTCCAAGGGGGTGGATGGGTGTGGGGGGCTGTCCAAGTGGGTGGCGGCCTCTCCAGAGGGTATTTGGGGTTGTCCGGGTGGGTGGGGGGGCTGTCCAGAGGGTTGGGGGATGTCCAGGGGGGTGTCCAAGGGGGTAGGGGGTGGGGGGTGGTGTCCAGGAGGGGTGGGGGGCTGTCCAGAGGGGTCGGGGGGTGTCGAGGGGGGTTTACACATCGATTTGTTTTATATTTCAAAATTGTTTACATTCAAATTATGATTTTTTTCATATAAAAATATATTTGTCTTATCTAAAAAATATATATATTTTTGCTATTTGTTATAGGTAATAATGAGTCGAAGTTGGATTACGGCACATCGAATGAGCAATGAATATGAGGAAGGTGTTGATGCCTTTTTGGAATTTGCTAAAATAAATGTTCCAAGTAGTGACATTTTTTTCTGTCCATGCCTGAAATGTCTGAATATGAAGAAGATGAAAAGTAGAGAGATAAAAGATCATCTGATTTGTCATGGTTTCAATCCGAGTTACAACCCTTGGATTTGGCATGGCGAAACTGGACAGAATGTCACTGATGATAATGAATCGCAAGATGGTAACTCCGATGGAATTGAAGAAATGATTCGCGATATTGTAGCAGAACAAATTGAGATAGAACTGACAGTTGCACGTCTATATGGTGATGCCGAAAAACCATTATATCCTAGTTGTACAGATTTTACGGTTTTGTCGGCGGTGTTAAGATTGATTAACCTGAAGGCGAAACATGGATGGAGTGACAGAAGTTTTACAGAGCTGCTACAATTGATGAAAGACATTCTTCCAAAAGATAACGATCTTCCAGATTCACATTATAAGGACAAAAAAATATTATGCCCGATGGGATTGGGATACAGGAAAATGCATGCCTGTCCGAATGACTGCATTATATATAGGAAGGAATATGAATTTCTGAAAGAGTGTCCTAAATGTGGGACATCACGGTATAAGGTGAAAGAAAAATCACAAGCTGATGTAGGGATTACAAAGCTCCCTTCAAAGGTATTTTGGTATCTTCCTATAATTCCTCGTTTCAAACGTTTATTTGCTAATTCACATGATGCAAAAAGGTTAAGATGGCATGCTGATGAGCGGGTATGTGATGGAAAAATACGTCATCCAGCTGATTGTCCACAATGGAAGAAAATTGATGCCCAGTACCCTACATTTGGAAATGAAATTAGAAATCTGAGACTAGGCTTGTGCACAGATGGAATGAATCCATACCGAACCCTCAGTAGCACACATAGTTCATGGCCTGTTTTATTGGTAATTTACAACCTCTCTCCTGAAGTTTGTATGAAGCGCAAATATGTCAGGTTGAGTATCATGATCTCTGGTCCAAAGCAACCCGGCAATGATATTGATGTATACTTGTCACCGCTGATTGATGATTTGAAACTGTTATGGGCTGATGGTATTAGGGTGTATGATTCTTATAAAATGGAATATTTTCAACTGCATGCAATGCTTCTATTCACTATAAATGACTTCCCAGCATATGGAAATTTGTCTGGATACAGTGTTAAAGGGCATAAAGCATGTCCAATTTGCGAACAACAGACGTCATATTGTCAATTGCATCATGGGAGGAAAACAGTGTACATGGGTCATCGAAAGTTTTTGCCTATGGATCACCCTTATAGAAGACTAAAAAAGGCATTCAATGGCTCACAAGAATTTGATACTGCTCCTCAATCTTTATCCCCAGAATTGTATTTTGAGAGGGTGAAAAACCTTGATGTGACATTGGGAAAGACACGGAAATCTGGTAATGATAGACATATTTGGAAGAAAAGGTCAATATTTTTTGAGCTACCATATTGGAGGTATCATGAAGTCAAACATAATATTGATGTCATGCACGTGGAGAAGAATATCTGTGATTCTTTGATTGGAACATTGCTAGATATTAAAGGAAAGACAAAAGATGGGTTGAATGCAAGGTTAGACCTACTGTCAATGGGAATACGTTTGGAGTTAGCTCCCACTCCTAAAGGAAGACGAACATTTCTTCCCCCGGCTTTTCATACATTATCGAAGAGGGAGAAAAGTATCTTCTGTCAGTGTCTTCATGATATCAAAGTGCCTCAAGGTTATTCTTCAAATGTAAAAAATTTTGTCTCATTGAAAGACTTGAAGTTGATAGGTATGAAATCACATGATTGTCATGTCATGATGCAACAAATTCTACCAGTTGCACTGCGTGGAATATTTCCCATCCGTGTCAGAAAGACTATAATGAGGTTGTGTTATTTTTTCAATTCAATTTGCAACAAGGCGATTGATGTGAATGCTTTGAACATTTTGGAAAAGGATGCAATTTTTATACTTTTTCATTTGGAAATGTATTTTCCTCCAACTTTTTTTGATATGATGGTGCATTTAATGATTCATCTGGTTCGAGAAATAAGACTTTGTGGACCTGTATATCTTCGTTGGATGTATCCTTTTGAAAGGTGTATGAAAATATTAAAGGGATATGTTAAAAATCCATATCGACCTGAAGCCTCCATTATTGAAAAGTATATTTCTGAGGAGGTAGCAGAGTTTTGTACGAGCTACTTGGCTACGGCGCAACACATAGGTTTGCCTCCATCTCGCCATGAACGGGTTAATAATGAGGGAAAGGGGATTCGTGGCTTGAAAGTCAAATCACTGTCAGCTGAACATATGAAGAAGTTAGAATCATACATCTTGAATAACATAGCTGATGTTCAACCGTATATCACATTGCATATTAATGAGTTGAAACAATGTCATCCAAAGAAGAAAGAAATGTGGATTTTGAATGAGCACAACAAAACTTTTTTGCCATGGTTTAAAAAGACCTTGCTTGGTAGATCAGATGTATCAGAGACATTAAAACGGATAGTGGGTGGTCCATCTTTAAATGTGATAACATGGTCTGCTTATGACATTAATGTCTATACATTTCATACGAAAGCTCAGGACAACAGAAGTGCAGTTCAGAATAGTGGTGTATTGGTGTTTGCAGAAGCAATGCATTTTTCGAGTGCTAAGGACAGAAACCCAATTTCGGAATCAACTGCATATTATGGAGTGATTGAAGACATATGGGAGGCTGATTACTTTAAAATTAAAGTTCCCGTTTTTAACTGTAAATGGTTTATCGGTAACAATAGTGTCAGAAACGATGAATTTGGAATGACACTTGTTAATCTGAATAGATTGGAAGACACAGCTGATTCTTTTATAATGGCAACACATGCCAAACAAATTTTCTATGTAGTAGATCAGTCAGATATGCAGTGGGCTGTTGTTTTACAAGGGAAAAACCAATATGTTGGTGAGGATGAATTTGATGAAGATGCTGATTTATGTGAGATCACTACTTCCATGGAAAGATTAACAGAACATAATGATGAGTATTTTGAAGACATGGTTTGTGCCATAAGGAACGATCACGACGAAGGAATTTGGGAAAACAATCCAACTGTATATTCCTAAAATTACAGGTAACACAAGTTTATTTCTTGTTTACATTTAGTTTTTTCATATAATGTTAGATACTGTAAATTTTTTACTTATTAAAACATGTATCAAACCAAAACGATAAAACAATAAAAACCGTAAAGAGGAGAAGTCCTGGGCGCACCGAATGGCCGGTGGTGGATCACCTGTTGGCCGGTGGTCCAGAACAAAGCTCTGTCTGGTTCACCGGCCGGCCGGTGCTGAGCCAGCGGCCGGCCGGTGGTCTAGACAGAGAGCCTTCCTCTCTGTCTGGACCACCGGCCGGCCGCTGGATCACCACCGGCCGGCCGGTGGACCAGACAGAGAGCCTTCCTCTCTGTCTGGACCACCAGCGGTCGGCCGGTGGTGAGCCAGCGGCCGGCCGGTGCTCCAGACAGAGAGGAAGGCTCTCTGTCTGGTCCACCGGCCGGTGCTGAGCCAGCGGCCGGCCGGTGGTCCAGACAGAGAGGAAGGCTCTCTGTCTGGTCCACCGGCCGGCCGGTGGTGATCCAGCGGCGGGCCGGTGGTCCAGACAGAGGAAGGCTGTCTGGTCCACCGGCCGGCCGGTGGTGAGCCAGCGGCCGGCCGGTGGCACCAGGCAGTGGGCAAGTCTACTGCCTGGGTCCTCCGGCTGGCCAGTGTGCTCACACCGGCTGACCAGTGGACTCAGTGAGTCCACGTTTCATCTTTCTTGGGCCAACACTTTGGCAACCTTTTGCCTGTGTTTACCATGTTTATCATTGTTTAACATGCTTACCATATTACCAATGTTTACTATTATGTAATTTAGTACACTTTTCTATTTGTGAACTAATGTTTGTTTTTTTGATTTGAAGGAAAATGACAGATCAATCAGTTGATCAGCCACATGATTCTAGAGATGAGCATATTGGTCATACATCTGGGGAGGAACATTCACATGCTCCTATTACGAAAAAGAGTTCAAAGGTTGGTAAGCGTGGGTGCACACCTTTACCAAAATTATCACTTGCCCGTACGAAGGAGGAGAGGATAGTCGTGGAGTTTGATGATGATGATCTTCCTAGAGGTCCAAATGCTAAAGATTTTAAGGGTTTTGTAGCAACTCAGGCTAAGAGCAAAGTAAGCATTCTCTATGATGATTGGAGAAGTGTGGATAAGGCGATAATTTCTCAGCTGTGGGAGACCATTTTGGTAAGATCTTTTGCTATTGTTTGACTGTTCTTTAAATGTTTCTAGTATATATAATATTTTTAACCTCTTTTTTATCAAATGACATTTGATATTCCTGACACTGGAGGAGTCAGGAAGAAATGCTTATCGTTGGCTGCTAGGAGATGGAGGGATTTCAAATCAACCCTCTCATCTGATTTCATTTATGGTCATAGGAGTCGTGAGAATCCATGTCGTATATATCCTTTTATAGATGAAGACACATGGAGACAATTTTTTGAAAGTAGAAGAAAAGAATCATTTTTGGTAAGGGCAATGTAAACTTTTATAAGCTTTCTTATATAAATGATCTTATTATTGTTTTGTTAATGATTACTTATTCTTAATTTACATCAAACAAGGAAAGCTCATCAAGAGATCCAATCTAAAAATGTATACCCTCATAGTTTATCTCGGGGAGGGTATTGGAAGAACAAATGATGGCAGAAAAATTTCAACAACTAAGAGCTGAGTCTTCAAGCTCTGGAGAGGTGGCCCCTCCATCCCCTCCATCTAGACATGAGAAATGGAAAAGAGCTCGGAAGGGCAAAAAAGGACAATATCTTTCGGAAGAATCGAGACTCGTAGTTGAGAGGATTGTAAGATATCTATTTTATTTATTTAAGTTTACTATTTTCGTCATATATTTCCAATCATTATAGAAATGTTCAATTAATTATTACAGGACTCTCTTGAGGAGCAGAGTTCACAGGGGACATTTACACCATCTGGGAGGGAAGATATTTTATCTGTGGCATTGGGAAAGCCCGAACATCCTGGCCGTGTAAGAGGATATCCGGCAGGTGTATCGGTAAGAAAAGTGTTGCCACGTTCCTCAGCTTCTAACGTTGAGGGAGTTTATAAAAAAAAATAGAATCCTTGGAGGCTGAAGTCCATAATATTATTGCGACAATGGAGGACAAGATTAGAGCATCGGTGCAGTTAATGTTTGCAGACTTGCAAAGACAATTTCAGGGTGCAGCTCCCACTCTACCTCTCCCAGTAGCTCCCACTCCCCCACCTCAGCCTGCGGACCCCATTTTTGATCCTCCTCCTCCGTCGCAGCTACCTACTTATTGTGAGTTGTATGTTGATGATCTTCAACATCATATAGTTGCATATGGGATGGTATATTGTATAGGAGATACAGTTCATCATCAACAGTTAGAGGTAGAGAATCAGAGGGTCACTATACAGGATATTATAGATAGATCAGCTCGGATACCATTACCTACAGATGAGGTGACGACAGTTGGACATAGTATCGGCCATTTTTTACTTTGGCCATCCAGACTTCTTCGACTCATTACCATAGAGGTATGGATGTTATATCTTTTATTTTATATTTTTATTAATGTTTTATCATTTGAAAACTAATATATTTTTCAATTTATTTTTACAGGAATACTTCAAAGGTAAAGAAATACTGTATAGACAACAACAAAGACAGATAGCTATGACATCAGATGCAGATACTAGCAGTCTTGACAAATTGTCAAGATATTCAAATTTGTTGGCGGATCATTATGACTTTACAATGGAAGCTCATGTCTGTGGACGTGAACTATGTGTGGGGATTATGAAAACTGATATCATGGAGTTTGTCACTGAAGATAAGTTGGGAATCAACGTGGTGCAAATTTTTATCATGTAAGTCTTCACACCTTTTACTTGCGTTATATTTATTAAAAATGTATACTTATGTCTGCTTTGTATTAGGTATCTGTATAAAATTTGTGAGAGGAATGAGCTGACAGATGTATATGGATTCGTGGACCCACAATTGATTTCCCCTGAAGCATGTGCATTGGATGAGGAACAAAGAATGCTTTATATTGCTGATAGATTTGAAAAGAATGTAATCACACAGTGTTGGATGATGCCTTTTTGTGAGAGGTATGAAACACATCCCTCTCAAAGAGTTAATTATCTTTTAACATAAAAAACCACTAACGTTAAATTTCCTTTTATCAGGGATCATTGGATGTTAGGGGTTTTTTGCCCTAGGGAGAAAACACTTTATTGGATATGCTCTCTCCATGATGATGTGCGAGAAAGTTTTAAGAATATATTGGAAACTAAGTTTCAATTTCACAATAGTTTTATATATTATAATGAATTTTAAATTTACCCCATTCGTATTATTTTCTAACAGGGCATGGGTCCACTTTCGAAAAAGCGCAAAGAAAAGGAATTTCAAGATCAAATATGTACATGCGAAGGTAAATATCCATTTATAATTTGTACATTTTGATTTATTACATAAAAATAATATATTGAAGTTACACTCATTCATACAGAAATGTCATGAGCAGCAAGGCATCATCGAATGCGGATATTACATGTTAAGATTTATGTATGAAATAATAACAACTGGGACAGTTCTGAGTGTTGACCTGGTAAGATTTCCTCTTTCTCATAATATTTCAATTTGATTTATTCATTATACACGTTGACTACTATCCTTTTCCTTTGTAGCTTTTTGATGACCCTCAACCCTTTACTGCTGAAGATATCAAACACTTACAAGTGGAGTGGTCAAATTATTTTACAGGTTTGATTGACTTTTAGTTGTTTGTAATGTAAAATGTAATTTTGAATATTGTCAATGTAATTGTGTATTTCGTAGTCGTTTAGGTTGGATTTAGTTTTTTTTGAAGTTGACAGTGTAAGTTTTGAATGTTATATAAGTGAATGTTTAATTTTTCTCTACTTCTTGTTTTGGTCTACTATTGATGGTTTTTCTGGTCTGGATTTTGGTATGGGGGGAGAGGTTCCAAGGGGGTGGGTGGGTGTTTGGGGGGTGTCCAAGGGATATGGGAGGGGTGTCCAAGGTGTGTTTGGGGCTGTCCTAGGGGTCGGGGGGGTGTAAATGAGGGTGGGGGGGTGTCCAAGGGGTGGGGGTGTCCAAGGGATATGGGAGGGGTGTCCAAGGTGTGTTTGGGGCTGTCCAAGGAGTCGGTTGGGTGTAAATGAGGGTGGGGGTGTCCAAGTGGTGGGGGGTGTCCAAGGGATATAGGAGGGGTGTTTGGGGCTGTCCAAGGGGATGGGGGGGTTTCCAAGGGGTAGGGGGGTTTCCAAGGGGTCGGGGGGGTGTCCAGGGGGTGGGGGGCTGTCCAAGGGGTGGGGGGTGTCCAAGGGGTGGGGGGTGTCCAAGGGATATGGGAGGGGTGTCCAAGGGGTGTTCGGGGGGTGTAAATGAGGGTGGGGGGGCTGTCGAAGGGGTGGGGGGGTGTCCAAGGGGTGGGGGGTGTCCAAGGGATATGGGAGGGGTGTCCAAGGTGTGTTTGGGGCTGTCCAAGGAGTCGGTTGGGTGTAAATGAGGGTGGGGGGTGTCCAAGTGGTGGGGGGGTGTCCAAGGGATATAGGAGGGGTGTTTGGGGCTGTCCAAGGGGATGGGGGGGTTTCCAAGGGGTAGAGGGGGTTTCCAAGGGGTCGGGGGGTGTCCAGGGGGTGGGGGGCTGTCCAAGGGGTGGGGGGGTGTCCAAGGGGTGGGGGGGTGTCCAAGGGATATGGGAGGGGTGTCCGAGGGGTGTTCGGGGGGTGTAAATGAGGGTGGGGGGGCTGTCGAAGGGGTGGGGGGGTGTCCAAGGCGTGGGGGGTGTCCAAGGGATATGGGAGTGGTGTCCAAGGTGTCTGGGAGTTCTGTCCAAGGGGCCGGTTGGGTGTAAATGAGGGTTGGGGGGCTTTCCAAGGGGTGGGGGGGTGTCCAAGGGGTGGGGGGTGTCCAAGGGATATGGGAGGGGTGTCCAAGGGGTCTGGGAGGGCTGTCAAGGTGTGGGGGGGGTGTCCAATGGGTGTTTGAGGCTGTACTAGGGGTCTTGGGGGTGTAAATGAGGGTGGGGGGGCTGTCCAAGGGGTGGGGGGTGTCCAAGGGGTGGAGGGTGTCCAAGGGATATGGGAGGGGTTTCCAATGGGTGTTTGAGGCTGTACTAGGGGTCGTGGGGGTGTAAATGAGGGTGGGGGGCTGTCCAAGGGGTGGGGGGGTGTCCAAGGGTTGTGGTGGGGCTCCAATGTGGTGGGGGAGGGCTGGCCAGGTTGTTAGGTGGGTATAGATGAGGGTGGGGTTCAGTTGGGGCTTGGGCGAGGGCTGGCATTGTTATTTTTGTTTGGTTTCTGGTTGCTTTTTGGTGAGAGCAGTGCAATTATTTAAAAAAAAAATTTCTTTCACGTCGGTTATTTTATAACCGACGTGGTAAATAAATCGCCAGGGGTTTATCACGTCGGGTTTTTCTAAAACTGACGTGATAAACCGTTCCCGGGGCTTTTATCACGTCGGTTCCTAATATAACCGACGTGCTAAAAGGCCTGGGAATCGATTTACCACGTCGGTTATTGGATAACCGACGTGCTAAAACATTTCCCAGGCCTTTTTATCACGTCGGTTATTTAAGAAACCGACGTGATAATAGGCCAGGGGCAGGGTTTATCACGTCGGTTATGTCATAACCGACGTGATAAACGATATCCCAGGCGTTTTATCACGTCGGTTTAAGGAATAACCGACGTGATAAAGCCCCCCCCCCCCCCCCCCCCCCCCCCCCCCCGCGCATATTTATCACGTCGGTTATTATATGAACCGACGTGATAACCACCGTGATGTTAGGGATATTACGTCGGGTTTTAAATAACCGACGTAAAAAACGTTATTTATAACGTCGTCCGTATTAACGTCGCATAAAAACCGACGTAAATAATAAAAAATAACCAACGTAAAAAATGTTTTCTGCACTAGTGCTTCCCAATTTTTCTCTAATTTCATAGGTTTCTTTTTGAATATCATCAATGTTCTAAGGAACAAAATCATTTATCATTCATGGAATGATTGATAGAAAACCTTTTTATGGAAGTCTCATGAAATCTAGTTTTGGTAAACTTTCAAATTGTGTAATGTGTGCAATATTTTCACATCTAACCCCTCTATATCATAAAACTAAGTTAGCAACTTCTCATCTATAGATAGTTGATCACAGTTGGCAATGCGGAGTGATGGTAGTTGAACGTTGATGGGTAGAACCACCTACATATATTATACTAATGAATACATGGTTTCTTGAGTGGTTGTGCGATTCATGGTTAGGTATGCCCACAAAACATTGAGAAGCTTATCTGGACATGATTTCTAGTTTTTGTTTACCATCTTCTAGAGTATATTTGATAGGGTCTAATTAAAGACCTATATCTGCCTGTTGGCCTCTTCATTGTGATGGGATGAATTGTTGGCCTTGATGCCTTACTCCTGATATAGATTGTACAACTCAATAGAAAAAACATTGAAGTTGTTGTCTGTTAGTATTGTATGAGGGACACCAAATATGGGGATGATGTTGGCTTTCACAATGTTGGAGTGCTTCTTGACCAAACTTCTTCAAGGAGTGTGTGTGGCTTCTACCTATTTGGAAAAGAAGTTGGTTGTTGTGATAATATATTTGAATTTTTTGGATGTGGGAGGAGGATATGGTCCCATAACATCCATTCCCAATATGGACAATGGATTGTAGTACTTGGATGTGTGAAGTAACTCTGGGGGTTGGTGGATGAATTTTTCATGAACTTGGCAGGAATGGTACTTCATGGTGAATGAGGCGCAGTCCTACATCATGGTGGGCCAATAGTACCCAAGCATTAAAATTTAATGAGAGAGCTTGGATGAAGATTAATTTCCTCCAAAATTCCCGACATGTAATTCTTTCATGAAGGTAGTGGTCTTTTCTCCCTTAATGCACCTGAGAAGGACTCCATCAAGGCCTCACTTATAATGTATCTTTTGTCTGTTCATGTCATCATATGTCATGAAGTTTATTTTTCATCTCTAGAATTTCTCCTTTCCAGACCTATCTAGTGGGAGATCTCCCCTTTTAAGGAAATTTGTGATTAGATTCATCCTGTTGAAGTTATGACCAAAAGGCTTAGTGATGGGACTAATCTATTTGACTTCCTCCGTCTTGGTCTGAACAAATGGTAGGACCATTTAATGGTGAGCAATGATAATAAATTCCTTGTTCTTATATGGGTAATCCAGAGCCTTTTTGGCATTTTCAAATGCATCATATTGCGCATATCGTGACCAGGGGACATAAGTTAATGTCGCCTCTGATGGAAATTCTACCATCAATTCTCCAGTATGGTCTATTAAAAGGATTAGCTTCTCTTTCGTGATAACATAGTCACCAATAAATTTCTTGATGACCATTTATTAATTTCCTTTTATCATTATATATTCATATTTCACTTGGAGTGCCAACTCTTGGCATGCAATGAGAATCTCGTAGTGTTCTTCATTGTTTGTGCATCCTTCTAATAGTAGGAATAAATAGTGAAGAACTACCTTTTTAGGGATATGAGTATGTCTCTGAACCCTACTTTGTTTAGTCTCGAGTCTTCCATGATTTTTCCTATCAGGCTTCTGGATTCACCGTATAAATATATCTCCCATTCCTAGGAACCCTCTTTCGCAGAGAATACCTCTTCATCAGGTAGTTCAGCATCCAATGAAGTCATTTCTGTCAAGGAGTGCTCCAATAGAAGGTCTGCTAATGCCTGGACATTGATGGATTTCTATGGTATGAACCATATATCGAACTACTATAGAATGACCACCCATCATGATATAAATATAGTTAATATTGGACATCTGAGAATATACTTGATTGGGTTGCTACATTAGGCCAAATGGACCTCAGGGTGTTGTCGGTAATGCCTTAGCTTCTGGACCACATATATTAATGTAAGGAAGCACTTATCGATTTTCATATAATGCATCTCAACATTTATCATGGTTAAAAAGAGTTAATAATTACTATTCTCAATGCCAAAATCATTATTATGTCCGAGGAAGGTTCCTAGGGATCGTTCCATGGCAGTCACATAAGAAATGAGAAGTCTTCCATTGAAAAGAGGCATTAGCACTACTAGGACTAATATATATCTCTTGATACTTTAGAATGATTCTTGAAAATCATTAGTTCATTGATATTCTATCCATTTCTTCTTTAACATTGAGAAGGGAAATCATTTTTCTTTGGAGGTTGGGTATGAAGTGCCAAATGTAGGCTAGGTGTACTTAGAGTCCTTTTAACTCTATGAGGTTGTGATAAGGTGACATTCCAAGTATAGAATTTTTCTTCTTAGGTTCCACTTCAATGACATGATGGCGTACTTTAAGGCTATGTAATTTCCCTAAGGTAAATCCAAAATAACACATTAGGGGGTTCATTTTTAAACTTTTCTATTATAGTTTATTGAAAATCGTTTCCATATATGATAGGTGATTCGAGCGTTTTCATGATTAAACCACCAACTCATCGACATCGCATTGGATGAAATTTCTTTGGAAGGTTTTGATGATGTGGTTCATGAAGCATTGATATGTGGCACTAAAAGTTTTCAAACCAATGGGAATTACCTTGTAGAAGAATACTCTATGGGGGGCCATGAAGGTAATGGATTATTCATCTTCTCATGCAATTCATATTTGGTTATGTCCTAAATAGATATCAATGAAATAGAGAGACTCATATCTATAAATTGTATCAATTGACAATTCTATGATCGGGACTAGGAATTTTTCTTTCAGGCAATTCCCATTGAGATCCTTGCAATCAATGTGGGCTCCGATCTGACCATTTTTATTTTTGATGGGGAAAATATTTTATATCTATATGGGTTATTAGGCTTCCAAAATGAATTTATCTCTAATAATATTGTCAACTTCAACCTCTGTTTTGGAAGAATGGGTTGGGTGTGTTCTTCTAGAGGCTTGCTTGTAACTACTATTGCCTTCTGGAAAGCCCAAGTGTTGAGTGGCCACCTCTGGACCAAGGCCTGGGATTTCTGTTTAGTTCTTGGAAAAAAATTATATTTTTCTTTAGGAAAGAATTATATACCTATTTCTCTTTGAAATTCATGGCCACACTAGTAAGAGTGGGTCACAGGTCTTCTATCATACCCAAGTTGATTTCCTTGAGTTCATCAATGGTGGTAGATATCCCTTCCTCAAATTTTATAGGTGAATCAATTTTGTATTCTTCTTGATACTATATGTCCTTTCCATATTCCTCTTCAACTTCTAACGGGGAAACAATCCTCTAGAAGACTGCTCCATATTTGAGGAAAGAGTTTCAATTTTGGTGTATGGGAGGTGAGGCCACCTCTTTTTCCATGGTTGTCGGTGGGGGATTCTCTAGAGAAGATGCAGTGAGAGGTAAAATATTTTCCTCATATTATTTGAGTGACATGACACTTCCTCTTGCCTTAGTGGGAGAGGAAGGGATTTTCTAGCGTTTTAATGATGATTCGAGGATATTATAATCCGAACACCCACCATTATCCTAGGGGTTAGTCAGCTTCTCAACATTACCAGGCTTAGCAGATGTGGTTAAAATCATGAGGACTGCTGAATATAGGTCTAAATTTAGACATGTGCACTTAATTTGATTATTAGGCAGTACATATTTTTCCCCGAGCTACATGAGGAGATTAGAGGGAACCATTTCCAAATAGATTGTGGTAGTAATCCAATCAACACTTATGAATGAAATTTTCTTACCATTTGGCTCAAAGAACCCTGTATTAATATTGTGTGATTCATAGAGGTAAATGGGACTGTACCAACATGCAGTGTCCCACTCTGTCTATTTAGGATATACTCGAGGCATTAATGGTAAGAGAATGGGATTTCTCCTTGTTGATGTAGTCAGGGACTTCCTAGAAGGGAATTGAATGACATATTATTTCAGACCACTAGAAATTCTAGGTGAGATATGATGTCACCAAATTGGGTTTCCAGCTTAATTTGTCCTAACGACTTCTACTCACTTTTTTCATATCCCCAAAGAGTCATGGTGTAGGGTGAGAGATCATCCTCATTACAGCCCAGATGATGAATTGTTTGTAATAGGAGGAGATTAACTCCAAAGCCCTTATCAATGAAGTATTTTTGTATATCAACATCATCTATCCTTCCTAACTTATAAGGGTTTGATGTGTCCATGCATGATGATGTCTTCATCTTGATCAATGATGGAGATAACTTTGTGGCATTTCTCAGGATTGGTCTCTGTCTGATAGACTTCAACAACTGATACCTCTACTTCAAACTCTTAGGGACTTAGCAGAGCATCAATGAGTTCTCCCTGAGATCTGCTGATAGATTTATTGAATCCAAGATTGATATATTGGAAGGTACCGAAGCTAAATAATTCAAAATATCATATTTCTGATATAAAGGTCGGTGCTTCCCAGATTAGGGATTCTATTTCACAAGAACTTTATGGGCCTGAGAATTTGATGATGAAGTGTCGACCCTTTGGATTAGTATTGGAGATACTTTCATCCTTTTTGGATTGATCTGGGTAGGTCTTCTCACCTACTGACTGAAATTAACCACTTTCTCTTTTTATGAGGGATATTATAAAATTATTGGACCGGGGTGGCTTCCTATGGGGGTAGAATAATTTTACTATCCCTCTTAGATTTTTTGGAAGGTCTTTTCATAGGTTTCTGTAACAATAACAGTTTGGGAGGGTTGGGGCCATAATCTTAATTTCATTCATGGTTGTGTCTCCCTTTATATCCCCATCTTATGAAGATTATTCCTCTACCCCCTATTGGGTGTGGGGAATTATGGTTGATAACCATATTCATTTTCAGATACGGGATCTATTAAGTGGATTAAATGGACATAGCCAAAAAGAATATCCTCTTCTAGTGTGACTCTACCTCATCATCTTCTTCCAATGGTGTTGTTTAGTGGGGAGATTACCATAATCTAATATTCGGTGGCATGAAATCTAATGATTCCAAATCCAACTTTGGGTTAGGTTCATGTTCATCTTCTTGAACTTTCATTCCACCTGTCTGATAGGACTACTTCTTGGGCAGTCAACCTTGGGAGGATTGTCGGTCTAAGGATGTCAGATGTGTTGCATCAAGATCTGTTGGAGGCATAGTTTTTTGCTTCAACTGTTCCTAGAGTATTCCATGAGTACAGTTTATTGTTTTTCAACTCATCCAATCATCAAAACTTTTCTCCTTTTTGTTAAATTTTTTTTCCTTCTCTCTCCTTCTTTCGGGAAGGGGTTAGGAAAATATTCCAAATGCGCTAGTGGTGGTCCCATGTGAACTTGTCTAGAATATATAATCTCTCTTAGGATTTCATTCTAGATGAATCACTCTTAGATGTTTTCCCCAATATCCAGTGGAAGGGATAGTAATCTGGCCGGTAATGAAGACCTACTTCATCATCCCACATGTTCTTCATAAGCCGAAGCAAGTTGAAATTAATAGGGGCTACGAAATAGTCACGGACTTCATCATCTTGGAATTATTAAACTTTATTCTTCCATTCCTAAAATATATTTCTCTTGGTTCCTCTTCACTCATCTTGAAAAGGTGGGGGAGGCTGCTAGCGTCTAGGGGGCTGTGTGATTAGGTGTGGGATTAGAAGTCAAAGCCAACATAGGGGGTGGATTAAGCTTGATAAAAGAGTCTTCATCTCTTTCCTCTATTTTTACAGGGGATTATGGGGCTTCCCAAGACTTAATATTAGTCTACTAAAAAGAATATTTATTCCTTTGAGTGATGGAAGAGAATTTCTAGAACCCACTTGTATATTTCTTTAGAATAAGTATTATTCACAGATCATTATGAATTTTTTCAACGCACAAGGCCTAAATCTCATCATTGGGTGGTGGCCAATTCATGGAGTAATTCAGACACTTCCATTTGTAAATAAAGTATAAAACGCACTCATTTCCTTTTTATTTTCAGTTCCTGAGGCCACTAATTATTTTTTTGGAAATGTTGTGATGAATTGGAATAGAAACTATCACCCAAGATACTCACATCCTATTTTAGAGTTAGATGGAAGACTTGTGTAAGACACAAAGGCCAAACCTTGTAGAGTTCAGAAAAATCATTTGATCTTCATAGCTTCTTGTTTCTCTGTGGTTCCCATCATGGTATCATAGTATGATGTGTAGTTCATTAAATGTTTTGTCGAGTCACCTCATCCATTGAACACTATGAATATGAGATTACTGAAGTTTTGTTATGGAGGAATGTTTCTTACCCCATTGGGGTAATATTTCCTTTCTAACTATATGATAGTGCAACATTGATTCATGTATTCTAATAGAGTCATCAATGAATCTTATGGTATTCATGATCTCTAGATGAATATCTTGTTGATCCTGAACATGAGTAGGTGTAGCAGGGGAAAGATTGGATGTGTTGGTGCTGCTGGAACATGAAGAGGATACCAAGTCGAGGGCACCCTTTCTTGTATTTTCCTAACTCTGTTCTAATTGTTACCTTAGTGGAGAGAAATCTTAGTATACTCCCAAGATTTGGCCCAGCTAGAATAAGGGTCCTAGCACTCCCTTGAACAAGATTTTTGGCCTCACTTAATCTTTCGAGATGACCCCTAGTGACATAGGTACCTTTGTTGGAAGTGCATGTTGATGGTCTATCAGAGGAACATATCTATTAGGATGGCTTGCTTGATGCATCTCAACGTTGATTCCCCTTAGCTATTTTATTTCTTCATCCTATTGAGCAAATCTCTCCTCAAGCATGAGGGGTGCATTCACATTGGTAGGAGGAGGTGGGTTTTATTCAACAATATTCTTATTATTCTCCTTTTTGGGATTATCAAAGGAGGAAAATATTTATTACTTGAAGGAGCACCCAAATTTAAGGAGGCCCATTGGTTCTGGGTATGCACACCTTCATGCTCAGTGTGGACCATCACTAGAAGGGAACTATCTTCACTTGCATCCTACTCATTTGGATTATCTTTAGTAAAGTCCATGGGATTTATATCCATGATTTTCACCATTACAAGCAGCATTAGGGGTGGCGTACTGGTTGTTGAATGGTAGAAGAGCATCTTGTGTCCCTTGTGAGATTGTGTCCTTCCATTTTGGGACCCTCTGTGAGTTTCTTGGCGAAGGGTGACTCGAAGGGTGCCTAGATGGGAATTGGAAGAATGCCTCTACTCAGGGGGTGAGGAAAGATAGAATTAGTAACCTCTCTAATTGTTTTCCTCCCCAGGTAGGAAAAGACTAACTTATGTTGGTTGGGTGGTTGAGATAAAAATTCCAATATACCTATGAGATGAGGTTGCTCCCATTCTCCCATTGATGTGTCTTGTCCTGGATTTTTTGGTCTTATGGGGACACATTGTGTTTAAAATTCCCCCAACCTTAAGGGTTGCTCCCGTACTACTGCTATTGTTGTTTTTATCATCACCTTCTTAATTTTGTGCATTCCAATGTGGGCATGAGCCAAATATGGTGTCAGATCTTCACATGAATTATTTACTTCTAAGGATATGATCAGTGCTTATTGGTTGGATTCACTTGGGCATTAAGCATGTTGAATGTTCTTGGTGGCTTGGTTCAGAGGATTCACGATGGCATGATCTCATTAGGATTGAGGCTTTTGGGACTTACTCACAGCTGGATCATGTTAATATGACCACTTTTCTTAAATTTGTACTTAATTTGGATGTCATCTTGGGATGATGACATTGCATGATTCGACTGACTGTGGGTTCTACTAGAAGGGATGTGAGATGAAGTGTAGAGCTCCATGTTCTCCCCACCCTCAGATGTGAATGCCAGACAGGGAGTCACCAATTAGGCAAAGAAATTTCTATAGCGCATGGAGGTAAGCCAACTTATATTATTATTTTTACCTTTCTAATTGTGGATGTCGTATATAAGGAAGGTTTTCTTGGTCAATTTTTAGATGAAGCTTCCCCAATGTACTCACATGGTCTGCATACCCATCTGAGGGTAGAAATTTTATTTTCAATTGGCGGAGAGTTGTATAGATATTAAGGAAAATTTTTTGCATACATTCTTCAAATAACTCTTTTGGAATAATGAATTGATAATTTGTTGTGGTCCGGAACATAACTAGTATGTCATCCTTGGCTAGCTGTCTTCTCATGATAAAAATATTTTGTTTTTCTTTTTCCAAGGATTCCTCTACCTATTGTGCCAAAATGGTATTATTTGTGATGATTTCGTCCTATGTAACAGGGATAGTAGTGATTCTACAGATGCATGAATGGTGCAGGGGTGGCTTAGAGGATGATTGTGGCCTTGTGTTGTATATGGGATGATAAAGGATGTCACTTGTCATTGAGATAGTTTCTAACATATCTGATCATTTCCTTCTAAGTTCCTCGGAATATGGGGGCTTTCTCAAATTTGGACTGGTGGGGAGAGAACCTTCTTTCCAGTGTTAATTTGGGCCATGGGGAGGACATTCACAGTTGAGGATGTGGTGGTGAGGACTACCATCGCAACTCAGCATCCAACCAAGGGGATATTTTCCACAGCATGTACCTTGGGGAGGACCTTCAGGGTGGGCTTCAAAAAGGGGAGGAACATTTTTCTGTTTGTTTTCACTATATGGAGGACCTTTGCAATGATTTCTGTCATGGATAAGGCTACCATTATGTCATGACATCTAGATGTAGGGAGAATATATATGGTGTACATTTTGGGGAGGACCTTTAATGTAGAGACCCGAAGCTTGACGTACATGGACATTACATTACTTTTGCGGAATACTTAGTACATAACAAAAACACACACATAAGGATCGTTATAGTTTAGTGTCTTTGGAAACTCGGAATATAATCTTCTAATTGTGGTGAAAGATCCTCAACATATCCCATAAAGATCTTCTTTTTTTACATAAATCCTTTCTTTATATCCTGGGGAAAAGAAAACATAAAAGGGTGAGCTCAAATGCTCAGTAAGGGTAAACAAATGAAATATCAATCACATCATATTCATAAAAACATAACATTTTAGAAATCTTAACCTGCAAAAGAGAGAATAATTTCATAACATGGGATAAATCATAGTAGTGAAATGAAATCCCAATAATCATAACTTAAAACATGAAACTTTGTGGAATACACACATAATCATAGAGAATCATATCTTATTAGTCAAGACTCATTGCCAAGACTATCTTAGTGGACAAAGTCCATTTCTGAACCGAGTCACCCTCGTTTCAGTCTTGTTTCACTGAACCGGTATAACCTACCATTCCAGTCATGTCTATCTCATGAGATATAAAATCTTTACCCAATGAATTGGAGGGAGATATAGGTCCCACCCATCTCATAATGATACCATTCTTATGTGTGCCACAAAATCTTAAAACATACATCATTGCATAACCCATGTAATAAAAATGGGAATCTTAAACATCGTGACATCATAAAATAATTAATATAAGATAAAGGAATTCATAAAAAATATTTCCATCACAACATAATAAAATCCATGTAATAATAGGGATAGAAACAGAACCCTTTATTATCTTATAGGGAAAATAATTTTGATAAAACACTTGAACTCTATTCTTGAGGAAAATATCCTTTCTACTTCAAAAACACTTTTCATTTCTTAACATGTCATAAAATTATAACTAAAACAAGTTGATTAAAAATAAACATGAAAACTTGTAAAGGAATATTCTTGTAAATAATTTTTTAAAAATCCATTCATGCCATAGAAGTTAAAAAAAACATTCTTCGTACTTTTGTCGGAAAAGTCAAAAAAGTACCTCGTACGAAAAACGACAAAAGATTCCTTTCATATATTTTACTAAAAACTCACCGAAGGGTAAAATTGGATATAAACTATTGTATAAGTATATAAATATTACATATTGAGGAAACATGGATGTGGATGATAAAATACACCCCAGTAAATACCAAAGTATAAACAATCTCGGATAAAAATGAGATTGTGATATTTCCCTTACCTTATGTCTGATATGCTTTGCACATATCCGAACCTCTTGTATAATGATTTAAATAATGTCATTAACTTATTACAGAATCATATTCATTGTTATGATATCATATATGGTTCACTTATGACTTTATATTACCCGTTTTTTTGTAAATTCCATGTTAAAGAAGCGTTTTGGGTAAAATCGTTTCGTTTATCGTAGGTGTTTGGACTTGTTGTTCTTGACATTATTATTACCTATATCATGATTTACTTACTTCCAGAATATAAAACATGATTTATATATCATATATATTCAGTATATATATATATAATAGATAGATAAATGAAATGAAACACACCGTTCATGGAGACGGTAGTTCGTACGTACGCATGAACGCTGTTTTCCTTTCCTTATTATCTTGAATGGAAGTAAGTAGATGACATACATATATATATACATAAATCCAGTAGATTTAACATGTCATATATTTAATTATTATTCATTATATATACTTTATAATCATTCATGAATGGTTAATGTGGAGAATGAATCTCATCGCGTCGTGGAGACGGTATTCCGTACGTACGCACGAGTGATGATATCGTTCTTATGATCGTGAACTTGTGTTGAAGTGTATGTATACTATTTCAGTATCAATATCACTTTATAATAATCATATATAGTTACTCATTACACCATTATACCCATCCAATTAAGTTGGTGGCGGAAAATAGATTACACCACGGCGTGGAGATGGTATTCTGTATGTACGCACGCGCGGTGATTTTCTTTTTCCGTAGGATGGATAGAAGGTTAATTAGAGTTGTTTAATAATTATAATAACATATCAGTATATAAGTAATACTGATCTTATTACTTTATCATGAAACAACTAAAGAAGAATAAGTTTAAGAAGAATGAAATTGAAAAAGATTGGTAATGGATATTACCTCTTTTTGACGCGCCTTTTCTTAACCTCCACTCAAAGAACTAAGGATGGTCTTTAAAAAATACCAGGACCTCTAGGATGATACTAGGGAAGTGGAGAAGATATTTTTTAAGGGGTTGGCTGAGCTTGAATGCTCAAATTGGTGTGAGGAGGAGAGGGAGGAGGTGCCCTTTTATAAGGGAGGAGAGGGGCACCTTAGGAAAATCTGAAAATATTATTTTATATTAAGGTAAAATTCGGTTTATAATGGTTCCAAAGGGTCTTATTTCGAAGCTAAATTTGGTATGGGACGAAATCCTCTCATCCAATAGGATTAAGACAAGTTTAGGTTATTATTTTAACCTTATCAATTAGATTTAACTCTAAGTTAAAAAATTTAACTTTTACCATGTCTTTTTGTTTTCTTAAACTATATGATATATAAACTTACTATATCAAGACAAAAGAACCCCAAGTTGTTTATTATTAATATATATAATTTTATCTAAGTAATTTGGCCGAGCCTTAGATTTTTAGGAATAAAATAACAATTAATAATATAATATTTGTTTTAAAAACTAATTTATGTCAATTTTGACACTATTTGGTACATGATTTGTATGAAATTCATAACAGAATGATAAGTTCGAACCAAGTTACTTAAATCAACAATAACATGTCATATTAACCTAGAAAATTAGTTTAAGTCATAAAAAGTCTCAAATTACATTTATTTGGGAATTTATAATATCAATTATGCCAATATTTCATTAATAAGACAATTACTGCATCATCTTTGTGTCATAATAAATGATAATTATTTAATCCCTAAAAATTCTAAATAAATTCTTATGATGTATATAATTGTATTAGATTTATTGAGACTATTCATGTTCGAATTTCCATGAAGTTTATCACTAGATTAAAATTATTATACTTATAAGATTTAAGAAAGTGACATGTTGTCACATTCTTTGGTTTTAATAATAATTAAATTATTTTCATTAACAAAATTTAATTAAATGAATCCAATCCGACCCTTAGGTTATATGGGTCTACTTTTAGTCATCCAATAGGATTTTGAAATTTGTTAGGGTAATTTTAAAATATTATATTTACCCTTAATTACCCGATTTACCTTTAACTATGGTAAATAAAATTTACCGTAGTTACTATTCATAATTCCCAAAAATAAGAAGTAGCTTATTAACATAACTTGAATCCACTGATTCCAAATATGGAATCCATTTTTCCAAATTCAATACACAAAAGTTTCAGAAATTAAATTAAAATTAATCTCGTTGTCGAAAGAAAACATGTTTTTCTTTAAAACATTGCAAAAGATTGAATTGATTTATCCTACGAATTCCATGTAAAATCAATGCTAATGACATACATTATATTAAATGGTAAAAATATATTCTATTTATACTTTAAAACCATTCAATATTATAATTTAACCACATAAGATATTACGATGAAAAAAAGTTGTTTTTAATTAAAATATAGAGTGTTTTTACTATTCATTAAAATATGAAAGTTATCGGAAAAATATCAAAACTTTATCTAATTTAAATTTTTATATCATGATTCAAAAAAAGAATTTTATTTTGTTAAATTAAACTTATAAACATGTAAAAAACTAGATTTAAAGTGGGTGCGCCATCAAAAGGTGGCAAAACTGCATTTTTTGAAAAATACTTATTTTACCCGAAAAATTTATTTTGTTCTTATACCATGTTCTAGAAATGTGTAAGATGAATAATAATGTTATAAAATTTAAAATTTAGTTAACACTTTTCATAATGGCTAGTTCATAGCAATATTATAATAATATATCGTTGTTTAGTAAAACCCAGTATTGCGTACAACAGACACTATCGAGGAAGGTCGTGATTGCGTGTAATGCAAGCCAAGTCAGGGTTGCGTGTTGCGCAAGAATCCTTCATTGTTTCATATAACAGAATCCAACCATATTTCATTTATACATTGAATATATATATATATACTCAATGTTGCGTAGAATAACTATTATCCAAATTGTGTGTAACATGATCCAAGAATAGTGTTGCGTATACTGCAAGCTAATACGGAGTTGTGCATATCGCAAGGTAATCTTGGTGTAGCACAAGACATTAATGAAATTAAAAGAATATTTTTCATAAAATCTCGGGTTGTTACATTATACCACCCTTAAAATGAATTTCTCCCTCAAAATTCGTCGGGGTTATAAATCGTTTACTATTCATAAAAACCCACATTGTAAAATGAAATTACAAAACTGAACTTTAAAAACTAAAGTATGAAATATAACGGTTACCCAAATGAACTCATCACTGGGTTTCCATATAGGAGAAAATATGGACATGGAAGAGAAATCTAACCGTCATGTTCTGATGGAGAGTGGTAGAGAACATGGCTATGAAAAATCCAACAATCACAAATCTATGGATTTGTGGTGATCTAAGGTACCATCTGATTCATCGGATATAAGGGAACTTGGACAACATTTTTGGTTTTCAAGATCATTTCCCTAAAGTTAATGAAATTGGAATTAGAAGAAATACTTTCTTGATTTTGGTATAGTCTCACCATTTGTCATTATTTGGACAATTTCTACTTCATCTCTTAGAGAAATGAAGTTGAATTTTTCATTCGTGATGTGTTAGAAGATCATGTGATAGAATGATGGGTCATTCCATCTGTCTCAAACAAAAGGTTAGAAAAGTTATCAAAAAAAATACATAAGTCCATCTATAGTGAGATTAATCTTATATAGTTCCTAAAATGGACTTATACTGCTTAATATAATAAAACTAGTTTCTACTAAACAGATACTTCCTGTAGGCCAGTGGTAGGCGAAAAAGGCTAGTCGCACTTCGGTTGTGGGTTCGATTCCCACAGCCTTGTCTGACGCGATGGGCTGTCGCCCATCCTGCAGGTTGTCCTTTTTCTAAAACTACATTACTATAAAATCCCATCAGTAATATCGAAAAAAGTTCTATCCTTAAACAATACTTAGCATATGTCCAACATAATCCATTCCAATATTTAGGCTTATCTAAAATACTTCGGTACAAGCTCATAGTATAAATAAAATGATTACTTTAAATGTCACCAACCAAACATGTGAATACCATCATTTATCCCCCATATATATATATATATTTTTGGTCACATTCCAATCATGTGAATACCTTAATCATGTATTCTATTGAAAAAATGAACACCCATTGAACCATAGTGAAAACATGAATGCAGTTAAAAGTTAACACTTTCCACATACCAAAATCCTCAAAATTCTATATACTCAAACCATGATATCACTTACTCCTTATATCAATCATGAGCTCATGAATACTGTTAAACATTTCATTTTCTCATTTTTCCTTCATTATGTTCATATCATCTTATTTCCAAAAATATCTCAATCACTTTGAATACCACATTAGACCAATACATAAATATTCCAATACTCCATGATACAACATTATTTTGAAATCCCATTACATAAACACTTAATCATTCCACCACATCATTTTCATATTCAACATCGCCAATAGTGATCGCATATGAATTCCCTTTGTCCTTTGCCTTAAGCGGTTGCTCATGTTGATCATCACCAACCCTTGGATTAGGGAATTTATTGGAATAATGTCCCATCTCCTTGCACTTGAAACATTGAAGTGTAGTAGGTTCATTCTGTGTATCCCTTCCTTTGTTTGCATCATTAGACATCTTCTTCCCATCATTACGGCATTCAAATGCCCGATGACCTTCCTTTCCACATTTGAAACATTTACTTGTCCCTTTAAGACAATCTCCACCATGCTTCTTTCCACACTTTGAGCATAAGGAAACATTCATCTTCTTTTCACCATTAGTCTGAGATTTCTCCTTGAACTCCATCTTTCGTTTCTTGTCAAAACCATGAGATGGATATGTAACACCAACTTCCATTTCTAACTTGATAGCACAATGCACAATTTCTTCATAGCTACAGAAGTCTCTTATAGCTAATGCCCTTCGAAGACTTGGTTTAAAGCCACTGAAAAATCGATCAACTTTACTTTCAGGTTGGATGATAATGCCAGATGCATACCTTGCAAGTCTTATAAAATTCCCTTCGTATATACCAACAGATTCATCATCCTTCTGCTTCATCTTAAGAAACTCCTTTTCCATCTTTGTTCGAAGAATACGAGGGAAGTACTTACTGAAAAACAAGTTCTTGAACTCGTCCCATTCCATGGATTCAATTTCATCTCTTGAACTCCATTCTTGAGGAAAATATCCTTTCTAATTCAAAAACACTTTTCATTTATTAACATGTCATAAAATTATAACTAAAAGAATTTGATTAAAAATAAACTTTAAAACTTGTAAAGGAAGCTTCTTGGAAATAATGTTTTAAAAATCCATTCATTCCGTATAAGTTAAAAAAACATTCTTCGTACTTTTGTCGGAAAAGTCAAAAAAGTACCTCGTATGAAAAACGACAAAAGATTCCTTTCATATCTTTTACTAAAAACTCACCGAAGGGTAAAATTGGATATAAACTATTGTAGAAGGATATAAATATTACATATTGAGGAAACATGGATGTGGATGATAAAATACACCCCAGTAAATACCAAAGTATAAACAATCTCGGATAAAAAATTAGATTGTGATATTTCCCTTACCTTATGTCCGATATGCTTTGTACGTATCTGAACCTCCTGTATAATGATTTAAATAATTTCATTAACTTATTACAGAATCATATTCATTTTTATGATATCATATATGGTTCACGTATGACTTTATATTACCCGTTCTTTTGTAAATTCCATGTTAAAGAAGCGTTTTGGGTAAAATCGTTTCATTTATCGTTGGTGTTTGGACTTGTTGTTCTTGACATTATTATTACTTATATCATGATTTAATTACTTCCATAATATAAAAAATGATTTATATATCATATATATTTAGTATATATATATATATAATCGATAGATAAATGAAATGAAACACACCGTTCATAGAGATGGTAGTCCGTACGTACGCATGAACGATGTTTTCCTTTCCTTATTATCTTGAATGGAAGTAATTAGATGACATACATATATATATATATATACATAAATCCAGTAGATTTAACATGTCATATATTTCATTATTATTCATTATATATACTTTATAATCATTCATGAATGGTTAATGTGGAGAATGAATCTCATCGCGTCGTGGAGACGGTATTCCGTACGTATGCATGAGCGATGATATCGTTCTTATGATCGTGAACTTGTGTTGAAGTATATGTATACTATTTAAGTATCAATATAACTTTATAATAATCATATATAGTTACTCATTACACCATTATACCCATCCAATTAAGGAGGTGGCGGAAAATAGTTTACACCACGGCGTGGAGACGGTATTCCGTACGTACGCACGCGCGGTAATTTCCTTTTTCTGTAGGATGGATAGAAGGTTGATTAGAGTTGTTTCATAATTATAATAACATATCAGTATATAATAAATACTGATGTTATTACTTTATCATGAAACAACTAAAGAAGAAGAATTTGAAGAAGAAAGAAATTGAAAAAGATCGGTAATGGATATTACCTCTTTTTGACGCGCCTTTTCTTAACCTCCACTTAAAGAAATATGGATGGTCTTTAAAGAAAACCAGGACCTCTAGGATGATACTAGGGAAGTTGAGAAGAGATTTTGTCAGGGTTTGGCCGAGCTTGAATGCTCAAATTGGTGTGAGGAGGAGAGGGAGGAGGTGCCCTTTTATAAGGGAGGAGAGGGGCACCTTAGAAAAATCTTAAAATATTTTTTTATATTAAGGTCAAATTCGGTTTATAATGGTTCCAAAGGGTATTATTTCGAAGATAAAGTGGGTATGGGTCGAAATCCTCTCATACAATAGGATTTAGAAAAGTTTAGGTTATTATTTTAACCTTATCAATTAGATTTAACTCTAAGTTAAATAATTTAACTTTTACCGTGTCTTTTTGTTTTCTTACACTATATGGTTAATAAACTTACTATATCAAGCCAGAAGAACCCCAAGTTGTTTATTATTAATATATATAATCTTATCTAAGTCATTTGGCCGAACCTTAGATTTTGAGGAATAAAATAACAATTAATAATATAATATTTGTTTTAAAAACTAATTTATGTCAATTTTGACACTATTTGGTACATGATTTTTATGAAATTCATAACAGAATGATAAGTTCAAACCAAGTTACTTAAATAAACTATAACATGTCATATTAACCTAGAAAATTATTTTAAGTCATAAAAAGTCTCAAATTACATTTATTTTGGCATTTATAACATCAATTATGTCAATATTTCATTAATAAGACAATTACTGCATCATCTTTGTGTCATAATAAATGATAATTATTAAATCCCTAAAAATTCTAAATAAATTCCTATTATGTATATAATTGTATTATATTTTTATATAGTATTCATGTTCTAAGTTTCATGAATTTTATCACTAGATTAAAATTATTATACTTATAAGATTTAAGAAAGTGACATGTTGTCACATTCTTTGGTTTTAATAATAATTAAATTATTTTCATTGAAAAAATTTAATTAAATGAATCTAATCAGACCCTTAGGTGATATGGGTCGACTTTTAGTCATCCAATAAGATTTTTACATTTGTTAGGGTAATTTTAAAATATTATATTTACCCTTAATTACCTTATTTACCTTTAACTATGGTAAATAAAATTTACCGTAGTTACTATTCATAATTCCCAAAAATAAGAAGTAGCTTATTAACATAATTTGGATCCAATGATTCCAAATATGGAATCCATTTTTCCAAATTGAATACAAAAAAGTTGCAGAAATTAAATTAAAATTAATCCTGTTGTCGAAAGAAAACGAGGTTTTCTTTAAAACATTGCAAAAGATTGAATTGATTTAACCTAAGAATTCAAGGTAAAATCAATTATAATGACATAAATTATATTAAATGGTAAAAATATATTCTATTTATACTTTAAAACCATTAAATATTATAATTTTACCACATAAGATACTACGATGAAAAAAGTTGTTTTTAATTAAAATATAGCGTGTTTTTACTATTCATTAAAATATGAAAGTTATCGGAAAAATATCAAAACTTTATCTAATGTAAATTTTTATATCCTGATTCAAAAGAAGAATTTTATTTTGTCAAATTAAACTTATAAGCATGTAAAAAACTAGATTTAAAGTGGGTGCGCCATCAAAAGGCGGCAAAACTGCATTTTTTTAAAAATACTTATTTTACCCGAAAAATTTATTTTGTTCTTATACCATGTTCTAGAAATGTGTAAGATGAATAATAATGTTATAAAATACAAAATTTAGTTAACACTATTCATAACGGCTAGTTCATAACAATATTATAATAATATATCGTTGTTTAGTAAAACCCAGTATTGCGTACAACACACACTATCGAGGAAGGTCGCGATTGCGTGTAATGCAAGTCAAGTCAGGGTTGCATGTTGCGCAAGAATCCTTCATTGTTTCGTATAACAGAATCCAACCATATTTCATTTATACATTGAATATATATATATATATATATATATATACTCAAGGTTGCGTAGAATAACTATTATCAAAATTGTGTGTAACACGATCCAAGAATAGTGTTATGTATACTGCAAGCTAATACGGTGTTGCGTATAGCGCAAGGTAGTCTTGGTGTAGCACAAGACATTAATGAAATTAAAAGAATATTTTTCATAAAATCTCGGGGTGTAACATTCTACCCCCATTAAAATGAATTTCGCCTTCGAAATTCGTCGGGGTTATAAATCATTTACTATTCATAAAAACCCACATTGTAAAAAGAAATACCAAAACTGAACTTTAAAAACTAAAGTATGAAATATAACGGTTACCCAAATGAACTCATCACTAGGTTTCCATATAGGAGAAAATATGGACATGGAAGAGAAATATAACTGTCATGTTCTGATGGAGAGTGGTGGAGAACATGGCTATGAAAAATCCAACAATCACAAAGCTATTGATTTGTGGTGATCTAAGGTACCATCTGATTCATCGGATATAAGGGAACTTGGACAACATTTTTGGTTTTCAAGATCATTTCCCTAAAGTTGATGAAATTTTAATTAGAAAAATACTTTCATGATTTTGGTATAGTCTCACCGTTTGTCATTCTTTGGACAATTTCCACTTCATCTCTTAAAGAAATGAAGTTGAATTTGTCATTTGTGATGTGTTAGCAGATCATTTGATAGAATTATGGGTCATTCCATCTGTCTCAAACAAAAGGTTAGAAAAGTTATCAAAAAAAATACATATGTCCATCTATAGTGAGATTAATCTTATATAGTTCCTAAAATGGACTTATACTGCTTAATATAATAAAACTAGTTTCTACTAAACAGGGACTTCCTGTAGGCCAGTGGTAGGCAAAAAAGGCCAGTCACACTTCGGTTGTGGGTTCGAATACCACAGCCTTGTCCGACACGATGGGATGTCGCCCGTCCTGCAGGTTGTCCTTCTTCTAAAACTACATTACTATAAAATTTCATCAGTAATATTGAAAAAAGTTCTATCCTTAAACAATACTTAGAATATGTCCAACATAATCCATTCCAATATTTAGGCTTATCTAAAATACTTCGTTCCAAGCTCATAGTATAAAGAAAACGATTACTTGAAATGTCATCAACCAAGCATGTGAATACCATCATTTATCCCCCATATATATATATTGTTGGTCACATTCCAGTCATGTGAATACCTTAATCATGTATTCTCTTGAAAAAATGAATACTCATTGAACCATAGTGAAAACATGAATGCAGTTAAAAGTTAACACTTTCCACATACCAAAATCCTCAAAATTCTATATACTCAAACCCTGATATCACTTAGTCCTTATATCAATCATGAGCTCATGAATACTGTTAAACATTTCATTTTCTCGTTTTCCCTTCATTATGCGCATATCATCTTATTTCCAAAAATATCTCAATCACTTTTAATACCACATTAGACCAATACATAAATATTCCAATACTCCATGATACAACATTATTTTGGAATCCCATTACATAAACACATAATCATTCCACCACATCGTTGTCATATTCAACATCACCAATAGTGATCGCATGTGACTTCCGTTTGTCCTTTGCCTTAAGCAGTTTCTCATGTCGATCATCACTAACCCTTGGATTAGGGAATTTATTGGAATAATTTCCCATCTCCTTGCACTTGAAACATTGAAGTGTAGTAGGTTCAGTAAGGGTAAACAAAATAAATATCAATCACAATGAACATAACATTTTGGAAATCTTAACCTGCAAAAGAGAGCATAATTTCATATAATGGGATAAATCATAGTAGTGAAATGAAATCCCAATAATCATAACTTAAAACATGAAACTTTGTGTCATACACACATAATCATATAGAATCATATCTTATTATTCAAGACTCATTGTCGAGACTATCTTAGTGGACAAAGTCCATTTCTGAACCGATTCACCCTCGTTTCAGTCCTGTTTCACTGAACCGGTATAACCTACCGTTCCAGCCATGTCTATCTCATGAGATATAAAATCTTTACCCAATTAATTGGAGGGAGATATAGGTCCCACCCATCTCATAATGATACCATTCTTATGTGTGCCACAAAATCTTAAAACATACATCATTGCATAACCCATGTAATAAAAATGGGAATCTTAAACATCGTGACATCATAAAACAATTTATATAAGATAAAGGAATTCATAAAAAATATTTCCATCACAACATAATCAAAACCATGTAATAATAGGGATAGAAACAGAACCCTTTATTATCTTAGATGGAAAATAATTTTGATAAAACACTTGAACTCCATTCTTGAGGAAAATATCCTTTCTACTTCAAAAACACTTTTCATTTCTTAACATGTCATAAAATTATAACTAAAAGAATTTGATTAAAAATAAACTTTAAGACTTGTAAAGGAAGCTTCTTGTAAATAATTTTTTAAAAATCCATTCATGTCGTATAAGTTAAAAAAACATTCTTCGTACTTTTGTCGGAAAAGTAAAAAAAGTACCTCGTACGAAAAACGACAAAAGATTCCTTTCATATCTTTTACTAAAAACTCACCGAAGGGTAAAATTGGATATAAACTATTGTAGAAGGATATAAATATTACATACTGAGGAAACATGGATGTGGATGATAAAATACACCCCAGTAAATACCAAAGTATAAACAATCTCGGATAAAAAATGAGATTGTGATATTTCCCTTACCTTATGTCTGATATGCTTTGTACGTATCCGGACCTCCTGTATAATGATTTAAATAATGTCATTAACTTATTAATGAATCATATTCATTGTTATGATATCATATAAGGTTCACTTATGACTTTATATTGCCCGTTCTTTTGTAAATTCCATGTTAAAGAAGCGTTTTGGATAAAATCGTTTCATTTATCGTAGGTGTTTGGAATTGTTGTTCTTGAAATTATTATTACTTATATCATGATTTACATACTTCATAAATATAAAACATGATTTATATATCATATATATTCAGTATATATATATATATAATAGATAGATAAATGAAATGAAACACACCGTTCATGGACACGATAGTCCATACGTACGCATGAACGCTGTTTTCCTTTCCTTATTGTCTTGAATGGAAGTAAGTAGATGACATACATATATATATATAAATAAATCCAGTAGATTTAACATGTCATATATTTCATTATTATTCATTATATATACTTTATAATCATTCATGAATGGTTAATGTGGAGAATGAATCTCATCGCGTCGTGGAGACGGTATTCCGTACGTACGCACGAGCGATGATATCGTTCTCATGATCGTGAACTTGTTTTGAAGTGTATGTATACTATTTCAGTATCAATATCACTTTATAATAATCATATATAGTTACTAATTACACCATTATACCCATCCAATTAAGGTGGTGGCGGAAAATAGATTACACCACGGCGTGGAGACGGTATTTCGTACGTACGCACGCGTGGTGATTTCCTTTTTCCGTAGGATGGATAGAAGGTTAATTAGATTTGTTTCATAATTATAATAACATATCAGTATATAAGAAATACATATTTTATTACTTTATCATGAAACAACTAAATAATAAGAAGTTGAAGAAGAAAGAAATTGAAAACGATCGGTAATGGATATTACCTCTTTTTGACGCGCCTTTTCTTAACCTCCACTTAAAGAACTAAGGATGGTATTTGAAGAATACCAGGACCTCTAGGATGATACTAGGGAAGTGGAGAAGATATTTTTTCAGGGGTTGGCCGAGCTTGAATGCTCAAATTGGTGTGAGGAGGAGAGGGAGGAGGTTCCCTTTTATAAGGGAGGAGAGGGGCACCTTAGGAAAATCTCAAAATATTATTTTATATTAAGGTCAAATTCGGTTTATAATGGTTCCAATGGGTCTTATTTCAAAGATAAAGTGGGGATGGGTCGAAATCCTCTCATCCAATAGTATTTAGACAAGTTTAGGTTATTATTTTAACCTTATCAATTAGATTTAACTCTAAGTTAAATAATTTAACTTTTACCGTGTCTTTTTGTTTTCTTACACTATATGGTTAATAAACTTACTATATCAAGCCAAACGAACCCCCAAGTTGTTTATTATTAATATATATAATCTTATCTAAGTCATTTGGCCGAACCTTAGATTTTTAGGAATAAAATAACAATTAATAATATAATATTTGTTTTAAAAACTAATTTATGTCAATTTTGACACTATTTGGTACATGATTTTTATGAAATTCATAACAGAATGATAAGTTCTAAACAAGTTACTTAAATAAACACTAACATGTCATATTAACCTAGAAAATTAGTTTAAGTCATAGAAAGTCTCAAATTACATTTATTTTGGCATTTATAACATCAATTATGTCAATATTTCATTAATAAGACAATTACTGCATCATCTTTGTGTCATAATAAATGACAATTATTTAATCCCTAAAAATTCTAAATAAATTCCTATGATTTAGATAATTGTATTATCTTTCTGGAGACTATTCATGTTCTAAGTTTCATGAATTTTATCACTAGATTAAAATTATTATACTTATAATATTTAAGAAAGTGACATGTTGTCACATTCTTTGGTTTTAATAATAATTAAATTATTTTCATTGACCAAATTTAATTAAATGAATCTAATACCACCCTTAGGTTATATGGGTCTACTTTTAGTCATCCAATTGGATTTTGACATTTTTTATGGTAATTTTAAAATATTATATTTACCCTTAATTACACGATTTACCTTTAACTATGGTAAATAAAATTTACCGTAGTTACTATTCATAATTCCCAAAAATAAGAAGTAGCTTATTAACATAATTTAGATCCACTGATTCCAAATATGGAATCCATTTTTCGAAATTCAATACACAAAATTTTCAGAAATTAAATTAAAATTAATCCCGTTGTCGAAAGAAAATGGGTTTTTCTTTAAAACATTGCAAAAGATTGAATTGATTTAACCTACGAATTCAAGGTAAAATCAATGCTAATGACCTAAATTATATTAAATGGTATTAATATATTCTATTTATACTTTAAAACCATTAAATATTATAATTTAACCACATAAGATATTACGATGAAAAAAGTTTTTTTTAATTAAAATATAGCGTGTTTTTACTATTCATTAAAATATGAAAGTTATCGGAAAAATATCAAAACTTTATCTAATGTAAATTTTTATATCCTGATTCATAATAAGAATTTTATTTTGTCAAATTAAACTTATAAAAATGTCAAAAACTATATTTAATGTGGGTGCGCCATCAAAAGGTGGCAAAACTGCATTTTTTGAAAAATACTTATTTTACCCGAAAATTTTATTTTGTTCTTATACCATGTTCTAGAAATGTGTAAGATGAATAATAATGTTATAAAATTCAAAATTTAGTTAACACTATTCATAACAGCTAGTTCATAACAATATTATAATAATATATCGTTGTTTAGTAAAACCCAGTATTGCGTACAACACACACTATCGAGGAAGGTTGCGATTACGTGTAATGCAAGACAAGTCAGGGTTGCGTGTTGTGCAAGAATACTTCGTTGTTTCGTATAATATAATCCAACCATATTTCATTTATACATTAAATAAATATATATATATACTCAATGTTGCATAGAATAACTATTATCAAAATTGTGTGTAACACAATCCAAGAATAGTGTTGCATATACTACAAGCTAATACGGTGTTGCGTATAGCGCAAGGTAATCTTGGTGTAGCACAAAACATTAATGAAATTAAAAGAATATTTTTCATAAAATCTCGGGGTGTTACATTTAAGATGTACTATAAAGAGGGGAGGGCCTTCTCATTGGTTTATGTCACTATGGGGAGGACCTTCACAGTGACTGCCATCATGGAAAGGACTACCATCATATCTTGATGTATGAATACAGGAGAATAATATATACAATTTATACCTTGGGTGGACTATTAGGGAGGAAGACTATAATGGGAGGACATTCTTGATGTTCTATCTTCTAGTCAAGGGTAGGGCTACCTTGACATACCTCATAAGATATTCTCTCGTAATTGATCATTTCTAGCCCACAGAGTAAGCCCATGTGGGTGCTCTGAGGAGGATCATCAGAGCTGCTAGTAGTAACATTGTGGGGAGGACCTTCGCAAATTCTACTACCAATTTCATAATTTTTTAATTCATCAACATGATATTGATCCTCTATTGATAGATGTCTTATGGAATCAAGAACTCCAACTTCTAGCAGAGAAGAATCATGATTTTGCTCTTCATTTTCTAGTTTTTTTTTTGCACATTTTAGTTTTGGGAACTCTCTTTTGGGAAACTGGGGATGCCTTCTATTTATAACAGTATTTATATACGGGTCCCTATTTGGTTGGTTCCTATGATGTGTCCAGGATATTCCAACAAACATCTTGATTATTGACAATGATATATGACAACCCTGGAGTAGCCACAACATTAGACCGGTGTTCCCATGTTAGAATGGGTTTTTGTTCCCGATCTGGTTTTCCTTGTATCGAAGAATATAGTCGTCGAACCTACAGGACTAGAGCATGGATAAAAGTTTGCTCTGGATTAACTGTCGTATTTTTGGGATGAATCACCCTGCCAGGGGGAAACATGATCATGGTACTAACTCCTAGCTTTTTCTACAGATGCGAGGACGTCTTGACAGTTTTGGAGGATATGGTTTGGAATCAATGTTTGATCCTCTGTCAATACAAGGATATAGTGAGATATGTTTTTGGATGGAATGGATATAAATTCTCATTCTGGTGTTGGATCAAGAGTTTGTTCCTGCTCTGATCCTTCATGTGTTGTCAATGGGTACTTGTATTTTTCCTTTTTCAGGGTAGTGGAATGTGTATTCCCTTGAGTTGTAGTCAGGATACGCCATCAACTTTATCTATTTTCCATAGTATTTGACTGGTGGGATTTATAATTTCAGGCAGGAATTTGAGTCTACTCATTTGCTTCTCTATTTTTCTCATGTTAATGATGTGAATATATAGGAATTTGACTCTACCTATATTTACATGCCATCGTATTTGACTGGTTGGAATCATGTTGGAAGGTAGGAATTTGCGTCTACCTATTGATTCCCACTGCATCAGTAGGGAATTAGATATGCCTATAACTTTTTCCCTATCTGCACAGCGCAACCGAAGAGCAATGGTGAGAATTTTTGTTAGCTCATATTTTTCCATCATATATCTATGGTGGGGTTCAGAAGAGGATAGAAATTGTATTTATTCCCATGGTATGCAATCATTTTTGTGTATTGAATCTCTTATTCATTAACTAAGGTAATGACCTAATATTGATTATGGGTTTTCCACCCTCAGTGGGCAAACTGAGGGGCCAGTGTCCATCAATATTCCGTAGATGCCCTCAGCATGAGATCCTATTTATAGTGATGATATTGGGTGGCACGCCACTGGTGGATATTTCCTATCTAAGGATCCCATGATAGGGGTTCCTGTGTAGTTGGGATGATTTCCCTAGTGTTGACTTCATTTGTCTTCGTGAGATAAGGGAGGTACTTGTGGTAACATTTTTGGGATAGGCTCACAAAAAAATTTGAGATGGCCAATGTGATCGTTCTGTGCTGGATTGTTGGCTAAGGATGAAGAGGTGATAGATTATCTATCTCATATTGGATGGATTTCTTTGCAGACTCCACTATGGAAGAGTACCATTTTGGTGTTATTTATTAATCATCACATTTGAAACCCAATTTTAAAGATGATGGGTTGGATAGGGAGTCATGTTATTCATCAGGGACCCATCCACGTGGGTGGTTATTGAGTTGTGTATTTGTTAAAATTGTTGGGATTCCATTGGATTAATTTAGCTATGTGTAATGCCTACAATATATATGAAATATACATACAACAAATACCTATAAAAGTATCTTCTTAATATCACATGCTTAATTGGTGATCTAGCTTGGCCCTCTTCCTTTTGAATGTGAAAGGGGTTTGAGGTGGGGTGACCCACCACTGTGGTTAAGGATTCATGTCAGGTTCACCATTTTTTTTGGCCCGAGGTGCATCGTGACCCTTTTTAGTCGGAGAGATAGTTGGACCATTATTGGGTAGTATATCCTTATTATAATATGAAGGTAGTTCCCCAATTTAGTCGTCACAATAGGTGATTACAGGGGGTTCAATGTTTGTTTAATCATCCCATGTCAGATAAGATGTGCTTGGATGGTCTCAAATGGGTTTATTCATGAATCCAGAAACACCCCAAACCCATTTTATCCATGATTTATAGACATTATTTCAAAAGTTAGGTGTTTGTTGAATGATTTAGCCAATGACACTTAAGGACTCCCTTGGTCGAGAGGATGGGAGTTCGGGCTCATCACACCATTTTGGAGAAATTATTTCCAATTCTAGGACTCTTATAGATTTAATAAAAGTTCATATGTTTTTGAAGCCTTGATTCATTTCCAAGCATGTGTAGGCATACTAACCCTAGGTCGCAAGATCAATCATAAATAATCATGGGTTCAGATTCATTTGTATTTATCTGAGGTTATTTATCAATGTTACCCTTTTATATAAACATTAATGATTTTCTGGTCTTTTATCAAGAAAATGATGATTTAAGATATGTGATGAGGTTCTCTGGATTTTATCATCATCCATGGGGGACATAGATCATTTCAATATCAAGATCAAACACAAAAGATGGGCTTCCTATGTATCCTCGTGAGAGGAATTAGTTTCCACATAGTTCTGTGCCACATTACTGGACACATCACCTTTTAAGGTCATGTGAAAGGACCCATCCATGTAATTTAATGTCATGTGGTGGGAAAATCTAGGCGGAATATTCCTAGTATAAATTTTGTGTGGGACTTATGCAGAGGAAGCCCAAGATTCTCAGAATAGGCATAAGCTCTAGGGAGGATATGATGCTACTGGGGACATAGAACAAAGAATAGTAGGGTGATATGGGTAATGATTTTCGAACATGAGGAGGATTCCTACATATCCAAATTAGTTGTAAATCAAAATCCCCATTACTCAGTTTGGGTTTGGAAATACCCCTTTGAGGTGACCAATTTGTGGGGGCATGATTGGGGTTTATACATGGGAGCTTCCCATTTGAGAGAAACAAGTCAAGGCTTGGTCCTAAAGAGGATTCCCTACTGAGTCCAGGGGAATTTTATTGGGAGTGAACTCTAAGGATAACGTCCATTGAGGTTTGGCCTTATCTAGGTGTCCTACATCTCCTGGTCAGAGTAGGAATCATGTTTCTCATAGTTTATTGAATTTGTGGATTACACCTTCTAGGAGGCCCATAATTTGGGGTAATGTGGATGTTAGGACCTCCACCAGCTTCCAAGCTTATGTGAGTCAAGCATGGTGTGAGAAATAAGAAAAGGCAGTGGATCCAAAGATCACATATCCCACATCAACTGTTGATAAATGGTACTATAGCCTAGAGATAGAGATAGAGATGGGTATTTGAACGTGACAATATCCCTCCTTTTTCTCATACCTTGTATTTTCATATTAACCTATTTAGGTACTCCCTAGGTAGAGGAAGATAGGAGCACTGATGCAACCTCCAATAATAAAATCTTGGGGATTACATCGGTGGGAGTGAATTGAAATTGGTTAATGGAAAGGGGGAAGAATGTTTCTTCTTATCAAGGGGAATATAAAGAATGATTTCCCTCTAAAATTACTATCCCTCATCAAAGAGAAAGGCCAGGGATGACCCTTGATCCCTAGAATGGGGAGGTTTATGTTAGTATCCCAAGTTTGGACCTCAGGTTACCATGGGAATTGAATCTTATAGACATTATGGGGGTCTGCAGCGTTGTGGGATTACCCACATGACTCCGATTACCATGGGTATAGAAACAAAAAAGGGTGTGCTGACACACTCTGTGGTTTTATCATATGGGTCTGGTAGCTTGGGAAGACGCTTTTGCCTAATTTAATAGTGTTGGTTTTTAGAGGGACTACAAACGAGGTGATAGAATCCCATGGAGATATCACCCAGCTAGTGGACGACTTAGTCAATAGATGCCAATGGGTTTGTGGTTTGCGGTGGGGAAAATCACCACCTCAATCCAACGGACGACTGCATCCCATTTATGGGGCACAACTGTTTTTGCCTCATCCACACACCATTGAGTTCGTGAGGTTAGAATCTATTGGTGAGTTCATCCACCTACATTTCACCAATGATGTGGTTAACATTAATGAAATTTTTGTCTTTATTATGTATAATACTCGGTTCATGGGTGATGCCTCCCGTAAACCATTCGTGGTATTCTGTACGCGGACAGATTATTATCCTCGGTGAAATTGGGATTCTTAAAAAAATATTTATCTAAATCCTTCATCCAGTATGTTTTGTTTCCATTTCCATAATTATGGGTGTATTTAATTTCTTTTTTAAATGTTATTGGGATCCTTCAATACACTATATGAAATAAATTATGTGCATAACAATACAATATGCCTCAATGAAAGAAAATTTAGACGAGGTCCCTTACCTCATTATTTCTTCTAGTTGAACATGATTTAAAATTAATTATAGTGGTTTTAAACTTGTTTTTAACTTATTATGGAACCATATTAAAGTTTATAATATCATATATGAAACTTTAATAATATTTAATCACTCATTCATTAATAATCATCCATTATTTTCATTATTTTGGGTGTTAATTGCCTTGTTTTCTCTTCCATGCTTTATCATGAATGTTCTAGTTCTTGTGAATATTATGTAGTTTCTCCATATCCAGAATTATAATTATGACATAAATATAATATTTATACATAAATTATACTTTTAATACCAATCCTTAAAGTTGGTTTTGAGAAATGAAGTATGTTATGATCATGGGGATGGTCGGTCATACGTATGCACGTGTAATGTTTCAGTTTTTCAAAGATAATTATGGAATAAAGGTAAGTAATATTTTATCTCTCCATCATGATAATTATATAATATTGTTTACCTAAATATACTTATAAAAATTATCCATGTAGTTTGGTGATGAATAGATAGAGTCACAATGATTTCTGAAGGTGTTAGTCCATACGTACATGAAAGATGTTATCATCATTAAGTGAGTGAAAAGGTAAGAAATAAAATTATATATATTATCTTTTGATAATGTTAAATATGTTATTAATATCATAATTATTTCATGTAAATAAATTATATTCATTATATTTATCCTTATGACCTTTCATGTAAAGCATTAGTAAAAAAACAAATCGCATCGCTTCGTGAGGTAGTAGCCCACCGTACACGCGAGTGACGTTATTGTATCCCCTATGTAATGGAACACAAAAGGGAATATTTTATATAATTTATACATTAGTATAATTATGTTATAAATATATTGTATATTATTTATATTCATCATCATATCCAACCATGATATGTGGTAATGTAAAAAAGAATGACATCGGTTCGTGAGGCAGTAGTCCCCCTTACACACTAAAAATGATATTATAGCCCATTTTATGGAAGTGGGTTTGATTTTAGGTCATTAATAAAACATAAAAAACAAATTATATTTAATAAAATTATTTTATTATATAATAATGGTTAAATAATAATTGGAGAAGGTGGAGGAAGAAATAAAAAATAATCTTTGAGTAATGTTACCTCTTCTTCGGGTAACCTCCTTAAGTATGCACAAAAAAGCCTTTCAAGATTAGATTTATGTCCAAAATAAGTATTATAGGGAAATGGTACTGAATTTTTGAAGTTATTTGGGAAGTTCTTGGATAAAATAAAAGGGTTTAAAGGTGTGAATAAGAGATAATATGGGGTGGCCTTTTATAAGAGAGGTTAGTGGCGCACTTATAATTTTTTGAAGGAAAATGGTGTGCCCATGTTTTTTTCATGAAAATATTATCCAAAATGGATTATTATAGATAGTTATACATTTTAATGTTTACCAATTTAAATAAAATATATTTCATAAAAAATAGATCAGTTTAACCCTTATCGTTTTAGTTCACCCCTGGTAAATCCATTTTACCTTATATTTGGTAAATGATTTTTTTTATTTTTACTATTCATTAATTCAAAAAATTATGTTGAAATTATAATAAAAAATAAATTATGATGAATAAAAATATAGATTCTATTTTAGAAAATTTCATTCACATAATTGGAAATAATTAATTTAATATTAATCCACCAAATGCGATGAGAAAGTGGGTTTTCGTAGAGAAAATGTTCAAAAGTTGACAATGTTTTTACATCAAAATTAAATATAAAAATGATTATAATTAACTAAATTTTATCTATAGATATATAATTGATCTAATGTTACATTAAAACAAAATTAAACTTTAATGGAAATTTATAAGTAATTTAAATAAAATTGAAATTTTCAATTAAAATTTAGTATTTTCCATTACTCATCAAAAAATGAAACATTTTCGTAAAACTATAAAATAATCACAATAATGTAATTTTTATATTGTTATTAATAAATTTAAGTTCATTTTATAGAAGAATATTTTTAAAAGTGGTCTATTTAATTTTAAATTATGAGTGCAATGTGCAATTAAAGAGTATTTCTGAAGAAATATTATTTTTCTGAAACATTTCTTTCTCCATTAAATGATAATTATTTTATTTCTAATCAATAAATAAACCTTGAATTTTTTTACTTGTTTAAATAATATAATTTTAATAATTTGGTTATTATAATTCATACCAGACAATTTAATGGCTAGGTTATAATTTTATACTATATTACAGTTCATTTTGAATCACGGTTGTGTGTTCCTCAATCTATCGAAGAGATCAAATATAAAGAAATATAATTTGTGTTTTTTTCAAGTGTTCTATTGCATGATTCATATGTTATTTAATAAAATTTTATGATTTTATAATTTCAGGATTTTACGATCTCTCTCTAAATTTGATAGGGGTTAGGTATTGAGTACGATCATTTTCATCTGAACTACTATAAGAATATTGTTTTATTTGTATTTTTAATTATACTAGATTACTTATTACCTTTTATAATTGTTCATTTAAAATTTTCAGCCACTCATGAACACTCATCCATTCTCACATTGAGAGCTAAAAAATGGTATCAAAGTGTTTCCACAAGATTTTGCATATTTATATTATGATTTTAAGAATTAAATCCAGACATAAATAGTCATGGGAGAAAATCAATTTGAAAATGGAAGGAATGAATGAAAATGATGAATGGACACCTCAAATACCCACATTATTTTAAGTAACATGTTATTTTTATTAGAATCATCACATGTAATCTTTTCCTAATCCACTATACATTGATAATTTGAATATTATTTCATAACCATAAAAAGAAAAAAATATTAACCAAGAATTATTTACTAGTAATGATTCTTTTTGATAGGTTTTAAATTATAAGGTAACTAATCTTTTATATTGTGTAATATGTAAAAAATGATTACAACTATATCTCTACATTAAAAAATCTCACAAAATGTGGAATATTTTGATGATTATGCATTTTTTTAGATAATCCTAAAAATATAATTGTGGATGTTAAGAGCATTGTATCATGAGTTTAAAAAAAGAGAAGTTTATATTTTTAATCAAAATATTCATTGATTTAAAAGTATTTTGAATATTATAATAATATTAGGAAAACATATATATAATACAATTCTAGTTGAAAAAGTTTAAAATTATTTGCTTAATAAATGGAAGGATAAAAGGTATTCATTGATGAAAGTAAAAATATTAAAGAATATTCATTAGATGAGATTATTGAATCATTACATGAATATGAATCAGAACTAAAAAATATTTCTCAAGGGGAAAATTCAAAAAACAAAGGTATTTTCCTTAAATAAATATTCATTTTACCAATTACTCATTTTATTCTGAATTACCAAGTAGTGATAAATACAATTATAATCAGTTTCTCAATGGAGAACAAAGAAAGGATACTCAAAAAGAAGAATAATGAATTTCCCTTGGAATAAAGAAGTCATCAAAGGTGATAGTGATAATAAATTTTTATGTTATGAATGTTGAGAAAGGGGGAATATAAAACCAAACTATCTAAGACCCAAGAAAAATATGAAAAATAAAAAAATAGAAAAAAAAATGAAATTTAATTTAAGATGGTTATAGTTACACTTTGAATTCAGATATGAATATTGAATTTTCTTCTAGAAAAGAATCATCAAGAACATGATAAAAGTATACATTAAACCAATTAAGTCAATATAATTGTTATTCCTCTTATGTATTTTATTATAATCCTTAAAAGTATTATTTTTATTAATGGATTTGTATATTCAATCATAAGGTCTACAAGATTACAATATTATTCAAGAATATTAAGAATAAACCTAGTGAATATCATTCTGAAAATAAGAAACTAAGAAATAATTTTCAATCTGAAATGGAAGATTATGTACTAATCTTGAAGGTGTTCAAAAAAAAATATTAAACATTAGGATTATTTTTCTAAACTTTATGAATCTCATATAATTAAATTTGATTTTTTTAGGTGAAACTGGTAAACATAGAATTAAAATTGGACGGTCGATGCAGAATTTACCCTCTTTTTTCAATAGAGAAAATTTTTAGAATAAATAATGAGTTTAAGTTAGAAACAAATGAATAAAAAGAATATTTATTATGATAAATGTTTACCCAAAATATTTGATTCATTTATTGATAAAGGTTCCTATATAAGTTAATCAATTATTAAATTTTTTAAATGTAAAATGAATGACCTTTATGAAAATGAATGTTCCTTAATATTTCAATAGTCAATTGATGTCACTAATGATTTTGTTTCTAAATAATTTCCTTATTCATTACCTATGAAAATTATTTTCAATTCAATATGGCTTCCAAAAAATCATATACTCGTCTTATGGGACCCAAGTTTTTGTGGCTACTAAGGGATTATTGAATCTTTTTTTAGAAACTTTTCTTTGAATCTTATAAAAGGATGTGTGATACATGGATAACAGGTATTAATGAAATATTACTGGATATTTCTATAAATTAACATATTTTAATAAGTGTGATAGTGGTTTTATTACCTTTGGTGATAACTCCAAATGTATTGTAAAATATTGTAGAGAAATTATATAATCATGTTCGGTTGTTATTTAAAAATCTTTATTTATTGAAGGATTAATACATAACTAAACAATTATTTTACAATGCTTTTATTATAATATGAATGTGAAATTTAAAAATAGAAAATTTATTTCATTTCATTATGAATTTTTTTTGAAGAAAAATTAAAATATTGATTCAATTAATTTTTTAGAGTTGTATGAACCAAATGTTTAAGGTTTCAATGATGCACAATCTGTAAATTTTTTTTTAGAATTTAATATTAGAAAATTAATATTTTTGTTTGTTATAAAATCATTACCAAAATGAAAAAGGTGTTAGACCTACCTAAGTGGAAACTGAATAAAACCAATTTTTGTGATTCATGATTAATAATCATAGAAGCATAATGTTTCATTTAAATCTTTTTATGAGTTATGAACCTATAGAATCCTTAAATATATAGTTTTGTAAATATTTATTTCCATGAAAATTTCTGGTCTTATAGTAAAAATTTTTGTGTTTGTTATTGTTGATGACTATAGATGTTTTATGTTGACATAATTTTTTGCAAATAAATTTAACACTATGTATAAAATTATTACCTTAATTAAAGTAGTTCCCAGTGAAAAAAGATATCAACTTTTATCAACAAGATTTGACAGAGGTTTTTAGTTTTCAATTCATGTATTTGATAAATTATATGAATATAATGAGAATAATCATGAATTTCATCTCCTAGGACCCCAAAAAAGTTTAGTATAATCAAAAAACAAGACATTACACTAGTTGGAAATGATAATGATAAAATGGTATTATTTTTCAAAATATTTATTGGTTTAATATATTAACTCATGTTTTCTTGTTTTTAATAGAATTTTTCATTGACCATTCTTAATGAAAATACCTTATAGAATCATTTAAGGAATAAAGTCTTGAATTGGTTAACTTATTGTGTTTTGGTGTGAATTTCTCATTCTTAATACTAAAGATTCACTAGTAAAAAACCAATTATAATTATGAAGAATGAATTTTTAGAGTATATTCTAATTCCAGTAATGAATATGAATTTAATTAAAAATGAATATTAGTGGTTATAGAATATATTCACGTTAAATAAGATTAAAATATTTTAAAGGAAATTAAAGATTATTTAGAATAGTTTTCAGAATAGTTAAGAGAATTTAACATTGGTGGAACACAAAATTTAGAATTGGATGTATCAATTGGGTTGAAGAATATTTCTTGTCAAAAAATATTAAAATTAAATAATTATCAAGTAGTTAAATATGTTGTTTATGAAATTACTAGTGGTGTTAAAACTATAAATTAGTTAAGAAATATCATTGATTTTCATGCTTTTATTTCTGATTTTCTACCTCAAAATGTGGATGAAGCACTATCTAATTCACAATAGATTATGTAAATTCTTAAAGAATAAAAAAAATATGAATAAAAAATGTACCTTATTAGAACCACCCAATGATAAAGATAATATTGGACCCAAATGGATGTTTACTATTATGTAATTTGAATCAAGAAAAATAATTAGAAACAAATATGGATTTACAGAATAACGTCATAATCAAGAAGAATGAATTTATTTTTAGGAATCATTTTTCTTGGATTCTATATTAGAATATATAATAAATCTATATTTATATTCATCTCATATTTGAATAAAAAACATTCGAATAGATTCCAAAAATTAATTTTATGATTGGTATATTCTTGAAAATTTTTTTATAAACATGCCACTAGTTTAAAAATGAAACTATAAATTACCATGTTTTGAAACATTAAAACCTATTTATGTTTTGAAATTAGATCATCAAGCTTGGTATGAAAGGTTATCATAGATTCTGTTGAATAATGGTTTTGAAAATTAAAATTTTGATCTAACTATATGTACTAAAAGAGGTTCAATAAATTGTTTTACAGTTCAAATATATGTTGTTGATATTATATTTACATCATTATGTCATTTTATTTATAAAGGATTTTTAATTTTTTTTTCTTCATAGTTTTTTATGAGTCTTATGGGTAATTTATGTTATTTTCTTAATTGACAATATAATAAATAAAAGATGATATATTTATTAACCTATTGAAATATTTCAATGAATTTGTTTAATGGTTTGGTCTTAATAGTTATAAAAGTTCAATTTTTTTAAGGATTACTTCCTGTAATCTTGATTATGATGATGATGGAAACTTTTTTATAGTAAAATTTTTAGATCTATGATAGATAGCTTAATTAATTTTAGAACATCTAGGACATATTTTATGTTTTTAGTATATATATATTCTAAATTAACTCTAATCCCAAATAAATACATTTAATAGAAATTAAAAGTAAAATTAATTATGTTAAAGGATCTATGAATCATTGCTTATGTTTTCTTACATAAACCTGATTTGAAATAACTAATGTTTCAAATTTTTATATTGGTAGTAATAGAATCTAAATAAAAAGATAAACTATTATGTGTCACTTCCTTGAAAAATGATTAGTTTCACTGATTTCTAAGAAACAAAATCCAATGTATTTATCAATTTTTGAGAGTGAGTATGTTTCTATAGTTTCTTGTTGACCCAATAATTTATTTATTATATAAAAACATTTTTATTTTGGTTTTATTTTTGAATATATCTCAATTTATTGTTATAATATTTTACTAATTTCTATCTCTAAAAAGCATTTTCATCACCCTAGGACTAAACACATTGTGCACATGAGTAATTTTATTTTAAATCATGTTAAAGAATGAAATTTAATTTTGGACTATATTTATATATAAGATAAGTATGCTAAAATTTTTACTACACCCCTATATTAAGTTAAGAAAGAAAATTTTAAATTTGAACCTTGTACAATTGAAATTTAACTTGAGAAACTATATTTTAAGGATAGTTCAATTATCCAATGAGCTCGTACCTGAGAGGTAAGGGATCCTACTTGGAATACAAGAGAACCAAGTGAATGTAAATTTCTAGGGTACTATAGTAGTTATTTTAGCTGTAATATAGGTATTGTTTGGTACTTTAGCATCGAAAAATATTCCTCTAATATGGGACTTTGGGACACCAGTTTTGGAAATGGGTCTCAGAGCCTTCTGGTCATCAAAGGCCTTCAGGCCACTGGGCCTTTGGGACCTCAAAGACCATCAGGCCATCCACCAAGTCCTATGGGCCATAGGGCCATTAGGACATAGGGAATTCGATGATTTTCATAAATTCTACATAAGGGAAGGCCCCATAAGATGATTAAGAGTAGGTAGCATCCACTAGATAAGAACTAACTAGATTAGTAGAACAAGAGGGTATAGAAAAATCTATCAGAACCAGGTCCTAAGAAACTTTTAATTGGGGACATGATAGCTGAACAACCATGAAAAGTGGGGAGATAAAAGCCTTAAATATTGATGATGATAGGGAGGGGATGTTCAATGGTTCATGGTCTAGGATTCGGGTCTTGTATTAGACCTTGTGCATTTGGACCTTCGGGTCATGTAATAGGCCTCCTTCCATTGGGCCTACATGCCATGTAAGGGATTCCCCTCAACCCTTAAAAGAGGGATTATCGAAAATAAATAAAAATATAAGGCCTTCAGGACATTCAGGAAAGGATGGATAAATTATAATTCTGGTCTCTTTATTTAATTAAGTTTACTCATTTTTATATATGTATGTTCATCTCTTATATTATTTAGATCATGAGAATCCACTTAAAAATATTGTTAATACTTTATTCATTAATATCATACAATTCCTTTAATATATTGAAATATTTTCATGGATCCTTTAGGATTCTAATGTTATTATTAGGAATTAGTTTGAACTACTATATATGATTAGAAATTCATGAATTTATCATGAAATTATATATTTCTAAGTCATTATTATAAGGGTTAGTTTCTTTCTTAATAATAATTTAAAGGGATTATTCAATGTTTGATGTTTACATTGGAAGGGTTAGTTTCTTTCCCAATAATACTTATTTATCATAGGGTTAGCATAATTAAACATAAATTGATGGTATATTTTAGACGTAAGTATTTCTTAAATCATTTTGTTCCATTTCAAAAAAGGAATAAATTTGAGTATTTTATTGTAATTATGAAAATGGGGGAGAAGATTGAAGTGTTCATAACAATTTTTTATTTAATTTTTTATAATTAAAATAATTATTTACTGTATGATTATAATTTCTCATAATATTTATTTTAGTCATTTATTCCCTCTAATATAGGTAAAATTGATTTTTAATATTTTTTACTATTATAATAACTATTTTTTGTTATGTATTTGATGAACTATTTGTGTAGAAAAATTCATCTCTGTATTTTTTACTGTCACAAGTATGATATTTATTTGTTTTATAAAATATTTCAAAATCAGGACGTGGCTGTCAGGAAGGAATTAAAAGCAACCACCTAACCATATTCATTAACTATATGACCATATGCATCAACTGTATGCCCAAATGTATCAAACACGTGAACAATAGTTAAGAAACTGTAAGAGATAGAGTCGAAAAAATTCTACCTGTTGAGCTGACCGTATGAAGAAACTCAATCGACCACATGATAATGAACCATCGATAAGAAATTTAGTTACAATATTTATAAATTTTGATCCAAACTCCTAAAGAAACCTGATTGAATATAAGGTAATCATCCAAATATATCATAAAATCTCCCAAAAGTCATAAACTGACTATTCCATTCCAAGTGATTATATAATGAAATCGTTGTCGACTGTGTGATATTTTTTTATCAATTTTAAGGTAATTATTTCTATGTTTTTAATCAACCCCACAATGATTTTGAACTAACCAAGCTAAATATGAACAATGGCATGTTGTAAATGCGATCAATTGTATGTTTTAAATCTGATTGACCACATGTAGTAAATATGTTCTATTATATGATAATATCTATTGACCAAAAATTGAATCTGGTCAACTACTTGAGGAAAATATTGACTTACTGCCAAGAGGGAGTTACCAAGAGCTTGGACCACCACAAGTCACAACATTAAGGGGTTAATTTCTATGATTCATTGATTTTCTTTCTTTTTATATTTAATACATTTAAATTTAGTGTATGTTTGTGTTAACAGATTTTATTGATCTAACAATTTCATAAATACTTACTATTTATTTTGATTTTAATTAATTTTATTTGGAATAATTATATATAGTAATAAATATTTATCACATGGGATAAAAACTCACATCATTTTCATTGATGAACACCCTTTTTAAATTCTAATTTTTTAGAATTTGAATGGACTTCATTTCATTCCTTTTGGGAGTATTACAAGGAACTATAATGGCATTTATTATGGTTGTTTAGTTACATTTTAATTATAGTAACATTTCACACAATAAAAAATGTTTAAAATTATATAGATTAATGAAATGAAGCATATAGAGATATTATTCACGCACAATTAGTGATGTATATACACATTTTTCTTTAGGAAGGATGTAATACAATATATTTTTTATTTTAAATTTGATATACAAAAAAGAACTCTATATATTGAGTTTCAAAAAATTATTCATGTAATGAGGTTACAGGTATTATTGAATTATATTTTGTGATTATCCATGATAATCAATTTATTCTCCCTGGTGAACTTAGAAACTTTGATCCATTATTACTAGAGAAAACCTTGCCTCCATGACACTCAAATCCATTCTTGCGCATCTGGTTTTTATGGTTATAATATATTCTTATTTTATTTTTGCTTGATAATTTCTAGGTAATAGACACATAAATGTTAGGATTCATGTTATACAACACTATAAAATGGTAATTTATAGTTTGAGCCTGAAGGTGTGAAAACATTATGGTAATAGGGTTGTGACTTTATCTGAGAAAAATACATTAATGGGTTATAACTCCATGTGAGAAAATATTATCTGTTTGTTTTTCCTCCAGGGATTTAAAAAAATAACGGGATATAAATTCCTTCAAAATTAAATTATTCCATATATAGTATTTTCTCACCCTATATTTTATGGGGTGAAGAGTGTAATAGGATCATTTAGATATAAACTAATATAACTTTATTTTATTAATTTGACTTTTTATTTCAACTATATTAATTATAATATTTGATAATACATCATTTATAGTTTTTAAATAGGTAAAATCACCCCCAAGACCATTTATCCATTCTCATATTGGGACCTTACAGCAGCTTCGACTACTTCTGCATTAGCGGAAAGGAGAAGAACCGGATATCTACTTAATGTTCTCTATCACATAGAATACATGTGATAACATAATAAGATATTGTTTTAATTTCATAATCTTAAAGATTATGTACTGGTAGAAAGTAGAGCCATAACCCCCATCCTCATTTCTTCTTATTTATCTCCATCTTTATATATTCATGGGATTTTATGAATATTAATTCCATAAATATATATGAAAATATTATTGCACTGTATTTCTCAAAAAACCAATAACTATATGATTTATTGTAGGTATTTCACTTTACCAAATTTCTATGATCATTTTGGTTTATAGTTTTAGTAATTATAGAAACTATTACATAAATAGAAATCATTGTCACATAGTTTACACTTTTTACATAGGAAAAGGTTCCTATGTTTACTCTCTAGTTTCATTTCATGTACGATTTTCACCATTCTTAATGTGGCTATATTGAAATTTCTCATAACACACTATTCTTTTATATTATAGTTTTCTCTTTAAATAAATTTCTTTTGTTAGATAGCTTGATTTTCATAAAACCCCAAGTCTAAATCAATCATGATATAGTAACTATTTATAACATAGCCCTTGAATTCAAAATTATGAATTCGAATAAATAAATTATTTAAAATTTTAACAAATGTTTTAAATAATGAAAATTTATTGACTAATTCATAATAAATAGGTACTAAAATTTTAATGTATCCATTTTATGTTACACAGATTTGTTTTCTTTAGAAGTGGTTTTAAATTTTTTTTACATGAAAGTTATAATTAGGTTTTATTTTTTATTAATTTTTTTAAATAAATTTCTATTATTTTTTAAATAATAATTTCAATATTTTCTTAGGGTAAATTTTTAGAATTTTTTTTAAAACAAATTTCCTTGAATTGTGTAAACTACTAATTTCTGTAAAAAAATTCATTTATTTTCATGTTAAAGTACCATTATATTTTGAATTTGATTATAATATAAAATAAATTTAATTTATTTATAAATCATATAATTAATTATATAGTAATCATCAGTATACATGCTTTTGGTATAAAGTAATTTTTTTGCCTTAAAGCACATTTTTCTAAAAAATATTTTTATGAGCATAATTCTTTTATGTTTATAAATTATATAATTTCCAAGTAATTAATTATATTAATTAATTTTATTTATTATATATCAAATAATATATTTTAAAGGTATTTTTTTGTTTTTTATAAATAAATTAATGGAATTAAATTATCATTTCAACTTCGAAATGCATTTTTCTGAAGTAGGATTTCAATGAGGATTACGTGATTATTTAAAATTAAATTTCTAAACATATAGAAACTGAATATTATAAATTTGATTCAATATTTTAATAATAATAATTATTTTAATTTAATACGTTCAACTTAATTTATGATCACAATGAATAGTAAAAACAACAACATTATGTTACCACTGTTAATGTTAAAATGGGTTTACCGGGGGATAAACAAAGGGATGAGGGTAATAATTGCACCCAAAATTGTTTTGTTCTTGTTGGATGAAGATATTTCAACTTAATATTATCCTAAATTATATTTCATGGAATTTTGGGGCCACATTAACATTTACCTTATATCATTGAAAATGTTTAAGAAATTTAATGTGTGTCCCTTTCATCATTTCTAAATGGTCATCTCTTATCCTCAATTATTCAAAAAAAATTATCCTTCTATAATGGAAAATAAAAACTCCAAAAACACTCTATAATAATTAACTTCATCCAAAATCTTGTTTTATTATTATAAGACTTGTATTTTAGGGATTAATGTGTAAACAAAAAGAGGTATCTCAATGAAGTGGTATAAATATTAACCAAGCTCATTCAATATTATTTCTTCTTACACCTTATCAAAAACCATTATATCCTTTAAAAAAAGATGAATCGTGTATAATAAATATATGATTATTTTATTATGATGATGGTATATCCATTTTCCACCCTTTCTCTATCAAATGGTAAATAAAAATACCGGTCATGCATACATGTGGACTACCACCACCACATAGAAATACGATTCATTTCTCATCACCATCATTAATAAGTGTTTATAATAATGGATTAAATATTTATAGATTATATTTATAATATAATTATACTTCTATAATTATAATATCTTATCTACCTTCTTACCTTCTAATATATTGGTAAATGATAAGGTCGATGGTGCATAGTTGTGGGCTACCACTTCCATGAAGTGATGTGATATGTTTTTCATTTCCACATTAGTTGGATAGTAAAAATGATATATTTAATGAAATATTATTATATTTAAAATATAATAATGATTTTATAAATTTTAATTATCATTTACATTTCTTTCATTCCATCCATCGATAATTAGAAACACCACATGTGTGTACGTATAGATTACCATCTTAGCCAAGTGAGGTAATACACTTTTCATCACCACATATTATGAATAGTTATAACAATGTATATAATTAAAATATATGATATTTATTTAATAAATAAGATTATGTGTCAGTATTCATCTTGATAAATTTCTGTGGATCATAATTTTTAAAAAAAAACATACATGAAAAACAATGGAGTTGACAGCTAAAATGTAGAATTTAATAGAGAATTATCAATAAAAGGGTATTGAAATGATGTTAGTGTATTATATATGATATTATATGTATAAATATGATTATATTATATAATTATAATAAATATAAAAAAAAATATAGGATTTTAGGGTGTTTAGAAATCAAGTTGGATATAAGGTAAGGGTTCTTTTCCTCACTTTTTTTATTGAGATATGTCCGTTGTTAGGAACAAAATTTTTGATTATGAAGTGTATATACTAACCCAATGAAAATTAATATATTATTTCCTTATTAATTCATTGTATTTAAATTTTAAATTCTAATTATTTAATCTTTTTATATTTTATTCAAATTTTACCATTGTGGTAAGGGTTTACCATCTCAAATTGTCATCTTTGGGACATATGTTATGTTACGCGTGTATCTTATTTTATGAAGTTTATTATAAGACCCCATATTTTATTTTTATTATGGAACCTTTTTCAGTTTTATTCTTTATATTTAACATAATGTAAAGTTAGAATGAGGTTATGGAGAAAATGAAGGTGTTCAGGGCATGTTCACAGCCTGGAGCCCCTGCTTTTGTGGGAAACAACATGGAAAAACTGTTACAAGAAATCATATAACCCAGTTTCTATAGTTTGAAAATAAATATAGGGTATTTTAGATATAAGTAGAGGGAAGCATGGTTTTAATTATCTATGTATCACATACTACATGGTTGTGTGAGTTTTTCAGGTCCTTTTGCGATGGTGTTTTTACAAGCTGTGGACAATTAGTCTAATTGGCACCTAGCCTATGAGAGGGGTATCTTTGGATAGACATGGGAGCAAGAATCATGCACGGTTTCAAAAACCATGATTCAAAACTTTGTGAATCTTTAATTTTTGAGTAAAAAGACCACTTTTTTCATCTATATTTATAACTCACACCTCCCTTTCTTTTCTCTTGTATGCACACTGAATCCCTCTACCTTATTAGATATCCTGCACACATAGCTAGTCCTTAATGTTTTTTCATCATGTGGCTTCTAATTTTTGTGTCTTCTATCTCACTGTATATCAACTGGTAATATATCATTTCCTTTATCTCTTTCTTCGTATATCTTCTCATTGATTGAGTTATTTTGGGGCAGGATAATATTACCTATTTTCTAAGGATTCTTCAATTATTCTGTTTTTCAGATTTAGGCATAACCAAGGGATTATACTAGATTAAAGTTATACTATAGGAATAATTTTCTTTTTTTATAACTTTTACCTAAGGTGTCATCATATATTCTCTCATTGTGTTTTGGGCTAAAACATCCATGTGTTTCTCTTAAATTGAATGAAATGTTTTAAATAAATGATTATGCTTAAACTTTTAATCCCTTGTAGCACTAAAATTTGTTAGAGGTTGTCAAACTCATCTCGAGCTATCCATGATGTCGGTTCATTTTCTACCGTATGTTAAATCCACCCTTTGGTTTTGTGTTCTCATCATCTCCTAGTGGGAACATGACTTGAATTAAAGTAGTTAGTTCGAGATGTACATGATATAGTGACCCAGGATTAACATACATGGATATTACATCATTTTATATGAATATTCAATACATTATTAAAATTCACTCCTGAGGAATTTAATTGTTTAGTGTCTTTGGAAATATGGAAAAAATATCTTCTATTTTAGTGAAATATATAAAATATCTCCCATAAAGATCTCCACCTTCAGTACTTCTACTTAAAACCAATCTTCATAACCTGGGTAATGGAAACAAATGAAAGGGGTGGGATCATATTATTAGTAAGGTTAAATAAAGGAAATGTATAAGCCTAACATGAACAAAATTGTATGGATCTTGAGTATAATATTTGAAGATCATACCCCATATATTAAAGATCATAATAAATATTAACAGTTCATATAACATGGATTAGAAGAGAATAAATAGTGTAATTCATGAAATTCTGGTAGAGTAATAAGACACAAAATTTGTTGCATGCACATATTTTTATAAAATTATGTAGATGTATAAGTAGAAGCAGGTTAACTCATTATGTTAAGGAGATGAAATCAGGCCCCACATTAACATACAGACATGCAACCAGGTCAATGCATAACATTGTGAATGTGTAATCAGGTTCACACATAACCTTATAGACATGAAATCATGTCCAAGATTAATATTGTGAAAATGTACTCAAGTTCACCAATAACATTTTGAACATGTAATTAGGTTCACAGATAACCTTATGGACATGAAACCAGGTCCATGCATAACATTATGAACATGTAATATGGTTTACTCATTACATTTTGAATATATAATCTAGGTTACTCAAAAACATATGGACTTGTAAACAAGACCATTCATAACATTTTGAACATGTAATCAGTTTCATGCATAACATTGTGAACATGAATTATGGTTCACACATACCATACATACTCATGAGTCATCCATCATTACCCAATACATTGAAGAGAGATATAGATCCAACCTAATACATAAAAAAATATTACATATGAGGGCTACAATATTATGAAAAATAATCATATCATATCCCATGAAATAATATAAGCATCATTAACATTTAATCTTTTCATTTCCTATGGAAAATTTATAGCTCTCATAACCACCACCCGTGAAAATAAGCAAGTTTCAAAAGCATATCACATGTGAAAGAGAAACGGGTTTCATAAAAATCATTTCATCAAAACATTAACCATTCATACAAAAAATATGAATGTAATCATTGAATTGTTTTCCCAAAAAGGTATGAGTAACACCCACAAATGTCATCTTATATAGGAAATAATTTTGAAATATCTCTTAAAAATGCTTCCTGAGGAAAATATCATTTCTTCTTTGAAAAATTAAATTCTTAAAACATAAATCCATTTGAAATCCATTTTAAAACTATTTCATTAAAATAAAATTTTAAACATATAAATATATATTTGAAATTATTTTGGAATCCTTTTTCTTTTAAAACATATAAATAATTCTTGAAAACTTTTAAAAAAATTCTTAAAAATATTTCTTGAAAAACTTTTTTCTATGAAAATAGCATTGAAATATTTTAAAATATTCTTTTAAAATATTAAAATAATTAAAATAATTTTCCCTTGATTTTTTTTCAAGTATCTTTTGAAAAAAACATTTTTGAAAACATGGTTTTCGAAATAAAATAGATTTATGGCTAAATAGCGAAATACATTCATATTTTATTTAAAACATTTTATTAATTATAATAAGTTACAAAGAGTGTGGAATTGGTAATAATACATTTATATATCTTTAATTAACATATGATAAGGAAAATAATGAGTGTTGATGATAGATGATCATAATATTTTATCAAAGATGCATAATTGTAAACAATCTCAAGAAGTGATGGGACTGTTTCAAAAAATATATTATCAGTTGGAAACTTGGGATAATACTCTACATGTAAAAAAAGTAAATTAAATGAAATTAAAATATCATTAAAATAATTATATTCATGATATAACATGTAAAATTGAATTATATAAATTTCTAAATAGATGTGAAGTTCATTACAAAACATGAGTCTCAAAGAAGGAAAATTGAGACAAAACTATTTTACTAATTTGGAAACTTTTGAAACATAAACCCCATCTAATAAATAGAATAAAATGGATATTTAAATACCCATAACATTAATTATAATAATATAATATAAATACATGGGTAGTACAGACACCATAAAAAAGGAATTGATGGTGAATAATGCATGTATCTCACAGAAATAAAATGTGAGATGAATCCCTTTACATTGTGTCTTGAATCTCATCATACTTTTAATAACCTCTTGTATAATAAATTTATATCTATTATAAATATATTACAGAACCACATTCTTATATATAATACAATATATTTTTAATTATGGATTTATATTACACCCTTGTAAACAATTTTTTGTTATGGTTTCACTTCGGGCAATATCTGCTTTGTTTTTCCCATGTGGCTTAATTTGTCATATATTTGGTACTTATACTTGTATCATGATTTCTAGAATGTAAAACATGAGTTAAATAACATTTATATTCATTATATTTGAATTATAATAATCCATAGAATATATTATTATGAAACGAAATACACCATTCATGGAGTGTGTAATTTGTACGTATGCATGAATGTTATTTTAGTTTAATTGTTGTATTGAAAGAATGAAACTAAAAGAAATATATTTATATATATTTATATATATTTATATATATAATTATTAGATTATATTTATTATATCATATATAAAATACATATTCACTAAATCTATCATTAATACATTCCATGTAGTGTCCGAACGAATCATATCGCTTTGAGGGGGTGGGAGTCCACACTTCATCAAACAAAATTATCCTATTAACACAAAATTTAATGTATACAGATATAAATTATAATATTATTAAATAATATTAAAGACGAATAAAATATAATATATAACATATATAAAAAGTGGTTTCATCATAATTTTCTTCATGATAGGCGGTAAGAAAAAATGAACAATCTTTATTTTGTGAGACAGTAGTTCACAGTACACATAAATCGTTTGTTTGTTGCCCGTTATATGGATTTGTGTGTAATTTTAGTTCAACCCCATAGCCTAAAAACATATTTTTATATTTAGGTTATTTTTTTGTTATAAAATCAGGTAATAAAGAGAGTGGAGGAGTGGAGAAAAAAATAAAAGAAAGGATCTTGAGAGAAGGTGTTACCTCTTAATTGGGCAACTCCTTTTGGATTATGCCAAAAGGATTCCTTGGATTGATTTCATAAAAATTAGAGGATTCTAAGTGGAAGGTAGGTGTTTTTGGATGTGTATTGGGAAAAAAATTTCTGATCCTAAGTGGTTTGAGAGGTGTGAATAAGAGGGATAAGTGGTGGCCTTTTATAGGGAAGGGAAAGGACACACATGGAATTTTTGAAAACAAGTTCAGTGTACCAGCATTTGTACATGATAAAAGTCATAAAAACCAAAAAAACATAATAATGGAAGGTTAATGGATGAATGCTTTCAATTAAATTGTGTTTAGACAAGTTTCTATGTCATTTTGGGTCTCGAATGTATGGTTTAGTACTTTCTTAACCAAATTTTTCACTTAATCTTTATAATTAATTTTAATTAATTTAACTAATATTTTTGGTAAAATACAAATTTGAACTAATTAGAAATTATAAATTATTATTATTCCAAATATTTATTCCATTCATCCAAATTATAATAGTATAATTTGTATAAATTAATTTAAATATGATCTTGATGATGAGACGACACTGTAGGTTTTTATGGTAAAATATTCTTAAAGATTGTTAAGTTTTTAAATCCAATTTCAAATTGAAATTGATCAAAATGACCAAAAGTGGATTAATTTATAAAATTATTATCAAATCACACCTTACCACCAAATTAAAATAAAATTTAACCTTATAAATGATACAGATGAAAACGCATTTCTGACTTAAAATTCAATATTTTAAGCCACTCATTAAAAAATGAAACCTTATAAAAAATAATAAAAAATAAATCATAACATATTTTTTATGTTCCAATTTATAATATTAAGTTTATTTTAACATATTAATTATATAAAAGTGTTAAAAATTTGATTTACAATGGGTTCATCCTTAAAATTTAGTTTAACTACCTTAATAAAAGTATAGGTTTTTAAGCATAAACTTTTTCTATGATTATTAATATATATCTCATATATTGTATGATTATCAAAAATATTTTTTAAAATATATAACATTTAAATTTAATTAATATCATTCCCCATTATCAATTAATATAACTTATTCATATAAATCGTCTTTTTCACTTAATAATAGACTTTTAATAAATTAGTCTCCTTATATTCATTTGGTCTCTATGTTATTTTATAATCAATAGGTAACCACGGAATTCATATATTTATATTCATAATCTATTTAATACTATAATATTCAATTCAATTTCCATGTCATATCTAATTAAATGATAATATTTTAAAAATGAATTATTTTTCGGTAACACTCAGTCATGTGTGTTATGAAATCAATCAGGGAATGTCAGTCTTGTGTATAACATAGGCTAACATTAGGGTTCTGTGTAGAGAAAGATAAAATTTATATTTCATTTAGTGCATGATTAACTTTTTTCTACATATAATAAAAAACATGTGTAGTAATTTAATATAAAATAAACTAATTTTATTTTTTCATGAAATGAAAAATATAAAAAATATGAAATTAACTCGAAAAAATAATTCACAAAAGCTGGGGGTGGTACATTCTATCCCCATAAAATTAATTTCACCCTCAAAATTCATCGGGGTTATCAAAAGATTGATACGTTAACTTTTCCTTCATGGAAACCCTCATCGTAAAACTGATTACTAAAACATCCCTTAAAAGGGAAAGTTAGAACAATTACAGTTACTCAAAGTAACTCATAACAAGATTCCCAAATAGGATAACATTGGTGGGAAGTGAAAACTTTTACATGGAAGATAAGTCATTCCATCAAGTTATAATTGATAATGATAGAGAACATGGTTTGTATAATGTTAACAATCACACATCCATAAATCTATGATGACTTAAGGGGCCTTCTGATTCATCAGCTAAGAAGGTAGAATGAATTTTTTTTTGGTTTCAAGATCTTTTTTCTTAAAGTTGAAGAATTTTCATGAAAAGATATAATTTCAGGATTTCAGAAAACCTCACCCTTTATTGTTCCTTGATCCACTTCACCTATTTCTATAAGACGAAAGCTGATTTTTTCATTCCTAAAGTACAAATAGATCATGAGATCCATGATATTCCATCATATTTTTTATTAGTTATCATCAATACAAATTAGTTTGAACATGATATAAAATATGAATAAAACCTCATATGGAGATCTTACACATTAATCTGACTATCATCATCTGAATTTTAATTAAAAATTTCATAAAGGGTTAACCTTAGTATTCTTCTAAAAGAATAAAATATAAATCCTTAGAAATAAAGTCATTTAATCAGCATAACATTGATCCCCCGTATATAAAAAAGTACCACTTGGTCGCCACATTCCAAATATGTGAATAACCTCATTGTAAATCCTCTTAAAACATGGTAATAACCAAAATTACCATAAATTATTTTAGAAAACATGCATGATTCCTTATTCTACTGATTATAGGATACATTATTTAAATCTCCGAACTTGTAAAAATCAACCTTCATGACAAAGAAGACATTGTCAATAATCTTTTATAGGTTAATCGGTATCATAAAATTAACTTATTCATAACCAACATATAATTATCTAAACATCATTACCTCAATGTCAGACAATAATTAAGGGTTTCCGTCCCTTAATAAAAATATTATATTTCCAAGAAATTACTTTTCAATGTATTCATCACCATTCAACATGTCCTTTTCAATCATTAATAAAAACTTATACTGAAAATAATTATATATTTCTTGAATCATATAACATAATTTTTATGTCCTAGAATATAAATACTTCAATAATCCAACTATATTATTAAACTAGTACTATGTCTTCATTAACTTATTACTTAATACCTCTTTCCATGAAAATAAAATATATATAATGTATTAAGGTTCCTCACCATCATTCTAATCATTCTTCTTATTTGTAATGTAAAAATTACTAGAATAGCCTCATATACTTTTCACATGTTATTTATGGTCTCTTTATCTTCAGTTGTATAACCAATACTCATACCACATTCCTGGTTATCATTATGTGATTTCCACTTGGGAAATCAATTTTCATAATTCCCATACATTCTACATATAAAACATTAAATTTTAACCATTTTACTCCTAATTATCACCATTTAATACAATAAGAAAGAATAGTGTGAGAAACATTTATGATGATTGGATTACATAAAATCATAAAAAATAAATTATAGGATACCAAGACTATGTCTCTTACTTCTTTAGTCTGTGACCCCTTAGGTTTAATATATGTTATTCATAGTGATCCTATATTTAAATCCTTTATGATGGTTTGTAATGATTTTTTGAATTCCCATACACTAGGAGTCTCAAAAGAGCTGTATAGAAATGCATGTTCTCGTGTACCTGATTATCCCAGCTCATACCCATGTCATCTTTTTGAAGTTATTACCCCTAGGTATGTCTATTAAAAATCCACAACCACTTGTAGTATCCATACATGGATGTATTTCTGGGAAACCACTCACTCTTTCCGTTACCAAAATTCCATGACATTTTCCTAAATGTTGACTCATCCTTAAAAATATCCTTAGAGACATCCCTAGACATATCCTTATAAATAAACCTGGGAATTTCAGTACTTTTTTCTCATCCTAGTTTCCAAAGGATGACTAAAAATTTCTTTTGTATCAACTATAGTGACCCAAGATTAACATACATGGATATTACATCGTTTTAGAATAATTTTTAGTACATTACAAAAATACAAGCCTGAGGACCTAATAGTTTTCTGTCATTGGAAACTTGGAAACCAAATCCTCTATCACAGTAAATAATCTTCAATATCTCCCATAAATATTTCCACATTTTTTAATTCTACCTAGAAACATTATTTATAACCTGAAGAAAGGAAACATATGAAATAGGTGAGCACAGATGCTTAGTAAGGGTAAATAAAGGAAATGTGTAAGCATAACATGAACAAAAGGGTATTGAACTTGAGAATAACATCTAAAGATCATACCCTACATATTAGAGATCATAATAAAGATTTAAAGTTCATAATAAATGGATTATAAGATAATTAATTGCATATGTCATGAAATCATAGCCTAGGAATAAGACATGGAATGTGTGGAATGCACATTGGTTTATCAAATTGGGAACATTTATAAGTAGAAATAGATTCACTCAATATGTTAAGGACATAAAATCTGGCCCTCTTATCAACTTATAGACATGAAAATAGGTCCATGAATATCATTCTGAATGTGTAATATGGTTCCCACATAACCTTATGGACATGAAACATGGTCCATGCATAATTGTTTAAACATGTAATCAGGTTCATGAATAAAATTATGAACATGTAATTATATTCATGAATAAACATATGGACATGAAACCGAGTCAATTCATAACATTTTGAACATGTAATAAGGTCCAATAATAACATTAGTAAATTTTAATCCGGTTCACTCATAATCTTATGGACATATAACCAGGTCCATTTATAACATTTTGAACATGTACCCAGGTTCACACATAACATTTTGAACATTAAATAAGGTCCACACATAACATACATACTAATGAGCCATCCATCATTACCCTATGCATTGGAGGGAGATATATATCCAACCCAATACAAAACAAAATCATAAATAAAATTTGAATAATATTATTAACAATAATCATATCATAACCCATGAAATAATATAGGCATCATGAACATTTAATCATATCATTACCTATTTAAAAGTGGTTGGTCTCATAATCACCACCCATTAAAAGAAGTGGGTTTCAAAAGCATATAATAAATGAGAGAGAAATAACATTCATAAAAATACTTCCATAAAAACATTAAACATTCATAGAAAAAATATGAATTTAATCATTGAATCATTTCCCCAAAAAGGAATGAGTAACACCAATAGATGTCATCATATATGGAAAATAGTTTGGAAAGATCGTTTAAAAATAGTTCTTGAGGAAAACATCATTTCTTATTTGAAAATATCCATTTTTAAAACATAAAACATTTCAAAAAACATTTCCATAAAAATAAATATTAAAATATATAATTAATTATATTAAATCATTTGGTAAACCTTTTTGTTTTAAAACTTATAAATAATTCTTGAAAATGAATATAATATTTCTTAAACAAAAAATATTTTTTTCAAAACTTTTTATTTTAAAATAGATCTAAAATATTTTGAAGGAATATTTGAAAACAATAAAAAAATAAATTTCATTTTCCATGAAAATTTTCAACACGGATAACTTTAAAACATTTTTTAAAACATGGTTTTTTAAATAAAATAGATTTCTGACCAAGCAGTGAAATACAATCAGATTTTGATAAAAATATTTTTTAAAAAATATTTTATTAATTATCTTAAGTAACAAAGAGTGGAAAATTGTACTAATATATGGATATATATTGAATAAATATAGTATAAGTAAAAACTGATTTTTCTTGAGATATGGATCATACAATTTCATCAAATAATCATAATCATTAACAATCTCAAAAATTGATGAGACTGTTTCAATAAAATATTATCACTTGGTAACGTGGTATAATACTCTCCATGTAAGAAAAAAAAATTATGTGAAGCTTAAAATATAATTATAAAAAAATTATTAATTATATAACATGTAAAATATAAGTATATACACTTTGAAAAATAATTAAGGTGTATAACCAAACATGAGTTTCAAAGAAGAAAAATTGATTCAAAACTATTTTACAGATTTGGTAAATTTTGGAACATAAACCCCAATAAATAATGAGAATACAATGGATATGTAAATATAGATAAATTTATTTATATTAATCATAGAATACATTCATGGTTATTATACACACCACACAAAAGGAATTGGTGGTAATTAAAGCATGTATCTCACAGAAATATAAAGTGAGATAAAATCCCCTTTCCTTATATCTCCACTCTCATCGTACTCATACAAACATCCTATTTAATAAATATAAATTTATTATTCATATATCCCAAAACCATATTATTATATATAATACCATATATGGTTTGATTATGGCTTCATATTACCCATTTGTTGACAATTTTTATATTAAGGGTTCACTTCGGGTAATATCTGCCTTATTTTTCACTTGTTTCTTAATTTGTTATATATTTGGTCCTTATACATATATAATGATTTCCAAAATGTAAACCATGATTTAACTATAATTTATATTCCTTATATTTTTATTAGAATAATTTATATAATATAGAATTATGAAATTGAATACACTGTTCATGGAGACGGTAAGTCGTACGTACGCATGAATGCTATTTCCCTTTAATTGTCTTTTTGAAAGAAACAAAATAAAATAAATATATTCATATATATTTATATATAACATTATTAAATTATATTTATTTTATAATATATATCATATATATATACTTCAAAAGTCCTTAATGCATTCTATGTTGTCTGTGAACGAATAATATCGCTTAAAGGGGTTGGTAGTCCACACATCCTCAAATGATATTATTGTATTAACAAAAAATGGAAAGTATAAATATATGTGTCATAAAGGGATTAAATAATATTAAATACATAATAAATATAAAATATAAATATATTTTCCATCACAATTTTCAACTTGATAGGCAGTAAGGAAAAATGAATTATCATCGTTTTTTGAGGCGGTAGTTTGCCATACACATAAATAGTATGTTCGTTACCCATTAGATGGATGTGTGTAAAAGTGTAGAACAAACCCTTATAATAATAAATCCTAGTATAATTGTGATACTTTTATTTTTATACAATCATGGAATAAATTTAGTGGAGGGGTAGTGAAACAATATATAAAAAGGAGCTTGACAGAAGACAATTTCTCTTAATCGGGTAACTCCATTTAGTTTGTTCCAAAAGTATACCTTGGATTGGTTTATTTCTAGTGGGAGGATTTTATAATGAATTTAGTGATGTTGGAAAGTGTATTGGGTAGATATTTTATGAACCAAAGTGGTTAGAGAGTTATAAATAAGAGGGATTAGTGGTGGAGTTTTGTAGGGTACGGAAAGGGCACACTTGGAATTTTTAATAATTTGTTAGGTATACCCACGTTTATAGCCAAAAAATACATAAATCCCAAAAAACTAAATAATTTAAGGTTAATTTCAGAATCATGGACATAAAATGGGTTTTATAAAAGTCTCTAGTTCGTTTTGGGACTAAAATTTATGGTTTAGTATTTTGTTAACCTAATTTTTCTTTTAATCGTTCAAATTAATTTTAGTCAATTTCCCTAATATTTTTTGTCAAAAACAATTTTTACCATATTGTAAATTATAAATTATATTGATTATAAATATGGAATCCATTTTTCAAATTCTAATCACAAAATTGGAATAAATTAATTTAAATATAATCATGTTGATGGGACAACACTGCGGGTTTTTAAAGTAAAAACATCCAAAAGTTTGTTATGTTTCTATACCCAATTTCAATTTGAAATTGATTTAAATTAACTAAATTAAATTAATTTAAATATTTTTTATCTAATTAATATTTTAAACCAATTTAAAATATAATTTATCCTTATAAATTAATTAGATGAAAAATTAGTTTGGAATTAAATTTCAATATTTTTAACTATTCATTAAAAAAATTAAAACTTATAGAAAAATTGAAATAATTTATCCTAAAATAATTTTTATGTGTATATATCAAAGAAAAAATTTATTTTGATATATTAAATCTATAATAGTACTAGAAATTTTATTTTAAATAGGTTCTCTATTAAAATTTTTTAAAACTACCTTTAAAAAAATATAATTTTTTAAGATTAAAATTGTTTTTTTCTTATCTTATATTTATCAAACATATTAGATGATTATAAAAAAATAATTACATATAAATTTAATTAATATCATTCACTATTAGTAATTAATTTATCTTATTAATATAAATCATTTTTTTCTCATACAAATAGACTTTTAAAAAATCCGTCCATTTATATTCATTTGGTTTCTATATTATTATTTATTAATAGGAAACCAATGAATTAAACTATATATATTTATTAGTTATTTAATACTATAGTATTCAATTTAATATCCATTTTATATCCTATTAAATAAAAATATTTTAATAATAATTTATTGTTCAGTAACACTCGATCATAAGTGTTGCACAAGCCATTATAGAAAGTAAATATTACATAAAACATAAGTGAACCATAATGTTCCATGTATATAATGATAAAAATTATATTGCTTATATTTCATGATTAACAATCTATTTCGTATAACTAAAACTATACATAGTCATTTAATATAAAATAAACTATTTTCAGGGTTGCATGAAATTAAAAATATTAAGAATCTTTAATTAATTCAAAACAAATCACAAAATCTTGGGTTGTTACACGTGGATCCATTTCCATGCTATTAAATGTCATTAAAGTAATTAATTGGTTGATTATAAATGAAAATATGGAATGATATGGGTATTAACTTAGCTTGTTCCTTTCTATAATGATAATTGGAATTGGGTATGGACATAATAATAGTCTTTGTAATTATTATATTTTATTCTTGATGTTGGAAATCTCGATATGGTACCAACTTCTTATGAAGGTTTTTCACCTATTTAATTATTGTATCAAACCTACACCCCCTAGGTATTATTATTTCCATTATAGAACCTACTATTGGATCGAGTTATGGAAAACATAACCCATTAGTATGATTAATTATAATATGGAACAGATGAGGAAGAAGTTGGATTAACACCTTTGACTTTCGTATACATATGTATCTACAGATATAGGTCACCCTGGTTATGAACTTTCAAACCTAGACCGTGTAGGCCTGATACTCTTTTCACATGTGGCATATGACTTTATAGTGTTTACCTATTGTTTACATTTTATATATATATGAATATTGATTCTCTATTGTTATAGTATTCTCTAGTTATATATTGTGCTCATGGACTTTTCATATTTTTTATTCAATTACATATTTTCATGTTATACCATCACATAGTTATAGTTTATATGTTCTTTTTTTATTTGTTATATACAATGTTGGTGGTGTCCTACTACGTATATCCCACAAACAATTTAGTTCGTTGATTGGTAACCATATAAACTTCATGGATATAGGTAGGGACAAGGGAAAGTTCCTGGTGAGTGATGCTTAATTTATTATAGCATGGGAGTATGGAAGCATAAAATTGGGATTTGGATCTGGATTCTATCTAGATATAGTATTTTAGACTTTTTTGTTCATTTAATATACATGTATTTAAGTACCTTTTACCATGTTTCATGTTTCTTTTTTTCAAGATACATGATGGTACAACATTTTGTATATGATATTGGATATTTATATAAGTGTATTTTTTATTATTATCATATTGATGTTTTACTTATACTGTTATAGTTTTCATTTATTATTATTCTACTATTACCCATTGATTACATTGTTTTTTTACTCTAATTATGAGGGTATAGTCTCCCCAAAATACCACCATACACTCTTATTGCTTGTTGGAAGCCTCTGGAATATGTGGAGGAATGTTTGTTCCCTATGGCCAACCAGGATCGGTATGTTACAAATTGCTATCATAGGTTTATTTTCATTTCCCTATTATTTTCATATTCTATAAATGAGATTAATAAATGTTATAATTTTTTAATGATCCTTTTCCAGGGTGTAGATAACCCATATATGGGGAAAATCTAAGTTACAGGGGATAGGACATGACGTTATGGTTTATGCCAATTATAGTTGTTTTAATTCCACCATTGGGTGACACACATGATATGTGATGTTATTAATATTATTATTTTAGATTATATTTTATCATTGGACTTTTATGGAAGCATTAAGCATTCATTATTTTAAGAATCTTGGAGGATTAATATATGATGCATAATTTCATGCTATGAAGGTTTTATTTTCAGACTATGTGATACTTTTTGTATGTTCCTTGAGTGATAAACCTATTATGAAACTAACATTTCTATAGGAAAAATAGATTTAATAATTTTTTTAAAGTGTCTACGTCAAACTAAATATGGTTTTCCCATATATGTTGATGATGGAACCTTAACGAACCAATAATTATATGTTTGAGTTATGTAATTTAGGTTACATAGACTGAAATATTATTTTAATTTGAATAAAATAATGTCATTTCTAATATGTTGGTGCCAAAATTTGGGAATAATAAGAACAAATAGAAAACCCATAGGTACTGCCTCATGAAGCTCATTAGAGGATCCCCTCAACACTATGGTCGGCGCCAAGCATTGCCTTCATGAACCCACCACGGAGCGAGGAGGTAGGATACTTCACAAACCCCATTTATATTCACGAACCCGCCACGGTGCAAGGTGGTGTGATGCTCAACGAACCCATTTGACGTTCACAAACCCACCGTGGATTAAGGAGGCGGGATGCTCCGGAAACCCATTTGACATTCGTGAACCTACCTTGGAGCAAGAAGGTGGGATGATCTACGAACCCCTTTGACATTCACGAACCCACCATAGAGCGAGGACGGGGGATTCTCTATGAACCCCTTTGACGTTCACGAACCTGCCGCATAGCAAGCTCTATCTTCATGCTGATCAAGATCTTCTTCGTGGCACATCTTGCCTATAAATATCGGGTTCCCCTTGAGCTCAAAGGATGGATTCTCTAACCTTTCAGCTTTTGAGCTACCACATCGCGAATCAATTTCTTCTCTGTGAACCATGAGCCTTTCAACATACTTTTGCATCATGTCGTGTCTTCCACTTTGTAAGAATTCTTCCCCTCATCAAAGAGGGGTGCCCTTCACGGAGCCCATGGGCCTCCGTTAAAAAAAGAGATCCCCCAAGGGACTTGGGTCTTCACAAAAAAATTATGCTTCGTGAAGTACCCTTCATGCACATGTGACCTTCATGCTACGTCAGGGTAAATGTGCTTCGTGAGGCGCATTGCTTCGCGGTATTACGCTTCACGGGGCAACATTGCTTTATGAGGCATTGCTCCTTGAATGCCTTTCCACTTCACAAAACACCTTCCATATTCACCTACACCCTATTCCTAGGATTCTCCACCTCACTTCACAAAGCACACCCCTTCATGAAGTCCCTCCACTACATGGAGAACCAGATCTTCCCAAGGCTTCTACCTATGAACCCCTTTTCTCTGAAACTCCTTTTCCCATGTGGATCTTCAGGTTTGCACGAATAAATTTCAAGGTTCGTTGGGTGGTGCTTCCCGTTGCATTACTTCACCTCATGATTCTTCGCATACGCACGCTAATAGATATTACTTCTTTACAGAGCCACGCTAACATGAACCCCCCATTGGATCACTCTATAACACCCCTTCACCACAACATTGTTGATGCCTTCCTTTTCTCAAGGGTGGGTGGGTATCAGTTATGTAAGTCCTAGGGGGTGCAGAGTGAACCCACCTCATCCGAGCTGAAGGACGTTAAACATCCAAGTTTCATCATCCTCAGCACATGATAGTAAATTGTGTCCTCTCCCCATGCATCGTATGCAGGGTGCCCCACCTTAGACATTCTGCATTCCCACTAGTCTCCACGAAAGTGAAATCATTCCTCACATGGAATGAAATCTTCTTTATTTGAGTGGCGTATGTCCGCATGGAAAGGGAAACCATCTTGGTGTAATCCCCGGGCCTTTCTTGTGGGAGGTATCATCTCAACTCCTCTTATCTTCTTCCTTGAAAAAATCTAAGAGGTGAGAGGGTCACAAGGGACTACGTTACCCAGACCCTCTCCCACTAGGCTTTGTCGCCACTTGGTCCTCCACCCTGGAGTAAGTCCCAATCTCCATATCCCTAGGCTGCTAACCATGTGTAAGCCAATATTTCCTCTTTAGGCTGCGGACAACACATAAGCCCCTTTTTCCATTTTGGGGTGCTAACTATGTGTAATCCCCACTGCAATTCCCATGGACGCACCTTTCATGACATCATCATTAGGAATTTTCAGCCTCTTGTTTCTCACATCAATCATGAATCACGTGGTCTTAGAGTAAGCATCGACTATGAAATCCCCTCTGGGAATCCAAGAGTCTAAGACCCTACGACCTCTTGAACTATGTGGTATTTGATCCTTTCCAAGTTAAGGTACGTAGGAAGCCTCCCTGAGGTTCAATCCCACCAACCATTAGTCCCGACTATCATCACATCAATTCACCAAAACCCATTCTGAACTATGGGGACTTTGATTCTTGTCAAGGAAAGGTATGTAGGAATCCGCCATGTGGTTGAAGCCCAACAACCATTCCCACACCATTATGAACTACAGGGACTTTGATCCTTTCTAGGGAAAGGTACATAGGAAGACTATCTGAGCTTCAAGACCAACAACCATTCACACACCATTCTAAACTACGTGGTCTTTGATCATTGCAAAGGTAAGGTATGTGGGAAGCCTTCATGAGGTTCAAGCCCAATGCCCATTGGTCATGACTATCTTCATGTCGGCTCACCAACACCCTTCCTGAACTATATGGTCTTCAATCCTTGCCAAGGAAAGGTACATATGAAGCCTCCCTGAGGTTCAAGCCCAATAACCATTGGTTCCGACCCCCTTCACGTCAAACCACCTTCGTCCCGCATGACATTAAACAGCATGCCCCCTTTTTGTAGTGTACGACGTTAAACTACATCCACCATCCCAAACTATGTGGGATTTTATCTTTGTCTCCGAGAAAAGGTATATAGGAAGCCTCTATGAGGTTCAACCCCATCTAGCGGTAAGTCGTTGTGCCCCCCATACAGAAGTAAGTTGTTGTCAACCCCCTCTAGTTGTAAGCCATTATCAACCCCATTCAGCGGTAAGATGTTGTGACCCCATCCAGTTGTAATCCATTGTGACCCCATCCAGCGGTAATCCGTTGTCAACCCCAATCGACGATAATCTGTTGAAGTCCCCAATCGATGTTAAATAGTCTTTATATGAACTACGTGGACATTGATTCCCTTCCATGGGGATATGTAGGAAGCCTTCCTGAGGTTCAAGCTGACCAGTCATGTCTTATCCTGATCTCTTTCTCGAGCCTATGTGTTTCGGGATGGTTATGCCCCAACCCGGAGGTTCCACTTCTTACGGGTCCCATCCATGCATCCATTCCCATAGGTCGCCTCCTCAGGTGTCCCATCATCCCACTGAACTATGTGGACTTTGATTCCCTTCCACGGGGATACGTAGGAAGTCTCTTCAAGGCTCAATCCCAACATCACCATCATCCTCATATTGGTTCCACCTCATTCCCTCTCTACATCATTAAACTCTCCATCATCCATCCTCATTCTTACCCAAGCCACCACATCCCGGTAAGATCATTCCAATTCTCCTCCTAGCATCAGTGTTCTCTCCAAGACTATAACCTATCTGATCTACTCTAGTCTGTGTTCCAATCAGTCTGATCCTTCTCCGCAAGATGTTTAACTTGCGGCATATCCTGTGTTAAATATGGGAAGGTGGGTAAAACATCAGATACATTCATATAGCATATTATTCCCCACATTCGATGTGGGATGTCTTGGGATTTTGGGCCCTTGAGAATCCCTATAATAAGGGGAAGAAACCCAAATTTGATAGTGTTCCAATGTCCAAAAACCCCAGTGATGTCCAATGTGACTACTCCCCGACCGAAGATTGCTGCCCTGACCGGACCCCTTGGAATATCCCGATAGAGGAAGTGTAATTAACAGGTGTCCCTGAAGAAATGGTAGTGGTAAGAGTTTCACAAACAATGTCTTTGTCTATAAGGGAGACCCAGAATAGGTGATGAGTTCCAAGAGGAATCCACGGAATGAAGAACCGACATCCCATCATCCTATTTTGATTAAGGATAAAATATCCTAGAATAAGTGATTTATGTTTCCAGTGTTTGGAAAGTGGGAATGTGGGGAAATGGCTATGCACCCTCCCCAGGTAGATGCGTGTGCCCCGGTGAAAGTGTTGGAAAAGGAAATGGTGAACCCGATGTGAATTTCTTCTCCTCAATGTGGAGATTAGTAGTGTTTGATACATCAGTGGATTAGCATGTCACCGGATCTAGCTATCTGGAGTCGGGTCCTTCCAAGAAAATAGCGGGCCTGGCGTGAAACTCTAAAGAAGTTGTGGTAGTCATAATGTTGGAAATCCCGATCTGCGACATTATCAACGTGGATCCTTCATACCATCAATGGGAGACAGAATGACGTTGGGGAACTAGACATCGATTTCTTTGTTTCAGCATTAATGGTTTAATCCTCATGTTTCAAAGAAACAAGCTACAACACTAGGAATCAGATCGCCACCCGCCCACTGACGTGGGGGTAGGGGAAACGCTAATGCAACAATCTCACATAGCTCAACCGCTTCTGTGAAGGATTCCACACCCATAGTTATTGGTCTCTCACACCCCATCCTCCCTTATGAATTCAAACAAAAAAGTGTGATAAGAAACCGCATACGCTAATATGAGGAAGAGGGGATTATCTTAACTGGGGACCTGGCCTGATAGGATTTAGAGGAATTTGTACCTTGTCATCACTACCGCCCCCAAGGTCCACGCAGGAAGCCATTTCTCCACACCCCAATGTACAATCATTTCAGGATCCTCTCCCTGGAACATCTCGGCGACTTCCACCCCTACACCGATGAGGTAGAGGATGTCTGGGCTAGCCCGGATGGGATCCTGTTCCAGGGGCCCCCAAGGAGGGCCCACACTAGGCCACAGTAGTGGAACCACCCAGTCCCACATGTTTAAGAGAAGGTAAGCTATGTACTTGAACCACTGGCCCCTGTTCGGCTGACCCGACGCCAGCATCGGGCACATGCTGAGGAGGACATCTGCCAAGGGGTTTTGACGTCAGCAACTATTGTAGCGCGGGCCACTGCTGACGTGTATCATCAACAACCTGTGCACACTGATTCGGGTCACTTATATACCCGGCCCGGATCGAGGCCCCAACTACCCCATGGGCAGGCTGGGTCTTCTCTCTCGGGCACCGGTGTAGGGTGCAGCCACCGTGGATCGACATGTGGCAGCGACACCCAATGCATAGGTCCTCCCCGTACCACCACCATAGTGAACACGGGTCCTCCCCGCTTCCAAGATCTGCATGGAGGTATGCCTTGTGCTCCTTGAATCTAAACAAGGTTCCTCCCATGGCAGTGACACTCAGTACGGAAGCCTCTCATGCTCTCATTACATTGGGTATGGGATCATTCCTCCTACAACAGACCCCTGATATGGAAATGTTATGAATCTGGTCGATACCTAGTATGTGGGGCTTCCTAATGCCCTTGCAGTAGCTTGAAAAGGTCCTCCTCACCTTAGCAATTAGAGTATTGAAGGTCATATTCGCTTTACCAGCACTCTGCATGGAGTTCCTACCCATGTTCAGTTTAACCAGTATAAAGACCCTCCTCGCGCTGATGCTTCCAGGGGAGGAAAGGATTGAGGTCCTATTTGTGCTCATATAAGATCCAACAGAGGTCCTACCAGCTCTAGCATTTCCCGCAGAGGCCCCCTTTGTACATCAGCTAGCGTGCATGGTGGTCCTCCCTGTGTTCCCTTTCATATCTGTCCAAGTGCTCCTCACACCCCAACTCACTCAAGTGGAATTCCACCCCACCACAACACCAGTAAGACCGAAGGACCTCCTCACGCCAGAACTCTACCATGTCCCGAAGAACCATATTGGGGTAGGAGGGCGGGTCATCACTGCCATAAAAAGAATGTCGAGCAGATTTAGACCAAGATCAAACCAGTCTACTTGATAGATTTTGAGGCAGAATACGACTCAGTAATGGAACCCTCGCCTAGATCACCCATGTCAAGGGTCGGGGCTGGAACAAGTTGCATTATCCTCATACTTAGATAATGTGAGGTCCATCGGATTCTCACCTCCCTCCGTAGGTATATTTAGAAAAACAGACATTTGGTAACCCTACAGGTCACGACGGTGAAATCGTCACCATCATCGCCAGAAGCACTCTCTACGTCAACAAGATATCATGAAGATCTATTTTGGGGATCAATGGAGGTTGAGAAAAAGTGTAACCCATTTCTAGAAGCCTTAGTCCCTATGCTATAAACTGTGTTCTTCAGCCCGTCTGACCGCTATGTGGTAACCAAGTTACTACACTCTTCGGAGGAAAGACCAAGACGTGACGGCTTGTCAGCTTGCTCGTCGTATTCTACGCCATCCAGCCTAGAATCTCAGTGGTCTACATCAGTACCACTACCAAATCCCCAGCCACCTCTGGTTGAAGAGTGGGGAAATGAATGGCCAGACCCTGAATCTGGACCCAGGAGCTTGTGGGATATCCCCACAGCAGACCATTTCCCCAAGATGTTCTAGCCAGTTGCAGCACCAAATTTTAGGTCAAATAAAGAGGTCACCCAGGAGGAGGTTGGATTCTTTCTCCAGACTCTCTGGGTGACTCATTTCTACCTTCACCATCAACAGGTGACCTACCCTAAGAGTCAGGCACACATCAAAGTTATCAGCCAACAATGTCATTTGGTCGAGTTGGCCACACTCCCTGTGGCCCAGGGCCCTGAGTCACCAGGCCACCCTAAGACCCTCCAACAATGATGCATCTATAAATTTAAAGTGCTCCACAGGATAATCAAGGAGGATTCTCTCCATGTACAAATATATAGCTAGGGGAAGTACGCAGCCCTCCATTTTAGTTCCATCTGGCGTCAGCCCGATTTTCTAGGAGACATAGAGTATATGCCTCCAGGCAGGGTCATGGTTAACATGGATGACCTCTCAGAGAGAGAGAATGAGATGGATCTTCTTGATGGGTACTTACCCCTTGCGAGAGTTTTGTAGCTATTGGATCTATTGGGAAGGATCACTCTCTAGTAGAGAAATCTACAGGGTCTTCTCGTGCGCACTGAGGCGCTAGTCCTCTGCGAGAATCCCAACACGCTCAAGGAACTCCTTGATGTCGTCAAACCCTCTGACCCATATGGATCAGTGCAGAAGGCAGAAGACGACCCTGAAAAAGCATTGTGGCATCAGAAACTCACCAAACAGAAGAAGGTGGTCGACGACCTCCTTGTTGAACATGTTAGGGAGTGACAGCCAGACTACGGTGACCCTCAGTCTAGGCCAAAGGGGCGGGCACAACATCCCCTTGGAGAACTTCCCCTGGGTGACCCTGACCATCCTTCCCATGCAAATAGGATTGCGGCTAGAACTTACGGCAAGAGGGCGTGGTATGTGTCGCCAAATCCTCCTGAACGGTGTGAAAATCCTCAGGACCCAGCCCAGATTCCCCCAGCTACTCCACAGGCCGTTCCACTAGCCGCTCCACAAGCCACTAGGCATGTTTATCATGTTGAAGAACCCACCAATGCACTGATGGTCAGGGATCCTCGTTAAGACAAGAATCCCTTCCCAGATGATCCAATAGTGGCACTCATCGCCTACCTCGAAGCTCTAAAGACTCAAATGGTGGAAATATCGCATGATGGAAAGCCATACCCGGCATGGGTTGATGATATGCCAGCACCCCGGTTTTCAAGAATCCCACTTTTCCCCCTTCAATAGGACAGGGGACCCTCCATATCATCTATCCCATATTATCTCAAGGTGTGGCCCTAGTGTTGGGAACTCCAGCGTAGCAGGAATCCGCCAAACTCTGGTGTTTCGTATAGACATTGGAAGGGTCGGAATTTGTCAGGTACAGCCTGCTCCCCATCAGATCAGTGGCCAGATTGGAGGACCTCCATAGGTAATTCCTATACAAGTTTAGTTCCACCACTTGGAAGACAAGAATCGTGGACCTCTTCAAGTGAAACTAGAGGCTTGATGAGCATGTTTCCAACTTTGTCACCTGATGGAAAGGACTCAAATACTCTCTTGACATGCTACTGACTCAAGAGAAATTATTGACGAAGTGCATAGGGAATTAAAAGATGGAACTGGTCCCCTATCTGATCTTATAGAACTACCCCAGGGGATTCTGATACTTCTCTGATAAGGCCCAACATCCCGAAGAAGCTGTACAGCAGGCTAAGTAGGCATGTTTGTTTCCTCCTTCAATCCACATGAGAAGGGTCTCCAGGGATGAGCCTACCATAGTGGATCAAATAGAGGCCCCAATAAACTAGAGTTTTTACCAGTGGAAATGCCTCCACATCCTCACAGAGGCCCTCCACCTCAATTGCAGCCTCCGGCCCAGTAGCTCCCACCTCAGAATCGACAGGTGACCCCACGCAATGTGCTTACACATCTTAGGTGAGATGACCAAGCTCCACCTCCTCAGCAGCATCCTCTAGCCCCTTTTCATGTTCAGGCTCTAATGGCCCCCTTCCCGGAAAAGAGGAACTGGACCTACTCATTCATCAAGGCACAAGTCCCTGGTTATTTATGAAGTAACCTATAGTAGGGGATTGTATGTTTTCATGAGTGTAGGAAGCCAGAAAAGGTGAACCTCACTAATTGTCCTAGTTACTGCCCCTACCACTAGATCATGGGGCACACCCTCAAATAGTGCTATGTGTTCAAATAATGTCTTCATAACTAGGTGGATAAAAACATTTTCTGGTTAGGCCCAACTCCTGTACATGTGGTATGCGTCTTCGTGAGGCTAGACAGTAGTAGGGACAGCAAAGGGGAGTGGCATCAGTTTTCCAACCATTGGTCCCAGAAGTATCACCACTGGATTGCTCATAAAACAGTTTTCTGTTCCCATGGTGTTATACGTGCATGCCTTAATCAACCAGAGCCTTCAAAAGCTATAGGAACTACTTCTATAACGTCGCCTCAGCCATCCTCTTCCCAGAAGAGTAAACACTGGCAGCGTAAGGGAAAGAAAAGTCCACTGTCAATGCCATCCTCATCCCATAATCTCGGTGACTTCATGCCCCCTGAGATGGAGATCCCCCCCAGAATCTATCTAGTAGTGGATGACTCTTCAAGTGATAGTCAAGGTTATTCCTTGATTAATATCGTAGAGCAGGTAAATCCATACATGATTCCTGATGATGAGGAGCACCAGGCGGATCCTCCCAACGTCCCCAACCGTCGTCAGCATCGATGGAGCCATGAAAATATGAGCCAACTTAGTGCCTCGGTCGGTACTTATAGCTAGGCTATGCTCACGACCGAAACCACGTAGTAGGCCCAGTGTAGAGTTTATTCTCTGCTCCCTTCTCATCTGGTGACATCAAGATCGTATTCACTTCCATTTGTGTTGTTGGATCAGGAAGAACCACCGTGATCAAGCCCTGACTAGCCACACTTTTCCAGAGGCTGATCTCAATCATCTATCACTCATCCATTAGTCACTCTATAGGCTTCAACTAGTGAGCAGCATGATATTCCTAACACAAGTCTGCCACCAGCCCAGCCAGCAGAGCTCACCATACCTCTTATCATAGAGACACCTCATGTAAATAGAATTTCACACTTGGCATGGAAGTATGATGTTCTCAAACATCTTTCTAGCATTCTAGTAAATCTATCCATCCTAGAGGCCCTTCCCCTATCATCAGATATGCATGAGGCCCTGACCGAGTCTTTAAGAAGCCCCCTCTAGTTTGAGACAGAGGCAGCATCCACAAAATCCTTTCATGCTGAGGTGGTAGAGAATGATGAATGTTAGGAGACCATCTCATTATCTAGAGAATATGAAGGCTATGCCATATAGTGGAACATTCACCCACTGTATATCACCGGCCAGTTCAATGGCATGGAGGTTCGTCACTATCATGTCAACATGGGATCTGGAATCAACCTTACCCCAACTCAAACACTACAAAAACTGGGATTGTCTGAGGATGATCTGAGTCCCTCTAAAATATGAATTCATAGTTATGAAAGGAAAGAGCAGACACCAGTTGGAAAGATCCATTTGATGACCTAATTCGGTGGACTAATTGCCAGCACCGAGTTTATAGTTGTCTCCCATGACACCGCCTACAATGCGTTGATGGGTAGGTCATGGCTCCACCTACATGTGGTGGTTCCTTCATCATATCACCAGTGTCGTATGTACTCCCTTAATGGTCAAGTGGTTGTGAATCATGGTGAAGATTCCCCCTTTTCCTCTTTTGAATCCCTCTATCTAAATGCGGACCACTACAAGAGAAAGGATAAGCAGATTTATACTAGGGAGGTCAAGAATGCTACAGTTGCGATCAGCCCATGGGAAGATCTAGATGATGCATACGTCTTTCCAATCCATAGATTGGAGGGTAAAACTCCAGAATGGGACAATGCTTCATTGTTTCTATAATGAGGGGGTAGTACATTCCCAAGTCTAAGAGACACCGGAAGATTACCTCATACTCTTACAAAAACCTGGCTCAGGTGATCTCGGAGCCTCCTACTCCTATAAGGTATCGGGATGTCCACCCCATGGTGACGACAATAGGTCATTATTTCTTGTTTCATCATGATAGAATTCATCAGATCAATCTGACATGCCATTATTACTTTGATATCACCAAGGGTGGCCCCTTGGTTTGAATACCATATTGGATTGGATCAATAAGCTTCATTGTTATGGTCGCGGTAGCACAGGAGTTCCTCGATGCAGTTTCCACTTCCGCTCCGGATGGTACCAACCTCCAATTAAGAGCTATCAACTCGGAGGAATCACCTCATGCCGAGGATCCCCCATACATAAGTGAAGAAGAGTATTTAGAAGATGCCCCCTCCTATGAAGAGGTAATCTCCACCACGATTGATGAATTGGTACAGGTGAACCTCAGTAGAAAGGAAGACCCGAAACCTAGATTTATTAGTGATGACATGACCTTTGTGGAGCCAAATATGTAGAGACCTGAAGCTTAACGTACATGAACATTACATTACTTTTGCGGAATACTTGGTACATAACAAAAACACACACACAAGGATCGTAATAGTTTAGTGTCTTTGGAAACTCAGAACGTAATCTTCTAATCGTGGTAAAAGATCTTCAATATCTCCCATAAAGATCTTACATTTTTTCTACTTAAAACCTTTCTTTATATCCTGGGGAAAAGAAAACATAAAAGGATGAGCTCAAATGCTCATCAAGGGCAAATAAAGGAAATAAAAATCATATCATATCTTTTTGAAAATCATAACCTGCAAAAGAGATCATAATATCTTAACATGGAACAAATCATTGAAGTGAAAATGAGATCCCCATAATCATAACATGAAACTTGAAATCTTTGTGGCATGCACACATAATCATAGAAAATCATTTCTTTTTAGTCATGACTCATTTCCAAGACTATCTTAGTAGACAAAGTCCCTTTCTGAACCGAGTCACCCTCGTTCCAGTCCTGTTTCACTGAACCGGTATAACCTACCGTTCCAGCCATGTCTATCTCATGAGATATAAAATCTTTACCCATTGCATTGGAGGAAGATATAGGTCCCACCCATCTCATAATGATACCATTCTTATGTGTACCACAAAATCATAAAACATACATCATAGCATAACCCATGTAATAAAAATGGGATTCTTAAACAACATGACATCATTAAAAAAATTCATATAAGATAAAGGAATTCATAAAAATATTTCCATCACAACATAATCAAATCCATGTAATAATAGGGATAGAAACAGAACCCTTTATTTTCTTAGATGGAAAATAATTTTGATAAAACACTTGAAATCCATTCTTGAGGAAAATATCCTTTCTAATTCAAAAACATCTTCCTTTCTTAACATGTCTTACAATTTAAAACTAAAAGAAGTTGATTAAAAATAAACTTGAAAACTTTTAAAGGAATCTTCTTGGAAATAATGTTTTAAAAATCCATTCATGCCATATAAGTTAAAAAAAACATTCTTCTCGTACTTTTGTCGGAAAAGTCAAAAAAGTACCTCGTACGAAAAACGACAAAAGATTCCTTTCATATTCATTACTAAAAACTCATCGAAGGGTAAAATTGGATTTAAACTATTGTAAGTGGATGGAAACAATATTACATATTTAGGGAACATGGATGTGGATGATAAAATACACCCCAGTAAATGCCAAAGTAAAAACAATCTCGGATAAAAATGAGATTGTGATATTTTCCTTACCTTAGGTCCGACTTGCTTTGTACGTGTCCGAACCTCCTGTATAATGATTTAAATAATGTTATTGACTTATTACAGAATCATATTCATTGTTATGATATCATATATGGTTCTCTTATGGCTTTATATTACCCGGTCTTTTGTAAATTCATGTTAAAGTAGCATTTTGGGTAAAATCGTCTCATTTGCCGTTCGTGTTTTTAACTTGTAATTATTAATATGATTACTTGGATCATGATTACTTATATCCAGAATGTAAAACATGATTTATATATAATATATATATTCAGAATATACATATATATATAATATATAGATAATGGAATGAAATACACCGTTCATGGAGACTGTAGTCCGTACGTACGCATGAACGCTGTTTTCGTTTCCTTATTGAATTGAATGGAATTAAGTAGATGACATACATATAAATATACATAAATCCAGTATCATTATTATGTCATATATTTCATTAGTACTTATTATATATTCTTTATAATCATTCATGAATGGTTAATGTGGAAAATGAATATCATCGCGTCGTGGAGACGGTAGTCCGTACGTACGCACGAGCGATGATATCGTTCCCATGGTCGTGGAATTGTGTTAAAGTGTATGAATATTATTTCAGTATCAATATCACTTTCTAATAATCATATATAGTTACTCATTACACCTTTATACCCATCCAATTAATGTGGTGGCAGAAAATAGATTACACCACGGCGTGGAGACGGTATTCCGTACGTACGCACGCGCGGTGATTTCCTTTTTCCATAGGATGGATAGAAGGTTAATTAGAGTTGTTTCATATTTATAATAACATATCAGTATATAATAAATACTGATGTTATTACTTTATCATGAAACAACTAAAGAAGAAGAAGTTGAAGAAGAAAGAAATTGAAAAAGATCGGTAATGGATATTACCTCTTTTTGACGCGCCTTTTCTTAGCCTCCACTTAAAGAACTAAGGATGGTCTTTCAAGAAGACCCGGACCTCTATGATGATACTAGGGAAGTGGAGAAGGGATTTTGGAAGGGGTTGTCCGAGCTTGAGTGCTCAAATTGGTGTGAGGAGGAGGGGGAGGAGGTGCCCTTTTATAAGGGAGGAGAGGGGCACCTTAGGAATATCTCAAAATATTATTTTATATTAAAGTCAAAATCGGTTTATAATGGTTCCAAAGGGTCTTATTTCGAAGCTAAAGTGGGGATGGGTCGAAATCCTATCATCCAATAGGATTTAGACAAGTTTAGGGTATTATTTTAACCTTATCAATTAGATTTAACTCTAAGTTAAATAATTTAACTTTTACCGTGTCTTTTTGTTTTCTTACACTATATGGTTAATACACTTACTATAACATGCCAAACGAACCCCAAATTATTTATTATTAATATATATATCCTTATCTAAGTCATTTGGCCGAACCATAGATTTTTAGGAATAAAATAACAATTAATAATATAATATTTGATTTAAAAACTATTTTGTGTCAATTTTGACACTATTTGATTTATGATTTTTTTGAAAGTCATAACAGAATTATATGTTCGAAACAAGTTTATTAAATCAACACTAATATATCATAGTAACCTAGAAAATTAGTTTAATTCATAAAAAGTCTCAAATTACATTTATTTTGGTGTTTATAACATCAATTATGTCAATATTTCATTAATAAGATAATTACTGCATCATCTTTTACAAATAAAATACCATCATGTAGGAAATCTTTTTAGCTTTCTAATGAATATTTACAATATAATTTATCTTATGTACAACCCTATATTAAAAATGTTTTAGTAAATATACTTTGATTTTAACTCTTTTAACTCTTCTTTGAATTAAATAATAATAAATGTCCTAATCTAATCCAAGTGGGCCTAAATGATAATATTTTACACTTAAGGTTATTTTTGGTCGAGATACACTTGTCCAATAGAATTAGGACATGTGTTAGGGTAATATCAATATCATTCTTACCCTTAATTACCCTATTTACTTTTAACCGTGGTAAATAAAAATTAAAAAGTTACTATTCATCAAAAATTATTTTCATCTCATTGAACCACATTTTACTTACAGACATCAACCGTGTCTCTCGGATTTTTGAAATTTCATTCACAGAAGCGGTAAAATTAAGTTTTATGAAAAATTCAGTTTTTAACTACCACTTAGTAGTTTCACTATTCATCAAAAATTGATGTTTTTCAGAAAAATGCCAAAATTTCATCCTAAGCTATATTTCATATTCCGAATTCAAAAATGAAGTCTATTTTACCAAATTCATAACATATAAGTTGCATTAATTAATTTTATAATTAAATCCCGCTGTTAAAACAAATAGCGTGTTTTTAAGAAATAATATCTATCAAAAGATTGACACTTGATTATGTCTGGTTTAAATGTGAAATTACATTCAATGACCAACATTGTATTAAATTGTAAAAATATATTCTAAATATACTTTAAAACCACTCAAATTAATAATTTATCACTATTAATTATTTCGATTAAAAAAGTTGTTTTTAATTATAATTTTTTAATTTTAACTATTCATCAGAATATGAAAGTTATCCGAAAAGTACCAAAATTTCACCTTAGGCTAAATTTGATACTACGAATCCAAAAATGAAGTCCATTTTGAGAGATAAAATTTCTAAAATTTTAAAAGGTGATTATTACTATTCATAACGGCTAGTTATAATAATATTTTAATAGCATATCGTTGTTTAGTGAAACTCGGTATTGCGTACTACACACGCTATCGAGGAAGGTTGCGATTGCGTGTAATGCAAGGCAAGTCAAAGATGCGTGTTGTGCAAGATCCTTTTGGTGTAGCATACAACACAAGATATTAATAAAATTAAAAAGAATATTTTTCATAAAATCTCGGGCTGTTACAAAATAAGTACATAGACTTCCTTAAAAAAGTACTTGGTGTATTCTCTTGGATTTATGACGAGATTCCAGGACAAGATCCTAAGGTAGTTGTCCACTGCCTCAGTCTCTTGATAAATCATTGTTGGTTCATGTAGCCTCCCAAAAAGATGCACTCTTCTCTTGGTGACATGGTTGAGGCAGAAGTTGATAAGCAAATCAGATACAATTTTGTTAAGGAGGTACAGTACCCCAAGTGGTAGGCCGAATTCGTGCTAGTAAGGAAGAAAAACGGACAGATCGGGGTTTGCATCGACTTCCGAGATCTCAACTATTACTGTCCAAAGGATGATTTTTCCCTTCTTGTGATAGAATTGTTGATCGATGCTACAGATAGGTTCTAGAACCTCTATTTAATGGATGGGTACTCTGGGTATAACTACGAATGAATGGACCATGATAATGAAGAGTATATAGCCTTCAGGTCACCATAAGGTACTTTTTGTTACCAAGTCATGCCCTTCAGTTTACAGAATGTAGGTTCCACCTATCAGCGGCCTATGCATCACATATTTGTGTTGATCCATAGAACATTGGTGGAATGTTACATAGATGATCTGGTGGTCAGATCTCACCAGTGTCATGACCATATCAAAGTCCTTGAGAAAGTGTTCGGCTTCATCTGTTCCCATCACCTGAAGACGAACTAATTGAAGTGTACCTTTAGGGTCACCTCTTGAAAATTTCTCAGCTTTGTTTTCAGATACAGTGGTGTTGAGATTGACCCAGAGAAGATCAAGGCCATTAACCAGATGTCTTCTCCGAGCAACATTTGGGAGCTTCGAGGCTTCCAAAAAAACATAGCCTACATACGCCGATTCATAATGAATTTGGCCAGAAAGTGTAATCCCTTTTCTCGGCTAATGAACAAAGGAACCGTCTATGAGTGGGACAAAGAGTTTCAGACTACTTTCAAAAAAATAAAGCACTATTTGCTCTAGCCTCTAGTCTTAATTCCACCCATCTCTGGAAAGTTGATTGTCTTTTATGTGACCACCCTGGAGCGATCTCTTGGCACCCATCTTTCCCAAAAGAACAACGAGGGAATATAGAATATCCTCAACTACCTCAGCCACATGCTCCTCAATATAGAGACCTGATACTCCCCAATCAAGAAGAGATGCCTTGTGCTCGTATTCGCTGTACAGAAGTTGCGTCATTACTTTCAGCACCACGGGGTACAACTGGTGCCCCGAGTAGATCCACTGAAGTACATAATAAACAACCCCATGTTGACAGTCCATCTATCTCAGTGAGTAGTGATTATCCAGTAGTTTGAGATCAGGTTATTCCTCTAGAAGGATATTAATGGGAATGTTCTGGAAGACATCCTTGCTACCCATCCAGGGTCAATGGACCAGTCCATGGACCTTTATTTCCCTAATGAGGCAATCCTCTCAGTAGACCAAACTATCCTGTGTTGGAAAATTCACTTCGATGGTGCTTCCTGAAGCCCCACCGGTAGAAGACTCAATGACCCTAGGCTCAACAGAGTAGGCATGTGTATTGTCTTCATTACCCCATCACAAGTTGTTCAGCCTTACTCATTCTGGTTTTTAGAAGGCTGCACCAACAATGAGGCAGAGTATCAGGCTCTCATTACAGGCCTCAAGCTGGCCCTCAAGATAGACATTCTCCAATTTCATGTGAAATGGGAATCTAAACTGGTCATCAAGCCGATCAACGGTGACTATGTCGTTAGAAAGCCAGATATCATTCAATTTTTAGAACGAACTCTCTTGTTAATGGACCAATTCCCATATCGGCCAGAAGTTACTAATGTCCCTCAATCTCAGAGCGGTCGAGCTGATACCATGGTCAGCCTAGCTGAATCACTTGCAGAGCCCAAACAGGATGACCTGTTTGTCAACATGGCACACCGAAGAGTCATTTCTCCTGTCACTCCAGGTGATGATGATATCCTATAGGTATTCCACCTTACCGCTGTCGCCTCCATGTCAGGACCCCCAGGTCCCCTGGATGCAATGATTGAAGTGACTCCTAAATGGAGAACCTCCTTTCTTGAGTACCTCCAAAACGGTAATCTCTTGAAAGATCGGGCTAAGAATGAGAGAATGTGACGCCACACATTATAGTTCACCCTCTAGGATGGCCGTATTCATGAGCAGATCTATTGTAAGCATGGGTTTGATGGGGTACTCCTCTATTGTAATCTAGGAGATGAGATTTCCCAGGTCATGCAGGAGGTTCATGCCAGTTCCTGTGGGTATCATTAGACTAGGCCAAAGCAATTAAACTAGATTCTAAGACTGGGGTATTTTTGTCCCTCCAAGATCCATGATTGCATCGAGTTTTTCAAAATCTTCCATGTGTTCTAGATTCATAATAACTTCATGCATCGGCCGCCAGAGCCTCTCCACACCACCAAGTAATCCTGGATATTCGTGGAATGGGAACTTGATGTCATACGACCATATTCACCGGCAAGAACTCACCATTACAGATTCATCATGACTGCGACAGATTTCTTCTCCAATTGGGAAGAGGTAGTTCCACTCAAAGATATCAAGGCTCATTCCATCGTTGACTTTGTGATCTCCAACATCATCTACCGATTTGAGGTTCCTCACACCATCCTCACCAATAACAGAATGAACTTTTAAGAATCTGAGCTGAAGAAATTGTACTCTAAGTACAAAATCCGTTATAACCATACCTCCAAATATTATGAACAAGCAAATTGATAGATAGAGGCATTCAAAAAAACCCTCTCTAACATTCTACAGAAATTGGTTGGTCAGAAGAAGAAGAGTTGGATGTGAAATATCTCCAATGCCCTATAGGAATATTTGACTATGACTCGTAATTCCACCCAGGTGTCCCCATATTCCCTAGTGTACAGAACGGAGGCCATCCTTCCCATCAAGATTCTATTTCCCTCACTACGCACAGCTGTTTATGATCAGAATGTTCCAGATAAAGTAGATGAAATCCATCTGGCTAAGTTGGAAGCGCTCAATGAGAATAGGCTTCATGCCCTGCATAATCTGGAAAGGCATCTGAACCATATATCTAGAGCTTTCAACAAGACGGTTCACCTCCTTTCCTTCTTGTAGGTCAACTTTGTGTTGGCCCCGCGAAAACCAATGATACCTGGTAGGAAACCACCCATGTTGGGACCCAAATGGGAAGGACCATACATCATTCACAAGGTTTATTTCAATGGCACATACTCACTGGTTACATTACCTTAAACCGAATGGTCCTATATTACCTTAAAATTAATGGTCCTATATGACCTTAAACTGTACGGTCATGCATGACCCCAAACTATGTAATGGGCCAGCATGACCCTAAACTACATCAGGGTCCTACATGACCTTAATGTTTCTGGTCCTACATGACCTTAAACCATGAAATGTTCTGTATGACATTAGACTAAGTGTCGTCTTGAAAGACATTAAACTGCCCCTTTTAGAACTACTTATGGCTTGATTCCCATCCTCATGGGATACATAAGAATGCTCGGACACCTCGTCCTGAGTCTAGAATTGTGCTCTTCACTTCTGGATACCCCTCTTGGGTTTAGATCCCTCAAAGGACCTCATATGATGTAGCCTAATATTCTTTGGCCACACTCATCGAAAGATTATGAAGTTCGTTCCATGTTCCCCTCCTCGTTCTTCTAATCCTCCCACATCCTTATCGCATGACGTTAAACTCCATGGCCTCTTCAGAACTACATATGGATAGATTCCCATCCTCACATGATACGTAGGACCACCCAAAAATTTCGTCTATAGGCCTTGCCCAAAATATTGGGACCTCCCATTGGTTTGAAGTACATGGTGTGGTACATTCTTTTCCCCTCATTCACGACGAGTTCATCATGACCATACCATGTTTCCATCCCACCTGAAGATCTATACCACTTCTACTATCTAGATTTATTTGAATTGCATGGTCACATTATGCTCCACATACCCCATCATTTGGGTTTCTATTACCTTTTAAATATGAAAAGGCCCCCGAATGATAAGGTTACATAGCCTAAGGGATCTCCTATCATTTCGGGCCAACACCCTCTAGGATTTTGAATAACAAATCGATACAAGTCTCGTGTTGTGAATATTTTTAGTGGTCGACACTCATTTTTTGTTCCCATTTCAGGTCATATGATGTGCATGTAGTTTTTTTAACCCAGTCAAATGCTATCATTAGTCATTGTCACCACCCCCATATGCCTCAAACATTGAGTGTAGTGCTTCATTCGGGCCCATATTCTATCCAATCCTCAGTCTTCCTTGAGAAGGAGTGTAATTTCATCTATCGGACCCTTATGTGATGGGGAGATCCTAGTCCTACTCTTTATTTCCCACATCAATCATTGATAACATGTGCTTAAGACCTATGATGAGGTAATTCCCACATTATAGGTCATGTGGCTTTAGTTGGCTGGGGTGCCCATCCTTAGGTTCTTCGACTCCTTCGGCCCCCTAGCCTGAGTTCTCATTTGGGATTATGTGGTGTGGTATGGAATCACATCCTTATTCACATTGACCTATTTCACAATGCCACACATATCCCCTTGAGACATACCTCGCTTCATTTATCATTTGTCCCATGAGCACAGACCCTTCCATGCTTCGTGAGCCCCTTCATTTGGGAATCATCACCCTCTATATCCAAAAGGACCCCTAGATGGCATGGATGCAAGGCCTAAGGGATATACTACCATTGAGGGATAACGTCCTCAACGATTGCGAGAGGAAAACTGATACATGTCATGTGTTTTGAATATGGTCAATGGTCGAAGCTCAATTGTTTTCCCCAAACTCTGGTCACACAAGGGTGGATACTGTGTTGTGAACCTCGTCAATAGTTGTCCTCTATCATCGTTTCCATTTTTTGGTCTTCCATAGGCACGCTGATTCTCCCTCTCTATCCCACACATCTGAAATTAAACTAGAAATCTATGATCTGAGCTCTATGAACTTAAACTAAGATCACCATCATCCTTACTATAAGATGTTGAACAACAAGGTGGCGATGACATTCTGTCTATGGCCCAACCTTAGGTCCCCTGGTCTGAGTTTTCATTTCAGATTGTATGATGTGGTATGGGATTATGTACTCATTCACGTCGAGTTACTCATCGGGTCGTACACATCCCTTATTGAGGTATCTTTCCCTTATTTGTGTCATCATTCTCTAGAACTATGTGTGGCTTGATTCACATCATCATGGAATATGTAGGACCGCTCGAACGTCTAGTCTTCAGCTCCAGCCCCATCTCTTTGAAACCTCCCTATCAGCTTGGCCCCATGGACTATGTTCTTCCAAGAGAGTGGAATGCGGTGTGGTATGGATAGGGTCCTCATTCATGCAGAGTTGATAATAACCACGCCACATACCTATCTCTCTCCAGAGTTCCCATCACTCCCCTTCCCCACACTCATCTCTTTGAGTCGGCTGCTCTTAAGTCAGGTCCTTTGACCCTCTTCAGTGATTCACCAATGTGCTCAGGAGTACTCTAGTTCAGAACCTAGAGTGTCGGATTCCACCTGGAAATGATTTCACCCATTTTTCAGGCTTTGTGTTCCCCTTCATTTGGGATTCCATTATATTTCACATTTGAAGGGACCCCCAAATTCCATGGATACTCATCCCAAGGGCTCTTCTACCATTACGGGCCAATGTCCTCGAGGATCTCGAATGAAAATTGATACAAGTCCCACATTTTGAATATGGTCAGTGGTCGACACTCAATTGTTGTTCTCATTTCAGGTCACACGATATGGATACTATGTTTTGAACATGGTAAACTATTATCCTCCATCAACATGCCATCCCCTTCAAGCCTTATATGCCAGTTACAAGATTTAAATCATTTTTCCACACCATTGTGTCCAAGTAGAATTTCAACACTCTCAGTACTATCCCTCAGTGCACATTTTCACATTAGGAGGGAAAATACATAGAAAGGCATCATTCAGGTCTCTATGCCGATTTCCCCTTTTCATGTATTCCATGTATTGCAAAAACTTCTTCCGCCCTTGTTTCCCACACCAAGTTTGACTCACGTGGGCTTAGGGACCAGATCGTGGATTGTGCTCACTTGAAAGAGTTATGCTTCTCCAGTTGTCTAAACTCTAATACCTTCAACCAAGATCCCCTTATACCTCATCCCTAGAACTACATATAGGTTTATTCCAAATCTAATGGGATACGTAGAAATTCCCAGACATCTCATCTTTGGGTCTTGCTTGAGCTACACTAATTTATCTCTTTTTTTCTACCTTTTAGGCCCCAACTCTTATAAGGCCGCATGATGTAGCGTGTGTGGGATTAGGCCTTCATTCACATCGGGTTAACAATTGTTGCATTATGTACTCTCCTTAAAGGATCTAGTCCCTTCTACCTCCTATCCTTTGTCATACATGATGTTAAATTGCAACTCTAGAACTATACATGGCTTGATTCCCATCCTCATGGGATACGTAGGAACGCCCATATATCTCGTCTTCGGGTCCATATCAACTGAGAGCTAGTCTCTCCTTCCCCATATTCTCTAACCTTTTATGGCCCCCTCAACACAAGGTTACTTTCTTGGAATTTTGTGTGGTGTTATATGGGATTATGTCCTCATTTACATTGGGTATTCTTTATCAGACCGTTCACATTCCCTCTGGAACCTTTCCTCTCCTATATTTGTCTAAGCCATATGACTTTAAACTATACTTCCAAGTCCAAAATGACTTTAAACTATTTCATCTACATTTCATGATGTTAATGTGAATGGTTGGTCCCATCACATGACTCTAAACTGTGAAATTATCATCTTGGCTGCATGATGAAAAAATGTCATTGCACCATGGTTTACTCACTCGAGGGGACATCATGTTTGGTATCTATCACACACCATACCATTTATCAATGTCTACATATGGATTGATTCTTGGGGTGATGTCTAGGATTTATATCCTAAATCCATCACTTCACAAAAAACACACATTCATCCTAAAGGACAAACAAGATCTATTAGATGTCACTTCATTATTGGTGAGGGTCATACCCACATGACCTTATCATCCCTGACACTAGTACCTTACTTTTCCACCCCAAGAACTACTTATGGATTGATTCCCATCCCCATGGTGTATATAGGAATGCTAGATCACTTTTCTTTGATCCCATCCTAACTTTTGTTTTTGGTCCCTCGACCTAAAACCACCCCAGGGAACATATCGTGATCTGGACTCTAGGTCCTTATTCACATCGGGCTTCATAATTACCTCACCATGTGTCTCTCGCATTCCCTACCATATCTGGTCCGGGTTTTATGACCATAAAATAAGATCACTCCAAGTCCTAGATGAAAGACTTTAAACTACATGAAATATTCCAAAACTGTGTATGGCTTGATTCCCATCCTCATGGGATACGTAGGAAATCCCAAACATATTGTTTTTAGGGTCGAGCCCCAAGAATCTAAAATCTTGTTTCCCCTTATTCCGGCCCCTTGGCCCGAACTTCTTTGGGAGCATGGGAAGTGGAAAGTACCTCTTGGATTCACATTCATGTAAGGTTTTTTGACAACCAAACCATGTGTCTCCCATGTATTTTTCCAACCTATTCTAATTTTTATGACCCTAAACTAAGATCTCTCTATGGGAACTACACGTTGGGATTGGCTACATCGCCGCCCTACGCCCAGTCTGTTAAATTAATATCCTCTTAATAACCTATCCTACGACCATTAATTTGGAAGTGTGCAACATTAGGACCCCTATACTTGGATGGGGACTCGACTCCCTCTATCTGATACGTCTTTTTGTCATACTCAAATGTGTTGTGGAAATTCCCAAAGTGTGGAATTTTCACAGTGACATTCCCCCATTCCATGTCCAAGCATTGTGAGCCCGTCATTCAGATCCCCATACTCTTCCATGTCTGAAGGGACCCCATTTATGGTCTAGTCTCATGACACAGAGGCTTACCTACAGTCTTGGTCCAACGTCCCTGAGGACCTCATGAAACATTTGGGACAGGTCCTGTGTTTTGAACATGATCATCATTTGACCCTTATTTTTTTGTCTCTATTCAAGGCTACCACAAAATGGATACTACACTTCAAAAATGGTCAATAGTTATCCCCTATCATCATGCCACCATCATTACGGTCCAAATATCAAGCATCATGATTTACATATTTCCACATCTTTATGATCTAGTAGAATTCCAACATACTTGGCTTCACTCCTTCAAGCATCTGGGTGTGTTATATCGTTAGGTCAGCATCATTTGTACATCATTCGCCAAGAATCCCATCACCCCTAACATTTGGATTCCTATTCTAGGAATTTCCCATCACTACTCCTTGTTTCCCACATCAAGCACGACTTACATGGGATTATTAGTTTTAGTAGTAAGTGCACCGGTGCAACCATGTCACACATGCCTTTCTTTGTCCCGTATGATGTTAAACTACACTCTCAGAACTATGTATTTCTTAATTCCAATACTCATGGGATGCATAAAAAGGCCCATACAACTCATCATGGGACCATCCTAGTTTTCAAATTTAATCCCTCAACCTGGGGATTCTCCCGAGAGCGTGTGGTGTGTCGTGGACTCTTATGGTCCTTATTCACGTCGGGGTATGTACCGCACCACACATTTCCTTCCGGGGTAGACATGTCCTTGACGCATGAAACTAAACTATGGTTCTACCCTGAACAATTTCAAGATACCCCATGTTATCCATGGGTTGTATCATTTTCCTCTCTAGAGAAGATTCTCCCTACCAATGTTAGTATCTTACCACGTCGTGCTTCAAGAACTATGTATGGATTGATTCCCATCTGCATGGGGTACGCAGTAATACTCAAGCACTTTGCCTCAGGACTAGTCTAACTTTCACTTTCGGCCCCTTGACCTAAATAACTTCCTTTGGGGATACATGGTGTAGTGAAAACCCCTCATGTCCTCATTCATGTTGAGTTTATAGCTATCACACCACATACTCTATTCTTGGGATCTTCCCTTTCACTCTTTGTCCTATCGTATGATGTCAAACTGCACGAACCCACATTTCCCTGATGTAGGACACTAAAATGTGGTTCTACCCTGAACAAGTTCAGGATGCCCTATGTTAGTCCTAGGATGCACCAGATCCCTTACCGAAGAAGATTCCCCCAATCAGTGTTAGCCTCTGGCCACTCCATGCTCAAGAACTACATTTGACTTGATTCTAATCCTTATGGGATATGTAGCAACACCCAGTCATTTCACCTTGTGCCCAGACCCAGGGTCATTATCCCTTTTGGCCCCTCGGGCCTAATCTCGGTCCAGGTAGTATGAACTTTAAACTATGTGTGTCATCCCCAACGTATGAAGTTTAAAATATGCATCCATAGTCTTTATTGGTATGATTTAAAACTATATATCATTCCTGGTCCTTACCAGAGAGGTCTTGTTCGAAATTAGGTATGATCCCTGATCAGACTGATGCACCCACCTAATGTGTCTTCACCATGGTGGTGTAATTTCAAGAGTGTTAGACTTTATTCGAACAACCCATCACTCCAAACTACATGCTTGGTGTGCCCTTTATTTTGACCCTCATCCAATTTCACGTATAAAATAAGCCCCTAGCAGTATCGATGTTCGGCCTATGGCCTACCTACTGTCTTGGGCCAATGTTTTGGATGACTAATGGGTAGAATTTTGAGTCTGGTCCCATGTTTTGTTCATGGTCAATGGTCATACCTCATTTGTTATCTCCATTTCAGGATAATTCAATAAGGATAATGTGTTTTGAACATAGTCAACATTTATTCTTCATTGTCATGTCATCCCTATATTGTTCTGAATTTTGGGTATTGTGATTCACACCTTCCACTCCCCTATGTTTGGATTAATTCCAACACCCATGGATTTACCCTGATCGTGCACTAGAGCACATTGGGACGACGTCACATCGATTGTTCTGAGGTCCTCTTCCTCCAATCGGGCCTCCCCCTTTTCTTCTCAAAAAGCCAGATTGGTTGTTCAAACCCCCAGATACCAGAATCTTGGTATTCACTCTTCTATTTGGATGGAATAATAATGAGGTTGTCCCTTGTTTCTCACATCAGGCCTGACCCACGTGAGATTAGGGATTGATCGCTGGACACCCCAGGAGTATGATAGGAATGTAATAAACTAGTAAGAATAATAGAATTCATGCATGTAAATGGGATAAAATGATAAAATCATGAAAGTATGTTTGATGTTTTGAAAGTATTATAGCACCCGAGGATCGATCCCTCCCATGGATGGGTTGACCCCGTCAAAAGAACGTTGTAGCTCCACCACCCTCTCACTTGTGGCATTTAGGACTCACTATCGCTTGTTCAGTTCCTACTCCTCTTCGGCAGTGAGAGGGTGTAGTTCGTTATCTGCGATCCGGGCCCGCTCCTCATTGGTTCAGATAACAGTCATTGCCTCATAGGCTTGCCTCATGTGATCTTCCGCCTCCTCCAGCTGGGCTCTAAGCCACGATATAATCTACGACTGTGCATTGAGGGATGTAGAATGTTCATCTACTTAGATGTTCATCCACTGAATCTATTTTTCAGCCTCTTGATGTTCACTGCTTTTCTCCGCTGCCAACCCACGCCAAGGCCACAGTCATACTCCCAAATCTTCTCTGCCATGAGATCTCAGACAAGCATTTGGGGACATTGTAAATTCACCCACCCATTACATAGTTCACGCAGTCACAAATGAAGTCTCTCCATGTGGTCGATACATTATGCTTGAGGGGTCTCATCGATGAAGTGCTTGATCAACTTCCATGACTGGCGATGGATTATCTTTCTATCATCTTCATCAGAGGCCATTTCATTATAGTTCATGGGGTTGGCATGCTCATTTGTAGGGAACTCCCCCAAGAACTCATTATTAGGGTCGGCATCTAGTGTTTGATCATGTATGGAAAGACCCGAGCTGTCTGATCGATCATCATCATTGGATCCACCTTCAATAATTATAGGCCTAGCCCTGCTAATTGTCCCACCTGTGATCGGGAGTGCTTCTGCTTGGTCAGTCAGGATATCCACCTCCACGACCACCATCATCTCCCTAGGAAAGGTGCCTCAAAGAGTACCAATCATCCTCTCCATAACGGCCCATTCCATTTGAAGGACTGCACGTACCAAAAGGGCACAGATTCTATTATCCTAGTTAATGAGTGGCAGTCATGAATTATGCGAAAGAAACTTATAGAGGTCTAACTATTGGTCTCGTTCCTAGTTTTTTGTTGTGGGGACCCTAAGAAGTGGTCATACATATATTATAGGGAAGTCTGAAAAATCCAGGGGAGGAATCTCGGATGTCCTGACCCTACCGGATGCACTAATCTCCATAGCAGCAGGCGTGGATCCCGAAGGCCTAGCATCTACATCCACTGAGGGATGAGAACATGTTCTGTGTATGAGGTCCTCCTGCACATTTAAAATGATAGCAAGGAGTCCAAAATGACCTAGAAGAAAACCCTTAGAAAGGGGCTTGGGATTTTACCTCAAGGGACTCTGCAAATTCTTCAAGATCCAGGTCATGATCACCAACTTCGTCCTCCTCCAATGGGCTCCCTCTACCTGCCTCTTCCCCCCCAGGATGACGCATCTAATTCTTTCGATAGAGGGAAGCACTCTCTCATTTCAACGAATGACAAATATTAAGGGGTCATTAGATCCAGCAACACCTTCACTCGGTCAGTCATTGGATGTGGGGAACCCCGGGAGTGTACAATGTCTTCCAGCTTTCCCAGGTATTGCTCCACCTCTACCCGGGACACTGCAAAGACAGCCCTAATAGGGTCTATCCCTGGTAAATCCATCCGAAGATTGTTTAGGTGTTTCCAAATCTCATAAGGGATGAGGAATTTCTTGTTGACATCCCAGATTTCCCAGGCCACCAGGAAGATAGAATTCTCTGGCATGTATATGTGGCACAACCGCTTCTCCGGAGCCTGAGTGGATATTCTAAGAAATACTCTCGGTGGCCTCCCCTTAGGATAACTCAGTTCTTCTGTGACCACCGGGTTCAGCTGCCATTGCTAGATATGCGGCCACTACCTCCCCCTCAAATAGTGCAGGCCTCACCATCATAGAAGCCCCACCATCGTGGGATGTCCTTATTGACTTCTGATCGTAGCCTTGAGGTTGGGGAGGAACATCATCATTGGCCCGAATAGTTCGTTGCTTCAACATCTCCCCTAGGTTGGCTGCCTCCTATCTTTTGGCATACTCCTTCACCAACTCAAAGATGGTAGTGGGCGGAGGCAGCTCATTTTGTATCTTTCCATCTTCCCTTGTGAACATGATCCACATATTCCTCATCACACACAGATGTTCCTCGTGTTTCACCCCTAAATAGACTTGTGGTGTTTATTGCTTCATACACTTAAATTTCCATGAGAATCAGTATGGGGTGTACAGCTTGCAGAGAGGATCACAATCCACTCATGACACCAGCAATCCACCTCTAAAGGTCATATGATTGGATAAGTTATCTTCTGTTTCATGGCCATCATCAGTGAAAGAACCCGTTGGTAGCAGGAATGGATGAAATTTGAACTCCTCTACCTTCCAAAAACAGTTCAGTACCGCCTGCATGGTCATCTTGGCAATAAACCTCCCTAAAGCATTCAGGATGGATGGGAGGAAGTTCGATTCCAGAGGGGAGATGGGGTTCGTATATTCATAGTCCCTCTTGACATGCGCCATTATCCATTCATATAAGAGGTGGAATGACCTCCATATCCTCTATGGCATGTTCCCCACACTGATATGCCACATCATCTTGTACATCTTGGAAGGAATCGAGATTATGAGGTTTACATTCCCTCCTATCGCTATCATGGATTCCATGATAAAATTTCTTGTTGACACGTCCTTGTTCATATCCCTCACAGGTAGGATCCAACCGCAGATGAGATCTGCATTGAATGAGGCCAACCTGACTACCTGTTGCTGCTCGATACTGACGGTGAATACCCACGTCTTCCACTAGCTATCCTCCAAGATCTGCCAGTATGAGCACTCCTTGCCTCCTTGGTCCCGCTTTGGGCATGTTCAAGGCCTCAATGAAAACATTCTATCTTCTAGGGAGTTCAGGAACTGGTTGAACCATCGCCTAAAATGGATATCCCTCACTACATCCTTGTCTTCTCCCGGCACCAGCTCAATCAACACCATCGCCAGTGGAATCATTTTCTCTGGATCCTCCCTTGCACCCATAACGGGGAGGAATTCATCACACATTGCCCCTAGTATTGGGACCCCCAGATATCTTATGCACATCCCATAACCTGATGCCAACCTCCCCATGCTGTAAGTGAAAAGTATTGGTCCTCATTGACCACCTTCTAAAAAACTCTGGCATTATATTTTTCAGTTGATAGATATGGAATTCAGAGGCCCAAGATGTCTCATACAGGCCCACTCTCCTCATCTCTGTCCCAAACTCTTCACATGAGGCACTTACCCAGTAGGTCCAGGCCCAGTCATCTGTAAAGTTTCCACCCTGGCATAGATCCCACTCGTCGTACCATCCCTTCCCTGGGTTCCTCAGAGATGCCTTCAAGATCATCTGGAATTGTTGGGGATGTCTCTAGCTTCAATTCCTTCTTATAAACATTGTTCAGATGATTGTACAGATAATCAGAAGTAACATGCATGAAGTCCTCCCAGTCATGGCCATCAGCCTCCCTGAACAACTAGCATTGGCATGACGTTCTCCTGAAACAATAATATTTCTTTTCCCTAATTTCTTTAGGGATGAATACATCATCCTTCATCCCAAATCCATACAGAGGAAGCCTCTTACAGAGCAGATAATTCCATTGGCTTTCTAAAAGTAGCTCCACTAATGAATCGTGGTCAGAGTGGCTCCATACCAACTCCCCAAGACCCAAGTTATTCGTCATCTCCTCCCTTTGGACAGTGTCTTCAAGGACCCCCTGGTATCCTCTTGGTAAGCCATTCTATTTTTAAGATTTGGACAATTTTTGTTTTGGTTCACGAATCCCTTTCACGGAGCTCGTTCGAAGTGACCGTTCGTGGAGCACGATACAAGCAATGGAATCAAGAAGCCTTACACCAACCATCTGATGCAAGCGGCAAAGCACACCATCGTGGAGTCAAAGACTCGTTGTGCTCCATGAAGTAGACGACCCAATTCATGGAGAGAAATCACAGAGTATGCGGAGCTTTGTGAATTGATAGAGCTAAATGCCAAAACATGGAGAAGAGAAAGGAAAAAATAGAGGTCTTCTCCCCTATTTATAGGCGAGGACCCTAGGTTCTTCACAGCATGTCTAACCGTGGTGATCTTTGCAGAGTGCTCGGCCTGCCCTTCGCCTCACCGCTTTGTGATCCTCCTTCGTGATTCAGATTCATGATTGGACAAGGGATTTTGGCTATTTCCCTCAGACTTTGAAGCTTGATTTCTCCTCAACTCCAAGTCTTAGGGGGAAATTTTTTGGCACCAAAATTTGGGAAGAATAATAACAAACGGGAAACCCTTAGGTACTTCCTCATGAAGCTCGTTCGCCAAGCCCCATAGCACTGCGGCCGACACCAAGCTTTGCCTCCGCGAAACTGCCACGGAGTGAGGAGGAAGAATGCTCTGCAAACCCCGTTGACATTCACGAACCCACGGCATAGCAACGAGGCGGGATACTCCACAAACCCATTTGACATTCAAGAACCCACCGCAGAGAAAAGAGGTGGGATGTTATGTGAACCCATTTGACATTTTTGGCCCACCACGGAGCAAGGAGTCGGGATGCTCCACCAACCCCTTTGACAATCGTGAACTCACCACTGATCGAAGAGGTAGGATGACCCATGAACCCCTTTGATGTTCATGAACTCGCCACAAATAAATATTTGTATTCGCGTTGAGCGAGATCTGCTTTGCGGAACCTCTTGCCTATAAATAATAGGCTCCCCTCGAGCCCAAAGGATGGATCCTTTGACCTTTTTTCTTTCTAAGCCCCCACATCATGAAGTAATTTCTTCTTTGTGAACCATGATCCTTTCAAGGTACTTTTACATCGCAAAGTGCCTTCCCCTTTGCATGAATTCCACCTCTCTTAAAATAGGGATTCCCTTCACGGAGCCCATTGGCCTCCATGAAGGTAATAGATTCCCAAAGGGACTCGGGTCTTCGCAGAGGACTTGTGCTTCACGAAGTACCCTTTATGCACATGTGACCTGTATGCTAAGGTAGGGTCACTATGCTTCATGAGGCACATTGCTTCATAATACTACGCTTCATGGGGAACCCTTGCTTCATGAGGCATTGCTGTGAAAATTCCTCTCTACTTCTTGAAGCACATTCCATATGAACTTACACCCTACGCCTAGTCTTGGCCACCTCAATTCGCAAAGCACACCCCTTCGTGAATCCCTTCTACTACATGGAGCACCAAAGTTTCACAAGTAATCTACCTATGAACCCCTTTTCTCTGCAACTCCTTTGACCATGTGAACCTTTAGGTTTTCACGAAGCAATTTCAAGGTCCCTTGGGATGTGCTTCCCATTGCATTGCTTCACCTCATTCTTCTTCACATAGTCACACTAACAGCTATTACTTCTTCGTATATCCATGCTAATGTGGACCCCCTATTGGATCACTCCATAACACCCCTTCTCCATGGAATTTTTGATTCCTTCCCTTCCTCTCAATGGTGGGTTGGTATCAGTTATGAAATTCCTAAGGGGTGCGGAGTGAACCCACCTTACCCAAGTTGCAGGACGTTAAACTGCCAAGCGCCATCGTCATCAGCACATGACTTTAAACCATGACCTCACCTCATGCGTCATTTATGGGGTGCCCCACCTTGGACATTCTACATTCCCACTGGTCTCCATGGGAGTGAAATCATTCCTCACATGGAATGAAATCCTCATTATTGGAGCAGCGTCTGTCCGTAGGGAAGGGAAACAATCTTGGTGTAAGACCGTAGCCTTTTTTATAGTAAGTAGAATCTCTTCTACCCCTATCTTATTCCTTGAAAAAGACTAAGAGGTGAGAGGATCACATGGGACTATATTACCCTGACCCTCTCAAGCTAGGATTTCTCCCCACCCGAGACCCCACCCTGGAGTAAGTCCCAATCCCAATCTCCTTGGGCTACGAACCACACATAAGACCATGTTTTCTCTTGGGGATGCAGACCACGCATAAGCCCCTATTTCCATTTTGGGCCGCTAACTATGTGTAAGCCCCACTAAACCTCCCACAGACGCACCTTTCATGACACGATCACCTGGTCTTTTCTACCTCTTGTTTCTCACACTAAGCATGACTCACATGGGCTTAGAGTAAGCATAGACTATGAAATCCTCTCTGGGTGGGCTTGAGTGTAATCCCCAACCACCTCATGAATTACGTGGTCTTTGATCCATGCTAAGGTAAGGTACATTAGAAGCCTCCCTGAGGTTCAGGCCCACCAACCATTAGTCCCGACTATCTTCACGTTGGTTCACAAAAACCCATTCTGAACTACGGGGACTTTGATCCTTGCCAATGCAAGGTACGTAGGAAGTCTCCCTGAGGTTCAATCCCAACAACCATTCCAAAACCATTCTGAACTATGAGGACTTCGATCCTTTCCAAGGAAAGGTACGTAGGAAGTCTCCTAGAGGTTCAATCCCTACAACCATTCCCACATCATCCCAAACTATATGGTCTTTTATCCCTTTCAAGGTAAGGTACGTAGGAAGCCTCCCTAAGGTTCAAGCCCAACGCTTGTCGGTCCTGACTATCTTCACATTGTCTCACCAACTACCTTTTTAAACTATGTGGTCTTTGATCCTTTCCAAGGAAAGGTACGTAGAAAGCTTCCATGATGTTAAATCCCAACAACCATTGGTTCTGACCCCCTTCACATTGAACCACCTTCGTCCCGCATGACGTTAAACTACATTCCCCCTTTTCTTTATGTACGATGTTAAACTGCATCCACCATCCCTAAATATGTGGGATTTGATCCTTGTCTCCTAGATAGGGTACATAGTAAGCCTCCATAAGGTTCAACCCTATTTATTGGTAAGTCATTGTGCCCCCCAACAAGTGGTAAGGCTTTGTAAACCCCATCTAGTGTTAAGACGTCGTTAACCCCATCGAGCAGTAATTCATTGTGAGCCCATCCAGTAATAAGATTTTGTGACCCCTTCTAGCAGTAAGCCATTCTCAACCCCAATCGACAACAATCCATTGAAGTCCCCAATCGACAGTAACCATATTCAGATGAACTACATGGACTTTGATTCCCTGCCATAGGGATATATAGGAAGCCTATCTGAGGTTCAATCCCATAACTCATGTCTCATCCTGATCTCTCCCACAAGCCTATGTGTTTCAGGAAGGTCATGCCTCAACCCAGAGGTTCCACTTCCTACAGGTCCAATCCATGTGTCCATTATCATGAGTCGCATCCTCAGGTGTCCAATCATCCCACTAAACTATGCGGACTTTGATTCTTTGCCACGGGGATACATAGGAAGTCTCTTCAAGGATCATGCCCCAAATCACCAACGTCCTCATGTCGGTTCCACCTCATTCTCTCTACACTGCATTCAACTCTCCTTCATCCATCCTAGTTCTTACCCAGGCCACCACATCCTAGTGAGATCATGTCAGTTCATCTCCTAGAATCAGTGTTCCCTCAAGGGGTTGAACCCATCTGATCCACTCTAGTCACTGTTCTGATCAGTTTGATCTGTCTCTGCTACAATTTAATCTCATGGAATACCCAGTGTTAAACAAGGGAAGTTGAGGAAAACCTCAGATACATGCCTATGGAATATAATTCCCCACATTTGATGTGGGATTCCTTGGGCTTCCGCACCCTCAAGAATCCCTATAATAATAGGAAGAAACCCAGACGTGCTGGTGTTCTAGTGTCTAGGCACGCCAATGATGTCCAACGTGACTAATCCCCCAATCTAAGTTTGTTGCACTAACCAGATCAATTAGAATGTACCTATAGAAGTAGTGAAATTAAACAGAGTCCATGATGAAATGGTACTAGGAAGAGTTTCATGAACAATATCTTAGTATATAAGGGAGACCCGGACTAGGTGATGAGTTCTGAGGAGGAATCCATGGAAGGAAGAACAGACATCCCATCATCCCATTTTGATTAAGGAGAAAATTTCCCTGTACAAGAGACATATGCCACCAGCCTTTGGAAAGCTGGAATGCGGGGAAACAGTTGTGCGCCCCACACAGGCGGATGCGCGCACCCTGGAGAAAGCATCTGAAACATAATACAAATAGTTCATGTACCTTTATATATTTGTAATGATGAATCATTTATTAAAATAATTATATATTAACTGTTACATTATTATATCAAATTTAATATTTTATATACAGTTATATGAACTACTAATTTAAATTTATAAGGAATTTTCTTGTATAAATTGGTAATGGTACTTCAGTTTACTGGTATATTATGTAAATGAAAGAACTGATAAATCTAAAATTCTAATATAGTCATCATTAAATGGGGTTTCTAATTGAAAATTAAAGGTTGTTTCCTTTATAACATCCAAATGACAGCTTATACACCTGGACCCTTATAGTGAAAAAGAGATCTTGACCAAGACTTGAATTTAATAGTGGGAAGTAGGAAGAGTCTCTTGTATTATTTATGATCATTCCAATTACCTAAATAAATATTTAGGAGTATGATGAGCGGTGCAAATCTTTCATAAGAAGTCTTATACTAGTCCTATTCTTATATTTGTAATATTACCATTTTCAAATCCTATATGAGGCATGTTTTTTGAATTTTTAGATCTATTCCACCACAATTCCCCTGGGTTGTCCACCAGGATGGTGGTGCAAAACATGCTTCATGTGTAGTGGGACTCGAGTCATCATTTTTTTTCTCCAATAGTTCCACACATGTCACCTACTATTATTCTTAATGTAGGTGGTCATTCCCAACTATGAGGGTAATTTCTATGGCTTATGCATCCAATAGAGGGATCTCCATCTTCCCTATAGAAGAGTTGATGCAAGAGTTTTAGCTACTCCATCCACCTATTTTTTTAGGGGATGGTGGCCTCCAAGATTCATAGTCATGACTAGAATCCATGATGACTATATTCAATCATCTTGAGATACCTATTGATATAAGGGTGATGCTTACTATGTATATTCTTCAAGATTATACCTTTCGGTGGTGGGATGTTTTCACCCAGGGGGATTTTCATTAGGGTATGGCCTAGGATGGTCTTTAGTTAGTCTTCTATGATTATTTCCCCTCTCATATGCTGATTAACAACTTAGTGATGGAGTTCATGAACCTATAGTAGGGTTTTATATCTGTTATGGATTATTCATATCATTTTAAATATAATAAACACTTTTCACCTATCTATAAAACTGATGATCCAAAGAAAGTGAGATTTTTTTAGGATGGTCTTGTGATTCCCATTCATTCATAGGTGAATGATTTTTGGTTGAACATTCTATATAATATATTAAACTAGGATCTCATTACTGAATATAACCTAATGGAAGATGGAGATCTAGATTAGAGTGGAATAGCTTCTCGACCTAGTACTGTAGTATCAGTTACTAAGACAATTCACTTTTAGACTACTTGTGAGGATAGTACCAGTTAGAGTGAATATAATATCATATTGTAGTCTTTCATTTGTGAGATAGGTAGGGGAATATAAAACCTCAATGTGAGAGAGCCCTAGTAGAGTGAAGAACATGTGGTGGGATTGTCTATTTACAGTGGCTTTGTATAATCTCCCCTTAAATGGACAGTTATAAAAGATCAGTGATAACTCCATGTTCTAGAGTAGGATCAACATCTCTATATCATGAAAGATGCTTGAGTGCTACCAGCTGGTCAGGTTGAGGATGTGGTCATACCCAATGGAGAAAGACACAGGTGGCGCAACGTCAGTTGAAAGGACCTACTCCAAGTGGTCATGTTGTATCTCAGGGACATGAAACATTCCAAGTTTATATAGTGTAGAATCTTTCAGGATAATAGATTCATGGACCTTCTATTATTTGAGGTATTAGTTTTGTAGAATCTACATTGGTATCTATTTTATTTGAAATAGTGGATTTGAATTATTTTATCTATATTTCTATCATGGAAAGAATCTCACTGAAAGTTTAGTACTTCTATGGTGTGATGACCCTTCACACTCCTTTGGGTATCCAAGAAGAAATTTTATACCAGTGTAAGGAATTACCCCTTGAGAAAGGTGGCTATAATTTTTAATCTAACCTCTTCATCCTTGAGAATTCTGGTTTCGACATTATTCTGGGAATTTATTTGTTAGTTCCATATCATGTCTACATGTATTTCTCTCTCCGAAGGGTTTCCTTAAATTCACTATAGGGAATTAAATATATTTGCAAGGGTTAATGGCATGTCCAAGAAGGTATATAATTACTATAACATCATGATTTCAGTGGTGTGATATTCTATATTGCTAGACTTTATATGGATGATCGGATAATACACAGGCTAAATTACCTCCTATAGTAGATCATTTTAGGGATGTTTTTCTATAATATTTTAATGTTTTAAATCCTGATTGAGAATTGGAGTTCTCTATTGATCTATTTCTAGGAGCTTCACTGGTGTCCATTCCCTCTTATAGGGTGGCCACTACTGGGGTACAAGAGCTCAAGAGAGAATATGAGGGCATAGAATCTATGGGTTTTATACATCTCAATACTTCACTCTGGGGATCACTGATCCTTTTATCCAATTTGGAGAATGAAACCTTCTTGTATTTTTTGGAATCATTGAAATTGGAATCATCTTCATGTAAAAAACCATTATATTTTTCCTCGTATAGATGACCTCTTTGATCATCTCCAAAGAGATCAGGTTTTTCCAAAGATTTATTTGAGTTCAGGTTATCACCATGTATGTGTTAGACCATCACACATACCTCATACTATGTTCTATAGTAGGAATGGTATCTATGAGTATATGGTTATTTCATCAGGTCTCTTGAACATTCCATCCATTATCAAGGAAAAAATGAATAAGTTTTTCCACCCGTATTTGGATTTATTTGATGTAGTCTTTGAAAATGAAATATTGGTGTATTCTCATACTCAACATGACCTTGAAAAAAATCTTGAGATAATTCTAAATAAATTGATATAGAACTAACTATATTCTTAGATCACTAAATTCTATGTTTAGATAGATTATATGAACTTATTGGGTCACATTCTCTTAGAGGTAAGAGTATCTATTGATCTTGAGAATTTCAGAGTTCTAGTTACCTGGGAGCATCTCAATTGTGTTTTGACATACAGAGTTTCTTAGTGTTGTATGGCTATTACATGTAATTTATATAAAACTTTTCATGCTTAGAAGCACCAATTCAGGATTGACTAAGAAGGATGTGAATTTTATATAGTAATAATCCTATGAGATATTGTTTCATGAGATCAATGAGAGACTATTATCTGCATTGATACAGATTTTGTCTAAGCCAGATAGAAGCTATAAAGTCTATTATGATGCATCTGGTATCATACTAAGAGAAGTTATGATACTGGGAGATCATGTCATTATATACAGGTCGTGATAGATGAGACATCATGAGAGGAATTAACTGACATACAATATCTATAAGGCCCCAGCCTTAAACCTTACTTAATCTTGAGTTATTACAAGATTACACATTGAGGATCTTTTCAGGTTTAGAGTTTTAGAGAATTAGATCATGAAACTTTCATTACATTCCACATTTAAACGAAGTGGTTACATAAAAGATAGTATTTATTCTTCCCATCAATGGAAACATATTTAAAATATAACATGGATTCTTTCTTGACACATCCTTGACACTATCATCACATCATGTACCTTTCCCTTGACCTGTGAAAAACATTTCAAAAACATGGGATGAGCATAAAAAGCTCAGTAAGGGTTATAAAAATATGGAAAGGAAACATGAGTTCATATATACATAATAATGAAATCATACTTTACCCATAAAACATAGGCACTTTAACATACCTCATCAAACCATGAATAAATCATAGAAAACATAAGACATAAAGGTAACTTGAGGCATTCATAACATTCTTACGTAGGGAGTAACCCTCTTGGTTACGTTTGGAATACCCATCACAGTATATTCCCTAAATCTCTTCGGAGAAACCTTAACGTTTCACTCCTTCGCGTTACCCAATGAATTGGAGAGCTATATCGGGCTCACCCGCCCTTAGTTTATCACGGAACCACCCGTTCTTCATAACAATGCCCAAGAACCATAACATAATCATATCACATAAACATGAATAAAGGAAACATAACATTTCCACATTTCAATCACAATATAACATTTTAGGATATTGAAATAATGAATCCATTCAAAAAGAAACCATTTCCAAAACCATTTAAAACATTTAATAAAGAGATTTTTTGAATCAAAGTGTCCCATACCACCTTGAAGCTTTTAACATTTTAAACCATTAATATCCATATAAATAAATCCTTAAAACCATTTTGAAAACATGGATATTAATAAGAACAAATAATTAAAACATTTAAAACGATATTTTGGTTAAAGGGGTTTTACCAAAATTAGAGACACTTGAATACAATAATCGAGGAATAACATTTAGTCAGAACTTTATAATATCATGAGAATAAAAGGATTCATGATATAATACTCCAAAGGACAGTATATAAACCATATAAGAGTGAATTGGTGCATAACAACAATGAACCCTCAATAGAAATGTCAAATGTGATGAAATCCCTTATAAAGAAGGTATCCTTAAATTAAGGACAAATCAATCTCACAATATGTGTGAAAAATACAAATACACCCAATATAAGTGGATATTAAGTGTAAAAAAAATAAAATGTCATTCACACATATTCAATGGATGACATATTCAATGACTACATGTTGAACCCAAAGAAATCGAAATTGGGTTAAAAAGTTCCCTTGATAGCCTAACGGTGTCACATCAAAATGAGTTGATGAGAGATAAAAAAAAACTATCTCATCACTTGGACATAAAATTTACATCAATAAGTATATATGAGAACATATTCCAACATAACAATATGTACATTAAAAGACCCAACAAAAGAAGTCTTTTAAAAAGAGGAGGGTGAAAGGTTCCCTTACCGACATGGGTATCTTTCGAAACATACGACCCGTGAAAGAAGGACAATACATCATTGATTTAAATACTCATAAATGAAAGAATATTACACAATGAGTAAAATAATGGTCAGTACATACACCACTCAAAGGAAATTGTGGCAAATGTATCATAAATCTCACGGGAATAAAAGTGAGATGAAAAATCCCTTACGAAAACTCAGCAGCCTAACGGCGCCACTTAAAACTTCCAAAATGGATTGATGAGAGAGAATAGGGTCTCTCATCACATGAAAATAAAAATTACAGTAAATGTAATATAAAAGATCATCCCAATAACAAGAAAGATGAGCTTTAAAAGGAATGACATAAAAGAGTGTACTTAAAAAGAAAGAGAGGTGTAGGATCCCTTACCTCGGGTCCGACTTGACTCGATCGTTCTTTAATCTCCTGAATAATAAACTTGAGTTAATTTCTAATTCCTTAAGAACCTTTTTCAAGTTCATTATTAATTTTATACCACTTATTACCATGTCATAAACATTATGTAATCATTTAAGTTAATAATATTTGTTTTGCCGATATTTGGTTCTTAAGTCGAAAGTGGACTTCATACAATTACATGTTGTTCGTGTGGCCAAATGTTTATTATATCCAGAATTGTATTCATTATGTAGATATCATATATTTAATATATATCCAGTACATGCATGCATTTATAACATTACATAATCATTTAGAGGTAAGAAATGAAATGCACCGTTCATGGAGACGGTAAGCCGTACGTACGCATGAACGCTACTTTCATTTCTATTTCGTATTTTATAGAATGGAATAATAATGATATAAAGGTATATTATAATTCCAGTATAATATCATATATAATATCATATTTCCATCCTTTATACATCCCACATATGTTATTTAACGAATCAAATCACCTTGAGGGGGCGGTAGTCCACACTTCCTTAAATGAAGATATCGCGTATACCCATAATGGAAGCCATAAAGGTAAGACAAAAATGAAAAATACAGAAGCATAAATAAAACATAAACATATTATATATCATATATAAAAATAGTGACATCATAATGGCCACCTTTAAAGGTGTTAAATGAGTATTGAACAATCATCGTTTCGGGAGGCAGAATTTCACCATCCACGGAAACAGTATGTTCTTTAACCATTTGATGTAGTTGTGTGAGAGTGTAGCTCGAATAAATCTTATAACAACATCCTAGTATATTGAAGATACTGTTGTTGTTACAAAAGAAGTAAATAAAAAGAGTTTAGTGGGTTGGAGAAGCAAAATAAAACAAATGAACACGAGAGAATGAATTACCTTTAAAAGTGTAACTCCTATTGATTTGAGCCTAAAGGCTTCCTTTAAAAGGATTCTGCCCAAAGGGAATCCTCTAGGATGAGGAGAGGGATGTGGAGAGAGTACATGGGCAGGGGTTGGCCGAGCCAAAGCCTTGAGGAGTGTGTGAAATGAGGTAGAGGTGGGGGCCTTTTATAAGAGGAGAGGAGGGGCACTTTTGGAAAGTAAAGAAATATTACTTTATTTGAAAATGTGTTTCGGTTTTAAAAGGTCCCACATTGATATAATTCGAGGATAAGGTGATAAGGGTTCTAAATCCACTCATCCAATTGGTTTTTGACATGTGTAGTTCATAGATTTTACATTATCTTTCCATTTTATTTAAATCGTCAAATAATGATGTCATCGCTGCATCATTATTATGTCATAAATAATTTAATTTATTTAATGTCTAAAAATCATAAAAAAATAATATGACGTATGAAATCTTTTTAGCTTTCCAATGACTATTTATAATCAAAAATCTGATCTTTATAACCCCATGTAAAAAAAATTTCGTAAAACATCTCTTGTTTGTGTCATTTTTACTTTAACATTTAATAAAAAGTTATTTATGTCATTTCCAAAACAAAAGTGTCTCCATGGGGTCCCCAAGTTGAACCATGGCTTGTCTTGGTCGTCCATGACACAACCAATAATGTTGGGACATGTGTCTAGTTCATTTCATATTATTAAAGCATTATTTATACCTTAAACTACACTAATTACCACTAATCGTGATTAAGAACTTAATAAGTTACTATTCACCAAAAAATTATTTTAATCTCATTGAACCACATTTTACTTCTTAATGACAACCATGTATGTCGGATTTTCAAAATTCAGTACACATTAGTGGTAAACTTTCATTTAACTGAAAAATCAGTTTGCTTGATTACCACTTAGTGGTTTCACTATTCATCAAAAATTGAAGTTTTTCAGAAAATTACCAAAAATTCGCCCTAAGCTATATTTGATATTCCGAATTCAAAAATGAAGTCCATTTTACAAAATTCAAAACATATAAGTCACATTAATTAATTTAATAATTAATTCCCGCTGTCATGACAGATAGCATGTTTTATGAAACAATAAGTATCAAAAGATTGACACTAGTTTAAGTCTGATTTCAAAGTGAAATTGATTCCAACGACCACTATTGGATTTAATGGTAAAAATATTTTCTAATTTCACTTTAAAACCAATTCAAAATATAATCTAATAATATAAATAAATTAGATTAAAAAGTGGTTTTGAATTAAAATACAACATTTTACACTATTCATTAAAAAAATGAACTTTATCGGAAAGATACCAAAAATTTACACAAAGTAAATTTTGATGTCCCGATTCTTAATAAGAGTTTTATTTGGTCCAAAAGAATGTTTAAGAGTGAACAAAACTATATTTAATGACGGTTCTCAATCAAAAGGTGATAAGTGAACCTTTAGTGAAAACTAGGGCATATACGCCTAAAATTTTATTCTTTCCGTATTTTAAGCCTTTATCTTTTATTGTATAAATGTAAAAATATTTAAGAACATATATAATCATATTTTAGTTATTTCTATCCATTCCCGCCATTACAACGGCTACATGTTAACTACCATTTAAAATAATATTATTTTATTATTAGAGTGCAACGTAAGATTCCCAAGAAACTCGTTGTTGCGTGTTGGGTACGCCATCGAGCATAGCGTCCCCTTTAAAGTCATATTAATATTTTATTCCCAAATATGGATAAATATGAAAATTTCATATTCCTTATTTACCTGGGGTGTTACATCCTTCCCCCCTTTTGGGAATTGCGTCCTCGCAATTTTAAAATTGCGCTTGGAAACATCCTTGAACGTCCCACATCGGAACAAGAGTCGGTAAAACAATCACTTTAAAATAAAGAAAGATAAGCACAGAGGTCACCTGAGTTAACCCATACTAGGATTATAAGTATGAAAATATGGACATGGAGGAGAAAACATAGGGTCATGTTCTTGAGGGAGAGTGATAGTAAACATGTCTAGGAGAAAGTTAACAATGAGAAAATCACAAACTTGTGATGGGTTAAACGGTATTCGATTCCCCAGTAATAAAAGTTAATAGACAATATTTTTGTTTTAAGTTACTTTTTATTGAGGAATTTATTCATAAGGAAACATAATCACTTATCATGTTGACTTTCTACTTTTACTAGATTCCTTAATCAAACTCATATTTTTTCCAAAAGACGAGTATTTAGGGAGACTTGTTTGCATTAAGAGTACTATGATCAACTTCTAGAGAATCACCTAACCCAAAAAAACTACATACTTCCCATGTCTTTAGACTTTAACCAAAACCAAAACCCAAAAGATTAGTACAAGATCAGATAACCCAGAAAAGGATAACCCCTTATAAAAAGAAAATCTATTCTTAATCTTTAAAATTTGTCCAACAAAACCCAAAGTTCAACGAGGACCATCCGATAAACAAATTGTCCATAAAATTCTTCAAAGTAAACCAATATAAGATTGAAACCCAAATATTTGAAGGATTTAGTCACATAGTCTTCCAAGTTAAATTGTAACATTTATCTCCAAACAACATCAGTTGCTCCTAAAGTCTCACATTGAAAAGGAATTATCCTAATCACATATCCTCCAAAATCAACTTACTCTTAATTAATAAAATCATATAACTAAAAGGAATCAGTCAAACTAACCAGGGACTTCACGTAGTCCAGTGGTAGGCGATAAATACCAGTCGCACTTTGGTTGTGGGTTCGATTCCTGTAGCATTGTCCGACGCGACGGGTTGTCACACGGTCTGCGTGTTGTCCTTTTTCCAAAACTATATAATTCTCAAATCATTACCCAAAAAGGCATAAAATCATCAAAAATAAATTTAACCTCACTTTTATCTCATTCCTTTCACTTCAATCATAACATATGGTAACCCATAATTACCTCAAAAGTAAGGATCATATAAACCCAAATGGTTATTTATAACTATGTCCACAAAAGAAAAGATAACTATTACTTGAATAAAATTTTCCTATATTAAACATCAGGGTTACACATAATATAAAAAGTCTTCTAATGTAACCCCATCATTAAAAGAGACTTAATACTCTTAAGAATTTCACCCTAACTCTTGAATCCCTTATAAGTTGACATCTTACTCATTCAACATTCTTCATGATCCATTATCCATTCCTTTCCAACTTATTCCGAAATACCTCTTTCCTACAAACAAAATCATGAATCATATCCTAATATTCCAAAATAAGAAAACAATAGTCATGAAATAGTACATACCTTTGATTGGTCATTGTCAGTTTCTTCATCCTCAATCGGAATGGCATTAGGTATTGGTAAATTAATATTGGTACGCTCTTGGTGACCCCATTCACGAAACTTCTTCATAGGACATGTGTTTTCATAATGACCATGCACACCACATTTAAAACATTCAATTGATCCCTCAGAAAGAACTTCTTTCCCTTTCCTCGAGTCAACTGGATGCTTCCTTTTTCCATGGCAGGTTCTTGCTTTATGACCTTCATTTCCACATCTATAGCATATTTCTGTCCCTTTGAAACATTTTCCTAGGTGTTTCTTTCCACATCTTTGACACATAGGTTTTTGAACACACTTACCTTTATGATTTTTACCTGTACTTCCGTAGGGATTTGTTTCTTGCATATATGATGCCTTAGAGAAATCTCCAAGGTTTAGGTGGTCAATCATGACTCCAGATAGTTGGTTGAGGATAATCAAAAGAGTTCTCATTGCAGCTCCCATATCATTCAGTTGCTTGCTCAAAAAACTGTCACAGTTTCCTTCACATCCACTGTTACTTTGGTGCCTGCTAGATCCAGCCATTTACTAAAACCAAAAAGGTCAGTGTGAGTATATCAACAAAACCATCATGTACTAATGAGTAAGATAGACAATAATATATACTTACTCATTCACTTTATCTAAAACTAAGTCTCTTTCTGAAATCCTAACCATTATGGTAATTGTCAATTATGCTTAAAGAATACCCTAACCTCTAAAGTTATCTAAACCGACCTTTGATACCAACTATAAGGCCCCAGCCTTAAACCTTACTTAATCTTGAGTTATTACAAGATTACACATTGAGGATCTTTTCAGGTTTAGAGTTTTAGAGAATTAGATCATGAAACTTTCATTAAATTCCACATTTAAACGAAGCGGTTACATAAAAGACAGTATTTATTCTTCCCATCAATGGAAACATATTTAAAATATAACATGGATTCTTTCTTGACACATCCTTGACACTATCATCACATCATGTACCTTTCCCTTGACCTGTGAAAAAACATTTCAAAAACTTGGGATGAGCATAAAAAGCTCAGTAAGGGTTATAAAAATATGGAAAGGAAACATGAGTTCATATATACATAATAATGAAATCATACTTTACCCATAAAACATAGGCACTTTAACATACCTCATCAAACCATGAATAAATCATAGAAAACATAAGACATAAAGGTAACTTGAGGCATTCATAACATTCTTATGTAGGGAGTAACCCTCTTGGTTACGTTTGGAATACCCATCACAGTATATTCCCTAAATCTCTTCAGAGAAACCTTAACGTTTCACTCCTTTGCGTTACCCAATGCATTGGAGAGCTATATCGGGCTCACCCGCCCTTAGTTTATCACGGAACCACCCGTTCTTCATAACAATGCCCAAGAACCATAACATAATCGTATCACATAAACATGAATAAAGGAAACATAACATTTCCACATTTCAATCACAATATAACATTTTAGGATATTGAAATAATGAATCCATTCAAAAAGAAACCATTTCCAAAACCATTTAAAACATTTAATAAAGAGATTTTTGAATCAAAGTGTCCCATACCACCTTGAAGATTTTAACATTTTAAACCATTAATATCCATATAAATAAATCCTTAAAACCATTTTGAAAACATGGATATTAATAAGAACAAATGATTAAAACATTTAAAACGATATTTTGGTTAAAGGGGTTTTACCAAAATTAGAGACACTTGAATACAATAATCGAGGAATAACATTTAGTCAGAACTTTATAATATCATGAGAATAAAAGGATTCATGATATAATACTCCAAAGGACAGTATATACACCATATAAGAGTGAATTGGTGCATAACAACAATGAACCCTCAATAGAAATGTCAAATGTGATGAAATCCCTTATAAAGAAGGTATCCTTAAATTAAGGACAAATCAATCTCACAATATGTGTGAAAAATACAAATACACCCAATATAAGTGGATATTAAGTGTAAAAAAAATAAAAGGTCATTCACACATATTCAATGGGTGACATATTCAATGACTACATGTTGAACCCAAAGAAATCGAAATTGGGTTAAAAAGTTCCCTTGATAGCCTAACGGTGTCACATCAAAATGAGTTGATGAGAGATAAAAAAAATATCTCATCACTTGGACATAAAATTTACATCAATAAGGATATATGAGAACATATTCCAACATAACAATATGTACATTAAAAGACCCAACAAAATAAGTCTTTTAAAAAGAGGAGGGTGAAAGGTTCCCTTACCGACATGGGTATCTTTCGAAACATAACGTGAAAGAAGGACAATACATCATTGATTTAAATACTCATAAATGAAATAATATTACACAATGAGTAAAATAATGGTCAGTACATACACCACTCAAAGGAAATTGTGGCAAATGTATCATAAATCTCACGGGAATAAAAGTGAGATGAAAAATCCATTACGAAAACTCAGCAGCCTAACGGCGCCACTTAAAACTTCAAAAATGGATTGATGAGAGAGAATAGGGTCTCTCATCACATGAACATAAAAATTACAGTAAATGTAATATAAAAGATCATCCCAATAACAATAAATATGAGCTTTAAAAGGAATGACATAAAAGAGTGTACTTAAAAAGAAAGAGAGGTGTAGGATCCCTTACCTCGGGTCCGACTTGACTCGATCGTTCTTTAATCACCTGAATAATAAACTTTAGTTAATTTATAATTCCTTAATAACCTTTTTCAAGTTCATTATTACTTTTATACCACTTATTACCATGTCATAAACATTATGTAATCATTTAAGTTAATAATATTTGTTTTGCCGATATTTGGTTCTTAAGTCGAAAGTGGACTTCATACAATTACATGTTGTTCGTGTGGCCAAATGTTTATTATATCCAGAATTGTATTCATTATGTAGATATCATATATTTCATATATATCCAGTAAATTCATGCATTTATAACATTACATAATCATTTAGAGGTAAGAAATGAAATGCACCGTTCATGGAGACGGTAAGCCGTACGTACGCATGAACGCTACTTTCATTTCTATTTCGTATTTTATAGAATGGAATAATAATGATATAAAGGTATATTATAATTCCAGTATAATATCATATATAATATCATATTTCCATCCTTTATACATCCCACATATGGTATTTAACGAATCAAATCACTTTGAGGGGGCGGTAATCCACACTTCCTTAAATGAAGATATCGCGTATACCCATAATGGAAGCCTTAAAGGTAAGACAAAAATGAAAAATACAGAAGAATAAATAAAACATAAACATATTATATATCATATATAAAAATAGTGACATCATAATGGCCACCTTTGAAGGTGTTCAATGAGTATTGAACAATCATCGTTTCGGGAGGCAGAATTTCACCATCCACGGAAACCGTATGTTCTTTAACCATTTGATGTAGTTGTGTGAGAGTGTAGCTCGAATAAATCTTATAACAACATCCTAGTATATTTAAGATACTGGTTTTGTTACAAAAGAAGTAAATAAAAAGAGTTTATTGGGTTGGAGAAGCAAAATAAAACAAATGAACACGAGAGAATGAATTACCTTTAAAAGTGTAACTCCTTTTGATTTGAGCCTAAAGGCTTCCTTTGAAAGGATTCTGCCCAAAGGGAATCCTCTAGGATGAGGATAGGGATGTGGAGAGAGTAAATGGGCAGGGGTTGGCCGAGCCAAAGGCTTGAGGAGTGTGTGAAATGAGGTAGAGGTGGGGGCCTTTTATAAGAGGAGAGGAGGGGCACTTTTGGAAAGTAAAGAAATATTACTTTATTTGAAAATGTGTTTCGGTTTTAAAAGGTCCCACATTGATATAATTCGTGGATAAGGTGATAAGGGTTCTAAATCCACTCATCCAATTGGTTTTGGACATGTGTAGTTCATAGATTTTACATTTTCTTTCCATTTTATTTAAATCGTCAAATAATGATGTCATCGCTGCATCATTATTATGTCATAAATAATTTAATTTATTTAATGTCTAAAAATCATAAAAAAAATACTATGATGTATGAAATATTTTTATCTTTCAAATGAATATTTATAATAAAAAATATGATCTTTATAACCCCATGTAAAAAAAAATTTCGTAAAACATCTCTTGTTTGTGTCATTTTTACTTTAACATTTAATAAAAAGTTATTTATGTCATTTCCAAACCAAAGTGTCTCCATGGGGTCCCCAAGTTGACCCATGGCTTGTCTCGGTCGGACATGACACAAACAATAAGGTTGGGACAAGTGTCTAGGTCATTTCATATTATTAAAGCATTATTTATACCTTAAACTACACTAATTACCACTAATCGTTATTAAGAACTTAATAAGTTACTATTCACCAAAAAATTATTTTAATCTCATTGAACCATATTTTACTTCTTAATGACAACCATATATGTCAGATTTTCAAAACTCAGTACACATTAGTGGTAAACTTTCATTTAACTGAAAAATCAGTTTGCTTGATTACCACTTAGTGGTTTCACTATTCATCAAAAATTGAAGTTTTTCAGAAAATTACCAAAAATTCACCCTAAGCTATATTTGATATTATGAATTCAAAAATGAAGTCCATTTTAAAAAATTCAAAACATATAAGTCACATTAATTAATTTAATAATTAATTCCCGTTGTCATGACAAATAGCGTGTTTTATGAAACAATAAGTATCAAAAGATTGACACTAGTTTTTGTCTGATTTCAAAGTGAAATTGATTCCAACGACCACTATTGGATTTAATGGTAAAAATATTTTCTAATTTCACTTTAAAACCAATTAAAAATATAATCTAATCATATAAATAAGTTAGATTAAAAAGTGGTTTTTAATAAAAATACAACATTTTACACTATTCATTAAAAAAATGAACTTTATCGGAAAGATACCAAAAATTTACACAAAGTAAATTTTGATGTCCCGATTCTTAATAAGAGTTTTATTTGGTCCAAAAGAATGTTTAAGAGTGAACAAAACTATATTTAATGACGGTTCTCCATCAAAAGGTGATAAGTGAACCTTTAGTGAAAACTAGGGCATATACGCCTAAAATTGAATTCTTTCCGTATTTTAAGCCTTTATCTTTTATTGTATAAATGTAAAAATATTTAAGAACATATATAATCATATTTTAGTTATTTATATCCATTCCCTCCATTACAACGGCTACATGTTAACTACCATTTAAAATAATATTATTTTATTATTAGAGTGCAACGTAAGATTCCCAAGAAACTCGTTGTTGCGTGTTGGGTACGCCATCGAGCATAGCGTCCCCTTTAAAGTCATATTAATATTTTATTCACAAATATGGATAAATATGAAAATGTCATATTCCTTATTTACCTGGGGTGTTACAATATCCATTTAGCAGACATAGTTTTCTCTTTGAATTTTTCAAGGCATTACCTTCTGGGAGAGAATTTAGTGGTGATACAAATGAAAAAGTCCTTAGTTATATTTTCATGCATCATGACTTGAATATCTTGAAATAAAGGTGGGTTGAATTCCTAATGTCTTTCAAAGTTTGTCTATCCTATATTCTTGGTATGTTAAATTATATAGAATATCACTGAGGTGAAGGACTCAGACAAATGTAGTTCTCTAGGATAGTAGAAAGTGGAACCTTATGGTCCAATTTTCATAGATACTCTTAGAGGTTATGGACCATCCTAAAGAGTCTATAATTATGTTTTTATCAATAAAAACTTCACTTCTATATAGAGTGAATAAAAATCATCTATCAGATACATCAGGCTTATTCCTAAGAGAGGGTGTTTCTGGTGAAGATCTACCGCTAGTTGGATCATTTATGAGGATAATATCTTACTCATATTTCAACACATATGGGTTCATGTAGACATATGAGACGAATTTATGAAAATTTATCATTCTTCTACGTATGTGGTACACCAATGGCTTTCAAAGATATATCATGACAAACACAATCAGTATTGGTGGACATGGATGAAAAAGGAAATAGTTTTTTTACATTAAGCTCCACCACCCATTAGGTGAATATAGAACAACAATGACCAGAAGATATTTTATATCCATTTTCATTCCTAATTGTAAATTGGATGATTTCACTATGTATTTTGTGACTAGTTTACCAAAATCCTTTTGATGTAGAGATATAATGTGGATGTTCATCGAAAGGCTCATCATGGTCTCTATCTTATTACCTATAATAGATACCTTCTCAGTGTATCAAGTTGGGAGAATATATTTCCATGAGATTATATGCCTACATGGGGTACATCATTATATCATTTCTGATATGTATTTTCACATTATATCGAGGTTCTAGTAGGGGCTAAATAAATATTTTGGTACGTAAATATGTCTAATCATATCCCTTAACCCTCCAACTAAAAATTGATTAGATATGATGATAAAACTTTTAGAGTACATGATCTGATCATGTTTCCTTTATTTGACATGTTCTTGGGAGATACAATTACCTCTCATCGAGTTCTCTTATAATAATAAATTCTAGGAGACCATAATGATGTTTCCTATAGATTACCTATATGATAGCTTATGTCAGTCACCCTTGTGCTAGTAAAAGGAAGGAGAGGTTGTGCTACTGAGTCATCATCTCATTCAGGAGACTTAAAAGTTGGTTTAGATTATTCGGATATAGGTTTTTATAGCTTATTCTAGTGAAAATTCATATTCCAATCATCACCATCTACCACTAGAGTTCACAGTTTGGATTCAGGATTCCTTATTTGTTTATCCTATACTAGGTAATAGACAGATTTAGAAATAAGGGAAGCTACCACCTCATTTGGGCCCTTTGAAATTTTAAAGAGTTGGTCTGGAATCCTATTGGTTGTAGTTACCTTAGAGAAACTGATCTATCCATGGATTCTTCCATATATCTAATATTTCCCTATATCATTTATATCCATATCATATTCTTCAGACTGAGGAGTTTGATTGGATTTTGATTCATCCTTGGAAGAGAAAAATATTCATATTATGGATTGGATCATGAAGGCTCCTTGAGGAAAGTCAGATCATCTAGTACGGGTGCTATGGAATCAAGATCACATACAGTATTAGACCAAGGTTTGAGATTCCAATGTACATGATCAGTAGAAACATCTATTCTCAAATGATATTTTACCACCCTTGGAAGCTCAACTCAGGGAATAGTTGGTTATGGGTAAAATATTGTAAGAACCTAGATTTTATTTTTGGTAGGGAACCTTTTTTTTAATTTGGTTCCTTAAATTCTTCTTAATGGAAATTACCCATGAGGTTATGGAAGAAATGACGGTGTCTATGTATTTTTTGGTGCCTATAACCTTGAATTTGGGTAGAAAACAGATGGGTCAAATAGTTAGTACAAACTATGTATCCTAGTATACAGTGTGTGAAAAATTTATACGAGGTATTCCAGTGAAAAGTAATGGTCTTCATAGTTTTAATTAACCATACATCCTAGGATACATGGCCATGTGATTTTTTTGTAGATCTTGTTGTAGAGTCATTTTTTACAAGATTCACATGATTTGTCTAACAATGTGTCTAGCTCACTCAAGGGGTGTCTTAGGATAGAGATGGGGGAATGGTTGGTGCAAAATTTGGTCAACTGTGTGGAGAAAACAGTGTGGCTATATAATTCTTGGGTAAAAATACCATTTAACCCTCTCTATTTATAACTCACCCCTCCCTTACTTTTTTTACCATGAAAAAAACCTCCCTCTCCCTTGGAATCTATCACCCATGCATTGTTAGGATATGGATTCATTTTTCTATTAGACCTCGGATTCAAGTGGTATCAATTGTGTTAGATATCCACCTGTAAGATCTCATTTCCTTTAGTTATTTTAGTAATTCATATTCTTTATGATGACGTTATTTTTTGCAAACTAATATTACATATTTTTAGGGTATTCATATATTCTTATATTTTCGTTTGATATAGACTGAACCAAGGGATAATAATATATTAGTGTTCTACCATAGTCATAAAGTAGGTGGTCTATACCTTTTCCATAAGGTTTCCTTGTTTATTAGACTATTTCAATTTTTCCACACATCAAACCTTATGTAAATTTCTCTTAAATTGAAAGGTATGCTTTATATAAATGATTACATATAAACTATGATTCCCTTGTAGCACCTAAACTTGGTTAAAGGTTTTAAACCTCAATTGGAGCCACCCATGAGGTGTTTCCATTTATCCGTATTATGTTAAAGACACCCTTTGGGTTTTTGATCTCAAAATATACTAGTGGGATAAAATATTGAAGTAAATGAGTTAGTAGGAGATGTACATGCCTCCTTTTCCATGCTATTAAATGTTATTAAAGTAATTAATTGGTTGATTATACATGGAAATATAGAATAATATGGATATTCTATAGGCTTGTGCCTTTCTATATTAATAATTTTAATTAGGAATGGACACTAAACAATACATTGTCCTTATAATTTTATAAGATTTATGTTGTAAATGTTCATATGGAACCAACTTCTTATAAATGTATGGATCCTTTTGTATAATGGTATGGACCTGACTAGGAGATCAAGGTGTGGAGACTATTCCCCCTAGATATGATGATTTATAGTATGTCACTAACTAAAGGATCAATGTATGGATCTTGAGACACCTAGGTATGATTACTTATGGCATGTAACTGAATAAAAAGATCAATATATAGAATCTTTTACTTTCATATACATTTTTTCTCCTCATATAGGTCACCCTATTTTTGTGCCTTGGGACCTAGCCCATGTAGGACTGATACTCTTTTCACATGTGGCATATATTGTGCTAGTGGTAACTAGTTGTTGAAACTTTATATATATGTGTATTGATGTTCTATAGTTGTAACGTGCTATTGTTATATCTTATTCTCATGGACCTTTCATATCTATTATTCAATTACATATTTTCATGCTATACCTGAACAAAGTTATAGTTTACATACATCAGTTGGATTTGTTATAGACATTGTTGGTGGTGGGAAACTGAGTATATCTCATCCCCTACTCAGGAAACTAGTTGTAAAACAGATGGACTTCATGGATGTAGGTACAGACATGGTCAATTTCTTATCTATAAATGTTGTATTGATTATAGAATAGGAGCAGGAAGGCACATGAATGTTCTTTGTCCTACGATGATATCTAGAGATAGCCTGTTTTGTTACTTCTATATAATCTCATGTATGCATGTCTGCTTCTTGATCACCAGTTCCTTTTTGTATGGATACATAACATTACAACATTTTGGATATGATACTAGATATTTCTATTGATATCTTGTTTATTATTATAGTCATTATTCTTTACTTCTGCTGTTATAGTTTTCATTTGTTTTGCTTATGCTATTATATATTGATTAAATTATCGTGTAACTCTGATTATGAGGGTATAATGTCCCCAATGTACCACTGTATACCCTCACTGATTGTTGGTACCCTCTGGCATATTTGGAGGTTCTCTTGAGTACTTGTGGCCAACTATCTCTCGGATGTCACAATCGGGAGACACACTTGATTCATTATGAACAATTGTTTCCAGTTACTTATGAGTGAACCGGGTTCAGGATGTTTCATTTATCTACATCCCACTTGATTGTTTTATCATAAATATCTTTATATACATGGTAATTAATATTTCAATTGATGTTATATCTTTTATAGGGTTCATGAATCAAAAGTTACCAATGTAAAAATGATTATATGTTACAATCCCATTTTTAATGGGATTGTTTATCCTTAAATATTCGATAATGAAATTATATGATCTATCTCTCACTAATATTTTTTATTTTCTTCTACTATTTTTATTTCATTAGATTTCAAATTTTTCTTTAATTTTTGACTCTTTAATTACTCAAGAGACTAATATAATGTTTAATTGATTAATTGGTCATGTTTTTCACATCGATTGGGAATAATTTCTTCCATGTCAATATTTTCTTTTAAAAAATTAAATAATGTTTTTGTAATCTACAATGATTATATTAATTAAATTTTAACTATATTTTACTATGATTACTAGGGTTTAAAAGGAGTCTTCTTGACATTTTCTGAAGTTTTACTATTGGATTCTTGTTTAAAATGTGAATAGATTTTATAATTTCATATAAAATTCATGAACATATTTTTCCAACATCATGAATAGTACATCATTTTAATATCCCATTATATTTTCATTTTTTATTTTCAAAGAAAAATTATTCTGAAAAAAGTTAAGAAATATTTATATTTTAAATAATTTATTTCTAAATGAAAAGGTATTTTCCATAAGAAATTGTATAGTGATATTTTAAATATATGTTTATCAATAAAAACAATATTTAATTTTTCTTAGTATTTAGTGGGAAAATGATCCAATGTAAAAAATATTATTCATTCCTTTCATGTTTTATGATTATGATAATTAAATTTTTATGAAACTTGTATCCTTACATGCGTTTTGATGTGATGATATGATGAATGTTTTATGATCTTCTGTCACACATATAAATGGTTTGTCATTATTTATTTGGTAGAACTAGAATTATATATCCCTATAACACATTGGGTAAAGAAGGATATATCATGAGATATAAAGTTTGGAATGGGGACTGAACCCAGTTTAATAAAATAATTTTTTCAATAAGATAATCTTGGGTTTGAATCATGATAATAGAAATAATTGAATAAGGAATGAACCCATTACGCAATGATATTATCAATAGTGATCCTTGAAAAGGTAAGTTATTTTATATTCTTTTGGGAATTCCATAAACTTATAACTTATTATTGTGTTATGTTATCATGGATCGTGATTTATTATTAATGATTATGCACTTTTATGCCTTATGTATTCAGTTTCACAAATCCATACATTGTGTTTCATGATTAAAGATCTTCAATGGATTTGGTATGATTATTTTTAGTCATGATCATGTTCTCAAACCCTTAATATTTTCTTATTCTCACACATTTTATTTGATTTATAACTCTTAGGTTTAACCTTTCTAAGAATCTAAGCTCCTGCTTTCTAATGTTACCCTTCTATAGGTTATAAAGAATAGTTTTGTGTATAATATGTCTAAAAAGGGTGATACTTAGGAAAAAAATTGTAAATGATGTATATCATTTATCTAAATATTTTCTTATGTATCCATGTTTCCAAGGACACTAAAACATTGTTACTGTGGAATGGATTGTGATGATATGTAATGATTATTATATTAATACAATTTATTCTTCAAGTTTTAAGTTGTGGATAACTATATTTCTATAATCACTACACCTCCTTAAGCCATTTGAAAAATATTTTAAACTATTAGATGAGGGAAAAAAATCATAGTGAGGGTTATAAAAATAAAGGGAACCCATTAATCCATTTGAAACTCATGAAAAACACCAAAAGAATGGTTACCTTTTAATTTATAAACATTGAGCTCAATAAATCATTTAAACTATCATGTAATCAACATCAAAGCCCAATGTTTTCATAAAATATATTATAAGAAATCATAAATGAAAAATCATAATTCATGTGGTTTTCAAAAAAAACCTGAAAAAATTTCATGAAAAATAAAACAATCACCATTATAAAATCATGAACCTTCCATTAAATCATAAACTCGTTTTATTACAATTTCAAATAAAAATATTTCCATAAAAATCCATAAAAATATAAGTATATTGGGTAATAATCTTCACTTAACACTTAAATTACTCTTTAAAATGAATAACCTACATGGATAATACCATTATATGTTAGTAATAACTTATAAGTATTTAATTACACTCAATTCATAGGAGTTACTTATAAATAATTAACTTCATCCACATAAAATGAGTAAATTATAAATAGTTAACTCCATCCACTTCATAGGAGTAACTTATAATCAATTAACTCTATAAACATCCCCCAAAGAATTGGAGGGATATATTAGATACACCTAGAATCATCAAAAATTTAAAAGAACTATTGCATAAATGAAAATATAAAATCATTATTTTTCAATATAAAACTCTTAAGAATGGTAATTTCATCCCATAAGAAAAAGTAATTTCAATTTTATTAATAAAATGAGATGAAATATTATTTTATTCAATTTTTTAACAAAAAATTACCTAAAACATGGTTAAAGAATATTATTTGAAAACCAATATAAAATTCAAATAAATAATGATAAATAATAAATTTAATAGTTGTGGGAAAAGCTTTTCATACCATATATGTTCAAAGATAACATTTTACACTTCTGTAAAGAATATCAAAAATAAACTTTGTAGAAAATGATTAAAAGACTACTTTTTAACCCTTTATAAAGAAATTAAATATTATTCTATAACTTCATTAAAAAATAAATGATTTATATGTAAGTACATTCTTTAAATATCTATGAAATATTAACACGTATGAAAAATATTTTATAAAATTTAAACAGCGTTCTAAAAAATCCCTTACCACTTTGGTAACTTTTGAATAAAATATAAATTGATGAAGAGAACATGAAATCGATTTTAAAAATAGTTAAAGTTTTGGAAATAAATGATCCAATACATATAGAATTTTATACATCAACCAAAACAAAACATGTGTAAAAATGATATATGCCATGATAAATGTAAAATGATATGATAAATTTATTACCTCGTCTCCTAAATCGCCATATATGTCGTTTACTTTCAAAAATAATATAATTTTATTAATTTTATAATTTCCAAATAAATTTTTTCACATTTATTTACGTATTATTAATATATTTATATCATTTTTTAAAATGATTTATTTTGTTACTAAATTTGTTATGTTCATCCCAGAAATTTTAAGGAAATTATGTTCATAATCTCAAAATAAAAAAAATATGTTGATCATGGTCATAGGGGTCATTAATCCATCACCTCAATAATATAATCCTAGACATAATTATCATGTTAAAATATGTAATATTATTTTAGCGCCATCCATTTTAGGTGGTCATGAAAAATGAACCACATCATTTCATGGAGATGGTAGTCTGTATGTATACATAAACAACATTTTTATTTTTCTTCTATATGGAAAATAAAGAATGTTGATATTATTTTAATTTAAAATAATCATAACTATTTTATAAATTTAATATTTACTCTTTATTTCCATCATTATGACTAACCATGTGAGGCAGTAACAAAAAATAAATCACATCGCTTCATGGAGGTGCCCTTTAACATGCATGCGAGGGAGATGTTATCATTCTCCGACGAATGGGTTGGTAAGAAGGTATATAATGTATCACATTTTTAGAATCAAAATTATTTCATAAAAATTATTTATTTTAATTTTATCCATCATTTTAACAGGCAATAAGTTGAAGTTATTAAAAATGAAATATATCACTTCATAGAGATGGTAATCTGTTAGTGTGCACAAGAGATGATTTCATTTGACATTGGATGAAAAATGAGATAAAACGGGGTTACAACATAAAAATAATAAAATTATATATATATATATATATATATATTAGATATTGATTTTATTATATAAGAATGGATGTGATTGGTTTGTAGAATTTATTAGAATAAATAAACACCACATTACTTGGTTATGTGTTATAACTCTTCTTGGGGAATCCTCATTTGTCATACACACCATTCCTTCCTATGTCGGTTTCGGGGGAGACCAAGACATCTATGAAATTGGAAAGGAATTTATGAAGGAATTTCTAGAAGCATTTTATATGAAAGGGTGATCAATTTTTTTTTAATAAGTGAATATAAAAGGTTCACATTTTCATTTTACGGGAGCGACGCTCTTGTAAATATCCCTAAGTTTTAAATAATATAAATGTCTTACTCATGGTAAAGTGGAACAAAATCATTAAAATTTAGAATATAATTAGATATTGTTCAAAATAACTTCATCCAAAGAGAATTAATATATGATTTTGTGACTATATCACTTATTTATTACTTTAATTAAAATTGATTACCCTTTATCAAGGAAACTAATGTTTACTATGGTAACTATTCACTACAAAAAAATGAAATTTCCATCATTCCAAATATTTAAAATATTAATTTGAAAAAATAAATCCATTTTTTGGAATCCATTTATTATATGTTTTATAAATTATGTTTAATATTATCACCAAAAATGCAATAAAAACGCATTTTTAGAAAAATGTCGTTTTGGCCAACAAAAGAATTTATACAAAAATCAAGAATAATTCTATTTATAATGGAATTAATTATATTTTTTAAGTTAAATGGGACTACTTTTACTTTAAAACTAATAAAAAATATGATGGTTCTTTTTAAATACATGAAAATAAATGACATCTTTTATAAAAATATGTTTTTCACTATTCATCAAAAAAATCATTAAAAAATCCAAATTATTAGACCTATTATAAATTTGATATGATAAATAAATATATATATATATATATTATAAAATAATATTTATAACTTTGGTATAAAATTCTTCTAATATCCACACATAAAATACATAATAATGTTTTTTTATAAAAAATGTATTTTTGAACAATCAATTGAATTTATTAAGATAACAATACATTTTTCACATTAAACCATTTTCTAAAAAATATATTTTACTATCATATAATTTTATGTTCATTGAAAAAAAATTATAACAAATGCTTTAATGATTATTAATAAGATAGAATGTATAAAAAATATCATTTTAGTAAATTTAAAATATTAAATGAGAAAATTTTATCATTAAAAAGAAACCTAAAAAGTATAATGAAAACTCTCTTTAATATAGAACAAACACTTTTAAATTTTAATTGTTAATAATATTATATGATTTCATATTTTTAATTTTAAATTATGTGATTATTACATATAAACTAATAAATACTTTTTTAGAAGACATTTTCTACATAAATTCCGTTATTATGATACTCTTATTCATAAACACCAATCCTATAGCTATGTTATAGATGTTATATTTTAATAATAATGTTTTTGTTATTTTAAGCTTGGTGTTTCAAGTGTTACATGAAATTAAAAATATCATCCACTTAAAGAAATATAATTTTAAAATATTTTTTTAATGTTAGAAAACATTTGAAAAAATTTCTTCTCAGAACTTTTGTCTTGTGTAAGATAAAAAGGGTTTTCAAAATTTTTGGAAACAATTCCATGGGGTGGAAGATAAATATACATAAGTGGAATAAAATATATTTTTAATACACATTGATATCATTTATTTTCTAAAGTAAAATTAATTTTTATATTTGGATATGGGAAAATATTTCTTAAACTATGCATTTACCATTGTCGCACTTATACTTGTGAACAAGTATCAAAAAGCATACCATGATAGTTGTGTATTGTTTAAAATATAATACTCAATATATTTTTCCTCCCATTTCTTCAATTGAAGAATTATTTTTACATCAAGATGTGTAATATGATATTTTATAAATAGTTTATTTTTTTTTCAATAATCCCAATTACATCATTTAGTTCCTCTTTGAGTAGATTTTCATCTCTACGTCATCTCATATTATAAATGATTAATAATCATGATGATTTTTTCATATGTAAACCACTAAAATAAAGTTTCAACATCTTTTAGGATCCATAAAATATGTAAAATGATAATTATAATGTCTCAGGACATTTAATAAAACATAAAATTAACTTCACTATAAACTATAATACCTTGAGTTCAAATTTAATCATTCAATAAATTACCAACCTTAAAATGCTTCAAAATATGCCAAAACAAATTTTAAACCTAAATACTAGAATTATTTGATAAAAAATTATTCCAAAATAAATAAAAAATTTATCTCCAAGAAAAAGTAATAACATATAAAGTCCTATATAAAAAATTTATATTCCCTTATCATATAATATCTAAGATATGAAAATATTTTCTATAAATTTATTGAATTTATATAAACCTATAATAAATTATATATGATTCTATAAATTAACGAAATATTTATTTCTCAAATTATTTTTACCATGATATTATGATTTTACAAATATATTGAACTTCACAAAAAAACACTATTCATTAATTCACTAATTAATTTTTCAATTCCATGGTTATACATATGATAATACATAGTTTTGAACATTAAATTAGACTTTATTGGAATTAACCATAATTACTTGAACATAAAATATCACAATAACCATTATGGTTATCTTTATATCATCAAAATAATAACATTCTTCCTAACTAAATTTCATATTAATTAACAGGATAAATGTGAGAGTTTTATATACATTATTCATATACTGATACCTAATAAATATATCATAAATAATCTTTATATGTCTTAATATCCCTTATATAAAACATCAAAATGATATCAAGTACCTTCATCATATAATCATCCATAAATATATAATCGATTTAATAAAATACCACAACATCACAACTCTTAAAACACTCTATTAACAAAAATTAGTCAATAAACATATTCTATAAACATTAATCATTGTTTTTTATATTATACCATAATAATTACATCTTATGATAAAAATATATGAATTATCCTCTATGATTCATCAATATCAAACTAATAACAAGGAAAAACGATTAAAATAAATCATACATTTTTAATTCATTCATAACTTCTCTATCACTAACTGTAAAAGAATATATATTTGTTGAACCTTTCTTCTTATATCAACCTTATAATCATATAAAATAATATCCCCATAGATCCCAAATTTATCAGTAACTTGGTTAATTTGTAACTATTATTTTAAAACAATGTAAAATATATCAATATTAATATCAAGGTTGAGAAACAAATTGGTTCATACCTTGAATTTGTTGTAAATTTTTAAACATAAATCACTACCAAGTACTCTTTATTTTTCTTCAAATCCAAAAAATTACTTCCATTCTAAAGGGAATAACATTATAAAAAATAGGTTTTGAGTATAATTTAATTATATACCTTGAACACCAAGGTATAAATATCACTCTTCTCCTTTTTATTTTTAATAAAATACCACAATTGGTGAGATTTACCTTTACAATCATAAATATAGAGTTACATTATGGTTCTCTAAACTACAAAAATAATAAACTATATTCCCCAAGTCATTAATCTATCATCCATCTGCCACTAGTCATAAGGATTTATTAAAATATAGAGAATTGTTTCAATTAAAATCATCCATTATTAAAATGTTATTATATAGATAACTCAGTTATTTCCTTTTATAGGATACTTTTTCATCATGTATTAAATAAATTAAAGTTGGTGAAAATTTCATAGATCTACCTCCAACCATTTTTCATTTTGGGTTTTTAAGGATATTATCCACATTCTTTCTTTATACCTCATTCACCCTTTCTTTAAAATTACATTCTAAAATAACCATATATTAGATGAAGAAATTTAGTAAACCTCAAATACTATCTCATGATAATATTATCATTGATTTACATCACTTAAGTGTCATTTATAACAAATTTTATAAACTCAAAAGTTATCTAATCCTTTACTTTCATAAAAAATATAATCATTATTTATTAAAAAACTTGTGGTTATATGATTTATAACTGGGATTCCATATTCATATATTTCTAGGATCATTTTTTTAGGTCTAGTAAATTTCATAAACCCTTCAATAAAAAATGTATACTTCCACATTGTCTATATTTTTCAAACGAAGATAGGATCCTATGTTTACAATTTTGTTTCATTTCATGACACATCATTCAGGTTGTGTCAACATTGTCCCAACTATAAACCCAATACTATCTTATTCCCTGTGAAGAAATCATGGAAATCTGGGATGAGAAAAAATTATCAATAAGGAATATAAATAGAATGGGATCCCATTAATCAATTTGAAACATATTAAACCACCATAAGAATGAATTAATTTTTTATTTTAAACATTTATAAAAAATAACCATTTACTTGCTCATGAAATCAACTTCAATTCCAAAATTTTCTTAAAAAATTTATAAGAAATCACAAAGTAAAAAATAATACTTCATAGGGGTTTCTCTGGAAACCTGAAAACTTTCCCTTGAAAACAAAATACTCAACTTTATAAAATCCTAAACCTTCCTTTAAATTAAAAATTCATTTTCTTACCTTTTGAGACAAAAATATTTCCCTAAAAACCATATACATGTCGGAACCTTGGGAATTATCTTCATATCACTTAAATAATAATAGTTAAAAAGGAATGATCTTCCTAGTTAATTATAATTACTTCATAGAATTAAATTATATATAATTAACTCCACCCACCTAAGAGAAATAAATTATTAATAGTTAAATCCATCCACGTTATAGTATTAACTTATAAATAGCTAACTTAATCCACTTAATATGAGTAAATTATAATTAGTTACATCTTTCCACTTTACCCAATGCATTAGAGGGAAATATCATTCCCACCCATCATAATCAAAAATTTATTAGAACCATAAAATGAATGAGACACATGAAATATATATTTTTAATCATAATAATAATAATAAATTTTTTGATACCATGAGAGAAATCACTTTTAGTTTTCACACAACATTGAGACATAATATTCTTTTTTATTTTGAGAAAATTTTGAAAAACAAAAAAATCCCAAAATGATGGTAAAAGGATCTTCTCTAAAAAATAAAAAAAAATTAAATAAATTTTGATAAATAAAAATATTCATTATAGTGGGAAAATATATTCATTATATATATGTTAAAAATACTTGTTTCATGCTTTTTTAATTAAAGTCAAAAATCCCTAGTATAGAAAACACTAAAAGATTTCTTTTTTAAAATTTTGAAAAAATTTAAAAAGTATTTGAAAATTAAATTTTAAAATATTTTATGTATAAATAATAACATTCATGTAAAATTTGAAATAATATGTTAATGGTAGAAAATAGTTTTAAAAAATTAAATAACTATTTAATCAAACATCACTTACCACTTTGGTAACATTTGGATTAAAATAAAATTAAAGGAGATATTCTTAAATGGATATTAAAATGGATTAAATTTTGTGAAAATGATAAAAGATATTCATTTGTTATTTTATACACTGTAAAAAATAAAACATCTTTTGAAAATGGAATAAGTCTCAAAGAAAGTAAGTTATGATGAGAAATCTCAAACTTCATCTCCTTACTCACAATGTACACCTTTTACATTTTTATAAGATAAATTTATATTAATATTATACTCAATTTATAACTATTTTTCATGTTAATTTTTTTACTATTATTAATTTTACTTTATTTATTACCACATTTAATTTGGTTTCAAAATTGGTTAAGTTCATGTTGGATGTTTTGGGGACGTTCAGTCTATAATCCCAAAACAATATTGAAGGGTTGACCATTTTCAAATGGGTCATTATTTGATCATATAAATAATATTAATCATCATAAAATTATTATGTTTAATAATTAAATTTACTTTTAAAACCAACCATGTAATTTATTTATGAAATACTAACCACATAGTTTTATGAAGATGGTAGTATGTACGTACACATGAATGATGTTTTCATTATTATATTAGGTAGACATGAAATAAATTATATAATATTTAATTTTTTTAGAAACAATAAATATATATAAACATCTTATTTGTTCACTATTTCTCTCTTTATGACCATCCATGTAAGTCTGTAAAGAATAATGATTCACATCACTTCGTGGAGGTGGTAGTCCACACATATTCACAGCGATGTTATCATTTTCCATCCAATGGGAGGGTAAGAAGGTAAGTAATACCTTATCTTACAAAAATAATAATTATTTAAAAAATATCATATATATTAATTTGATTAACATTTTAACCATACCTGAGAGGTTGTGATGAAAAATAAAATGCATTGCTTCATGGATATGGTAGTGGGTATGCACACATAAGTGATGCTTTCATTTATCATTTGATAGAAAATGATATGAAAAAAGGTTGTAATATACACATAATAAATTTTATTTATGTTTTAAATATTTTTTGTTATTATACAATAATGGTTATGATAGTTTTTAAGGAGGTCAAATAAGAAATAATCAGGAAAGAATATGGTGAAGAGTTATACCTCCTCTATGGAAAACATCCTTTGGATAACACCTTAGGATTTTTTGCTTGGAATTTTGGTGATAAATTGACCATTATGGCATAGATAATGAAGATAGTAATTGATTTTGGATGTTAATGGATGAGAGACTATGATCAAAGTTTTTTGAATAAGTGATGATGGGAGGTTCCATTTTATATGTGAGGGGGGTAGCACACTGGTAAATATTCTTAACATTTAAATATTATAATTTTACTAATCGTGGTAAAGTGTCTCAAAGTAAAAAAATTAAAATATAAGGTGATAAGGGTTGAAATAATCTCATTATATAATAATTAAGATAATTTTTTATGACCTTATTTGTTAGTTTTTTCGTTAATTAACTTGTTTTACCATTTTATTATAATAACGATTTTTTATAGTTGTAACTATTATATGTGAGTAAAAATAAATTTTATCTCATTATTAAATTTTAACTCTAGATTTAAAATATTAAATGAACTTTTTAAGATTATATTTTTATAAGTTGGTGAAAATATTTATAATAAAATGGATGTAATTATGAATGAAAAATATATTTTAGAAAAAAAATTGTTTTTAGAAATGAATTTATACGAAAATAATGTATAAATATAATTTTATTGGTATTAATTGTAATATAACCATCTAGAGAATATTAAAATAAATTTAAAAAATTAAAAAACAAAATAATATATTTTTTATACTTGAAAAGAAATGATAGTTTTTTAAAAAATTTGTATTTTTATCATTCACCAAAAATTCATCTTATCATGAAAAACCTAGAAACAAACCACCCAATTCATAATTTTATATACACAATCCAAAAAGAATGTTTATTTTTTGGATATAATATTTCTTAAAATGGATGAAAATAATTCCAAACTAAAAACAGAAAATAGGTAAAAAAAATTTATAAATAATTTATTTTTAAAACATAAAATGACATTATTTTCATTCCATTCCTAGTAAAAACTATTACATGATTTTTAATCTATCTGATTGAATATATTACCAATAAATTTAGTCCAAATAATAAATTAATTACTATTAATTTAATTTTTAAGGTAAAACCCCTTTTATTATTTAAAAAAATTTTCTAAAAAATATTTCTTTTTACGATCAAATGATATTATCTTCTTTTCTAAAATGTTTATAATTAATAAATGAAATATAATTCATTACTTTCGTGTATAGAAAATTACTTTTTCAATAAATATAATACTATAAATATAATAAATATTTTTTCTAAATTAAACATAAAAAATTTAACACCCCTACCAAACTCATTGGCTTGGGATGGGTCAGAGGTGCTACTCACCTGTGATGATATCCCTGAGATACCAAAGGCTAGAAATAATTAAAAAGGTCCAACCTAGAAAATTAGGGAATATTTTTCCTTTTTAAAAAACAAAACATATAGTGAAAAAATAATAATAAACAAACCAAAAATATGATGCATGAGGTGTAAAAAATACATATAAAATGAAAAAATAATAAAATAGTAACATCACAATAGTAGTGACAATGTATAATGTGTGGACTTAGGTGAACCAAAGGATATACCTACATACCAATAGTAATTATTCAACACCTTGGAAACTCTATGAGTGAGTCTCTAATATCCATAACCATCTAGATATAATAGCATCATGATGCTCTACTAGAGAAATATGAGACCTTTTCTTTACTCGTGTCATGATAAATAGCATTTTCATACACACGAAAGTAAATATGAATGGGGTGAGTAGTCATACCCTATAGCCTTTACATACCAAAATTTATAATTCATGACACTATTACATGAAATTGATATCTCACTATTTAAAAAACAATTCATAATAAAGATAGGAACATCAAAACAGTTTATAAATTTAAAACAATTAATATTTAAAGTTTTGTAGTTTATCCATTATGTTTTCTTATTCCCATGAATATTCATAAATATTTACATTATTCCATTAAACATACATAAAATGGATACTCATTCCATATAATAATTTATCATGTCTATCAACAATCTGTATTGGCACATACAGGGAAGTATCATTTGGTGAAATATCAACAAGGTCCCATCAAATGACATGGACAGGATCATGATGGTACTTTTTAAATTTAAATACATGAATTATAATGTGTATTGAGATATGATTTGATAGTAAATCTAATTAATAAACCATATCACCAATCTGTTTTGGTATTTCAAAAGGTTTGAAGTGTCGAGCAAACTATTTACCTTGCTTACTCAAATGTCAATGTGTCACACCCCTGATTTTATTTTGAGGTATTTTTATATTTATCTATTTTCTAGATTTTATCCATTGGGTTTACTAAGTATTTTTAGTGGAAAATGGGATTTTTTGGGAAAACATCAGGTTTCCCATGGTTTGCACATAGTTTTGGAAACCATGCACCCTTGTCCAAAAAATCGTGCGACCAAAGTGACATTTTGGATAGTGGATAACCACATTGTTAACACACTATTTTTGAACCATGCAGGCTAACCATGTGGCATGTCCTTCATGGATATAAAGGGTCGTACAGTTTCCGTATTTCTTGGAAAACCATGTAGGAAAACCATATTACTTGTCCAGGACATTAAAATTTGGATTTTTACCTTTTTTCTACCCCCACTTTTTAACTATAAGCACCCATATTCCTCCCCACTCAATATTATTCACCCTATGTGCCTCCCCTATCCCACTTACATCATTGGACCTCCATTTTGGTTTAGATTTTTTTTCTCATTAATTGTTCAATTAAGTGCATTTACCCGTTGATTTATCCTCTTTTCTAGGGACTCTCTTCCTCTCTCTTGGGTTTTTACTTTTCTAGTGGTCTGAGTGACCCATTTTGTGGTGTATCTTATTCTTTAGGGTTCAATTGTTATTTTTATTATTTAATATTGCCTTTATAGTGTTCTCTTGTGGTGTGGTTGTTGTTTATCACCGATTTCTAGAAGTTTCCAAGATTGAGGTAGATGGTTCCAGGCTTAAACATTATTTGGTGATTTTGATATGCTTTATTTTCTTCATATTTATGTCATATGCATTGTGTATGAGGTGCAAGATGTGTTATAGAATGATTTTATGATTTTTATAGCTTGAAAGTGGTTTTTTGAAGGTAAATTGGTTCTTTAAATTATGTTCCTTTATTGTGTTTCTTGAAAGTGTTTTATAAATTGTGCAATTGGTTTAATAAATTTTGCAAGTTATGTGAAACATATTTTGATGTGTACTTGGTGTTCTTGTGAATTTGAAAGAGGTTTTTGTTTATGTGAAATGTTGTTTTTAGTTGTGTGTTCGCATTGGTTGTTTGTGCATGTGAATGTGGTGATACATTTATGACATGATAAATTGGAATTGAGAACAAAGGGGAAGCCTGAGTATCTTGGTGGTAAACTAGAACTAGTGTGCTAGAAACTTGGAAGTGGCATGCTATTATTCTTTCAGTATGTTTATGCTAGTTGAATCGGATTTGGAAAACCCCAGATTCACTTAGCAGGGTTGATGATAACAACACTAACTAAATTATGATGATGGTCAGAGACCTCTAGGCCCTTGGGATATTCCCTCCTAGTGGATCATACAATAGAAATTTGTAGTTTATTATTGCTATACCAAGTTTCACTAAGATATGTGGTTCCTCGTGAATCTTTTTTGAAAGTTACTATAGGGTTTTCTCATGACATAATACTCATTTTTGATATTTTTCTTACCATTAGAATATGGTGTAAGAACCTGGTTCTTACTTTGAGGTTTGGATATTTTCTTTTCAGTTTTTATTTATGAAAATTGGAAGAAAATAGGTTAAGGGATGAATGAAGGACAATTGGAAAACATGAATAAGGGTTACATGTCTTGTATTCCCAGTACACACCACATATTGAGGTCAATAGGCCTTTTTATAATATGTAAGGTATGTCAATATAAGGAGGAAAAAATTGGCATATATACGATGTGTATTCTCTAGTACATGTTGTGTCCTTTTCATTTTTTGTTAAAACGGGCATTAGCCTCATTTTCTCATTTCCAGACAGAGGTGCACCCACTAGATCTCAAAAAGTAATGTAGATTGAAGATTTCTGTCCCTATTGTCCATCTAAATGCTAATTTGAATGTTTTAAATAGCATTGGAAACCCATTAGTAAGATCTTAAGTTCTCTTGAGTAGTTCTTCAGGTTTTATTCTCCTGTACTGGTTATCAAAGGTTGATCGTTTATGCTCGTTTTGTAGATCTACCCCATTATAGGTCAAATTAGAGGCTGACGCTGGATGAGGAGAGTTGTACAAATACAGTGTTGGTGCTATTGTACCTTTAACTAATTTTCAAGTAGATTATATGTGTAAGAGTCTCGCGCTATAATTTTTAAGTTGTTGCTTTGAAAGAATTTTTCCAATTGTTATTGCCTATAATTTTTTAGGAAATTTATTATGTTATTTGAAACATTTTAGGGTTTTTTACCTTGAATTAGGGCCACCCCATGAGGTTATTTTATCTAGGATGACAATTTATGGTCGTTTTTCATAGGATACCTATAGGTCTACTATTTATTTCCCTACCTTGGGTTGTTTGAAATTCAATTGGTTATATAAATGATTTCACATGTGAGATATTTAATGGTTAAGCCTTGTGATAGTTTAAACTTTCTGATAGTCTTGTAATATGAATTTTTCCCATGTGATTTACTATTGTTTAAACAATGTAATAGTGTATTTTACATGTGTTGCTTGTTATATGAATTTTCTCGTGTGAGTTTACTCTTGGTAAAGCCCTGTAATAGTTTAAATAACATGTGTTTCTTGTTGTTTGTTTTACCCATGTGAGTAATAGAAATTCCAATCCTTATGAGGTTGGTTAGGATATTATTTTTATGCCATGAGTGAGTCACGGGTGTAGTGGTCGGGCTCATAGAGGCTTTACTTATTTTGCTAAGTGATACATGGATCATTTAGGGATTATATGGATGAACACTGTTGGAGTTTTTTACATGTCTTGAGTGATAAATGGGTATTCCTTATAGGACCACCAGTATTGGGCTTAGTTAACAGGGACTTATACCACTCCAAGAGTGATATCAATATTTGAGAGAGGTTTGTAGGGATGGGATTGTAGGATGTTTGTAGGTTTTCACCTAGAGTGATATCAGGTTTCCAGATAGGTATGTAGAGATTGTCTTGTAGGTTGTAGATAAACTTTCTCCTATAGTGATACTTGAATTCCAAATAAGGAATGTCATGGATGGGCTTGGGTTATAAACTGAGTATTTAAAAGAAATTACTAATGATGCCTCTGCCAAGCCAAAGCACAATCTTGTATTTAGTCTTCACATAATTGTTTAGATAGCCTTATGATCTATATAATGTGATTTCTTTAAAATGGTGGTTGTTTGGGTTAGTATGGATCATGAGACTTATATAATTCAATGTAATTGAATTAATTAATGAACATCAAATAAATGTAAATGAATACAAGTGCTTGTATGAATGTTTACTTTTGAGTACTTCCTATATTATTTCTTTCATTATTGTACACCACCTATTTTATATATTCACTGATAGACTGACACCAATCCTAGGTGGTTTCCAACTAAGATTTAGTCTCACACCTAAACTGGGTCATGTATTTTGGCCCAAACAGATTATATTATTACAAGTGTCGATAAGGGTAAGAACCCATTTACAGGTACTTGATTTTCAGTTTGGAGCATAAGAGCATGAGACTAAGAAAGGATAATGTTGCTTCTAAGTCACTTCTATTCCATTTTTTACTTTTGGTACTTGTATCATGTATTACTGCAATGTATCGTATATTTTTTATTTTCCTAGAACATGTGACTTGAAGCATCATACTTTGAATGTTGAGACATCTGGTTATTTTGATTATCAGTCTTCCACTGTTTACTCTTGTTGTATGGTATTACTGCTTCCGCTATCTATATATTATTTTACATTGTTGTGTAATACTCTTCCAATAAGGGAATATTTTCTCCACTATCTCACCCAGGCCCTTGCTACAAGTCAGTAGCCTCTTTCATTTGGGGAAATGTACTGGAGGCCATGTGGTTAACCGGGTACGAGGAACCTTTGAGTGGCATCTGGATTCTGGACATTACAAAGCTGTTTCAAAGGAGGTTCTTTTCCAGTTTTCTAAATTTATTGGAGGAGATATAAAGGGATATAAATGAAATGGGATTTTTTTATAATATGTGCCCGAGAGTAGCCATCCCACATACAAAAAAATCCATATTGCCTAGAATTGGATAGTGATTTTTGGATTTTGATCTATTACGGTTGATTAAATTTCACTGTTGGGTGACACACTTTTATTGTGCTATTATTTTTTATATCATTATTGTTATATTATATTCTAACCTGGTGATATGAGGTTATTCCATCTCATGCATGATATAGTCACTTGTTATAAATCACAAGCCATACATTCTTGCCATAAATTTATATGAATTACTGATTGCATGCTGTTGTGATAGGTATTGTGATAGATATGGTTGTTGTTGTGATAGATGTATTGGTATGTCATGGCAGGAGTCCATGCTTACAATCTCTTATCATCTAAAGACACCGCCCAAGAATAGGGTAAAGCTAGAAACATATATGATGTGTGATTCCACCAAGAGATAGAGAGATGTTATCACTCAGGTATAGATTCATCGAAATTTGGCATGGGGAGATTTTCAAACAGTCTTCTATGATTATTACTATCCTGAGATGCTGAGGTCCTAAAGAGATGGAGAGTTCATGCATCTAGAGTAGAGTGTTTTATCCGTGATGGACTATATGTCCCATTTTACTAAGTTCAAGTATTTTGAACATATTATTATGGGTTATGATGTATCAAAGGATGGGATATTCAAGGATGGTCAATGTTCGACATCCAACTGTAGGTGAATTTCTTTAGGTTATCTTCTATATTTGGTATTATAAATTAGGGACTGATTATTGAGAATAATCTAAGGGTATCTAGGGGCGTGAGCCTTGGTGGTTTAGCACTGAGATCTAGTACTGTATCAACCGGTAGAAAGAAGCATCATTTGAATAATTCATGTGGTGACAGTAGTAGTTAGAATTTACCTTTAGATATCGAAGTGAGGTGCTACCAGTGCGGTAGGTTGGATAATACAAGGTCACAGTGTCCGCAGGACCTAGTTGAGTGCCAATATTGTAGAAATATGGGTCATCTCCAGTGCTTTTACAGGACTCTTCCACTGGTATCTAGTGAGAGAGCATCTCCATCGACTCCACATTCATGATTAGGGTCAATAGCTTCTCATCAGTCAGGGAACTGGAATACCTCAAGTCGTTTAGGTTGAGGTGGTGTTCAGGGTCGAGCTAGCAAAGCCATGCGATCTCAGTGATAGTAGGGTGTATCTGCTCAAGGTATCCGGGCATTGTCACAAGACCATGGTACAGGTCAGAATTATGCAGTGTAATAGACCCAACAGGAGCAGGATCCCAGACCCTCTAATGTATGAAGTACTATTCTAGTTGCCTCTGTTTTAGCTTTTTCTCTTTTTAATAGAGGGGCTACACATAGTTTCATATATGTGCCCATTTTAAAGATCCTTGGGCTCTTTGTTTTTACTTATGATGAGGTTATGATTCTAGACACTCTGTATGGGATTTGAATGATAAGTGTGCGTCAGTGAAATGAGATCCCCATTGAGGTTGGGGGTGTCACTTCTTATAATACCTCTATGTCATAGAGATGACTACTTAGATTTCATTTTCGGAATGCAATGGCTAGTTTCCTTTTAAGAAGTTGTTTATTTCTATCATTGTAGTTTGAGTTTCATGTCACTATAGGGAAGATCATTTCTACATAAAGGTGAATGGGATGTCCATGTGAGCCTAGATGGACATGAGCATCATTGGTGGGGTGGGATTATATCCCAGATTGTGAGTTTATATCTGGATGATGAGGGAACATGTTAGATACATTTCCCTCCAATAGTTGATCATTTCAGGGATGTCTTCCCCGATGACATTTTTGTCCAAACTCTAGTGAGAGATGTAGAGTTATTTAGTAATCTAGTTCCAAAAGCTTCACTAGTATCCATTCATCCTTATAGGATGGCTACAACTGATTTTCAAGATCCCAAAAGGTATCAAGAGGATTTGGAAGCTAAGGGTTTCATCCAACGCAGTACTTTTCTATGGGGTTCACTGGTCATTTTTGTGAGAAAGGCGGACGGTACCATTTGGCTATCTATGGATTACCAGAAATTGAACTAGTAGATGGTTAAGAACCAGTATCTTTTACTGTGAATAGTTGATCTATTCGATAATCTTTTTTGAGATAGGGTATTCTAAAATATTGATTTGAGACCCGGGTATCATCAGGTGAATGTTAGATCATTGAACATACCTTGCATAAGCTTTTGGGAAAGGTATCACATGTATGAGTACTTGTTCATTTCATTAGGTCTCATGAAAATGCCTACAGTCATTATGGAACTAATGAACTAAGTGTTCCATCCTTATCGTAATTCATTTATTGTTGTATTCATCAATGATATATTGGTGTATTCTCATAATCTACATGACACATCCACATATCTCGATATCACTTTGAGAAAACTGAGAGAGCATTATTTATTTTCTAAGCTCACAAAGTTCCACGTATGGATGGAACTTATTCACTTACTGGGTCACATCATCTAGGTCATAAGAGTATTAGTAGACCTAAAGAAGGTGAGGGAAGTAGTTGTAACACCCCGAGATTTTATGAAAAATATTCTTTTAATTTCATTAATTTGTTGTGTTGTATTCTACACCAAGATTACCTTGCGCTATACGCAACACCGTATTAGCTTGCAGTATACGCAACACTATTCTTGGATCGTATTACACACAATTTTGATAATAGTTATTCTACCCAACATTGAGAATATATATATATATTCAATGTATAAATAAAATATGGTTGGATTCTGTTATATGAAACAATGAAGGATTCTTTCACAACACGCAACCCTGACTTGGCTTGCATTACATGCAAACGCGACCTTCCTCGATAGTGTGTGTTGTACGCAATGCCGGGTTTTAATAAACAACGATATATTATTATAATATTTCCATGAACTAGCTGTTATGAATAGTATTAACTAAATTTTGAATTTTATAACATTATTATTCATATTACACATTTTCAATAACATGATATAAGAACAAAATAAATTTTTCGGGTAAAATAAGTATTTTTCAAAAAATGCGGTTTTGCAGCCTTTTGATGGCGCACCCACATTAAATCTAGTTTTTGACATGTTTATATGTTCAATTTAACAAAATAAAATTCTTCTTTTGAATCAGGATATAAAAATTTACATTAGATAAAGTTTTGATATTTTTCTGATAACTTTCATATTTTAATGAATAGTAAAAACACGCTATATTTTAATTAAAAACAACTTTTTTCATCGTAATATCTTATGTGGTTAAATTATAATATTGAATGGTTTTAAAGTATAAATAGAATATATTTTTACCATTTAATATAATGTATGTCATTAGCATTGATTTTACCTTCAATTCGTAGGTTAAATCAATTCAATCTTTTGCAATGTTTTAAAGAAAAACCTGTTTTCTTTCGACAACGGGATTAATTTTAATTTGATTTCTGCAACTTTTGGGTATTGAATTTGGAAAAATGGATTCCATATTTGGAATTAGTGGATCCAAATTATGTTAATAATCTACTTTTTATTTTTGAGAATTATGAATAGTAACTACGGTAAATTTTATTTACCATAGTTAAAGGTAAATCGGGTAATTAAGGGTAAATATAATATTTTAAAATTACCCTAACAAATGTCAAAATCCTATTGGATGACTAAAAGTCGACCCATATCACCTAAGGGTCAGATTATATTCATTTAATTAAATTTTTCAATGAAAATAATTTAATTATTATTAAAACCAAAGAATGTGACAACATGTCACTTTCTTAAATCTTATAAGTATAATAATTTTAATCTAGTGATAAACTTCATGCAACTTCGAACCTGAATAGTCTCCAGAAATATAATACAATTATCTACATCATAGGAATTTATTTAGAAATTTTAGGGATTAAATAATTTCCATTTATTATGACACAAAGATGATGCAGTAATTGACTTAATAATGAAATATTGACATAATTGATGTTATAAATGCCCAAATAAATGTAATTTGAGACTTTTTATGACTTACATTAATTTTCTAGGTTAATATGACATGTTATTGTTGATATAAGAAACTTGGTTCGAACTTATCATTCTGTTATGAATTTTATAAAAATCATGTACCAAATAGTGTCAAAATTGACATAAATTAGTTTTTAAAACAAATATTATATTATTAATTGATATTTTATTCCAAAAAATCTAAGGTTAAAAACAATGACTTAGATAAGATTATATATATTAATAATAAACAACTTGGGGTTCGTTTGGCTTGATATAGTATGTTTATTAACCATATAGTGTAAGAAAACAAAAAGACACGGTAAAAGTTAAATTATTTAACTTAGAGTTAAATCTAATTGATAAGGTTAAAATAATAACCTAAACTTGTCTAAATCCTATTGGATGAGAGGATTTCTACCCATCCCCTCTTTAGCTTCGAAATAAGACCCTTTGTAACCATTATAAACCGAATATGAACTTAAATATAAAATAATATTTTGAGATTTTCCTAAGGTGCCCCTCTCCTCCCTTATAAAAGGGCACATCCTCCCTCTCCCCCTCACACCAATTGGATCATTCAAGCTTGTCCAACCTCTACCAAAATCTCTTCTCCACTTTCCTAGTATCATACTAGAGGTCCTGGTCTTCTTCAAAGACCATCCTTAGTTCTTTAAGTGGAGGTTAAGTGAAGGCGCGTCAAAAAGAGGTAATATCCATTACCAATCTTTTTCAATTTCTTTCTTATTCAACTTCTTATTATTTAGTTGTTTCATGATAAAGTAATAACATAAGTATTTCTTATATACTGATATGTTATTATAAATATGAAACAACTCTAATTAACCTTCTATCCATCCTACGGAAAAAGGAAATCACCGCGCGTGCGTACGTACGGAATACCGTCTCCACGCCGTGGTGTAATCTATTTTCCGCCACCACCTTAATTGGATGGGTATAATGGTGTAATGAGTAACTATATATGATTATTATAAATTGATATTGATACTGAAATAGTATACATACACTTCAACACAAGTTCACGATCATGAGAACGATATCATCGCTCGTGCGTAGGTACGGACTGCCGTCTCCACGACGCGATGAGATTCATTCTCCACATTAACCATTCATGAATGATTATAAAGTATATATAATGAATAATAATTAAATATATGACATGTTAAATCTATTGGATTTATGTATATAAATATATTTATGTCATCTACTTACTTCCATTCAAGACAATAAGGAAAGGAAAACAACGTTCATGTGTACGTATGGACTACCGTCTCCATGAACGGTGTGTTTCATTTCATTTATCTATATATTATATATATATATATATATACTGAATATATATGATATATAAATCACGTTTTATATTCTGTAAGTAAGTAAATCCTGATATAATTAATAATAATGTCAATAACAATAAGTCCAAACACCTACGATAAATGAAACGATTTTACCCATAATGCTTCTTTAACATGGAATTTACAAAAGAACGGGTAATATAAAGTCATAAGTGAACCATATATGATATCATAACAATGAATATGATTCTGTAATAAGTTAATGACATTATTTAAATCATTATACAGGAGGTTCGGATACGTACAAAGCATATCAGACATAAGGTAAGGGAAATATCACAATCTCATTTTTATCTGAGATTGTTTATACTTTAGTATTTACTAGGGTGTATTTTATCATCCACATCCATGTTTCCTCAATATGTAATAATATTTCCATCCACCTACAAGTTTTTAAATCCTATTTTAACCTTTGGTGAGTTTTTAGTAAAATATATGAAAGGAATCTTTGGTCGTTTTTCGTACGAGGTACTTTTTGACTTTTCCGACAAAAGTACGAGAAGAATGTTTTTTTTAACTTATATGGCATGAATGGATTTTTAAAAAATTATTTCCAAGAAGAATCCTTTACAAGTTTTCAAGTTTATTTTTAATCAACTTCTTTTAGTTTAAAATTGTAAGACATGTTAAGAAAGGAAAATGTTTTTGACGTGGAAAGGATATTTTCCTCAAGAATGGAGTTCAAGTGTTTTATCAAAATTATATTCCATCTAAGATAAAATATTGTTTTGTTTCTATCCCTATTATTACATGGATTTTATTATGTTGTGATGGAAATATTTTTATGAATTCCTTTATCTTATATGAATTTTTTTATGATGTCACAATTTTTAAGATTCCCATTTTTATTACATGGGTTATGCTATGATGTATGGTTTCTGATTTTGTGGCATACATAAGAATGGTATCATTATGAGATGGGTGGGTCCTATATCTCCCTCCAATTCATTGGGTAAAGATTGTACATCTCATGAGATAGACATGGTTGGAATGGTAGGTTATACCGGTTCAGTGAAACAGGACTGAAACGAGGGTGACTCGGTTCAGAAATGGACTTTGTCCACTAAGATAGTCTTGGAAATGAGTCTTGACTAATAAGATATGATTCTCTATGATTATGTGTGTATTACACAAAGATTCATGTTTTAAGTTATGATTATTGGGATTTCATTTCACTACTATGATTTATCCCATGTTATGAAATTATGCTCTCTTTTGCAGGTTAAGATTTCAAAAATGTTATGTTCTTATGAATATGATGTGATTGATATTTCTTTTGTTTACCCTTCCTGAGCATTTGAGCTCACCCTTTTATGTTTTCTTTTCCCCAAGATGTAAAGAAAGGTTTTAGGTAAGAAAAAAAAGGGAAGATCTTTATGGGAGATGTTGAAGATCTTTCACCACGATTAGAAGATTATATTCTGAGTTTCCAAAGACACTAAACTATTATGATCCTTGTGTGTGTGTTTTTGTTATGTACTAAGTATCAACCAAAAGTAATGTAATGTCCATGTACGTTAAGCTTCGGGCCTTTACAGTTGGTATTAGAGGAAAGGTTTAGTCAACCTTTGGAAACTAGGATGTGAGAACGTTAGTGAGATCCCTAGAGATATTTCTAAGGTATGTCTAGGGATGTCCCTAAGGATAAGTATACGTATAGGATAGTCCTAGAACTATGGTAACGATCTTATAATTTAACCTAAGATGTTAGATATTGAAGTTACTCCCCCTTTATTATGATTTTTGCCTCTAACACTATTCTTTTTGGGTTTTAGAAAATGGCTGGAAACAAGATGATTCACGATAATGGACGATATTATGGACAATGGAATGATATTCTTCATGAGAAACCAAATGAAATGGGATTTGGAAGTCCAACCATCATTATTATGCCGAATCAGCAATCTCATAATATGATCAATAAACTCAAATTTGGTAAGTTTCCTGACTTGGCTAATAAGAGAAAGATGGAGTTTCATGATGATCATAGAGGAAAGAAAGTTCAATTTCCCCTTTGTAAATCATGTGGGAAGAGGCATCAAGGAGAATGTTTCAAAGGAACTGGAAGATGCTTTGGGTGTGTAAAAGAAGGACACAAAGCCAGTAAGTGCAAAGGAAAAGGTTTAGTTAACACCAGGGATGAGGATAATGGTATTGCTACGACATCAAAATTGGTTAAATGTTTTAAATGTGGAATGTACGGGCATTATGCAAACCAATGCCCTAAGGTAAAGTCTCATGAAGAGAATCAGTATGGTCGTATGGGTAGTATTTATGTTGATGATGATGAAGAGACTACAAATGATATGTGAGATGAAAGAATTGTTGAAGCTCGGTCAATGGTTTAATAATGTAGTGGAATGATTACATGTTTATCATGTGTAATGTTGTATAAGTAATCTCATGGTACTATGGAATAAAGAGACATCTAAGGATTGTTACACTGTTGTCTTTCCTTGAGTTTTGAAAGTTTATGATTAATGGTACCAGTATCTATGAAAGATTATTCAAATATTTTTGGAAAGCAGATGATATGCACATATTGAAGGGATAAAGAGAATCTAATATGTTTGATAGTATTCATGAGCTCATGATTGATATAATGACTAAGTGATATCATGGATTGAGTATATAGAATTTTGGGATTTTGGTATGTGGAATGCGTTAACTTTTGACAGCACTCATGTTTTTACTAAGATTCAATGGGTATTCATTTTTCAAGAGATTACATGATTATGGTATTCACATGACTGGAATGTGACGAACAAGATATATGAGGGATAAATGATGGCATTCACGTGATCATTTTCTCTATACTATGAGCTTGGATCGAAGTATTTTGGATAATCCTAAAGATTGGAATAGATTATGTTGGACATAAGTTAGTATTGTTTAAGGATAGAACCTTTTTTCGATATTATTGATGGGATGATATAGTAATGTAGTTTTAGAAAAAGGATAACCTGCAGGACGGGCGACAGCCCATCATGTCGGACAAGGCTGTGGGAATCGAACCCACAACTGAAGTGTGACTGGCGTTTATCACCTACCACTGGCCTACAGGAAGTCCCTGGTTAGTATAAACTAGTTTTATTTTATTAAGCGGTATGATATATGAAGTATAAGTTCATTTTTGGAACCATATACGATTAATCTAACCATAAGATGGACTTATAACTTTTTCGAACCTTTTGTTTGAAAGAGATGGAAAGACCCATCATTATATCACATGATCTGCTAACACATCACGAATAACAAATTCAACTTCATTTCTTTAAGGGATGAAGTGGAAATTGTTCAATTCATGAACAACAGTGAGATTGTACCAAAATCAAGTAAGTATTTCTTCTAATTCAAATTTTTCAACTTTAGGGAAATGATATTGAAGACCAAAAATGTTGTTCTAGTGATCTTATATCTGATGAATCAGATGGTACCCTAGATCATCACAAATTTATGGCTTTGCGATTGTTGGATTTTTCATAGCCATGTTCTCTACCACACTCCATCAGAACTTGATGGTTAGATTTTTTCTTCCATATCCATATTTTCACCTATGTTCTCCTACGTGGAAACCCAGTGATGAGTTAATTTGGGTAACTGTTACATTTCATACTTTAGTTTTTAAATCCATGTTTTGGTATTCCTTTTTACGATGTGGGTTTCTATTAAACAAACTTTTGAGTAGTAAACCATTTATAACCCCGACGAATTTCGAGGGCGAAATTAGTTTTAAGGGGGGTAGAATGTAACACCCCTAGATTTTATGAAAAATATTCTTTTAATTTCATTAATGTCTTGTGTTGTATTCTACACCAGGATTACCTTGCGCTATACGCAACACCGTATTAGCTTGCAGTATACGCAACACTATTCTTGGAACGTGTTACACACAATTTTGATAATAGTTATTCTACCCAACATTGAGTATATATATATATATATATTCAATGTATAAATGAAATATGGTTGGATTCTGTTATACGAAACAACGAAGGATTCTTTCACAACACGCAACCCTGACTTGGCTTGCATTACACGCAATCGCGACCTTCCTCGATAGCGTGTGTTGTACGCAATACCGGGTTTTAATAAACAACGATATATTATTATAATATTGTCATCAACTAGCCGTTATGAATAGTATTAACTAAATTTTGAATTTTATAACATTATTATTCATCTTACACATTTTCTAGAACATGGTATAAGAACAAAATAAATTTTTCGGGTAAAATAAGTATTTTTCAAAAAATGCAGTTTTGCCGCCTTTTGATGGCGCACCCAAATTAATCTAGTTTTTGACATGTTTATATGTTCAATTTGAAAAAATAAAATTCTTATTTTGAATCAGGATATAAAAATTTACATTCGATAAAGTTTTGATATTTTTCCGATAACTTTCATATTTTAATGAATAGTAAAAACACGCTATATTTTAATTAAAAACAACTTTTTTCATCGTAATATATTATGTGGTTAAATTATAATATTTAATGGTTTTAAAGTATAAATAGAATATATTTTTACCATTTAATATAATTTATGTCATTAGCATTGATTTTACCTTGAATTCGTAGGTTAAATCAATTCAATCTTTTGCAATGTTTTAAAGAAAAACCCGTTTTCTTTCGACAACGGGATTAATTTTAATTTAATTTCTGCAACTTTTTTGTATTGAATTTGGAGAAATGGATTCCATATTTGTAATCAGTGGATCGAAATTATGTTAATAAGCTACTTTTTATTTTTGGGAATTATGAATAGTAACTACGGTAAATTTTATTTACCATAGTTAAAGGTAAATCGGGTTATTAAGGGTAAATATAATATTTTAAAATTACCCTAACCAATTTCAAAATCCTATTGGATGACTAAAAGTAGACCCATATCACCTAAGGGTCTTATTAGATTCATTTAATTAAATTTTGTCAATGAAAATAATTTAATTATTATTAAAACCAAAGAATGTGACAACATGTCACTTTCTTAAATCTTATAAGTATAATAATTTTAATCTAGTGATAAACTTCATGAAACTTCTAACATGAATAGTATCCAGAACGATAATACAATTATCTACATCATAGGAATTTATTTAGAATTTTTAGGGATTAAATAATTATCATTTATTATGACACAAAGATGATGCAGTAATTGACTTATTAATGAAATATTGACATAATTGATGTTATAAATGCCCAAATAAATGTAATTTGAGACTTTTTATGACTTAAATTAATTTTATAGGTTAATATGACATGTTATTGTTGATATAAGAAACTTGGTTTGAACTTATCATTTTGTTATAAATTTCATAAAAATCATGTACCAAATAGTGTCAAAATTGACATAAATTAGTTTTTAAAACAAATATTATATTATTAATTGTTATTTTATTCCTAAAAATCTAAGGTTCGGCCAAATGACTTAGATAAGATTATATATATTTATAATAAACAACTTGGGGTTCTTTTGGCTTGATATAGTAAGTTTATTAACCATATAGTGTAAGAAAACAAAAAGACACGGTAAAAGTTAAATTATTTAACTTAGAGTTAAATCTAATTGATAAGGTTAAACTAATAACCTAAACTTGTCTAAATCCTATTGGATGAGAGGATTTCGACTCATCCCCACTTCATATTCTAAATAAGACCCTTTGGAACCATTATAAATAGAATTTGATCTTAAATATAAAATAATATTTTGAGATTTTCCTAAGGTGCCCCTCTCCTCCCTTATAAAAGGGCACCTCCTCCCTCTCCCCCTCACACCAATTTGAGCATTCAAGCTCGGCCAACCCCTGACAAAATATCTTCTCCACTTCCCTAGTATCATCGTAGGGGTCCTGGTATTCTTCAAAGACCATCCTTAGTTCTTTAAGTGGAGGTTAAGTGAAGGCGCGTCAAAAAGAGGTAATATCCATTACCAATCTTTTTCAATTTCTTTCTTCTTCAACTTCTTCTTATTTAGTTGTTTCATGATAAAGTAATAACATCAGTATTTCTTATATACTGATATGTTATTATAAATATGAAAAAACTCTAATTAACCTTCTATCCATCATACGGAAAAAGGAAATCACCGCGCGTGCGTACGTACGGAATACCGTCTCCACGCCGTGGTGTAATCTATTTTCCTCCACCACCTTAATTGGATAGGTATAATGGTGTAATTAGTAACTATATATGATTATTATAAATTGATATTGATACTGAAATAGTATACATACACTTCAACACAAGTTCACGATCATGAGAACGATATCATCGCTCGTGCGTAGGTACGGACTACCGTCTCCACGACGCGATGAGATTCATTCTCCACATTAATCATTCATGAATGATTATAAAGTATATATAATGAATAATAATGAAATATATGACATGTTAAATCTACTGGATTTATGTATATATATATATATGTATTTCATCTACTTACTTCCATTCAAGACAATAAGGAAAGGAAAACAGCGTTCATGCGTACGTACGGACTACCGTCTCCATGAACGGTGTGTTTCATTTCATTTATCTATATTATATATATATATATATATACTGAATATATATGATATATAAATCATGTTTTATATTCTGGAAGTAATTAAATCATGATATAAGTAATAATAATGTCAAGAACAATAAGTCCAAACACCTACGATAAATGAAACGATTTTACCCAAAACGCTTCTTTAACAAGGAATTTACAAAAGAACGGGTAATATAAAGTCATAAGTGAACCATATATGATATCATAACAATGAATATGATTCTGTAATAAGTTAATGACATTATTTAAATCATTATACAGGAGGTTCGGATACGTACAAAGCATATCGGACATAAGGTAAGGGAAATATCACAATCTCATTTTTATCCAAGATTGTTTATACTTTAGTATTTACTGGGGTGTATTTTATCATCCACATCCATGTTTCCTCAATATGTAATATTATTTCCATCCACCTACAATTGTTGGAATCCTATTTTACCCTTTGGTGAGTTTTTAGTAAAATATATGAAAGGAATCTTTTGTCTTTTTTCGTACGAGGTACTTTTTGACTTTTCCGACAAAAGTACGAGAAGAATGTTTTTTTTAACTTATATGGCATGAATGGATTTTTAAAACATTATTTCCAAGAAGAATACTTTACAAGTTTTCAATTTTATTTTTAATCAACTTCTTTTAGTTTAAAATTGTAGTACATGTTAATAAAGGAAAATGTTTTTGAAGTGGAAAGGATATTTTCCTCAAGAATGGAGTTCAAGTGTTTTATCAAAATTATTTTCCATATAAGATAATATATTGTTCTATTTCTATCCCTATTATTACATGGTTTTGATTATGTTGTGATGGAAATATTTTTATGAATTTTTTTATCTTATATGAATTTTTTTATGATGTCACGATGTTTAAGATTCCCATTTTTATTACATGGGTTATGCTATGATGTATGGTTTCTGATTTTGTGGCACATATAAGAATGGTATCATTATGAGATGGGTGGGACCTATATATCCCTCCAATGCATTGGGTAAAGATTTTATATCTCATGAGATAGACATGGTTGGAATGGTAGGTTATACCGGTTCAGTGAAACAGGACTGAAACGAGGGTGACTCGGTTCAGAAATAGACTTTTCCCACAAAGATAGTCTTGGCAATGAGTCTTGAATAATAAGATATGATTCTCTATGATTATGTGTGTATGCCACAAAGATTCATGTTTTAAGTTATGATTATTGGGATTTCATTTCACTACTATGATTTATCCCATGTTATGAAATTATGCTCTCTTTTGCGGGTTAAGATTTCCAAAATGTTATGTTCTTATGAATATGATGTGATTGATATTTCTTTTGTTTACCCTTACTGAGCATTTGAGCTCACCCTTTTATGTTTTCTATTCCCTAGGATGTAAAGAAAGGTTTTAGGTAAGAAAAAAAGGGAAGATCTTTATGGGAGATGTTGAAGATCTTTCACCACGATTAGAAGATTATATTCTGAGTTTCCAAAGACACTAAACTATTACGATTCTTGTGTGTGTGTTTTTGTTATGTACTAAGTATTCCGCAAAAGTAATGTAATTTCCATGTACTTTAAGCTTTGGGTCTCTACAGTTGGTATTAGAGGAAAGGTTTAGTCAACCTTTGGAAACTAGGATGTGAGAACGTTAGTGAGATCCCTAGAGATATTTCTAAGGTATGTCTAGGGATGTCCCTAAGGATAACTATACGTATAGGATAGTCCTAGAACTATGGTAACGATCTTAGAATTTAACCTAAGATGTTAGATATTGAAGTTACTCCCCCTTTATTTTGATTTTTTCCTCTAACACTATTCTTTTTGGGTTTTATAAAATGGCTGGAAACAAGATGATTCATGATAATGGAGGATATTATGGACAATGGAAAGATATTCTTCATGAAAAACCAAATGAAATGGGATTTGTAAGTCCAACCATCATTATTATTCCGAATCATCAATCTCATAATATGATCAATAAACTCAAATTTGGTAAGTTTCCTGACTCGGCTAATAAGAGAAAGATGGAGTTTCATGATGATCATAGAGGAAATAAAGTTCAATTTCCCCTATGTAAATCATGTGGGAAGAGGCATCAAGGAGAATGTTTCAAAGGAACTGGAAGATGCTTTGGGTGTGGAAAAGAAGGACACAAAGCCAGTAAGTTCAAAGGAAAAGGTTTAGTTAACACCAGGGATGAGGATAATGGTATTGCTATGACATCAAAAATGGTTAAATGTTTTAAATGTGGAATGTACGGGCATTATACAAACCAATGCCCTAAGGTAAAGTCTCATGAAGAGAATCAGTATGGTCGTATGGGTAGTATTTATGTTGATGATGATGAAGAGACTACAAATGATATGTGAGATGAAATAATTGTTGAAGCTCGGTCAATGGTTTAAGAATGTAGTGGAATGATTACATGTTTATCATGTGTAATGTTGTATAAGTAATCTCACGGTACTATGGAATGAAGAGACATCTAAGGATTGTTACACTGTTGTCTTTCCTTGAGTTTTGAAAGTGTATGATTAATGGTACCAGTATCTATGAAAGATTATTCAAATATTTTTGGAAAGCAGATGATATGCACATAATGAAGGGATAAAGAGAATCTAATATGTTTGATAGTATTCATGAGCTCATGATTGATATAAGGACTAAGTGATATCATGGTTTGAGTATCTAGAATTTTGGGTTTTTGGTATGTGGAATACGTTAACTTTTTACAGCACTCATGTTTTTATTAATATTCAATGGGTATTCATTTTTCAAGAGATTACATGATTATGGTATTCACATGACTGGAATGTGACGAACAAGATATATGAGGGATAAATGATGGCATTCACGTGATCATTTTCTCTATACTATGAGCTTGGACCGAAGTATTTTGGATAAGCCTAAATATTGGAATGGATTATATTGGACATAAGTTAGTATTGTTTAAGGATAGAACCTTTTTTTCGATATTATTGATGGGATGATATAGTAATGTAGTTTTAGAAAAAGGACAACCTGCAGGATGGGCGACAGCCCATCGCGTCGGACAAGGCTGTGGGAATCGAACCCAAAACTGAAGTGTGATTGGCCTTTATCGCCTACCACTGGCCTACAGGAAGTCCCTGGTTAGTATAAACTAGTTTTATTTTATTAAGCGGTATGATATATGAAGTATAAGTTCATTTTTGGAACCATATACGATTAATCTAACCATAATATGGACTTATAACGTTTACTAACCTTTTGTTTGAAAGAGAGGGAATGGCCCATCATTCTATCACATGATCTGCTAACACATCACGAATAACAAATTCAACTTCATTTCTTTAAGGGATAAAGTGGAAATTGTTCAATTCACGAACAACAGTTATATTGTACCAAAATCAAGTAAGTATTTCTTCTAATTCAAAATTTTCAGCTTTAGGGAAATGATATTGAAAACCAAAAATGTTGTCCTAGTGATCTTATATCTGATGAATCAGATGGTACCCGAGATCATCACAAATTTATGGCTTTGCGATTGTTGGCTTTTTCATAGCCATGTTCTCTACAACTCTCCATCAGAACTTGATGGTTAGATTTTTCTTCCATATCCATATTTTCACCTATGTTCTCCTACGTGGAAACCCAGTGATGAGTTAATTTGGGTAACCGTTACATTTCATACTTTAGTTTTTAAAGACATGTTTTGGTATTCCTTTTTATGATGTGGGTTTCTATTAAAAAAACTTTCGAGTAGTAAACCATTTATAACCCCGACGAATTTCGAGGGAGAAATTCATTTTAAGGGGGGTAGAATGTAACACCCCGAGATTTTATGAAAAATATTCTTTTAATTTCATTAATGTCTTGTGTTGTATTCTACACCAAGATTACCTTGCACTATACGCAACACCGTATTAGCTTGCAGTATACGCAACACTATTCTTGGATCGTGTTACACACAATTTTGATAATAGTTATTCTACCCAACATTGAGTATATATATATATATATATATTCAATGTATAAATGAAATATGGTTGGATTCTGTTATACGAAACAACGAAGGATTCTTTCACAACTCGCAACCCTGACTTGGCTTGCATTACACGCAATCGCGACCTTCCTCGATAGCATGTGTTGTACGCAATACCGGGTTTTAATAAACAACGATATATTATTATAATATTGTCATGAACTAGCCATTATGAATAGTATTAACTAAATTTTGAATTTTATAACTTTATTATTCATTCTACACATTTTCTAGAACATGGTATAAGAACAAAATAAATTTTTCGGTTAAAATAAGTATTTTTCAAAAAATGCAGTTTTGCCGCCTTTTGATGGAGAACCCACATTAAATCCAGTTTTTGACATGTTTATATGTTCAATTTGACAAAATAAAATTCTTATTTTGAATCAGGATATAAAAATTTACATTAGATAAAGTTTTGATATTTTTCTGATAACTTTCATATTTTAATGAATAGTAAAAACACGCTATATTTTAATTAAAAACAACTTTTTTCATCGTAATATCTTATGTGGTTAAATTATAATATTGAATGGTTTTAAAGTATAAATAGAATATATTTTTACCATTTAATATAATTTATGTCATTAGCATTGATTTTACCTTGAATTCGTAGGTTAAATCAATTCAATCTTTTGCAATGTTTTAAAGAAAAACCTGTTTTCTTTCGACAACGGGACTAATTTTAATTTAATTTATGCAACTTTTTTGTATTGAATTTGGAAAAATAGATTCCATATTTGGAATCAATGGATCCAAATTATGTTAATAAGCTACTTTTTTATTTTTGGGAATTATGAATAGTAACTATGGTAAATTTTATTTACCATAGTTAAAGGTAAATCAGGTAATTAAGGGTAAATATAATATTTTAAAATTACCCTAACAAATGTCAAAATCCTATTGTATGACTAAAAGTCGACCCATATCACCTAAGGGTTGTATTAGATTCATTTAATTATATTTTGTCAATGAAAATAATTTAATTATTATTAAAACCAAAGAATGTGACAACATGTCACTTTCTTAAATCTTATAAGTATAATAATTTTAATCTAGTGATAAACTTCATGAAACTTAGAACATGAATAGTCTCCAGAAATATAATACATTTATCTAAATCATAGGAATTTGTGTAGAATTTTTAGGTATTAAATAATTATCATTTATTATGACACAAAGATGATGCAGTAATTGACTTATTATTGAAATATTGACATAATTGATGTTATAAATGCCCAAATAAATGTAATTTGAGACTTTTTATGACTTAAATTAATTTTCTAGGTTATTATGACATGTTATTGTTGATATAAGAAACTTGGTTAGAACTTATCATTCTGTTATGAATTTCATAAAAATCATGTACCAAATAGTGTCAAAATTGACATAAATTAGTTTTTAAAACAAATATTATATTATTAATAGTTATTTTATTACTAAAAATCTAAGGTTAGGAAAAATGACTTAGATAATATTATATATATTAATAATAAACAACTTGGGGTTCTTTTGGCTTGATATAGTAAGTTTATTAACCATATAGTGAAAGAAAACAAAAAGACACAGTAAAAGTTAAATTATTTAACTTAGAGTTAAATCTAATTGATAAGGTTAAAATAATAACCTAAACTTGTCTAAATCCTATTGTATGATAGGATTTCGACCCATCCCCACTTTATCTTTGAAATAATACCCTTTGGATCCATTATAAACCGAATTTGACCATAAATATAAAATAATATTTTGAAATTTTCCTAAGGTGCCCCTCTCCTCCCTTATAAAAGGGCACCTCCTCCCTCTCCCCCTCACACCAATTTGAGCATTCAAGCTCGTCCAACCCCTGCCAAAATCTCTTCTCCACTTCCCTAGTATCATCCTAGAGGTCCTGGTCTTCTTCAAAGACCATCCTTAGTTCTTTTAGTGGAGGTTAAGTGAAGGCGCATCAAAAGGAGGTAATATCCATTACCAATCTTTTTCAATTTATTTCTTCTTCAACTTCTTCTTATTTAGTTGTTTCATGATAAAGTAATAACATCAGTATTTATTATATACTAATATGTTATTATAAATATGAAAAAACTCGAATTAACCTTCTATCCATCCTACGGAAAAATGAAATCACTGTGCGTGCGTACGTACGGAATACCGTCTCCTCACCGTGGTGTAATCTATTTTCCGCCACCACCTTAATTGAATGGGTATAATGGTGTAATGAGTAAATATATATGATTATTATAAATTGATATTGATACTGAAATAGTATACATACACTTTAACACAAGTTCACGATCATGGGAACGATATCATCGCTCGTGCGTAGGTACGGACTACCGTCTCCACAACGCGATGAGATTCATTCTCCACATTAACCATTCATGAATGATTATAAAGTATATATAATGAATAATAATGAAATATATGACATGTTAAATATACTGGATTTATGTATATATATATATATATTTATGTCAACTACTTACTTCCATTCAAGACAATAAGGAAAGGAAAACAGCGTTCATGCGTATGTATGGACTACTGTCTCCATGAACGGTGTGTTTCATTTCATTTATCTATATATTATATATATATATATATACTGAATATATATGATATATAAATCATGTTTTATATTCTGGAAGTAATTAAATCATGATATAAGTAATAATAATGTCAAGAACAATAAGTCCAAACACCTACGATAAATGAAACGATTTTACTCAAAACGCTTCTTTAACATGGAATTTACAAAAGAACGGGTAATATAAAGTCATAAGTGAACCATATATGATATCATAACAATGAATATGATTCTGTAATAAGTTAATGACATTATTTAAATCATTATACAGGAGGTTTGGATACGTACAAAGCATATCGGACATAAGGTAAGGGAAATATCACAATCTCCTTTTTATCTGAGATTGTTTATACTTTAGTATTTACTGGGGTGTATTTTATCATCCAAATCCATGTTTCCTAAATATTTAATATTATTTTCATCCAACTATAATTGTTTAAATCCTATTTTACCCTTTGGTGAGTTTTTAGTAAAAGATATGAAAGAAATATTTTGTCGTTTTTCATACGAGGTACTTTTTGACTTTTCCCACAAAAGTATGAGAAGAATGTTTTTTTTAACTTATATGGCATGAATGGATTTTTGAAACATTATTTCCAAGAATCATCCTTTATAAGTTTTCAAGTTTATTTCTAATCAACTTCTTTTATTTTAAAATTGTAAGACATGTTAAGAAAGGAAAATGTTTTTGAAGTGGAAAGGATATTTTCCTCAAGAATGGAGTTCAAGTGTTTTATCAAAATTATTTTCCATATAAGATAATATATTGTTCTGTTTCTATCCCTATTATTACCTGGATTTGATTATTTTGTGATTGAAATATTTTTATGAATTCCTTTATCTTATATGAATTTTTTTATGATGTCACGATGTTTAAGATTCCCATTTTTATTACATGGGTTATGCTATGATGTATGGTTTCTGATTTTGTGGAACACATAAGAATGGTATCATTATGAGATAGGTGGGACCTAAATCTCCCTCCAATGAATTGGGTAAAGATTTTATATCTCATGAGATAGACATGGCTGGAATGGTAGGTTATACCAGTTCAGTGAAACAGGACTGAAACGAGGGTGACTCGGTTCAGAAATGGACTTTGTCCACTAAGATAGTCTTGGAAATGAGTCTTGACTAATAAGATATGATTCTCTATGATTATGTGTGTATGACACAAAGATTCATGTTTTAATTTATGATTATTGGGATTTCATTTCACTACTATGATTTATCCCATGATATAAAATTATGCTCTCTTTTGCAGGTTAAGATTTCCAAAATGTTATGTTCTTATGAATATGATGTGATTGATATTTCTTTTGTTTACCCTTACTGAGCATTTGAGCTCACCCTTTTATGTTTTCTTTTCCCCAGGATGTAAAGAAAGGTTTTAGGTAAGAAAAAAAAGGGAAGATCTTTATGGGAGATGTTGAAGATCTTTCACCACGATTAGAAGATTATATTCCGAGTTTCCAAAGACACTAAACTATTATGATCCTTGTGTGTGTGTTTTTGTTATGTACTAAGTATTCCGCAAAATTAATGTAATGTCCATGTACGTTAAGCTTCGGGTCTCTACAGTAGTTTTCTGGGAACTTCCCAAGAACTTCTTTGACATATGATGTTTCGCGAGGATAGCTGGTTACTATATGCATTTTATATAGGACTTATCATGATTAGTATCTCCGTTTAAGGGCTTGAATAAGAAGGGTGAGAAGTTCCTTTGGTTATATTCTTGTGAGACAGCCTTTTGGGAGCTGAAATAGAGGTTAACATCGGCACTAGTCCTGATACTACCAGAGCAGGGAAAGAGTTACATGGTTTACTATGATGATTTAGGCATTAGGCTGGGGGAAATGATGATATAGAGGAATGGATTCATGGTGTTTGGGTCTTGGAAATTAATTCCCCAAGAGAGGAATCTCCTAGAGCTCGATCTCGAGTTAGCTTCGGTTTTCATGCCTTACGTTGTTGGAGATATTACTTACTGGGAGAGCGTTTTCTGGTGTACACTGACCACAAATTCCACAAGTACATATTTACTCAGTGTGATCTGAATCTGAGGCAGTGAAGGTGGGTGGAATACCTTCAGTTTTTTGACTGTGAGCTTGCCTACATGCCTGGTAATGGAAATGAAGTGGCCAATTCATAGATCAGGAGGACTTAGATATATGTAGTGCAACATGCTAGTAGCGAGTGGCAACTTATGGAGTTGTTTTCTAAGATGAATCTGGAGGTGCATGAAAATCAGGGGAAGATTGATATTTCATCCTTAGTTATAACCTCTACCCTTCTGGATAGAGTTAGTATAAGGCAAATATTATATTCATAGGGCTTAGTTCTATGAGAGGGTGTAGAAGGTGAGGAATCCCCTCCTAGTTGGATGGTAGGTGATGACGAGATCCTGTTTATCAATAGATTTTTTGGGTCCCAGTGGATATATGTGAGGAGTTGATGCTGGATTTTCATGCATCTGCTTGGGCGGTATATCCCAGGGTCACCAAGATGTACAATGATTTATATCATCAGGATTTGTGGCCATGTATGAAAAGGGATGAAGAATTTGTTTCATGAGGTGTTCCACCAGTTAGCCGGTGAAGGTGGAACACTAAAACGAAGTTCGTCTTTTACATCTGTTACCTATTTCGAAGTTGAAATAGGAGGATGTCGTGATGGATTTTGTGACGGTTTTTACGTGGTCCCCTAGAGGTAACAATGTAGTGTGGGTTTTTGTTGACAGGATTATAAAGGTGGCTCATTTCTTATAGATCTAGGAAACCTTCAGTGTTGAGGAGCTTAGGAAGTTGTACATCCATGAGGTTGTATGCTTGCATGGGGTCTTCTATTCTATAATTTTAGATAGGGATGCCCAGTTTATTTCTCATTTATAGTAAGGGCTACAGAGGTTATGGGGTACACAGGTGATTCTGAGCCCAGCATAACGCCCTCAGACAAATGGCCAGTTTGAGTGAATGATTTAGGTGCTGGAGGACATGCAGCGGGCAAGCATCTTGAATTTCGAGGGTTCTTGAGAGAGACACATACCCATGGTTGAGTTAACCTATAATAATAGATTTCATGCTACTATTCAGATGGTGTCATATGAGGCGTTGTATAGTTGGCCATGTCTTTCTCCCATGTGCTGGTTGGTGGAAGGTGAGGAAGCTTTACTGGGACCATGTCTCATGCAGGATACTTCTAAGCGGGTTTAGTTGATTCAGAAGTGATGGATATTGTGCGGTATCGTAGAAATATTATGTTCATCACTTTAAATGACCTCTAGAGTTCATGATATGATATTGAGTTTTCATGCATGTTTCACCGAGGCTGGTATATATGTGGATCAGGATACAGGGTAAGCATTCACTAAGTTATGCCAGTTAGTATAAGATTTTGGAGAGAGTTTGGTGGGTTTCCTATCAGTTGCAGTTACCTCAGAGGTATTTATAGCATCCCGCCTTTTTATCACATAAACTTTCATTACATTTTACAAAAACGAGGATCTTTAAGGTTTAGTGTCTTGGAAACCAGGAACTTAAAACATGAAAACATAAAACATTCTTCTTAAACACTTGAAAGGCTTCTCCTCGTGTTCATCCTAGGTTCATTGCTGCATCTCATAACCTGGGGACATACATCAAAAGAAAGGGTGAGCAGAAGGCCCAGTAAGGGAAACAAGAGAAACATTTAACATGTGAACTTGTGATACTTCAATAAGGTCATGAAAAGAACTTTAAGGCATGAAAAAAAAAATCATGAGATATATCATAAGAAAAATAACATTTTTCATAACTTGAATATGTGGCTGCAACATTTAATATTGACAATCATTTCGTTTCACCAAGGTCCATCCCCAAGGTGTCATTAAAATTTACCAAGGTTATTCACCAAGGTATCAGTCTAAAGGGTCATCTCTAAAGATTAAGTCTTTACCCAATGCATTGGAGCACTATCTGGGCGCACCCTTGACATGTATTTATTATCATGTGATCCACATATATCATCATCAATCATTTCATAAACAACCCTTATAGCATAAAATAAATGGGTTTCATTTAATAATCATAACATTTTAACAACTGCTTTAAAGACATGATCTTTATGTCACTTTAAACCCACAGAAAGGGAAAGCGGGTTTCATGTATGTAAATCCCAGAATTTAAAATAGAATATTTTGGTATATATTTGAATACCCATATAGAATACAAATCTTTGAGTATTCACTTAATAAAATAAAATAACTTTAGAAAAATAGAGAGACATTTTGAGACGAAAATTCTGCAGCATAACGGCTATGTTACAGGGTTTTAGAAAACATTGAAAAGAGAGGGGACATGGGTCAAACATTCATAAATGACCCATAAAACAGTAGAGGGAAAGAGTATAAGGGATTTAAGAACATGGTAATGAAATTTGAAAATATACCATATGAAATGAAGAACATGAAAGGAAGACAAAAATAAGATTTCTCTTATGAAAATTCGGTAGCCTAACGACGTCACATAAACTTTAACCAAAAATGAATTGATGAGATAAAATAGGGTCTCTAATCATATGAACATAAAAGATCAGTATGATAGATATAGAGATCATACCCCAACATAATAAAAAGGAACTTGCAAGACTTGACATGGAATTAGAACTTTGAAAAAGGAGAAAGGTGAAAGAACCACTTAAAAATTCAGCAGCCTAATGGCGTCACTTAAAACATTAAAATACTGAATTGAAGAGATAAAATAGGGTATCTCATCATATGAACAAAAGAGTTAATTATGATAGATATATAGATCATACCCTAACATTATAAAAAGGAACATGAAGAACTTGACATGAAAATAGATCTTGAAAACGAGAAGGGTGAAAGAATCCCTTAAAAATTCGGCAGCCTAACGGCGTCACTTAAAACAACAAAATACTGAATTGAAGAGATCAAATAGAATCTATCATCATATGAACATAATATTTCAGTATGATAGATATAGAGATCATACCCCAAAATAATAAAAAGGAACTTGAAGGACTTGACATGAAAATAGATCTTGAAGATGAGAAGGGTGAAAGAATCCCTTAAAAATTCGGCAGCCTAACGGTGCCACTTAAACTTTCATAAAATGAAATGATGAGAGTAAGAGGGGGTCTCTCATCATATGAAAATAAAAAGGACAGTATAATGAATATAAAAGTACATCCTCCAACATAAGAACGTGGAGCATAAAAGAAATGACATAAAAGTGATCACTTGAAAAGAAAGAGAGGGGTCAGATCCCTTACCTTAAACGTAACTCTTAAAACTCAAAGGTTGGGAACTTGATGGCTTGGGGGCACCTTGGGAGGACTCCTTGGGAGGTAAGGAGACCATAACTTCGTTAAGGATGGTTTTGGAGTCGAATGTATGAGAGGAGGGCTTGGTATTTATAGAGAAAGTGAGGGGACATGGCATTAATGGCCAAGGGACACCTCACAAGTGCTTTTCTCAAAACCATGTGCTCTCCCATGGCATTTACCATGGAGTTAGGCCACATGGGGCCCCCAATACAATAATTCATCACCTTTGGTCGGCCAACCCTTAAAATATCTCATGACATCATCATGACACAGTTATGATGTCATTAAACATACCGAAACCCTAAAACTGTATTTTTACTATTCACTGAAAAATCAACTTTCTCAGAAAAATCCCAAAATTTCACCTTAACCAAATATCAATTCTCTGATTTCAAAAATGAACTCCATTTTATAAAAATAATTTTCTAAATATTTTAAATTTATTTTTTAAATAAATACACTATTCACCGAAAATTCGTTTTTTTCAGAAAAATCCCCAAAAATTACCATAACATAATATCGATGCTCTGATTTCAAAAATAAAATCCATTTTATAAAATTAATTTTCTAAATATTTTTAATTTAATTTTTAATTAAAAACACTATTCATCCGAAAAAACTAATACTTGAATAATAATTTATGAAACCATTTTTAACTATTTTATTGAATCACATTACTTAATCAAGGTGCGTAGATTATATTAATACTTTCTTTAAGTGATATTACTAATCAATTTGGTCACATTACTAATCCTAAGCATAAAATCACTATTCATAATTTACTATTCATCAAAAATTATGTTGATCTTATTAGACTCTAAATTTTGTACTGAACATAATTGTAGAAGACTATTTTTTGAAAATAATTACACATTTTTAATTATTTAAGTTTTACATATACATTTTTTAAAATATCCTTTCTCTAAAATTCACCAAAAATATGCATACTATATTTATCCGAACATTTGAAAAGTCATAAACATCATCATAAGAAGAAATCCCAATTTTTTTTAAAACAAAGGATCACACAAGGCAGTTACGGTCTCCTTACATATCCCCTTATCACACCAGCATAGGACCTAAGTGTAAGGTGTGCTAAGGTGAGAGAATCTGAGGGAGGCTCGGCCAACATCGCACGAGTAGTAATTTCTATCAGTTTGAACTTCTCGCGAAGGCGATTCCGTTCTAGCTTCACACGATGAAGTTCGACTTGGGTTTGGTCCAGAGCAAAGCCCAGTGGTACTACCTCCTTCCCAAGTTCTATTAGATGGGCTTCGATCAGTCCAAGACTACGGGGTGAGGCCATCGAACCTTCTTTATATAATAATTAACCATGATTACTTGTATTTAGAGACAATAATCAAAACGTTTAGTTTACAGCGGTTATATTGACCAATGGTCATATAACAGTCAAAACCCAATGGTCTCATTTTATTTATACTCATGTTATCAAATGAAACATTTTTGTTGAGTATAAAAATAAAATAAAATAACACATAAAATTAGGAAACAAGATTTATTCAAAATTTTGGGTCGTTACAATCTTCCCCCCTTAGGAAATTGCGTCCTCGCAATTTTTAAAACTGGGTTTTGAAATTTCATTGAATGTCCCACACTGGAAAAGGAGTCATTAAAACTATTACTTTAAAATAAAGAAAGGGAAGTAAAAAGGCTACCTGAGTTAACCCATACTAGGATCCCATGTAGGAAAACATGGACATGGAGGAAAAAATAAAGGGTCACGTTCTAAGGGAGAGTGATAGAAAACATGATTAGGAGAAAGTTAACCATAAGAAAATCCCAAACATATGATGTGTGTAAACGGTCTTTGATTACCCAGTAGGAAATGTAAACCAACAACGTTTTTGTTTTACGTTCCTTTTCATAAGTTTGAGGAATTCATTTACTAAATAGAACAAAAATATAAGAAAATATACCTACCTTCAAGTAGAGATTCAATCTTTTCTCCAAATGATGAGAATTAAAAAAAACTTGGTCTCATAAAAAGCACAAGAATCATCTTCTAGAGAATCACATAAACCACAAAAGATTAACTATCTATTTCTTCTATCTTTAAAAATTATCCCAAAAACAGACAGGTTAAGGTAAAACAACTCTTCAAAAAGAAAGAATCCCATAGGAATGGAAACTACTTTTAAATCTTCAAAGTTCCATGGTACTACCCAAAGTTCATCATAGATCATTCCATAATTAACGGTCCTTAAAATTCCTCAAAATAAACCAAACTAAGATTGAAACCCAAATACAAGAGGGATTTGATAACATAGTCTTCCAAAATAAACTTCATTGTTCATCTCCAAACAACATCAACCACTCCTAACATCTTATAACAAAAGTAGCTAACCTAAACATATTTTATCCAAGATAGGTTAATCATTCCCATAAGTAACCTAAATTACTATAAGTCCACCTTAAATTCATCGATTCTTTAAATTATAAGTCATCCTTACTTCTCAATGAAAATACCGTAGTAATATATTTACCTCGATCATATAGGGTCCCCAAAATAGTGAACATCTTCCAAAATAATAATCATCTTTTAATACCCTAATCATCTTTGTCATATTAATACGAAAATCATCGCATTTCCTATCACATTGGTTGTTGTTACATGTTCTTCCATTTCCCACCATTAACTAAGAAGAGAAAGCATAATTAGGGGCTTAAGTACTTAGCCAATAATCATGAAAAGGAACTGAAATCATATAAGGATAACTTGTAGAAGAAAAGTATACCCTAACTTGTGATCCCCTAGGTTCCCATCTATGTTATCCATGATCTTATATTCTTATATGAATCTTTATTTTATTTCATCTTTGTTCCTTTAACAATGGTTCATACTAAGCTTATGAATTTACCAAAGCATATCCCCCAGGAGTGTCGTAACCAAGAGTGCAGCAAGGCCCATTGTCATGTACCAGTTCCCGTTCGAGTCTAGCTCAAAGCGGTGTTTTCAGGGTTTACCCCTATGTACATCTGTGCTAGAGCCACCTCTACCTGCTCGTATCCAAACAGGGATATATTTTCTTGGCAACCCCTTACTCAATACTCACCAAAATACCAGGAAGATTTCCTATATTTAAACTTTTCTATAGGGTTCTTCCTAGAGTTTTCATATCCTAATTTCTACAAATAACTAAACCATCCTTTGATACCAACTATAGCATCCCACCTTTTTATCACATAAACTTTCATTACATTTTACAAAACCGAGGATCTTTAAGGTTTTGTGTCTTGGAAACCAGGAACTTAAAACATGAAAACATAAAACATTCTTCTTAAACAATTGAAAGGCTTCTCCTCATGTTCATCCTACGTTCATTACTGCATCTCATAACCTGGGGACATACATCAAACGAAAGGGTGAGAAGAAGGCCCAGTAAGGGAAACAATAGAAACATTTAACATGTGAACTTGCGATACTTCAATAAGGTCATGAAAAGAACTTTAAGGCATGAAAAAGAAATCATGAGATATATCATAAGAAAAATAACATTTTTCATAACTTGAAGATGTGTCTGCAACATTTAATATTGACAATCATTTCGTTTCACCAAGGTCCATCCCCAAGGTGTCATTAAAAATTACCAAGGTTATTCACCAAGGTATCAGTCTAAAAGGTCATCTCTAGAGATTAAGTCTTTACCCAATGCATTGGAGCGCTATCTGGGTGCACCCTTGACATGTCTTTATTATCATGTGAGTCACATATATCATCATCAATCATTTCATAAACAACCCTTATATCATAAAAGAAATGGGTTTCATTTAATAATCATAACATTTTAAAAAATGCTTTAAATACATGATCTTTATGTCACTTTAAACCCACGGAAATGGAAAGCGAGTTTCATGTATGTAAATCCCATAATTTAAAATAGAATATTTTGCTATATATTTGAATACCCATATAGAATATAATTCTTTTAGTATTAACTTAATAAAATAAAATAACTTTATAAAAATAGAGAGACATTTTGAGACGAAAATTCTGCAGCATAACAGCTATGTTATAGGGTTTTAGAAAACATTGAAAAGAGAGGGGACATGGTTCAAACATTCATAAATGACCCATAAAACAGTAGAGGGACAGAATATAAGGGATTTAAGAACATGGTAATGAAATTTAAAAATATACCATATGAAATGAAGAACATGAAAGGAAGACAAAAATAAGATTTCTCTTATGAAAATTCGGTAGCCTAACGGCGTCACACAAACTTTAACCAAAAATGAATTGATGAGATAAAATAGGGTCTCTCATCATATGAACATAAAAGATCAGTATGATAGATATAGAGATCATACCCCAACATAATAAAAAGGAACTTGCAAGACTTGACATGGAATTAGAACTTTGAAAAAGGAGAAAGGTGAAAGAACCACTTAAAAATTCAGCAGCCTAACGGCGTCACTTAAAACATTAAAATACTGAATTAAAGAGATAAAATAGGGTCTCTCATCATATGAACATAAGAGTTAAGTATGATAGATATATAGATCATACCCTAATATTATAAAAAGGAAATTGAAGGACTTGACATGAAAATAGATCTTGAAAACGAGAAGGGTGAAAGAATCCCTTAAAAATTCGGCAGCCTAACGGCGTCACTTAAAACTTAAAAATACTGAATTGAAGAGATAAAATAGGGTCTCTCATCATATGAACATAAGAGTTTAGTATGATAGATATATAGATCACACCCCAACATAATAAAAAGTAACTTGAGGGACTTGACATTAAAATAGATCTTGAAAACGAGAAGGGTGAAAGAATCCCTTAAAAATTCGACAGCCTAACAGCGCCACTTAAACTTTCATAAAATGAAATGATGAGAGTAAGAGGGGGTATCTCATCATATGAAAATAAAAAGGACAGTATAATTAATATAAAAGAATATCCTCCAACATAAGAACATGGAGCATAAAATAAATGACATAAAAGAGATCACTTGAAAAGAAAGAAAGGGGTTGGATCCCTTACCTTAAACGTAACTCTTAAAACTCAAAGGTTGGGACCTTGAGGGCTTGGGGGCACCTTGGGAGGACTCCTTGGGAGGTAAGGAGACCATAAATTCGTTGAGGATGGTTTTGGAGTCGAATGGATGAGAGGAGGGCTTGGTATTTATAGGGAAAGTGAGTGGACATGGCATTAATGGCCAAGGGACACCTCACAAGTGCTTTTCTCAAAACCATGTGCTCTCCCATGGCATTTACCATGGAGTTAGGCCACATGGGGCCCCCAATACAATAATTCATCACCTTTGGTCGGCCAACCCTTAAAATATCTCATGAAATCATCGTGACACAGTTATGATGTCATTAAACATACCGAAACCCTAAAACTGTATTTTTACTATTCACTGAAAAATCAACTTTCTTAGATAAATTCCAAAATTTCACCTTAACCAAATATCAATGATCTGATTTCAAAAATTAACTCCATTTTATAAAAATAATTTTCTAAATATTTTTAATTTATTTTTAAAATAAATACACTATTCACCGAACATTCATTTTTTTCAGAAAAATCCCCAAAATTTACCATAACATAATATCAATGCTCTGAGTTCAAAAATGAAATCCATTTTATAAAAATAATTTTCTAAATATTTTTAATTTAATTTTTAATTAAAAAAACTATTCATCCGAAAAAACTAAGACTTGAATAATAATTTATGAAACTGTTTTTAACTATATTATTGAATCACATTACTTAATCAAGGTGCGTAGATTATATTAATACTTTCTTTAAGTGAGATTACTAATCAATTTGGTCACATTACTAATCTTAAGCATAAAATCACTATTCATAATTTACTATTCATCAAAAATTGTGTTGATCTTATTAGACTCTAAATTTTGTACTGAACATAATTGTAGAAGACTATTTTTTGAAAATAATTACACATTTTTAATTATTTAAGGTTTACATATACATTTTTTAAAATATCCTTTCTCTAAAATTCACCAAAAATATGCATACTATATTTATCCGGACATTTGAAAAGTCATAAACATCAGCATAAGAAGAAATCCCAATTTTTTTTAAAACAAAGGATTACGCATGGCAGTTACGGTCTCCTTACATATCCCCTTATCACACCAGCATAGGACCTAAGTGTAAGGTGTGCTAAGGTGAAAGAATCTGAGGGAGGCTCAGCCAACATCACACGAGTAGTAATTTCTATCAGTTTGAACTTCTCATGAAGGCGATTCCATTCTAGCTTCACATGATGAAGTTTGGCTTGGTTTTGGTCCAGACCAAAGCCCAGTGGTGCTACCTCCTTCCCAAGTTCTGTTAGATGGGCTTCGATCGGTCCAAGACTATGGGTTGAGGCCATCGAACCTTCTTTCTATAATAATTAACCAAGATTACTTGTATTTAGAGACAATAATCGAAACGTTTAGTTTACAGCGGTCATATTGACTAATGGTCATATAAAAGTCAAAACCCAACGGTCTCATTTTAATTATACTCATGTTATCAAATGAAACATTTTTGTTGAGTATAAAAATAAAATAAAATAACACATAAAATTAGGAAACAAGATTTATTCAAAATTTCGGGTCGTTACAGTATTGATCCATGCATGCCATATTCCACATATATTAGCTGTGTTGCTATCACTCGGAACCATCTCTTGTTTTTTAGCTTGAGGAGGTTGAGCTTTAGGTTATGAATCTTCTAAGGATCATCAGATACATATAGTTAACCGAAGCACTAAGGTTCTCCAAGGTGGTTCTATTCCTTTAGTATGGGTGTTATGGAAGAATGGATGAGTGCAGGATGAGATCGTGGAGAGGGATATGGATGTATGATTGTAGTGGCCGAAGTTGTTCTCAGAAATTTCTCCATCACCCTTGGAAAAGAAATTCAGGGATGAATTTCGTTAAGGGGTTTTTTTCTAAGAACTCAGTTCTTTCGTTGAGGTAAAGATATTTAATTTTTAGTTTGTACTTAAGAAAACAAAACAAAAAGTGGTTAAGGGATTAATGTAGGACTATTATAGAACATGACTAAGCATTACACGTCAGTTAATCCCAGTACACACCGTCTATTGATGTCAGAAGGCCTTTTTATGATGTGTATGGAATGTTTGAATAAGGAGGTAAAATTGACATATACACGAAGTGTATTCTAATATAAACTCCATGTACAGTTCTTTTTCTTTTAAAATGGGTAGTAGCCTCATTTTCTCATTTATAAATAGAGGATCACTCACTGGTTATTGAATTGCAGCATCGATGAAAGATTTTTCTCCAATTTGTCCATCTGTACTCTTATTCAAATGTCGTCAGATGCATTGGAACCCCATCAGTAAGCTATGGATTCATCTTAAGACATTATTCATGATTTCTTCCCTTGACCTAGTTTTCAAAGGCTGATAATTTATGATCATGTTTTAGATATACCCCATTATAGGTCGAATTAGAGGCCAGTGCTAGACGAGGAGAGTTGTATGACTACGAGGTAGGTGGTCTTGTGCCTTTTGCTCATTTTCAAGTTAATTATATGATCCAGAGTTCCACACACCCATTTTTAGGGTGTCGTCTTAAATGAATTTTTAAAATTTTAATTTCTTATCATTTCTTAGGTAATTAATAATGTGGTTCAAATCATGTTAGGGTTGTTTACCTTAAATTAGGGTCACCCAATTGGTTCATTTTCCCTTGGAGGACTGTTTATGGTTGTTTAGATTTGGATTCATATGGTCATGACTTTGATTTACCTTCCTTGGGTTGTATGAAATGGAATTGGTTATAAAAATATTTTTCCCATGTGATAAATTCAATGGTTAATCCTTTTGATATTTTAAATTACATGATAGGATTTTTACATGAATTATTCCCATGTGAGTTATTATTGTTTAAACCATGAAATAGTGTAATTTACATGTGTTTATTATTATATAAATTTTCCACCAGAGTTTATTATTGTTAAATACCTATAATAGTTTAAATTACATGTGTTTCCTGTTGTGTGTTTTACCCATGTGAGTAATCAAAATTACATGCCTTATGAGATTGGTCAAGATTTTATGTTTAATCTATGAGCGAGCCATTGGTGTAGCAGTCGGGCTCATATAGGCTTTACTTATTTTGCTGAGTGAAACATAGATCATTGAGGGATGCCATGGATGGAATTTATTGGATTTTATTACATGTGTTGAGTAATAACTGGGTATTTTTTATTGGACCTCCAGTAATGGGCATAGTTGACATGGACTTATACAACTCTTAGATTGATACCAGGATTCCATAGAGGTTTGCTGGGACGGGATTTTAGGATGTTGGTAGGTTTGAACCTAGAGTGATACTGGTTTTATAGAGAGGCTCATTGGGATATGCTTGAAGGTGGCTGATATAATTTTACCTAGTGTGATATTTGAATTCCAACTTAGTAATGTCATGAAAGAGCTAGGGTTATAAATTGAATATTTAAATAAAATGACTTATGACTTGTCTTCCAAGCCAAAACACAAGCTTGGATTAAGTCTTCACTTACTTGTTTAGATAGCCTTCTGAGGTATATGTTGTGTTTTTTTACACAAGGGTTTTTAGTCTTAGGTCATATCCCAAGACTTATATAATTCAATGTAATTGAATTAATTAATTAACATGAAATAAAAGAAAATTAATACCAATTATTTTAAGATTGTTCAATTTTAAGTACTTCCTACCCTACTACTTTCATTATTGTACACTACATGTTATATTTATTCACTGATAGACTGGAATAGATCTTGGGTGGTTTTCTACTGGGATTTAGTCTCACACCCCGTTTGGGTCATGTTTTTGGTCCTAAACAGATTATATTATTGTGAGTGTTGATAAGGGTAAGAACCCTTTTATAGGTACTTGATTTTCTTTTAGGAGTATAAGATCATGGGACCAAGTCGAGGCTTGTGATGCTTTTGATTGACTTTTCTCATTCATTTACTTTTGGTACTTGTATCATGTATTACCATAGTGTATATTATTTTGGCTATTTTCCTAGAACTTGTGATATGCAGCATCATACATTGAATTTTGTGACATCTGGTATTTTGATTATCATTATTCGGTTGTTTACTCTTATTGAATGGTATTAATGATTCCATTATTTGTATATTATTTTTTTATTATTTTTCTACTCTGCCAATGAGGGAATAGTTTCCCAACTATCACACATAGTTCCTCACTGCTAGTCGGTAGCCTATTGCGTTTGGGGAAATGCGCTTGAGGCCACGTGGCCAACCGATTATGGGGAACCTTTGAGTGTCATCTGGATATAGGATGTTATATATGATGTATGTTGGTTACGTCAAAATAAAAACATGTTTCCCCCTAAAATGTTTTCTAAAAAATATTTCTATCTTTTCTCATTATAAAACATTCATGTTAAATTGTCTTATAATGTTTTGTTATGGAATATATTTTATCAAGTGGATTCCTATTGGGATTTTTCTCACACCCTACATACACCATTGGGTGTATGTAGACTTGGTTATATTTAACTCAGGTAAAGTAATAATGTATAATTATGGTGGTTTGGGTTTCTAGTGGTCTTCCCTTATAGGTGTTGGTAGTGGTGTCTTTAGAATATTGATCCTCTTATTGCATTGTGGTTTTTGGGATAGTATGTGGCTCTCTTTTTATTACATTACCTTTGAGTTTAGTTTAGAGTTGTAAACCTTAAATATGAAAAATGTTATTCCTCATTTGGTTATGATAATTTAATTATTCTTTGGTTATTAATGTTGGTTGGTTATGATTATATCAATTGGTGAAGTCATTACCATGATGCATTCTTGAGACCTAGGAATGAGTTTCCATCATGTGGGGATTTAGTACATCCATTAGGCCATTCAATAAACCGGGTTGGTTGTCGGGTTAGATGGAACTCCATCTTTTTTCATGCCAAAATGGTATCAGAGTGTGTCATGATCTTTTGGGTCAAGTTATTTTAGGAATATTTTGGATATAATGAAGCTAGGAATATCAGGACGTGATCTTTTGGTTGCGAGTATGGGGTCTCTATGGAAGTCCTTTTAATAATACTTGAGTCTCCATGGGATGTGGGTATATTTTTGACTTCTTCTCCAGGTTATATGTACAAGATGCGGACTATATATGGACATCGAGTAGGGGTGGAATGATTTGGTTATATGAATTGATATTGAAATGCATTTGGTTGTTTTTTTAATTTTTAGAAGTGTTATATATTTGTTGTTATTGATAAAAATTTTCAAAATGGTGGTATTGATGACTCTACTTGTTGTTATCATTTCTTGGGATAAAATTTCTCCCTATAGAATTCATGTGCAACCATGAGAAGATCCTAGAGTTATCTATCCCTCATTAATTTACCAGATATTAGTGGAATTTGTGGTTTTTGATGTCCAAGTATTGGTACAAGTAGTTGGCTCTGGTCGTGCCCAGGTTAGAGAAGTCGAACCAGGTTCTATAGAAGACAAATCTTAGTAGTTCCTCAAGAAAAGACCTCCTTCTTTCTGGGGAAATGAGGAACCTCAAGAAGAAGAGAATTGCCTCGAGAATATATAGAGGATGTTTTAGTTTCATGACACTCTGAATACTATTAGAGTAAAATATGCTTCATTTTTATTAGATGGCATCGGTCGATAGTGGTGGGACCTAGTGGTTCAAACTCGGAAGAGTGATCAGATGAGTTGGGAATATTTCAAGATCATTTTTAATTAGAAATATTTTCTCGAGTTTTTGGCCTTTTCCAGTTCCTAGTAGTTCACTGAACTTACCTAGTGAGACTGGACAGTGATGGAGTTTTCCAATAACTTCATGAAGCTAGTATGATGTTCCCTAGAGATCATTTCCAATGAGCTAATGAAATCACGGAGGTGCGAGATGGGCATATGGAAAAAAAATATTATTCTCAGGTATTTTTTTTAATCTTAAGTCATATTGAAATGTGGTTGATCATTCATTCATGGTATATATTGATCACAAGAGAAAGTATGTATTCCATAGATTAGTGTTTGTAGTGGATAGTGGCAGTTCTTCAGAAAATAAGAAGAAGCGGGATGAGAAGAAAAAGAAGGGTATTTGTAGTTCAGTCCATCCTTCATGGCTGTCATCACCAGTGGATTTTGACACTGGGTCATTCATTTTCCATCAGTGTAAGATGATAGGTCACATAAGACATGCATTCATATATCCTCCCATTCCTTATCAACAATGTGTATATATGGGACACATGAAGTGTATTTGAAAAGTGATGCATCCTTATCAGATTGTTGTAGGATCTGTAGATTCTAGAGGGATTTCATCCCATTCAGAACTGTCCAGATTAGTGGGATCTTGATTTGATGGTAGTGTTGGTTGGGCTATTTCACCTTTTTGGTAGATTCATTTTAGGGATGAAACATAGGTTAGTGGTCATTCTGAGTATCCAGATAAGGCGAAACATCTTTATCCTATAGACCACACACCATTAGGGTCAGATAATAGACCTATGAAAATTTGAGGATCCACTCTTACTATATCATCCTTATATGTTGTTTTTTTTACACTGGTGCATCTATTTCATTTTTATCTACAATTTTTTTGGATTTGATAAAGTTTCCAACTGAGCTCATGACGTATGGGATGGATTTGGTAATGTTTATTGGTATGAAGTGAGAGATGGGTTTCATGTGTCCATCTTGTGCACTCACCGTCGAAGGGGTCAAGTTAGAATGGGATTTTATGGTTTTATAAATGGACCTCCATACAACGGACCTAAGGCCTTTAATTTTTAATTTTATTTTAAATAGAACCCCATTTTAAGGGATGAAGGGGGAAACCTAAACAGACTTTAAGGACACTACATATGTCCCAAAAGTATCTTAATCTAATTCAGTGTTGTTGGGTTGAGTGCCTTCTGGAGTTTGACTTTGATCTATACCCTGGGAAAGCGTAATATTATGGAAGATGATCAGAGAAGAAAATTTTTAGTGAATGCATTGAATGAGTTCAATGATGGGTGGGCCTTGATGGGGCTCTTTTCTCAAATTCACTTGAAGACCAAGGATCACAGTAGAGGTTTGTTCTTGGTAAGTATTATGTTTACACCTTCACTTCTGGAGTTAATTCAGTAATATTAGCTTAGTGATGAGCTATGTCAGTGGTCTATGCATTTTCTTAATGGTGGGGAGACACCTTGTGATTGGTCTTTATCTTCTAATGGAGTCTTATGATTCAAGGGTTTCGTTGTGGTGATTTTATCTATTAGAAATGTGGTGATACATGATAGAGACCAGTATCAATGGGTCGTTCATCTTGGTGTTACCAAGATGTATTATGATGTGAGTCAGTAGTTCTGGTCTCCAGGTATGATGCAGGATATAGCTGACTTTGTGTCACAGTGTTGTACAATTTAGCAGGTAAAAGTAGATCACAAAATACCTTTTGGTTTTCTTCATCTACTAATTATTCCTACCTTGAAGTGGAAAAAAATCTCCATGGACATCATTGTCAGATTTCCTCATACACCCCGGTAAGGAATGCTCTTTTGGTAGTGATATATAATCTCACCAAATCATCACATTTCATTCTTATCATAGATTCTACTAAGGTGGATGAATTGGTCTGGTTATAAAATCTAGAGTTTGGGAGGCTTCATGGTGTGTAGTCATATATTTTTTCTACCAGGGACCCTCACTTAACCTTGTAGTTTTGGGAAGGCCTTCAAAAGAAAATGGGGTCATAGATCAAATTGATCATGGAATACCATCCACAAATTATTAGACAAATGGAGTGGGCGAAACAAATTTTAGGGGACTTGCTCTGAGAATGTGTCTTAGATTTCATAGGTTCCTAGGATATCCATTTATGATTGGTTGAATTTTCATATAATAATAGTTGAAATTACTTGATTCGATTGGATCATTTTGAGGTGCTTTATATTTGGTCATGTCGATATCTGTTGTGTTGGGATGAGGTAGGTGAGACATCATTATTGGGACCAGACCTTGTACAGGAGACGTTAGAGAAAGCCAATTTTACTAGGTAGTCATTTTTGACATCTTAGAATCGTTACAAGCCTTATTTCAGTCAGAGGGATCGATGTCTAGAGTTCCCATTCAGTGATGAGGTGTTCCTAAATGTAACTCTTTGTTTGGGTCATTGTCGTCTGGGAATGTAGGGAAAGATAATGTTGAAGTAAGTTAAGCCATTTGAGATTATAGTGTATGTTGTTATGGAGGCATACATGTTAGTTTTTCCTTCACAATTGATGTCAATTCATGACATTTTCCACATCTCCTAGTTGAAAAATTATAACCCAGATCTGTCTCATTCACTTAATTGGGAAGAGTTAGAGTGGGATCCATATTTTTCAGTCTTGGAATAGATAATATAGATTCTAGATTATAAAGACAACATGATTTTGGGGAAGTATATTTTTTTGGTTCGTGTTCTTTAGAAGCATGAAAATTATGAGCATAAGACTTGGGAGTAGAATTCATGGGTTGAGAAAGAGTATTTCTTTCTATTCTCTGATCAACCTTTGAGTTAACTTTCTATTGAAGGATTGTTTTCATTGTGGAAATAATTGTAACACTTGTGATTTTATTTTGATGTATTTTTATATTTATTTTTGGTCAGTATTTTTCCCATTGGGATACCTTGTTTTTTTTAGTAGAAAATGGAAGTTTTAGGCTTACATAAGGTGGTGCATAATTTGGAAAACTGGACACCCTTTCCCATGAAATATTGTTAAAAAAGTGACATTTTTGATAGTGTCTAACCACTTGGTTAGCGAAAAGTTTATAAATTGTGCAAGGTAACTATGCATTATGTCCTACTGCGATAGAAAGGGGTGAACGATTGCTGCACAGTTTTCCAAAACATGCAGGAAACCCATGTTACTTGTCTATGTGATTAAAAATTGGATATTTAACTTTTTTCTCTCCCTGATTTTTAACCCTTAATACCCTGATTTCTCCCCACTTTCGATTCTCCACCCTAGGAACACCCCCCAGCCCTCTTATTTCATTGGACATCCATTTTATGGTGATTTTGTTGTGGTTTCTCCACAATTCATCAAGTAAGTGCCTTTATCCTTGGATTTCTCTTCTTTTATAAGGCTTATCTTCCTCTCACTTGGGGTTTCTCTTTTCTAGAAGGTTGGGTGACCTATTTTGGGATATATTTTGTTATTTTGGGTTCAATAATAATGTTTATGGTTCATTCATTACTTTATAGGGTTATCTTGAGGTTTAGTTGTGGTTTCACACAAATTTCAAGTAGATTCAAATCTTGAGGTAGGATGTTTTATGCTTAAACATTATTTGGTGATTTTAATATCCTTTATTTTCTTCTTGGTTACATTTTATTCATTTTTTATGAGGTGTGATGTGTGTTCATGAAAGGTTTTAATATGTGTATGGATAAAAAGTGGTTTTTATATGGTAAATTGGCTATTTTCAAGTGTGTTTCTTTATTGTTTTTCTTAATTTGGTTTTATAAATTGTTCATGTGGTTCAATAAAATATGAAAATAATGAAAAACTTGTTTTGAAGTGGATTTGGTGTGTAAGTGAATTTGAAAGATGTTTTTGTTTATGTGAAATGGTGGTTTTAATTTTGTTTTCACATTGGTTATCTATTCATGTGAATGTGGTGGTACATTTATGACATGAGAAATGGGAATTGAATAAAAAGGGGAAACCTGGGTAACTAGGTTGGAAACATGAACTAGTACGCTAGTGATTCAGAAGTGTGATGGCTAGAATCTTCTAGTAGGATGATGTAAGTTGACTTGAAAGTGGAAAACCCCTGATGCACTTAGTAGGATCAAAGATTAAAACACTAACTAAATTATTATGATGGTTGAATACCACTAGGATGTTGGGATATTCAATCTTAGTGGTCCATGGATGAGAAATATATGTGTTATGGTTGTTATGGTTGTTATACCATTTTTCACTAAGATAGTAGGTACCTAGTATCCCGTTTTATCTAGTACCTATAGGGTTTTCCCAGGACATAGTCTTATTTAGTGAAATTTTCCTTACCATCAACATACGGTGCACTTAGTTGGTTACATAAAAAGAAAAAAAATTCACTTAACAAAATTCTCTATAAAAATTATTCTAGATTTTATCTTTGTAAAACTTTCATGTTAAATTGTCTTATAATATTTTTAGATGGAATCTATTTTATCAGGTGGCATCCTATTGGGATTTGGATCACACCCTACCTACAACCTTAGGTGTATGTAGTCATAGTTATTTTTGACTCAGTTAAAGGAAATATGTGTCATGATGGTGGTTCGGGTAGCTAGTGGTCTTCAATTGTAGGTGTTGGGGGTGGTGGCTTGATAATGATTATCCTTTTGCTACATATATGTTTTTGGGATAGTATGTTGTTCCAATTTTTTTGTTGTGCCTTTGGGTTTTGTTTAGAGTTGTAAACCATAAGTATGAATATTGTTATGCCTTGTTTGGTTATGATTGTTCAGTTATGGATTGTTTATTATTGTTTGTTTGTTTTGATTATATTAATGGGTGAAATAGTTCCCATGATAAATTATTGATAACCAGGGACTAGTTTCTAGCCTATGGGGATCAAGAATGCCCTTCGGTCCATCCATTAACCAGGTCATGTGTCGAGTTGGTTGGAACTCTGGATTAGTTCGGGATATGATACCTTATCTATGGAGAGACTTTTAAAAACACATGACCACCCGTATAAAACAATAAAGGATTATGATGATAATATATATAAGATTTATTGATGGATCTAAGTCATTATCATCCTTTTTTATATCATCTGGATTTTTTTAGTTACCTCCTGAAGAATCCTAGGTATTAATAGTAAAATTTCTCCAGTCTCTACCAGATAAAGTGGGAACCAAAAAAGAAAACCAAACAATGTTTCTAAATGATATATATCTATAGAGTTCTAATAATTGTTATTGTATGAATACTCTAATAAGAGTATATGGTCCTCCAATGAGCTTTTAAAAAAACATGTATATTTCATATCTTATAGTATCTGAATCAAACGTTCGAACTACCCATCCATTTGAGTTTGATACACTATACACATAGTCAATTAGGCACCCAATGTTTCTTCAAGTGATTTCCAAATCTGACCAGTAAAATTAGGTTCTCATTCTGATAAAATTGACATTTTTATTTCATAAAACGTTATGAATCACTAAAAATAGTGTTTTTCCAATATTCCACTTTATTGGATAAAATAATCAGAATGAAGTCAGATGAAATTTATAGATGATCAACTATCACCAATGTGGAATCATTTTTTTGAGGTGGACCTATGAAAATGTTGATGGCTATATGCTCTCATTTCAAAAAGGGCATAGGTAAATATTTCAACATAATAGCTTGTCATTGGTTCTCATCCTTGAACTGATGAAAAGTTATACATATTGATATTTATTCTACCATCTTTTCTTTTTATTATATCCCAACATAAATGAGTTCAAAATACCTTACACATCTTTAAAATTCCAGGATGAACAACCAATTTTAATTGGTAGTATACATAAATAAATTTCTCATATCATGATAGAAGAAAAATAATTTGATTATGAATAATCAACACACAGTTCCCATCATTTTTTTAACTCTTCAATAGTATCCTTACCATTATATTTTGTCATTGTGGTAAGACAATTAGAATCTATTACTTGAGAATCCTTAACATGTTCAACAATTTAAGGAATAAGAGTCAGTTCATAAAAAATGATAAATTAATTTCTCCCTATGAAATTAGAATTTTTATCCTCTATAGAACTAAAAAATTTCCATTGATCATGAGATTCATTGTATAATTGATTTGTATACTTTTTCATAAATCATATTCCACATAATCCCCTTTTCCATGTGTATAAGCCTAGTTAAAGACTAACATCTTGTAATATTATATAAATCATCATTTTATAATGTTGAAATATATTTCTAAATAGATTTATTTCAAACATTTATGGTCTATGAACATAGTTAATTTCTTACTAATGATATAGTTATGTAATGTTTTCAAGTCATATACTAACAAAATTAATTTTAAGTCATATTTTGGATAATCATTTTCATGAATCTAAAATTTTAGAGATCTATATGCTGTCACACGATCTCATTTCATGTGAACATAGCTTAGTGCATATATATATGTGTCAAAAAACAATATAACCCATCCCATTTTATGGAAAAACAATAATTAGTATGCTAGTTATCATATCCTAAAGCTCCAAAAAGTATTGTTGACAATATTCACTTTAATGGAATGGTGGGCCCTTTCTTGTGATCATTTTCATAGGTAGTGAAAGTTATGAGAATTCTTGAATAATTTGATGATAGTAACCTAAAAAGAATATAATTTGTTTTTTCCAAATTAATTCTTTGGAGGTTTCCAATAGATAACATCATTTGTATTAATAGGGTATATTGATGCACCTTTCTTAGAAATGTAATTTTCATGGAAGTGAAATTCTTGTATCCAGAAATATTATTTAGATAATTTTCAAATAACCAGTGTTCTCAAAAAAAATTGAACACAATGTCTAAATATACTTATTATTCTTATTTAGTTCGATAATACATGAGAATTTCCTATACAAATACAATAACAAAAGAGTCCAGGTACCTCCTAAAGACATGATTCATCAGTTCTATAAAAACAATCGATTGAATTGTATAAACGATTGTCATGGACACATATTCATAATGACCATAATGAATCCTAAAGTATTTATTTAAAATATCCTCCTTCCTTAACCATAGTTAGTGATACTTAGAGAATATATCAATTTTTTTGAACCATTGGGATCCCATCAACTAATCAACAATTTCATTAATACAAGGTAGTGGATATTTATTATTTGTCATATTCTTATTAAATATATAAAAATGAAAATATAGTTTTAATTAAACATAAATATTCTTAAAAAAATTAATAGTAGTACCCCAAGGTGGTGTACTCAGTCTTATGGACCCATTACTTTCCAATTCTTCCAATCAGTTCTTTGAAAAATTTAATTTTGTTTGTGAAATTATATTAGGTGGAAGTGAAATAAGATTTCAATTAAAATGGGAATCAATCAAAAATCCCACTTCCCTTTTAGGGGGAAAATGAGTTAAAGTTTTTGGAAAAATTCCTAGATATTATTGCAGATTGGTAGGATCATTTATGGTATGAATTATGTCATTATTTCCTAAAGTGACTAATGTTAATTGATAATAAATAGTTCTAAAAATTGGTGTTAAATCTAATACTCTTTAGTGTTAACTTCCTAGTTTCCTTAAAAAATTTAAACCGTCTCAACAAAATATTTAAACATTACTTTTCATTCATATCATTTGATATGGGAATTTAAATCAATTATTAAATCCATTCACACGATCATGTTAAAGAAAACCATGTCCAACAAAAAAAATAATGAATCAAAAAGGAATCCATAAATTATTATATAACAAGATTCAATTTTAAATAACTCACACTGTATATAACTAATTGATACTTTTTTAATGAAATGCAATTATTTATAGCAAATAAGATACGCAACACTGAGCTTAAACCACACATGGAATATTATTACTTAAATATGACTATTATAACCTCTAAATTTAATTGGAAGGTATGAATAACATTAAAAATTTATTTATTGTATATAAAGGTCCTAATCAATACAAATTTATTGATAAAATATTAGTAAATTAGCACTAAATTTTTAGTAAATTAATTTTATTCATCAAAAATTTGTTTTCTTAAAAAAAGGTTTTTATTAATTTCAATGAGATAATATAATAATTAATTTCTAGAAATTTAAAAATTAATTATTGATTAAAATGATATACTTTTTGAAATCATCATTTAAAAATTATCTTTGGCTTACATTTTAAAAAATTTCAAAAAATTTATATTTTCCAATGAATAATGAAAATACTGATTTTTATTGATTTTTTTTGTTTCAATCATTCTAATAGATATTTGTTTTTCTTTAAATGGCCTAAAAATAACATTAGTTAAGTAATTTTTTATATAATCCAATTAAGTTCATTGGAATCAATTTTGAATATGAATTTTGTATAAAAAAAATTTATACTTTAAAATGCACTTTCTAAAGAGAAAAATGTTTATCATTAAATTTTATGTTTCAATCTTAAATTAATTTATTTAACACATTTAAAATTAAATATTTAAAAATGGATTCAATATTTGGAATAATTAGGACAAAATTTTTTAAAAATTTCTCTTCTATATTTTTATTATGAATAATAATCATAGTAAATAAGTATCACCATGGTAAGGGTATATATGGTAATTAATGTTAGAAATATAATGATATGGACTAAAAAATGAACCAAACACATGGTTGTGTACAATTTTATGAGTGTAGTCATAGTATTTCCATGAATTTTTTCTACATATGGCAACTTGGTGCCAAATTTCTTTGATTTTAACCTTTATAATATTTAAGTGAAATATAAATTAAACAAATTTCACTTTATTACTTTTTATATCTATAATATTTTGTTACATGATCAGGAAACAAATCATGTATGATAATAAATGGCTATTAGAAATATAAATTATTTTTTATCATGATAATTTTTTTCTTATTTTAGTGATGAAATAATTATATTAAATGCTTACACAACACTGAAATTATATTTATTCAATTAATTTAAAAATAAAATAAATGATTCTAAAATTAGTAAAAGTAAAATATTTTTGAAATAATAATTATGTTAGCCAAATTTTTTATAAAAATATAACATGGTATGGTTATTTTAAAGGATTATATCCAAATACCATTGTCTTCATGTTATTTTCAAATTCAGATTAAATGAACTTTTTTCCTAAATGATATCAATGATATTTTATAAAAACTAAAACTTCATTAAATGATTTAAAATTAGAAATAAAATACTATATTAAGTAAATTTATTTATATATGGTTTTAAATATCATATTTTTTCAACTTATGTGATAGTTTCCATTTTAGAGTAACTATTTTTACCCCTAAATATTAAAAACATTGTTAACATAGTAATCAACCAAAGGGCTAAAGATGGGTTAAAACGAAATGATAAGCATGAAAACATCACATAAAATGTTCAATTTTTATTTTATGTGATTATTTATACTCATAATCAACTTATATTTTAATTATATCAATTTGGGTCCATTTTAGAAAGAAATATAATTTACAATAATTTAATACTTTATGAAATTTCAAGAATTTGACTCTGTGAATTATAAGAGGGACCCCCTATCCTCTTTTCTTTACACTTCAATAACTATTTATTTTGGAAAATAAATACCCAAATTCCTTCCCAAAATACCATAACATGTTCTATAGGTCTTATGTTTTGTATAACACTGACATTTAAGAACATAAGTTATAAAGGAAATGATGTTGTCTTAATAAGAGGTATAGATTTTAATTGATTTTTTTATTTTATTTATTCATATACCAACCTCAAATCATCAGAAACCATGATTAAATAATTTAATAGTTTTACTAAATATACTAAGATGTTGTTATTTTAATTTAATAATCTATATCCATCTCTTATTCCAACAAATGGGAATCAAAATTATTGTTCATGTGTACAGAGGACTACCACCTCGCGAACTAATGTAATCTTTTTTTCAACACCACCTATCAATGATGGTTATAATGATTGATTTAATGAACATATATATAATATTAATGACATATTTAGCAATCTGTAAAAATAATATATTTCCATTATTTTCTTAACTTTCCATCTGTTGAAAAATGAAAACATTGTTAGTGTGTACATGTGGACTACAACCTCAACAAGAGATGCGATTCATTTTTCATCACCACATCACACAGATAATATATATTACTATATTTAATTAAATATTATTTGATTCATTATATAATTGTAATTATTGAAATATAAAATAATAATTACCTTCTTTCTATTATGATTGTGGAACAATGGAAGTGTTACTAATTTGTATGTATAATCTATCATCTTCAAGACTATAACATAGTTCATATATCCTAATGATATTTAATATTTGGTTAAAAAAGTATTATTTATGTATAAAAATGATAATTATGTCATTATAATTACTTTTCATATGATTAAATAGTTACCACTCTTACCTTAGTCAACCCACCAAGGTCATATTGGATACTTGAGCTAAATGTCATCAATACATCTAACAAGAAATTAAATGATTAAGTGATTTAATATAACGAGGTAATAAAAAATAAAATTAATAAAAAAACATTAAAACGGTTATCATGAATGTAAAAAATTAATATAATTTTATTATTCATGAATATATGTTATTTAAATGACAAGTAAGACTCGATGTGTGGGAAAATTTAACTTAAAACCCCATTTTACATTTTTTCAAGATTTATTTTTTAAATCTTTTTCTTAAAATAAAAATTGGTAAAATTATTTTATGGATGTATTTATGTGGAAATAAATAAATTATCAAGGAAAATTTATGTCTCTTTTTAATTTCTTATCAAAATCAAAAGGTATTTTTTATGTATTTATACAGATAATTTTCACATTGATTCAAAAGGAAAAAAAGAATGTTCTATTTTAACGTAATGATGTCAATAGGATTTCTTTAAAACATAACTATTTTTTGATTTTTGACATAAATTACAATATTTTATGTTTTATTCAAATAAAAACCCCTTTTCACAATTTTATTGTAATTTTAGTTCTCAAAATTGTATTTTAATAGAAAAGGGTATTTTAATATCCAAAAGTGTTTTGCATAGGTATTTAAAATAGTTTATTAAGGTTTTTATGTTAAAAGTGTTTAACTATAGAATATTTTTTCATGATATGGTACGTTAGAAATACATATGATGAATTGGTGTACCCTATATAGCTTATAAAATTGTTGGTCCCATTTTATTACTCTCCAATGAATTGGTAGTGTTTCTTGTATTCATAATAAATGAAGGAGTTTCCAGGGTGGTTTCTCTTATGGATTTGACTAGGATCTAGTTATTTATGACATGATTTTCATATTGGTTATGAATATGATTCTATAAGTATCCTAAAAAGAGATCCAATTCATTTTTTTGGTTTTTAAATGCTTTCTTGGAGAAAAAGTGTCTATGTTTCGAGTGGATATGATTTGTGTCTTTTGCTCAAATAATGTTGTGAATAAATTAAAAAATTTATTATTTTCAATTTTTTCATTAGAATAATGTATTTCCTTATTTTATATACCTTACTATTCTTTTAATAGTCATACCATGTTTTTTTAAATATAACAAAGTTAATTCGTCACTAAAAAAGCAGGATTTTGAAATGATTTATGGATAGGTCCATACATTCTCTCTAACTGAGAGGAATATGAATACTCATCAAGCATGGTATCATATTTATATGAAAACCTATTTTATCAATAACATGTGAATAAATAATATAGTGGGATTCACCATCACCAAAAAGGCCATTTATAATATTTTATTTATGTACAATGTTACCTACTATATTCGAAGGACCGGGTTAGTCTTCCATGATCATCTACAACATAAAACTACATACACACTCCCCTTATTACATTCTTCCAAGTTATTGTTGAATTTTTTTAGGATTCAGGGTGTTCTAATAATCACCTCAGTTCACTCAGTTATGAGGTATATTTAAATTTTTATTATACCTTTTAGTCGAATAATAAGTCATCATAGATACATGAGATGTATTCTCAATAGCTAACTTATTATAACTATGAAAATAACACTTATATAATCCGTATAATTATAGTTTTAACATTATTTCACTTTTTTAATAAATTATCACTTATTATGTTTGAATGAACCACATTATAAACATACAAGATTGATTTTGGGTCCTTGAAGAATGTTAATTTATCTAGTGGTTTGATTCTGAGAATCTCAACCAACATGGAAGTAGGTGTCCTTCTTATAATTATTCCCAACATTATAGTTCAAACCTATTCCCATGTAGACAAATATACTTCCTCTAGTTGGATTTTCAGAGATATTACTCTCCAAAACTATCACTCTATTAACCATCTCAATATAATTTTCAATATAGAGGATACATTTATTAGGATGAATTTTTTTTCACAATTAATACTCAATGATGCATTCCTTCAAAGATTTAATAGCAGCTAATTATAGAAAATAATTTACTATTTTCATAAATGTATCAAGATATTATATCATTTATTGAATTTGTTACCTATCGATAAAAAAATATGTCTTTCTATATATCTTGAAGGTGTCGGGATAGAACTGTTTGTTAAAAAATTCTTGAATTTACTCCAATTTAAGGCCTTGATCATCATTATCTTGGATAGTTAAATCCCACCATTGACATAAAATATCATCCCCCATGTATACTTACAACTTTTACTTTAGACCAGTTTGTGTTCCGAAGAAATTAAAAATATAATTCATTTAGTTAATCAATACCTCCTCTTTTTTAGGTTCTTAATCCCCCTGAAATATTTGTGGGTTATGTTTTTAAAAATTCACAGAATAACCTTAATTTAAACTAATCATCATTTAGATTTCCATTAAAATATCTTGAAAATCTTGAATAACACATTAAAAAATATGTTGGTATACCTATGGTTCAGGTGCAACCAAAATTTTTTCATCCACTTCTAGTAGATTTCTTCGTCATTTGACCGGTTTCGTTTCTATATAGACAAAAAAACACCACACTGACATCACTCATTATCAATTTAAGTCTAAGAATATTCCAAATTGTCATAATCAATATTCAGTACATCCAAAATTAAAAAATTAATCTAACTTAATATAAAAAATGTTGTCAAAATGGTAATTATTATTTCAAATTCATGATATGTTACACTCATCAGAAAAACATAGGATAATAATATGACAACATGTCTAGAAGGGTATTAGATCACTTTATATACTTTTAACAACATAGTAACCATATATTTAGTATGAATAGGTAAGATATGACTTTTATACTATACATTTAAGAATTCATACATGTCTTACCTCATAGTTACCATCCCAAGATAATAGGACGACCATGACTAATAACATTTTTAACATCTCCTCTCAACCCATTGGCTTGGGCTAGGTCAGAGGTTCTATTATCCTATAATGACTCTAACGCACAAAATTCTTGTAATAAATGCAAATTTTTTACCCATGAATAGGTTTTAATTTCTATTTCTAAACAACCCAACCTTTCAATCAAAAAAATAAAAACCAAATCAACTATATGATGCATTTGGTACAAAAAATAAATTTCCAATGAAAAACAAATATTAATGTAACATTAGAGTAGTAATGATAATTTATAATGATGAGACTCAAGAAAACGAAAGGAAATGTTGATGTTTCAAAACTAATATGTCATCAATCCAATAAATCAATGAGAGAAATTCAAAGATCCCGGACCATCATGAGAAAATAAAATTGTGATGCTCCTATAGAGAAATATGGGATCCTTCCTTTACTTATGTCACAAAGAACAACATCAAAAAATAGACCAAAGTGTATATGAAAGTGGTGAGTAATTAGACCGGGTAGTAATTCCCCAATATACTTTCTAACCCATTCCAATTGTAAAAGAACATGTCATCAAATAGTTTAAATTATAATTTATAACAATGAGAGGAAAATAAAAAAATTACTAATATAAAATAGTTAAATAATTATTATGAAAAATTATCCATTAATAACACTTTATATTCCCAAACAACATCTATCCAAACACACACACATTCTTGTATAGTGATAGTACTATACTCAAGAGTGGTTACTCATCAATCCATCTAGTCATCACTGGGTTATTAATCTCCATGTTCCTCTTGTTAGGAACCACACCACTTATATAGGGTTATATCCAAATAAAATGAACATGCGTCAAACATGTATACTAATTTCTCAATTCAATTAATTCCATATAAAACATTTCATCCCTTTAATAAATTTAATCAAACAAAATTGTTTTTCATAAAAAAAACCATAATTTTAAAACCATGATTTGAAATTATAACTCAACAGGTTTTAAAAATTCCATTCAAATTCTCATTTTCCAAAATTATAAATTAAAAGAAATACCATAAAGAAATAATTCAATATTTACAATTAAAATCCATGAAAACCCTTCAAGTAAAACTAATCCTTTATATTCTAGAATAAGTGGAGAAGATAGAGATTTCATCTTCCTCACAATGGGTGATGAAAATGGTGAACATCACTATGAAACCTCTAGATCTGATATAGAAACCAATTTCCTTCAATATTCCTAGTATTTTTCTCATCAAAACACATCATAGTTCATAGATATATCACTTAGGGATTTGATCTACTGTTCCTAGTGAGAGGAAATGAGAATATCTAAAGGGAATAAGTGAAAGGATGAACTTATTGTTAATTCCAGAGGTCCAATGAACTTAAATCCATAAAACCTAGCTTTATGATAAAAATGAACCACCCATAAGACTGATAATATTATATGTGTTATTAATCCTAGGAGAAGAGATTAAAAAAATTATATGGATAAAAATAAAATTAAACTCTAATTTTTAGAGACTTTAATGCAGAGAGCATGGTAAGTCTACATGGCTTTGGAAACCATGTGTTAATTATGCACATGATACTGAAAATCACCTAGGGACCAGTATGGTTTTTTCACATGGTTTGATAAACCATGCACTAACTACGTGATGTTACTATCTTAAAACTTCCAATTTATAGGGTTTGTTTCCTTGGTTTGATAAATAGTGCACCATCCATGTTAATATATCTACATCCATTTGAAGGTTTTCTCGAGGAAAATATATTATCTGAACAAACCATGTAATAACCATGTGATAACATGGGGACTACTTAGTGACTCCTAGAATCTCCTTGCAAATTTTAATAGAGAAGATGCATTGTTTCTCCAAACCATGCTCAAATCAGACACCCTTAAGACCCTTACAAGGCATTAAAAAACTATCTGGAAACTCCCAAAACACAACCCAAGTATTATATAACCATAAAATAAATAATAAAATGCTAATGTTCCTAAAAAATAGGTGTTCAATAAAATATAAGTAAAACCAACTTTTATTGAGAAATTTTCCTTTTAAAATTTAAATGTTCTTAACCTACGATGATTTTATTTATATAATTAAAAAATTGTAATTATATACGAAAAACTAATAATTAAATATTTATCAGAAGGATATTACTAAAAATGTTTTATAATTTAGTTACTATCATTCTTACTTTTCAATATAGTTATTTGTTTATAAAAGAAAAAATTAAATAATAATTTTTCAGTTTGTTTAATAACATTGTTGTGTGTGGTACATGATATCAAACAATGTCTTCATTTAAAGGAATATAGCTTCTAAAATATCAGCATGTTACAAAACCCATTATCATCAACATTGAATAAAATTTCTATTTAAAATATAAAAATATTTATTATCCCAATTTAAAAAAAATCTTTAAAAAATCACAAAGACTTCATATTTAAACAATTCATAAATATCTCTGCACTTCATTTCCTCTTCCTCGTTGTGAACCTCTATGAAATAGAGTTTATAAAACTACATCCATATATTCATCAATCTATGAATATTTTAGTTATTTTTTCTCCTTACTTTAAATCACAAACCGATTTTGGAATCATATTCTTGTTATATATCTTCAAAAATAGCTTGAATATCAACTCAATCAAATTCATCCAAATATTTAATACTTGAGAAATATTATAGATTCATCAGAACTCATTATCCAGGTTTCGATCAATATAATCAGAGTGAATGAATCATATTATCTTTCCCAATAAATCATATATATCATTTAATTATGCATAAATTATATCCATCCAAATAATCCATTAACTAGTCAAGATGGCATATAAAAATGTTGCAATGACTTGCACAAACTTTATCTCAAGTGTTTGTGCATATTTTGTTTCCAATTTCATTCTATTAAGATTCCTCTATGAGAATATATAATTTCCACATACCTAAATTATTTTATTCTTTCATTTTGAGCATCTTAATACTTTTTTATACTCATGTATGAGTTGTTACATGAAACACATACCTCTAGAGTGCTCAGTTTTTTAGATAAACTACTCATGCATTAATGAAAATCAAAGAGTGAAAAATCACTACGTATTCATCTTATTTTATAATAAATATAAAATAATAAAACATTTAATATTATTTGTAAACTAATATATACACCATGACATTATAACATTGAGTTTATATCTCCTCTAATGGTTGAACATTTCTTGATAGATAGCGATATCATCTTAAGAAATCACAAGGAGATGATATTGTCTCAAGCTAGTATCATCTGTATTTTAAGTGATGAAAATTTAACAGTAAACACATGTCCCATGTTAGAATTTTATTTTGGAGTTATGTTAGTTTTTTACCTCACGCAATAAATAATTCATTTGACCAAATAAAATCTTCAGTCAGTCATTCTCATAAAACCCTTTAGTTCACCACGCATGGAGGTTCCCCCATACCGCACCACATGGTGGTTCTCTACCTTTTTTTGCTGACCAATGTAATCTCTACGTATCATTCAATAGAAATTGTTGGTTGGATCACACCATTAATATTATTCTATTATCTATGTGATTACCTAGATACTTGGGTGGTTAATAAACATTGGGTTGGAACTTTTTTTTATTTATCTACCTAATAAAATTCATTTTTTAATATCATATTCTTCGAAATACAAAAGCCTAAAATTTTCCTCAAGATTAAATTTCTAGAAATTATTCCTTAACTTGATATAATTATTTTCTATTTCACTTATTCTTCAATATTTTACACATAATTATGGGACTTAACTAAAAAATTCATCAATAATATATAATAATAATCATTATAAATTATCTAAGGAAGTGAAATACTTTAAATATCAATTGCCTTAAATGTGTATAAATATCAATAACTCTAATGAAAAGGTCTTCCATTTTCAAGTGATTAATTATAACTTATTATCAAGTAAACTTACATGATGTGACTTATAATATTTTTACATAACACAAAGTGACACCTTGCTTCAGAACACTCTTTTTTATATAATGCAAGGGTTCTACTTCCAATTTCCATGTAATTATTCTTCATTATATCTCTTTTTAATTATATATTAAAAATTTTATTTATAAACAATCCAAATTAAAACTTATTTCCATGTTTTTTGAAAAAAAATAAAACATAAAAAAGTGGAATCAACAAACTACCAGTTTTTATTTTTTGTCAATACCCACTACAAAATATATGCTAATAAGTGTTCTTTATTTCAAAATTTTTCAAAAATCGACTTTCCTTCTATCCCCCTTTTCATTAGACTTTCATTATTTTATTCTAACCCACTTATTGATAATAAATAAAATGTGTATGTGAGAGTATGGTGTTTATAAAAACTCTAAAATTCTATTTAAATGAATAATAATCTTTATTGCATTCTTAACATGCAACACTAAGCTTTATGTGCCATATAAACATTGTTATATAAATGCGATTATTATAAATTATTCTCTGAATTTGTATGTAATAATATGAGTAAACACATTTTGAATGATTTCTATAATGTTATAACTCAATATAAATTTATTGGTTGATTCTTAGAAATTATTCACTCAATTTTTAGTAATGTAATTTTATGCCTCAAAATTATTTTTTCTAAAAAAAAGTTTTGATTACTTTGATAGAGTAAATATTATAATAAATTTATTAAAATTTTATAACATTTATTTTATAAACATATTTTTTTTTTAAATCATTATATCATAATTAACAATGTGTGAAATCTTTTCATTTTTCTGAAATTGTTGTTTTAGTGAATAGTGAAAAATATTGATTTTTAAAACACTTCCATTTTTTCATTAAAACATGTAATTTAAAAGTCGTATTATATTTTGGATTTGGAATTAAAGTGAAATAATATATTTAATTTATAATAATATAATTAATTCTATTTGAATCAGCAATATTAATGATTTTGATATAAGTTAATTTTTAGGATTTAAATCCCGCTTTTTTAAAAATTAAATTGTTTGTGTTTCATGAATTTACTTTAATATTAATTTCTGAAACTTATATAAATTTAATATTAAAGAATTAATGCAATATTTTGAATTAATAGGTCAATATTTGTTAAATATTCTATTTTTATTTTTCTTTCATTATGAATAGTAACAATATTAGTATATTTGTTCCCTCAATAAGGGTAAAAGAGGTACAACAGGGTAAAAATATTGGGATATGACCTTAAAATAACCATAAATCTGTAATTTAATGTATTTTATGTTATTTTCCGACTATCATCATCCATTAAATGATTTTATGGTAATTTTGAACCTTTTTTCTTTAATAATGACTTATATATTATTTTTGTAAAGATAAAATATAAAATATCACTCTCTTTTCTTTTAAAAAACTCTAATATATTTTCATAGAAATAAATTGATGTTATAGTCGTTTATAAATATTTATTTTAAATTTTAATTAATTAATTTTATGATGGTAGATAATTTTTTATTTTTAATTATCTTATAATTACCATAAATTCTTACGCAACACCTAAAAAGTGCCAATGCAAGCTGTAGAAAAATTTACTAAATAGATATAAAAGCAATAAAATAAATATTTTTTGGAATAATTTTATTATTACATGTATTTTATGGGTAATTATAATGTATTAGGTATATTGAAAGAGTATATATTAGAAATACATTGTTTTCTTCATAATATTAATGTCAAATTAAATGAATATCCCCAAAATTGATATAAATTGTTTTCCCCAAAATTGATATTAATGATATTATATGTTATATAATATTTTATTAAATTATTTTAAAATAATAAAAATAAATAAATATGAAAATAGGTTTTCAATGTGGTCTAAAACCTCATCATAATACCATTTTTTGAAAATTATTACCTAAGAAGTAAATTTAATACCCTTAATGCTTGAAAAATGTGTCATCAAGGCTAAGGATAAAAAGGGTTGATGAGGGTAAAACTAAAGGGATAAGGGTTTAAAGAACATAAATACTTGTCTATATCCTTTTTATTGTTTTTATATCAATCCTATATCAACTTTAATATGAAAATATTCCAATTCAGAACAACATTCCTATCAATTTAGTTTTTTATTATTTTAATGTTTGGAGAAATTACCAAAGGACCCCTTCCCACCTTTCTAAAAAAACTCACATTCTCTATCCTATTTAGAAAACGTTGAGCCACATAGATTGAAAGTAACCTACTCATTTTTATTATAAACTCTCATATCCATGACTTAGAGTTTTGTTTCTTCTTAGGATATTCAAAGGGTCCATTTAAAGTGATCTAAAGGAGGTCTACCAAAGAAGATGTAATCATCCTACCCAGCCTCTCTATTTTATTCATCCTCTCCGTCATCTTAATCTAGTATAATCATTATAAAATAATAATTTAAATATACTCAATATACTAAAATATTATTATGATTATGTATCCACCATTATACACCCTCTTTTCTATCTAATGGGAAATGAAAGTATTTCTCGTGCATATGTGTGGACTACCACCTCTAAGTAGCGATATGATTCAGTCTACATTAGAAAAATTAACGGTTAGTTGTTATGATGAAAATATTATTTATATGTATAATATTTATTACATAATTATATTTTGATAATTATAATATTATTTTCATCTTGTTACCTTTCTATATGTGGAAAATGATAACATAACTTGTGTGTACGTGTAGATTACCACCTCTATGAAGAGATGTGATTCGTTTATCATTTTCAATTTATATGGATGGTAATAAGGATATATTTAATGACTATATATAATATAATAATTATTCTATAATTTTTAAATATTATTTAAAATTCTTTTTTTCAACCATTGAAATTTAGAAACATCACTTCTGTGTACGTACATACTACCATCTCCACAAATTGATATAATTAATTTTCCAACACCACATATATGAATAACTATAAGAGTGAATATGATTAATAAGTATAATAATTAATAATAATTTTTCTTTATTTTCTGTATTTATGATGAATTTTCAAATTCAAGAACCATTTAACTCAATCATACATGAAAAATGAAGCAGTTATCACCCAGAAATGTGTTTTTAATAAATAATTGTAAATAAACAAGTGATATGATTTTATAAATAAATAATAATTTGAATTATATGTATGAATATAGTTCCAAAATATTTTTATAAAATATATATATTAATCATTATATTTTAATTCATACCAAAAAATATGAGACTTTTGGTAATGGATTTAAGATTCAATCCAATTTTTATTTGGATTGTTTAGGAATGAGTTTCCATTGACAAAATAATATGATACATATTTGATAAAACCCATTAATTTTTATTATAATATATTTATTTTATAATATTTTATATTTTAGTGCCATTAATTTTCCTTGGGTACTCAAAATCTTTTATAAAATACTTTTAATAAGACCTGACATTATTTATCCTCTTTTGATCAGAAATCCATTTTCTTCTTTATCCATGTTATCTGATATGTTTATTAATAAAAATTAATATCATTAAATGATGGTTAACATAAAATTTTACCCATTTTTATTTTCCAAAAAATAAATAAAAATAATCTTTTTTTAATTTTCTAACCAATGTACATTTTACTGAAGGTGGGAGGAGAATCTTTGTTTCACTGATTATGGCATGAACAAAATTTCTTGGCATCATGGCCACTCAATAAATTGAAGATTGATTTATATATTTCCATGACTGTTTTCAAATAATGTTTTCTTCTTAATATAATTGAAATATAATGATTTTAAATAATATATTTCAAAGTGAAAAGGGAATTTTCCTCGTGAAATATATCAATAATATTTTAAATGACTTTTTCATCTATAATAACATACTTTGATGTTAATTATTATTTAATGGGGGATATGATCCTATAATACCATCCATATTAATTCTCTTAATTATTTATGATTATGATGATGACATGTTTATGAAACTCATTTATTTTACATAGGTTAATCTATAATGAAATGATGAAATGTTTATGAACCCCATTTTTGTTCCATATGTTTTGATATGATGATATGATTCATGTTTTATGATCTTGTAGAACACATTTTTATGGTTTTAATTATGTGATGGGCAATCCAAGAGATATATATTCCTTCAATACATTGGTTAAATATAGATATATTGTATGACAATAAGGACTATAATTGGAAGTGAATCATGTTCTATAAGCGACTTTATCCAAAATTATAGTCTTACGGGTGAACCTTGACTAAGGAACTAATGTAATAGGGAGTGAACTCAATCCAATTTGAGATTCTAGGGAGTGAAACTTGACTAATGAAATTATTCAAAATTATTATGTTTTTTCGACAAACCTGCACATTATTCTTATGTTATATTCACCTAGCACATGATTTATTATTGGTGATTATATGCTATTATGAATTCTGTATTTTATTATAAAAAATATTTATTCCATGATTCGTGATTAATAATCCTTGACTAATTGGGTGTGATGTCTATATGTTATGGTCATGTTATTTTATCCATGTTCTTGTCTTGTGATCATTTATTATCATCCACTGATATCTCTTATGTTTACCCTTACTGTTCACCTAATATCAAACTTTCTTATATTTAATTTCCATGGGATAAAAAGAATGTTTTTAAGTATGAAATGTCAAATAAGGGATCTTGCTGTGAAGAAATAAGTGGGGGTGATTTAGATATTTTTTATATTAGTTTTTTATGTATTCATGTTTCTAAAGACACTAATCTTGTATGGTTCTAGGATGGACCATAATGTGTGGTAATGAATATTCATATAAATTGATAGGAACTTTATATATATAATGTCTTTGTCTTTTATAGTTTGTATTAGAGCATGTTTTAGTTATTTATGGAAACTCATATGAGAAAGCTTTATTGAGAACCCTTTTGATACGTCTTAGTATAGGGTAGAATCCTAAAGATTTAGTAAGGTATATATTATGTAATTTTCCAAGAAATACATCCCTGTATAGATACTATAAGTGGGCATGGTTTTGGAAGATATTTATATATAGGTAATGACCATGAAAAGATTTGGTCAAGTATATCTCATCCATCATTCTGGTTCATGTGGAATGGTCCCTTATTGTATAAATTGTTAGAAAACACTATGGTATATTCTTGGGCTAATTCAAATTTTATCTATGAACCGTTGTGAGTGATATGAATAGATTATGGCCACGGATAACCTAGGTTGAACATAAGGTGTTATCGATTTAAAAGAAGGTGTCATGATTTATACATACAATGATTTATTTTTCATGATTATATGAATCCTCACTATGATTATTGGTGGTCACACAATGGTTTTCAGTTTAAGTAAATGGATGGAACTAGGAATAATCATGTTAATGCTGAATTTTATGGATAATTTAATGATTTTTTTATGAGAAACCAAATGAAATGGGTGATGGAATGTGAAACATTATGATTATAACAAATTATCTGTCACGTTATTTGATTAATAACCATAACATGGGTGAGATTCTTGACAAACCTAATAAGATAAAAATGGTTTTTCATGGGAATTTAGATGATAAAAACCATGATGGAAAGAAAAATATTCTTATTAATAGTTATGAATGTGGGATGAAAGACCCACATAAATTTATTAATAGAATAAGATGTTTTTTATGTGTGGAAAATAATGGAATATATAATATAAACGTTCGGGAAAAAGGAAGGTTTTTATGGATAGAAATAAAGTACGTTTTAAATTAACATTTATAGTTTAATGTATTATTTGTGGTGAACATGGGAATTATATGAGTCAATTCCCAAATACATGCATTAACTCCTAGAAAAATGAAGGTTATATCATTGAAGTGGAAATATTGAAGTGTTCATGTATTGGTATTTGAGAATTATGTTTTCGAAGTGCTTAATCAATAATATTTTGTTTATAAGAATCATGAAACATCTATGGTCATTATAAAGTATTTTTTATTTATGTATATAAAATAATATGTTGAATGGTAATAATAACCATGAATAGTGATTTAATGATAATGTGATATTTTATAAAAACATGATTAATATGTAGATAAAATTAATATTTTCTTAATGTTGATATAAAAATTTTTATTTAGGAAAAAGATATGATTTATATTTTTGAAGTAAATTGGATAATATTTTTTACCATGAAAATTATAATTGATTTAATGATAAAGTGATCTATGATAAAGTGTACTGAATTTTTAGATTTGTGGAATATATTTGAGAGTCTGTGATTTTGTTTACAGAATATGTATGGAGTTTGTTTATTCTTATATGGTTTCACTAAGGTTACATGGTTATTCAAGTTATTATTAGATTTTAGTAGAATATAGGATCAAGGTATTGACATGTTTGGTATATGAAATTATGAGAATCTTCAACTTGTTTGGGGATTAAATTTATGTTGATTTTAGAAATTTAGTGAACTTTTTTCAAATTTCTTGGTTTTTAATTTCGTCAGAAAGATTATTTAGGATTCTTAAGAATAACTATTTATTGGGTTCTTCAAGTTAATGATTGGGTTTTACAATTGAGAATTTAGATATCAATTAAATATTTCATTAATTGAATATATTATTCCGTAATTGGATGAAATATTCAAACTATTTTGATTTTGGTAGATATATATAGATGGTAGGATTGACTTTTCATTATATTAGGTATCTAATGATCTATTAAAATTTAATTTTAGTTCTTTATCCTTGAAAAAATCATTTGAATATTCATTTCATGGAATAATAGATTATGTGAAAATTGAACAATGCACAACCAAAGGAAAATATTATGACTATGAAATAGAAAGATACCTTGTAAGTGTATTTTCACATGTTCTCTATCATTATTATAAAATAATACATATAATTTATGTAAATGATCTTTGAATAGAAATTTTATTCTTTCACATTCATTTCTGATGATTAGATAGTCTTTTAACCCCTCACTGATTTATGGTTTTTTGGTCATTAACTTTATGATGATCATTATTTCTATCACTCTTTATTAGTCATTCAATGTTATTTTTCACCCCAACATCTACATTTTAACTAACAAAAATTTTTTTTTCTATATGGGAACCTAATTATGTGTTGTTTTAGGTAGCTAGTATTTTGTCCACAACCATTTTTTAAAGGATGATTTATTATCCCTTTATATGATGTGGGTTTTTAATAAATGTATTTTTAATTATTGAACCAGTGATACATAATATAAAATTTCAAAGAAACGATTTATAAATGGGGGGATAATGAAACACCCAAAAAAAAATTTAAAATTTAAAATAAGCTAAATAGATTTTTTATCATGTAACACTGAGTTTTAATTGAATTGTGATACACTATAGAAGTCCTATTATTTAAATGTGAACATTATAAAATAATCGATGAATTCATAGGTATGAATAGGATTAACAACATTATAAAATATATTTATAATGGTTCTACTCAATACAAATATATTTTTTAATTCTTACAAATTAATCACTCAATTTTTATAAGGTCATTTTATTCATCAAAAATACTTTTTCTTAAAAAAAGGTTCTTATTTATTTTTCTGACTAAATATTATAATCAATTTTTAAAACAAATTGAATTTTTTTAAAAAAAAATTATTTTTTATTTTTTAAATATTAATATAAATATTAAATTAAGGTGAAAGTTTATGATTTTTCTAAATTGATTAATTTTTCAAGGAATATTGAAAAATATCAAGGTTCTGAATACTATCAATTCTAAACATTAAATCAAGAAATATAAAATTTCCATTATATTTTTTTTATTTTTTATTCAAGTGAAATGATAAATTTTGTTATAATAATATAATTAATTCTATGTTAGTCGTCATTATTAATAATTTTGATATAAGTTAATTTTTTTGGCATAAAACACACTATTCTTAAAAAATCCTTCTGTTTTATGAAATTATATTAAAATTAATCTATTATAACTATTTAAATTGAATATTTAATATTTAATTCCATATTTTCAATAAGGTGGTTAAAATTTGAATAATTGACCCCTTTAATTTTCAGTTATTATGAATAGTAACCATGGTAAATATTTTCCACCTCGGCATGGGTAAAACAGGGTTAAAACTGTTGGATAAGACTTATAAATAACCCTAAAACATTCCATCAATTATTATGATGAGGGGGGTATGACCATAAGAATTCTTGATTTTGTCTCATAGAAATTTTTTTCAATTTTTATTTGATAATTACTTATATTTTATTATATGTAAATATAAATAAAAAATTTCACTCACTATTCATTTAAAAATCTATAATTTTTTCTTGGAGATAAAAAAAGTTATTGTATGTTATAAATGGTTATTTATAATATTAAAAAATTATTTTTATTATATTAATTTATTTTTAATTTTTTATGGTCAAATTATTACATTTAATGTGTACATAATGAAAACACAACACTTCTCAAGTAGAAGAAAAATTTACTGGATAATTCTAAAATCCTTAAAATAAATAAATTTGAGTGATCTTATTTTTAGAAAGAATTTTATGGGTAATTTTAATGTATAGTTGATGCATACATTTTCATGATTCTGAATAAATTAATTTCTTCCTATCATAAAATACAATTTAAAAGAATATTCCAAATAATTATATTAATGATATTATATGTTATATAATATTTTATTAAATGATTTAAAAATCATAAAAATATGGAAATGGGAAAAGGGAGGATGGGTTATGTTCTATAATATCATCCCATTCCTATTTTTTTCCAACTTTTACCTAAGAAGTAAATTTATATCCCTAAATGATTGAAAATGGTGTTCTTTCTATTAATGATAAGAAGGGTTAACAGGGGTTCAAATAAAGACAAAATAGTTAATAATACCTAAAAACATATCTAAATACAATTTGCTGATTTTATTTACATTCTTCCACTTCTTGACTTCAAATTTAATCTAATTTTGAACCACGTGTCTATGAAGGTGACTTTATGATTTTTTAAAGTTATGATAAATTATAATATTACCCCTTCCCTCACATATAAAATTACCACTCTCCTCTCTCCTATTTACACCAATTTGAACTACCTAGCTTGATCAAACCCTACACAATTCACTTATTAACTTTCCTATCCATAAATTAAAGGTTATGTTCTTCATAAAATATCATTCTAAGTATTGTTAATAAGGGAACTAATAGAGTTACATAGATGAAGAGGTAATAATTCTACCCAACCTCATTCAACTTATTTCTTATTCTTCCTAAATGTATGAAGGCCTTTATTTTTTATTAAATTTGTATAATACACTTTTTAATTGGGTTGAGGGGGGGTCCTTACAAGGACCATAGGCCCAAGGGATAAGGCCCAATACATGGACATTCAATCCATAAGACCTAACACCCAACATAGATCCCTTTCTAGCTGATGTTCTTTAATTTAAGATACAAAGTTCCCGACCACCAATGATGCTCAGAAAGTAATCCCCATGAATGACTGTATGGGGTTTGGTACCAATGGAAAAGTCATAACCTCTCATTATTCCAATCTAATATTCATTGTTGATGACTTCATCCTACTTTGACCTCATCTGGGATTTTACCAGGTTATATGACCCTTATTTTTCTTCTCACTCTTTTAAATTCATTGAGGAATCCTCCTCAGTTCATTAGGGTTATCTCCCACACCTTGTGACAGTATGAAAAAAAATTTCATCCATGATATATCTGCTTTAATGCCTTCGATTATAGACACCCCCTCTCTATCAAGTCCTATCATTGGGGGAATATCATCCACATTGTCATTCCTCCTTCCACTAGGGACCCAAACTCACCATCACACATATCATCATAGTACAAGGCCTTTCGTCTTGTGTATAGGTGGACTACCGCATCTATCTAGAGATATGATTCATTCCCCATCACTATATTTCATGGAAGGTTATTATTATGGATTTAATGTTTATATTTGATATTTATTATATACTTTTTCCTTTAAAGTTATAATAACTTTTCTACATTCTTATATTTCCATCTATTGAAAAATGATAACATCTATCATGCATATATGTGGACTACCATCTCCATGAAGCGATGTGATACATTTTTCAAGTTCACTTTACATTGATGGTAATAAGGATATAGTTAATAAATATATATGATATATATGATATAAAAATGATTTTATAAGGGTGAATTATTATTTACCTTTCTTTATTTCCAACCACCTAAAATTTGAAAAATCACTCATGCATATGTATGGATTGCTATCTCCATGAAGTGATGTTATTAATTTTTAATCACTACTTTATATGAATAATTATAAAATTGTATATTATGAACAAATATTAAACTTATTTCAGGATTTTGATTTTTGAGATGATGAAACCATGACCAAGGTGAAAATAAAATAATCTTATAACTAAATAAAATGTGGAAAACAAATAATATATCACATGAAACATTGATTTTAATAAAGAATTGTATGTAAAAGGTAATAATATGTTACAAGAAAATCATTTTGGGTAAGATATTTATTGATAAGGATATGTAATAAATTGATAATAAATATATATTTATTATATAGATAATTTTAACATATATAAATCAATTAGATACATGATATAATGAATTTATGTTTCAATCCCTTCTTAATTGTGATTTTTGTGATTTAATTCCCATTGAAGAAATTATATGATCTGTATTTGATAAACCCCATTAGATTTTATTCCCCTCTAGTTATTTCTATATCCTTGAACTTTTAGTACCATTTTCTTCATTTTTCTACTAAAAATGATTTAGAATTTTTTTAATAAAATAAAACCTTATTTCCCCTCTTTTTATCGGAAAAACATTTTCTTCTATATCCATTTTTTTTAAACTGGTGTCCTAAATGTTTTTTTATATTAATTAATAATTGTTTAAAAACAATTTAACCATGTTTTACTATTTAAAAAGGGGATAAAAAATAATATCTTTTTTGTTTTCTAAATAATTTACTTTTTACTAAAGGTGTGAACTAAATATTTGTTTTAATGATGTAGTGTGAACAAAATTCGTCATCTTTATGACTGGTCAATTATTTGAAGATTCATTTACAAGTTTTTGTGATTTCATTCAATAAAAATAATTTTATTTATATTTTGGATATATTTAACATTTAAATATAATATTTTAATATAAAAATGGTATTTTCATAAATAAATATACAAGTCATATTTTAGAGTAATATTTCATATATGATAAAAGTTTTTTATGATAATTATGATTTATTGTGGATATGATCCAATGATACCATACATATTATTTATCTGTATGGTTTATTATTTTTATGAACATATTTTTATTAAAACCATTTAATTTCCTTGGTTTATGTTATGATGAAATGATGAAAAATTTTATGAAACCTATTTTCGTTCCATGGGATATGATATGATGATATGATGAAGGTTTTCAGATATTGTGGTAAATATTTGTATGGTTTTCATTATATAATGGGTGGGAATAGAGTTATATGTTCCTCCAATGCATTGGGTAAAGATGGATTTCTCAAGAGATAATAAGGACTAGAAAAGGAAGAGAACCTAGTTTAGTATGTGTATTTTTCTAATATGATAGTCCTGGGAGTGAAATCTTACTATGGAAATGATATAATGGGGAGTGAAACCAAAAAAATATGATATTATTAGTAGTGATCCTCAACTAAGGAAATGGTTTTCTATGCATACATGCATAACCCAAAAGTGGTTCATGATGTCTTTTTTTCTTTTTAATAAAGGGTATTTCCCCCAACCCTTCTGATGGTATGACTTATTTATTCTGTTATGATAAAGTTTTATAATATGATTCATTATTAGTGATACTTGATATATTGGGTATGAATTTTTTATTTTATGATCATGTTAGTATTACCTTATTCTCATATTATGCTCACTTATGATCATTGATTGATATCTCTTATATTTACCCATACTAAGAATATGAACTCATGATTTCTAATGTTTCATTTCCCTAGGTTAATATGAAAGTTTTTTTAGTGTGATATGACTACCAAGAGTGCTTGTTTGGAAGAACTAAGTGGGAGAAGATATATATAATTTATGTACCAGTTGTTAATATTTATACATTTCCAATGACACTAAACCTTTATGATTATGGAATTGGTTATAATATTATATGATGAATATTCATCTAAAATTATGTAATATTATTGTATGAAATATAATTGTCCCTATAATAACAATTCATAATTAATAAATGTGTTTTAACCATTCCATTATATGTTTAGAAAAGCTATGATCGAAGTAAAAAAAACAAGTGTGATGAATTTACACTGAAAACCAGTTCATTGTAAATATAATATCATACCAACTAATATAAGACTACTCCAATTATATCTTCAATGTCCAATCAAACACTTTACAGGATAATATAAGTGGGGGATTCCTCCTTTTGTAAAGATTGTCATGGAATTTCATGACCTGAATTCCTATAATCAAATAAACACATAGATTAAAAAATTAAAAAATTAACTGATTGGTCCAAAACATTAGAAATTTTCATTTTCACCTAACTAAAATTTCAATTTTAATATCATTAAAAAGTTTAATTTCTCATAATTAACGGATTAATTAATTATTTCAATCCAAATAATATTGAGTATGAAACCTTAAATTTTCATTAGAAACCATTTTATTAACATTAAAAAAACTAGATTTATATAAAATTTTATATTCTAGAATCTTTTCAAAATATTCTTAACAATTCTCTACCTCAAAGAGAAACTACATATAATATTCATCAAGGTGGAAAACTTTAGAAATTTATTAAAATATCTGTATTGAGAGTGCACCAAAATGGAAGATTTAAAATTGAAATCCCAATTTGTCTTATTTTATATCTTCCTTTTTTATCCCCCTAAGAACTGTCCTCACCTTCAATTCCTTATATGGCAAGAATTGAAATAAAACAAAATAAGTAAGGGAATAAGGTAGAATTATTTATTCCATAATGTAAATTGGATGGTTTTGAATTCTTTATCAACCAAGATTCTTCTTTTTCTTCAATAAAGAAATATTTCATCACGATTTCACATTCATATTTTAAATCTATTTATATAATTTAAGAAGTATAGAATAATTCACTATTTCACCTTCTTTTTGTGAGAAATTTTACTTTTTCATGGTTCCTTAAGGGAAATTCATCAGATGTAAAATCTTAACCTTATTTAGAAATTCTTCTTATATTGGAATTGGTATTAAAAAAATGGAAGAATAACTATTGAAAACATACATTTCATATAAAACTTCTAACATTATTGGTTTATCATTAGTTGAAAACATGTCATGAAAATTAACTTATTCATATGGAATAACTTCTTTATATTTATCACATTCCTTTTCTAGTACTTCCCCTATTATTTTACAAATATTATAGAAAGATAATCATACACTCTTTAGGAACATATAAAAACCATTTTTTTAATTTCAACATGGATTTTTATGATTTTTCTTCATTTGACTAATCCCTCTATGTTTTACATGGACTGATTTAATATTATAACCTTTATTTTATCAATTGAAACAAATAGCCATGGTTTTTCTACATGATTCCATAATATATCTCATTTTTCTGTAAAAAATATTGATTTTCATTATTGATGTAATGTTTAATGACCTAACCCAACAAGGCTCAATCTGTAATTACCCAAGCCTAACTCCAAAGGCTAGGGGTGGTGACAATCGACGAAACGAATAACTAATATGGGAGGCCTTATAAGGATCTGAACATAGGGGAAGTGTGGCAGTTGGGAGGGCCTAACTTTTCCTTTTCTATAATCAATCACCAATATGGGATAAATATGAAGATAAACTTAATTATCCACATATTAAGATCAAATATCTAAAAAAATTAATAGGGCTCCATATCCTAGATAATGGATCTTACGCATCATGTTTATAATTAATTTTAATAATTTCTACAGAAATTAAATACCAAGATATTTGGTAAATTTTTCATTGATGGTGTTGATCATCTAGAATGAACCTTCTAGATTGTCTCATTTCAATTTCAAGGATCCAAACTAGAATCCCTCTAGTGGTGTTCCACACGTGTTCTGATGACCTCTGATCAACACCACTCATTCTCTGGGTGAAATTGTGGTGAAGCGAGTGTCTTGCATTGGTCTTTCTTGATCGCGTGTTCTTATATCTTGAATAATGTCTCTAATTATTGAGAGGGGTGTTAAGTGGACTTGAGAGAGAAATTGTTTTGGATCGACAATTATCTCACCAATGGAAATTCGGGTTTCTAGGTGTAATGGAACAATAGACATACCTATCAATTTAATGACTTGGTGTTTCAGTTAAAATACTTAATTTCTTAACAACAATTAAATACATTCATAACATTATATAAAACACATGCTATATAATATCAATAACAACACCATTATTCATGGTGACTCAACTTTCACAAAACATATTTATAAATGAAATATTGTGCCATAAAATGATAAAATCTTTATTATTATTTTTTCTTGTGGAAACTAGTTAAATAATTATTCACTGTCTTTCAAATAATTATTTTACTACTGGACCATCCATGGTCCACTCGAACACCACTTCCATTTATTGAACACCCAAATAAATAAATAAATAATTTATTCTCTTAAATAAATATTTTATTTATAAACTAGTACATACATATTTATTAAATGTTCATTAAAATAAATATATATATTTTATTTAATTTGTGCGATAATTTTAACTTGAATAAAATTATTCCATGGTCATAATAATAATAATTATTCTATTAATTAAATTCAAATATAATTTAATCGAGACCAAAAGAAACACTATGTTTTTGGCCCTCTAGGATACATTCTCGTTGTAATTAGGCGGGTTTTTCTAAAGTCCAAGAGTACTATCTAGAAACGGGTCAAGGAACCCATGATAATAAACTCAAATTCACAATGAATACATCCATATATGAATGCTCACTATTTAATACAATCCCTTTTTCTCAATATCTCATCAAGAAGGTTTTATTATTGTTTCATCAATCTATTTCTTGATATTTCTTTCTTTGACTTCCTAAAGTAAACTCGTCATTACACCATGGCCATGGAATTTAGGGCAATAGTTCTATTTCAATCAATGGACTGAGATATCATCTTCTATAAATTGAAGGAAAATATCCTTCCTCAACTTATCTAGTAATAACATGTCACTCATGAAGCACCCAACATACACTACTTCCCTCCAACATATGGTGTGAATGTTTTCATTAAAAAATCATAGTGCATGATTTCTGATAGGAATTAATGATAATATTAAATTATAAGGACCATTAAACATGTTCGTAGATAGGATTATCTGATGACACAAAAATGTACATAATTCATATAGGTGGGTATGTTCTCATAACCTCCCATCTTGGAGATTACCAAGTGGAAACTTCATGAGAATAAGTCTCATCATCTTACGAGTACTTGCACTGAATGGTCTGTATACTATGTGTCCCATCATAGTATGTCATCTAACTATAGAACTATATTTAAGAATATTGTCATAGCCCATCAAGGATCTCATCATACTAGGGAACTGTTATGACCTTTTCAATGTGACAAATACTCTAGTACATTATTACATTGTAGTCACGAAAAACAAAGAAATGTATGTAAGAGGATGTTAAAATATTTAAATACATTAAATATTCATGCAATCAACGTAAAAACAGTTGGTTATAGGACACCAACTCTAAAACACATCCACTTATAATAGATCCATCTGCCTACAACTTTCATTCTGCTAGACCTCACATGATGATCATGTTTCTATTGAGTCAAGGATTTTGTTAGGGGGTCTACCACATTGTATTCTATGGAAATCTTTCTCACTGAAACTTCCCCTCTCTGAGAAAAATTATACAATAGATGATACTTCTTAAGTATTTTTCTTTTTCTGTTGATGTGACCTTGGGTATTTTGCGAGAGCCACCACTGTAGTATTATCACAATAGAGTGTGATGGGATCTTTTCTACTTGGTACCACATCCAACTCTTAGACAAAGCTTCACTTCCAAACTTCTTCTTTAGCTGCCTAAGAATCTACGATATGCTCAAACTCTACTGTAGAATCTTCTACCACACTCTGATTTTAGATCTTCCAGCTCACAACACCTCCATTAAAAGTGAAGATGTATCCCGTCTATGACTTCATGTCCTACTGATCTGTCTAGAAACTAGCATCTACATATTCTCTGATGACTAGTTCCTCATCTACTCCATAAAACATTAACATATCCTTAGTACACCTTAGATACTTAAGGATAGTCTTGACATCAATCCAATGGTGGTCACCTCACTCATCTTGATATCTTCCTACCGCACCTAATGCATATGTGACATCTAACCTAGTATATTTCATCGAATACATGACTAACCCAATCACTTATGTATATGGAGTCTTCTCCATTCTCTCTCTTTCCACATGCATCTAAGGATACATTTTCTTGGAAAGATAAATTCTATGTGACACTATAAACAATCCCCTCTCGGATTATTATATACTGAATCTCTTCAGTACCTTGTAATGTAAGTACCTTGACGTAGGCCCAAAAATATCTTGGATCTATCATGATGGATCTTGATCCCAATAATATATGTTTCCCCACCTATGTCCTACATGGAGAAGCATTGATTAAACCATTCCTTAATAGACTGTAAGACTAGTATCCCATTTTCAATATGTAATACGTCATCAACATATACTATTAGGAAAGCGACTGCACTCCCACTAATCTATTTGTAGAAAAAATATTCAAATTCATTCTTTATAAAACCAAATTAAATTATGGATTCATCAAAACAAATGTTCCATGACCTGGATGCATTCTTTAATCCATAATTTGATTACTGTAACTTGAATATCTTATTGGAATCCTATGGAGTCACAAAACCTTCAGGTTGTTTCATATAGATATCCTCCAGAAGTTTGACATTAAATAAGGCTATTTAAACATCTATTTTTCAAATCTCATAGTCATGGTAAGCATCAATGGCCAATAAAATTCAGATTAATTTTAACATCACAACTTGTGAAAAGGTTTCGTCATAGTCAATTCCTTGATGTTGTTTGAACCCTTTTGCAACCAGTCATTCCTTATAGGTACTAATTTATCCTTCTATGTCTAGTTTCTTCTTGAATACCCATTTTCAACCAATATAATTTACATCAACTAGAGGATATATAAAAATATAGACTTGGTTTTGTTACATGGAATCCATTTCAGAATGCATGGTTTCTTTCCAATTTGAAACATTTGTGCCACTTACTTCTTAATTATAGGATAGAGGCGCATTATTATCAATTAATAACAAGTTAGAATCCTTGGTAACTAGAAAACTATACCACTCCAATTATCTAAACTCTCTTGTACTCTTACGCAGTACTTGTGTCTCTGTAATAGATCTTTCTTCCACAAGGATTTTTGGAATCTTCTCCTATATCAACTATTTTGTACCTTGAGCCTCAACTTCATCGAGGTCTATATCACTTCAAATATAGATTTTAGATATATTATCTCTATAAAGGAATATGGTGTTTATTTATACTATAAAATTATTTTCTGAGGGTTTATATAGGTAATATCCCCTTTTTCCGTGGGGTGTCCTATAAAGGTACGACTTGTGCCTCAGTGTCATGACCCAACCCGTACCAAGGCTCAAGCCTCAACTACCCCAAGCCCTCCTCCCTAGGCCAGGGGCTGGTGACTAGAACCGAAGGCTCAAAAAACTCGGGGAGGCCTTTTCCTAAGAACCTATACACACACTCACAGCCAACTCAATGTAAAAGTGCAGAGGAAAATGAAACAAGGTATCACACTGCTTTAAAAAGGGAACCAAACAAATATTCATTGACCACTAAACAGTACTAGTACAAGAAAAGTAATGATGAAAGGGAAGGAGGAAAAAATACACACCCAACTAGAAAAGTTCCACAACCAGATAATAGGTGAAAAAGCAAAACAGATGGAAGAGTCCCACTCCTGAATCCCAAGCTACAACCACTACATGTGGTCCGAGAACCCCGTATCCCCATGATCCTCTGATATCACGATCAACCTGTATGTTTTCTGCAAGGGCACACCAAATGCGGTCCAAGACCAAGTAGGGGTGAGTATAAGAATACTCATTAGGATTTCCCAAAGTCTAGAGGGAGCAGCAAGAGAGGTACTGAAGAGGGGAGCAGTAAGAGAGAACAATGTACAACAAGAGTGAACAAAAAGAGTGCATCTCCACCCAATAATATATATGATCGCTCGTAGAAATACAAATGATAGAGTAAGGGGATCTCCATCTTAGAACTCACACTAGGTATATGCCCATACATATACCCAGGGCGTCTAGAAATACTCATAACTCAGACTCGTAGTCTAGAGACAAGTCACACAACCATGTACCTATGCTAGGGATCCAGTTCAAAGATTCCACAAAGCACTCGTATAAAGGAACTCACTCCACAAGTCTGATAGCTCTGATAATGTCTTTCTGGGAAGTATTGTTCGTCGTAAAGGTCATGAGAGATAGGTACACTCATTCTGGGAGAACACACTCCTGAGTGGGGAAAGATCATAATACACATATGAGAATCACTGGCAGGGCCTTGGTGGATACCACAACCCATCCAGATTCACCTACTAGGTAGAGGATCAGAGCCCTATGGTAATAGTCACATTGATACCTGACTCTACCTAGGCTCAATAATGGATAGAGGATCTCACTTTGGGCCTCTCGTCGGGATCCCTGACTCTATCTCGGAAAGTCCTACTGAAGGGATTTAAGATCACGATACCCAGATGAGGATCACTACCAGGGCCTTGGCGGATATTGTGACTCATCTGGATTCACCTACTAGGTAGAGGATCGGCACCCTGTGGGAATAGTCATGTTGATACTTGACTCTACGTAGGGTCAAGAATGGATAGAGGATCTTGCTCCGGACCTCTTGGAGGGATACCAGACACTATCTTGGAAATGAGAGAAAAGGGGCACTAACCCAAACGAAACATGTCTAGGATACGGTGGACAAGAAGATCAATCCATGTATTGAAAAGTACACGGCATGTAAAAGTGTCACACACCATGTCTTCTCACCCCAGTTACTTCCCATGTACAATGGCACATGTCATAAGGCTTGTTGTGTAAAATGAAACTACATGACATGTAGAAAGAATCACATGCCATGTCAAAGTATCTGGGGTACACTCTATGTACGTTTTTCATGTTCCCATACACGACCTCAACCTAGGTATGTCAACTCGTGTAATAGGTACACGGGGTGACCCATGTTACTAGCCTCACCTGGCCATGTGGTGGAGTTCCAACTAAAAATATAAGAAAATATCTTATAGGAAATCTAACCCACACTCATGAGGTGGGGAGTACCATCTCTACCAGAGTAGAGGAGTAAGGAATACTCGCGCCATGATTCATCAAGGGTGTAGTCATCCTAGATCTCACTAAAAGAAACACCCTAGTTCTACTCATCAAGTTATCAGTCATACCTCAACTTCCACGAAGTTTCACAAGGGAGTAACCTGAAGGACCTCCATGTCATAAAGGTTCTAACATAATCAATGGTGCGTCAATCGGATGCCCAATCTGTAACTTATAGGCATTTTAGTATTGAGGTCTCAGTTGGATTCAGGTTCGATCCAACCCGACCATACATCAAACAACACTGAATAACTGAACGGGTCACACCATGGTGATCCACACAGAAAAAAACACGAGATGGAATACCCATTTGTCCAAAATGGATACCTGGTGAAAATGGTGGAATTTCACCACCACACGCGTGAATCAGACCTCGTGGCACCTGCTCTTCAACCTCAACATAAATTTCCAAAATTGGTCTTGAAACATTCGTCTTAATTTCAGGGGCGCAAAGTCACAGATGGTTCATCATTTTGACACCATATGAGGGAGATATATGTTGGATACAAGATCCTGTAATAATAATATTATTATTATTATTGGGTGTTTCATGGACCTGAGCCATGAACTAGAATTTAGTAACCAACATTAGACTTGAATCGACCGTATTAAATATAGGGTCATGTCACCGCTGACGATAAGTCAATCGGACATCCCATAGTGAAGTTATGATGTGTCAAAGATTTAATAATAATATTAAATCTCTTAATTCACGATCGTTTCGGGAACCATATTTGAAAACCCAAAAAAATACATCCAATTTTGGCTCATAAATTCCATCTCGAAGTCAGGGTCACACTATCACTAAGGTTTCATGAAACCAATGTCACACTGATAAGTTATGGATGAAACACTGTTTTCCCAACAAAAATAATAATATTATTATTATTTTATTATTATTTTATTTAACAGTTTTTATTCAATTCTAAATCCCATGCACGAATTCTTATTCCTCTTATTGTGCGCCCCAATCCACCTTGTTTGATTTCTTTTTTTTTTCTTTTATTATTTCTCCATTTTATTCTCACATTCTCTCTCCAATCTAATTCTTCATTCACGATATCTTCTCCCAATTAACACCTCTGCAAACCAAATAACCCACCCTTCTTCCGCATGGATAGAACTACTTCCACCACCTCTTTCTAGAGCCTCCACACCTCTACCTAGCGTTGCAGCACATGGAACCACATCCCTTCACCCTTCCGCAACCGCGTTGGACTGCCGTCGTGCCCTGGCCGGAATCGTGCCACCACAACACCCCTTATGCGGGCCATTCCAGCTTCATTCTAACTAAAAAATTGTGACGACCGCATATTTGTAATCCTCGGGTTGATATCTCCTCTTTCGTATGCCGCTCTCAATGAAACATTGAGTTTTATCACGCTTAATTTTTTGGCATGCCGAAGAACATGCATAAAATGAAATAGAAAAAGACATGGTAAATGAGTGGATCGATGGCTTTGTTTTTTTGGAATTCATTTATGAAGATCAATAACATGAGGAATTGAAAAATATATATATTTATCACACTTAAATATTTTCAATTTCAAGATAAACAAGAAGAAAATTTGATTCAACCCATTGTTTTTTTAATATGTGAATTAATTTATTTAATTTGCATTTGTCATGAAAATTCAATAGGGGTAAGGAATACCCAAAGATAAATCCTACCTCAAGTTTGGATCGATCGTTGGTGAATATTGTTTTCATCAAGATCCATTCATTGTTGAAGAATATCACACTTGCACAACGATGAGAAGAATATGTTGTGTTTGTCGTGCTTCGATCCACCTGGATCGAAGTCTTCATCATCGTTCATCAACGGTAAGGATAGGAGAGGAGGAGAAGTATTTGGAAAAAAAGGTTATGATTCCAAGATATCATAACCATGAATTTATAACCGTTCATCAGTTTAAAAGAAATTAATCGAATATTTAAATAAACAATAATTTAATTATTTAATTATTCCCCCATGATGGCGCATAAGCTGAACACATGACGCTGACAAAGGTTATACCTTCATTAGGGTAAATCCAACGTTCTGAATTCATCGGTGGTCTCAGATTTTTCATCTAAGTACCTATTTGAGTGATATTAAGGTTTGAGCTATTAAATTAATAAATAAATAATTTAAATTATCCATTTAATACTCTGCCAATGGGTGAGGGGTCTGAACATCCTGTGCTGACTTATTTTATGTCGCACCTAGGGGAAACACTACATTTTGGACCCAAATGTGGTCTTGGATTTCCGATCTGATCAACCATTTAAGAGATATCCCATTTTATTTAGTTAACCATGCATTCTTAATATAAAAACACTTGATAATTTTATAAAATTTACTTCTAAGAACACCAAGCCTCAGAAGTGCACATCATGTCAGCGCCCAACTCTAGAAATATTCTTAGAAATATTTCAAAGTATTATTAAGACAAAAATCAGGTCTCTACATTATTCCATCCTTTATGCTTTTCATCCTCGAAAAGAAAAATCAGTTAAAACACTTGGGATTCTGAGCCCACACTTAGCTCTCTCGTTCCTAGGGAAGACTGTACGTTTCTGTGCTACCAAAAAATGTGGACCCAGAGGGTTGGTCCACCATCATAAGGCTTTATTGAGTTATTGAAGTGTGTAGTAACACACACATATCTCCTCAGTTGCAACACGTATACGATGTTGTGTACCCACTCCAACTATTTAGGGTAAGGAAAGGCGGTATGCAACCTCGCCATCTCCTTGCATAGTCTCGAACGTCCTAATAAAACTTAAGGGATAGTTTGACTCCCCGGTCGAACCTCTACAGAACATGTCACAACTGGAGTCACTGTATGTCACTAGGACAGGGTATCGTGATTCCATACTTCAAAATATTCATACAGTGAAACACTAAATGATATCTAGTCGCACAGGATTTAATAGTTGATGCATCACAACCAAGACTCCCTTACGCGCTCGAGAAGCGAAGGAGTCAACACAATCGACTGAAGAAAAGTTGTACCCTCCTGTTCTACTAGGTTCAGCTAAAAGGAAGTTAACTACTCTGAAACTTCCCTCACTAGGTGAGTCTGGGACTTCTCGCACTTCCCGCTAACTGAATCTACTACGCAACCACACCATGAGTGCACAAGTCAGACAAATTCTTCTACCACACTTTTGTTGTGCTATCTCGGTCCCATATGACCATGTTCCTATGACTGATCATGAGAAGATATTCTATGCTAAGATCTTATCATCTGGAATCTACTAGCTATAGTAGACGTCTCTGCTCTATTGAGCTCACTATCACAACCAGTTTTATGGCACGGTAGGAATATTTCTACCACCAGTGCCTACTCTTGCACCTCGTCATAGGTGCAGATGCACAAGGGAACTGTGATAGCATAGATCTCTCTATACAGTCCCTACTCAAACTTATGTTCTTGAAAACTACCATTATAGATCAGCAGACCACCGAATCTAGAAAAACCTATACTATTTGAGGGCCTGGATTACTATGGAACCTCAGTGGCCTCTAGTGCTGGAACTCACGAAGTGCACTCAACCTGACCACATACTCAGCCTGCTCAGCTGGGGTTGTCTTCTTCTCAACAGGTAGGGGTGCTTCTACCTACCCACCTGGAGAAAGGGGCTTGAATGATGGGTCCTGAACTGAGCTCTCACTGCTCATGGGGTCGTTTTCACAAACCAGAGCTAGTGTCTAGGTTGGATGTCATCACAGATACATACTTAATGTTATCAAGGAGTACCATGGTCAAATGAGAATGTCAATATATATCAACAATGATGGGGAGATGACTCAAGAAGGACAATCAAAGACTCGATTATATATGATTCATGTACCATTGTTCCCTACAACAGGTGTCTCAGGGTGATGAGTCGAAAAGCAGGTAATCAGGGTCCTAGTGAATAGATACGTCGGCCGCCCATACCATCACTAGAGTCTCTGGCCTGAGAGCCTCTCTTGAGACACTTCGACACTGTTTCCCTAAACACAACCAAGACCGTTTTAGGGAAACGTTTGAACAACGTCCCAAGGGTCAAACCACCTCTGATACCACTTTTTCACGACCTGACTTATACTAAGGCTCAAGCTGCAACTACCCCAAGCCCACCTCCATAGGCCAAGGTCTAGCGACTTTCACCAAAGGCACCAAAAACTCAAGGAGAATTTTTCCTAAGAACCTATACACACACGCACTGTAAAATCAATGTAAAAGTGAAGAGGAAAAGAAAACAAGGTACCACACTGCCATAAAAACGGAACTAAACAAAAATGCATTAACCACTAAATAGTACAAGTACAAGAAAAGTAAATCTAAAAGGGAAAGAGGAAAAATTACACACCCAACTAGAAAATTTCCACAACCCTATAATAGTTGAAAAAGTAAAATAGCACGAAGATTCCCACCCATGAATCCCAAGCTATGACCACCGAATGCGGTCTGAGCACCCTGTATCCCCAAGATCCTCTAATATCATGATCAACATGTCCATCATCTGTAAGGGCACACCATATGCGGCCAAATCCCAAGAAGGGGTGAGTATAATAATACTCAGTAGGATACCCTAAAGGCTTGAGAGAGCAGCTAGAGATGTACTGAAGAGGGGATCAGTAAGAGAGAACAAGGTACAACAAGATTGAACAAAAAGAGTGCAGCTCCACCCAATAATAGATATGATTGCTCATAGAATGAGAAACGAGAGAGTAAGGGGATCTATATCTTACATCCCACACTAGGTATATGCTCATATATATACCTAGGGCATCCATATATACTCATAACTCAGACATGTAGTCTGGAGACAAGTCACACAACCGCGTACCCACATAAGGGATCTAGTTTGAAGATTCCACGAAGCACTCATCCGGGAGAACTCACTCCACGAGTTTGATAGCTCTGATAACGTCCGTCGGGGAAGTATCGTTCATCGGAAAGGTCACGAGAAATATGTATAATCATTATTAGGGAACACACTCTTGAGTGGGGAAATATCACGATACATAGATGATGATCACTATTAGGGCCTTGGTGGATACCGCGACTCATCTGAATTCACCTGCTAGGTAGAGGATCGGTGCCCTATGGGAAAAGTCACATCGATACCTGACTTAACCTAAGGTCAATAATGGATAGAGTATCTCACTCCGAGACTCTCGGAGGGATACCTGACTCTATCTCAAAACGTCATGTTGAAGGGATCGAAGAGTACCATACACTAATGAGGATCACTTCCAGGGCCTTTGTGGATACCACGACTCATCTGGACTCACCTGCTAGGTAAAGGATCATTGCACTATGGGAATAGTCACATCAATACCTGACTCTACCTAGGGTCAATAATGGATAGAGGATCTTGTTCTGGGCCTCTCAGAGAGATACCTGATTCTATCTCAGAATTGAGATAAAGGGGCACAAACCAAAACGAAACATGTCCAAGATACGGTTGACAAGAATATCTAGCCATGTACTGAAAATTACCTAGAGTGTCGAAGTGTCACATATCGTTTCTTCTGACCCCGGGTACCGCCCATGTACAATGGCCCATGTCGTAAGTCTTTTCATGTAAAACGCAACTACATGACGTGTAGAAAGAATCACACGCCATGTCAAAGTATCTCGGGTCCGCTTTGTGTACGTTGTCCATGTGCACGTACATGACCTCAACCCATGTATGTCAACCCGTGTAATCAATACATGGGGTGACCCATGTTACTGTCCTCGCCTAGCCATGTGGTAGAGTACTAACTCCAAAGATAGGAAAAACATCTCAGAGGAAAACGAACCTGCACTCATGAGGTGGGGATTCCCATATCTACCGAAGCAGAGGAGTAAGGGATACTCACACCATGAGTCATCAAGGGATAGTCATCCCAGGTCTGACAAAAAGAAATTTCATGGTTCTACTCCTCAGGTTATCAGTCATCCCTCAACCACCACAAAGTTCTACAATAGAGTAACCCGAAGGACCTCCATGTCATAAGGGTTATAACATGACAGATGGTGCATCAATCTGATGCATAGTCTGTATGTTGTGGTCATTTTAGTACCAAAGGGCTCAGTTGGATTCATGTTCGATCCAACCCAAACACACTTCAAACATCACCAAATAATCGAACAGGTCACACCATTGTGATCCACATGGAAAAACACATGAGATGGACCACCCATTTGTCCAAAACTGATACCCGGTGAAAACTTTTCATTTCAGCGCCACATGCGCGAACCTACCCTCATGGGGCCCACACTTTGACCTAGACTTAAATATACAAAATTGGTCTTGAAATATCCATCTTAATTTTAGGGGCACAACATCACAGACGGTTCCTCATTCCGACATCATATGAGGGAGATATGTCGAATACATGATCTCATATTATTATTATTATTATTATTATTATTATTATTATTATTATTATTATTATTATTATTCGGTATTTATTGGACCCGGTCCATGAACCCGAATTTAGTATCCAACATTAGACTTGAATTGACCGTATTAAAGACAGATTCACATCGACGTTGATAGCAAGTCAATCACATGTCACACGTAGAAGTTATGTCGGGTTGAAGATTTACTAATAATATTAAATCTATTACTTCGCAATTGTTTCAAGTACCCGATCCAAGAACCCAAAAAAAGACATCCAATATTGGACTCATAAATTTTGTCATGAATTCAGGGTCATACTATTGCAGATGGTTCGTGAAACAGATATCACGTAGATAAGTTACGGACAAAACACGGTTTTCCCTAAAAAATAATAATTACGTTATTTTATTATTATTATTTTATTTAACCATTTTTTCTTCAATTCCAAATCCCACGCACAAAATACTCTTCCTCTTGTTTTGGGCCCCACTCTACCTTGATTGATTTCTTTTTTTTTCTTTTATAATTTCTCCATTTTATTATCACATTCTCTCTCCAATCTAATTCTTCATTCATGATTTCTTCTCCCAATTAACACCTCCGAAAACCCAATCACCCAACCTTCTTCCACATGGATGGAAATGTCACCACCACCTTCAGCTAGCGTCATCACACCTCCACCTAGCACCGTCGCACCAAGAACCACATCCCTTTTTCCTACTGCAACCACGCTGAACCGCCGTCATGGCCTGGCTGGAATCTCGCCACCACAACACCCCTTATGTGGGCCATTGTAGCTTCGTTCTTACCCCAAAAATTATGACGACCGCAGATTTTTGATCCTCGGGTCGAGATATCTGTGTTTGTATGCTTCTCTCAACGAAACATTGAGTTTTTAGAGTGATTAATTATTTGGTGTGCCGAATAACGTGCGTAGAATGAAATACAAAAGGGCATGGTAAATGAGTTGATCGATGGCCGTGTTTTCTTGGCATTAATTTTTGAAAATCAAGAACATGAAGAATTGAAATATATATATATTTATCACACTTTGAGATTTTAAATTTCAAGATAAACGAGAAGAAAAATTTATCCAACCCATTGTTTTGTTCGATCCGCGAATTAATTTATTTAAGTCACGTTCTTCATGAAAATTCAACAGGGGTAAGGAATCCACAAAGTCAAATCCTACTGTAGGTTTGGATTTATCATTGGTGAAGATTGTGTTCATCAAAATTTGGTTGGTGTTGATGAAGATCTCACTTGCACAATAATGAAATGAAGATGTTGCGCTTGTCATGCTTCGATCCGCCTGGATCCAAGGCTTCATCATCATTCATCAATAGAGAGGAGAGGAGAGGAGAGGATGAGGAGTCATTGGAAAAATTGGTTATGAGGCTAAGATCTCATGACCATGAATTTATAACCTCTCATCAGGTTAAAATAAATTAATCAAATAATTAAATAAATAAATAATTTATTATTTTATTATTCCCCCACGATGGCGTATAAGCCGAACACCCAACGCTGACAAAGGTTATACCTTTCTTTGGGTAAAACTACATTCTAAACTCATCGGCGGTCTCAGATTTATCATATGAGTCCCTATTCAAGATATATTCAGGTTTTATCTATTAAATGAATAAATAAATAATCTAATTTATCCATTTAATACTCTTCCAATAAGATAGGGTTCCGAACATCTCGTGCCGACTTATTTTATGTCACACCTAGGAGAAACACTGCATTCCAGACCCAACCATGGTTCGGATTTCCAGTCCAATCAACCATTTAAGAGATATTCCATTTTCTTTAGTTAACCACATGTGTGTAATATAAAAACACTTATCATTTTTGTAATATTTAATTCCGAACACATTGAGCCTCGAAATTTCACTTTGTCTCAACACCCAACTCTATAAATTTTATAAGATATATTTTCAAGTCTTATTAAGCCAAAAACCTGATCTCTACACTCAGGGTGCAAGTTTGTTACCTGAAGAGGCCTTAACAAACACTTCGCTACCCCACACATGTAAATTTGATAACATGGATTTTATTCCACTCCAATTATCGTATTGAATATCATTTATCAATTTAGTTGTACTTGGTTTATTATGTGTGCTTCATTTTGTAATGTGTATCCCCAAAAAGATAATGGAAGACTTTCATGACTCATCATTTTTCTCACCATGTCCAACAAGGTGCAGTTCCTCCTTTCACTTAACCCATTCCACTGAGATGTGTAAGGAGGAGTGAGTTGCGATAGGATCTCAAAATCCCATAAGTAATCAATGAAGCCTTGATTAAGATATTGTTCAACTCGGTCTAAGAAGAGTTTCTTAATCTTTTTACCCAACTTGTTCTCAACTTCATTTGTGTATTCCTTGAACTTATCAAAACAATATGACTTATACATCATTAAATAGATATATCCATATCTACTAAAATCATCACTAACAGTTATAAAGTATGAGTACCCACCCCTTTATTCATCTGGAAATGGTCCACACACATCGTTATAAACCAATTCAATAAGCTCTTTGGCCCTTTCACACTTCCCCCTAAATAGAGATTTGGTTATTTTTTTAAACATGTGTGACATACACTAGGTGGGTTTAGTTTGAAAGAATCTAAATATCCATCTTGATATCACTTGGTCAGGAGTTTCTTATTTAATGACCTTGTCATTGATACCAAAGTTGGGCGTGGTATGAGTCATGTTATGTATATTTGTTATCAATTTCCCTTACTTTGTTTTTGTAATCCAACATGTAAAGACTATTTTATAAATTTTCCCAACCAAAACAAATGGTATCTTTGTAAAATAAATAACATTCATTTCTAAACTTAAAAACAAATCCATATGTATGTAGTCTGGATACAAAAATAATGTTTTTGGTCACAGAAAGTACATAATAACAAACCTATAACACCAAGATCATCACAGTTAGCAATGTGAGGTGTTAGTCCCCGATAGCTACAACAGCAAGTCCTACTCCATTGGCTGATTGAATATCTACCTCCCTTTAGTCAATTTTGTTGAATCTACTCGGTTATGGTATTTGAATACATATGTTAGCACCACAAGCTATATCCAATACCAAATTTGTAGAAACATATAAATTTAATTCGATAACAAATGCACCTGAAGCTTCCCCATGCTTCTTTGGATGGGATCAGTTTTTATTATAGTGTCCCTTCTTGCTACATGTGAAATAAACATCTTCTTATTCCATTTCCTCCCCTTAATCTTTATTTTCATGGTAGGGTGTGAATAATATTTCAACATAATGCTCTTCACCTTCCCTTTCCACTTATTTATTGGGGAGTTTAAGCAATAAAATCTCCAAGTGCTCAATGTAGCTAATGAGATTGATTACATGAGGCCTAGCTGGGGTACCCTATCCAATATTACTCTAAAAGACTACCTTGGATATCTCAAACCTTTCCTATATTATTCTCTTCTATTAAATACCATGAAGGTGCTCAAACATGATATACACATCCAAGTTTTCATGAGACTTCATGAGTTCACTAGACATTGATAAAAGCAACTAACATTGAATGTTGAAACGTCATTCATATGTTTCTCATAGACCAAGAAATCCTCATCACTCACCTCTTTGGCTGGTGTATCAGGTAATGTTGACTCCATTACTTAAGACTAATGTTCATGAAGTAGAACAACCCAAAGGTTTCTAAACTATTCCTCTTAGATAATATAATTGAGGATGTTGTCATTATCTAGAATTTATCACATTAATAGTGTGGTTGAGCTGGTCATTTTATTCTAAAATTAAAAGATAATATTATTAGTACTTTCTTGATTACATTTTATGATAGAAAAATTAATTAATTATACTAAGTCTCCCACTATAATATCAAATCCCAATGTCCCTCACCATTTAATGGGTAATGTCTAATTTCTTGAACATCCTAGTGGAAAGGATCCATATTCCCCTTTGCATAACCCCAATTTGGGTTGGTCAAGCTATTTGAAGGTATTTAGGGAGGCATGTCTTTTCCAACTATGAGCTTGTTGCTACTTGATCCGTTGAGTGGAGTCCACATTCCTATAATCCTAACATGGATTTCCTTAACACTTTCCTCCAATATTACACCAAGTCTAGAAAGTGTTACACCTCATTATTTAATATGGTTAAGTCAACATGAAAATTTCATAAGGGATTCATGTATAAAAGTAAGTGTCTCAAATAGGTTTGGTTAAACACAATGTTTTATTGAGACTTGTCCTTGTTGGAGTTGGTGGTCTAGAACCAACTACTTTGTACTTTATTCATTAATAAAAGCCTTATCACATCTTGATTGTTCTTCTGTGTGACAGTGCATGTGATAATGTCCGAAGGACAGCTGTTGCATTAAAGGGTCATAGAGGATCCCTGCTATGATGAGAACCCAGAAGTGCCATAACATTGTTCATGAATATATGTTCTATGGTCGGATGATATTATTTGAGGGACACAAATAATACAGGTCATTAGGGGTGAGGACTCATAAAACTTTGAGGCACCTTCTCATGGTGTGTGCTCTTGGTAATATCCAGGAGGATATTATGAGAATGAGACCCGCCAGTAGGAAATCCACATTTCATATTGTCATTGGATGTTTCTATCTGCGGACGTGTGTATTGGTCCTTATACTTTAAGATTATTATTAATGGGTATTACAAATCGTGCACTTATATGTATTGACGAAAATTGTGACGATGCACTGTTCACAGCGAGGTAGGATACATTGGGTGCGTCATGAGTAATACTGTGTTAATAGATAATGCGAGAAAGGATTTGTCCCTTCTGTTCCATAACGGAAGTAGATATCTCATGCCCTTTGATGGAATTGATATAGCCTAAATAAATCCATGGCCATGGTAAGGTATGGGCGAGTTCAATTTTGGGGAAGTCAAAGAAAGAATAATCGAGCACATGGGTTGATGGAAGTAGCATGCAACCCGCTTGATTAGAGATATCGAGACAAAGGGATTATATTACACGATAAGCATTCGTAGGAGGTGACACATCATTGGGGTGTTAACTTCTTTCTCTATGGGTGCCTTGGCGTGTTGTTAGATGCTAACCTTGGACTTTAGGCAGGCTCCGCCTAATGCCACTGAGAAAGAGGCCTAGAGGGTCACACACTAAGTGTGTCCATGTATCTCAGTTAAATATTAATTTAATAAGTTAAATAAATATTATTCCCGACTGTGGTTTAATAATTATTTAAGGATGACTAATTGTATTTATTTCGACACTAGTTATTCGAGAGAATATATTGTGGGCGAAATAATATATTTGATAACGAGTAATGCAGTTACATTTATTTAAGAAATAAATAGACATTACTCAAGGTCTAATAAATGTGGTGGAGAAAAAATGGAAAAATATAAGTACACGCTGTGTATATTAAATATACACGTCGTGTAGTTTAATGGAAGGCAATTACATGCCGTGTATTAATTATTACACGCCGTGTAGTTTTCCAGTCGGGATTTTTGAGGATAAAATATTTTTTATTTAATTAAATGATATTAAATGTAATACGTTGGGTGCATTTCAAGTAATAATGATAGTCAACTATCATTATTATGACATGGGGTATTGTTAAGAATTAAATGAAATGATTAAATACTTTTGGGTAATTAATTCATTTTATTATTATATGTATTATAAATCCCTATTACAATATTCTCATGAGATCTATCCATTGTTGTGTGCAACGGTTTTTTGGAAATACTCTCAAGCTAAGAGAGAATTCTCTTTCCACCAAGAACGCTTTCAAGTTATGAGAGCGAGATCCTCCACCGGATCAAGGCGGTCGAAGGCGGACATCCCAAGCGAAGGTTCTTCCGCACTTGCACCTGGAGATCCCTTTGGCGACGTCCAGAGATACATGGAGCACGTGTGGATCACCACTAGAGGAATCTTATACTTGGATTCTATGACACAATGACAGATCACAGGATCGTGACCGGAGACTCCAACGAAGAAAGAATTCAACCGAGGTAATTCTTATGAATTAATTAAATTAATTATAACCAAAATATGACGATCCTATCTTAATGGTTCTGGGCCTCTTCTTTTCTTTTTTGTTCTTCATTCTATTCTGAAGATCCGGCGTTTTATATCGTGATGGATCTCAGATAGAATGTTGTTTAATGCTAAAATCTAATTGGGTTAACCCACTAATGTGCTTCTGCTGCACCCGGAACCTACAAGTGGTATCATAGGGGTCATATCGTTGATTATAATTATATAGTTTTTTGTTGGAGATTTACGCATTTAATAATTTAGTTATTTCAATTCATGTTTAATCATTCTAGAAATCTGAATGTCGATATCTATTCCTCCTCCCTCGTTTCTCGTTCACCTCACAGAAATGGATTTGTTATTTTAATTTTGATTAAAATAAAAAAGAGGAACTCATCCGGAGGAGCCAAACGTTTCTGGATATATAACACCAGAATACACGGTTTGTATTCAGAAGTACATGCCGTGTAGTATAGGTTGAATGCATTGATCGATCTGCCAAATCAGGTCATGTATTGAATTCATTTATGACACCGTGTGTTGGCCAGAAAAAGGTGGCACACGGTTTCCAGATTACACGCTGTGTGGTCTAATGAACATGGCGTGTAGTCCCTTCGGGTTCGGGTTGGACCATGTACCCTCTACATGGCTTGCCCGGCTGGAAACTGTGTAACGCGGAAACTACATGGCGTGTGTCCAAAAGAACTCGCCATGTACTCCGAAAATTTCCGAAATACATTGACATGCCATGTCCCCTGGTGTGTACTTCAGATGGATGGTGAAGAAAAGTACACGCTGTGTAGTCGGAACTACACGTCATGTACTCACCCAAATTCTGCAGATTTATTAAAATTTATTTTTATATTATACAAACCCTTGAGACTTATACCATAGTGCAGGCGTAAATCTGAGGCACAACACTTGATAGGTGTTTTATATATATGTGTTTAATTTAAAATCAACGTAATGAATGGGAATTATCCGGGTTTCCTCCAAGGTACAAGTTACGTACAAGGATAATTTTAAATGAATTTATTTGTTTAAAATTATGATGGATGAGAATCTCAAGGAAATTTGGAAAAAGGGTTTAAGATAAAAGGATTTATTAATTAAAGATAATTAATTAATTCGAGCATGATTTTTCTTAAACAAGAACGATTAAACAATTGAATGATAGTTTTATTTATGTGTAAATATCATTGCATATATGGATGATCATGAGCTATATCGAGACCTTTGTATGTGAATGGTTTCTTTTAATTTATTTATTTAAATTACATTTGTTGTCCTGTGAGCCATCTCTTCATTAATATGTAGGGCCTTCATGCCCAAGGATTCTTTTATATAAAACCCCCTTTTTTACCCCTCACCTACGTGTGAGATAAATGCATATGTAATGGATGGAGATCCCAAGCTAGTGGAGGTGGCTCAAGTTAGGAGCCAAGGTGAAACCAATCCAAGGAGATACAAAGGTGGACAGGTGGAAAGATGTAAACACGAACCCAAAAGGTTCAAGGTGTTTCTCCCCTAGGTCTTGGGTTAGTTTATCAACCGCTGGATAAACTAACCAATAGAAAAGATCATGATCATACCATTTGTTTTATTTATGTCAGTTTCATTGTTTATTTATTGTGGGTGTGTTGTCCTGATCACACAATTAATGAATTAAACGAGCATGCAAGATGGAACTAAAATAAAATCGGCTTATACGTAAATATTATCTTAGACATGGTTAATCAATTAAGTATATCCCACTTAATATTAACAATCATGTAATCAAAGATAATAAAATGGAAATTTACGTATAAGAATAAAATCCCTCAAAAGAAATATTAAGTCGGTATAGCCTTCCATAATCTTGGTTAGAATCCAACCATAGTTCAAAGTGGTTGACCAACCCTAGTTGGGGTGATTTCAATTATCGGGGAATTCTAATTCAAGGTTTTGGGTTAAATTGACTTGGTTCGCATCAAGGTTTGACTGCCACAGCAGGAATTGGTGTGACCAAGAGGCAAAGGTTGAGGAAATCCAAAATAAAAGGATTTCAGGATTGGGGAGTCCAGTCAGCGGATCAAGGAGCTGCAAGTTAATGTAGTTGGAATTTGGAATGCCTACCTAAAACCATTCAAGTTTCTTGACCAACCCTAGTTGGGGTAATGCGAAGGGCAATATGGATCCTTGCCACTAGAATATTCAAGAAACAGAATATTCCAAAATCAATGGTGAGGGATATTGGATTTCGATAAAATAGTGGGAGACCAATAAGTATTAATTTATTTATTTGTCTCAATTTTTGTAATAAAGTACTAAACCTTTGCTCATCTTAATTTGTAGAGACAGCAATAAAATGACTTCAAACATATCATTGTGCACTATACTCGAGAAGGAAAACATTCTCACCGGCACCAATTTCCAAGAGTGGCAGAGGCGTTTACGCGTCGTCCTTTTCCATGAAAGGATATTGTATGTTCTGGAAGAGCCTATTCCAGTTGTGCTTGGGAAAGAGGCTAGTGATGAGGAATTATCTCTCTACATGAAACACATGGATGATGCCACATATGTCCAGTGTTTCATGCTATCGACCATGTCTAATGAGCTCTTGAAGCAACATGAAAACATGGACGTGTATAGCATGATGTCTCACCTTAAAGATCTCTACCAAGAGAAGGAGAGACAGGAGAGGTATGAGATCTCCAATTCTTTATTTACCATGAAGCATGGAGAGTCTGCGCCAGCTGGGCCTCATGTAGTCATGCTTATTGGCTACATTGAACGCCTGGACATCTTAGAGATTAAATTCTCGGATGAGTTGCGTACAGATCTCATCCTATCATCACTGCCCAAGACCTTCTCTATCTTCGTTGTCAACTATAACATGAGCGGCAATGAGAAGAGTCTATTGAAGCTTCTGACCTTGATTTTCCAGGTTGAAAACGACAAGTGGCATGACAAACTCGCAGTCCTTATGGTGAATAAGAAAAGGAAGGACAAGGAAAAGGGGCCAAAGACTTATAAACGGTCTGAAGCCCCCGAGCACAGTCCCTCCAATAAGGGGAAGATCTAGAGGTAGGGAAAGGAACAGGAGGCAGTGTGTTTTGCATGTGGAAATCAGGGCCTCTGGAAGAGGAACTGCACCCAGAAGCGTGGGGACGCTAAAGGTGCATTCGTTATCGAGTACAATCTTTCTATTTCTACACATTGGGTATTAGATATAGCTTGTGGGGCTCACATCTGTATTCAAATGCCGGAACCAAGTAGATTTAGAAATATTTCTAGAGGAGAGGGGGATCTTCGAGCTGCCAATGGCGCAAGGCTGGCTGCGTTGGCTATTAGTGACTACCACCTCTCATTGCAGACTAGGATGATTTTGGTTTTACATAACTATTATTTTGTGTCTAGTGTTACCAAGAACATAATTTTTGTATCTTGATTGGATATGGATGGATTTGTTTTCGAGTTCAGAAATAAGGGTTGTCTCTTTTATAAGAACAACATATGTTATGGTATGGAACATTTGAATAATGGTTTGTATGTATTAAATTACGAAAACCAAGTGTTGGAAGTCGATAACGAAACAAACTCACATGACTCATACATCACCCAGTTGCGGCATCACTGCCTTGGTCATGTAAACGAGAAGCGCTTGACAAATCTCTGTCAAGATGGCTATTTAGACTCTACTGAGCTAAAACCACTTGATAGATGTCACGCTTGTTTACAAGGTAAAATGACCAAGACGCCTTTTGGTGGATAGGGTGAAAGGGCCACAGAGCTTCTAGGATTAGTACACACGGATTTATGTGGACCATTTCTAGTAGAAGCTAGATGTGGATATTATTTCTTCATTACTTTTACTGATTATTTGAGTAGATACGGATTTGTCTACTTAATGAGGTATAAGTTAGAAGCATTAGAGAAATATATGGAATTCAAGAATGAAGTAGAGAATCAACTTGGTGAGAAGATAAAGAATATTCGATCGGATCAAGGTGGAGAAAATCTGAACCAAGAGTTCATCGATCTACTACGGGAGTCTGGGATTCTATCTCAGCTCACTCCTCCTTATACACCACAGTGGAATGGTGTTAGTGAAAGGAGGAACCACACCTTGTTGGACATGGTGAGGTCAATGATGAGTCATGCGGATCTTCCATTATCCTTTTGGGGATATGAATTACAAACTGCAGTATACACATTAAACTGAGTACCAACTAAGGCGGCAAATGGAATTCCCTCCGAGTTATGGAATGGAAAGAGACCCATTTTGTCGCATACACATGTATGGGGATGCGAGGTGTTTGTTAAGGCCTTCTTAGGCAACAAACTAGCACCCCGGGTCACAAAGTGTATCTTTATAGGATATCCTAAGGAAACGAAAGGATATTACCTATGTAACCCTCAAGATAAGAAAGTGAATGTCGCCAAAAAAGTCGTCTTTCTTGTGAGGGAGAACATCCTCAAAAATGATAGTGGGAGAAATATTGACTTCGATGAAGTTGATGCTCAAGATACATAGGAGTTGGTACAGGAACAATTTCCACAAGTCCCCGTGGAAGAGGTTCCAGAAACACATGTACTGCGTAGGAGCTCAAGAGAGGTAAGGGAACCAGAGAGATTTGGTTTCCTAGTCACCGAGGATGGTGAATCATTATTATTGGACAATGATGAACCTCTCTCCTACAAGGAAGAAGTAGAAAGCTCAGAAGCTGCGATATGGCTAGAAGCTATGAATTATGAGATGTATTCCATGTATCAGAACCAAGTCTGGGTTGTGGTCGATGAGCCAGTTGATGTAAAGAATGTTGGATGCAAATGGGTATTTAAGAGAAATATGGACATGGAAGGTCAAGTTAGCACCTATAATGTAAGGCTAGTGTCTAAAGGATTCAGACAACATCAAGGAATTGACAATGATGAAACCTTCTCATCGGTTTCCATGTTTAAATCCATAAGAATCATACTTTCCATAACAGCTTACCATAACTATGAGATTTGGAAAATGGATGTCAAAACAGCATTCCTTAATGGGAATCATCAGGAAGATATCTATATAACACAACCAGAAGGGTTTATGACAGTAGGTGAATCCAAACGGGTTTTCAGGTTGCAGAAATCCATTTATGGATTGAAGCAAGCATCAAGGTCATGGAACATTCGACTCGATGAATCCACAAAAGAATTTGGTTTCATTAATAACAAATGTGATCCATGTGTTTATAAGAAGTTTAATGGGAATGTGGTCGTTATCCTAGTAGTATATGATGATGACATGTTGCTTATTGGAAACGACGTACCATCCTTACAGTCAGTTAAGGACTGGTTGAACAAGTGTTTCTCCAGGAAGGACTTGGGAGAAGCAGCCTACATTATAGGGATCAAGATCGTTTATGATATATCCAAGAGGCTGCTTGGACTAAGTCAGGGTACATACATTGACCAGATACTAAAGATATTTAGTATGGAACAATCCAAGAGGGGATTGGTTCCAGTGTCACATAGCCTACATCTTTCTAAGAAAATGTGTCCTCAGACACAATAAGAGAAAGATAGAATGATCAAGATCCCATACGCTTCAGCTATAGGATCCATCATGTATGCCATGTTATGTACCATTCTTGATGTTGCCTATGCACTGAGCATGGTAGGCAGATATCAAGAAGATCTAGGAGAACAGCATTGGACTGTTGTTAAGACTATCCTTAAGTATCTGAGAAGAACTAAGGATATGTTCCTGGTGTATGGAGGAGACGAGGAGATTGTCATCAAAGGGTATGCTGATGTTGGTTTCCAGATAGATCAGAACGATCTGAAGTCGCAATCTAGATATTATTTCTATCTCAATGGATGAGCTGTGAGCTGGAAGAGTTCAAAGTAGCTGGTTGTCGCTGATTCTACAACGGAGTCTAAATATATAGCAGCTTCTGATGCAGCCAAGGAAGCCGTCTAGATTTGGAACTTTGTCCAGCAGCTTGATGTGGTGCCTAGGAGTAAAGATCCCATTACATTGTATTGTGATAATACTACAACGGTGGCTCTTGCAAAAGAACCAAGGTCACATCAACAGACAAAGAACATACTCCGGAAGTACCACCTCTTGAGGGATTTCTATCAGAGGGGTGAAGTTTAAGTGAGCAGAGTGTCCATGGAAGAGAACGTGGAACCCCATGACTAAATTCCTATCTCAGCAGAAGCATGAATATCATGTGAGATCTAGCAGGTTAAAGGTTGTTAGCAGTTGTCTCTAGTCCATGTTGGAGTCTATTGGAGTTGGTGTTTTGGAACCAATTACATTTTACTTTATTCATTAATAAAAGCCTTATCACAACTTGATTGTTCTTTTGCATGACAATGCATGTGATAATGTCCTAAGGACAGCTGTTGCATTAAAGGGTCATAGCAGATCCCTGCTATGATGAGAACCCGGAAGTGCCATAACACTGTTCTTGAATATATGTTCTATGGTCGGATGATATTATTTGAGGGACACAAATAATATAGGTCATTAGGGGTGAGGACTCATAAAACATTGAGGCACCTTATCATGGTGTGCTCCCTTGGTAATATCCAGGAGGATATTATGAGAACGAGACCCGCCAGTAGGAAATCCACATTTCATAGTGTCATTGGATGTTCCTATCTTCCGACGTGTGTATTGGTCCTTAGAATTTAAGATTATTATTAATGGGTATTACAACTCGTGCACTTAGATGTATTGACGAAAACTATGATGACACACTGTTCGTAGCGAGGTAGGATACGTTGGGAGTGTCACGAGTAATACTGCATTAATAGATAATGCGAGAAAGGATTTGTCCCTTCTGTTCCATAACGGAAGTAGATATCTCAGGCCCTTTGATGGAATTGATATAGCCTAAATAAATCCATGGACATGGTAAGGTATGGGCGAGTTCAACTTCGGGAAGTCAAAGAAAGGATAATCGAGCACATGGGTTGATGGCACTAGCATACAACCCGCTTGATTAGAGATATTGAGACAAAGGGATTATATTACACGGTAAGCATTCGTAGGAGGTGACACGTTATTGCGGCGTTAACTTATTTCTCTATGGGTGCCTTGGCATGTTGCTAGATTCTAACCTTGGACTTTAGGTAGGCTCTACCTAATGCCACTGAGAAAGAGGCCTAGAGGGTCATACATTAAGTGTGTCCATGTATCTCAGTTAAATATTAATTTAACAAGTTAAATAAATATTATTCCCGACTGTGGTTTAATAATTATTTAAGGATGTCTGATTGGATTTTTTTCGACACTAGTTATTCCAGAGAATATATTGTCGGAAAAATAATATATTTGTTAGCGAGTAATGCAGTTACATTTATTTAAGAAATAAATAGACATTACTCAGGGTCTAATAAATGTGGTGGAGAAAAAATGGAAAATAAAAAGTACATGTCGTGTATATTAAATGTACACGCCGCGTAGTTTTATGGAAGACAAGTACACGCCGTGTATTAATTATGACACGCTGTGTAGTTTTCCCGTCGGGATTTTTTAGGATAAAATATTGTTTATTTAATTAAATTATATTAAATGTAATACGTTGGGCGCATGTCAAGTAATAATGATAGTCAACTATCATTATTATGACATGGGGTATTGTTAAGAATTAAATGAAATGATTAAATACTTTTGGATAATTAATTCATTTTATTATTCTAAGTATTATAAATCCCTATTACATTATTCTCATGAGATCTAGCCATTGTTGTGCACAATGGTTTTTTGGAAATACTCTCAAGCCATGAGATAATTCCCTTTCCACCAAGAACGCTTTCAAGTTATGAGAGCGAGATCCTCCACCGGATCAAGGCGGTCGAAGGCAGACATCGCAAGTGAAGGTTCTTCCATGATAGCACCCGTAGATCCCTTCGACGACATCCAGAGATACATGTAGCATGTTTGGATCACCGCTAGAGGAATCCTATACTTGGATTCTATGACGCAACGACGGATCACAGGATCGTGACCGGAGACTCCAACGGAGAAACAATTCCACTTAGGTAATTATTATGAATTAATTAAATTAATTATAACCAACATATCATGATCCTGTCTCAAAGGTTCTGTGACTCTTCTTTTATTTTTCGTTCTTCGTTATATTCCGAAGATTCGTCGTTTTATATCGTGACGGATCATGGATTGAACGTCGTTTAACGCTAAAATCTAGTTGGGCTAACCCACCAACGCGCTTCCGCTGCGCCTGGAACCTATAGTCCTTAATCAAGTAATGGAAGGCTTGGTCTTCCTTAATATGTTATTGAGGTATTTTTTTATCTTATGCATAAATTTCTTATTATCATTATCACACGCTTGTTAATATTAAGTATAATTATTTAATTTATTAACCATGTATTGATAATATTTAATCATAATCCTAGTTTATTTTATTTCCATATTTCATGCTTGTTTAATTAATTAATTATGTGATCATGACAACAAATCCATAATGATAAACCATGAAACTGATAGAAATAAAATAAAGTAAAGGGCATGATCATGAGCTTTTCTAATGGTTACTTTATTTATCAGGTGATAAAAAACCCCTAACCTAGGGGAGAAACACCTTGAACCTTCTGGTTTCATTTTTACAGCTTTCCACCTATCCACCTTGGTATCTCCTCAGATTGGTGTCATCTCGGATCCATCTTAAACCACCTCCACTAGCTTGGGAGCTCCATCCATTACATATTTTCTTAACTCACATGTATGGGAGGGGTAAAAAGGGGGGTTAAATAATATAAACCATTGGCACATAATCCCTACATATTCAAAATAAAATATGGATATTTGGACAACAATTTAATTTAACAAATATATTAAAAGAAACCAATCACATACAAAAGTTTGGTCTAGCTCATGATCATACATATGCATGCAACGAATTACACAATTAATAAAACTAGAATTCATTTATTTAATAATTCTCATAAAGATAAATTGTGCTCAAATAAATTAATTATTATCTTTAATTAATAAATAATTTTATCTTAATTACTTTTCTGAATTTCCTTGGGATTCTCATCCTTGTACATAAATTTTCCTTAGCGGTAACCTAGTTAATACATGTTAGAATCTACCCAACATGTATTATATTTTTATACTATTTTACTCTTATGAAATATGGAATACATGATGCTTCAATTCATAGAGTAATAACCTGTAGTACAATTTATACAAGATAAGAAGTTCTGAACATTACACCAACATTAAAGTTTTAACTTTGTGTAATTTGGTAAATTACACAACGTGTTGTTCCAACTACCCAGTGTGTACTACCTTCACCATATTTCCCAAAGTAAACTCCTAGGGACTCCGTGTGTGAGGCGTACTTCAGATATTTTAGAGTACATGATGTATACAGTGGGCTACATGCCTTTTTTTTCTTTGCGTTACATGGTTATTGGTTGGGTAAATCTATGTATCGGATACACGGATTTCCCCAGACCTAAAGGGACTGCACACCGTGTCCAGTAGTCCACATAACATGTAATCTTGTAAGCGTGTGTATCTCTATCCTAGTAAACATGTGGTGTAAATTTAATTACAATGTGTGTAATAAATGAACATAGATTGGGTACTTTCTAAATTACTCCCAATGCGTTGAACAATACTACACGGCGTGTAGTCCGGATTACATAGTGTGTATGGTAGTGAACACGATGTGCAAGTTAGAACACATGGTGTCTACTTTAATGTCATGTGGACTAAATCTTTGGTTCCTCATGATGATTTACTCAATTTAATTTAAATCCAAAAATTATTACATTATGTTAGATATGTGAGAAATTAAAGAGGAAGAATTGATATTAAAATCTAGATTACAATAAAAATTAACCTTTAATTGAAAAACTAAATTATTAAATCATAAATCATAAATTAATTATTTAAATAATTATAAATTATGATGAACCTCCCTCTGATAGCATTTTAAGGATCCAAATGTTGTGGAAGTGTGGCGGTTGGTAGGGCCCAACTTTGCCTTTTCTATAAGCGGTAACCAATCAGGATCAATACAACGATAAATGCCAATATCCAAGGATTAAGATAAAATATCTACACAAAAGAAGAAAAGTGTGATGGATCATAGAGATAGGATCTTGCACATCATGTTTATAATTAATTTAAATAATTTCTGTAGAAATTAAATACATGTATCTTTGCTACTTTCTTCTTTTATGATGTTGATCATTTGGAATGACACTTATAGATTATCTCATTGTGCTTGCAAGGATCCAAACTAGAATCCATATAGTGGTGATCCACATGTGTTTTTATGGCCTCTGATAGACACCACTCATTCTTCATGTGCTGGAGCAAAAAAGTGAGTGTCTTGCGTCATTCTTTCTTGATCACTTATTCTTTGGTCTTGAAGAACATCTCTCATTATTAAAGGGGAAAAGGAGAGGATTCAAGAGATAAATTGTTTTGGCTCAAAAATTCTCTCACCACAAAAATTTGGTTTTCCAGGCATAATGGAAAAATAGACATACCTGTCTATTTATCAACATGGTATTTTGGCTACAAAATTTAATTTCCAAACAGCAATTAAATACATTCATAACCTTGGAGAAAACCCATGATACAAAATAAAAATAACAACACCATTATTCATGGTGCGCCAACTTGTGTAATACTAAATCATAAATGAAATATCATTTCACATAATGATAATAAAGTTATTATTATTTTACCTTGTTCTAAATAGTTAAATAATTATTTACCATCTTGCAAATAATTTTTTTACAATCAGACCGACATTGGTCCGCTCGAACTCCACTTCCATTTATTGATCACCCAAATAAATAAATAAATAATTTATTATCTTAAATAAATATTTTATTTAAAAACTAGAAAATAAATATTTATTAAATTTTTAATATAATAAATAAATATATTTCATTTAATTTAGGTGATCACTTTAACATGAATAAAATTATTACACATTCTTGGGAATAATATTTTTTCCATTAATTAAATTCAAATAGAATTTACTCGATACCAAAAGAGACACATAGTGTGTGACCCTCTAGGATTATTTCTCATTGGAATTAGGTGGGCTTTCCTAAAGTCTAAGAGTACTATCTACAAATGGGTCAAGTCACACATGATAAAGAACTTAAAGTTAAAATGAATAAAAACCACTTACAAATTCTCACTATAATAGTATCCCTTTGTCTCAATATATCATCAAACAGATTTCATGATAGTTTCATTAACATATTTTCTTAATACATATTTATTTGACTAACTCGTTGTTACACCATGGCCATGGAATTAAGGGATACAGTTTAATTTCAATCAAAGGACGGAGATATCAACTTCCATAAATGGATGGGGAAAATCATTCCTCATTTTATCCATTAGTAACATGTCACTCGTGATGCACCCAACGAACCCAAATTCTCTCCAATATATGGCGTGAAGCTTTTCATCAGTAAATTAAAATTTTTTAGTTGTGACATACACTAATTATAACCTTAATGCCTAAATACCATTAAAAACACTCGTAGATAGGAATATTTCATGACACTAAAACATGCAAAATTCCTACCCGCAAGTCTATTCTCATAACCTCCCATAATGGAAATTACCATGTGAGAACTTCATTACAAGAAGTATCGTCCTCTTACAAGTACTATCACCTAACGGTATTTATACTAAGTGTCCCATCATAGTATGTCTTCCAACCACAGAACTATATTTAAGAATATTTTCATAGTACTTCAAGGTTATCATCATAGTGGAGAACTGCAATGACCTTCTAAATGTGACAAATATTCTAGTACATTAATACATAAAATTCATGAAGAACAATGAACAATATTTAGAAAGATGTTTAATATTTAAATACATTAAATATTTATGTAATCAAAGTACAAACAGTTGGTTCTTGGACACCAACTCTAACAACCTTTTCCTAATTTACCTGTATGCACACACCCAACCATATCCATGTAGGAATGTAGAGGAATAATAATAAAAGATTCAATATATAGAGAATTATCCATTAATTTAAAACCCTTAATGATTAGAAGAGTATTCCAATGTAAAAAAAAGTAAAATAATGTGAAAATAAATGCCCAACAAGAAATATGTCCCAACTTAACAAAACATGAAATGTAAATTCTGAGAGACCCTATCTCAAATCTCTAAGCTCCAACCACCATGCATAGTCAAATGTACAAAGTATCCCTATTACCCTTTATAATCACTATTGATATCTTCATTGTCTTAATAAGATAGTAAATGTGCTAGAAAATCCCATGTAGGGTTGGAAATATACATACCGAGTAGGGCACCACGAAAGCTGAAGTGGGAGTAGTAAGAGACACTATAGGAAATGAAAACTCAACCAAATGTAGAAGAGTAGCAAAATAAAATTACATTGATACAAATATATATATATATATTCTAAATAATAAAATATAAAACTAGAGAGAAATTTGATCTCCATCTCATAGCCTAACCTAGGAAAGAGTTCTAACTATTCCAATGGTCCGTAAACGATGCTCAGCATCTCACATGTCTATCTGAAAAAAGTAATTGTTTAGAAGGTGCATGCCTCGCCACCATGCCATGCAGTCTATGGGATGCAATATTCGGGTATAGGACATGTAACCTAGTGTTTTTGGGTGGTTACACTCAGTGTAATGAGTACATGTTCCCTATCTTATAGGAGTAATACTCAGTAGATAGAGGACTCATTCCCTAATTTCATAGGGGGTACCACTCAGTGTAAGGAGAACACATTCCCTAATTCCAAAGGGGGTACCACTTAGTAGAGAGATGACATACACCCTAACTCAATAAGGGTTACCACTCAGTATAAATAATAAATGAACTCTAATTCTATAGGGGCTACCACTCCATAAATAAAGGACATGTTACCTTGTGATATAGGGGGTATAACTCTAATGATTATGCTCGATTGCTGCCATCACAAACCAATGCCAAAAAATCACACTTGAAACACAACACATTTTATATCAAAGGACACTAAAAATTTCACCATCGGATTCTACATGTAGAAACACTCTGAAAAGGATACTTCCTTTCTAAAATCCAAGTCCAAATGAAGTACATGCAGGTGGTAAGTGGTTATTCAAAATGGAATAAGGGGTACACTGTGTGTAAGTGGACCCACACATTGTGTGGTCCATCTCTTCTTCTAATAAGTGTCCCCATTGGTACATGGTTCACTTACCTTGTGTCACTAAATTGTGTGTAATGGGTCTACATTGTGTGCCTCAGCCACCTGGGGTCATTCCCATTCTATTGGTCGGGTTCGTGTAACCTTTCTCATGCTTGTGTACTTGGGTACATAATCTATCCTCCCACATGGGGCCCTACCAATTCACTCCTCCACACAACCTATATAATCGAGGGTCCCTTGGATAGTGTCCTAGAATCATGGCATGTGATCCATAACATTTTCCATAACTATAGCACTATATCCATAGGGGTACTACATGGTATGTGTTTAACCCAGTAAACACCTTCTAGCCAATATTTTCACAAAAACTCAGGTCTGCTCCTTGAATCCCATATCGTCTTCAACAACTTCAAATATCACCTCTAGGATACCTAAAATAAAAAGGGAATCCTTCATTCATTATTTTTTACTCTCTGTTAGCTGGAAAAAAAATATTTCTATCAGTTTGCTGGAACCCCATAAGAAGTCATTCTTGTCATTATAACCCATAGAAACTCATCTGATTTCTAATCCATTGTGTAATGCCCCATATCCCAAAAATAATTTCAAACAATCCTATTATTGTTGATCCATTTTTAGATCACATGAAATTCTTTCCTGAATTTGGGAGTTTGATTGGGCACGATCCCACCTGGTAATGTTGAACCATGGCCTCATTACCCATTAGAAAATAATGTGATGAATGGGTTGGGGAAAACACCAAAAAAATTCTAACAATCATCATCCAAATATTTGTGGCCAAAAAATACATATTGGGATGCATAGGGTGATGAACATTACATATAATGGATAAATTTAATAATAAACTGAACATTGGTAAATAGGTGTATAAAAGGATTGATTTAACATAGATAAAGAGATATATTAAATGGTGATCAATATATTTTAACAATTGGAGAAAAATCCAAAAATTGATGAGTCCTACCTCAATATTTTATCATTCGCCAATGAATAACACACTCACCATTGAATAAGATAATCTTTTGTATTCGTTACACCTTGATTATCCTGGATCCATACTCTCATTGTTGTCTAATTTCGATCACCCAATGAGAGGATGAAGAGATATAGTCTCTATGGTCCCAAGTTTATGTGGATAACCCTTGAGATACACCATAATTGGGTACTTATATAGGATTTATATTTAGTTCAATAAATAAATAAAAAAAATATATATTTAATTAACCCTTTGAATATACCACCAACATCAGTTTTATCTAAATTTCCCAGGCTGGCCCATTTTATATTGTGCCTAGGGTAAAACTCACATTTAGAATTCAATCATGGTCTCAGATTTTTTATCTATGATTTTATTTAAGATTTATCCCATTTTCATTTATAAAAAATACAAGTTTAATATAAAATATTTTTTATATTTTTATAAAATTAATTCCTGGAACATCGGGGCTCAGAATCGCATATCGCATCAGAACCTGGATCCAAAAATATCCCTAGATATAGTAATAATTATTACAAGGGAAAAATTGTCTCTTCCTTATTACCTCCTTCAAATATTTCATCCCATAAAATAAAAACTAAACAAAAATCTTGGGATACTGAACCTACATCTGGATCTCCTGCTCCCAGGATCTCTTCTATGTTCTCTTATGCTACCACGACACATGAACCAAGGGGATGGATTATTCACACATGATCCTTTAATATCGATCCTCAATCTCCATCAGGTGCTTCGCAAAATTGTACCAATCATTTATTTCCATCACACCCCACTCAATAACTTATGTACGGTCATGTACGTATATCCTCAGTTATGACACATGGAAAATTTCATTCACCCACTCTAATAGTGTTGGTAGGGTGATGAGGTAAGGAGCCTCATCAACCCTCTACAAGATCTTGAAGGGGTTGATGAAACATGGGGACAGCTTGTCTCCACAACCAAATCTCTGCTATCCTCATCATGGGGAGACTCTAAATAAAACATGGCCTCCCTTATTGAACTCAAAGTGCTTATGACATTGATATGTATTATATTTTATCCTACTATGGGTTGTACTCAACTTCTCTCTAATGACTTGTACCTTCACTACAATCACCTACACCATCTCTGGTCCAAAAATAGATGCCTCGTCAATCTTTTCCCAGCATAAGGGTGACATGTATGGTGTATTGTATAGGTCCTCAAAAGGTGTCATGATGATAGTAGTGTGGGAGCTATTATTGTATGAAAACTATACCAATAGAACATGATCCATCCATATCTAGATGAATTCTAACATTCAATCCATCAGCATATCCTCCAATACCTAGATAGTGTGCTCATTATTCCCATTTTTTAGGGGTGTAAGGTTATACTAATCCTCATCTGGATCTCAAATTACTCTTGCAGGCCTCTCTATAACTATGATGTGAACTTCATATCATGGTTGGAGACAGTTTTCATGAGCACAACATAAAGGAGAAAAATATCTCATACTTATTACTACCCCAAACTCTCCACTAAACTCTTCTCTTATATAGAAAATAAGTGTGTCGATTTTTTGATTCAGAAACTATCACCCAAATGGAATTATGGACACTCAATGATTTTGGAATACCTATCAGAAATTCCATGGACATACTATCACATTTACACTCTGTAATCTCATGAGGTTGCAAAAAAACTTCCATAATATTGTGCCCAGTCTTCACCTGCTGATTCGTGAGGCACTGAGAGAAAACATCTACCACACTATATCTCATGAATTCCCACCAAAACTACCACTGATGGTCTATTCACATCTTCCCCGCATAGGGATGTACATCCAAAGGAGAAGTGTGAAACTATCTCAATAGATCCTCCAGCGTTGTGGCTCAGATCACTAACTCTCCATAGAAAAGGATGACATAGTTCTATCCTTCAAAAAATGCATTAGGTAAATATTTTGAGGATATCTTTCCATGAAAGGCCTCACAATCAATGTATTCAAACTGGTAATCACTCACATTTTGGAGTAGTGGAGGATTAAATGCCATCAATTGAAGAAAAGTTTTACCCTCATTCTCAATTAGGGTCAACTACAAGGAATCCAACAGCTTAGACGCCTCCTATACCAAATGATCTTGGGACTTCCTACTAAGGGAATCTGCCACCACATTTCCATTTCTAGAAGTATATAATATCTCAAATTCATAGTGTAGTAAGAACTCCATCTAGTGCCTATACCTTAAGTTCAAGTCTCTCTACATGAATACATACCTGGGTCTCTAATGATCTGAGTAAACAAATAATCACTCTCACATAAGATAGTGCCACCATATCCTCAGAGAAAATACTACCACTGCTAGATTTAGGTAGTGAGTCTCATAGTTCTTCTCATGAGGACTAAAATTCCTTGATCCATAAGCAAAAACATCTTATCTCTACATCAACAATAATCCAAGACCATCTCTTAAGGTATCACAATACACTACATACCCCATACCCTCCTCTGGTCATCTCAAAATAAGAGGACTCTTCAACCTTAGCCTCTACTCCTGAAATTCCCTCTCGCATAGATTAGTGTAGGTAGATGACTACCCTTTCCATGTCAGGTTAGTCAAATTTTCTGCAACACTTGGGAACTATCCCACAAACCTTGTGTAGTACCCCACTAATCCAAGAAACTATGCATCTCTGACATGCTCTAGGGTGGATCCCAAGAAATCACTACATCAATCTTCACTAGGTCCACATCAAATCCATTCATAGAAATGGAATCCCCTAGAAACTGAAACTTGTGGATACCAAACTATTACTTTGATAGATTACCATAAATCTCAAACTCCCGAAGAAAATCTTAGACAATCCTCTAGTTCTATACATGACCCTCCAATAATGTAGATTATATGAGAATGTATTCAATGAAGACAAAAAAAATTCCAAGTATGGATGAAGGATATGGTTCATCAAAGCCATAAACAAATTGGTGTAATTCATTACACCAAAGGTAATCACTAGGAACTAATAGTGTCTATAGAAACCTTTTAATGTCATCTTCGAAATATCATCCTCACGAACTCTCAATTGGTGGTAGTCAAACTAGAGATCGATCATCAAGAACCATCTCATACCTCGTAAAAGATCAATGATGTCTTCAATACTCTGCAAGGGGTAATTTTTCTTTATCATGGGCTTTTTTAAGAAATGATAATCCACAAAAATACACAATATCGCATCCATATTTTTCATGAAAACAATTGAGATTCCAATGGGGGCACATTAGGCCTAATAAAACCCTTATCTCAGAGGTCATATAACTACAACTACATCTTCCTAATCATAGTAGAGTCCATATAATATACTAAAAAGGATATAAGATCATCCCTAGGATGTAAGTCGATACAAAACTCCATCTCCCACCTGAGAGGTAGTCCCATAATATCCTTGGGGAAGAATTCATTAAATCATTACATGAATTAATGAATCTAGATTCCTAAAGTGCCTACATCACCAAAGGCTACACTCTCTAACTGATGGGTAATGGGTTGTTGCGTCGTTCTCGCAAAACCCACCCATCTCACTATGAGAAAATTCCCACCCACAAAGGAGAATTTCATCTCATCATTGTAAAGGTATCTTAATTTTTTATGATGATAGTCAATATGGGCTTAAACCATGTATAAAATTCATACCCAATATTAAATCATTGGGATTCATTATGATGAGAAATATTTCACATAGTAACCTATCTCTACCAAGAGATAGCTTGCACTGTCAGTTGATAAAAGATATCAAAGAAGTATTCCCTATAGGAACCTCGATAAAAGGTTCTTGGGATGAATCCTCAACTAGGTGATCCAACTCTCTCACTAAGAGTAATGATATAAAAGAATGACTCGCACATGTGTATACTAATAATGAAGAAATAGTAGACTAAATATTAATCTTACCTCTAATCATCTCGTGTGTTGCTAGGTCATATGAATTTATATCCTATAATTGATTACAGCCCTAACCATCAGCTCCCTGGGCCTCATGTTGACCTCCTGGTGGTGGTGGTGGTGGAAGGATCTCGTAGCATTGTCCACCACCCATAGCTCCACCTCCTGGAGCTACACCTTCTTATCTTATAACTCCACCTACCTAAGGGAGACCCTATCCTCACCTAGGATATATTTAATCATGGCAATTCCTTTTCTGTGGCGATCCATCTACTACCTACCTACAATCCTCAGCATGTCTAGTTAGGAAATCAAGTTCCATGTGACCTCACCCATCACATACATAGAACTTAATCGAACTATTCTTACCTTTTCCTATGTGTGGCCCATATGTTACAAGATCTCATACCAAATTCTAGTCATGGGGAGGTCTTCTATGCTGAGATCCTTCCAACTAGTTTCTGCTATTTGTGGAAGACGACTCATCCCTATAAATCCTGCAACCATCACTAGCTACCTGGTTTCCCTCTGATAGAAATATCTATGTCACCAATATGTTCTCCAATACCTCGTCATAGGTGGATATTCACAAGGGAACTACACTAGCACAAATATATCTATAGATACCTTGCTCAAAATTTTGTGCTCAGAAGTATCCATATTGAATCATTTCAATGGATTACCATGAATAGTTTTTAAACCTCATGGAATACTTATCCAATATCATCCCTCCCAGATGCCACCCCAGAATCTCTTGAATTTTAACCAAGAACATATAGGAGGGGTAATACTTCTCATGGAATAGATGTTGGAAGTTGTTCCATGATATTTTCAACTCAACAAGGATCTACGTAACTAGAATCCAATAGCACCCATCTACTTCATGGAAAAGGATAGATGTTATTGAAACCACATGACTAGTATATGTCTGGATAATCCTGATTAAATTGATCACCGACTCTATTGAATCAACTATTTTATGGGAATATTTCCTGATTTAGAACCTCAGAGACCTATGGATCTAGGACTCGTAGATTGCGCTAAGCCTATGCTCATCCTCAGACTACTCTACAAGTATGATCTACTTCTCGATAGTTTGGGGGTGTTGCTGCATATCCACCTAGAGGAATAAACTTGGGGTGTAGCCCCTAAATTGAGGTCTCATCACTCATCGGATCATCATCATGATCGGGAATTGGTAACCTGGATGGCAATCGTCATGGAATAATCCTTACAATTTAACCAATACACACCATGGTCATATGAACATATATATAATGTAGAGACGAATCAATAAGGACTTTCAAAAGACTCAATCCTATATGATACATGTACCATTTATCCCTGAAAACAATGTATTGGTATGCCAATTTGATAAGCTGGTAGTCATGGTCTAGGTGAATATATGGGTCAGCTATCGTACTAACATTGGGATCCCCATCCTGAAAGCCACACTCAAGACACGTTTCAACTATTTCCATAAATCCAAACCAAAACCTCATATAAGGACTACTCCAAACAATATCTCAATAAATGAATTGCTTTGATACCAATATGTCATGACCCAACCCAACGGGGATAAATCCGCAACCAACCCAAGCCTGTCTCCACAGGCCATGGGGGTTGAGATAAGTTCCAAAATGATTAACAAATATGGGAGGCCTTTTCTTAATGTACCTGTACACACACATATAACCATATCCATGAAGTAATTCAAAGAAATAATAATAAAATATTCAACATCTAGAGAATAATATATTCATGTAAAACATCTTGGGAGTATAATTGTACGATATCATACAATGAAAAGTAAAAAGAAAAAAATACACACCCAACCAAAAAGATGTTCCATCCTAAAAAATTGTAAAAAGTATATGCTGAGAGAGGCTAACTCTGAATCTACAATCTTCAACCACCATATATGATAAAATATACTAGGTATCCATATGATCCTTTATAATCAGCACTGACCTATCTATAGTCTGTATAAGGCATGAAATGTTTGGGAAAAGCCCATGTAGGGTTGAGTATATACATACCTAATAGGGAACCTCAAAATTTGAAGGGGGAGCTATAAGAGACACAATATGAATAGATAGTTGAACCCAAATAAAGAGAGTAAAAAAATCCAATGACATGGATATATGTGTGGTCATGTATATATATATATATATATATATATTCTCGAAAATAGATACCCAAATGAGAGATAAAGGGGATCTTCTTCTCGTAGCCTATCCCAAGAAAAATTCCAACAATTCCAAAGATCAATCAATGATGCACAAAATCTCACATGTATATACAAAGAAGTAACTGTGTGGAGGGACCACTCCTTGATATTATGCCACATAGTAAAGGGGGCACAATCATCTAGCAAAGGACCCGAACCCTAGCACATTTGGGGGTTTCCACTCAATGTAAGAAGAACTCACACCCTATCTGATAAACGGTAAACCTTGGTAGATAAAGCACCCACTCCCTAATTCCATATGGGGGTACCGCTTAGTTTGATGAGGACCCATGACCTAATTCCATTGTGGTACAACTTATTAAACTATGGACCTTCACCTGAACACCATAGGGGTACTAATCAGTTGATATATTTTATGCCCCCAAATTCTATAGGTGGTTACGACTCAGTGGAAGGAGGACTCGCACCCTAATTCCATAGGGGGTGCCACTCTAATGATCATGCCTGATCAATGTCATTGTCAAGCACAACTTAATTACAAATCACACTCAAAAAACCGTGCATCATATCTCAAAATACACTATGAATACAACCATTATATTCTATGAAAAAAATACTCAGGATAGGTGACTCACAAGAAAAAATATGGGTCCAAATAAATCAGATATGATATGTAGAAGGTTCATCGAAAAGGAAAAAGTGGTATAAAAAATTTATGCTAACCCATATGGAATGTGATTCTGCTCTGCTATATGGTCATGTCCCTTCTTATATAACAATCACTTTTCATGTAGCCCTCAATGGAATGTAAGTGGAATATATGGAATGCATCATCCACATAGTGTCCTACACATGCTCTTGGCCATGTTTGTGTAACCATGCTTGTATATGTGTACCATGGTACATGGTGTGTCCTCCCAGATGGGTTATTTCCCATTTTCTCTACTGTATGGCCTATCAACCGGGGGAGGTCACATGGTGTGTGTCCCAACTACATGGAGTTTGATCCTTATAATTTTTCAAAACCCTAGTGTCACAACCACAGTGTTACTACACAGTGTTTGTTCATCCTGATACATGCCAGGTAGTATATATTTTCATAGAAATATATATTCATTCTATGGATCCAAGATATTCATTTACTTAATTGAATATCACCTATAATTCACCAAAAAATTAATGGTAAGCCTTCATTCATCATTTTTAGCCTTCTGTTGGCCAAAAAATGGATTTCCATCAGTTCGCTTGAACCCCACACAAATTATTCTATGACACCATCATCCATTAAACCCCACCATATTTTTGATACAAGGAGTAATCACCCATATCCAACAAAACATCCCAAACCATCCTCATATTTCTGATCCATTCGTTGATCAGATATGATTTCTTCGTGAATTTGGGGATTCTATCAGGCTCGATCCCTCCCATCAGTGTGGAACAGTTTCCCAGTTTCCCAATGGTAAATAAACCAAAGAAAAAGTGTGGTAAAAGAACAAAAAAAATATGTAACAATAATTTTTCATGAGTTCTTGGCCATAAAATACATATTGGGATGCCCAGGACGATAAATAGTAAATATCAGGGATTAATTCAATTATCAATTTAAACCAGATACATAGGCATATCCAAAGACTAAATTTAATTAATATCAATAGATAGATTCAATAATGATTAATCTATTTTATCAATTATAGAAGAATACACAATTTTAAGAGCCCTGCCTAAATATTGGATCATTCATCAATGATGAATTCTCTCTCCAATAAAGAAGAGATTCATTATGTTCGATGTGCCCTGATTCTCCTGGATCGGGTGTCTCATTGTCATATAATTTTGATCCACTAATGATATGACGAAGATAAATCTTCTCTAAAGTCATGGGGTTGTAAGGCTAACCTCATTGATCCTCTATAATGGTGTACTTATAGGGGATTTCTGTTTATTTCAATTAAAAAATTCATTAAATAAATTATTTAGTTACCCCTTGAATATACCACTAATAGTCGTTTTATCTAAATTCCACGTGATGACCAATTTTAGTTCATTCCCTGGGTAAACCACATGTTTCATATTCAACTATGGTCTCAGATTTTTTATTTTTTATTTAATTTAATATTTATCCCATTTTCATTAAGAAACTTTGTGCACGTGATACAAAATAAATTTAATATTTTTAAACAATTAATTCAAGAAACATCATGAATTAAATTAGCATGATGTCTCAGCGCATGGATTTGAAAATAATCCTAGATATATTGAAAAGTATTAAAAGGAAAAAATAGGGTCTCTATATAACACTCTTCTTGAACTTATTTAGTTTCCTTTGAACTATATTTTCCGTCTACTTATTGTCTGGGGATCTTTCACCCATATTATTTTCTAGATTCTTGGTAATGTTCTTATCAGATTCATTCTTTTAAAAATATCCAAATGAAAACATACCTCACGTGTTTATATTTTTTGGTTCTCTCTATTCATTTGTTTTTTACAAAATATTTTTTGAATTATTCAAGCACGTATCACTCCTCTAATAATGTTTATTGTTTGTTCCATAGGGATCTTAAATACTTTTAAATCTATTATACATACATATGTTATTTCTTTCCATATATGGACATTTTATTGTCTCATTATTTCACCCCTAATTATATTCATTCGTTGATGTTATGAAATTTAACATTTTTTCAAAAAATGAAATTACATTTTTCCAAACCTATTGCAATACTATCAGTAAAAAACAAATATATGTTCAATTATATATAATTCATTCAATTTTAGAATTTATAGAATTGAATGAATATTTTGTTTGGACATTTATTGAAATATTTTAGGATGATTTTTGGGAACTATCTCTTTCACACATTCTTTTATCCACCATTAACATATTGGTAGGATTCTCATTATATCAACTCATCTACCTTTGTAAATATTTTGAATTTAAATATACACAATTCATGAAATAATATTTAGTACAAACATTAGACATTGAGATTGATAGCTCCTTTTATTTTTTTTTCTTTCCAAAGAATTACTTTTAGATAATTCCAAAATCATTTCATGCAAAATTAAGATTTTTATTATAATATTACATCCTAGAATTATTTGGGGAAACAAAATTTATTCCAACTATTTCTTATGAAAACATAACATACAAAATTTTTAAGTTCCTTAGTTTGATCTCATGATCAAGACAAATCATATTGTGAATGTTTTATCTTATATATATTCCAATTTGTTTTCACACTCATTATTCATTATTTTAATTCAATAGTCTTGAATTTTATTACATTATTGAATCAAACAATAATGATCCATAATCCTATTTTATTTGAGCTCATTTTCTTTATTCTATTTATCAATATTATTATTCTTACTTTTTTCAAATTCTTGGAACATATCTTAAAATTACTTTTTGTATTTTTCCTTTAATTTATTATACTAACCCACTCATTATTAGGAATATAGATTATTCCTCAATGATCTACATTAACAACTTTTTTATACCCAAATTTTTTAGAGATCTTTACAAAATTCATAATCCTTTTTATCAAATACCATTATAATATTTGATACTATTCTTAAATTAGAGTGTTAAATTCCATCTAACTTTCTAAAATCCCAAAAATAAAATGGGATATTTTATAGGAAAAATATACATTGATAATTTAAAAACAAAAAATAATATATATTGTGAATCTATAAACATGTGACCAAACCCACTGATGGTTGGTTCATTTTTATGACTGTTTTTACAAGATTGATCGCCTATATATTAATCCCTTGAATGCTTTGGTTATTATAATCTATAAAACTATCCAACATCTTTGTAGTTTATTTAATGAACAATTCTATCATAACCCGACCCACTGAGGCATGTCTGATCAGTGATAACAAACGTTTGACTATCCCAATACCTCCTCCAATAGGCTAGGGGATGGAGATCAGTGTCAATTAGGAATATCACATGCATGGGAGGCCTTATCCTATTGTACATGTAAACATAAAAACACACATCCTTCTACATGAAACAGTGTAGAGATAATAATATATTGGATACCAAATACTTGTGTACATCTATATCCCATAGTCATATTATAGCGGAAGTACTGGGAAGTATAAAGGGAAAAATAAAATCCCACCAAATAATAATGGTTTCCAAACTAATAAGAAGGATGGGGCTACCATCAAATGAAACAATTGATATACACATTAGTTTATCTGGATCACAAAGCTCCTCCTTCTCTCGCTCCTCCTATGACTCCATCAATAGGCATGTAATCTACACAACACATGACATGTGTAGGAAGATCCCATTAAGGGGTGAGTATTACAATACGCAATAACAGTCCCAAAAACACAATATTAAAGGGAGAAACAAAAAATGAAATTGTCCACTCAACCCATATCCAAAGGGTATATAAACCCAAGAGATATAAAATATGAATATTCATTTCCATAGCTTAGATATAAATTACTAATAAGCTCATCACCACATGGTATTTCAATAAAAATATGATATATAACTGAATGGACTCCTAGAATTACCTAAATATACTCATCAATGAATATAAGTCTCACAGAGGTCCCAAACAAAATGTTTTCCATAGGATTATACTCAAGGATCAAAGGTATCGCTCATTATGTAGAACTCACACCACAAGCCTTTCCATCACTAATGAAACTCATCCAAGATATCTCACTTATTGGGTATCACTATGATGATTCCATATCCCAGCCATCCCTGATGGAATTCATCATTGAGAACATGCTCGTCGGGTCTTTCTATGAGGAAAGTCATGATATATCCCATTGAATCATGAGACTCTGATATGGGATCACACCCATATCTCATGTGGGTTACCCAGACCCATAATATAACTTAGAAGATCTCAACACAAAGATGGGGGATCAAACCCATGACTATTGGGGACACCAAAAAACCCAATCTAGAACTCTAGATATCTTGGAACTCAGATAGGGGGTCACACCCAGGACCACTGGGGGATCCTGAAAACCTAATCTATTACATAGAATCATGATAATAGGATAGAGGATAACACCTATGACCACTTGGGGACACCAAAAACCCCATTTGGAATAACCCAATAAGAAGGGGATCATTGTTTGTAATGGTTGGTTACACTGATAAATTAAACTTCACTTAGGAAAGACTATATAATAAAGGATATTATCCTAATATTCTTAGGGGGATAAACAAACACTATCTAAAATAGACCTATATAGGGTATCACAATCCTATGCTCAGGATATAATACCGCACTATACCCTTGAAGGTATAGACCAAGGGAAACCAACTAAGTAGAATTGATATCTTTGTTTCTAATTGAAGCATCCTACTAGAATCACCTCATGTCGCATATCTAATAGAAAAATTGTGGCCACCGTTATATTCTATGGGGAAAAAATCAGGATAGGATAATCATAAGCATCCATCTATGTCTTAAAGATGGTCTTGTGCAAGGGAGATGTATCTGAGGGGAGTATAATGTGATTCCTCATAGGGTACACTACATGTCCCTTGAGGACAAACCCTAGTTGTGTCCCCTCATGGTGCTCGGAAATTAATAATGTACACAATGTATACTTGTGGTTACATGATGTGTAACCCTTCATAATCACCTGGTTGTTTACTCACCCAAACATGTCCTAGATAGACATATATACATACACGGCATGTCACATGGGCATGTAACCTCACCCACGCATGGCCTAGCTAGCCATGTCACCATACACAACATTTTCATTCAGTACATGGAATGTACCTCTTTGTGTAGCCCAACATTTTATCCTTGGTTGTGTTAATGTATAGTAGTATGTGCCCATGTACCATGGCCTATGACGGCATGCCACAACTCATTCCCATGTACCTAGTCGTGTCCTCCAGCATATGTACACCCGAGGCCTTGTCATGTACTTACACACAGTTATGTCACCCTACATAGTATAATTTCCCATGCCCTCGACCACATGGCCTTGTCTCACTGTAACACCCCGAGCTTCCACGATACGCTTCTCATTCAATAATGCAATAGCTTGCATTGTACGCAACTTCGAGTTCTAAAACACCGTGACTAATCAAAGTAGCCGTTATGAATAGTAATAACCACTTTTTAAAATTTTAGAAATTTTATATTTCAAAATGGACTTCATTTTTGTATTCGTAATATCGAAATTAGCCTATGTTGAATTTTTGGTATTTTTCTGAGAACTTCTATTTTTTATGAATAGTGAAAAATACTTAAAAATAACTTTTTTAATCAAAATAATTTATAGTGATAAATTATACTATTTAGTGGTTTTAAAGTATAATTAGAATATATTTTTACCATTTTGTCCAATGGTGGTCATTAGAATTAATTTAACATTGAAATTGTACATAAACAATTGCCAATCTTTTGATATAAATTGTTTCAAAAAAACACGCTATTTGTTGTAACAGCGGGAATTAATTATAAAATTAATTAATGCAACTTATATGTTTGGAATTTTGTAAAATAGACATCATTTTTGAATTTGTAATATCAATTATAGCTTAGGGTGAAATTTTGGCCTTGTTCTGGAAAACATCAATTTTTGATGAATAGTGAAACCACTAAGTGGTAGTTAAATAACTGATTTCTCGTTTAAATGAAATATTACCACTTCTGTGATTTGATTTTCAAAAATCCGACATACATGGTTGTCATTAAGAAGTAAAATGTGGTTCAATGAGATTAAAATAATTTTTTGGTGAATAGTAACTTTTAAGTTCTTAATCGTGATTAGAGGTAATTAGTGTAGTTTAAGGTACAAATAATGTTTTAATAATATGAGATGAGCATGACACTTGTCCTACTCCTATTGGATGAGTCATGGCCGACCAAGACAACCCTTGGGTCAACTTGGGGACCCCATGGGGCCACTTTAGTTGGAAAATGACATTAATATATATTTATTTAATGTTAAAATTAAATTGACACAAACATGAGTTGTTTTACTAAAACAGTTTTTATGTGGGGTTAAACAGATCCAAATATTGACTATAAATATTAATTAGAAATCTAAAAAGATTTCCTACATCATAGTATGTTTTTTATAATTTTTAGACATTAAATAAATTAAATTATTTATGACATCATTATGATGCAGCGATGACCTCATTATTTAACGATTTAAATAAAATGAGAAGATAATGCAAAATCCAAGGCTTACACTTGTCCAAATCCTATTGGATGAGGAGATTTCGAACCCTTATCACCTTAGTCACGAATTATATAAGTGTGGGACCTTTAGAATCCGAAAAGTATTATATAATAATGTAACATTTCAATCTTTCCAAAAGAGCCCCTCCTCTCCTCTTATAAAAGGCCCCCACCTCTACCACCTTATTCACACTTCCAAGCCTTTTGGTTCGGCCAACCTCTGCCCAAATACTCTCCCAACTTCTCTCCCTTCATCCTAGAAGCTTTACTTTAGTCAGAAAGCCATCCTAAGGAGTCCTTTTGATCAAATCAAAAGGAAGAACCCGAAGAAGAGGTAACATTTTCATCACCCTCTTTCAAGTTTCTTTCTTCTTCCACTCCATCTTTGTTTATTATTTCAATTCTAAAATTATAACTCCAGTATCTTCTATATAATGTGATGTTATTATAAATATGGAACAACCATATTCAGTATTCTACCCATCATTTGAGTGACATGTCACCATACGTGCGTACATATGGCTTACCGTCTCCACGTCGTGGTGTAATTGTTATTCAATATATTATTATTTAGATGGGTATAATAATGATATGTAATTCATGTAAATAATAAATATAAAATGATAATGATTCTGTATATATGATATACTATCCAATTATATATTATTTTAATATCAAAATAATGATATTGTCGCTCGTGCGCACGTACGGACTACCATCTCCACGAACGCGATGAGATTCATTCTCCGTCGTATCCATTCAAGTATAATTATCATTTGATGATTTAAAAATACTGTTTAAGGACATGATATCATTATGGATATGAATAAGATACAACCTATCCATGAAAAACACAACTTACATAACAAAACATATAAAAGAAAACGAGTAAGTTAACACCCGAAACAACGATAAATCTAAGATATTGTTAACAAAGCAATGTTAAAAGATCATATATGATATCATATGAATGTATATGATTCTTGTATAATTTAATAACAATTATTTCACCATTATACAGGAGGTTAACCTACCCCAACCAAGGAAAAGTACAAGGTAAGGGTTTACTTCACAACCTCTTCATTATCCAAGGTTGTTTATACATAATTATCTACTGGGACCTCGTTATCATCCACATCCATGTTTCTTAAAAATGTCTTTCAAAACATTTTTACTATTAAATGGAAAATGTGTTAAAGTCATTTACACCCTTATACATTTTTGAAAGGAATATTACCGTCGTTTTCCAAACAATGTACTTTTTGACCTCTTTGACAAATTTAAGGTAAGAATGTTTTTTTTAACTTATACGGCGGGTGCGGCTATTTTCCGCCATTATAACTTCGTCGAAGCTTCCCTAACAAGCTTATAAGAATATCTTCAAAGTAAATGTATTATTTTATAATTATGGGACTTTTAAATGATTTCAAAAAGGAGAGATATTACTCTCAAATAGCTTTGATTTCATCCATGTCAACATCCTTTGATGGGTTTTAAGTTTAATTGAAATTGATTTATGATACAAAACTTCCATTGAACATTTTGTGAAATATTTGACTGTGGATGTGTTATTTTTATACCATCCATAGCTTATGGAGAAATTGTTGACATTTCGTATGCTAGTTTTAATACGAATATTTATGTTATGTTTAAACCTATTCATATGAGGAATGTATTGGACTTAATATGTGACGGGTGGAGCCCGCTATAGCTCCTCGATGCATCAGTAGGTCTCATGAGACAACTAGACATGGAATTGGTCGAGGCCCTTTCCCAATTTGATTTATGGTTTTGGCCGAGGCCTTGACAAAGTGTTTCAGAATGTCTGGAATTATACATTCCCTCATTATGAAAGTGGTTATTGATATTTCATGTGATTATTCGTCTAGTAGAATATCCATGTGAGCAAGTAATGGCATTATTTTATTTTACTTTTTCCATATTATGCTGAAGTTCAAGTTCAATAAGGCTTTTGTTTTAGTTATACATTGCCTTAAATGCTTATGTTTTCTTATAAAAGCTTCCGCAATATTGTTATCCTTACTGAGCATCTGAGCTCACCCCTTTCAATGTTTTAATATTTTCCAGGATGTGAAGAAGTGTATTATGACTCACTTGCAAGAATAGTCAGTGAGGATATGAGTGTGGACTATGAAGACCATGTTATTGTAGTTTGTTTACTTTTTGATGTAATGAAAGACTTATGAATGTATCTAGTGTTTCCAAGGCTACTAAACTAATCGGTCTTTCGAGACTTGATCTTTTGTGATCATGCCAATGTTACAAAGTAATGCACTGACTCTGGGTAGCTGGGGTCGGGGCGTTACAGTTGGTATCAGAGGCAGTTTAGTACTAACCTTGGAAGCTAGATTTAGATAAACTCTGATTAGAGCACATATCCCGAAGATAGACTTTGAGGATTAGTATAGAAGAACTTCTTAGAATTTTGGTATTATAGAGACGTTGTGAGTTTTCCGAGAAATACATCCCTGTCTGGATACGAGCAGGTAGAGGCGGCTCTGGCACAGATGTACCTAGGGGTAAAACCCGAAAACACCGCTTTGAGCTAGACTCGAACGGGAACTGGTGCACGACAACGGGTCTTGCTGCACTCTTGGTTACGACACTCCCGGGGGATATGCCTAGGATAACTCTCATTTTCTTTACAAATCATTATGAAGGGTTTATGAGTATATACTTCCTAAAAGAAAACATTTTTATGATTATGGATTATATCCATAAATAGTTCAATTTATGTTAATTGATTTATGAGTATGGGATTATGTATTTTGATTCATAAACTGATCCAGTTTATGCCATTGTTTAGAAATGGAACCTAGTGGAAGAAATGGAAACCGTATCAATGCACGCACTCCATGTAGAGATTGCCCTCCTGCTCAAGATAATTATAGTGGGGCTGGTGATGCAACTGGTGCCGATCAGCTTCTCACCGTACTGGGACAACTCACGCAGGTTATGAATAACAACCTTACTCGTATGGAGAACCCTGATCCGCAACGTGGAGGATCAATGTTAGAACGCTTCATGAGGAAACAACCACCAACATTTAATGGGGGTACAAATCCGTTAGTAGCTGAGCAATGGATAAACTCCTTAGAGAAAATATTCCATGCCTTGGGGAGTAGCAAAAGGGAGAAGGTTGTCATGGCAGTTTACTGCCTCACTAGAGATTCCGATCAGTGGTGGTCGCTGATTCAAAACACAAAGGAAGATGATGCCGTATCGAATATGGAATGGATGGAGTTCAAAGAGCATTTCTTAGAAAAATACTTTCCTCGTGACCATCGAGCAGATATGGAAAGGCAATTTCTGAGTCTGAGGCAGAAGGAGGATGAGAATGTCGCAAAGTATGAGGCTAACTTTACAAGGTTAGCGAGGCATGATTCCGATTATATGCGTAACCCAAGGAGTAAGATTGGTCGTTTCTTTGATGGTTTAAAACCATTTCTCCGTCGAGCTTTAGTATCACAATCCTTCTCATCATACGAAGATATTGTCTCATGTGCTATCAAGACGGAAAAGGAATTCTCTAAGTCTTATGACAACAAAGTAAAGCAAGAGAAGAAGAGAACGGTGGAACAAGAGACAGATAAAGGGAAAAAGGGAAGAAGGATTTTCCATTATGTGATAATTGTGGGAAGAATCACCCTGGTACGTGTCTAAAAGGAATGGGAGTTTGTTATAAATGTGGAGAAAAGGGTCACCAGGCTCGTGATTGCAAGGGAAAGAAAGAGGCTATCAAAGTTGAATGCTATAATTGTAGAGAAATGGGTCATTATGAAAATGAATGTCCTAAGCGTCAGGGAAACTTATCTCAGAAAAGGCCAAGGGATCAAGGATAATCTTATGTTGTTACTACAGTTGAAGCAGAATAACTAATGTATTGGTGCTTTTGGACTGATGGATTATATTTCGGTTATTAGAATAATGTGATATATATATATAAGGATTGTACTGCAGTACTTGTTGATTTCAGTAAGGTTTTAATATGATTAAGGTAATTATATTTTTAGTATGTGACAATAAGAGAATCTTTACTTTGTTTGGGGAATCTGATAAATTGATTTTGGAATTAAGAGACCTTTTAGAGAAAGTCTGGACAGAGGTATTTTGGATAACTATAATGGTTGGAGTGGATTAAGTTGATCTTTGGATAGTATTGTTTAAGGTTAAAAAATTTATGAAGATTATTTTTGGAATATGATGATACTATAGTTTTAGGAAAAGGACAACCTGCAGGGTGGGGCATAACCCGTCGCGTCGGACAAAGCTGCAGGAATCGAACCCACAATCATAGTGCGACAGGCCTTTATTTCCTACCACTAGCCTACAGGAAGTCCCCAGTTATTACAAAATAATTTTACTAATCTAAATGGTATGTGTTAACATTTGGAACCTTATACAATTAGGATAAGTATAATATTTTTGAGTTCTATTATCTTTTTGAGTGAAAGATGAGTTGAAGGTTGAAACTCTAATTGTCAAGCATAAATATATATATACCTATCTCTTATTCAATGAATAAATTAATTCTTAAACTTTAGTAAAGGGATATTAAAAAAAATGTGTTATCCTAATACCTTATGTCTTGTTGAACTGATGATATTTTAAATCAACATAGATTGAAGGCTTTGAGGCCCTCAATTTGACAGTTGATTGTGATTGATGACCTCAATCACTCCCTACAAATATTTACGTTTTTCCTCCAATTATATGTCTTTAATTGCCACCAATTTTCTCCTAATCGAGATCATAATTGGGTGGTGACTTTTTCATTTCCCTTTCCCTCTTATTAAGGCTAAATTTTATTAATCTTATTTCTGATGTGGGTTTTCCACAAAGGTATTTTCTCTTTTCAACCTTTTATTTTCCAAGAAAAATTTCAAATTGCGAGGACGCAATTTATTGAAGTAGGGGAGAATGTAACACCCCGAGCTTCCACGATACGCTTCTCATTCAATAATGCAATAGCTTGCATTGTACGCAACTTCGAGTTCTAAAACACCACGACTAATCAAAGTAGCCGTTATGAATAGTAATAACCACTTTTTAAAATTTTAGAAATTTTATATTTCAAAATGGACTTCATTTTTTTATTCGTAATATCAAAATTAGCCTATGTTGAATTTTTGGTATTTTTCTGAGAACTTCTATTTTTTATGAATAGTGAAAAATACTTAAAAACAACTTTTTTAATCAAAATAATTTATAGTGATAAATTATACTATTTAGAGGTTTTAAAGTATAATTAGAATATATTTTTACCATTTTGTCCAATGGTGGTCATTATAATTAATTTAACATTGAAATTGGACATAAACAATTGCCAATCTTTTGATATAAATTGTTTCTAAAAAACACGCTATTTGTTGTAACAGCGGAAATTAATTATAAAATTAATTAATGCAACTTATATGTTTGGAATTTTGTAAAATAGACATCATTTTTGAATTTGGAATATCAATTATAGCTTAGGGTGAAATTTTGGCCTTGTTCTGGAAAACATCAATTTTTGATGAATAGTGAATCCACTAAGTGGTAGTTAAATAACTGATTTCTCGTTTAAATGAAATATTACCACTTATTTGATTTGATTTTCAAAAATCAGACATACATGGTTGTCATTAAGAAGTAAAATGTGGTTCAATGAGATTAAAATATTTTTTTGGTGAATAGTAACTTTTAAGTTCTTAATCGTGATTAGAGGTAATTAGTGTAGTTTAAGGTAAAAATAATGTTTTAATAATATGAGTTGAGCATGAAACTTGTCCTACTCCTATTGGATGAGTCATGGCCGACCAAGATAACCCTTTGGTCAACTTGGGGACCCCATGGGGCTACGTTAGTTGGAAAATGACATTAATATATATTTATTTAATGTTAAAATTAAATTGACACAAACATGAGTTGTTTTACTAAAACAGTTTTTAAGTGGGGTTACACAGATCCAAATATTGACTATAAATATTCATTAGAAAGCTAAAAATATTTCCTACATCATAGTATTTTTTTTATAATTTTTAGACATTAAATATATTAAATTATTTATGACATCATTATGATGCAGCGATGACCTCATTATTTAACGATTTAAATAAAATGAGAAGATAATGCAAAATCCAAGGCTTACACTTGTCCAAAGCATATTGGATGAGGAGATTTAGAACCTTTATCACCTTATACACGAATTATATAAGTGTGGGACCTTTAGAATCCGAAAAGTATTGTATAATAATGTAACATTTCAATCTTTCCAAAAGAGCCCCTCCTCTCCTCTTATATAAGGCCCCCACCTCTACCACCTTATTCATACTTCCAAGCCTTTTGGTTCGGCCAACCTCTGCCCAAATACTCTCCCAACTTCTCTCCCTTCATCCTAGAAGCTTTACTTTAGTCAGAAAGCCATCCTAAGGAGTCCTTTTGATCAAATCAAAAGGAAGAACCCGAAGAAGAGGTAACATTTTCATCACCCTCTTTCAAGTTTCTTTCTTCTTCCACTCCCTCTTTGTTTATTATTTCAATTATAAAATTATAAATACAGTATCTTCTATATACTGTGATGTTATTATAAATATGTAACAACCATATTCAGTATTCTACCCATCATTTGAGTGACATGTCACCATACGTGCGTACGTACGGCTTACCGTCTCCACGTCGTGGTGTAATTGTTATTCAATATATTATTATTTAGATGGGTATAATAATGATATGTAATTCATGTAAATAATAAATATAACATGATAATGATTCTGTATATATGATATACTATCCAATTATATATTATTTTAATATCAAAATAATGATATTGTCGCTCGTGCGTACGTACGGACTACCGTCTCCACGAACGCGATGAGATTCATTCTCCGTCGTATCCATTCAAGTATAATTATCATTTGATGATTTAAAAATAATGTTTAAGTACATGATATCATTCTGGATATGAATAAGATACAACCTATCCATGAAAAACACAACTTACGTAACAAAACATATAAAAGAAAACGAGTAAGTTAACACCCGAAAAAACGATAAATCTAAGATATTGTTAACAAAGCAATGTTAAAAGATCATATATGATATCATATGAATGTATATGATTCTTGTATAATTTAATAACAATTATTTCACCATTATACAAGAGGTTAACCTACCCCAACCAAGGAAAAGTACAAGTTAAGGGTTTACTTCACAACCTCTTCATTATCCAAGGTTGTTTATACATAATTATCTACTGGGACCTCGTTATCATCCACATCCATGTTTCTTAAAAATGTCTTTCAAAACATTTTTACTATTAAATGGAAAATGTGTTAAAGTAATTTACACCCTTATACATTTTTGAAAGGAATCTTACCGTCGTTTTCCAAACAATGTACTTTTTGATCTCTTTGACAAATTTAAGGTAAGAATGTTTTTTTTAACTTATACGGCGGGTGCGGCTATTTTCCGCCATTATAACTTCGTCGAAGCTTCCCTAACAAGCTTATAAGAATATCTTCAAAGTAAATGTATTATTTTATAATTATGGGAATTTTAAATGATTTCAAAAAGGAGAGATATTACTCTCAAATAGCTTTGATTTCATCCATGTCAACATCCTTTGATGGGTTTTAAGTTTAATTGAAATTGATTTATGATACAAAACTTCCATTGAACATTTTGTGAAATATTTGACTGTGGATGTGTTATTTTCATACCATCCATAGCTTATGGAGAAATTGTTGACATTTCGTATGCTAGTTTTAATACGAATATTTATGTTATGTTTAAACCTATTCATATGAGGAATGTATTGGACTTAATATGTGACGGGTGGAGCCCCCTATAGCTCCTCGATGCATCGGTAGGTCTCATTAGACAACTAGACGTGGAATTGGCTGAGGCCCTTTCCCAATTTGATTTATGGTTTTGGCCGAGGCCTTAATCATTTTAGACGTCTTGGCCGAGGCCTTGACAAAGTGTTTCAGAATGTCTGGCATTATACATTCCCTCATTATGAAAGTGGTTATTGATATTTCATGTGATTATTCGTCTAGTAGAATATCCATGTGATCAAGTAATGGCATTATTTTATTTTACTTTTTCCATATTATGCTGAAGTTCAAGTTCAATAAGGCTTTGGTTTTAGTTATACATTGCCTTAAATGCTTATGTTTTCTTATAAAAGCTTCCACAATATTGTTATCCTTACTGAGCATCTGAGCTCACCCCTTTCAATGTTTTAATATTTTCCAGGATGTGAAGAAGTGTATTATGACTGACTTGCAAGAATAGTCAGTGAGGATATGAGTGTGGACTATGAAGACCATGTTATTGTAGTTTGTTTACTTTTTGATGTAATGAAAGACTTATGAATGTATCTAGTGTTTCCAAGGCTACTAAACTAATCGGTCTTTTGAGACTTGATCTTTTGTGATCATGCCAATGTTACGAAGTAATGCACTGACTCTGGGTAGCTGGGGTCGGGGCGTTACACTCACTGCTTGGAATATACCCCTGGTACATTGCATGTAGTTCCTAGACCTCAACTTCCTAGAATTAGAAGAACTCTTAGTGTGTTCTCCTACACTACACGTCATGTTATCATGATTTTTGAACATGAAACCCTTGTGATCCCCCCAAAAACCTCAAATTTTCACCAATTACAAATACATCACCCCTAGGGAACTCTAGTAGTTGTAATAGGAATATAAAAAATTAAAACAATACGTATATGAGGATATGTTCATACATATAAAAAATATGTATACATTATGGGGAAACATAGATGCTTTAAGTCTAATGCCACACCGGGAAAATGGTACACCTCTATCTGATTTTGATCATCATCAAGGATGAAGTATGGAAATGCCTCATATCTCCCTTTGTTTAGTCATTTCCCTTAGATGGAAATCCTCCTATCTCTATACTTATTTTGGAAACCAAAGAGTGTATTAGTGTTATGAATTAAATTTCATTTAATTTGATAAACACCTGTCATTTCACACCCTGCCAACGGTTGCCTCCAATCGGGCATCAGATGTTAATGAAATTTATATCATGCCTAGGGTAAACCACACATTCTAGAAACAAAAATAGACTCAGATTTATGATCTAAGAGATAATTTGGTATTTTAACCATATTTTATATAAATTACACATGTGTTTTATAATATAGTCAATATTTTTACTATCACCGTAATGAGGCTCTCCAGTCCCCAGAATCCCCCACTAACTCAGTTCCTAGCATTGTAAATATTCCTAGTAATATTCCATTGTCTTACATAGTAATAACAGAGTAATTAAAATTTATTCTCATTACATGATATATCTATCTAATTCTTTATTTTTACATTTAGAAACTAAAACATCATCCTCTTTTCATGAGATTTATTCCTTCATTATCATCCTCTCATATTTTTTTCCTATTGTTCATCATTATTTTGTTAGTTCTATTGTTTTTATTAGAAATTTATATATATTATCCAAAACAAAACATCATTTTAAATTCAAAAAGAGAGACTTTAATATTAAAAAACAACAAACATTTAGAATCTAGTCAAATATTTCTCCAACTTTGATACTAATTGTAGGATCTTTTTGCGATATTCTCAACACTAAGGGGTGAATCTCTGTAGGGTTTTTTTTTTAAATTACCTTTTATCCCATTATATTACATCTACACTGTTAAGTTATTATATTTTTAATTTTCTCATGCTAGCTTCATTCTTTCTGTATATACAAATGCACAAACCCAAAATGGGGATAAAATATATACAAGGTTTTGTTCTCAAAAAAAGAAGGATAATACTCAATGTGATTCAGTTTCATAGAGACCACATGACTCGGTACTATAAAACTATTATTATAATTTTTATGGATTATCATTTTAGATGGATTACACATCTCGTAATAGTGTATGGTGCATCTTATACTTTACAATGATTTGAAATTTGGTATATGAATAATGTATATATCACCAATATAAACTTATTGTGGACTTGTTCAAGTAGTACTTTGTCCCTCTTCTTTTTATTATTCTACTTTAAAATAAGTGATAATATATCATTTCTTCTTCTTATTTTACTTTCACTATGTAAATCCACTCGACATCTTGTTTTTATAGTTGTGAAAAAAAACATTATATTATTATTCATAATATAAAACATTATGGATACTTAAATCACTTAAAATTTTTATTCCCTTTCACAAAATGTAATACACTTATTATATTTGTTTGTGTGAAACATTATAAACCATCTTCTCACTTATTCAAACAAAAACAAATATGATACATGCTTCTACAACTTCTTATTATTTTTCATTTCATAATAACAACAAAAAATATCTCTTTATTTTTCTTTGGTACTATGAATTGATGTGACAAAAGAGTCAAGAATTATTTTATTTCATTTTCTTTAAATGTATGTAGCAGTATCAATGTTGAACCCTCACTCCCGTTTTCTCTTATTCTTTACCATTTACTTCTTTATATAATCATGAATATTATTTCTATAATATAGTTCTGGAAATCCCATAATATTTTCACTCAAACATTCACTTTATAAAATCTTAGAATCTATGGGCTTTCAACACCACATTTATTACATTTGAAAAATCATAAAACCTCAATATTTAAATACATAATGAATATCTCTATAATTCATAACATTTTATTCTTCATAATCCTAAAAACATATTTATAAAGTTTCATCCACACATGCATGGGACTAGGTATATTTTTTTCATGGTTTATCTATATATAATGACTTGAATCACTTTATAGATCCTCTTCTTATTTCATCACCTCAGTAGTATCTTGAATCAAGACTCAAACCAAGGAATCATGTTATTTTTTATTTCAAAAATAAAATATCATAATAATATCTCATTATCTGTGTTTCAAACAATATTATCAGATTTAATGACACATAAGTTCTATCCAAATGAATCATAAATAATATAGAATGACATATATTCTATAATCAACCAAATAACTAACTCATAGACTCGTATAAAGGTCAAGGTTCCACATATATAGGACTTAATGACTCAAAAACACATTACCTCATGTGATGAATCCTTTTTTCCTCGCCACTCTCAATCTATTGGGATTATTCTATGGGAAAATCCAATTTCCACATAGATCAATTATTTTCATCAGTCATTATAAACATATTTATGCCTTCTTATTCTCAAAATTGATCTTTTACAAGAAACACATAACTCAATGATATATAGATTCTAAGAGAAATATCTCATGTATGCATTTAGTTTGTGAAACACCACTATGTATTCATCAAATTTTCAATAAATATAGAAACATACAAATTTTCATTATCATTGTAAACTCCTACATATAACCTAGAATCATAAAATGTAGTTATTATATCCTCCAATGCCAAATATGTCATGAGAGACACTAGAATCGCATGAATCAAATATTTTGGGTAAGGATATGACATCATATCAAGCTAGTATCATGTGTATTTAAAGTGATAAATAGTGTGAACTAAACAGAAGCCTTGTATTGAAATTATATGTTATAGTGTCGCTAGTTTATTACATAATGTGTTCCATCATCAATTCAAATAAATCCATTATCTCTTATTTACCAAGAGGACCATCATTCCACTATACACCATTCAATATTATTTTTTGTGCCAACATGTGAAATATCAACACATTAGTCAACATCTCCTCTTGACTAGCTCTCACCTTTGAGCTCAATCAACTATATCTCTAATGGTCAGGATGCTTGGTTGTTTATCTGGATTTGAGTTGGAAAATTTTTTATATTCCCTTCATTATAAACTTCTATTTCTAATCTCAAAGTCTAAGAAGTATAATAGCCTTCCATTCATAATAGGATTTAATTTCAATCTTTTATTCTTCAATTTCATTTAATTGTTTTTATAATAATATAGTATTTAAGCTTGTAAAAATAATTTTGGGACTTCAAAAATACCCTCATAAAATAGATATAAAATTTATCATTATAATTTATCTAGCTAAAACAAATACATCATAAATATTTTTCCTCCAATGTGAATGAATCTCTATAAAACCAAATAGAATAATATACCTTTATAATTTTAGTAAGGAATAGAAAGTCTAAAACCAATTCCATGATGTGTCTTCCAATTTATTCACATATTAGGAAATAGAATATTACATGGTAAAACTATTCTTCTCATAATTATTGGGTTCTACTTCTACCTTCCATGAAAATATCATTCATTATAACTCTTATTTATTACAAATTGACATCAATATTTTTAAAAATTACATAATCAAACCAACATCCGTGTTCATTAAAAAAATGAAACACAAGAAATATGGGCTAAAACATCACCCACTTTTTATTTATCATAAATACCTACTAAAAATAATATTTCAATATTTGTTATTTATTTGAAAAATATTCATGAACCATCTATAATTATCTCCCCATTTCGCATTACCTACTCATTTTTAATTTCCTAGTCACCCTTTTATTGAAAATACATAAAATGTGTATATGGGAGGATGATATAATTTTATAAATAATCAATTTTCCAATAACCCTTCTACTATAAGTCTATGAGAACTATGTTTGATGTAAAAAAAATAGGGCTTCATTTAAAAATAAAATATTTACATTATAAAAAAAAGAATATTATAATAAATAATATGAGACTACACTAATTATAACTTTAGTTTTTTTTAAACACTTTTCAATATTAGACAATTGGTTGATGCAACATGTAATAAAAATTTTCAAAGAATTTTTTAACTTGATTTCTTACACTCACTTGAACACATAAATGAAAAAAATTCAAACCTAAATTTTGGGTTCTGAACTCCAAAAAACATCCAAATCACTTCAACCAAGCATAATTTTTAATATCCTTAACAAAAACCATTTCTCCACCTTAATTTAATAATTATTTATTATATTCTAAGGATGAGCGAGTATAAAACCATGTCTTTTAAATGGAACCCTTCTTAATTGTATTTTGGAATAAAAAAACATTTGAATGATATTCTATATTCTATAATCTTCTCAAAACCTTATTAATCCACCCCCTTAAGAAGACACTCCAAATAATCATCATTATGGTGGATATCTTCATTTTATAGGCTTATAGATATCCATATTGAGAGTTAAATAAATGTAACATTTCATATTATTTTTCATATTTTATATATATTGTATATTATTTAGTTATTCCCATGAGAACTAGATTCACTTATAATTAACTACATGGTAATTACATGAATAAAACAGAATAAGAAATGGAATAATGTGGGACTCTTTATTCTTTAATATGAACCACAATTTTGAGAATTCTTTCTCAACCTGTTTTCTAATTTTTATTTATCCATGAAAGCTTCCTTAATGGTTACACATTTCAATTTAAAATATATTTATTTACTCTCAATAATTATGGAATTATTCACTGTTTAAACTTATTCTTATGATAAATTCCCATTTTCATGATCCATCAAGGAACATGCATCACTTGTTCTGATTTTCACCATTTATTGGAATTTTTCTATTGTTGAAAACATTGTTAGGATTTTTTTAAAAAGTTTATCCATCCACATTTAACATTTAACACACCATTTTTGAAATTGTTGGGTTATCAATTTTTGATAAACACTCATTAAATACATCTTTTTTATAAAGAAAATATTATTTCCCATTGACACTTTCTTCAACTTGTGCTACCTATATCATTCTTACAGTTTCAAAATCCACTGGCCAATTGATCATAAACTCTTTTGGTATATAGGTATCCTTTATATAATTTTAACTTGGATTCTTTATAGTGTTATTCATTATAGGAGTCTCTCTATCTTTTAATTATCCTAATTTCTCGTTATTCTCTTACTTTATTCCACTAACAAATATATCACTGGAATGTTTACATGAGCCTATATTGTTTCCATTTTTTCAAAATTAAATTTATCTTTCCCTTTTTTATGTAGCAATCCCACAGAACTTATCCAATATTTTTTGAGATATATTTTTCTTCCATATATTTTCTAAGAATTTTTCATAAGCCATATTCGCTGTCTTGTTGGGAATATTGTTTCTTGATTAATTATCTTGAAATCTTTCCAAGGAAAATTTACCTCTTATCTAAAACTAAAATGGTGATCACTTTTCATTTTTTTATGGCATGTGATATATAGAATTAGTCAAGCATGTTTCACTCTTGTAACCATGTGGATTGAAAATTCCAAAGTGATCATCAGGACTTTAAAATCTATTAGAGACTTCTATGTTATTTCTTTATATATTTGAACATTGCATCATCTCAAGATTTTTACTGTAACATTAGGCTTCCTTTTATTTTTTAAAATTCATAGTTTGTACCAATAATCCAATACACTATACAAAAATACCAATAGTAATCAATAAACCTTGGTTATCTTCAACTAAATTTATTCTATTTCAGATTTCTATAATTGAAATCAAGTTTTATTTATCCATTTTCCTAAAATGGGTAGAATTATTTTTGGTAACTAGATTTTTTAAAGGTTATTATATCCAACATTGACATGGTGGTAGGAATATCATCATTTTTTATAGTGATCCAAACTTTTTATATATAGACTACATATTTTTGGTGGAAAAATACTTTACATTTCAATATGATCTATGCCATAACTGAAAAGTCTTAGTGTGTTTGGAAACACATATACACAAAATACTATTACATAAATTATATACATAATTTCCCATTTAGATATTTACAATTATCACCCTTATTAGACATAACATACATAAAACCTTTCTTCATAACCTGGTGAAGGGAATCAAAAGAAAGGGTGAGCTCGTATACTAAGTGAAGGTAAACAAAAATATATATTAATCAAGGATCATAATTGATCATAGAAAAAACATTTGGTTATGTGTGACATTAGATAAACATTTGAAAATCATACCCATCAATTCGTATATCATAATCATGAACCATGTCATAAATGTTCATCAATTGAAATACATAAGAAATAATAGATCATAATCATTAATTATCAATCATGAGACATAAAAACTTATCTTAAACATGAGATATAAGTTTTTTTTGTAATACACACAAGAATATAAAATAATTTACCTATTTAAGACTAACTTCCAAGGCTATCATATTGGATTTGGTTCACTCTGCATTCCATAATTTCCTTAATTGACATTTACAACCAAGATTATCTTATTAGAAAGTGTCCCTAACTAAATTTAGTTCACTCACCATTATAATCCTTATTATCTCATTAGATATTCACATTTACCCAATTCATTGAAGACTTATAATGGACTAACATGCCCTTGGTTTATAACAAAACCACCCATCTATGCTTTATAGTGGAATCACAAATCTCATTATGGAAACCAAATATATGTGTTCTATATGATCATAAAAGATTCATCATATCATAACCCATGGAAAGGATATGGGTTCCATAAAAATTTCATAATCATAATAATAAACAATTAAAAAATATTGTAACATATGATGGTATCTCCAGTAAATCATAGGCAACATCAAAAGATGTTGATATAGATAAAACTTCCTTTAAAATAATTATATAATATTTCATGAAAAAAAATAACTTTCCATTTTTAAATCACATACCTAACATATAAAATATCATAAAATATTAAGGAATTTTTTTTGAAAAGAACTGGATAAAATTATAACAGAATATTTAAAAAATAGTATTCATAATATTGGGGAATATCTTTCATGTAGTGCAGGTTAAAATAAAAATTTCTTTAAAATTTTCAGTAAGAAAGTAAAGTGTATCTTATTTATAAAATGATAAGAAGTTATATTTTAAATAGTGGTAATAAAATTAAAATATAGTAAAAATGAATTTAAAATATCTTTATAGAATATTAAAAACATTTTTTAAAACAATTTAAATAAAATATTCCCAACCAAAGGGAGATAAAAAATTGGTTTTCTATAAAAATATTTTTTCAATCTCTTGAGTATTTAAAGAGGGAAAAAGAATTAAAAATTTTAATATTCATAAATAACTATAAGATAAGAAAAATTATAACATTTTAGATAGATAAATTCTATAATTTTCTCAACGTAGAATCCAATCATATAAAACACATGTAAAAATGAGACTATAACATAAAACCCTTACAGTTTGAGAAATCATTAATTAATTGGATGATTGTAGATAATATAGATGAAAAATTAAATGAATTAAATTATTTTATATGAAAAAAATATATTATTGGGAATTATATACATCATATATGTAAAATATTGGTGCTTTACATTAAAACATGTATTACAAAATGAGATGAAAACCCCTTACCGCTTGGGAAAATATTGAATCATAAACCCTATAAAATAAATATTCAAATAAAAAATTAAATAAATTAACATAGAACTATTAATAATAAATCATGTCAAATTTTCAGTATATACACCATATGAAATACTAAAGTGAGGAATATGGAATATGTCTCATGAAAATAAAAGTTAGATGAGAAACCCTTACCACAACTTCATCTTACTTCATAAGTCTTATAAAATATTATTTAATAGATTAAACTTTTATTATACATATATAAAATTACTATAATAAAATTTATAATACCATTAATTTTTTACTTATGACATATTATCACTCTTTTGTTAATAGTATTTTATTTTCATCATCATTTTGGGTGTAAACTGCTTCATTTTTTATGTGTGTTTTGGTTCAGCAGTTATGGTACTTGAAATTTGACCATGGTATATTTATATACATAATTTATATCATGATATAAATATCATATATTTTCAAAATATACATAATTATAACCATTCATACAAAATGGTGTAAAAATGAATTACATCACTATATAGAGATGGTAGTACGTACATACGCAAGAGTGATAATTTCATATCAAATTTAATTAAGAAGATGTGGTAAATGGTTTATCCATAACTATAATAATGTATAAGTGTACTTATAATACTATATTAATCATATTTTGATGTATTTAATATTTATATGATGTAGAATAATAAATAAAATTGAAATAACTTGGTTAAGTTCTATACCTCTTCTTTCAAAGACCTCATTTATCTTACACCATAAGACTTAAAGGATTGATATTAGAAGAATAATATAAGATATATTATATAAGTATGGAATATATAAATTATTTTTAGAAGGTATTGGATGACCTATAAGGCTCAAATTGTTTGAATTTGGGAGGTGGATAGGTTCCCTTTTATAAGTGAGGGGCGGGACACACATGAAATTTACTAAAGTATTTCAATTATATAAGGTCACCTTCATTGTAATGCGGCTCTAAATTGATAGGGTTGTAACATAAGATAATATAAGGTTGAAATATCTTCAAAAAAAAATAATTTGACATGTGTGGGTGGAAATATTACCATTATCTCTTGGTTTACCCCATGTAAACTTGTTTTAACCTTAACCATGGTTGCAAAATTTTACTATTTTTACTATTAACTGTGAAAAAAAATTAAGATAAACCTATTAAAATAAATTAATTATTATAATTAAAAAAAATTAATCCATTTTAGCCAATTTAGTTTCTATAACTATCAAATTTTAATTTTCAATAAGCATGCAACCTGTAACATAACCCCATTTTAGAAGAAAGAATCTTTAAACATAAAACAAAATTTACTTAAAGCCATTTCCTTATAAGAACAATAAAATTAATGTTAAAATATATTATTAAATATAATATATATAATGAAAAACATTAATAAATAGAGATTAATTTAATTTATTATGATCAGAATCAAATTTAATGCACAAAAATAGATTTTTGAAAAACATTTTTTATCTCTAAAATGAACGCATGCCAAAATCAATTATAACATTTCAACATTACAATCACAAATATACATACTCTATAATATATATCTTTTTTTATTTCACTGTAATACTCTTTAAGATCTCTATACATTTTTTTACTTCCATGATGAATAGAGAATGATGATATATGAGCTTCTTCCAAAATTTACTTCTTTAGATCTAGTATTGATAGGACGCATAATAAGTTTGTGAAACTTATAATTCCATCACAATCAAGGATATACTTTAGAACATTTATCACTTTATTTTATAGCTCCAAATCCTATTTGTGTTCCCCTTTAATCTTTACTTGGATATTTGGTTGAACTCTCATTTGATCAAGATAAGATTTCTTCCCTTACTAGAATATTTCGAGGTTCACGCTTTAAAAATACAAAAAAAATGGATCCATTGAAACTTTATCATAAATAATATATCATTATCCACTCAAATCATAGTATCATCTACCATGTTCTCTTTCCCAAAGCGGTAATGTATTGTGTATTCATAATCATTATTAAACAACAACCATATTCTTTTTTGTGTATTAAACTATTTTTCTATGAATATATAATTTAATCCTTTATGATTATTAAATATGTCATACCTTTATCCATAAAAATAATTCTTCTAGATATTTAATGCAATGATTACTACTCTTAACTCTTAATCATGAGACATTCAATTTTTCTCATGAATCCTAAATTGGTGAGAGTCATACATTATCACCATATCATTCATAATGAGAACACAACTCAGACCTTTATTTTATGCATCATTGTAAATCGAAAACTCTTCTCTACTATATTATAGTGTGAGAACCGGTTCACATGAAAAAATTATCTTCATTTAATTAAAAGTTTCTTCACAGTCATCAGTCTAAAGGAACATAACTCTACTATGATTTAACATGGTGATTAGATTTGATAGTTTTGATAAATCCTTCAAAAAGTGTCGAAAATATCCAACCGATCTATTAAAACAAGGATATTTGTCACTTTCTTGGTTTGGGATAATGTTGAATAACTTAAATATTTAATGGATCCATCTATATATACTTGTTTGAGATTATACAACCCAAAAAATGAACCTTTTAGTTTCCAAAATTCACAATTAGTAACTTTTTTGTATAACTTCTCCTTATTTATGGTCTTCAATACAATACTTAACTGATATTTATAATCTACTATTCTATTGGAATATATAATAATGGAATCTATAAAGACTAACACAAATAGATTAAGGTAATCTCTGAAGTTTATATTTATTAAATCCTTTAAGATAGCAGTGGAATTAATTAGACCAAATGGAATATTTATAAATTAATAGTGTTCAAACATCAAATGGAAATATTTATTGGGTATGTCTTCACATTTAACAATCAGCTGATAAAATATAGATCAAATATCAATCATGTAAAAATATTTTACTCCTCATAATTGATCAAATAAATCATCACCATGCAGAGGGAGATAATTATTCTTAATCATGATCTTATTATGTTCTTGTTAATCGATGTAGAGTCACATTGATTTATATTTGTTCTTAATAAAAAGGAAAGGAGAACCCCATATATAATCCCTTAGACTAATAAATACCTTATCAAAATTCTCTTATAGTTTCTTCATCAATTATTATAACTAAATAAGGGCCATATTATTAGGATTTGTTGAAATAGGTGCAACAGTAAGTATGATTTCTAATGAAAATTGGGCTTTATAATTTGAATGAATACTAGGTTACTCTCTCAGAGAGACATAAACAAACACTCATATAATAGTCATATCATCAATGTTGAGTTTATCCCCTACTATATGATATATATACACCTTTTAAATAGGAATCATGACCCTTGAAAAAAATGTAATTTTAATTAAATGTTTATATTTATTATTTTTATGATATAAAATCATAGGTTGGTTCATAATATCAAATGTGGATTCCCTTATTCAAAAACTAATATAGTATTCATATAGTTAAAGTCATTCCATTCCAAAAATAACATTGACTTCAACTTGAGAAGGAATAACATGATTTATAGGGATCAAATTTCCACAAACATATATTAGGGAAGATTAATATACTTATGATATGATCATATTACCATTATGAGTTTTCAATAATAATTAAACATATAATTATTTAGGAAATTAATAAGCATTACTTAATAATTTTTAGGATATATAGGAATTCATGTGACTATAATCCAATACTTTACTTCAATATTTGGGCATTCATATCACTATCTAATCATAATTATTCTATCTTAAATACATAATTAATACCAAAATGGTTATCATGACCATGAATCATCATTATTCACATTGATTATTCATGAAAAATCATTCGTAGTATATCAACATCTTGACATAAAATTTTTAATCTATGACTCCTTAATTTTAACTTGGGCCATCCATGGCCATTATCAGTTAAAATACTTCATAATGGATATTAAATAAAATGGAAATTAAACTAATCATATACCTATATTGTGTCAAAGTAGTTGTGCAGTAAGGTCTCATTCACCATGCACTGGAATTGTAATGTTCTGTGTTTTGAACCAGATGAAAAGCATAGGAATTAAAAAAATAGTTAACTAGGCAAGTCGGTTTTAAAATCGAGTTTCAGAACTTTTTATTTCCAATAGTTGACACTAAAATGTGTATTTCAAATAAATTTTTATAAATTAATTAGATTAAAATTAAAATGGAATCTAATTAAATGAAGGGTAAAAGCAATATTAAGACTTTAGAATATTGTATATAATATTTTCAAAGTTAAATAATGACTCACCACGAGGTTCTGAGACCCGTATACTCTCAGCATTGATAGAATAAAAATATTAAATTTATTTTATTCATACGTGTATTTGTTTCTTTTCAAAAATATAAAATAACTCTCAAACGGTGTGTCGTATGAGAAATCTGACACTACTATTTGGTCCAAAAAGTCAATTTTACCCTAGGAAGGGTATAACCTTGATTCGCTTCGATTGTTTGGAAACCTCACACATGATAATTCTATATTTATATTTAGTAATTTATTTATTTTGTTTTGTACATAATAAATATTTATTTTCTCACAAACGGTGCATCGAATGAAAAATCTGAGACCACTGATAGTTCTGGTATGTATGGTTCACGCTAGGTAGAGTATAACCTTTGAAAGTAGTGGATGTTTGGTCATATCGCACTTGAAGATAATTTAATTGGATTAAATAATTGTGTCAGCCATTAGAAATAATAATAATAATTTTTATTAATATTATTATTTGTGTTGATGTCAAAAAATTGAAATTCACTACCACAATTAATAAATTGTACCATGGTGTAAATAATAACTGGGCAATGTAATAAATGTTATATTATCAATTGTTCCAACTAAATAAAAATATGCAATCAATATTAATTTAATAACCAATATTTTTTTAATGGTTATTTTTTTAAAATATTAATGGTTTCATTGATGGGTTGAATTAAATAATGATTATTTTAATTGATGTTAATATTATTATATTTGGACAAAAACATGGAGATATATGTATATGATGTTTATATATATATATATTGGATTAAATATATATATATATATATATATATAGTTATGTATATACATGTGTGGGTGAATATATATGAAGATATTGATGTGTAAATATATATACATAACATGTGTATATATGTATGGGTGAATATTTATTTTTGGTTTATATAAAATATTATTAATTACCCACATAATTGCATGTAACGTTTCAACTTAAATGAAAGTGCAGGTCATTAAGTTTTTAGTCCAAATCTTTTAAGAGACCTAGGGTGCGCGCCTCCGCACCCAGTTGTGGGTCCTGGATAGCTATTAAAATTAATTAAATGATTGCTCAGGCTTTATGTAAAATATTATGCCACGCCATAGCGCAACATTTGGGTTAAAAGTAATTAAAAGGGATTAAATTAAATTAATGGAATTTAAAGAGGGATAAAAATAAATAATAAAATAGATACGGTTAGAGAGAAGATTAAAAATAATTAAATTGAGTTAAACCCATTTTAATTATTTATTTCATTCTTCCACCATTTTGTTTTTATTATTTTCCTTTATCTCCTTTTTATTTATTTTTTAATTTTTATTTTATTTCCTTTCCTATTTATTTCGTTTCTCCTCTCTTCCTCTCCTCCCTCTCATGTGCATGGCGCACCCCCTCTTTCTATGTGGTGTGCACCACCTTCTCCTACTTTCAGAAGATCATCGTGCCTCCGTTCATCATCCATTTTCTTCATCATTATGTGCACTTTGAACCTCTTGGTAAGGCATATTCCACGCACCAAGAATCATTTGATCTCATTCTAAATCCTTTGTGTAGTTCACTACGGAAGGATTTTACCATATTTTGGGGTTTTCTAAAACCATCTATTTTCTTCAATTTTAGGTCAAATCAAAGCCTTTTGTGGATCATAAGATCATCTATGACCATAAGGTAGGGTGTCTACTCTATTTCCATCCATTTCATTGTGATTTATAAAAATGCATCGTTGTGTTGTTAGTCGGTGCCTACCGGCTTTGTAAAAATTCACCCAAATTCTTTAATTTATTTGTTTCGCCTAGTTATTGTAGCCTTTTTGTCAGAAATTAATTAGATTAATTTGTTTCAATGTGGTTAGACATCCCTTTTGGTGTGCTGACATTGTCGATATAAATTCTGTTAGCCCGAGTGTTTAATTCATTTAACTGCATGTGATACGCAACATATTTTTGTTCTGTTTAATTTAAATAATTATTTTAGAATAATTATGAACCTTGAATTGTTAGATCTTTGGTAGTTGTTTGTGCTAAATTATTTATTTATTTAAATGTGCATTCCCGGGCATTTAATTTAATTAACTGCATGTGTTGCGCAGCCTATTTTTATTGTGTTGAATTTAAATTAATAATTTAGATTAATTATGAATCATGAATTGTTGGATTCTTGGTAGTTGGTTGTGCTGAATTATTTATTTATTTAAGAGTTCATTTATCTATTTATGTTTATGCAGTATGTTTCCTTGTTAATATTGATATGTTGTAATATTTAATTTGTACCTTGTGATTCATGGGTGTATCTGTTTAGTTTTCAAGAAGCAACTTCATATGGTTTTTACATCATATCTACTGTTGTGAAAGATTTAGTTAAATTTAGGGTGGTGAAAGAAGGTGGGTCCCATATTAAGGGCCATGCTTAGACCCTTTGTTTCTTATGGTTACCACTACGCATTAGGGGCAGTGTTGCTGGCTTTCCCACACCGAGACTTCCTCAGGCTTTCTAATACTTATAAGTGACCCCGGTTCCAAAAGCTCCCATCGAAACAGATCTGTTAGCAATATGGCTAAGCCAGCCTTGGATGATAGTCGACCCCTTTTTGTGAGATCAGGATAGACTCAGGGTAAAGTCATGCCTTGAGCAATACTTGGTCTTTCGAAAGATTGTCTTGGACAGGCTCAGTAGTATTACATAGTTAAAGGATGTTCCGTTGCGATACCTTTAGGATGGGTTATGACTCCCACTCTCATCTTGAAACTTAATAATGTTGCACTAAAGCTTTATATTAATTTTTTTGTTAGTCTCTTGAGATTTGAGATATTTTCTGGTATGTGGAAGCAGACATGGTTGACACATGACATAGACCCCAAGTTAATGCACAAGCTTGGGGGTCTGCATCTTCCTTATTTTACCTTACTCTTCCAGGATTTATATATATGCATATGTGTATTCTTATTACAAGTACTCCTTTTAGACTTTCGGCTTAGGCCGAAGTAGGTGATTAGGAATGGTTATCGTTGGGAACCTGGGCCAAGTTATTTAATTAATTTCACTTAATAAATTATCTGCAATTGTTATATAATGGCACACTACATTTTATTATTGCATGAAGTGGAAGGGTTTAGACACCGCTGGTGCCGGCCTACTGGGATTTTATCTCATGCCCTGCTCAGGTGTTATTGACACCTGAGTAGATTATATGTTGTGGTTATTGATAAAGGGAAGTGTGCTACTTCTGAGGCTTGATTGTTTCTTGCTGCTTAGAATGGAGACTATGGGTAGAGCACCAAGCCTTGATCGTGATGCAGCTTTCACACTTTGTGTCTTTTCATTTCAGTTGGTAGAATACTTGAGTTTCTTTATTCGGTGATTTCAGTTTAAATAGACATCATGACATGTCATTGTTTTTTTATCTTCCTCAAATTATTATTATTAAGTTGGATTATCCATATTTATTCTACTATAGTTTATTCGTTTATATTCTTCCAATATTTATTATTTAATTCTTGTTACTTCTACTATGATAATACCTATTACCTATGAGAGTATAGTCTCCACCATAGACACGAAAAAAGGTCATCGCTGGTAGTCAGCAGCCTCTGGCATTCGGGAAGACGCGCTTGAGGTAATGTATCCCACTGATCTAGCCACCGTCTTAGAGGTGAGGTGGGTCAGGACTTTACAAATTGGTATCATAGGTGGTATTTTCCCTTTGTCTTATTGTTTGGATTGGTAGATAGGAGACTAGGATTGTGTCGATGCTTCGTAAATAGTCATGACTGGGACCGATCACCCCATGTATGAAAAATGACCAAGTGGCTAGGGTTGGGATTGATGTTCCTGCTTTTTGATATTATAGTTGATATGATTTATCCTCGAGTGATTGGTGTAATTTCTTTTGCTTATGAATTTTTGGGATTTATTATATTTTACCCTTGGCCTGTTAAGGTAAGGATGAAGCATTGAATGCGTCATAATAGGCATATAGGAATTTTCATGTCATGCGTAGTGTCATGCCATGTAGTTCCATTTTAGGCCACCTGTTGATTCAAATTATGTGCCTTCAATATATGAATTGTATGGTCATTATTTAGCATGCCTTTTAGATACCATGTTTTAGTGATATAATTAACATGTAAGCTTGTTTCCATGCTGCATGTTTAATACCATTTTGGCCTTGTATCCTGCTTTTGTGCCTATTAGCTTTTCTCTGTGATTAAAATGTTATTCTTATGTGATTACAAAATGTATCTCTCTGTTAGCTCTTTGTAGTGACCTGCTAGCTTGTTGGTTATGTAATTGGTTTCTCTGCTAAAATTTATTGGCATCCTTTGAATGGAATCCAAATTCAAAAAACAATAAATTGTATAGTCGCTTATTGGGTTGATATACACCAATATATCTAGGATGATATGTGTTTGAGGATGTTATAATAAATTGGTTAACTACCTAAAGGCACAATTAGGCCCTAGTTGGGTAGTTGGTGCATGTTCTTTAAGAGATAACACAGTATGAGTGTTGTGACTCTTAATAATTAAACAATTGCTTTTGGGTTGCATTCTAATGAACCCTGGTCGACTTAGTAGGACCATTTTAGGTCACCTTATCTTTTTAAAAATAATTTATGTGATATATTTCCAAATTAATGATGATATTTCAATTAATGTAAAAATTTTTAAAATTGAGTTTTATAAAACCTGCATGTTTTCTCTTAAGGTGTTGTTTAAGATCAAGTACATTGGGTTTTGTTTTCAAAAATAATACCGAATGTTTTGATTAAATATTTTGATGATTAAAGATTAAATGTGATTAAATATAAAGGACTTGGATATGGAACCTATAGCGATGTCCTCTATTTAAGACCTTGGTATATGGGTAGTTTGACTTTCTTCTTGAGTTTCTCAGGAACAGAACCATTTGCCTGGCATTGTCCCTAATCAGACACCCATGCTTAAAATGATACCCTCGTTTGGATAGGTGGTCATGTATTCCTTGAATTTTGTTTCGGGATTGAGGATTGGGTAATTATCATTTCCATTAGGTTAGAAATGCCTTAGGAATGGTCAGTTTCTTCATAGGTTGTTCAAACCTATATTCTCCATAGTGATGGATGATTCAGTATGTCGTCCTCCGAGTTAAAATTCATCTTTTCTCTATATCACCTCGGGGTAGTATGCGTTCACAGAGGTGGTGCCATCTAGTACTTAACGTTGTGATGAACCAGTTGAGTTTAGTGTAATCATCAAGTCTCGTGCTATTAAATATGTTTTGGGGCATCTTCGTAGTAAAATGACTTCTATGTTACAGGAATCAAGTTTGTCCCAATGCTCAGGATTACTTCTAGAGACTCGGGTGTTATGCACACTGGTTAGTTTGATTGGGTTTTCATTCCCTTTTTTCAATGTTTTCATTCCGGTAATATTCTAATCCTCTAAGTGTACTCTCTCTTATGTGGTGAGAATGTCCCCTTTCTTGCCTTTATCTTTGATGCACTAAGAGAGCATCAATCTTATGCCATGCTAAATATTTGAAAGTTTTTGGGCTTGTTTAGGATGGTTTTCATAGTGTTTTATGCTGACATGTCATTCTTATCAATGATTTGGTTAGTATTGAGTGACCCTAGGATTTCTGTGAAGGAATTTTTTGTACAAAGTCTTGAACACCAGCCATTTCTTCTAACATGACCACTAAGTCGATGTCACTCTGAACTCATTCAATGACCTGTTTTGGACATCTTTTCCTTGTATCAACGTCTCATAAGAATGGAGTATGGACTAAATTGTGTTAGTTCCTTTCACTCCAGTTGTGTTGATCCGATTTTACCCCAAACTTTTTTTTTGGGCTCAGTGATGCTTAAATCAGGTATCATCATTGGAATTTAGGTATGAATTTCAATGGATGTGTTCGTGTTGAATTCTATATAACTTGGAAGAAGGTATCATAGTTTAGTTCATAAAATGATAGCTATCTAAGCTGATCATCTTCTTAAATGGTCGGCCGGAGAGGATTTACAAGTTCTATCTCTTGTTCAAAGAATCAGTCAGTGAAGGAAATTTTTTTGTCTCGTCGCTGGGTGAGAGGAGTTTGGTTTGGGTTAGTCATGGATTTTCATGAAAATTTGGCTTGACTTGGGCTTTTAGATCAATGGGAATCATCCATTTTATCCATTTTGGAAAACAAGCGAGAAGCGTCTCTAGAAAGCTTAAAGGTGTGTCTTATAGGAAATTCTGATGTTGGAAGGTTCCAATACTCAGAATTTGCTCCATTCTAATGTTAAAACCTAAGTTGGGAAGTAAAATTAAAAATAAGTTAATGAGATGATGACATGGTCATGTCTCTAGCTGAATGTGTTTGGATAGGTACTGTCTTAGTGTTTCAGTTGGAAAATGATCATTGGCTCAAATATTAATGTTTTATGTGCTTATTTCGGAACCAATTTTTGAACATGCGTTGAGCGTTTGGAGATGCAATGCGACCTTTTTTACAAGACTAAATGACCCTGTATATTAGGGTGAGGGTTATGTTGTTCCTGAAGGCTTCTCAAGGATGAGAAGTTATAAGGTGGTAAGTTTGTAACGTTCCATGTTTTGAACCGAATGAAAAAATGCAGGAAATAAAAAAAATTCTATTAACTGGGCAGGTGGGTTTTAAAACCGAGTGTTAGAACTTTTTGTTTTCGATAGTTGTCACTGTTATTTGTCTATTAAATAAATTTTCTTAAATTAATTAGATTAAAATAAAAATGGAAACTAATTAAATGAAGGGTAAAATAATTATTAAAATTTTTGAATATTATATATAATTGTTTTAGAGTTAAAAAATGAGTCACTACAGGGTTCTGAGACCCGTAGACTCTCGTCATTGATAGAATAAAAATATTAAATTTATTTTATTCATATGTGTGTTTTTTTCTTTTAAAAAAATGAAATAACTCTCAAATGTTGTATCATATGATAAATATGAGACCACTATTAGGCCTGGAACATCAGGTTTACCCTAGGAAGGTATAACCTTGATTCACTTCGATTGTTAGGAAACCTCGCACATAATAATTCCATATTTATTTTTAATTAATTAATTATTCTTCTATTTATATAATACATATTTATTTTTTCACAAATGGTGTATAGAATGAGAAATATGAGACCACCGATAGTTCCAAGACATGGGTTTTACCTTAGGTAGGGTATAACCTTTGTGAGTGGCAGGCGTTTGTTCACATCTCACCTGAAGATAATTTAATTGGCTTAAATAATTTTGTTCATCATTAGAAATAATAATAATAAATTTTTATTAATATTATTATTTGCATTCATGCCAACAAATGGAAATGCACTACCACAATTAATAAATTGTTTTGTGGTGTAAAAAACAACTCGGAAATGTAATAAATGTTATATTATTAATTGTTCCAAAAAAATACAAATTCACAATCAATATTAATTTAATAACCATTATCTTTTTTTAATGGTTATTGTTTTAAAATATTAATGGTGTCATTGATGGGTTGAATTAAATATTGATTATTTTAATTGTTGTTAATATTATTATATTTGGACAAAAATATGGAGATGTATGTATATGAGGTATATATATATATGGGATTAAATATATATATATTTAGTTATATATATACATGTGCGGTTGTATATATATGAATATACAGACGTGTGTATATATGTATATACATAACATGTGTGTGTATATATGGGTGAATATTTATTGTTGGGTTAGATAAAATATTATTAATTACCCACATAAATGCATGTAACGTTTCAACATAAATCAAAGTGCATACTGTTAATTTTTTAGTCCAAATCTTTTAAGCGACCCAGGGCATGCGCCTATGCACCCAATTGTGGGTCCAGGATAGCTATTTAAATTAATTAAATGATTGCTCAGGCTTTATGTAAAATATTACATCATGTCATAGTGCATTGTTTGGGTTAAAATAATTAAAAATTATTACTCAAAATTAATATAATTTAAAGTGTGATAAAAATAAATAATAAAATAGATATGGTTGGAGAGGAAATTAAAAAAAAAATTAAATTGTGGTAAACCCATTTTAATTATTTATTTCATTCTTCCACCATTTTTTTTAATTATTTTTATTTATCTCCTTTTTATTTAAATATTTTATTTTTCTTTTCTTTAATTTCCTTTTTATTTCTTGTCTCCTCTCTTCCTCTCCTCCCTCTCCTGTGTGTGGTGCACCCCCACTCCCTATGTGGTGTGCACCACTTTCTCCTCCCTTTGGAAGATCATCGTGCCTCCATTCATCATCTGTTTTCTTCACCGCCAGGTGCGCTGTGAACCTCTCGCTAAGTCTTATCCCATTCACCAAGAATCGTGTGATCTCATTCTAAATCCTTTGCGTAGTTTTTCATTGAATGATTTTACCCTATTTTGGGGTTTTTCTAAAATCTTCCATTTTATTTAGTACTAGGTCAAATCAAAGGCTATCATGGATCATAGGATCATCTATGACCATAAGGTATGGCGTCTACTCTCATTCCCTTTATTTCGTTGTGATTTATAAAAACACATTGTTGTGTCGTTAGTCGGTGCCTACCAGCTTTGTGCAAATTCACCCAAATTCTTTAAATTATTTGTTTCGCCTAGATGTTATAACCCTTTTTATCATGAATTAATTTGTTTAATTTGTTTAAATGTGGTTGTACACCCCTTTCGGTGTGCCGACATGTTCTGTATAAATTCTGTTAGCCCGAGTATTTAATTCATTTAACTAATTGTGTTACGCAGCCTATTTTTGTTGTGTTTAATTAAAATAATTATTTTAGAATAATTATGAACCTTGAATTGTTGGATATTTGTATTTTATTCATGATGAATTATTTATTTATTTAAATGTGCATGCCTGGGTATTTAATTTAATTAACTGCATGTGTTGCACAACCTATTTTTGTTGTGTTGAATTTAAATTTATAATTTAGATTAATTATAAACCGTGAACTGTTGGATTCTTGGTAGTTGGTTGTGCTGAATTATTTATTTATTTAAAAGTTAGTTTATCTACTTATGTTGATGCAGTATATTTCCTTGTTAATATTATTATGCTGTAATATTTAATTTGTACCTTGTGATGGACCGGTGTATCTGTTTAGTTTTCAAACTGCAATTTCATGTTCTTATTATGTCATATCTGCTACTATGAAAATTTTAATTAAATTTAGGGTGGGTAAAGAAGGTGGGTCCCGTATTAAGGGACATGCTTAGACCCTCTATTTCTGATGGTTACCACTACACGCCGGTGGGCGGTGTCGTTGGCTTTGTCAGACCCAAACTTCCCCAATATTTCTAATACACATGAGTAACATTGGTTCCAAAAGGTCCCATTGAGACAGATCTGTTGTAAATGTGTCTAAGACATCCTCGGATGATACTCGGTACCTTTTTTCAAGATCAGGATGGACTCATGGTTAATCCATTCCTCGAGCAATACTTGGTCTTTCGAAATATTTCCTTGGACGGGCTCGGTGGTATTGAATAATTGAAAGATGTTCCATAGTGATACCTTTAGAATAGGCTTAGACTCCAACTCTCAACTTGATCTTTAATAATGATGCACTGAAGGTTTGTATAAATGTCGATGTTAGTCTCCTGAGATTTGATATATTTTCTGGTATGTGGAATCACACCCGATTGACACATGACATAGACCCCAAGTTAAATCAGAAGCTTGGGGGTATGCCTCTTCCTTGTTTTACCTTACTCTTTTAGGATTTATATATACGTATATGTGTATTCTTCTAATAGTTACTCCTTCCAGACTTCTGTATTAGTGTGAAGCAGGTGATTAGGAATGGGTGTCGTTTGGAACCTGGACCGAGTTATTTATTTCATTGCACATAATAAATTATATGCAATTGTTATATAATGGCACAAAACATTTTATTATTTCATGAAAATGAAAGGTTTAGACACCGAGGGTGTCAGCCTACTGGGATTTTATCTCACACACTGCTCAGGCATCGTTGACACCCAAGTAGATTATATGTTGAGGTTATTGACAAAGGGAAGTGTGCTTCTTCTGATGGTTGATTGTTTTTTGCTGCTTCAGATGGAGACAGGGGGTAGAGGACTGAGACTTGATCGTGATGAAGTTTTCACACTTTGTGTATTTTCATTTTAGTTGATAGCATGCTTTAGTTTCTATCATTCATACTTTCAGTTCTGAAAGACATCATGGAATGACATTGTTTTGTGAGATTCCGCACATGATTATTATTCAGTTAGATTATCCATATTGATTATACTATATTTTATTCATTTATATGAATATGATATTTATTATTTAATTATTTTTACTTACATGGTGATAATACCTATTATCTTTGAGGGAATAGTCTCCCCCACAGACACGAAAAAGGCCCTAGCTGCTAGTCGTCAGCCTCTGGCATTCGGGGAGACGCGCTTGAGGTCATTTAACCCACCGGTCCATCCACCTTCTTAGAGGTGATCCAGGTCTGGACGTTAAAAGATTAATGGACATGAAATACTTAATAGCTCTTTTTTTATTATTAACCCTAAAAATATTTTGTTTCAAAACCAAATCCACTTCTAGTACCCTAATAGGGATATATTTTATTCAGAAAACCATGCACGTTTATCATAAATTAAGAAGTAACGTACTACTTAAACATATCATAAGGGTTCTCACTAATGTTTTCCCAATATAATTTCTAAAAAGTTTCTAAATATTTCTATGATACTAACTATAGATACCCAATATTTTTATACAAAAACGATAAATCTTATTAGTGAAAAAATCATTAAATATCAATAAAATATATTCTATAATTTAAAAGGTTTAGTCTCTTAGAAAACATAGATGGATAAAAATGGTATAAAAATGATCTATATAATTTTTTATTTTCTACATCCTAACTAGCACCCTTTTTAGATATAAGGTACATAAAACCATTCTCCATAACCTAGAGAAGGGAAACATAAGATTCTAGGAGATCAGATGATTAGTAAGGGTAAACAAATGAGATATCATTCAATTATCATAAGTAAGAAAATTTTAATCATATTCTTAAGAGAATTTGAGCTAAAAATTAGAAAATAGTACCCATTAATTCATATACCATAATCATGAAACATAGAATAAATTTTTATGAATAGAAATAAATAATACATAAGAGTATGCATTCATAAATAATCAATCATAATCCTTGAAAAAAATCATAAGCATACAACATAATTTTTATTAATACAAATATACATAGAAAATCATGTCCTTAGTTAAGGATCACTACCAAGACTATCATTGTGGGTTGGGTTTACTCCCCATTCCATCATTTACTATGTGTATTTTTACTCCCATGATTATTTTATTGGAAAACCCTCCTTTTTAAATTGGGTTCACTCCCCATTCTATTCCTTATTATATCATCAGATATCCATATTTACCCAATGCATTGGTGGGATATAATGGCCCCACTTGTCCATGGATTATAACATAACCACTCATAAATATTTATAACAAAACCACCCATCACATAATTAAAACCATACATATGTGTGTTATAATATCTTCAAAATATCATCCTAAGATCATATATTAACCTATGGAAGGGATATGAGTTTCGTGAACATTTTATAATCATAATAATAAACTATTTATAGTTAAAATATATGGTAACATTTAATTGTTTCCATAGTATATCATAAGAAGAATAAATGGATATTATTATAGATGGAAATACCTTTAAAATATAACTATAACATTTCATGAAGAAAATACCATTTTAATTTTGAAATCATTAACATAAAATAAATAAATAAAATATAAAATGTTAAAGAAATCATTTACTTTGAAAAAACCAAGGAAAATTATAATCTAATCTTTAAATTAAATATTTGTCATGATTTTGGGGAAATTCATTTATTTTTTGTGTGTTGAAATAAAAATTCCTTTAACATTTTTAGTAAAAAGTAAAAATTACCATATTTGGAAAATGATAAGAATTTTCCTTTCCAAACATCATATGAAAGGTCAACTATTTAAAATTTTAAATTTAAATAATTATTGGATTACATTAAAAACATTCATTAAAACATTTTAAATAAAATATTTACATGTAAATAAATAAGATTCCTGATAGAAGAGAGAAATAAATTCAGTTTTACTTGAAAAATTCATTCAATATCTTGAGTACTTAAAGTGGGGAAAAAATAAAACATTTAATTCATAAATTACCTTAGGTAATAAAATAAATTATATTTTAGAGTGATATATCATATAATTTTATCATTTTAAAATCTAAGAATAAACAATCCTTGTAAATAATTGATTGTAATATAAAATGCTTATGGCTTGAGTAATATTTGAATAAAAGTCATCTGAATATTAATAATAATATGGATATAAAAATAACATGAATTAAATAATAAATTATTCTAAAATATATTCTTGGTTAGTATATATACCATTGAGATTATAAATTGGTGTATGATATTAAATCATGTCTCAAAGTGGAGAAATTAAGACAGAAAATGCTTACAACTTGGGTAACTTTGGAATCATAAACACAATGAAAGAATATCTTCAAATAAAACATTAAATATCATAAAAATAATGGTATTAATGACAAAAATATATAAAATGGTAAGTATATACACCACATTAAATACACAAGTTGTGAATATAGAATTTTTCTCATGGAAATAAAAGTGATATGGGAAACCCTTACCACAAGTTCATCTTCTTCATAAGAACTCTAACCTCATGTATAATAAATTTAAATTTTATTATAATTATACCTATAATAAAATTCTTGGTTTACTAGTAACATATTATCACATATTCATTAACAATATTTTATTATCATTATCATTTCATTTGTTAACTACTTAGTTTTCATGTATGTTTTGGTTCAGTGGTTATGGTCCCTGAAATTTTATCATGGTTTCATCACCTCAATAATTTAAATCCTTATATTTATATCATTTTTTTTATATACACAATTATAACAATTCATATAATAGGGTGATTAAAAATTAATTACATAATTCATTAACTATACATATGCATGAGCACTGCTTTCATCTCCCATTTTATAGAGAAATGGTGGTTAATGGTTGACACGTCAACATAATAACATATTAGTATATTTATAAGACTATAATAATAATTTTTTTCATGGATTTAACATCTTAATAGTAATAATAAGAAGAAATAAAATTGAAATATCTTGATTAAGATATGTACCTCTTCTTTTAGAGACCTCTTATGGATTAAACGATAACCCTTGAAGGATTGGTATTAAAAGAATACCAGAATCTCTAAGATGATGGTAAGGATTTTAGGAAGACATTTTAGAAGTGATTTTATGATCTATAATTCTCAAATTATGTGAATAAGGTAGGTGGAGAGGTTCCCTTTTATAAGTGAGGGGAGGTACACACTTGAAATTTCTTAAAAGTTTTCAATTATATGAGCTCACTTTGATGGGAAAGTTGATACAAATTGATATGGATTGAAATAAAGGATAATATAAATATAACATATCTCAAACCAATAATAATTTTACATTGTTTTTTGTAAATCATAACGTTTTCTCTTGTTTTAACACCCCTTGGGTACATCCATTTTAACCTTAATCATGGTAACAAAATTTTAATTATTTTACTATTAAGATGGAAAAAAATTATGTAAACATTATCTAATTATATTAATTATTATGATTAAATATATGGATTAAATTTTTTCCTTATTTAATTTATATATGTTTATGATTTTAATATTAAATATTCATGATACACACAACAAAAACCCATGTTTTAGAAGAACGAGTCATTAAATACAATACATAATTTAAATATATTAATTTACTAGTAAAAATTAAAAAATAAACATTTAAATATAGTTTTGAATATAATATAGATAAATTCCATTAAAACCATTAATAAATAGATATTAATTTAATGTATTATGATAAAAACACATTGTTGACATAAAAATAGTTTTTAGACAAATGTATTTGTAAGCCCAAAAATGAATATATACCAAAATAATGTATTTTGATGATTATTATGTAATTACTTATACTAATACTAGTTATATTATTCATATGATACTTTAATATCAAATTCAAATCATAATTGTACTTTTACTTAATAATAAATGACCGTTTTTACAAATATCGGTATTTTTCAGTATTTACTAAAAAATATTTTTTTGAAAAATCCTAAAAATTCAATGTAATATGATATAAACTTGAATATTTCAAAAATAATATTAATTTAATCAAATAAGTTTTTTAAAATGGTATAAATTTAATATATATTTTTTTGAAAAAATGTGATAAAAATCCTTTTTGAAGAAAACATATTTTTGAAGCATAAAATGACTTTACTAAAAATTAAGTACATATTTATTATGAATTAATAAATGAATTTTAATTGTTAAAAAAAGTTTTTCATATTTTCTATAAAGTGTTTATTATCATTCATACCTTCCAATTTAATAGTTAAGTTATAAATATCATCTCGTTACCCAACTTTTGGTATTTCTCATCTATCATTTCATTTCCCCCTTTGTTTGGGTGAATTTTGGGGATTTCGATGATAGTGATTCGTTACTGGGAAAAAGGACCTATAGTTTAGGGATGTATGATTAGTTTAATTAGTGGTTTCTAGGTATAAATATAAAAAAGTCTTAGGATAATTTCCTTTGGGTTTAGGGTTGATTTATAGATTTTTTCTAACAGTTTATACAGAATCTATCTACAAGATGGTTTCACATCATTCAATGGTTACAAAACATGAATGGATTACTGGTAATATTTCATCAACTAGTTCAGAGTGTGAACTATATACACTTCATGAGACTATTTCACATCACGAAACTTTGATTAGTGTTTTTTAACATAGGAGACTCCTTTTCTAGATTATATGGAATTTTCTGATTTCACATCATTAACTATGGGTTCATGTAATTTAATTTTCACAACATATAGGTTTTTATTTTCTACAAGTTTGATTTTTTTTTTTGGAAACAAAATTCTCTCTCACAGCCTAGGATCTCTACCATGATATGTTTTTGATCCCTAGTCCTTCCAGATCATTTCATTTAGTGATTGATCTTTATTGTGCTTGTACTTCATCTCATTGAGGTAAGAGGTCTTCCTACTTATTCATTTCCAAGGGTCATAGTAGCGTCATTGAGCTACATTTTGATATCCATTTTTATTTTGGAGTTGGTTTCCTTAATCCTTTCTAAATATATTGTCTGATATTCTTCTGGTGGTTGACCTTTATGTTAGTTGTGGTGTGTCATGTGAGGTTCTTGAGGTATGTGTTGTGTATGTTCTCTACCAACCACTTTGATTGTTGAATTTATTTTGAGATGCAAGTATTGATTATAGAGAATCTATTGTTTTATTTCTATTATTCTATGTTGTTAGATCCCATTGTAGGTGTGTGGTTCCTTAGTTTTAGTTAGGTGGTTTCATCTCTAGACTATATTGGATTAACTTTATTTCTCTAGTTTTATAAAAAAAATTATATATAAATTGGCATTGTTAAATTGTGTGTATAGAAATGGGTTTTTAAGAAAAGATGGTTTTCCCCAAATTTTGGTAAAAGAAAAGGTATTTTAAAATAATTTTGAAATGGATTTTTGAAATGGTTTTCAAATAATGGTTTTGATGAAATTGTTTGGGAAATATTTCACATTGGAATCCTACGTTACATGGTAGAATGTGAACTAATAAGCCTCATCTGTTCATACTATCGGGGGGTTCACTCATGGGGTGTTCCTCTTCTCCCTAAACCCATTGTTCAAGGGACTTGATAGACTTATTGGGAGGTTTTCTTGTTGGGTGTTCCTTTTCTCTATATATTTGATGAATATATATAGATACTTGATGTGTGTGATTATATATGTTTTGTTATAAGTTTCATGGCTATCGAGACCTATTTTGATCCTCAGTCAGATGTTACCTGTGATTTGGTTTAGACTGGTTTGTATTTGATATGATTTTGATACATTCCTTTTTTCAACTAATTTTCTATATTTGAAATTCTTTGAAACTATTTTACCAATATTATTCATCAATGTTAAAAAATAGTAAATTTTTTACCATGATTTTTATATAAAAACTATTTAAATTATTATCATACATTCTTATATTTAAAGTTGAGCACTATTCATATATTTTTCAGAGACTTGATATGAAACACCTAGGTAGGATCCTACTGAGCTTGTTTAGCTCACACCCTTTGCACCCCTTTAATGGTGCATAAAACCTATATTCATTTTGATGTAGGGAAAGTAAAGATATTGCAGTGAGACTATGTGGTTTCTATCACCTATGTCTTGGTAGTTGGTGGTTAGATGGTGGTATTTTTTTCATAGTGTCACATGGAGTATATATCTTGGTTTTTTTCTTTCCATTATTGTTAGATTTGTTTCCTGGAAATTGTTCAGATACTTTTGAGTCGTATTTATTCTGTTATTTCCTCTTTCATAGTACATATATTTCATTCTTTAATCTTCTATTTTCATACCCATCATATACTCATATATGTCATGTTTTCTACTTCAGATTGAGAAACAATTTCCCTCTATTAGTTGTTGATGCCCATGTGCTAGTCATTAGCCCAAGGGGATCAGGAATTCCATTTGGGTGTGTGGTGGTTTAGGTAGGGTATAGGTTTGAGGGTATCCTGGTTGGGTTAATCATAGTTTGATATTAAAGGAGGTTGTTCATAGCTTTGGGAAGTTGGTAGACTAGAGATATGATTCTTGAGACTTAAGGGGTAGATTACAGTGTGTGCCTAGCCAGCTCTTTCCATTACAAGACTCATGATACCATGGGATGTGGGAATGTTTGTCTCCTATTATGATTTTTTTATCATTCTCTTTATTTCTTCTTATGGTTTTCTCTTTTGAACTGAGATTAGCTTGTCCTTTGATCAATTCTACTATTTTTCTTGTATAGTGGTATGCCTCCAATACATATTCCATAGATTCCGCAAGTGGGTGGAGTGGATGCTCCTCATGGGAACCCGCCTCTAGGTTATAATCTTATCAAGGATATCATGTGGGAAGTTTGTGTTGTAGACTAAAATATACCACAATTCTCAAATATAGTTCTTAAGTTACAACCAGGAGCCAGGGGGGATGGGTATTAATCCTAAGAGTTCCTATGTGAGAAGACACTATCCTTTATGGGTATGGATAAACTTCAGGAGGAATAGTATTATCTAGAAAAGATTTATGATATCCTTGAAATTGTGGATACACCAAAGAATATTAAGCTGAAGTTCATGATGTTTGGGCTTGAGTGTCCTAGTAAGATATGGTGGGATTCCATGGTGTAAGAGAATAGACATGTGGTCTTGGAGTTTAAGGGTTTCAAGACCCACTTCTTTTGGATGTTTTTTCTAGATTCACTGAGTATGTTGATCTATCTAGAGTTCCACTCCTTGAAATATGGGGATAATTTAGTTTCGGCATACACTAATCAGTTCATGGAGCTGGTTTGTTTTTCTTGAGAGGGAGTTAAGTATGACTAGATGAAGACTTATAAGTACTTGTATGGTTTTAAATTTGATATCATATCACATGAATTCATGCTAAATCATTAAACAAAAATGTATATAGTAAATAGTTAAATGATAGTGGAGATGGATATTAAAGGCAAGGGTGGTTATTCTTCTCCTTCTCTTCAACCCAATGGAAGCTTCAATGGAATATAGGGGATGAAGATGAATTTTCATGATCATCGTAGGAGTGGTTGGGGTGGTTCTTATCAATGGAAATCCTATACACTTTCCTTTTCATCTCCTAGGGTGCCCCTGACTTTATATAAGTGTGTTGAGGTTGGGCACACCAAAAATTCTTGTTCTTCACCTATGAAGATATATAATAGTTTTGGATGTTATGGTCATCTGAATTATTTATGATATCATATGTATACACTTTATTATGGTAAAATATTTTTAACTCCAAAGTCTGCTAAGGTGTAATAAAATAATTCAATTACTATAGGGATCCAACTAGAAGCCTCAAAAGTGAATCCCCTTCATGTAGTAGATGAGTTTCTAGAGGAGGTAGATGCGAATCTAGTGAAAGTGAGAGGTTCTATTCTTATTGAATCTCCAGTAGTGAGTTCCATGTTTGATACAAGTTCCTCCCAATCATTTATATCTTCACATTTTTTATATATTCTAAAATATCAAACAAAACTCAAGTCATTTTTTATAGATTTAGTGTACCCTCTTGGAAAAATATAAAAGCATGGATTTTGATGTCCTTCTTGTTCACTATAGATAGTTGATGAAGAGTTAGTCTTTGATTTCATTGTGCTATATATATATATACTTAACATCATTATCAAGATGGATTGGGTTATTGATCATCATGTCGAGGTTTATTTTTATCTTTGGCATGTCTCATTTCTTACTGTCGATGGGAGCTCTTGGGTGTTTTAGGGAGAGTGCGATCTAAGGCCAGGTCATGTAGGACTATCACACCTAGAGCTCGAGATATTGTTGTCTACTCTATCATTTGAAAATATTGATGTTTAATCTATTTTTTATCTTCTTACTATTGTTTGGGATTTTTCATAAATTTTCTTATATTATTTCTCTAGTATTCCTTCAGGAAGGGAGGTAGAGTTTACAATTTATCTGGTTCTAGGTGTGCAGCCTATTTAGATACCCTCTTATCATATAGAACAATTATAGATAAAAATGAACCATAATCAGTTGGTTGATCTGATGGATAAAGGTTTATTTACTCTATTACTTCACATTTGGTAGCCCCAATTCTCTTTACCAAGAAGGCAGACGGTTCACTCCAATTTTGAGTGGACTATCGGAAGTATAACCAAGAAATGGTTAAGATTATGTATTGTTTTACCCATGTGGATGATTTTTTTGACCAATTATAGGGGAAAGGTGGTTTTTGAAGATCTATCATTGGTTATTTTATCATCAGCTTAGAGTTCAAGTGTCTGATATACCGAAGATGGGTTTCAAGAGTAGGTATCACTATTATGAATATCTTATGATGATGTTTGGTCTGAAAAATTCTTCTATAATTTTAATGGATTTGATGAAGTTGATATTCCATGATTATATGAAAACTTTTTTGGAGGTGTTCATGGATAATATTTTGGTTTATTTAAGATTCCATCATGACCATGAGCACCATTGAATCTCGGTTCTAGAAATTACTAGGATACATCATTTGTATAGAAATATTTGAAAATTCAAATTTTGGATCCATCTTGTGATGTTCTTAAAGAATGAAATTTATAAGCATGGTTTTTTAGTTAATCTGGAGAAGGTGATGGTTGTCTTGTTATGGGAAGATCCATATAATTTCTTTGAGTTTCAGAGCTTCCTTGGTCTTGAGGGATACTAATGATGGTTTTACAATGATTTCTCAAAGATGGAATCACAATTGACTACTTTTACCAGGAATGGGGTGAAATTCATATGGGATTCAAAGTGTTAGTATTCTTTCAATGAGATGAAATGTCTTCTGAAATCAGCACCTATTCTGGTATTACCCGATCCTGATAAGGGGTATGTTGTTTTCTACACTTCATCTGGTGCTAGTTTCAGTTTTGTTCTTATATAGGATGATTATGTGGTGGATTCCATATCTCTCCTCCTTCAATAACATGTGAATAATTACCCCCACTCATTATTTGGATCTTGTAGCAGTTATTGATGAACTTCAATGTTGGTGGCACTATCTTTTGGGGGATAGGTTCATGGCTTGTTTTGACCACAAGAGTCTGAGATATATCATTTCATAGAAATATTTTAATATATAACATAGAAAGTGGGTGGAATACCTTTAGATGTTAGAGTTCAAAATCACCTACACTCTAATAAAGGGTAATGTTATTGTATATGCTCTCAGTATGAAAGTACCATCGCATGATGTTTGGGAATTGAAGGAGGAGTGGAAGATTATGGTATTATTCACTTGGTTTCATCTAGATTCTTAGGATGATGTTTTAGGTATATTTTTTATTAGTATTCAGTTATCATCATATCTCCTTGAATATATTCTATAGGTTAAGTAGTAGAATGAAAAATTAAGGGGAATTAAAGAGACCCTACATAGTGGGGAGACCATTTCTGGTTGGTCTATCCCTTGAGATTTTATTCAATATTTTTGTGATTATTTTGTAATCCCATAATATGTGAGGATCTCAGTTTTGTTTGAATATCATAGTTTATCATGGTTCATTAATTAGAGAACTAGGAATATGTATTGTAACATGATACTGTGATTTGGGTGGTCGGGTATGAAGCGTGACATTTCAGATTAAATGTTATGTTGTTATACCTACCTATAGATAAAGGCAGAGCATATAAAACCATATGGATGTCTACATACTCTTCTTGTACTGGTTTAAAAATGGTATGAGTTGTCTATAAACTATTTTTTTGTATTTCCATAGACTCCCCAAGGAAAAAATGTTATCTGGGTGGTGATTTATTGGTTGAAAAATTCATCTCACTTCATTCTAATCAAGGACACCACTAAAGATGAATATCATACTAAGTTGTATATGAAGGAGGTCGTGAGGTTACATGGGGTTCTCTCTTCCATTATTTCATATAGGGATCCTAGGTTTACCTCATGGTTCTAGGAGAGTATCCAGGAGGTTATGGGGTCTTATTAAAGATTGAGTACATCTTACCATCCATAGAAAGACAAACAGACTGAGCATTCTTTTCAGATCCTAGAGGATATTAGTTTTGTCGGCATCTTGTATTTTGATGTATATTGGGATAACCATCTAGTTATAGTGGAGTTTCTTATAACAATAATTTTCAATTATTGATTCGAGTGACTCATATCTAGGATTTTTATGGTCCCCCATGAAATCCATGTAATTTTTGGGAAGAGGTGGGTGAGTCTTGTATTATATAACTAAGTCTCATTTAGGACATGTAGGTGAGGATTTAGGATATAATTCATCTTATAGTTATAAAAAAAATTCAAAAGATATCATAAAAAGATATTCATTTTTAAACTTTTGAGATTTCCCTTATTGGATTGTTTTTCTTGAATGTTTATCCTGGGTCGGGTCACCACCGACATGAAAAATAGGGAAATATGGCTCAAAGATATGCTATATCATTTGAGGTCACTGAGTGGGCTAGGAAGGTTTATTATTGGTTGTAATTTTTATTTTTTATAGTTAATAATGATTTTTCCCACATATATTTACTTAGTATGTGACATCCTAATCCATATCATGTTCTATGTTGGGAAGATATTGAGTTTTATCCAAAAATTTCTGTTGTAAGAAAATACAATAAATCATTGAATATCAGGTAAAAGCCTTGGGTGAGAATTTTATTCTATTGGTTAGAATATTATGGTGACATAAACCATAATCTCATGATGCTTGAGAGTGAGATTCATGGATGAGGGAGCATTAGACTCACTTCTATTCAAACACAATTCTTTTACATGGACTCTAGGGGATGGAAAGTCTTATGGTGGTGAGTTGTTAACATCATGTTTCCCACTTTCATGTATTTATCATATCTCTTTTCATTTCCCTCTTTGTTTGGGTGTGTTTTTTGGATTTTGAGGATGGAGAACCTTTTATGGGGAAAATGAATTAATTTTTGGGGATGTGTGTTTGTTGGAATTAATGTATTCTGGGTATATATATGAAAAAAGATTTGAAGAATTCCCTTTTGGGTCCGGTTTGACCGGGGATCATTTTCTTAGTATTTCTACTGATAGTTTTTCTAGATGATTTCATATCATGAAATAGTTACATGGTGTGAATCCATTTTTTGGATGATGTCATCAATTGGTTTAGTGAGTGAAATAATTACACGTTTTGAAACTATTTCACATCGTGAAAATTTTGGTCGATGTTTTATTAACCGAGGTGATTCCTTTTTCAACATATATGGATTTCTTAGATTTATTATCACAAACCCAAGATTCACATCATGTAAAGTTTATATACAATTGGTTTTTATGAACTTCATGTCTAATTTTATTTTCATTTAGCGGGATACTTCTCTCTCAAGACATAGGTTCTCACCCTAATGATTTTGGAGATCCCTTATCTTTCTAGATCATTTCATTCAGAAATTAATCTTTTTTATATTTTTATTTATCTATCTGGGTAAGTGATCTTTCTAATTATTCATTTATGTTGGTCGCAGCAACATTGTTGCACTATGTTTTCATATTTTTTGGTCTTCTTGTGTTGATTCTCTTGATCCTTTAAATTTCTATTTTTAGAAATTCCTATGAAAGATAGATTATTTGTTTCTTGTGGTGTGGAATGCAAGTTTCTTGAGTTACATGTTTTGTATCTTCTCCACTAATCGATTTTATTTTTGAATAAATTCTGATATATTCGGATTGATTATAGAGCCTTTGTTGTTTTCTTTCCATTCATCTATATCAGTGGATCCCATTTCGGTAATTTGTGACCCATGTTTTAGGTAGGTGGTTCCACCTCAAGCGTATGTTGGATGAACTATATTTCATTGGTTTTAAAAACTATTTTATAAAGGAATTGGAATTCTTTAATTGTGTGTGTGGAAATGGATTTCTGAGAAAATAAGTTTTCCCCTTATTTTGGTAAAATAAAATGTGTTTTCATATAATTGGAAAATCGATTTATGAACTGGTTTTCAATGAATTAGTCTATTAAAAAAAATTTGAAAATGTAGAACACATGAATCCTTGTGTACTTAGGTATAAGTTGTGGTAACAAGACTCTTCTGTTGATACTGTCGGGGGGTTCATCTTCTCCCTATGACCATTTTTCTTTGGATTTGATATTTTCCTGGGGAGGCTAACTTACATGGGTGTTCTTCTACTCTCAATATTTGTTATATATATCTAGATACTTCAAGTACATGATTGTCTATTTTTAGGTAGTATTTTCCTAACTATCTTGGCATGTTGTGATCCTTGGTGTGATGTTACCTATGCTTTGGTTTGGAGTGATTTGGATTTGATATGATATTTGATACATTATTTTATTTGACTAGTTTGATATATGTTAAATACATTGAAACTATTTTGCCTATAATATTTTGAAATTTTGAAAAATGGTAAAAAAAAATCCATGATTCTGATATAAATAATGTCTAACTGGTTATCATTCCTTTTTTATTAAAATTTTTCATTGTTTGGATTGTTGTATAGTGAATAGATTTGGAACACCTTGGTGGGATCCTATTGAGCCTATTTATCTCACACCGTATGTACCCTTTCAATGGTGTATAGACCTTATTTTGTATTTCAATGCCGGGAAAGGTAAGGTGTCGTAGTTAGGCGTGGAGGTTTCTGTAAGTTGTCTCTAGGTAGTTGGTGGTAATGTGGTGAGAATTTTTCCATGCTATCACATGGAATAGAAGTTTCTATTTTAGATATACTTTTCTATTTGAATTGTATATTTGATATTTTTTAGAAACTCTTGAGTTGTTTCATTTTTTTTATTTCATTTTTTATATGACATATATTTCTTGTTTTACTATTACACTATTTCTTCCCATTATGTATACATATATTTCACATTGTCTACTTTATGTTGGAAAAATTCATTCCCTCTGGATTTTTTTTATTCTCGAGTTCTACTCTCCAGCCCGTGGTGATCGAGAATGCCCTTCATGTCTGTGGCGTTTTGGGTCAGGTACTGGCTCGAGAGGGTATTGGGGCAGAGTCCATCCCAATAAATGTTTACTCTATCACAGTTCATATATACTTATGGTTTAGTGTAAGAAGATATATTGAATACTTTAAGTTTTATATTAATGTAAATTCATATAAAATCTTGGTGTGATACATTTTAACTCATCAACCTTTGTATATATTTTCATTTTAAACCAATATAATTCTTGAAAATTATTTTAGAACAAACATTAGACTTTGAGATAGATGATACCATTTCATTTATGCTTGATATAGATTCATCATCGATGATCATAGAATATTTTTCTACAAAATAACGGATTTTATTGCAACATTTCTTCTTATAATTATATATAGAAACAACGATTCTTACAACTATTTCATATAAATACATAGAGTGAGGAATTTCAAAGTTTTCTATTTTGACCTCAAACACAGGAAACTTCAAAATTGATATGTTTTTAAACTTCCATTGATTTCATTTTATTTTCATACTCCTTGATTATTTCAACTTACTCATCATGAGTTTTATTACTTTCTTGAAATAATATTTCAAATTACATAATCCTCTTTGATTTGACCAATAGTTGTTCATTCTTAATTACAATTATATTCATCTCATTTGTTTCAAATGTTAGTAAATTCACATCCAAATCTTTTTTGGATATTTCCTCTTAATGGATTATACTATCCACTCATTCTCATTAATATAGAATCTTTTTTCCTTTTCTACACTCATAGATTCATTAACTCAAACATTTTTTGAGTGGTTACATAAGTTATAATCCTTTATTGAAAGTCCTTATATGATATTTCTAAATATTATTTAATCTAAGAGATCTACTCATATTAACATTCAAAATTCTCAAAAATAAAATAGACTATTTATTTTGGAAAAATATAAATCATATAATTTAATGAATCAACTAATATATCTTTTGAGTCTATAGACATGTGACCACTCTCACTAATTCTAAGTTCGTTTCTAAGATAATTTTTACAATAATTGAAACGACCCAAACTTTTTAAATAGTATATTAACTTACTCTTAACGATTTAATAGAGATGTTAATGGTTAATGCAGAAAGAGGAGTCGATGGCTTCATCCAGTAGACTCGAACCTTATGAAGCCCACTTATCAGAGCTTGGGAAGGAGGTAGCATCTGTGGGCTTCACTTTGGACCAAGCCCAAGCTGAACTCCAGCGTTTCAAGCTTGAACAGAAACGCCTGCGGGAGAAGTTCAAGTTAGTAGATATTACTACTAGGGCAATGTTATTTGAGCCTCCCTCAGATTCTCTCACCATAGCACACCTTACACTTAGGTCATATGTCGGTGTTATAAGGGGTTATGTGATGAGACCCTAGCTTCTTTGTGTAATCCTTTGGGATGAATGAATTGATATTTCTTCCTTTAGTGATGTTTGTGAAATTTCAAATGTCCGGATAATTTTAGGATGTATTTTATTGATTAATTTTGAAAAAAAATGATATTTTAAAATATTTATGTAAACCCTAAATAATTAATGATGTGTAATGATTTTCAAAAAATGGTCTTCTACAAAAGTGTTCAGTAAGGAATTTGGAGTCTAATAAGATCAACTTAATTTTTGATGAATAGTAAATTATGAATAGTAATTTTACGCTTAGGATTAGTAATGTGACCAAATGGATTAGTAATTTCACTCAAAGAAATTTTTAATATAATTTAGACACCTAGATTAAGTAATGTGATTCAATAAAATGGTTAAATAGCGGTTTCATAAATTATTAGCCAAGTATTAGTTTTTTCAGATGAATAGTTTTTTTTAATTAAAAATTTTAATTAAAAATAGTTAGAAATTTATTTTTATAAAAATGACTTTATTTTTGAACTCAGAGCATCGATATTATGTTATGGTAATTTTTGGGGATTTTTCTGAAAAAAAACGAATTCTCGATGAATAGTGTTTTTATTTAAAAATTAAATTAAAATTATTTAGAAAATTATTTTTATAAAATGGAGTTCATAAATGTAATTATAACATCTATATTCGGTTAAGGTGAAATTTTGGGATTTTTCTGAGAAAGATGAATTTTCAGTGAATAGTAAAAATGCAGTTTTAGGGTTTCGGTATGTTTAATGACATCATAACTGTGTCATGATGATGTCATGAGATATTTTACGGGTTGGCCGGCCAAGGGTGATGAATTATTGTTTTGGGGGCCCCATGTGGCCTAACTCCATGGTAAATTCCAAAGGAGAGCACATGGTTTTGAGAAAAGCACTTGTGAGGTGTCCCTTGGCAATTAATGCCTTGTCCCCTCACTTTCCCTATAAATACCCACCCTTTATTCCTTTATTTTTCACTCCCAACTCTCCCCCAACGAAGTTCTGGTTTCCTTACCTCCCAAGGAGTCCTCCCAAGGTTCCCCCAAACCCTAAAGGTTCAAACCTTTGAGTTTTAAGAGTTACGTTTTAAGGTAAGGGATCTGACCTCTCTCTTTCTTTTCATGTAATCTCTTTTATGTCATTCCTTTTATGCTCCATGTTATTATGTGAGAGTATGTTCTTTTATATTCCTCTTACTTCCCTTTTCATGTTTATATTATTAGATATCCCCTCTTACTCTCATCATTTCGTTTTATGAAAGTTTAAGTGATGCCGTTAGGCTGCCGAATTTTTAAGGGATTCTTTCACCCTTCTCATTTTTCAAGTTCGATTTTCATGTCAAGTCTTTCAAGTTCCTTTTTATTATGTTGGGGTATGATCTCTATATCTATCATACTGATCTCTTATGATCATATGATGAGAGACCCTATTTGATCATGTCAAATCATTTTTTTTATTGAAGTTAAGTGACGCCATTAGGCTGCCGAATTTTCATAAGAAAAATCTTATTTTTGTCTCACTTCCATTTTTTTCATTTCATATGGTATGTCTTTAAAATTTCATTAACATGTTCTTAAATCCATTATATTCTTTCCCCCTACTGTTTTATGGATCATTTATGAGTGGGTGACCCATGTCCCCTCTCTTTTCAATGTTTTCTAAAACCTTGTAACATAGCCGTTATGCAGCAGAATTTTCGTCTCAAAATGACTCTCTCTTTTCTCAAAATTATTTTATGTTATAAAGAGAATACTCAAAGCTATTATTTCTACAAGGGTATTCACATATATATCAAAATTTTCTATTTTAAATTCTGGGATTTACATACATGAGACCCGCTTTCCCTTTCCGTGGGTTTAAAGTGACGTAAAGATCATGTCTTTAAAGCAGTTTTTAAAACGTTATGATTATGAAATGAAACCCATTTATTTTATGCTATATGGGTTATTTATGAAATTTTTGATGATGATATATGTGGATCCCATGATAATAAAGTCGATTTTAAGGGTGTGCCCTGATAGCGCTCCAATGCATTGGGTAATGATGTAACCACTAGAGATTACAATTTTCACGATACCTTGGTGAATAACCTTGGTAATTTTCAAATAACACCTTGGGGATGGACCTTGGTGATATGTTCATGATTGTCTATGTTAAATGATGTAGCCACATCTTCAAGTTATGAAAAATGTTATTTTTATTATGAAATGCCTCATGATTTCTTTCTCATGCCTTAAAGTTCTTTTCATGTCCTTATTAAAGTATCTCAAGTTCACATGTAAAATGTTCCTCTTGTTTCCCTTACTAGGACTTCTGCTCACCCTTTCTTTTGATGTATGTCCCCAGGTTATGAGATGCAGTAATGAACCTAGGATGAAATTAAGGATAAGCCTTTCAAGTGTTTAAGAAGAATTCTTTATGTTGTTTTCATGTATTATGTTCCTGGTTTCCAAGACACTAGACCTTAAAGATCCTCAGTTTTGTGTAATGTAATGAAAGTTTATGTTATAAAAAGGTGGGATGTTATAGTTGGTATCAAAGGATGGTTTAGTTATTTGTGGAAATTAGGATATAAAAACATTAGGAAGAACCCTATAGAAAAGTTTAAATATAGGAAAACTTCCTGGTATTTTGGTAAGTATTGAGTAAGTGGTTTATCAAACAAATACATCCATGTCTGGATACGAGCAGGTAGAGATGGCTCTGGCACAGATGTACATAGGGGTAAAACCCGAAAACATCGCTTTGAGCTAGACTCGAACGGGAACTGGTGCACGATAATGGGCCTTGCTGCACTCTTGGTTACGACACTCCCGGGGGATACGTTTGGTTAATCACAAGCTTTTTATGAATCATTATGAAGGAATTATAGACAAGTGTAATTGTCTAAGCATAAATTCTTAGTTAAAAGATTCATAAATGAAATAAGTTTCTCACTAAGGTTTTATTCTTTTAGAAAATGGTGGGAAATAGGAGTAACTGTGCCGATGGTGACCGCAATGCACCATGTGCTGATGGCCCTTCGATGGAATCCGGAATGGAAACATTCATGCGAATGATGAACCAACTGACTCAAGTTATGAGTAATAACTTGAATCAAGCTGAGAGGCCGATCTCACCACAAAGGGAACAACATTTTGTTGAGTCCTTCATGCGTCAACGACCACCAACATTCAGTGGATCTACTGACCCATTGGTTGCGTAACAATGGATAAGCTCCATTGAAAAGATCTTTTCTGTACTTCATTGTTCGGAACAAGAAAAAGTCACCCTTGCTGTTTACCACCTAGAGGGAGAAGTTGATCAGTGGTGGTCACTGATCAAAAACATGAAGCCACGAGGAGATATGGAAGCTATGGAGTGGGAAGAGTTCCGGGGAATATTCTTTAATAAGTATTTCCCTCGTTCGATGAGAATGAGAATGGAGAAAGAATTTATCGAGCTGAAGAAAAAGGAGAATGAATCAGTTGGAACCTACGAGATGAACTTCACAAGGCTTTCCCGTTATACCTCAAGCTTCGTCATGGACCTGAATGGTAAGGTTGATAGATTCTTTGGTGGACTACGACCTCATCTACAGAAGAATCTAGCCAACAGGGACTATGATAGCTATGAAGAAATAGTTCGAAGTGCTATGAAAGTTGAACTAGAGTTTGGGGAGACATAGTGGTCTCACAAATATAATGAGAAGAAGAGAACTCTAGAACCAAGCCTGGGAAGAAGTTTTGATCAATAAAGAGGTGGAAAGCATATGCAACATGCCACATGCAATAAATGTGGGAAGAAGTATTCAGGGAACTGCTTGATCGGAAGTGGTAAGTGCTACAGGTGTGGAAGAGAAGGCCATATTTCTCGGAATTGTCGTAGTGATGTGAAGCCTCAACTTCCCAACACTAACGACAGAGGAAAGATGGTTTTGTCCCTACCCGAAGTCACATGCTTCAAGTGTGGACAGCTTGGGCACTTTGCTAATCAATGTCCAAATCTGAGGGTGGTGGAGGGGAATCACCATCAACCTGAGCAGAGGCCAAGGGAGCAAGGTCGTGCTTTCACTATCACAACAACTGAAGTTGAAGTTCCGAATGATGTGGTAGTAGGTACTCTTGTCGTCCTCTCAAAACTAGCAAGTACTTTATTTGATTCTGGTTCTACGCATTCCTTTATTTCCTCCAAGTTTGCAAGGAATATAGAATCAATCCCTGAACTACTAGAGGTAGAGTTGTCATTCAAGACTCCAAGTGGGATTATCCTTGCATCAACAGTATTTAGAGACTCTAGTGTTTACTTTGGTGAGCACAATCTTATCGCAAATCTAGTAGTCATTCCCATGTTGGAATTCGACGTTATACTAGGGATAGACTGGCTCTCAAAGTATAATGCTAAGATCAAATGCAGAAGTAAGGAAATCTCAGTAGTCTTGAATAAACAACCTACAGTTATCTTCCAAGGAGAGATATCCCGAACTAATCCCTATCTAGAAGCACCTCCTATAGCTTTCTTTATGGAGTTAATTGGTGATGATGAAGAAGGAAAAGGGAGCATACCAATAGAAGATGTTCCAATTGTTCAGGAATACATGGATGTATTTCCTGAGGAGTTACCTGGACCTCCCCCCGAAAGAGAGGTAGAGTTCTCCATTTAACTCGTACCTGGGTCTCAACCGATATCAAAGACTCCATATAGAATGGCAAATGTGGAGATAGAAGAGTTAAAGAAACAACTCCAAGACTTGTTGGATAAGGGGTTTATCTGTCCGAGTGTGTCTCCTTTGGGAGAACCAGTTCTCTTTGTGAAGAAGAAGGATAGATCAATGCGGCTATGCATTGATTATAGAGAACTGAATGGGATCACAGTGAAGAACAAATACCCTCTTCCAAGAATTGATGATTTATTTGACCAACTTTGTGGGGCTCAATTCTTCTCCAAGATTGACCTTCGATCTGGTTATCATCAACTGAGGGTAAAGAAGGAAGATATTCCAAAGACTGCCTTCCGATCAAGATATGGGAATTATGAGTTTACTGTTATGCCCTTCGGCTTGACTAATGCTCCTGCTATTTTCATGGATTTAATGAATAGAGTCTTTAAAGACTACCTTGATAACTTTGTGGTAGTTTTTATTGATGATATTTTGATATATTCAAAAAGTCGTGAGGAGCATGAAGATCATCTGAGGGTTATTTTGAAAACTATGCAGAAGGAGAGGCTCTTTGGAAAGTTCAGAAAGTGTGAGTTTTGGTTACAACAAGTGGCTTTCTTGGGGCACATCGTAACCAATGAAGGAATCTCGGTTGACCCAGCAAAGACAATGGTTGTGGAGGAGTGGCCTCAACCCAAAACAGTAACTGAGATTCGTATTTTCCTTGGTTTAGCGGGATATTATAGAAGGTTTGTGAAAAACTTTTCACGACTTTCTAATCCACTAACCAAGTTGACTCGAAAAGGGGTTAAGTTCATCTGGACAAAGGAATGCGAGGAAAGTTTCCAAGAGCTGAAGAAGAAGTTGGTTACTACACCTGTGTTAACACTACCCTCTATCAGAGAAGGATTCGTTATTTTTAGCGATGCATCTCTAAAAGGGCTTGGGTGCGTCCTCATGCAAAATGACAAGGTAATTGCTTATGCATCTCGACAGTTGAAGATTCATGAGCAGAATTATCCTACGCATGATCTAGAGTTAGTGGCAGTTGTTTTTGCTCTAAAGATATGGAGGCACTATCTTTATGGGGAGAAATGTGATATATACACCGACCACCAAAGTTTAAAGTATATTTTCACGCAGAAAGAATTGAACATGAGACAAAAGAGATGGTTGGAGCTTATTAAAGACTATGATTGTTCAATTCATTATCACCCTAGAAGAGCAAATAAAGTCACGGATGCGTTAAGCAGGAAAGATCATGTTGTTCTGGAAACAATGAGGATCCTAGGAGATCCCTTGATTAAAGATCTAGTAAAACTGGACATGGGAATTATAAGGAAAGGGACATCATCAACCCTATCCCAAATGATTTCTCAGCCTTCATTACTAGATAATATCAAGAAGGCTCAAAAAGAAGATTCTTTGCTGTAGGAGAAGTTGGAGGCTATAAAAGATGGGAAGTTCCCTGATTTCAATATTGATCAAGAAGGTGTATTGAAATTTCATACAAGACTATGTGTTCCATCAATTCTGGAGATAAAGAAAGAACTGATGGATGAAGCTCATAGATCTACTTTATCTATACATCCGGGAAGCACTAAAATGTATAGAGACCTTTGTGATCATTATTGGTGGGATAACATAAAGAGGGAGATTGATGATTTCACTACAAGATGCCTGGTGTGTCAGCAAGTAAAGGCAGAATGACAACTTTCCGAGGGGGTATTACAACCGCTACCCATACTAGTATGGAAGTGGGATAATATCACCATGGACTTTGTAACTGGTCTCCCGAAAACATCCAAAGGAAACAATGCGATATGGGTTATTGTGGACCGTCTCACCAAGACAGACCATTTTATCTCTATTCGGGAAGATTTCTCTCTAGATCAGCTTGCCAAGATATACGTGAAGGAAGTGGTAAGGCTGCATGGGGTACCACTATCCATCATGTCTGATCGTGACCCAAGATTCACATCAAAATTCTGGATAAGTCTTCAACATGCTCTGAATACTAAATTGAATTTTAGTACGGCCTATCATCCTCAAAATGATGGCCAATCTGAAAGGACTATTCAGACACTCGAAGACATGCTGAGATTATGCTCAATGGAATTTAAAGGTGGATGGGATCAACACCTCCCATTAGTTGAGTTCTCCTATAACAACAGCTTCCATTTGAGTATTCAGATGGCACCCTATGAAGCTCTGTATGGAAAGAGATGTAGAACTCCTACTTATTGGGATGAAACTGGTGAGAGAAAGCTTCTTGGGCCTGATCTTGTGCAAGAGATGACAGAACAGGTTCATGCCATCCAACAACACATAAAGGCTGCTCAGAGTCGGCAGAAGAGCTATGCTGACAATCGTCGAAGGGACTTGGAGTTTGGTGTTGGTGACAAAGTCTTCCTTCAAATTTCTCCCTGGAAGAGATTCATGCGGTTTGGGAAGAAAGGGAAGCTCAGCCCTTGGTACATTGGCCCCTATGAAATCCTTGATCGCATAGGAGCAGTGGCCTATCGTCTAGCACTTCCACTGAACCTATCTCAAGTTCATGATGTCTTCCATGTATCTCTCTTGAGGAAGTACATACCCGACCCTTCGCATGTACTGAACCCAGAGGTGGTACAACTGGAACATGACCTCTCTTATGAGGAGCATCTAGTGGAGATCTTGGACCGTAGAGACAAGGTTCTACGAAACAAGACTACCCACCTTGTGAAAGCATTGTAGAGGAATCATAAATATGAAGAAGTGACTTTGGAGCCTGAGGAAAAAATGAAGCAAAAGTACCCTCACCTTTTCGACTAGGCCCCAAGTGTAAAATTTCGGGGACGAAATTTATTAAGGGGGGAAGAATGTAACGACCCAAACTTTTTAAATAGTATATTAACTTACTCTTAACGATTTAATAGAGATGTTAATGGTTAATGCAGAAAGAGGAGTCGATGGCTTCATCCAATAGACTCGAACCTTATGAATCCCACTTATCATAGCTTGCGAAGGAGGTAGCATCTGTGGGCTTCGCTTTGAACCAAGCCCAAGCTGATCTCCAGCGTGTCAAGATTGAACGGAAACGCCTGTGGGAGAAGTTCAAGTTAGTAGAGATTACTACTAGGGAAATGTTATCTGAGCCTCCCTCGGATTCTCTCACCATAGCACACCTTACACTTAGGTCATATGCCGGTGTTATAAGGGGTTATGTGATGAGACCCTAGCTTCTTTGTGTAATCCTTTGGGATGAATGAATTGAGATTTCTTCCTTTAGTGATGTTTGTGAAATTTCAAATGTCCGGATAATTTTAGGATGTATTTTATTAATGAATTTTGAAAAAAATGATATTTTAAAATATTTATGTAAACCCTAAATAATTAATGATGTGTAATGATTTTCAAAAAATGGTCTTTTATAAAAGTGTTCAGTAAGGAATTTGGAGTCTAATAAGATCAACTTAATTTTTGATGAATAGTAAATTATGAAAAGTGATTTTATTCTTAGGATTAGTAATGTGACCAAATGGATTAGTAATTTCCCTCAAAGAAAGTTTTAATATAATTTAGACACCTAGATTAAGTAATGTGATTCAATAAAATGGGTAAATAACGGTTTCCTAAATTATTAGCCAAGTATTAGTTTTTTCGGATGAATGGTATTTTTTTAATTAAAAAATTTAATTAAAAATATTTAGAAAATTATTTTTATAAAAATGACTATTTTTGAACTCAGAGCATCGATATTATGTTATGGTAATTTTTGGGGATTTTTCTGAAAAAAACGAATTCTCGATGAATAGTGTTTTTATTTAAAAATTAAATTTAAATTATTTAGAAAATTATTTTTATAAAATAGAGTTCATAAATTTAATTAGAACATCTATATTTTGTTAAGGTGAAATTTTGGGATTTTTCTGAGAAAGATGAATTTTCAGTGAATAGTAAAAATGCAGTTTTAGGGTTTCGGTATGTTTAATGACATCATAACTGTGTCATGATGATTTCATGAGATATTTTAAGGTTTTTCCGGCCAAGGGTGATGAATTATTGTTTTGGGGGCCCCATGTGGCCTAACTCCATGGTAAATTCCAAAGGAGATCACATGGTTTTGAGAAAAGCACTTGTGAGGTGTCCCTTGGCCATTAATGCCTTGTCCCCTCACTTTCCCTATAAATACCCACCCTTTCCTCCTTTAGTTTTCACTCCCAACTCTCCCCCAACGAAGTTATGGTCTCCTTACCTCCCAAGGAGTCCTCCCAAGGTTCCCCCAAGCCCTCAAGGTCCAAACCTTTGAGTTTTAAGAGTTGCGTTTTAAGGTAAAGGATCTGACCTCTCTCTTTCTTTTCATGTAATCTCTTTTATGTCATTCCTTTTATGCTCCATGTTTTTATGTGATAGGATGTTCTTTTATATTCCTCTTACTTCCCTTTTCATTTTTATATTATGAGAGATCCCCTCTTACTCTCATCATTTCGTTTTATGAATGTTTAAGTGACGTCGTTAGGCTGCCGAATTTTTAAGGGATTCTTTCACCCTTCTCATTTTTCAAGTTCGATTTTCATGTCAAGTCTTTCAAGTTCCTTTTTATTATGTTGGGGTATGATCTCTATATCTATCATACTGATCTCTTATGATCATATGATGAGAGATCCTATTTGATCTTGTCAAATCATTTTTTTTATTGAAGTTAAGTGATGCCGTTTGGCTGCCGAATTTTCATAAGAGAAATCTTATTTTTGTCTCACTTCCATGTTTTTCATTTCATATGGTATATCTTTCAAATTTCATTACCATGTTCTTAAATCCCTTATATTCTTTCCCCCTACTGTTTTATGGATCATTTATGAGTGGGTGACCCATTTCCCCTCTCTTTTCAATGTTTTCTAAAATCTTGTAACATAGTCGTTATGCTGTAGAATTTTCGTCTCAAAATGCCTCTCTCTTTTCTCAAAATTATTTTATGTTATAAAGTGAATAATAAAAGCTCTTATTTCTACAAGGGTATTCAGATATATATCAAAATTTTCTATTTTAAATTCTTGGATTTACATACATGAGACCCGCTTTCCCTTTCCGTGGGTTTAAAGTGACGTAAAGATCATGTCTTTAAAGCAGTTTTTAAAACGTTATGATTATGAAATGAAACCCATTTATTTTAAGCTATATGGGCTATTTATGAAATGTTTGATGATGATATATGTGTCTCACATGATAATAAAGGAAAATTTAAGGGTGCGCCCTGATAGCGCTCCAATGCATTGGGTAATGATGTAACCACTAGAGATTACAATTTTCACGATACCTTGGTGAATAACCTTGGTAATTTTCAAATGACACCTTGGGGATGGACCTTGGTGATATGTTCATGATTATCTATGTTAAATGATTTAGCCACATCTTCAAGTTATGAAAAATGTTATTTTTATTATGAAATGCCTCATGATTTCTTTCTCATGCCTTAAAGTTCTTTTCATGTCCTTATTGAAGTATCTCAAGTTCACATGTAAAATGTTCCTCTTGTTTCCCTTACTAGGCCTTCTGCTCACCCTTTATTTTGATGTATGTCCCCATGTTATGAGATGCAGTAATGAACCTAGAATGAACTTAAGGAGAAGCCTTTAAAGTGTTTAAGAATAATGCTTTATATTGTTTTCATGTATTATGTTCCTGGTTTCCAAGACACTAGACCTTAAAGATCCTCAGTTTTGTGTAATGTAATGAAAGTTTATGTTATAAAAAGGTGGGATATTATAATAATATTAACTTACCTATTGGTCACCAGATTGATTTTGTTTTCCTAAGGTAAGAAGATTTTTTATCGTGTTCATTATTGATTTAACAACAAATTCTTTCCCTTCCAAGATAGATCTATCTTCTATTGTATTATGGAATATGGAAACAAAATCGTTTTCCTCTCTACATGGTATGGATTTCTTATTTACCATTTCCATCTATTTACATCTTCTTTACTTAAATTTTTTTAGAGATAGGGTTTTTATTTGAAGTAGATATATCTTCTCCAAAATTAAACATTATTGTAAATTTAGAACCAGAGACTTAAATATTTAAAAAATAAAGATTTAGAATCCAATCAAATGTCAGATGGACTCCAATATCAACTGTTTGATCACTTTAGCATATGTACACCACTAAGAGGGGGTTGAATCAGTGTCATGTTTTTTATTCAATTTATATTTTTTCCCTTTCTTTTAACTCAACACTATTATGTGATTGTATCTCTCTTTCTCTAAACATAAATCATTCTTTTAGAACATCTAAACACACACACACATATAAGGGGTGGCATATTTAGAAGCTTTACCTCTCAAAATGATATGGTTAAACCTTATTGTGATTTGGAGTCATCCTAGACCACACAGCCCACTAGTGTCGATGTGTGAGTATATAAATTATTATTTTTCCTTATACACACATTGCATATATCATTATTTTTTTCGAAGTATCCCATAATTTTTAATGATATTTAATCTTGTGAAAACCCTTGGATTAATTTATCTATATATATATATATTGTAGATTTGTTCGTGTGATTCTTTGTTTCTTTCCAGATTCTTATTCTACATTCACAATAGACATAAAATATATTTTATTCTTCTTATTTTTCTAATTTCATAGGGTAAATTCAGTCATATTCTTATATACATAGTTATTCAAAAAAATATTCTCTTCTTTATAGTAGAAAACTTGATGGATTATTTGATCACTTTATATTTTAATTTTCTAACACAAAGTGTAAGGAACTTTTTCTCTTCATATACATGTATATTTATACACCTTCTCCTATATGGTCCAAACAAAAATAATCTTTATGCCTACTTTGATCAATTTTTCTTCTAAATCAATGAATAAAACACCAAATATCTCTTTATTTTTATTTAACTCTAAAAATAGAATTTATAAAATAATTATGAATTTTGTTCTTTTCTTCGACTTAAAAAGCATGTAGAAGATACAATTTTGAACCATATCTTCCTTACTCTCTTCTTATTCTCTGTATTCTTATTTATATTTTCATTTTATTTAATGAATATTATTTTAATATATATATATATAGTAATCCCATGTCTTTAGCAATTAAAAACATACCTTTTTAAAAAATTAAAAACATTAGTCTTCAAAAATTAAAAATATTTACTTTTAAGAATAATTAAGAATATTTATTGAATCAAATCATAAATATCCACAAAATTCGTTCCATATCCTTCTTCAAAAATCACTTCAAAAAACACTTCATTAAATTATATCCACATATGAATGATTTTATGCATATTTCATTCATGGTTGGTGCTTAATTCATGGAATAGAGCTCTTCAAATATTTTATTCTTCTTTCATATCCTCAATATAATCTTGAGTCGTGGATCAAACCAAGTCATATTGATATTTAATTATTGAGGAACAATATTTCATCATCATATCTTATTCTCTATGACTCTAATAATATTATAAGATATAATGATCAATGTGTTCCATCCAAATGAATTTTATTGGAAAAATGAATCATATTAAGACTCAAACATAGGTAAATATGATCCATACATAGGTTATAATGACTCATACTAACTTTACATTCAAATATATTGCCTATTTCTTTTCACATCTCAAACTATTGATATTCTTATATTATAATAAACTTGTTTTACATTGATCTATTCTTCTATTTTTTTCTTTATTAACATATTTATGTATTATTCTAATCATGTTTGAGATTTTACATGAAACATATACCACCATAGCATATTGATTTTGAGAGGAAAAACTCTTGCATGTGTTAACTTTGAATAGTGAAACACAACTGTATATTCATCTCATTTTATAATGAAAATGAAATTTTATAATCTCTAATGATCTTTGAAAATGTGCACATGCCCCATGGAAACATAAAATCATTCTATTATCACATAAAATCAAGGAATACAGCATGATAGAGACTAAAATCATGTGAAACTAGTTGTGTGAAGAAGGTTATGATGTTGTGTAACGCTAGTATCACACATATTTTTAATAATGAACAATGTATACTAAACATGAGTACCGAATCATAATTCTTTTTGTGGGTTTCGTAAGTTTAATAATTTTCAATCTCTATTGGTTATAAAAACAAATCCATTATGGTCTCCCTTCTTAATATGTTCACCATGCTTCCCTACATGGTGGGACTCCCTATTTTTATGATGACATATACAAGCTTTATGAATCCTTTAATATAAACTCTTAGTTAGATATATTATTTGATCTCAGCTACCTATTTATATATTTGTTTGACTTCTTGGTTGTTTATATGGCTTTGAGTTAGAATTATTTTTCCCCCTTTTAAAATTATTTTCCAATCACATAGTTAGATAAATATGACATCCTAAATTGCACCTCATGATTCAATTTGAACTTCTTATTATTTAATATTATCCAATCACCTTCTTATCCTTTTATTATTCAATATTCTAAAAATAATTATGGGACTTCCCAAACACCTTCATCGTATGGATTTAATATTGATCAATATAAATTATCCATAAAACTCCAATACAATATTTTGTTTTCCTTAAATGTGAAAAAATAAATATAATTCATTTTCCAAGGACTTTCACTATCATATTTGTAATGGTAAAAAATTATCAATCCAAATTTCATGAGGTGTCTTCAAATTTATTCACTTAATAATAAGAGAAATATTACTTGGGAAATATCTTCTTATCATAACTCTTTGTCTATACATGTAAATTCAAATCCATATTTCAACATTTTGACCCTTAATTCCTTAATGACACCAAGATTCATCAATAATTTGAATTCAAACCAACTTCTATGTTCATTTTAATTAAATACAGCAAAACATGGGCTCAATATATTGGATCCTTTATGTTATTGAGGAATGTATATAGTGGTGGGATGGATTTCCTATTATTTATTATTCGAAAATATGATATCAATAAATATGATAGAAATATTTTTTGAAATTTGATTTATGTTATGCCTTGATGATGACATCTTATTGAGCATCAGGACTGTTAAGATCATGCTCCACTAGTAGTTGAACCATAAAAATTGATGGATTGGTAAAAATTATAAATTTTATTTCGGTGATCTAGTATACATATCATGGTCCATCATGGGGAATGAAATGTATGTCAACCATTACTAGTGATACAACACCCACCCTTATTCTTGTGTAAGGGTGTACCATAGGATATTGAGGATTGGTTAGAGCTAACTTGTGCATATCCCACTTTATTGAGGCCTCAATATATATGAGGGTGAAATTTGTGACCTCTATGTTATGTAGACCAGACATGATTACTTGGTATATATTGGTCCAAATGGTCAATTTTGAGGGGTTATCCAAGAAGTATTTTCATAATAAATTATTTGAGAAATTTTACAATGAGATATTGTAGGTGGAGAGAGCATAAGATTTTATGCATCATAGTTGGGGTGATATATCAGGGATAGATTATGGCATATGTTTTTTTAGATATTAAATATCAATATAATATTATATTGTGATGATACTTTCTTAGTTTTGTGTTTCATGGTTTGGTTAAGATACCCAATATATGTTAAGTTGAATTTTTATTACCTTACTTTTTTATAATACAGTAATCTAGGCCCTCTTTATTAAGGGTAACCATGTAGAGGGTGATATACTAAGGCATTATGTGTTTCTTGATGGTCTTGAGAGTTGATCATTGAGAATTTAAAAGTAATAGTTTAATTTTTATCACTATAGTGTGAGTAAAAAGGTTTATATATATGAGGTTTATCAATTCCTTCTCAAGGGAGGTCAACCCTTTAGTGTTTCTATTACAAAAAGAAATTAAACAAATGATGTAATTAATATATAATGAAAAAGTAGTGTCAATATTTTTAATGAAGTTAATATATGTTGATGTTCTATAGTAGATCACCTCATGTGGGTGGTGTGTGAGGTTCTAGGTAGAAATAGAAATTTTAATCTTGGTTTAGGTAATCACACTGGTGTCTTAGTTGTGTGTCTAAAGAATTTAGTTGTGGGTAGGATTCACGTGTGTATCTGTAGTATAATATTAATACGTTTCATGTATGTTAGATTTTGGAAGGCTAGGACCATAGTATTTGTTCAAACAAGCTTTTTAGGATTTAAAAAATTACAGCTCACATTGTTGAAGAACTATATATTATAAGATAAAAAATTCCAATGAAACATACCTTTTATTTTGTTATATTTTATATTAGTTTAATACAGTCTTAAATTTGTTTTCTTGGTTTTTTAACGATTTTTCACTTATTCTATAGTGTCTAATGGGGATATTAGCTATCAAAAAATATTTATGTATATGATCTATGAGCTTGTAGAGATGTATAATATTTGGTATTTTGGACTATGGTTATGATCATATATAATATTTCATTATTATGTATATTAATTAAATTGATATAATCATTGGTATAAATTAGATGGATTGTTATGGATCACATGTTAATTGATATAGAAGAAGATAGTCTCACTTATACTTTAGGTGTTTCATGTAATTTTTTTAAATAATTCATTTTTCCAGTTGGTCTTATAGGACATGGAAATTAGTATATTTGTATGATCACATCCCAATTTTAAAGAATTGTTTTAGTGGATGAGCAGGTAATGAGAAAACTAGTATCTCCTCTTATTGTAGACCAGTATTATAAAATATTTCCTAAAACATTCATTGGGTTATTTCTTAGAATAATATCTAAATTAAGAATAAATATTGTTCTAGGTATGAATCCCATATTGACACCACTATATATGATGAAAAAATATCTTTTTTGATATTTTAAGGTCTATATAGAGGGATTTATACAGAAGCGGTTTATTTGATTCTAACTTCTTCAATAAGATGGTCATATTTTATATTCAAAGAAGAAAATAGTAAACTATATTTTTATTTGGATTAGAGGATAGAAAACTATGTTAAATAAATAATTGGTATCTAGTTCCTTACCTTGATGGTATATTTTATTAGTTTGTGGGACTTAGATAGTTCTCCAACATTGATATGATGTTAGGTTATTGTCAGGTTTGGTTGTGATCAATTGGTATTTTATAGATTTCATTCATAAACCAATATAAGATGTATGAGTTTTTAATGATTTTTAAAGTCTTGTGAACATGAGTTATATGATTATAGCATTGATGAACAAGATTTTATATGTGTATCTTGATAATTTCATACTTTAATCCCTCGATGAAGTTATAGTATATTCATAAATACAGTAGGGACATGGAATGAATATTGAGACTATAATAAGTACATTGAGGGAACATTATCTTAATGAAATGGTTTTAATGTGGTTATTTTAAAAATAGGAAGCATGAGTCATAGGGAATATAATAATTTATTTTTTTCATTTTAGTAAACCTTAAGAATGTGTATTTTATTATTTTTTTGGATGTGTGTCAAGAATATTTTTAATATATGGAGCTTCCTTGGATTTTATGGCTTCTAAAAATGGTTAATTCTGGACTTTTACATATTGAATAAATCAATAAGGACTCATAATAAAAAAGTGTCATGGATTGAGTGTACTTATCATTATGAGAGATCCCTTAAAGATTAGAAGTGTGATTACGTTCCATTCAAATTTTTACTCTACCAAATTCATGTAAAACATATATGTTGTTTTTTGATACATCATGAGATATGACTATTATAGTTTTGATGTTGGGTGGTTGGGTTCTCACTTATGGGTCTCAGAAGTTGATAATACACAAGTAAACCTATCGGAATCATAAACTAGAGCAGGCAGTGGTGGTCCATACATTGAAATTCTATCACCACTATATTATTGGTGATAGTTATATATTTTACATTGAACCTAAGAGCATCAATTTTATATTAACTCAATGTAACACTATTTTTTGGTAGATTACAAGTATTAAGTACCTAGAGTGCATTGTTTTCAGATGGTTTTCACCCCTGAGAAGAGACATGAAATAGAAAAACCTATGAGTATAAAGAAATGAGAATTGTTGGTGTGTGATTCCAGTGACGAGTGGTAGTTGATCAGTCCATTTTTAAAGATTCATTTATACATAAAAGACTATAATGGGTGGTTACACTTACTTCTATGAGAATCCTCTCATTACCATTTGATATGTTGGTGTAGATTTAGCTGAGTTACTCTGACTACCTAGTGAAAAGGGAAAGGATATATGGTGGGGATCTAATTCCATATTAGACTCAATAATATGATGACTTTATATATATATTTGGGTTATGGTGGTGGTCTTGATGATAATACATAAGTATTTTTTATGGTATTTACATGCCTCTAGATTGTTGGTATACTCTCGTTTGACCAATATGTAACATGATATTTAGTTTTAATGGCTGATAGTAGAGATGGACATGACAATATTTGTATTATGATTCCTCATTTGAAAAAACTTAAAGGATTAGTATCCAAACTTGATAACCCTCATTATTAGTTGTCTATTTCTATGTGTAAAAGGTATGAGGACACAATAGAATTTAGAAAGGTGCTTCCAAAACTATTGTAAGGCATCGATGTACTATGAGTCATTTTTAACGTGTTGAATAATGTTTCACAATTCATACTTATAAAACAGACTAATTCTATTGATGATATAATAAAATTATATGAGTGTGAGAGGGTATATTATCATTTAGTCCTAGTGAGAATAGTTTCATACTGGGAGAAACTCCAGGGAAACTCAATATAACATAGTATCATCTAACTGATGGTTAACCTCAGTGAATGTTTTGTGTTTTTGAGGAAATTTTTTGAGTGTGTGTTTAGGATTTTGGGAGATCTTTAGAGAATAATCATGCACTAGTAAGGTTTTCCTATAAAAAATTATCACATTTTTATTCAGATATAACCCTTTTAGGTTTCATATGTAAGGCCATTCCAATATCATCTATGTGGGACAGATGTGGGAAATTCATATTAATTAGATTTAGTCTCATATACGAGTCTTCATAGTATATTTAGGTTCTTAAGAATGGTTTTGTGACTAATAAAAGTATAAAATGATCATATATAGACCAATAATTCTTGACCACTAGAGTTCATGGTTGGAGATCACATATTCTTAAGATTTTAACCTTAATTTGGAACCTGCTAAATGTGGAGGCAATTTAAACTAACACACATTTTTATGGGGATTCCAAATATAATTTATCGGATTTGAATATTGGTTTACAAATTAGTGCGTTAAACATTATACAATGTTATGAAGGATGTTTATCATGTATCTCATATTTAAATATATGATTCATACCCATTTAAATAGATTATTTTGAATGATGTTGATTTTGAGTTCCAAACAAAATTCAAGGAATGACTCTTGTATAGAGTGGACCAAAGTGAAAAGTACTCCATATGAAGATGGTACCCTTGGATATGTGTGTAGTTATCATATAAATTTCTAGAAGGATACTTGTTAATGGGAGATCGATATGAGAGTTCAGTGGAAATATATTTATTCCAATGTTGTTTAGTGGAAAATATTACTGATAATAAGTGATGTAGTGTGGATTTTTTAACTACTTAATGACTTTGAGATAAATTTGAAATTTAGTGTTCAATAACTAATACCTATTTTAGATTATTTTTCATAATAATTGTAGATTATGATATGATTTCGATTATATGGTTAATGGTTTTGGTGGTTGAATGATGTATATAATAAAAATATAATCAGGTTCTTGATGGACTAACACCAGGTACTCAGTGGGGTGCTATAAATTGTCAATAAGTTTTATGTGGACTGTTAAATGTATGATAGCCTATTTGTAGTCATTTTTTAGACATTGGGTACCTAGAGGGGTAGAACTAGGTTCCAATTGGCCTCTTGGTTATTTTTAAAAAAAATAATTAAAATAAGTTTTAGGAATTAAATTTTATAAATCACCTTCACCCCTCTAATTTGGACAATAAAAAATCTACACCCCATATCCTCTATTCTCCTCCCTCCCAAATCAATTTTACCCCATCTATGTCTAGATCATGTATTATCTATTCTGTTAGATAACTCTCAATTAATCTATCATTATCATCCGTTATATTTGATATTTTTTTTAATGAATCATCATTATTCTTCACAAATGTATATAGTGATTTTTTTCTTTAGATTATTTATTTTACATGAATGGGATAAATTTATCAAAGTATTTTTTATGATCAGGATTAAATATCAATATATATGGTCCCTAGATTTTCCCCTTTTTTATATGAGTATCTTGAATAATAATAAATGTTATTATTTACTAGCAAGTGAAAAATACTTTTAATTGAACCAAATTGTGTTCCCATGTATGTTGATTTGTGATCAAGGACCATTATACCCATAATTGGTCCATTGAGATATATGTTTAGTCACATGGTCACTGATAGCTCTATGTATCACAGGATGTATTGAGAAACATTAGAATTAGAACTCATATAGGATATAATTGATAAGAATTATGTTATCAGTTCTTGAAAGGAACCCTTAAGATAATATCTACTTAGTGGATGTTTGTACATTTGAAATGATATTATTAATATAATCCTCATTATTTGATTAGAGTTTTTTAATAACTCATAGGTATTGATTACCATGATATAAGTTGTTTGAGGCATTGTAAATCTTGTTAGTATTTTCAAATCTTGAGATATGTATATCTTTGTGTATAAAAATTTGAGAGTTGTTAACCTAGGGAGTATACTAGTCCTAGTATGCCAATACTTCTGGTGTGATTTTCCACCATGTTTTATGATTCATGATAACAATTTCACCCTTTATTTGACTTATGATTGGTGATAACTCATTTAACATTAAATTTATTCTTGATGATTGGAAACACATTTCATATTAATAATGGTTTGGGTGGACTACTAAACTATCATATCAATAATTTATTGGCACACCATTCACCAGTTGATAGTCATGATTTTTTACTTTATGTGTTGAAATTATGATACTCTATTCTCTGCATATATTTGATATCCTAAAGTTATATACTAGTATGAAAATACATTATCAGGAAGTGTTTTGGATTGATGTTTCATGGTGGTTCCTTGATTCTTTTTTAATTAAGATATGGGATAATTTATCTAATATACTAATACTCATAGAGTAGGAATAGTCTCTAATCTAGGTGTATTTTTCTAAACCACACTGACGTGTCATGCATTGTTATTATTGATTGTTATGATTCCATTACCATAAAATACATGTTCCCACATATACATGGTTTATTTATATATTCTATTGGTGGTTTCCAACAGAGTATATTGCTCACAACCAACACCTTTACATTGGTGGTTTTCAAGACTTAATAAACTATTATTCAATTAAGGAAAAGGCCATGTTAGTGGAGGGATGAGTTGGAAATAGATATAAGGGACTTGGATATGGGATTATACACAAATTTGAGCCCATATTTTATTTTTTTCTTAATTAATATATTTATTTATAATTATTTATTTTATATGATTGATCTTCGGGAGATACTACATCTGGCATTTTCCTTTTTTGGAATGGCATGGCTTTTGTATTGTGTTATAGAATGTGATATGTTTTTATAGTTGTTACATTAATGTAATTTTCATATTAGGTGGTTATATTATTGATTTTGGATTTATATTATTTCAACATTATTTATGGTTATCTATTTAAGGGTATAGTATCCCTATAATATCGATAGGTCCTCTATTCCAGTCAGTAGCCTATATAATTTTGGGAGGAAAACTAATGGTCTTGCAGTGACCAGACTTGGGATGATAGTAGGTTACTATGCTTGGGATATTAAAAATTAAATTATAGTATTCTCGTATGTAATTATTTTTAGAAAATATTGGTTATTTACTCCTTACTTGAAATCATGAATATACCATTAGTGTGAGCCATCAACCCTTTTCCTATTTGTGGGGGGTTCATGGGCCATACATAGATTATTCATCCACTTAGTTTGGGTTCTGGGAAGGACTATAACATGAAGCATTATTTATAAAAATTCATTTATAACCAATGAATAATGTTTTTTCAAATAATTAATCACCCAAATATGTATTTCCAAATGACACAAAATGATCAAATCCACATACCATGACAATTTTCCTTGATATCTTTTAAAATATAATATAATAACCTAGCCAATAATTTCAAGCATCCAATAAATATAAAAATTAAACATCAGTCAATAATTACTTCCATAATTCTATAAATCTAGCACCCTAAAATTCTAATTTGAAAGAGATGGAAATGAATAAAGTTGAGAGATCCATAAAAGTAGAATATATAAAATATCTAACATTTGATTATGTAGTGATCTACCAAATCCTCAATATAGGTCTATCTAATAATATTTTAGAGGCCCCAAAATCACCCTTGATTTTGGATAAACCATTTTAGGATTATTTATGATCTTAAAAGGGGGAAAAGGTCTAAAAAAGTGTTTTATAATAAATATATATATCTTTTATCAAATACATGATTTGAATGTATGGATATTTAACCATGAAATAACCATTCATTCAATATCACCAACTTTTTTTCCAACGTTTCTAGTTAATATTCATATTTATTTAATTGTGAATTGGTTATTATACGAAAATATATAAAATAAACATATGACATGATAACTTATTTAAATTTCATTTATAAAAAAACTCCCGACCTATTTTTGTTTTGAGTTAGAGTCAACCAAAACACAATGGAACCATTGAAAACAAATCTGAATTTAGTATAATAAATTATTTTTTACATATTATAATATTTAAAATATATAATATTTCAAATAATTTAAATTATTTAAATTTTAATTTATGAATAGTTTATTAGAAACAAAATTTTAAAATTATATATTTCTTAGATAATTATATATACTAAAAATTTGAATTAGTTTTTATATTTTAAGTAATTATTAAATATAAAATGTTCATATTTATTAGTGTTAAAATAAATCTTCATATATTGTTTGATAAGATTATAAATTTTTTTAAAATTATCTTATTTAAATTTATGATGTGTTTATTCATTCATCCACTCCCTATTATTAACTATTATTAATATATGAATTATTCATATGTGAATATTTTTATGCTAAATTTAAATTGTTTAAATAGATTCTATATATGTTAAATCCTAGACTTAAGTATTTAAATTCAATGTATAACATAAGTTTGAATTTAATTTAACCATGGTTTTCTATTTATTTATAATTAAAATATTTACATTTTTATGATAATTATTATTTATATTCAATTAAATACATGTTCACGCTAAAGGCTACTCATTATATTTATTTATTTATTATATTATTTTTTTATATTTCATAGTGGAATAGGGGATTTGACTCTGCCTAAAAATCTTTGATTGATAGCTTGTCATGCCATACATTCTCAAGAGTCGTACTTAAGTCTTTATTACTTTTATTAATTACATGAAAATAGTTTTACATGTCATGTTCATCTTATAAATATGAATATTTTTGAATATTTGTATTACATTTTACTGTATATATATAACAAAAATAATTGATTCTATAAATGGTATATATCAACATAATTTGAACATGTTAATTTTTTTATCAAAATAATATATGTAATTAAATCAATTATAGGCAAGCATACATATAGGGAATGCATGAGATACAGTGAGAATGAAATTTGTACAGAACTATATGATGTGGTAATTTAAAAAATCTATAAAATAAAAATTGTTATATTCCTTTAAAAGTGATCACTTACCAAGACCATAATAGTATTTTATGGGTGGGCCATATCGAAGTTGAGTACCCATGAATTATCTATTATATGGATTATAATATAAATTTTATATATTTTAGTCATAATGTTTAATAAAATTAAATATAAAATAAAATATTTTACTGTGATATTTAGGATATAAATTTCTAGGTGATCCTATTAATATTAGGATCCTGAAGGAATGGTTTTGATAATATCCATGAGATTGATTAGAGAAACAAAAAATCAAAATTATCCAATAGTTATATATTATATAATTGATTGATTTTCTATATAAATACACAAACTATGATGTGAATGAAAATTCTAGAAAAATATAAAAAATTTCCCACTAATATATACATTTTAAAATAAATTAATTATTTTATTAGAAGTATATCCTATAAAAGAATTTATTGAATACTTCTAATAATCATATGGAAAATGATTCTTGTATATAATACAAAACAAAAAATCCATTTTACACTAATATATATCTTATAAAAAATAATTTTAATTAAAATAGTATTCCAGACTAGAATTGTAATTGGGGAAATATTCTTATTTATATAAAGAACAATTATCTAAATAAAGAACTATATGTTATGGAAGTCAATATTTATTTTTATAATCGTTTTTATGATACACTAGATATGTTTTATTTATTTATAACTATAAATATATTTAAAAATAAAGAAAATAATTAGTTAATTATAATGTACATTACCATGTTTTCAATTAATTTATAAATTTTATCACTGTAATGGTGAAATAAAATATACATTTACATGGGGGATTTATTCTATAAATCTTTTCTATTTTATCAAAAAAATATTTATATATCCAATATAAAAATATGGGGTTTTCATTATGATTAATAAAAAATATTATTCAATATATATGATGCAAATGATATCAAATATGGTTAAAAAATTAGATTGTACCTGCATAATTTTTTCGTTAACATAGGATTTGAGAAGATCAATGCTACTGATTATATATTTATTTTTTTATATAAATATGAAATATATCTAAAGTTTCCATAAAATATACGATCGGGGTCATTTAATTTTGAATCATTCAATATTTATAATTATTTATTATTATATAAAATTTATTAAATTTCTTTTTTTTAAATGGAGGAAGATCTTTTGAGTTGTTAAAATTATTACATTTTTATGTATCTAGTTTAATGAGAACACATCAAAGTTGTGTATATTTGTTTTTTAATCATTTAATTTAATATAAATTCAAACATACATTATAGAATGCAATTTCATAGTAGTATTGAGATATATTAATAAGATTAAAACTCTTCAACTAAGAATTGAATTCAATTATCTAAAGGAATAAAATATTTTGATAGTGAAATAAATAATGATATTCTTATGAATTCTCACTAAGTTGTATTCTATCTTAATCTATATAAAATTTCCATATAAAATATGGATTAAAAATTTTCTCCCTTTTCATTGACGTGGATTTATTAATTTATGAATTTTCTATTTATATTTTTTAAAAGATAAATTTTAAAAATTGAATTATTTATTATGTTTTATTTATCCCAACAAAATGGTGTTTTATTTGTTCACTAATATCTTTTAAATAAATTTTTTTTATGATTTAGAATGATACCTACCATAAGAATTAAATAATTATTCATGAACCTAGTGGGACAATCATGAACTTGGTGAAGCTCATAACTAACAAATCGAATAATATATCTTCATAAGATAAATAATTATTCAGTTTTATATGATATTTTGAAAACATCCTTCACTAATAATATATGAAAAAAATTCTATATAAGTAGGTCAGTGGGAAAGAAAATTCATAATATTAATTTACCTTATAATTTAGTATATTTAATATAAGGTAACTATTTCTTGATAAATAACACGTTTTACCCATTATTCATGGTAAAAGCCGTATAATGAATAAAATAGAAACTAAATTCTTGTGAATTTTGGTAGATTATTATCAATATAATTCTTGCGTACTTGAGAAGATCTTATAAGATATTCATGATATTTTTTTGGAAAGAAAAAATTTATTATAAGATTAATATTGATGGATGTTTCTAAAATTAAATATTTTAGCTAAAGTTTGTGTTTTAGTTGGTGTAACATACTCCCCTAGTTTTTTGAAACTAATTTGTTATTGGAAAGTTGTTTTCACCACATATACTAGAGGATTCTGAATAGTAACAGAGGTATAAGGTTGTATAGTGGGGATACTATACCTTCATATTATATAATAATAATAATAGAAATAATAATCATCATAAACATCATCCAGATAAAGATGTAAAAAGAAATAGCAATAAGTTTCAACTTGTATCCATAACCAATGATATATCAAAATGATCTATATACAGTTTCATTTAGTCATACATTAAAATCAGGTCATATACAAAAATCTCCCAAAAAGTAGAATTGAAAAAAAAACCTAGCTAATGTGGTCTCAAAATCAAGATTGGTCCCAATAAAACATAATCCATCCTAGTTATCCAAATCAAGCATCAATTATTGGGTGATTTATATTATCATGTCATGCATTCATGAAGTCTACTTAGTTACCAAATTGTGACCAGATAATTGAGTGATTACAACCCAGTAGGCCACCACCAACGCTATTTAAAATATTATATTTCATTATTTTATAGTGTATTATTATGTCAATAATAAAATAATAGAAAAATATAAACAAAATAAACCAAAATTTATCATCCTGTTCTATGGTGACACCTGAGATCAGTCATACTTTCTTTTACTTAAGTCGGACGTCACTGATCACAATAAGTCATCAGGTGAAATCACTTATTCTTATAGTGTTACCCAAGGAAATCAAGGTTCCAAGCATCCTTACTGATGCCTATGGGTTTACCCTATGTAATCAATGTATTCAGCCTCATAATCTATTCCAAAGTTGTTAACATTAGTAATCATAGTATCAAGAAGCATTGAAAACATAAGGGGATTCCCCAAGGTATTTTAAGTTATTTTATTTCACTGCCAATTCCTAAGGGGTTACCATGACATGAACACTACCATTTTTATAATTTTTTGGAAACCCATAGAAAACACAGAGACACATCATGGGAACCTAAAATAGTGGAGGTACAAAGAATAATTGACAACAAATTTATTGCTACCATAAGGAAAGGAAGCTAAGTTAAGGAATAGGAAAACATTTTGATTTGGAGATGCCTACGACGCCACGAATTCCACAACCTTATTCCCCTCTCGCCATGTGTTAAAGACCTTCTTATGAGAACCCAAGATTTTTTTTCAATTTAAAATGTGATATTATATTTTCTAGGGGCAAAGAACACTTCCTTTTAACACTTTTTAGATTATCAAGGACTCTATCTCTGCCGCCATCATATTAATGTGTCTTTGCTCACATAATTCTAAACTCGTGATGATTTCCTTAGCATCATCCTACAGTATTTCACGTCTACCATAAAAATATAAGAAAGAAGAGATGATGTACCCCCTCTGATCCCTTATTACACTTTTTTCACTCATCTCCCCCCCAAGAGGGACCCATCTATGTTGAGTTTGAGCTCGCTACATAGGGTAAACCAACATACCCAATGCCCATGTTCTATCCTCTCACCCTTGTTATATGTACCTAAGATTAGGGGTCTTACCGACGGGGCTCTATTTCATTCTGTACATAGACTGGCCAAGTCCAGAAAGGTATTCCTCGTATTAAAGCTAATGCTAGTTTGAGAGCCACTGATGTTCTTATGTTGAGCATCATTCCTAGATTTACAAATAATCCAGCATCCTATTGTTAGAATTATTTCATGGCCATTCCTATTAGTACCTTGATCACCAACACCACTAAACCACTGACTATATATATTCTGCCACATCCCTCCTTTCCCATGACAACCTAAAAACTTACCATAATCCCACCATATCCAACGAGCCCATTCACTCTCAAAAAATAAGTGCTCCACCATTTCTTGTTTCGGATTTTAGCAACACCAGAATCTAGAAGCCGTATTCATTCCCATATGTTAGATGCTCTCATCAGTGGGTATAGCAGTATTCCCCACTCACCACACTAGAAAATTAAACTTTGTAGGATTGCCTTTTAACCACTATGTTTCCCCCCACAGGTCGCCTATATTTGAGTCCCTCATAACATGGGTATAATCCTTGATTGAGAACTCACCCAAAAATGAACCTGCAAAGATGAGTCAATTAGGATTCTCACTGAGAACAATCTCCATGAAGGAAGCACATTGGTCTTCATCTAGAATAGTTTGAATAAAGATTTGGTGATCCCTTGTTTCTCTTAACAACATATCTGGCATGGGACACCCTAGAAACCACATCCCCCCAATCCCAAAGCCAAAAGTTTATATCCCCTCTTCCTATGATCCACCTTGCATGAGGACGTAGGGCCTCCATGTTCAGTTGAATCAAGTTCCATATCATCGATTCCTGAGACCTCTACACCACCACCTTCAACCCGTACTTATCTTGCATGACCATTCCCCATAAATTTCGGCCTTTCATATCCTCCCATGAATTTTTGGTGTTCATCCCTTTCTTGGTTGACGAGATGCTCCTCATTTTTATTCCCCCTTTAGAAACTGTTCTTGTGAGACACTTCCCTGAGGCCTAGTGATGCTTTCCTTCCCCCTGTCCATCCCATATAAAGGACACCAGTATCCTCTCCATGATGTAAATTATTCTTTGGGGAACCTTCATTGTGGACAGTAGATCCATAGGGATTGAAACAAGTAAAAGGTTAACTAGTGTTATGTGACCACCCAAAGATAGGATCCTGTTTTTCCAATTGAGAATTTTCCCCATAATCTTAACCATTATCTTGTCAAAATCATGAACATGAAGGGAGTTAGGAATTAGTGGTGCACCAAGATACACTATGGGAAAATTCACTCTTTTCATGTTCAATCTATCATCAAGAGCCTTGGTCCTCATGCCGGAGGTTTTCCTTGTAGTATAATAGTTGATTTTCTACCTTTTCACCACCTGGACACTCCATTTTCAATACTCTCCTAACATCCCATTCATTCCATTCATTGAACTCCTACTGACATTTATAAAAATTATAGTGTCTTCCAAAGACATCAAATTTGAAATACCCTTCATGACATTCCTGTCCTGATATGGAAGAATTTTACCCATATACAGGACCCTCTTAATATGATGACATAGCATGTTTTGAGATATAATGCAGAGAGTAGGGGATAGGGGGTCCCCTTTCCTTAGGCCTCAGCATTCCTTGAAAAATCCAAAATACCTACCCATAAACAAATTTGATATCCATGTCGAGCTGAAGTATCAAAACAGTAGGTCACGAGTCCAATTGGAGAACCCCATCCATGTCAACACTCTTGGAATGGAACCCCACCCCATCCTGTCATAGGCCTTACTCATGTCCAATTTGATATAAAAGTTACTTCCAAAAGACTTCTTTTTATCCCACTAATCATTTCCTTCACCACACTAATCACACCCTATATTGATCTCCCTTTGATGAAATTTTGTTTCTCTACTTCCATACATGTTCTTAGATGAGGTGTTATCCTTTTCTTGAGAATGCTATCCAAGAATTTGTACGGTATATTTCACAAGCTAATGGGAATGCACTACTCTATTAATTGAGTATTACACACTTTCGATATCATAACCATCTTGGAAGCACTGGATATGCACGGGAGGTTTCCACCCTTGAAATAATCTTGCACCAATCTCACAAAATCCCCTTTTATAGTTTCCCACACAGCCCTATGGAAAAACCCTAGTATACCATCTATCCCTGGTGCACTATCTGGGTTCATAGTCGAGACCTCCACTCTCACTTATTCCACTTCTGTTATCCTCCTCAATCTATTTTCCACATCATCTGTAACACTACATGGTATGTTCTCAAATATTTCTGCTACGTCTCTTGGATAGCCTTCTGTCATTTTAGGATTGGGCCCATCTATTAAACCATTCATGTTCTCATTTTCCATTTCCCCAACCTCATCCCAATCATTGGAGTGAGATCTATCCTCCTGGAAAATGTTAGGCATGTGGATCTGATGCCTCTCTTTAATGCATGCATGGAAAAAACTAGTGTTCTGGTCTCCCTCACAAAGCCATTTACCCCTAACTCTTTCTCTAGAAAGCCTCTCCTTCCTTATCATAATGTCTACATGGTGATCCTTCTTGGAACTTAGATCATTGAATATGTTTTCATCTCATTCTTGTTCCATTATTTCCTCCATGTGTTCCACCTCCCTAGAGAACTCGAGAAGATCCTGATCATGGAAAGGAAGATTCTTCCTCCACCTATGTTACAAATGTTTAAGTAATATGATCTTGTTGTGAAGTGATATCCACAGGTTCCCTTAGAGAGAACAGGTCCATGCTTCCTAGACCATGTCAATGAAGTCTGACTCTTCCATCCACATCCTAGAAAAGTAAGTTCAATCCTCACTCGAAGTTCTGGAGTTCATTGAAATCCTCAGTGGAGAGTGATCAGATAAACACTGCACTAGGTGAGACAGTTTTGCGCCCGGGAATAAAGTGATAGCATCCTTGATCATAAAGAACCGATCGAGATGAAACCATGTGGGCCTACCTTCAATTTGATTGTTACACCATGTAAAGTGTCCTCCCTCAAATCCCATATCCAAGGGCCCTTTCCTTTACATTAAAGACACAAAGGCTTGGCTTTCACCCCTTAGAGAGGCCCCTCCTCCTTGTTTCTCCTCAGGGGAAGCTATGATGTTAAAATTTCCCCTGAAAATCCATGGGGTATTTTCACAGATAATTCCTTCTAAGTCACTCCATAAAATCTTTCTGGCCTATGAATTTCATTTAGTGTAGATTAAGGAGAAGATAAAATATTTTATACCTATTGATATTTGTGTGGAAAGATGCTGGTCGGACACATTGATCAAATCAACAGAGACATGATCCTTTCAAGACAGTCATATTTGAGAGTTTTGGGGGTTCCCGTGCATGAATCCATATACTCTAAGTCTTTGTGAAAACTCCTTGATTTTACTTGAATCCTGTTTTGGTTCCATAATTTCCATGATAGAATTTGTATTTTTAAAAATCTCATTGCTAATGATTTCTGCTTTCACCAGTGCCCACAGCCCTCAGGCATTCGAGATTAAGATTCTAAACAATGACCTATGGGTGGCTGGATTTTTCCCAAGACTCAAAGACCTTGCTATTAAGAGTTGAATGTGGGGAGATTAGAGCTTTGTATTTGGATTGAGAATGGGTATGCAGGTAACTCTACACCTTCATGCTAACACCCTCTGATGAACAGATGCCAGTGGGCCAATCCCTCTGTGCATCTTCTGAAGAAACAAGGTACATAGTGTCCACCAAACAATTAATAGGAGATGATGGAGGTGAGGTCTAAGTGGGAAATAGTAATTTAGGTGCATGTAAAGATGTTGGGGATGTCACCCTTGGAAGAGAATACAATGATGAGAGATCCTCACTAGGAAAGGGAGAATGATCAACTATTGATTCTTCAGACCCAATATCCATCAAGGAAATCTCTGTGATGTGGATGCCGCAAGTGACCCAAGGAACCTGAGAATGTAACCTGATTGTTTGGCATAGGAACATCCCATCCAAGGGTGGACCCAATTCTTGAAAATGAAAAAATGATTTCCCTCTCACATCTAGGTCAATAAAAACCAAATCCCTATTGGAAGAATCTTTCCCATCGAGACTAGGCTTGGATGAGGAAGCCTTAGAAGCCTAATATGGAGGATAAACGACCATGCATTTTCCCTGATCATTGATATTCGAGGAGCATGGAGAGGTAGCACATCGTCCAGAAGACCTTGGAGACACTGGAGTCTCCCTCACCCTAGATTTTTGGAATACCTGTAGAGTGTGACTTGAGATGTGGAATAATGAGTAGAATCATGGATATGAGGGATAAAACAATTATTGTCAATGATCCATCATTCCTTCAATCAAGAACCCGACTTGATCCTAGGTTGGCTGAGATATGTCCATCTCGACACATATCTACGCAATTGGTGACTCCTCCAAGTGAATCATCTTATTGTATGCACAAAGGTAAGACCTTAAAAAATACCCTATAACCTTCAAAAGAAACTCATTCATTGGGGGGAGGTGGAGTCCAGGAATAGAGATCCAGACTACCGCGGGGGAACTTTCTCTCTCAGATTGAGTGTCCATCGACCATTGAAAAGGTGAAAATCTCTATCCCACCACTTAGCGTGGAATCTTGCTCCATGCTCTAAAAAGCCACCTTTGAAGCCAAGATGATGAAAAAAGACTTCCGATCTAGAATTGACACTGTAGCAGGTAGATTAAGTCCCCACCATTTGATGTAGTCCTGGAAAACCAGGAGAGTTGGTTTTTCAGCACCGAAACACATGATCAGAGACCACTAAATATTCCTCATCACTACCTCCAAATATTCCATAGGAATGGAAAGGGTGGGGAAAATACAAGGGGTATTTCCCCTAGGTATTCTAACGAATCGGGAATCACTATTTTTTCATTGGGTGTTATCCTATGAAATATAGTATCAAGAATCATTTCTAAATCTAAGGGTGGTTTCACTGTGGCATTAAAAATTAGTATAAATCATCACCAAAATGAATAGGAATATTCCCCTTAGAATTTGAATGTAATGTGCATCATCATTGAACCCAAGGTGAATCTTCCAAAAGTTGTTTCAATGTTGAAAGAGTCTTCATCAACCATAAGAGGAAGCATTCCTAAGACATTCTAATGTAGAAATCATCAGTATAGTCCCAAGGGGAATCTATCCTAAGGTGTCGTAATATAGTAGGCATCATCACTGAACTCAATGGGAAACTACCCCATGATTTATTAGAGTATCAAGAATAATTGTTGAACCCAAGGTAAATCTTCCCAAATGAATTGTGAAATCATAGGCATCATCATTGATTATTAGGGGGTTACCCTAGGTAATAAAGTTTTAGTAATTATCACTAAATCCAAGGAAGGTTTACCAAGGAAATTCAATATCCACAATCCATGTATGTAGGTATTTCATCAATTAATTATTTAAATTCCAATATCATTAGAACTCACATGATAAAAATATACACTAAATCCTAGAGCATGTCACATTCATCCCCAACCACACAAAACATTAATTAATTTAGTCATGAAACCTCTTAGAGTCACCCATTTACATTTTCCAATTTATATCCCAATTCAAGGACACTCAAGTGTTGGATAAATTCTTGGTATACTCACCAACGGACTACTCATATCCCTTAAAGAGGTCCAATTTCAGGATTTAGGGCTGAAAAAAAAATTATTTTGGTCATGTACATGGCATGTTGAGGTGATCACACATCATACCCCCAATGGAAATGGAGAAAATTTTAATAGAGTTATTCGAAAATTCATAACTTATAATTTTATATGCCTACTCATCCCAAATCAACTTCTGGTTAGATAAAAATGATTGAAATTAGACAAGTATAAGAATACCTTTCAAATAGAGAGTGATAGATCTCAAAATCATCATACCACCTGATATAGAAAGAAACTGAGATAAACTAGAAAAAAAAGATAATCTCACCTATATATTACAAACATAATGAACAATGGGTGATTCTATAGAAAAATAGAGGAGAAATTCAACATGAATATGAAGAAGGAAAATGGGGGAGGTAAGTGAGTTTCATGATATGGCCAAAAGGAACCCCATTATATGTTACAACCATAATATTATAGAATTAATTGATTAAAAATAAAATTGTTCTCCGGGAAACTTTCATGGTGTGAACACTCTATTCAAGCCTTGAATTAGTAAAGGAAGGGGATCCATCCATCTACCCTAAATTTTCATGGGTTAAAGATAGTATTCACATTGTAAATGGTTGTAGTATGCATCTCCATTATTGTAGTACTACTTGTTCCTCTAAAAAAATATTCTAATGTATCCCCAACCCCTAATACATTCATATCCATGTAATATTCTTGAGTATTAGAATAAATAAAAATATTTTGTTCTTGAAAAGCGATAGATTTATAAAACTTCTCATCTATATAGAATTTCTTACTCAAGATTCTCTATTAGACTTTACCAAGCCTCAAAAACACAAAACATGAGCCATTGGTCATGCATATCTTTCCCATGATCCCATGTCACCTAAAAGATAAATCCATGATGCCACTATACACATAGCATGGGAATAATCTATCCTTTTAGAACCATCATGTTCCAATCTTCTATATAATCCATATTATCCTAAAAGGTTGTGTCATCCTCAAGATCAATATCATATGTATCAATTATGTGAGATGGATCCATATGATATCACCTTTGCAGTGAATCATGGAAAATATCATGTAGATAACTAAAGTTATATGGAATATTCAACTAGTTAACCATTAGACTGATCCTCTACACTATCTTAAACAATCCCTCATACATGGGTGTTAGCTTACCCTACATCCTAATATGATGATTCCCATTCTTGATGAAACTCACAAGAATGTATAGTCTCCAACCATGAAATCAAAAAGTCAGTGTTTCTATCCTTCTTATAATCTCTTTTTTCTCGGATTAGTAACCATATACATCTATACCTACTGAACATACTTCAAAGACTCGTGTATGAGTCTTATCCCAGTCATCAATGACTTATGATAATCCAACCAAAAATTTTATTAATGACATGATCTATAGTATAAATAATCATAATATTGCATATGTATTGATTCCTGAGAACTATTATTGTAGGATAAATTCACTTAATCAAATTTGTTTTTACAACAACCACTAAAAATCCAGAATTCCTGATTTTTTTATGTCCTCTAAGATCTAAAAATTACACTTATAAATTATGTTTTTCTACAAGAGATATGCTATAATCAAATGCACCTATCTATCAAGAATATCCTATAACCACTTCCTATGTATCCTCATGAATATTTAGAGAACTGTTTGGTCACCAAACACCAATGAACATAAAAAAAATATTTATTCTTCTTGTTATGGTCATGGAAACACCACACTCAAACCAACAATACTTCTAACAACCTTACCAAACAATATATCATGGCACTAATTATTTTAACCAACTCTACAATAATTCCCCACTTCTAGTGGAATTTAGAAATTTATAAATTTAGAAATATCAAGACCCATTTATTTATTCATTTAGTATATACCATTAAATTTCACACCCATAATTTCTTATTATAACCTATATTTTCACTCCCAAAATTATTCACAACAAAAGTATTATCTCATTTTTAATGTTGGTAGGTTATCCCTGAGCACAAAAGTCATTACAAAGATGATCCACTTACCATCCTACACGAGACATTAAAACTCATTTATAACACTCAATAATTATTTACAATCTAGTGGTTATTAAAAATGACCACATTAATTCTACTCAACTCTTATAAACCGAAACATTTACATTAGAACCTTCCATTTTATTCACTTAACTCGGTCTCTTGTACACATGTGTATTCAAAAAACCATAAAAACCTTCATATTTGGTTTATCAATATGTCACATTTTATTTTAATAATAAACTACTCAAAATAGGCACCACACACTCAATTTATTCATGGTGTGTTCCACACTATAGGTCTTATTCATTAGTGATCTATGATCAAGATTATGTCTAGTATCACTATCATCCAAACATGGAAATTCTTTATCACAACAAATGTTACTTGAATAAGTCCAAATATTGAGCCAATCTCTAGAATTTATTAATAAAGTGGTACCCCCACACAATATATTTCTCATTATATAAATAATATCCCACCATACACCCTATCCTGGTGGACCTAACTCAAGGTCAATGAACTTGCTCACTATCACATGGGTCTTTCATTCTATCCATCCTTGGGTATTTCTTAGTCCTATGAGAACCGTAAAACCATGAAAAATATAAATTAATCATATTATAGGAAACTCCTAATTATCTCCCCATTACACTAATCTACTCAACCTCATAGTGTTTAAAAAACCTTGAAGTCATCAAATTATAGCTCACACCTTCCTCAAAAGGTCACAATTCTTCTCTCACATCATCTATCTTTCTTAAAATTTACAAAACCCTCATGACCTCAAGGCCAATTTATCATCTCTTATATAGACCTAATATCTTTTATCAATAACATCATGATGAATCCACTTCATGGGATAATATAAAACTAGACATGACCCAGTACAACTCTAACACTAACTAGAATATGTCATAATATCAAGTTTATATACCATATTCCTACTCCTAAATCGAACAAATAAATACAAACCATTCCACTATCACCTCAAATTTAATCATCAAACAATCTCATAAATACCACATGACCTCACCACATATAGTTTGGGAAAACTCAGTAGTCCAAAAACCCATTAGAATATGTTGGCATCACATAAGGTCCTAACCCCAATAGGTCTCTTGGGACCAAACACATACATCCCAAAATGGCATATCCATACACTAATGGAATAAAATTGACCACCGTGAATTTTCATCCTTTATTGTTAACTTACCTTAGGATTTAGGTGGAATATCCAAATTAATAACATTATCCCAGATATGTCTTAAAAACTTCACATCGACATGTCTCAAATTCCATCCGAAGACAACAACATCCACTTACTTAAATCTTACATATCCAAAACTAAGATTAGGTTACACTAACCCGTGCACCATATGGGTTAAACCAAATTCCACTCACTTAGTACACGGTAATAGAGTTCCCTTTTTGAACTCTCATAATGGTTCTCAACATCTCCAACTACCAACTAGACATACCCATCAATCATACATTCTAGTGTTACATTTCTATACTATTTGTATTGACTATATTGAGTCATAACCCATCAATACTAGGCCCATGCATCTAGTAACCAATATGGCCATGCTCATTACACATTGATCTAATCTAATTCAGTGAATCTTACTTAATGATTTCTTTCAAATAATCATATGGTATCTCCCTCATGGAAAGGACCACCACATGATCGTTAACCATCCATAAATATCCATAAAACCATATTATTCCTCACACACAATACACATTATAGATCAAACCACATAATATATCCCATCCAATAGTTACTAGAATCCATCTTATCCTTACCTTCATAATCTAAACAAAACCTATTAAACTAAGCCTAGATATCTACATCTATAACACACAAGTCATATACACAGATATACCAAGTATTTGTTAACTCTCCGTTGAATAAATATAGAAAACCGGGATTTTTTTACATTCATATTACAACTATTTAGATTAATATTAAATATATTAAACAAACACATTTATAAGGACCATGATAGTTTAGTGTCTTTTGAGGCTAGGTACACAATCTTTAAATTTGTGGTAAGATCTTCAAAATCTCCAATAAATATATTCCCTTTTAGTACACTTCACAAACATAGCTTAATTAAAACCTTTATTCATATCCTTGGGAAGGGGAACATAAGAAAATGTGAGATCAGATTCTTATTAAGGGTAAACAAGAGAGATACATAAGCATAACATGAACCTAAGGGTATTAGAACATGAGAACAATTTATGAAAACCATAACATTCATATAAATGGACATAATATTGAGTCATAGAATAAATATTGCATAATTATAAAATATAAATCAAAATGAAATAAAATATCATGATCCATGAGAGCATAACATTTTCATAATACATGGAATTGTTCCATACACATAAGCATAGAAAATATTATTTCAATTCAACCCACCAAGACATTCATAAAATGTTAGTCCTATTCCAACCACCCATGTACATGTTAAAGACATGGGATGACGAATTTTGTACCCTGTTTTTGGATTTGGATAACCTCTAGTCTACCCTTTGATGTCATATAACATTAATCATTACCCAAATCTTTGTAGGGAGACATAGGTCCCACCTGTCACATAATGATAATTATATGTATATGTGCCACAAGATCATTAAAGATTCATCATTTTATAAACCATGAAACGAAATGGGATTCAACAAAATTTCATTATATCACAACATATAAAAAATATATATTTTTCATAATAATTTTAATATTTCATCATAGCATAACCCATGGAAAAAAGATAATTTCATAATATTTTTATCATGGTATGACCCGTGCAAGATAAAAATATTTTATAAACATACTATCATGATATAACATTAATAAAAATAATAATAATGGTATCCTTGGATCATATAACCCTAAAATAATATGTTAAATCAAATTATTTCATCTTATATTGAGAATGATTTTGAAATATCACTTGGAAAATTTCATGGGGAAAATATGTTTTCATTGAAAATTCAGTTTTTTTAAAAAATCATAAAATATTTTGAAAATAATTTTCTTTAAAAATAAACTTAAAAAAATATAAATTAATATTCTACTCAAATAATGGTCATGACGGTGGAAAATTCCATTCGTGTCATACACATTAAAACAATGATTCGTTTCACTTTTTTTGTAAAATCCAAACAGGCATTTTTTGGAAAAAAATATGAATATAACATTAAATTTGTTTAAATAAAATCAGAAATGGGTAAAATTTTATTTAATTAATCATTTTTATAATGAAAAATATTTTTTTTAAACTTTTTTAGAAAACATGGTATTGGAAGAAAAAGTGTTTTTGATTAAAGTGATAAATAAAGATGAGTTTTTTAAAAAACTTTTCATAATTATTTTAAGTTCCAAAGAGTGGAAAAATAGAACTATTACTTTCAAATATCATTAATAACCATATGATAAATTAATTAATGATAATTATTGAGATTTATATTATAATATTTCAATATTTGAGACTTATTCATAAACAATTATGATAAACGATGAGATTGTAACAAAAAAAACAATATGACATTGGTAATATTTGAAACATAATTACTATGAAAGATAAATCCTAAAATGCATCTTTAATACCAATAATTTTCATGATAATAATAATAAAATACATTCATAGGTATTATATACCCCAAATAAAAAAATACATGGTGAATATGGCTTGTATATCATATAAGTAAAAAAGTGAGATGGAAATCCATTACAACTTTAGTAATATTTTGAATTGTATGCACCATAAAATAATACCATAAAAAACATGAAATGTCATTAAAATAGGTATATTGATGATAAAAAAAGTTAATGGGGTAGTATAAGCACCCCACAAATAAATTGAGTGGTGAAAATGGCACATGTCTCTATGAAATAAAATATATAATAGAAATCTCTTACCTTAAATCTTGACCTCCTTCACACACGTTCAATCCTCATATATACTAAATATAAATTTATTATACATATACTATATAAACATATATATATATATATATATATATATCATACCATATATAATTTACTTATGACCTTTTATTATGTATTTATTAATAATTTCATGTTAAGATAATGTTTCAAGAAACAATTTCTTTATTTTCCATTTATGTTTTGATTTATTATTTTTCATCCTCTTACTTTGATATTGGTTCCATAATTTCCATAATAATAATCATGAAATAATTATCATATTTATACATAAACTATACTTTCAATACCAATCATGGAAAATGTTTTTGATAAATGATGTATCTTATGATCATGGAGATGTTAGGTTGTACGTACGCATGAGTAACATTTCCATTTTTCAAAAATAATTATGGAAATGAGTTAAGATTATTTTATAATTACATAATTATAATAATAAATAAATAAAACATCATTTAATTAGTTTTTCTTGTACTTATCATCCATATGGTGTTGTGATGAAAAGAGAGAGTCATATCTCATCATGGAGGCGGTAGTTCACACATACACAAATAATGTTATCATATTTCAGTGAGTGAAAAGGTAAGAAAGAAAATGATATTTTACCTTTTAACCATAGATAATATGTCATTAATATCATTATTAAGTAATTTATATTACATTTATTCCTTAACATTATCCTTACTATCATCCATTTAAAACTTTAGTGAAAACGAGTCGCATCGCTTCACGAGGTGGTAGTCCATTATACACTTGAATGATGTTATCGTATCCCCTAAGAAATGAAAAGTAAAAAAAGTTATATGTGATATAATTACTAAATGGGTATAATTATGTTATATATATCATATATATATATATACTTTATATCCATCATCAAACTCAATCATGAGAGGTGGTAATGGAAAAATGAATGACATCTGTTTGTGAGGAAGTAGTTCACTGTATGCACAAATGATGTTTTTGTAACCCATTTGATGAAAGTGGAGATGGTTGTATGTAATTAACATAACACAACAACATACAATTATATTTAATAAATTTATATCATTATATTATCATATGTTAATAAGAATTTAATTATTTTGAAGAAGAAATAAAATAAAAATGCTCGTTGAAGAACATTACCTCTTCTTTGGATAGCCTCCTTAGGTTTGCACCAATTGCCTTCCTAGGTTGGATTTATTCCAAAAATAAGACTTCATAATGATTTAAGGGATTTTGGTATGTTATTTCATAAGTTATTTTCCAAACCAAAAGGATTGTAAGGTTTTAATAGGAGATGATAGTGGGTGGCCTTCTATAAGTGAGTTGATTGACACACTTATATTTTTTGAAAATAAAACGGTGTACCCATGTTTTTCTCATGAAAAAAGGTCCAAAAATGAATTATTATCAACAATTAGACATGATAAGTTATAAATATTCAATTAAAATATATTTAAAAAATAATTATTATTTTTTAACCCATATCTTTTTAGTTTATCCCCCCCCCCCCGGTAAACCCATTTTTACCTTAAATGGGGTAATTGATTTTTACAGTTTTCAGTATTTAATTAGAAAAAAATTAAATTGAAATTTTTATGAAATATAAATTATTATTATTAAAAATATGGAACCAATTTTTTCAAATTCAATTAACATAATTGGAAAATTTTAATTGACAATTAATCTCACAAATGTGATGAGAAAACAGGTTTTCGAAGATAAAATGTTCAAATGTTTATACTGTTCTTATATCAAAATTAAATATAAAAAAGATACCAATAAACTCAATTTAATTAATATATATTTATAATTAAACTAATTTTACTTTAAAATCAATTTGAAATATAATTTAACTTTATAAATAATTCTCACAAAAAGGAAAATTTCAATTAAAATTTAGTATTTTTCACTATCCTTTAAAAAAATTCATCTTTTTAGAAAATTCTCAAAAAATTACCCTAAGATTATATTTTTATTTTTATTTAAAAAATAATTTTTTTTTAAAATTAAATATTCTATATGTGTCAAAAATAATTTTAGAATAACTGCGCAAAAAAAGGTAATAAAAGTACTCATTAGAAAAATAAAATTTTAAGCATAAAATTAGATTTATTATTATCTCTTATATAGAAAATGCATAAGATGAATGTCAAATTATTTATTAAATATATTGTAACACCCCAAGATTTCATAGTGTGTTATTTCTTCAAAATAATATAATAACATGAACTACACGCCACACCGAGTTCAAGCGCACCATGACTTACCAAACAAGCCGTTCAAAAGAGGTTATGAATATTATTAACTAAATTTTAAACTTTATATAATCCTTATAATTTTAGAATCCATATTATGAGTTTCTTAGACATAATATAAGAACAAATTCATTTTCAGTATTGAACTTTTACCAACTTTTAATATTGAACCCTTTTTAAATACAATATTTTAAACTTTTTGACTAAATTGGGACATCAAAAATTTAAAATGAAACATCCCAAGCTTCCACGGTACGCTTTCCTTTGAATAATACAATAGCATGTGTTGTACGCAACTTCGAGTTCTAACACACACCACAACCAATCAAACTAGCCGTTATGAATAGTAATACCTACTTTTTGAAATTATATATATTTTATATTTTAAAATGGACTTCATTTTTGGATTCGGAGTATCGAATTTAGCCTAAGGTGAAATTTTGGTACTTTTCAGATAACTTTCATATTTTGATGAATAGTGAAAATTACTAAATTTTAATTAAAAACTTTTTTAATCAAAATAATTAATAGTGATAAATTATTAATTTGAGTGGTTTTAAAGTATATTTAGAATATATATTTACCATTTAATACAATTTTGTTCATTGTACATAATTTTACAATTAAACCAGACATAAACAAGTGTCAATCTTTTGATAGTTATTATCTCTTAAAAACATGCTTTTTGTTTTAACAACAGAAATTAATTTTAAATTAATTTCTGCCACTTCTGTGTTTTGAATTTGGAAAAATGGATTCCATATTTTTAATCAGGATGTTCATATTGTGTAAATAGATAACTTTTATTTTTAGACATTTTGAATAATTACTGCGGTAAATATTTTATTTATCATGGTTAAGGGTAAATCCGGTAAATAAGGGTTAATAAATAATATTATAATAATACTAAATTACCCTAAAATTTGTATTAGCCTTATTTTTTGATACATGTTCAACCATAGGCATCTTTGGGTCGATTTTGGGACCCCATGGAGCCACTTGTAGGTGATAGGGACACTTTATTTTAATTAAGTTAAAATGAATACAAAAATGACACAAGCATATATCTTTTAGAAAAACAATTTTTACATAGGGTTATATATGTTAGATTTTCGACTATAAATATTAATTAGAAATCTAAAACGCTTTCCTACATAATGATATTTTATTTATAATTTTTATAGATTATATAATTTAATTTATTTATGACACAATGATGATGTAGTAATTACCATAATAGTGAAAATTTAAAATAATTGATATTATAAATACCCAAATAAATATAATTTGAGACTTTTAATGAATTAAAATAATTTTTTAGGTTAATATGAAATATTAGGATTGATTTAATTAACTTTTTTCTAAGTAATCATTCTGTTATGAGATTCACAAAAATCAACTATTGAATAGTGTCAAAATTGACATAAAAGAGTTTTTAAAACAAATATTATATTATTAATTGATATTAAATTCTTAAAAATCTAATGTTCGGCCAAGAGACTTATATCATGATACTGGTATAATTAATGGACAACTTGGGGGTCTCTTGGATGTATATAGTAAGTTTAATTACTATATTATATAAAAATACAAAGTGACCTGGTAAATGTCAAACTAATTAACTAAGAGTTAAAACTAAAAGATAAGGTTAATATAGTAACCCAAACCTATCTAAATTCTATTGGTTGAATGGTTTTCGACCTATCCCCACCTTAACCTCTTAATAATCAACTTTGGAGCCATTAGAAACCGAATATGAATTTATTATAAATTAATATTTCTAGATTTTCCAAAGGTTCCCCTCACCCCTCTTATAAAAGGGCACTCCTCCTTCTCATTTATTCACACCTTCAAAGCCTTTTGGTTTGGCCAGAATCTACCCCAATACTCTCCCAACTTACCTCACTACAACCTAGATGCCTTAGTTTGATCAGAAATCCAACCTAAGGAGCCCTTTTGATCAAATCAAAAGGAAGAACCCGAAGAAGAGGTAATGATTTCACCACCCTTTTCCAAGTTCCTTTCATCTTCCACTTCTTCTTCCTTTGTTATTACCATTCTAAAATAATAACTCCAGTATCATTTATATACTGTGATGTTATTATAAATATGGTACAACCATATTCATTATTCTATCCACCCTTTGAATAACATGTCACCATACGTGCGTACGTACGGCTTACCGTCTCCACGTCGTGGTGTAATTGTTATTCAATATATTATTATTTGGATGGGTATAATAATGATGTGTAACTCATGTAAATAATAAATATAACATGTTAATGATTCTGTATATATTATATACCATCCATTTATATATTATTTTAATATCAAAAGAATGATATTGTCGCTCATGCGTACGTACGGACTACCGTCTCCATGAACGCGATGAGATTCATTCTCCATCGTATCCATTAAAGTATAATTATCATTTGATGATTTAAAAATAATGTTTAAGGACTTGATATCATTCTGGATATGAATAAGATACAACCTATCCATGACAAACATGTCTTACGTAACAAAACATATAAAAGAAAACGATTAAGTTAACACCTGAAATGACGATAATACTAAGATATTATTAACAAAGAAATGTTAAAAGATCATATATGATATCATATTAATATATATGATTCTTTTATAATTTAATAAAAAATATTTCACCATTATACAGGAGGTTAAACCTACCCTCAACCAAGGAAAAGTACAAGGTAAGGGTTTATTTCACAATCTCTTCATTATCTGAGGTTGTTTATACGTAATTATCTATTGGGATCTCTTTATCATCCACATCCATGTTCCTTAAAAATGTATTTAAAAACATTTTTACTGTTTACTAGACAATGGGTTAAATTCATTTATACCCTTATGTGTTTTGAAAGGAATCTTTCCATCGTTTTCCAAATAAGGCACTTTTAACCTTTTCGACAAATTTAAGGTAAGAATGTCTTTTTTTTAACTTATACGGCGGGTGAGGCTATTTACCACTGTTATAAAATCGTCAAAGCTTCCCTTAGAATCTTATAAGAATATTTTCAAAGTAAATGTTTTATTTTATAATTATGTGACTTTTAAATTATTTCAAAATGAATATTTTAAGAATTTTTAAAAGGTACTCTTTATCAAGATCGTAATTTTAAATGTTTTAAAGATTTATCATTCTAAATCTTTTTAATTAATGTCCGTGTTTTCAAAATGATTTTAAGGATTTATTTATATGGACATGAATGTTTTGAAATGATATTTCTTTTCAAAAGTTTCAAAGTGGTATGGGACACTTTGATTCAAAAACCTCTTTTAAATTACTTCCTTTATAAATGTGTGACTTTTCAATGATTTCGAGAAAAGAGGTATTTCTCTAAAATAGTTTTGATTTCATCTATGTCAACATCCTTTGATGGATTTTAAGCTTATTTGAAGTTGATTTATTATGATATAAAACTTTTGTATTGTATTGAAGGTTTTGTGATATGTTTTACTGTGGATGTGTTATTTTTATACCATTCATGGTTTATTGAGAAAGTATTGACATTTCGTATGCTAGTTTTAATACGAATGTTTATGTTATGTTTAAAACCTTTAATATGGGAATGCATTGGACTTAGTAAGTTATGGGTGGAGCCCTCTATAGCTCCTCGATGCATCAGTAGGTCTCATGAGACAAACTAGTGTCTTGGAACAAGGCCTTGACAAAATCTTATTGGTAGTCTTGGCACGAGGCCTTTGCTATGTGGTTATGATAGTCTGGCATTATGCATTCCATCATTATGAAAGTGGTTATTGATATTGCATGTGATTATTCGATTAGTAGAATATCCATGTGAATAAGTAAATGGTATTATTTCATTTTATTTTTTCCATACTATGTAGAAGTTCAAGTTTAAAAGTCTTTTGTTTTAGTTATACATTGCCTTAAATGTTTATTCTTATTTATGAAAGTTTCTGCTATATTGTTATCCTTACTGGGCATTTGAGCTCACCCCTTTTCTAGGTTTTATTTATCCCAGGAAGTAAAGAAGTAAATTATGAATGACCTGCAGGGATATTATGAGGGGATAATAGTGTGGATTATGGAGACAATATGTTGTTGTAGTAGTTTTTCACTTCATGATGTAATGTAAAACTTTATGAATATATCTAGTGTTTCCAAGGCTACTAAACCAATCGGTCTTTCGATATTTGATCTTTCTCGTGATCATGTCAATGTTATGTAATAATGCACCGACTCTGGGTAACTGGGGTCGGGGCGTTACAGTTGGTATCAGAGGAAGTTTAGTACAAACCTTGGAATTTAGATTTAGATAAACTCTGATTAGAGCACGTAGACCTAAGATGAACTTTGAAGATTAGTATAGAATAACTTCCTAGAATTTTGGTATTGTAGAGATTTTGTGAGTTTTCCGATCAATACATCCCTGTCTGGATACGAGCAGGTAGAGGTGGCTCTGGCACAGATGTACCTAGGGGTAAAACCCGAAAACACCGCTTTGAGCTAGACTCGAATGGGAACTGGTGCACGACAACGGGCCTTGTTGCACTCTTGGTTACGACACTCCCGGGGGATATGCTTAGGATAATTCTCATTCTCTTTGCAAACCATAATGAAGGGTTTATGAGTATATACTTCCTCAAAGGAGGCATTTTTATGATTATGGATTATATCCATAAACTATTTAATTTATGTTATGTGTTTTACAAGTTTGGGATTAGGTATTGTTATTCATAAACTAATATAGTGTATGCCAATGTTTAGAAATGGTGCCCAGTAGAAGGAATGAGAACTCCAGCAATGCACATGATCCAAAGAGAAAGAAGGATCATATCTTTCGTGGTCTTAAGCCAGAATTTATAAGAGAAATAGTCTCCCATGTATTATTATCATATGAAGAAATAATATCATGTGTTGATAAGATAAGTAAAGAGTTTACTGAGTCATATGGCTTTGAAGGGAAGCATGATAAGAAAAGGATGGAAGAGAGAAAGATGGATAAAGGGAAGAGGGAAAAGAAGAATTTTCCCATATGTGATAACTGTGGGAAGAAACACCATGGAACTTGCCTGAAAGGAATAGGAGTTTGTTATAAGTGTGGAGGAAAAGGGAACAAAGTACGTGACTGCAAGGGTAAGAAAATGGTTTCAAATGTACAATGCTTCATTTGCAAGGAGTTTGGACACTACGTGAACCTATGTCCCAGTCATCAGACTATTCCACAAATGATGCTATTGGATAATAATCAAGTTATGATACTACCACAGATGAAGAGGAATGATTAGAGTTCTTGTGTTGATTATATCATTTGAGTGTTGTATCAACAATTTACTTGTTATAATAATTATGGAGTATATAAGGATTGTACTGCAGTACTATTTCATTAAGGACTTGAGATTGTGTGGAACAAAGAAAAGTGACTCAATAGCAGGATAAATTTTTATAAAATATATGCTTGAGAGAATGATAAACCATAATATAGTTCTGATACTGAGGTAGTGATTTCAGAATAATACATGATTGATTTGGATAAATTATATTGGATATTCTTGACTACCTTGAAACTGATTAATGATTTGTATATTCCATCATTGTTGGGGTTTAAAACATTTTTTTGATTGAAGAAGTATATCTATTATTATTTAAGGAATAAGGGATCATGAATGTAATAAATAGGGTTTTATGGTAATTCAGGATGTTGCAGTGTTTTAAAGGAATACATGATGAAGGTGTTCACATGCTATTACGAGGAAAAAAAGGATCTTTATTATGTTTACCTTCCTTATAAATTTTGGACTGAAGTATTTTGGATAGTTCTTGTTTGAATTATTTTGGATTGCCATTAAAGGACAACCCGGAGGTCAGGCGGCAACCCGTTGTGTCCGGCAAGGCCACAAGACTTGAACCCACAACCGAAGGGCGAAAAGGGTGTATCACCTACCACTGACCCACGTGATGTCCTGGATGAAATAATGTCATTTTTTTAATGGTTCTGCTAAATGAATTATAAATTCATTTTTTAACCCTATACGAATAGGATAAATAGAATATTATTTTTAAGTTCTATTATCTTTTAGAGTGAAAGATGAGTCTATGGTAGAAATTAGTTAAAGGATGTAACTCTACTTGTCAAGAATATATTTTTCTTCTTCTCTTATTCTATGAAGAAATTAATTCTTATACTTTATTTAAGGAATCCTAAAACCAAAAATGTGTTATCCTAATACCCTATGTTTTGTTGAACGGATGGTATTTCAAATCATCATAGATTGATGAATTTAAGGACCTCAATTTTACACTTGTTTGTGATTGATGACCTCAATCACTTCCTATAAATATTTACGTTTTTCCTCCAATTATATGCCTCTAATTTCCACCAATGTTCTTCTAATCGAGATCATAATCTGGTGGTGACCCTTTCATTTCTATTTTCCTCATATTATGACTAAATGTTAGTAACCCAATTTCCGATGTGGGTTTTCCCACAAATATATTTCCTATTTTCAACCTTTTATTTTCGAAGAACAATTTCAAATTGCGAGGACGCAATTTATTGAAGGAGGGGATAATGTAACACCCCAAGATTTCATAGTGTGTTATTTCTTCAAAATAATACAATAACTTGAACTACACACAACACCGAGTTCAAGCACACCATGACTTACCAAACAAGCCATTCAAAAGAGGTTATGAATAGTATTAACTAAATTTTAAACTTTATATAATCCTTATAATTTTAGAATCCATATTATGAGTTTCTTAGACATAATGTAAGAACAAATTCATTTTTAGTATTGAACTTTTACCAACTTTTAATAGTGAACCCTTTTAAAATACAATATTTTAAACTTTTTTACTAAATGGGGACATCAAAAATTTAAAATGAAACATCCCAAGCTTCCACGGTACGCTTTCCTTTGAATAATACAGTAGCGTGTGTTGTACGCAACTTCGAGTTCTAACACACACCACAACCAATCAAACTAGCTGTTTTGAATAGTACTACCTACTTTTTGAAATTATATATATTTTATATTTCAAAATAGACTTCATTTTTGGATTCGGAGTATCGAATTTAGCCTAAGGTGAAATTTTGGTACTTTTCGGATAACTTTCATATTTTGATGAATAGTGAAAATTACTAAATTTTAATTAAAAACATCTTTTTTAACCAAAATAATTAATAGTGATAAATTATTAATTTGAGTGGTTTTAAACTATATTTAGAATATATTTTTACCATTTAATACAATTTTGGTCATTGTACATAATTTTTCAATTAAACCAGACATAAACAAGTGTCAATCTTTTGATAGTTATTATCTCTTAAAAACATGTTTTTTGTTTTAACAACGGAAATTAATTTTAAATTAATTTATACCACTTCTGTGTTTTGAATTTAGAAAAATGGATTCCATATTTGGAATCAGTATGTTCATATTGTGTAAATAGGTAACTTTTATTTTTATACATTTTGAATAATTACTGTGGTAAATATTTTATTTACCATGGTTAAGGGTAAATCCGGTAAATAAGGGTTAATAAATAATATTATAATAATACTAAATTACCCTAAAACGTGTCCTAGCCTTATTGGTTGATACATGTTCGACCATAAGAATATTTGGGTCGATTTTGGGACCCCATGGATCCACTTGTAGGTGATAGGGACACTTTATTTTAATTAAGTTAAAATGAATACAAAAATGACACAAGCATATATCTTTTAGCAAAACAATTTTTGCATAGGGTTATATATGTTGGATTTTCGACTATAAATATTAATTAGAAATCTAAAACGATTTCCTACATAATGATATTTTATTTATAATTTTTAGATATTACATAATTTAATTTATTTATGACACAATGATGATGCAGTAATTACCAAAATAGTGAAAATTTAAAATAATTGATATTATAAATACCCAAATAAATTTAATTTGAGACTTTTAATAAATTGCAATAATTTTATAGGATAATATGACATATTATAATTTATTTAATTAACGTTTTTCGAAGTAATCATTCTGTTATGAGATTCACAAAAATCAACTATTGAATAGTGTCAAAATTGACATAAAAGAGTTTTTAAAACAAATATTATATTATTAATTGATATTAAATTCCTAAAAATCTAAGGTTCGGCCAAGAGACTTATATCATGATACTGGTATCATTAATGGACTACTTGGGGGTCTCTTGGATGTATATAGTAAGTTTATTAACTATATAATATAAAAATACAAAGTGACATGGTAAATGTCAAACTAATTAACTAAGAGTTAAAACTAAAATATAAGGTTAATATAGTAACACAAACCTATCTAAATTTTATTGGTTGAATGGTTTTAGACCTATCCCCACCTTAACCTTTTAATAATAAACTTTGTATCCATTATAAAGCGAATATTAATTTATTATAAATTAATATTTCTAGCTTTTCCAAAGGTGCCCCTCACCCCTCTTATAAAAGGGCACTCCTCCTTCTCATTTATTCACACCTTCAAAGCCTTTTGGTTCGGCCAAACTCTACCCAAATAATCTCCCAACTTCCCTCAATACAACCTAGAGGCCTTAGTTTTATCAGAAAGCCAACCTAAGGAGCCCTTTTGATCAAATCAAAAGGAAGAACCCGAAGAAGAGGTAATGATTTCACCGCCCTTTTCCAAGTTCCTTTCATCTTACACTTCTTATTCCTTTGTTATTACCATTGTAAAATAATAAATTCAGTATCATATATATACCGTGATGTTATTATAAATATGGTACAACCATATTCAGTATTTTATCCACCCTTTGAATAACATGTCACCATACGTGCGTACGTACGGCTTACTGTCTCCACGTCGTGGTGTAATTGTTATTCAATATATTATTATTTGGATGGGTATAATAATGATGTGTAACTCATGTAAATAATAAATATAACATGTTAATGATTCTGTATATATGATATACCATCCATTTATATATTATTTTAATATCAAAAGAATGATATTGTCGCTCGTAAGTACGTACGGACTACCGTCTCCACGAACGCGATGAGATTCATTATCCATCATATCCATTCAAGTATAATTATAATTTTATGATTTAAAAATAATGTTTAAGGACTTGATATCATTATGGATATGAATAAGATACAACCAATCCATTATAAACATGGCTTACATAACAAAACATATAAATTAAATGAGTAAGTTAACACCCGAAACGACGATAATACTAAGATATTATTAACAAAGCAATGTTAAAAGATCATATATGATATCATATTAATATATATGATTCTTGTATAATTTAATAAAAATTATTTCACCATTATACAGGAGGTTAAACCTACCCTCAACCAAGGAAAATTACAAGGTAAGGGTTTATTTCACAATCTCTTCATTATCCGAGGTTGTTTATACGTAATTATCTACTGGGATCTCTTTATCATCCACATCCATGTTCCTTAAAAATGTATTTAAAAACATTTTTACTGTTTACTAGACAATTGGTTAAATTCATTTATACCCTTATGTGTTTTGAAAGTAATCTTTCCGTCGTTTTCCAAACAAGGCACTTTTAACCTTTTCGACAAATTTAAGGTAAGAATGTCTTTTTTTTAACTTATACGGCGGGTGAGGCTATTTACCGCCATTATAAAATCGTCAAAGCTTCCCTTAGAAGCTTATAAGAATATTTTCAAAGTAAATGTTTTATTTTATAATTATGTGACTTTTAAATGATTTCAAAATGAATATTTTAAGAATTTTTAAAAGGTACTCTTTATCAAGATCGTAATTTTAAATGTTTTAAAGATTTATCTTTCTAAATATTTTTAATTAATGTCCATGTTTTCAAAATGATTTTAAGGATTTATTTATATGGACATGAATGTTTTGAAATGATATTTATTTTCAAAAGTTTCAAAGTGGTATGGGACACTTTGATTCAAAAACCTCTTTTAAATTAATTCCTTTATAAATGTGTGACTTTTCAATGATTTTGAGAAAAGAGGTATTTCTCTCAAATAGTTTTGATTTCATCTATGTCAACATCCTTTGATGGATTTTAAGCTTATTTGAAGTTGATTTATTATGATATAAAACTTTTGTATTGTATTTAAGGTTTTGTGATATGTTTTATTGTGGATGTGTTATTTTTATACCATTCATGGTTTATTGAGAAAGTTTTGACATTTAGTATGCTAGTTTTAATATGAATGTTTATGTTATATTTAAACCATTTCATATGGGAATGCATTGGACTTAGTAAGTGATGGGTGGAGCCCGCTATAGCTCCTCGATGCATCGGTAGGTCTCATGAGAAAAACTAGTGTCTTGGCATAAGGCCTTGACAAAATCTTATTTGTAGTCTTGGCACAAGGCCTTGGCTATGTGGTTATGAGAGTCTGGCATTATGCATTCCATCATTATGAAAGTGGTTATTGATATTGCATGTGATTATTCGATTAGTATAATATCTATGTGAATAAGTAAATGTCATTATTTCATTTTATTTTTTCCATACTATGTTGAAGTTCGAGTTTAAAAGGCTTTTGTTTTAGTTATACATTTCCTTAAATGTTTATTCTTATTTATGAAAGTTTCCGCTATATTGTTATCCTTACTGGGCATTTGAGCTCACCCCTTTTCTATGTTTTATTTTTTCCAGGAAGTGAAGAAGTAAATTATGAATGACCTGCAGGGATATTATGAGGGGATAATAGTGTGGATTATGGAGACAATATGTTGTTGTAGTAGTTTTTCACTTCATGATGTAATGTAAAACTTTATGAATATATCTAGTGTTTCCAAGGCTACTAAACCAATCGGTCTTTCGAGATTTGATCTTTCTCGTGATCATGCCAATGTTATGTAATAATGCACCAACTCTGGGTAACTGGGGTTAGGGCGTTACATATATAATATAAAAATTTTATTAAAATAATTCACAAAAATTGGTTTTTTTAATTTATTGAGAAAATTCGTTTGTTTTCACAAAAATGGAATTTCATAAAAATATTTCCTTTCTTTTCAATTAGTTTTTATTTTAATTTTTAATTAATTTTGCACAAAAGAATTAATTTTATATAAATGTTTAATCCTTATATTTTCATAATTTATTTAATCCTATTCGTACCTACCATTCTAATTGATAAAAGATAACTATCATTTTAAATAGTAATGCGAAACGGGCGGGCCGGGGCGGGGTGGGCCAAGCCCGCACGGGTTTGAGCCCACACAGGTTTGTCCGAAAAAGCCCACATATAATGCGAACAAAAAATTTCAAGCCCGCCCCACCCCACATAAACCCGCGGGTTTCCCACAGGCTTACCCACATTTATAAAAAAAATACTATTTATAATCATTTAAATACTGTATTTTTTATCATTCTTAAAGGTGTTTGTGGGGAGAAGTATGAATTTACAATAACTAGACTTTTAAAGGATGTGATGGAACATTTTTTTGTGGGTTAATTGTGGCATGCGGTAACACCGATGTGGTGGCGAACTGTTGCGATATAAAGTAGGTGAGTGATTGGTGATGGGCGATGAATGATAATGTTGGTTGTGTGGTGATGTGAACAACTAAACTTGTGAATGAATGAAGTCTTTTCAGGTAACGATCAGTTTCAGAGGAAGCTATTAGTGTTTTCATGAGGTTCTATCCAATTCTCTTAATAACAAAATAAAATTATATAATAACAAAATTAAATCGACCTAAAAAATATTTTGATTATAATAACTATTATAGAATTGAAACCATGCATATGGGCGATGAGTTCCATTTTTCGAGATATGGGTTGACACACTATGTGAATATGGTTAATAATTACTATATAAATAATATAATATCATATTAAAACAATAAATATAGGCTTACTTAAAATTTTCATGTAAATAAAGGGTTAATTAATATGACCATTACGGTGAGAAATCATATGTCACCGTTTAACCATGATTTTTTTATTAAAAAAACTAAAATGTTAAAGAAATATATATTGTAAAAAAATTATATTTTTTTAAATCAGGCCTACGGGCAAGCCCACACTCATGCGGGCTCAACCCGGATTGGCCCGCACCCACACAGGCTCAACCCGCATTAGCCCACACTCTAAACGGTCAAAAGTTTTAGGCCCACCCCGCCCCACATCCGACCCATACCCGCAAAGCCCACGGGCCGCGAGCCCACTTTACATCGCTAATTTTAAATAATAATATTTTAACAGTATGATTTTTTTTGTTTAAACTCAGTGTTACATGTAACCCAAGATAAACTCAGTGTTACATATAACGCAATATAAAAACAGTTTTGTGTGTAATGAAAAAATATTGAAAATATTAGATTTATATGAAAAATATATTTCATAAAGTCTTGAGTTGTTATATTCAACCACCCTTAAAATGAATTTCAACATTAAAATTCATCACTTTGGTACCAATAACTGAGGATAATTCTACCTCATTACATCGTTAATTTTCCACATAGCTTCCGAAAGATGGTGGTTTCACCACAAAACATTGAAAAGGTAAGTGTTCTTTGTTTCATAGAACATTCTCTATTTAATCCAGAATCTCTACCAGTTATTCCTTATAAGGAATATCATTCTCAATATATATGACCTCTATGTTTATTACATGTGATGGATCATGTATGTACTTCATAAGGATATATAAATGGAACACATATTGAACTAGAGATAGGATCAATGGAAGCAGCAATTTATAGGTTACCATCCCAATACAATCAATAATTTAAAAGGATCCAATATACTTAGGGATTTAATTTACTTTATATCGTATGTAAGATTTAATCCTTTGGTTGTGATTTGATCATTTTACACTTAATATCTTAATCCTAGAAATGAAGATGAATTTTTTATGCCAAAATCACTAATAGATCCCATGATCCATAATAGATTTATAATTCATTCCTTCTATCTGTAGTAAAAAATGGTAAGCACCAGTTATCCAATCTGGGTAAATCTTTATATTTTTGTAATAGTGGGTTCCCTAGACCCAACTATATAGTACTTTTGATTACCATATCACATATAAAGTTAGATATAAATGATGTAAACATAACATTATAGTGTATACTTTTATTCATCCACTATTAAAATGGTAATTTCCATAGATTAATTATTGTATCAAAAGGTTATAGAATATCCCAGGCTATAATGAGAACCTTGAGATATAATGACATTAATCTTAAACAAATGTCCTATGGTACATATATATCTTATTGATAGGAAAAAAAATATATGTTTTACTATCAGGTTTTGGGGGGTCATAATCACTGAGACTTCTTCTCATTAATTTTTCACTTGGTGATTTCTAATAGTGAGATCATGAAGACAAACCTGATAATAGGAACACCACGTGTTTCTGGTGTCATTGGTTGTTGCTATCTATAGACATGTGTAATGGTCTCCTGACTTGAGATCATTATCAATGTATGTTATTTGATTATGTACTTTTATGTAAGGTGAAAACCATGACAATGAAATCATGGTGATATATTTTTTTTTGTACATCATTGGTGATGTGACATTAGTTGAATGATCAAGATTGGATTTTTTCACTTCTAAGTTGAGGAAGAGATATCTCAGACCTAGTTTATTAGGATGGTAGTACCTTTATAAATCCATGTCCATGGTTATTGAAGGTAATTTTGTCTGGTTAGATCAAAAAATAATAATGCAATAAAAGGATGATGACACAAGGGTGCATACTACTTTATGAGATATCGATTACAAAGAGATTGTATTGCACAGTGCATGTTTGTAGTTTGTTAGTAATTGATATGACTTTTCCATATCTCTTTAAGGTTCATGGTGGGTTTTTAGACTCATCTCTTAATCTGTGAATATTATTCACTATTATTGAGAAAATAGCATAGAAGATCACATGCAATAGCACATTCAAGAATTTTCCCTATTCATCTCAATAGGAATATAGAACTTAGTGGTCCCCACCATTGGGTCTAGGTATTATCCATGTTTTATCGATCACCAATGAATGAATAAATTCATTTTTATCCAAGTAAAGAATAACTGGCTTGAATTGATTTATTACATGTATTTATAAGTGTTTATGTAAATACAATGATTAATATAAGATGAATGAATATTAGAATAATATTTTAAGTTCATTTAATATTATCATGAGATTCTAGTCAAGGGAATGGATTAGAATTGTCTCATAATATATTTAATATATATTCCAAGTAAGTGATAAAATATAAATTATATTTATGGTGCAGTGTAGGACGTTATAAATAATTATTTATAATGCCAATTTAATTGATGATTATTGCACGGGGGTCAGGAACCCTAATCGAGTGATATTGAAATCCACTATATAAGTGGAGAGAAGATCTTCCCATGGTGACTATTCACTCTACTAGAATTGAGATCTTATATCTCCTCCTGATTCATAGAGATAGAATCTCTCTAATGAGCAAACAATCCAAGATGATCATCACAAATCGTAGACAAAGGATCATAGTGATAGTTGCTACATCGAAGTAAACATCGGAGCTTTTTACTAGCACATATAATCTGACTGACATCATGTGTGTAGATTCAAGAATTGTTTGTGGAATATCTATAGGGATTTGGCATCAGATCCTTCGAGCAACAGACACTAGGAACTCGTGATGATCATGCATGAAATAAATCGTTACAAGTTATTCATTTTTTTATTTTTGTTCTCTAATAAAACCATGTGGGGACCTCAAACCATACTGGGATAGGATCACTAGAGACGTTGATATTTCTTCACTATGGTGATTGAAAAAAAATTAAATTCTTGACCCACTGACTTTTTCTTAGTTCCCTGGTACCTTCAATTGGTATTAGAGGAACATGTGATTTTTATGAGAAAAGATAAATTAAATTTCCTTAAATTTTAATTATAGGGTGTTAAAATGGTTCTAACTAATCTAACCATGTGTTGATCCAATTTTGGATGGCCAAGTTATGCCCATCTGAAAAAATACAATTATAAATCACAATGGTGTATTTTGGATTTAATTATTTTGAATTATAAATTTCTTTTAAAAAACACTAAATATTTGTTTGAATTTTTTATGTGTTTAAGGTGTTATTTGGCTAATAAAGAGTTAGAATATGGTCATCAGAGATACTCTAGACGGTGAATTTATTTTCAACTAGAATGTCAAAAAAAAATAATTAAAGAATTTTTTTATTTTTTCCCTATTATTAAGATTTTAAAAAACATTGGGGTGTATAGTTTGTATAAAAGTGTTGGAGACTTTTTTTGAAAACAAATAAATTAGTTTTTATAATAAAAAATTAAGGCAAGGCCAAGACCCTCCGGGTCTTTCCCTTGCCCCACCTGGTTCACAAGTCTCCACTGGGTGGCCCCCTTTCTTTCACTGACATCCCTCCTTTCTCCTCTCCTTGCCCTGGTATGTGTAACCCCGAATTTCAACACCTATCATATCCCTCCGAGAGTTGGAGACCCCCTATCCATCTTTGTTTTAGCCTGCAGGTGGCCTCAAGCTCCTCTCCCATGCTACCAGTCGTGCTTCCGTCCTGGGATCCGACCTCCCTGGATTCCACTGCTAACCTATGAGATCAACCCGCCTCCTAGATCCAGTCACAATAATCAATGATAAGTCATTTCCTTGCTCAGTTCATGATACCCTATCATTCACTATATCTCCTAACGCGGCCCCGACCGGAACCTAGAGCAGCCTTGTCATCACGCTCGTGGATCCAGCCTGGTGTTGACTGATCTTCCACCCTTCTTCTCGGTCTGAGGGCTCGTTGTAGCCTCCTCCAATGATCACTCTCATGGGAAGCACCCCCCCCCCCCCCCGAATGTGGTATCATCATCCACCTAACCTAGAGAGAGTCTGGGTAGGCCTGCATGAGCCAGGATACACCAGCACAGAGATTTTTAGGCCCAAATGGGCTAGCAGGGCTACGACCTAGTCAGTTGAGGGTTGTGGTGGGGTTTTTGAGCCTGGTAGATATTAAGGTTTTAAAATAAATTAATTTAATTTTAGTTTTAAATTGAATTAATGAAAATTAATTTGGGTAATAAGATTTTATAGTCCTAAATATTAATTTAATTTGATTGTTAAATTAAATTAAAGCTTGAACCAATAAAATAAATTATTTAAATTTATTTAAATTCATTAAATTTATTGAAGCACCCTTGTACTATTTGAATTTATCACCAATTAATTTTATTACACATTATTTTTATACTGGTTGATCTTGAGCTAGTGACCTACCCCTGTATGTCCTATTTTTAGATATTTAGTTATTTATTTATTGTGTGTGATGATTGTAATAATTAAGTGTTTAAATGACGGTCTATGCATCGCCTTATTTTAATTAAAATATGTATGAGGGCATGTACATCCAATTAACCTATTTTAAATTGCACCCCTAGATCCCCTCACCTAATTTCAATTATATTTTTAAATAAATTATGATGTTCTAAGATGCAGACCCCACTAAGTCGAGGTGGAAATCCAGACGAAAGGCGAACAAATTGCTTTGGGGGTGAGCTGTGATACGATCTAGATGTTGACTCAGGTATGGAACACCCTAGGTCTTGATTAATCCATTATGGATCAATATTTATTAGATGATAAATGCTAGTCAAATAGATTAATTTATTTTATTCATTTTTTGTTATTTTATGAAAATGCGTGATTATTGTGAGATCACATAAAATAATAAATAAGATAAAATTCCTAAAAGTGTGATGTTTATTTTACTATTGCATGGTATGTTGTGAGTGTGATCACATGTAGTACATTCTCATCAAATAAGAAATTATTTATTTCATCACTTTAAAATAATAAAACACTAAAAGTAACATTAAGTCATAACTGCCTTCCATCATTCAAATTTGGATAAAATTGGGTGTTATGGGTGCTCATCATGCCATAATTGAGGGTGCCTCATACTACTGGGGAGTTTTTATGAGAGTGGTGGGTTGAATTAACAAAATTTTTAGTAAGTATTATCCATATATAAATTTATATTATTTTAGAGTAAAGAATTACGTAAATAAATTTATGATATTAGAAGCTAGGACTTCACTCAACAGATCAAGGAACCACAAGTTAATGTGGTTGTCCAGTCAAAATCCTATCTTGAACAGTATGAGTTGTGATGTATCCATAGCTTGTAGACTTTGAGGGTATGTTCGGGGATCCATGCCACTAGAATAATCAAGTGACTAAGTATTCCAATTCTAGTTTAGAGGTTTCCTAGAATTCGAAAAAAAATAATGGGATATATTTAATGATTTAATTAATTAATCAAAATGTTGAAACTAGTAACCATGATAAAAAGTACTAATATACTAGAATTTTATTTTTGTATAAATGAAAAGTAATACCATAATAAATACTATGATAATAAATAGAAAAAGTAAATTTCCACATTGGAAGAAGTTTCCGAGAGTAGTACAAGCGCGTGCGCAGAATACCAAGATACTAGAAATTCAAGGTTCTGGTGTTCCCAATACATGTTATGATACCTCAAGAAGCAAGGGTGAAAAATATGCTTAGAGGAGACTCATGTGTTATGAATATTATGGTTATTTCATTATGATATCATCAACATCTCATGTTATATGTGATCACCATATCGGGACATCGATGATATGACATGAACCCTCATCCCCTAGAAGTACACATGGAGAAAGATAATCATAGATATGAATAAGGTGATGATTATACCGATACGTGTAAATTTAAATATGGATCATGGATCCTTTTCTCTTATTATTTTCACCTATTTACTCAAGTCTTGTTTTCGGTTAAAAAATGGATAGTATTGAGTAAAATTATCAATACCTATTGAGGCAAGGTTCCCTAACTAAATAAGAATATAAAATAAAGTTTCATCTTTAATTATTATACTGAAAAAACTAAAATTAAAGGCCAAAAGGCTGATGAAAAGTAATTCCAAAATCACATTTACAATTTCCTTTAACAAAATAGGTATTAACATGAGGGTATTTTCATTGAATATTATGAAATAAAACTATAGAAGTTAAATAAAAATAAACTGAATTATAGAAGAATGTAACCACTTCTTCTTCAGGTATATCCATAAATGTAATGTTTCAATTCTACATCATGGGTATAAGATATAGTATTCATGTAGCATATGTTTCTTTAAATATATTAACTATGTAAATATAGAAACTTTACTAGAATTCAGGTGTATTCTCTAAGTGGCCGAGAAAGGATGATTTCTAAGTCTACGGCGAGAAGCCCAGAAATTCTAATTTCCAAGTGAATAATTATTATAAAACTATTATTGAGTATTACCAAAACATTTATCTCTTATGATCTTTAGAAATAAGGATACATTATTTCGGGTTTAGTAATGAATCATTTTTGTGGTGTTTTATACACAATAAATAGTTCAATGATACATGAATCATAGGAAATACTTTATGTATATAAATATAAGACTCATTTACCTGGTTGTGGAAACATAAATATTTGTCAAGAAAAACTAAATTGGTTATCAAGGATATATATAGTTTGGTATTTAGGATTAATAAAGCTAAACACCATTAGTATTATCTAAATCCTTAGTTTGGACAAAGAAACCATTAGAAATAATATTTAGCGACAAGGCTATCGGAATTAGTTCAAAAAGTGAGCATGAAATATTCTAGGGAAAGATAATGGTAAAAATACTTCTTTAGATTACTTTAATACATTATGGAATGGTAAAATTATGAATTTAATATGAATAGTTATAAGATATTATTAGCTTCGGGCTAGAATTCCAAAGAATATCATGACCAAGCATACATCAATAAATATAATTTAGCGTGGTGTAATTATTAAACGCACATTACATTATCTACATCACGGAATTGATGTTATAGAGGATGATCAATAATGTAGTCATACATGTTAACATATATCAAAAAAATGTAGCATGGAGAAATTCCTAAATGAAAATTGTATACATCAGTTTTATAATGTAAGTAGTATTAATGTTGCAACTTGAAGAAACATTAATTATATTTCAAGTTGTTTTTCATGGATAACGACGGTATCTGAAAATCATATTCCAGCTATCATGAAAAATGAATATCATAAAAGTTATAGTATGATGTAAATCCATTATTTCATAAACACGTGTGTTTAGGTGAAATGATTTTGTTTGGAAATAAACAAAATTTCATCAAGAAAAACACATTTCATATTACGTAATAATCCAAAAAGTTTCTTAAGATATTACATAAATCCCTAAGAAAGAAAATTGGTAGTAATGTGATAGTCTAAAATTTATATAAGGTTACACATCACTATTTGAGATAGTGGGAGAAATATTGACTTGGGTTTATTCAATGATTGAGATGCACATATAGTTGTCATAAGAAATAGGTCCCCAAGTGAATGTGGGATAGGAATGTTCCAGAGACACGTACTTTGTTTGAAGGTTAAAACCATTGTGATGGATTCATATTCACCACCTCTGGTGATCTGTTATTATTTGAGAATAATAATTCCTACAAGTGAGAAGTATATGAAAATAATCAAAGATTGATAATATCAATTAAAATTCAATAATGGATTCCATGTATCTAAGTGAAAATGGGTTTAATAGTTTTGAATATTGTGGTGGGTATTCAAGTGAGATGATACGTGGATTGTACAAGTGTGCTACTGTTAAGGCTTGATTGGTTACACAGTCATTTTAAATACATTATAATTTTAATTGTCATAGATATTTTCAATGATAATTTTATTAAGCATTGGATGTCATGACCACTAATCATGGAAGGTGTCTATATAATGCAACCAAAAAGGTATGATCACATCATAGAATGATAATAAAGGTTTCAGGTTACTGAAATGAAATTTACGATTTAAGTAAGCAACAAGATCATAGAATATTTATTTGGAATGAATGTTTCCCATGTGTCTTCCAGAAGTTAATGGGAGTGCTATTTTTTCAAGTAAAATATGTTTGGAAACATATATAAAATATTTATTGGTCTTAAAGTTAGATAAGACCAAAATGAAAGAATATATTCGCCAATGATGGAATAAAAGTAAAAACCTAAGTTCTAGATAACATGATCTATTGAGGTGGATCTGATGGTTTATTGGACCTATTCAATCATACATATAGTGACATGGTATTGAAAAATAAAAGTTAGAAAAATTAAAGTGAGTAATTATTACTAATTTACTATGGAATAAATCACTTCAGGTGGACATGTTTGAGACATCGAAGAAGATTAAAGTGGTGAGTTGAAATCCATACTCTCAAGGGATGGATTTATCATGTATTCCATGATATGTACAAAACTTATATTTCCAGGATATACTTTATAGTAGGAAAATACCAATTATATCTAGGATCACTTCATGTGAAGCATTCAGAACTATCATATTGTACTTCAGCAAGTACAAAAGACATATACCTAGTATGTGGATAATAAAGGATACTACTTTTTTTGGAACAAAAACTAGTCTTAATTAAATCCATGTGATCTAATGTTGTATTTTGGTTAAGGTGATGAGTGATGCAGTCTCATATAATTCATTGGTAGCCATACCAACAAATATTGAGTACATTTCATCTTCTGAGGTAGTTAAGAAGGAGTTAAATGCAATGATTTGTTCAATTTCTTAGAATATCATGTAATAATTAAAAAAAATCATAATGTAAATTATGATACTCTTACTATAAAAGATGTCAATTTATGATAGTATACAAAAAGGTTATACTCAGGGATACCATATATTTATAATTTTTACTCAATGAGATGATGTCACACATAGAAGATATGCCATATGGTGGAATCGTGGATCGCTCAAAAGATAAATTTGTGAGTTAGTAGAAACAATATCTTCATCATGTGAGAGCTAACAAGGTTTGTTATAAAGTTGGATCTTGTAAAAGTGGGAGTTTTGTAATAGTGGGTTACATAAACCCAACTATACAGAAAATTTTATTACCATATCTTGTATAGAGTTAGATATTCATGATGTTAACTTACCATTATAGTGTATACTTTTATTTGTACCCTATTAAAATATTAATGTAAATAGATTATTTTTCATATCAAAAGGTTATAGTAGATCATAGGTTATAATGAGAACCTCAAGATAGAATGACATTAATCTTAAATAAAGGTCTTATGGTCTAGATACATCTTACAAATTGGACACAATAGATATTTAACTATCAGGTGTTGGTAGCTCATAAGTATAACATCTTGGTTCCAGGTGCTACCTAGATGTTCGTACCTGGTTGGTCACATGGCCTCAAGCACATTTCTATGAATGACATAGGATTCCGACTAGCAATGAGGGCCTTGGGTGTGATAGTGGGAAAACTATTCCCTCATTGGAAGAGTAACACAACATAATCAAATAGATTACAGTAGACAAAATAGTAATATCGTAAAATAAGTAAATAGAGGAATATTAAAAATAAATAAAAAACTACAACATATATATAAATAATGTTGTGTGGCATAAGTATCTAGGAAAATATCCAAACAAGTCACATTTCTGAAATACAGTACTAAACCAAAGTATAAAGGGAAACAAGTAAAAAACTCCAATAGCATAGCAAGCCTCAGCATGGTCCCATGCTCTCCATCTCAAAAACAATGAAGTACTTGAAGTATAAGGGAACTTTACCCCACCTATACCTACAACAATGAAATTAGTTTGAGCCCAAAAGCATGACCCAAACAAGTGTGAGATGAATCCCAGAAGACAACCACCGAAAGAGCTATTCCTAACTATCAATGAATATATATATATATATATATGAAAGGAAAATAAGAAAAATTAAGTGTTAAACAAGGAAGTACTCAAAGTAAACATTCATACAGTTTCAAAAACATTCATTTACATCTACCAATTATTCAACCAAACAAACATAAGAAACCCTCTAGGAAGTTCTCATAGTCTAACCCCTCTGGTTCAGCTTAGACATGGTCTCTCTAAGGAATCCCTCACCATCAATTCCACTTGTGGTCTCGCAATATGGAACTATATACACTTTGAGTGAGCACTCACATCCATCCCCCCTATGGTCTCGCAATGGGAAAGTTAACAGACACTCTGGGTAAGCCCTCAGTGTCCATTCCTCCTATGGTCTCACTACACCCAGTTCACATAGCCCTATTTAATACAATTGTGAAAAAACGATATCCATTAGCCAAAGTAAATATCAATACTACTTGGCTAAACAACTACAATGAATATCATGAACGTGTCAAATAATAATCACTACATCCTAATAGCACTAGGCATAGAAAGAAAAAAAACATAATAGAAAATTCTATACCTAATTGTCAATATCAAAAAAACATGGGAAAACACATCCATATCAAGGTAAATAACCTTATCAACAATTAAAAACCCAAACTTAGGGAAAAAAGGCATATCAGGCATTAATAGAGTTAAATTCCCTAAACACACAATACCCTAAACTAGGGTATTCTTCAATTTTGGCACATATAATTCAAAGACACTCTACGGAAAGGCAAAAACCACCTACCTTAGCATTGTACGATCGATATAGTTAAACCTCATCCGTTGAATCGACCTAGAGCGTTGTAGATCTACAAAAACGTAAAATAATTTCAACTAAGGATATCTCATGAAATATAAGAAAACAAAAGAAGAGGATCTAGAATAAGGAAGAACTATCATAGGTGATTCCAACGCAATTGACGATGTTTGATTCTGAGCACAAACATTCGATCAGGGGTTCAGAGAATAATCATAGATCTTCGGTTGCTCCTGGACGAGATGATGCTAGAAGAAGGAGGTTATGTCAATTAGACGTGATCCCAGTCCAATTTATCAATTAAAAATAAAAATACACAATGTGTTCTTTAAAGATACATGGTTTGTATATTCCTTTATCAGGCGCCTCTTTAGGAGGTCTCCATGTCACCCCACATAGCTAGGTACTTGGTCGTTACACGGCCAGTACACGGCTACCTACGGAAACTGGGTACACTGCGTGTACTCTTAAGTTCATGATGTGTACTCCTTAAACTTCTAGAAACTCCTCTTTTTCTCAAAAATACCAAAAAACAAGATCTATACCTGAAAATAAGATCTAAGTTCACAAAAAATCCCCCCCTTAAATAAATTCATCCCCAAATTTTCCTAACAAGGTAACAAAGAATAATGGGGATCCTTGAATAGCTCTGGCCACTAAGACCGCACATCATTCTCCATCTCCCATGTCTCTTCCTATACTCGCTCATGCTGCCATAACACCCGTACCAGAGGAAGAGACTGGCCACAGATAACCTTCTTGCTGTGATCAACGATCAAGATAGGATGATCTTTGAATGAGGTGTCCACCTCCAACTCAATCTCCTCGGGCTGAAAAACTTGAGACAAGTCTGAGAAGTAATGTCATATATGAGAAACGTGGAAGATGTCGTGCATGGACTGGTACCTCTGGGGTAACTACAAACGATAGGCAACTGGCCCAACTCTCTCTAAAACCTAAATTTGCCTAATGTATCTTGATGAAAACTTTCCATGTCTCCTAGTCCTCCTGTGTCCCAACCTCGGTGTGATAGGTTGGAAAACTCCATCTCTGACCTCAAACTCTAAAGGTTGTCTCTAATGATCAACATAGGACTTCTGTCGTGGATATGCAGTAGCCATCCTCTTCCAAATCTACTCTATATGCTTTTTGATCTCGTAGACAAGATGAGGTCTCAGCATAGTTGCCTCTCCAGCCTCCATCCAACATAGGGGTGATCAGCATGGCCAATCGTACAAATCCTCATAAGGTTCAATATGAATAGTTTCTTGAAAACTATTACTGTAGTAAAACTCCCCCAGAGGTATGTACTTCTCCCATGAACCCCCAAAATCTAGGATTCATGCTCAAATCATGTCCGCGAGCACCTATATCGTATGATCGGACCGGCCATCTATCTATGGATGGTAAGTTGTACTTAGAAGTAACTATGTACCCAAACCCCTATGTAGTATCTTCTAGACCTGAGAAGTAAAATAGGTGTCCCTTTCTGAAATGATGGAGTTCAGAACCCCATGTAAACATACAATTTCTCAGACTTAAATCCTTCCTAGCTCATCTTCACTAAAGGTTTCCTTGATTGGTAAGAAGTGTGAAACCTTTGTGAGTCTATCAATGACAACTAAAATAGCATCGTTCCCTTAAGGTGACCTCGGTAATCCTATCATGAATTCCATCACGACATCATTCCACTTTCACTCGGGAATGGGAAACTACTGCAAAATCCCTACTAGTCACTGATGCTCCACCTTCACCTGCTAATAGGTGGAACATCTCATGATGAAAACTGAAACATCTCCCTTCATGCCAGGACACCAATACTGACAGTGTAAACCTTGATACATCTTTGTGACACTAGGGTGAACTTCCCAAACTGATGAATGAAAATCCCTCATCATCTACTCACGTATGTCTTCTAACACCCAAATGTGCCCCTGAAAATTCAAGATCTCATCCTTTCCTATGGTCCATCCAGGAAGAGGATCCTCTCCTGACACACTCTACCATAGGTATAGGCCTTAAAAATATGATAACTGCCTCATTCAAGCATGATCAAGTAGAGTAGAGGTGATAGATACATAAGAAAGAAACATCTACCCTTCCCTATCATGCACCACTAAATGCATATCAGAGAACAACACCATAAGCTATCACTCACTATTGGCCTCCTGAACTACCTATTTGTGAGTCCTTATTCTCAATGAATTAACCACTGTGTTTCCTTTCCCAGGCATGTAGGTAAGCTCAAGATCAAAGGACTAAAGGTATTCAACCAACCATCACTATCTTAAATTAAAATCACACTGAGTAAAGATATACTTGGGACTTTTTTGGTTGGTGAAAACCATAAAATACTCTAGAAAAAGATAATGTCTCTATCAGCGTAAAGCATGAACAACTAAAACCAACTCAATATTGTGCATTGGGTAGTTCCTATTATATGGCCTCAACTACCGATACTCATATGCAATGACTCTTTCTCCTTCCATAAGCATTGCTCCTAGCCCGATACCTGATGCATCACAGTAAAATGTATAACACTTTCCTAGCTCTGGAAAAACTAGTATCGATGCTAACGTCAACCTTACTTTAATCTCTTGAAAGGTTGAGTCACAAGAATTTGTCCACAAGTACTTCACAACCTTCTTAGTCAAGCCTATTAGTGGTGTTGTTAAGTGTGAAAAGCCATGTATAAAACGTCTCTAGTAACCATCCAGCCCTATATAACTATATTCCTCAAAAATGTTCTTCAAATTATCCCAGGAAATTATTTATCTAACTTTCTATGGGTCTACTAATACTCTTGTATCTTAGATAACATGACCCAATATGTGAATCCGGTCCATCCAAAAATGGCATTTTTAGAGCTTAGAATATAACTGATGCTCTATCAGTGTACTCAAAATGATCTCAAGATGGGTGGCATGGTCGTGTTGAGTGTGAGAGTACACCAAGATATCATCCAGAAAACCACCATGGAGGAGTCTTAAGTATGGATGTAACAATCGGTTCATTAGTTCCGTAAAAACTTCAGGCATTTTTGTGAGTCTGAACGGAATAACCACATAATTGTATAGATCATACCTACTCTAAAAGGCTGTAAGAGGCATATCTGATGGTCTAATGTGAAGCTAATTATAACCGGATCTCAAGTCAATCTTCGAGAACACTTGATCTCATCAAAGATGATCTAATATATCATAGATCCTCAGTAAGGGATATCAGTTCTTGACCGTCAACTGGATCAGCTTTCAATAATCCACACAAAGTCTAAGGGTATCATTCACCTTCTTCACAAACAAGATTGGAGAACCCCATGGAGAAGTACTGGGTCAGATGAAACCATTTTCCTGTAACTCCTCTAACTGCTTCTTAAGCTCCTGTAACTCTGGTTTATCCATCCTATAAAGATGAGTGGACACCAGTGTTGATCCTATAATAAGCTCAATAGAAAATTCCACCTCTCACTCTGGAGGGAAAAAAAAGAAAACTCTTCTAGGAATACATCCCAGAAACGATCCACCACTGGAGGAAAGTCCATCTGTGAATTACCCTAGTCATCGAGGCACAGACTATCAATATGGTCTATAACTCCTCTCAACCTAGGATGCTTGAGTCCAACTCTGCTTGCATGGATATCACATTCTCCCTTATATAGAAATGACATGCCCTCTTGTTAGGTGAAACTCACCCTACAGTGATAGAAATTGACAACATCCTAGAAGGGAACCAACCAGTCCATTCTAAGAATGAAATCGTAGCTCGTCATCATGAAGACATAATGATTCCATAAGAAGTGACACCCACCAACCTCAAGAGGTCACTCCTTGCACTGACATACACTAGTCGTTGTAGTCCCCAATGGTTTGTCTAGCATCAAGATATCAGCAAAGGTAATGATACAGATCCCAAGACTCACCACAATAGAAACAGATATGAAACTATGGAAAGCCCCTACATCAAAAAGTGCAGAAGCTAAAATTGAGGTAACTAGAATTGTACCTCTAACTGAAGAGGGTCTGTAATCCTACTTTTTATGGGTCTTCTCTAGCACAAAAACCTGACCTACTCCACGTCCCTATAAAGATGTTTGTGATCCCAGAGTTGATGCACCGTATGGTTGTCGAAAACCATGTGGCTGACTACTACGGCCATAACCTCCACCTCAGCCTGAACTACGTGAAAAACTTCAGTTCAATGACTGATATGGGAGTGGTGGTCCTTCTCAAGTACGAGGATTTGAAATAGAACCCCTATCACCAGTTTTTAGTGAGGAAACTTGACATAAATGCTAAATATGGCCCATCTTTATGCAAGATCAGCACTCAACTGGGTCTCTCGGTCAATGTGGCCTCATATTTCTACTCTCCCAACACTAGTGGCATACCACCTAGATACCTGAATATGTATTCCACCGACTCAGATCTTTGTGCGTTGTCTCCCTAAGGTGCTTCAGGTTGTCAGTCGGAGGGGTACCAACTCCGGATGTCGATCTTCCCTAGCTCACAGCCCCTGAATCCCTCAGTTTTGATGATGTTCACTTGAGATCGGATTTCATGCCCGAGTCTATCCTCAAACTTCCTCACCCAGAATAACTCAACACCCCCTAGGATGGGTTGAAGCACTACATCTCTGTGAAGTGAGAAGAATACTCCATGCCTGAAAGAGTACCCTACTCTAAACTCATGAACTCTTGGTCTCGGTTAGACCCCAAGGTCTCCTAGTATAAGTAATCATAGAAAGCTCGCTGGAACTCATCCCAAGCCATACCATGATGATGCCCTACCTATGATGTCACATCCCACCATCTCTTGAAAGAATCCTGAAGTATGTACATAGAAATCTTCACCCTCCTCTCTAGAGGTGTGTCTAGAGGCTTGAAGATAGACAGCATGGCTTTTAACCATGACTCTATAACCTGAGGTCCTCCTTCCCCTAAGAAATTGGGATGATGATGCTGCAGAAAAACCCACATCCACTCTTCCATAGATGGGGCAGGATTTGATGCTCCCCTAAAGGTATGCATAAACCTCATGAATCCTTCTCAGAACTGTGCATTGCCACCTATATCTGGAATGATTTCTAGTTCCAAGATAGGCATAATAGGGGAATTTTCTAGTAGTCCCTGATCTTCTATGTTTGGTGTCTAATCTTTTCATGGTATCTAGTGTACAACTGGAGGACATCTCAATGGCGTGAATCTACCAGGTCAAGTACATAGTTAAGTTCAAGATTATCAAGGATTTAAACATTGAATAAAAATAATGGAATAGGATAAATAAAACATTCAAGTTCTTAAAAACATGGATACACGATGTGTATGACCCCTACATGGCATGTTCCCTTAATCCTTTACATGGTCATGTACATCGGTCAACCCAGTCAGTAACACCCCGTACACATGGCGTGTTCTCCTTTGACACGGTGTGTACTTGAATATTTTCCCTTTCCCGAGTTACTCTACATGGCTAAACCACATGGCTCCTTCTTGGGTAACTCTACACAGCATTTACCCCTTAAGTTTCTACCACCTATGTCATTAGTCACATAGTCGAAGACATGGTTGACTCTATATGGAATGTTTATTCTAGGCACAGAATGTACTATAAGGATTTCACTAACCCGTGTCGTTAGTCACACTTCTGGATACATGGTCTCTACAACACAACATGTACAACTGGTACGCGGCGTGTTCCATCAATGATTTATCAACCCCATGTCTCTTCCCACACATACAATCACACGATTTAAGACAAAACGGAATGTACATATAGTGTACGGTGTGTACTTGAGAAAAACAGTTCCTTTCCCAACAGAAGGATACATGGCATGTATTCATCATTGTACACCATGTATTCTAAGTTTTTCCATACAGTAAGCCTCAGAAACTACTCAGGAATCCCATAGAAACACTAAAACAAACATTTAAGTTCCAAATTCCGATCCAAGGGGGCACATACTCCCCACTAATCAAAGCTTGGCATCATATACATGTTTATCAAAGGGTGTAATAGTGAAATCAATCACATGATCCCCCAAATTCAGATCAATGAGGGCACATAACACCTCAGGGAACAAAGTTTGGAATCCATTCAAATGATACATTAAACATTAGCAATACCTTATCAAACATATGGTATTATATCAAGGAATCTATCACAACATCATGCATATATAGAAAAACATCTATCACAACAACATGCAATTGATAATGCACCCTAAATGGAATGACTAGAATTAATGGCAAGTGATCTCTAGTAAGTTCCAATATGATTCATGAGATGGCATACCCTCATCTCATTGGGTTTCATTAGAAATAGAACCTCAATAATATCAACAATAACAACTCAAAACATGTGAATCACCCAACGGTGAAACAAAATAAACTGTATTAATTTCAAAACTAGAAAAATTACAATATTTGAGGCATATTAGATTATTCGTGTACATGGGTTAGATACTCTTGGGCACAGATTATTACCAACTACTTATTCCTTCCAATCACTGTCTATAGGCTCCAAATAGTAATTCAAAGAAGAAAAGAATTACTCTGATACCACATTGTTACGTCCCGGTTCTGGGTACCACCTAGAGTTTCCCCGTACATGGTTCATCACATGGAATGAAGTACATTTCCATTAACACCAGAGGCTGCTGATTAGAAGTGAAGGCCTTGGGTGTGATAGTGGGGAAACTATGCCCTCATTGGCAGAGTAACACAGTGGAAAAAAATAGATAACAGTAGTAGAAACAGTAATACCATACAATAAGTAAACAACATAAGACTGAAAATAAATAAACAACTGAATCATATATATAAATAATGATGCATGAAATAAGTATCTAGGAAAACATCCAAACAAGTCACAATAATTAAATACAATACTAAAAAAAGGTACAAAGGGAAACAAGTAAACAAATCTAACAGCATCGCAAGCCTCATCTTGGTCACATTCTCTCCAACTCCATAGTAATCAAGTACCTGAAGGAGAAGCACACTTTCCCTTAACTATAACTGCCAAAATGTAATCTGTTTAGTCTCAAAATCATTACCCAAACAGGTGTGAGATGAATCCCAGTAGACAACCACCAAAATACATGTTCCTAACTATCAGTGAATATATATATAATTGGCCAATATGCAAACTGATGTAATAATCAAGGAATTACTTAGAGTTAACATTCCTAAATTTTCAACTACATTCATTTACATCTACAAATTATTCAATCAAAAAAATACAATAAACCCTCTGGGAGGTTCTTATAGTCTAACCCCTCTGGTTCAGCTTAGACCAAGACTCTATGAGGATGCACTCACCATCAATTCCCCTTGTGGACTTGTAACAGTAAACTACAGACTCTTTGAGGAAGTATTCAACATCCAATAACCCATGTGATCTTGAAATGTGGAAATATAGATAGTTTGAGGGAGCACTCACATCCATCACCCCTATGGTCTCACAATGTAAAAGGTAACAGACACTCTGGGGAAGCCCTTAGTTTCCATTCACCCTATGGTCTCACTACACCAGGTTCACACAGCCATGTGTAATACAATCATGCACAAATGATATCCAATAGCCAAAGTAAATCTCAATACTATCTGACAGAAAACTACAATGCATATCACGAGCCTTTAATATAATAATCACTCCATCCTAATAGCACTAGGAATGGAAATAAAAACATCATAATAGGCAATTCTAGACCCAACAACCAATATCAAACATATATGGGAAAACACATCCATAGCAAGGTAAATAACATTTTCTATAATCAAAAACCCATGCTCAGACTAACAAGGCATAACAAGCATTAACATTCTAAAATTCCCAAAACACACAATACCCTATACTAGGGTATTGGGACCTTATTGAACATATAATTCAAAGGCAATATTTGGAAATTCACAAACCACCTAACTCAACATTGTATGTAACTCTTCGACCCTAGTTACCCATAGTCGGTGAGTTATTATATAACATTGGCATGATCACAAGGGATCAATTCTCCAAATACTAATTAGTTTAGTAGCCTTGGATATACTAGATACATACCTAAGTTTTACATTATATCATGAAATAAAAAAACAACATTGCATCCCCTTTGAACACACTCAAATAATTTGGCCTATCCCTGCAAGTTAATCATAATATACTTCTTCACGTCCTGGAAAAAATAAGACATAGAAAGGGGTGAGCTTAGATGCTCAGTAAGGATAAAAATATAGAAGAAAATTTCATAAATAAGCATAAACATTTAAGTCAATGTATAAGACTAAAACACAAGAAATTTACTCATAAAAATCAGCATAATATGGAAAATATAAATCAAATAATTCTATTTTATTATTCACATGGATATTCTACTCATCTAATAATCACATGTAATATCAATAGATAATTTTATAATGATGGAATGTATAATGTTGGACATCATAACCACATAGTCAAGGCCTCTTGGCAAGACTACAAATAAGATTTTCTAAAAGCCTTGTACCAAGACACTAGTTTGTCTCATGAGGCATACCGATATATTGAGGAGCTAGAGTGGGCTTCACCCATCACTTACTAAGTCCAATGCATTCCTCATATGAAAAAGATGAAACATAACATAACCATTCGTATTAAAACGAGCATACGAAATGTTAATAATTTAACCATAAACCAAAAACGGTATAAAAATAAAACATCCATAGTCAAACGTATCACAAAACCTTAAATAAAATATGGAAGATTGTATCACAACAAATCAACTTCAAACAAATATAAAATTCATCAATGTATTTTGACATAGATGACATCAAAACTATTTGAGAGAAATATCTCTTTCTATTTTGAAATAATTTAAAAGACACATAATTATAAAAGAAGACATTTATTATAAAAATATTCTTATAATTTAGTAAGGGAATCATTGAAGGTTTTGTAACGGTGGAAAATAGCTGCTCCCACCTTATAAGTTAAAAAAACATTCTTACCTTAATTCGTCAAAATGATCATAAAGTACCTTATTTGGAAAATAACAGAAAGATTTTTTTTAAAAAAATTTATAAAAATTCAAAAAAGGGTATAAATGAATTTAACCCATATTATAAGAAATAGTAATAATGTTTTGAAATACATTTTTAAGAAGCACGGTTCTGGATGATAAAGTATTCCCAGTAGATACTTATGTATAAATAACCACAGATAAATAAAGAGATTGTATAATTAACCCTTACCTTGAACTTTCTTTTGGTCGAGAGTACCTTTAACCTCTTGTATAATGACCATAGTATGTTATTAAAGTATAATAGAACCATGTTCATATTTATGATATCATACTTTATTCATTTATGGATTTATACTACCCATTTAAGAATAATTTCTATGTTAAAATACTATTTTTGTTAATAATTGTTTTCTCTATCATACATGTTATAACTTGTTATTCTTGATCTTATCACTTATATCGTTATTTAATTTCTTCAAGAATATAAAATATTATTTATGTATCATATATATTCAGAATATAAATATGTATAATAGATAGATATATGAAATGTAAAACACTGATTATGGAGACGGTAGGTCGTACGTACGCATAAACGTTGTTTCCGTTTTCATATCATATTGAACGGAAGTAAGTGAATAAAATATATGTAAATACATACATACATACATATATATATATATATATATTTATAGTAGCATTATTATTCCATATATTACATACTTATTAATAATATATATTTTTATAATCATCATAGAAAGGTGAACGTGGAAATGAATCTTATCGTGTCGTGGTGCGCTTGAACTCATTGTTGTGTACATTGCACACTATTGTTTTATTCAAAGAGAAACATATATTGGAAGATAGGGGTGTTACATTATTTCCTCCTTCAATAAATTTCATCCTCTCAATTTGAAATTGTTCTTTGAAAATAAAAGGATTAAAAAAATAGAAAACACCTTTGTCAAAACCCACATCGGAAATAGGGTTAAAAAATTTAGTCTTAATAAGAGGGAAAAGGAAATGAAAAATTCCCAACCAAATTAGGATTTAGAATTGGAGAATATTGGTGGAAATTATAATTGGAGGAAAATGTAAATATTTATAGGAAGTGATTGAGGTTATCAATCAGAAACAAGTGAATGGAAAATTGAGGGCCTTAAAGCCATAATTCTATGATGATTTAAAATATCATCAGTTCAACAAAACATAAGATATTTGGATAAAACATATTTGGATTTAAGATCCTTTTCCTAAAGTTTAAGAATAAATTTCTTCAAAGGATATGAAAAAAAGAATACTTGACAAGTAGAGTTACATCTTTTAACTAATTTCTACCACAAACTCATCATTCACTCCAAAACATAATAGAACTAAAGAATATTATATTTATCCTAATCGTATAGGGTTGAAAATATAAACATATACCATTTAAATGAAAAAAAGTATATTTTAATAACTAGGGACTTCTTATAGTCTAGTGTTAGGTGATAAATCCTTGTCACACTTTGGTTGTGGGTTCGATTCCTCCAGTTTTGTCTAACATGACGAGTTATTTCCCGACCTATAGGTTTCCCTTTTTCTAAAACTATTTTATTATAATATTCCAAAAATAATATTATGAAATGTTATAACCTTAAATAATACTATCCAAAGTTAATTTTAATACATTCCAACCATTATAATTATCCAAAATATTTTTGTCCAAACTCTCTCTAAAAAGTCTCTAAATTCCCAAATCAATTGTTACATCAGATTCCCAAAACAAAATAAATTTTATCTTATTGTCACATACTGAAAATATGATTACCATAATCATATTAAAACAATAATTAAAACAAAAAGTAATGTAGTGAAATCCTTATATATATCACATTATTCTTATAATGATAATATAATTCTTGAATCCAAAAACACAAACACATTAATTATTCCTCTTCAACAATAGTAATAGCATTAGCTTGACCTTGATCCCTTGGAAATTTCTAAGGTAAGTTTCCTTGGATCTTAGTAAATTTATTTTCATAAATCCCCATTTCTCTACAATTGTGGCATTCAACGTTGACATCCTATTTATTTCCCTTGCAATCCCGAGCCTGGTGAACTTTTTCTCGACATTTGTAACAAACTCTCATTCCTTTTAAGCAGGTACTAGGATGTTTCTTCCCATAATTATCACATAAGGTAAAATCCTTCTTTCCCTTTTTCCCTTAATATGTCTCTTGCTCCACTGTTCTCTTCTTCTCTTGCTTTACATTAGTGTCATAAGACTTAGAGAATTCATTTTCTATCTTGATATCACATGAGACAATATCTTCATACATTGTGAAGGATTATGAGATTAATGCTCAGTAGAGAAATGGTTTTAACCTCTAATGTAACATTTTTATTTTCAAACACTTTTAAGGGAAAAGTGATAACCCAAACCGATAACCAGTTCAAACACCAAAAGAGACTACTGACTTGTTAAATAAAATTATGAACTGATTTGAATCGATATATTTAATAAACATCTAGGGGATAGAATTTACCTGAGTGTTAGGAACATCCTTTAAGACATATTCATAGTGCTTTGACATGTAGTCCCATGTTTTCATGTATTCCTCCTTGCTAGTCTTCCCCTTGTTGAAACCTCTAACCAAAATGTGATCTTTCTTTTCAATCCAGTCAACTTGTTCCTTTGTGGTGTCTACCAACAACAATCTTCCCATCATTTGGTCAACCTATTCCTTCATCACCTTAATCGTCAGGATGTCCCACAACCAAAGAATCCTATTGTTGTGGGCCTGAGGGACAGCCTTCCTCATGCTGAAGTGTAGGAGGATGTGCAACCTCCTCTAGTTGTACATTCTCTAATTGAAGGAATCTCTCTCCATGTTGATCCTCGGACATCTCTTCAACATCCCCTTGAGGAATTACCAAATCTCCTAAAGTATCCTTATCTTTTGCTACCTTGATAATCATTGGGGACCCAGTATCATCTAGAGGATACACCTTCTTACCATCTTCCACTGTCTGAAACTCCTATTCCTTGGATTTTCCATCATTTTTTGATGACCGAGTCTCCATTGGCCTCAGAAGATATGATTAGTCCTTTCTTCCCTTAAAAATCTGATTCTTAGAGATAATGTAGTTCCCTAGGCCACTATTTTCTTTGTTCCCCTTCTTCAACCTTGGGTTGTGTAAGCCTTTACTATAACATCCTGGATCTCTATCACACTCTGATTCTGAGTGGAAACTGGCATTGTCTACCCCTTCATCATTACTTAGGCTATCAAAACGGTTTTTATGTTTGAGACATGACAAAACCCTCTGCTCCCTATGACTTATTCCACCTTGCCTTGGATCATCCCACTTCTGACCATCCTTAGAACTTCCCTCCCTATATGTCTGAAGCACACTTGTAGGTTTTTACAACTTCCTCCTCATACCGCCACCACAAATGTGCGAACAACATCCTTATCATAGGAAACACTAGCTTCAATCAGATCATTTTCATTAGACTGGGGACCTCCCAAGTCCTTCCTCAGTTGCTTAAAAACATCTTCCACTTTCAGGTTACCCTCTATACTATTTCCCTGAACCATATCTACCTTGGAATTATCCCTTAATGTACCTAGGGGTGGATGCTCTATCAGCCCATCACCAAAACCAACATCCTAGTTATTTCCACTACCTCTAGGACCTACGTCCATCTTCCTCCTACGCCTACAAGCTGAGAGATCATGACCCAGTTTCTTGCATGACAGGTAGATGTCAATCCAAGACTCAAAGATGACAGGTTACTTCCAATTAAATTCCTTCCCAATAGTAATCCAAAAAAGATTGATCGTACTTCTAGATAAGTCTATCTCTATGCAAATTTGAGGGGATAAAAGATGACACACGGACCTGGTTCTATTATCAAACCACTGGTATGTTCCTACCATATTCCCCGTTATTTTTAAAATTGAGGGGTTTTGAAATGGCATTGGAATTTCAGGAAGACTTACCCAAAAATCCACTGGCGGGGAGTCACACTTCATATAGAAATCAAAGGACCACCTGAAAAGATAGAACCAAAAACCATTTCAGGAGTGGGGAGCACTGGACCACACCTATATAAGGTTATCCTTCATTGAAAAACAAACTATGATGTTCTTTCTATACAATAAACCCATTGTTACATGATCCTATAATCCCCACGAATTGAACACATTCCTGTTGAAACTGTCCACTAAAGGCCGACGCTAGAAAAACTAAGTGATGAGAGAAAGGAATAAGTGATATGAGGCTTTAGAAAAATCTGCAGCAGAGATCAGAAGTTTAGGGAATTCTCCAAAAAGCTCCTCCACTTTTGGCCTAAGTGAGATCTGAGGAAAAAGAGTAAGGGAATCAGGGATGGACAATGGCGTGAAAGTTCTCGATGTTTCTGGAGGAGGCACAAGTCCCTCCCTCTCTGATGGGAGAGGTACTGTCACGATGGCGATCGAATCAACAAGCCAGTGAAACCCTAGCTCTCAATGAAACCCTCTGTTTGTCCAATGTATCTAATGGTTTTAACCCATCAAATAATTGATCAATTTTACTCCTTGGGTTACATATATAATATATTTCATTCCATTTTAACCTTGTAAATTTATCCTCATACTTTGCTACATTATCATCCTCCATTTTCCTCAAACTCCGAAATTTCCTTTCCATATTCGCTCGAAGGTCATAAATAATGTATTTTTTAAAGAAAATCTCTTCAAGCTCCTTCCATTCCATAGTTGATGCTTCTTCATCCTACTTTGTGTTTTGAATTAATGGCCACCATTGATTTGCATCTCTCGTGAGGCGATAAACTTCCATGACAACTTTTTCCCTTTTGATACTCCTCAAAGCATGAAATATTTTCTCTGAGGAACATATCCATTGCTCATATAGAAATGGATTTTTAGTCCCATTGAATGTTTGTGGTTGTTTCCTCGTCAATAGTTCTAACATTTATCTTCCATGTTGTGGATCAGGGTGCTCTATATGGGTAAGGTTATTATTCATAACCTGAGTGAGTTGTCCCAGTATAGTGATAAGATGATCAGCACTAGTTGTATCACTAGCTCCACTATAATTATCTTCAGAAGGAGGGAAATCCCTACATGTATTACGTGCATTTATATGGTTTCCATTCCTTCCGCTAGGTGAATTTTTTAAACAATGTCATAGAATTGATTAGGTTATGAATTTAAATACATAATTCCAAACTTGTAAAACACTTAACATAAATTGAATAGTGTATAGATAAAATCCGTAATCAAAAAAAAATTCTTGAGGAAGTATTTACTCATAAATCCTTCATAATTATTTGTAAATAAAATTTGAAATATCCTAAGAAAATACCCTGGGAGTGTCATAACTAAGAGTGCAGCAAGACCCATTTTCGTGTACCAGGATACCTCGAGTCAAGCCCAAAACTCCTTGTTGGAGTTTTCACTCCTAGGTACATCAGTGCCAGAGCCGTCTCTACCTGCTCATATCCATAAGTATATTTATTTCTTGAAAAATACACAAAATCTCTACATTTCCAAAATTCTAGGTAGTTCTTCTATACTAATCCATAAATTCTGTCTTAGGGTAATGTTCTTTAATCAGAGTTTTTCTAAATCTATTGTCAAAGGTTTGTACTAAACTTCTTATGATACAAACTATAATGCCCCGAACCTAGTTACCCAGAGTCGGTGCATTATTACATAACATTGAAATGGTCAAAAGAGATCAATTCTTGAAGGATCGATTAGTTTAGTAGCCTTGGAAGTACTAGATACATATATAAGTTTTACATTACATCATGAAATAAAAAAACAAAATTGTGTCCCCTTTGAACAAACTCATATCCTTTGTCCTATCCCGATAAGTTAATCATAATATACTTCTTCACATCCTGGGAAAAATAAAACATATAAAGGGGTGAGCTCAGATGCTCAGTAAGGATAACAATATAGTGGAAACTTTCATAAATAAGAATAAACATTTAAGGTAATGTATATGACTAAAACACAAGCCTTTTAAACTTAAACATCAGGATAATATGGAAAATATAAATCAAATAATTCCATTTACTTATTCACATGGATATTATACTAGTCAAATAATCTTATTTAATATCCATTGCTAATTTTATAGTGATGGAATGCATAATGTCGGACTTCATAACCACATAGTCAAGGCCTTGTGCCAAGACTACAAATAAGATTTTGTCAAGTCCTTTTTCCAAGATACTAGTTTGTCTCATGATAACTACCGATGCATCGAGGATATATAGTGGGATCCACCCATCACTTACTAAATCCAATGCATTCCTCATGTGAAAATTTTGAAACATAACATAAACATTTGTATTAAAAGTATCATATGAAATGTTAATACATTAACTATAAACCATGAATGGTATAAAAATAATACATCCATAGTCAAACTTATCCCAAAATATTCAATACAATATGGAAGATTGTATCATAATAAATCAACTTTAAACAAGTGTAAAATCTATCAAAGTATGTTGACATAGATGAAATCAAAACTATTTGAGAGAAATATATCTTTCTATTTTAAAATAATTTAAAAGTCACATATTTATAAAAGAAAAAATTTATTTTGAAAATATTCATATAATCTTGTAAGGTAATCTTAGAAGGTGTTATAATGGTGTAAAATAGATTCTCCTGTTGTATGATTAAAAAAATTGTTACCTTAATTCATCGAAAAGGTCATCAAGTACCATGTTTGGAAAACGACGGAAAGATTCCTTTCAAAAAATGTTATAAAAAGTCAAAAAGGGTATAAATGTCTTTAACCTGTATTATAGAAAATAGTAAAAATGTTTTCAAATACATTTTTAAGAAACTTGTATGTGGATGATAAAGAAGTCATAGTAGATACTTTCGTGTAAACAACCTCGGATAAATAAAGAGATTTTAGAATTAACCCTTACCTTGTACTTTCCTTTGGTCAAGGGTACGTTTAACCGATTGTATAATGACCATAGTATGTTATTAAATTATACCAGAACCATATTCATATTTATGATATCATACTTTATATATTTATTTATTTATACTACCCATTTAATTATAATTTCTATCCTAAAATAATAATTCGGGTAATAATCACATTCTCTATCGTACATGTTTTAACTTGTTATTCTTGATCGTATCACTTATATCATGATTTAATTGCTTCAAGAATATATAAAATTATTTTTGTATCATATATATTTAGAATATAAATATGTATAATATATATATATATGTGAAATGGAAAACACCATTTATGGAGGTGGTAGGTTGTACGTACGCATAAACGTTGTTTATGTTTTCATATCATATTGAACGAAATTAAGTGAATGAGATATATATGAATACATATATATATATATATATATATATTTCTAGTAGCATTATTATTCCATATATTACATACTTATTAATAATATATATTTTTATAATCATCGTTGAATGGTGAACATGGAAATGAATCTCATCACGTCATGGTGCGCTTGAACTCAGTGTTGTGTACATCGCACACTATTGTATTATTCAAAGAGAAATGTATCATGAAATCTTGGGGTTTTACATTCTTTCCTCCTTCAATAAATTTCATCCACACAATTTTAAATTGTTCTTTGAAAATAAAATGTTTTTAAAAAATAGAAAATACATTTATGGAAACCCACATTGGAAATAGGGTTAATAAAATTTAGTCTTAATAAGAGAGAAAAAGAAATGAAAAATTCACCACTAAATTTTGATTTCGAATAAGAGAACATTGGTTGAAATTATAATTGGAGGAAAAGTGTAGATATTTATAGGTAGTGATTGATTTCATCAATCAAAAACAAGTGAATGGAAAATTGAGGGCCTTAAAGCCATAAATCTATGATGATTTAAAATATCATCAGTTCAACAAAACATAAGGTATTAGGATAAAACATTTTTGGATTTAAGATCCTTTCCTAAAGTTTATGAATAAATTTCTTCATAGAATTAGAAAAAAAAATAATACTTGACAAGTAGAGTTACATCCTTTAACTAATTTCTACCACAAACTCATCTTTCACTCCAAAACATAATAGAACTCAAAAATATTCTATTTATCCAAATCGTATAGGGTTAAAAATATAATCATATACCATTTAAATAAATAAAACTATTTTTTAATTAATAGGGACTTCTTGTAGGGTAGTTTTAGGTGATAAAGCCTTATCGCACTTTGGTTGTGGGTTTAATTCCTATAGCTCTGTCTGACACGACGGTTTATCACCCGACCTATATGTTGTCATTTTTCTAAAACTATAGTATTATAATATTATAAAAATAATCTTAAAAAAATTTAAACTTAAATAATACTATAAAAAGTTCAACTTAATCCATTCTATCCTTTATAGTTATCCAAAATACTTCTATCCAAACTCTCTCTAAAAGGTCTCTAAATTCCAAAATCAATTATAACATCAGATTCCCCAAACAACATAACGTTTCTATTATTTTCACACACTGAAAATATGATTACCTTAATCATATTAAAACTTTATTTAAAACAAAAAGAACTATATTACAATCCTTATATATATCATATTCTTCTTATAACTAGAATACAATTCTTGAATCCAAAAACACAAATACATTAATTATTCCACTTCAAATGTAGTAACAGCATAAGCTTAGCCTTTCTCCCTTGGAACTTTCTGAGGTAAGTTTACTTGGTGTTTAGGAAATTCATTTTCATAATGCCCCATTTCTCTATAATTGTAGCATTCAACATTGACAGCCTCTTTCTTTCCATTTCAATCACAAGTCTGGTGATCTTTTTCTCCACATTTGTAACAAACTCGCATTCCTTTTAGGAAAGTACTGTGGTGTTTCTTCCCACAATTATTACATAAGGGAAAATCATTATTTAATTTTTTTTCCCTTTATATGTATCTTTCTCCACTATTATCTTCTTCTCATACTTTATTTTAATGTCATAAGACTTAGTTAATTTCTTTTCTCTCTTGATAGCACATGAGACTATATCCTCATATGTCGAGATGGATTGTGAGAATAATTCTCGATAGAGAAATGGTTTTAATCCATAAAATAATCGATCAATATTACTCTATGGGTTACATATATAATCTGCTTCATTCCTTGATAACCTTGTAAATTTAGCCTCATACTTTGCGACATTATCATCCTCCTTTTTCCTCAGACTCAAAAATTGTCAGTCTATATCCGCTCGATGATCACGAGGAAAGTATTTTTCTATGAAAATATCTTTAAACTCCCTTCATTCCATATTTGATGATTCTTTATTCTACTTTGTGTATTGAATTAATTACAACCATTGATCGGTGTCACCCATGAGGCGATAAACGGTCATGAATACTTTTTCCCTTTCACTACTACCCAAAGCATGAAATATTTTCTCTATTGAACGTATCCATTTCTCTTCTACAAATGGATTTGTAGTCCCATTTAATGTTTGTGGTTTCTACCTCATAAATTAGTATAACATTGATCCTCCACACTGTGGATCAGGGTGCTCCATATGGGTAAGGTTATTATTCATAACCTGAGTGAGTTTTCCTAGTATGGTGATAAGCTAATCAGCACCAGTTGTATCACCAGCTCCACTATAATTATCTTGAGTAGGAGGGAAATAACTACATGGATTACATGAGTTAATACAGTTTCCATTCCTTCCACTAGGTTCCATTTCTGAACAATGGCATACACTATATTAGTTTATGAATCAAAATACATAATTCCAAACTTGTAAAACAATTAACATAAATTTAACAGTTTATGGATATAATCCATAATCATAAAAATGTTTTCTTTGAGGAAGTATTTACTTATAAATACTTCATAATGGTTTTTAAACAAGATGTGAACTATCCCAATCATATCCCTCAGGAGTGTCATAACCAAGACCGCGGAAAAGCCCGTTGTCGTGTACTAGGACACCCCGGGTCAAGCTTGAAACTCCTTGTCAGAGTTTTCACTCCTAGGTACATCTTTGTGAGAGCCTCATAAACCTTCTTGTATTAAGACAGGGATGTATTTCTTAGATAATACACAAAATCTATAAATTACCAAAATTTATGGAAGTTATTCTATACTAATCCTCAAATTCTATCTTAGGGTAATGTTCTTTAATCAGAGATTTTCTAAATCTAGCTTCCAAGGTTTGTACTAAACTTCTTATAATACCAACTGTAATGCCTAGAACCTAGTTATTCAATGTTGGTGAATTATTACATAACAGTGGCATGATCACAAGAGATCATGTCTCAAAATACCGATTAGTTTAGTAGCCTTGGAAGTACTAGATGTATACATAACTTTTACATTATATCAGGAAATAAAAACTCAAAATTGTTTCCCCTTTGAACACAATAATATCATTTGGCATATCCCTACATGTTATTTATAATATAATTCTTCACAAACTGGGAAAGAAACATAGAAAGGGGTGAGCTCATATGCTCATTGAGGATAACAATATATAGGAAACTTTCATTAATAAGCATAAACATTTAAGGAAATGTATAGGATGAAAACACCAGCCTTTTAAACATAAACAACCGAATAATATGGAAAATATAAATAAAAAAATTCCATTTACTTATTCACGTGGATATTCTACTAGTTGAATAATCACATGTAATATTAACAGCTAATTTCATAATGATGGAATGCATAATGTCGGACATCATAACCACAGAGTCAAGACCTTGTGCCAAGACTACAAGTAAGATTTTCTCAATGCCTTGTGCCAAGACACTTGTTTGTCTCATGAGACCTACTGATACATAGATGAGCTATTGTAGGATCCACCCATCAGTTACTAAGTCCAATTCATTCCTCATCTGAAAAGGATGAAACATAACATAAACATTCGTATTAAAACTAACATAATAAATGTTAATACATTAACCATAAACATTGAATGGTATAAAAATAACACATACGCATTCAAACATATCAAAAAAAACTACAATACAATATGGAAGATTGTATCATAATAAATCAACATCCAATAAGTGTAAAATCCATCGAAGGGTGTTGACATAGATAAAATCAAAACTATTTCAGTGAAATATCTCTTTCCATTTTGAAATAATTTAAAAGTAAGATAATTATAAAAGAAAACATTTATTTTGAAAATATTCTTATAATATAGTAAGGGAAGATTTGAAGGTGTTATAATGATGGAAAATAGTTATTCCCGCCATATAAGATAAAAAACATTTTGACATTAATTTTTCAAAAAGGTCATAAAGTACCCGGAAGGTCAGCCAGAGGCAACATCTCTGACCATTTTTTAAAATAAAGGAAAAGTACAACCAGAATAGCAAAAAGAAAAAAACATCAAAACCCATAAAAGCAACTACAAGTCATAACAGTCATACTCGTCTCCATAATTATGATCCATTGATTCATCCGCAGTAGACGACTCCCACTCTGAGTTGTCAACTTGCGTCAGAATCTTAGCATATTTCCTTCTGAGATTTAACTTTTCCAAATACAGAAGCTCCTTAGAAGACTGCAGGCCAGAGGACCTAGTAGTCATCAGCTTAGTCATAGAAGAGTAATCTTTCCTCCGCCTTCTTCTTAGCTGATCAGTCACAGCTTTCCCATTCCTGGACGCATTCCTCTTTCCACCCTGAACAATATCACTATAAGAGATTTGATTCCTACTACCATCATTCTCCTTATCACTATCAAAGAGGTCACCCCATTTTCCAGAGGCGCACACCTTCTGATAACCTTCATCCCCCCCCCACCCCACATTCTTGCTCAAATTGACTATTAGAGTTGATCATGGCTAAACATTGTGTATGTTCCCCATGTTGAGGATTATGGGGACTAACAGAAAACTCCCTATCCTTTGCCTCCTCCACAAATCCCCCATTTCTAGTGAAAACATCCTGCAAATCAGCACCATCAATTCCCTGGATACCTTCCATCAGCAATGGTAGTTCCTCATTTTCCAAACACTCAAATCGGTTGTAGGTCACTACTCCATCAGAGTCGTGGGTACTCATGTTCGTAGCTTCAAAGATCCCATCTGAATTCTCCAAGGGAACATCAGCGAGAGGAACCAACTACAGATGGAATATCCCCTCCTCCTCATTCCGAGACCCTACTCCAAGATCATCCCTCAACCTGTCAAAAACTTGCAACACTGTTGGATTTATCATCACCTGCACTGTCTTCATATTGCAAGCAAGGTCCGGCGCAGCAACAGGAAGGTCCTGCCTCACCTCCCCCTCCACAATCCCATCAGGTTTTCCTTGCACTAATGAAATAGTAGTGCAAGAGGCTTCCAGCTAGACTCCCTTCCCAGAAGACTCTCCTGCAGTGGTACACACAACAGGTTCCACAGAAGAGCACAGACCCCCATTCATCTTTCCAGAATCTGACAGAGCCACTCCAAGGCCATCTTCCATCACCACCTGAGCTGGCCTTCTAGCATTATGACCATCACATCCACCACTGTAGTGCCTCTATACCACTCGCGATGCAAAACCCATCCTTCCACTGCGTCAGACGACCTTCAGATGTCTGAACCTTCTGCACCCCACACAGAACTGCATCCATGATTTGAAAACAACTTCTTGCATCCATTGAAACTCCTTCTCATCAGTGATCCAGACACAATGCACTGGAGGCTTTTCAATGTCAACCTCGACACAGATTCGTGGGCAAATCGGGTGTGACACAGACTCAGTCCGTTGATCTGAGCATAACTATCTTCCAATCAAATTACCAACAGCATAGAGAATAGAGGGATTCTGAAATGAAAGTGGAAGACCAGGAAGGCTTACCCATGTTGCAATCTACGGAGAGTAACGCCGCATATGAAATTCAAAGCTCTAACGGAAAAAATAAAAAAATGATCCACCGCACCTCCGCAAAGCCCTGGACCAAGCAGCAATCATGTCTTCCTCAGATCCAAATCGGACCATTATGTGTCTCCGGTCAAGCAACCCTACAACCGCATGCTCATGGAGATTCTAGGAATCAGAGACGAACTGATTAAAGACATCCACCGAAGGTCGCTGAGGAAAAAATTGAGCCACCAAGGTATATTTTCATAGATCCACAACACTGCTAAGCTCCGCCGGAAGAATATATAACTGGGGTGCCTCCTGGAAAAGATCTGAAACTTTCGAGGAAACAGAAATCTGAGGGAAGGACGGAGGAAGGGAAGAGCATAAAGAAGGGTCATCTCTCCTTGACGAACACGAGACTCCCCCCTCCAATCAGGAGGGGGGAGCAGGCTCCGTGTCCATGGATCTAGGGCATCGCTGTGAGAGATTTCGATGAGAGAACGTAAGCCATCCTCAAACCCAAAATCAAAAAATTCATAAAGTATCTTTTTTGGAAAATGACAGAAAGATTCATTTCAATAAAATTTATAAAAATTCAAACAATGGTATAAATTAATTTAACCCATATTAGAGGAAATAGTAAAAATGTTATGAAATACATTTTTAAGAAACCCACATGTGGATGATAACGAAGTCCCAGTAGATACTTACGTATAAACAACCTTGGATAAGTAAAGATATTGTATAATTAACCCTTACCTTGTACTTTCCTTTGGTAGAGGGTACATTTAACCTCTTGTATAATGGACATAGTATGTTATTAATATATAATAGAACCATATTCAGATTTATGATATCATTATTTATTAATTTATGGCTTTATACTATCTATTTAATAATAATTTTTTTGGTAAAATAATATTTTGGGTAATAGTTGTTTTCTCTTTCGTACATGTTTTAACATGTTATTCTTGATCATATTCCTAATATCATGATTTAATTTCTTCCAGAATATGAAACATCATTTATGTATCATATATATTTAGAATATAAATATGTATAATAGATAGATATATGAAATAGAAGACACCATTTAAAGAGACAGTAGGTCGTACGTATGCATAAACACTATTCCCATTTTAATATCATATTGAATGGAAGTAAGTGAATGATATTTATGTAAATACATACATATATATATATATATTTCTAGTATCATTAGTATTCCATATATTAAATACTTATTAATAATATATATTTTTATAATCATCATTGAATGGTAAGCGTGTAAATGAATCTCATCGCATCATGGTGCACTTGAGATCAGTGATGTGTATATTGCACACTATTGTATTATTAAAATAGAAACATATCATGGAATCTTGGGGTGTTACATTTTGTGATCGATATAGTTGAACCTAAGACCTTCAATCAACCTAGAACATGGTAGATCAACAAAAATGTCAAAAATGTTCAAGCAAGGATATCTCACTAAATAGAAAAATTCACGATAAGAGGCTCTAAAAGAAGTAAGAACTCACCGATGTGATTCCAATGCAATTGACAGTGTTAAATTAGAATCACAAATAGTCAATCAGGGGATCAGATAAGAATCAGTGATATTTGGTCTCTCCTGGATGAGACGACTCTGGAAAAAGGAGGTTTTGTCAATTAGACGTGATCCCAGTCTGATTTATCAATTAAGAATAAAAATACATGGAATTTTATTTAAAGAAACACAGAATGTATATTAATTTACTAGGCCTCACTTTAGGTAGTCTCTATGTCACCCCACCCAGACATGTACTTGGCCATTACAGGGCAAGTACACATCTACCCACGACAACCGGGTACACAGCAGGTACTTCTTAAATTTATAGAAACTCTTATTTTTCTCAAAAACACTAGAAATCAAGATCCATTCCTAAAAAAAAGATCTGAGTTCTTACAATAAGCACTGAAACTTATTCTCATGAAGTTTTCACTTAGTGATCTCTAGTAGTGAGATCATGGGGAAAGACCTACCAATAAGAACACAAAATGTTTCGGGTGTCATTAGTTGTTCCTATTTATGAATATATGTAATAGTCTCTTGACTTGAGATCATTATCAATATATGTCATTTGTTCGCAGAATTTGATGCAAGGAAAAACCATGATAATGAAGTCATGGAGAGGTATTTTGTGTTGGATACATCATTACTGACATGAAATTGGTTGAATCATCAGGATACGATTTGTAACTTTTGAGTTGAGGAAGAGATATCTCAGTCCTATTTGATTAGGATGGTAGTACCTTCGTAAATCCATGCACATGGTAGTATAAGGAATGTACAACTAGTTAGATCAATAAATATTAAAGGGAAAAGGGAATATGACACAAGTGTGCATCCTAATTTTTTATAAATTGATGACAAATAGATTATATTACATAGTGCATGTTTGTAGGTTGCTAGCCATTTCTATGACTTTTCATTATCTCTTTAGGGGTCTTGATGGGTTTCTAGACTCTTCTCTTGGTTTTCGAATATTATTCACTTCTATTGAGATAAGTTTATATAGGTTCACATACAATAGCACATTAAATAAGCTTCCATATTTAGTTGGATAAGAATGTAGGACTTGGTGGGACCCACTATGGGGTCTGGGTATTACCCAAGTTCTATCAATCACCAATGAATAAATAAATTCATTATTTTTTAAGTAGAGAATAATTGGATTTAATTTATTTGTTACATATATTTCAATGTGATTAAATAAATACAATGATTAATATCAGACAAATGAATATTAGAATATTTTTTCAGGTTCATTAAATATTATCAAGATATGTGAGTCATTAGAATGGATGTGGATTATCATGTAATATATATAATATATTTTATAGGTAAATGATAAAATATAAATAACACTTATATAGAAGTTTAGTTCATCATAAATAATTATTTATAATAATTATTTAGGGGATTCTTACTGCATGGGAGGCAGGAACCCTAATCGGGTTATATAGAAATCAACTATATAAGTAGAGAGAAGCTCTTACCATGGTGACTATTCACTCTGTTGGAATTGGGAGATTCTATCTACTCTTGATTCCTAGATATAGAATCACTTTAATGATCAAAAGATTTGAGATCCTATTTTCAAATCGAAGACAAATGATTGTGGTGAACATCCCTACATCAAAGTGATCATCAGAGCTCTATGCTAGCAGCTGAAATTTGATGAATAGAGCACACACATATTAAAGAAGCATGTGTGGATGATCTAGAGGGATTATGTATCGAATCCTTTGATCAAAGGATACCAAAAACCAATGATGGGAGTGCACGCATCAAATCAGTATGAGGTATTCATTTTTTTTATTTGTGTGCTCCTGTTAAACTATGTGGGATCCTCAGACCATACCGGAGTAGGATCACCAAAGACATCGATGTAACATTTCTCTGGTGATGGAGAAAAATTTAAACTCTTAGACCAATTACTTTTTCTAAGAACCCCAGTACCTTCACATATGGTGATGTAATATGTTCATATATTAAAACTCATCCAAACTTCAAATTAAACCATTCCATAAATTTTTAACCTTATAACACTTCCAAATTTTAAAAGATGTAAATAAGGTCACTAAATTTCTTAAAATTAGTTTAGCATTTATCCATCACTGTAAGAACCTGAATCTTCATTTCAAGTATGTTTTTCCTTTTCTGGTCGTTTTTTAGAAAAAGAGGAAAATCTGGAAATTTTCAAAATACACGTCGTGTACTTTATAAGTACACGCCACATACTTTGATGCAGTGTCAGGCCATGTGCTGTCCATGTCTGAGCCACACACACGGTGTGTAGGGGTGATGTAGAGGCCTCTTAAAGCGGAGTACGGAAAGGCCAAGTACATGTTGTGTACCCCAGAAGTACACGTCGTGTAGTTTCTTTTTTTCATTAAATGGATTGGGGTCGCGCCTAATCGATGAAAACACCTTCATCTCCAGGTTCCTCAACTGAGAGCGACATGTACGACCGCAAACATCCTTTGAGCCCCTGATCCTCTGTCTGTTTTTCGAATCGGCCGTCGTCGATTGCGTGGGAACCGCATTCGTGATCTCTTCCTTCTTCTTGAGTTTCATTCCATGATTTTCCATCTTTCTCAAGATATCATGGATTGAACGTTTTGTGTGTTTTCATAGATCTACACCGTTCTAAGAAGAATCAAGCCTTGTGGTTCTCGTATTTTGATCTCCTAGCATCTGGGTAGGTGGTTTGTGCCTTACCTTTTGAAGTCTTTTAGTTTTATGTGCAAATTCCACCAATACCCGTGAATGGGGTGTTGCGTGTTTACCTTTTTGACCTTGTTGTTTACCTTCCATGCTTGTATGCTTTTGTAGAGGTAATTTGATCATATATGTGGATATTTTCAATGCTTGGATGTTTTGCACATGCCTGTGTTCTTGTTGCAACTTTTGGGTCTTGTTAGCCTTTGGCCGTTATACCTGTTTTCCATACCTTGTGACAGTAGGATGGAATGATATTCTAGACATGCTTGTTATGTTGTAGACTAGTTATCCAAGTAGCTCTGTAGGTGTACTTTGTCCTTATATAATTATTATGCACTGACTGGCATGGGACCGTGAGAACTTGGTGCTATAGACTATATGGGATAGACCGACTAATCTTCCCAGAGAGTCTTGGATATTATAGACTACAGGAGGGTAGACCGAGTGAGCTTCCTCAGAATGTCTTGGACATTATAGACTATAGAGGATAGACTGAGTGAGCTTCCCAGAGAGTCTTGGATATTATAGACTACGGGAGGGTAGACTGAGTGAGATTCCTTAGAGAGTCTTCACTTTGTTTGATTTTCTTTAAAACCTTTCCAGGCTAGAGAAGGAATTGACTAAGTGAGATTCCTTAGAGATTCTGTGATAGACCTGAGACTATAGGAGGAATTCAACAAGCGAGCTTCCTCAAAGAGTTTCTAGACCTTGGGGATATAAGAGGATTAGACCGCATGATCTTCCTCATAGAGTCCTTGACTACCCTAGACTATAAGAGAAATTGACCGAGCGAGCTTCCCCAGAGAGTCTTATAATTTTGTATGACCAAACCAGAGGGGTTAGGATGAGTCCACTACCCAGAGGGTTGTTGGTATTTCTTGGATAGGACCAGAGGGGTTGGTTGCGAGTACTTCCCAGAGGGGTTCCTGTTGTGGTTAGCTGATTGATTCTCTGCTGCTTATTGTTCTATGGTTTGATTACTGTTGTATATCATCCTATTAATGCTTACTGTTTACTACCTGTTGTCTACTATTACTGTTTACTACTTATTGTACTATTACCTACCATATACTCACTGACTATAAGGAACAGATCTTCAGGTGGTTGCCTACAGGGATTAGTCTCACACCCAGTTTGGGTCATGATTTTGGGCCCAAACAGACTATGTTGTTGCAGGTATAGACAAGGGAAAGCACCCTTCGACTTCTGGTACTTGATTGCTTTGGAGTAGGAGAGCATGGGACCAATCCGAGGCTTGCGATGCTGAGGAGTTGCTTATTTTATTTTCTTTTGTACTTTGGTTTAGTATTATATCCAGCATTGTGACTTGTTTGGATTCTTTCCTAGACATATGTATTGTGCATCATTTCATATATGTGTGCTCCAGTTGTTTATTGTTTAGTCTTCCGTTGTTTATTGTTGTTGGATATTTACTGCTTCCGCTATTGTCTGCTTTGTTTACTTCTGTTGTGTACTCTGCCAATGAGGGCATAGTTTCCCCACTATCACACTCAAGGCCCTTGCTTCTAGTCAGTAGCCTCTGGTGTTTGGGGAAATTCATTTGAGGCCATGTGACGAACCGGGTACGGGGCGCCTCTGGGTGGCTTCTGGAACCGGGACATTACAAAGTGGTATCAGAGGAATTATTTTCTCTTGATTTACTATTTGGAGCTTTTAGCCAGGGATAGGACGGATTCGGTACTTGGTAATAAGTTGTTCTCGGGAGTAGCTAACCCGTGTACAGGGAAAAGCCAATCTACCTTGTTTATTGCAGTTTTCTGGTTTTGAGATTTTATAGTTGATATGATTTCACCTAGATTGATTCACATGCTTTGTGTTGTTATTTTTGTTGCTATTGCGGTTCTATTTCTATCGCAACCCAATGAGATGAGGGTATGCCATCTCATGCATCATATCGGAACTTGTTAGAAATCACATGCCATGCTTTCTTTCCATGCCATCTAGGGTGCATTAGCGATTGCATGTTGTTGTGATAGATGTTTTATAGATTATGCATACTATTGTGATAGATTCCTTGATATAATCTCTACAGTTTGATAGAGAAAATTGTTTTTATTGTACCTTTACTTAAATGAATGCCAAATTTTGATTCTTGAGGTGTTATGGGCCCTCATGAATCGGATTTTGGTGGATTATTGTCTTTTTTCCCTTTTATTTGATATGTAGGAGATTCCAAGCTTTGATTATCCGGGAGTATGGGCCCCCACGGATCGGAATTTGGAACCTCCATGCTTTCTTTTTAGTGTTTTCTGGGTTTCGGTGCAGTTTATGAGCTAATGCCTAGAAAAACCCAGAATACACAGTGTGTACTTGACTACACGTTGTGTAGTTATAAACTATGTCACTGACTGTGTGATCAGAAACATGGGGTGGTGAAAAAAATTTCAGAAACACGCCGTGTACTGTAGTTTCATGCCATGTAATATTGAGCCGTGTACTCGGCCGTGTCACTAACAACACGGGTCGGGGAAGCTCGCGTAGTACACGTCGTGTTGGGTACGAACACATCGTGTATCCTCGCTCTAGATACCCGGTCATGTCACGAACAAGACGGGACGACATTATCTCTCCTATACACATTGTGTTTGTTCGGAACACGCCGTGTAAGGTTCAGTTGTGTAGTCGGCCTTGTAACTAACAACACGGGTCGTCGAGCCTTGTCTAGTACACAACGTGTCCTTATTGAACACACCGTGTAGTCTAGGGTTAAGAGGACCGTGTGGGCTAGCTGTGTAAGGAGACTCAGGCAAGGGAATGGATATCCAGTACACGCCGTTTGTAGTGACAACACGCCGTGTAGTCTGGGGTGTTACACGACCATCCATGGAAGAAGTACACGCCCATGTGTCTGGCTTAAGAAGGCATTCCATGTAGTTTTATATATGTCATGTAGTCGTGTTTTTTAGAACTTGTTTGTTCTTTCCTCCTATTCCCGTTTTGTACTCTTGTGTTCTTAGTCTTTGATAATTCTGATCTAAGGTGTGCTTTTGATCTTTCAGAGCTATGCCTCCGAGACATCCTCCGGTTGTACTTCAGCTACCAGACGGTGATCAGACACTGTATATGGCCGATCAGGGATCTCCTACAGATCCTCCTACTATGCCAGCCTTGGCACCACAAGTTATACCCATTGCAGGCACTGATGCGCAGTTCAGGGAGGACTTCCTGAGGATGATGCATACCGTTCAGGGAGTGCCGCCTCCTGCCCCGTCGATGGCTAAGTTGACGTGGGTTTTCCAACAGCATCATCATATTACTTTCTCAGGGGATGGAGGACCCCAGGCTGTAGAGTTGTAGCTAGAGGCCACACTGACGATCTTCGAGCACCCAGAGATACCTCCTGAGAAAAGGGTAAAGCTTTCTACTTATATGATCTGAGACACCGCCAATAGGTGGTGGGAGGTGATATCACAGTTAGGGTGTCAGTAGAGTATGACTTGGGATGAGTTTTGGCGCATCTTCTACAATTACTTTTATCAGGATACCTTGAGGGCCGACCGAGCTCGGGAGTTTATGATTCTCGAGTAGGGTACTCTTTCTATTATGGATTACTCGTCTCACTTTACCGAGCTGAAGTGCTTCACACCGATTCCAGTAGGTGATGAGTTGTTCCTTGCTAGGAAGTTTGAGGAAGGTATCAGGCAGGAGATCCTTTCCCAGGTGAATATCTTCAGGTTGACTTCGATATCCTCTATCGTTAACCAGGAACTAATCTCTGAGCCCAATCTAAGAGATTCTGGAGCAGTGAGACAGGGCGGTTCGACATCTAGAGTCAGCGCTCCTCCTACTGATAGCAAGAAGCGCCGCAGGGAGTCTCCTCGAGGAGAGTAGGGTAGGCAGAATGTATCTTTGGTCATCCAGGTTGTATGCTACCAGTGCGGTAGGAGTGGGAATACTAGGCCTCAGTGTCAGAGAGATCCGATGGAGTGCCGGTCTTGCGACAATATGGGCCATCTTCAGCGTTTTTGTCATATCTTCTCACCTAAAAATGGTGGTAGGGGTTCTTCTATGACCCCACGAACATAAGATGTATCGCTAGTTTATCACCAATCTATGAATTGAAGTTATTATGGTTGTTCAGGCCAAGGTGGAGGTCGTTTCCATGGTGGTCATTCACCAGGTTATTAGTGACAACATAGTGGATCAGCTCAGAGTGGTCAGCTAGGGGCACAGGGTCGCGATATAGGCCAGACTTTCACCATGGAGCAGACCTACTAGGAGCAGGATCCCGGCCCTTCTACAGTTCGAGGTACGATCTCAGTAGCCTCAGTTTTATCTTCATCTCTTTTCGATATTGGTGCTTCGCATAGTTTTATCTTTTTTTCTATTTTGGAGAGCCTTGGGCTATGTATATTTTCATCTGCCAACATATTGACTCTTGATACACCGTTGGGAATGAGGACGTCTAGCGTATGTCAGTGCAGAGAGTTCCCTCTTGAGGTTGCAGGGTGTCACTTCTTATGGGACCTCTATGTACTAGAGATGACAGGTTGTGATGTAATTCTCGGTATGGACTGGTTAGTCCCTTTCCAGGCAGTCATCAATTGTTATCGCCACAGGGTGAGTTTTATATCACCATAAGGTGGATATTTTCTTCATATAGGAGATTGGGATGTCCAGGTTGGTAGAGCAAGACCAGAGCATCATGGGCTAAGAGGAGTTACAGCCTAGACTGCCAGTCTTTATCTGGATGACCAGGGGACTTCGTAGTTAGACTTTCCTCCAGTGGTGGATCGTTTCAGGGATGTCTTCCCAGAGGACTTTTTAGGTTTACCTCTGGATCATGAGGTAGACTTCTCTATTGAGCTCATGCTAGGAGCGGAACCAGTGTCCATTCCTCCTTATAGGATGGCTACACATGAGTTGCAGGAGCTCAAGAAGCAGTTAGAGGAGTTGCAAGCAAAGGGTTTCATCTGACCCAGTACTTCTCCTTGGGGTTCACCTGTCTTGTTTTCAAAGAAGGTAGACAACACCCTTAGGCTTTGTGTGGATTATCGAAAGCTGAACCAATTGACGGTCAAGAACCGATATCCATTGTCGAGGATCGATGACATTTTTGACCATCTTTGAGGATCCCGGGTGTTCTCAAAGATCTATTTGAGGTCCGGTTATCACTAGTTGTGCGTTAGACCATCAGATATACCTCTTACAGCTTTCAGGAGTAGGTATGGTCTGTACGAGTATACGGTCATGTCGTCCGGTCTCACGAATGCGCCCGCAGTTTTTATGGCACTAATGAACCGAGTGTTCCATCCATACTTGGAATCTTACATGGTGGTCTTTGTGGACGATATCTTGGTGTACTCTCACACTCAACAAGACCATGATACCCATCTTGAGATCATTCTGAGTACACTGAGAGAGCATCAGTTATATTCTAGGCTCTCAAAATTCCACTTTTGGATGGATCAGATTCACTTCTTGGGTCACGTTATCTCAGAGATAGGAGTATCTGTAGACCCAGAGAAAGTGAGAGTTGTAGTTTCCTGATAGCAGCTGAATAATGTCTTTGAGGTGTGGAGTTTTATAGGGTTGGCTGGATACTACAAGCGTTTCATATAGGACTTTTCATGCCTTGCAGCACCACTTATAGGTCTGACCAAGAAAGGGGCGAAGTTCTTATGGTCAGATTCCTGTGAGTCAGCCTTTCAGGAGCTGAAAGGGAGGTTGACATCTGCACTGATACTAGTATTGCTAGAGCTGGGAAAGAGCTATACAGTCTACTATGATTCTTCGGGTGTCGGATTGGGAGTTGTGCATATATAGGGAGATGGAATCATTACGTGTGGGTCTCGGCAGTTGAGGCCACACCAGAGGAACTACCCGATGCATGATCTGGACTTGGCAGTTGTTGTTCATGCCTTACGTTGTTGGAGACAATATCTTCTGGGAGTGTACTTTGTGGTTTTCACCGACCACAAGAGTATCAAGTACATCTTCACTCAGCATAATCTGAATCTAAGACAGCATAGGTGGGTTGACTATCTTCAGTCCTTCGACTTTGAGCTTACCTATACGTCGGGAAAGGGAAACGCAGTGGCTAATGTGTTAAGTAGGAGAACTCAGATTCAGGAATTTCAGGAGGCCAGTAGTGAGTGGCATCTTATGGCTCTGTTCTCTAAAATGCATTTGGAGGTGCATGAAAAACAGGGGAAGACTTTTCTTTCATCTATAGTTGTTACCTCTACTCTTCTTGATCGGGTACAGATGAGGCAGCTATCAGACACAGAATGCCTAGTCCTGCGGGAGAGTGTGTCAGGAGAGGATCCTCTTTCTGGATGGACAGTGGGTGAGGATGAGATAGTGCATTTCCAAGGATGTGTATGGGTGCTAGTAGACATACGGGAGGAGCTGATGTGAGATTTTCCATTCTTCAGTTTGGGATGTTCATCCTGGCGTCACCAAAATGTATCATGATCTACAACACCAGTATAGGTGGACTGGTATGAAGAGGGATGTTTCTGGGTTCATCATGAGATGTTCTACTTTTCATCAGGTGAAAGCAGAGCATCAGCGACCAGTAGGGCTTTTACAGCAGTTACCCATCCCTAAGTGGAAGTGGGACGATGTCGTGATGGACTTCGTGACCGGGTTACTGAGGTCACCTCGAGGGAGTGATTCTGTTTCGGTCGTCATCGATAGGCTTACAAAGTTTTCTCACTTCTTTCCGATCAAGGAGACCTACAGCATTAATGAGCTGGGATGGTTGTACATCCGAAAGATTGTACGTCTGCATGGATTTATACACTCCATTGTTTCAGAAAGGGATGCGCACTTTACTTCTCAGTTCTGGTAGGGGCTTCAGAAGGCTCTGGGTACACAGGTAATTTTGAGTACATCATACCATCCCCAGATAGATGTTCAGTCTGATCGTACAATTCAGGTTCTTGAGGATATGCTCCAAGCTTTCATTCTAGACTTTGGCAGCTCTTGGGAGAAGAATATTCCTCTTGTAGAGTTTTCATATAACAATAGTTTTCAGGAGACTATTTAGATGACACCTTACGAGGATTTGTACGGTAGGCCATGCCGATCACCTTTGTGTTGGCTGGAGGCAGGAGAGGCAGCATTGCTAGGACCTCGTCTTGTTCAGGAGACCTTAGAGAATATGGAGTTGATTCGGAAGAGGATGGATACAACACAGTCTTGACAGAAGTCTTATGCTGATCAGTGGAGACTACCTCTAGAGTTTGAGGTCGGGGCTCAGGTTTTCCTCTATGTCACACCAAGGTTGGGACACAAGAGGATTCAGAGATAGGTTAAGCTTTCACCGCGGTACGTCGGGCCATTTAAGTTGTTGGAGAGAGATGGGTCGGTTGACTATCGGTTGTAGTTACCTTAGAGGTACTGGGCTATGCACGACGTCTTCCACGTCTCTCAGCTCCGATGATACTTTTCATACCTGTCTCATGTCTTTCAACCAGAGGAGGTTGAGCTCGAAGAAAATGCGTCGTTTGAGGCTCATCCTATCCAAATTGTCGATCGAAGTATGAAGGTTCTCTGTGATCGGTCTATTCCTCTGGTACGAGTGCTATGGCAGCACGGGCGAGTACAGGACGAGACATGGGAGAGGGAGGTCGATGTGCAATCGCAGTGGCCGAAGCTATTCAGGGTTTCTTCTTCCATGCCTCTCTAGGGAAATTTGGGGACAAATTTCTTTAGGGGGGGAAGTTTGTAAGAACTCGGATCTTCATTTCAGGTATGTTTTTCCTTTTCTGGTCATTTTTGAGAAAAAGAGGAAAATCTGGAAATTTTCAAAATACACATCGTGTACTTTATAAGTACACACCGTGTACTTTGATGCAACACCAGGCCGTGTGTTGGCCATGTCTGGGCCACACACACGGTGTGTAGGGGCGATATGGAGGCTGCTTGAAGCGGAGTATGGAAAGGCCAAGTACATGCCATGTACCCCAGAAGTACACGCCATGTAGTTTATTTTTTTCATTAAATGGACTGGGGTTCCGCCTAATCGACGAAAACACCTTCTTCTCCAAGTTCCTCGACCAAGAGCGACCCGTATGGCTGCGAACATCCTCTGAGCCCCCGAGCCTCGGTCTGTTTGCCTAATCGACCACTATCGATTGCGTTGGAACCGCAGCGGTGAGCTCTTCCTTCTTCTTGAGTTTCATTCCATGATTTTCCCTCTTTCTCAAGATATCATAGGTTGAACATTTTGTGCGTTTTCATAGATATACGCTATTCTAAAGAGAATCAAGCCTTTTCGTTCTATTATTTTGATCACCTAACATCCAGGTAAGTGGTTTGTGCCTTACCTTTCAAAGTCTTTGAGTTTTATGTGCATATTCCACCAATACCAGTGAACGGGGTGTTACGTGTTTAACTTTTTGACCTTTTTGTTTACCTTCCATTATTGTATACTTATGTAGATGTAATTTGATCATGTATGAGGATATTTTATATGCTTGGATGTTTTTCCCATGCCTGTGTTCTTGTTGCAACTTTTGGGTCTTGTTAGCCTTTGGTTGTTATACCTGTTTTCTATACCTTGTGACTGTAGGATGGAATGATATTCTGGACATGCTTGTTATGTTGTAGACTAGTTAGCCAAGTAGCTCTGTAGGTGTACTTTGTCCTTATAGAATTATTATGCACTGAATGGCATGGGACTATGAGAACCTGGTGCTATAGACTATAAGGGATAGACCGAGTGAGCTTCCCAGAGAGTCTTGGATATTATAGACTACAAGAGGGTAGACCAAGTGAGCTTCCTCAGAAAGTCTTGGAAATTATAGACTATAGGGGATAGACCGAGTGAGCTTTTTAGAGAGTCTTGGATATTATAGACTACAGGAGGGTAGACTGAGTGAGCTTCCTCAGAGAGTCTTCACTTTGTTTGATTTTCTTTAAAACCTTTCCAGGCTAGAAAAGGAATTGACTGAGTGAGCTTCCTTAGAGATTTTGTGATAGACTTAAGACTATAGGAGGAATTGACTGAGTGATCTTCCTCGGAGAGTTTCTAGACCTTGGGGCTATAAGAGGGTTAGACCGTTTGATCTTCCTCATAGAGTCCTTGACTACCCTAGACTATAAGGAGAATTGACCGAGCGAGCTTCCCCAGAGATTATTATAATTTCATATGACCAAACCAGAGGGGTTAGGCTGACTGCACTGCCTAGAGGGTTGTTGGTATTTCTTGGATAGGACTAGAGGGGTTGGTTGCGAGTACTTCCCATAGGGGTTCCTGTTGTGGTTAGCTAATTGCTTCTCTACTTCTTATTGTTCTGCAGTTTGATTACTGTTGTATATCATCCTGTTACTACTTATTGTTTACTGCCTACTGTCTACTATTACTGTTTACTGGTTACTGTACTATTACCTACCATATACTCACTGACTGTAAGGCACAGATCTTCGGGTGGTTGCCTACTGATATTAGTCTCACACCCTGTTTGGGTCATGCTTTTAGGCCCAAATAGACTATGTTGTTGCAGGTATAGAAAATGGAAAGCGCCCTTCGATTTATGGTACTTGATTGCTTTGGAGAAGGAGAGCATGGGACCAAGCCAAGGCTTGCGATGCTGAGGAGTTTCTTATTTTCTTTTTTTTTTTGTACTTTGTTTTAGTATTGTATTCAGCATTGTGACTTGTTTGGATGCTTTCCTAGACATATGTATCGTTCATCATTTCATTTATACATGTGTGCTGGAGTTGTTTATTGTTTAGTCTTCCGCTGTTTATTGTTGTTAGATATTTACTGCTTTCGCTATTGTCTACTTTGTTTACTTCTGTTGTGTACTCTTCCAATGAGGGCATAGCTTCCCCACTATCACACCCAAGGCCCTCACTGCTAGTCGGTAGCCTCTGGCGTTTGGAGAAATGCGCTTGAGGACATGTGATCAACCGGGTATGGGGCATCTCTGGGTGGCTTCCGGAACCGGGATGTTACAATCATATATCATAACATAACTCTTTATTATCACATACCAAACATGTGAATACCTTCATTAAGTATTCTCTTGAATCATGTTAATAACCTAAATTTGTGAAAAAAAATTATTGAAAACATATATGCTTCCTTATTCCTTAAATAAAACACATATTATTGGATATATTCCATAAATATGAAAATGATGTAAACTATATCAATGATAGCATAAACCACTCTGTCAAAAAATCATTGCTTAGTTATGAGGTCATCAGTACTATCCAATTTACTTTATCCATACCAATCATCTCTTAATTTATGTTAAACACCATTTTCTTAGCATTAAGAACATATTAAATGTTACCTTCCCATAATCTTGTGTTTTACACAAAATATATCATTTATATTAAATAACTTTTCTTTTTCATGAATACCATTCACCATATTCTTGTAACTCCTTAAGAAAAATATTTCATAGAATAATCCACATATATTTTATGATTCACATGACATAGTTCTTGAATTCCAATACATAGACACTTAAACCATTACACTTAATTCTTAAACCATTAACTAGGCTCAATTATCTTATTTGTTAATACTTATTTCCTGCAATATGAAATATTAATAATATATTATAATCCCTGATCATCAATCAAAACATTCTTCTTATATTTAATATAAAAAATACTATTAAAATAGCCCATATCATTCACATCACATTTGTGGTCTCTTCATCATCAGTATTATAACCATTAATCATGCCACATTTCTAATTATCTTATTAATCTTTCCTCCTAGTAAATCAATTTTCATAACTCCCATAAATTACACAATTAAAACATTCATCCATTGATAGTATCATATGGAGACTAATATTCTGTTACATTGTATTAAATAAACTTTTCATTTTTTCTCAAAAATTACTTACTCTATGATCTTATTTATAAAACATGTTCTTGTCCCATTGAGACATTCCAGAGAATGCTTCTTCCCATATTTTGGATATATAGGAAACCAAATATTCTTTCCTCCATGGTCTCTACTCCCTGAACTCTCATTAAAATCAATTTGTATCTTCTTTGGTTATTCTTATATTTGGTTTAAGGTGAAAGTTTATAATCATATTTCATGATAAAATATAAGTAATAATCATAATATTCTTTACTCTAGTCATTATCCCATTTGAATGATCATCAAAAAAACTTTTTCACATTAAATGTTAACCCAAGTCCTTCAGGTTCCCTTCATTGACTGAAAATAAAAATACATACTCTGAGAAACACAAATAATAGTATAAAACCAAATAATAATAATAAAATCACTTATAGGATGTCTAAATCATGAAACCTTCTTTTTAATCAATGAAACCCTAGGTTTATCCCAGTCCATTCATAGGAATCATCTATTTAAATACTTCATGATGGTTCATAAAGATTTTATGAATTTTTAAAGCATACCACCCTAAAGTGTCAAACCATGTGTGCAGTAAGGCCCACTTTCATGCACTAGGTGACAATTGATTCCAACGCAATGTTCCCTTTTCAAAGTTATTACCCCTAGGTACCTTTATTCCATATCCATATCCACTTATATTATCTATATTGGTATGTAATTTCTTAGAAATCAATTTCTCTATCCTTTACTAAAATTCCATGACATTTTCCTATACTTTGACTCATCCTAAGACTTATCCTTAGAGACATCCTTAGATACATCCTTAGAAATATCCCTATGGGTATTGATAATTTCTTCTCATACTAGCTCCTAGTGGTTAAATAAAACATTCCTCTAATACCAACTATAGAGCCCATACTTTTTATATATAGATGTTACATCTTTTTAGAGGAATATTCAATACATTACAAAAACAAATGCCTTATGAGCATAATATTTTAATGTATTTGGAGACTAGGTATATAATCTTATAATTTGGTGAAATATAATAAACATTTCCCATTAATATCTTTCCTTTTAGTATTATTCATAATCATACCCTACTAAAAACCTTTCTTCATAAAATAAGGAAGTGAAACATAATAAAAGGTTAGATAATATGCTCTGTAATAGTAAAAAATGGAGATACGTAAGCATAACATGAACATAAGGATGTGTGAATAAGAGAGCAGTATATGGAGTCCCTACCCTACATAAAAAATATAATAATATTTATTAATGGCATAAATATTGGAAGTTCATAATACATGAATCTTTTTTAAATCAAATAATATGATCAATGAGAGCATAACATTATCATAAGAAATGGAGTTGTGGTATATATATAAGTATAGAAAATCTTATATCAAGGATAACCACCAAGACATTAATAACATGTTAGGCTTCATCTAACCACCCATTTACTTGCTTCAGATATTGGGTGACCTCTCGTGTACCCTCTTTCAAGCTTGGGACAACCTCTCATGTACCCTTTGATCTCATATAACATTAATCATTTCCTAATTAGTTGGAGGGAGATATAGGTCCCACATATGACATAATGAAAATCATATGTATATGCTCAATAATATCATAAAACATTAATCATATCATAATCCATGAAATGAAATGGGTTTTAAAAAATGTTCATCATATCATAACCTATGGAATATAGAAAGGATTCACAATCATTTTATCATTTAATCATGCATAATCCATGGAAAAAATAAGTGGGTTTCATAATAATTTTATCGTGGTATAACCCAGGGAATAGAAATGGGTTTCATAAATATATTTTCATGATAAACCATTAATATGAAGAATAATAATGGTATCATTGGTACATATTCCAAAAAAATCATAAGTTACAAAAAAGGATGTTATCTTAGATGTAGAATGATTATCTTAGATCACTTAGAATATTTCTTGAGAGATATAGCTTTTATTTGAAAATTAATTTTTAAAATTAAAAATTAATAAAACATTTTAAAGATAATTTTATTGATTTTTTTGAAAACATATAAATAAATATTCAAATCAAATAATGTTCATGATAGTGTAAAATTATTTTTATGTTGTGCAGTTAAAAAAATATTCCTTTCACATTTTTTTGTAAAATAAAAATGAGCATTGTTTGGAAAATTAAATGATGATTCCTTCTAATTGTTTTCTAAATTAAAAAATGGGTAAAAATTTATTTAATAAATAATTTAAATAAATATAAAAACATTTTTAAAATAGTTTTTATAAAACATGGTTTTGGAAGAAGGATATTTTTCAATGGAAGAGTGAAATATTTATGGTTTTTATTAAAAACATTTTCTCAATTATTTTAAGTAACAAAGAGTTGAAAAATGATATTCTTACTTGAAAATATCATTAATAACAATAGGAGATGATAATTTATGATAATTATTGGGAGGTATATTACAAGGATATGACCATAAACAGTATATATTCTAGTTTTTTGAACTAACATTCACATTTAAGGATCTTTTCAGTTTAGAGTTTTTTAGAATTAGGACAAAACTCTTAAAAATTAAACCCATAAAATATACTCAGTATCTAAATTTTCTAAAAATAAAACTTTTAAAATAAAACATGGTTTCTTTTAATAATAAATCTTTACAATATTCAACTTTTCTTTATTCGTGTCCCTACTCATCCATAAATCCTATGAAAAACATTTTAAAAATGATGGTTGAGGACAAAAATAAAAGTAACAGAAATAAAGAAAGAAATAATTAGTCAATTAAAAAACATGAAAGCCCATTTAATGTTCTTTGATTGAATAAAACAAATATTTTTCACTTGAACAACTCAAGATCTTTCTACTCAAAGAAAATAATTAAAATCCATAGTAAGAATAAATCATAAAGGAATCATTTGAATCATTTTCATTTCACAGTTGAATATACTATATATTTAAAGGAAATTTTACCTCTCGTGGATACATAGGTAATAACCATCATAGTTTTATTGGGAATAACCACTACAGTATATTCCTATAATCACTTAGTAGATACCTAATCGCTTAACTATGTACCATTAACCAATGCATTGGAGATCTATAATAGGCTCACCCACCCTCAGTTTATAATGGAACCAACCAACCATATAAAAAATTAACAATAACCATAACATAATAATAACACCTAAAACTTTTATAAAAAACATTCATGATTAAATAAATTTTCCATTTTGAAATCACTTTTTATGTTTTATAAAATGCCGCACACTCACAAATAAAAAAATTATTTGAAAATAAAATTTTTAAATTCCAAAGGAAGTTTCATAACAGTAAGGTATCATGAAAGCATGAAAATCCATTCATTTAATATAATTCAAAAAACCTTCCTTTTGGTTATTTTATAAATAAGCATTAAAATATGATTTTAAAAAATAAAGTTCCTTAATAATATCATATCATTGTAGTGAAAATTATTAAAATGATTAAATTATATGTATTCACTGTAAATTCATAAAAAAACAAGTGTAGATGTAGTATTGGATAATCAAAATGTTATTTCATAGATAATCTTAGTGTTACATAATCAATTAAGTAGATGTTTAACCCAAAGTATGGAAATTGAGTTAAAAATTCCCATATTACTTTGTAATCAATCAAATAATATGCCACGCAAAAGGGTAACATTTAAAAAAATATTAAATATCATGATAATATATAAATTCATGATATAAAATGTCAAAGTTCAATTATATACCCCTCATAAAATAATATAGGTGTATAACTTCAAAAATATACCTCAACAAAAGAAAATTGAGATGAAGTCTCTTGCATTATGTCCAAATTATCACGTATGTTCTATATCTTTCTGGATAATAAAAATAGGTTAATTATTTAAATTATTGATAACTTTTTAAAATTTTATTATTTCTTTTATTTCATTTATTACCCTGTTATAATAATTACCTAATTATTTAAGTCCACATCATATGTTTTGAGGATATTTGGTACTTATGTCCAAAATTACTTTGGTATGAGGCCTATTTTAAAATTTATCATTGGTAAATAATATACTGAATAATAATTAATTAATTAAATATCATTTTTATGAATATATTATAATTTTAAATCCATCCATTGAATATGGATATGAAAAATGAACTATGATATAGTCATGAAGATGGTAAGTCGTACGTACGCATGAGTACAATTTTTATTTTTCAACCATTATTATGGAAAGAAGGTAAGAATAATTTTATATTACAATATTTATCATAATACAAGAAATATAGAATCACTTCTATAAATATGCTTATATATATCATTCATATGATGTGGTGTTGTAAAATAAATCACATCACTTCGTAGAGGTGATAATTCACACCTAAGAATGAAGGATGTTATCATTTTTATGTGCATGGAAAGGTAGGAATTTAAATGATATATTATCTTTTAATAATGATAAATAATTAATGAATATCATATATAAACATTAATTACATCATTACAACCAGTCTTGAGAGACATTGATGGAAACAAGTTACATCAGTTTTTGAGGCGGTAGTCTGTCGTACTCAGGAATGATGAATTAGTTTCTCAATTGATGGAAGAGGATATGGATATTGGTCATTACATTAACATAATAACGTCATAATATATGTATTATTATTTATTTATTATTTTATTATGGTTTAATTAGTTTTTAGTGAAATGTATGAATAAATAAAATAGAAACACTTGATTATAAATTATACATATTCTTTAGAAAATCTCCTTTGATTAACACATTAACACCTATAAGGTGAGTGTTATGAAAAAAATAAGGCCTCTATAATGTGTATAGAAATTCAAGGAAGGTATTTGAGAAGGTATTGAATAAAAATATTGGTTTTTAAGAGTGATTAAATTTAGAGAATATGTTCCCATTTTTAAGAGAGGGAAGGGGCACTCTTTGAATTTATCAAATTATTAAATTAATATAAATTAATTTTTGATTCAAAATGAATCCAAACTAATTTATTTATAATATAATATTCTTATGTGTCTAAATAAACTAATGAAATTAAAATTATACAAGTTTTTAACTATTTTCAATACTTATCTTTCGGTTTTAACCCTTATTAAACTCATTTAACTCTTACTATGACACCATATAGTTTCACACTTTGAGGGTTAATATAATTACTCTAAATTGAAAAAATAACCATAAATGGATAATGGATGACATGTTAAACCTTATAAAAATAATTTTTCCTAATTTATTATTTTTATTAACTTTATTGCAGTTAATGAAGTATTAAATATTTTAAAATATCATTAATGTTAATTTTCACACAATTCATTACTTTGACTTTTACAAAATATCAAAATAACTCATATAATTAAAACTAAATATTTAATAATATTAATAATATTCCATTTTTATATATAAAATTATTATATCTCATTAATTTTATAAAATTATATTTATTTTTATATTTTTAATAACATTTATTTTATATTTCCATTAATAAAATAATAAGTGCATCAACATTTTGTAAGCATTTAATGTAATTATTTCTTCACAAAATATAAAAAAATAATTATGAAGAAAAATATTTTATCTTTCTAAATACTATTTATGGTCTAAAATATCTTTTGTTTGAGAACATATTAAAATTGTTATACTTACTAAAAACATTAGTATTATAAGTTTGACTTTTCAAGAAAAAAATACTACATGGGGATTAAAGTCATCAAAGTGACTCTAAGGGGTCATAAATTAGTCACAAGGATGATTTTGGTTAGAAATAACTCATCTAATAAAATTAAGATATGTTTTAGGTTGATTTTTATTACTTATCATAATTATTGTTTTCCTTAATTACCCAATTTACCCTTAACTGTGGTAATTAAAATTAATAAACTTGTTATTCATATTGTCTAAAAAATAAAAGGAAAATATTTAATAAATTTGGAACATATGATTAAAAATATTTAATCTATTTTTCAAAATTAAAAAAGCATAATTGTATAAGATTAATTTAAAATTAATTCCATTGACAGGGTGAGAAAGAAGGTTTTTAAAGTGAAATTTTTCAAAAGTTTGAAGTGTTTTTATATATAAATTAAATATTAAAATGATTAAAAAAACCTAAATTAGAATAATATATTTATAATTAATCTAATATTAATTTTAAACCAATTTAAAATATAATTTAACATTATATATTATTTATATGAAAAGTATGTTTTCAATTAAAATGTAGTATTTTTCAGTATTCATCAAAAAATGAAACATATCACAAAAATACCCAAAATCAAACAAAGTAAATTTAGATATAATTATTTTAAATATTAAGTTTATATTTTCAAATAAATTTTTTAAAAGTGTCAAAATTCAGTTTCAAAACAAGTATATCATTAAAAGGTGGAAAAAATTGTCTTAAAAAATATTTCTTTTTATGTGTAGAATTTGATTTATTTTTATATCATGTATTGAAAAAACATAGGATTAATGTTTAAAATTTGATTTAATATTATATATATATCCTTAATATAACTAAACAAGAGTAATTATTTTATTTTATTGGTATAAAAGACACCTCGGTGTATTTAAAATATTAAATAGAAAATGATTTTCATTTATTTTAAAAAGAGTTTTATTTTAATTTATAATGAATTGGTAATAGATAAATTAATGATATATAAATGTGTAAATAATATTTCCATAATTCAATTAATCATGTCCATACCCTTCATTATAACGAGTAGGTTATAATGGTAATATTTAAATAATATTATTTAGTTGTCCGTTTAAGATCGATTTGGCATATTAGTTATGCTATCAAACATAGTGTCTCCTTAAAATCTTGTGATGTTCTACTCACCACCACACCCACCTAATAAATTGTATCCTTTAAATTTGAACTCATTCTTGGTTACCATCATTTGACTATTCAAAATACCTTCATTGAAATATCTCATAGGAAAAAGGATTAATAAAACTTTTACTGTAAAATAATGAAAGGGAAATAAGAAGGTAACCCGAGATAACACACTCTAGGGTTCCATGTAGAAAAAATAGACATTTAATAGAAAAAAACCATCATGTTCTGATAGAGTGATAGGTAACTAGGTCATGAGAAATTGAACAATCTCAAAACCATAAATCAATGATGTGTTAAAAGGTTAATGATTTCTTATTAAGAAAATTAAATGGATAACGTTTTTGAATCAATATAATTTTCATAGAGTTGATGAATTTATTTAATTCATATATTAATAACATAAGGAAACACACTTACTTGATAAGTAGGGTTTTGACCTTCGATCAATTTCCACCAAAAACTCGTCTTTTTTTTTCCAAATGGTGAGTATTAAAGATGAATTTGTCATGCCTAAAGCACTAGAATAATCTTATATAGAATCAAATAATCAATAAAATATTGACTATCTATTTATCATGTCTTGAAAATTAACCCAACCCAAAAATTTAGAACAAGATAACAAAATTCTCTAAAAATAATAAACCTTTATATGACTAAAAAACTATTTTAATCTCAAAATTTCAATAGTGAAACCCAAAGTTCAACATAACCATTCAAAAAATAACTATCCATCCTCAAAAATATTCTATACTAAGAACGAAACCCAAAAATCCTAAGGATTTGATAACATAGTATTCCAAATAACATCAATGAATCTTAATGTCCTATACCAAAATGTAATTCCCTAAACACATAATATTTATGATATTTAAATAATTTCTATATATAACCTAGATCACCATTAAAATATAATAAAATAATATTTTTATTTAAATAAAAATTGAACCTTTATTCCATAAAAAATCCCATAATATTCTATTTACCTTAATCTTATGGGATTTCTAAAATATTGAACATCTTCTAAAATAATATTAATCTCCTTAAATTACATCTCTTAAAACCTTGAAAGGGATGTATAAGACTTTGAAATTTTAATAAAAATGAAATGTGTAAACTCATAATAGTGACTAAAACTATTAATAACACCTCACATGAAAATAATATAATATCTAAAGATGTCTAAACCCAACTTTGATACCAATTATAAGGACTTTTCCTTAAATAATACATATTTTAGTTATTTTAAAATGAGAAATCACTTTATTTTCAAAAATATATTTTAGTTTTAGAGTTTTATACAATTATGAAAAAATCTTATAAATTAATACCATGTGTTACAACTGGAAACTTATATACAATATCCATTTTCCCACAAAAATACATTTTAAAATAAAACAAGGTTTCTTTTCATAATAAATCTTCAAAATATTTATCTTTTCCTCATCCTTTTACCTACTCAACCATAAACACTATGAAAAACATTTTAAAATGTGGGATAATCACAAATAGATTAGTAAAGGACATAAAGAACAAAAATCATTAATCCAATTAAAGACATGAAGACCCATTTAATGTTCATTGAGTGAATAAAACAAATCAATTTAACATGAAAAAACACACACAATTTCTACTCAAAAAAATAATTAAAATTCATAAAAATAATAAATCATAAAGGAAACTTCTAGAATCATTTTAATATCAAAAATACCTATATTTTTGCTCCCACATCTACTATAGCTCTCATGGCTACACTAAGAATAACAATAATAGTTTCATTTGGAATAACCACTGTCATATATTCCTATAATCTCTTAGGAGAAACCTAATTGGTTAACTCCATACCACTACCCAATGCATTAGATATATATAATAGGATCATCCACTATCAGCTTATAAAATAACCACCCATCCTCATACAAAATTCTTAACAACTATTATAAGGAAATGTCCTTAAACATTACATAATCGTGAATTAAATAAATAATTCAAATTGAGGATCTTTTCAGGTTTAGAGTTTTAGAGAATTAGGTCATCACATTTATATAACAACATGAATATTACATATAGGCAATTCTACTCAGTATCCATTTTTTAATAAAATTAAAACACTTGAAAAAAAGAGTCATTTATAGTTCCATGTTTTAGACAGCATGACTTTTCCTTGATCCCATCCTCGACCCTATTCATCTTTAAGTCCTGTTAAAAACATTTCAAAACATGGGATGTGCATAAAAAGCTTAGTAAGGGTTATAAAATAAGAAATAAATCATTAGTCCATCAATACATACAAAACATAAACTCTTTTACATACCTCATGAAAACATAAGATTTATGAATAACACATAGTAATCACAAATAATAAAGGTAACTTGTCGCATTATTATCATACTTACATTATAGCTATCACAGCTACATAGGGAGTTATGTTGGAATACCCATCACAGTATATTCCCTAATATCTTAGGAGAAATATTCACGTTTACCTCTTCCATCTTACCCAATGCATTGTAGATCTATCTCGGGCTCACCTGCCCTAGGTTTATCATGTAACCACTCGTATATATAACGATTACCAAGAACCATAACATATTCATAACACATAAAACAAACATAAAGGAAAGATAAAATTTCCACATTTCAATCACAATATATCATTTAAATATATTGAAATTACAAATCCATTATAAAAACCATTTTCAATACCAATATTTGAAAAAAGAGTGTATGGTATTTATTTTCCATTTAAAAACATTACGTCATGTTAAGGAAGCCCAAAGATCAAATAATACTCACGGTGGTGGAAAGGTCGTTGTCACCGCGTACGCTAAAAAGAAACATTATTTGTTGTCGTTTAGAAAAAGTATTCTTAGAGAAAAGATTAATTTTGAATAAAAGTAAAATTTAAAGGTGTTTATATTGTTTATAAAAGAAAATCGTGTATTAAAACTAAATATTCCTCAATGAAAGGAGATTGAGATGAAGTCCCTTCCCTCTTGTCCGACTTGACTCGTTCATTGTTTAATCTTCTAAATAATAAACTAAAGTTAATTTATACTTTCTTAAGATTCTTTTTAAAGTTTATTATTCCTTTTATATCACTTATTACCATGTTATAAACATTATTTAATCATTTAAGTTAATAACGTTCGTTTTGTCGATATTTGGTACTTGAGTCAAAAATGGACTTCTTATAATTACAAGTCATTCACATGGTCCAAAGTTCGTTATATCCAGAATGATATTCATGATTTAGATATCATATATATCATATATATCTAGTATATACATGTATTTATAATAGTACATAACATTTGGAGGTAAGAAATGAAATGCACCGTTCATGGAGATGGTAAGTTGTACGTACGCATGAACGCTAATTTTATTTCTATTTCTTATTTTAATGGATTTAAAACATAATGATACATAGGTATATTATAATTCCAGTATAATATCATATATAATATCATTAATTCTATCCTTTATACTTCCCACATATGGCATTAACGAGTCATATCTCTTTGAGGGGGCGGTAGTCTGCACTTCCTCAAATGAAATTATCACATTTACCCATAATGGAAACCATAAAGGTGTAATATAAAAGGAAAATACAGAAGAATAAAGAAAAAATAAACATAATATATATCATATATTAATATATTTTCATCTTAATGTCCACCAAGATAGGTGGTAGGAGATAATCGAACAATCATCGTTTCGTGAGGTGTTAGTTTTCCATTAACAGAAACATTATGTTCTTCACCCATTAGATGGAGGTGTGTGAATGTGTAGTTAATATACTTCTAATAAAAACATAATTGTATATTTAGGATGCCTTTTTTTATAAAAAAAATAAATAAAAATATTTTAGGGTTTGGATAAGTAAAATAAAAGAAAAGAAGTTAAGAGAAACGTTACCATTAATTTGGGTAACTCCCTTTAGTTTGAACTAAAAGGACTTCTTGAAGTGCCTTCTGCCTAAGATAAGGATTATAAGATGAGGAGATGGATATTGGGAGCTTATTTGGGTGGGGTTTGGATTATCCAAGTGTCTTGAGAGGAGTGTGGAAAGAATTAAAAGTGAGATCTTTTATAAGGGAGAGGAGGGGCTCTTTAGGAAAGTGTGAAAATGTTAATTTATTATATAATGATATTCATTTTATAAAGGTCCAAAAATAATTAAAGTTAAAGATACGATTACTAGTGGTAGAAATAAAATCATCCAATAAGAATTGGATAGGTTTTGGATATTTTTTTAATATTTATAATCTTATTTATTTAAATCATTTATTAATGAGGTAAATACTGCATCATTATTGTTTTGTAAATAATTTATATTATTTTATGTCTAAAAATTATAAAAAAAATACCATGATGTAGGAAATATTTTTATATTTATAATGAATATTTTTATTCAAAAATATAACTTATATAACCCCTTGTAAAAAGTAATTGACTAAAAGATATTTTTTTATGTCATTTTTGCCTTTACTTTAAGTTAATTAATCTAAAATGTCATTATCACTCCCAAGTGGCTTCATGGGGTCCAAAAATAGACCAAAGGATACCAATGGTAGTCCATGACTCATAAAATAATGTTAGTACAAGTGTTAAGGTAATTTTTTAATATTATGATATTTATTTTACCTTAAATTACTCTATTTACCTCTAACCGTTGTAAATAAAAGTCAAAAGTTACTATTTACCAAAAATTATTTTCATCTCATTAAACTAGATTTTACTTAATAATAAAAACCATGTATGTCTTATTTTCTAAATTTAAACCACAGAAGTAGTAAAATTTCATTTAAATGAAAAAGTTAGTTTTTATTAATTACGGCTTAGTGGTTTCACTATTCATCAAAAATTGATGTTTTTTTAGAAAATTACAAAAAATTCAGCTGATGATATATTTGATATTCTAAATTCAAAAAAATATGTATATTTTACCAAATTTAAAACAAATAAATTGGATTAATTATTGTAGAATTAATTCCCATTATCAAAACAAATAGCGTGTTTTTAGAAACAATAACTATCAAAAGATTGATACTTGTTTATGTCCAATTTCAAAGTGAAATTAATTCCAATGACCAACATTTGAATAAATGGTAAAAAAATATTATAATTACACTTTAAAAACAATTAAAAAGATAATATAACCATATAAATACATTATATTAAAAGGCACTTTTGAATTAAAATATAGTATTTTTCACTATTCATAAAAAATGAATTTTATCAGAAAAATACCAAAAAATTACCCAAAATAAATTTTGATGTCCCGATTCTAAAGAAAAATTTTATTTGGTAAAATAGAATATATAAAAGTGAATATAACTAGATTTAAAGAGGGTTCGCCATCAAAAGGTGGTAAATCAACCATTTATGGTAAACTATGCTTAAAATAAGATTCATTCACATTTTAAGCCTCTAAATTTTATTGGATAAATGTAAAAACATTTAAAAAACATGTATAATAATATTTTTGTTAGTTCTATTCATTCCTGCCAATACAATGGCTAGGCGTTAACTATCATTTGAAATAATATTATTATATTATTAGTGTGCAACGAATGATTTCAAAGAAACCTGTTGTTGCGTATCGAGCACGCCATCGAACATAGAAACCCCTTTAAAGTAAAATTAATATTTAATTCAAAAAATATTAATTAAAATAAAAATGTATTATTTCTTTATTTACCTGGGATGTTACAGCTATAACATAAGCATATCACATAAAACATTCATAAAAACATTATTAAGGAAAATAAAATTTTCATTTTGAAATCAGTTTTCATTTTTTTAAAGTTCTGAAGTCATAAATGAATAAATTATATTTGAAAATAAAATTTTACACATGAAAATTAAGTTTCAAAAAATTTATGTTCCACGAAAGTGGGAAAATTCATTCATTCTGTATAATTTTAAAAAACATTCCTTTTAATTTTGTAAAAATAAACATTAAAATAGGGTTTTTAAAAAAGAAAGACTCTTACAAATATCATATCAATTAAGTGATCATTAATCCAATGAATAAATTATGTTTATTTTCTATAAATCCACATAAAAAAGTGTAAATAAATAATGATATAATAAAAAAATCATTTCACATTTAATATTACCTTGGAATAATCAATGAGGTAGAAGTTTAACCCAAAGTATGGAAATTAAGTTAATAACTCTCTTACTACATTATAATCAATCGAATAATATGACACATGAAAGATTAATATTTAACAAAACTTTAAATATCATGAAAATTAATAAATTCATGATATAAATTTTCAAAGACGAGTTATATACACCTCAAAAAATAATTTAGGTGTATAACATGAAAAAAATGCCTTAATGAAAGAAAATTGAGATGAAGTCACATACCTTAAGTCCAAATTTTCACATAAATTATTTATATTTATAAATAAAAAAATTAGTTTAATTATTTACTTTTTTGGGAAATTTTTCCATATTTATTATTTCATTTATATCACTTATTAACAAGTAATAATAATTACTCAATTATTTAAGTTCACAGAGTATGTTTTGATGATATTTGGTACTTAAGTCCAAAATTAATTTGGTATGATGTTTATTGTAAAAGTGGTCATTATTACATAATATTACGAATAATAATCATGACATAATTATAATTTTTATATATAAATTATACTTTTAAAACCTTCCATTTAATATGGGTATGAAAACTGAATTGCATACAGTTATGGAGATGATAATTCAAACATATGCTTGAGTAACATTTTCATTTTTAAATGATCATTATGGAAAGAAGTTGAGTATAATTTTATATTTATATAATGATAATAATATCATAGATATCATATTTATTCTCCAAATATACTTATATTTATCATTAATATGATGTGGTGATGAAAAATGAATCACATCGCTTCATGGAGGTGATAATTCACTCAAATGCATTAATGTCGTTATGATTTTTATGTATAAGGAAAGGTAAAAATATAAATGATATATTATATTTTAATAATTTTAAATATTTAGTTAATATCATATATAAACATTAATTCCATAATTATAACCATTCTTGATATATAGTGTTGGAAAATGATTTACATCGGTTCGCGAGGCGATAGTCTGTCGTACGCATGAATGATGAATTATTTTTCCTATTTTATGGAAGAGGATATGTATATGAGTCATTGAACTAACATAATAACATATAAATATATTTATGATATTATATTTATTATTTTATCCTAATTGAATATGTATTTAAGGAAATGGAAGATGAAATAAAACTGAAAAGTTGACTAAAAACTATACCTATTCATTAGACAATCTCATTTGATTAACACCATAAAAACTCTTAGGTGAGTGTGATACCTAAAATAAGTCTTATATAATGTATAGAGTTATTATTTTAATTTATGTTTCTAGGTATTATTAAAAAAATATGTTTTTAATTGTCAATAAGTGAGAAGAAGAAGTTTCCTTTTATAAGAGAGGGAAGGGGTACTCTTTGAGTTTCTCAAAATATTATATTAATGTAAATTATTTTCTACTCAAAATGGATAAAAACTGATTTATTTATAATATATGATGATTATGGGTATAAATAAATTTATTATATTAATATTAGGCAAGTTTTTACTACTTTTAAATCCTTATATTTTTATTTTTACCATTATTTAACCTCTTTAACTCTTACCATGACAACATGTATTTGTACACTTTAAGGGTTAATATAATTACTATAAAATTTAAAAATAACCATAAATAAATACTTGATTATATTTTAGACCTTATACCAATATTTTTTCTGAATTTTATATTTTTAAGCATTTTAATCAATTAATAAAATATTATATATTTTAAAATATCAATAATGTCAATTTTGACACTATTGATTACTTTGACTTTTAAATAAAATCAAGATAACTCTTATAATTCAATAAAACTATTTTATTAAATTAATATAATGTCAATTTAATCTATAAAATTCATTGATCACATTAATTATATCAAATTATATTTATTTTAATATTTTTAATAACATTAATTTGATATTTATATTAATAAAATAATTACTACATCAGAGTTGTGTAAGCATTTAAGGTAGTTACTTATTCACTAAAATTTTAATAACAATTTTCCTAATGAATATAAATATATTATATTTAAAATAATGTTAATGGTTTAAGATATTCTCTCGATAACCACATTTGAAAAATGTTAAACATATTAAAAACATTAGTGTGGCAAGTTTGAATTTTCATAAAATAAAATATTATAAGAGGATTAAACTCATACAATTGGATAAAAGAGGTCTTAAATTTCACCGAAGTATTATTTAGGTTTAAAATAGGTCATATAATAAAATTAGAGAAATTTTTATCATACTTTTCCCATCCTTATCAAAATATTTTTTCACTTTATTTTCTAATTTACCCTCAACCATGGTAATAGAAATTATTAAGATAGATATTCGTATTGACCAAAAAAAATGGTAATTATTTAATAAAATTGACCTTATTATTAAAAATATTCAATCCATTTCTCAAAATTAAAAACACAAAGGTGGATAAAATTAATTTAAAATTAATCTTGTGGAAGGTGCGAGAAAGCGGGTTATTATAGTCAAAATGTTCAATTGATTGAAATGTTTTTATATCCAAATTCAACATAACAGTGATTAAAATGAAATAAATTTTATTAATATATTTATAATTAATATAATTTTACATTAAAACAAATTTAAAATATTATTTTACGTTATAAATTATTTTGGAGAAAATTCATTTTTCAATTAAAATGTAGTATTTGTCTATACTTTTCAAAAAACGAAACATATCAAAAAAATAAATAAAATTAAACCAAATTAAATTTTTATATTAAAATTTAAAAATTTAAGTTAATTTTTGTTATTAAATTTTTAAAAATATTAAAATTTTGTTTTAAAATAAGTGTGTCATCAAAAGGAGGCAAAACTACTTTAGAAAAATACCTCTTTTTATGTGTAAAATTGGATTAATTTTTATATCATGTATATAAAACACATCGTATGAATGTTTAAAATTATTTTTAATATATTATATATATTTTATTAATATAATCCAACAATAGTGATTTTTTATTTTATTAGTATAAAACACACTTGTGCACATTTAAATAGTCTTTCTTAAAAAGATTTCCTTTTATTTTCAAAAGGGTTTAATTTTCATTTATAATTTATTAGTCACCAATGAATTCATTATGTATACATCTATAACTTATATTTTCATAATTAATCTATTCATTTTCATACCCAAAATTCTAACATATAATGTACATAGATCACAAGATTTCAATATTAGATACATAATTATAAACAATCTTAATAAATGATTAGATTGTAATATAAAACCATTACCACCTTGGTAACATTTAGAACATAATAATAATGAATTAGATATACTGAAATGGATATTTAATCCTCATAATTTTCTTTAAAAATATCATAAAATAAATTCATGGGAATTATATACACCGCATCAAAGAAACACACGGTGAATATGGCTTGTATCTCACAGAAGTAAAAAGTGAGACGAAAATCCCTTACCACTTTAGTAATATTTTGAATCGTATACCTCATTAAATAATAGCATCATAGGAAACATTAAATATAATTAAAATAGTCTTGTCAATGATTTAAAATTTAAATGATTTAGTATATACATCATATAAATAAAATGAGTGGTGAATATGACACATGTCTCAAAGAAATGAAAGTGATACTAGAAATCCAAATCATTAAGTCTCTTCTTCTTATGTACACGTTTGAACCTCCTAAATAATACATATAAGTTTATTATAAATCTATTATATAACAATATATATATATAATACCATATATTATTGACTTATGACCTTTTATTACCCATTTATTAATAATTTCATGTTAAAGTCACGTTTTGTGAAATAATGTCTTTTTTGTGTATGTTTTGATTTTTTATTTTCAGTCTTATTAATTTGATCATGGTTACATAATATCTATAATACTAATAATGACATAATTATTATATTTTTACATCATCTATACTTTTAATACCAATAATGAAATATGGTTTGGAGAAATGAAGTACATTATTATCATGGAGGCGGTTGGTCGTTTGTACGCATGAGAAATGTTTCAATTTTTCAACAATCATTATAAAAATGAGTTAAGTAATATTTTATCTTTTAAAAATGATAATAATATCATAAAAAAATTGTTTTCTTAAAATAAACTTATAAATATTACCCATGTTGTGTGGTGATGAAAATAGTGAGTCACATCTCTCTCTGAAGGTGGTAGTCCATGGGTAGATGAATTGTAACACCCCAAGCTTTCACGGTATGCTTCCCTTTGAATAATACAGTAGCAGGTGTTGTACGCAACTTCGAGTTCCAACACATTCCACAATCAATCAAACTAGCCGTTATGAATATTAATACCCACTTTTTAAAATTTTATAAATTTTTTCTTTCAAAATGAACTTCATTTTTGGATTCTGAATATCGAAATTAGCCTAGGGTGAATTTTTGGTATTTTTATGAAAACTTTCATTTTTGGATGAATAGTGAAAAAACATTGAGTTATAGTTCAAAACCGATTTTTTATTTAAATAATTATTTATTTTATTTAAATATATTTTAGGTCATAATAGATACATAATACCTATATAAGTTCAATGTAATTCATTGGAGTTAGTTAAGAATAATTTTAGATATATAAAAATGTTATTGAACTTTTCACTGTCTTTTACCCACCTCCTAGGAGAATTTGGAAATTCACATAAAACTTAATTTTACTGCTTCTGTGAGTGGAATTTAAAAAATTCGAGATACACGGTAAATATCAAGGAGTAAAATGTGGTTCAATAAGATAAAAATAATTTTTTGTGAATAGTAACTTTTTACTTTTATTTACCACGGTTAAAAGTAAATAGGCTAATTAAGGGTAAAAATGATATTAATATTACCCTAACACATGTCCTAATTCTATTGGAAAATTTTATATCAACCAAAAAAAATATTAGGAATAAAATATTATCATTTAGGTCCACTTGGATTAGATTAGGACATTTATTATTATTTAATTCAAAGAAGAGTTAAAAGAGTTAAAATCGAAGTTTAATGACTAAAACATTTTTAATATAGGGTTATACATAAGATAAATTAGATTATAAATATTAATTATAAATATAAAAAGATTTCCTACATAATGGTATTTTATTTATAATTTTTATACATTAAATAATTTAATTTATTTATGACAGAATGATGATGCAGTAATTACTGTATTAATGAAAGATTAAGATAATTGATATTATAAATACCCAAATAAAAGTATTTTGAGACTTTTTATGAATTAAAATAATTTTATAGGCTAATATGACATATTATTATTGGTTATATGAATTTTTTTCGAAGTAATAATTCAGTTATGATTTTATCAAAAACAAAATACCCAATAGTGTCAAAATTGACATAAAAGAGTTTTTAAAACAAATATTATATTATAAATTGATATTTTATTCCTAAAAATCTATGGTTTAGAAAAATGACTTATATCATGATAGTTGTATCATTAATGGACCACTTGGGGGTCAATTGGAAGTTTATAGTAAGTTTATTAACCATATAATATAAAAATACAAAGTGACATGGTAAATGTGAAACTAATTAACTAAGAGTTAAAACTAAAATATAAGGTTAATATAATGACCCAAACCTATATAAAATATATTTGTTGAAAGGATTTCGACACATCCCCACATTATAATTTTAATAATCCATGATGTATCCATTAGAAACCTAATATGAATTTATTATAAAATAATACTTTAAGTTTTTCCTAAAGAGCCCCTCCTCCCCCTTATAAAAGGACACCAATTATAACCAATTCTTCACACCTTCTAAGCCATTTGTCTCAGAAAAACCCTACCCAAATACCCTCTCAAATATCCTACCTTCAACCTAGAGGCATTAGTTTGATCATAAAGCCAACCGAAGGAGCCCTTTTGATCAAATCAAAAGGCAAAACCCGAATAAGAGGTAATGATTTCACCACCCTCTTTCAAGTTCCTTTCTTCTTCCACTTCATTTTTCTTTGTTTTTTCCATTCTAAAATAATAGCTCCAGTATCTTATATATATTTTGATGTTATTATAATTATGTTAAAACCAAATTCATTATTCTATCCACCCTTTGAATGACATGTCACCATACGTGCATACATACGGCTTACCGTCTCCACGTCGTGGTGTAATTGTTATTCAATACATTATTATTTGGATGGGTATAATAATGATGTTTATTTGATGTAAATAATAAATATAACATGATAAGGATTCTGTATATATAATATAACATCCAATTATATATTATTATAATATCAAAAGAATGATATTTTCTCTAGTGTGTACGTACGGATTATCGTCTCCACGACGCGATGAGATTCATTTCCAAGTTCACCATTCATCAACGATTATAAAAATATATATATTACTAATAAGTATGTAATATATGACATAATAATGCTACTATAGATATATATATTTATATATATAATTATTTATGTACTTACATATATCTTATTCACTTACTTCTGTTCAATACTATATGAAAACGGAAACAGTGTTTATGCGTACGTACGGACTACCGTCTCCATAAACGGTGTTTTCCATTTCATATATATGTCTATTATACATATTTATATTCTAAATATATATGATATATAAATCATGTTTTATATTCTGGAATTATTTAAAACATGATCTATGTGATACAATCAATAGTAACAAGTTAAAACATGTACGATAAAGAAAGTGATTATTACCCGAAATATTAATATAACATGGAAATTATTATTAATTGGGTAGTATAAGGTCATAAATGAATAATGTATGATATAATAAATATTAATATGGTTCTGGTATAATTTAATAAAATACTATAGTCTTCATACTAGAGGTTGAACATACCCTCAACTAAAGGAAAGTGCAAGGTAAGGGGTTTTCATCTCACTCCTTATTCTCGTGAGATTCATGCCATATTGCCACTATTACCTTTTGTGTGGTGTATGTACTGACCATAATTATATTCTTTGTGTAATAAAATTTAATTTATCTGTATTTACATATTCATTTTATGATACCTCTTTCATGGGTTGTATGTTTCGTAAGTTACCAAATTGGTAAGGGTTAATTTCACAATCTCTTTATTATCCGAGGTTTTTTTTACGTAAGTATCTACTGGGACATATTTATTATCCATGTCCATGTTCTATGAAATAGTTTTCAAATGGATTCTTTTAAGGTAATTTTTTTACTAAAACATCATTTCAAATGTTTTAAATATTTATTCTTCTAAATCTTTCTCATTAATGTCCATGTCTTCAAAATGGTTTTTAAGGATTTATTTATATGGACATGAATGTTTTTAAAATTTTAATTCCTTTCAAAAGTTTCAAAGTGGTATGGGACACTTTGATTCAAAAATGTCTTTAAATTTCTTCTTTTCTAAATTGTGTGAATTTTATAAGTTTTCAAGAAAAATGAATATTTCTCTCAAAGATTTTTACAAATCATTTTCATCTATGTCAACATCCTTTTATGGATTTTAAACTTGTTTTGAAGTTGATTTATCATGATAAAAATCTTCCATATTGTGTTGAAGGTTTTGTGATATGTTTGATTGTGGATGTGTTATTTTTATACCATTCATGGTTTATGGAGATAGTATTTACATTTCGTATGCTAGTTTTAATATGAATGTTTATGTTATGTTTAGAACTTTTCATATGAGGAATGCATTGGACATAGTAAGTGACGGGTGGAGCCTGCTATAGCTCCTCAATGCATCGGTAGGTCTAATGAGACAAACTAGTGTCTTGGAACGAGGCCTTGACAAAATCTTATTTGTATTCTTGGCACGAGGACTTGGCTACGTGGTTATGATAGTCTGGAATTATGCATTCCATCGTTATGAAAGTTGTTATTGATATTGAATGTGATTATTCGATTAGTAGAATATCCATGTGAATAAGTAAATGGAATTATTTCATTTTATTTCTTCCATATTATTCTGAAGTTCATGTTTAAAAGGCTTTTGTTTTAGTTTTATACATTTCATTAAATGTTTATGCTTATTTTTGAAAGTTTTCGCTGTATTGCTTACCCTTATTGAGCGTTTGGGCTCACCTCTTTCTATGTTTTATTTTCCCAGGATTCCGAGAAGTGTATTGTGATTGATATGCAGGGTTAAGCCAAGGGAATAATGGCGTTCATAAAGGATTATTTATGTTGTTTTGTATGTTATAAAGTGTAATGTAGCATTCATGTATGTAATCTATTTTCCAAGACTGCTAAACCGATCGGTCCTTCGGGACTTGATTCCTTGTAATCATGCCAATGTATTGAAATAATGCACCGATTCTGGGTAACTAGGGTCGGGGAGTTATAGTTGGTATCAGAGGAAGTTTAGCAATAACCTTGGAAACTATATTTAGATAAACTCTGATTAGAGAACATTACCCTAAGATAGATTTTGAGGATTAGTATAGAAGAAATTCCTAGAATTTTGGTAATGTAGATATTTTTTGAGTTTTCCAAGAAAATACATCCCTATCTGGATACGAGCAGGTAGAGGCAGCTCTGGCACAGATTTACCTAGGGGTAAAACCCAAAAACACCTCTTTGAGCTAGAATCGAATGGGAACGGGTGCACGACAACGGGCCTTGCTGCACTCTTGGTTACGACACTCTCGGTGGATATGCTTAGGATAATTCTCATTTTATTAACAAACCATTATGAAGGGTTTATGAGTATATACTTTCTCAAAGAAACCATTTTTATGATTATGGATTATATCCATAAACTGTTTAATGTATGTTAAGTGTTTTACAAGTTTGGGATTAGGTATTGTTATTCATAAACTAATCTAGTGTATGCCATTGTTTAGAAATGGCGCCCAATAGAAGGAATGAGAACTCCAGAAATACGCATGATCCAAAGAGTAAGAAGGATCATATCTTCCATAGTCTTAAGCTAGAATTTAGAAGGTAAATAGTCTCCCATGTATTATCATCATATGAATAAATAGTATCATGTGTTGATAAGATAAGTAAAGAATTCTCAGAGTCTTATGGCTTTGAAGGAAAGCCAGATAAAAAAGGATGGTAGAGAGAAGGACAGATAAAGGGAAAAAGGTAAAGAAGGATTTTGCCATATGTGATAACTGTGGAAATAATCACCTTGGAAAATTCTTGAAGGGAATGGGAGTATGTTATAAGTGTGGAGAAAAAGGACACCAAGTACGTGACTGCAAGGGTAAGAAAAAAGTTTCAAATGTATAATGCTTCATCTGCAAAGAGTTTGGACACTACGGGAACCAGTGTCCCAGTCATCAGACTATGCTGAAAATGATGCTATTGGATAATAATCAAGTTATGATACTACCACAGATGAAGAGGAATGACTAGTGTTCTTATGTTGATATTTTGGAATTATTTCATTGGAGTGTTGTTTCAATGATGTACTGGAAATAAATAAGGATTGTACTGCAGTACTATTTCATTGAGGATTTGAGATTTTATGGTACTAAGAAAAGTGACTCTACAATGAGTTAATATTTTTGGAAATTACATGGTTGAAGGAAAGATAAACCTTAATATGGTCCTAATATTGAGGTACAGATTTTGGAATAAGATAGGGTTGATTTGGGTGAATTATATTGGATATTCTTGACTGCCTTGAAACTGATTAAATATTTGTATATTGCATCATTGCTGGAGTTTACAACATTTTTGGATGAATAAAGTATATCCAGTATTCTATAAGGAATAAGGGATAATGAATGTAATCAATAAGGTTTTATGGTAATTCATAATGTTTTAGTGTTTTAAAAGAATACATGATGAAGGTATTCACATGCTATTATGGGGTAAAAATGATCTACATTATGTTTACCTTTCATATAAATTTTGGACTGAGAGTTTAGAGAAGTATTTTGGATAAGTATAAAGGTTGTAATGGATTATATTTTACATCGGATACTATTGTTAATGTTATTTTTGGATATTTATAAAAAGGACAACACGCAGACCGTGTGATAATCCGTCGCTTCGGACAAAGCTGTGGGAATCAAACCCACAACCATAGTGCGATTGGGATTTATCGCCTACCACTAGACTACGTGAAGTCCCTATATTGTATAATGTAGTTTCTTTTTTTAAAGGGTCTGATATGTGAATTATAAATTCATTATATTTGGAACCCTATATGATTAGGATAAATATAGTATTTTTGAGTTGTATTATGTTTTAGAGTGAAAGATGAGTTTGTGGTAGAAATTTATTAATAGATAAAACTCTAATTATAAAGTAAGTATATATCCTTATGATCTTATCCAATCTCATAAATAAATTCCTCAATATTAAGAAAAGTAACATTAAACAAAAATTTTGTCCTAGATGGTACCTTAGATCATCACAAATTTATGGCTTCGTGATTGTTGGCCTTTTCATAGCCATGTTCTCTACCACTCTCCATCTGATATTGATGGTTATATTTCTCTTCCATATCCATGTTTTCCTACATGGAACCCTAGTCGGTGTTATTTTCGGTAACCTTCATACTTACCACTCTTTGTTTTAAATAGAGGCCTCATTAATCCATTTTTCGATGTGGGATTTCAACTATGATATTTTGAAATTTCAACCCCAAGTTTCCAATACCGAGCATAAATTGCGAGGAAGCAATTTATTAAAGGAGAGGAGAATTTAACACCCCAAGATTTCACGGTACACTTCCCTTTGAATAATACAGTAGTGTGTGTTGTACGCAACTTCGAGTTCTCACACACTCCACAATCAATCAAACTAGCAGTTATAAATAGTAATACCCACTTTTTGAAATTTTATAAATTTTATCATTCAAAATGAACTTCATTTTTGGATTCGTAATATCGAAATTAGCCTAGGGTGAATTTTTGGTATTTTTCTGAAAAGTTTCAATCTTTGATGAATAGTGAAAAACACTGAGTTATAGTTCAAAACCGAATTTTTATTTAAATAATTATTTTATTTTATTTTATTTAAATTTATTTTAGGTCAGAATAGATATATAATACATATATAATTTCAATATAATTCATTGGGGTTAGTTTAGAATAATTTTAGATATATAAAAATGTTATTGAACTTTTCACCATCTTTTACCCACCTCCTAGGAGAATTTGGAAATTCACATAAAACATAATTTTACCGCTTCTGTGAGTGAAATTTCAAAATTCCGAGAGACACTATTAATATCAAGGAGTAAAATGTGGTTCAATAAGATAAAAATAATTTTTGGTGAATAGTAACTTTTTACTTTTATTTACCACGGTTAAAAGTAGAAAAGGGTAATTAAGGGTAAAAATGATATTAATATTACCCTAACACGTGTCCTAATTTTATAGGAAAAGTGTATCTAGACCAAAAACAATCTTAGGAATAAAATATTATCATTTAGGTCCACTTTGATTAGATTAGGACATTTATTATTATTTAAATCAAAGAAGAGTTAAAAGAGTTAAAATCAAATTTTAAGAACTAAAATATTTTTAATATAGGGTTATACATAAGATAAATTAGATTATAAATATTTATTATAAAGATAAAAAGATCTACTACATAAATGTATTTTATTTATAATTTTTAGATGTTAAATAATATAATTTATTTATGACACAATGATGATGCAGTAATTACCGTATTAATGAAAGATTAATATAATTGATATTATAAATACCCAAATAATTGTAATTTGAGACTTTTTATGAATTAAAATAATTTTATAGGTTAATATGACATATTAGGATTGGTTATATGAATTTGGTTCGAATTAATAATGCTGTTATGAATTTATCAAAAACAAAATACCCAATAGTGTCAAAATTGACATAAAGGAGTTTTTAAATCAAATATTATATTATTAATTGATATTTTATTACTAAAAATCTTATGATCCTCCAAAGGACTTATATCATGATAGGTGTATAATTAATTGACCACTTGGGGGTCTAATTAAAGTTTATACTAAGTTTATTAACCATATAATATAAAAATACAAATTGACATGGTAAATGTGAAACTAATTAACTAAGAGTTAAAACTAAAAGAAAAGGTTAATATAGTGACCCAAACCAGTCTAAAATCTATTGGTTGAAAGGATTTAGACCCATAACCACCTTATACTTTTAATAATCCACTTTGGATCCATTAAAAACCGAATATGAATTTATTATAAAATAATACTTTAAGTTTTTCCTAAAGAGCCCCTCCTCCCCCTTATAAAAGGACACCACTTCTAACCAATTATTCACACCTTCTAAGCCATTTTTCTCGACCAAACCCTACCCAAATACCCTCTAAACTATCCTAAATTTAACCTAGAGGCCTTAGTTTGATCATAAAGACAACCTAAGGATCCCTTTTGATCAAATAAAAAGGAAGAACCCGAATAAGTGGTAATGATTTCACACCCACTTTCAAGTTCCTTTCTTCTTCCACGTTCTTTTTATTTGTTGTTTCCATTCTAAAATAATAAATCCAGTATCTTATATATACTGTGATGTTATTATAATTATTCTAGAACCAAATTCGTTATTCTATCCACCCTTTTAATGACATGTCACCATACGTGCGTACGTACGGCTTACCGTCTCCACGTCGTGGTGTAATTGTTATTCAATACATTATTATTTGGATGGGTATAATAATGATGTGTATTTGATATAAATAATAAATATAACATGATAATTATTATGTATATATAATATAACATCCAATTATATATTATTATAATATCAAAAGAATGATATTTTCGCTCGTGTGTACGTATGGATTATCGTCTCTACAACGCGATGAGATTCATTTCCAAGTTCACCATTCATCAACAATTATAAAACTATATATATTACTAATAAGTATGTAATATATGACATAATAATGATACTGTATATATATATATATTTATATATATAAGTATTTATGTACTTACATATATCTTATTCACTTACTTCCATTCAATACTTTATGAAAACGGAAACATCGTTTATGCATACGTACAGACTACCATATCCATAAACGGTGTTTTCCATTTCATATATATGTCTATTATACATATTTATATTCTAAATATATATGATATATAAATAATTTTTTATATTCTGGAAATATTTAAATCATGATCTATGTGATACAATCAAGAGAAACAAGTTAAAACACATACGATAAAGAAAGCGATTATTACCCGAAATATTAATATAACATGGAAATTATTGTTAATTGGGTAGTATAAAGTCATAAATGAATAATTTATGATATCATAAATATTAATATTGTTCTGGTATAATTTAATAACATACTATAGTCTTCATACAGGAGGTTAAACGTACCCTCGACTAAAGGAAAGTGCAAGGTAAGGGGTTTTCATCTCACTCCTTATTCTCATGAGATTCATGCCATATTGCCACTATTACCTTTTGTGTGGTGTATATACTGACCATAATTGTATTCTTTGTGTAATAAACTTTAATTTATGTGCATTTACATATTCATTGTATGATACCTCTTTCATGGGGAGAATGTTTCATAATTTACCAAATTGGTAAGGGTTAATTTCACAATATCTTTATTATCCGAGGTTGTTTTTACATAAGTATCTACTGGGAAATATTTATTATCCATGTCCATGTTATATGAAATAGTTTTCAAAGGAATTATTTTAAGGGACTTTTTTTACTAAAACATCATTTCAAATGTTTTAAATATTTATTCTTTTAAATCTTTCTCATTAATGTCCATGTCTTAAAAATGGTTTTTAAAGATTTATTTATATGGACATGAATGTTTTTAAAATATTAATTCCTTTAAAAAAATTCAAATTGGTATGGGACACTTTGATTCAAAAATTTCTTTAAATTTCTTCTTTTCTAAATTGTGTGATTTTTAAATGTTTTCAAGAAAAATTGATATTTCTCTCAAAGAGTTTTACAAATCATTTTCATCTATGTCAACATCCTTTGATTAATTTTAAACTTATTTTGAAGTTGATTTATCATGACACAAATCTTCCATATTGTGTTGAAGGTTTTTCGATATGTTTGACTGTGGATGTGTTATTTTTATACCATTCATGGTTTATGGAGAAAGTATTTACATTTCGTATGCTAGTTTTAATACGAATGTTTATGTTATGTTTAGACCTTTTCATATGAGGAATTCATTGGACTTAGTAAGTGATGGGTAGAGCCTGCTATAGCTCCTTGATGCATCAGTAGGTCTCATGAGACAAACTAGTGTCTTGGCATGTGGCCTTGACAAAATCTTATTTTTAGTCTTGGCACAAGGCCTTGGCTACGTGGTTATGATAGTCTGGCATTATGCATTCCATCATTATGAAAGTGGTTATTGATATTGCATGTGATTATTAGATTAGTAGAATATCCATGTGAATAAGTAAATGGAATTATTTCATTTTATTTATGCGATATTATGCTGAAGTTCAAGTTTAAAAGGCTTTTGTTTTAGTTTTATACATTTCCTTAAATGTTTATGCTTATTTTTGAAAGTTTCTGTTGTATTTCTTACCCTTACTGAGCGTTTGGGCTCATCCCTTTCTATGTTTTATTTTCCAAGAATTCCAAGAAGTGTATTGTGATTGATATTCAGGGTTAAGCCAAGGGAATAATGGCGCTCATAAAGGATTATTTATGTTTTTTTGTATGTCATAAAGTGTAATGTAATATTCATGTATGTAATCTATTTTTCAAGACTGCTAAATCGATCATTCATTCGGGACTTCATTCCTTGTAATCATGTCAATGTATTAAAATAATGCACTGATTCTGGGTAACTGGGGTCGGGGCATTATATGAATGATGTAATCATCATTTAGTGAGTGAAAAGTAAATAGATAAAATGAAATATTAAATTTGTATAATGGTTAATGTGTAATTAATATCATAATTTTTTCATTAATATCGCATATATTAATTAATTTTTTTCTAATTATCTTCCATGTAATGTTTTGGTGAAAATGAATCACATCGCTTTGGGAAGTGGGATTCGGTCGTACAAACGAATGATGTTATTATATCCCCTATATAATGGAAAGTAAGAAAACGTATATATTATATAATTACTACAGAGGTATAATTTTGTTATAAAAATCATATATTTACCTTATATCCTTCATCATACCTAGCCGTAGGAGGTGGTAATGGAAAAATTAATAGCATCAGTTCACAAGGCAGTAGTATTACGAACACATTAATGGTGATTTCGTTACTCATTTGAAGAAAGTTGAGGTGTTTGTTAGTAATTTAATTAACATAAAAAATATATTATCATATGTAATATATTGTGGTTATTATATCATCATGTTTTAATAATAATTTAAGGAGGTGGATGAATAAATAACATAAAAATGCTCGTTGAAAAACTCTTCCTCTTCTTCAGGTGGCCTCTTATGTTTTCACCAAAAGCCTTATTGGGTCTGATTTATAAAAAAAATAAGTATTATATGATAATATGAGGAAAATTTTGAATTTATTTGGGTATTTACTGTACAAAAAAAATTTGATAGGGTGAAGAGGAGAGGACAGGGGTGGCATTTTATAAGTGAGGCGAGTGGCATACTTTTATGTTTTGAAAAGAAATGGTGTACCCACGTTTTTAACATGTCAGAGGGGTCCAAAATGGAGTATTGTATACTTGGATAGTATAGGTTCAAAATATTTCAATAAAATCTATTTCATAGAATTTTTTATGTCATTTTAACCCTTATCTTTTTAGTTTAACCCCTCGGTAAACCCATTTTTAACTTAATCCTCGTAATTAATTTTTAATATTTTCACTATTCATTTTGGTAAAAAATTAAGTTCAACTTATTAGATAGGATAAATTATTTTTATTCTCAATATTTTATCTTCTTATAAAAATTAAATCAATTTAAGTGAAAAAAATTAATTTAAAGTTAATCTAAAATATGTGATGGGAATTCCAGATTTCAGAGAGAAAATGTTCAAAATGTTTTAATGTTTTTATAGAAAATTTAAATATTAAAAATATTAAAATGACATAGATTTTATTGATATATATATTATTGAACTAATTTTTCATTAAAACCGAATTAAAATATAATTTTCTTTATAAATAATTTAAATGAAAATGTTGTTTTTAATTAAAATTCTGAATTTTTTACTATTCATCAAAAAACTAACATGTTTTAAAAAATTTCAAAAAAAATCCCTAAGATAATTTTTATATGATGATTTAAAAAATTAAATTTATTTTTTCAAATAAATTTTCTAATATTATCAAATTTTACTTTTAAAATAACTACGCGAAAAGTTGATAAAATTGATTTTTAGAAAAATGAAATTTTTAGGTATAGAAATGGATTTATTATTATATCCTATCTAGAAAACACATCATATGAATAATAAATATTTAATTGAATATATTATATATATATTTCATTAAAATCATTCAAAAATTTTGGTTTGTTTAATTTATTTAGGTAAAATGTGTGTCCTCATAAAAAATATAGAAAAAAATCCTTTATATTCAAATGGTTCTTATTTTCATTTTTAATTAATTGGTCACCAAATAATTAATTTTATATTCATATGTAAACCATATCTCTTCATAATTTATTTTATCCTATCCATACCTTCCATTCAAACAAATAGGAGATAAATATCATTTTAAATAAAAAAAATTAATAGTGTAATAAATTTCATTTAAACTAAGTGTGGCATGTAACACAAGGTAAACATAGTGTTATGTGAAATTAAAGATAAACTATATATTGTTTTTAATGAAAAAATATTGAAAATATTAAATTTATTTGGAAAAAAATTCAAAATCTTGGGGTGTAACAAAAAATATCAACATAAAGCATCTACCACACTTCTCATCTCTAAGTAATCCACCAGTTTGGGATAATAACACTCTTGGGTTGTCCATATATATCACATCCATATCTAATAATAGCAAAAAAACTCCCAGATACTCTTTCACAATGCTCATCTCACCAAAATTTTAAGCCACCTATTAACATCTCAAGGAAACTCATGGACCAATTAACCCCCTCGAGGGTTATCATAAACATGTAAAAATCCAACACATCATAATCAAGTCAATTACACGCTCTAATGTTATCCTCAAGTCATGTTCCTAAAAAATAGAGGAATAGTAGTAATAGAAAATGTGTCTCCCCACTTTGGTAAAGCCTAACAATATAAGGGTCATACATACAAGCTTGAGTACAGTATATGGTACACACTCTCAAGTTAGGAATAAACCCATAAAGTTCATATAAAGTTTTGAAAAATATCATTTCTGAATGTCATTGATCAAAAAAATATTATATATATATAATCCTACTATCTTATACACCCTCCACCATGAAGGTCTAAGAAACTGGGCTCTCTCTCTAACCCCATCTACCCATTCTCAAGATCAGGTCATACACAAACATGACCCACATCATAACACATTTATATTAAAATTATTGGTATCATAGTTTAAGGTAAGTGATAAAAGATACAACACCCCATTACCCTCAATATTTAATACCACAGACCTTATAAATCAGGTTCTCTCGCTAGAACCATTTACCAATACACAGGGTTGGTATTTTTTAACCATTAAATCCACAACATATGCATAGGATTCTTATCACTATACTTTTCCATTTTACATTAACCAAAAATTTCAATAATGGAAACTAAATTAAATAAAATCTAAAACATAATTTATAAAGGAAAAAAATTTATAAGTTTAATTAGGAATTATATTTATCTTATTCTAAAAAATAATAAGGATAAGAGGTAATATAATACAATTTTACCCATTTTAAAGATCATTTTTATAAGATGAAACTATAACTTTATATGGGAAAACACTATATAAATCTCTTCTAAAATATTAAATAACCTACCCTATGTCATAATAAATGTAAAAGTTCCTAGGTAACCATGAAAATAAAATTTTGAATCCTATATTACTAGTTTGATGAATGAATGTGCACCCTATTTCTATTATATATAAGAGATAAAATCCCATGAATCAATAACCTAAAACTTTTTAGCGTGACTTTAGGTGAAACCGGTTGAGTTTAAAATTGTAAACCAAAGAAAAAATCTAATTCCTGGAAATATGGAATTTCCTCGTATGTGAGTTAGATAATCCTAGGAATAAGTTACGTACAAAGTCTCTAAAATTACTTATCCCTTATCTATATTACCCAATTGATCAAAAAAAATAAAGTGCTCTAATACTACTTTTTAACATCCTCTTATATTCCACAACCACTGAGCGGTGCTCAAATCATAGGTGTCAACCTAGGACATCATGTGTTCCACCCCATATACCAAAAGCAATTGAATAGTAGTCAATATCTAAGGTAGTATTCAATTTTTATATATATTTTGGGTCAAATTTCAAAAGTTTATTTTTTATATTATTCAATGATGCCTTTATTTGTGTCTGAGTTTTGCAGATAATTGTAAATAAATATTATGGATAAAATTTTGTTGAATTCTAGTATTAAAAAAATATAGTGAATCTTTCATTTATGATTTGAAACATTAAATAAAAAAATGTGAAAATTAAAAGAAAGAACCTAAGAATTTTTAATAGGTCCTCAGTCGAATTCATGAACCTCATTAGAGTTGTGAATCATAGAAGTAAAGAAAACTCATGATTTGAATTTCATTCAATATGTGAACCTCTTGGTTGGTTACATAGGCTACCTCTCACTAAATGCTATATAAATTTTGTGGTCGGTTACTTGCTACGGATCAAGGAAGAAATGAGCTATAAAATATTTTAATTTTAATTTCATGAAATAAAAGAAGAGTTTATGGTGTAAAATTCCCTGACAACTTCCCATCAGAAGGGTTTCAGGATAACTCACTATGTGAATTACCATTCACATTGTCAACCATTTTTTCTTATAAATATCCAGACATCGTAAATTTTTTAAGAATAATTCATTTCATCTTTATTTAAACTTTATATCTTTTTTTTACTATGTATTTCGTGTTTGAGGCATTTTCTACATTTTTTGTGCTTCCAGAATTGTTTTTTTTTTCAAATATGATTGTCATTGCATTAGGAAATCACTCTTTTCAAGTATGTCCTTTTTATTTTAATTGTTTTATTTTATTTTTACTAATGAAATTTTCTATAATTATTATCATCTTATATCACACATGAAAATTTATCTCCATACCATGAATATCTAATCCACTTAGGGTTAGTAATAAATAGTAAGGGAGGAAGAACAAAAATGAATCATTAATCTAAACTTGAGTACTCTAATATATAAGTAATTAGATTAATCAATCAATATAATCTTATCCTTTTGAATGAACATTAACTGGGTAATTAGAAAGGATGAAATTTAATCTAATTTTAATAAATTTAGTGATAAAAATTTATAGAAATTCATTTTCTACTCTATGATTTTGTCTTAAATAACCTATATTGATAATTACTTCTAGACCAAAGATTAATTATTGGTTTTGGTAGAATTGATTAATTTGATCAAAATTAATTGATAAAATTGGAATAACTTTATGTAAAAATTCCTTTAGAATTTTCCAATTTTATATTAATTACATACCTTGTATAAACTACATAAAATTGATTCTGAACCCTTATTTAATTAATTTCAATTTATTTTAAATTTTTTAAACTAAATCCTTTCACACTTTATTGTGTAAAGATTAAGCCATATGAATTGAAATTGAGGTTTCACCAATCACTCTTTTCCTCTGTGTAGTATTTCCCTCATTCTTCTACTATTCTACGAGCCTTTTTAGAAGGGTTAATTGAGAATAATAAAATTTCTAAATTCGGGTTCAACCGAGAGACACAACGACATGATTCGAACATACCAAGTTATTGACTTCATTGTTAGGGAGGCATGGTTAACCTTAAGAAGGAACCTAGGACCACTTCATGTGTTTATCTTTCTCTTTCCTCTATATGAGTATGTGTCTCTACAATTGAATATTAATATTCTAGGAGACAGGGTTCCATGACTTGTTTTGGGAGACTAAACTCTCATGAAAAACTCATATTTGACCTCAAAACTGAAAGTAATGTGTATGTTTGACTTTGTATGAATACGTTTTAGTAAAAAAAACCATACCTCTTATAACATCATTTCTTCACAAAATGTCCCCAATTCTCTATTCACACAATAAGATCAAAATGGAGTGTGTCTGCCTCTTCCAAAGAACAAAATTGTTAGAGATGGCTTTCCATCAAATGATGGTGTTGCACCTAGAATAATTCTCCATCATATCCAAGAGAAAAATTTAGAAATTAAACCTATTTTAATTAAAATAATCCAAATTATTGGCTAGTTTATTGAACTCAAAAATGAGGACTTACATGGAAACCTCTCAAATTTTATGGAAGTTTGTGATATCTTCAAACATCAAGGTGAAACTATCAATAGAATTAGAATCATAGTTTTCTAATTTTCCATGATATACCATGCCAAATATGGGCTGAAGAATCAAAATTTTGGATCCATTGAAACTTGGGGTTAACCTACTAAAAATTCAAAGAAAATCATTTTCTGCTCACAAGAACATTGAAATTAAGAAGGAATATGTATAGTTTTTATAGTGTGATAGTGAATCTACCCCCAAAGGCATTTGATGAATTTTATGTGCTATTAAGAACCATTAGATCGACATTTGGCATAAACTGTGAACATTTTACTATGGATTTCAACATGATGTAGGATCCATGGTAGATGTCTCGGTTTATGGATATATAATAATGAAAAGACTGGAAGTTATTTGGGATCTCACTAATGATATTTCCCATAATATCATCCCTTGGTAATGTGATCAATGGAAAATGAGGCTTGGTAGGAATTATGTTCAAAAATATACTTGAATCAAAGCTCAATTAGAATCAATTTCCATTAAATTAGAAAAAATTTAGTTTCCATAGAAATAAGAACCCCAACGAACTCCTATCATGGAAGTATGGTCTTGTGAAATGTGTAGAGGCCCACACACTTATCAATAGTTTTATGAATGGTGGGAAGAGAACTAGGATCATGATTACAGCTATATGAGCTATAATCAATCATCCCCACAAAATCAATATATATATTATCAAAAAAAATTATTCAGTATCAAAATTTGTAAAAACAAAGGTATTACAAATAAAGTACTACTCAGGTTCATCCAAGATATCAGGGACCACCTGGATATCCACCTCAACCACACGCCCCTGACCTCTCTGACCAAATCCTCCATAAAGAAAATTGTAATTTTCTACTAAATAGTAGTTTTAGGGGCCACACCCATGGAGACTTTAGAAATATCCCCAACCTTAGTAATCAAATATCAAGAATTTACATTCTTCATTCATTCATAAAATAGGTCAATGGATGACCACTTCGGAAACCGAAATTCAAAATCAGACAGCTTCCCCCCACAAACAATATCAATAAATTAGAAAAATTACCCAAACTCTCCCAGACTAAAAAATGTGTATATTTCTTAATAATATGGAAAATCATGTTTTATAGTAGGCCAAGGCTATGGACATAAGACGTAGCTCTGATATGAGGTAACTAAAACCTCATAAAGTTGAGATATAAGAGTAGGAAAAGTTTCTAAGGAATGAGAAGGTTGTTGATGACATACCAGCTAATGATGATAAATCAAAGGATACACGCAAAGTGGAAAAGGAATTTATTCATGATAAAGATGTGATTAAAGAATAAAAGATCAATCACCAAAAAATAAAGTAACAAAATAAGACACATATGTGACACCGACACCATGCAGACCCCCTCTTCCATTTTCAGAGAGGATGGGGCAAGGAAATATGGAGGTTTGATATAATAATTTCATAGATATGTATAAGAAACTCTATATTATTATTCCCTTCATAGAGGATATTTAATGAATTTTAGAGTATTTAATTTTAAAAAAAAACAATTTCTTTATAATAAGAAGAAGCTGAAATTACTGGGAGTCATCTCCCATAATAAAGAATGATATGTATTTGTTCAGTATATTCTACCCCCAAAAATTATATATCATATAATTGCCTTCATTTCATGCACCATTGGAACTAAAAATATTATAAAGGAAATATATGGGATCAATTAAGGTGTAAATTTAATGGAAATGATCATATTTAAGATATTAGGGCTTGAAATGCATCATTGAAACTTGCTTATATATTAGTAAAATAACATCATAGAATTCTTGAAGATGCTCTAGAGAAGGTTTTCATGTTTTTATTCTCTAATAATTTCCTTATTTTGATATGGATGAAGGAGGAGATAATCCTATCTTTCTAGGAAGACTATTTTTAGAAACAAATAAGTCATTAATCCATATGAACCAAGGTAGGATCATTTTCTTAGTTCGCGAAGAATAATTAGTTTTTCATATATAGTGATAGAAGTATAAAAAGTTATATATTTGGTTGAGTTTCAAGCCATTTTATGCATGTAGGATAAAACATTACACATGAAATAACATAATAAAAATTAAAAAAAAAATATGATATAATGGAACTTTTAGATCAAATGGTAGGTGAGAAAAGGACATCTTCTCAAAAGGAATAAAACAATAGTGATTACATGGAAGTACAATATATTTAACCCTTGATAAGTGACTCCTAGACATATTTAACACCTTAGATCATAATGAAACTTGAATTAGAATTAAAATTGATACCAATTAAACTTATGTATTCTTTTTTATAGGCTTAGGATAAGTTTCTAGTTATCATAAACTCTAAACTATCTAAAGAAAAAGAAGAACCTATTTTGAAAGTTTTGATGAATATAAAACACTTGATATCCTAGAGCATGGATGAAATTAAAGGAATCAGATCCATTATTTATATGCATAAAATAATACTTTAAAAATGAGTAAAACCAATCCTTCATCCTCAAATAAGACTCACTCCACCAATGAAAGAAATTTTTAAGAATGAAGTATGAAAGCTTCTTAATGCCTGCATCATTCTCTCTACTTTTTATCACGAATGGGTAATCCCACTACATGTATTACCAAATAAATGAGGTTTGGTAGAAGTGAATATTGATGAAAACGGTTTTATACTATAAAATTTTGTTACGTTCTTTCTTGTACTTCTTAACTCTTGTTTGTTTCCTTTTTATTTTGGTGTGTTTTGGGCCTTTTTTAGGATGGATTTCAATTTTTTGGGAAAATAACCTAATTTATGAGGTTTTATTTTTATTTTTATTCATGGGGTATATGTATAAGTGTGATAAAGGTTTTTAAGGGTGTCATTATGTTTTTATTCATTTTTAGTGGTTTCTAATTAGTACTACCAGCATGCGATATTTACATTATAAATATTGGGATTATAGAATAAGTATAGTGTTGGGTATAAGTTTTAAAAGATCTTAAGTCCATAAAATATTTTAGGACATAAAATATTTTAATGTCATAAAATCAATTCTTATAACATAAAATCACCCCTCATGATCATTTAACTTGAGGCAATGTGTTTTTCAGCCTACATGAGTTATGGGAAATTTATAGTGTAAGATTGAGATTTGTTCCTTTAAACCTTCATGACCAATGGGTTTTATTCTCCACTCCTATAACACCCTCTTGTTTCATGGTGTATCTATCTCCCTCAAGCCATAGGTCTCTCCCTAGTGTTGTGGGAGTGTTTTATTCCCTTTATATCATTTTTCTAGTACAGTTGATTGACTGTGTGGTTTTTTGTCTTCCATTATGTATGTATAATCTCCCTATCTCTAGTTAGCTTTATTGATCTTGGTTTGGTAGTGGTGTGTGATTAATTTTCCAATGGTTAATAATCAGGATGTTATCATGATCAATTTTCTATAATTTTACTTCATGTATTGTCTATTGGAGGCTGGTCTTCCAATTTACAATCTCCATTATCGAAGGAGCTTTCATTTCCACTATTCTTAACATCGGTGTCTCTATACAAGGGGTTAATTCCTTAATTACTCTATGTTCTTTTCAATTAATTTGGGGTTACTAATTAAAAATGGTTTATTTTACATTTCAATGGTTTTTTGGATTAGATTCATGTTTTTTAAGGTGTTTTCTTTTAAAATGAATTTTTTCACTCCAAGTGTTTGATTAAATGTTTTAAATCGCGGTTTTGGTTTTGAAATGGGTATTTAAGCTCAAAAGTAGAAAGGATTTGATCTGAAAATGTTTTATTAAATTTTATTATGGTTTTAAAATGTATTTTTACAATCTTATAACATTGGGAAACATTAGGTGCGTCAAGAATAGACTTTTCACACTTTGTGGGTGTGATGATACAAGAGGTTTTATGTTACTTTAGTGTGTGTAACTACACTATAGTTTATATTTGATGAGTCAACATTAGGTTTGGATTGGGTATTTTCTTTCATGTATATCACATATACACATAGGTTAAATCCAAAATGGTATGCTTTTTCATTTAGGATTGGTTTATCACATGATGGTATATTTCATGGTTACTTGCTCACATGCTTATTATATGGTTTATCCATGGTTGTTTGCCTATTTTATTTCTTACTGGACACATTCCTACATTTGGTGAGTATGTATCTTTTTATGAAAACTAAAGGTGTGTCTTTTAAAATGGGTTTCATTTATGTTAATTATTTTTAAAATGGATTTGTTTCTAAGTTATAATTGATGCATTCCTAATATTTGAACTTGTATAACTTAATTGGTGTTATCCAAATGGGATTTATCCTCACACCCTACATTTGACTTTGGGTGGGTTTATATTTTTTTTTTTCAAGACTCGGGTAAAGGTAAGAGAATTATGTAGTATGCATATTTCTCTTATTGTTGTCGTCTTCATAGAGGGATGGTTTGGTCGTGACAGATGATCACACTGGGACTTGTTTAGATTCTTTTTGTTTTATATTTCTAGTTTGGATTTTTTGGATTGAATTTGTATATCTCATAAATGTGTTCTCTTGATTATATATTTTATCCTTCCCTGTTAAGGTTTATTATGATACATATTCATTCTGATTTGTTGTACTTCACTATGTGGCATACCTTCTTGGGTTACTTGCCTAGCTGACCAATATTGATTCATTAAAAATTAGTATCTGATCTAGTACCCAGCCTGAAGTGTTGTGAAAATATCATGGATTGGATTAGTGTCTTGATATAATGGAGTTTGTACCGTCATAATTTTGATAGAAAGTGGGGAAAATTTCCTAGCCATCTCACTTTGGTGACTAAAACTGAGTTTATAAGGGTGTATTTTTAAATCTTAAAGCTCAGTTTTTGAGATCATTTGAATAAATTGGACATGATGTTTATTTACATGGACTTTTCCATTTTTATTATTATAAAAATAAATAACTAATATAAGTTATTTTCTTTTGAAATATTGGATATGGATACCTAGAGTTGGCCCAATGATTTATGAATTTCCTCCTGACTAATGGGGTTTTTTCTTATGTTTTTTGGATAATGTCTCCTAGAAGAGATCTTTCAAATCTAAGTGAGGAAGATGTGAGATATGTTCTATAGGAAAATCCATTGATGGAACCTTCTTTGGTGGATTTTGTAATCCATACTTTTCAGACTCTAGGTCATTCAATAATTGATAACCCAAGATGAGTGGTGGATTATGGATCAAAATTTACTAAACAAAATCCACCCATCCTTCACAGTGAAAACGGATCCTGGGAATATGAGGAGTGGATTTAGTGAATTGAGAGGGTCTTTAGATTATTTAAGACTCTTAGGGACTATAATGTGGGTTTTTTATGTATATTCTTGAGTAACTGGGAAGGAAATGGTGGGAATCTATTATGTATGACAAGTTTCCCAAGGATCTTAATTAGGATTCTTACCAAAAGATATTCAGCCAATAGTTTTATCATGAGACAATAAGAGTTGTTAATACCCATGATTTTTTAACCTTGTAGTAAGGTCATCATACCAATATGAATTATTCTACCCATATTGATGAATTAGAGCATTCCACACCGGATCTATTCACCAAATATTTCTTAAAGGTGCTGAGGATTTCACTTAATATTTAGGGATGATATTTTCTCAATGTTGATTCTCATGTGTCTTTAGAACTTTTTGGAGGAAGTCTATAAGTTGGATTTGGAAAACTAAAATATATCTAGGAGAATATATTTGGAAAGAACTTTGGTTGGTGGTATTATTAGCCAGGGTGTATCAACTAGCTGAAAAAGGAAGATCAAGGGTAGGAAGATTTCTTAAGGACCAATCTTAGGGGCTTCATTAGGATAGGAGTAGTTTTTATTATATTAGTGTGGATGTCTTTCTCATAAAAAGCCTAATTATATGGATGTTCCCAAGTATTTTCATCATTGTGGAAAATCCAGTCATCTAGGGATTTTTTTAAAGGGATTTCCCTAGGTATTAAGGATAAATCCACTCTCACCAAGGGTCCTCAGGTCAATAATGATGCTTCTAAGGGTGTTTGGTATTATCCTCAGGCTAATGGGGATGTTTATATGGCTAAAAATTTTATGGGGGGTCTGAAATTGTATGACTTAATGTGGTATACTATGCACCAGAGGAATATAAAGTATGGTCGGCTATTATTAGAGGTACGATGTTAATTTTATCTTCTATGGTGATAATATTTTATTGATAAAGTTTTGAGTCATTATTTTATTTATTCAAATTCATTTTATGGTTTATTCTTGTTTTTATATATTATGTTGTTCTTATTGGGTCTTTCAGCACCTTTAGGAAAGAGTTTTGAAAAATATTTCAAGGGTTCCACATGTCAAGTGATGATATCCAATCATTTGGTGGAGTAGGAATTATTGGTTCTTGATCTTGATATCTTAAAATTAATTACTGTAATGGATTGTATTATTATAATTAAGGACTAGATTTTATGTTTTCACCATCATGATAGATTTTTATATTTGGAGGGAGTCACTAATATCTTTTAGGGTGTGTGAGATTCTAGGTCTCGGAGACTATGGTATGGTGTTCTTTATTCTGGGGTGATAGCATATGAGATGTTAGAGATGCTTCTTGATATATTTGATCCTTATTTAACTATTCCACTTCATTTGGGGGGTTTTCATACCTCAAGGTATATCTGGATGATTTCTATTGTTTATTGCAATAAATTGAGGTTGATTTTACTATTGACCTGTGACCTAGTATGATGCCCTTTTATATTCCATATTTTCATATAAACCTTCTAAGTTTTTGGAAAATAATTTCTAGATTGTGAAGATCAACGATAATATATTTATTCATCCTATAAATTCAATACGGTCTTCCCCTATCCTATTTTATAATAAAAAAGACAAGAACCTTATACATTTAATTGTTATCAAAAGTTAAACCAATTTTCATTCAATAAAAAACATAGTTTTCCTAGTATTGATGATATGTTGGATAATCTTAGATATTTTTGGTGGTTTTTAATAATTAAAAAAAATTAGGGTAAAAAAATGAGATTATGATAAAAGTATATAGCTAAGATAGTGTTTAGGAGATGGTATGGGAATTTCAAGTTTCTAGCTTTTCCATTTGGTCTCAAAAATACGTTGGTGGTATTTATGTCTTTGATGAACCATATATTTCATTAGTTCTTAGAAAATTTTGTTTTTTATTCTTGGATGATATTTTTTGGACTCTAGGTTATAGGAGGAGCACACAAATCATTTGGATATCATTCTTAAAAAATTTAGGGAATGTCATTTGTATGGTATGATTTCCAAGTGTGAATTATGGATCCAGTAATCGAAGTTTCTAGGGTATGTTATATCTTAAAGGTGAGTCTCATTAGACCATAAAAAAGTTATATATAGTTATTTACTTGGAGAAAACCAAAAAATGAGTTTGAAATCTAGACTTTCTTGGGATTAGTTGGTTATTAGATGAATTTTATTCAGGAATTCTCCATGCTTTCATCTCTAATGATATCTTTAACCCATAAGGGGGTAAATTTTGAGTGGAATGAAAAATGTAAGAGGTATTTTTAGGAATAAAGAAGAGTCTTAATTAAAATTCAGTTTTGATTCTTTTGAAACTAAGTTCAGGATATGATTATTTATATGATGCTTATAGTACAGGTTTTGGGTATCTTGATGTAGGGGAAATGTGGTGGCATACATCTCTCTCCAATTATTTGGGAATGAGAAAAATGAACCTAAACATGATTTTGAGTTGTCATCATTTATGAATGCACTCAAAATAAGGAAACACTATCTCTTTGGGGAGTTCTTTATAATATATTTTGACCATAAAAACCTGTAGTATATTATCACTAAGATGGATCAGAAATTGTGATAGAAACACTTGGTATATTACCTTTAAACATTCTATTTTGATATTTTGTATACTTCTAGGAAGTGTTATGTTTTGACTGATGCATTGAGAACGAAATTACCAATATGATACTTTAAGGAATCTGTAAAGGACTGGTCTCTAGTGAGTTGGTTTTCTGAGATGACTTGGGAGTGGAAGAAGATGGGGGGCTGGTGTGCCTTGATTTGAAAAAGGCTGACTTAACATTTGAGGAGAAGGTTTTTCATGAGAAATTACCTAACACTGAATTATAGTGTTTTAGAGAAGCCATACATGGTGGGGAGACATTATAAGACTTTTCTTGGTCTCACAACAGTAATTTATATTTATGAAGCAAGTCGCTTGTTCCTTTTTCCCTAAGGTGGGATTAATGAATTGTGGAATCCATTCATGTTGGTCTGTCCACCCTAGAACAATCAATATGTATCATGGATTGATATGTTGGTATTTTTGTCTAGGGATGGGATGGTTGATTGTGTATTTTGTATCACAATGTCATACATGTCAGAGAAATATATCGAAGAACTAAAGATTACTTAGTTTATTGCGGACCACACCCCTTCTAGTATGTATGTGGGATGAAATTTTCCTAGACTTTGTCATTGGTTTTCCTTGGACTCATATTTGGAAATATGTGAGTTGGTTGATCATTAATTGACTCATGAAATCATTGAATTTCCTACCTATTAAGAGATGATGAAACTAGAATAGCATGCGGACTTGTATCTCCAAGAGGTTGTGATACTTCATGGGGTTACCTCTGTGATTTTATCTAACAATGACTATAAGTTCACATCTTTGTTTTGTAATTTTTTTCAATATGAAATGGGTTCCCGGTTGAAATTGAGAATGGAATATCATCTACAAATGTATGGACTGACATAGAGGGCTATCCAGGTTCTTGAGGATATTCTTCGAGCTTATGTGTTTAAATTCCAGTGGTTCTTGAGAAAATTATTTACCTTGAGTTAAATTTACCTATAAAAATAGTTATCATACCTTGATTAGGATGGAACTTTTTGAGGTGTTGTGTGGGAGGCCTTGTAGATCCCCCTTGTGTTGGACATATTTAGAGAGCATTCCTCATTAGGGTCAAGTCTTGTTCAGGAGATGATGGAAATGTTTTAATTGATTTAGAATACATTGATCTCAATGAAGAGTCATAATAAATATTATATGGACTATATTCATCAATGATTAAAGTTTTAGGTTGATGAACAGGTTTTTATCATAGTTTCACCTCACTTAGGACATCATCGGTTGGGTATAAAGGGCAAGTTGGCACTGAGGTTTTTTAACCCCTTTAAGATTTAGGAGCATCTTGTAAAGGTGGTATATCAGTTGGACTTATCATCTCATTTAACTTCTATCCAGGATTTCTTTTATTTTTTCCAAATGAGGATGTATCAATCATAATCTTTACATATGATTGAATGGGAGGATATTGATTTTTATCCTAAAACTATTGTGGTTGTGAAACAAGTTCATATTATGGATCTTCGAGAGAACGTATTTTGTGATAAAAAATTATCATGGTTTATATAAAATGATAGTATGGATAATATATCCATAAGATATGGGAGCATGAATTCTTGATGAGGCAATTGTGTCCTTCACTTTTGGAGAGTCCAAGATTTAAATTAATTTCCAGTTTTAACAAGTGTTTATCGTGCGAAGATTGTAACATTTTTTTACCATATTTGAGGTACTTATTAACTCTTTTTTATTTCACTTTTTCTTTGGGTTCATTTTCATAATTTTAGAGATAGAGATATTTTTTCAGGGATAACAACCTAAAATCATGGGATTTATGTTTATTTTAATTAATTGAGTTTGAGTATGAATGTGATAAAGTCTTTAGAGGGTGTCGGGATTTTGGTGAGAGTTTTTTATAGGGTTCTGTAATTGGTACTACCTAGAGGAGATATTTATTCTATAAATTTCTGGATTACAGCATATGTTTCGCACTGGAAATAATCCATGGAATATATTCAAGTCATAGAATGGTTTTTTCTATAAAACTCATTCATGTGATGTAAAATTATCATGCAGGATAATTTAACAAGAGATGATGTGTTTTTAGGAGTAAATGAGTTATGGAAAAATTTATGGAATAAGAATAAGATTTGTGCCATAAAACCCTAATGCCCAGTTGGTTATATTATCTTCTTGTATAACTCCCTCATATTTTAGGGTGTATCAATATCCATCAAGATAAAAGTATATACCTAATGTATTTGGGAGTGTTTTATTACTTCCAAATCATTTTTCTGAGTGTGGTTGATCACTAGTGTGGTTGATTTCCTTCCTTCAGGTATGTGCAATCTCTCTCATCCTGTTTGGCATTGTTGATCTTGGTTTGCAAGAAGTGTGTTTTGCGTTTCTCGATGGTTTAATAACTAGGATGTGATATCTATCAATCCTTTTTAGTTTTCCTCCATTCTAGGACTATCGAAGGCTAATATTATTTTTTCAAACCTCTATTATCGAAGTTGCTTAGGTTTCCTCTGTTTGTGAGGTAGGTGTCTCTATACATGGGGTTAACTCTTGAATTTGTGTATTTTCTTGTTAATTACATTAGTTTTTTTAAATAAAAATGCATGATTTCACATTGGAATAGGTCTTCAAGTCTAGAAATAGAATCCATTTGATTTGAAAAAAAATGTGATATTTCTTTAAATGGCCTTTAACAAACTTAGCACATTGGGTTTCCTTGGGTGCATTGGGAATATAAATGTCACTATTAATGTGTGTGATGCCACAATATGTTTTTTATTACTTTAGTGTGTATAATTCCACTAGATGTTATATTGGATGGATCAAACTTATGCTTTAATTGGGGATTTTTTATTATGTTGAGCACGCATACCCATAGTTTAGAGCTCAAAGGGTGTGATTTTTCTTGTATTATTCATTTATCACATGATTTTATATTTCATTCTTTTTTGATCCAATGATTATTATATGATGTATCCATGGTTATTTACCTGTTTTATTTGTTAGTGGATATTTTTTAGGATTCTGTGAGTATGATATGTATTTATTAAAACCTAATGTATTTTTTTGTAAAATATTTTAAATTTTTGTTAATTAATTGAATATTGGATTCTTTTTAAAGTCATAACTAATAAATTATTAATATTAGAAATTTTATAGATTCTTTGGTGGTATCCTACTAGAATTATTTCTCACACTCAACTTTTACCATTAGGTAGTTATAGAATTTGTTTTGAAGGACTCAAGTAAAGGGAAGGGCATTATTTAGTATATTAGTTTCTCTTGTTGTTGTCAAATTCATGGTGGGATGGTTTGGTGGTGAAGGATTGTCACACATGGATCTATTTAAACTCTTCATGTTTTATCATACTAGTTTTCCCAATTTTTCTTGACTTTGTATGTCTTATGGATATGTTCTCTTACTTCTACATTGTACCCTTCCTTATTCAGGTTTATAGTGCTACATGTTTCTTCTGCTTTGTTGTACTTCACTATATGGAAAACCTTCTTAGGTGACTTTTATAGCTTACCAGAGTTGGTTTGTTATAGATACCAACATTTATAATCATGTGATGAAGAGTTTGTGACAAATATAGAAATTTAAACACATCTACTAAGAAGTAACACTTTTCAATATCATTCGTGTATTACATGTTAGAAATACTAGTCGATCATGAGTTTTATTATTTTTTAGATGGGTATTTTAGATATAATTATATACTAGTTGACCCAACATATTAGTCTAAGACCAAATTTACGTTTTCATATAGAAATGTTTCCTATCTAAGGATGTCTTTTGGAATCTATAATACTATGGAGACATTCTATCGGTATATGATACACATATTTCATGAAATAGAAGAAGAATTTATGGAAATTTTTATTGATGAATTTTTTGTATATGGAAGATCTTTTGATGTTTTTTTCACAACATAGATCTCATTTAAAGTGTTACAAATAAAAGTTCAAATTTCTCAATTGGGAAAATTCCATTTTGTAGTACAACAACGCTTCGTTCTTGGACATAAAATTTCAAAATATGGAATAGAAATATATCTATTAAAAATAAAGGTAATTAAAGAATTACCAAAACCCGCCACTGTGAAAGTAATATAGAGTTTCCTGGGTCATTTAGGATTCTGTCATCAATTTTTTAAAGACTTCTCCAATATGGATCAATAGTTGACACACCTCATATCCAAGGATGTACTATTCAAGTTTAATGAATATTGTCCGGAAGTGTTTTATGTCTCCAAAAATAACTTGTGGAAAACCCCAATTATTATATCACATGATTAGGGAAAAGACATTGAGATTATATATGTTGTGAGTACCTTATCAATCTATGTAGTTTTAGGAGAAATAATTTTTCATATTTTCAAACCTATTTTTTAGGCCAACCATACTCCCAATTATTCTCAAATAAATTACATGTTTTGGAAATGGATATACCTATAATGTTTTTTTCAGTTGATAAGTTAATTTCATACATTTTTCTCTCAAAATTCATTATGTATACTGAACATGTAGCCCCCAAATGTATTTTGACTAAAAAATACATCAATACAAGATTGATTTCATAGATTATTCTACTATTGGAATTTTATATCAAAATTAAATATATGAAGGATTTATTGAATGTTATGGATTACCATATATCAAGACTTAATTTGATAACTATCAAAAGGAGTTAGCGATTCTTGATGATTTTCTATATGAGACACCCCTTTATGTGTAATTACAATCTTAACCATGATTTTCTGATATTTAAAATTATTTTTCCGCTAGAACACTTTATCCCTATTTCTTCTAACAACAAAAGAATAAGTTATTTATTAGTGAATCAATATATTATAGGGATAAACCACTTATTCTAAAGAAATGTGGTGGTGTACTTATGTGATGATGTATACTAGAATATGGAATAAACACCATGTTGTAATATTCCCAAAAATCACCTACTGGAGGACATCATGGGCCTAATTGTGTTTTTTTAATGATACTCCAAATTGGATTATTTTATACCACACTCCATCATTATGTGAGAATGTTTTTTCAAATTTGTGATCATTTTCAAAGAGTAGGGTTAATTTGGAGAAGGAATAAAATTCTACAAAACCCCATTCTTTAAGTAGAAGTGTTTGATTTTTTGGAATATACATTGATACCTCGTTACCAAAATATATTGTAAATAAATATATTTTAATGTGTGTTGACTATGTGTAGAAATGGGTGGAGGTCGAAGCTGAAATGATTAATATGAATAAACTTTTAATGGTTTTTTTCGATTTTTTTTTCAGTTTAAAATTCCTTGGTTTCTCATTAGAGATCATAGACCACACTTTAATAAATATTAAATGAATGTGATTATCTATCTGTATGTGATACATAAAAACACTATCACCCCTTATCACCCACAAACTAGTGGGAAAGTGGAGCTTCCAATCTAGGAAATTAAGTACATTTTGGAAAAAATCTATCAATTCAAGTAAAACAGATTAGAGCTCCAAGATAAATGATGCACTGTCGGTCTACCATAAATATTTCAAAACAACCATTAACAGGAATCTCTTCAAGATTGTTTGTGGAAAAGCTTTCAAATTTCTAATAGAATTGGAAGACAAATTATTCTGGTTCATCAATAAAATTAACATGGGAAAAAGAGTACCTGATATAGATGATTATTGAAAATAAATGATCTAGAATATTTGAGAATAGATTACTTTGAAAATACACAGATCTATAAAAATAAAACTAGGAAATGCAATTATAGAAGGATTTAAAATAGGAAATTCACACTAATAAAAAATAATCTTGTTTAATTTATACCAAAAATTATTTTTGGGGAAATTGCAGTCCTGATGGTTGGAACCATTTGAAGTGGTCAATTTTTTAACTTTTAGAGTAGTGTAAATTAAAATAATATTGTACCCAATATTTAATTTTGATATAAAATGGTTCAAATAGAATATGGAACATTTCCAATAGGGGTGTTTCCTATCCATAAAATTCACTTAATGCCTTTTAAATATATGTATAACTTGGGAAATTAAATAAAGCACTAACTGGGAGGAAACCCAGGATTGTTTGTATTGTTTATTTTAGTTTTTTTTGGTCTAGGACTACAAGTAGGTGGAAGAATAATAGGTACTAAAATATGAAGGGGAAATAGTATATATAGACTGACTCATTGAGTGAAATTCAAATTAACATCATGAGTTTTGGTAGTGTTTTAAAATTCAAAAGCAATACTTCACATCATGAATTAAAAAATTGCATCGAGAATGTTTCAATGTATTTATAATTCAATACACAAACCCTTATAATTTCATTAGTTCATATTCTATGGTGATCTCTATCTATTCATATTTTCACCTTCTATATTTTTTCCAGTTTTCCACCCTCTTCAAATCTGTCTTCTTTTCTAATCATCTCCACTAATCCAATAACCATATCTATTCTACTTACTCTCTATTAAATGTACCATGAATGGTGTTTAGAGGACATCTCTCAATTGTACATCTCTCCCTTTAGTTTGAAGACCCCTAGAAATAGTTCTACCCTATGCACCTTCAAGTTAATCCCTTATGGAGTGACAAAATGCTTGTTCGGGTGGTTCTGTAAAATATCAATGTTGTAGAAATATCCATGGAGGCCCTAAAAAGGATTCACCTATCTTAAATCATAAAGGTTAAGGAAGAGTCCTTTTTAAATATTTTCCTCAAGTTTCGCATCGCCTTGGAGAAGAATTTCATCCTTTTTTCCATCAAATTTGGTAGTAAGCAGTGGGAATTAGAACTTTGATACTTTAGAATTAGATTGGGAGTCTGCACTACTGATTTTTAGGTATCAACATCCTATAATGATCTGTATCTAGATCCAAAAAAAATCACAAATCAAAGAACTGGGAAACAATATCCCATGATAAGACCATATTTAATTATCATCATACAGAAAAGAGCATCATGATATATGGTGCATCCTTATAGATTATCCATCATGAGCTTTCCCACTCCTGGCTAGCATGAGGATATTATCATGAGGTAGTTAGTTATATAGATGTATTACTTATTTCCAATACCTTGGGTTCTCCTGCATTAAAAAAAGTCTTTATAGTTTCACTATACTATGAGGGTTAGTTATGGAATATCTGTGGTATACTAATTCGTGGAAGCCTACTTAAACATTTGGAGAGGAACATAAGGGTATTTGAATCCTCCAATCCCCTCTCATCATTGATCTTGATGCAATCCATTTATTTAGTCCTGCTATATAATTGAGGACTACTTTAGATGGTTGGAAATAATTATGGTTGGGAATATGATTACACTAAATACTTAAATGAGGATATAATACCTAATTTCTCATTTTCCTAATAGTTTCTTCCAACTTTTACTAGGCCCTCACTTTCACCCTCTTCCCAATTAGTTCCACTTTATTATACACCTAGATAGTGGTTACATTAATATGGGGGATCTCTTCATTTTCTATTGTGGAATTAGTGAGTGATATGAAAATGAATTTACATTCCATTCATAGACCCTTTAGAGCTTTCACTTTCCTCACCACTAATAATTCAAACTCTATCTTCCTCCCCTACTTCTCCTCACCCTCACCCCACTTCTACCAAGTTTTCATTTGGTTTCATGCTCACTTCTTCCACACTTAAACTTATTACCCACCCTTTCAAGCTTCTTCCTGATCTCACTAACCCCACTTCCTCATAAGATTTCATTGTCAAGTTTGATCATTTAGTAAAGGGTTCATTCATCATGACTCCATCAAAGGTCCCTTTCATTTACTCACCATCCAAACATTTGTCATCTATCCAAATAAATTCTTCTCATACCAATTTTTCTACTTATCCTCTTAAGATAACTATTTATACCTCATATCTAGCTACCACCCATTCAACCTATTCAGCAACACCAAGTTAAATTTTAGAAATAAATAAAGTTGGGAGGTTACATCATCCTATCCTAGGAGAAGATCCTCCTATTTCATATTTTTTTAAAATCTTCTACACACCACCCCACTATTGTAATATCTTTAGATATTTTATCTTTTTCATTTTTTCACCCCTATTTGTTTATATTCTTAATTCAAATGAAAATAACTTTAATTTTATTCTAAATTCACAGGAATTTATATTTACACGTTCTTTATTAAGTAAAATAGTTATAATACCTTAATCAAAAAAATCAATGGTTATAAATACTTTTCCTCTAACATGCTAATTAGGAATCTAACATAGATTTATTCCCCGAGTTATGTCATGGGATGTTACCCATAGAGTTATCTTTATGTTTTTGTTTCCCTATTATTAATTTTCCATGGAACATGTCATTAGTCCACAATACTAAAATAATTATCTGGAGTTGGAGGATAGTTCATTTAGTTCAGGGGGTAGTGAATGAACCTTTGTTCTAATGGAACTCACTGAGTTCCCTTTATAAATATTTCTAGTTGAAGAATTTAAACATTCAACTTCATGGGAGATATCCCCTTTTTTCATTTTTCAATATTTTTGGTATATGTTGTTTATCTTTTTATATTTTTATCTTTTTAATTTTCTATCATTTTCAGGTGTTACCATGGAACTTTTAAATAAAATTCATCAAACAAAATACTTTGATTATATTTCATTTCTCACCTGCATTAAATTTTGTTCTTATTTCTTATAAAAATTTGATCTCACCATTGTGAAAGTGTAGGTAATTTTACTTTATCTTCCTTTTAGTCACCCAACATCAGATACGATCCATTCATTCCGTAGTGATTTCACTCATTGAGGGAGATCATATTTACTTTTACACTTTTAATTTTTTATTCTTTTTTATTAATTCTTTGTTTTTTCTCCCATCTGGATTTCAAAACAGTACAGACACTATTTATTTTAAGTATGGGGGTACATTTCTTGAGCATTATTTGGTATGAATCAGGATTATTTCTTATTATCAATGATCTTGAAGATATTTTTATTTATTAGATGCTTTAAAATAAAATTTTCATTGAAAACATGTAAATAAATGAGAAATGTTTCGATAAAAATTGTTAATAATCCAATTTATTTTCATTCTTATAATATTAGCAAGATTTTTTAGTTGAGTACTTTATTTGTGAGTTCAAATTTATAACATTATTCATTTATTGGAATATTACTTGGTGTTCATGACATAATTTATTACTTTTTTACTTATGTTCTCATTCTCGAGAGGATTATAGACCTCCTATTTAACATTTTTTGAGTATATTTATTTAGTGAAACATGGGGAATGGAAACCTATCATAAAATGCATTGAAATTTTTTCAAAAGTATGAATAAAAACATTCACTTTTAAAATGAATGAAGCATATTATTTATGGTCCCTTTTATACAAATACCCACCATTATGTGTATCCTTATTATCACATTGAATACATGGATTTCATTATTAGGGAAGATAGATTTTATAATCCTATTTTATCCTTCTTACTAATTCTCTATGTTTTACATGATATTCAATTAACTAAATGTGGGGGTTGTTATGTTGAAATTTGGATGTTGTTTTTTGAGAGAATAATATATGGTATTTTCATGGGTATTAGGGAAGGTTCATGATTACTCATTCATTATATTTCATCTTGTATCCATTTTGGTGTAAAAAAATAAAAAAATGTGATGTTCACGAATTAAGAAAAAATTTACCATTACCAAACTGATGATTTCAAAATCATATGAGGTTAGGTGGTCAGTGTAAGACTTAAAAAGAAAAATAAAAAAAAAATAAAAAACACATAATAGGAGAGTTTCTCCATTCATTATGATTACATAGTTCATAATCCTTTACATTCCACTTTGGGGAGCATGGGAGATGCGATTCTATTTTGGTTATTATTATTTTAGGGATATTTTATTTTGATTATAATGCATTTTTTAATATTATTGGCCTCCTCTTTATGCCTTACATATTTTTAAACATCAACTCCTACCTACCCTTATCCTTATATTCAATTTATCCTTAATGGTAAGCCCTCATGATTAATTTTGATATTTTTCTTCAAGAGGTGGAGAAATTAAATTTGATATAATACTGTGGTTAGGATCATATAATTGAGGTATTAAAATAAATGCACTATATTTATACCATGTGTTATGAGAGAAAATTCATTTTGATTTCAATCGCAACATGTTAATTTTCACCTAAGGAATTTTTGAGAAATAATAATCAAATAAAGTAGTGATTTTAATGAAAGACTTAACTATGAGGCACCACTACTTATCTTTGAAAGAATATACATTGAGGCTTAACACATTTATTCGAAAACTTAGTTTTATTTTAATTCTTTCTAATGATTTCTTCTTGTTGGAAATTTTTGTCCTTTAGATCTTTGTTGATATAATTTTTTCTTAAGGAAAATTAGTTTTTCAAGTTTGAGGTATTTGATGTGTTAAATTTATAAATACATTTTGGGTCAAATTTAAAAATTTCTTGTTCTTTTAATTCTTTTATTCCTTTATTTTTGTTTGATTTTTTAGATAATATGAAATATACTGTTTGGAGAATAATTTTATTGAAATATGAAATTAGAGACAATTAATTTCATGAATCATCCATTCACGATGTGAAAATAAGATGATAAAACCTAATAGGTCCCCAGTCAAGGTTGTAAACCTTATTTGAGCTGTGAGTCCCTAAAATCAAGAAAACTGATGAAGTGGATTTAATTAACCATGTCAACCTCTAGAAAAATCTCACCAGTTATATATCATTTTAAACTAGAAATTTCATGGCCAGTTACTAGTTATGAATCGAGGAAGATTTGATGGATTTAAGATTTAACTTTTCAATTCATGATATAAAATAAGAGTTCATGAAATGTAATTCAATAGAAACTTCCCATAAAAAGCATATCATGCCAACTCACAAAGTGAATTACCATTTTTGTCATGAACCATTTTTATATATAAGTATCCATACACCTTGAACTTTTTAGGAAGATTTACTTTCACCTTTGGTTCACCTTTATATATATTTTTTAACTATGAATTTTATTTTTTAGGCCTTTTAAAAATTATTTTGTTCTCCTGGATGAGTTTTCATTCAATTCTGATTATTTTTTGGTTGTGATTTCTCTCTTTTCAAGTAAGTTCTATTGATTTTAATTATTTTATTTTAATGTTTATATTGTCGTGATCACTAATTATTATCATATTATATCACACAGAAAAAAAATTCTTTATATGCATGAATAATCCTCTATAGGTTATGAATAGAGAGTAAGGGATGAAGAATATAAATGAATCATCAATAAAGCAAGGGTAATATATTTATTAATGAATTATATTATACATTAAATATCATTTTACCCTTTTTCATGAACCTAAATTGGGGAATTAAAATAGAATAAATTTAATCAAATTGGAATAAATTGAGTGATAAACAATTACATAAATTTATTTTTCTCTCTAAAAGTTACTCCTAAAGAAGCTATATTGATAATTATCTAGGTTTGGATTAATGAAATGACTTTAATAAACTCCCTTAAATTAATTTATAACCCTAGTTTAATCAATTGTAGTTTATTATAAATATTTTATATTCAATCCTTTAACCCTTTCTTAATGATTATTTGGCCTAAGTAATCAAAATTAAGGTGTCACCAATCACTCTTTTCCTCTCTATGAAATCAACCTCATTATTCCACTTTTCTATGAGCCTTCAAAGTAGGTTAAATGGGAATAATCAAATTTCTAAATTCGGTATCAACTGATGCATTCAATGATGTTATTTTGGAGTACCCACAAATATAGTTAACTACAATTAACCACTGGTTACTATAAACCATTCTAGATAAAAAAAGATATATATATATATATATATATAATATCCGATATTATACATAATAAAAAGGTTATATACATTAATATCCCAAAAAATAGAATACATAAACTAATTAAATCCAACAAAAGGGGTCCTAAGTCCTATCTGGGTCCTACTCTCTCATGTTTTATCCTAGGAGTCTAAATCAAGAATTTTTATAGGGAACCTGCTATTAACCAATCATGTAGTCATGAAATATGATTGGGTTCCAAATGATGTCCCAAGTAGGGTGTGATTACAACTATATAATAAATCATTAGTGGTGCCTAAAATCATACCAAGTCTAAGTATATAGTTTTTTCTGATGTATATAATAAAATAAAATCATAACATAAATAAATAAAATCATAATCCATCCCCAAGTCCCCTGGTCACACCTTGGATTTACTATACCGAAATCAACCTATGATATATGTATATTATCACAATAAGTCAATAGTTGAAATCACTAATTCATAAGAGGTTACCCTAAGCAATCAATGTATCAACATTACCACTGATACCAAAGGGGTTGCCTTATCAATCCTCACCACCAATTCCTCTAGGTTACCCTAGAAAATCAAAGTATTAGGAATTATTACTGAATCCAATGTGGATTCCCCTAAGGCATTCTGCGGTATTAGACAACACTACATATTCCTAGAGGGTTTCACTAGGAAATCAAGTATTTTCCTTTATTTTCAAATCCAATGTGGTTTTATACAAGGAATTTCAAAATATAAAGAATAAATTCCAATTATTATGGGGTTTCCATAGGCAATCAAGTATCTAGAATAATTTTCAAATCCAATGGGGATTTCCCCAAGGAATTCCAATGTATCAAGTGTTATCTCTGAACCTAAGGGGATTATTCCCCCATGGATTTCCAAAGTAAAAGGCATTATCACTGAACCAATGAGGAATCTACCCCAAGGCATTCCAAAGTATCATGCTTCATTTTCGAACCCAATGTGAAACTACCCTAAGGTGTTCCAACATAGCAATAATTATCACCTAACCCAAGTAGAAACTTCCCTAAGCTATTTTTAAGTATCATCCATCATTGAAAAAACTAAGGAAAATCCACCCCTAGGTATTCCAAAGTCTCAAATGGCATAATCATGGCCTAAATGGTTACCTTATCCAAACAATTATTAGTCATCACTACTGAATCCATGGGGATTTTCTCTTAGTACTTCCAAATCAAGAGTAATAATATAAGTATGTAGCTAATTAAACCAATTGTCTTTTAAATTAAAATTTAATTTGGAATCACATAATAAACTTATACCCTAGATCCTAGATATCGTAAGAGGATTCCCAAACCACACACAATATCAATTACTTTAGTAAAAACACTCCTTGAATTACCCTTTTACATTTCCCATTTTTTCCCTAAATAAATAACACCTCAAGTGGTGGATAAAGTCTTTTTCTACTCACTGAAAAACAGTTTATAGTCAATAAAGAGGTATAATTTAATTATTTAAGTCCATAAAACCTTTATTTATTTAATTGGGTTAAGAACCTAGGATGTTGGAACGATCCCACATCACACAAAAAATGAAAAAATATGATATTTAATATATATATATATATTTATTTATTTATTTAAGACCACCAAACTTATGCTTGTATATATCCACCTATCTAAAACAGGTCAAAATTTTGAGTTAAAATGGTCTAAATTAGAAAATTATAATAATGCCACGAAAATAGGGCATAATTGATGAAAACAATGTGTAACCACTTTAAAGTGAATGGAACTAGGAAAATGATGATACATAAGTATGGAATCACCTCCAGTTTTTAATAAAAAAGAACAATAATAAATTCCATATATTAATGAAGGAAAATCCACATTGATTATGAAAAGGGGGAAATAGGGAGGGGAGTGTGTCATATGAACTCTCCAAAAAGAACCCACATTCAATTTTAAAGACCTAGTATTAAATAATTATTCAACTAAAACAAAAAATGATTTCCATGAAAGGTTCACAATGTGAACACTTGGTTCACACCATGAATTAGTTAACATCAGGGATCCTTCCCTTTTCTTGACCTTTTCATAGAATAAAGGTATCTAAATGCCCAGAATATTTGTTATCTATATCCCCTCAACAACAAGAACGTCCAATCATCCCAAAACTACCCTAAGACATCCTTGTTCATTTATAGATTCATAACTAGGTAAAATACCCTAGTTTTAGGAGAAATTTGAAACATTTATACCTGAAAATGGGATGGGACTTTATAGTTACTATTTTAGAATTAACTAATCCAATGGTTAACGTGATGTAATAAACATAGATAATTTATTAGTTTTTTATTTTTTATAAAAATATATATTCCTTCTATTTTATAAATAAAATAGTTTTCATGGTAAGTTTAAATATTTAACACTAAGATTAATAATCAAAAAATAAATATTATACAAATACATTCTCCAAAATAAATTATTTAGTTAAATAATTTTATTATAAGGATGAATATTTAAAATTTTCCTTGATTATATTTCAAGAGTTACACGTTGATATTAAATTTTTATATTAATGGAGCATGTGTTAACAATAATGTAAAAGAAACAAAACATAAAGTCATTTAAGGTCCTTATATAGTAGTATATAGTAGGATTGACTCTTATATTTGGTATTATTTATGTATTATGAATCTATTAATTTATTAAAAAAATAAAATATAAAAATATATATTGTTATTAAATTTAAAAAATCTACTATATAATTCATTTACATATATTGTATTTTTATCTGTAGAATTAAATTATAATTATCCTCTTAGAGTTAAATCTACAGGTTATAAATAATTGATAATTATAATTAAAATAAATAGTATATGAAAATATGTTAGGGATAACATTATTAGGGACAAAAATAAAGATTTATTGTTTAATCCTGAGATATAAAAATTACTTATTTTCTTGATTGAATCACTTGAGAAAGCCACATGGAATACAATACATAATTCCATTTTCATACTTGGGGTTCATGTTTCCCAATAACCTAATGTTAAAAAGTACCACACATGTAAACTTTAATACATTGATACGATTCTTAGACTTTTTTTTAAGTTTATCTAATTCAGGATTTGTTGGGTATGGTAATGATCATGTAATGGATTTTTATTAACAAAGACAATATTTATCCTCATGTATAATGATTATGACAAGTGGGACCTTGATTAAATAAGGCTGTGGAATTTTATGGCCTTCGCTAGTTAATTTACATATCATGTGGTCTTCTATTTATTTAATGTAATTTGATGTATCCATCGAACATAGTCAGCCATTACATAGAAATTTATGATTTTATAAGTCACCCTATAAGAGATTGAAAATTATAAGGTCTCATGGATATACTTTATATCATAGAAATTAATATTTTATTATTATACATAATGTACAGTGATACATTTAGTGTATATTATTATAGAGATATATGAGTTTTAAAGAGATCACTCTAGATCACTATTTATCTAGATTATTAATGAAAATTTTCTATAAGACATTATTTATTTATTTTTATGAATTATTAATTCATAATCCTTTTGAATGTATTAAAGTACAATGAAGTTTCACATAAAATATGTGTATTAAAATTTAATTTTAGTACAAAATTATTGTCAAAAGTAAATAAGAGTTTATATTATTTATTATTTAGAATCATTCTGAGCTTTAACCAAAATAATTTTTTCTTATAGTTTCATAATATATATATACGAATATTCTTTGAGTTATTGAATATTTTTATTTTTTTTGAATCATGGATGAGAATCTTTTGGGGATTTTGATATAATGCTTATATTTTTTTAGTTTATTAGAATGTTTTTGACATGTGTTGAGTGTCCAAGAGTAGAACTGAAGTGGTTCTGTAAACATATTTTGGATTCTAGAAATATGAAATATAGATTTTTATTTCTATTAAATAAATTACAGTAGAGTTAAAAAGACTTTCAATTTGGACATATAACTTTGAGGGATGTGGTATGGATTACTATCAATGCATATGATTTTGAGGTGATTCGGAATTTAAATTTCTTTCTATGCTTAAGACTTTGAGTTTCTGGGGAATATAAATTTCTCTCTATTCATATGACTAAAATTTTTATAGATTATGAATTTTTTATATTGGGTAATACTTTAGTCACCGCATCTAAATTTTATTTATCTCATAAGACTTTATATGTCTTAGTGTATGAAATTTTGAAGATCGGGTATGAATTTAGGTATTAGAAAAAAAAATTGTTTCTAGAGATTAAAAAATCCAAGATTCCAGTATTTATAATTCTAATGGAATTAAAACCTGATGGTTTTAGATCCAATATTCATTAGTTAAACATAAAATTTGAAATGTGATTTAATCTGATTTATGTAAAAAAATAAAATTGGGTGTTCTATTCTAATTATTTTAAGGACTAAATTTCTTTTTATAGAGGATTATAGTAATGGATAAATTGAAGAAGTTGCAGAAGAATATCTATAATATCCTTTTATAATGTTTGTGTTATTTTTTTGTGTTATTATGAGGCTTAAATAATTTATTGATACCAGATTTAAATTGATTTTAATAGGAAATTAAAGCAATTTATCAAGATTTATTAAGATGAAATTATGTTCTCTATATTGTGATCATGTTGAAGATGATGTGAGATGAATTCTATATAGTATAATGTGGCGAGAAACTTTTAGATGGGTATTTGTGGAATTTAAAAATAAATTCATTTTTGAATTATTTTTGAATTATTATTGATGTTTGATATTTTCTCAAATGAGGTTTATTTTACTATCGAAAATGATAATAAATAAAGACGAATATATTTTGTTAAATTTAAATGGATATATGTAATTAATTGAAATAAAGAATATTTGGTGATTGTGGTGTATTTTTTTAGCCTAATTAAATGATAAAATGAATATGATCATAGTTTGTGATTTTTTTGAATGAAATATCAAGAGTATTGATCTTAAAATGATAAGGTAATAAATTAATTCATATATTTTGATTTTTTTCTTAGATATGTGAAGCATTCAAGTATGAAAAAAGTATATATAGGGATGATTTAATGAGTATCAAGTTATTCAGTGAAAAATAGTGCTTGGTTTTGCATTTGGAGTACATTAGAAAAAACATTAGAAGTTGATTATTTAGTTAATCAATTTTAATAATAAGATTTGAGTTCTAGATCAACCATTGAATCTATATGGAGTGATCAATATATTTTTGAGTATATTTAAGGCTTTCAAAGGAATATTTGCATCATCTATTAATAAATAAACCAAATATATATAGAGATATTTCACATTATAGTAATCACTTCATTTTATCTACATCATAAAAATTTATTGTCAAGTGTGAATCTAGATAGAAATATTAAAATTTTATACAAATGAATGTTCCATTGAAATAATCTTGTTTTTATAGTGAATAATCCATGTCTAGTTCGACTAACCAACCAAAATAAGGACCAAAACTTCTAAGAATGAGTAAAACATGGAAAAAAATTATATATTCCTTGTTATTTTATTCTTTTCATGAGTGAGTGAGGATATGATTTTATATTTTAGTGGATCATATCATAACAGGTCACAAAATATAATTTAAAGGGAAATAAAAAAAGTAAACAATAATCTCTATTAATTATTCCCCCATTCTCAATGGATATATACTTTCATAGGCATGTCACCTTATATAATATCTTGGTTCCTCTACTATATCCAATCATGTGGTAAGAATGTATAATCCGAATTATGTTAATTTTAGGGGTGTCCCTACATTTTCTGGAAAGGACTATCACCATTGTAAGAATGTGATTTTTTCTTATCCTTTGTCTCCTAAGCTAGAATTGAGAGATACAACAGTTTTGGGGTTTCTAACCAATGAATGGAATGATCCAATATCATTTTTTATAAAATAATTATGAATTTTGATCATAAATATTATATTTAAATTCTTATTTACTAGTCATAAAAGGTTTACACACAATTCATGATACCTTAAACTTAAATAAAATATTGGATAAATTATAAATCATCACTGAAAGTAATGTGAAAAATAAGAGTTTAAATAATACATTTAATGAAGATAATTTTGATGATATAAAAACTTATGAGGAAGAAAACATTAATGACTAATTTATCAAGGTCAATAAGATTCTCAACAGTATCCAAGGGTTTGGTGAAAAGATAGAATACTCGATTATATTCATAAAGATTCTGATTAATTTTCCTGATATTTGTGATCATAAAGTTTCAGTTCTTGAAGATAGAGAATATTATCCCTTGATAGATTATATAATATTCTCATTACATATGAAATGAGAAAGATCCCAATGTTATTGAAAAATATCATAGATGAAATGGATTTTGAGGCCACTAGGAAGATGAAAATAAAATACACTATTTATGTGAATCCAAGTAAATCAGAGTATGAATAAAAAAATGAAGACTATAAAATAATAATGCCTATTATATCAAAAATTTAAAAAAGGTAAAGAGAAAAATTAACAAAATATTTCCAAAAAGAAGTAAAAAAATAAATGGAATGGGAAATTTTTCCATAAATTAGAGAATTAATAAAGGTAAAAATTATGAATCATAAGATCACAATGATAAACCACAAATAAAGAAATGATGTAGAAGTAAAAAAATTAAGTAACAAAAGATAGAGGAAGAAAGACCAAGTTCTATATAAAGAGGTGAATAAATCTATTGAGCAAAGAGGAGGAAGATAACCTCTCATATATTGGTGAATTAGAAGGTAAATATGGTGAAACATTTACTAATTTCACATATCATGTTGAAAAATACTTTAATAACTCAAATATTGAAGAAGAAAAATCAAAACCAATTGAGCTATAACACATGTTGAATAGTGAATTAAAATATTTTATTGAGAATAACAACATTTTTAATAAATAATAAAGAAAAATAATTAATTAAAATAATAATATGACTATAGAGAAGAGTGAATTTATCAAAAAACAATTATAACACATTCATGAAATCAATAAGTTCAAATTAAATCTTTTGAATATCAAGAAATAATCAAGGATATTTATTCCATATTTTCTCTAAGAAAACAAGTGTTATCTATGACACAATCTAAGTGTCTTGAAGGTGAGAATGAGTTAAAATTTTAGAAAATTATTCTAAAAATTAAAATGAAGTAAACGATAAATCCTATAATATATCTCAGGGAACTTTTATATAAAATCAAGTTAAATATATACATTAAAAATCTTCTTATAAATTTTTTCAACTAATAATGTATGTTCAAACTCAAAATTTAGAATTTTATGGGCCATGAAAAATGGCGGTAAACATTTACCCATATCATTAGAGGAAATAAGGAAATCAAGAAGCATATATATTCCTAAATAGAATCAATTTTTATCCTAATCAGTACAATAACATCTTAAATCATGGAATTAGTTTCTTCGGTATACTTTTCCTAATTCAAGTAGATTCATATTTTAGGGATATTACTATTTTTGTGGAGTGATTTGTCACAATGCCTACCTTTAAAGTTTAATATTTCATTTCTTAGAAATAGGTATAAATCTAGGGATATTATTCAAATGTAATGAATAAAAACTTTTAAACTAGGAAAGTTGTGATAAGAAAATTCTATAATATACATACTCAAAACCAATTTTAGTGACATTATTAAATTTTTTTTAGGTGTTATAATCTTGGAAATTCTACAAAAAATCACATTAAAAACATACCTTCATAGATTATCTATGATAAAAAAGTATTGGGAATTCGTGAGGTTAAGGATAAAAATTCATGTTTTAATAAAGTTACATTAAAATCAAATAGATGAAACTATTAATTGATTCATGACAGTGGTATTTCATCCAACATGACTAATAACACTAAGATTATAAATAATATTGAGAAAATGAATGTGTATTAGTCACATTTGACAATAATTTTTATAGAAAAATCAAGGTAGTTGGCTCAGCTAAAATAAAATCTAAAAAATTGAAATGAAATCATATTTTTATATAGAAGGGATAAATCATATTCAATTATTTTTTAGTAAACTCTATGGTGATTTTAATGAATTGGTATTCAATAAATACTCTTTCATTATTGAAATCATAAAGGATATAACGATCATTTTATAAGGAAAGTAAATAAATGGAAATCTATTTGGAATCATATATCTTACCAACTAATGTTGCATGGAAAAAAAATTAAATACATGTTATAGAATAGAACACTTTGTCATCATGGAAAAATAATTCTAATAAAGTATAAAAATTATTATGTTTTGAGAGATCTTCCCAATATAAAAAAAATTGATGATGTTTATGGAACTTATCAGAAAGAAAAAATTACTTGGTGGTCATGTAAAATGGTTAGTATTATTTTAAATAGGCTAGTGAATCTCATCCACATTGATTTATGTGGTCCTGTGAAATAAAATTACAAAAAAGGTAATTTTTAATTTAATTATATTAATTTATTATTAAAATAAAATTAATAATTTTATTTTTACCATGTACAAGTCAGAATCTTTTGAGATGTTTAAAAATTTTAGTAGACAAGTTAAAAAATTGGAACTCTATATCCAAAAAAATATTTGATAATGGAAAAAATATGAATGTAATTAATTTGAAATTTTTCATTCTAAATATGGAATAATGATTCAATTTAGCACACTATATACAACCCATTATAATGGTGTTTTTGAAAGGAAAAAATAGAAGTATAATTGAGATGGATAGGCTGATTCAAGCTAAAAAAGATCTAAATATATTTTTAGAGAGAAAATAAATGTACTATTGTAAATATAAAGAATAGATGTATATTTAGATATAAAGAACACCTCAAAAAATATGAAATAAGGTACAAGAAGAATCCAACTATCAAATAATTTAAATTTTTAGTAGTCCATTCTTTAAAAGATAAAAAATAGAAATCAAGGAATGTTTTTTTGGAAAATGTAGATAAAGTGATATTTATGGGCCACTTGTCAAATGGATATGAGTAAAGATGTTGGAAATTTTGATTTTATATACTGTTTGATTAGGTTTATGTTATAATTCTAGAAAATTAGTTAATATTAAATAAAATGAATACAATAAATGAGAATATATAAGTTGGATGTATGAAATTGTTTTGAAAAATAGAATGAAGAATAGGATATAAATGAGTTAACCAAATTATTGCATACATAATTATTAAATATTATTAGATGAATATTAATTACTTATCACTATGATCTGTGACATAACTTTAATGTTTTAGTTTTATTAGAAACATGGATACATGAACAAATAGTACATAAAATATCTATGTAATCTCATACTAAGTTATTCTCAAATATCATCATTTTTAGACATATCATAATTAAAAAAATCTTCATATCCTTGTGAAAATGAAACATAATAAAGTGTGAGACTAGATAATTTTGAGGTACAAAAGGTATATTTAAATCAATAATAATTTTTAAGCATAACATGCGAATAAGGGTATGATAGTATGATCTTAACATTTGAAAAACAAACCAATCAATTCATAAATCATAATCATGAGTGAATACATAAATATTGGAAGTCATTAAAACCTTAATCATAAAGGAATCAATGAAAATTATCCATTAGAGAATAATATTGGAATAATATAATGTCATAAAAGAGTGGCATAAATTTTAGAATAATTTTAATCATATAAATATTATTTCAAGTCTACCCACCAGGACATTCATCACTTGTTATGCTTATGATAACCACCCATATACCAACATTAGGGTTGGGAAAACCTTTCTGGCACCCCAATTGGGATTTCATAACCTCCTTTGTACCCTTTGATATCATAAAACATTAATATTTACCCAATTCATTGGAGGGATATAATAGTACCACCCATGATATAATCATAATCCATTTATATGTATATTTCAAGATTATGAAAATGTTTATCATTTCATCATAGATTACCCAATGGAAGCAAAATTAGGGTTAATCAAAATTTCTCATCATATTAATCATAAAATATACATGAAAATAATAAGTGATATTCTAGGATCATATCCCTCGTGAATAATAAGTAACATCCAAATACATTATCATAGATGATAAAAACCTTTAAAAGATCACTAGAATATTTCTTAAGAAAAATAACCTTTTTATTTTAAAATAAATTATAAAAAATATAAAAGTTTACATAATATTAAGAAAACAATTTTATTTGAAAAGAATCATGGGAGCTTATAAGGGTTTCTTTAAAGAAAATTTTATTCATGACGGTGGTAAAATATAGTTTTTTTGTATATGTTATCATAAATATTTCATTCATAACTTTATTAAATAATTCATCTTTTGAAAAATGAGAAGAAGATTCATTTTAAAACATTTTATAGAAAGTAAAACATGGGTATAAATAACTTCAACAAATAATATGAGAATAATAAAAAAAGTATTTAGATAATTTTTAAAGATAATATGCACATGGAATAAAAAATATTCTTGATTGAATAGAATTATAATATCGGTTTTCCTTAAAAATATTCTTTCGGAGATTTGAGTACATAGGGAGAGGAAAATAAATTGGAAACATGTAATCTATATAAATGAAAAAATAATAATAAAATTAATGATATTTGTGACATATTATATAATTTCATCATTGTATTTAAGTACAAACAATCTTTGTAAAAATGAGATTGTATCATAAAATCATTAACTCTAGTTTGAATTTCTTCATACGTTCTCTAACCCACTTTATAATAAATTTAAATTTTTTACCACTATAATAGAAACATATACATTATTATAATACAATATATGTTTTACTTATAAAATCTTATCACCCTTTAATTAAAAAATATTTATTAAAATTATTGTTCTAGGAGATAGTTGTTTCTTTTTTCTTGTACTGTTATGGTCCTTGCATCTTGATCATGGTTCCATAATCTTTAAAATATTAACCATGATATAGGAATAATATATATATATATATATATATATTTAAATTCATTATATACATATTTATAACCATCCATTAAAGGTAGAGATAGAAAAAATAATGACAACAATCAAGGAGGCAGTAGTTCGTATATATGCATGAACATTAATTTCAATTTCAAAAAAAATATGGAAATAATATAAATAATATTTTATCATTCCAAAATAATAATTATATAATAAATACCCACTATATTTATTTGTTAATTTTTTATATCAATCAATTTGAATTGGTGATAGATAATTAATTATATCACTGCGTAGAGGCAATTGTCCAAATGTATGCACGAGCGATACTTTTATTTCAATTGAATGGAAAATAGGTGTAAAATGGTTTTTTATTAATGATAATAACATCATAGTATATTTATGATACTAGATTAATCATGTTATTATGGATATAGTATGTTTAGATAAGGTGGAAGAAAAAATAAAAATAAAAGAAAATGGTTAATATTTATACCCATTATTTAAGAGACATCCTTTGGATTTCACATTAATCCACAGTATATTGGTGTTTGTAGAAGACTAGGTATAGAAACCCTACTTTTCCTTACATATCTTATTACATCATTTTAAATAAAAAAACATAAATTCATTACACAATGATGATCCAAAGTTTTAGTGTCTTGGGAAAATTCAGACCATACATAAAATTTAAAAAATAAAACATAAACATTTATTTAATACCTTCTTCTCTAGATTCTTATTTTCCCTCGAATTATCTTTAGTACATGTAATCACATGAGGATATACATAAAAAAGGGTTGAGCTAAAATACAAGTAAGAGGGTAGTTAAGAAAATGAAATAATATAACATGGGTGAGCATAATCTTTATTATCATTACATAGTAATTGGATCATAATCATGAGAGGAAACATCAAATAAAGGCATGAAATGTAGAAAAGCATAAAAATAAAACATCATGTCTTGGTGGTTACCACACATAGTTTTGAACAAAGACAGTATCATGTTTGTGCATATTTCTCTTTTTTGATGAGATACATCACATTAACCAATATATTGGAGTGCTATATAATTATGGGTGCACCCGTCATATCATAATATTTACATTGCTCTATATAATTCTGGGCACACCCATCACTTCATAACATTTACATTATCATGCATGCCACAGAGAAAATATATTAGTCTTGGATATAAATTAACCCATGAAAAGTAATGGGTTTAATTTCATTAATAATACATTCATAATGTGTATTCCAAAATTAAATAGGGAAAAATATAGTTGATATAATAATCATAAACCTTGAGTGAATAAGAAACAATCTCGAGACGTAAAAAGTGTGATTTTTGAAATAATAGTTCTTTTGGAAAACATATTTTTTCAAATAATCAATTAGAAAACATGTATATACCATAAAAGGTAATATAATGATGAAAAAATTATATTTAAGGAATATACATACTGAAAATGGGGTGAAATAGGGAAACCCCAAAGAAAGAGAGTAGGGTTCAAGAATTCCCATTACCATGTGTCTGAATGCTTTCTTCACTTCAATGTCTAGTATAACCACATTATATTCATTAATTAATAATTAAATAAAAAAATTTACATGAATATAATTCATTATGGTTTTATTATGTTGTTTTATGGGACTTTTCATGAGTTATAGAGTTTAATTGCATCATTAGGAGGTGTTTGTTTTCTTAGTTTTCATGATTGGATCACTTGTATACATGAATGGAAGTTCATGTAAAATGCGGATAAATATCCAGAATTGTTATTATATGTTATTAATAATATTTTATATTTTTTAATTGTCTTATAAATATTTTGGTTATATTGAATTAGTATGAATCATTAGATAAAAATTAATGATGATCATTTTAGGTTAATTTTTCGGTTTTTCGATCAAAACAAACTCGTTTTATTTATCATTTAGAATTATGTATATAAGTTTGTTCCAGAACATAAAATGGGTAATAACATGCGCATAATAATATGATTTCAAAAATTAAATGGTTTTATTAATATATTTGAATTTGTTAACGGAAAATGAAAATTTATCGCCCACGATGTCGGTAAATTGACACATCACGGGTGACGATTTCATTTTTAGAATAAAATATGGAGAGAGGGAGGATTGTAATTATAGATATTCCATTAAAATGATATAAATATATTATATTTATGGTACTGGAGTTATCATTCAATTTTTATTAAGGGAGGTGTGTATATAATAATAAATTAAATTAAATTGAAAAGGAATTTAAAAGAAAAAGGAAGAGTATTTTACCTCTTGGATTTATCATCCTTGAGAACCACCTTAGAGAAAAGGTTGTGGTCTTTTGATGATACTAGGATCTCCTATCAATGGGGGATGGTCTAGGGAGGAGTATTTGGTATATTTTGGTAAATGTTCAAAGCATGATAGGTGAGAGGAAATGAGGGTGTGAGGGGTGGTATTTATAGTGGAGGATAGGGTGTTTTCTCAATATTATATTCATTAGTTTATTATTTTGGATCAAAACTATGAATAGTTTGATAATTATATCAAAATATTTTAAAATAATTAATTATTTTTCTATATTAAGGTGATTATATCATCCTTACATCAATAATGACTAAAAAATTCTTGTATTTAGCATTTATCGAAAATAATCGTATTTTACTATTCATCAAAAATTTAAGTATTTCAGAAAAGTACCAAAAATTAACCCTAAATATTTTTTCATGTGTAGAGTTCAAAAATGAACTCCATTTTATGAAAATAATTTTTTAAATATGATAAGTTTAATTTTTAATTAAAATCATCATTTACTTGGACAATAGAGATTTTAAAATTATAACTGATTTATAACACCTTGAAAATTTATTTAAGATCTAATAAAATTATATAAAAATATTAATACATAAAATTATTAATTTATGAATATATTTTATGAAAATAAATTTTCTTTTATATTGTTAAATTAAACATAAAATTTTAATTTAATATTTATGACTTATAAAAATACCAACACTTAATTAAGAATTTTTAAAATATTTACTTACTTATACTATGATATAATTATATCATATTTTCACTTATAAGATCCTTAAATTTTAATTATAATTTCTTGGGTTATTCTACATTTAATTTGTCCAGAATACTTTTCATAAGGTTTATATTACTATTCCTAAGGTCATGTTACTATTTCCTCGGTATTGGTTCCATAAATTATAAAAATACTTCATATTTAATTAATTATTCATTTATAAAGATTTTATTATGGTTCATAAGTGATTATATGTTATTATGACATTAATATAAGAAGGTAAAAATCCAATTGATAAAATTTCTAGTCATTACATTCTTCCCCCATTTTAAAATTTCACCTTATAAATTTATTTTTTCATTAATAGGTAAGGGTGCTTCTCCTTCATCACCTCCTATGGCTCCCATGTTGCTTCTTCATACTTATGGTTCCCCCACAACACTTTGAGTAGGTGGGTTGTCTTGTTTCATAGAACCTTATCTCTCCATTCTTGAATCTTTAATAGCAGCTCCTCATAAGAGAGATCATCTTCCATTTTTACCACCTCTAAGTTCAGTACATGTGAGAGATCTATTACTTACTTCTTTATGAGTGATACGTGGAACACATCATGAACTTGAGCCATATTCAGTTTAAGTTCAAGATGATAGTCCATGACTCCCATGCGATCAAGGATCTCAAAGGGGTCAATGTACCTTGGGATTAGCTCTCCATTATTTCCAAACTGCATGACTCACTTACACGGTGATATTCAAAGGAACACTTTATCTCCAACATAAAAATCCTAGTCCCTTTGATGGTTATCATCATAGCTCTTTTTATGACTCTGAGAAACTTTGATAAGTTACTGTATGTATTGAACCTTATCTATCATTTCGTTCACAAGATTAGGTCCAAGAATCTTTCTTTCGCCAACTTTATCCCAATAGGTTGGAGTTCTACATCACTTTCCATATAGAGATTTATATAGAGCTTTCTAAATACTCAAGTGGAAGCTATTGTTGTAGAAAAACTCAACCAATGGGAGTTTCTAATCCCATCCAAATTTTAATTCTAAAGGGGAGGCTCATAGAATATGTTCTAGCAACTGAATAATCCTTTTATCTTGTCCATTAGTTTGGGGGTGATAAGTCATGTTGAAATTTAATTTAGTACTCAAAGCATATTGAATATTCCTCCAAACATTAGATGGGAACCTGGGGTCATGATCAAAGACAATTGAGAGTGGAACTCCATGAAATCTCACCATTTTCGTCACATATATCTTAGAAATGTTTTCAAGAGAGAGATCTTCTCAAATAAAGATAAAATGTGAATCCTTGGTGAGTCTGTCCACCACAACCCATATTGTATTATTTCCTTTCGATGTCTTCGGGAGAACTATGACAAAGTCCATAGTGACATTCTCCCATTTCAACATGGGTATAGGAACTGGTTTCATCATATCTTTGGACTTTTTTCACCCATCATTAACTTGTTGACATATCAAGAACCTTGAGATATACTCCGCAATCTCATTCTTCATGTTGTCCCTCCAGAAGTGTTCTTGGGTATCACGGTACATCTTGGTACTCCTTTGATGGATAAAGAAAGTTGAGATATGTGCATTTTCTAATACCTCCTTCTTTATCTCAGGTGATGAAGGCACACAAAGCCTCATTCCAAACAAAATCACACCATCATCATCGATATGGAACTGTTGTAGTTTCCCTTCCTTTACTTTATTCACATTCTTTTGTAACTCTTGTTCATCCCTTCGTGCCTCCTTAATATTCTCTTGGATAGATGGTTGAGAAATCATTTGGGAAAGGTAGGATTTATTCCCCGCTATTATGATTTCTAAATCCATATTTTTCATATCCAGGATGATATAGTCTTTATCAATATGTAACATGGATAGAGTATAAGGTTCTTTTTTCTAAGAGCATCATCTACCTTGGTCACCTTTCTAGGATGACAGTGAATAGAGAAATTGTACTCTTTGATTATCTCTAAACATATCCTTTGACATATGTTGAGCTCATTTTGTGTGAATATATAATCTAGGATCTTATGATCAGTATATATGTCACAATTCTCACCATAGTGGTAGTGCTTCAATATTTTCAAGGAAAAAACCTATCTTCTACCTTCGAATAATGTGTCAGGTAGTTCTACTCATGGATATTAAACTGCCATGAGGTGTAGGCTATCACATCATCATTTTGAATGAGTACACAACCAAATACTTTCTTGTAATAATCGATGTATATCAAAAAATATCCACTTTTCTGTAATGTGAGTATAGGTGCAGGGATCATCCTCTTCTTTATCTCCTTGAAGCTTTCTTCACATTCTTCCATCCATAAATACATTACCCCTTTTCTTGATAACTTAGTTAGAAGGCTTCAAAATTGTGATAAATTTATCAGAAAATGTACATAGTACCCTAATATGAAAAGAAAATTATGGATTTATATGACACTAGAGGGTATAGTCCATTCCTCAATTTTCTTTTTTTAAGGATCCACAAAAATTCCCTCACTTGTGATCACATATCCCAAGAATGCGACTTGTTTCATCCAAAAGTCACACTTTATGAAATTGGAGTACTTCTTATCTTTTATAAAGGTTTTCAAAACAAGCATTAGATGTTATTCATGTTCCTCCTTTCTCTTGGAGTAGATTATTATTTCATTAATAAACACTACCAAAAATTTGTCAACGTAATGTATAAAGACTTTATTCATCAAATCTATAAAGATTTCAGGGGCATTAGTAAGTCTGAAGGGAATCACCAAAAACATGTAATGACCATATCTTGTATGGAAGGAAGTATTCTGAATATCATCCTTCTTTTCCTTTAGCTGATGATATCCATATTGAAGATCCATCTTTGAGAAGTAATGAGCTCCTCATAACTGATCAAAGAAGTCATCAATCCTTGGAATATGATACTTGTTCTTTATCGTGATCTTGTTGAGTTCCCGATAATTGATACACCGCCACATTTATCCATCCTTCTTGAAAAAGATCACTGGAGGACCCTAAGGTGATTCACTAGGAAATATGAACCTTTTTTTCAAATTCTCTTGCAGTTTCATATTTAACTCCTCCAGTTTGATAGGATCCATCTTATAGGGACACTTTGAGATAAGAGTATCTCTGGGTATGAGTTCTATTGAGAACTCTACCTCACTATATAGGGGATTCAGGGTAACTCTTCAGGAAATACACCATTTTATTCCCTCACAATGGAAATTTACTTTAGGTTGATACCTTCTTTTGACTCAACCATTTGAGTGAGGTCTTCTTCTTTATAGGGAATCAACACCCACGACATTTAAGGATTTTCAAAAGGAGATCCATGATCTTCCTTGCTTTTTTATACAAACATAGGATGGTTTGTAATATGAAAAGATATTTCCTTTTTCTGAAAATTGATATGTTCTCTATATAACAAGAGGCATTCCATCCCCAGTATAGCATCAAATTTAACTAATGGAAGTATTACGATATTCACTTGAAAAATCATCCCACATACACCAATAGGAGAAGACTCAAACACTTGGGTTTCAATGATTTCACCACTTGGTGTTTTTGAAAATATTTCTACTTCAAGTTTTTGGGGATATGATTCAATAGTTCTAGAAAACTTTATGGATATAAAGGAATGTGTAAAACCATAATCAAATAATATTTTTTCCATTTCTGAGTGAATATGAATTACACCTTTTATGAATTCATTCTCTTACTGCACTTCCACAGTAGTGATGGAATAATTTTTGCCTTACGCCTTTGGATTTGGTGGTTTTTCATGCTAATTACCCTCAAGGACCCAAGGTTTAGTGAACCGGCTGGCGTAGTGCCATTTCTCCCTATAGTTGCAGCATTGTCCCATGGGCAGTGCTCTCCTTTACTCCACCACATTTTCATCCTTACTCATGTCTTTTGGATATTCATAAGCTCAGTGGACTTCTATCCCACACTTGAATCATTTATCCACACCTCTGAGATAGTTCCCATGATGCTTATTCCCACATTGTTGACATGTGGGTGATTGAGTTTTCTTTCCACATTTCCCATTAGATCCTCCATCATAAAACTCCATCTTTCATTTCTTATCACCATATCCGTGGGACTATTTTCAAAAATCTATCTCTACTTTGAGAGAACATAAAAAAAATTCTTCATATGTCCCTGATTCACCAATTTAAAGATCCTTTTGATGGTGTGGTTTTAAACAACTAAAGAATCTATAAACTTTTTTATCATTCTTGATAACAACCTAAAGAATACCTTGAAAGCCTTGTAAAATTTTCTTCGTAGGTCATGATAGATTCACCTTCTTTTTTCTTCAGCACTATAAATTCTCTCTTCATCTTTGTATAAACATTTCAATGGAATTAATCGTTAAGAAAAATAATATTAAATTATTCACACTTCATCTCTTCGATTTCATCCTTCATCTTGGTGTTCTTAACCAAACCCCACCACTGACCATCCTCTCTATCTAGACAATAAATAGAAATACTCACCTTCTCCATCTAAGAATAGTAAAGAAAAAAAAAGATCTTCTCCTTCGAGTTGACCCACTATTTAATAACTAGTGGATTAGAATATACACTAAATATCGGTGGTCATTGCCATATAAAACACTCAATAGAAAGTTGTTCCCTTATAGGTGAATGTGAATGTTCCGTGTTATTCAGGTTATTGTTCATAACGTGATAAAGATGGGTAAGAATCACCATGAAATTTTCAAATCCACATCCCAAGGCATTGGGGATGTCATTCCAGCAATTGCTGCATTGTCCCTCATATGGGTTGTTGGCCTAGTTTTTCATGGTTCCCACCATTTTCTAAAATATAAAATTATAGAACAAAACATAAATAAAAAATTCATGAATAAATAATACATTCTTTTGTGAATTTAATTCTAAAAAATATCTTGTGGGATACCTATGTTAATCAGTTTCTAAAACAATCTTCTTTGGTGATCACTTATACTTAGTCTCATACTTAGAGTTTTCACTAAGGTTCCCTGATCCTAATCTCAAATTAACTAAACCATCCTCTGATACCAACTATAGTGACCTTTCTTTTTCTTTCATATATTATTACATCATTTTAAAGTGAACCAAAATAAATTCATTCACAATGAGGATCCAATGTTTTAGTGTCTTGGGAAAATTAAGACCATATATAAAATTTAAAAAATAAAACATAAACATTTATTTAATTCATTATTATCTAGCTTCTTATTGTCCCTTGAATTCTCCATTGTACATGTAATAACCTGAGAATATGTATCTAAAATGGGTAAGCTAAAATCCCAGTAAGAGGGTAGATAAGAACATAAAAAAATATAATTTGGGTGATCATAATCTTTATCATCATAACATAGGCATAGGATCATAATCATTAGAGGAAACATTAGATAAAGTCATGAAATTTGGTAATGCATAAAAATGAAACTCATGTCTTAATGGTTAAATACCATGCATAATTGTGAAAACATATAGCATCATGTTAATTAATATTTTACTTTTATAATGAGATACAAAAAAATACCTAATAAATTTGAGATATATATAATTCCAGGCACACTCATCACATCATAACATTTACATTTTGCTATATAATTCTATCCATAGACATCACCTCATGACACTTACATTATCATGCATGCCACATAGAATGTATATTAATCATGGACATAAAATAACTAATGGAAAGGAATGGGTTAAATTTCATAAATCATACATTAATACCTTGGGTTCTGAAATTAAATAGAAAAAAACATACATTATATAATAATCAACAACCTTGAGTGAAGAAGAAACAATCTTGAGAAGTAAAAGGTGTATTTTTTGAAACAAGAGTTATTTTGGAAAACATTGTGTTTGTCATAAAATCAAGTAGAAAACATGTATATCCCAAAAAAGGTAAGATAATGATGAGGAAATTATATTTATATAATATCTATATTGAAAATGGGATTAAATAGGGAAAACTAAAAGAAATATAGTAGGGTTTGAGAGTTCCCCTTACCTTGTGTATGAATGCTTTATTCACTTTAATGTTCTGTATAATAACATTATATTAATTAATTAATAATTATAAAACCTTTTATACATGAATATTATTAATTATGGGTTTATTAATTTCTTTTTTGTTCCTTTGGATTAGTTTTAGAGTTTAATTTTATCGTTTTGGGGTGTTCGTTTTCTTAGTTTTCGTGATCGGTACACTTGAATACATGAATAGAAGTTCATGTAAAAAGTGGATAAATATCCATAAATTTTATTATATGTTATTAATGAAATTATAAGAGTTTTAATGTTCTTATAAATAATTTGTTTATATGGAAGTATGATGAATCTTTAGATAAAAATTAATGATGATCTTTTTATTTTAATTTTGGTGGGTTTTCGATCACAACGAACTCGTTTTGTTTTATCATTTATTATTATGTATATAAGTTAGTTCTATAATATAAAATTGGGTATAACATACACATTGAAATATTTTTTCAAAAATTTAATGTTTTTATTAACTTCCTAAAATTTTTTACAGTAAAATGAAAGTGAATCGCCCACGATGTCTATAAATTGACGCATCACGGGTGACGACTTCTTTTTTAGAATAAAAGAGGGAGATATGGAAGATTTTAATGATGGATATTACTTTAAAATTATATAATTATAGTATATTTTAGGTACTTGATTTATCATTCCATTTGGATGAAGGTAATTGACGAGATAATAATAAAATAAATTAAATTGAACATGAATTTAATCGAAAAATGAATAGTATTTTACCTCTTGGATTTATCCTCCTTGAGAACCTCCTTATGGAAATGTTTTGGTCTTTTGATTAGACCAATATCTCCTGAAAATGGGGGAGGGTCTAGGTATGAGTATTGGGCATAATTTGGGAAAGTCTAAAAACTTGAGAGGTGTGAGGAAATGGGGTTGTGAGAGGTGGTATTTATAGTGGAGAAGAGGAGTGTTTTCTCAATATTATATTCATTAGTTTATTATTTAGGCTCACAACTATGAATAGTTAGAGAATAATCTCTATATGTATTAAAATAATAAATTATGGTTTGAGATTAAGGTTCTTACATCAGCCTTACATCAACAATGACTCAAAAAAATCATGTGTTTAGCATTTATTAAAAATTATCGCATTTTACTATTCATCAAAAATTCAAGTGTTTCAAAAAATCCCAAAAATTCACCATAAAAATTTTTCGAAGTTTATAATTATAAAATGAACGCCATTTTATGTATATAATATTCTAAATATGATTAATTTAATTTTTAATTAAAATCTTAATTTACTAGGAAAATATAAGTTTTAAAATTATAACTGATTTTATAACACTTTGAAAAATTACTTAAGGTCTCATAAAATTATATTAAAATAATAATAAATCAAAATATTAATTTATTAATTCATTTTAAGAAAATAAATTCTCTTTTAAATTGTTAAATTAATCATAAAATTGAAATTAAATATTAATGACTTATAGAAATACCGACACTTAATTAAAAAAAATAAAATATTTACTTATATATTCTGTGATAAAATTATATCAAATTTTCACTTATAAGATCCCTAAATTTTATTTATACATTCATGGTTGAGGATACTATTCCTTTGGCCAGTTTACTATTCATAAGGTTTATATTACCATTCCTACAATCAATTTACCATTTCATTAGTATCAGTTCCATAACTACTAGAAATAGTTCCTATTTCATTAATTATTCATTTATAAAGTTTTTATTATGGACCATAAGTGATTATATGTTATTATGACATTATTATAAGAAGGGAGAAATTCTATTGATAAAGTTTTGTGTCATTGCACTAGGGGATCTTGGATGAATATAAGGAATCTAAAAAGTCTTTGTTTCATAACTTTTCTAATATATTAGAATTAAAATTCATGAATAAGGGAGGATAGGATGTTTCCTTTTATAAGTGATGGATAGGACACAAGTAGAAATACTTCAAATATTTAAATAATGTAAAGAAAGTTTTTTATGAATGTGGTACTAAAAAGAGAATTATTTGATGGTAATATAAGATAAGTTCAAAATAAATTCATAAATAATAATTATATATGTTTATGTCATATTCCTACCGATTTTCCTCACATTAACCCCCCGGTATCGTTTTAACCCAAACCAGGGTAAAAATTTCAGTTTTTACAATTCATTATAATGAAATATTAAAATATCCCAATGACCAAATTTTTAAATTTTTTGGAAAATGCGGAATCCATTATATAAAATTTAATTTATATAATGTAAAATACTAATTTAAAAATAATAATGAAAAATTCAATGAAAACCTATTTTTAGAAAAATAAAGCATTTAAAAAAATAAATTTTACATTAATTATTTTTCTATTAAAAACTATCAGATAAATGTTAAATTATTTGATTAAATATATAATATATTAATTCATTTTGAACCATTAAAAACAATGATTTATTTAATTCACTATGATTTAAACACATTGCATGCATAAAAATAGTTTTATAAAAAATAACTCTTTAACTGAATTTATCTTCATTCCTAAACATTAGATAAATAATATATGGATGTGCATTCGTACATTCAAAATTTATTTCATAAAAAAATTAATATTGATAAATATATTTGTTCATATAAAAATCAAAATACATGGAAAAGTACATTTCTTCCAAAAAAATAGTTCTTTTAATCATGAACTGATTTTATTAAAAATTTAATAAATATTTCATAGGAGTTAATAAATATATTTGAATTTAGGAAAGCATTTACATATATGTAAATCATTCTCTTGTTAATCTTATTCATACCCTCTAATCCAGTGGCTAGTTTATAAAGGAATACTATATCACAAGTTCATTTATACTTGAAGATGTGTCTAATGAAAGATATTGAATACATCAAATTTATTTCAAGGGAAATACATATAAAATATTGGGGTTTTTCATTATAATTCATTAAAATTATTTTTCAATTAAAATTATATCACTCTAAAATAGAAAAATGTGGATAACTCTATTATGTCACATCCTTGGATTCCCATGTACCATCATAAAATTTTTTCTTCCTTTAGAGAACTTTAACCATATGAGTATTATTGTTATGTAACACATTATTATATAATCCAAGATTTATGCTTGTTGTTATTGATAGAAAATATCATGCTCTATATGTATAGTCACTAAGTTCAGTACATGTGAAGGATGATTTATTTACTTTCTCAAAGGAGATATAATGAACTCATAAAGAAATTGAGAGAGGTTTATTTAAAGAACCAAATAATATGCTACAATCTTTACACAATCAAGAATCTATAAGGGACCAATATACCAAGGGATCCTTTTTTCTTAATTTTTGATTCTCATAACCTTATTACATTTTTAAATTTATATGAATACCTTCTCTCCAACTTGACTGCCAATCATTTTTTTTCATTTTAAAAAAGTCGGCTCAAGGGTGTCTGGTGCCCCACAAACAACCCATGAAAACTTACCACTTCCTTGATGTGTATCCTATAATGATGTTCAAGAGAAAAATATTCTCTAATAGCAATGAATTTTGATAACTTTGTAAGGTGGTTTACTATAACCCAAGTATCAGTTAGGTGTTTTTAGTAATTTGATAATGAAATCCATTGTGATTTCTTCCAATTTTTATTCTAGTATGGGTAAATGTTATATCATCCCCTTAGACATCTATCTCCCAACCTTAAATTTTTTGAAAATCAAATCACTGAGATACAAACACTATAATATCTCTCTTCATGTTGTCCAAATATAGATACTCTTTCAGCTCTCTACTCATTTTTTGACTTCAGTGGTGAATATATAATAACGAGTTATGAGTTTCTTACAATATCTTCTTTTCTTGCCTCATATTGATGAGACACAAACTTGATTCATAAACCTTATCATTCCATGAAATCGCCTTAGATATCTTCTCCTAACATGATCAAGACCAAATCTCAACTTATTTGGCATCCACAACCTTATATCTACCCATAACAGGCATAGATCTGAGAAACTGATAGGAAAGGAGAAATAGATCTAAGTAGATCTAAGAAAAAGAGTCAGGAACGGTGAAGAAATAGCACTTACCATATGAATCGGCTTCTTATCACCAAGATAAGCCTTCATATCGATTCCAATTTGCATGGGAGAGGTTCTCTAACCTTCAATGAATAAAAATCCCAAGTTAGGGCCGCAAAGGAGAAAAAACAAAGCCTATAGTGTGCGCACGGTTAGGGAGACCGTGTGAGGAGGTCATGCGAGGGTCTACCCAGATAGTATCTAATGCACAGTTAGTGCATGGTTTGTCTAACTGTGTGAACTAACCATGCGTGGGGTTATAGTTAGATCCTAAAAAAGTGGATCTCGCATGTTTTTGACTCTATAGGCTTTTTTTTTTGCTCCTTTGCGGCCCTAACTTGGGATTTTTATTCATTGAAGGTTAGAGAACCTCTCCCATGCAAATTGGAATCGATATGAAGGCTTCTCTTGGTGATAAGAAGCCGATTCATATGGTAAGTGCTAGTTCTTCACCGTTCCTGACTCTTTTTCTTAGATCTACTTAGATCTATTTCTCCTTTCTTCTCAGTTTCTCAGATCTATGCCCATTATGGGTAGATATAAGGTTTTGGATTCCAAATAAGTTGAGATTTGGTCTTGATCATGTTAGGAGAAGATATCTAAGGCGATTTCATGGATTTATTACCTGGTTTCATGAGAATTCTTTGTCCGTTTTCAGTTTTGTCAAAACCATCGAGGTAGGTGGCTTCACTCTCAACTACTCTTAGTAAAACTGATAAAAAATGATTTTATATTGAATATCTTGTGTTGATTTTACTGTGAATTTGTTGCTTTAGGATTTTTAGAAACCCTCTTTGGTGATGTTTTGTGGAAATCTGTAAAATTGGTGTTCTTGAATAAAATGCTTGATTCTTGATTTTAAAATGGGATTTTTCTAGAATTTTGGTAATTAGATTTGATTAAAGTGTTTTCAATAAAAGGAATGATTTTTTTGAAATGGATCGATTGATTGGAATTGGTTTGTTTAATGGTTTTCAATAAAAGAACGGTTTTATTAAAATGGTTTGAATTGGTTAATTTGAAATGGTTTTGGCATATATGGGTTGTGTGAGTTCATGTTTGATGTGCCCCTGAATAAGGGACATGTACCATTTGGGTACAAGGTGCATGACTCTGGATCGGGGGCATGTGTCAGTGGGACCCAAGGTAATTAGATGAGAGACCACTCGTGAGTATAGAACTATCGAAACGAATCATGCATAGTTGGATGTGTGAAAAAATGAAATGGAATGGTTATGCCAAAATGATATTGAGAAGTGGTTTTAAAGCCTTGTTTGGTTGTTTTTCTAGAAATTTGACTTGCTGGAAATTAGTTGAAAATAACACTTCTTTACTCTTGGTTATAAATGGTTTTTTGGAACTTGTTTATATTTAGTTATAAACTATTTTACAGAATTTTTTTATATAAATGGTTTTATATAAATGTTGATAAATTTTCTATCATAGTGGTGTGAGTAGGGAAGTCATTGGGGAAAGACTACTGAGTTTTATACTCAACTCTACTTTGGAAATTTGGTGCTTTTGTAGATACTATCTTCCGGGACATGGGAAAAGGTAAATTATCACACGTATTTAGCACCACCTCGTGATACTTGGGTTGTTTGATCATTGGAGCATGGAGCTTGTGGAACATGGAGTCTTGTTGTCATCATTGAGTTTATTGGTTATCTTTATGATGTTTACTTTGATGATTAGTTGTCTTCCGATGTTGCATACTTTGGTTGGTTTTTATAATGGAAATGGTTGAATTGTATTGATTTATCATGCATCATATCTTGAGTGTTTGGTTATGTTGCTTGGTTGGTGGTATGTTTTATAAAGGGTAAATCATCCCCCACTTGTATTGAAACCCTTCAGCATTTACTGTCAACATTTGGCACCTTGGGAATGTCACTTAAGGCCAAGTAATGATTCATCGTATTCTCAAGACAATGAGAATAAGTGGGTTATTATAAATGGTATCAGTTTATTCAATCCAAAAGCTTGTTTGAGATAAGTGGTATCAGCTTGTTCCTTTCCTTGTTGAACAAGTAGTTATCAATTTTCTTGGTCTTGGAGTTTAAATCTGTTCTTGTCTATTCCTTGGGTCAAAAATCTTAGAAAGAAGTAGGATTGTGGGACTTGAAATGTAGAGCATAAAAAGATGTAGTTAACCTTTTTATGTTGAACTTCAAGTTATCATGGATTTGGGTTCATAAGTGTTTTGAATACACTTATAAGATATTGGAATCTCATTGTCATGGTTTTAGCCAATGAGATGATCATGACATGCATTAGAGGAATGACTTCCCACTAGGATTGCATATTTCATTTTGAAAAATGATATATGATTTGATTCATTGGGTTGATTTTTGAAAATTATGAAACTATTTTTCAAATGAAAGATTTTAAAAAGAGAATGGTTGTGATATTTTGAAAAAAAATTAATTTTCAAAAGGAAAGTTGAAATTTATAAAAAATGGTTGAACACGAATAAGGTTGATTTTGGAAAGCAATATTGTGATAGTTGATGTGATAGAATTTGAAATGTTAATCCTTCAGTTACTAAATAGGGAGACTTGTAGATTTTGTTGTTTGTTTAGCAAATGGAATCTGGTAAGAGACGTAGGAACCAACTGGAAGAAGCTGTGAAAATGTGGTTGCATCTAAATCACAGGTGAACCAAGAGCTGGTTCGGAGTATCATCCAAGCATTTCAAGTTGTAGACATAAGAAACTAGAGAGATGATCCAAGACATGTGGATCATTTCATCCAGTTCATGAAGCAGAATCCACTCGTCTTACAAGGTGATTCTGAACCTGAAAAGGCGAAGGTGTGGCTTAATAGAATAAATCGCATCTTCTATTTCATCAGCACACCAGCGAAGTTGAAATTCAAACTAGCAACATATATGCTCGAGGATCTTGCACATTAGTGGTGGGATCTAGCGGTGCAGGCTAAAGTGAATCACGATCTTAGTTGGGAGGATTTTGAGGAATTGTTTAATAAACAATTCTATCCTCACACGTTCAAAATCCAGAGGACGAATTTCTTCAACCTAAAGTAGGAAAATATCTCTGTTATAGAGTATGCGGCTAAATTCATGAATTTAGTGTGATTTTCACCTGAAGCTACAGTGAGTGCAGCCTTGAAGGCATGCATCTTCGAATCAGGGTTAAGGCAGGAGATTCGCTCAAAGATTGTGGTGTACATATTACAGATTATACAGAGATGGTGAACAGAGTCACAATGGCTAAATGTGATATATTAGGAACTATGAGAGGAGGAAGTATGATTATACCTACTAGAAATGGTGGAAAATCGAATACTGGAAGCAAGCATAAGAGTGACTTATTTCCAAGATGGGAGTGGGAATCAAAATCTGACGAATGGATCAATGAATCTTCCTCCACAACCTAAGAACAAAGAAAATAGTTTCCACCATGGTTCACTTAACTTCATAAAGAGATAGTGTATGGAACAACCTAGAGAATGCCATAACTTCAATCAGATGGGTAATCTTCAGTGTTATTGTTGGAGTGCTCCAAGGTCAGGTGCTCGAGACACTTCTCAGGTGTCGCAAGCATCGTATGCTTCGACAGGACAAGGGTGACAGAATCAGTCTCGTCAACAGAGCATAACTAGTCATGGTGATGCCAGGAACACCATGACTCCTCAGTAAGGGAAATCTGAACAAGGAAACAAGGAGCAGAGTGCAGCAACGAATAAGTTTTATGGAGTTGAGAAAATGATTTTAGATGATCAGGCTAGACCATCTACGATGATAGGTATGATTCTATTTAATTCTACCCTTATGCAAGTGTTACTTGATACCAGTGCATCGCATTCCTTCATTGATTCTTGTGTTATTGATTTTCTAAGTTTAAAACTAGAGATGATGTCTTCTGTGATAAAACTTCAAACTCCTCTCGATAAAAGAGAACACTGAGCCTTTGTATGTAGAGCATGTTCTATAACCATTGATGGAGCTGAGTTGAAGTGGGACTTATCAATGTTTGAGATGTATGTCTATGATGTAATACTAGGTGTGGATTGACTGACAACGTTCAAGGATCACATCGACTGTTATAGCAGAATGATTAGTTTTACAATTGAGGACGGCGTCAACCATCTCTTTAGAGGACAAAGGGTTATAAAGATAGATGCAATGGGCTAGTTGGCACCAGTAGTGGGAACAATCTCTTACCAGTTGATGACGTTGATCTTGGCATCAATAGAAGAGATAGATGATATCATTCTTCCAGCAGTTGTGAATCAATTTCCAGATGTATTTCCCAAGAACTTCTCAGAGTTACAACCTTTAAGGGAAGTGGAGTTTACGATTTATCTTCTTTTGAGGACCAGTCTTATTTCTCTTCCGTCTTATAGAATGGCACCAATAGAATTAAGGGAATTGAAAGTGTAGTTAGAGGAGCTGGAAAGTAAAGGTTTCATTTGGCCGAGCATGTCTCTGTTGGCAGCATCAGTCTTGTTTGTGAAGAAAGTATATGGAACTCTAAGGCTGTGTATGGATTATCGTAAGCTTAAACAAGTTACGATAAATAATCGGTATCCACTTCCATGCATTGATGATCTGTTTGATCAGTTGAGGGAAACTCATTGGTTCTCTAAAATTGACTTGCGGTCAAGATATCACCAATTGTGAGTTTGGAAGGAAGATATTCCAAAGGCATCTTTCAGAAGCAGATATGACCACTATGAATATGTAGTCATGCATTTTGGTCTTACAAATGCACCAACAGTCGTTATGGAATTGATGAATCAGATATTTCAGAGATGTCTGGATTATTTTGTTGTGGTGTTTGTGGATGACATATTGGTGTATTTAAGGACAAGGGATGAGCATGAACAACACTTGGTGATAGTGTTGGGAATCTTGAGAGATCATCGTTTGTATGTGAAATTGTCAAAGTGTGATTTTTGGATACAAGAGGTATGCTTTATCGGCCATGTAATTTCTGAAAAAGGTGTATCTATGGATCTAGAGAATAAAAAAGCTGATATCTTTTGGCAACCTCCGAAGAATGTCTTTGAGATGTGAAATTTTCTTGGTCTATCTGGTTATTACTAACGCTTTGTGTGTGACTTCTCACGACTAGTCTCTCCAATGAAAGTTTTGACAAAGAAGAATTCTCCATTCCAATGGACTGAGGAATGCTAGAAGTCTTTCCAAGAGCTGAAAGTTCGTCTTACATCAGAACTTATCTTGATTTTTTCAGAATCAGGACAATGGTACATGGCGTACTGTGATGCTTCTGGATCTAGGTTGGGATGTGTTCTCATGCAAGGAGACAACTTGGTTGCTTATGGTTCAAGACAGTTGAGAGTGCATGAGAAGAATTACCTAATACACTATTTGGATTTAGTTGTGGTCGTTCATGATTTGAAGACCTGACGTCACTATCTATTTGGTGAGAAATTTACTATGTTCATATATCATAAGAGCTTGAAACATATTTTCTAACAATGGGATTTGAATCTGAGGCAAAGGAGATGGATGGAGTATCTCCAAATGTTCGACTTTGACTTGATGTATACACTGGGAAAGGAAATACTATGTCAGATGCATTGAGAAGAAATTCATATGCGCAGTTGGAAAAAGAAGCTTTAGATGAATGGAAATTAATGGTAGTCCTAACTGACATGCATGTGGAATGTGAATAATGAGGTGATATTGCAGTATTCTTTTCAGTTTCTGTGGTTCCTAATTTGGAAAAAATGGTTAAATATGCACAAACATCTGACATAGATTGTCTGGTTGTGAGTTCAAATATCAATGGTGGGGATACCATTGAGGGCTGAAAACTTGATGGGGGTTTGGTTTTGTGGTTCAGAGATAGGATGGTTGTACCTATAACTTGTCAATAACAACTTATTCATGCTTACCACCATTCCAAATAGGTTGTACATTCGGGTATAAAAAAGATGTATAAGGCATTGAAATTGTAGTTTTGGTGGATTGGTATGAAACGAAAAGTGGTTGAGTTTGTTTCAAGGTACTTAACGTATCAGCAAGTTAAGACAGAACATCAACGACCAACAAGTATGTTGCGGTCTTTACCTATCCCAGTGTGGAAATGGAAGAATATAGCCATGTATTTTGTTACAAGTCTTCCAAGAATGGTTCAGAAACACGGTTCTATATGGGTGATAGTGGATCGGCTCACAAAGTCGGCTCATTTCATCCTGATTCATGAAACTCATACGGTTCCAAAATCTATATCCAAGAGGTGGTAAAGAGTCAATACATACTAGTTTTGATAGTCTCAGAAAGAGATTCGAGGTTCGTGTCTCATTTCTATAAATCCTTACAAAGAGACCTTGGAACTCAGTTGACAATGAGTATGGCATATCATCCTCAGACAAATGGGCAATCTGAAAGGATGATACAGACATTGTAAGACATGTTGTAGGCTTTCATAATGGATTTTGGTGGCTCATGGGAAGATCATATAACCTTAGTGGAGTTCTTATATAATAACAGCTATCATACCTCAATACATATGGCTCCTTTTGAAGTATTGTATGGGTGTCCTTATCGTTCTCCTCTTTGTTTGGGAGAAACAGGTGAAACTTCACTAGTTGGGTCGATCCTTGTCCAAAAAATAATGGAAAAGATTTATTTGATCAAGAAACGGATGGATATGGCTCAGAGTTCTTAGGAATCGTGTGTGAATCATCATCGAAGACCGTTGTCGTTCGCGGTGAGTGATCATATTTTCTTGTAGATTTCTCCAAAGCTTGGACATCGTCATTTTGGGAAGAATGGAAAGTTATCTCCTCATTACATTAGCCCTTTTGAGATACTGAAATGGGTTGGAGATGTGGCATATCAGTTGGCGTTACCATCATGGTTCAGTTCGGTGAATAATGTGTTCCACGTATCTCAGTTGAAAAAGTATCAGCATGATCCTGACCATGTGATCAGATGGGACCATGTTGACCTAGATACGGAAGCTTCATTGGTACATATCCCGGTACGGATTGTGGACAGGCAGGATACAGTCTTTTGTGGAAAAATCATCGGTCTAGTATGGGTTTTATGGCAACATGGTCAGATTCAGGAAGAGACTTGAGAACGCGAGAATGAAATGAAAGAGCAATGGTCGGAACTCCTTTAGAACAAGGATGGTTTTCAACTTTCCGGTGACAGAAAGACCAATGGTGGGGAGAATGTAGTACCCTCAGTTTCAGGTATGTAAACATTTCTTTATGATTTTCATGTATATAAATTATAAGGGTGAAGTTTGGGAGAGTTTGGGGAACCTTCAAGAAGTTTTTGGGGATAAAGAAAAGGCATGCAGGATACGCACGGTTTATCTAAACCCTGCGGAATCCTAAGAGAAATAGTATAGATTTGAAGATGTTGGACAGTAGCTTCAGCACAGTGTGCGCATGGTTAGGCAGACCGTTCGATGAGGTCATGTGAGGGTCTTCCCAAACAGTAGCTAACGCATAGTTAGCACATGTTCTGTCTAACCGTGCGAACTAACCATGCACAGGGTTAAAGTGAGATCCTAAAAAAGTGGATCTCACGTGTTTTTTACTTTATAAGATTTATTTTTTCTCCTTTATGACCCTAACTCAGGATTCTTCTAATGTTAGATAACCTCTCTCAAGCGAATTGGAATCAATATGGAGGCTTCTCTTGGTTATTAGAAGCCGATTCATCATGGTAAGTGCTCGTTCTTCACCGTCCTTGTCTCGTTTTCTTATATCTACTTAGATCTACTTCTCTCCTCTTGGTTTCTCAGATTTATGCTCGTTATGGGTATATCTAAGGTTGTGGATTACAAATAAGTTGATATTTGGTCTTGATCATGTTAGGAAAAGAGATCTAAGGTGGTTTCATGGATTTCTTACCCGGTTTTGTGAGCGTTCTTTGTTCGTTTTCAGTTTTTTCAAAACCTTTGAGCTAGGTGGATTAACTCTCAACTCCTCTTAGTAGAACTAATTGGAATGATTTTATATTGAATATATTGTGTTGATTTGATTGTGAATTGGTTGCTTTATGATTGTTAAAAACCCTCTTCGGTGATGGTTTGTGGAAATCTAGAAAATTGGTGTTCTTGAATAAAGCGCTTGATTCTTGATTTTAAAATGAAGATTTTAAAATTTGATTTTTCTAAAATTGTGTTTATTGGATTTGATTAAGGTGTTTTCAATAAAAGGAATGATTTTGTTGAAATGAATTGGTTTATTGGAATTGTTTTGTTTAGTGGTTTTCAATAAAAGAACAGTTTTATTGAAATGGTTTGAATTGGTTTATTTGAAATGGTTTTGGCATATATGGGTTGTGTGAGTTCATGTTTGATGTGCCCCTAAATAAGGGATGTATACCATTGGGCTACAAGGTGTGTGACCCTGGATCAAGGGAGTGTGTTAGTGGGACACAAGGTAATTGGACGAGAGACCGTTCATGAGTATGGAATAGTCGAAATGAAGTATGCATGGTTGGGTGTTTGAAAAATTAAAATGGAATGATTATGACAAAATGATATTGATAAATGGTTTTAAAACCTTTTTTGGTTGTTTTTCTGGAAATGTGACTTACTGGAAATTGGTTGAAAATAGCACTTGTTTACTCTTGGTTATAAATGGTTTTTTTAGAACTTGTTTATATTTAGTTATAAACTGTTTCACAAAATTGTTTTATATAAATGGTTTTATATAAATGTTGATAACTTTTATATCTTAGTGGCGTGAGTAGAAAAGTCATTGGGGAAAGTCTACTGAGTTTTATACTCACTCATGCTTTGGCACTTCGGTGCTTTTTCAGATGCTATCTTCCAGAACATAGGCAAAGGTAAAGTATCACACGTATTTAGAACCACCCCGTGATACTTGGGTTGTTTGGTGATTGGAGCATGGAGCTTGTGGAACAGAGTCTTATTGTCATCTTTGAGTTTATTGGTTGTCTTTTAGTTGTTTACTTTGATGATTAGTTGTCTTCTGTTGTCACATACTTTGGTTGGTTGCTATAATGGAAATGGTTGGGTTGTCTTGATTTATCATTCATCATATCTTGAGTGTTTGGTTATGTTGCTTGGTTGGTGGTATGTTTCATAAATGGTAAATCGTCCCCCGCTTGTATTCAAACCCTTCAGCATTTATTGTGAGCCTTTGGTACCTTGGGGATGTCACTTAAGGTCAATTCATGATTCATCATATTCTCAAGACAATGAGAATAAGTGGGTCATTACATAGGATATACCCAGTATGGTATTTAGACTCAGTCGAGATAAAAACCTTAGGTGTTATTGACGTATATACTTAATTTTGGACAAAGGAATTTTTAGAAATAAAGGTAAGGTGCAAGGATTTTGAAATTAGTTTAACAAGTGAGCATGAACTATTCCAAGAGAAAGCTAGTGGTAAACATACTTATTTAGATTCCTTTAAGTGATTAAGGAATATGAAAGTGAAGTATGACATATTCATGGTTAGAAGATATAAGTTTCTTCGGGCCGGCATGCCGAAGAATATCTTGACCAAACATTCATCGATCAATATAATATAGCGTGGAGTAATTTCTAAACACACATTACCTTATCTACGTCACGAAATTAATGTTAATGAGGAGGATCGATGATGAAGTCTTACATGTTAACATTGATCAACAAAATGTAGCATGGAACAATTCCTAAATGCACATTTTATACATCAAAGTTAAGATGTAAGGTGTATCAATGTTATAACTTGCATTAACTTCCATTATCTTTCATGACGTAATTCACAAATAACGGTGTTATCCCATAACCATATTCCAACTATCATGAAAAATGGATATCATATGATTCATAATATGATGAAACACCATTATTTCATATGGAAGTGTTTGGATGTAAAGAGTTTGTTAGGATATAAACAAACTTGCATCAATAAAAACACAAAGTGCATCAAAAGTAATTATCTTAACAATTGTTTAGGATATTACATAAATATCTAAGATAGAAAAGTGGTAGTCAAGTGATAAAATACATTTCTAGAAAAGGGTGTGCATCTCTTTTGAGATAGTGGGAGCCAGATTGACTTGGGTTTAGTCAATGCTTAAGATGCACATGTAGTTGGCATATGAACTAGTTCCACAAGTTCATGTGGAATAGGAATGTTCCAGAAACATACTACATAGGAAGGATAAAACTATAGTGATGGTTTTGTATTCACTGCAGTCGGTGATCCATTACTCATTGAGAATAATGATTCCTACAAGTAAGAAGTATATGGCAATTAGCTAAGATTTTAAAGACCAATTAAAATTCAATAATGGATTCCATGTATTAAAGTGAAAAGGGGCTTATTATTTTTTAATACTGTGTTGGGTATTCAAATGAGATTATGAATGGATGGTACAAGCATAGTATCAATAAGGCCCGATTGGTTATACCAAATCTTTCTGCCTAAATCCATCAAAATATTACTTGTCATAGATAATTTCTATGATCATTATTGAGCATTGAATGTCATAACCACCAATCGTGGAATGTGTCTATACAACGCAACCAGTAGGGGATGGTCACGTCATAGAAAGCTAATAAAGGTTCCAAGTTACTGAAATCCAATTTAGGATTGAAGTAAGAAACATGGTCATAGAATATTCATTTGGAATGAATGTTTGCCACATGTCTACCCAGAGTTATTGGGAGCGTCAAAGTTTTCCAAGTAAAATATGTTCGGCATCATATGGAAAATAGATATTGGTCTTACACTTAGTAAAGACCAAGATGAAAGTAATTCTCCAATGATTGACTTAAAGTAGCAACCTATGTTCTAAGGAACAGAATCTACTGAGATGAATCTAATGGTTTTTGGGCCTAGTCATTTGTACGTATAGTGACATGGTAATGGAAAATACCAGCCGAAACAATTCAAAAGAGAATTATTGTCAGTGTCGCATGGCATATATCTCTCCAGGTTGACATGTATGGGACATGGAAAGAGATTAACCTGGTAAGTGTTGAAGTTGATGTACTAGAACCCACTTCTTGTGTACTTTATGATAAACATATATTTATTGGATGGATATTAATAAACTCTTTATCACATCATGATTGTTCTTCTACATAACATTGTATGTGATAATGTCCTAAGAGTAGTTGTAGCACTAAAAGGTCATAGCGGATCCTTACTATAATGAGAACCTGGAAGTGTCATGACACTATTCTTGAACATATATTCTATAACCGGATGATGTCATTTGAAGAGACACAAATGATACAGGTTATCAGGGGTGGAGAATCATAGGACTTTAAGGCATCTTCTCATAGTGTATGTCCTTGGTAATGTCCAAGAGGATATTATGAGAATGAGACCCGCCAATAGAAAATCTACATTCATAAGTGTCATTGGATATTTCTATCTTCAAACATGTGTATTGGTCCTTAGACTTTAAGATTATTATTAATGGGTATTATGACTCGCATATTTAGATGTATTGGTGAAAACCCTGACGTCATATGGTCGTAGTGCGGTAGGATGTGTTGGGTGCATCATGAGTAATACTACATTAATGAATAATGTGAGAAAGGATTTGTCCCTTATATTCCATAATAGAAGTTGATATCTCAGGTCCTTTGATGGAAATGATATAGCCAAAATAAATTCATGGTCATAGTGTTCTATAGGAAAGTTCAATTTCTGGGAAGTCAAATGAGAAATCGAGCACATGGGTTGATGGCACTTGCATGAAACCCGCTTGATTGGAGATATCGATACAAATGGATTATATTACATGATAAGCATTCGTATGAGGTGGCATGTCATTGCAGCATTAACTTCTTTCTCTATGGGTGTCTTGGCATGTTGTTAGATGCTAACATTGGATTTTAGGTTGTTACGCCTAATTCCACTGAGAAAGAGGCCTAGAGGGTCACACGCTAAGTGTATCCATTATCTCAGTTAAATAATATATTATTTATTGTTTAACAAGTTGAATAAATATTATTCCCGATTGTGATTTAATAATTATTTATGGATGTATGATCACATTTATTTCAACACTAGTTATTCGAGAGAATATAATGTGGGCTAAATAATTAATAAGTATTTATTTACTATTTAGTGAATATAATATTTATATATTTATTGGTGAATAATGAAGTGATATTTATTTAATAAATAAATAGTCATTATTCAAGGTTCAATAAATATGGTGGAGGATTGGCGGACTGAGTTAAGGGTCTGGTGAGAAATAATAACATTGAATATTATTTTATTAAATAATATTTAATTATAACTCGCAAGTTAAGAACATGTCAGGAAATAATAATGTTGTTGTTGTTATTTGACATGGGGGTTTCGCTAGGATTAATAAAATAATTAAGGCACTTGTGCAATTTATTTATTATTACCGTGATGAATTAAATGTCCAGTTTTATTATTCTCTTATTAGCCAAGCGCTAGCCAAACGACGATTGTTGTTGTGCACAACGAATTGGAGAAAATCTCTCAAGCCTAGAGAGTTTATCTCTCTCCAAAAACGCTCTCAAAAATAAGAGAGATCCTCCCCCACTGGATCAAGGATAATGCATTGGAAGCGGTTCTCAAGGCGATCAAAGACAGACATCGCAAGCACAAGGATCTTCCGCGCGATGGGCCCTAACTTTGGGGTGGTGGTAGCGAAGGATGCTCCTCTATGGTTATTATGTCAGTCAGCCTCAAGTTCGAATCTCTGCGGAGTCGAGATTAAATCCCCAGTTGGCTAGGGGACAGTGCCTGAACCTGACCCGAGTTAGGGCCCATTGTGCAGAGCCCATGAGTTTGTGGGCTGCAGGGTTCTGGTCCGTTTCCAGGAACATCATGGGTCTAACAAAAAGAACTCAGGGCTGACTGGCATAATAACCACTGGGGAGCTTCTCTAGTACCACTACACCATATGGTGTAGTGGTACTTGTGATGCTCTCTAGTGGCTGTTAAGCCTGTGGTCCAAAGTTTAAATCACGAGAGAGGTGTATTAAATTCCAATAGATCCTGGGGACAATACCTGCCACATAGAGGCGTAACTCCCCAGTGGCCCAGTCCCCAAGTTGGCAGGCACGGGGCATGGCTGGATACGAACCAGTTAGTGACATAGGTCCGATTAAAAAGGTGTCTTTTCTTGGAGTCGTGACACTCCCGACAACGGACCAGAACCCCGTAGCCACTAACTCGTGGGCTCCGCGCAATGGGACCTAACTTGGGCCAGGTTCAGGCATTGTCCCCTAACCAGCTGGGGATTTAATCTCTCCTTCGTGGAGATTCGAACTCGAGGCTTCCTAGAATAATAACCACTAGGGAGCATCCTCCGCTACCACTATGCCACTGCGCGGAGGTGATATTTGTTGAAATAATGGGTGCTCTGGACCCAACTATGTAGTACATTTGGTTATCATATTGTGTATACAATTAGTTATACATGATGTAGCTTACCATTATTTTATAGACTTTTCTATATTAACTATTTAATGGTAATGTCTTATATTAATTATCATATCAAAATGTTATAGCAGATCTCAGACTATAATGAGAACCTCAAGATACTATGACATTAATCTTAAACAAAGGTCTTATGGTCTAGATACATCATACTGACTGGACAGTAGATGTCTGACTATCAGGTGTTGGAGGCTCATAAGTATTGAAACTACTTCTAATAAAGTTCTCACTTGGTGATCTCTAATAGTGAGATCTTGAGGATAAACTCGCTAATAGGAACACCACATGTTTTGGGTGTCATTTGTTGTTCCTATCTACGGATGTGTATCAGTCTCCTGACATGAGACCATTACCAATGTGTGTCATTTGGTTGCGTACTTTGATGCAAGGAAAAAAACATTATATTGAAATCGTGGCGAGGTAGCTTGTGTTGGGTGTGTCGTTGGTGGTATGACATTGGTTGAATGGTCAAGAAAGGATTTGTCGCTTCCAAGTTAAGGAAGTTGTATGTCTCAAACCTGGTTGATCAGGATGGTGTTACCTTCATAAGTCTCTAGCCAGAGCAGTCGAAAGGTAAATTCATCTGGATATATCAACAAATAATAAAGCAAGAATAGGATGATGATACAAATGTGCATCCATCTTTATGATATATTTAAATACAAAGAGATTATAGTACACAGTCAGTGTTTGTAATTTGGTAGTTATTGCTATGACTATCCTTATCTCTTAAGAGGCCTTGAAGGGTTGCTAGACACCACTTTTTGTCTATGAATTTTATTCACTACTATCAAGATAAGGGCCTAGAGGGTCACACACAATAGCATATTCAAGAATCTACCTTATTCTGTTGAATAGATATATTGGACATGTTGGGCCCCACCACGGGGCCCAAGTATTTTCCAAGGTATCGATCACCAAATAAAATAAATAAATTCATTATTATTCAAGTTATGAATAGTTGGGATAGAATTTATTTAAATTATTTACAAGTTAAGTAAATACAAGAAAATATTATTCGGACGAATATTATTTTTATATTCAAGGTTCATTTAATATTAAGCGGGAATGGTGAGTTGAGTTAAATGGCTCAGTTTTATCACGTAATATATTTTATATATATTACAAGTATGTGGTAAATTATTAATAATATTTATTTCACGATTTAGTTCATCATAATTATTATTTAGTGGACGTTGAAATATATGGGGGTCGGGGAACCCAACCAGGTATTTAGCAACTCCACTATAAATAGAGGAAGAGGCTCTCCCACCAGGGATTATTCATTCATTTATGAATGAAAGACTCCATCTCCTCCCACTTTTTAGAGAGAGAGTCTCTCCCTCTCAAGTGTTGATCCAAGTTCATCCTTCAAGCATCGAAAAAAGAGGATCATGGTGATCATTGGAGCGTTGATGGCATCATCGGATCTCTGAGCTAGCACCTGAAATTCGACGATCGGCGTTCCAACAGATCTTTGAAGCATGTGTGGGTGACCTAGCGAGTTCCTGTTATGAATCAATCAAGCAATAATCATCAGCGACGAGTTGCAGTCAATCGCAGCTTCAAATTTGAAATGGGTATATTTTCAATTTAATTTTGAACTCTTTATAATTTGTGTGAGATCCTCAGACCTTACCGGTACTCAGATCGTTAGTGACGACAAGTTCCATCATCTCGTCGATTAAAAAATTTAAAATCTCCAACCCATCGAATTCTGTTGTGGGTCTCGATACCTTTAATTGGTATCAGAACAATCGCGTATATTTTCAGAGCCAAAAAAATTAATCTACATTAAAATTAAGTAGAGGGTTTGAAATCGGTCACAATGGTTCAAATTGTGCATAGATCCGGTTTCAAATGACCGAGTTATGACCATTTTAAATTTTCAAATTGGATTGAATTTGTGGTTTAAACTCGGGTATTAAAATTTCATTGATTATTTATGATCCCTGAGATCCGGCCATGATCTGGCCAGTTTTTCAGTTCATTAGAAATAATATCTATTTTTTCAAATTATAAATTTACTTTTTTATAATTTGCATAATTGGGTGGGGTGGCTGGGGGGTTGGGGTATTGGGCACAGGTTGCGGGGTCGCGTCCTCAGGCCTTCTTTATAGCTTGCATGTGTGAATAAAGTCACCTTTTAATTTGCATAATTATTTTATTATTATTATAATATTATAATAATAATAATAAATTATTTTTATTATAATAATTTCATTGTTATAATAATAAGGCTACAATAATATACTTTTTAAAAGAAAATTAAAGTGGTGGTGGTCTTGTGTGGAATTCCACACATAATGAGTTGTTCTAAAAAAGTGGGTAAAGGGGTGGGGGCGGCGGATAAGAGATGAACAAAAAAAGGAAAAATTGGGGGTCTGCATGGACCCCCCCCCCCCTCCTCCTTATGCCCCCCCCCCCCCCCCCGACTGCCTGGTTCCTCCCCTCTGAACGGTGGCACCGCCACCACCTACAAGCCGCACCAGATCTGCTCGACCAGCCAGGGCGTCGTCCTTCCCCTCATCGTGGCGGTCTTTCTCTGCACCAGACAAGTCCTCCACCACCTCAAGTCCCCCCCCCCCCCCCCGCTCTCCTGGCGCCTAGAAGGTCCAGATCTAGATCGCACCTCGCAGCAGCCATCGTCGGACAATGCACCGCTGGCCTCCCCTCCTGTCTCGCACCGGCGTCGTCCCGCCTTGAATCAGGCGGTGACCCTAATCTCGCGGCCTCCTCCTCTATGTGAAGCAGTGTCGCGACCTCTCTGTCCACAGTGTGCTCCGCCTCCCCTGTCCCAACCGGAGAACCGTTTCCCCGCTCTACATCGACGCCCTGAGTCGCACCACCCTGCTCCCTCTACTAGCGCTGTCTGTAACCTCGTCGTCGCTGCTCAGCCACCTCCAGTCTAGATCTGAAAGGTACCCCTTCTTCCCCTATAAGTTTTTCGGAGGGTAGATTGCCCCGAAGAGACCCGGACCGATCGGGCCAACCCAGAACGAGTTTGGATGGATCGGACCAACCTAGTTTGGCCCTGCACAGCTTAGTATGGGCTTGTGCGGGTTTGGCCCAATCCGCACAGACCCGGCAATGGTGTTTCGAGGCCCGTCCAATTTTTAAATTAATTAAAATTAATTAATTTAATTTTAGTATTTAAATAAAATTCATTTTGGTTAATTATTTTAATATCCAGAGATAAAAAATTTATTTAATTTAATTTAATTTAAATTAATTATTTAATTTAGTTTTAGGTATTAAAATTAAATTAATTATTTAATTTAATTTTAGGTATTAAAATTAAATTAATTAGTGGACCAATAAATAATTAAATTATTTGTATTATTTAATTCATTTATTTTAATTAAATAACTCTCGTACTTTATTTAATGCATTTTAATTTTTTATCATGCTTTATTTTTACGTGTGTACTGGTTTTGAGCACTGACCTTTTTTTATATGTCTAAATTTATTTATTTAATTGATTATTTTAACTGTGTGCGATGTTTTTCATTAATTAAATGGTGGTCTGCGTATCGTCTTTATTTTTGATCAATATGTATAAGGACTTGAGCATCCAAATTCATCTAATGTACATTTACACCCCTAGTTCCTCCTCGCCAACGCACGAGTATTATTGTACTTTGGACAAAGACGATATACGACATGGACTCCGCCAAGATGAGGCGGTGTACGTTAACCAAGATGATGTGGTACTTCAAGACCTGACCCGAAGCTCACCAAGACGGGGACAGTATAAAGCACAAAGAACGTCAAGTCGATGTGTCACTTCAGACAAGCAGTGGATATACTGGACGGGGGAGAGCAGCATCTAGAGTCAAACTTCGACTCAGATATGATGTCCTTAGGTCGTTTAGATGCTCAAAACCAGTCTAGTAGTAGTTTACCTTTATACATTTATTTATTATTTTTCGCATTTTAAAACAACGGGAAAATACATAAAATAATAAATAATAAGATGCATAAAAAAGTGATGTGTGTTCTTCTAATAATGTTCAGTTGTGAGCGCGATAACATATATGAACAATATTAATAGAAATGGATTACAATCGTTGAGAGAAAAACACACAAAACCCTCAAAAGTAATATTAAGTCATTACCGCCTTCTATCATTTAAGTTTGAACAAAACCGACTGTTCAGGGTGCTGGTCATGACAAAGATGAGGGTGCCTCTTACTACCGGGGAGTTCTTATAAGAGTGATGGGCTGACTTGACTAAAATTGCTGCAAATAAATAACTAAAGATGACTTGTTTTAATTTTAGAGGCAAGCGTTGAGTAAATCAAGTAATGGTTTTAGAAGATGGAACTTCACTCAACAGATCAAGGAAACGCAAGTTAATGCGGTTGGCCAATCAAACTCCCGCCTTGAACCCTATGAGTAGTGGCATAGCCAAAGCTTGTAGACTATAAAGGGAGGTTTAGGGATCATTTCCACTAGAATACTCAAATGACAGAGTATTCTGATTCTAGTAAAGAGGGTTCCTAGAATTCGATAAAATAGTGAAAAACATTTAATGATTAAATTAATTGGTAATGTCTCATTTGGTAATCAATATAAAAGTTCTAATCTACTAAAGTTTATTTTTTTAGAAAAATGGAAAGCAATACCACAACCAAAACTATTTGGACAAAGTTAATGTCCAAACTAGCACGAATCTCCAAGTGTGGTACAGGCACTTGCGCACATTACTACAATATAGGAAATCCAAGGAGTTGGTGTCCCTTCCTGTTAAGACACCTCAAGAAGCGTGACTATAAAATTGCTTACAAGAGACTCATAAATCTATCATATGGTGGTTTAGTCATGTTGATCGGAGTAGGACACTCAAGAGGGGAGGTGAATTGAGTAGCTATAAATATTTCTGTTTAAAAAACGTATTTAAAAGATTCCCCCAATTTAAAACTTAATAGGCCAGTTAATCAAAGTAGTAAATTTATAATATTCTGATTGTTTAACTAATTTCTCAAAAGATTGATTATTTCTCAGTTGTAACAATATGAGATATTGATACAATTTTTGAAACTAATCTAATAATCCAAAATAGTTATAAACACTATCCAAGACTAACTATCAAAGTGAAATTCAGTTTTCTGAAATATAGTTCAAAACAGGGAAAACTAAATTTGAAAATACAGCGGATATAAAACAAGAGGTTCGGTCTAAAGCCGAGACTTAGTCCTCTCCACTTGGTGACCACCTTCCACCAAGAAATCTATAGAGATAAAGGTTTTGATCCACAACCTGGATCGAGGTTTACACAGCAGTACACAGACTATCTAGGTCACAAGACCTCTACCACAGTTCTACATGGTAAGAAAATACAACCAGGTCACACAGGACCTCTACCACAGTTCTACGTGGCATAAATAAGTGTAGAAATATATTTGTGTGGGGATATCTAGTATCCTCTAGTTTAGTACAGGAGACAATGTGTGTTTTACATACAGATACACACACTGCTCGAAAATGTAATAAAAGGGAACACAACATAGCAATAAATATTAGATAGGGTTTAGATGGATCTATGTGTTACAGTTCAGCTCTGGACTCTTCGATGTATCAGATTTGAAGCTGGAGTCCTCTTCTAAAAGCTGACACTGAAATAGAGTATCGTGAAGCACTGTGTTCTGTCTTCCAGGAAGATGACATGTTCTTCTTCTTAGGTTCAGTTGAAAGATGTAGAGATTATGGAATTTTGATGGACAACAATTCTCTGGTTCACAGCAAGTAGTAATTAAGAGTATCTCGTGTGTTCTTCCTTTCTCTTCAGGTTCAATGGGTGTGCTTGGGCATTCTAGTGTATATATCCTTTTTGCACGTGTTGATCTTTCAGCTTGAGTCCTTTTCTTTTATATTCTTGCAGCCCGACAATATGCATGATTAAGGTGGGTATTGTACTTCGTATTTCTGACATCCTCATTAAAGATTGCTGCAAAACCATTAAATTAAAACACTCAAAATATGACCATTAGAAGTAATTTTAAATAAAAGAAAATTTAAATAGTCTATCGGTGAGTCCTCTATTGGTATCTCCTTCTGTCGGTGACTCATTGTGTTGGTAACTCAATTTAACTATCGGTGAGTCCTTTTATTGGTAGCACCATGCGTCGGTAGCACCATACGTCGGTAGAACCATGTGTTGGTAAGTTATTGCATCGGTAAATCATTGTGTCGGTAAGTCCTTGTGTCATTCAGTCAATTGAGATGTCAGGGACTTATCTATCAGTGAGTCATTTTGCACTGTTGGTGACTCAGTTGAACTGTCAGTGTCTCATCTCTTCTGCCAGTGTCAATTTGTCATACTTCAAAAATATTTCTGTTTGGACATTCTTACAACATAAATATTATCATAATGTGTTAAACTTATATGTGATTATAGATAATCATAAGTACACATATTAAAACTTAAATAAACATGATTGAAATGATTGGACATGATTAATAATAATTAACATGATTTGTGATTATTAAAACCATTAATGCTAGAGAGGGTGGTCAACAGTCTTTTATGGGCCAACAATATCCTCTTTTTTGATTATCACAAATCGTGGCATTATAAAGTACAATAATTTGATGTGTAATAAAATCATTCTACTTATCATCTCCCATTATTGATGAATTTTCTCCATATATAGTTAAGTTTCAGTGGTAAAATAAATAGTAGAGGTAAAAATAAATAATAATGGTATCAAATATTACTGTTTTTCCTTCCCATATGTAACCAGAGGTAAGGAAAATAAAATATAGAAGAGTGGTATCAAAATTAAAATAAATAAGGATAATGTAAAATTGTTCTCCCCCTTTTGGGATTATCAAAAAGTGAAAGGGTATCAAAAACTGTTCTCCCCCTTTTGATGTCTATAAAGAAGGAAACAAGTAACAAGGAATAAGATGCATTAGAAAATAAGAGTTATAACACAAATAGATGAAAGACAAAAGCACTGAATTCCATTAATCAAGGAAGTACAATGTATTACAAATTTCCAGGGAAAGACAGCAAAAGATAACCAATCAGACCTATCAGAGAGTTATCAACACTAATTCTCAAGATCAAGAGGTTCCTTCCCTTTCTCATAGGGATCAATAGAAGGTGAAGTAGGTGGTGGCTGAAAAATAGGAGGGTCTAAAGAAATCTTCAAAGGAGGTAGGATCACTCCTTCTGGAACATTAGGTGCAAGGCTGGGTCTATGTTGTAACAAGAGACGAGGTTGTGTCTGCTCTTGAATCACCGATCTGATCTGAAAGAAAGCTTAAGCAACTGTTATCTGAGGTGGAGGCACTGATCCAGCAGGTCCAATATGTAATGACCTGCTCATCCTCATTGGTTTGAGAGAACAACGAGTCATTACTTGGCCTCAAGATACATCGCCAAGACGCCAAAGGCTGGCAATAAATTTTGAAGGGTTTCAAATACAAGTGGGGGACGATTTACCCTTTAAAAATAAACCAATAAACCAACAATCTATTTACTACATGATGCATGAACAAAAGAAAGACGACTAACAACTTCATGTATCTCAAAACCACATCAAAGTGTGCAACAGCGGAAGACTAATCCAGTATCAAAGTAAACAGTGGATAAACAACTTAAGACTCTCAAGATACTACAAAACTTCATGATCCACAAGCTCCAAGCTCCACAGTCACTGACAAGCCCAAGTATCACGAGCTAGTTCTAAAAAAATATGAAACGTTACCTTTTCCCCTATCCCAAAATATAGAATCTGCAAAAGCACTAAAATGTCAAAGTAGGGGTGAGTATAAAACTCAGTAAGTTTTCCCTAATGACTTCCCTACTCACGCCACTAGGATAGAAAAGTTAGTCAAATTTATATAAAACAATTTATATAAAACAATTTACCAAAACAGTTTATAACCAAACATGAACAAGTTCCAAAAACCATGTACAACCAAGTGAAAACAAAACAAAACAAAACCAATTTCCAGTAAGTTATTTTCCAGAAAATAACTAATCAAATATTAAAACCCAATTCATGTCATCATTTGGCATACTCATTCCATAGTTCACAACACACTCACACATGCATGCTTCGTTTGACAGTTTCATACTCATGAGCGGTCTCTTGTCCCATTTACCTTGTGTCCCAATGACACACGCCCCTGATCCAGGGTCACGTTCTTTGTACCTTAATGGTACTCATCCCTTATTAATGACATGTTTAAGCATGAACTCACACCAACACCATTTATGCCAAATCATTCCATTTCTGAAATAAACCACTTCAAACCATTTCAATAAAACTGTACTTTTATTGAAAACCAAAGGGAAAACCAATTTCAAACAAACCTTTCATTTCAATAAAATATCCCCTTTTATTGAAAACATCAAATCAAATTCATGTACCACCATTCTAGAAAATATTCATTTTCGAATCCATATTTTAAAACCAAGAACAAAAGCACTTTACTCAAACACCCAATTTTCCAGATTTCACAACCATCACTCAAAAAGGTTTCCAAAAAGTGTTCAACAGCCAAATAACAATCAATTAAACACCACACATTCAATTTGAAATCATGTCAATCAGTTCTACTAAGTGGAGTCGAGAAAGAAGTCTCCTACCTCGAAGGTTTTGACAAAAACCCCAATGAACGAAAAACACACAAGACAACCGAGTTGATTCTCCAAGAACTCATCTTAGATCTCTTCTCCTAAAAAGATCAAGACCAAATTTCATCATATTTGGAATCCACACACCTAGATCTACCCATAACGGGCATAGATTTAAGAAACCAAGAGAAGAGGAGAAGTAGATCTAAGTAGATCTAAGAAACTGATCAAGAACGAAGAAGAACGATCGCATACCTCAAGAATTCAGCTTCGATTCGCCAAGGAAAGCATTCATATTGACTCCAAAATGCTTAGGAGAGGTTCTCCTACCTTCAAGGAAGAGGAATCTCGAGTTATGGATGCTTAGGAGCAAAAAAGATCCACTTAGAGGCAAAAACGTGTGAGAGACACTTTTTTAGGATCTTACTTAAACCATCAGCATGGTTAGTTCGCACGGTTAGACAAATTTTGTGTTAACCGTGTATTAGTTACTGCCTAGGCAGACCCTCACATGACTTCCTTGCACGGTCTCCCTAACCGTGCTCCAACTGTGCTGGAGCCACTGCCTCAAGAGGACCAATTATGCACGGTTTGACCACACGGTTAGACAAACTGTGTGCCGCCCGTGTGAATTCCATTTTGCCTCAAAACTACTTCCAAAGTTCTCCCAACTCTCCCATCCATCACCATTATACTTTATAACCATGAAAAAGCATCAATTAAGGGTTACATACCAGAAACTGAGGGTACTACATTCTCCCCACCATTGGTTTTTCCGTCCTCGAAAAGTAGAAAAGCCTCACTAATCTGAAAGAGTTTCAGCCATTGCTCTTTAATCTCCTTCTCACGTTCTCAAGTCTCTTCCTGAATCCGACCATGCTGCCATAAAACTCACACTAGAATGATGATTTTTTCACGCAAGACTTTCTCTTTCCTGTTCACAATCCTCACTGGGATATGTATCAATGAATCATTCGGCTCTAGGTCAACGTGATCTAATCTGATCACATAGTCAGGATCAGGCAGATACTTTTTCAACTGAGATACATGGAACACATTGTGCACCGAACTGAACTGTGGTGGTAATGTCAACCGATATGCCACCTCTCCAACCCGTTCCAGTGTCTAGAAAGGGCCAATGTATCTAGGAGATAATTTTCCATGTTTCCTAAAACGACGGTGTCCAAGCCTTGGAGATATCCTCAAGAAGACATGATCACCCACAGTGAATGATAACGGTCTTCGATGGTGATTTGCATAAGATTTTTGATGATTATGAACCGTCACCATCCTCCTTCTGATCAAATGGATCTTCTCCATTGTTTCTTAGACAAAGCTAGGCCCAACTAGTGAAGTTTCACCTGTTTCCACCCAACATAGTGGAGAATGACAAGGACGTCCATACAATGCTTCAAACGGAGCCATGTGTATCAAGGTCTGATAGTTTTTATTATATGAGAACTCCACTAAGGGTATATGCTCCTCCCATGAGCCACCAAAATCCATTACACAAGCCTGCAACATGTCTTCCAATGTTTGTATCATCCGCTCAGATTTCTCACCTGTTTGTGGATGATACGTCGTGCTCATAGTCAACTGAGTCCCAAGGACTTTTTGTAAGGATTTCCAGAAACGAGATGTGAACCTCAGATCTCTGTCTGAGACTATTGAAACAGGTACATCATGCCTCTTTACCACTTCTTGGATATATATTTTTGACAAATCCTTCACCGTATGAGTTTCACGGATAGGGATGAAATGAGCCGACTTGGTAAGTCGGTCCATTATCACCCATATGGCATCTTTTTTCCAAACCGTTCTTGAAAGACATGTAACAAAATCTATAGAAATATGCTCTCATTTATATACTGGGATAGGTAAAGACTAAAACATACCTGCAGGTCTCTGATGCTCTTCTTTCACTCACTGACAAGTTAATCACTTCGAGATGAACTCGACCACCTTCTTTTTCATGTCGCTCCACCAAAACTGTGTCTTTAATGCCTTATACAGCTTCTGTGTACCTAGATGTACAGCTCATCTCGAATGGTAGTAAGCATGAAGGATTTGTTCTGGACAAACCATAGGTACAACCATCCCATCTTTGAAACACAAAATTGAACTCTCATCAAGTTCTCAGCCCTCAATGGTCTCCCCACCATTGAGTTTCGAACTCATAACCAGACATTTTGTGTCAGATGTTTGTGCCTCTTTGACCACATTTACCAAATCAGGAACAAACGTATCTGAAAAGAAAACTGCAATATCACCTCGGTCTTCACATTTCACATGCATGTCGGCTAGGACCGACATCAAATGTCATTCATCTGAATCTTCTTTCGCCAACTAAGTATACGACTTTCTACTTAGTGCATCTACCACAGAATTCCTTTTTCTTGGTGTATACATCAAATCAAAGTCAAACATCTAGAGATACTTCATACATCGCCTTTGCCTCAGATTCAAATCTCACTGTGAAGAAATGTGTTTCAATCTTTTATGATCTATAAACACAATGAATTTCTCACCAAAGAGATAATGTCTACAAGTCTTCAAAGTATAGACGACTATAGCTAACTCCAAATCATGTGTTGGATAATTCTTCTCATGCACCCTCAACTGCCTTGAACCATAAGAAATCACATGGTCTCTTTGCATGAGAACACAACCCAACCCTGATCCCAAAATATCACAGTACACCGCATACCCCTGTCCTGATTCTGGAAAAATCAAGATAGGTGTCGATGTAAGATGAACTTTTAGTTCCCAGAAGGACTTCTGGCATTCATCTGTCCATTGGAATGGAGCATTCTTCTTTGTCAGATATATTATTGGTGAAGGTAGTCATGAGAAATCACGTACAAAGCATCGGTAGTAACCAACTAGACCAAGAAAACTTCTTATCTTGAAGACATTATTTAGCGGTTTCCACAAGATAACAACTTCTATCTTTTTAGGATCAACATAAATGCTATTTTCAGAAATGACATGGCCAAGAAAACATGCTTCTTGTATCCAAAAATCACACTTTGATAATTTGGAATACAAATGGTGATCTCTCAGGATTTGTAACACTGTTTCCAGGGGTTCCTCATGGTCATCCATTGTCTTTAAATACACCAAGATGTCATCAACAAACACCACAACAAAAGAATCCAGATATCACTAAAATATCTAATTCGTCAAATCCATGAAGATTGTTGGTGCATTCGTTAGACCAAAAGGCATGACTACATATTCATAGTGGTCATATCTTCTTCGGAATGTTGACTTTGGAATATCTTCCTTCCGAACTCGTAATTGGTGACATCCTGATCACAAGTCAATCATGGAGAACCACTGAGCTCTCCTTAATTGATTGAACAGATCATCAATGCGTGGAAGTGGGTATATATTCTTTATCATAACTTGGTTAAGCTTGCAATAATCAACACAAAACCGAAGAGTTTCATCTGATTTCTTCACGAACAAAAATGGTTCCGCCCATGGAGACGTACTTGGATGAATGAATCTCTTGTTTTCCAGATCCTCCAACTGCACTTTCAATTCTCTTAACTCTGTTGGTGTCATCCTATAAGAAGGAATGGAAATAGGACTTGTCTCCAGAAGGAGATCAATCGTAAACTCCACTGCCTTTATAGGTGATACCCCTGAGAATTTTTCGAAAAATACATCTGGAAATTGATCCACAACTGCTGGAAAACTAGTTTCCTCTATCTCTTCCATTGATTTCAAGGTCAACGCCACCAACTGATAAGAGATAATTCTCACCATTGGTGCCAAAAAGCTCTTTTCACCTTTCTTTAACATCCTCTCTCCTCTGAAGAGATGTTTGATGTCTTCCTCAATCATGAAACTAACTGTTCTTCTACAATAGTAGATGTGAGCCTTAAATTCTATCAACCAATCCATACCTAGGATTGCATCATAGACATCCATGTCCAACCTCAAGAAGTCTCATTTCAGCTCAACTCCATCAACAGTTATAACACATGCTCTACATGCAAATGTTTGACATTCTCTTTCAGTGAGAGGTGTTTGCAGTTTTAAAACAGAAGGCATCATTTCTGAATTTAAACATAGAAAATCAACAGCACGAGAAGCAATGAAATAATGTGATGCACCAGTATCAAAGAGCACTTACACATGGGTAGAATTCAAAAGAATCGTACCTCTCACCGTAGATGGTCCAGCTTGATCATTGATAATCATTTACTCAGCTCCATACAATTGCTTTGTCGCTGCATTGTTCTCCTTGTTGCCTTGCTGAGATTGCTCTGGTTGAGAACTCATGGTATTTCTAGAATCACCATGAATAACTCTGCTCTGCTAATGAGACTGGTTCTGTTGTCCTCACACTGTCGAAGCATACGATGCTTGTGATGCCTGAGAAGTGTCTCGAGCACCTGACCTTGGAGCACTGCGACAATAGCACTAAAAATGTATCATCTTCTTACAGTTATGGCATGCTCTAGGTTGTGTCACGCACTCTTGTTTTATGTGGTCAAGTGAACCACATTGAAAGCAATCTGCTTTGCTATGGGGTCGTGGAGGAAGGTTCACTGATCCAGCTTTCTGGTTCTGATTCCCACTTCCACCTTGGAAATAGGTGTCCCTTTTCCGCTTACTCCCAGCATTTGAGTTTCCATCATTTCCTCTAGGTATTATCATACATCCTCCCAGAGATACTGAGATATCACGTTCAGCCACAGTTGCATTGTTCACCATCTCTGTATAATCTATAATATAGAGCACCGCAATCTTCAATCAAATCTCCTGGAGTAGCCCCGATTCGAAGATGTGTGCCTTCAAAGACGCACGTGTCGCAACCTCTGGTGAAAAATGGACTAAATTCATGATTTTAGCTACGTACTTTGTGACAAGGAGACTCTTTTGTTTCAGGCTGAAGAAGTCTGATGTTTTCTGCATCTTGAGTGTGTGAGGATAGAATTGTTTGTTCAACAATTCCTCAAAATCCTCTCATGTAAGGCCTTTATCTAATTTATCCTGCACCGCTAAATCCCACCACTGGCGTGCAAGATCCTCAAGCATGTATATCACCAGCTTGACCTTCAGCTCCATCAGTGTGCCGATGAACTCGAAGATAAGATTCATCCTACTCAGCCACACCTCCATCTTCTCAGGTTCAACATCACCTCGAAAGTTAGGTGGATTTTGTAAAACTTCGATCTTAAACATTACATAATCTTGAGTTAAGTCAAGAATTCACATTGATGATCTTTTTAGGTTTAGAGTTTTAGAGAATTAGGTCGTAACTATTACATTACATGTCAAAAATTACAAAGTAGACTCTTATACTCTATCCAATTTTTTTCACAAAAATAAAACTCCTTAAATAAAACAAGAGTTCTTTTCTTGATATAATTCTTCTTGAATACTTCCTTTCTCTTACCCTTCCTTATACCCTATGAAAAAACATTTCAAAAACTTGGGATGAGCATAAAAATCTCAGTAAGGGTTATAAAATAAGAAAAGAAAATATTATCTCATCAATAAATACAAATCAATGAAACCATACTTTTCAATCATAACATACCTCATGAAATCATAATATTTATGAATAACACACAGAAATCATAAATCAGAAAGGTAACTTGCAGCGTACATGACATACTTACATTGTAGCTTTCATAGTTACATAGGGAGTTATATTTGGAATACTCATCACAGTATATTCCCTAAATCTCTTAGGAGAAACATTAAAATTTACCTCTGTCACATTACCCAATGTATTGGAGAGTTATCTCGGGCTCACCCACTCTAGGTTTATCACGAAACCACCCATATACATAAACAATGAACAAACCCATAACATTATCATAACACATAAAACAAGCATAAATGAAAGATAACATTTCCACATTCCAATAAAAGTTCAAGATATTGACATATCCAATCCATTTCCAAAATCATTTAAAACATTTAATAGAGTTTTTTGAGTCAAAGTGTCTCATACCACTTTGAAATTTTATAGGAATTAACATTTTAAAACATTAATGTCTATATAAATAAATCCTTTAAACCATTTTGAAAAAATGGACATCAATAAGAATTATTTAGAAGATTAAATTTTTAAAACATTTAAAACAATGTATTAGTTAAAGAATCATTTACCACTTTAGAAACTCTTGAATAAAAATCATTAAAGAATAACATCAAAGAAAACTATAAATATCATGAGAATATAGAAATTCATGATATAAAATATCAAAAGGGATGTATATACACCTTATAGGACAATAAAGGTGCACAATATCAAGATATTCCCCAATGAAAGGATATTAAGATGTAGTCCCTTACAAAGATTGTATCATAAGATTAAGGATAAATCAATGACATAATTATGTGTGACAAATATAAATACACCCAATATAAGTGAATATTAAGTGTGAAACAATTATAGGTCATTCACACATATTCATAGTATATTGAAGATACTGGTGTTGTTATAAAAAAATGGAATAAAGAGAATTTAGGGAGTTGGAGAAAGAAAATAAAATAAAAGAACTTGAGAGAAGACGTTACCTTTAAATCGAGTAACTCCATTTGGTGGTTTGAACCAAAAGGCTTCCTTGAAGTGTCTTCCGCCTAAGGTAAGGCTCCTAGGAGGAAGAGAGGGATCTTGGGAGCTTATTTGGGCAGAGCTTGAACAAGTCAAGGGGCTTGAGATGTGTGAGTAATAGGTTAGAGGTGATGGCTTTTTATAAGGGAGAGGAGGAGCTCTTTGGGAAAGTTTGAAAATATTATTTTATTATGAAATGATTTTCGGTTTCAAAAGGTCCAAAACTTATTTAATTCAAAGATAAGGTGCATATAAATCAAAATAAAATCATCCAATAATAATTGGACAAGTTCTGAATATTTTTTAATCATTGTTTTTCTTATTTAACCCTTTGTTAACTTATTTAACTTTTACCAAGTCCTCTTATATATTCATACTATATGGTTAATATATTTACTATAAAATCTCAAGTGACCCAAAATGGATCATTAATGAAATTTTTAACATCATATATGTCATTTGGCCAAATTTTAGATTTTTAGGAATACTTTATCATTTAATAAAATATTGATTGATTTAAATAGTCTTTTATATCAATTTTAATACTATTCATATCATGACTTTTTAAAAAATCCAAACAAACTTGATTCTTTCAAAAAACCATCATTAATTCAAAGATAACAAGTCATCTTAATCTATAAAATTCATTGATGGCATAAAAAGGTTCAAAATAAATTTATTTTAATATTTATAATATCATTTATTTGAATCCTTTTTTAATGAAGCAATTACTGCATCACCATTGTGTCATTATTAAATTTATTTATTTAATATCTAAAAATTATAAATAAAATACCATGATGTAGGAAATATTTTTAGATTTCCAAAGAATATTTATAATCGAATATATCACTTATATAACCCCATATAAAAAAATTTAGTAAAATGATTCATGTTTATGATATTATTATTTTTATTTTAAAAAAATGTTATTAATGTCATTATCTTACCCAAGTGGCTTTCAAATGCCAAAATTCTCACCCAAGGATTGTCTTGTTCGGTCATTACTCATCCAATAAGGCTAGAACAAGTGTTAAGGTAATTTTATATTATTATAATATTATTTTTACTTTGAATTACTCTATTTACCTTTAACCACTGTAAATAAAAATCAAAAATTCATATTCACCAAAAATTATTTTCATCTTATTGAACCACATTTTACTTATTGATGACAACCATGTATGTCAGATTTTTGGAATTAAATTCACAGAAGAGGTAAAATTTCATTTAAATGAAAAAGTCAGTTTTTTAACTACTATGTAGTGTTTTTCACTATTCATCAAAAATTGAACATTTTCAGAAAAATACCAAAAATTCACCCAAATCTAATTTTGATATTCTGAATTTAAAAAAGATTTCTATTTTACCAAACTCAAAACATATATGTTTCATTAATTAATTTAAAATTAATTTCCATTGTCAAAACCAAAAAGCGTGTTTTTAAGAAATAATATCTATCAAAAGATTAACACTTGTTTATGTCCAATTTCAAAGTGAAATTACTTATAATGACCAACATTTCATTAAATGGTAAAAATATAATCCAATTACACTTTAAAACCAATAAAAAGAAAAATCTAACTATATAAATAGATTAGATTAAAAGCAGTTTTGAATTAAAATGCAGTATTTTTCATTATTCATTAAAAAATGTACTTTATCAGAAAAATACCAAAATTTCATCCAAAGTTTTGATATCCTGATTCTAAATAAGAAATTTATTTTTTCAAATATAACTTATAAAAGTGACAAAAACTAGATTTAAAAAGTGTTCGGCATCAAAAGGCGGTAAATCGACCTTTTAAAGAATATTATAGTATTTATACTTAAAATTGGATTCATTCACATTTTAAGCCTCTAACTTTTATTGGATAAATGTAAAACATTTAACAAATATGTGTAATAATATTTTAGTTAGTTCTATTCATTTCTGCCAATACAACGGCTATGCATTAACTACCATTTAAAATAATAATATTATATTATTATTTTTCAGTATAACTCAACGTTGTGTGCAACGTAAGATTTCAAAGAAACCTGTTGTTGTGTATCGGGTACGCCATCGAACATAGCATCCCCTTTAAAGTAAAATTAATATTTAATTCACAAATATTAATAAATATAGAAATGTCATATTCTTTATTTACCTGGGATGTTACATTCTTCCCCCCTTTTGGAAATTGCGTCCTCACAATTTTAAAATTGGGGTTGGAAATTTCATTAAAAGTCCTTTATCAGAAAAAGAGACATTAAATATATCACTTTAAAAGAAAGAAATAAAAGTACAAAGGTCACCCGAGATAACCCATACTAGGATTCCGTGTAGGAAAACATGGATATTGAAAAGAAACAAACCATCAAGTTCTGATGGAGAGTGGTATAAAACATGATCAGGAGAAAGTTAGCCACCAGAAAACCACAAACTTGTGATGGGTTAAACGGTCTTTGATTCCCCAGTAGGAAAAGTAAACAGACAACGTTTTTTTGGTTTTAGGTTTCTTTTCATAAAGTTGGAGAATTTATTTATGATATTGACTAAGAGCATAAGGAAATATACTTACTTTCAAGTAGAGTTTCATCTTTTAATAAGTTTCTACCAAAAACTAATCTTTTCTCCAAACAATGAGTATTCAAGATGACTTGGTCACACCTGAAGCACTAGAATCAACTTCTAGAGAATCACATAATCCACAAAAGATGAACTATATATTTCCTCTGTCTTTAGGCATTAACCAAAACCAAAATGGTTAGTACAAGGTCGGATAATTCCCAAAAAGAATAATACTTTATAAAAAGAAATACTACTCCTAATCTCCAAAATTTGACAAACAATACCCAAAGTTTAACAAAGACCATTCAATAAACAATTGTCTTTACAATTCTTCAAAATAATCCAAACTAATATTGAAACCCAAAATTCATAAGGATTTGATCACATAGTCTTCCACAAAAATCTTAACATTTATCTTCAAATAACATCGGTTACTCTTAAATTCTCATATTGAAAGGTAATTAACCTAGTCACATATTCTCAAAGATAGGTTAATCAATTCTATAAATAACCTGAATCGTTGTAAGTCCACAAAAAAACATAGATTCTTCCAAAATAAAATTTCAACTATTACTTCAAAAATGAAATCTCATGGTATTTTATTTTCCTTAAGCATATAGTGTTTCCCCAAAAGAGAGTGTCTTCCAAAATAACCTTTATTACTTAATCACCAAACCATTTTCCTATACTAAGGATATCCATTTGATAAAACATAAGATCTCAAATCAACTTATTCTTGATTAATAAAATCATTTAACTAAAAAGAATAAGTCATATTAACCAGGGACTTCACGTAGTCCAGTGGGAGATGATGCGCCCTTGTCTCCCTTTGGTTGTGGGTTCAATTCCTATAGTCTTGCCGGACGCGACGGGTTGTCACCCATCTTACGTGTTGTCCCTTTTTATAAAACTCAAAAATAACCCTAACATGCTTTAACCTCAATGGTTGTCTTATACCTCTCATTTTCATCCCAACTCATAATGACCTCAATATCTTAATTCATGAAGTCTTATTGACATTTTTTTACCTCCATAAAATAACACTATTCCCAAAGAAAGAACATTGTACCGTGATCATGGTGTCCATCTGGTTTCATCGTCATCTTGTTCACGTAGATAGATGGTCCATGCATTGCAACAATGATTTAGAGATCCTTCAAAATCATCTACTTCATTTATCCAAATACACCTCGTACAACTTGGGTTATATGGGTGTTCATAGAAAAATAGTTTTGGAAAATAATCATGTATGATATATAATTTCAAAACATCTGATAAAACTTTCTTTCTATAAAACATTCAGACCAAGTTTAAGTTGAAACTTTCATTCAATGGTCCTTTTAAAATACCATAAGTATGTGCTAAAAGACTATAATTTAAAATAAAATATAAATAGGTTGCGCAAGGGTCTCCTTCTTTAGCATCTTTTTCAAAATCATAATATGCTTCAAAATCTTGTGATAAGGTAAAATATTTGAAATTGTCTTGATAATATTTACCTTTTTTGAAAATATGAGAATATTGAGAAAATAGGATTTGATTAAATAAAACTCAAGATCCACGATGGTATCGAGGTATAGTAGAGGTGTTTGATATCTCAAACAATTGTTTGCAAGTGAGTTGTATGTTAGAAAATGTTTCAGAGTCGTCTGGACATGACTTTGCAATAATTATTGCAACCAAGACATCAAGAAGAGATAGGAATATCGTTTGAGATCCTCATCCTTCCATTTGTAACCGACTTTTCTTGATCTAAAAAGTTATAAAACAAGGATTTAACTGGAAAAAAATAGACATATGGACTAACCATGTGTTTAACGAAAACTCCTAATCACTAAAGTTGTCTAAACCGACCTTTGATACTAACTATAAGGATCCGACCTTAAACATTACATAATCTTGAGTTAATTCGAGAATTCATATTGAGGATCTTTTCAGGTTTAGAGTTTTAGAAAATTAGGCCATAGCTATTACATTACATCTCAAAAATTACAAAGTAAACTCTTCTACTCTATCCAAATTTTTTTCACAAAAATAAAAATTCCTTAAATAAAACAAGAGTTCTTTTCTTGATATAATTCTTCTTGAATACTTCCTTTCTCTTACCCTTCCTTATACCCTGTGAAAAATATTTCAAAAACTTGGTATGAGCATAAAAAGCTCAGTAAGGGTTATAAAATAAGGAAAGAAAACATTATCCCATCAATAAATACAAATCAATGAAACCATACTTTTCAATCATAACATAGCTCATGAAATCATAATATTTATGAATAACACACAGAAATCATAAATCATAAAGGTAACTTGTGGCATACATAACAGACTTACATTGTAGCTTTCACAGCTACATAGGAAGTTACATTTGGAATACTCATCACAGTATATTTCCTAAATCTCTTGGGAGAAACATTAATGTTTACCTCCTTCACGTTGCCCAATGCATTGGAGAGCTATCTCAGACTCACTCGCCCTAGGTTTATCATGGAACCACTTGTATACGTAAACAATTATCAAGAACCATAACATAATCATAACACATAAAACAAGAATAAAAGAAAGATAACATTTCCACATTCCAATAACATTTCAAGATATTAACATATCCAATCCATTTTCAAAACCATTTAAAACATTTAATAAAGATATTTTTGAGTCAAAGTGTCGCATACCACTTTGAAACTTTTATAGGAATTAATATTTTAAAACATTAATGTCTATATAAATAAATCCTTAAAACCATTTTTGAAAACATGGACATCAATAAGAATGATTTAGAAGATTAAATCATTAAAACATTTAAAACAATGTATTAGTTAAAGAATCCTTTACCACTTTAAAACCTCTTGAATAAAAATCATTAAAAAATAACATCAAAGAAAACTATAAATATCGTGAGAATATAGAAATTCATGATATAAAATTTCAGAAGGGTTGTATATACACCTTATAGGACAATAAATGTGCACAATATCAAAATATGGCCCAATGAAAGAATATTGAGACGTAGTCCCTTACAAAGATTGTATCATTAGATTAAGGATAAATCAATGACATAATTATGTTTGACAAATATAAATATACCCAATATAAGTGGATATTAAGTGTAAAACAATCAGAGGTCATTCACACATATTCATAGCACGACATAATCAAGAAGTAGAAGATTTATCCAAAGAATGGAAATTGGGTTAAGAAGTTCTCTTGCCCCGAGTCCAACTTGTCTCGTATGTTCCTTGTTCTTACTGAATAATAAACTTAAGTTAATTTCTACTTGATTCAGAACCTTTTTCAAGTTTATTATTTCTTTTATATCACTTATTACCTTGAAATAACAATTAGTTAATTATTTGAGTTCATATCGGACATTTTGTCGATATTCAGAATTTGAGTTAAAAATAAACTTGTTATACTTACAATTTGTTTATGTGGTCAAAAGTTCATTATCTCCAGAATGATATTCATGATTTAGATATCATATATATCATATATATCCAATATATATGTATTTATAATAGTCCATAGCATTTGGATATAAGAAATAAAATACACTGTTTATGGAGACAGTAAGTCGTACGTACACATGAACGCTACTTTTATTTCTTTTTCATATTTAATGGAATGAAAACTTAATGATACATAGGTATATTATAATTCCAGTATAATATCATATTTTATATACGTTACATAATTTCATTAACACCATCATTTATATGTTCCATATATGGTATGAACGAGTCGTATCACTTTGAGGGGGCGATAGTTTGCACTTCCTCAAATAAAATTATCGTATTTTCTCATTATGGAAACCATAAAGGTATGCTATAAATGAAAAATACAGAAGCATAGAGACAATATAAATATAATATATATCACATATAAATACAGTGTCATCATAATGGCCACTGTGAGAGGCGGTAGGAGATAATTGAACAATCATCGTTTCGTGAGGCACTAGTTCACCGTCCACAGAAATAGTATGTTCGTATCCATTAGATGGAGGTGTGTGTAAGTATAGTTTGAATCCATCTCATAACAACAACCTAGTATATTGAGTATACTGATTTTGTTATAAAAGAATAGAATAAAGAGAGTTTAGGGAGTTAGAGAAGGAAAATAAAAGAAAAGAACTTGAGAGAAGACGTTACATTTAAATCGGGTAACTCCCTTCGTTTTGAACCAAAATGCTTCCTTAAAGTGTCTTATGTCTAAGGTAAGGCTCCTAAGAGGAAGAGAGATCTTGGGAGCTTATTTAGGCAGAGGTTGGACGAGCCAAGTGGCTTGAGAGGAGTGAGTAATGGGTTATAGGTGATGTCTTTTTATAAGGGAGAGGAGGGGCTCTTTAGAAAGGTTTGAAAATATTATTTTATTATAAAATGATTTTCAGTTTCAAAAGGTCTAAAACTTGTTTAATTTGAAGATAAAGTGCATATAAGTCGAAATAAAATCATCCAATAAGAATTGGACAGGTTTTGGATATTTTTTAATCCTTATCTTTCTTATTTAACCTTTTCTTAACTTATTTAACATTTACCAAGTCCTCTTATATATTCATACTATATAGTCAATATATTTACTATAAAATGTCAAGCGACCCAAAATGGATCATTAATGACATTTTTAACATCATATATGTCATTTGGCCAAATTTTAGATTTTTAAGACTATTTTATTATTTAATAAAATTTTGATTGATTTAAAAATTCTTTTATGCCAATTTTAATACTATTTATATCATGACTTTTTAAAAAATACAAAAACCAACTTGATTCTTTCAAAAAACCATCATTAATTCAACAATAACAAGTCATCCTAATATATAAAATTCGTGGATGGCATAAAAAGGTTCAAAATAAATTTATTTTAATATTAATAATATCATTTATTTGAATCTTTTATTAATGAAGCAATTACTGCATCACCATTGTGTCATAATAAAATTTATTTATTTAATGTCTAAAAATTATAAATAAAATACGATGATGTAGAAAATATTTTTAGTTTTCCAAAGAATATTTATAGTCGAAGATGTCACTTATATAACCCCGTATAAAAAAATTTAGTAAAAAGATTTATGTTTATAATATTTTTATTTTTACTTTAAAAAAAGTTATTAATGTCATTATCTTATCCAATTGGCTTTCAAAAGCCAAGTCTCACCCAAGGATTGTCTTGGTCGGCCATTACTCATCCAATAAGGTTATGACAAGTGTTAAGGTAAATTTATATTATTATAATATTATTTTTACCATGAATTACCCTATTTACCTTTAACCGCAGTAAATAAAAAGCAAAAGTTATTATTCACCAAAAATTATTTTCATCTTATTGAACCACATTTTACTTACTGATGACAACTATGTATGTCAGTTTTTTTAAATTCAATTCACAGAAGTGAAAATGAAAAAATCGGTTTTTTAACTACTATGCAGTGTTTTTCACTATTCATCAAAAATTGAACGTTTTCAGAAAAATATCAAAAATTCACCCAAAGATAATTTTGATATTTTGAATTCAAAAATGATTTCTATTTTACAAAACTCAAAACATAGATGTTTCATTAATTAATTTAAAATTAATTTTCGTTGTCAAAACCAAAAAGTGTGTTTTTAAGAAATAATATCTATCAAAAGATTGACACTTGTTTATGTTCAATTTCAAAGTGAAATTACTTCCAATGACCAACATTGGATTAAATGGTAAAAATATAATCCAATTACACTTTAAAACCAATAAAAATAACAATCTAACTATATAAATAAATTAGATTAAAAGATAGTTTTGAATTAAAATGCAGTATTTTTTACTATTCATTAAAAAATGAACTTTATCAGAAAAATACCAAAATTTCATCCAAAGTTTTGATGTCTCGATTCTAAATGAGAAATTTATTTTGTCAAATAGAACATATAAAAGTGACAAAAATTAGATTTTAAAAAGGATTTGTCATCAAAAGGCGGTAAATCGACCTTTTAAGGAATATTAGAGTATTTATGCTTAAAATTGGATTCATTCACATTTTAAGTCTCTTATTGGATAAATGTAAAAACATTTAACAAACATGTGTAATCATATTGTAATTAGTTCTGTTCATTCCCATCAATACAATGGCTATGTGTTAACTACCATTTAAAATAATAATATTATATTATTATTTTTCAGTATAACTCAACATTGTGTACAACGTAAGATTTCAAAGAAACTTATTGTTGCGTATCAGGTACGTCATCGAACATAGCATCCCATTTAAAGTAAAATTAATATTTAATTCAAAAATATTAATAAATATGAAAATGTCATATTTTTTATTTACCTAGGATGTTATAGATTCTGCTTCATGAACTGTATTGTATGATCTGCATGCCTTGGTTCATTCCTCTGGTTCCCCATATCCACAGCTTGAAAAGCTTAGACAATACTCAAAACTAGCTCTTGGTTCACCCGTGGTTCAGGTGCAACCACATTCTCCGCAGCTTCTTCGGGTTGGTTTCGACAAAGCCTACCAGGTTCCATTTCCTAAACCAACAACAAACTTTGTCAATCTCACTCTCTAGCAACTGATGGCTTAGCATTTCAAATTCCATCACATCAACTATCACAACATTGTTTTCCAAAAAACACTTTCATATTCCAACCATTTTTGAAACATTAATTCATGCTTTTGAAAACCAAACCATTTTCAAAATACACCAAATATCCTCGTTTCAAAATCTTGCATTTGAAAACAAATTCTGCATTTTTTCAAAAATTTACACTTTGCACAAAATCATAAATCATTACTCTAAATGAAATATGCAATCCTAGTGGGAATTCATTCCTCTACAATGCGTGTCATTCTCGCCTCATTGGCTAAACCCATGACAATGATATTTTCATCATTCCAGAAGTGTATCTGAAACACTTATGTACCCAACTCCCTCGTAACTTGAAGTTCAATATAAAAGGGTTAGCTACGTCTTTTTATACTATACATTTCAAGTTCTGACAATCCTACTTCTTTCTAAGATTCCAACCCAAGGAATAGACAAGAAGAAATTTCAACTTCATGGCCAAGAACTTTGATGACTACTTGTTAGGCAAGGACCGAACAAGTTGATACCATTTGTACTTCAAAGGAAGGACCCCTCTGATACCATTTGTACCTCAAAGGAATGATCGCTCGGATGCCATTTGTAATGATCCGTTCATCCTCATTGGCTTGAGAGCACAACGAGTCATTAATTGACCTTAAGTGACATCCCCAAGACATCAAAGGCCGGCAATAAATGACGAAGGGTTTCAAATACAAGTGGGGGACGATTTACCCTTTAAGAATAAACCAACAAACCATTTACTACATGATGCATGAACAAAAGAAAAACGACTAACAACTTCATGTATCTCAAAACCACATCAAAGTGTGCAACAGCGGAAGACTAATCCAGTATCAAAGTAAACAGTGGATAAACAACTCAAGACTCTCAAGAGACTACAAAACTCCATGCTTCACAATCTCCAAGCTCCATAATCACCGATCATCCCAAGTATCACGAGGTGGTGCTAAAAATGTGTGAAACGTTACCTTTTCCCTTGTCCTGGAAGATAGCATCTCCAAAAGCACCAAAGTGCCAAAGCGGGGGTGAGTATAAAACTCAGTAGGTTTTCCCCCAATGACTTCCCTACTCATGTCACTATGATAGAAAAGTAAGTCATATTTATATAAAACAGTTTATATAAAACAATTTACCAAAACAGTTTATAACCAAATATAAACAAGTTCCAAAACCCATGTAAAACCAAGTGAAAACAAAATGAAATGAAACCAATTTCCAGCAAGTTATTTTCCAAAAAATAACTAATCAAAGCTTAAAAACTGATTCTTATCATCATTTGGCATACACATTCCATAGTTCACAACACACCCACACATGTATGCTTCGTTTGATAGTTCCATACTCATGAGCGGTCTCTTGTCCCAATTACCTTGTGTACTAATGACACACGCCCCCGATCCAGGGTCACATTCCTTGTACCCCAATGGTACTCGTCCCTTATTAAAGGCATGTTAAGCATGAAATCACACCAACGCCATTTATGCCAAATCTTTCCATTTTCTAAATAAACCACTTCAAACCATTTCAATAAAACTGTACTTTTATTGAAAACCAAAGGGAAAACCAATTTCAAACAAACCTTTCATTTCAATAAAACATCCCCTTTTATTGAAAACATCAAATCAAATCCATGTGCCACCATTCCAGAAAATCCCCATTTTCAAATCCGTCTTTTAAAACCAAGAACAAAAGCACTTTACTCAAACACCCAATTTTCCATATTTCACAACCATCACTCAAAAAGGTTTCCAACAAATGTTCAACAACCAAATCACAATCAATTCAACACCACACATTCAATTTGAAAGCATGTCAATCAATTTTACTAAGTGGAGTTGAGAAAGAATCCCCCTACCTTGAAAGTTTTGACAAAAACCCTAACGAACAAAAAACGCACAAGACAACCGGGTCGATTCTCCAAGAACCCGCCTTAGATCTCTTCTCCTAGCAAGATCGAGACCAAATTTCATCATATTTGGCATCCACACACCAAGATCTACACATAATGGGCATAGATATAAGAAACCGAGAGAAGAGGATAAGTATATCTAAGTAGATCTGAGAAACTGATCAAGAACGAAGAAGAACGGTCGCATACCTCAAGAATATGGCTTTAATTCGCCAAGGAAAGCCTTTGGATTGACTCCAAAATGCTTGGGAGAGGTTCTATTACCTTCAAGGAAGAGGAATCCTAGGTTATGGCCGCTTAGGAGCAAAAACGATCCAATTAGAGGCAAAAACGTGTGAGATTCACTTTTTTAGGATCTCACTTAAACCATTCACACGGTTAGTTCGCACGGTTAGACAAATTGTGCGCTAACCGTGCATTAGTTACTACCTAGGCAAACCCTCACACCGCTTCCTCGCACGGTCTCCTTAACCATGATCCAACCGTGCTGGAGCCACTGCCTCAAGAGGATCAATTACACACGATTTGGCCACACGGTTAGACAAATTGTGCACCGCCCGTGCAACTTCCATTTTTCCTCAAAACTACTTCCAAAGTTCTCCCAACTCTCTCATCTATCACCCTTAAACTTCATAACCATTAAAAGAATCAAGTAAGGGTTACATACCAGAAACCGGGGGTACTACATAATAGGTGCAGCAGTAGGCACCACAATTGCTTCACTTTGCATATGAAGGTATGGCTTTAACAGCTTGATGAAATCCTCAATGATTTCACCACCATACTTCATAGCTTTCTCAAAGTCATCTTTATTCTCCATGAATTTGTCCAAAATTGGGGTGAAGTCCTTCGACTTCTATACTTGGTCTTTGAAGGCTCTGGTCACTAGAGGCAGTGTCCAGTTCTCTATCAAATACTTAAAAAGGTCGGTCAACTGATACTTGGTAATAATCTTCTTGAAATAATAATCCACATTCTCTGTAATCTAAGCATTGACAGTCTCAGCACTCTTGGAATAGAGTCTGACCATATCATTAACATAGTCACTATTCTTCTCAATTTTTGCAAGGTTGGTCAATCCAGAAGCATCAAACAAAGCTTGAAGCTCTTAACAACATTTCTTACTGCCTCAATGTACAAGGTCTGAGATGACTAACCAGAGGTAGAAGGAACATCAGGAGCAGAGGTATGAGTATTCAAAGCTTTAAGAACAGTCTCCAAATAGCCTTTATACTCAAAGGTTAGATTATTTATTGTAGAGACAAGCTCGGTCATTTCTTTTCTCAACTTTGTGGTGTTTGTAACAATTGTTTCAGTCGTTGTGATTAAGTTGGGTTGAATTTCAGTGATAACCTTTTCTGAAATTTTGACTGCATCAGCCTCATTCACACCAACTGTTTGAACTGGAATAAGAGCAGCTTGCATAGACACAGCTTCATCCCTTCAATTGAAGATTTGAGAGAGTGTAATTCATCACTCAGCTGAGTGTTTTCCCTTCTAACTTGTTGGGTCTCATAGACCATCTGAGAATGAATTGATACACTCACAGCTGAACATATCTCATCCATAAACCTTTCAAAGTTTGCCTTAGTGACAGAGTCACTAGGAAGGGTCTCAGCCACTAATTCTTTGGCAATAGGTACAAATATTTTATCATCTGAGTCTTCATAGTCCAAACTCAGTGCTACATATTCAGGATGCCTTGACCATTCAGACATAACATCATCATCCAAAGGGGTGAGAGTGTCAAGTCTCACTCTTCCAGCCTGAAGCTCCCCCTTTGCTTGATCTCTCCTTTCATGAGGCTCCCCCTCAATTTGAGATCTTATATCTTGAAGCTCCCCCTCAATCTTTGCTCCCCTCACTGGTTGTTCACCCTCAATATGAGGTCTCCTTTCATACACTAACTGAGGTGCAAGGATCACTTGAACTTCCACTTCATCATGAACTTCAATATTTGATCTTTCTTCAACAACTGTCTGGACCAAAGCATCAACCATCTCTACATCTCTACCTTGATCATCCTCATGATGGTCACCATCACTTTCACTGCCTTCACCACTACCTTTATCATTATCATGACTAAAGGCATGCTCTTCACTTTCATTTCTATCAGCATTTTCTTCACCTTTCTCTTCTTCACTACCATTGTCATCGCCACTGCCACTTTCATCACTGCTAGCTTCTTCTTCTCTCTCACCTTCTTCTCCTACTCCTGACTCATCTTCAGAGAGCTACCAGACTTGCTAACATACTCTACACTGTCTGAGACTTCTGTCTCCTCATCTCCATTAGTGCCAAGAGTGGGTTCATCTGAGGGTAAAGCAAGAGGTGGACTTGGAGGTCCAAAAGAAAAACCTTTATGAGCTTCAGTGGTGTCAGGATCACTCTTATCATCGATAGGCGACCCTTGATCTTTGACTGGTGTGGAAGGCTCTTATTCCTCATCTTGTCCCAAACCAGGATCATCCATATTCCTTGGTCTAGTTGGATGGTCCACTAGATTTAAATTATCATAAATCTTATCTTCATCCACAACTCATTCTTTCTTCCATGGGTTCCAATTTATCTCCATCCTTTTACAGATCTCTTTGCTTAGGCAGATCTCACTACACTCAGAAACAGCTTCATCTCCTTCACTAACACAACCTTTCTCTTTCAACATGGCTGAGATTAACCTTGGATAAAACAGGAAATTGGTTTTTCAAGAAGGCTTGATCATTTCAGTTATGTGCACAGAAAGATATCTACATGAATTTACCTTAATCTCTTTTCTCAGCAGATAAATCAAATAGAAATCTTTATACTTTAGAGATGCAAAGTCCCCTTTCCTAGGACATATCTGATGTTGTATAAACTTGAACAAGATTCTACACTCCCCATATAACTCTGTAGCAATGGGTCTCCTGTGCTTGTCATTTTCAATAAGCTCCTTCGGAGATGTCTCAAAGCAGAAAAAGTCACTCTCTGGTGGGGAACTACCCTTATAATCATCAAACACACCCTCATGGGGTACCTTAAGACATGCAACCCATTGTCTAGATTAAAAAGAGATTCTTTTGCCTTTCACTGTGGACTTAATCCAGCAAACATCACTACCTTCTAGCAGAAACTCCACATTCATATATAACTCATGAACTAACTTCAGGTAGAAAGGACTTTCATTATCTGAGAACCACTCAAGTCATCCTTGATCTTATAACACACTAAGCATCAAAGACTTGCTTTCCAACAGTCATTCAACAAGAACCTCCTTTTCTGGAGTCACTACACGGTTCTTTGGAGCAAGATTCACAGGTCCAAAAGATTTTCTTGATTCCCCTTTATGTTTCTTAGCTGCATGAGACTCGTTGTCTGAACCACCTTCAAGAGCTCGCTTCACACGCATCATTCCAACAGTTTGGTTTAAAGGTCGGAAGGTGAAAGGTTGAGGGGGTAAAGAGAGCAACGGCTGAGTAAGTGTAAGGGTAAAGGAGTAGAGTGGATTGGCTCAAATTTATATCATTTAGGGCTTTTGAAATCACAAAATCGTGAAATCGTGAACCGGGTTCAACAAACTAAATGAAACAGCGACGTTTTGGTAATAAAATGGATAAAAACAGCGAGTCATCGGTGTCGGCATGACAGATTTTTCATAACACTAACGATGTCATCTTGACAAGGCATCGGTGTATGCATGACAACTGTGTTTGCATGACAAAGTCATCAGTGTCGGCATGACAACTGTGTCGGCATAACAAAGTCATCGGTGTCGGCATGACATTGTCAGCTTCATACTGTTAGTGTCGGTATGACAATTTCACTTAAAATTATCAAAGGAATAACAACATAAGGTCCTCTAGATTGATCATTCCTAACTCATATCTGATGTAGTTCATTCTTTTAATGTTCAATGGCTTAGTGAAAATGTCAGAAAGCTGATGTTCAGTGCCAATAAACTCTAAAGTTATATCACATTTTTGATAATGGTCTCTGAAAAAGTGATGTCTTATATCAATGTGTTTTGTCTTAGAATGTGAAACAAGATTCTTAGAAATATTAATAGCACTTGTGTTATCATAATTTATAGGGACATGTCTGAACTGATATCCATAATCTAGAATGTGTGTTTCATACGTAAAATTTGTGCACAACAACTACCAGCAGCTATGTATTCAGCTTCACCAGTAGATAATGCAACAGAATTTTGTTTCTTACTATACACACCATGAAATTAGAGACTTGCCCAAAAAGTGACATGTGTCAGAGGTTATATTTTTGTCTAACTTACAGCCACCAAAGTCAGCATCTGAATAACTCACCAAATCAAAAGGTTGTTCTCGAGGATAGAACAGTCCTAAATTGGTTGTATATTTGAGGTATTTGAAAATCCTTTTGATAGCATTTAAATGAGATTCTTTTGGGTTTGCTTGAAAACGTGTACACATGCACACACTAAACATAATATCTGACCTACTAGTGGTTGAGTAGAGTAAACTCTCAATCATTCCTCTATAAGTGATGTGATCAATAGATTTACCATCTTCGTCAAGGTCTAACTTACAAGTGGTACTCATTGGAGTGTCACTAGTGCTTTCAAAGCCAAATCTTTTTAAAAGATCCTTAGTATATTTATTTTGATTCAAAACAATACCTTCTTTATTTTGAAATATTTGAAATCCAAGAAAGAATTTGAGTTCACCCATTAAACTCATTTCAAATTCACTTTGCATCATTTTTGAAAAATCAACACATAAAGAATTTTTAGAGGATCCAAAAATAATATCATCTACATAGATTTGAACAACTAAAACATCTTTGGAAATTCATTTTATAAAAAGGGTAGGATCAGCAATACCTTTTGTATAACCTTTAGAAATAAGAAAAGTGTTGAGTCTATCATACCAAGCTCTTGGAGCTTGCTTTAAACCATATAAAGTTTTTGTTAATTTAAAAACATGATTTGGAAAGTAGAGATTTGTAAAACCCAGAGGTTGTTCAACAAAAACATCCTCAATTATATAACTATTTAAGAATGCACTCTTGACATCCATTTGATAAAGTTTGAAATCTAGATATATTGCATAAGCAAGCATGGTTCTAATGGTCTCAAATCTAGAAACCGGTGCAAAGGTTTCCTCATAGTCAATCTCTTCTTGACTATAACCTTGTGCAACCAATCTAGCTTTGTTTCTAACTATATTACCATATTCATCTACTTTATTCCTAAACACCCATTTAGTGCTTATAGTAAAGGTGTCTTTGGGTCTATCTACAAGTTTCCAGACTTTGTTTCTTTCAAACTGATTTAACTCTTCTTGCATAATCATCACCCAAAATTCATCATTGATAGCATCATTGATATTCTTAGGTTCAAACTGTGATGAAAAAGCTTGATGTTCAACCTGATTTCTGAGAGAAGCTCTAGTCTGAGTTCCTTTGTCTAAATCTCCAACTATAACATCTAAAGGATGGTTCTTGAGAGTTCTAACAGGTCTAGAAAAAGAAGGGCTAGTCACTTTAGGTTCTTCTACAGGTTTCATTATGACTAAAGTCTGGAGAATTTCCAAAACTGGAAGTTTTAACAGATTTCTTTACAGGATGGTCAGGAGATTTAGTATTGATGTCCAGATTTGACATATCATCCTCAAGATTTTCTAGAGAGGTCTTTGACTCATGTGGATCTATCTCATCAAACTTGACATGTACAGATTCTTCCACGCATTTGGTTCTCTTATTGAAGACTCTATAGGTTTTACTAGAAATTGAATAACTTAGGAAAATTCTTTCATCACTCTTGGAGGCAAATTTTTCCAGATTGTCCTTAGTGTTAAGAATATATACTTTACAACCAAAAACTTTGAAGTAGTTAACCTTGGGTTTTCTATTGTTCCACAACTCATAAGGACTTCTCTTAAGGATAGATCTAATCAATACTCTATTGATTATATAGCATGTTGTATTAACAGCTTCTGCCCAAAAGTATATAGGTAGATCATACTCACTAAGCATGGTTCTAGCAATTTCTTACAGGAATCTATTTATTCTTTCTAAAACTCCATTTTGATGGGGTGTCCTGGGAGCAAAGAAGTTATGACTATAGTCATTCTGTGAGTAAAAGGATTCAAACTCTTAGTTCTCAAACTCACGGTCATGGTCACTTCTTAGGGTTTTAATTCTAAGACCACTAAGATTTTCTACAGTCCTAACATACTTGGTAAAATAAGAGCAAGTTTCACTTTTGTGAGCTAAGAAAAAAGTCCAAGTATATCTAGAGTAGTCATCTACAAGAAAATAGACATAGTGATTCCCACTTAGACTTAAAACTCTAGATGGTCTAAACAAGTCCATGTGAATCAACTCGAGTGGTTGAGAAGTTGAAACTTTGTTATTTGGTTTGAAATAGATTTTGTGATGTTTACCCTTTTAACAAGGATTGCAGACTTTGTCATTTGGAAACTCAAGTTTGGGTGGATCCTTGACTAAGCCTTTTCTAGTAAACTTTCTAAGTGAGTGTATATTGCAATGTCCTAATCTCTTATGCCAAAGCCAAGACTCTTTATGAAAAGCATTCAAACAAGAAATATTTTGAGAAATCAAAGAATCTAAATCAACAGCATAAACATTTTCATTTCTAACAGCAGAAAATACTAACTTATTTTTAGAATTAAAAACATTGCATGCATCATCCTCAAATTTAACATTAAAATCATCATCACATAACTGAGAGATACTAAGTAGATTGAATTTTAATCCATCAACAAAAAGTACTTTAGAAATTAAAATTGAGTTAGAGTTGTCAATCTGGCCAAGGCTAATGATTTTTTCTTTTGCATTGTCACCAAAAGTGGCATGTCCACCATCAATCTTTATCAAGTTCTTGAAGCATGAATAATCTCACGTCATGTGTCTTGAACATCCACTATCCAAATACCACAAGCTTTTACAGGATCTCTTCAAACAGCTTTCTTACAAACAGATTAGACAAGAAAAGATTTTGGTACCCAAATTTGTTTGGGTCCAGTAACATTAGTAATAAGAGCTTTGGGAACCCATATTTGCTAATGGGTTTCCTATAAACAGTATGTAAAGTATTTGAGAAATAGACTTTATTTGGTCCAGAAAAACTTGAAACATTAGAAGATGTTTCATGGCTAAAACTTATAGGAAAATTTTCAAAACTGAGCATAAAACTGGATTTTCCAGATTTTGATACAAAATGAGTTTTAGCGATATTCCTCTTTCTTGGTTGGTATCCTACTTCAGTAGTATATTTAGGAGCTACTTGTTTACCAAGCATTTGAACCAAGATATCTTTACCATTGGTAAACTTTTCTAAATCCTATTTCAATTGCTTATTTGACAATTTAAGTTCATTGTTTTCCTTAAGCAATTGAGCATTTTTCTCTTTCTCTATAGCAAGTCAGATTGAATAGTGGTAGTCAAAGCATGTTGTTTCTTTAAAGATTTGTATTTATCTTTTAATTCATTACAAGTGTCCTTTAGCATTTTGCAATATTCAAACATTTCCTCATTTGTCATATTTTCATAATCACTTTCATCTCCAGAATAATAAGCATTATGTTCAGAAGAGTTTAGTGTTACCTTAGATGTGTTTTTCATTAAACACATATTTTCCTTATTAGCCTTTTCATCGTGAGAGGATTCTGAGACACTTGAGCTGTCCTCAGAAGCACTTCAAATTGTCTTCATAGCCTTTTTATACTTTCTGTCCTTATCATCATACTTCTTGTACTTTAGTTTGGGACAGTCAACCTTTACATGTCTCTTTCTTTGGCATTCATAACAGACGATTTCATTTGAAGTGTCACTTCTTCTCCAATCCTTTTTCCAATAGCCCTTATGATCATACTTCCTTCTGTAGTTGGGATTTTTGAAGAATTTCTTCATTCTATAAAATTTCTTAAAACCTTCTGGTTATTTGAGTCATCTCTTCATCATTGTATGTTGATGATTGTTCATCACTTGAACTTTCAGTTTCATCTTGAGCTTTGTCCTTCTGTTTGGATGCAGTAGATTTGAAAGAAACGGATTTTCTTATGGGTCCATCATCCTCTTCTTTGTTTACTTTTAGTTCTTCCTCATACATCATCAACTTGCCTATCAGCTCATTTGCTGGCAACTTGTTGATGTCATTGGATTCTCTAATTGATACAAAAGTCTCTCTCCATCTATCTGGTAAGCATCTGAGTATTCTCATGATTTTCTCTTTGGTTGTAATAGCTCTTCCCAAAGAGATCATGGTGTTCACAATTTCATTAAACCTGAGATGCATGTCAGAAATAGGCTCATCAGGCTTCATCTTAAAATTATCATACTTAATAGTATAAGTGCTAAGTCTCATTTCTTTAATATTAGTAGTTTCTTCATGTGAAACAGCTAAGGTGTCCCAAATTTCATAGGCAGATTTACAAGTAGATATTCTATTAAATTCATCATCCCCTAGTGCACAAAACAGAGCAGTCATAGCTTTGTAATTGTTATTATAAGTAGCTTGTGTAGCTTCACTCCATGTAGTTCTTGGAGTTTCTGGAATTTCATATTTGTCTTCTATTACTGTCCAAATATCAAACCTCGTACTTTCTAAGTGCATTTTCATCTTAATCTTCCACTGGGCATAGTTTGTTCCATTAAAGTAGATAGATTTGTTTGTAGCAGCACCTTCCAATCTATTATCCATACCAAAAAAAGTTTTTTAAAGAGCTAAAAAATTTAGAACAGAAATTTTGAGATCTTTAAAACACAACTAAATCACAGTTGAAAATATTTGAAAAAGCTTTTAAATAACTACCTCTGATACCAAATGTTGGTCGGAGTATGACACTAGAGAGGGGGGTGAATTGAGTTCCTATAAAAATAAGCTTATTTAAAGGATTCCCCCAATTTAAAACTTAACGGACCAGTTAATCAAAGTAGTGAATTTATAATAGTCTGATTGTTCAACTAATTTCTCAAAAATTTGATTATTTATCAGTTGTAACAATATGAAATATTGATATAATTTTTTAAACTAATCTAATAAGCCAAAATAGTTATAAACACTAGCCAATACTAACTATCAAAGTGAAATCCAATTTTCTGAAATACAGGTCAAAACAAAGAAAACTAAATTTGAAAACATAGCGGATATAAAACAAGAGGTTCAATCTCAAACCGAGACTTAGTCTTCTCCACTTAGTGATCATCTACCACCAAGAAATCTATATAGATAAAGGTTTTGATCCACACCTTGGATCGAGGTTTACACAACAGTACACAGTCTGTCCAGGTCACAAGACTTCTACCACAGTTCTACATGGGAACAAAATACAATCAGGTCACACGGGACCTCTACCACAGTTCTATGTGGGATAAACAAGTGTAAAAAGATAGTTGTGTGAGGATATCTGGTATCCTCCAGTTCAGTGCAGGAGACAGTGTGTGTTTTACAAACAGATGCACACTGCTCGAAAATGTAATAAAAGAACACACAACAAAGCAATAAATATTAGATAGGGTTTAGATGGCTCTATGTGTCATGCAGTTCAACTCTGGACTCTTTGATGTATCAGAGTTGAAGCCAGAGTCCTCTTCTGAAAGCTGACACTAAAACAGAGTGTTGTGAAGCACTATGTTCTATCTTCCAGGAAGATGACTTGTTCTTCTTCTTAGGTTCAGTTGAAAGTTGCGGTGATGATGGAACTTTGATGGACAACAGTTCTCTGGTTCACAGCAAGTAGTAATGAAGAGTCCCTCATGTGTTCTTTCTTTCTCTTCAGGTTCAGTGGGTGTGCTTGGACGGTCTAGTGTGTATCTCCTTTTTGCGCATGCTGATCTTTCAACTTAAGTCCTTTTATATTCTTGCAGCCCGACAATATGCATGTTTGAGGTAGGTATTGTACCTCGTATTTCTAACATCCTCATTAAAGATGTAGGCAAAAACCATTAAATTAATCAGTCGCATTAAAACACTCAAAATATGATCGTTAAAAGTAATTTTAAATAAAAGGAAATCTAAATAGTCTATCAGTGAGTCCTTTGTCGGTATCTCCTATCGATGACTCATTGCGTTAGTGACTCAATAGTCTATCAGTGAGTCCTTTGTCGGTATCTCCTATCGATGACTCATTGCGTTAGTGACTCAATTTAACTATCAGTGAGTCCTTGCATCAGTAGCACCATGTGTCGGTAGCACCATGTGTCGGTAGCACCATGTGTCGGTAGCACTATGCGTCGGTAGCACAATGTGTCGGTAGGTCCTTGTGTCGGTACGTCCTTGCGTCGGTAAGTCTTTATGTCGGTAAGTCCTTGCGTCGGTAAGCCCTTGCGTCGGTAAGTCCTTGTGTCGGTAAGTCAATTGAGTTGTCGGGGACTTATCTATCAATGAGTCATTTTGCACTGTCGGTGACTCAGTTGAACTTTCAATGTCTCGTCTCTTTTTTCGATGTCGCCTGTCATACTTCGAAAATATTTCTGCTTGGACGTTCTTACAACATAAATATTATCAGAATGTGTTAAGCTTATATGTGATCATAGATAATCATAAGTACATATATTGAAACTTAAATAAACATGATTGAAATGATTATGCATGATTAATAAGAATCAACATGATTTGTGATTATTAAAACCATCAATACTAGAGGGTGGCCAACAGTCTCCTATGGGCCAACAAGTCATAATGTTATCATTCATGTCCGATGTTAGTTGCAGTCACTACATCATGACATGGATGATATCACATGTAATCTCATCTCTGAGAAGTTTGCGAGGAGAAAGTGAAGCAAGTTTTGAATGTGATGATTACACTGGCTTTGTGTAAACATGAATGGCGGACTATGATCTGTCATGACATCTCATTCTTACACTCAATTACTCCTGTTTTTATTTAAGAGTACAAATGAACAGGACGGAGTAGACGCTTCATTACCTTTTAAGTAAGGTTCTCCAAGTAATAAGAATATTAAAGAAATTATCGTCGTTAGTTCTTATGGCGAATAAATTAGAAGACAATGCAAAAAGGTCGATGACAAGTCACGTCAAAAACACCTCCGTACTGTTCTTCAAATAAAAGAGGTTGGTTATTTAATAGGAGGTTATTTGCATCACATATTTGAAATAATTTATGGAAGTTCAATACGCATTAAACTGAATCGAATAAGCAAGAACCTGCTTCTTCTTCAGTGTATATTCATCAAATAAAAGCATTGTTTCTGACATACTTCTTGGGTATTAAATACAATATGCTTTTGACATATATGTATTAAAATATAGTAACTAAATAAGTATAGAAACATTACTAGAAGTCAGGTGTCTTCTTCAAGCAGCTGAGAAAAGGTGATTTCTAAGTCAGTATTGAGAAACACATAACTTCAATTTGCCAAGTGAATCATTCAAATTGAACAAAGTGTTGAGTATAATCAAAACATTTATCTCAAATGCCCTTTAGACATAATGAGACATTATTCCAAGTTCAGTAATGAATATTGTTTGTGGTAACATACTCCTTCTTCAATGGCCCGAAGGCCTTCATTTTTTATTGATTTTTGATAATCCACCTTTCAAGGGGTGAGGTGGAACCCTTACAAGGCCTGTAGGCGTAAGTATTACATGGCTCGTAGGCCTTAGAGGAATTCATTGCCCATAGGCTTCAAACATTACATACAACCCAGACTAACTACTTGTAACTGTTCCTCCCCAACATCTTCATCGTGAAATCAGCTCTCCACCTTCGCATGGCTGTTCGGCTAGGCATTCTCGTGCATGCACAGGCTTGTCCCGATGGCAGGTGTCATACCCTCTCATTCTTGCAATATGTTTAACTTCTGCTGTGGTGAAAGCTCATTTGTTCATCCTCCTTGTAGAGATTGTTCCTCGTAGGTTGTCTGGTTTGCATCTGCACTTAAGGTGGCCCGAAGGCCTTAAAGGACTCAGGGACCAAATCGGTGTCCCGAAGGCCCAAACGGGGGCATATTCCCGGCTGCTACAGTGCCAAACAGTGTCTGCTACAGTTCCCGCTACAGTGTTGCACAGTTCCCGCTACAGTACTGTACAGTTCCCGCTACAGTACTACTACAGTGTCTGCTACAGTACTGCTATAGTACCCCGAAAATTCTGCCTCCGCCTGCATTTGATCCCTGGTTGCTTGGATTCACTTACGGAGTCCTTACCAACCGGGCTAAGGCTCATGTGTTGTGGTAACATACTCAATAAATAGTTCAGAGATATTTGAGTCATAGGCAATAAGTGATGAATATAAAAATGTAAGACTTTTACCCAATTGTGGCAAGATAATTATTTGTCAAGCAAAACTAAAAGTCAATGTCAAGGATATGCCCAGTTTGGTATTTAGGCTCGGCACAGCTAAACACCATTGGTATATTTGACGGATTTAATTTCGACAAAGAAACCTTTAGAAATAATGGTATGTCACAAAGCTTTTGAATTAGTTCAACAAGTGAGCGTGAACTATTTCAGGGGAAAGCTAGTGGTAGAGATACTTCATAAGATTCCTCTAAGTTTTTAAAGAATGTGATGGTGAAGTATAAGCATGGTCAGAAGATATGAGTTGTTTCGGATCGACATGCCGAAGAATATCTTGACCAAGCATTCATTGATCATGATAATGTAGCGTGGAGCAATTCTTAAACGCACATTACCTTATCTACATCCTGACATTGATGCTAATAAGGAGGATCGATGACGAGTCTTACATGTTAACATTGATCAACAAAATGTAGCGTGGAGTAATTCCTAAACGCACATTTTATACATCAAAGTCATGACGTAAGTAATATCAATGTTACAATTTGCAGTAACTTCCATTATATTTCAAGATATGCTTTGCAAATAACGGCGAAAACCCATAACCAATATACCAACTAAAAATGACAAATAGATATCATACGAGTCATGGTATGATGAAAATTCATTATGTCATAGGACATGTGTTTAGATGCAAAGAGTTTGTTAGGATTTAAACAAACTAGCATCAAGTTAAACACATAGTGCATCAAGTAATTATCCTAAGAGTTGCATGGGATATGTAAATCTCTAAGATAGAAAAGTGGTAGTCAAGTGATAGATTGTCTTTCTATAAAAGGGTGCACATCACTACTTGAGATAGTGGGAAAAAGATTGACTTGGGTTTGGTCAATGCTTAAGATGTACACATGGTTGGCATAGGAACAAGATCCACAAGTACATGTGGAATAGGAATGTTCCAGAGACACATACTGCGTAGGAAAGATGAAACCATGGTAATGGTTTTATATTCACCGCGGCCGGTGATAAATTATTCATTGAAAATAATAATTCTAGAAGTAAGAAGTATGTGGCAATTAGCTAAATATTGACAAGACAAATAAAATTCAATAATGGATTACATGTATCAAAGTGCAAATGGGCTTATAAATTGAATAATACGGTGGGTATTCAAGTGAATTGATACATGAGTGGTACAAGAGCAGTACCAATAAGGCTTGATTGGTTATACCAAGTCGATACGTCTAAATCCCTTAGAATTTTACTTGTCGTGTCTAACTTCTAAGATCATGAAATTGGACATTGGATGTCAAGATCATCTTTCGTGGAAGGTGTCTATACAGCGCAACCAGAAAGGGATGATGACACCATTGGATGCCAATAAGAGTTGCAAGTTACTGAAATCCAGTTCAGGATTAAAGTAAGCAACAAGATCTTAAAGCATTCATTTGGAATGAATCTTTGTCATGTGTTTACTAGAGGTTAGTGGGAGCGCCATAGTTTTCCAAGAGAAATATGTTTGGCAACATATGGAAAACAGATTTTGATCTTACAATTGGATAAGACAGGGATACAAGTAATTCTCCAGTAAGTAGCAACCTAAGTTCTAGGGAACATGATCTACTGAGCTAGATCTTGGTTACTTGGACTTAGTCAATCGTACATATAGTGACATGGTCTTGAAAAATACAAGTTGGAACAATTCAAGTTAAGAATTGTTTCCAATGTCACGTGGCATAATCTCTCCAGGTTGACATGTTCGGAACATGGGAAGAGATTAAAGTTATGAGTTGAGTTTCATACGCTTTAGCGATGGATCAATCACTTATGTCATGATATGTACAAAAAATTGATATTGACAGGATATACTTTATAGTAAGAAAATATCAATTATATCCAGAAGCACTGTAAGTGTAGCAGCCAAAACTATCATATTGTACTTCAGCAAGTGCAAATGATATGTACCTGGTAAGAGTAGAAAAAGGATACTAGTTATGGTGGGACACAAATTAGTTTTCCTTAGATCAATTTGATCAGAGTATCACAGTTAGGCTAAGGTGATGAGCGAGTCAAACTCATAAAAGCCAGTGGTAGTCATATCTACAAAACTGAGTACGTTGCAGCTTCTCAGACAGCTAAGAAGCAGTTAAATACAACGATTTGTTCCAGTTCTTGAAATCACACCTAGTAAGTAAAGTATTATCATAATGTAAATTATGATATTCTTACTAGCCAATATGTCAAATTTTGACAGTGGATAAAAGAGATATACTTGAGGATACCATCTCTTGAGAAGTTTTACTCAAGGAGATGAGGTCGCATATAGTAGAATAGTCACGCGGTGGAAACGTGGCAGACCCAGCAGCTAAAGCTTTTACTCAGCAAAAACATGATCTTTATCATGTGAGTAGCTAACAAGCATAGTTAGCAAGTTAGCTCTAGTGCAAGTGGGACTGTTGAAATAGTGGGTTCCCTAGACCCAACTATGTAGTACATTTGGTTACTATATCACATATACAGTTAGTTATACATGATGTAGGCTTACCATTATAGTGTAGACTTTTCTATGTCCATTATTTAATGATAATGTCCTAGATTAATTGTCATATCAAAAGGTTATAGCAGATCTCATACTATAATGAGAACCTCAATATACTATGACATTAATCTTAAACAAAGATCATATGGTCTAGATACAACATACTGACAGGACACAGTAGATGTTTGACTATCAGGTGATGGGGGCCCATAAGCATTGAGACTTCTTCTTATGAAGTCCGCACTTGGTGATCTCTAGTAGTGAGATCATGAGGACAAACTCGCCAATAGGAACACCACATGTTTTGGGTATCATTGGTTAGTCCTATCTACGGACATGTGTATTGGTCTCATGACTTGAGACTATTATCAATGTGTGTCATGTGATTGTGTACTTTGATGCAAGGCAAAAACCATGATATTGAAATCGTGGCGAGGTAGCTTATGTTGGGTGCGTCATTGGTGGTATGACATTGGTTGAATGGTCAAGAAAGAATTTGTCGCTTCCAAGTTAAGGAAGTTGTATGTCTCAAACCTGGTTGATCAGGATGGTGTTACCTTCATAAGTCTTTGGCCAGAGCAGTCGAAAGGTAAATCCATCCGGATAGATCAACAAATAATCAAGAAAGAATAGGACGATGACACAAGTGTGCGTCCAGCTTTATGAGATATTTAAAAACAAAGAGATTATAGTACACAGTCAATGTTTGTAGGTTGGTAGTCGTTGTTATGACTATCCTTATCTCTTTAGGGGCCTTAAAGGGTTGCTAGACTCCGGTTTTGGTCTGTGGATTTTATTCACTGCTGTTGAGATAAGAGCCTAGAGGGTCACACACAATATCGTATTCAAGAATCCGCCCTATTGCGTTAAATAGGTATATTGGACATAGTGTGCCCCACCACGGGGCTCGAGTATTGCCCAAGGTATCAATCACCAAAGAAAATAAATAAATTCATTATTATTCAAGTTATGAATAATTGGGATTGAATTTATTTAAAGTATTTACAAGTTAAGTAAATACAAAAAAAATATTATTCGAATAAATATTATTTTAATATTCAAGGTTCATTTAATATTAAGCGGGAATGGTGAGTCGAGTTAAATGGCTCGGTTTTATCACGTGATATATTTTATATATATTACAAGTATGTGGTAAATTATTAATAATATTTATGGCGCAGTTTAGTTCGTCATAATTATTATTTAGCGAACATTGAAATATACGGGGGTCGGGAAACCCAACCGGGTATTTAGCAACTCCACTATAAATAAAGGAAGAGGCTCTCCCACCAGGGACTATTCATTCATTTGTGAATGATAGCCTCTCTCTCCTCCAGCTTTCTAGAGAGAGAGTCTCTCACTCTCAAGTGTCGATCCAAGTTCTGCCTTCAAGCATCGAAGGCAGAGGATCATAGTGATCATCGGAGCGTTGATGGCATCGTCGAATCTCCACGCTAGCACCCGAAATTCGACAATCGACGTTTCAGCGGATCCTTGAAGCGCGTGTGGACGAACTAGAGGGTTCCTGCTATGGATCCTTCAAGCAACGATCACCAATGACGAGTTGCAGTCGACCGCGACTTCAGATCTAAAACATGTATGTTTTCAGTTTAATTTTGTGCTCTTTATAATTTACGTGAGATCCTCGGACCTTGTCGGGGCTCAGATCATCGGTGACGACAAGTTTTGCCATCCTGTCGATTGAAAATTTTAAAATCTTCGGCTCATCGGCTTCCGTTGTGGGCCCCGGTACCTTCAAGATTAAATCCCCAACTGGCTAGGGGACAATGCTTGAACCTGGGCAAGTTAGGGCTCATTGCACGGAGCCCGCGAGTTAGTGGGTTGCTGGGTTTCGGTCCGTTGTCGAGAGCGCCATGGGTCCAACAAGGATTAAGATAAAAGGATTGATTAATTAAAGATAATAATTAATCGATTCGAGCATGATTTATCATAAATAAGAACGATTAAAGAATTGAATGTTAGTTTTGTTAAATGCGTAATCCATTGCATGCATGTGGATAATCATGAACTAGACCAGACCTTTGAATATGATTGGTTCCCCCTTTTAATTTATTATTAAATTAAATTGTTGGTTTGCGTGTCTTCTCTCCTCATTAATATGTAGGGCATGCATGTCCATGGTTTCTTTTATGTAAACCTCTTTTTACCCCTCACGTGAATGTGAGTAAAAGCATATGTAACGAATGGAGCTCTCAAGCTAATGGAGGCAGTTCAAGTTAGAAGTCGGGGTGAAACCAATCCAAGGAAATACAAAGGTGAACATGTGGAAAGTTATAAACACGAACCTAATTGGCTCAAGGTGTTTTTCCCCTAGGTCAGCGATTAGTTTATCAACCGCTAGATAAACTAACCATTAGAACAAGCTCATGATCATACCCTTCATTTTATTTCTGTCAGTTGTATGGTTATTCATTATGGATGTTTTGTCATGATCACATAATTAATGAATTAACAAACATGCAAGATGGAACTAAAATAAATTGGCTAATGCGTAAATATTATCTAATACATGGTTAATCACTTAAGCTTATCCCACTTAATATTAACAAGCATGTGAAAAGATAATGAATGGCAATTTACGCATAAAGGATCAAATACCTCAATAAAATATTAAGTTGGTATAGCCTTCCATTACTTCGGTTAGAATCGAACCATACTTCAAAGTGTTTGACCAGCCAAAGCTAGGGTGATTTCAATTATCGGGGAATTCTAATTTGAGGTTTTGGGTTGACTTGACTTAGTTTATATCAAGGGTTGACTGCCAAAGCAGGACTTGGAATAACTGAGAGGCAAAGGTTGAGGAAATCCAAAATTAAGGATTTTTGGATTAGGGAGTTCACTCAACGGATCAAGGAGTTGTGAGTTAATGCAATTGACATTTGGAATGCTTACCTAAAACCTTTCAAATTGTTTAACCAGCCAAAGTTGGGGTAATGCGAAGGGCAATATGGATCTTTGCCGCTAGAATGTTCAAGCAACAGGATATTCTGAAGTCAGTGGTGAGAGCTATTGGGTTTCGATAAAATAGTGGGAGACTAATGAATATTTATTTATTTATTTGTCTTAATTTTATCAAATAAAATACTAAAATTTTGTTCATCTTATTTGTAAAAACAACATTAAAAATGAAATCAAACATATTGTTACGATCCATACTTGAGAAATAAAATCTTCTCACCGACACTAATTTCCAGGAGTGGCAAAGGCGCCTTCGGGTCATCATTCACCATGAAAGGAAACTATATGTGATGGAAGAACCTTTACTAGTTGCACCTGGAAATGAGGCGAGTGATGAGGAGCTCTCTATGTACAAAAAACATCTGAATGATGTTACGGATGTTCAGTGTCTCATGCTATCATCCATGACCAATGAGCTTTTGAAGCAACATGAGGAAATGTATGCTTCTAGCATGATGTCTCACCTTCGGAATCTCTATCAAGAGAAGACGAGACAGGAGAGGTATGATATCTTCAACGCTTTGTTCACCACTAAGCTTATAGAGTCTGCGCTAGCTGGGCCATATGTAATCAAGCTTATTGTCTACATTGAGCATCTGGACATCTTAGGGATTAAATTCTCAAATGAGTTGCGTACAGATCTCATACTATCATCACTACCCAAGACCTTCTCTGGTTTTATAATGAATTATAATATGAGCAATGATGAGAAGAGTCTATCAGAACTTCTTACTTTAATTCGCCAAGTGGATAAGGACATGGGGCGTGAAAAACTCGCAGTCCTTATGGTGAATAGGAAGAGGAAGGACAAGGCAAAGGGGACTAAGACTTATAAACAAACTAAAACCCTTGAACATCGTCCGACCAAGAAGAAGATCCAAATGCAGAACAAGAAAAAGGAGGCAGTATGCTTTGCATATGGCAAGTCAAGCCACTGAAATAGGAATTGCACCCAGAGGCAAGGGGAAGCCAAAGGTACGTTCTTTATCGAGTGCAATCTTTCCATTTCTACACATTGGGTATTAGATACAGTCTGTGGTGCTCACGTCTGTATTCAAATGCAGGAACCAAGTGTATTCTGAAAAATTGCCAGAGAGGTGGATCTACGAGCTATCAATGGTGTGAAGCTGGCTGCTCTTGCCATTGGTGACTACCACCTCACATTGTCAACAGGAATGGTTTTGGTTTTACATGGCTGTTATTATGTACCTAGTGTAACCAAAAACATAATTTCTGTATCAAGTTTGGATACTGATGGGTTTATTTTCAAGTTTGGAAATAAAAGTTGTTTCTTTTATAAGGACAACATATGTTATGGTATGACGCATTTAAATAACGGTCTATATGTATTAAATTGTGAAAATTAAGTGTTGGAAATTGATAACGAATCAAGTTCACATGACTCATTTAACACCCCGTTGTGGCATCACCGTCTCGATCATGTAAACGAGAAGCGTTTGACAAAGCTCTGTCGAGATGGTTATTTAGAATCTTCTGAACTAAAATCACTTGATAGATGTCACGCTTGTTTATAAGGAAAAATGACAAAACCGTCATTTGGTGGACAGGGTGAAAGGGGGGTCACAGAGCTTCTAGGATTTGTACACACTGATGTGTGTGGACCATTTCCAGTAGAAGCTAGAGATGGATATTCTTACTTCATAACTTTTACTGGTGACTTGAGTAGATATGGCTATATTTACTTGATGAGGTATAAGTCTGAGTCCTTTGAGAAATTGAAGGAATTCAAGAATGAAGTAAAGAATCAGCTTGGTAAGAAGATAAAGAAGCTTCAATCAGATCGAGGTGAAGAATATCTTAACCAAGAGTTCATCGACTTTCTACGAGAGTTTGAGATTCTATCTCAACTCACTCCACCTTATACACCACAGTGGAATGGTGTTAATGAAAGAAAAAACCGTACCTTGTTGGGCATGGTAAGGTCGATGATGAGTCGTGCAAATCTTTCGTTGTCATTTTGGGGATATGCATTACAAACTACGGCATACACATTAAATTGAGTACCAACTAAAGCATCAAATGGAATTCCCTTCGAGCTATGGAGTGAAAAGAAACTCATTTTATCACCTACACGTGTATGGGGATGCGAGGCGTTTGTTAAGGCTTTCCCATGCAACAAACTAGCACTCGGGAGCACGAAGTGTATCTTTATAGGACATCCCAAGGAAACAAAAGGATACTACATATACAACCTCTCAGATAAGAAAGAGACTGTTGCCAAACAAACTGTCTTTCTTGAGAGGGAGCACATCCTTAAAAAAGATAGTGGGAGCAAGATTGACTATGATGAAGTTGATGCTCGAAATACACAGGAGTTGGTACAAGAACAAGTTCCATAGGTCCTCGTGGAAGAAATGGTTTTTGAAACACAAGTACTGCGTAGGAGTGTAAGAGAGATAAGGGAACCATAGAAATATGATTTTCTAGTCACCGAGGATGATGACTCATTATTGTTGGACAATGATGAATCTCTCTTCTACAAAGAAGCGGTAGAGAGCTCAGAAGTTATAAGATGGCTAGAAACTATGAATTCTGAGATGGATTCCATGTATTAGAACCAAGTTTGGGTTCTGGTCGATGCACCAGTTGATGTAAAGCTTTTTGGGTGTAAATGTGTATTCAAAAAGAAACTGGACATTGAAGGTAAAGTAAGCACCTATAAAGCAAGGCTAGTGGCTAAAGGTTTTAAACAACATCAAGGAATTGACTACGATAAAACTTTTTCGTCAGTTGGCATGTTTAAATCTATAAGAATCATACTTGTCATAACAGCTTACCATGACTATGAGATTTGGCAGATGAATGTCAAAACTGCATTCCTTAACGGGAACCTTCAGGAAGATGTCAATATGACACAACCAGAAGAGTTTGTGACACCAGGTGATGCCAAAAGGGTTTGTAAGTTGCAGAGGTTCATTTATGGATTGAAGCAAGCATCCAGGTCATGGAATATTTGATTCGATGAAGCCATAAGGGAATTTGGTTTCATTAAGAATGAATGTAAACTGTGTGTTTACAAAAGGTTTAATGGGAATGCAGTCGTTATCCTAGTAGTATATGTTGATGACATATTACTTATTGGAAACAACATATCAGTCTTACAATCTGTAAAGGACTGGTTGAACAAGTGTTTCTTCGTGAAAGACTTAGGTGAAGCATCCTACATTCCACGGATCAAGATCATTCGTGATAGATCCAAGAGGCTACTTGGACTAAGTCAAAGTACATAGATTGACCAAATACTAAAGAGATTTAGTATGGAACAATCCAAGAGGGGATTGGTTCTAGTGTCACATGGCTTGCATCTTTCTAAGAAAATATGTCCCCAGACACAACAAGAGAAAGATAGAATGAGTAAGATCTCATATGCTTTAGTGATAGGATCTATCATGTATATCGTGTTATAACTAGACTTGATGTTGCCTATGCACTGAGCATGGTGGGAAGATATCAAACAGATCCAGGTAAACAGCATTGGACTACTGTTAAGACTATCCTTAGGTATCTGAGAAGAACTAAGGATATGTTCATGGTGTATGGAGGAGACGATGAGCTTGTCATCAGAGGGTATGCTGATGCTGGTTTTCAAACAGATCAGAATGATTTGAAGTTGCAATCGGGATATGTTTTTTGTCTCAACAGAGGAGTTGTGAGCTGGAAGAGTTCAAAGCAGCCAGTTGTAACTGATTCTACAGTGGAGTCCAAGTACAAAGCGGTTTATGATGCAGCCAAGGAAGTCGTCTGGATTCAAAACTTTGTCTAGGAGCTTGATGTGGTACCTAGCAGTAAAGACCATATCACATTGTATTGTGATAATATTGTAGTGGTGACGCAAAAGAGTCAAGGTCACATCAACGGACAAATCACATACTCCACAGGTATCACCTCTTGAGGGATTTTTATCAAAGGGGTGAAGTTGTAGTGAGAAGAGTATCCACAGAGAAGAACGTGGCGAACCCATTAACTAAAGGTTTATCTCAGCAAAAGCATGAGTATCATGTGAGAGCTAGCGGACTGAAGGTCGTTAGCAGTTGGCTCTAGTGCAGGTGGGAGTCTGTTGGAGTTAGTGCCCTAGAACTAACATCTTTTCTACTTTATGATAAACATATATTCATTGGATTGATATTAATAAACTCCTTATCACATCATGATTGTTCTTCTGCATAACATTGTATGTGATAATGTCCTAAGAGTAGTTGTAGCACTAAAAGGTCATAACAGATCTCTGCTATGATGAAAACCCAGAAGTGTCATTACATTATTCTTGAACATATGTTCTATAGTCAAATGATATCATTTGAAGGGACACAAATTATACAGGCTATCAGGGGTGGAGACTCATAGGATTTTGAGGCACCTTCTCATGGTGTATGCCCTTGAAAATGTCTAGGAGGATATTATGAGAACGAGACTCGCCAATAAGAAATCTGCATTCATAAGTGTCATTGGATGTTCCTATTTGTGGACGTGTGTATTGGTCCTTAGGCTTTAAAATTATTATTAATAGGTATTATGACTCGCACACTTAGATGTATTAGTGAAAACAGTGACGACATATGTTTGCAGCGAGATAGGATATGTTGGGTGCGTCACAAGTAATATTACATTAATGAATAATGCAAGAAAGGATTTGTCTCTTCTGTTCCATAACAGAAGTTGATATCTCAGACCCTTTGATGGAAATGATATAACCTAAATAAATCCATAATCATGGTGTTCTATATGCAAGTTCAATTTTCGAGAAGTCAAAGAACGAGAAATCGAGCACATGGGCTGATGGCACTTGCATACAACCTGTTTGATTGGAGATATCGAGACAAAGAGATTATATTACACGGTAAGCGTTCGTATGAGGTGACATGTCATTGCGACATTAACTTCTTTCTCTATGGGTGAATTAGCGTGTTGCTACACGCTAACCTTGGACTTTAGGCTGCTCCGCCTAATGTCACCGGAAAAGAGGCCTAGATGGTCACACACGAAGTATATCCAGTATCTCGGTTAAATAATATATTATTTATTATTTAACAAGTTGAATAAAAATTATTTCCGATTGTGGTTTAATAATTATTCATGGATGTCTGGTCGCATTTATTTCAACACTAGTTATTCGAGAGAATATAATGTGGGCTGAATAATTAATAAATAATTATTTGTTATTTAGTGAATATAATATTTATATATTTATTAGCAAATAATAAAGTGATATTTATTTAATAAATAAATAATCATTATTCAATGTTCAATAAATATGGTGGAGAATTGACAAACTGAGTTAAGGGTCCGATGAGAAATAATAATATTGAATATTATTTTATTAAATAATATGTAATTATAACTCGCAAGTTAAGCATATGTCGGGAAATAATAATGTTGTTATTATTATTTGGCATGGGGGTTTCACTATGGTTAATAAAATAATTAAGGCACCTATGCAAATTATTTATTATTACCCTAGTAAATTAAATGTTCGGTTATATTATTCTCTTATTAGTCAAGCGCTAGCCAAGCGACGATTGTTGTTAGGCACAACGAATTAGAGAAAAGTTCTCAATCCTAGATAGTTCATCCCTCTCCAAGAACGCTCTCAAGAACGAGAGAGATCCTCCTCCACCGGATCAAAGAGAACGCTTTGGAAGCGGTTCTCAAGGTGGTCGAAGGCGGACATCGCAAGCGCAAGGATCTTCCGTGCTAGCACCCAGAGACTCCTTCGGTGACATCCGGAGATACGTAGAACACGTGTGGATCACCGCTAGAGGAGATTTACTCTTGATCTCTACAATACAACGACGGTACACCTATAGATCTGTAGCTGAATGCATCAACGAAGAAAGAATCACCTTGGAGGTAATTCTTTAATTTAATTTAATTAATTATAAACAAAATATGTTGATCCTCTATCTTGGTTATGGGTTTCCATCCTTCGTCTAAATCCTTGATTCAATTTCGTGGATACTGGCGCTCATCGTTGTATTGATCCTGAATTGTTCATTGAATATGGCAAAAAATAAAGTTGAGCATCGACCCTCCCGCGTTTTCACTACGCCCGAAACCTACAGTGAGTTGAAATCCATACGCTTAAGCGATGGATCAATCACGTATGTCATGATATGTACAAGAACTGATATTATCAAGATATACTATATAGTAGACAGATATCAGTTATATCCACGAGCACTGCAAGTGAAGCAATCAGAACTATCTAATTGTACTTTGACAAGTACAAAAGATAAGTATCTGGTAGGTGGAGAAGAAAGGATACTAGTTTTGAGGGGACACAAACTAGTCTTCCTTGGATCAATGTGATCTAATATCGTAATTAGGCTAAAATGTTGAGCAAGACAAGCTCATAAAAGTCAGTGGTGGTCATAGCTACAAATACCGAATACGTTGCAGTTTCTGAGGCAGCTAAGAAGAAGTTATTTAATGCAACAATTTGTTCCATGGAATCACACTTAGTAAATAAAGCATTATCATAATGTAAATTATGATATTCCTACTAGCCAAGATGTTAAGTTTTAACAGTGGACAAAAGGGATATGCTCGGGGATACCATCTCTTGAGAAGTTTTACTCAAAGAGCTGAGGTCGCATATAGCATAAATACCACGTGGCAGAATCGTGGCAGGCCCAACATTTAAAGTCATGACTCAGCATAAACATGATCTTAGTCATGTGAGAGCTAACAAGGTTGGTTAACAAGTTGGCTTTAGTGCAAGTGAGAGTGTTGTAATAGTGGGTGCCCTAGACCCAACTATGCGTTACTTTTAATTACCATATCGTGTATACAGTTAGATATACATGATGTATTTTTACCATTATAGTGTAGACTTTTATGTGTCCACTATTGAAATGATAAAGTCCATATATTGATTGTCGTATCAAAAAGTTATAGCAGATCTCATACTATAATGAGAACCTCGAGATATTATGACATTAATCTTAAACAAATGTATTATGATCTAGATACATCATACTGACTGGACACAACTGATGTTTGACTATCAGGTGATGGTTGCTCATAAGCATTGAGACTTCTTCACATGAAGTTCGTACTTGGTGATCTCTAGTAGTGAGATCATGAGCACAGACCGCCAATAGGAACACCACATGTTTTGAATGTCATTGGATGTTTCTATCTACGAACATGTGTAATGGTCTCCTAACTTGAAATCATTGTCAATGTGTGTCATTTGATCACGTACTTTGATGCAAGGAAAAACCATGATGATGAAATCGTGGCAAGATAGTATGTGTTGGGTGCATCATTGGTGGTATGACATTGGTAGAATGGTTAAGAAAGGATTTGTCGCTTCCAGGTTAGGAAAGTAATATATCATGGGTCATGTTGATCAGGATGGTAGTACCTTCATAAGACCATGGTCATGACAATCGAGGGTAAATTTTTCTAGATAGATCAACAAATAATAAAGCAAGAAAGGACGATGACATGGGTATGCGTCCTGCTTTATGAGATATTAAGACAAAGAGATTATATTACACAGTGTGTGTTCGTTGGTTGGTAGTTGTTGTAATGATTATCCTTGTCTCTTTAGGAGTCATGATGGGTTGTTAGATCTCGATCTTGGACTATGAATAGTATTCACTGTTATCGAGATAAGGACCTAAAGAGACACACAATAGCATATTCAAGAATTTTCCATATTCAGTTGAATATGAGTGTAGGACATGGTGGGTCCCACCACTAGGGTTGGGTTTTGTCCAAAAATATATGATCACCAAAGCAATAAATAAATCCATATTATTCAAGTTAAGAATAATTGACATTGAATTTATTTATTAAATATATTTACAAGTTTTAAAGTAAATACATGAAAAATATTCTTTGAACGAATATTGGTTTAAAATATTCAAGATTCATTTAATATTTGCAGGAATGACCAGTCAAGTTAATGGCTCGAGTATTATCACATAATATATTTATTATATTACAAGAAAGTAATAATAATATTTATGACTCAGTACAATAGTCATATTATGTCGTTTATAGTGTAAATTATTCGAGGGTCAGGGAGGCAATTCTGGGTAATTTTTTAACACGCTATAAATTGAGGAAGAGAGGCCCTTGTCAACCACTATTCAATGTCTCTCTCTCGCTTCTTCTCTCTCCAGCGTTCTAAAGAGAGACTCTGGATCCATGAGTTCGGATCGAACTCTCTCTCGCACATCGCAAGCAAGGTGATGCAGTGGTCGTCAGAGCGTCGAATGCATCATCAAATCTCCGTGCTAGCACCTGGAATTCAACGATCGGTGCTCACACGGTTTCTTGAAGCGTGTGTGGACGATCTAGAGGAATTCGGCTTCAGATTCTTCGAGCAATGATCACCAACAACGAGCAGACATCGAGCACGGCTTCGGATCTAACCAGGTATTTCATGGTTTTATTTTGTACTTAAGATCCCTCACGCGGGATCCTCGGGTGGTAATCGGGCAACGTTACACCGACGACGACAAGCTCATGTCGATCGTCGATGGAAATTTTAAAATCCCAACTTTTTGGGCTTCCGTTGCGTACTCGGTACCTTCACCTTAAGCGAGACTTATGCATGTAAGGTTACCCTGAACCGCCTCATCGAGAGTATGACCCTTTGAGTGAAGATGAGATGTAATCGAATTTACATCCCAATAAAGGGATCACATTGGGGGCATCTGCGTTATGTTGTTGGTACAATCATTGTTGGTCTCTAAGCACACGTGAGTTATGCTCAGTGTGAAAAACAAGAGATAACGGAAGACTAGACACATTGCATGAGGGCATATGTGCACGGGGCTCACGCATTAAGGTAGTCCTTAGAGAGGTATGATTATCTGTCTCAGGGAGAATATGGTATGGAGCTCGGACCTTAGGAAGACGTCACACGTATCCTGTTCCTAATAGGAATTAGAGTTCTGATAGTTCAGTTCGTCTCTAACTCGTTGATGGGTTTCAGATACTTAAGGGTATAGTCGGGGCTTACACTTAAGAGGATGCTTGTATATGAACTCATTTCTCATCTGCTGATAGATGAGGAAGGATGGTAGACTTATGGGAGAATTCAATCCCATGAGTTAAGAATATTTGGGATATGGAGGGACTTACACCAGGGTGGATGCCCATTAGAGCTCGGGCCTTAGGAAAGCGACATGCGTATCCTGTTTGGACAGAAATCAGAGTTCTTGTAGTTCAGTTAACTCCCGGCATACTAATGGATTGGGATAGGTGATCGCACTTGAGGGGATTATTATTATCCTCAAGGTTTGGGAAATTAGGGACTTGTACTAAGATGGATGCTCATGTTACATATTCATTCTCTATCCTCTGACGGATAAAGAGAGATAATGACCAAGAAAAGTTTGTCAAATACATTTGGTACGACATAGAGGCTTGCCTGAGAACAAGACACAAATAGGGTTGCATCAGTGCATAACCTTAATCCATTAAGGACACTCCTCTTGTAAAGGGGGTGCTTGGTCGAAAGTTCATAGTCGGGGGTTTACATGATGTATGTCCAAGTACGTCTACCGGACAAGGTTAACAGGGTGTCTACCTGACATGTCCCGAGTATCTGTTTGACATGTCCAGGGTGTCGGTCTGACATGTCTAGGGTGTCGGTCTGACATGCCCTATGGTGTATACCTCACATGGAAGACATATCCAATGGTGTCTGTCTGACATGTCCAAGGTGCTTCGCATGATCGAAGCCGACATGTCCAAGGTGCTTCGCATGATCGAAGCCGACATGTCCAGGATCTTTCATGCGATCCATGTTGACATGTCCAAGGTGTTTCGCATGATCAAAGCAAACATGACATGTTTGGGACCACTTATGAGTGTCGCCAGATCAGTGAGGGGTCATGTGATCGCATGATCTGAAGAGAGTCGCGCGACGGGGTCTCGCGAGAATGTCGAAGGGTTGAAGTTGCACATCCAAGGGGATCATGTCATGGTCATATGGGCAATCGTTTGCATGTCAAGGGGAGTGCATGGTTGAGGATCATGTCTGGGCCGCACCTCCTAGGGTCTACATGGCAAAGGGAGTGCATGTCTGTGGACGTTCATATGCATGCTAAGGCCGCATGTTAGGGAGTGTTCGCATGACAAGGATGTATGTCCAAGCCAGGTGGACTAATAGTGCATGGCCAAGGGTAGTCAATCCCTATGAGGCCATCGCATGACCAAGGGGGGTACGTAAACAGGCCTGCATGTCAAGGGAGACACGTCCAGGGCTACATGCAAACATCACGAGATTGAGGGTTCGCGTGATCGCTTGTTCAAGGCTGCATGGAGGCATCGCGCGCACAGAGGACATGCGTCGAGGGTCGTCTGTCCAGGCCGCTCGAACTAGGGGTGACATCCCGCATGACAAGGGGTTCACGAGAATGCTTCGCGTAACAAAGGGTTTACATGAGGATGTCCAGGCTCGGGTCTTCGCATGATAGTGCTGCATGACATTCAAATCATCATTCAATCGCGTGAAGGGTATCACGCGATGGAGCTCGCGATTACATAGAGAATTCCTCCAAAGGCAGTAGTCGATCCTCACCCTCCTATGTTTTCCTTCCTTTGCTCTTTGTCTGCTCTCCTCCCTTTCCCCCTCGTCTCGTGCCACTTTTTTCAAGGGGAGCAGGGGTTTATACAGGCAAAGATGGTCGGGTATATCGCCGCATTGCACGGTGATGGTGTCACCTACACCGGCTTGAGGCGATGGACAGCTTTGTGTGATGTCGAGGTAGTTATGTGATCACAGTGTCACTTGCTTGATCACACAATGCTTGATAGCCTCGCATGATGGGCTTCAATCGGCTTCACATGATCCCGCAGAAGCTGTAAATGACGGCAAGCTTTTGCGAAGAAAAGTTCTGTTCTTTTTTACGTGAAGTCGTGATGATGTCTTCACTGCCTCGCATGATTGTCACCACTTTGTCGCGTTATACTTAGTACATCTCGTGATGGCTTCATGCAATGATGCGGAGGTACGTGATCGCCTATTCATACTATGACTTGGTGAAGTTCTCATACGCATGCAACGCATGCTTCTTCCCCAAACAGACTCATGCATGACTTCTGATTGTATTCGGGAGTCTTCATGTGACGTCATGTGATCGCGTATCACAAAGAACTTCACGCAACCGAGGCTTGTCCTCACGATAATAATACTCACGTGACGCTGAAATAGATACGTGATTGCGTAATGCTAAAGAGTTCATGTGATGCTTATATTCTCTGAAACACTGCATGCACGCAAGACAAAGTTGCATGCATGGGCTTAGGGTGATCGAGAATCTCAAACAGATCGTTGGAGATGGTTGGACCAAAGTGCGTAGAACGCTGGAGTGTCAGGATACTGGATGTCGGCCTTCGCGTGATAGCGTGTGGATCCCGCAATGGGAGAAGGTTGAAGACGATGACGTGGCGGCAATCGGGCAGCTCAAATCGGTTTGATCGGACAACAAACATTATATACGTATGTTTTAAAGTGGAGGAACAGTGTATGTGTCGCATCCCTCCCACATCAGTCTTGTGATAGGTTTGGGTTGTGCTTGATAAGTCAAAGCACTTAGCCGGCAGAAGCAAGTATCGAGGTCCGTTCCCGACCTTCGTCGGCATCGACCCGTGCTGACACTGTCCTCTGTTGCGCTACCGACCCACAACACGATTTTGCTCCTCTTGCGCGTGCGCATGTGCATGCACCCACCCATGCCGACTTGTGTTGGCTGGTTGTGCTGGCTCCCGAGCGTGGTTGAGGTTAACTCCCACATGAGCCCTAGTTGAGCTAGGCAGCTAGCTAGCCATGTCTGGCCCATTTTTTGGCTAAAGCGTCCATAAAATACTTAGAATAATTATCGAAGTAAAATGGATATAACAAGGGTCAAAGTATATGTCCTTATAAAATGAAAGCCCAAGCCCAAGTCTTATTCTTCAAAAGTGCCACTTCCAAGCCTATGAAAATTATATCAACATTTTTGCATGGGCTTCACACATCTCGAATCTTCGATGGCAAAGTGTCAAGTGCACAATTATGGGTGCCAACATACGCCTTGACGTTACAAGTCCTTAGATGATAATAGATTTCGATTCCGCATCAATGATGTTAATGCGAATCGAGCAATGCAAAATATTAGTATTGATTGTCCATCCATTGATGCAAATTATTACTATAGTATATTGAAAAACATCATCAAAGTTATCTACCGTCATGGTTTAAAATTTATATTATTAATGTGTGATTGTGTTGATCCGGTTCTCGGAACAAAAATTGACAATTTTCGATTTACATTGATTAACTTTAACAACATATTATATAAAAATGACTAAGTAATGAACCCTTCAAATTTATAATATTACAACAATTCGGAGAAGGGGATTACAAAGAAACAAAAATTTCTACTACACCTACGAGTACTCAAACCCTTCAAATTTATATCGCGAGCATAACAAATCTACTTTGTTAGTACTAATTGAAACTGGAAATTTGTGATGGAAATGTTGAGAGATGCGTAAGATGTTACTAGGTTTCTCGAGCAAACTCTTCCAAAACACTATTGCCATGTGAGAAAAAGATATTCAATGGGTCATGAACACCTTTCTACGATCAATTTGCATGATCAATTAAATGTTGTCTCAAGTTCATTTCAATTATATTCAGAATTGTTTCACATTTAATTAAACGTTTATTTTGTGAAAAAAACCCACGAATTAACTTTATTTTACTTTGATAAATTCAGATATGCCACAGATTTTATAAATTCAGTTATGTAACAGAAAGCGGCATCCAACAGTAGGCTTGGCCTTGAACGTATTCTCATGCCAATTCGGCTTGAAGTGACTCCATGGTTTTATAAGACCCTTGATATTTGATCCTCCATCACCAGTTTGCAATACAATTTTCTTCCAGCTTCTCCAGTGGAGCCTCGTACATCCTCCCGAGTCCCATAAGAAGTTGGCGAACATTTTTTCAATAGAAACTTGAGAAACATTAACCGGAGAATCAACGACCTGCTGTCCAAGTATAGTCTCCTTATCAACAACTGTGTAGGCCGTAACCAGAGGGTCACTGGCCGGATGTCCAGCTGTATTTTCCTTGTTAGCAGAAGAAACATTAACAGGGGGATCCGCGACTTGTTGTCCTAGTATAGTCACTTTATTAAGAGGAGCTTCCACAGCCTTAAGGAAAAGTCTTCCTCTCTAGGCAATGAATTGGTCATAGCATCAGATTTCACAACCCCATTGTTTAAAGCCTCCTTTGTAATCATAGGTGGCTCCTCCGTGTTGTAGGTCATCTTCAAAACCTCAGCTGTCATCGTACCTGTCACTCCTGAGGGACCAGCCCTGTATTTCGAACGCATCGACGACTCTCCCGGATGACAATTAATAGGCCTCACCAGCAGCGAAACGTTCTTAGTTCCACCCCTCCGATCGACCTCTTGGGTAGCTGGTATAGGACGAGAATCCTGCAGTTTGCCTTTACCCTTAATTCTACAGTGCATCAGATCATGGCCTTGAAGATGACATTTTGAACAAAAAACAATCTTAGTATCATAGATCCATTTCTGCCAAAACTAATCCTCATTGCCAGCTCTCAAGTGAATCCTGTGTGGAAGCGACTTCGATAAATCCATCTCAACACAAATTTGGGGAAACATCAGGAGTTTGAGGCATAAAGTACGTTCATCTATTCAAAGAAACCTACCCAGGGTGTCCCTTCAGGATCGCAGGATTGTGAAAAGACGGGCAATCCAGCATTGCAGCCAACTTGGAATCACAGCCTTTGTGGAAATCAGGAGTCCAGCGGAAGAGAAGAAAACATATGTTTTCACAGACATGGGATTCACTGGACCACGCCTTAGCAAAGTCGTCGTCAGAAAACAAGTGAATGCTGAAGTGGCTGTGATCCAGTAATCCAACCAAAGCTGGTTTAGACAGATTCCACAGAAAAGAGTTAACAAACCGTCCGAAGATATCCAGTGGCGGTCTGCCGGAACTAAATTTGGCTACTGAGGTCTGATTATGATACACCTCGCAGCCTCTTCGAATTCTCCGGTCATCACCGCAAACTCCAACTCCCCTTCGAAAAAAGCTGGAGCTTTCAGCAACAGATCAATTGCTGGCGTATGCTGAAGGTTGGAGACTGGAATCAGGGGAGAAGAAGAAAGGAAGGACAGGGTAGGTGCAGAGGCTGGTAAAGCGAATCCTAATTGGAACTCTGGTACCCGACTGGAGGTGTTATTTGATGACACGTTCCAGTTGGACAGAGAGTGAGTTCATTAATTCATCGGATGGGAAATATCATACGAAACTCCCACAGATTCCCCTAGCTAATGAATTTTTTTTAATAGGATAATTTGATATCCTGCATCAGCGAGTTCCAGACAATGTATCATCAAATGCTGAAAATTATGGAAAGATTACAGCGAGTATCAACAGGTGTTTTTTCCACCCAGTGGCATAATTTGGTTACATACTGGTTGAATGAAGCAACAACGGTGAGATTGATTGTTTTCAATATTTAAGAGTTTAATATTGCATATGTCCAATAAGTGAATGCATTGAAATAAGTCTTACATGATTTCATCGATTGAACTCATTTTTCCCTTCAAAATTGATTGGCATAAAAAAAATTAAGCTTGGATAATTCACCTAAAAATAAAAAACCATTGAAATAATCATTTCTAATTATATTAAGAATTTCGCTATTTTTAATGAATGATTATAATTTTATTTTAAATAACAAAAATAATTAGTAGTTATTTAGTCTCTTGATACTCATTCCTTATAGAAGTAGTTATAATTTTTTATTAAAAATATATGGTAATCTAAATTTCTCCAGAGTATTTTTGGACACTAAATGCAACTATATTATGGAACAAAAGTAATCAAACAAATTCAAATAGATCAAGAGGAGGATACTTAGCACCTCAATAAATGCACCCTTCTGACCATTAGCAGCATCAGAATGCATGCAGATCAAGTTGCAGAAGAGGCCACCTGCCAAGAAAACCCCATGCCTCTCTCCGGCCAAAACCAAACCAGAAAGACAAGCTGAAACCAGTTCAAACCGCCTTAACAAAACAAAAACCAGTCAAGATGATTTGTAGAACCTCATTGGATCTATACCCACGAAGAAGAAAAATGACAAGATCACAGCAACAAATTAAGATAAACGCACGGTAGAGGAAATGAAGGGATATTTCTAACCTCAAGAGGGACAGCAACATATTACAGAAATCCCGATGATGGTGAGATAATAATTAACGAAAACACAATTCAGCATTCAACCCAGATACATCACCAGAGATTACTGGAACACAAGAGAGAGGCCAAAACAGTGCTTCCCAAGATTCACTGCCGGAGTCTAGATTCAGATTGTTTGTCAGTTTCTATGTCGTTCCCCTCGCTCTCTGGCAAGAATAGGTAATCTTTTGTTGCAGCACTTCTTTTGTAGTCCCAAACAAGCATTGAAATGTAATCTTGAGGGGAAACGAGGCCCTGTTGTTCTTTTAGCCCACTCCTTTGATGCTCCAAAGTTTTTGGATCATGAAGCATCACATACTCAGACAGTATCTTCTCATGATTGGGCCGCCAGTTGTCAGGGAAAGGTGTGTAATCGGTGTTCGGTACGTGTGACGTGCGGATGTATTGAATCCCATCTATTAACTCTGTCAAACCCATGGTCCACAATTTGCTGTATTCTGGTGACAAACCTTCCTTATCCTTGATAGGACGGCTCAAATCTGCCGACCCAATCTTATACACCCTTGCCCGGGAACGAAGCTTGTATTTTGCAGCATAAAGCTTTGCAAGGGAACTCTTTATAATAAAAGAACAGAAGCTAACAATTTTCTTCCTATTGTCGGCATATTTGTACCACTCGGCCATTGTAAGCAAAAACTTGTTCATCTGTAAGTTTGTATGAGCTTGAGTGGCATGGAACATTTTAAAACAGGGAAGAGGAATCGGCTCCCTACGCCCCTCAGCAAGTCCCGCTCTTTTAAACTTCTTAAAACACTGTCTTAAACTTGCCGTGACGCATAACAAAGTACCCACACCCTTTTCACTAACAATCCTCCCACCAGCCGCAGTGTATCGAAGAGTCGGATACACAACCCGTCGGCGCAGAATGTGGTCAAGAAACATTATACCCCTGGTAATGTGTTCGATAGGAAGGCTATCAATATCAAGCATCACATGGTATTTCTGATCACAGAACTCAATAATCTGTTTTCTCAATGTTGCTGCGTCCATCATAGTTCCCCGCAACCCAATGAAGATGTGGCCTCCATATCGAATGTAATCCATCTTGCGCGTCTTATCAGGCCCACTCGTGGGAACGAATTCTGGCCAGAATGTGGTTCCTTGTGGTGCTGACCCATCCAAGCTGTTCGGTATGAGATCAGTTTTATCAGGACTATAGAAGTTTTTAATTTTTCCTTCCATCCAATGGTCAAATTCGTTAAAGCAAATGTTAGCCAAGAGGGGACTCAGAATCCCACAATGTCCCCATGAGGGATAATTGCTTGCCTCCTCAGGGGCGAATTTATAGAAAATAGTTAGCCAGTAAGGATCCGGCTTTGGTTCATCTGGTGCCAACTTTCTCTTCTTACCAATCAACTTTCTCCTCCTCAGCTTCCTCTGTATAACCTCCCCTGTGATTACAGGTGTAACTAATGCTGCTTTTATGAGGTCGATCACCTTCGTATCTTTAATGTGCTTCATCAATGCATTTATCACCAAGTCCGCCTTCAGACCATTGAAGATTGTGCTTAAATCCCCTTTTATATACCACAGATAACCTGCGTAGCTCCGGCGAATAAGGCGCAGTACAGTGTGAGCAGTTCTTCCAGGCCTGAATGCAAATGATTTCTGCGAGAACCGAGGCTCAAAAACGGGCTCCAATATCATAAGCAAAACCTCCTGAACAATCCTATCCTGAAACGGGGTTGGTTGTGTAGTGTTCATGATTGTATTAATACTATTTCGTGACAGAGACCTGTAATCAGTCTTATCATTTGGAGCAACGATGAAGAACTCCAACCGGGCTCCCCACTTAAACCTAGAATCAAGAACAGCGTCCCTAAGAGCCAGAAGTTGTTCAAGGGCCGGCTTACTTATCTCACTTCGTGGTATATACGAACCCGTGGCTTCTATGGCAACCTTCTGGTAAGCAAGCACCCACAGTTCGAATCGTCTGAGTAGAGAGGTCAGATTCGTAACCTCCTTCTTGGGTTCTCGGAAATTTTCAATCCACATTCGCGAGCAGGTAGAAATGGGGTCTTCCTTCATCAAGCTGTAAGGGTCTTCGGTGCTCGGGTCTCTTTCCGGCGTCGAGGCCACGAATGAGACTGACCTGAATAGCGATGTCCCGCCACTTTTGCGGCTCGTGGAGATACTCCGGCTGCTCAGTGAGACAAACTTGGCATCAAAACCCCCCTGACTCGCGATTACACGATAACAGGAATTGAAAATGCGTCGATGCATCTGAGAGCGCAGATTGCCAGCATCGAGAATGGCTATTCCCCGCCAGGGTTCCGAGAAACGAAACCAAAACAATTAAGAGGGGAAAAAATTCCAACGCGTCGATTGTCTCTGGACTAATTTCTAACAGCGGAACCCTTCAGCGACATAATCACGGAGAGATTGTTCAAATCAAACCAGTAGATGGGACAATTGGGATGTAAGGCGGAACCCATCTCATCATAATTTCAATTGACATTTAATCAATTTCTAACACGTTATCCGCATGAACTTCGTTTATTCAAAGTGGTTAGTAAAAATTGACAAGTGACATTCTTCATGGTGAATATGGCAATGTTTGGTTTTATATCCCTACATTTTATGAAAGAACAATTTGTTATTGAGTTTGAATGTCAAATGTTGGTTATCAATATTAGATATATCGATATTATGATCGAAAGAATATGTTCTTGATGGCTTAATTACAAGAGGGGGGTAAATTGTTGTTTAAAAACTTTTAGTTTAAAAGAATTAAACAAAACAAATTCACAAAAACCACCTATAGTAAAAAGATCGGATTCATACTTGATCCTTAGTCCGATTACCAAAGTATCGTAATTCGGATGATTTCGATATATCAGAGTATAATAATCGCAATCACATGAGATTCATTTAAACAAAGCAAACAGACCGGAATCACAAAAGATCTAATTAACAAATTAATATTTATCGTATTCAGATACATTATGATAAAGCAATTACAATTTAAGCAGCGGAAAATTAAAACTTATAAGAAACAAGTAATGCAATAGCTATAACAAAGAAAGAATGACTTACAACTATTAAAATGAATAAACATCTTTTAACCTTAAGAGCAAGGTAGCCACAAACATTAGCTAAAACTATCCCTTGTTTTATACTTACAAGAAAGTTTGTCTTTTCTCAACAATGAAAGCACTCAATACGAATATCGGATTCTCTATCTACCTAGCCACGATAGCCCTTGATCTGATGAATCGACTTTGTCTTGCTATCCCCGCAAACTCATGATTAGAAGATCGGATTCTCCATCTTGTTATCCCCGCAAACCCTCGATCATAATCACAGATCGAAAGCACGATTACAATGAAAAAGTTCATAAAGTGACAACCCTGACAATGTTTCCTTAGAACAACAAAACTCAAGACAATTACAAAGACTAAGAATAAGATGTTCACGTTGTGCAATCTCCAGAGCTCTCGCGCAATGAGAAAATTGCAAATGAAATCGATCAACAACAAACTCTTCGAAAGACTGGGTATTTATAGGCATTTCTCCAACTATCATATTTTTTCCCAATGGTCATATTTCTCCGAGTTTGTATTGATTTACATCAATACTGTGTAAATAGTTTTCCTTACATTAGAAATCAGTTTTCTGTATTAAGAATTCAAATTTAGTCAGCCCGATGGACTTCCTTACAAATGTCATTACGACAATCTTTATGAGTGCGAATATGATGTTTATCGTTTCGGGTATTAGTTTGATTATTAAGACTTTGTCAATATGAAAGACAAGACAAAAAGTCTTACATCTTTATTTGATAAAGGTGAATATGATGTTTATCGAATCCATACTCATTATGACAATCGTAATGAAGGATGTTTAGTTTATATTTTAGAATACATAATAACTAATTCTAAGTATGGGAAATATTATGTTTTATACAAAAACGTTCTAAAGAAAAACTTTGGACTTAAAAAGTTAGTAATTAAGTGAATAAGAAAGTATTTGTGATTTCCAAAATAAAAAGAATGGATAAGTCATAAGTATAACTTTTGATTCCACAATCTCTCCATTTTTTAAAAGCACAAATCCAAAACTTAAATGAAAATATAACTTTGAAAAACTTACAGTTCATTTACTTTTAGGTACTTCATATTTAGAATTAAACATTAATCATTACCTCTCCTTGAATTTATGACTCATCTGAATACGATGATAAATACGATTAACTCCCTCTTAAGATAAAAACTCCCCCTAAGGATCGCATTCTCCCCCTTAGTGACCCCCCCTTAAGAAAACTTCTCCCCCTTTCTATAAAATTCTCCTCCATTGTGATTTTCAAAAAGGAATGAGGAAAAACCAAAGTATCCATAAAAGGGTTAGAAAGAGAATATAGAATAAACTAACTAATCATTCAAAAAAATATGAAAGAATATTAAACCAATCGGAATTGAGAAAACATTCAAACAATTGTATTTGGATGAAAATAGCAATTCATTCACTGATCAAAGAAAAAATATTCAAAAAAATATTACAAAAAGAGTTTCAAAAAAATAACTAGTCTTTCTTCATGAGGGTTTTGATAAAGGATTTGATATTCTTAAACTCATGTCTATCCTGATCCAGCTTCTCAATCTTTTCTTCATGAATATGAATCTTATCTTCTTGAATCTGAGACTTCTCTTCTTGAATTTGAAGAATTTTAGATAATTCTTCATTCTGATTTTTCAAACTGATGATTTCCTCTTCATAATATTTGAGTCTTGACAACTCCAACTGCAAATATTTCATCTTTACATTCAGCTCTTTCACTTCGTGAGTCCAATTTTCAGTTGTATCTCTGAACTGTTCAACAAATTTCACCCTTGTTGTCATATATTTAAATAACTAACTGAAGGCTTCTAAGATTTCATTCATAAGCTTCTTCATTTCTTCAAAAAATTTGTCATGTAGTTTGACATTGGTATCTATTTGATGAGACCACTTAACCACCAGATTGCATGCCAATCTGTGAATTATTTAAGTTTCTTATAAAACTTTTAAATTAGCCTCTATCTAAATCAGCCTGTCCGTTAAAACTTTAATTGAATCTGATTTTTCACTTTGATTTTCATGAATCAATTCCACCCAGGCTTCAAGTCTTTGAAAGTATGGGATAATTCTTTCAAGTCTCTGTAAATCCTGAATGATATAATCAACTCCCTATGCGATTATCATATTTACTGAATCTGATTCTTTTTCTATTTTAGGAAGTTGGGGATGATTGGTTCTAGTTTCAACTTCTTTTTCTTTCACATTATCATCTTTCTTTGATATCGATTTCTCAAATTTATCTCCAACTTCATTTTCATTAGACAATTCAATGATCTCATCATCATCATTGTCAGTTTTATTACATTTTATCTTTTAATTTTGATCAATATTTTGTTCTAATGAGGAGTTGGATTTATTTGATGAAAATTCTTATGCTTCTTCAGAACTTATAGCTACACTACCCTTATCAGTCTTAGAGGCTAAGGCTGATGAGAATAACTAAGATGATGTATTCTTATTGGATTGAATTTTTTCTTTATCATCATTTTCATCTTCTTCTTTGTATTTATCCTCTCCATTATCATCTTCTTTATTTTCATCATGTTCCTCCTCCTCTTCTGTTATTTCTTCTTCAACAAACTCTTCTTCGTATTCACTTCCTTCTTGAATTCCTTCTCCATATTTGGCTAGTTTATCAATCCCCGTAACACCTTCATCCATTAATTTAAGAAACTTATCCTCAAGTTTTCTTTCAGCTCTTAAATCATTCTTTTTAGCCAATACCTATTCTGATGAATATTCTAGAAATTCAGGCACCAATTCTCCATCAACTATTTTATCCTTTAGCTTGTCTGTGACAGAGGGAACTTCTACATTTATAACTGCGGTTTCTTGAAACACTATCCCAGTATCCGAGTTTGTTTAATCAGCCTGAGGTAACAGAAGCACATTCACTAAAAAATGGCCCAGACCTCTCCGGTCCATCCCTTTGTAAAAATCTGGTGTTTGAGGTGTTCTAAGAGGTCAAGGAGACTTATTTCAACATTTTGCAAAATTTCTAGTTTTGTGAACAGTGTTTCCAGAATGGTGAGTCCTCCAATGGTGACTCATCTAACGATGAATCGTCCAATGGTGACTCGTCCAACACTGACTCCTCCAATGGTGACTCATCCAACGGTGACTCCTCCAATGGTGACTCGTCCAATGTTGACTCATCTAACAGTGAGTCATGAACAATGTTTCCAACTTCCTATAGTTTCACCCCTTTGATATTATCTTTTACGTAAAATGCATTAAAAGCCTCGTTTTAAGGTATTTAAGGATAATTTAAATCCCATAACTCTTATCTAAATTTTTCTAAGGGTTCAGGTGCCTTTACTCAGTCAAAACGCGTAATCTTGACCAAATCTGCCTTTAATGGAAAATCTAAACCGTATCTAAACTGCTGCTCCATTTAGATTTTTAAAAGGCTGAGATACCTTCTATCCTTCTTATTCCTTCTTGTGAGATGCATCAGTTTATGTATATGGGTGTCGAGGATGACACCAGAGACAGAGGAATGGGTTGAAGCTTGGCTTACCCATTGTTATGAAAGTTGGATGCTTGTTGAACCTATTATTTATTTATCTGTTTTACTTTCTCCACTGCTTGAGGCAGATGATTTCATTTACCCTCCTTTCAAAAGAGGTGAAGATGGGTGGGGTATGCTATATTCTTTCCATTTTTATCTTCTTAAGGATAGATGAGTCAACACTCCTGCTATAGGCGGTGAAGACTATAGTGTGCCCATAGTGTGGTTGTGAGATATATTATATCCTTTACTTTTTGTGTTTCTATATGCTACTCCACCCTGTCGGTTAGGGAAATTGACACCCTGAGGATTCTGATCCCTAGGGGTGTTTTCCCCAATATCTCAGTAGGAGGATGGATGGATGAATACCCCTATAACCCTACACTCTTCTCTTGGTTGTTACTTGTGCTGGTATGCATGATAGTTATTTTTCCCCATATATGTGAGTAAAGGGATGTATTGGATTGTGGTTATTTCACACACATATATTCTAGATATAGTTTCCTAAGTGCTACTATAGGTATAATGTGTATAGGTTGTGATGGATTGAGGATCCTTACTCGGTGTATGAGCTATAATGGCTTGAGGTATAATACATGATGTATGCTACATGCTATGCAAGCTGTGGTGGATCCTAGAAACTACATGGTCACTTTTGGGTATGTGGATGTGGTGGTTGTGTTGCATGAGGTTCATATTGTGGTGCTTTTCTCAGGTGTCTTTGGGCTAACCTTTTTGGAGAGAGATGCTCAGGACATGCGACATTGGGGCAAAGCAGCAAACCAGTGGGGAAGTTATAGCAGGGTAACCTTGATATTCTTTATTATGTTATATACTCTTGTATGTGATACTTGGTGAGAGTAGCCATGGTGAGGATGAAAACTTAGTATACCTATTTAGTTGATGAGTTAGTTTCACTTGTTGTTTACTATACTTTAGCGTGCTTTCTTTACTTCTGCATGAGAGGCTCTGGGGCGTATCCTACTGAGTATACTGTTATACTCACCCAACATTATATAAACTTTTTAGGTCATTTGGAGCAAGTTAGAAATCATCCTGGTTACTACTAGATTGGGGTTTTTCAAGAGATGTTCGGGCTTCGTGGTCGCTACCATTTTACTTTCTTTTGGTACTTGTAGTTTTCCCTTTCAGTTGTAGTAGTTCTTGCATGACATTACATATGTGCACTTGGGTTTCTTTTACTTTGTGGTTTGAGTGAGAGTTGGTTAGTTTCTATCTTATGTCTCTATTTCACATGTGTTCTCTTAGAGGGTAATGACTCCCATATGTGTGTTTACTATACCCTCGGTGCTAGTTTCCAACCTGGGGCCTACTGGAGGCGGGGCTTGGGTGTCATTATCTCTCTTCTCCAATTTCCGGCCTAAGAGGGGCACACTTTGTGTGGAGGGGGTCATGACAGAGTGGTATTAGAGGTTTGGTTATGGGGTAGGATGGATTTTGGAGTTAGACACAGGTGAGGTTGCATGGGTTGGTAGGGAAACAATGTCAGCTAAGTTTAGAAAGCACTGTAAACATGGGAGAACGAATGAGAGATGGGTATTTAGGGCCCCCTATGATCTGATGTACAAACCTTTAAGCTTACAGTGGCTACTAAACGAGGTGATACTTATTGTAGGGTAGAGAACTAGGAAAAGATCATGCATTATTCTTCTTTGCTCCTGTATTTGAATGGGTAGACCTTGGGATAGGTTAACCTAAAATTATTAAAAGAAAACAATTAATTAATGTTAAAGTCTTCCATATTTCAGGTTTAGGAGCTCTAACTGTTTTTCCTTTTGTAGGTATGGATCTAGGACTATGTCCTCATCAGGTTCACGCAGAATATGTTTAGTAGGTTGCGCCAGTAGATCGCCATAGAGTAGAGGTTGATGATGACGACACTTGGAGGAGGACACTCCGATAATTTCAATGCCATAGTCTTTAGAAGTATGAGGGATCCATTTTAGATGCAGTCACATAAGAATGGTTGGAGGAGGTTGAGATAGCCTTCAGTTCAATTCATTCTTAGAAAGAGCACTGAGTATCATTGGTTGTGATGATGTTGTGTGGGGTAGTGCGGAAGTGGTGGTTCTTGTTCCTCGGATATCACGAGGAGTCGGCAGTCTTGTGGGAGAAGTTACGAGAGAAATTTAGAGCTGGGTTAATTTATTTGACCATGAAGGCATCCAGTCGCTAGGAGCTGCTTAACCTTCAATAGGGAAGCTCCAGTGTACGAGAGTTCGAGATCCATTTCAAGAACCTTCTGCGATATGCTTCAGAACTATTGCCAAATTAGGAGGCCAATGAAAGACATTTAGAGGAGGTTTTGCGTCCAGATATCCTGTGCTAGGTTACCCTGTTTATGATGAAGACATATCTCAAGGTACTGGAAAGAGAATAGGACATCGAGAGGATGTTAGCCAAAACTGGATCTTCATGAGAGGGGGGTCTTTAGAATTACTCATGAAGCAGAGCTATGGTCCAAGGTTTTCAGTTTTCGGGGCAGAATTGTTTATGTTCATCCAGGGGTAGGTCCCAGCCCTCAATGTCTCATTTCTATGAAGGTAGAGACTCTCAAGCCTATTCTAAGGGATTGGGAACTTGTTTTTATTGTGGAGGCTGATGTCATCAACAACATGAGTTCTCGACCTTTATGAGTATTCAACGTGTGCTAGGTGTTTTTCTCCAGGTTCCTCCATTGATCTAGTTCCATCCAAGGTAACAGTAGGAGGTTTCACCAGTTTTGGATCAGTAGAGAGTAGATGGAGTAGGCAGAGGAAAACCCCAAGAAACTCCCCATCCTTAGAGAGAAGAACGTGGCCATGGGGGTGGTCTTCAGTAGGATCAAAGAGGTTGTGGAACAGGTTGTAGTCAGCTTCATGCTTTAGCGTTGCCAGCGCCAAACGAGCCAAACATCGTTCGAGGTACCCTTTGCTTATTTTCTATTTGGATGCATGCTTCATTTGATTTAAGAGTGATGCACTCCTTCATATCACCTGCCCTTTTCCATGCCTCAGGAATTGAGGTAGAGGGGCTTCCAGTTCCCTTGGCATTGACTACACTAGTTGGAGGTCGAGTTGACTTGTTTGAAGTATGTAGAGAATGTGAGATAGTTATGGGGAAATTTCCTATGTTTACGAATACAACCATATTATGTCATCCTTAGAATGGATTGGTTTTATTCAGTGTAGGATATCGTGGATTTATTTTGGAGGTAGGTGGAATTATTCAATGCTGATGGAGATCCATTAGTGTTTGTTGGCGAGAGAGACCCTCAGATGGGTCAGAGGCGTGTTATGTCCTTATCATCCTTGATGGTTGAGCTGATGTTGAGTTCATCAGAGGTTCAGTAGTCCGCATTTCCCAGGGTCATGGAAGAGTACCCTGATGCCTTTTCAGAAGAGGTTTTATCGTTACCCCATTGATGAGAGATCCACTTCAAGATCAAGCTATAGTCAGGCGTGTCTCCTATCGCAATGTCTCTGTATAGGATGGTGACTTCTGAGTTGCGAGAGTTGCATATACAAATCGATGGTCTGTTGCAGTGCAGTTTCATTCAACCAAGCGTGTCACCATGGGGTGTGCCAGTTTTGTTCGTAAAGAAGGCTGATGGCAGTTTGCAGTTGTGTGTCGATTATCATCACTTAAACCGAGTGATAATGAAGAACCACTATCCTCTTCCACAGATTGATGATTTATTTGATCAACTGAAGGGTACAGGTTGGTTCTCAAAGATCTATTTGCAGCTAGGATATCATTAGATGCATGTGAAGGATGAGGATATCCCGAAGAATCCTTTCCCTCGTCATCATGGGCATTACGAGTTCATTGTGATGTCGTTCGGTGTGACAAATGCTCCAGCTGTGTTCATGGGGTTAATGAATGTTGTGTTTCATGAGTTCTTGGATAAGTTTGTGGTGGTTTTCATCGATGAAATCCTTGTGTACTCCGCGTCTGAGGAGGATCATGCAGGGCATCTATGTGCTGTTTTGGGAGTTCTTTTTCATGAAAAGCTATCTGGTAAGTTTTCAAAGTGTGAGTTTTGGGCTCGAGAAGTCCATTTCTTGGGATATATTGTATCCCAACAGGGATTATATGTGGATCCATCAAAGATAGAAGTATTTTTTCCTTGGGAATCCCCTAAGATAGTGGCAGAGGTGCAAAGTTTCCTTAGTCTTGGTAGTTGCGTCCCCATGAACATAACTATTCCACCCACGATCTCGAGTTGGCTATAGTGGTGTTTTCCATAAATTTGTGGAGACATTACCTCATCGGTGAGCATTTTGTGGTCTTCATCGATCACAAGAGACTAAGGTACATTTTCTTTTAGCATGACTTGAACTTGTGAAAATGTTAGTGGATGGAGTTCTTACAAGATTGCGACTTAAAATTTTTGTATACACTTGGAAAGGGGAATGTTGTAGCCGATGCATTGAGTAGGAAGTGACGTAGTGATGCAGTCTATAAATCGGGTGATTCCCAGAGAGTGATGGAAGAACTTTCAGCATTACATCTAGATATGGGAGAAGTTGGGGGGAAGAGGTTCTCTTTTTCATATGATGGTGCAGTCATCTCTGGTGAAATAAGTAGAAGAGTCCCAGTTGGGGAATTTTAAGGTGGAGGTCTGGAGAGACCGAGTTGTTTTTGGTGAGGCCCCTGATGGTTGTTCTGAGGATCAACAACACTAGGTGTTGTTTTAAAGAAGGATTTTCATTCCTTCAGTGATGCGTGAGATAGTTCTCAGAGAGTTTCATAGTTCACCCTTGGTAGTACATCCTGGCATGACAAAGATGTACTGTGCTTTGAGAGGTTAGTTTTGGTGGCTTGAGTTGAAGCATTCAGTTGTAGAGTTTTTTTCTCGATGTTTGGTCTCCCAGAAGGTGAAGGCCGAGCACCACATTCTTAGTGGTTTGCTCAAGCTGTTAGATGTTCCTTAGTGGAAGTGGTAGGACATCTCGATTGACTTTATTACCAGTTTACCTTGAGCTTAGGGAGGCTATGATTCTATATAGGTATTAGTGGATCTTTTGAAGAAATCATCCCACTTTATAGTGATCAAGGAGTCAATATTAGTGGAGGTTTTGCCGAGGTAGTAGCTGGAGGAGGTGGTGAGACTTCACGGAGTCCCAAGGATAATCATTTCCAATCAAGATCCTCACTTTAACTCCAGAGTGTAAAGAGGTATCATGTATTATTTTGGTTCTCAATTATTCTTTATCACTGCTTTTCATCCACAGATGGACAGTCAGATAGAAAAAACTATTCAGAATCTTGAATACATGTTGTGATCTTGTGTCCTAGATTTTAGAGGTTCATGGATGAGGCACTATCCCTTGGTAGAGTTCTCTTACAATAATAGTTTCCAATCCAACATCAGTATCATGCTGTTTGAAGCCTTGTATGTCTGACCTTTACATTCTCCGTTGTACTAGACTAGGGTTGGAGAGTCAGCAATTCTCAGGCTGGAACTAGTATAAAGTATGATAGAGATATTTCAGGTGATTCGTGAGTGGATGAAGGCAGCACAAGATCATCAGAAGTCCTATGCTGATCATAGGAGGAGACCTCAAGAGTTTTACATTGGGGATCATGAATATCAGAAGGTTACTCCCCATCGTGGGTAGTGAAAGTTTGGTTGTGGGAGTAAGATTTCTCCCCAATTTGTTGGGCCTTTCGAAGTGTTGGCTCATGTTGGAGCTGTGGCGTATTGGGTATCACTTCCCCTGTTGATGAGCTGGATATATGATGTTTTCCATGTGTCATAACTCTGTTGTTAACTTCATGAAGAATCTCACATCATTTATTGTGATGAGATCGATGTTGAAGATGATGTGACCTTCAAGGAGTGGTCTTTAGAGATCTAGGACCGCTAAGAGAAGGTGTTGTGCAGGCATGATGTCCCCTTAGTTCATGTCTTGTGGCGGCACAATGGTGTAGAGGAGAGTACTTGGGAACGTGAGTCATAGATATGTTCTCAGTACCCTAAGCTATTTTATGTTTATCTCTTCTCTTGTAACATTTTTCACTTGGTGGTTGTAAACCCTTTCCATTTATGATATGACTTTTTATTATTGCTTATCGTGGATTTCTCTCTTTTGAGAGGTATCTCCCCTAGGATAGTGTTTAGGAGCTAGTTGTCATGTGGTTTCACATTATTCCTTTTATGAAGTGGTTGAGCTCCTATGGTGGTTGAGGTACCCCTTTTCATTTTCCTCTATGGGTTGGTTTTGAATTCTCGAGGATGAGAATGTTTTGATAGGTATATGATGTAATGGCTCATACCTCTCCAGTTAACCCCTTTGTGAAAATATGGTGTTTGAGGTGTTTTGGGAGGTCAAGACAACTTATTTCAACACTTTTCAAAATTTCCAATTTTGTGAACAGTGTTTCCATAACGGCGAGTCATCCAATGATGAATCGTCCAATGGTGACTTGTCCAATGGTGACTCATCCAACAACGACTCATCCAATGGTGACTCCTACAACAGTGACTCCTCCAATGGTGACTCGTCCAATGGTGGCTCATCTAATGGAGACTCGTAAAATGGTGACTCGTCCATTGTTGAATCTTCCAACAGTGACTCATCCAATGGTAACTTGTCAAATAGTGACTCATCCAATGGTGACTCGTTCAACATTGAGTCATAAAAAGTGTTTCCAACTTCCTATAGTTTCACCCCTTTGACGTTATCTTTGACGTAAAACACATTCAAAGCCTTGTTTTAACGAATTTAAGTCCCATTCGAAGCCCATAACTCCCATATAAATTTTCCTAAGGGTCTGGGTGCCTTTACTCAGTCAAAACATGTAATGTATCTAAACCACTGCTCTGTTAATATTTTCAAAAGGCCGAGATACCTTCTACCCTTGTTCTTTCTTCTTGTTTTTCCTTGGTATGGGATTCCTAGAGTTCTTCCTCACATAGGATTCATGTGTTTTTATATAGCCTTGGATCGTGTTCTCCTTGGAGTTCTTCCTATTTCATGTGAACCCCCTATTTTTGGTGCAACTAGGAAGTGTTGGTCTATCTTCAATATAAGGTATGTTCTACCTCCATTATTCAGGGTTCATCGATCTGTTTCCTATCGTTTCTCCTTTCCATGTGATGGAATGTGATATTTATGTTTCTAATGGATCTTTCTTGGTTGTTGGTTGGCATGGTGGTGTCACAGTGTCCTCAAGTGGATGTAGTTATTGTAGGAGAGGTGATCGTGATCCGTTGTGTTGGTCATTTTTGTGCAAAGAATGTCGGAAACCTTTAGAGTTAGGGGATTCACTGCTTCTCTATATATTGACATGAAATTTCATAGTTAACATGATTTATCCCTTTAGATTACAATGAAATTGAAATAATAAATATTTAAACTAGATTGAAGAATTGGTATCATTTTCTTAGCGATATTATTACCTCTTGATTTGCTAGGTAGTGTGATATCTATGCATTTCTTGTTTAGTATGTCATTATTTATGGAAATTGGTAAATAATGTAAAGCCAAAATTAATTGTAAATTTATTGGATAAAGGATTAAAGAGGATTGTTAAAGAATTCAGTTGTTGTTGTTGTGATTTGATAATAATCAAATAGATGCAGTTATGCATATTTAATTGAATTGGTTAATTCAAAGTGTTATAAGAACTGATTGTGTGATAAAAAGTTAATACCTTATAGGGTATGAGTTACCCACCTTATTGTAAAGGCCAAGTGTCTTATGTTTTAGAGTTGTGAGAGCTCATTGTGTGTGAAGGCTGAATTCCTTGCTTTGGGGCCAAGATCCCATTGCTATATTTGTTTCCTACTACTTGTGATAAGACGTGAGCCTAGGATGGCTGAGCCTGGATGACTGTTGTGTTATGTGGGGCAAGGAGGCTTGGTTGTTGTGGAAACATCTGGCACCTAGAGTGGAAATATGCATCAGTTTATGGATATGGGTGTTGGTGAGGATACCAGATATAGAGGAACGAGTTGAATCTGGTCATACCCATTATTATGAAAGTTGGATGCTTATTGAACCTGTTGTTTGTCTATTTGTTTTACTTTCCCCACTACTTGAGGTATAAGGTTTTGTTTACCCTCATTCCAATAGAGGAAAATATGTGTGGGGTATTCCACTTGATTTCTATGTTTAGCTTCTTGAGGATAGATAAATTTATGCTCCTGGTATAGGTGGTGATTACTCGATGGGTAGTTCATCTACCCATCATGTTGATCCCCCTTATGTTTGGTAGCTTAGAATGTTTTCTTAGAATACTTGGAAATATGGAAATATGGAAAGTGGTAATGTTGTTAATAAATGAATAATTGTTTAACCTATGGGGTTGGAGCTTGCTGGGATACAATGTTGAGGTTGTGATTCTGAGAAGCTATGGACTCGGTTTGGTTATGCCTAGAGGGCATGGATCTTTTTTGAAATGCTAATGTAATGGAATGTGGAAAATGATGATGTTTAATTAATGGTTAAATAATTAATTAACGTAAAGTAAAATTAATGGAAAAGGGATAAAGTAATTTAATTAATCTCTTTAAAATGGTTGTGTTCTTATAGGATATCTAGTCTTAGCAGTGGTAGCCGAGAGTCCGAGAGATGCGAGCTGTAGTTGAGTCTAAGACTAGTTTATGTCCATAATTTGGTTGTGAGATATATTATATCCTGTACTTTTTGTGTTTCTATACACTACTCCACCTTGTCAGTTAGGGAAACTGACACCTCAGGGGGTGTTTTCCCCAACATCTTGGTGGGAGGATGGATGGATGACTACCCCCTTTGACCCCACACTCTTCTCTTGGTAGTTACTTGTGATGGTATGCATGAAGGTTAGTTTTCCCCATATATGTGTGTAGAGGGCTGTAATGGATTTTGGTTATTTCACACACATATATTTTGGATATAGTTTCCTAAGTGATACTATAGGTATAACATGTATAGACTATGATTTCTTGAGTATCCTTACTCAGTGTTTGGGATGTAATAGCTTGAGGTATAATACTCGATGTATGATACATACTATGTGAGCTATGGTGGATCCTAGAAACTACCTGGTTACTTTTGTCTATATGGATTTGGTGGTTGTGTTTCATAAGGTACATGTTGTGTTTCTTTGCCCAGGTGTCTTCGGGGTAGAATTTTTGGAGAGAGATGCTTAGGACATGCGATGTTGGGGTAAAGAAGCAAACCAGTGGGGAAGTTGTAGCAGGGTACCCTTGATATTATTTACTATATAATATACTATTGTATGTGATACTTGGTGAGAGTAGCCATGGTGAGGCTGTGAAATTAGTATACTTGTTTAGGTGATGAGCTAGTTTCACTTGTTGGTCACTTTGCTTTATCATGATTTCTTTACTTTTTCATGAGAGGATTTGGGGAGGATTCTACTGAGTATACTATTATACTCACCCTATGTTATATAAACTATTTTCAGGTCACTTGGAGCAGGTTAGAGATTAGGATGATTACTACTAGCTCGGGGTTTTGTAGGAGCTATTTGAGCTTCATGGTCATTGTCATTTTACTTTCTTTTGGTACTTATAGTTTTCCCTTTCAATTTTAGTATTTCTTGAATGACATTACATATGTGCACTAGGGTTTTTTTTTTACTTTGTGGTCTGAGCTGGAGTTGTTTGATGTCTATCTTATCTCTATCTCTCTCTCTCACGTGTTCTCTTAGAGGGTAATGCCTCCCATCTGTGTTTTTACTATACCCCTGGTGCTAGTTGCAAACCCAGGGCCTACTGGAGGCAGAAATCGGGTGTAATTATCTCTATTCTACCATTACTAGCCCATGAGGGGTATACTTTGTGGGGAGGGGGTCATGACATTTTCTGAAATTGTTTCTACTCCTTTCAACAATCCATAAAATAACTGAACTTTAGAAAGCCTCTTCCTCTGCTTCTTCTTCTTTGTTTCTTCTTGAAAAACATCAGAACCATGTATTCTCAGAGTTTTGGATTCAACTGGGTTAAGTCTGAAAGATGTATCCCCTTCTTTCCTCTCAACCTCATTCTTTATTCACTCATCCCTTATCTCATCAGGGACTTTCTTCTGCTTCTTTACTTAGGTGAGGATATCTCTTCTTTCCTTTTCTTTTCTTGATCACCCTGCTCATCTTTCTTTGATGGTTCTGCTTACTAAACAAAAAACTTTAAAATGTTGAAATATTTATTGCTCTCCATAATTAACTAGCCTAAAATAGTTGGAAACGTGATGATTTGAGACATAATAGATCCGATCTTGATATTGTTGATGGCAAGAAAAATGAATCAAATAAGATTTATTTTTAAGATAATCTAGAATGAAAATATCAGCAACCTTTAAAGTATCAGGATCCCCTTTTCTTGGAATTAAGAAGCCTTGCATCTATAAAGCAATAACCCTATTTTATAAGGTGATATGAGTCAATTTACTTACTTTTTTGTAATGATCGAATAAGGAATCCTATGCCTTATTCTTATTAAAAGAACCAAAATCATCAGGTAACTTGTGAGAAGGACAATAAGCTTCTCCATCCGATGGTATTTTAACATACTTTCATCTTTCTTATATAAAATATTATATTCTTTCTCATATATCATAAAATAAATTTTTTGTTTCCATATTCTATGAAAAACTTAGAAGTAGTATAGAAAGTCAAAACAAGATCAAGGTAAACATGGTCAAAAACCTTATCATATTGACCTAAACATAATGATTCCCATCCCTGAAATTTTATAATATTTCTCAAAAAATATTCATACTTATCATAAAAAGTTATTTCTACTAACCTTTCTCAAAAAACAAACCAGTTGTTGAAATATTTAGTAGAAGACATCGTATTCAGAGAAGAGACTAGAGATTATGACATAAGGAAATTTTTCGTACAATAGAATTTTGAAGGTAGCAAAAAATTCATCATAAGAAGTCTGAGATATTTGATGTGGGACATGGGGTCCCCCCTTATATAGAAGATTGTAGGTGAAAAGTCATCTTCCACTTTGAATCCAATGGATAAGGTTAATCCTAATCTAATTTGATAGTTGGAAACTATCAAATAAAAACTTAAGTAATTTTGAACTATCAAGGTATTTTTAAAAAATTATCGTATTGATACTGAATACAATTTTGGAAAAAAATTAAAAAAATTGAAAAAGAAAATAAATAAGATATTTTTATAAAAACTAAAAGAATAATAACAACAACATAGATGAAAAAACATAATAACATAGTGAAAAAAATTTAAAAGATAAGAAGAATACCTTTTGGAGTTAGAAGTATTTATCAGTATTATAACAATGTTCTTCTTGATTTTTGTAAACTAATAGATTATTATAGTTTTTAAAAGACCAAGTACAATAGTTTTTAATAAAAAATATTTTTAATATGATAGAATTTTAAAAAATGTTATTATGATAAAATAAGTTGTAAAAAATGAATTCAATTTTTTTAGAGTTATTTTAAATCATGGAAAGTAGTTTAAAAAAACTGACTCCAGAATATTTTATAAAAGACTAAGTCTGGAAAAAAACTGAATAAAAAAAAGTTTTTATAAAACAAAAAAATTAGAAAAATAAAAGATTTGAAATATAACAAACATATGTACCCCCCCTCTGAAGAAGAGTATCTTAATATAAGAATATGGGTAAAAAAAGCATATATGAATGACTACTTTACGTTGATCATTCCTAGACTCTGTTTAATGCATTCAAATCTATCAAAAGGTAATGGTTTTGTAAAAATATCAGCAAGTTGATATTACATTCTAATGAATTATAAAATGATATTTCCTTTAAGTGTGTGATCCCTAAGAAATTATGCCTAATATCTACGTGTTTTGAATAAGAGTGATGTGTAGGGTTTTTACTTAAAGCAATGACACCAATATTACCACATAGTATTTGAGTTTTTGTAAAACTCATATCATAGTCAATGAGTGTGTGTTTCATCCACAACACTTGAACACAACAACTTCCCACTACCACATATTCAGATTCAACAGTGGAAAGTGTTACTGAGTGTTATTTCTTACAAGACCAAGAAACTAAAGATTCTATTAAGAAATAACAATTTATAGATGTGATTTTCCTACCCATTCTACAACCACCAAAGTTAGCATCTGAAAAACTTTTTAATTTAAAAATATTTTCATAAGAATAAAAAGGTCCTAAATCCATAGTTCCCTTTAGATAACAAAAAAATCATTTTACAACTTTTATATGAGATTCCTTTATATTTTCTTGATATATTTCACATAATCATACAGAAAACATTAAGTCGATATGACTATAAATTAAGAAAAGTAAACTTCTTATCATACCTCTAAAAATATTTTGATCAATCGGTTGTCTAGACTCATCAAGATCAAGTGTGTTTGAGGTTCCGATTGGAGTACTTATACTTTTTGTATTGTTATATCCAAACTTTTTAAGAAGATATTTGATATACTTATGTTGAGATATATATGTCCCTTCTGATTTTTGTGAGATTTGAAAACCAAGGAGAAATGTTAACTCACTCATCATACTCATCTCAAACACAGATTTCATAATATCCACAAATGAATATGTTAAATATTTTTGAGTTTATCTGAATATAATGTCATAAACATAGATTTTTACAATCATAATATTTTTATTTAATTATTTTATAAAAAGCGTTGGATCCAAAGCTCCCTTAACAAAGATGTTTTGTAACAAAAATCCTATTAACCTATCATACTAGGATCTAGGGGCATGTTTAAGTCTATATAAAGATTTGGTAAGTTTATAAATGTATTCAGGATGCTTTGTATTTTTAAAACTAGGGGTTTTTTCAACATAAATTTCCTCCTGAACATATCCATTAAGAAAATCACACTTCACATCCATTTGATTTTTTTTTAAATTAAAGAATGTTGTAAAGGATAATAGAATATGAATAGATTATAGTCTAACTATTGGTGCATAGGTTTCTTTCAGAGGCTGGTCGACTCTTGAGGTCTAGCGTCTCCAGCTAGGGTTTCGGTTCTGAACTGCAGATCCTTTTGTGTGGTCCTTGACTCCAAGGTTGACTTTGTGAAAGCTTGGTCGTCTCAGGCTCTATCATGTGGCTCTTGGAGCTTCCACCTTTTTAGGTGGTCGGCGGAGGTGCATTCTGGCCGCGACTCTCCGCTTGCGGCTGTTTGGCTCAACCTTCCAGGTCTTCCCCTTCCCTTTCACAATGGTGCATTCCTGCAAGCTATTTGTGGTGCGGTGGGCGGCTTATTCTGTGCGGATGAGAGGTCCTGCAAATTACTTAATGCCTCGGTGGCCATGATTTGTGTGGAAGTCGATCTATCATCTCCTCTTCCTGAGCGTATTTTGATCTGTGTAGGTCCGGACTTCTCTTGGTGGCAGAAGATCATCCCTGAGTCTCAGGATTTGTTTTGTGTTAACTGCCGGCTTCAGGGTCACTCGTCTCAGGCATGCAGAAATTTTGGTTCTCTGGCTTCGCGCGCGAGCTCTTCTTCTGGTGTTGGTCCCCCTCCTTCTGTCTTGCCCTGGGTTGTCCACGGTGCTCCAGCTTCTATGATCGAGTCCTTGGCTTCCTCTCCCTCTATCCCAGCGCCCCCTTCCGGTCCTCACCCTCTTTTCCTTTGGGTTTTCCCTCAGCCCCCCCGACTGGGTCACTCCTAACCGTGCCCTCTCTCTCCCCCTCGCTAGCATTTTCCCTCCCTCTCCCCCCTATTCTCCCTTTGGCCTCAGCCTCCTCCCCCTGCAATGTCCAGGGTCCTTCCTCGGTCCTCCTTGCGGGGTTGTGCCTTCCTTTTCCCCCCCTTTCCTCTCCTCTTTTTCGTCCCCTCCCTCCCCTCCCTCCTGCTGAGGCCTCCAACCCCTGTAAAGCTCTGGCGGTGTTCAAGGATTCGGCCTCCTCCTGGGCCGATCCTTCTCCCCCTCCCTTCAGCTTAGGGAAGGCCTCCTCCCCTCCTCCCCCAGCCCCGGTTTCGGTTGTCCGTCCTGAGGCCTTGTGCGGTGTCAACATCCCCCTCTTCAATGGCTTCTCGGTCCTCGACAGTTCCCTTTCACCCTCCAGGGTGGTGGAGGAGGCTGCCTCCCCAGTTGTGGCCCCCTTTTCCCCCTCCTACATAATGTGCACCCGGTCCCAGTCCAAGCAGCTGTTCTCTCCACTCGCCCCCAGCAGTTATTCTCCATTGGTAGCAGCCTTCTCTTCTCTCCCCACCCATTAATGACGACCTTTGTCATTTGGAATGCCCGCGGTTTGGGAGGCCGGGCAAAAACTGATTTTCTTTCCCATGAGCTTAATCACAACAACGTCTCCCTTGTGGCCATCCTCAAGCCTAAACATCATGATTTGAAGATCGAGCTCTTTGCGTGCAAGCTCAGGTTATCAAACTTTTTGGTCACTGACCCTCCAAATCATCAGATATGGATCTTTTGGAAGTCTAATATTTCAGTGGCTATGGTGGAAGCTTCAGACTAGTATCTTACGACCAGCATCTCCTCAGGTGTCTACAACTTCCTGTTTTCTTTCATTTATGCCAAGTGCGATGTCGCGGGTAGAGAGTCCCTATGGCAGGACCTTCTTCATTTCAACCCAGGCGATTCTGCATGGCTCCTGGGCGGGGACTTCAACGCCATGCTGGATCCTATTGAGAAGAAAGGTGACAGCTCATTTCTGAGGCAAGCTAGCCTCGATTTCTCTTCCTTCATCTCTGGGAAGGGCCTCCTAGACTTGGGTTTTGATGGAGACTGGTATACATGGTGTAACAACCAGTGAGGGAGGCACCATACATGGTGTAGACTCGACCGCTACCTCTCTAATGCTCAGGGAATTTCAATCTTCTCTGACGCTCAGGTTACATATTAAGCCTGGGCTCTGTCGGACCACTCCCCGGTTTGGCTTGATCTATCCCTTAATCACATCCAGGGCGGTCGCTTTTTCTTCCATCAGGAATGGACTTCACTTCCAGGATTTCAGCAGGTCGTTGCTTCATCGTGGCAAAAACCGACCGATGACTGTTTCTGGGCTGGTTTGCATCTCAGGCTAAAGCACCTTAAAAGAGATCTCCAATCTTGGAATCGACTTTTACCTCCCCGCTTCAGGGATTTAGATCGTTTGAACGCGGATGTGGAACAAATGGAGGTGAGCCTTGAGGAAAGCTGGAACAACGATCTGTTCAATGTGCTTCTCGAAAAGAAGGGTGCTCTAGCGGAGAAACTCCTGGAACAGGAACGGTTGGATCGGGAGGAGTTGAGAATCCAATGGCTCAAGGAAGGTGACAAGAATACCGTGTTTTTTCAAGCATGCATCAAAGAACGACGACGATTTGTAAGGCCTAACATTCTTCTGGAGGATGGGTCCTTCTCCAATGATCGTGACATGGTGGGGGGCATGGCGGTTGAGTTCTTCAAAGATATTCTAGCAGGGCCGCACCCCCGTCTGCATGGAGGTTACCCTCCTGGATATGCAATGCTTTTTGACTCGATTCCAAGACTTGTGACGTCCGAAGTTAACGAGGCCCTGGAAGCCATCCCAGAAGAACTCAAAATTCACAACGCGGTGCTTTCTCTTAGTGGGACTAGTGCGCCAGGACCCGATGGATTTATGGGTTTTTTCTATACGGATTTGTGGGATCTGATCAAGGAGAGCATTGTGGAGGCTATCCAGGACGTGTTTCGTGGCAGCAACATCCCTCGTGTGGCATCTGTAACTTCTCTGGTTTTACTTCCAAAGATTAACAACCCATCCTCTCTCAAGCATTATAGACCTATAAGTCTCTGTAACTTCTCCTACAAAATTTTGGCTTTGGTGGTTAACAGGCAGCTCTCCTCTTATATGAATCACTGGATCTCCGCCGAACAGCATGGGTTCGTCAAAGGCAGGTCCATCCAGGGGGCTATTGGCCTAGCGTAGGAGATGATCAGTGACATCGGCCAAAGGTCGATCGGTTCCAATGTTGCCATTAAGTTGGATATGGACAAGGCGTACAATCGTATTGAGTGGTCCTTCATCCTTTGCGTGCTGTCTTGCATGGGTTTCTCGAATCTCTCAACCGACATCCTGTTCAGGTGCTTCAGTTCCCCGTGGATGGCTATTTCGTTCTTGGGGAAGTCATTCGGTTTCTTCAAATCTGTCCGGTGGCTTCACCAAGGTGACCCTCTGTCCCCATCTCTATTTATCTTAATGCAGGATGTCCTTAGCAGAGCTATCAACGGGGCAGTCCAGGCTGGAAGAGTTCTTCCATTCCAGTGCAAATCTCATTTCCAGGGGTTGTCCCATCTCATGTTCGCCGATGACACCTTGTTTTTTGTGAATGGCAGCAAACACTCGGTTCAGGGTATCAAGGAGGTTATTGATGAGTATTAAAAATGGAGTGGCCAGATGGTGAGTATTGGAAAAAGCAGTGATCTCCTTCCAGACCAATGCCCTGAAAGAAGAGTACTCTCCATTGAATCTGTTCTGGGTTTTAAGAGAAGGGGTTTCCCAACGGAGTACCTCGGTGCTCCCCTCTCTCCAGGCAGTCTCCGTGTGCATCACTTTGATAAGTTGGTCGGCAAAGTTCTTAAAAGGATAGTCGACTGGAAGTGCCACTTTCTCTCATTCGGAGGGCGGCTCACACTCGTGAACAACGTTCTCTCCTCTATCCCCATGCATGTTCTGTCCGTCTCGAAAGTTCCAAAGTCGGTTGTCTCCCGGATGGAGAAGACGATGGGTGCTTTCATCTGGGATGCTCACGCAGAGGGAAAGCACCACTGGGATGATTGGGGTAGGTTGGTCCGTCCAGTTGAGGAATGTGGTGTTGGTGTTAGAAGCATCTCAGAAACGATGTAGGGCTTTCATGGCAAGCTCGCTTGGGAGGTTCTGGCTGGCGAGACCCTCTAGGGCCGTTTTGTGGGCGGGAAGTACAAGGATGTTCACGTGCCTCCCCAGGGTCGCTCTTTAAGTCTCTGGTGTTCTGTGCAACTCCACGTCCCAAGGGTGGAAAGCAGTTCCCGTTGGATCATTGGACAGGGTGCGATCAACTTCTGGTTTTGTAACTGGTCCGGTGTTAAGCTTGGCTTTCCGGGTTGTCCTACTCCAGACTTGTCCTTCTCTCAAGCTTGTAATCACCCGACGCTGATCCAAGCTGTTCTGAACAGGCGCCAACATTCGGTCTTCGATCTAATTGATCTCTCGGACTCCCCTGATGTTTGTATCTTCACAAGAGCCTCGTCCGGTGTTTTTTCGGTTAAAGAATACTGCAAACTTTTGCGTGGCCCGACTGGTTTTGTGGAATGGAGTGTGGCGGCGTGGTGCAAATAGATCCCTGCTAAATATAATTTCCTTGTTTGGCGCATCTGGCATAGGGACCTTCCCACTGATGAGATCATTAAGGGATTCAGTATTCACCTAGGGTCTCGGTGCAGCTGCTGCAATAACTTTCTGGAGGAATCTATTCACCACTTATTTTTTGAGGGGCAATGGACGAGCTGGGTTTGGTCTTCCCTCGGCGCCTTTGTCGGACAGCTTCCGCTCGGGCCATTGGGGTCTAGCTTCCTGGATTTCTAGTTCTAAGGGGTGGGGAGGAACAAAATGGATCTTAAAGCTTGTGCGGCCATTCTTTCTGCCGGTAGATGGTGCTTATGGAAGGCAAGGAACAAAGCAAGGTTTGAGGGGAAATCCTCCTCCCGAACAACCATTATTGCCCGTGCAAGATTCTTGGGGTCGGATTTTTCCCGCCTCATTCCCAACTCAAACTCTGCCCCCTCTTTCCGTGCTCTTATTTGCCCCTATCAGAGCTCTCCTGCCAACACCATCCCTACTTATGGATAGTGGATCACTTGGCACCCGCCTAGCAGGGGGATGAAACTTAATAATGATGGTTCATGTGTCTTGGGTGTTATGCGAGGTGGCGGATTGGTTCGAGATTATCTCGGCTCTGTGACCATTGCTTTCTCAGCCTTCCTCAGGAATGACACCTCTCTCCAAGCAGAAGCTTTCGCTATGCTGGCTGGCCTTGATTTATGTAGAAGGGGTAACATTTCCATTGGTTCCTTGGAGACAGACTCCTAGATTCTCCACAAGTCCATCCTGGGTACTGCCTCCACTCCGTGGTCCATAGCGTATCACGTCTGAAAAATCAAGAGGTTGATTAGCAGTGAACTGGAGATTTCACACACTTGGCACGAGGGCAACAGGGCCGCCGATTATCTTGCTTCTCAGGCTCCTCTTGATGACTCTTTCACTTGTTTTGCTTGCTTAGGGTCTCTTCCCTCTGAGGGGGCTGCTATCATTCTTGGGGACTCTCTCGGTCTACATTTTTTTAGGCCCCCATAGTTTTCTTGTTCTTCCTGTTCAGGGTTATTTTCTTTTTTAATAAATAAATGATTATGTGTGTGTGAGGATATTGGTTGAGGTTGTTTAAAAAGAATAATTGGTTTCATCAAATTTAATGTGTACTATTTAATCAACAATGTAAGATTTTTTGTTAAAAACTCCAGATACCTTATAAGTAGTAGAATAACCTAAAAATATATCTTCATCAGATTTGGGTGAAAATTTATGTAAGTTATCTTTTGTATTCAAGATGGATACTTTGCATCCAAAAACTCTGAAGTAAGAAACTTTTTGTTTTCTACTAGTCCATAACTCATAAGGGGTTTTATTAAGAAAAGTTATAATCAAAGCATGATTTATAGTATTGCAGACAGTACTAACCACTTCTGCCCAATTTTTTTTAGCAATTGAGCATTCACTCAACATAGTTCTTATTATATATTGAAGAATATGATTTATTCTTTCAAAAACACCATTTTTCTAAGGGTTTCTTGGATCTAAAAAGTTATTTTAAATACCTTTCTTACTAAAAAAAGTTTAAAAATCATAATTTATAAATTCTTCACCATAATCACTAAAAATAGTTATTAGGGGAATTTTTTTTAACTTTGGCTACAAAATTTTTAAAATAACAAAATTCTTTATATTTCTTTGTGAGAAAATAAATCAATGTGTATCTAGTGTAAATATCAACTAAGACATATATAAATTATTTTCCCAAAATTATCCTAGTTTTTGTAGGAATTAATAAATCTATATGCACTAACTATAAAGCATCATTAGTTGAGACTTCACTAATAGATTTAAAACTAGACTTCTATTACTTACTGTATTGAAAAGGGTCACAAACTTTTGAATAATCAAACTTAAGTTTTGGTAGATCCTTAACAAGTATTTTCTTAGTCAATTTTGATAAGTTTCTTAAGTTACACTATCCTAACCTTTTATTACATAACCAAGATTTATCTTCCATTACACTAAGGCTAGGTAATTATTGGCTCCTAAGGTATTCTAAGTTAAGTGTATAAGCATTCTCATACCGATTGGAAAAAAGAATGTATTCATAATTGGAAATTTGTACTACACATTTATCATTTATAAAATTTACAAGGTAACCTTTATCACATAATTGACTTATTCTTATAATGTTATGCTTAAGACCTTTAAAAAATAAAATATTTTAAATTAAATCTTTACCAAGAATAACTATTCTACCTATACTGATAATCTATCCTTGAGCATTACCTTTGAAAGTAACTTTTCTACCTTTCATCTGGATAATGTTTTCAAAAAAATATTTTTATTGGTCATATGCCAAGAACATCCACTATCCATGTACCAAGTATTCTTGTTGTTGGTACTTTATTTCTTTTCCAGAAAGAAAAAACATTAGACTTTGGGAACCTAAACCTTCTTGGGTCCGGTAATGTTAGAAAAAAAAATAAGGAATCCACATTTGTTTGGAAAAATAGGATTTGTGTAAGCCTAAGGATTTAACTTTATTAAGTGAAAATTTATTTTTCCAATTACCACCACTTTGGAATTTGGTGTAAAATGGTGCTTTTTTAGGAATAAAGTAATTATTTTTAAAAATAGTTTTTTATGAGTATAACCCATTCTAGAACTAGTACCACAAGGATAGGTTTGTTTATACATTTTATCAAAATTTTATTTACCGATGGTAAAGTTTGAAAAAAAATTCTTCAAAGAAGATATTTTAGATTTTCGTTTTATAACTAAATTCTTATCCTCACAAGTATTAGTTTTAGAAGTAAGTTTTGTTTCTAAAACATTTTTCTCAGAAATTAATTTTTCAACATCTTTAGAAATATATTCCTTTTTAAAAAAAAATCTTATTAAGATCTTTAGAAATATTTGATACTTCTTTTGTTAAAACACTTATCCTTGAATTATCCTTATCAAGTTTTTTATTAAATTTTCAATTATTATTTTCATGAAGTTTAGAAAAATAAGATACTTCATCATAAGAAGGAAGAGTATTATTTTTTTCTGAGGAATATTCTTCATCCGAAGATATAGAATTATTCACATTAGGATAATTATCATTTAAAGATAAGTTTGTAAGGTTATCAGTAGTGCATACCTTATCCATAAGATAAAGATTTTCTTTATATACTCTAGAAAGTAGACCAATGTTCCTATGTTTGTAACTATTATTATCAGAAGAATTATATTAGGAATCTCCTCCACTTTCACTTAAAGAATCATTATATTTAAGAACTTTATTTCATTTTGACTTATAAAACCTTTTTGATTCCTATCATAATTTCTATATTTCTTATCTTTCCTTTTTAGATTTGGATAATCCGATCTGATGTGTCCAGCTTTTTTTCATTCATAACAAGTAACTTCATCTTTCTTATCATTTATTTCCTTATTAACTTTCTTGTACATGTATTGGAAATATTTCTTTCCAAATATTTTATTCATCCTTCGAGCCAGATTTTCCAATTCATTTTAAAAATGTTCTGATGAAATTGAGTTTGATTGTATAAAAACTTTTTTATTTATGGATGATTTCACTAATTTTCCAGCAGACTAAACTTTAGGGGGGTATGGTAGATATTATTTCAAAGGCAACACCGCCATTTTTATTTTTGACCTTTTCAACATCTCTTTTCAATCTTCCCTCATACTGCATAAGGGTTCAAATACGATCATCAAGAGTAAGATTTTTCAACCTTGTTATATCATCAACAACTATACTCACAGACTTCCATTCATTGGGTATGATATCTATTATCTTCTTCACAAGGATTTCATCATATAATTCTTTTTCTCCAAGAGATTGTAAACTATTTATGATAGTCATAAACCTTTGGTGAATCTTGGAAATAGATTCTCTAGGTAAAAAATCAAAATATTGATAGTTATCTCTTAGCATAGCTCTCCTAGTTTCAATAACCTTATAAGTACCAAAATTCATAACTTCTAATTTCTTTTAAATACTATTAGTAGCTTTGCAAAATGATATCTAGCTATATATTCTTCTCGTCATAGAACATAAAAAAGTGCCCCTTACTCTAGATTTTAGTTGACACTCTTTCTTTTCTTGATGGGTGAAAGCTGTAACTTCCTTATTAGGTATTTTGTAGTCACCCATCAATATGAAAAAATTATCAACCCCAGTGTTGATAATAAAAGTATTCATTCTATATCTCCAAAATTCAGAGTCAGCACCATAAAAAATAGGTGGTCTATTTGGATTAAGATTATCAATGGATCTGATATTAATTCTTTCCATATTAATAGAAAACTTTCTTTTTGAAAAAGAAATTAGTGTAGTAAAGTTTTATAAACAAAAAAATTTATAACAAAACTTAACAGACTTGAAATAGTAAAGATAGTAAAAACTTAGCAAGTATATGAACAATGTAATCCTGCTCTAATACCAATTGTTGGATATCAATATTAGATATATTGATATTAGGATTGAAATAATATGTTCTTGATGGATCAATTATAATAGGGGGTTAATTGTAGTTTAAAAAACATTAGTTTAAAATAATTAAACTAAAAAAATTAAAAAAACCTATTTTAGTAAAAATATTAGATCAGTACTTGTCCCTTAGTCAGATTACCAAAGTATCACGATCAGGATGATTTCAATATATTAGATTATAATAATCACAATCACATAATATTCATTTAAATAAAGTAAGCAGATTATATTCATAGAAGATCAGATTAACAGATTAATGTTTATCATATTCAGATATGTTACGATAAAGCAGTTTCAATTTAAGCAGTGGAAAATTAAAAATTGTAAGAAAAAAGTAATGAAATATCTATAACAAAGTAAGAATAACTTACAATTATTAAAATGAATAAATCACTTCTAAACTTAAGAGTAAGGTAGCCATAAAACTTGGCTAATGGTATCCCTTGTTTTATACATACAAGAAAGTATGTCTTTCATCAGTAAGGAAATCCCTCGATATGAATATCGGATTCTCTATCTACCTAACCTTAGTAGCTCTCGATTCAATGGATCGACTCTATCTTGATATCCCTGTAAGCCCTCGATCAGAATATTTGATTCTTTGTCTTTCTATCCCCACAAGCCCTCGATCATAATCACGGATTAGATGCATGATTACAACAAAAAAGTTCATAAGGAGAAAACCCTGAAAAGGTTTCCTTAGAACTACAAAACTCGATATGATTACAAAGACTAAGAACAATATGTTCATGTTGTGTAATCTCCATATCTCTTGCACAATGAGAAAATTTCAAATGAATTCGATTAGTAGAAAACTCTTTGAAATACTAGGTATTTATAGGAATTTCTCCAACGATCATATTTCTTTCTCAATGGTCATATTTCTCTGAGTTTTTTGCAACGACTTGGACACCTTTCACTTAAACAGCTCTTTTGTAACTAATTATCTAACATCGTATTGATCTACAATAATATAGTGTAAAACATTTTCCTTACATTAGAAATCAGCTTTCCATATTCATAATTCAAACTTAGTCAGTCTGATGGACTTCCTTACAAATTTCATTATGATAATCTTTATGAGTGTGAATTTGATGTTTATTAGTTCTGGTATCAGCCTAATTATTAATACTTTTTCAGTACAAAAGATAAGATAGAAAGTCTTACATCTGATCTGATAAAGGTGAATCTGATGTTTATCGGATCCATACTCATTACGATAATCATAATTAAGGATGTTTAGTCTATATTCTTGAATACTTTAGAACTAATTCTAAGTATGGTAAAAGATTATGTTTTCTACAAAAACATTCTAAAAAAACTTTAGACTTAAAAAGTTAGTAATCAAGTGAATAGGAAAGTGTTTGTGATTTCCAAAATAAAAGGAATGGAAAATTCATAAGTATAAATTTTGACTCAACACTAACATGCACATAAATGCAAACATTATTGATGGGACGATCAAGTTCAGAAATTAAACTTTCCCTCAACACCATGTTTGGGCTATAATTTTCCTTCACCACCATCATAATGACCTAAATCTTTATGAGTTGGTTAAATTCAAAGGAAATTTGAATTTTGAGTTCAAGAGGAGGGGTGTTTAAAAAATTAATACTATAGGAAAAAATCCAAGAGTTATGAAACCTTTATAATGTGTTTACACGTGTTTAGGTATCCGAGTCATTCCCGAGGGCATCAGGTAGGGGTCAGAGAGGTGTTGAGATTACTGCCTTAAACAGTAGACCATTCGGGTACCTGATGAGACCCCCAACAACCAATATTCCCTTGAGAACCACTGGTTTAATACCTAATATTCTACCATAGTTGGTAAGAACGATATCTCCGAACTAATGCCTAATGCAAATCATATTATTTAATATTTATAAAATAAATAGTTTATAGTTATATTTAAATGTAAAATTTCTAAATTTTAGCATTTGAATTTGATAAAATATATATTATTTATGAGTTTAAAAGATCAAAACTAGATTAGGTCAATTTTTTTTGTATTTTTATAAACAAGTTTGTTTTTAGATGAATAGGGGAAAATACAGTTTTTTTAAATATCGTTGCATTTAAAACATCATCATAACATAAGAATTACATATAAGTTTATGAAACCTTTTTTTCTAGATCAAATATTTGTTCAAAGTGTAAAATAAATCATACAACAATATTAATGTGAATTTAGAAACTCATATTTGACATTTTAGAACCTGAGTGATATTTTATTCCAATAAATAAACTATTTTTTTATTATTTAATCTAATTAAGTTTTTATAAGGATACATTCGGGGTTAGATTGATTTTAAAGCCCCATAATTATACTTTTTTTATTATTAAACCAATAAATGTCATGAGAATCAACACTACACATGAATTTGGTGTAAAATCATTTTTATGGTCAAAAAGACATTTTTTTTCTAAAAACTATTTCTCATTGAATTTTATGTATTTATATTAAAAGTATTTTTTACCACCTTTAGAAAATGAATCTTGTAAAATGGATTCAATATTTGGAATCAACATGTTCAAATTATGTAATAAGATACATTTCATCTTTAATCATAAAATTAAGTTATTTTAGTAAGAGTTTGTTAACACGATAAAAGTTAAAAGGGAGTTTTTATACATTTTTTTAAAATAATTAGTAAAATAATACTAGGTTATTTTTTTTAAAACAAATACAGAAAGGCAGAATCAGCCTTGAATCCTTTGGGTTTTACTCTAAAGGCGGAAAGTTCGATGCCACATTTGTCGAAATTAAAAAAAACAATTAAAAAATTAATATATATATATATATGTTTTTATATTTTGATATATATATATATATATAATGTTTATTTTATCTTGTTTAGATACATATATATACAAATAATTTGTTAATAATGTCATTAATATTAGTAATTAATTTTTTATATTACTAATATAGTTAATATTTATTTTAAAAATATTTTGTTAAGTACTTTATTAGTTATATTATTAATTATATTATTTACATCATTATTAAAATTTATTATTTTAATTATTTTCAATATCTAATTATATAATTATTATATATTAATAATGTAATTACTAACATTTAATTATAATAACATAATTAATAATACTTCATACTAATATAATTAATAATATAATTCTTAATTAGAATTATGTCCATTAATATTTGAAAGTGAAAATATTATGTTTTTAAGCAATAAATTTTGTGACATGTAAATTAGATTTTTCTTATTAGATTTATTTATTTTTTTTAAATTATATTTTATATGTTGAGTCAGTTTGTGAAATATCATTTATATTATATTTAAATTTTATAATTTATATGCTTTTAAAGTCACCCACATGAAATATAATAATGTTTCTAGTTGGTGGATTTGAAAGACTATAAATAATAAAGTAGAAATAGAATCTAAATTAAATTTGACACATGTACTAAACATATAAAAAATAATTGAAAATAACAAGCATTTTATAAAAACAATTGATGAAAAGTAATTTTAGTGGCATAATATATTTTTGTTTTAAACCATTACATTTGTATTTATAATTTTTTTTACATTAATTTCATTTTAAATTATTTATTATATGTTTATTAAATGTTCTAAATTTAATTTTGATTTTAATTATACTATATTTTATGTGCGTTTATTTTTTAATGTTTAAATATTATGTTTTTAATAAATAATATTTGTGTTATGTTAATTAGCTTTTGTTTATTATATTTATGAAATTCTTTTTATTTTTAACAAATTTTTAGATATTTAAGTTATGTTTTTAGTTTTATTTAGATTATTTTTAATTTTAAAGTTACGTACTTGAAATTTAATAAGTTTTACTATGTTTCAAGTAGTTGACTTTGAAATCTTATAAAATATAAACTATAAGTAAAATATAAATGAAAATTTAAACAGTGGATAAACATGTAAAAATGGTTGATAGTAAAAATAATTTCATCATTTTAATAGATAGAAAATAATATATAGGATAGAATACATTGTTGTTTCAAATCCTTTAAGTAAATAGTGTTAGGTAGAGATGGTGATTATGAAGACAGAGACACAGAAGGGGGTGAATTGTGTTATTTAAAAAATTTGATAGATTTATAACTCCTCTCTTGTTATGCAACAAATATTTCCTTCTCTCTTAAATACAAGAAAGTAGTGAAAATAAATAAAGGAAAATAATACAATGATTTATAGTGGTTTAGGGCACAAAGATCCCTTATTCCACTCCACCAACGCTCAACTCCACGATCTTAGGGATTTTCACTAGCAAGTACTCTTATCCTAAGACCTTCACAATTGAGTGGAGATAGTTGACACCTTTTACAATAAGGATTTACAGGGCCTTCTGGTTCTTTTACAAGAAACCATAAATCCACAACTTAGTTCAAGAAGCTGACACTTAACCATAATTGAGTCTGAGTAATTGAAAATCCACCAAATCAATAGAGATTTATTTTGTTGAGAAAATAGGTTAAACTTCACAGTTGTAGAAGCAACTGACAGATGTAATTTAGATCTTTAATAACGCACAATAGTAACTAGATCATTACTTTTGTTGAGACCATTTCATAAATCTTGGATAATATCATAGATTTAAAACTCTGTTATTGAATAATCAAATGTAGAGTTCCTTCATGTGATGAAAAAAATCCAATATAGGGTTTACAACGTATGGTTGATCACAATGTACCATATGAAATTGAGATGCAGGCTGAAGTTGAAAATCATATATTACATGAAGAAGATGCTCTCAAAACTACCATCGATGAATCATCTGATTCAAGTCATCCATATTTAGATAAAGGTCTATCAAATCTTACAAGTAAATTTGAGAAATTTTAAAAAAATAAAAAGTAAGGGACTCAAGTAAATAGATACTGTGAATGAAAAGAAAAAAGGTCATAAAAAGGATAACTATCCTTTAATCAAAGATCAAAGAAAAGCTAATTATAAGAGAAAAGGTAAGAAAATTATAAAATCCACATAGAGTAATACTTTCAGTTCACACGATGAATCTTCTATAGATCCATAGGTTGAGCATAAAATACAAATGGTATGTATTATAGCTCATACTGATGAGGTACAATCTTCTTACTCTCAAAACTCTAGTTGTAAAAAGATATCTTATAATGAATTAAATAAATATTTGTTTATGCTATAAGAAAAACATGAATCCTTAAAGAAAGATCATAGAAAAATTATAAAATCCCATGATACTATTCTATTAGATAAAGAAAATTTATCAAAACATATTATAGATTTAAAGTCCAAATCTTCTAAAACTTCTTGTGATTTTCATGTCACTAAGATTAAAGAATTGTTGGATGAAGTTAGTGATTTAAAAAAAGCTTCTATTATGTTAATAAAATTAGAAAAATATTTAAATCAAATCCTTAGTAAAAATAAAATCCAGAAAGGAAAACTTGGAATATGAAGTAATGGGGAAAGACCAAAAATATATAAGAATTATTTTGTTCCTGGTTTGAATAAAAAGAACATATCTATTGTTAAATGATTTTATTGCAGTATTAATGGTCATTATGAAAATTATTGATGCTCTAGAAAACCTAAAATTTCTGTTGTTAAAAATATTTATTTCTCAAAATAATTTTTCAACTTAAATAGTATAATTCTTACTCAAAATAAACAAGTTTGGTTACCTAAGAATTTAATTGCTAATACCGTTTCACCCAAAAGCATATGAGTACTAAAAAGAACTTGTATTTGATGTTTTATAGGAAAACATGTCTAAGTTTTATCATTAAATATTTGAGCAGTTGATTGATTGATATATAATAAAATCTCTATCAAAAGAGTGAGAAACTTTGAAGTAGTTTGTTATTAAAAAAACCTCAGTACTAAAATCATTGATCCAAGAAGTATTTCATTTTTATATTTATATTCTTCTAGTGCATTAATTTTTTTATACATGGGGAGAAATATATCCTTCAAAATTTGATAAAAAATATTCTTTATTCTTTGAATCGAAGTATTAATTTATTTTTATATAATTAATTTGGATTTTTTTTGAATATCTCTAAACATTTTTTTATAATATTGTACTTATTTAAATTTTGAAAAATTTTATATTTTCCATTTTTTAAACCTATTTAAATCTTTATATTTCATTTTTTTTCCATTTTTTACATAACCAAAACACCTTACTTACGTGATATGTCTTTTCAAAAAAACTGTAATGATTATTCTGTATTTTTCGGTTAAAAAATAAGAAATGTCATATGCATTGTGTCAGAACCAAATGTATCATCTTCTTCTTAAAAATTTATATTTTTCATCTTCTTATTTAAAATATGTTTTTGAAAGGCTTCTAAAAAAACCAGTCACAACAAGATGAAGTGATCAAGTACTTCAAGTTTAGAAGAAAATCTTTCTTATAAAAGGATAAAAGGTAATCATTCTGATTTGTTAGAACAATAGTCCATTTTTTATGTTGAAGATTCATTTGAAAAATATTTTCAAAAAAATAAGTAAGATCAAAGTCATGATGAACTAGAAGCCTCTTCATCTCAAATGACTTATTAGAAGCTTCTGTTCAAATTCAATAACTTGAATGAAGAAAAAGTGAAGATGCAAGCTACTTTGGATGTGTCTAGAAAGTCATATGAAGAACTATATAAAGAATCTGTATCAAAAATGGTTGTTGATTTATTAAAAAAGGAATATCATAATATGAAAGATAATTTGATCTCAAAAGCATACTTTGAAGCTTTTATGGTAGAAATGCTATGTCAGATGGATTTAATCAGAAGATAAGTTGTTACTAAGCCAGATCTTGATAAGATGAAGTTGTTACTACTTGAAAATTGTTGATATTCTTTATATCAAAGAATATTATATGTCCAAAGTATATTATAAGAACTATTAAGAGTTTTATCCACTTTAAGTGAAAAAGTTCTAAGTTTGGAAAGTTCAGGCGAACCGTCTACTCTTTCTTAACCCTTAAATTTTATTTTTTGTTTTTTAATGTCAATGTTATATATAAAATTTTTAATGTATGTTGTTTAGTTAAAATATGTGCTATAAGTTGTTTCATAATTTCTTTTTAAACTTTTAAGTTATTTTACATAAAACATGAACTTAATATTTAATAATCTCATAAATAAGTTTTTTTGCTGTAGGTAAAATTAAATGTAATAATAATAATTTTTTATTAATTGTGATTTTTTTTTATTTTAAATGTTTTAATTAATTGAATATATTTTATGCTATAACTTAGGGGGATTTTTAAGAAAATAATCATTTTATTTATTATATATTTTACTATACTCCTTTTTATAAAATTATATCTTTTTAAGGAAGCATGAATTTAGGGGGAGTTAATTTTGATACTCTTATCTTTTAATGTCACAAAAAGAGGGATACGTTTATAGTTTTAATGTTATCATCATGTTGGTTAATTTAGAGAATTTTATCCTTAATATGGGGGAGAAGTTTTGATTTCTTATAATAGGGGAAAACTTTTCTGTAAGAAAAATTATATAAAGGAATAACGGGGATGAGTTTCCTTTACAAGAGAAATATTTTATAAGAGAAATATTATAAAGAGAAAAATGGGGATAAATTTATTTTGGACTTTTTTAAATATTACATATATATTTCATGGGTTTTGTGATCATCAAAAGGGGATATTGTTGAGAATGTGTTGATTCAACAATTTCATTAATTTATTTTTGATTTTGATTCTCACAAATGACCACATTTATGTTACCAATGAATTTGATTTTTAGTGAATTTATAGAAATTAATATTCATTGAAATATTTATTCTGGAAATATATTCAAATCATTGATCCCCTAGAAATATTTGTTGAAGTATTCTAGAAGCGTTTAAACATATTCATGAAACACTGTTCATACCCTACATTTTGTGCATAACGTATTTTTCAACAACCCTACATTTGAAACAAAAAATATGGATCATGTACCCTATGATATTGGAAAAGTATGGATAATCAACCCTACGTTTGAGGAAACAAACATATGGCACATCAACCCTACTTTTGTGATCAACCATACATTTTAAACCATACATTGGATTTTTATTGTCACATGAAGGAACCTTGCGTTTGATTATTCAATGATGGGGTTTTAAATATACGATATTATCCGATATTTATGCAACAGTCTTGACAGAAGTAAAGATATATTCAAATATATTTTATGATTGAGTCAAAGGATCGTTATGATTTTTAAAGGCTCTTATTCAATGGACTAAATGATTACTATTCATATATAAAGTTATGACTCTATTGGATGTTTTTGAATTCAAATATTCATGATTTATTGTGTGATGTTTCTAGAGATGGTTTAACCTAGAGATGTTCGACCCACTATATAAATATCATGACATTATTCATCAAAAGACATAGAAGAGGAGATATACAAAAGTAAAAGTTATTCTTGAAATAAAAAAAGTGCGTCATTGCCTTCAAAGTCACACTTTTGAGACATGAATGTTTTGATCTATCTGATCGACTCACCACTGTTTCTATCACTGATACTGATTTTATTATTACATATTCCTATATAAGATCAATTTTTTTTGTCAAAGATATAATTTGAAGACATACATGTTTATACATCTGTCGAAAGTTTTTTCTATCAGTGTCTGAATAAATCCTATACAACATTGAAGATCTATTTACTACATAAAAAGAGAGGAGATCTGAATCTATCAAAGTTTTTGAAGAAAAAAATTCACCGCCCTCTTGTGTCTTTTTCTTCATTATAACCATCCCAACCTAAAAAATAGAACAAATATAAATAAATGAGTATAATAACTATTTATGATGAGACCTAATCACACAATCTAGTGTGAAAATGTGACACTCATATCGAGATCATCAACCTCTATGATAGGGTGGATTATAATGATATAGAGAGGGATCATCCTCATTTGTTCATAGGTGGAAATACCACATATACCAACACCTCCATCCCAACAGTTTTTTCAAACCATCGGGATAAGGAACCTATACCAACAGTTCCTTGAAACCGTTAGTATGGGCCAATATATGGTGGATTTTCCCAACGATTTTCTAAAACTGTTGGGATAGGCATAGAAATTACCAATGGTTTTATAAAACCGTTGGGAAAGGATTGATCAGCGTATAGGTATCCCAATAGTTTTTACAAACTGTTGGGATAAAAAATCCCCCAAAACACCCGAGCTGACTTCCTCCATCTAGAACCAATATTTTCCCTAAATGAGAGCTCTATCCTGTAAACCCTAATTCTCGAGCACACTTCCTCCAACTCTAAGATTTTTCTCTAAACAAGATATCTTCAAGCTGCAAACCCTACTTCCCAACCAGTGATCTATCTTTGATTCAGGTAATTTTTATTCTTCCACTTCAAATCAGTATGTTGTAATTGAGTTATGTCTTCTACCTTCATTTATTTTTAGCTTTATTCATTTTATTCCACTGTAATATTATTTGTTTTACCCACTATGTATTATGATCCCCTTATGAACACAAGTCGTATACCATTTTAGGTTGTGGTTTTGTAGTGATTTATCTTTATAGAATAATTTTGATTAACATTAAAGACGTCAATACGATCATGAGTTATTTTATCCTTAGTTTATTTTAAATTTAAGTTTTATTGACATGATTTCATTGTTTTGACATAAATACAACTATATAATTTTGCATCCTAAGAGAAAAAACAAGATAATCATGCATTATGAATCTACCCTTAAATGTTGACTTCAAAATATCACACTATGACTTTAAGATGATGAAACCCTCACTATAATTCATTCATAGAGAACCACTATGATCCTCACAATTGGTCAAACATGTCAACAATCCCCAAAACTGGGTATCAATTCTTCATAGTCACATGGTTCAACATTATTTAGCATAAACACAACCACTAACTGATAGGGTGATGTGTGCAGTTGAATAAATCAACTAACCTCTATGCCCTTAAAAAGAAACTTGATTTACCTTAACTCAACTAGGGTCAAATGATATGTTGAAATTGATATGGTTTACACTATAATAATTAGTTTTATCTAAAAGTCAATTTCTCTCTATGGATGAGTCTTGAAGAGTTTTTTGAAAATAAATTATGATATTGGTAAACCATTTGGATAAATAGCATAGGCTAATGCTGGTTGTGCCACAAGAGCCAAGCCTGAAAGAAGTGACATAATATATTCAATCTATCTCAAATCTAGTTCCACTATATAAACATAAACCTCCCACTCACATGTCATCATAAAATTCTATCCTTTATGAAAAATGAATGACACTCTCCTTCGATAAAAATCAACATCAATGTGAATTATTTTCATCTATCCCACCATGATGATCACATAAAATCTATTCATCATTTGGAATATGATTCACCATGAATGTCCATAGCTAACAGCTATAATAAGACACTCAAGAAAACAATGAAGATGGTGTAAATTATTCCCAATGTGTGTATTGAGATAAATAAACTGTAAACTAACTGGAATGATAAATTAATTCTAAAAAAATAGAATATATTTACATATAAGTTGAACCATTTTAAAATAAATATTAGAAATAGTATATTTGGTCAAGAATATACCTCTAATGGATGATATCCCTCTCTACAAAATATGAGAACCATATCCACTACATACACTTGGCCTTCCTAATATCCATGACCATGACCCTAATATAAATAACCCCCCTAAGTGATATTTTTCTAATAGGTATGAACCTTAATTGTATAATAGTAATTTATTAAAATATTCATTGTTATACTATTTGTTTTAAAAAACGAATTATTACAATTTTTTACAGAATGGATAGAAGTTGGATGTATGAAACTGATAAGATCTCAAGCAATTTTCAAAACAATTTGGAGAGATTTTTAGATTTCACATTTGAAAATGCTTCAGATAGTGGTCACATACAATGACCATGTTATAATTATGTTGTAAGACCTTGGTTGATCCATAAAGAAGTTATCTACCATATAACCAAATACGGGTTTCAAACAAACTACTATGTTTGGTATCACAATATTGAAAAAATGGAATCTCAAAATACTGATGATCCAAATGAGAGGAATGGATTGGATAATATGATATATGACTGATTTCCATTTATTCATCATCATGAGAAGGAAAGGATGTTGACCTAAGAATAATTCGATACAGGCACACATGATGTGTTCAATGAAAATGATGATGTTGACAGAGTGAAAAAATTGAATGATGCTACGACGAATCCGATATATCAGCAATGTGGTAAAATAAAAATGATAGAATTTTCAATCTGATTATTTCATGGAAAAACCATGTATGATATTTCTAATAATTCCATTGATTAAATTCTTACCTTATTTACGAACTTACTTCTAGATGATGCAGATATTACCTCACTATATGGCATGGAAGTTAGTTGAAGAACATGGATTTTCAAAAAAGAAATTATTACTTGCCTGAAATATTGCAGCTTATTCTGGGAGGAAACTTCTAAAAGAAATAATTATATAAAATGTGGAACATCCTGATGGAAGCCAAAAGCTGATGGAACACCATCCCGTGTGCCATAGAAAGTAATGTGGAACTTTCCATTGATCTCAGACTCCAGAATATTTTCATATCTGATGAAATATCAATAAAAATGTGATGTCATGATACTGAGAGAAAGAAGATTAATGAAGAGTTGGTTCACCCTACAGATGGATTTTCATGGCAGAGATTTGATGCTCGATATCCTAATTTTGCAGTTGACGTGCGTAATATGAGACTGGGTCTTTCATGTGATGGTTTTAATACATTTGGGCATATTCTTTCTTCACACAACACATGATTGGTTTTAATACACATTTATAGCCTCCCCCCATGGTTATGTATGAAAAAACCTTTCACTTTCATGAGCATACTTATATCTGGCCTTTCTGATCCTGATAATGATATAGACGTATACATGTAATGTTTAATAAAAGGGTTGAAACTTCTTTGGGATGTGGGTGTGTGAACATACAATACATGTTCAAAAGACATATTTCAGATGTGTGCTGTGATTATGTGGACAATTAATGATTTTCCTACTTATGTAATGATTTCTGGATAGAGCATGAAGGGAAATATGTCATGTCCAGTTTGTATGAATAATGCTCGATCTAGAAGACTAAAATATCATCGTAGTTTTAGTTTTATGGGACATTGAAAATTCTTTCTAGTGGACCATCCATATAGAAATAATCATCGAAGATTTGACAATACCATAGAGACCAACGAACCACCTCAGTGTATGTCTGGAACTGATGTGATTAATGAATTGTAAGATTTCCGTTTTTCATTCAGGAAGGGTCAAATGAAATCTAGAAATAGGAATAATGTTTCTAATGATACCTGTTACAATTGGAAGAAGAAGAGTATCGTCTTTGAGTTTCCTTATTGGTCAACCAATTTATTATTTCATTGCTTAGACGTAATGCACATTGAAAAGAATATATGTGAAATGTTGCTTTAGATTCTTTTAAATGTAAAAGGAAAGACAAAAGATGATTTACAATCTCAGAGTGACTTGGTGGATTAGGGGATCAGACTAGAATTGCATCCTATGTGTATGAATGAAAATAAATGGAAAGTTCCATGTGATTCTTATGTGATGACACCTATAGAAAAAAAATCAATTTCTAGAATTACTAGAGACTATTAAAGTTCATAATGTCTATTCAAGAAATATATCAAAATGGGTCAACAGAAGAGAGTTGAAGTTGAAATCTTTGAAGACTCATGATTATCACATCTTTCTGCATTAGTTGATTCCAATAGAAATCCATCATATTTTTTCCAATAATTTAAGGGTGTCAGTTATTCAGTTATGACATTTTTCAGAGATATTTTTTCTAAGAAGTTTTACAATTCTTTCTTACAAAATTTTTTGGCAGAGACACCATTAATTTTGTGTGAGTTAGAGAAAATATTTCCTCCATCATTTTTCACATGCATGCTACATCTGACTATCCATATGCCAACCAAAATTCTTCTCAAATATCCTATAGCTTTTTGTTGGATGTATCCAACTGAAAGAAATATGTACACATTGAAATCTTATTTCCAAAACAAGAATCATCCTGAAGGCTCTATCATGTACGGTTACTTGTCTGAAGAATGTATATATTTATACTCAATGTATTTATCTGGTCTAACTATGAGAATAAACATACCAATGAGAAATAAATATGAACAATAAGAGAAAATTGAACCCAGTTTTCCATCACTTCCTCAAATAAGAGGAATTCTCGGATCATATACATTGATAACATTAATCCTTGAAGAGTGGGAGATAACAAATCACACAATGTTGTTCAACTGTGATTTGTTCGATGACTACATCAAGTAAGTAAATTGAACATGTATATCTTACCTCAACTCTTGTAATTGTACATATCTGTTAAAATATTTCTATTTTTATCTATAGAGAACATAAAGAAATGATAAATAGAAAGCACCATTCTTTATCTTTGAGAAGGAGAGAGACTTTACATAGTAAAGAGTTTTCTATTTGGTTGAAATTGAAGCTAGAAATATTGATGTAATAAATAAATAAAATCATTATTTAATTAAGTTTAATATACGTTTATATTTCAGGTATCGAGTTTTCCTGCTGACACTGTCTCTGAGGAAATAAGATCTTTGGATTTTGGTCCGAATACTGTGGTTCGTGGATGCAAATCAATTGTGATCAATGGGTACATATTTATTATCACTAAACAAGCAAAGAACACGAGAACACAACATTATGGTGTTATGATAACTACCAAAACATACTGTTATGCTAGTGCATCAGATAATATACCTCATTTTGAAAATGAAACTTATTATGGAGTCATTGAAAAAATAATAATATTGGATTATTACTCTCATGGTCGAGTCACTATGATGAAATGTCATTGGTTTGATTCAATGATGAGGCAAGGCACCTTTATTGCTGATTATGGATTTTGAGTTATTAACATGAATCGCACTCTTTCTACTGATGAAACATATGTATTGGCATCAATAGTGAAACAAGTTTTTTTTATGTCAAAGATCATCTTCAACCTAAATTTGGTGTCATTATTGAAGTAATCCCAAGTCATATTTTTGATGATGGTGATGATGGAATCAGCACCATCCATGCTTCCATTGGCCCCGATCCATTTATTACTTATGATGACTCCAATACTTCAATTGTTAGAGTTGATTGCAAACCTAAAGTTGTGGTGAGAAATATATAGAATCATTCGTCTGTGTTCTCAGTTCTGTTTGTTTAGATCAACTTGAGTTGTTGAGGTTTGTGCTATAAAAATTGATTTACAATTGATTACAAATATTTTGTATCCAACTAGACCTTTATGTGTATTTTTAATATTTACTGGTTTCAGTTTTCATTGAGTTTCATTTTATAATATTGAATTGAATTGTATTCAGACCTACCAAACCAAAAAAAACTGAAACAGTTAAATTATAACACAAAACTAGATGAATTGAAATGGACATATTAAACTAATTGATATGAAAATCCAAACCAATGAAAATAATTACCTAACCCAAAAAATAGATAAATTACCTAACTGAAAATATGAACCAAATGACCTAAGATGAATAATCCACATCTCAATTTTTTTGGTTACACAATAGTTATCCCTTTCTAATTACTTTCATATTTGTTTTCAAATTAAGGAAATGAAACCATGTGAGGAGTAATGAAGAAAAAAGATGATGGACAATAATCTTCGAATGGATGAGATGGGAATTCCTCCATTAGTGCATGTTGTGAGTATTTTATTTCAACTATATATATATTTATATATTAATAACATATAATGTCATGTGATTAATTTTGTTTTTAAAATTTTATACAGGATCCACTAATTAGGCACTAGTTATTCGATGAGCAGCCTAGTAGTGGTCCTAGTACTCAGGCCGGTGGTATGGGGGGGGGGGTACGAGAGTTAGGCGCTCCAGTCAGCGTACCCGTTTAGACCCTGCCCCTCCCACTGATATACCATCTTCCACACATTCTGATCCTACTATGTCATTCGGGCCATACAGGATATTTAGGCCTCCCATGTTTTCACTTCCCTTCACATCTGAGCCTCATCACCCATATTTATTGTATCCCATGATGATTCCCACTCCTAATCCATATTATGCAGTTAGTTAGTCTTCCATGCCATATTCTTTACCATCTACTTATTTTTCTCCTGGCTTCGACATTCTTTATTCGACTCATACTCTGACATAGTCTGTGCCTATGGAGAATACTCTAGGACCCACTCCACTAGTATAGGGTGATGTTTCTTTAGTGTTAGCGGATCTAGAGACGTCCATTGAGTAGACTGCCGTAGGTATATTTTAGAAACCTAACAATTTTTTTACCATAATTTATTTTTATCATAACATGTATTGATATAATATTTGTTTTTATATCATAATAGATACATATAATAATAGGAAACAGGGGTGGGGGTGTACACGCATGCATTCGGTGTAGAACTGCCACACATAGTTGATGGTGGACTACAACGAAGACAACCAAATGATCTAAAAAATAGGGTAGCAATGTTGGAGTTTTTTGTGATGTTTGCCAAATACTCCGACATCATTCCTGTCAGCCTGATCTCATTGAGACAATTGCTAAATGATGTCAAGGATAATGCTTGGGAATAGATATGGGTAAACAAATCTGTTGTATTTAATGTAATATTATTTTTGTATTTATATGAATTAATATTTTAGTGTCAGCTTCGGTTTAATTTTCCCGATGGTGAGGGTGCATGAACATCATGTCTAAAGAAGTTAGGTGAGATTTTGAGAGACTATAAGCATGAGTTGTATATTTTCTGGTGTGCTAGAGTTGGAACAAAGTTAGATGAGGTACTTGTTGTGTGTTATTTTCAGATAGAATAATATCGACAAATGATTACTCATTGGGAAACTATCAATTTTAAGGTATTAATCACATTTGAGGTATTTAAATGAAAAAATTCATGTTTTACATTAATACTATCTTTTGTATTATTGAATTTTATTTAGGAATAATCTGAAAAAATAAAAAAACATTTATGCAAAAAAATACCTCCACACATTGGGGCGTACTATGATGTCAGATCATGAGAGGAAGTAGGTATGATAGTTGTTTATAAATTTTATTTAGGACTTGCACTTTCTATTGCTTCCTCCATAATTTATTCGATTTCTAAAGTTTTCATATAATTTTAGTTATGAAATTCATTATTAGTAACCTATTTTTAATTATGGTTTCCTACATTCAATTTCATTGTAGAGGAAAATATTCAATATTGAAGGATGTGTGCCTTGAGCAAAACTGTTTTGCTCGAGTAAAAAGAAAAAAGATAGAAGTGTGGTTAATGAACAGACACAACAACAGATTGTAAGTTTTACTTTGTTGATTTTAAATTTTAATATCTATTTTGTAACTTAATAATCTATTTATATTTTTAATAGGCTTCTTTAGAGGACCTTGATGCCTAGGAACCTGACAATTTTGGGCCAAATGATAACTTACACCAAGTATTGGAAGATGAGCACCCTGATAGAGTATATTGCCAACCTAGGAAGATTATAGTCCCAAAGAGGTATTATACATATTTAGATACCAGTTGTAGTGCCACTGAGTTCGAACAGGTTAAGACATGGGTAGAACATACTGAAAAAAGGATTACATAGGTAAAAGAATGGTCTTCTAGGGAAAACACTAAATTTATGAAACTGATGAAATTTTTATGTTGAGAACTTTAACCAGAGGTAAACATAGCTTGTGATGAATATAAGTCATTGATGCTTTCAATATATAGTGCACTGAGTAGCAGTTCTAGTGGTGGTTGAGATGATGTCATTCCTAGTGATGATGATGGTGAGGAAGAGGCTAAGGATGAGGATAATGTCGAGGCTGAGGCTGAGGGAGAGACAGAGGCTGAGGTGGGGGATTATGGAAAGGATTAGGCCGGGGATGAGGCTAAGGATGAGGCTGAGGCTGAGGATAGGGATGAGGATGGGGGAAGGTATGAGGATGAGGATGAGGCAATGATGATGGCAGTGATAGTGACGGTGATGGTGATGAGGGACAAATTGATCCGTTACATTTTTAATTGATATTATTGACATTTGATGTTTGCTAATTTGATGTGATTGAATATATGTGTGATTAGGTAGGTCAAGTTATGCTTGTATCTTTATTTGTTTATCTATAATTGGATTCTACGAATTCTGTTTTTACATGGTATCAAAGCTATTTCACAACCCTACCCATCCTTATCCATGACACCCTCCCCAATCCACCACCCTCCCCACCAAAACCACCCATATCCATGGCCCCTCCTAGTATCCCATTCCATTTTATTTCTTTACCACCCTCTCATAGTGCTATGAAATATTTTCAAGGAAATTATAGTGTGCACTATTCTACTACTCATGGAATTTCTTGTGTAAGTGGCCATATTTTCCTTTTGAATTATGTATTGTATATTGTATTGTATTTAATGTAATTGCAATTGGAGTTCATTTTGTTTTCAATTGGAAGTCATTTTGTATATTTTATTGTTTGTAGAATTAAATTGTATTGTATATTGTATATTGTATTAGTGTAATTTTGAATTTCGTATTGTCTGCATTAGTGTCATTTTGTTTTCAATTCTAGGTAATTGGAGAGGGAAGGCAGTTGTGCACTGCTGTATGAAATTGTAGAACACTATCCCAACAGTTTAGAAACTGTTGGTATAGATCTAAAAACCATATCTATACCAACAGTTTAATTATAACCATTGGTAAAACTCTATACCAATGGTTCTCAAACTATTGGTATAGATTTAACAATAAATATATACCAATGGTATTAAACTGTTGGTAAAGATATATTCCAACAGTTTTTAGAAACCATTGGAATACAATAATAAACTATGCCATATACCAACAGTTAGTAAATAACCATTGGTATAGAGCTACCCCCACGCCTCAATATCCAATAGTTTAGAAAACCATTGGTATCAGGTATACCAATGGTTTTCCATCTTTTCCCAACAGTTTGAAACCATTGGTATACCTTATGTTTCTAGCAGTGGTTGAAACCCCGTATATTTGATGTTTTTCCTGTGACACATCAGGAGGAGTTGGCATATAGATGTCATCATATGCAACTGATCCCCCCACCATGTAAGTGGAATAACATTACATCATCTACTAGGGGAACCATAAGGCATGTGAAGGCTTGGTCACAAAAGGTGGAGGAAAAAGAAATGACCCCTAATACGAGACCAGATCAGATATATCTAGAAAAAATGTGGATATTATGAAAATATAAATAGATCTCATGCCTCTAGGTGCACATACACAATCGGATGAGGATGTACTACTAGAGGTGCGACCTCTACCTCTGGTATAGGTGATGCCTCACATGTAGAACGACGCGGTCTACATCATCACCGTCATGGATCCTCAACATCAGCAATTATTAGAGGAGGTTTCTAAGCAGGAAACTCATATCCTTGGGCTAGAATAACATATCTATGAGGTGGGTGATAAAATATACTATTATGTATAACATGATATGCTGACATCATCCCCTGTGTTGCAACATGGTACACTGCTCGACTAAAAACCTCCCCCTCCTCTAGATCAGACATGCATATAATATGATTTAGTTGATTATGTTGTAAAGAGATTCAAAATGAATTAAAAAAATCACAACAAAAAACTAATATAAATTTATTAACTTACCAGATCTTGGATCCCTCTACCATGTGGAGTAATATAAAGTATATACTTTAGTCTATAACATGGTTCATACTCGAGATACTATGCTAGAGATAATCACATAGTATGTATACCCTCAATATGAAATGATACTCTTCTATCCTAAAGGTCTAGATACTCTACATGTCGTCAATACTAGTTGATATCCTGCCTCCATATCAGCTTTGTGGAATGAAACAATGCTAACTGTCTAGGTGGAAAGAGAATACGTTGAACAAATACAAACTGGCGCATGAATCTATTAAGATGGTACCCCTCAACAATATGAAAGTGAATGAGAGACACTAAAACTGTGACATTGTGAATCCCATTATTTTAGTATGAGAGTAGTTGCTCTAATATAACCTATTATAGAATCCATGAAATATGAAATGATACGTGACATTTGTTAAAAAAATTTGTTACTAAAAACAAAAAAATCTAATACTATGAAATTGATTAGTCAAGGAAAGATTGTATCTACTTACATCGATGGGTATTAGACGATACAACATGAGATGATATGAACCCAAGTTGTGCCTTAGTGTCCTGAAAAAAGTGGTGTTCTTGACTCCACCTGTAACGTACAACATAGATAGTGATAAATAATAAGAAATTAAATTTAATAACTCATAGTAACATTAGAAAACAATAAAATGAGTGCTCATAACTGCATCCGCACAGAGTTTCATGAAGAATATCTATATAAATATTCTGACAATAAATAATATAGGAGATGAGAGGGATGAAATCCCATGACCATGACTAAATAAGGATGACACATCCCCCAATATCAGTGTGATCTGATTTCCAGATCATTCATAATGATCTATAAGTATATTCCAAGCATGAAGATCCCCAACTGTATCTCCTAACCCAATCAAAACCATCCAATATCCCTAGATAAATCATGAGGACATGAATTTAAATACCTTTAAATTTCAAGAAATGTTTTTTCTTAAATTCTTTGGGATTTTATGAGTACGCAGTTTCTGACGGCACCTGATTCTGAGGCCCGGTGTGCCTGGAATAATTTTCCGAAGTTTAGCTCGGGTACGTTCAGTGAACGAACGAGTAGGTTTTTCTAACTTTTGATCCGGTGCTCAGAATTGAAATCTGAGGGCACCGATGAAACCGCATCGCCGCTTTTTGCTTAAGAGGACCTTTTTCGAAGGTTCATTTTCTCTGGAGGAGTTGTTAAAAAAAATGTGGTTTAATTGAAGAATGAAATAAAATATGTGTTACAATTTTATTTCTTTTCTAAGTGGTTATAATCTATGTGTGGAAGTTGGGGTGGGACCCACTAGTTTGCTAACTTCTCTTGAGAGGATAAAGGAGAGGTGGGGCCCACACGAGACCCCATCTTTTCACATTCCCCATAACCCCTTAAACTCCCTTTAAACCTCCCTTGTTTTTAATTATGTGGCTTCTCCTCTTCCACATTAATATTGCCAACATAACACCCCATTTAATTTGAAAAATCAAGATTAATTAATTAAGTGAATTCAATTTTGAATTTTTGAGTTTTTGAAAAGCATGGAAAAAGAATAAAATAAGGGGATGCCTTATTTTATTAGGTTGTCTTGTTGTGTGAGGATATTGGGAAGAGAGCTCTAAGTTCTCTTGAAGAACTTCATCCTCAACGAAGAACGACAACACTTTGTCAAGGATCGTCGACTCAACGACCCGGATTCTTCCGTCTTCTTCTTCCTGCACGATAAAGGAGGAGGCACCGACGTGGGAACTCGCCAACGACGTCATGCCATTCAATCTTCTCTCTATGTCAAAGGAAGAGAGATGTTGCTTCCTCCTCAGATGTTCTCCGTCGATGTATACGGAGCCTCACCCCGCGATGCCGTTTCCCGCGACACTCATCGTTCAACAACTTGTGTTGAAGTAGGGGTTAAGTTCAATTTTATTTAATTAAAATTGCGCTTTGTTTTTCATTGAGAATTCTCGTTCTTTTGGCCACTTGTTATCAACATAACAGGAGGAGGTAGGACCGCAAAAACACGGCCAAATCTTCTCCCCTTCTCTTGTTGTTTATCATTGAAGCTTGAGACGATGGCGGTGCGGTGCCGTTGCACTGCGCGGGAATGAAAAAGGGTCACGACCAAGGTGGGCCGTGGCGATGGTGTGCGGCGCCATTGCACCGTGCCGGTGAGGCCGAAGGAGGCCGTGTCCAAGAGCGGGCCGCGGCGGAGGGGCACGACATCATCGCGCCGCGCCGGAGGACCAAGGGGGCCACGACGGAGGGGCATGGTGCCGTCGCGCCGCACCGGACGGGCATGAGCCGCGTCCTATGGCCGTGACGGTTCAGAGGAGTGGCCGGCTGAGCCGGCCGCCGACACCAGCTGGAGGCGGGACCCCCTCGGGTCCCACGGTTACAATAAAGGCCGACCTTAATGGCCGGACGTTTCCTCAATCAAGGGGGGCAACGCCTCCCCCTTCGCATCCCGCTTGGCCGAGAGCCGAGCTGCCGGCCACGTGGGCCGGGCCACCCGCACCGGGCCGGGCCCGCTGCATCTGGCCGGGCCGCCAGAGCCGGGTGGGCCACCAGCACCGGGCCGGGCTACGCCCAATTGGGCCAGACTCGGACCCGGGTCGGGTCGACCCAGTTCGGGCCGGCCCAGGGGGTATTGGGCCGGGTCGGTCCGGGCCCAAACTCCTTAATTTCAGATAGATTCATTCAAATGCCCATAACATGGGATAAAGACCTCCAACTGACGCACCGTTAGTTGCGTTGGGATCCTTGGATCGAGACGGTCGTTTCGGTATATTACACTCAAGGTTTCGAAAAACTTTGGGTATGGTCGGGTTGGTTCGAACACAAAACCAACCGGGCCCTCGGAGCGGAAACGCTTATAACTCGAGCTCCGGATGTCCGATTGATGTGCCGTAAACTTCATTGAATTCCTATTAGTGAGAAGTTCTTTTGGCTTACTTCGCTTAAGGTTTGGACGCAGATGGAGTACGGTTGGGTTGGTTTTAGCTTAAAAACCAAATGGGCCCCTGGGACGAAAAAGCCAATAACTCTCAGACCGGGCGTCCGATTGACGCGCCGTCTGTTGCGTTGAGTTCCTATTGACGAGACAGAATTTTGTGATACATCAAATCTGGACTTAGTGACAGTTGATGTATCGAACCCCCTTGGCTCGTGGAGAAGACCCTCCCGGAATCGAGCATGCTGTGTGCGGGAACCCTAGAGCTGGCTGCGACTGCGACGACGATGATGATTGTACTTGAATCCTCTATGGGTTCAATAGCGATGATGACTGTACTTGGATCCTACGTGGGTTTGGTAGCGATGACGACTATACTTGGATCTTACGTGGGTTTGGCAGTGATGACGACTGTACTTGGATCCTACGTGGGTTCGGCAGCGATGGTCACTGTACTTGGATCCTACGTGGGTTCGGCAGTGATGGCATCTGTACTTGGATCCTACGTGGGTTCGACAGAGGAGATGATTCAGACACTGCATCAATCATCTCCACCCCTCTTCATGAATAGTATACCTATGTGAGCTAAGTCTTGACTTTCAATCATTATCTTCGATTTGATTGACTTGCTTTCCTGTGTGGATTGGGTTGTACTTTCTTGTGTGGATTGGGTTGTACTTTTCTGTGTGGAATGGGTTGAACTTGGGCTCGGAAGTTGGAGCCGAACTGGAATTGTTGACTTAGGTATATGTATGGGCATATACCTAAGTAGTTTTGGTTGATACTTCATATTTGTATCTTTCCTTTGTGGTTTATCTTTTGTGGATACTAGAGGCCTTCGGGGGTCTCGGGGTCCCTACTGAGTATCGTATACTCACCCCTGCACGGGCTATGCCCACACTACATTGTGTTAGTTGCAGACGACGGACAACGATGATTGTGGTTGAGGCTTGAGGAGCGGGACGGTACCCGGAGGTGGACTATCAGGCGAGATGTACACAGTGTGGACGGACAGATACAAGGAGCAGAGGGGACCATCTGTACCCACCCTTTAGGTGGGGTTTCCAGAGGACATTTTAGTGGAGGCTTCTTTACTTACCAGCTGTTGTACTTTACTTTTCTCAGTTGTACTGCACTTTCAGTTGGGTTTGTATACTAGCCTGTTTACTTTCCAGTGCTTACTTTTTTACTCAGTTTACTTAGTGTTTACTTTAGCTTGCGTACTCTGTGGTGTTTTTTTCCTTATATAAAGGCTATGCCTTCCCTTTTATCAGGATTTACGCCTTTGGTGCTAGTTGCCAGCCCCTAGCCTATGGAAGGCAGGCTTGGGGTAGTCACGGCACGAGCCCTGAGGATGGGTCGTGACAATGAACACCATAGTGATCTGTTAGGTCCACTAGGCTGAGTACCCTGAGAGGGGGGGGGGGGGGTCAGGGTATGACTAATTCAAAATTAAAGCGCGTTCTGATCTTGTTTCGCTGTTAAGAAAAACACTCTTCTCTCACTTTCCTGTTGCACAATATAAACAGAAGGTAAAGTATGCACAGGACACACCAATTTTTACTTGGTTCGCCGCTAAGGGATACGTCCAAGGAGCATACACCGACAAGTTGCCGGTCGTACCAAATTCCACTATTTTTCACTAGATGTGGATTACAAAGTTTGGGAACAATCACTCTGTCCTAGGCTCACTGCCTTTACAAGGTTTAGGGTCAGCTCACTGCTTTCCCAAGGGTCACTCCCTATTTCTCTCTCTCTAGCTCACTACCGGTGGAGAGGATCACCTTCTTCCTCTTCCTTTTCTCACTGCGTCAGAAAGGATCCACTCACAGTTTATAGACCTGTAGGTCTCTTCATTTGCATGAAGGAATGAATCTTCCTATGTAAGTTGATGCTCTGTTGAAGCCCAATTTTCACCCGCAGATGAATCTCGCTTTGCACCAAAGGTATCGGGAAAACTTCCAGCTTCCACGAAGCCTGAAAATCACTGCTAGAAATAAACCTTACTTGGCGCGCAAGTCAATTTCGGCGTGCAAGTATCGGTGCGCAAGTCACAACTGGCGTGCAAGTCTTCCTCAACCACTTGCGCGACTCAAGCTTCTGCGACTCCAAACCTGTGCAACTCACTTCCTTCCTCACCTAAACCACCTCAGGTGCGCAACTAACACTTGGCGCGCAACTTCCAACACTGGCGCGCAAGTTCCACTTGCGCGACCCACCACCACTTGCGCGACCACCACACCTGCGTGATGGGAGCTCTGAATATTCAAAGTGTTGAACTCCGGTGAGAAATGAGGAGGGGTGGTCTAGTATTTATAGGAAAATTGACCACCCTGCGCGACGGCGTGCAAGTCACCTGCGTAGCCCTGTCTCGGCCCGCAAGTCTTCTGTCCTCCTAGACACTTGCGCGACCAACTCCCAAACTTGCGCGAACCTGTTTCCTTTGACATATTTTGATCTTATGATCTTGAAAAACATATGGCGTGCAAGTTTCCTATACTCCAATTCCTCGGCGCGCAAGTCCCTTTGCCAAAAACACTTTTCTTCATTTGTTGATTTTCAGGCCCAAAAATTTGGCAAACACTGGAAAACGGTGCTACCTTGTATCTGTTCTTTTTGTACCGCCTCCAGATCGTCCATTACATTATCGACGTTCTTGAATCAAACATGGATCGTTGACCACAACTCTTGAACTCGACATTCCACCATGAAATCCCCTTTTTCAACAAATTTGCATGTCATGGTTTGCATTGTCAACAATCACAACACAGATGATTACTTTTTCAACAAACACAATCACCTCAAAAATAATTCGATGATGCCTTGAGGGATTTTTTCCCAACATGATCAATGCACAATGTCCCTCCAATGAGCTACAAGATATATTCATATGTGTGAAGCATGAAAGTCTGCTTGTTAGCATCAGTGGGTAACTATGCAAAGTGTATATCAAGCCAGTTCATAGATATTGATGTACCATTTTTAGCATCATTGTCACCCACAATAATGATGTCTAGAAATCACTATACAAGCTCAGGCTAGTCTCCTCAGGTGGGTCCTATAACAACATCCCCTTGGATAAGAAGACTGAGGAAAACTTCCACATCCTCAAGGGTGATGATCATCTCTCACTTGGGAAAATGGAATGTGTGTGTCTCAGGTCTCTATATCTCAATGAGAGTAGAAAGGAGGTGATGATCAATGAATATAAAATCAATTACAACAATGTCATATAATCTAGCATGGTGTATGTATGGTTTAATGGAAACTGGATTCAGAATGTGATGGTAATGGTGTTCTCTACACACCATGATCCATCGAACCTCACTTCTCTCTAGCACATCACGTGAAACATGACTATACTTCTCGGTGAGTAGCATAGTATCCTCCATCTCTATGTATATAAATGAAATAAGTCTTAAGTGAAAATATATAAATATAACATTATGGTGAACACAATTCTACAATTGATAGAATATGAGACATAACATGTCTATTCCCATTGTTATGAATTTTTTCTTAGCAAAAGAAAAGGGAATGTATTCATGTTTCTAAAAGCATATTTCTAAAGTGGGTTTAGATATGGTTTTACCTTGGAAAGGGTGTTTTGTTAAATTGTTCATGTTTGATTTATGAAATAGCTTGTGCCTTCTGTCCTTGTTTTTTTACTTGATCCATGTTTGGGAATTATTTTGGAAATCCATGTTTGTTTTATAAAGGAAAACCAAAGGTATTTTAAAGGTTTACTTGAAGTTGGTTTGTTTTCAAGTGGTTTAGTTTTTAAATTTTTTTCAAACTATTTTATTAGTTTTCATAGATAAAATCCTTAAATATATTCATGGTGGTATCCTACTGGGCTTCGTACCTCAGACCCTACTTGGGCCCTTCTTGGGCATTTGTAGATTTGATTTTCCCAGTCTCAGTTTCAAAGGTGACTGTTTTTTCCTCTGTTCTTGTTGGAATAGAGTTATATTTTTAAAGGTGTTTTACTTTAAAAATAGATTTATACACACATTGTTTATATAGGTTGGACCCACCTTAGATTTGAGGCTTTATTTAATGTGTCTAGCACATATAACAATAAGTTAGATCCCAAATGGCATGTTTTTTAATTTATGTATGATTTATCAGAGGATGATATATTTCATGAATATTTTCTCACATGATTTTTTATGGTGTATATATGGATATTTTAATTATGATTTCATGTTATCTCATATTTACTTGTCATGTTCCTTATAATTTGAATATTAAAGGTTTATTATGAAAACCAAAGTATGATATACAATATGGTTTTATCATGTGAAAATTATTTATAAAGGGAAGGGAATTATGTAGATCAAAGTTTCATTTATTTAAATGATTTATCATTTAGGAATGTTTATATTGTATTTGACTTATGAAAATGGTTGTATAATTTATCAAATATTTATTATTTGATAGTAAAAGTATTCAAAAATGTCATAAAATTCTATAAAATGAAGGATTTTATATTAACAACACGTAATTGATAATATGAAAAGTTCACATTAGAGACAATAAATCATTGTGTCTGATAGTGTGAAATTGATCCAATGATGTTAGGACATTGTTTCCTATTATGACCTTCCCGATGAAATATGATGCATCTCAAATATTTCCCTTATTCTTGAGGCCAGTCCATATCATTCCACATCCTGCTGGACTTTGGTCTCCTGCACCATCACAACCTATTGATTTAAAGTTTTAATTCTAGCTTGTATTTGGGCTTTGGGAAACACTGAAACTCCTAAATAGGAATCCATGGTGCATCATACCAGTTAACAATGGTGTCCAACCAATACACTAGATCAACATATGCTTCCCATGATATGTTCACAGAGGCACATGTTGTGATGACATGTACACATGGAAACCATAATTCTTGGAAGTTTTTAAATTAACATTGCCTCACTTCTAGTAATACCACCAAGACTCAACTACTGCTATTTGTGATGGGGTACAAACACTATTTTACTTCAAATCGAGGGTATTCTTGGTGAAAAAGGTTAACTTGATAAGCATAAGATTCTTCAATGTTCTTTTTAATATCTCATTGAAAGTGTCTTCCATACCTTATTGCCTACTAAATCCTATCCATGGCATGTTTTTATATATCAACAAAGTACTTGAAATAATCATAAAATGTCTATTGACTAGGACGATTAAAGGTAACTTACAAATCCCCTCGAAGACACCATTGATGCACTTCACAATGTTTGTGGTAATGTGTCCATAACTCTTCCCCCATCATATGCCAATGTACATTTTTATTTTGGAATCCACATCATATAATCACACACTCCTTGATTATCCCTATGAATTTCTTTGAAATTTTGGTCAAACCATCATTGATGCACTTCATATTCTATACAAAAGTGATCACATTTCACATAAATTAATTTTATCATTTTGTTAAAATAGTAAAAAATAATAAAGAGATTGCATACCAATCCTCATGATTGCATTCTTCATAGGTTTATCATGGATTTTTTTGGAAAATTTTTAGAAATGTGTCTGATGTAATACCAATGATGTGCATTCAATGGTCTCCATGTATTAGGATCCTCATTGATTACCTCATTGATGTGAAATGGTTGCTGATACATGCCAAAAACCAACTCCATGATTCATAATTTTCCTTCTCCACAATGTAAAATTAAAGAGAGGTGAACTATTTCTATCTTAGGTTTCCACAATCTATAATACGCCCATGTATTTTCCATATAGAAATGTTCTTTCAATATGTAGGAACTGTTTGGAGAAATGAAATGTAGAAATATAGGGAATGAATGCATAAAACAATCGATGAAATTAGACATGAGATGGACCAAGTCAGTTATCTGGAGACACATGTTTATTCATATCATGATGGAAGACAACTTTTTAATTTTGTATTATTATGTCTAGATTTTGTGGAAACACCCGATATAAGTCATCCCAATCACCATATACCTTCACAATTGCATTTCATTTCTCCATCTATGCCTCATTATAGGAAATATTATAACCAAAAGTTTTTTGCATCCTCTCTTACACAAGTTCTACAAAAACATCTTGACAGATCCTAATCATCTAGACGATAATAGATGGAAAAAATTTAGTATCCAATGAATTATGATCTTATTTAAAGTTGGGATGAATGCAAGTATGAGCTGATTCAATCTTAGAAATTCTCTAACCTCCAAATGAAATCTTAGGATTCACCCTCAAGTAGAATCTATAATAATCTCCATATTTATCACACCATATGATGTATTTTATATGAATTGATTTTTGAACTAAATATCTATAGTGTCTCTCAATATGAAATCTTTTTAGAATGTTTTTCATTGCAAATTTACTTGGAAAATCCCTTCCAACATTTAATGTTTTTTCCATCTCACTAAAACTATCCTCTACAACTCTAATAAACTAAGTTGAAGGTGCGATAACATTCCAGTCAAATTTAGGAAAACATTCCGTTGCTTCTAGCAAAGATTCGAAGAGCGATTGATGATTTATTATGCATTGAGGATACTATATAGCTACATAATTTCTAGAAACTTCCTCCCCAACCTATATAGATTCCTCCTCATAAACACTATTGTCGCTTTTTGTACCATTATTAGAAAATTCCTTGCATCCAATAGATTTAGATGTATATATGGGAGATGAGTTAGGTTGTCTTATTCCACATCATAGGTAATAACCTCATTTTCTTTGGATGGACCTTCTTTAACCACTCTTGTATGTCTACAACTTCATACAATTAGACATTGTAGTTTTAAACTAGAAACCTGAACATATAACTCCATCATGGAACCATATGACCATTAGGAAAATAAAGTTATTTCTTGGACCTAGTGCTTATCAGCAGCCAATGGAGAAGATAAGTGCAATAGTGTAGTCAATAATTGTAAATGTATATAGCTAATAGACTAGATATCTTGATTATGCCCTATATTTAAACAACCATTAATTATTTAATGAAGTTATCTTAGGGTTAAATAATCATATGTTCAAACCATTATTGCTGGTTGTACTACCCCAACCCCAGTTGCCCGAAGCTGGTGCATTATTTTTTTACATTGGCATGATTAAAATAAGTTCATATCCCAAAATACTGAATAGTTTAGTAGTTTTGTAAAACTAGATACATATATATGTTCATCATTATAAATTGAAAATAAATACAATTTAGAAGTTCCATTGGAAATATCCATAACTCCTAGATTATCCCTTCAAGTCATTCATAATATACTTCCTCGAATCCTAGGGAAAAATAAAACATAAGAAAGGGGTGATCTCAGATGCTCACTAAGAGTAAGAAATATAGTATAAGATATCATAAACATAAACACTAGGCATGGTGAATAACTAAAAACAAATGCCTTTAAAAATATACTTGATCATAATATGGTGGGAATGAAAGCTGATTAAATAAAGCCATATAAATGATCATAAGAGCATGAAACATATCCATTGATATTATACTAGTAGAATAATCACATGGTTTATTAATTACTAATATCATAATGAGGGAATGCATAATGCTGGACAACTGAAACATATTATTGAGTCCTCGGCCAAGACGTCTGAAAATACTAGGGTAATGCCTCAGCCAAAACCCAATTCTATTTTTTCTCATGAGACCTACCGATGAATAGAGGGGATATATTAGGCCCCAAATATCACTTTCTAAGTCAAATTAATTCCTCTTATGAATGGGTTTAAATGCAAACATCATATACATATGCAATGTAAATAACTTTCCCCAATCTGTAAACATAATCACTAACCATTCTGAGTAATGAATTAAATGATATCAAAATAGAACATCCACAATAAAACTAATCATAAACCATTTAATAAATTATGGTGGATGTTAATCATAAGAGATAAACCATGGTAAATAATAAAATTCAATAGAGGTGTTGAAATAGATGTAAATACTCTAATAAAATCGTCATGTAATTCTTGAGAGAAATACTCTTTTACTTTGAAAAGAAGAGTTCTCTTGGAAAAATATTTGTATAAAACTAGAAGAGAAATAAAATAGTTTTTTTCATCATAAAATGAGTGATTTTATAAAAATATCAGTGGCTTAAAATATATTATAGATTGACCTTGAAAACAGGTAAGAATTCGAGAAGTTCTTTTAAATTGAGCTTGTTTATTGGTAAGAATTTCGTTGTGGAATTTTCAGTTTGGTGGGGGGGGGGGTGATGAGACTTTATGGCTTGTTCTTGCTTTGATTTCTATTTCCTTTTGGCTTTTGGATCCTTATTTTCCGTATGGCCTGTTCTTCTAAGATGTCTTTCATCTGTCTTTGTAATGGGTTCCTCCTTCTTCCCTTCAAAAGGAGTTTCTTTCTTATTCAATAAACGGGGGATTTCCCCCTTTACCTTAAAAAAAGAATAATTATTATTGGTATATAAAGTATTCACATATAATTTATGAGGAGTATATAATAATAAATAAAAATTTTATTTGGGTAAATATAGAAAATGAGTAACCTGAAAGAAAATGGAGGTTTGGGTAGAATACCCTTACCTTATGTCCAAATGAGTTCTTCACTTGACAATTACATAAAAAATAATCAAATTAAACCCATTAATTAATTAATTAAAAAAAAATTCTATAAGTATTTGATTAATTATAGTTTTTTAAGTTTATTTATGGCCTTATTGATGAGTTATAGAGTTTAATTTCATCATTCGAGAGCATTCGTTTTCTTGGTTTTCATGATCGGTTCACTTGTTTATAAGTAATAAAGTTCATGTAAATGGGTATAATTCTCTAGAATTAGAATTTAATGTTGTTAATGAGCATACATAATTGTACATGGTTATAAATATCATATGTTTACATGGTATTAGGATGACACATTAGATAATACATTTAGTGATAATCGTTTAGATTATTGCAGCGGTATTTCGATCACCACGACCTTATTTTGTCATATGAATTATTATTATGTATATAAACTGGATTAAGAAAATTAAATAGGTTATAATGCATATATTATAGTCATATTTAACTATAAAAATGGTATCATGAACAGCCTTGAAGAATAAATTTAATAACGAAAGTTCATCGTCCATGAAGGTTGTAAATCACCACCTCCCGAACGATGGTTTCATTTTTAAAATAAAAGAGAGAGAGTAAGGATATTGATGATGGTTCTCCCATTAACATGATATAATTATATTATATAAATGATACTATATTTATCATTATCATTTTGAAATAGGAGGTGAGTATAGGATAAGAAATGAAAATAAAATGAAATGAAATTAAAACAAAAATGGAAAAGGATTTACCTCTTGAATTATCCTCCTTGAGAACCTTCTTAAGGGAATGAGTTTTGGTATTTTGGAGATTCCAATATCTCCTAGATGTGGGGAGATAATAGGGAAGATAATTTGGGCACAACTTTTACAAGCTTCAAGTCTTAGATAAGTGAGGAGAAGAGGGAGTGAGGAGTGGTTTTTATAGTGGAGAAGAGGGGTGGTTTTTGAATATCTTATTCATTATTTTATTATTTTGATCAAGATAAGCAATAATGTTAATTATTGTAACAAAAAATAGTAATAAGTGCATGTGAGTTCGAACTAAGTGTGCTTACATCATCCATACATCACCTATGACTCAATAAATCATGTATTTAACATTTATCGTAAATTATCATATTTTACTATTCATAAAATTCAAGTATTTTAGAAAAATCATAAAAATTAACCATAATTATTTTTTGACATGTAGAATTAAAAAATTAACTCCATTTTATGAAAATAATTTTCTAAATATGAGAAATTTAATTTTTAATTAAAATCATCATTTACTCAAAAAATACAATTTTTAAAATTAAAACTAATTTTATAACACCCTAAAAAATTAACTAAGGTCATATTAAATTATCCTAAAATCATAAGAAAAAAATTGATTTATGAATATATTTTATGAAAATTAATTTTATTTTAATTCAATTTATTAATTATAAAATCATAATTAAATATTTATTATTAAAAAAAATACCAGCACTTAATTATTAATTTTTAAATATTCACTTATAACATGATATAATTATATCATTGTTTCATTTATAAGGTGCCTAAATTTTATTTATACTTTCATGGGTGTAGTTACTATTCATTAGGACGATTTACTATTCATAAGGGCCATATTACTATTCCTAAGTTCAAGTTACTATTCACAAAAAATGTAAGTTGATCCTATCAGACCCTAAATATCTTATTGATCAGAATCATGTATGTCCTTTTTTTGAAATTCAAATCATAGAGGTGATAAAACTATTTTTAATAGCTAGGTTACAATAACAAAGTGTTGTTTAAAAGAGACTTAGTGTTGCATTCATTACATTCTATATTAAATTTATTTATAAATACTTGGGGCATTACATTGGTTGTGTATTATAAGAATCTCTTTTCTCAGTTTTAATAACCTCCCCATAACAGTAGTCACATATAAACACAATTCTCTACATGATTTTTTTGATCAAGATTCTGATCGTGTAAATAATATCGATAATGAGGAATAATCATATAGCATTGACCATACAATCTTTATTATACCAAAATTTTATAGCGTATTCTTATATCCTTAAAGATGACACTAATGTTTCATAGTACAATTTTTAATCTTCCAAATATGAATCATTTAAAGAATATCCCCAAGGAGTGTCAAACCAGGTGTGCATCAAAACCCATCGTTGTGCACCAGTTCTTAATCAAGTCTAGCTTAGTACAATGTTTTTTGGGTTGTTACACCTAGGTACATTTGTGCTAGATCCACATCCACTTTTAGTATCTAGACACAAATTTTATTACTTATATAACCACATAATCTTTATTATACCAAAATTTTAGAATATCTTCTAATATCCTAAAACATTACACTGATGTTTCATAGTAAACTTTTTAATCTTTATAAAGGTAAGTTCACTGGTTTATAAATAAAATATGAATCATCTAAATCATATCCTCTGAGAGTGTTAAACCAGGTGTGCAACAGGACCCATTGTCATGTACCAATTCTTGATCGAGTCTAGCTCAATACGGTGTTTTCGGGGTTGTTACCCCTAGGCATATTTGTGTTAGAACCACATCCACTTGTAGTATCCAGACAAAGTTTTCATTACTCAGATAACCACATAATCTTTATTATATTGAAATTTTATAACATCTTTTTATATCCTACGAGATGACACTATTGTTTCATAGTAAATTTTTTAATCTTTCTAATGCCATGTTTAGTGTTTTATAAAGAGACTACGAATCATCTAAAATATATCCATTGAGAGTATCAAACCAGGAATGCAATAAGGTATAAATCATATAAATCATAGGAGTAACAAATCATGTGCATGTTTAAGCCTCTTTTTTATCATGTTACTAATCTTTTATCCTATTTTAATTCTATGTTAATCCAAATTTAATCATATGTTATTTATTAGTTAATAATTATATAATGATTAGTTAAACAATAGTTAATCCTATATTAATTATGCCTTAATCATTCGTTAATCACTAGTTAATTATTACTTAGTTAATAGATATCAAGTAGTTACTATATAGTTAATTGTTAGTTAATTAATAGTTAATCATTAAGTAATTATTATTTAATAATATGTTATTCGTTAGTTAGTCCTTATCTAATCATTAGTTAAGTATTAGTTAATAATATATTAATTATTCCTTAATCATTCATTAATCACTAGTTAATCATCACTTAATTAATAGATATCAAGTAGTTACTTTGTAGCTAATTATTAGTTAATTAATAGTTAATCATTAAGTAATTATTAGTCATCCATTATTTAATCATTAAATAATCATAATTTATTCATTAGTTAGTCTTTATCTAATCATTAATTAATAATTAGTTAATCCTATATTAATTATGCAGTAATCATTAAATAATCACTAGTTAATCATTACTGAATTAATAGATATCAATTAGTTACTCTATAATTAATTATTAGTTAATTAATAGTTAATCATTAATTAATTATTATTTAATAATTCTTTAATAATTAGTTATTCATATTTCATTCATTAGTTAATTATTAGCTAATCATTTCTTAAGAATTATTTAATCCTACATTAATTATGCCTTAATCATTCATTAGTCACTAGTTAATCATTACTTAATTAATAGATATCAAGTACTTACTTTATAGCTAATTATTAGTTAATTAATAGTTGATCATTAATTAATCATTAGTTAGTCACATTTTATTCATTAGTTAGTCATTACCCAATCACTAGTTAAGAATTACTTAATACTATTTTAAATTATGCCTTAATCATTCATTAATCACTAGTTAACCATTACTGAATTAATTGTTATCAAGTAGTTACTTTATAGTAATTATTAGTTAATTAATAGTTTATCACTAAGTAATTTTTAGTTAATCATTATTTAATCACATGTAATTCATTAGTGAATTATTATATAATCATTAGTTAATCATTAGTTAATCCTATATTAATTATGCTTTAATCATTCATTAATCACTGGTTAATCATTACTTAATTAAAAGATATCAAATAGTTACTTTAAATATAATTATTAGTTAATTAATAGTTAATAATTAAGTAATTATTATTTAATAATTCTTTACTAATTAGTTAATCATATCTTATTCATTAGTTAAATATTATCTAATCATTAGTTAAGTATTAATTAATCAAACATTAATCATGACTTAATGATTCATTAATCACTCATTAATTATTAATTAATTAATAAAATTAAGTAGTTACTTTATTGTTAATTATTAGTTAATTTATAGTTGATCATTAATTAATTAATAGTTAACAATTCTTTAATCATTAGTTAATAATTTGTAATTAATTAGTTATTTATTAGCTAATCATTAGTTAAGTATTACTTAATCCTTAATTAATTATGCCTTACTCATTCTATCACTAATATTTACTCATCATCTAGTTAATATTAATTCATAATTATGTCACTAATATTTAAAAACTACTACATTATACTAAATAATGATCTTATTATAGTAATAATCCTATTACTAAGACTAATTATAATTTATTTACTCAAAATTCATAAATAAATAATAATATTTTATTTACTTATATTAACTATTATTTCTAAACTATATCTAATTAAATAAATAACTAAGTAAATAACATATTTAAAACTAACTAAAAGAAAAATAAATAAATAAATAAATAACCTTAAAATAAATAGTAAAAAACACCTCTAAATGATTCTTCACAAAATCTGGCACTCCTTTTAGGCCACCAAAATCACTGCACACAAAGGAGGGAAAAGTTTAGATAGAGAAAGTGAAATTAGAGAGAGAGTGGGTGAAATAAGCAAGGATAATGGGGCGTGGTGGGTTCCCTTTTATAGGGGTTTGGGGAAAAGGTGGCATTACTGATGCTGTCTTTCACCTTAATATACTAGAAAGGCGGCATGCCGCCTTTGCCATATCATCGATCTGGGTCGATGATAGGTAAATGTGACATAGACCTTTCCACATTTCCATATTAATTTTAAAAATATTTTTAACCTATAATTGTTTTATCAATATTTTTTTAATAAACATATAAAAAAATACTTGTTAAAAGTTTGAACAATGAAGGTCAAACTAAGAGATACTGTCACAAAAATCACAAAATCATATCTCTAATTTGGTTGGATGATTGAATTTTGACCCTCCCTCATCTTATCTTCTAAATTGGGTTTTATTGGTGTCACTTACTCATGAAAATGACTCTATATTATTTTAAAGTTAAGATTATTTGTAAGGGTGTCATTCCTCTCACTTATAAAAGATTCCCTCACCCCATCACTTCTCCACCCACTTTGATCACTTTAGCTCTATCAAGATCTACCCAAATTAGTTCCCAACACCATTATCCATGACCTAGAGGTTTTGGACTTATAACACCCTGATATTATATATATATATATATATATGAAATAAAATTTAAATATTCACTTGTTTACTTTACACACAACATTGAGCTTCAATGAACCACACTATACTATAAAAATATTATTATTTATATATGACCTTTATAACCTAGTTGTTTAATTTTTGGGTATGAATATGATTAATCATATTATGAAATATATGTATAATGGTTCTACTCAATAAAAATTTAGTTATTAGTTCTTAGAAAATAATCACTCATTTTTTAGTGAAGTCATTTTATGCTTGAAAAATACTCTTTCTTTACAAATAGTTTTTATTGTTTTTTGTGATAAAATATTATAATTAATTTCTGCCAATTTTAGAAACTATATTTCATAAAAATTATATTATTTTTTAAAATCATCATATTAAATTTATATTATGGTGAAATTTTTGGATTTGTTTAAAAATATTAATTTTTTCAGCTAATAGTAAAAAATATTAATTTTATAGAAAACTATGTTTTCAATTTAATTATTTAAAAATACCCATTTTGTTTTGAATTTATTTTAAACTATTATTAGTTATTTTTTATTAAACATTATTGAGATGGTATGGAGTATGATATACTCAATAATACCAAATGTAGGATCAAAATAATATAGATACTGAATGAAGTATCTAATGATGCTCAAAATACAAGAGGGGGGTGAATTGTATACTTTAAAAAATTCCTTTGTAACTTTTAAAGATCGTTATGTTTAATAGAGTTAAGCAAGGTAATTCACAAAACCTCTAGTTCTACACACTTGATTGATTCCAGAAATATGATTCCAAGAATGTGATTCCGGAAAGATGGTTCCAGAAATAAAACTTAACAAAAGTTTACAAAGATAAAGATTCTACCTTAAAGCGTATAGAGTCTTACTAAATCAGAGTATACAAGTATAAGAAAGTATAAGACAATTATACTTTCCTCAAAAATCAAAATGCAGCGGAAAACTTGAAACAAACAGGTAACAAGTAGTAAATCTTTTAACCCAAAGAGAAGGGTATCCAACAACCTTGGATAAAGGTCCCTTGATTTATACTTTCACTACTAGAAATATGACCTTTCCCAATGTAAAGAACCATAAATTTCAAGGGAAATTTTTTTCTTAATTTTCTTTGGGATTTTACGAGTACGCAGTTTCTGACGGCACCTGATTCCAAGGCCCGATGTGCTCAGAATCATTTTTCCGAAGTTTAGCCCGGGTACGTTCAGTGAACGAACGAGCGGGTTTTTCTAACTTTTGAACCGGTGCTCAGAATCAAAATCCGAGGGCACCGATGGAATCGCAACACCGATAATTGCTTAGGAACACCTTTTCTGGAGTTGCGTTGCTCAGGTGAGGTTATTAAATAAATGGGTTAACTAATGAATGAAATAAAATATTGTGCTACAATTTTTTATTTCTTTTCTAGGTAGATTAAACCTATGCTTGGTGGTTGGAGTGGGACCCACTAATATCCTAACTCCACTAGGTAGGATATTTGTGAAGTGGGGCCCACACGAGCCCCACCCCTTCAAATCCCTTTTTAACCTCCCTCTCGTGCATTTAATATGTAACTCACCCGCACCCCTTTTAAATGCCATGTCAAACCTCAAAATTAATTTGGATATTAAAGGCTCTTCAATTAAGTCAATTAATTGAATGAGATTTGTTTTTGAATTTCAAATTAATGGCATGCATGAGTGATAATAAAATAAGACATGACTTATTTTATTGGGGGTTAATTCGTTGTGCGAAATGAAAGAGAGGACTCTTGTGCTCTTGAGGATTATCTTCTTCCTCGTCGAAGAACGCGAAGAATACCGAGTCTTCGACGAAGAACACCATCACTGCAAGGGAATCGCCGTGCCATTTCCTCTCTTCTCCACAGCCGGAAAGAGACACCTTCTTCGGTGAACACCGATGATGCTTACGGAGCATCGATCTGCGACGCCGTCTTCCGCGACGCCGTCTTCCGCAACGTCGTCTTCCACGACGTCCTTTTCCCGCGACGAACCTTGTTCGATGAATTCATTGAGGTAGGGGTTAACTTGATGTTCGTGGATTTTTCTTTGCCGTTCTTCGTCTTTATTTTATGGCCGCCTGTTATCGTCATAACGGGAGGAGGTCGGACCGCACGAACATGGCCGAACCTCATCCCCCTTTAATGTTGTGCTTGTTTCGGCACGAGCAAAGGCAGCGCGGTGCAACGACACCGTGTGGAAGCAAGAGGAATGGGCGAAGAAGCGCGGCGCCGTCGCACCGCGCCGTTGAGGCCGAACGAAGCCGCGACCGGAGTCGGGCCACGACGAAAGGGGCACGGTGCCATCATGCCGTGCCGGAAAACCACGAAGGGCCGCGGTCGGGGCAGGCCGCGGCGGAGGGGCGCAACTCCGTCACACCACACTGGTCGGACCAAGGCCGCGGTAGAGCAGGAGAGGGCGGTCGGAGCCGTCGGCCACTGGTGCACAGGGGGCGGGACCGGCTGGTCCCGCGCGACACCTTGGCCGGCCGTTTCGGCCGGCCAGATCCAAAAACTAGGGGTTGTAACCCTCGACTAGCAAAGGGAGCGGTCCCCACGTGTGGGCCGCAGTTTCAAAATAGGGGGGCAGCGTGCCCCCCCTTCCGCGGCGGCTCGACCAGCGCCGAGCAGGCCATGCGGGCCGCGCCCGCGGTAGGAAACCGGCCGCCCAGGCCGGGCTGCATTGCGCTGGCGGGGCTGGGCCACGCCCACCAGGCTGGGCCACACCCTAAGGGGCTGGACCCGGATTCGGTTCGGGTCGAACCGGTTCGGGCCGACCCAGGGGGTCTTGGGCCGGGTCGGTCCGGGCCCAAAACCCCCTATTTTCGGACAATTCCGTTCAAATGACCGTATCTTGGGCTACGAACCTCCGATCGATGCACCATCAGTTGCGATGCAATCTTTGGATTGATATGGTCGTTTAGGTATATTACACTCAAGGTTTCAGAGAACTTTGGGTATGGCCGGGTTGGTTCGAACACGAAACCAACCGGTCTCTTGGAGTGGAAACGCTTATAACTTGAGCTCCGGACGTCCGATTGACGTGCCATCGACGTTTTTGGATTCCTCTTAGTGAGACAGACCTTTTGGCTTACTCCGCTAGAGGTTTGGATGTATTTGGAGTGTTCTCGGGTTGGTTTTGACTTAAAAACCAACCGGACCCCTGGAACGAAAAAGCCAATAACTCTCAGACCGGGCGTCCGATTGACGCGCCGTCTGTCGCGTTGAGTTCCTTTTGTTGATATGGAACTTTGGGATACATCAACTCCAAACTATGTGTCAGTTGATGTATCGAACCCCTTTGGCTCGTGGAGGGGACCCTCCCAGAAACGAGCATGCTGTGTGCAGCAACCCTAGAGCTGGTTGCGACTGCGACGACGATGATGACTGCACTGAAATCCTCCGTGGGTTCGATAGTGACGACGACTGCACTGAAATCCTCCGTGGGTTTGGCAGCGATGAAGACTGCACTGAAATACTCCATGGGTTCGGAAGCGATGAAGACCATACTGAAATCCTCCGTGGGTTTGACGGCGATGAAGACTGCACTGAAATCCTCCGTTGGTTCGGCAGCGATGAAGGCTGTACTGAAATCCTCCGTTGGTTCGACGGTGATGACTACTGTTCTTGTATCCTATGTCGATCTGGCAGAGTGGCTGGTCTGTATCCTATGTGGGTCCGACAGCTTATCTGGTTTAGTATCCTACGTGGGTCCCAGCTTAGATGAATCAGTGGCTATATCTGATCATCTCTATCACCTTACGAAGAAGTATACCTGTGTGAGCTGAGTCTTGACTTCCAATCATTATCTTCGATATGATTGACTTGATTTCCTATGTGGATTGGGTTGTGTTATCCTGTGTGGATTAGGTTGTACTATCCTGTGTGGACGTGATCGAACTTGGGCTCGGATGTTGGAGCCGAACTGGAATTGATGACTTAGGTGTATGTGTGGGAATATACCTAAGTAGTGTTGGATGTTACTTCGTGATTGTATCTTTGCTTTGTGGATTATCCTTTTTGGATTTTGGGAAACCTTTGGGGGTCTCGGGGTCCCTAATGAGTAGCGTATACTCACCCCTACACGGGCTATGCCCGCACTATGTTGTGTTGGATGTAGACGACGAACATCGCTGATCTTGGTTGAGGCTCATGGAGAAAGTCGGTACCTGGAGGTGGACCACTGGGTGGGACGTACGCGAAGCGGACGACTGGACCCGAGGAGATGAGGAGGATATCTGTACCCACCCTTCAGGTGGGACTTCCAGTGGACGACTCGACGTTGCTGCTTTACTTTCAGTTGCTGTACTTTCTTTCCAGTTGTACTTTACCTTCCGTTTGGGTTTGTATTCTGGCCCATTTACTTTCCGCACTTACTATTGTACTCAGTTTTACTTAGTTTATACTTCTTCTTGCTTACTCTATGGTGTTTGTTTACTTTATAAAGGCAATGCCTTCCCCCTTTTGTCGGGATTTGAACCTTGGTGCTAGTCGCCAGCCCCTGTCCTATGGGAGGCGGGCTTGGGGTAGTCACGACATGGGTCCCGAGGACGGGTCATGACAAATTGGTATTAGAGGATTTCAGTTCTACCGCAGAACTCAGAACTCTGATCTTTCTTATATGTGAAGCAATAGTGTTAAGGGTATTGAGTGTGGTTATCAGTCCAGAGAGTCCAGTGTTGGTGTGGCGACCGACGTATCCGTACACCAGGACCCTGACCTCTGATTTCTGACTCAATGCACGAAAACATTGATTGCATGTGTGTTTCAAAAGTTTTCTTTATGATTACTTTGTGTCAACTCACTAGGTATACTGTTTGACCGTGGCACACCTGTTTCTTTTCCGGATGGCTCCACGACGGCAGCCAGCTAGGGTTCCGAGCTTTGTGCGAGATGACAGCCCACCGAGCGATGAGGCCTTGGTGCAGGACCCTTTTTCAGCGGAGGAACCAGCGGTACCTCTACCCACCAAGCCACTGATGCCACCAGCCCCAGCCGCTGATAGTGCACGTCACCTTAGTGAACTGCACGAGTTTCAGCGTCAGAGACCGCCCAGGTTCCGCGGGGAGACGGACCCTCAGGCAGCCGAGGATCGACTGGAGGCTGTAGTTTGAGTTTTCAGGTTAGTGGGGACACTAGCTGACCTCATGGTGATCCTTTCAGCGAGCCTCCTGCACGCGGCAGTAGGCAGATGGTGGATCTTGATGCTCCAGGTGCACGACGAGGCATCTCTCCTATGGACGGACTTTGAGATCCTCTTTCGCACGGAGTTCGTCTCAGCCACCCTCCGTGCGGTGCGCATCCAGGAGCTTCTACAGTTGCGGCAGGGCAGCATGACGGTCGCCCAGTACTCGGTGAGATTTACTGATCTCTCGCGCTATTCGACGGACATGGTACGAGACCCATTCTTCCAGGCCCAGACCTTCAATCAGGGACTAAGACATGATATCAGGGCATCAATGATCTCCCTCAGCATTCTAACATAGGCAGGAGTAATGGAGAGATCGCTTCTCATAGAGAGATTTCTTGCTGAGCCTACGCCAGTAGCGAGACCTACTACAGGGCGGCACGTAGCAGAGTCATCTGCAGATGGCAGTTGACGAATGTCACAGGGGTCCAGGTGGACCGAACCATCAAGCAGACGACCTCTGGACATTGGGTCAGAGGTGCGGGGCACACGGTGCAGAGCCAACCTTCCGAGGAGCAGGCAATGCTACGCATGCGGCGGGCAGAGCCACATGGCTCGTGACTGCCCGACCCGTTGTGCAGAGGAGAATCAGATGGTTGAGGGGCCACCTAGGAAGAGGGTCGACCGTGGCGGTTCACCGAGAGAAGGAGGATGAGGCAGGGGAGCTGGCCGAGCAGCAGGTGGTGGGTGATGCTTTGAGGATTGACCACCACCACCACTAGGAGGTCCACCCCGACCACAGGGAGCTGGCGGGAAGAGACAGGCTCAGCTTCAGGCAATGGAGGCCTATAACCACGGCGTGCCAGAGATGATTCGAGGTACTATCTGTGTCTACTCCACCCTTGCTGCAGTTCTTATAGACACAGGAGCGAGTCATTCTTTTATTGCCGCTACCCTTGTTCGGAGCTCGTTGATTCTAACGGAGCCGTTGGCTCGATCCTTACGGCTAGAGACTCCTATGGGAGCAGACTCGACGATTACGCACTGGTGCTGGCCGTGTGAGATTACTCTAGGAGGCGAGAGCTTTAGCTGGGATCTTCTTGTAGCAGCGTCGAGGCCTTACGACGTCATCTTGGGCATGGATTGGTTATCTACAGTACATGCTCAGATCGACTGTATTAGGCGCAAGGTGAAGTGTGTATGCACCGACGGGAGCAGGTTCACCTTCACCGGCGAGAAGGGAGCCTTTGCAGTGTAGGATGGACTCATGCAGAGGAGAGGACATCCCATCACTCATCAGTTGGCTAGACTCATCCTAGGATAAGTTGACATGTAGAGTCCGAGTTTTCGTGTAGTGGTGGATTAGTGTGCGGACGTTTTTCCTGACGACGTTCTAGGACTACCTCCTCGCAGAGAGGTAGAATTTTATATTTACCTGTACCCCGGGACAACCTCGATATCCACTCCAGCATATCAGATGGCTCCCGCTGAGCTTTAAGAGCTACTGGTACAGCTGGAGGACTTGCCGGGAAAGGGATTCATCCGACCCAGTGTTTCACCCTGGGCTTCCCCGATATTGTTCGCCAAGAAGGCGGACGGGAGCTTACGACTGTGTGTCGATTATCATCGCCTGAACCATGTGACCATGAGGAACAAGTATCCTCTACTGAGGATTGACGACTTCTTCGATCAACTCAAGGGGGAATGGTGGTTCTCAAAGATAGACCTCAGGTCAGGCTATCATCAGCTCAGAGTTCGAGACGAGGACGTGTAGAAGACGGACTTCAGATGTCGGTATGGCCACTATGAGTTCTTGGTTATGCCTTTCGGTATAACCAACGCTCCAGAAGTGTTCATGGGTCTCATTAACAGGATCTTTCAGCCATACCTCGATCGATTTTTCGTGGTCTTCATCGACGACATATTGATATACTCGACCACTGAGGAGGAGCACGCCTACCACTTGCGGGTTGTACTGGACACACTCCGAGAGCACCAGCTTTATGGTAAGCTCTCGAAGTGTCAGTTATGGTTACGTGAGGTCCACTTCTTAGGACACATCATCTCTGAGGTAGGATTTGCGGTGGATCCTACGAAGATCGAGGCAGTTCTAGCTTGGGAGCCACCCAGGAGTGTGACGGAGGTGCGGAGTTTCTTAGGTCTAGCTGGGTACTATCGGAGATTTGTGACAGACTTTTTCAGATTTGTGGCACCACTCTCATCTTTGACAAAGAAGGGGAAACCCTTCGTGTGGTCAGATAGATGTCAGTAGAGCTTCCAGGAGCTGAGAAAGAGATTGACCAGCGCACCTATCTTGAGGCTACCGGAGGAGGGAGTGGGGTACGTAGTATACTGCGATGCATCAGGGACCAGACTTGGATGTGTCTTGATGCAGGAGCAGGCAGTGATCGCCTATGGATCACGTCAGTTGAGGCAGCATGAGTAGAAATACACTACCCATGACCTGGAGCTATCAATAGTGGTCTTTGCTCTAAAGATGTGGCAACACTACCTGATGGGAGAGTGCTTTACAGTCTACTCTGACCACCATAGTCTCAGGTACATCTTATTACAGAAGGACCTGAATCTGAGACAACGGCGATGGCTCGAGTTCTTCCAGGACTATGACTTTGAGATAGTCTATACTCCTGGAAAGGGGAATGTAGTAGCCGATGCTCTCAGCAGGAGGATGGGAATTCAGCTACTCGGGGAGGCGACGGAGCAACTAGCCGCTTTGTAGATATCCTTCATGGATAGAGATGGAGCAGCCTTTCTTCAGTAACTCATAGTCACTCCTCCACTTCTTCAGCGGGTCAGAGAGGCTCAGCGTGGGGACGTTGACTGTGAGATGCGGCGTGCAAAGATATCCTCAGGACAGGCACCTGATGGATTCTCTATGGGAGGAGAGCACGTCTTCCCTTTCAGAGGGCGTACGATGGTACCAGCTGCTTTACAGAAGGAGGTGCTGAGAGAGTTTCACACTTCCCATTTAGCGGTACATCCAGGAGTGACGAAGATGTACCAGAATCTCAGACGACAACATTGGTGGCCGGGTATGAAGAAGGCTGTAGCTGAGTTCATTTATCGATTCCTCACCTGTCAGCAGGTGAAGGAGGAGCACCAGGTACCAGCAGGCTTGGTATATCCCTTGGAGGTCCCGGAGTGGAAGTGTGATGGGATATCTATGGATTTTGTGACTGGACTTCCACGCACTTCCAGAGGTCACGACTCCATTTGGGTGATTGTCGACCAACTCACTAAGTCGGCCCACTTCTTACCCATCAGAGAGCAGGGCTCAGTAGAGAGCTTGGGAAGTCTCTACATTTAGAAGATTGTATGGCTTCATGGTGTGCCATCATCTATCGCCTCCAATCGAGATGCTCTCTTTACTTCCCAGCTTTGGAAGGGGTTGTAGGAGGCATTCGGGACGCAACTACGTCTGAGCACCGCCTTTCACCCTCAGACGGATGGTCAGATGGAGAGGACCATTCAAACTCTCAAGGACATGCTCCGTGCATGTGTCCTCGACTTTGGTCGCAGCTGGGAGGACCACCTACCCTTGGCAGAGTTTGCGTACAACAACTACCACTCCACCATCAGGATGGCACCATACGAGACATTGTACGACTGACCTTGCAGATCACCTCTGTGCTGGACAGACCCTGGGGAGTCAGCACTTGTGGTACCAGAGATGGTCTAGGCCATGACAGATAAGGTACAGGTCATCCAGGAGTGGATGAGGACAGCTCAGAGCCAGCAGAAGTCTTATACTGACAGGAGGCGGAGACCACTAGAGGTTGAGGATGGCAGCCACGTCTTCTTGTGGGTCTCACCTCGATGTGGATTACGGAGGTTTGGCCAGGGTGGCAAGTTATCTCCGCCCTTCATCGGACCATTCTAGGTCCTCAGCAGGATAGGCGAGGTGGCTTACCTCCTGGCTCTACCACCTCAGTTGCACCGGGTGCACGACGTCTTCCACGTATCTCAACAGAGGAGATATGTGCACGATCCGACGCATATCATCGACCATGGGGAGTTGGACATTGAAGATGGGGTGAATTTTGTGGAGGTCCCGATGGAGATCGAGGATCGACAAGAGCGGGTCCTACGTGGACGGTCGATACCTCTAGTGCGCATCAGATGGCAGCACGGGAACCTCCAGGAGAGCACTTGGGAGCAGGAGGCTCAGATGCGTGCCCAGTACCCTCATTTGTTCCCCTAGTTTGTGATGTATCGTTACGGGGACATAAAGCCCTAAGGTGGGAGTAATGTAAAGACCCATAAATTTCATGGGAATTTTTTTTCTTAATTTTCTTTGGGATTTTACGAGTATGCAGTTTCTGACGGCACCTGATTCCGAGGCCCGGTGTGCCCGGAATCATTTTTCTGAAGTTTAGCTCGGGTACGTTTAGTGAACGAACGATCGGGTTTTTCTAACTTTTGAACCGATGCTCGGAATCAAAATCCAAGGGCACTGATGGAATCTCAGTGCTGGTAATTGCTTAGGAACACCTTTTCCGGAGTTGCATTGCTCGGGTGAGGTTATTAAATAAATGGGTTAACTAATGAGTGAAATAAAATATTGTGCTACAATTTTTTATTTCTTTTCTAGGTAGATTAAACCTATGCTTGGTGGCTGGAGTGGGACCCACTAATATCCTAACTCCACTAGGTAGGATATTAGTGAATTGGGGACCACATGAGCCCCACCCCTTCAAATCCCTTTTTAACCTCCCTCTCGTGCATTTAAAATGTAACTCACCCGTACCCCTTTTAAATGCCAGGTCAACCCTCAAAATTAATTTGGATATTAAACGCTCTTTAATTAAGTCAATTAATTGAATGAGATTTGTTTTTGAATTTAAAATTAATGGCATACATGAGTGATAATAAAATAAGACATGACTTATTTTATTGGGGGTTAATTAGTTGTGCGAAAGGAAAGAGAGGACTCTTGCGCTCTTGAGGATTATCTTCTTCCTCGTCGAAGAACGCGAAGAACGCCGAGTCTTCGACGAAGAACTCCATCACCGCAAGGGAATCACCGTGCCATTTCCTCTCTTCTCCACAGACGGCGAGAGACACCTTCTTCTGCGAACACCGATGATGCTTACGAAGCATCGATCCGCGATGCCATCTTCCACGACGCCGTCTTCCGCAACGTCGTCTTCCGCGACGTCCTTTTCCCGCGACGAACCTCGTTCGATGACTTCATCGAGGTAGGGGTCAAATTGATGTTCGTGGATTTTTCTTTTCCGTTCTTCATCTTTCTTTTATGGCCACATGTTATCGTCATAACAGGAGGAGGTCGGACCGCACGAACACAGCCGACCCTCCTCCCCCTTTGATGTTGTATTTGTTGCAACACGAGCAAAGACAGCGCGATGCAACGGCACCGCGCGGAAGCAAGAAGAACGAGCGAAGAAGCGCGGCACCGTCGCGCCGCGCCGTTAAGGCTAAACGAAGCCGTAGCTGGAGTCGGGCCGCGGCGAAAGGGGCGCGGTGCCGTCACGCTGCGCCGGTCGGACCAAGGCCGCGACCTTTGGCCGCGGCGGAACAGGAGAGGGTGGCTGGAGCCGCCGGCCGCCGGTGCACAGGGGGCGAGACCGGTTGGTCCTGCGCGACACCTTGGCCGGCCGTTTTGGACGGCCAGATCCAAAAACCGGGGGTCGTAACCCCCGGATAGCAAAGGGAGCGGCCCCCACGTGGGGGCTGCAGTTTCAAAACAGGGGGGCAACACGCCCCCCCTTCCACGACGGCTCGGCCAACGCCGAGCTGGCCATGCGGGCCGCGCCCGCGCTAGGCCAACCGACCGCCCAAGCCGGGCCGGGCTGCGCCGGATGGGCCGGGCCACGCCCACTGGGCCGAGTCACACCCTAATGGGCCAGACCCGGACTCGGTTTGGGCCGACCCAGGGGTTCTTGGGCCGGGTCGGTCCGGGCCCAAAACCCCCTATTTTAGGACAATTCCGTTCAAACGCCCGTATCTTGGGCTACTGACCTCCGATCAATGCAATGTCAGTTGCGATGCGATCCTTGGATCGATAAGGCCGTTTCGATATATTTCAATCAAGGTTTAGGAGAAATTTGGGTACGGCCGGGTTGGTTCGAAAACGAAACCAACCGGGTCCTCGGAGCGGAAATGCTTATATCTTGAGCTCCGGACGTCCGATTGACGTGCTGTCGACTTTGTTGGATTCCTATTAGTGAGAAAAACCTTTTGGATTACTCCTCTTGAGGTTTGGATGCAGCTGGAGTACGCTCGGGTTGATTTTGACTTAAAAACCAACCGGGCCCCTGGAACGAAAAAGCCAATAACTCTCAGACCGGGTGTCCGATTGACGCATCGTCTGTCGCGTTGATTTCCTTTTGTTGAGACGGAACTTTGGGATACATCAACTCTGGACTACGTGTTAGTTTATGTATCGAACCCCTTTGGCTCGTGGAGCAGACCCTCCCGGAAACGAGCATGTTGTGTGCTGGGACCCTAGAGCTGGCAACGACTGCGACGACGATGATGACTGCACTGAAATCCTCCGTGGGTTCGGCGGTGACGACGACTGCACTAAAATCCTCCTTGGGTTCGGCAGCGATGAATACTGCACTGAAATCCTTCGTGGGTTCGGCAATGATGAAGACCGTACTGAAATCCTCTGTGGGTTCGACGACGATGAAGACTGCACTGAAATCCTCCGTGGGTTCTGCAGCGATGAAGACCATACTGAAATCCTCCGTGGGTTCGACGACGATGACTACTGTTCTTGTATCCTACGTGGGTCTGGCAGAGTGACTGGTCTGTATCCCATGTGGGTCCGACAGCTTAGCTGGTTTAGTATCCTACGTGGGTCCCAGCTTAGATGAATAAGTGGCTATATCTGATCATCTCTATCACCTTACGAAGAAGTATACCTGTGTGAGCTGAGTCTTGACTTCCAATCATTATCTTCGATATGATTGAATTGATTTCCTATGTGGATTGGGTTGTGTTATCCTGGGTGGATTGGGTTGTACTATCCTGTGTGGACGTGATCGAACTTGGGCTCGGATGTTGGAGCCGAACTGGAATTGATGAATTAGGTATATGTATGGGCATATACCTAAGTAGTGTTGGATGTTACTTCGTGATTGTATCTTTCCTTTGTGGATTATCCTTTGTGGATTTTGGGAGACCTTCGGGGGTCTCAGGGTCCTTACTGAGTAGCGTATACTCACCCCTTCACGGGCTATGACCGCACTACGTTGTGTTGGATGCAGACGACAGACAACGCTGATCGTGGTTGAGGCTCGTAGAGCAAGTCGGTACCTGGAGGTGGACCACTGGGCGGGACGTACATGGAGCGGACGGCTGGACCCGAGGAGCTGAGGAGGCTATCTGTACCCACCCTTCAGGTGGGAATTCCAGTGGACGGCTCGACGTGGCTGCTTTACTTTCAGTTACTGTACTTTCTTTCCATTTGTACTTTACCTTCAGTTTGGGTTTGTATTCTGGCCCATTTACTTTCTTCACTTACTATTGTACTCGGTTTTACTTAGTGTATACTTCTGCTTGCTTACTCTGTGGTGTTTGTTTACTTTATAAAGGCAATTCCTTCCCCTTTTTGTCAGGATTTACGCCTTGGTGCTAGTCGCCAGCCCCTGGCCTATGGGAGGCAGGCTTGGGGTAGTCACGGAATGGGTCCCGAGGACGGGTCGTGACACCCAACACTTCTATACCAACGGTTTGTAAAAACCATTGGTATAGGTCCCCTTTCCCAACGGTTTGTCCAAACCGTTGGGAATGCCCACTTTGAGGTCACTTTTCCCAACGGTTTGGCCAACCTATTGGGAAAAGTATACTTTGAGCCCACTTTACCAACGGTTTGGAAAAAACATTGGGAAAGGGTGGGTACCTATCCCAACGGTTTGGCCAAACCATTGGGAAAATTCCCCCATATACCAACGTTGCTCCCAGGATCAAAGGACCTATACCAACGGTTTTGACAACCGTTGGTATAGGTCCTCTGATTTTTTATCGAATCTTCTTACCGAGAACATTATATAAATCAAAATTTAAAATAATTATGATAATACATATATATATATTTATGAAATTATTTTCACAAAAGTCATGTTAGGTTAGTGGTTAGGTCGTTCAATGATAAACTATAGGTCCTGGGATCAAATCCCACAAAATGTTTTTTTGAAATACATATACCAATGGATTTATAGAACCGTTGGTATAGATTTTCATATTACTTATACCAATGATTTTGAAAAATGTTGGTATAGGTCTATACCAATGGTTTTCCAAAAACCGTTGGTATAGAACTATCCCCACGGCTTACTTTCCAACGGTCCTCCAAACCGTTGGTATAAGCTATACCAACGGTTTGGAGGCCTATACCAACGGTTCCAAACCGCTGGTATCGGTTAGTTTTCCAGTAGTGTTTCAAGAAAGTTTTTCTTACCCACACTAGGGTAAGCCCTCGATACGAAGATCATAATCTATCTTGTTATCCCCGCAAGCCCTCAACTTCAAGGTATTTGGCACCTCTATCTTCCTCAGTAAGGAATTCCTCGAACATTAAGGTAGTCAACACCTCTATCTTCCTATCCCCAGAAGCCATAAAATGTACTCAGCAACATTTGGAGTTTCACGAAGCAAATACGAACAAGATGTTCAGTACGCACTAATCATGAGAGTATCTCTCTAGAAATCACTTCAACAACATGTAATCTCTAGAGTCATAGATCAGTTCATCAAATGTCGTTGTGAGATCTTTCAAATGAGATCCTATTTATAGGCACAACTCCAACAGTTGGCTCCCTCCTCCAACGTTCATATTATTCCTTGAATTTCGGAGGGACCTATACACGTGTCACTCAAACAATGGTTGTTTAGAAACAGAAAGCACGACATCATTTTGTAACCAAAACACGAGTAAGAAAAAATATGGTTACTTAACCAAAATCAATTATTCAGAATGTAATGAAATAAAAATTCAGAGTCTAACCAAAAACTCATTCGGTGTATATAATACAAGGATATTAATATTCTGTCTTCAGAAGAATTCGGAACCTGAATTCTAAGGAATTCCGGAGTATGAATTTCAAGGAAATTCAGAGTCTTGAATTCAGTAGAATTCAGAATCTGAATTCATAAGAGTTCGGAGTCTGAACTTACAAAAGTTTGGAGTCTAAATTCATAAGATTTAGTAGTATGAACTTAAAAAGTTCAGATTCTAAATTCAGAGAATTTGGAATCTAAACTCATAAAGTTCAAAACCTGAATTCAGAGAACTCAGAATCTGAACTCAGAAAGTTCGGAGTCTGAATTCAGAGAACTCGGAATTTGAACTCAGAAAACTCGGAACCTGAATTCGGATCCTGAAAACAGAATGCTCTATATCTAAGTGTTATAAGAATATGAGGTTTTGGATATGAAACCGAATATTATACTTAGTCATGGTATAAACAATGAAAAACATGGTAAGGATAAATTTTCTTAGGGAAGGAAAATTTACTTTTGAAAGTAAGGAATAGGGTAAATGAGATTTTCCTTAAGATAAGGTGTTTGTGATTTTCAAAAAATGAAGGAATAGTAAATTCATAAGGAAACCTTATTGACTCAAAAATCTCCCCAAACAAGAAGGAATAGAAAATTCATAAGGAATCCTTATTGACTCAATAATCTCCCCCTTTTTGGAAAGCACAAACAACCTTATGAAAAAGAATATAAGGACTTAGAAAATATTTTTTTGGACTTTGAAAGTAAAACTTATCTCCCTTAACACATGGGAAAATATGAATACAACTAACTCCCCCTTAGGCTTTGTAAACACTAAGGATCATATTCTAGATTTCTGTAATGAGACTTATCATTTTATTACATATAGAAATCTTCATGATGAAAACTCCCCCTTACTTAGGGATATTTATTCTTTACTTAGTATTATTTTTCCTTTCTCCCCCTTTGTGATTTTCAAAAAGGAATTATAGGGAATGTAAAAGAAATTTTGGTACCTGAAATATTAGTACAAAACATCCAAAAGACAAGCAACCAAAAATTCATTATGATAGGAAAAATTTGTACAACAAGGAAAATACAATAAAATATCGGATTTAAACAAGGTCATCCTTCCTTTTCCTTGGGCATCAACTTCTTGACTATGGTATTTAGATTTTTGATCTCTTTATGATCTTCCTATGATCGCTTAAGAATCTGATCCTGATCCTCTGATTTCTTCTCTAGAGCCTTGATTATTTCTTCTTGAGTCTTAAAAGTCTCTGCCTGAACCTTCAAGGCTTCCTCTTTCTTTGCAAGATTTTCTTCTATCTCAATCCGGAGATCTCTTTCTCTCTTCTAGCTTTGGGAAACTGAATACAACTTCCCATTCAGATCTTTTACCTCTTGAATCTAAGAATTCTATTCCGGAGTCATCTTTTCTTCAAAACTGTTCATGAGATCCTTGATCTTACCATCTTCGATGTCAAAATCCTCCTTAACACTATCCTGGAACTCATCAAGATTTCTCATGTCCTCTATGGTTTTCCTTGACCAACTGGTCATATTCTTGCATGATCTTTTATGGGCTTTGTAGTCAATGAAAAAATTCTTTAAATCAGTCTCAAGCTTGACACACTTTTCCATCACCATGGACACTAAATCCGATTTTTGGTTTAAGGTGTGTTGAAGCATTTAGCATCTCGAATCAATGCTGGAAAAAATAGGAATATTCCCCATAAGCTTTTTCAAATACTGTAATACAAAATCATGTCCAAGGGATGATGATTCCAAATATGAAACTTTGCTTGGTGAGGGTTCTTTCTCCAACTCAACAGCCTTCCTATTCGATGTTCCACCAACTTTATTCTTCTTCACACCAACTTTAATAGGTGTATCAATAACCAACTATTTTCCCTTATTAGTTCTCAAAATGGTTTCCTCATCCGGAGATTCATGTTCACTATCAGACAACTAAACAATTTTATCTTCATCTACTACTTCTTTCTAAGCTCCTACCTCAGCATCCTCTGGGTGTATGAAATGATGATTATATCTTTCTTCTTTAGACAACTTATTCACTTCTTCTTCAAACTTTTCATCTTCACCTTTCTTGTCTTTCCCAAGGGTTTCCAGCTTTGAAGATTCTACTTCAGAAGTTTAGATTGAGAGCTTCTTGGATGGACTTTCTTTGTCATGGAAATATTCTACTTGCTTAATCAACTCTGCGGTGTCACCACTGCTTTCTACTTCTTCTTAAACTTCTTCTACTTCTTTTAATTCTTTGACTTTTTTTGGAGTCACAAATTTCTTCCCCAGAGTTTCAGGTAAAGCTTCTACTAAGAAGGATTATGGTACCAGAATGTTTTCAAATGCTTTCTTAGTATCCCTCAGAAGGGATTGTACAATCTCTACTTCAGTCATCTTCTTCTTTTGTTTCTTTTCTTTATCTTCCCTTTCTAGATACTCAGATGTCTTCTCCTTCAGAGATTTTTCTTTAGCATGTTCTAGGAAAAACTTGGGCTCACCTTCTTTCCTATTCTTCTTATCTTACCTTCACTTAGCTACTACCTCATCTGGATAGGCTTTTTGCTTTTTTGGCTTTGGGGGTGCTGACTGGACTTCCTTGGCCATATGAGATTTTACCTTCTCTTTTACTTCCTTCAACTTCCTCTTCCTTACACCCTTTTTGGAAGTCTCAACCACTTCCTATTTCTTCGGCATGGCTTCAGATTCTTCTTCTAGAAAGTCATAAAAATATCCAGATTCTTTAGAAAATCCAAAGTTCATCCTTCTCAAGGTATCATCACTAACCAGCATGACTTTAAAATTCCATGGTTTTGAACTACAAGGGATTTTGAAAGACTCCAAGCACTGAACAATCGGCTTTGAAAGAATGGATGGATATATAATGATCTAAGCCTTCATATTTTCATTCTTTATATTCTCAATCGTAATCAGAATATTCTTAACCAAGTTGATTTTTCTCAGGTTCACCAGAAAATCTAGGATATACATGTCACTCTTCTTTAATGTATCCTTGTCCCCTTTTCTCGGAATTATGAAACCTTGAACCCATAATTCGAGAATCTGAAAATTTGTAGTGAGGTGAAAAATATTTGGAGTCTTAACATCTGTAAGACCAAGACACTCCATAGCTTTCACCTTAACAAATCTTCCTTGAACATCCATCAACTTATGAGAAAAAAATTCAACTTCACCTTCATACGGAACTCCAATCAAATTTGCATCCTTGGTGTACGAGAGAGCATAAGTATTCCTATAGCTCTTGAAGGAGAACTTATCTCTGCCTTCTTCCTTAAAAAAATTTACTGTTTCATAAAATTATACCAGAAAATCTAGATATACTAAATCTTGATCACCTGACTTTGATATTAAAACACTGTCCCATCCATTCAGCTTGATGTTCTTTAAAATGATTGAATCATACTCGGAGAAAAAGTTTGGATGCACCAACCTTTCTCTATAAACCTGCCACTCTGAGATTGGCTTGATAGTTGAAATGTCTTTCTGAGAGGATTCTTCGATAGACATTCGGATTTGAGCAATATTTGAGAAGTTTAGAACAGGCTTATGTAGGAGGGTAAAACTTCAACATGCGAAGGCTTGAGTTTCGATGTGGGACAACCATCAGGGGTCCTTTATATAGGCGTTTGATGCGACGATTCATCTTCCAAACTCAATCCAATGGTTGAAAATCCTTCTGATCAGATCTAGCGGTTGATATCATAGCCGCAAGGAAAACTTGGTAGAATCCAATCTTTTGAGGTTTTTAATAAAAACATTCGTATTTAAGGAAAACAAAAATTAAAAAAAAAACAAATGAAAATACCAACAAGAAAAAAAAACGATTACGAAAATTCAAGAAAGGAAACATACCTTTTAGATTGCCAAGAATATTCTTCGTAATGGGGAAAATTCTTCTTGAAGAGCTTTAGATTTCGAAAAAAAATTATTACGAAAGTTTTTGAAAAACTGACTATGAATTTTTAGAAAATCTTCATTACAAAAACTTAGAAAATCTTTATTAAGAAAATTTAGAAAATATTCATTACGAAAATTTAGAAAATCTTCATTACGAAAATTTAGAAAATCTTCATTATGAAAACTTAGAAAATCTTCATTCAAAAAAATTTATAAAATCTTCATTGTGAAAATTTAGAAAATGTTCATTACAAAAATTTAGAAAATCTTCATTACTAAAATTTAGAAAATCTTCATTACAAAAATTTAGAAAATCTTCATTAAGAAAATTAAGTATAAAAATATTCATTATAAAAATTAAGTACAAAAATATTCATTACAAAAATTAAGTACACAAATCTTCATTATGAAAATTAAGTACAAAAATCTTCATTACTATAATTTTAGACTATGAAAAAAAATTTAGACTATGAATTTTTTTAAAACTATCTAACAAGAAAATGTACTCCCCCTATGAAAAGGAGTTTATTACTGTAAGGAGATTGATTTCAATAGGAAGTTAATAAGGAATATTACCTTATGGTTGTCATTCCTAACTTCTATTTAATGTATTCAAATCTATTATAGGGTAAAGATTTTGTGAAAATATCAGCAAGATGATATTGCATTCCAATAAATTGAAGAATGATATCTCCTTTTTGTGTGTGATCCCTAAGAAAGTGATGCCTAATATATATGTGCTTTTCACGAGAGTGATGTGAAAGGTTTTTTACTTAGGGAAATGGAACTGGTATTATCACACAAAAATTGCATTTTGGTAAAACTCATACCATAGTCTATGAGTGTGTGTTGCATCCACAATAATTGAGCACAACAACTTCCAGCTGCTTCATATTCGGCTTCAGCAGTGGAAAGTGATACTGAGTATTGCTTCTTTCATGATCAAGAAACTAATGAATCTACTAATAAATGACAAGTTCCAGATGTACTTTTCCTATCCATTCTATATACACCAAAGTCAGCATCCGAAAAACTTTTTAGAACAAAATCATTTCCAGAGGTATAAAAGAGTATGAGATCCATGGTCCCCTTTAGGTAGTGAAAAATCCTTTTCACTGCCTTTAAATGAGATTCATTAGGATTGGATTGATATCTTGCACATAATACTAATGAAAATATTAAGTCTGGACGACTAGCTGTCAAGTAAAGTAGACTTCCTATCATACCTCTAAAATATGTTTGATCTATTGGTTTCCCAGCTTTATCAAGATCAAGTGAATTTGAGGTACCAATGGGAGTACTTATACTCTTAGTGTTGTCATATCCATACTTTTTAAGAATATATTTAATATACTTATGTTGGGATATGTAGATTCCTTCTAGTTTTTGAGAAATTTAAAAACCAAGGAAAAATGTTAACTCACCCATCATACTCATTTCAAACTCAGATTTCATTAGATCCGCAAAAGAATTAGTTAAAGATTACTGAGTTGAACCAAATATAATGTCATAAAAATAAATTTGAATAATGAAAACATTTTTCTTATCTTTCTTTATAAAAAGGTTTGGATCTGCATTTCCCTTAACATAATTATTTTGAAGCAAAAATCTTGTAAGTCTATCATACCAAGCTCTAGGGGCATATTTAAGTCCATACAAAGCCTTGGTAAGTTTGTAAACATGATCAGGATGTTTTGAATCTTCAAAACCAAGAGGTTTTTCAACAAAAACTTCTTCTTGTACAAAACCATTAAGGAAATCACATTTCACATCCATTGAAAAAACTTTGAAATTGAAGAATGATGCAAAGGAAAGTAGAATATGAATAGATTCAAGTCTAGCTACTGAAGAATAGGTTTCTTCATAGTCTATTCCTTCTTGTTGATTATAGCCTTTAGAAACCAATCTAGATTTATTTATTACAATGATTCCATTTTCATCACACTTATTTTCGAAGACCCATTTTACTCCAATAACATAAGTTTCCTTAGGTCTTTCCACCAAGGTCTAGACTTTATTTCTTTAAAATTCATTTAGCTCATCTTGCATAACTTTTATCCAATCATCATCACCTAAAGCTTCATTAGTGCTTTTTGGTTCTAATTGGGAAAGTAATTCTAGATGTTCTACTTCATTCCCTAAGGAACTTCTAGTCCTTATAAGTTGATTTACATCACCAATGATACTATCACTGAGATGATTCTTTAGAAATAACTGATTTGGGTTTTGTAAAACCTGTTCATCAACATTGGGTATGAAATATTCTGGGGTAAATGCTTCAGAAACATTTTCTTGGACATCTTTATTATTAGAAGTATCTTCTAACAAAGGTTGATAATTAGTTTTTGAAAATAGATCTAAAGATGTAGGTTGAGGTTGTTTAAAAACAAAGGGATCAGTTTCATCAAATTTGACATATACTGTCTCTTCAACAGTACAAGTGTTTTTATTGAAAACTCTATAAGCCTTAGAATTTGTGGAGTAGCCTAAGAAAATTCCTTCATAAGATTTTGGTGCGAATTTGTGTAGATTATCTTTAGTATTCATAATGAATACCTTGCAACCAAAAACCTTGAAGTAGGAAAGTCTAGGTTTTCTACCATTCCATAACTCATAAGAAGTTTTATTAAGAAAAGGTCTAATCAAAACTCGATTTATAGTATAACAAGCAGTACTTACAGCTTCAGCCCAAAAATGATTGGCTATAGAATACTCACTTAACATGGTTCTAGTTATTTCTTGAATAATTCTATTTCTTCTTTCAACAACACCATTCTGTTGAGGAGTTCTGGGTGATGATAAGTTTTGAGTAATGCATTTTCTACTACAAAAAGTTTCAAAATCATAATTTTGAAATTCTCCTCCATGATCACTATGAATAGTTATCAAAGTAAGGTTTTTCTCATTTTTAACTTGGGCTCTAAAATTTTTGAAATACAAAAAATCTTCAGATTTCTTTGCTAGAAAATAGACCCACATAAATCAATTGTAATCATCAACTAAGACAAATACATAATACTTGTCTCCAATGCTTCCAGTTTGTGTTGGAACAAAAAGATCCATATGCACTAACAGTAATGCATCAGTAGTTGAGACTTCACCAATTGATTTAAAACTTGATTTATGTTAATTTCCATATTGGCAAGGATCAGAAACTTTTGAAGAATCAAATCTAAGCTCCAGTAGATCCTTAACTAATCTTTTCTTAGATAGTTTTCATAGTTTCCTAAGGTTACAGTGTTCTAGCCCTCTATTCCACAACAAAGAATGATCTTCCATTGCACTAAGACAAGGTATATCTTTGCTCTTAATGCCTTCTAAGTTTAGTGTGTATACATTCTCTTGCCTATTGGAAGAAAGAATAAACTCTTCCTTTGAATTGTGTACTAAGCACTTGTCATTCCTAAAATTCACAAGGTATCCTTCATCACATAATTGGTTTATACTAATGAGGTTGTGCTTAAGACCCTTAACAAATAAAACATTTGAAATAAAAGTTTTTCCAAGAAGAACAGTGTTACCAATACCAATAATTTCTCCCTTAGAATTATCTTCGAAAGTTACTTTTCCTTCTTTCGTCTTGATAATCTTTTCAAAGTAGTTTTTGTTACCAGTCATGTGCCGGGAACATCCAATATCCATGTACCATGTATTACTATTGGTACTTTCTTTAATTTACTGAAAATAAGAGAATTAGACTTTCAGAATCCAAACTTTCTTGGATTCGGAAATTTCAGAAAGCAAAATCTTAAGCACCCACATTTTCATAGAAAAATAGGCTTTATGACATCCTAAAGACTAAGTTTTGTTTAAGGAACAATTTCTTGCCCAATTCCCACTACACTAACACTTAGTGAAGAATGAAGCACTTTGAGGAACAAAATAATTGTTACTAAAAATCGATTTTGAACCAGTATAACCAAAACCAGAACTATTCCTTAGAGGTCGTATTTGAGAATGCATCTTATCAAAATTTTCCTTACCTAAGGTAAAGTTTGACAAACACTTCCTCAAGGAAAAAATTTTGGATTTTAGTTTGATAACTAAGTTCTTATATTCCAAAACATTTGTTTTAGAACTAGAGTTAGGCTCAAAAACATTTCTCTTAGAAATTACTTTTTCTAGATCCTTAGAAAGTTTATCCTTCTCAGAATTTAATTCCTCAAGGTTTTTTGAAATACTTTCAAAATCAAGGGTTTTCTTATAAAGATCCTTAGAAAGATCTGATATTTCCTTAGTAAGAATAGTATTTCTAGAATTTTCTTTATCATGCTTTTTCTTGTGTTTTGAATTCTCATTATCAAGAAGTTGAGAAAATATAGAAACTTCTTCATAGGTAGTTAAAGTATTATCCTCATCAGAAGAAGATTCTTTATCAGAAGAGTTATAATATTTATCATTACTATAATTAGCATTCAAAGTTACATTGTTCATGGATTCATTATTGTTTACCTTAGCCATTAAGCAATTATTTTCAATAGGTAGTCTGGCTATTAAACCAATATTCTTCTATCCAGAAGATTCATAATCTGATGATTCGTTTGACGAGTCTCTACCACTGGCACTCCAGGTGTCATTTTCTTTCAAGACTTTCTCAGCTTTAGATTTTTATTACTTCTTTTTATTTTTCTTAGGATGCTTCTATTTTCTTTCTTTTCTTTTAAGCATAGAATAGTTAGGCCTTATATGTCAAGCTTTTTTGCATTCATAACAAGTAACTTTAGAATCTTTCTTATCTTTCCTATCTCTCTTCTTATATCTGGATTGAAAGTTCTTCTGTCAAATAATCTTTTTCATCCTTTGAGAAATATTGGATAGTTCATTTTCTGAAGATTAACTTCCACTAGATTTAGATTGAGTAGAAACCTTCTTAGATTTGGATCTTGTAACTCTCTCAGGAGTCTTGTCTTTCATATGATTTGAAGTTGTAGTAAAAGCAACACTGTCATTCCCATTCTTCTTCTTAATGTTGTCATCATCTTTCTTCATTCTAGTTTCATGTTTAATAAGAGTTTCAAAAAAGTTCATCAAGAGAAATCCGTGTAACTTTTCTATTCTCATCTATAGCTGTCCTCTTGGATTCCCACTCATTGGGCATGATGTCTATGATCTTATCCACAAGAGCTTCATTATCTAATCCTTTCTCACCCATATATTGTAAACTATTAACAATAGTCATTAATCTTTGTTGCACCTTACATATAGGTTCTCCATAAGGAAAGAAGAAACCATGATGTTTAGCTCTGAGCATGGCTCTTCTAGTTTCAATGACTTTTGAAGTTCCAAAGTGAGTTACTTTGAGCTTCTTCCAAATACAATTTGCTGCTTCACAAGATGAAATTTGGCTATATATATTTCTATTCATAAAAAAAAATCAAAGTATTGCGTACCTTATAATTTAGTTGATATTCATACTTTTCTTGATTGGTGAAAGTACTAACTTCCTTGTCAGGGATTTTATATCCTCCAGTAAGCATGACAAAATTGTCTACTCCAGTATTGATAATAAATGTCTTCATGTGATCTATCTAGTATTTGTAATCATTCCCATCAAAAATAGGTGGTCTAGTAGGATTTAGGTTGTCTATGGAGCCAACATTGATTCATTCCATCTTAAACAAAATATCTTTCCACACAAACTTTTCAGTAGTAAGGATAAGTAAACAAGGAAAATATTCCCCAGCAAGGAAAAAGCAGAATAATGAAAAACTTAAGGAAGGAAAACTTATATGTGAATATATGTATTTTAGAGACCTGCTCTGATACCAATTGTTGATATGGTATGGGGTATGATATACTCTATAATACCAAATGTAGGATCAAAATAATATAGATACTGAATGAAGTATCTAATGATGCTCAAAATAAAATAGGGGGGTGGGGTGAATTGTATACTTTAAAAAATTCCTTTGGATCTTTTAAAGATGGTTATGTTTAATAGAGTTAAATAAGGTAATTCACAAAACCTCTAGTTCTACACACTTTCTTGATTCTATAAATATGATTCCGAGAATGTGATTCTGGAAAGATGGTTCCAGAAATGAAACTTAACAAAAGTTTACAAAGATAAAGATTCTACCTTAAAGCGTATAGAATCTTACTAAATCAGAGTATACAAGTATAAGAAAGTATAAGACAATTATACTTTCCTGAACAATAAAAATGCCGCGTAAAACTTGAAACAAACAAGTAACAAGTAGTATATATTTTAACCCAAAGAGAAGGGTATCCAACAACCTTGGATAAAGGTCCCTTGATTTATACTTTCAAGAAATTCTGTCTTAACCACACCAGGGTAAGCCCTCGATATGAAGATCAAAATCTATCTTACTATCCCCACAAGTCCTCAACTTCAAGGTAGTCGACACCTCTGTCTTCCTCAGCAAGGATGTCCTTGAACTTTAAGGTAGTCGACACCTCTATATTCCTATCCCTGGAAGCCCTCGAATGTACTCACCAACATTTAGAGTCGCACAAAGAAAATATGAACAAGATGTTCAGTATGCACTAAGCATGAGAGTCTCTCTATATAAATCAATTCAACAAAATGTAATCTCTAGAGTCATAGAACAGTTCATCAAAAGTTGTTGTGAGCTCTTTAAAATGAGTTACTATTTATAGGCACAGCTCCAACGGTCGACTCCCTCCTCAAACAGTCATATTCTTCCTTGAATTTCGGAGGGACCTATACATGTGTCACTCAAACAATGGTTAGTTAGAAACAGAAAGCATGACATCATTTTGTAACCAAAACATGAGTAAGCAAAAATACGATTACTTAACCACAATCAATTATTATGAATGTAAGGAAATAAAAATTCAGATTCTAACAAAAAACTCATTCGGTTTCTATAATAAAGGGATATTCAGATTATATCTTCAGAAGAATTCAGAACCTGAATTCTATAGAATTACAGAGTCTGAATTTTAAGGAAATTTGGAGTCTTGAATTCAGTAGAATTCGAAGTCTGAATTCATAAAAGTTTGGAGTCTGAACTTAAAAAACTCCAGAGTATGAATTCATAAGAGTTCTTAGTCTGAACTTAAAAAGTTCAGAGTCTGAATTCAGAGAATTCAGAATCCGAACTCATAAAGTTTAGAACCTGAATTCAGAGAACTCAGAATCTGAACTCAAAAAGTTCGAAGTCTGAATTCAGAGAACTCTGAATCTGAACTCAGAAAACTCAGAACCCGAATTCGGATCCTGAAAACAGAATGCTCTATATCTAAGTATTATAATAATATGAGGTTTTGGATTTAAAACCAAATATTATACTTATTCATGGTATAAAAAATGAAAAACATGGTAAGGATAAATTTCCTTGGGTAAGGAAAATTTATTTTTGAAAGTAAGGCATAGGGTAAATGAGATTTTCCTTAAGATAAGGTGTTTGTGATTTTCAAAACATGAAGGAATAGTAAAGTCATAAGGAAAACTTATTGACTCAACAATCTCCCCAAACAAAAAGGAATGGAAAAGTCATAAGGAAGCCTTATTGACTCAACAAACATAATCCAATCAATGTCATTGGAATCTATATTATGTTTATTTTTTTATAAAAACATTTTTATACTTAAAAATGCATTTTTTTAGAAAACAGTTTTTCAACACGTTTTGGGGGTTTATTTTAATTTTAGTTTATTCCTTTTTATAAAAATTAAATTTTATAAAATAGATTCCATATTTGGAATCATCATGTCTAAAATTTGTAAATAGGTTAAATTTATTTTTTTTCATTATGAATAATAACTGTAGTAAATATTTGTCACCTCAATAAGGATAAATTAGGTAATTAATGTTAAAAATAATGTGATATGGATTTTAAAATCCACCCAAAACCGGAATTATTTATATTTTATGTGTTTATTTCAACCATAAAAATCCAATATTTTAAGATATTGTAACTTGGTTCCATATTCCTTTGATAATGACCTTAATATTATTTTAGGTAAAGAATAAATACAAAACTCCACTCTCTTTGTTTTAATATATCTAATATTTTTTCAGGAGAATAAAATGAGGTTATGTTCAGTTATAAATGTTTATCTGAAATATTAATGGATTTTTTATCATGATAATTTATTTATAAATTTTAGTGATGAAATAATTACCATAAATGAGTACACAATGCTAACACAGTGTTTGTACAAGGAGTATAAAAATCAAAGTAAATGATTTTAAAAACATCAAAAGTAATTTTTTTTTGGATGAATTATAGTTTAATGCGAATTTTATGGTCAATAATAATTTATAATTTATTACGAAATAATTTATATTATAATTCCATACCCATCTTGATTCCTTTAAAGTTAAAATATGTTAATAGTTCTTAAAATGAATTTAATGATATTTTATGTTAAATAATATATTATAAAATGATTTAAAATCATAAAAATATTTAAAGAGGATAAGTGGGATAGTATATGTTCTAAAATTTCATAACTTAACCATTTTTTATTCAATTTTTAAATTAGATGTAAATTTATAACCCTTTTGTATTGAAAAATATATTACCATGGTAAAGGTTAAAATTTGTTAATGAAGAGGTTAAACAAAAATATAAGGTTTAAAATGTAATATAAAACTATAAAAATTATATATTTTTTAAAATTATTTTAACCTTAAACTATCTTATATTATAATTTTGTTCCACTTTGTTCCACTTACTCATGAAACAAAATTTATTATATTTATATATTTTAAGTAATTCTAAGTGTGTCTTTTCTTTCACTATAAAAGGACACTACCTATCCTCTATTATTTACACAAAATTGAGCCACTTAGCTCTAAAAAACCCAGAAAAAAACTCTTATAAACATCCTTATAAAAGTTTTATAGGTTATGGTTTCTTCAAAATACCATCCCTATATTCCTTAAAAAGAAATCCAAAGGAGGTCTCTCAAAGAGGAGGTAATCATTTTAATCGATCTCTTCCATTTTACTTCTTCTTATACCTCTTTAAATTACATACTAATCATTATAATATAATAAAATCAGTATATCGCATATACTGATATGTTATTATGTTAATTTCATAACCTTATTCATCTCTTTTTTCATCAAATGTGAAATTAAAGTATCACTCGTGTGTATGTGTGGACTACCACCTCTACGAAGAGATACAATTTATTTTACATCACCGCCTCACATGTTTATTTATAATGATGGATTTAATAAATGTTTATTATATTTATGATATTATTATGGTTTTTTAAAGTTTAATTATTATTTACCTTTATTTCATTTCATCCATTAAAGAATGAAAACATCACTCGTTCATACGTACTGACTACCATCTCCACAAAGTGATGTAATTCATTTTTTCTCACTGATTTATATGAATAGTTATAAATTTGTATATAATGATTACTTATAATAATAATTAAAATATTAACATTATGAATATGATTAAACTATAATCAAATTATAAGGACCGATACTTCTTAACCAAAACATTCATGAAAAATGAAATAGCTAACACAAAAAAATGATGATTTTAATGAAGAATTATTAATAAATGGGTGGTGAAATGTTATAAGTGGATAATATATTATATTATAATTAATAATATTGTTATGTTTTAGAATTATAATAAATTTAAATTTATTATGCATGAGGTTATAGTTCTTAAGAATAAAGTTTAACTTGAGGTAAGAGTTTTATGTTACAATCTCATTATTTTCTGGGATTGTTTATGCTTATGTTTTTGATAATGAAATTTTATGATCCATCTCTCAAAAATATAATAAATTTTCTTATAATATGGTTATTTATAAATAAAAAAAATCCTTTAATTTTCATCTCTTTAAATACTCAAGATACTGAAATAATTTTTTAAGGAAAACCAGCATTATTTTACTATTCAATTGGGAATCTTTTTCTTTTATGTCCATATTTTATTTAAAAGGTTTTAAAAAAATGTTTTTATCATTATACTATAATTATTTAAATTCATTTTTACACATATTTTAATTTATATAAAAATGTTTAAAATTAATCTTATAATCATTTTCTAAATGACATACTTTTGACTTTTACTGAAAATGTGAAAGAAATATTTATTTTAACATACACGACATGAATGAAATTTACCACTATTATGAACACTCGATGATTTGAAGATTCATTTTCAAATTTCCATGTATCATTTCAAGGAATTTTTTTCCTTAATATTTATAAATTTTTTATTTTTTAAATAAGTGATTTCAAAATGATAAGGGCATTTTCCTCAAGAAATGTTTCAATGATATTTAAAATGCATTTTTAATCTAGGATAACATCCTTTGATATTACTTTTGATTCACTAGGGATATGATTCTATGATACCATCATTATTATTTCTCTAAATTATTTATGTTTATGAGGATTAAATATCAATGAAACCCATTTTCTTTTCCACAGGTTAAGTTGTTATGAAATAATAAATGTTTTTATGATCTTGTGGCATATATAATAATGGATAATATGTGATGGGTGGTACTAGAATCATTTATCCCATCAATGAATTAGGTAAATATTAATGTTTTATGAGATCAAAGGGTACACAATTGGTTATCCCAAGCCTGAAATTGGGTACACATGATGTTGTCCCATGCCCGAAAGAGGGTACACAGGAGGTTATCCCAAGCCCAAAGCAGGTACATGGGTGGTTATCCCAAGCCCAAAATGTAATTAATGTACTAGTGGGTATCCTTGATATAAGATTTATATGATTTTGATTATAACACACTTTATTCCACTATTTTATGACATGATATTATGCCAATGTTATGCTCTCATGACTCACGTTCTTTGATTCCTTTATGATTTATGTCTTTTGAACTATCAAGTTTAATGCCATGACTCATGATTATAATCTATGAATTTATGGATATGGGTTTTAAATGTTAAACTCATGTTATTATACCCTTATGCCCATGTTATTCTTAAATTATTATTGATATCTACCTTGTTTTCCCTTACTAAGCACCCAAGATCACCCTTTATTAAGTCTATTTTTCCCTAGGATATGAATAAAGGTTTTAAGTATGATATGTTTAAGAAGGGTGACAATTATGAAGAAATTAATGGGAAATTATTTAGATATTTTATGAACTAGTTGTTTATATATACAATTTTCCAAATACACTCAACCTTTACAATTATAGCGTGGATTGTAATGATATGAAATGAATATTAATCTAATCAGATTTAATATTTATGAATGAAATGTTTGGGTCACTATAAGTGGTATTAAAGTAAGTTTTAGTTATTTTTATAAATTAAGAGGATAAAAAATTAGTGAAAACCCTTAGAATAATCTTAAAGAAGAACATACTAAGTTATGATAAAGAAAGGAGTGTGATTTTACTAGAAAATACATCCCTATCTGGATACTATCAAGTGGATGCATCTATGACATAAATGCACCCAGGGGTAATAAATCTAAATGGGATATATTGAGTATTAACTCGATCATCACCGGTACACGATGAGTGGGCCTAAGGCTACACATCTGGATCGACACTCCCAGGGGATATGCTTGGGTTAATTAACATTTTCTTTATTAACCATTACAAAGGATTTGAATAGATAATTTCCATGAATTTACTAGGTTAAACCTAATCTGTTATATATGGAAAATAATTTATTAGGATTTAGAAATCCTATAAATTATTTTCATGATTATGTAGTTTCTCATTATGATCATTATTTATCGAACTATACATTTTTTGTTGTAGTCAATGATAGGAACTAGAAGTAACCATGTTAACACTGAATGAGTTGAACAATGAAATGATTTTCCTTATGATAAACCAAATTAAATAGTATATATAGTGTGAAATCTTATTATTATGAATATCCATCTATCTCAATATATGATTAACAACCTAAAAATAAGTGAGTTTCTAGATGAACCAAATAAGATAAAAATGGTGTTTCATGAAGACCATAGTGGAAAGAATATTCAACTTTATATATGTCAATAATGTGGTAAAAAGAACTTAAATTAATGTATCAAAGGAATGATAATATGTTTTAGGTGTGTAAAATAAGGTCATAGAGTAAGTAATTTCTAGGGGAAAATGAAAAGTTTAATGGAGGGAAATAAAGTACATCATAAGGTACAATTTATAGTTCAATGTCTTATATGTGGGAAAATTTATAATTATCTAAGTCAATGCCCCAATCCAAGGGATAAATCCTAGACCAAAAAGGTTCTATGTTACTCCAATCATAGAAGTGGAATGATTGATGTGTTTATGTATTGGGATATGATAATTATGTTTTATAAGTGTTTTATCAATGATATTTTAGTTATAAGAGTCATGAAACATCTAAGGATTGTTCTGTAGTAGTTTTGTATTAAGGATTTACAAGAATATGTTAAATAGTACTGATAACCTATAAAATTGATTGTGTGGTAAGGTGATTTTTTTAAAACACATGATTGAGGGACATATAAAATTTATTATGTGCCTATGTCGAGATAATAATGTTTTATTGGTATAAAGAGATGATAGATATTGATAAAGTAAATTGGATAGTATTGATGACCTTCGAATTGATTAGTGATTTTATGACAAAGTGATTTATGTTATCGTTGATGAAGTTTACTTCATTTTTGGTTTCTTGGAATATATTTCACATTTTATGATTTTATTTAAGGAATAATGATAGAGTTAATTTTTGGAATCATTTATGTTTTCATGGAGATTTTATTGAAATTCAGATTATTTTAGGAAAATATTAACATGTTTTAAGAGAATATATGATCATGGTATTCATGTGTTTTTTGTGTGACATTATAAGATACTTTATTTTTTTTGGGAATAAAGTTAAGTTGATTTTGGATATTTAGTGGCATTCTTTATAATTTTTTTTGTTTTGAATTTGTTCAAACATATTTTGGATGATTATTAAGGTTAACTACTTATGGAATGGTTTAAGTTGAACTTTAGGTGATATGTTATGGTTTTAGAGATTAATGTATTGTTTCATTATATGATGATTTATCCGTATTGGAAAACCTGTGATAATAATTTTTAGTTTTGGTAAATATTGAGAGACATAATGGAATGAATTTTCATTATTTATGGATCTTATGATCCATTAAAAGTTAATTTTAGTGTGTTAGTAATGAAAAATTCATCTCTAATATTCATTTCTTGGAGTAAGAGATAAAGTGAAAATTTATTAAAGCACAACTAGAGGATGAAATTGTGCTTTTGAAATAGAAAGAAACAAAGTAAGTATATTTTTTCATATTCCATATATTGATAGTAAAATAATTCATCAACATTAGGAAAATGATCTTGCAATAAATTTTTTATTCTTTTACCTTCATTGATGATTAATTGATAGTCTTTTCATCCCAAACTAATTTATGGTTTTGTGGTCATTAACTTTCTCATGACTATATTCTATATCACTCTCTATTATCCTTTGTAGATTATCTTTCTTCTCCATGCCCAGATTTTCTCTTTACACTAATGTTCTCCTTATTTGGTTACTCGATTATGTGTTATTTAAAGAAACCTTTATGTTTCCCACTTCCCCTTTTCAAAGAAATTTTTAATACCACTTTGTATGATGTGGGGTTTTAAAAAATGAATTTTCAAATATTGAAGACTTTATTATCGAGATAAAAATTTCATGGATGCAATTTATTTAATAGGGGAGAATAAAAAACCCTGATATTATATATATATATTTTAAATAAACTTGAAGTATTTTATAGTTTTCTTTACACGCAACACTGAGTTTAAATGGACCACAATATACTATAAAAATATTATTATTTTAATATGACTATTGTAACATAGCCATTGAATTGTTTGGTATAAATAGGATTAACCACATTATGAAATATATTTGTAATGGTCATAATGAATAAATATTTATTGATTAATTATTATGAAATAAGTACTCAATTTTTAGTGAAGTCATTTTATGCTTCAAAAATACTTTTTCTTCAAAAATGGTTGTTATTTTTTTGTGAGAAAATTTTATAATTGATATATTATACTTTTATAAATTATATTTTATAAAAATTATATTATTTTTTAAATCATCATATAAAAATTATATTAGGGTTAAAATTTTGGATATTTTTTTGAAATGATTAATTTTTTAGTGAATAATAAAAAATATGTATTTTATAGAAAACTATTTTTTCCATTAAAATATTTAAAAAGTACCACTCTATTTTAATTGATTTTAAAATTTCACTAGTTACTTCTTGTTAAACATAATCCAATAAAAGTAATTTTAATTAACATTATGGTTAATTTTATTATAAAAACATGTTTATAACTAAAAATGAATTTTTATAGAAAATCGCTTTTCATTGCATTTTACAGGTTTATTTTAAAATTAATTTGTAAAACTTATAGAAATTTAATTTTATAAAATGTATTCTATATTTGAAATCATAATTTCAAAAAATTTTATATAGGACAACTTTATTTTTGGTCATTATTAATAATAACTGTGATAAATAATTGTTACATCGATAAGGGTAAATTGAGTAATTAAAGTTAAAAATAATGTGATAAGGCTTTAAAAAAAATATATAACACCTATATTATTTCTATTGTATGAGTTTATTTAACCATCCTCATCTGATATTTGAAGATATAGAAACTTGGCTATAATAACCTGATCCTTATTGAACCCATAATTTCATTTTTAAACAAGAATTTATTTTCTTTTATCCTGAAGATCTTTTCAGGTTTAGAGTTTTATAGAATTAAGTCATAACTCTTATGTAACAAACTAATTACTTACAAGATGGATATTTATTTTCAATATCCATTTTCCCCCAATATAAAACTTTTAAAAAGAAACATGTTTTATTTTCATGAAAAATCTTAAAAAATTTCTTCTTTAATTCATCATTGTCACTATTCATCCTTAGACGCTGTAAAAACATTTGACAATGTGGTATGAGCATGAAAAAAGATCAGTATGGTACATATAAAAAGAATAAAGAAACATGTTAGTCCATTTCAAAACCATGATATCATAAAAGATAGTTTTCCTTTAACATAATAAACATAAAATATTTAATTTACATCATCAAAATCATAAAAATATTCTTTTAAACCCATAAGTAAAACATTTTTAGATATTGATATATCCCTTTTCTTTAAAACCCAATTTTCAAAACTAAAATAATCAGAACAAAGGTAAGTTGTATTTTTCATTGAAGAAAACATGAAATATTATAAATGAATCCAAAAATCATATAATGGTTTTGGTAGTGGGAAAATAAATTGACACCAAATTTGTTAAAATAGAATATTTCTTTTGCCTTTTGTAAATAAAGTCAAAATGATCCGTATAAAATACGTAAAAATATTCATTTTGAAAACATTTCAAAGAAAGTAAAAAGTTACATAAAATTTCATTTATAATTAATTTATATCCATATAAATATATTAATAAAATAATTTTAAGAATATGTATATGGAAGAAAAATATTTATAAAATAAATATTTAAAATAGTTAAAATGAGGGTTTTAAGGTAAAGTGTCCCTTACCTTAAGTCTGAATAGTAACATAAATTCTTTATATAATGTATAATAAAATTTTATAAATTATTTAATAATTTAATAACCTTTTCTAGTCTTAATATCTTACCCTTAAACCATTTATTTCAATGAAATATTTGATTAATTAACTGGTTAAGTCCTCATCAGGTGTTTTGAGGATGTTCGTTTCATAATTTCAAAACGACTTTAGTATGTTTACCATGGTAAAATTAGAAAATTTTCCATAATATGTATAATAATAATAATTTCATAATAATCATTTTTTATAAAATAATTATCCTTTCAAAACCAACCATGATATATGGTTATTAAAAATGAATTACGTTACAATCATGGAGAAGGTAGGTTTCACATACACATGAGTAACATTTCCATTTTTCAACGGACATGAGGGAAAGAAGGTAAATATTATTTTATATTTATTTAATTATTATTATATTATAAATATTATATTATCTTTTTAAATACACTCATATATACCAACTATGTGATACAATGATGAAAAAATCACATTTCTTTGTGGAGGTGGAAATCCATATGTTCACATGAACAACGTTATCATTTTTCAATGGATGAAAAGGTAAGAAAATATATTATATACTATCTCTATATAATTATAATTATGTAATTATTCTCATATATATACATTAAATCAATAATTATAAGTAGCCATGAGAGGTGGTGATAGAAAATGAATTACATTGGTTTGCGAGACGGTAGTCTTCTATACACACGAATGATGGTTTCATTTACTATTTGAAGTAAGAGGATATGAATATAGGTTATGAAATCAACATAATAAAATATCAGTATATGTAATAAACACATTTTATTATTTTTTATTAGCTGAAAAATATTTTTAGGAGGCTGAAGAATAAATTAAATGAAAACACTCAGTTAAGAATTATACCTCTTATTCAGACAACTTCCATTTATCTACATATTAATCCCTCTAAGGTTGGTATTATCAATAAAATAATACATATAAGACATGTTTAGGGATGTTATGAAGAAATTTATGTAGGTTTTTTCTAAACTAAAAGGCTCTTTAAGTGAGGATAGGTGAGGACAATGGGTGTCCTTTTAAAAGTGAGGGAAATGATACACTTGGAATTACTTAAAGTATTAAATAAAATATTTATCATAATCATGTATAGTGGAACCAAGGAATCCAAAATTATAATATAAGGTGTTATAGGGTCTAAATAAACTGAATAAATCACATCTAGACATGTTTTGGATACATTTTAAGTATTATATTCTAGTTAAACCATTTTAAACAAATTCTAACCTCAACCGTGATAACACAAATTTTTACCATGATAACTTAATTATATGGAAAAAATTAAAAGGGTATTAATAAAAAAATTTCAAATTATTTTTAAAAATTTTTAAAACTTTTTTATAATGTTTAATTTCTATAGTTTAAATAAATTACATTTAATATAAGAACACAAACTGCATGAAAAATAATTTTTAGGAAAATACCTTATTTAAGTGTAAAAATAAATTTACCTTAAAATCAAGTAATAAACTAGTTTAAATGTTTTTTTTAATAAATAATAAATGAATTAAGGTTTTTAGACATTTTTATCAAGACAAAAACGAATTTCATCTTCCAACCATGCCATTAAATGAAAAGACCCAAAAATGGTTTTTAATTTGAATAAAATATAACTTATCTTCAAAAAATTAAATCTTGGGTTAAAAAATTCAAAATAATATTTTAAAATAAATTATTTAACTCCTTAAAATTATCTTTGGTTTAAAAACACTCATACAATACGATAAATTCAAGTTCTAGAGAGATTTTAAATTTTTACCCCATGGTTTTAACACAATTTTTCCTATTTTACCAGGGTAAAAAACATATACTATGATTACTATTCATAATGAAAAAAAATTATGTTGAAACTATTAAATTATATTAATTTTAATGATTATAAATATGAAATAAATTTTATGAAATCAAATTAACATAACTGGTAGAATTTAATTTAGAAGTAAACCTGCAAAACGTAACGAAAAGTAGTTTTCTAGCAAAAATATGTTCTTAAGCATAAAATGTTTTTATATTAAAATGAAGCATAAAATTTATTCCAATAATCTTAATTGAATTTATAATAATATAAATTAACTAATTTTACTTTTAAACCATTTTAAAATAAAAGGTAACTTTGTAAATGCTTGAAAGGAAAATACAATTTTCAATAAAAATAGTATTTTCTACTATTACCCCCAAATAAACGTTTTTAGAAAATTCCCAAAAAATATTGTAATATAATTTTTACTTGATAATATAAAAAATTAAATTCATTTTTTAAAATTAAAATTATAAAATTTTAAAATCAAACTTTTAAATAAAACCATATAATACATGAAAAAATAATTTAGTTGAAATAATAACTATTTCGTTTTTGAATTTAAAACCATGCTATTTTTTTATACCTTGATAAAATTAATTATGAAATTTTATATAATTATAAATAAATATATTTAACATAAATTTTCACTTATAAAATCTCTGATAATTACATAATTCTTTAAATTGATCAAAATATAAACCATGTTAAAGGAATATATTTTACCTTTATATAGAAAATACTTTAAGTCATGAAGTAAATAGTAATAATTTTAAATGTAAAATGAGTATATAATTTTATTATATGACATACTTTATGAAATGACATAGATATATAGAAAAATGATAGAATATAGAAGTATGAAAGAATGTAGGCTAGTGGTAGGCGTTGTGCCCTTATTGCCATTCGATCACGGGTTCAAGCCTTGTGACCTTTTTGGACATGATTGGTTGTCGATCGACCTCTCGGATACCATTTATATATATAAAGAAACATTTTAATAAATAAAATTCCATTATACTTCAATAATAAATTTTAAAGAAAAGGATTCAAAGGAAACTACTTTGGTGATAAATATGTGTATAGATTAATATTTTATAATGAAAAAGATTCATTTAGAATTTACATTCATATTATAAAAAAATACAATTTATAAATATACTCATTGGAAATATTGGGATGTTAAATTCCCCCCCCCCTTAATAAATTATGTCACAATTTTAACTTGAGCTCGGTAATTAAGGGTTTAACATTTGAAAGTACTATTATTGAAAATGCATATTATAAAAAAGGTTAATAAAAATCCCTTTTCAAAAGAAGGAATGATAAATATTAAGGTCATATATAATAACACATGACTAGGTTTCCAAATAGGCGAACATTAGTGGTAAGTGAAATTATGAACATGATGTAAAAAATTAATATCTAAATAATGATGGAGAGTGACATATAATATTGATCACAAGAAAGTGAATGATCTCAAGAATGTCAATGAATAAAAAACCATAAATCAATGAGGTGTTAAAGATACCATCAATTCATTATAAATGAAGGTAATATAGTAGCATTTTTTTTCAAGATCATTTTCCCAAATTTGGTGAATTTATTTACTATATAGACTAAGAACATAAGGAAATATACTTACTTGATTTTCTTTAAATTAATAAATACAATTTCAAACATTGGTTACATGTTTCAATCAGTTTACACCTTTATCTCATATTTTACTCGACCAAATGAATATTAAAAAATGTTTTTTTCATGTCTGAATCAATAAAATAAACATCTAACAGATCAAAAGATCTATAAAAGGATAATAAGTTATTCCTCCTATCTTTATACATAAAAAAAACCCAAAAAATATTACACAAGGTAAGATAATATCCAATAAAAATAAATATTTTATTATTCTTAGAAGCCTCAAAAATAACATCCAAAGTTAAAATTTAAACATTCTATAAATAACTAACCTTAAAAATCTTCAAAATATTCCTGAACAAGTTTAAAACCCAAAACTAGAAGGATTTTATCACTTCTTCTTTTGAAATAAATTTAACATTTATCTCCCAACAACATTAGTCACTCATAAAGTCATATACATAAAAATTTATATATCATAATCATATAATCACTAAAATATGATAATATTTTTTATAAACAACATGAATAACTATAAATCCAAAATAAAATCACATATACTTACAAAAGATAACTCAACATTTATTCCTCAAATAAAATATCATATTAGCCAAAGGTATTTTAATTTACCTCAATCATATAATGTTCCCAAAATAATGAACTTCTTCAAAAAATATTACATTAATCCCATAGTCACCAAATCACTTTTCAATCTAATAGTTATCTAAACTATAAAACATATGTAACTAAATTTTAATAACACTTTTATCCTAATTAAATCAACATAAAATATCATATTAACCCTAAAGGTTATCGATACCTAATTTCCAAAAAATATAAAGCATTATTCCTTAAATAACCTTTTTCACTAAAATATAAGTTAAGAATAAAGGGTTTCATATACCTCAAACATTTATTAAAAATCAATAAATGTCTCCCAAATCACTCACATCACATAAAAATTTGAAAGATTATTAATTCCTATAAACTTAAAATATTTATTAAATTCATTACTGCATTATAACTCTTGAATCCTTATATGTGGACACCTCAATCTATCAAAGTACTTCATAATATTTTAACCATGATTTTCCATCTTATTCCTTAACAGTGAATTCCTAAAATCAAGAATATGAATAATGTCTTATGATTCATCAATATCAAAACACAATCCAAAATATAATTCATACCTTTTATATGTCATTAATAGTTCCATTATATTCAACTATAAGGGAATTAGACAATGTTAAACCTTTATTTGTATGGTCTTGTTGACCCCCTTCTTGGGATCCCCCCCTAGGACATCAATTTTCATAATTACCATATTCCACACATGTAAATAATTCAATTTATAACCTGGGAAGAAATTTATTCCCCTTCATGGTGTTAACCTAACTCTTAATTTTTACTTGGAATATTATTGCTTTATTCCATCCTTTACCACACACAAAACATCTTCCTATTCTTTTAGGAAATTTACATGGGTGCTTCTTCCCACATTCTTGACACTTATGATGTTGAATATTTTTACCTTTATAATATTTATCACCTTAAATTTAATGAAACTTCATTTTTATCTTATTTTGAATGTTAGGAAACTCACCTAGGTTCATGTCATTAATCATAACTTGTGATAGACCATTAAGAGTAACCATAAGTGTTTTCACTAAAAATCTCATTTCATTTAGTTACTTATTTAGAAAACCATAACATTGTTATTAAAATCCATTTTTAAATTTGTTCTTATTGGTATTAACCATTTACTAAAATAAAAAAAATTTTAGCATGATTATATCAATAAAATCATAATAAATCATCTTATAAAGAGGATAAAAATAATGATATCCTTAACCATTTTATCTTTTATTCAAATATTTTGATTTATCCAAAATAAACATAATTATCCCTAACATACTAACATTTTTTTCTATAGTGTACTTTTAACTTATGCTCAAATTACATCTTAACCACTAAAGTTTTATACACCCTAATCTAATACCAACTATAAGAACCTTGTCCTTATTTAACCCATAATTCCATTTTTAAACAAAATTCATTTTATTATATTCTAAAATATATTTTTAGTATAAGAGTTTTAGAGAATTAGGTCATAAATCTTATGTAACAAAAAAATCATTACAATTTGTACATGGAATAAAAATATATAGAAAATAAATCTTTAAAACATTTAAAGTGAGGTTTTTAAGGTAAAGTGTCCCTTACCTTGAGTTTAAATTTCCACATATGTTATTTATCTAATATATAATAAAATTTTATCAATAATTTACTTCCTTAAGAAAATATTATAGGTTTAATAAATTATCTTTCAACCATTTATTTCATTTATTTAAATGTCATATTTAATTACTTAATCTGTTAAGTCCACATCGAGTGTTTTGAGGACGTTCAGTTCATAATTTCAAAACAACATTGGTATGATGACTGTGGTAAAATAAGAAATTTTTCTATCATATACAGATTAATAATCATGATATAATTATAATTTTTATACATTAATTATACTTTTAATACTAACCATGAAATATTCTTATGAAAAATGAATTATGTTACAATCATAGTGATGGCAGGTCATACGTATGCATGAGTAACACTTCCATTTTTCAATAAACATGAAAGAAAGAAGGTAAGTATTATTTTATATTTAAATAATTATTATTATATTATAAATATCATATTAACTCTTTAAATACAATTATATATACCAGATATGTGATACGGTGATGAAAAATGAATCACATCACTTCATGAAGGTGGTAATCCATACGTACACACGAACGATGTTATAATTTTTGAATATATGGAAAGTAAAGAAAATATATGATATATTATCTTTAAAAAATGATAATTATGTCATAAATATAATACATATACATGAAATCCATCATTATAACCATCTATGGGAGGCAGTGATAGAAAATGATTTATATTTGTTTGCGAGGTGATACTCCTTTGTACACACGAACAATGGTTTCATTTCCCATTTGATAGAATAGAAGATGGATATCAGTTATAAAATAAATAAATTAACATATAATTATATGTAATATACTGATTTTTTTATTTCATATTGGTTTAATAATATTTTAATGAGGTAGAATAATAAATAAAATGAAAATGCTCAGTTAAGAATTATACCACTTCTTCAGAAATCTTCCTTTAATTTAAATATTAATCCCTATAAGGTTGGTATTATTAATAAAATAAGACCTATATAACACATGGAGGGATTTTATAACGGTATTTGAGCAAGTTTTTGTTGAAATAAAATGATCTTGAAGTGATGATAGGAGAGGAGAGTGCATGTCCTATTATAAGTGAGGGAAAAGACACACTTGGAATTACTTATTAGGTTAAATAATATATATATCATAATCATTTAAAGTGGAATAAAGGAATCCAAAATTATAATATAAGGTGTTATAGGGTTTAAATAAACTCAACCAATCACATTTATATAAGTTTTGGATACATTTTAAGCCTTATATTCTAGTTAAACCACTTTAAACCCATTTTAACCTTAACTATGATAACTTAACTTTTCACCATGATAACTTAATTATATGAACAAAATTAAAAGGAACCTTATAATTTTTTTCTTAAATTATGATTAATTTTTTTTAATCCATTTTATCAGGTTCAATTTATCTAGGGGTAATAAATTAATTTTTATATAAGAACACAGAACACATGAAAAACATTTTTTATGAAAATACCCAAATTTAAGCGTAAAAATAAATTTACCTTGAAATCAAGTAATAAATTGTTTTCAATTAATTTTTTAGTTAAATAATAACAAAATTAAGGCTTTTATAATTTTGGATTAATACAAAACCTAACGGAACCTTCCAACTATTCCATTAAATGCAAAGACCCAAAAATAATTTTTAATTTGAATAAAATATAACTTATCTTCAAAAAAGTAAATCTTGGGTTAAAAAATTGAAAATTATGTTTTAAAATAAATTATTTAACTCCTTATACTTATATTTTTTTAAAAACACTCATATTGTTTGATAAATTCAAGTGTTAGAGATATTTTAAAGCTTTACCCCATAGTTTAAACCCAATTTTACCTCTTTTATCAAAATGAACAATATTTACTATGGTTACTATTAATAAAAAAAAATTAAGTTGAACATATTAAATTATATTAATTATTATTATTAAAAATATTGAATACATTTTATCAAATTTAATTTAAAAAATTGGCTTAATTTAATTTAAAATTAAACCTGCAAAACAAGACTAAAAGCAATTTTCCAGAAAAAATATCTTCTTAAGTATTAAAAGTTTTTATATAAAAATAAAACATAAAATTGATTATAATTATCTTAATTGTTTTAATAATAATATAAATTAAGTAATTTTAATTTTAAATGTTTTTAAAATAAAATTTATCTTTGTAAACTCTTGAAAAAAAAGATAATTTTCAATAAAAAATAGTATAAACTACTATTCACACAAAAATAATTTCTTTCATAAAATTTTAAAAAATAAATTTATGATAATTTTTACTTGATGATATGAAAAATATAATTACACTTTTAAAATTAAAATTTTAAAAATTTGAAATCAAACTTTTAAAAAATACCATATAATACATCGAAAAATAATTTAGTTGAAAAAATAACTATTTCGTTTTTGAATTTAAAACCATAGTCTTATTTTATACCTTGATAAAATTAATTATGAAATGTCATATAAGTAACATAAATTTACAATTATAAAGTATCAAATAATTACATAATTTCTTAAATAGATCAAAAAATAAATCATGTCAAGGGAATGTATTTATCTTTTAAATAGAACATATTTTATGTGTTGAAGTAAAAATAATAATTTTAAATGTAAAACGAGTATATAATTTTATTATGTGATATAAATTATGACAAAAAATAGATATATAGAAAAATTATGGAAAGTGTAAGTATGAATGTATTAGGCTAGTGGTAGGCAGTGCGCCCTTATCGCCATTCAATCGTGGGTTCGAGCCCCGTGGCCTTACCGAATGTGACAGGTTGTTTTCCATCCCCTTAGATACCCTTTATATATATATAAAGAAAAATTTCAATAAATAAAATCCCATTGTAATTCAATAATATTTTTTGAAGAAAATGATGCAAAGGAAAGTACTTAGGTGATAAATATGTGTATAAATGCTTACTTTATAAATAAAGAAATTCATTTAGCATTTACATTCATCATCTAAAAATAATAATATATAAGAATGTTCATTAGAAATATTGGGAAGTTATATTATCCCCATTTAATGAATTTTTTCTTTGTAATATTATCTTGAGCTCAGTAGTTAAGGTTTTAACATTTGAAAGTACCCTTATTGAAAACCCACATAGAAAAAGTGTTAATAAAAATTATTTTTGAAAAGTGGGAATATGAAATATGAAGGTTATATAGAATAATATATAACTAGGTTTCAAAATAAGAGAATATTAGTGGGAAGTTAAAATATGAACATCACAGAAAAAATTAATGTTCAAATAATGATGGAGAGTGATAGAGAACATTAATCACAATAAAGCGAATGATCATGAGAAAGTTTATGAAAAAGAAACCATAAATCAATGAGGTGTGAAAAAGACCACCAATTAATCATAAATAAATGTAATATAATAATATTTTTATTTCAAGATCATTTTAAAAGAATTTAGGAATTACTTTACCATCCAGACTAAGAATATAAGGAAATATACTTGATTTTCTTCATATCCATAACGCAATTTCATCTTTTTGGTTGTGTGTTTCAAATAGTTTCAAACTTTATCTCATATTTTACTCTAAAAAATGAATATTCAAAAACTTTTTTTGCATGCATAAAGCACTAAAATAAACATATAATGTATCACAATATTTATATAAGGATAATAAGTTATTCCTTCCACCTTTAGATATCAACCAAAACCAAAAAAAGGTTAACATAAGGTAAGATAATATCCAATTTGAATAAATAATACATTAATCTTATAATCTAAAATAATAAATCCTAAAGTTAAAATTTAAACATTCCATAAATAAATAACCTTAAAACTCTTCAAAGTATTCCTAACTAATTTTAAAACCCAAAATCAGAAATATTTGATCGCTTATTCTTCCAAGATCAATTTAACATTTATCTCTAGAAAAAATTATTCACTCATAAAGTCACATACCTAAAAATGTATATTCTATAATCATATAATCTCCAAAAAATATTATAATATTTTCCATAAATAATCCAAATCATTATAAATCCAAAATAAAATCACATATACTTCCAAAAGATCACTTGACCTTTATTCTTCAAAGAAAATACCATCTTATCCAAAAGTATTTCAATTTACCTTAATCATATAATTTTCCCAAAATAGTGAACTTCTTCAAAATAGATAACATTAATCATGTAGTCACCAAATAACTTTTCAATCCCATGGTTATCTATACGATAAAACATATGTAACCAAATTGTAATAACCCCTTTATCCAAATTACCTCAATATCAAATATCGTCTTAACCCTAAAGGTTATCAATAACTTATGTCCAAAAAATATAAAATAATTATTCCCTAAATAACCCTTTTCACTAAACCAAAATTTAAGAATAAAGGGTTACATATACCTAAAACATTTATTAAAACTCAATAAATGTATCCCAAAGCACTCCAATCACATAAAACATAAAAATAGTATAAATTCCTTTGAACTTATGATCTTCTTTAAATTCATTACTACATCACAACTCTAGAATCCCTATATATAGAGACCTCAATCTATTAAAGTAATTCACAATTTGTTAACTGTTATTTTCCATATTATTCCTTAATACTTCCTTCCTAAAATTAAGAACATGAATCATTTCCTAATATTCATCAATATCAAAACATAATATAAAATATAATTTATAGCTTTTATATGTCATTATGATTTTTCTCATCTTCAACTATAATGAAATTAACATTACTAAACCTTTATCTATACGGTCTTACTAATACCATCCTTATGCTTTCCCCCTAGGAAATCAATTTTCAATATTCCAATACTCCCCACATTTAAAGCATTCAGTTGAAACCTTGGGAAGAAAATTTTCCCCTTAATGGTGTTAACCGAGCACTTCATTTTTCCTTGGAATATTATTGTATTATTATCTCCTTTACCATGTATAAAACATTTTCCCATTATTTTAATGCATTTAACTGGGTGCTTATTCCCACTTTCTTAACACTTAGAATATTGAATACATTTAACTTTATGATCTTTGTGATGTAAACTTCCATGGAAATTTATTTTTCTCTTATTTGGTGTGTTAGGAAACTCACTTAGGTTCAAGTCATTAATCATAACTCATGATAGCTAGTTAATAATAACCACAAGTGTTTTCAATGAAACTATCATTCTATTTGGTTTCTCATTTAGAAAACCACCATGTTGTTCTTCACATCTATTATTAATTTTTTTTCTTTTGGTTCTAAAAATTTACTAAAACAAAAAAAGGTTAGTGCAATTATATCAGTATAATCATAATAATTCATCTTATTAGGAGGATAAACACAATAATATCCTTAACCACTCCATCTTCCATTCAACTTTTTGATTTATCCAAAATAAGTATAATTCTCCCTAACATAATAATTTTTTTGTTATATATGAATTTTAAATTATACTAAAATAACCTCCTGACCTCTAAAGTTGTCTAAACCCTACTATGATAGCAACTATAATAACCCAATCATTATTAAACCCATAATTTCATTTTTAAACAAAAATTTATTTTATTGAATTCTTGAATATATTTTTAGGTTTATAGTTTTATATAATTTGGTCATAAATATTACATAAAAAACCATTCATTACAATTTGGTCACTCCTCTTAGTATCAATTTTCCTATAATATAGAACTTTTAAAAGGAAATATGTTTTCTTTTCATGGGAAATCATTATGAATTTCAACTTAAATTCAACCTTGTTCCTAATCATTTACTTACATAAGAAATTATATTTAATTTAATTTTTTTTAATAAATACTTTTAAAAGAAAACATAATGGAAAAAATCAAAATAATTAGTGTTATTTAGAAAACATGAAAACCCATGAAAAATGTTTTCTTAAAATCATAACTTATTACCCTTAAAGGGAATAATTTTTCCTTTAAATAGAAGATCTTACCTTATGAAATAAAAATATTTCCATAAAAACTCATTATAAATCATAGAAAAGTCACATAAGTAACTTGGGACATCATTTTCATATCACTCTTACAATCACTCTTACAAATAGAATAAACTAATGATTAACTTCCAATTTAATTCTTTTGAGAACATAATCATTAACTAATGTATTTAAGAGATATACCAAGCTCACCTGATCATAAAAAATTTACAAGGACCATAAAATGAGTGCAACACATAAAATATTTCATTTACATAAAAAAAATCATAAAAATATTCTTTTGAACCCATAAATAAAACATTTTTAGATATTGATATATCCATTTTCTTTTAAAGCACATTTTCAAAACTAAAATACTTAGAATAAAGGGAAGGTGGGTTTTTCTTTTAATAAAAAAATATCTTATAATGGAATATAAACATCAGATAATTCTTTTGGATTAGGGAAAATACATATATCATTCCTTTTACCTTTTGTAAAAAAATTTAAAATGTTCAGTATAAAATACATAGAAAGATTCCTTTTGAAAACCTTTCAAAGAATATACAAAAAGTCATAAAATTTCCTTTATAGTTCATTTATATCCATATAAATACATTCATAAAACAATTTTAAGAATATGAACATGGAATAAAAATATTTATAAATTAAATCTTTAAAGCATTTAAAATGAGGTTTTTAAGGTAAAGTGTACCTTGCCTTGAGTCAGACTTGTCACATACATTCTTTATCTCCTTTATAATAAAATTTTATCAATTATTTACTTCATTAATAACCTTTTATAGGTTTAATACCTTATCATTAAACCAATTATTTCACTTATTTCAATGACATATTTAATTAATTAATAAGTTAATCCCACATCAGGTGTGTAATAACTAGGCCCTACTGACACCACAAACAGCCCGCCCTAATAAGGCCATCGGGTCCTAGATTTCTAGGTACCACAAGTTGCTCTGTAGACACATGGTCCCCACCCTAGGGCCCACTCATGTGTCCAAACAGGTCATCTGACTAATGACTTTCCCCAAAGGTCAACAAATGTTCTTTCCAGTGTGTGTTTTCTTCACTCGCACACACCCTAGAAAACCTCTATTACCAAATGTAATAATTGGGCCCCATTGATAGCACAATCACCCTTCCTTAACATTTCCGTCAAGTACTAGCCCTCCAGGTATCACCAGTTTCCTTGTAGACATGCGGTCCCCACCCTGGGGAACACCCACACGTCTGACTAGGTCATCTAACTAATGACAGTCCCCACAGGCCAACACATGTTCTTTCTAGTGCGGTTTGTCTCCACTCACACACACCCTAGGAAACTTTCTAGAAGGTCACCCATCCTGATCACTGCTCTAGTTTAAGCACACTTAACTATGGAGTTCTAACCAGGTAGGATCTTGAAAATAAATGTGAACCTTGTTGACACGAGTCATATCATTTAGTCATTTTACCCTTTATCATTATGAGGCATTACAAGGTGTTTTAAGGATGTTTGGTTCATAATTTCAAAACAACTTTGGTACGTTGACTATGGTCAAAGAGAAATTTTTCCATCATATATAGAATAATAATTATTAAATAATTATAATTTTTATATATTAATTATAATTTTAAAACAACCATGGATATAGTTATGGAAAATGAATTAAGTTACAATCATGGAGATGGTAGGTCATACATATGTATGAGTAATGATTCCATTTTTTAATAAACATGTGGGAAATAAGGTAAGTATTATTTTATCTTTCCAAAATTATTATTATATTATAAATATAATATTATATATTTAAATAAATTTATATATACTATCTATGTAATATGGTGATGAAAAATGAATCACATCACTTAGTGGAAGTGATAATCCATACATACACATGAATGATGTTATCATTTTTCAATGGATGGAAAGGTAAGAAAATATATGATATATTATCTTTATGGAATGATAATTATATCATGAATATCATATATACACATTAAATTCATCATTATAACCAGTCGTGAGAGGCATTTATGGAAAACAAATTACATCGATTTTTGAGGTGGTAGTTTGTCGTACACACAAACAATAGTTTCATTTCCAAATTGATAGAAGAAGAGATGGATATAGGTTATTAAATCAACATAATAACATCTAAATATATGTAATATGATTATTTATTTATTTAATCTTGTTTTAAGAAGATTTTAAGGAGGTATAAGAAGAAATAAAATGAAAATTCTCTATTAAGAATTATACCCCTTCTTCGGAAAACTTCATTTTCTCTAAACCATAAGCCCTATAAGGTTGGTATTCTACCTAAAATAATACTTATAAGTCATGATTATGGAATTTAGGAAGGTATTTTTTTATGTTTTGACCAAAATAAAAGGCTCTTTAAGTGAGGATAGGAGAGGTTAGGGGGTGTCCTTTTATAATTGAGGGAAATGACACACTTGGAATTACTTAAAATATTAAATAACATATATATAATAATCATGTAAAGTGGAACCAAGTTATAAAAAATTTTAATATAAGGTGTAATAGTGTTTAAATAAACTCAACCAATCAAATTTATACAAGTGTTGTGATGGACCAGGCATGCGTCGTTAGTTCCACCAGGTCTACACAATTTAGAAATTTATAAAACTAAAATAACCTAACTAAAAAAGTATAGTAATAAGAAGTTATAAGTGTAAAAAAAACAATGATGACCTACAATTATTTAGGTGTGTTTAATAATCATATTAAATTGAAAAAAATAGAAATGAAGTTCTGAAGTCATGCCAGGTTCTGTGATTTTCAAGTTTGTGTGCTAGGCATGCAAAGAATTATGTGTTCATTTATATTTGTTGTTAGAGTTGGGTCTGAAAGGATCCTTGGTTTGGGAACCCTTTAAATAATTAAATAATCCCTCCATTTATATGTTCAATTACTTTGGATGATTAAGGAATTGGGTGGCCTAAAACCTTATTTAAACATAATCACTTTGGATCATATAATGGTTGTACAAAACCTAGGGTGATTAGTTGATAAATTAAAAAGGCACTCCTCAATTTAAAAAACAATGGTCATGTAATGAAAAAATAAAGATATTTGGAATTAAAAATAAGAGTAAAAAACTCTAAAACTTAATTAAAATAGAAAAATATCCCCAAGAAAAACTCCCCTTATAATCACATATCCCAACACAAAGAATCTACCCCTCATGCTTATCATGAGGGGGAATAAGAACATGATTACCTAGAGAGAAATAAGAATAGAAGAAGCAAAGTTTTTGGTATCCTATTTCACCCATAGGTCAAGTGTTCCTCATCTAGTATTTTTTCACTTCTCATGATAAATTAACCCCTACCTAAATAGGAAAATGAAACCCTTGATCTTGAAAAAATCATCCTATTTAAATCCTAGAGACATATATTCAAAACACTCTTCAATTCATCCAATATGAACCAAATCCCCAGGGTCAAGTCCTTCCTCAAATATTTTATGGATCATGTTTTAATTTTATGTTTACTACATATTCATTTCATGAATCTTTATTTAGATGTGAATTATGTGGTTTCAACCTTTTCATGCTCGAGACTTGAATGGCCCACATCGAGTATATTCATTCAAATAGTGAATGCACCAGGATCCTCTTTAGTTCTTATATATGATTAAAGAAACACATTTTGAACTTAATTAATGGTTTTAAATCATCCTTATTTAGGGCTTAAAAAGTGGCTCCCTTTTCATGCATGGCATATCTATCTTTTTGCAGCCTCACAATGGGTTGAATTGAGCTCTCGATGATTGTCAATTATGATTCCAGTGGCATAGTAGTAGCAAGGCTCCTTTACCCTTACCTACCCTTCATTTAAACTTTATGAAATATATGAAATCCATGTGGTACCATTATGTAACATTTTTAAAGACTTGGGTTACCCTTAAATATTATTTAGAAACCACGAGTTACCCTCATGTGAATTATTATTTTTCCTTTAAATAACATTTTAAAAAAGGATATTACCTTTAAGAAACCTTTGAGATAGAGTGTATACCTTTAATTAGTGAGACCTTACCCTTATGTAGTGGATATAATCAAATGGTACCCTTAAATAGCTTCTCCTCTAACCTTACATAGTCTTCTCTTACCTTTATGAAACCATTGGAATCCATGGGATACCCATGTCCACCTTTATGAAACCCGGACTTTACCTTTATGAAGTGCTTTTGAAGTTTAATTTACCTTTATGTATTGTGTATAGAATATTTCTTACCTTTATACAGTACTTGTTTCACCCTTAATCAATTCATCTTACCTTGTTTACCTCTACACAACATCTTACGATCCATTTTTACAGCCTTGTCTACCCTTATATAGATTTAGAGATACCCTTACTTAGCCCCTGAAATACACATGCATAAAGGTAAATCACATTCTACCCTTAAAAAAACCCCTTTTCCATGTGTAAGGGAAAGTAAAACCTTAAAAAAATTTAATCACCTCCCAAATTCATAATTTTCACCTATTTTCTCCAAATTAATTCTTTAATTAAAAATCACCGAGATTTAAATAAATAAATTAATTACATGGGGAAAATGATTTTAAACATTAAAATTAAGTATTAAGGTTTTTCATAAAAATAAGTACATAAAATTACCCCACACTTTAACTATGATTGTCCTCAATCATTGAATGTCAACTATAAATTAAATAGGGCACCAATGAAACCAATATTTAAATTTAAAATGAATAAAATAAAAATGATTATTAATATTAAACTAAATTTTCAATATTCACATAAAATACCAATTTAATTTCAATATTTTAAAAATAAACTATAAATCCAAGTATTTTACTTTATCCCATTGGAAAATGGTGTGTATATCCTCTCTTCCATTCAAACTTATCAATTTATTATTATTAAGCATGCCAAGTTATGATCAACATATCATGGAATTATTTTCTCTCATAAATCATGATATATATTCAAGTAGAGTTATTATTATACCATGAGTATATAATCCTTTTTCATAATCTTGATATGGATCTAAATTCTTCACATTTTTAAAGAAAAAATTTACATTAAATCATAAGGAATTTGTAATTAATGTTCTGATGACTATGAGGCTTAAGGTTGGTAGGGATTAATGTTCAAAACATTAAGGCTCAAAAAGTAGGTTTATCTATAAAGCATAATGAATGATATAAAAAGTAAAGTATAATGAAAACATCACCTTAAAAACGTGATAACACCCTCTTCCTAATATCAAAGTAAAGGTCATGAATAATGAAAGCATAATGAATGATCTTCACATTCTTGATTTTTTTACTTCTTCTTTTTTATTTTTTTCAAACTAATTTTTCAGATTTTATTTTTACTATTTTGAAATTTAGGATAGTGAAAAATATCAAATCCACCACCTAACCACATATTATAAAAATAATCGGTCTGGTAAGGGTGATTTTTGATTCTCCCAAATCAAAAAGCATTTTTTTCTTTTTTTCTTTTTTTAAGAAGGGAAAACAAAAAAAGTACAATGAATGAATCATTATAATTTACGAATAACCAAAATAGATCTACCCACACTTAATCCTTATAATATAGTGAATCCATTCCTTTATGACTTCCCTCACCCCACACTTTGACTTTAAAATATCATGCAATATAAATTGATAAGGGTAAGAATGGATAACATTGGATTGTAATGTAGCTCATTCCTAACAAGTTCATTCATGTATTTTATGGGAAAAAGGATTTATGTAAAAAGTGGTCACATAGATAAGGGATAAATAAAAAAATTATTCAATCATAATAAATATGAATTTTCATAGTTGTAGCCTTGATAATTTCTAAAGAAAGTTCTAGCAGGTGACATTCCTGAAGATCATTCAAGAAATATTATCAAGATATAATTAAAAAACTTGGGTCTATAAATCCTCTAATTAATGAAACATATGAATAAAAACAATCAATAATGTCATGGATAATAATAAAAAATCAATCTATATGAAATTTAAAAATTCAAAGCATTAAAAGTGGTAGGGAAATTTCATTTACATGGACCAACAAATTTCCTCAAATCATATTTAATTAAATTAACACCCATGATTCACTCTAATCATTCAATTCTATAAATTACTCATTCAATATAATTATCATTTAAATATAAAATATGAAATTATTGGACTCTTAATAAACTCATTTCTCTTAGATAAGTTAATTAAAACAAAAAGTCTAAGTGCGGGCATGAAAAATATCTTTTAAAGATCAAAACAGATTTTCAAAAAATGGTCTCCCAATAATGATAGGTTTCCACTCTTCATCCCTTTCTAGAACTAAAATTTATAAAGGGAATATAAAATTTTCTACATTAATTATAATTTCTTTGATCATTCCTCATAAGTGCTTCATTCTTAAATCTTATTGTTGAAGTGAAACTCTTAAGGGATTTAGGCCCTAAAGAACTAGGATTTTTGTGGTGGTTTATGAAATGATATTGACACTAAAACATAAATAATATAATTATTTTCTAATTTTATTAAACCTAATAAAAATAGGAATGGAAAAACTATCTGGGTCTTTTTGCTTTTTTGGGTAGGACCTTTGACACTAGAACTGAGTACTTTTTCCTGAGCAGTATCATTCTGATTTCTTCAAGATTTATTTTGTTCATCATTGGTTCTTTCATTAAATTTTCATAATTTGGAATATTTTCAAGTTCCTATTCAAAAGTAATATTAATATGAGACTTCTTAAACTATTCAGTAAATTTACCTCTTTGCACTTCTAGTTTGTCCTACTCCACCCTCTCTAGAAATGGTATATGTGGATTATATAGTGGTAGTGGTTCCTCCCTTACTTGTGATTCTTAATTATTACCCTCCTTATTATCTTTTAACCACTCTACTTTGTTTTCATATTATTTTTCTTGATACCTCCTACTTGGTTCAGGGTTGTCTTGGGTTTTTTTCACTTATTAAGGCTATATATTTCAAATATTCTTGTGTGCACTTCAAGATTTCATGGTAGTACTCCAATAAACCTCTCTAAATTTTTTTATATGATTTTACAAACTTTAAAATCTATATTTATCAATGAAATATTTTGGTTCATTTAGTCTTCTTTAATCTCCTTGATTTCAACCCCGACTGTGGTCATAAATATGACTAATGTATCTTCCAAGGAGTGGATCTAGATTAAGAGTGAGAGACCTTAAAGTGCTTCTTACTAGTTCCCATGTATCCTTAATTGGTACACTTGAGCTTGTAGTTGTTGTGATATCTACACATAAAATTTATTTTATCTTTTATAATCCACATAATTTGCATATTCATTGTACGTACCTTGGAGATTATGGAGAACCATCATCACATCCATCGTCCTAGTCATGGATTCCATTTGGGAAACAATCCAGTTATTATCCCTCATGTACAGCCTAACCTTTGGGTTCCTTCTAGATGCCAATGAAATATGTTTATGGTCTTCTCATCCAAAATTTTATATATATCCTTGGGTTATTTATTCATTAATGATCCATCTATTACATCATTAATGATAGACCTATTTTCCTATTACAGCCCTTTTAAAAAAGTTTTATTTAACATACATATCTCTATTCGATGATGAGGGAATTTTCTAGTTAAATATTTAAATCATTCACAATAAATATAAATATATTCATCATTAAATTGATTAAAATTTAAAATATTAACTCTGATGTTCATGGATTCCGATGAGGGAAAGAATTGGGTCAAGAAGTTTCTCAAAAACTCACCCCATATAGAAATGGAATGAGGTGGGAAGCTTTGAATCTATTACTTAACTTTGTATTTCAATTAAAATGGAAAAAAACCTTAATCTTACATTGGTTGATAAATTTTTAAATTAAAAAGTATAACAATGTTCAAGAAAAATCCTTATGAAAGCATTAGGATCCTCAGGCGATAGGCCAGAAAATTGGATAGAATTTGAGATCATCTGAATGACTAATGAATTTATTTCAAATTGAGGTTTCATGATCAAAGGAACCAGAATGATGGATTGAAAACCTAGGCCTGAGGTTATTTCATAATCTATGAGGGTATGCATCTACAATGGTCTACGCATCACTTCTCTAGCCATGACATGTCTTTGTTTCAATGGTTCTTCCTTGTCCTTTTTATACTTTTAAATGATTTTCTACAACTCTAGATTGTATATAAGATCGTATAATTTTACTTTTACACAATTGGAGTAATTTTACATCATATTACAACCTAAAACCACAACATGAGATGAAAAATTTAAAAATAATTAATTAAAATAAAACAATTACAACTATTCCTAATTCACTTAAATATAATTAGTAACCATCCTAGAAAACAATGCCAAAAATTGATTGCCCAGGAGGGCATCGTTAGTTCTACTAGGTCTATGCAATTTATAAATTTATAAAACTCAAAAAATCTAACTATAAAAGGGTAGTAATTAGTAAGTATGAGTTTCAAACCCATAAGGACAATCAATAATGATTTAGGTGTTTTTAGGAATCAGATGAAAATAAAAAATAAATTGAGAAATCAATTTTTAATGGGATTTCAAGTTCAATTATTTTTAGCTTTGTGTGCTAGGGATGTGAATAATTTTATTCTCATTAATATTTTTTGTTGGAATTGGATCTCAAAGGATCCTTTGTTTGGGAACCCTTTATCTAATTCAATAATCTCCCCATTCATATGGTTAATTACTTGGGTTGATTAAGAAATTAAGTGGCCCAAAACCTTATTTAAACATAATTAATCTATATCTTATAATGTTTATACACAATAAAGGCTAATTAGTTGATGCATTAAAAATTTACTCCTCAAATCACAAAAAATGGTCATGTAATGTAAAAAATAAAGATATTTTGAATTAAAAATATGAGCGAGATAAACCTAAAGACGAATTAAAATAGAAAAATTTCTCAAGAAACACTCCTCATACAATACATAACCTAACAAAATCTACCCCTCATTCTAATCATGACGGGAAATAAGAACATTATTACCTAAATAGAAGTAATAATAGTGAAAATAGGGTTTTGAGTCTTCCGTTTTGACCCTAGGTTGAGTTTCCCTCCTTTGGTCTTGTCACACTTCTCATGGAAAATGAATCCCTCCTTAAATAGGAAAATAAACCCCCTGATATTGGCTAAATAATCCTATTAAAATCTTGAAGACCCATGTTCAAAACCCTGTTCAATTTGTATAAGTCAAACCAAATCCCCAAGGTCAAATTCTTCCTAAAATATCGCATGGATCATGTTTTAATTTGCTTTTGACGGTTTATTCACATCCTGAATCCTTATTCCTGTAATGAATCATGTGGTTTCATCTTTTACATGTTTGGGTCTTGCATTGATCATGTCATGTATGTTCATTCAAAGCAAGAATACACTAGGATCATATTTTGTGCTTTTTTATTCTTAAAGAAACACATTGTAAAATGTATTCATGGTGTGAACTCAGCCTTCCTCACATAGGGGATTCAAAATTTTCTCCTCTCTTTATGCATGACATCTCCATATTCATTTTAGACTCATAGTGGGTCAAACTGAGATCTTGATGATCATCCATGGTGATTCTAGTGGTGTAGTAGAGGTAGAGCTTCTTATTTACCCTTGTGCACCCTTTAGTTGACCTTTTCACAACCTATGAAATCAATGTGGCACCATTACACAACATTTTTAAAGACTTGGGTTACCATTATATAGCATTTAGAATCCATAGTTTAGCCTTACATAGATTAATTTTTCTTTTACGTAACCTTTTAAAAAATAAGAGTGCCTTTATGAAACCTTTGAGAAAAATTGATTACCTATACAGGGTGAATCCTTACCCTTACATACTGATTGTAATCAATTGTTTCACTTACATATATTCTACTATACCCACACACAACCTTTTCTTACCTTTACAAAACCAGTGGAATCCGCGAGTCACCCTTATGCAGAAACATATACCTTTACACATGTTGGACTTTACCTTCACACATTGATTTTTAAGTTCAATTTACCTATACATAGAATTTTTGGTAGAGTTTCTGTCCTTATATAACACTTGTTTTACCCTTACACAGTTCATTTGACATTGGGTACCATTATGCAATGACTTGCACTACCTTTACGTTGCCTTGTCTACCCTTACATAGCCTTGGAGATACCATTACACAGCCCCTTAAATCCACTTGTATAAAGTTAAATCACATTCTACCCATACAAATCCCCTTGTCCATGCATAAGGGTAAGTAAAACCTTTAATTTTTTCATTAAACTCACAAATTCATAATTTTAACCTATTTTCTATAAATTAATTCTTTAATTAAAAATCACCCACATTTAAATAAATTAGTTAATTACATGAGGAAAATGATTTAAAAAATTAAAATTAATTATTAATTTTTTTTCATGAAAAATAAGTGCACCATGTTGGATACATTTCAAGCCTTATTTTATAGTTAAACAACTTTAAACCCATTTTAAACATAACCATGATAACTTAACTTTTTTCCATAAATTAATTACATGAAAAAAATTAAAAGGGGAATTATAACCAAATTTGGACATGCTAATTCAAGATTTGGAATCCATTTTATCAATTTCAATTTCTATAGGTGTAATAAATTACTTTTAATATAATAACATAAAATTCATGAAAAATAGTTTATAGGAAAATATTGTATTTAAGTATAAAAATAAATTTACCTTGAAATCAAGTAATAAATTTGTTTCTATGAATTTTTTTGTTTAAATGATAAATAAATTAAGGTTTTTAGACTTTTGAATCAATCCAAAATATAACGGAATCTTATAACCATTCCATTAAATGAAAAGATCCAAAAATAGATTTTAATTTAAATAAAATATAACTTATATTCACAAAAGTCAATATTGGGTTTCCAATTCAAAATAATGTTTTAAAATAAATTATTTAACTTCTTATACATATCTTTGGTCAAACACCGCTCATACAAAAGGATAAATCCATGTTCTATATAGTTTTTAAAGCTTTATCCTGTGAGTTTAACCAAAATTTAGCTCTTTTACTGAGGTGACAAATATTTACTATAGTTACTATTCACAATTATAAAAAAATTAAGTTAACCCTATTAAATTATATTAATTATTATGATTCAAAATATGGGATCTATTTTATTAAATTCAATTCACAAGATTTTCATAATTTAATTTAAAATTAAACACTTAAAATAGGATGAAAAGGTAGTTTTCTAGAAAAAAAATTATTCTTAATTATAATTTTTTATATCAAAATAAAGCATAAAATTGATTCCAATGATCTTAATTTAATTATTAATAATATAAATGAACTAATGTTACATTTTAAACCATTTTAAAATAAAATTCAACTTTTTTAATTCTTCAAATGAAAAGATACTTTTCTAAATTGAAAGTAAGAGATAATACCAGTTCAGAGTGAGTCTCTGAGCAGAATCACCTTCTTATCCCTCTAACCATAGGGTTTCCATCGATGGTGAGTTGTTGGGGGGAGGTTTTCTCACTAGTGCCTCGCCCCTCTTCATATTTCCATCTACCTCCTCCTCTTTTTTCCATGTTCTTCTGTCTCTTTATTCATTCAGGTGGCGATGTTCTTCTTGGTGAAAGCACCAATGGGATGTTTTGATGGTTCCGATGATGGTTTTTACTACTGAATCCCCTGACCTCTAAAATTGTGCTATGACCTTGAGTTCCTCCACACCTCTCCAAGGTGGATCTGGAGTGGGGGTATCAAAGGGATTTTGGATTTTTGGTTTGGCGGTTGGTGGTTCAGAGCCCTCGGTCACTCAAATACTTGCTATGACCCCATGTCCCACTGTTCCTCTCTTAGTCGAATATGGAGGGGTGGTAAGTAAGGGGTTTTGGGTTGTTGGATTTGGGGTCCAATGATTTTCCTTGTGCAAATTGAGTTGTTTTTCTCCTATGTTGATGATCTGAATCTCTTCCCCTTCGACGATCTAGGCCTTGATAAGAGCTGTGATGGTCCTCATTTGATGAAGCTCTTCGATGGAGATAGATTTCGTTTGGCGGTCTAAATGTTTTTCCAATGGTGATTGCGGCAATGACTTTGGATTGGTTTTGGTTTTTTAGATATCTATCATCGGTGAAGGTTTGTTTTCTTATGGTTGGTTGATCTGGTTGATGCTTGTGTTCTTATTTGCATGACTTATGGTTTGGTTCTATTCGTGTTTGGTGATGGTTGGTGATGCGTTTCTGGTTTGTTTTTTTTCTACAAGTATGGTTGTTTTTTCCGGTGATGATGCCAATTTTCATCTAGTTTTGGGTGATATGTCTTTATGATGGTGGCATTTTAATGAGGTCTGATCTTCTGTGATGGTGGTTTTGATGAATTAGTGAGTTCATTTATGGTTGTGGTGGTGTCATTGGTGTTGTTCACAATGATCATGGTAAATGTGATGCATTCTCTGGTTTACTAGAGTGGTGATGGTCGATGATGATGGAGGTGGTGAATGGATGGAAATGATGATAGGTGTTACTCTTGAGCCTGTTGGCAGGTGTCCTACCAGTTAATGCAGTTCCTCTCTATTCAATTTATTCTCAGTTTCTATGAATGTAATGTTTTTTGAATTTTGAATTTCATTTCTAGACTGTTTTGGTTTGTATCCCGCACATGTATTGGTTACCGCTCAACCACAAAAAAGTATTTTGAAAATAAAAAATAAAAATTTCAGTCAATCAAAAGACACTTTTCTATACAAATAAATATTTTCAACTATTCAACCAAAAATAAACTTTTTCAAATTTTTTTAAAAATAACAATAAGATAATTTTGACTTTATGATATAAAAAATGAAATTCATTTTTTCAAATTCAAATGATAATTTTTTTAAATCAAACAATACAATACATAGGAAAACATTTAGTTGAAATAATAACTATTTTATTTTTGAATGTAAAACTAGAATCTTGTTTTATACCATGATAAAATTAATTATGAAACATAATATAAGCACACATCCATATAAGTGACATAAATTTTCACTTATAAAATGTCCAATAATTAGATAATTATTTAAATAGATCAAAATATAAATCATGTTAAGGGAATATATTTAACCTTTAAATAAAACATATTTTAAGTCATGAAGTAAAAAAAATTAAACGTAAAATTAGTATATTATTTTAGTATATATTATCCTTTATGTCATGAAATCGATATATATAAAAAGGATAGAAGATAGAAGTTGGACAACACCTAGGCTAGTGGTAGGCGCTACGCCCTTGTTACCCTCTGATCATGGGTTTGAGCCCTGTAGATTTACTATAAATGAAGGGTTGTCACCCAAGCTATGAGATATCCTTTTTATATATAAGTAAACATTTTAATAAATAAAATCCCATTATAATTAAAAAATATTTTTTGAAGAAAAGGATGCAGATAAAAATGATTAGGTGATAAATATGTGTATAAATGCTTAGTTTATAAACAAAGAGATTAATTTATCATTTACATTCATATTCTAATTTTTTTTATAAAAATACTCATTTTAAATCCTCGGATGTTACATTGGTTCCATTTTTCTCGGATAAAAACCTTAATATTTTTTTAAGTAAATAATAAATACAAAATATCACTCTGTTTGTTTTAATATATCTAATATTTTTTAATATGTATAAAAATAGGTTATATTAAGTTCTAAATGGTTCATCAAAAGATAACTTATTTTTTATCATGGTAATTTATTTTTAGGTTTTAGTGATGAAATAATTACTTTAAATGATTACACAACACCGACATAGTGCTTGTACAAGTAATAGAAAAATCAAATAAAATGATTTTAAAAACATAAAAAGTAATATTTTTGGATGACTTATGGTTTCACATGAATTTTATGGTTAATAATAATGTATAACTGATACTTAAATAGTTTATATTCGAATTAAATTCCTTTATTGATGTCTTTAAAGTAAAAATATATTAATAATTCTTAAAAGAACTTTAATGGTATTTTATGTTAAATAATATATTATTAAATAATTTAAAATCATAAAAATATTGAAAAATGACAAGGGGGATAGGATATGGAAGAAAAATTCATCACTTTATCTTTTATTAGCTAGTTTTTACCTTAGATGTAAATTTATTACCCTTTAGCATTAAAAAATTTGTTACCATGGTAGAAGCTAAAATTTGTTAGTGAAAGGGTTAAACTAGAAGATAAGGTTTAAAATTCCATATAAACCTATTAAAATTTTATTGTTTGAATGGATTTTAACCTTAAAATATATTATATTTGATTTTTTCCCACTTGGTTCCACTTTCACATAAAATATAATTTATTATATTTAAATATTTTAAGTAATTCCAAGTGTGTCATTTCCTTCACTATAAAAGGACACTATATATCCTATATTCTTCACACCATATTTATCCACATATCAAAACCAAAAACTAAAAAAAATATTCTAAACATCCTTATCCAAGTTATAGAGGTTATTTTTTCTTAAAAATAACATCCTTATAGTCTTTAAGAAGAAATCAAAAGGAGGTATCTCAAAGAGGAGGTAATCATTTTAGTAGATATATTTCATTTTACTTATTCTTATAACTATTTAAATTATATACTAACTATTAAAATATAATCAAATCATTATCTCACATATACCGACACTTCACTATGTCAATAAAATAACATTATTAATCATCTTTTTCCATCAAATGGGAAATGAAAGTATCGCTTGTGTGTATGTGTGGACTAGCACCGCCATGAAGTGATACGATTCATTTTCCATTGCCGCCTCACATGGAATTTTATAATGATTGATTTAATAAATATATATGATATTTATTATATTATTATGTTTCTATAAAGATGAATTATTATCTTTCTTTATTTCTTTCCATTCATCGAAGAATGAAAACATCACTTGTGTGTATGTGTGAACTACCGTCTCCATGAAGTGATGTAATCCATTTTTCCTAAACACTTTATATAGATATCTATAAAGGTGTATATAATGATTAAATATGATAATAATAAAATTATTAATATTATATAGATGATGTATCTATGATAAAAATACAAATATCAGAACTAATGAACTGAAACATTCATGAAAAACGAAATAGTTAACACCCAGAGGCTTCAAAATACCTAAAGTGGACCCTGGTGGCTCGGTTTTGGGCTGAAACCCCCCCTCTTTTTCTCACCTTTGTGTAATAATGGGAATTAGATTCTATGGTTAACATCTCTATCCTGAATCTCAATACTTTTTGTGTGGTCCTACACTCGCGTGATGATTTTTTGAAAACATGGAGTAAATCACCTAGAGATATGGGTCGATGGTGCTTCAACCTCTCTTACTGGGACATGGATTCACACTTCAGTCGAGAATCCTTGAGAACAACTATCTATATTTATCTATAGGTCCTCCCTCTATCCTTCCAGAATGAATCTTTATTGTAGGCTATTGGTGATTCTATCAGAACATTTTTGTGTGTGGATGAGAAAAATCTTCATCTCAAGGTAGCATCTCAGGCCCACATTTGTGTTAAGTTGTATCTAGCGATTTCCCTTCCGAAGCATATTTGACTCTTAGTTAAATAATCCTTTGAATGGAATCAAGATTTAGTATATTCCTCTTTTCCCAGTTTCTACTCCTTCTTTCAGCTTCAAGGCCACTCTCTTACAATTTATAGGAAGCATAGGCTTGATGCTTTGAGGAGGTGTAAGCATAAATCTCCAAATTATAGTCATTCTCATTCGAGGCAGCATATGTCTACCTCATATTGAGAGGAAAAAGGAAGTGGGTATGGGTCTTCATATATGATTCTGTTTAGGGTCTTCAGGTGGCTCGGGCTTCTCCCTATCCTCCCTTGGAATCTGCTTCTTTCTTAGCCCTTATACCCTTCAAGGCTCCAAGCCTTTCTAACTATGGGTTCCCTCAAGTTGAGGCATGCTTTCCCTTATGAATTCCTCAAGGCAAGGGATTTCTTTTCTACTTTCAATATCAAGTTCATTTTCACAAGTCAGACCCTTCTGTCTAGGGGTGTCTCTTAAAGTTACCTCTCCTGGAGTATACCTTTCATTTACAGGGACCTTAGTATAGCTTGGATTTCTTTCCATATCAGTCTTCTATCAAGGTTATTTCTCAGTATTATTTCTCTAATGATCATGAACCTTCAGGTACACATCCCCTTTCTATTTCCAATCCTATTTCTTCTGATTTTTCCATGGAAGAAATGTCCAGTGAGGCAAGGTGGCCCAAAATTCAACTGTATTACCCAAAATCCCCCAACCCTACACTTTACTCTCCATTTTCTATTAGAATATGTAAAAGATATCAGTCAAAGAATAGGAGTGATCGATCAAATTCTTAGAATAAAGGGTCCAAAATTCCTAGTTCCAAAGATAAGAAAATTTATTTTCAATGATTCAATTCCTTATTTAGAATTCATGAGGCTTGGGAGACCAGGTTAAAACTGAATTCATTTCTACATAATTTTAAAATCTCTCAGTGTTTCTAGTTGTTATTCTCATTCCTAAACAAATATCCATTAAAATATCAAAGTTTAGACAATGAATCGGAATGAATGCATGCATGAATTCTAACCCGCATAACATGCACATCTAGATTTTTTTGGAACCAATACATCATTAATGACCTTGCCAATGCATTCTAGAAGCTTGTAATGGTTAAGATATCTTTGGGGTGTCATGCCTTTTATGCTTCTTTTGTATATGGAAACTGTGATTCTCAGGTAAGAATGGATTTTTGGCAAGATATGGAGTCCTTCGACCTAGGATCCTTACCATGGATCACCGATGATGATTTCAATATTGTAGCTAATCAGGAGGAGAATAAAGGGAGGGGAGTCTTTCCTTGGAAGGCTATTGGGGATTTAGCACAGTGTATGTTATGTTGTGGTATCTTAGATATGGGTTTTTCGAGATACCAGTTCACGTGGTTCAATAACCAAAAAGGATCCCTTAGTTCCTGGAGTTTTCTTTACAGGTTCTTGGCTAATAATCATTCCATTGAAGCCTTTCCAAATTAAAAGGTTACCCGCATAGTTCTTAGATTCTCTGACCACTCTCCACTTCTTGTTTCTCTTGTACCAAACTGTGAAAGAGGAGGTCTTTTTAACTTCTCCTAGTAGTGTAAGGACATCTCAGGCTATCATCCAGTGGTTTGCGAGTTATAGAATAGGTCAACCCAATGGAATGCATGGATAAACCTCCACAACAAACTTAGACAACTGAAATCTGATCTTTCTTCCTATACCATCAATCAACCACCATGGTTCCACGACATGGATGTGATCAAGAATGAGATAGAGAAAATGGAACTTAGACTTGAAAATAATTGGAATGAAGAACTATTCAATGAGATCTCTAATAAGAATGAAATCATGCCTGACATAATTATGAGGCATGAATGTCTGGTTCTTGAACAATCACGTATAAAATGGCTATGTGAAGGAGACAAAAACATGACTTTCTTCCATGATTGTATAAAGGAGAAGCACCATTTTCATAGACCTAACATTTTTTTGGAGGATGGTTCTTACTATGATGATCAAGATGTTGTTGTGAGCATGGAGGCTGCACACTTTACATACCTTCTAGTAGATCCCAATCCCCGTATTAGAGAGGGATTTCCTAAGGAATGCTTAGATCTTCTCAAAGCTATTCATCATGTGGTTTCCAGTGATATAAATTCTATCTTAGAATAAGTCCTTGATATAGAGGAAGTTAACATGACGATGAAGGGCCTTAACTCGGGGAGTGAACCTCGAAACAATGGCTTACCGAGTGCCTTTTATAGAGCCTATTGGGATGTGGTTGGGCATGACATGGTGAGGGATATTTAGGAATTTTTCTAGGGAGGATACCTTCCTCATGTTGGTAGTGCTACTTCCCTATTCCTTATTCCAAAGATCAAAGATCCCACCTCTCTCAATCACAATAGACCCATCGGCATGTGTAACTTCCCATACAAGGTGCTTTCCAACATTATCAATCAAAGACTTTCGACCCACCTTCCTGGTTGGATTTCTGAAGAACAACATGGGTTTTTGGAAGGAAGGATGTTAGAGGGAGAAATGGTAATAACTGAGGAATTGGTGAATAACATCAACAATAAGGTTATTAGATCAAACATGATTGTCAAGATCAAAATGGAAAAGGATTATGATCGTATTTAATAAAACTTTATCATCAAGGTTTTAATGAGGACTTGTTTATCCACATGGGATATTTATCTCATCTTTAGATTCTTGAGTTCCTCTTGGTTGGGTATCTCCTTCTTGGGTAAGACCTATGGATTATTTAAAGCAACACGGAGGCTAAGGAAAAGCGATAACCTATCCCCAAATATCTTTATCTTATCTTAATATGTTTTTATAAGGAATATAAACAACAATATATCTAGTGGCAACACTCTTCCCTATTGATACAGGGATCTATCCACCAACATCTATCATATCATGTTCACGAATGACACTATTATTTTCATGAATGCTAGAAAGAGATCTATTAGAGGAAGTAATGGGGTTCTTAATAATTATTTTAATTGGATTGGACATATTATAAACTGATAAAAGAGTAGTATCTACATATCAAAACATTTCTCGGACATGAGGGTAATAATGATAAGTAGTAGTATGGGTATTCAGTGAAGGAGATTCCACATGGTATACCTGGGGGACCCCATTTTCTCATACAGGTTGTGAATAAAACACTTTGAAATAATTGTGGAGAGTATTAAGAATCATGCAATGAATTGGAATAATCGATATCTTTACTTTAGAGGGAGAATTACACTGGTTAATAGTGTGCTCTTGGGAATTCCAATCAACGCTCTATCGGGGATTAGAGTACCAAAGGTAATCATTCACACATAGATAGGATCTTGGATTATTTTATCTAGGATTATAAGGATGATGGAAAGTATAATTGGGAATCATGGAGGATAATGGAATGACCCACATAGGAAGAATGTATTAATGTGAAAAATATTCTAGACACCTTGCATGGAATGCATGCGAAACTTGCATGGGATGTGGTTGGGGGTAAACCATTATGGGGCTGCTCTATGGTGGTTTATGGTTGATGGGAGAGGGAGGAAGTGGGAAGATCCTTTTGTCTTGTGATTTAGACTCACTACTTGACACTTATGGTATATGTTCATTGGATTGTGGGGGAGAGGTGAGATCCTATTTTGGAACCACAACTGGGTTGGATCAGTGCTTGGCCTCCCTGGCTGTCCAACATCAGATAACAATTTTAGGTAGGTGAGTAATCAATCAACTTTCATTAACACAGTTTTTGACAAAAAACAATGTGAATCCTTTGATCTCATTGACATCAATAATGATCTAGATAGGTGTGTGTTTATATACCCCCCTCATGAATCTTTTCTATGAGGGATTACCATAGAATGTTAGGACCAATAGGGGCCTATATACCCTGAGAGGGGGCATGAATCAGGGTATGGATATTCTTTTTCAAAATTCCTCCTACCCCACTGGATCTTGACCTCTTTATTACAAGGGTCACTTAGTTTGCACTTGTGTGTTTATTATGATCACTTATTTTCTTCTTTATGTGATGATGATACTTTAAATGCAATGCAGGGAATTAAGCAGGCAGACACATAGATTTTTACTTGGTTCACCCTCACTGGGCTACGTCCAAGGAGCATACGCCGACAAGTTTCTGGTCATACCTAATTACACTATTCTTCACTAGATGTGGATACAATGGTTCGGGCTAGATCACTTCTATACCCAGGCTCACTGCCTTTACAAAGTTTAGGGTCAGCTCACTGCTTTCCCAAGGGTCACTCCCTGTTTCTCTCTCTCTGGCTCACTGTCGGTGGAGAGGATCACCTTCTTCCTCTTCCTTCAGTCACTGCTCTGGAAAGGATTCACTCACAGTTTATAGACCTGTAGGTCTCTTCATTTTCATGAAGGAATGCATATTCATCTGTAAGTAGATGCTCTGTTGAAGTACAACTTTCAACCTTAGATGAATATCTCTTTGCACCGAAGGTATCGGGCAAACTTCCAGCTTCCACGCAGCCCGAAAATCACTACTGGAAATAAACCTTACTTGGCGCGGAAGTCAATCTCGGCACGGAAGTATCGGCGCGCAAGTCACTACTAGCGTGAAAGTCCTCCTTAGACACTTACACGACACAAGCTTCTCCAACTCCAAAATTGCGCGACTCTCTTCCTTTTACGCCCAAACCAATATTGGCATGCAACTGCCAATTGGCATGCAACTTATCACACTGGCGCGCAACTTCACTTGCGCGACCCACACACCACTTGCGTGACCACCACACCTGCACGACGGGAGCTCTGATTTCTCAAAGTTTTGAACTCCGGTCAAGAATGAAGAGGGGTGGTCTAGTATTTATAGGCAAATTGACCACCCTGCGTGACAGCGCGCAAGTCACCTGCGCGACCCAGTCTCGGCGCGCAAGTCTTCTGTCCTCCTAGACACTTGTGCAACCAACTCCCAAACTTGCGCGAACCTGTTTCCTTTTCCATATTTTGATCTTCTGATCTTGAAAAACATATGGCGCGCAAGTTTCCTATACTCCAAGTCCTCGGCGCACAAGTCCCTTTTCCAAAAACACTTTTCTTCATTTGTCGATTTTCAGGCCCAAAAATTTGGAAAACACTGGAAAACGGCGCCCCCTTGTATCTATTCTTTTTATGCCACCTCCAGATCATCCATTCCTTTTGTCGACGTTCTCGAATCAAACATGGATCTTTGACCTCAGCTCTTGAACTCGACATTCCATCATGAAATCCTCTTTGTTAACAAATTTGTCTGTCATGGTTTTCTTTGTCAACAATCACATCACTGATGTCCACTTTGTCAACAAGCACAATCTCCTAAAAAATGCTTCAATGATGCCTTGAGGGATTTTTGGCCAACAATATCCCCCTTTGGGTTTGTTGAAAACTCTTCCATAAAAAGATACATCGTTGATTCTTCAGCCACCATTCGCCTTTTGCGATTCTGATAGAGATCAAGGATTTACTCAACACATACTCTAAGCCCACATGAGCAATGTTCGGTGTGAGAAACAAGAGTAAATGAAAAGTTCATCAATGACTCACTTCATCTCTGACATCCACTGTTGAAACCAAACTGATACCAATTTGTACTAAATTGATACCAATTGTTGAAGGACTTGTTGGAAGACCAATGGTTGGATTGGAAATATTCTTACCACTCTCCAACACCACTCTTCTACTTTTATCACGATCCTCAACTGTCGTGATATCTATTCTTTGATTGATCACTTCTAGCATCGTCAGATTTTATACGCTCCCCCTTTCTGCTCACAGCGTCAACACCTCTTTAGCCCTATTTCCTGTGTTGTCCAAGCTAAGCTCTAGCTAAGCACGTTCAACTAGCTTCAACTCCCCCTATCTGGCTGCTCCACTTGTCAGCTTCTCCTCATATCATTCATGATGTATCAAATCTCCACATTATCTCCCCCTTTCACAATCACTATTTTCTCCCCCTTTATCAATGAACCCAAAGATCACTCCTTTGCAGTCTGTAACAGAGTAGAGAACAAATCAGCACATTAGGGAAAAACACATCATACCTCGGGGAGAAGGGGGGGTTCCACATCCACACTATTTCAAGTATGGGGAATTGACTGAACTCCCAGATCCAGTCGATGCCTCTCAAAAGCTTCCTTGGGTAAGGCCTTTGTCAGAATGTCTGCAACCTGAAGCTTTGTAGGCACATAGTCCAACTTCACGATTCCCTGCTCAACCTTCTCCTTGATAAAATGATACTTTATCTCAATGTGCTTTGTCCTTCAGTGATGGACGGGATTTTTGCTAAGATTTATAGCACTTGAGTTATGACACAAGATTCCGATTAGAGACTTCACTTCAACTCCCATATCGTCAAGATGATGCTTCATCCATAATAACTGTGTGCATGCTTGAGTGGCCGCAATATACTCAGCCTCCGTGGTGCTCAATGAAATGCAATCTTGTTTCTTGCTTAGACAAGAAATACACAATCCACCAAGATAGAATTCACCTCCTGACATTGATTTTCTGTCATCTGCTGATCTATCCCAGTATGCATCAGTATATCCCAATAACTCTATCTGAGATTTATCAGTATATGTCAAGCTGAAATAAACTGTACCCTGGATATACTGAAGTATTCTTTTCACTGAAAGCATGTGGATTTCATTGGGATTACTCGGATATTTCTCTACTTGGGATGTGGAGAATACAATGTCAGGCCTTGTTGCAGTAAAGTATAGAAAGCTTCCAATAATCTACCTATATTCTGTAATATTCACTGCCTTGCCATCCTCATCTTTTGATAATTTCATCCGGGTAGCAACCAGAGTCTTCATCTCTTTGGAATTATCCATTCCAAATATTTCCAAAACCCCATTGACATATTCAGATTGAGAAATTAATGTTCCATTCCTTCCCTGTGTCACCTGTAGACCAAGGAAAAACATCAGCTCACCAATCATAGACATTTAGAACTCATGTTTCATGGATTCAGAAAAATGTTTGCACTGTGCTTCATCTGATCCGCCAAAGATTATGTCTTCTTCATAGACCAGCCTCATCATCCTTTGATTACTATTGTTGTTGAAATAGAGATTGTAATCAAATCCATCATGCTAAAAACCAAGCTTCTTCAAATATTGATATAGCCTTGAGTACCATGCTCTCGGTGCTTGTTTTAGCCCATATAACACCTTCTTCAGCCGAAAAACCTTGTTCTCATCCTCATGAATGAGAAAACCATCTGGTTGCTCGACATACACTTCTTCCTCCAAAATTCCATTCAAGAATGCTGATTTGACATCCATCTGGAACACTTTGAACTTCTGTTGCACTACAATGGCTATGAATAATCTGATTGTCTCCAACGTTTCTACTGGTGCTAATGTCTCATCAACATCAATACCCTCTATTTGGGAGTATCCTTTTTACACCAGTAGTGCTTTGTTCCGAATCACTATTCCATCTTCATTCATCCTGTTGCTATAAACCCATTTAGTTCTGATGAAATTCTTATCTACTGGCCTCAAAACAATCTCCCATGTCTGGTTCTTCTCAATCTGGTCAACCTTTTCATTCAAAGCCTAAACCCAGTTTTCATCTTCAGCTGCATCATTAAAGCATTTCGGTTCTGCATGAGATAAGAATGATGTATGCTGTAGTGAATTCATTATTCTAGTATGAATTGGATCTTCTTGATCAAAAATGATATTCTGTCTATCAGTTTCAGCTTAGCTCTTTGGCTTCCTTGTAGACACATACTCGACACTTTCTTGTTCATCATCAGTGCCTTCTTCTAAATCAGTATCAGCCACTTCTTCTCCCCCTGTGTTGCTTTCTTCCTCAACACTTTCGTCAGGAAATTGTTCACTGAATCATTTTTAGTGGCTTCATTTCATTCAGATACTTTTCTCTATGTCATTGTTCAATGACGTCATTTCATTGAACATATTCTCTCAGATTTTTGTTGACACACCTTTGATTTTCTCTCACAGCTTCTTGGTATCCTGACAGCAGTCAGCTGATACCACATTGTTAGAACAAAATAGATAATCATGAAAACCTGTGTGTTTCTTCTTTTCCACCAATAATTCTTCATGAGCATAAACATTCATCCTTCATATCATATTGAGATCATGCATCTGATTAGGATATAGAATGCTCCCGATGTGTTATGCAACTCTTCCAGTTTTTAGGCCTAATAGTTTAGACCCATAACTATTCTTTTCCTCCTGCATCATTTGTTCTCATATTCCACTCATAGTTGAGCCATTAACAAAATCTCTAAGCCTACTGAGTTGAAACTCGGTGTAGGAAACAAGAGATAAAGTTAATAACACAATCACTTCCTATTGTGATTTGTTTCTCCCTTTCTTTTTCAATTCTGGTACCTAACTTGAATCAATTGAAACTCTAGAGCATATCACTTCTCCACTTTTCATATTCAGATGCCACTTCCCATTGGATCGTATCTCCCTAAAACTTTAAACACATGACTCATCAGTTAATAGAATTTATTTTCATAGGGAGAGGGGTTTCTTCCAGACTCCTCAAGATGAGGTTTGTGGTTGATCCTGAAGGGTCAACCCTTTGATTCTTTCTTGTAGATTATAACAGTCCTTCCTAGATTCTTTTATCTACCTAGCCAACTTCAACTGCTCTGGCCATATGACTAAGCATTCTTCACCTGCATGCTGAGTCTTTTTCTGATATGAAGATTCTGCAGGCCTGGCCTTTCTCACAATTTGGGGTTTAAGCACACTAGTACAAATTTTTGTCTTTGATGTTCTACCAAAATTACATTTTCCTTGATTATTTGTCTGAGCAGGAATCTCTTTTCCATCCATCTCCCCTTGCTTCTTCCACCATTGCAAGGACCATCCTCTTTTCTCCACTTCTTGTTGTGGTACACGACTTGCAAATTTTTCAATGTGTTCTTTGTTTATTTTCCTCTTATCATATTTCTGAGTCACCACACTATTTTGCATTGGTGGTGGGTCCTCTACTGAATGTACATTCTTATTACTCATAACTGAAGCATTTCATCCCTTTTTCTTCCATATTTGTTCATGTTATTTCTTAGAGGGCGGTTGTGAGTGTGATAGAGAAGGTGACTAATACACCTTTCGTTCAGCTCCATGTGATTCCCCTGAGGCTCTAAACCTATTATTCCCCTTACAATGTTGTCTCCCAGTGTATAATTTCTCGTTATGCATCACTAGAGTCAAGAATCCCCTTTTGAATTCCTTTTCCTTTCTTGCGTTCTTCTTACTGCAATTTCGCGCCAAATGCCCATAATCTGAACATATAAAATATCTTCCATCAAAGGCATACCTCGTTTCGTCATTTCTATATTGAGATGCTGATACACCTTGAGTTATTCTTCTGACACGAGGCTCTTGAGCTTCCTGACACATACTCATGGTGTGTCCCATTCTTCCACAGTAATAGCATCTAACAGATTCTTTCCTCTGAGAGATTCTTCTTTCTGATTTCTCATGACACATCTTCTTCTTCTCAGATCTAGTAATGTTTCTATTTTCACAGCCTGAGATGTATTCCTGTGCCTTTAAACAGAAGCTTGATGTGTGGCCATGAATCCCTCAGAAATGGAACATGTCTTCACTACTTCTTGGAACTGTCCTCTTAGGCCTATCTCCAGCACCTACAAGATTTTCTCTACTTCTGGAACTATTCACAACTCTCCTTCTATCATGCACGAGAGGGGATTCATCAAATCCAATGCCAGATTTTCCCAAACTATATGTTCTTTGAGATGATAATATATTTTGTTGTTTCTCCTTAGAAATCTCATACTTCCTTTTCATTTTATCATCACCTTCCGAAGGACAATCGAATAGTAAGTGTAGTGCATCCTTTAACTTAGGTTTATCTTTAGATTTAGACTTATCTATTTATTTCTTGACTAATTCTAGCTCTTCTTCCAACTTTTGAATCTTAATATACCTTGATTCAAGTTGGACATCAAGTTCTCCCTTGAGAAGCTTCCCTCTACTCATCTCATCTTCCAATTCACATGTCAGCTTATCCGCCATGTCACTATGATCCTTTACTTTACATTTTTCCTCAGAAACAGATTTTGTGACAGATTCATTCTCTTTTTGTAGATTTTGATTATTCTGAACTTCTTCAGACAACTGTGTTTCTAGATCATCATTTCTAGATTTCAGATTCTGAACATCATCTGAATTTTGATTCTCTTCATAATCATCAGCCTTTTGTTTACCTTTCATTTTATCCATCTTCTATATCTCTTCAGCATGTGAATCATTCTTCTCTATTAGGTCAATAACTATATCAATAAACCTTTTATTTAAGCCTTTTAGCTTGTTGACCTCAATTTCCAATACTTTGATCCAGATATCTTTAGATTTTACTTCTTCATCCAACTTCCGGTCCACTTCCTTTGTCATGTTGACAACATCTACTGGTGGCCTCCTTCTTGAAACTTCATTATCATCAGTTGTTATGGAATCACTTTGATGTTCATGTACTTCACTCATTCCAACATCTTGAATGAGTGAATCAATCTTTTCCCTATCTGATTCATCCAGTCCTTCCTTTAGTAAGATGTTTGATTCTTTTAGTTGAATCACACTTTTCCCATAAACACTTCCATAGTGAGGGATACCACCTGACTTTTGATTCTTCTTTGATGTTTTTCCCTTCGCCATGGCACACCGAGATAAGAGCAGACTGATTATTTGACAACATAGATTGACTATACCAAGTCGGAGCAAACAAATCTGATAACAAAAACCTTCCCTCTGATACCAATTGTTAGGACCAATAGGGGCCTATATACCCTAAGAGGGGGGGGGGGTGAATCAAGGTATGAATATTCTTTTTCAAAGTTCCTCCTACCCCACTGGATCTTGACCTATTTATTACAAGGGTCACTTAGTTTGCACTTGTGTGTTTATTATGATCACTTATTTTCTTATTTATCTGATGATGATGCTTTAAATGCAACGCAGGTAAGTAAGCAGGCAGACACATAGATTTTTACTTGGTTCACCCTCACTGAGCTACGTCCAAGGAGCATATGCCGACAAGTTTCCGGTCGTACCTAATTCCACTATTCTTCACTAGATGTGGATAAAATGGTTCAGGATAGATCACTTCTATGCCCAGGCTCACTGCCTTTACAAAGTTTAGGGTCAGCTCACTGCTTTCCCAAGGGTCACTCCCTATTTCTCTCTCTCTGTCTCACTGCCGGTGGAGAGGATCACCTTCTTCCTCTTCCTTCACTCACTGCTCTGAAAAGGATCCACTCACAATTTATAGACCTGTAGGTCTCTTCATTTTCATGGAGGAATGCATCTTCATCTGTAAGTAGATGCTCTGTTGAAGTAAAACTTTCAACCTTAGATGAATATCTCTTTGCACCGAAGGTATCGGGAAAACTTCCAGCTTCCACGCAGCCCGAAAATCACTGTTGGAAATAAACCTTACTTGGCGCGCAAGTCAATCTCGGCGCTCAAGTATCGGCGCACAAGTTACTACTAGCGCGCAATTCCTCCGTAGACACTTGCACGACACAAGCTTCTCCAACTATAAACTTGTGCGACTCTCTTCCTTTTACGCCCAAACCAATATTGGCACGCAACTGCCAACTGGCGCGCAACTTCTCACACTGGCGCGCAACTTCACTTGCGCGACCCACACACCACTTGCGCGACCACCACACCTGTGTGACGGGAGCTCTGATTTCTCAAAGTGTTGAACTCCGGTCAAGAATGAAGAGGGGTGGTCTAGTATTTATAGGCAAATTGACCACCCTGCGCGATGGCGTGCAAGTCACCTGCGCGACCCAGTCTCGACGCGCAAGTCTTCTGTCCTCCTAGACACTTGCGCGACCAACTCCCAAACTTGCGCGAACCTGTTTCCTTTGCCATATTTTGATATTCTGATCTTTAAAAACATATGGCGCACAAGTTTCCTATACTCCAAGTCCTTGACGTGCAAGTCCCTTTGCCAAAAACAATTTTCTTTATTTGTTGATTTTCAGGCCAAAAAATTTGGCAAACACTGGAAAACGGCACCACCTTGTATCTATTCTTTTTATGCCGCCTCGAGATCATCTATTCCATTTATCGAAGTTCTTGAATCAAACATGGATCGTTGACCTCAGCTCTTGAACTCGACATTCCATCATGAAATCCTCTTTGTCAACAAATTTGTATGTCATGGTTTGCTTTGTCAACAATCACATCACTGATGTCCACTTTGTCAACAAACACAATCACCTAAAAAATGCTTCAATGATGCCTTGAGGTATTTTTTCCCAACATAGAATGATTACTCTTTCAAACCAATGGGATCCCTAGGATGAATTTCTTTGGTGTAAGGAGGTTCCAGAAAAGTAAAATTTCATCTTATAGAGAATAATGAACCAAGATCTACCCACTTATGAGAATATTAAGAGGATTGGCATAATCTTAGTGTACAACTATACATTCTGTAAAAATAGATAGGAGGAAAGCACAAACCACATATTTTTTGAAAGAGAATGGACCTGTATGATCTAAAAATGTTTTGAATATTTCATAGGATTTTACATGAATGATAGAATAAGAAATACTTTCTTTAGTAGCTGGTTTCAAGAAGTATAATAGGCTGGTCCTGAGAGGCAACCAGAGTTGTTGTTTTGATTGCTAGGTGGTGGTGTTTATGGAAAGCAAGGGACAACATCCATTTTAAAGGGGATAACAACTTGAGAAAGTGCATGGTGACTATAATAAAAAATTTATTACTAGATATGATTCGTCTCATGAAGAATTGTAAAGATTATCCCACCCTCTAACCTCTCCAGTTAGGTACATCCTTCTCCCACTCTATTTTTGGTTCCTCTCAGGGGAACTAGGTTCGTTGGAACCCCAACAGCTCAGGAAACAAAATAAACTCTGATTGATCATGCTCTAAGGGTCTCATGTGAGGGGGAGGGGTGGTCCACAATTCCATGTTCAATGTAATATTATTTTTCTCAACTTATTTTGGGTGCAACTATTCCCTCAAAGCCAAATCCATGGTGATTCTCATAGGCCTGATATATATAGACAATAGAATATGAGTCTAATAGAGATGGAAATAGACTCTTTAATCCTATATAGTTCCTTAAAGAATACCCATGATGCTCCATGGTCTATTACCTATATATATAGAAGGTTTTGGGGCCTTATTTTCAACCATACCAAGATTAATCAAATTTGGCATGAAGGCAACAAAGTAGCAGACTTTCTCGCCTCTTTATCTAACCATGTGGATGAGGTTACATTCTATCTACCTAATATTTTTCTGTCCCCCAAGGTAGTGAAGCTGTTTAGAGGTGATTCTCCTTGGATTCACCACTACCAACTTCCTTAAGGGACCATGCTCTACTCTCCTGTCTGTTTTCTTTCCTTTTTTGTTTTTGAACCTCTCCCATTTTATAAATAAATAAACGAAGAATTATTAATAAACAGGTGTTGAAATATAATAAGTGGACCATATATGATATTATAAGTAATAATATGGTTCTATTATAGATTTATAATAAATTTAAATTTATTATATAGGAGTTTAGAGTGCTTAAAAAGTAAGTCAAATTTGAGGTAATAGTTTTACGTTACAATCTCATTGTTTTCTAGGATTGTTTATTATTATGTTTTTGGCAATTAAATTTTATGATCCATCCATAAAAAATATCATGAATTTTATTCTATTTTGGTCATTTATAGAGATTAAATATTCTCCTTTCATTTTTCTCTCTTTAAGTACTTAAGATAAAAAAAACGATTTTAAGGAAAATTGACTTTATTTCACTATTCAATTAAGAATCATTTTATTCCATGTCTATATTTACTTTAACATATTTTTAAGAATGTTTTTACTATTCTCCTATGATTTTCAAGGTCATTTTACCCATTTTTGACTTTGTATAATTTTTTTATAAGGAATATTATTTCTATTTTCCAAATGAGGTACTTATGAATTTTTACTGAAAATGTGAAAGAAATATTTATTTCAGCATACACGAAATGAATGAAATTTACCACTGTCATGACCACTTAATATTTGAATATCACTTTTCAAGGTTCTATAGATATTTTAAAATAAAATTTTTATGTTAATATTTTATAAATTTTTAGATTTTATTTAAGTGATTCAAAATAACATATATATTTTTCTCAAGACATGTTTCAATGATCTTTAAAAATATATATTTTTATCTATGATAAAATTATTTGATGTTAATTATTATTCACTGAGGATATGATGCTATGATATCAAAATTATTCTTTATCTGTATGGTTTATGGTTATGATGATGAAATATCAATGAAACACATTTTTATTTCCATGGGTTAAGTTATGATGGAATAATAAATGATTACATGATCTTATGGAATACATATGAATGGATTATGAAATGTGACCGGTGGTCCTTGAATTATATATCCCTATAATTTATTGGGTAAATATTAATGTTGTATGAGATCAAAGGGTATATATAAGTTTATATCAAACCTGAAAGAGGGTACAAGAGAGGTTATCCCAAGCCCGGAAGAGGGTACATGATAGGTTATCCCAAGCTCGAAGCAGGTAAAAAAGTGGTTAACCCAAGCCTAACATGTGATGAATGTATTAGTGGGTAGAATTTACACAATATTTCTATGATTATGATTATTCCACACTTTATGTCACTCTTTTATGACATGATATTATGACAATGTTATTATCTCATGGATCATGTTATTTGATTCCTTTATGATTTATGTCTTATAAACTCCAAAGATTTATGCCATGACCCATGATTATGATATATGAATTACTGGGTATGGTTTTTAAATGTTAATATCAAATTCTAATACCCTTATTCTCATGTTATTCTTAATTGATAATTGATATCTCCCTTATTTACTCTTATTGAGAATATGAGGACACCCTTTATTATGTTTCTTTTTTCCCCCAGGATATGAAGAAAGGTTTTAAGTGTGATATGTATAAGAAGGGTGCTAGTTGTGGAGAACTTAATGAGAGATTATGTAGATATTTTATAAACCAATAGTTTATGTATCGAAGTTTCAAAAGGCACAAAAACTTTATGATTCAATAATGTATCATAATGATATATAATTAATATTTATCAAATCAAATATAATTTTTATATATGAAATGTTTGGGACAATATAATTCCCACTAAAAGAGTAACCTAATAAGACTTAAGGGGAGATATAGAGGTGGATACCCAAGGAAGATATAAACTTTTTAACTAAGTTAATTCAAGTTTATTTCTTCTTAAACCTCTTCTAAGTCTTATATAACCATATTAATATAATAACATCTGACTAAAAATTAACTTTTTTATTAAGCCAACACTTTTAAGGAAAAAGTGAGAAACCAAGATACATGACTTCAGTGACTTAAGACATCACACCTTCTCCAGCAGTCCAAAATTCAAAAAACTAGATCAAACAACAAAGAAATGCCCATCCCAGCATATACAACATAAAGTCCAGTTTCCACCATTCCAACGGTTGACGGTAAGCTGTCCTATACAAATATGGACCGATACCGATGGCCAAGACCATACCCTCTCAAACATTCAAAACCAAAACGCATCAGACTGGTGAAAACTTGCAGCTCTAAGCCCCATCTTGAGCACTCTATGACAATAATCTGGAATCAAGAACCTTTGAACAGAAGGCCGCAGGCAACAACATTCATACCGAGGAGCAGACACACCCAGGAAAGACACGAATTCGACCACCAAAACAACTCAATCAATTCCAAACCAGAAATAAACTGAAATCAGACCTGTGAGGATGACGCAGGACGCTGGAAGCCAGAAACTAGATCCCCTCCCCCTCCGCGCAACCTCGGGGCCAGCACCGAGCCACGCCCGAAAGGAAACCATCTTAGCCGTAGCCATCGCCCGCTGACGCCAATCCAACTGCATTATGATGGGTTGAGAAAAATCATAAGAAATTTTATTTTTTGTTCTTTGATAGTTTTAAGGAAAAAATGGTAATTTTAATTTTCATATGATCTTAGATAATTTTTTTGACTACTCCATTGGCATGAGAATATATTTTTTACCCCAGATCATGAGTTTGGTTGAATTATGAGTCATTAATCTCACAAATTATTTAATATATTAATTAAATATTAATTATTCATGCATATGAAAATGGTTATATCTTCAAAATGGAGTATCATACTGAAATTTCGACTCCTTGATTGAGTCCATAATGAAGGGGTTTTCCTAGTAAAGGTGAAAACTCATCTCGGGCATCGGGGTCAGGCTATAGCTCTTTTTTACTTTTTCTATTGATTTTATTTTTTTCTTTTATTTTCCTCCACCCCTATGACTTCTCACATACATTTTTGTAACATCTAGTTACCTTCTTTCAAGTATTTATCTTCTCTCTTTTCATTTCCCTCTTGATTTGGGTGCCTTTTGGGACTCTCGAGGATAGAGAGTGCTTGCTAGGGAAAATTACCTAAAGTTTAGGGATGTATGTTTTTTCTAATTAATGTATTTTGGGTATAAATGTGTCAAAGAATTTTTGGGTTTCTCCCCAAGTTTGAATGACACCAAAAATGGTTTGGGTTTTTGTGAAGAATCTGGTCTGTTTGTTGTATAACGACCCAATGTTTTTCAATGGAAATTCTCTTCTTATAAATATGTCATAAAATCACATGAAAACACAACATAATTAACTACTAAGTGCTAAGTGACCTTTAAACATAATTTTGTCACTTATGTGTTTGGAATTTCAAAAATCTGACGTACACAGTTGAAATCAGTAAGTTATTTAGATTCCGATAAGAAAATTTTAATTTTTGGTGAATAGTAACCTACCCTTATGAATAGTAACATACCCTTATGTATAGTGATATACCCTATTTAATAGTAACATTACCTATGATAATATATAAATAATATTCAAGTTTAAAGTATGATATACCTATATTTTAGAATAAGTAAATGAATGTTTTAAAACTGGTTTTTGATAATAAATTATAATTTAAATTAAATATTAAAATAATCATTTTAGAAAATTAATTTTGAAAAATGGACTTCATTTTTGGAATCTACATGTTAAAAAATGGTTAGGGTGAATTTTTGGGATTTTTCTGAAATACTTGAATTTTTGATGAATAGTGAAATACCATAATTTACAAAATAAGCTAAATAAGCTAATTATAGAGTCATGTATGATGTTATACTGATGTAAGCCCACTTGGTTCAGGATCACATGATAAAATTAAAATTCTTGGTTAATTAATACTCACTATTCCTTGTCTTGTGGGGAAATAATAAATTAATGAATTTTATATTGAGAAATCCCCTCTCTCCTCCACTATAAAACCCCCCTTCACTCCCTCTTCTCTTCACTTCTATCAAGCTTTTTTCCATGCCAATATTCTTCCCAAATATCTCCCAAGATCCTCTCCCACATCCATAATCTCCTAGCCTCTTCAAAATACCAAAACCTCTCCCTTTAATAGGTTCTTAAAGGAAGAAGTCTCAAGAGGTAAATCCCTCTTTCCAATTCCTTCATTTCTTTTAAGTTCTTTTCTTTTGGTTTATTTCCTCCCCTCCCTTAACCAAAATAGTATGATAAATCTATTAACATACATGTAATGGAATGTTTTCATGCTAATGGTATATTTCATTATCTTCTCTTCTTTCCCCACCTTTTATTTGAAAGAAATGAAAGCATAGTTTGAGATGTGCTAATTTAGCACATTCAAGGACAACAATTTATCAATTTCTATTATAATAATTAATTATGGTCATGAAACCATTTTTTTTATTGTTGAACCAGATTATTATATATTTAATATATCCTATATTTATTTCTATAATCCTTTTTGTACAAATGGTATTAAGTTATAAAGAAAAACATGTTCTTTGTAATCAAACCCACTGATTAACAAAAATGGTTGTCACTATGGTTTTATATAATAGTTTGACTTCAATATAAGTAACCAAATTAATTTTAAAACCATGTAATATTCTAGATGTTCATTAATATCATATAACTTATTTTCTGGATAACCACTTCCATCTTTCATGTTATCCGAACTTGAATATAAGTGAACCGATCTTTTAAAACCAAGTAAACAAACAAGCCCAAACAATAAATTGAGCCTTATAACTAATCAAGAAGGCCTTGAATGAACTAAAAAGGGTTATAATAAATAAATTAAATATAGGATAGGTTATGGACTTATGAATTAATATGCCTAATTTGTTTATTCAGTTCTTTGATAACAAGTGGAGAACACCAATGGATTTAAGGTAAGAGATCCTCTCATTTTCACTCTTAATCAAGATTGTTTTCTATGATATGCCTTATTATGTGTAATATAAAATGATGGGGTATGTTTATGAACCTCCCCCATAATTACCTATTGATTTATAATGGATTGTAAACCCCTTTTATCTCTCATCAATCCCTCTTAGTTACACCCGATACCATGCCGATAAACCGTAATGGATTCTACTCGAACTTCCTTTATTCATTCGGGTTGCTCTGTCTTTTTTTTACCAAAATGTAGATATATTTTATTTTTATGTAAAACTTATAAATTCTTTTTATATGCTCCAAAATCATGTTCCAAGATCCATCTCTCATTCTCTTTTAGGGATATACATGCTTTTAAGTGAATCCCTCCTTGATACTTCCCAATAAGCACACTAGTTTTAAAGGAACTTCCCGAATTTTTACCCAATTTCAAGTGCACTCTATTCTCTATTTTAAGACACCATTGTCTTTATAAAATCTGTATTTTTATTATGAAAACATTATTGGTTCAATTCTGATTTTATATAAAATTTTGTCCTCTTTACTATTTTAAAAGCTCTATAGTATTTTCCTTAAAACCGCACAAAAATGTTTTGATGGTAATGTTTCTCAAATACATTCTTTATATGTTTTAAATTCTTTTTGACATCACATACCATGTTATAATCCTATTTTACCCTATGAAATTCCATGTATGTTATAATACCTTTCTTTCATGGACACTTTCATGATACAATCATTGGTTATGCTTTATGACATGATTGTGGTGCCCAATTCTTTCCATGGGTGACCTTATGTTTATGTATGTTTGATTATGTATGATTAATGGTGTGGAAAGATTATTTATGTGGAAAGAATATTCATGAAAATGTTGAGATGGGTGCGCCCAGATAGCGCTCCAATGCATTGGGTAAAGTTAAGTCTCATGATATGCGATGTGAAATGGGATTGGCAGTTAGCCTTGACCCGTACTAAAATGGGAAACGAGATTGGCAGTTAGGATTGACCCATACTAAAGAAATGTTTTATGATTATACCAAATTTATATGATTCCATGTTTATATGAACCCATTCTTATATGATATGATTTCATAAGTTCCATGCTTTGGATATCTTTATGTCATGACTCCTAACTCATGTTCTTAAGATATATCCTTATATTCATTCCCTTACTGGGCTTTTTAGCTCACCCCTTTGTTCATGTGTTCCCCAGGGCACCCTATGCAGATGTAAGGGCTCAAAAAAAATTAGGAGATCTTTATGGAGATTAAATAATGAAGTGTTTTTTATCCCCATGTTTTATGTTATATGTACCTAGTCTTCCAAGACACTAGACTTAACAATCCCTGGATTGTACTATAATGATTAAATATACTTAAAATCATGTAATGTTATATATAAAAGGCTTGGGTCACTATACTTGGTATCATAGGATGGTCTAGTTATTTTTGGAGACTAGGAATAGAGAACCTTAGTGAGAACCTTAGGGATGAGACTAAGTATTAGAAAATTTTCCTAAATTTTGGTGAGTATTGAGTATGTGGTTTATCAGGAAAATACATCCTTGTATGGATACGAGAAAGTAGAGGCGGCTCTGGCATAGATGTATCTAGGGGTAAAACCCAAAAACACCACTTTGAGCTAGACTCGAACAGGAACTGGTGCACGACAATGGGCCTTACTGCACTCTTGGTTACGAAACTCCCGGGGGATATGCTTTGGTAGATTCACGAGCTTAGTACAAACCATTATTAAGGGACAAAAAAAAGATCCCATAAGAATATAAGTTAAGAAATAGATTGAGGATAACCTAGATTTAAACCTAAAGAATCACAAGTTAGGATATACTTCTTCTTTATAAGTTTAACCTTTTACGTTGAAAGTTTCCTTTTTATGCTCAATAAATAAGTATTCAAGACCTCTAATTATATGTTCTTTTTCTTAGTTAATGGAGGGAAATAGAAGAACACGTTCCAACAACCAATGTGATAGGAAATGTGAAGATTTCCCCAATGATATGCCTGATATGATGGGAGCGGGTGCTCAAAACTTCATGACAGTACTTGCTCAGCTGGCTCGAGTTATGAATTATAACCTGAATCAGGAGGAACGCCCTACTCCTCCAAGGAAAGAGAAAGTTTCCGTAGAATCCTTCATGCAGAAAAGGCCTCCCATATTTAGTGGATCTTCTGATCCCCTCCTCATAGAACAATGTATTAACTCCATTGAAAATATATTCTCTGTCCTCCAGTGCTTGGAAGAAGAGAAAGTGGTACTGGCAGTCTATCGTTTTGATGGGGAAGCTGATCAGTGGTGGACACTAATCAAGAATACAAAGTCCCAAGAGGAAATTGATTCCATGGATTGGGAGTAATTAAAAAGGATGTTTTTCAAAAAATATTTTCCTTGAACCCTTCGCCTCAAGATGGAAAGAGAGTTCCTCGGACTCAAGAAGAAGGAAGATGAGTCCATTGGGGCATATGAATCAAACTTTACAAGGCTTTCAAGGAACTCTTGTGGCTTTGTCATGAACACCGAAAGCAAGGTGGATCGCTTCTTTAGAAGACTAAATTCAAGTCTACAAAAAGAATTGGCAATTCGAGACTTCGACAGTTATGAAGAGATTGTCCGTTGTGCCCTCAGGGTTTAAATAGATATTGGATACTCTCAGTGGTCTCGTGGGCCCAGCGAAAAGAAGTGAAAAATGGACAAAAACATGGGTGGTTCATCGAACAAATCCCATGATGGAAAGAAGTCTGAATTTTCCCCTTGAAATTTTTTTGGGAATAAGCATCCTGGTAACTGTTTGAAGGGAACCAATAATTGCTTCAAATGTGGAAAGTTTGGTCATCTGGCCAAGAACTGCTGCTGGGATATGAATAATCCCACTAATGCGGAAGAATAAAGGAAGGTTCAAGTCAACACTCAGCCTGTAGTGCAGTGTTACAACTGCAAGGAGCATGGGAATTATGTGAACAATTTCCCTAAGATGAGGGTTGTCAGAGGAAATCAACAACATCCTCCAAGGAAACAAGGAAGGGATTATGCTATCACTACTACTGAGGTGGATCCAGACAATGATGTGGTGACAGATATGCTAGTTATTCATTCTAGAATAGCGAATGTACTATTTGATTCTGGTTCTACACATTCTTTCATATATTTTAAGTTTAGTATAACTATTCAAACACTACCTCAAAATTTAGAGAAAAGTTATATGTGAGAATAGTGAATGGGGAAATTATTATGTCCATGGTTTATAACTCCTCCCTGGTTAACGTTTGTGGATCGAACCTCCTAGAAAATCTCATCATACTTTCTTTAGTGGAGTTTGATGCTATCTTGGGCATGGATTGACTATCTTTATACAAAGACAACATCAACTGTCAGGAATGAGAGATCACTTTTCACATCCCAAAGAATCCTCTAATTCTTTACAAGTGTAAGGAGGAATATGAATATTATTTAGAATCTTCATCTCAAGTTTGGATATTGCTTCCTTGTGAGCAAGAATATCTAGCTCAAATGATTGATACAAAGGAGATAATCATGTTTGAAGACATACCCATCATGAGGGACTACTATGATATATTCCCTAAAGAGTTTCTTGGTCTTCCTCCTGACTGAGATGTTGAGTTCTCAATTGAATTTATCCCTGGATCACTGCCTATCTCAAAGACACCTTACAGAATGGCTACTGTAGAGCTGGAAGAGCTGAAGAAGCAGTTACAAGATAATATGGATAAGGGTTTTATACACCCGAGTGCTTCACTGTGGGGTGCGCCTATCCTCTTATTCAAGAAGAAGGAAAGATCAATGTGCCTCTTCATTGATTATCATGAGCTCAATAAAATCATGATAAAGAACAAGTATCCCCTTCCATGGATAAATGACCTTTTCGATCAACTTCGTGGGGCCAGCTATTTCTCTAAGGTGGACCTTCGCTCAGGATATCACCAACTAAAGGTGAGGAAGGAAGATATTCCCAATATTTCCTTTCAAACGAGATATGGAAACTATGAGTTCATAGTGATGCCCTTTAGACTCACTAATGCTCCAGCAATTTTCATGGATTTAATGAATAGAGTCTTTAGAGATTACCTTGAAAAATTTGTTGTAGTCTTTATTGATGATATTCTGATATACTTAAAGAGCAAGGAGGAACATGAGGAGCATTTGAATACTGTGTTAAATAATTTGTGAAGGGAGAAGTTATATGAAAATTACAATAAATGTGAGTTATGGATGGAAGAAGTATCATTCTTGGGGCATTTTATCACCAGTAAAGGGATATCTGTGGACCCTTCCAAGACAAAGGAAATTGAAGAGTGGCCCAGGACAACTTCTGTAATGGAGATCTGTATATTTTTGGGTCTAGCTGGGTATTATCGATGATTTGTGAAGAAATTTTCATGATTTTCAAACCTAATGACAAAGCTGACATGAAAGGGAGTAAAGTTTGTCTGGACACAGGAATGTGAAGACTGTTTCAAGGAGTTGAAAAAGAGGTTTATCACTGTTCCAGTACTCACAATCCCTTCAAGTGTAGAACTCCTTTTGGTGTATAGTTATGCTTCTAATAAAGGCTTAGGTTGTGTGCTAATGAAAAATAATAAAGTGATAGCCTATGCCTCAAGGCAGCTGAAAATACATGAGCAAAACTATCCCATGCATGATCTGGAGTTGGCGGTGGTGATCTTTGTGTTGAAAATCTGGCGACATTATCTCTATGGGGAGAAGTGTGAGATATATAATAACCACAAGAGTCTAAAATATATATTCACACAGAAAGAGCTTAATATGCCCCAGCGAAGATGGATAGAGCTAATCAAGGATTATAACTGCTCAATCCAATACCATCCTGGTAAGGCAAACAAGGTGGCAGATGCTCTAAGTAGAGAGGATCCTACATCTTTATCAATGATGAGAATTGAAAAGGATCCAATCTTATTAGATTTGCAAAGGATGGACATGGGAATCATTAAGGGAGGAACATCATCAATTCTTTCTCAAATGATCGCTCAACAATCCCTCTTGGAGAAAATAAAGGATACTCAAAGAAAGGATGTGAAACTTCTGAAAAGGGTGGTAGATGTTAAAAATGGAAAATACTCCAATTTCAAAATTGATGAGGGAGGATTTGTATTATTTGGGACACGATTATGTGTACCATCTGATCCAGAGATAAAGGAGTTTCTGAGTGACACACATAGCTCAACCTTCTCTATCCACCTAGGGAGCACAAAGATGTATCGAGTTGTCTGAGAAAACTTTTGGTGGGACAATATGAAAAGGGATATTGCTGAATATACATCAAAGTTCCTGGTATGTCAGAAAGTGAAGGCTAAGAGACAAAAGTCTAAGGAGATGATGCAACCACTACCCATACCAGCATGGAAGTGGGATAACATTACCATGGACTTTGTCAATGGACTTCCAAGGACATCCAGAGGAAATAATGCTATATGAATCATTGTGGATCGTCTTACAAAGATAGATCAATTTATTGTGGTTTAGGAGGACTTATCATTGGATCAAACTGCACATATTTACATCAAAGAAGTGGTAAGGCTGTATGGAGTACCACTATCTATTGTATCTGATTGTGATCTAAGATTCACTTCAAAGTTCTGGAAAAGTCTCCAGCATGCTTTGAGCACTGAACTAAACTTTAGTACGACCTATCATCCTCAAACTAATGGCCAGTCTGATAGAACTATTCAGACACCAGAAGACATGTTGAGAGCGTTTTCTATGGAATTCAAAGGAGGATGGGACCAACATCTTCCACTGGTTGAATTATCCTACCACAACAGTTTCTACCCGGGCATCCAAATGACACCATATAAAGCCCTTTATGGGAAAAGGTGTAGAACACCAGAGTTTTGGGATGAAGTCAGTGAGCGTAAGCTGCTAGGACCTGAAATGGTCGAAGAAATGGTGGAGAAGGTGAAAACCATTCAGCAACATATCAAGGCAGCCCAAAGTCGACAGAAGAGTTATGCAGATAAACGTCGATGAGACCTTGAGTTCAAATTTGGATACATGGTATTTCTACGCATATCTCTGTGGAATAAGGTCATGAGGTTCGGAAAGAAAGGGAAGTTAAGTCCCAGGTACATCAGCCCCTTTGAGATCCTTGATCGAGTCAGAGCTATGGACTATCGACTGGAACTTCCACCTACCATGTTGAAAGTACATGATGTATTTCATGTATCCCTCTTAAGTAAGTACATGCCAGACCCTTCAAATGTACTCTCCTCATAGGTGGTACAGTTGGAGGATGATCTCACTTATGAGGAGCAGTCAGTGAAGATCTTGGATCATAGAGACAAAGTTCTACGCAACAAGACTACTCATCTGGTCAAGGTACTATGGAGAAACCATAAGTACGAAGAGGCAACATGGGAACTGGAGGAAGAAATGAAGGAAAAGTACCCACACCTATTTTTATCTTATAATTTAAGATGAAATTTCAAGGGAGAAATTTCTTAAGGGGGGAAGAACGTAACAACACAATGTTTTTCAATGGAAATTCCCTTCTTATAAATATTTCATAAAATCACATGAAAATGCAACATAATGAACTACTAAGTGCTAAGTGACCTTTAAACATAATTTGGTCACTTCTGTGTTTGGAATTTTGAAAATCCTATGTACATGGTTGAAATTAGTAAGTTATTTAGAGTCCAACAAGAAAAACTTAATTTTTGGTGAATAGTAACCTACCCTTATGAATAGTAACATACCCTTATGAATAGAGATATACCCCAATGAATAGTAACATTACCTATGATAATATATAAATAATATTCAAGTTTAAAGTATGATATACCTATATTTTATAATGAGTAAATGAATGTTTTAAAACTAGTTTTTGATAATAAATTATAATTATAATTAAATATTAAAATAATCATATTTAGAAAATTATTTTTGAAAAATGGAATTCATTTTTGGATTCTACATGTTGAAAAATGGTTAGGCTAAATTTTTGGGATTTTTCTGAAATACTTGAATTTTTTATGAACTGTGAAATACCATAATTTACAAAATAAGCTAAATAAGCTAATTATAGAGTCATGCATGATGTTCTGTTGATGTAAGCCCACTTGGTTCGGGATCACATGATAAAATTAATATTCTTGGTCAAGGAAGACTAACTATTCCTTGTCTTTTGGGAAAATAATAAATTAATGGATTTTATATTGAGAAATCCCCCCTCTCCTCCACTATAAAACCCCCCTTAAGTCCCTCTTGTATTCACTCCTATAAAGCCTTGTTCCTTGCCAATATTCTGCCAAAATCTCTCCCCAAGATCCTCCCCCACGTTTAAAATATTCTAGCCTCTTCAAAATACCAAAACCTCTCCCCCTAAGAGGTTCTAAAAGGAGAAAGTTTCAAGAGGTAAATTCCTCTTTCCGATGACTTCATTTCTTACCAAAATAGTATGATAAATCTAGTAACATACATTTAATAGAATGGTTTCATGATAATGGGATATTTCATTATCTTCTCTCGTTTCCCCACCTTTTATTTGAAAGAAATGAAAGCACCGTTTGAGATGTTCTAATTTAGCACATTCAAGGACAAGAGTTTATCAATTTCTATTATAATCTTTAATTCTGGTCATGAAACCATTTGTGTTATGGTTGAACCAGATTATTATATATTTTATATATCATATTTTTAGTTCTATAATATTTTTTGTAAAAATGTTATTAAGTTATAAAGAAAATCATGTTCTTTGTAATCAAACCCACCGACTAACAAAAATGGTTGTCACTATGGTTTTATATAATAGTTCGACTTAAATCTAAGTAAAAAAATTAATTTTAAAACCATGTAATCTCCTGGATGTTCACTAATATCATATAAATTATTTTTTTGGACAACCACTTCCATCTTTCATGTTATCTAAACTTGAATATAAGTGAACCGATATTTTAAAACGAAGTAATCAAACGAGCATGAACAATGAAATTGTGCCTTATATCTAATCAAGAAGGCCTTAAATGAACTAAAAAGGGATATAATAAATCAATTAAATATATAAGAGGTTATTTAATTATGAATTAATATTCCTAATTTTTCTATTAATGTCTTTGATAACAAGTGGAGAACACCAACAGATTTAAGGTAAGGGATCCTCTCCTTTTCACTCTCAATCAAGATTGTCCACTATGCTATGTCTTCTTATGTGTAATATCAAATGATGAGGTATGTTTATAAACCTCCACCATACCGCCCTCTTGATTTCTAAGTGATGAGAAACCCCTTTTCTCTCTCATCAATCCCTCTTAGTTACATGTGATACCATGCCAATAAACCGTAATGGATTCTACCCGAACTTCCTTTATTCCTTTGGGTTGCTCTGTCTTTTTTTTTTACCAAAATGTAGATTTATTTTATTTTTATGTAAAACTTATAAATTCTGTTTATATTCTCTAAAATAATGTTCCAAGATCCATCTCTCATTCTCTTTTGAATATATACATGCTTTTAAGTGAATCCCTTCTCGATACTTCCCAATAAGCACACTTGTTTTAAAGGAACTTCTCGAATTTTTACCCAATTTCAAGTGCACTATATCCCCTATTTTATGACACCATTTTCTTTATAAAATCAGTATTTTTATTATTAAAACCTTCTTGGTTAAATTCTGGTTTTATATAAAATAATGTCCTTTTTACTATTTTAAAATCTCTATAGTATTTTCCTTAAAACCACACATAAATGTTTTGATGCTAATGTTTCTCAAATAAATTATTTATTTGTTTTCACTTATGTTTGAAATCACATACCATGTTATAAGCCTATTTTACCCTATGAACATCCATGTATGTTCTAATCCCTTTCTTTCATAGACCCTTTCATGATACACTCATTGGTTATGCTTTATGTCATGATTGTGGTACCCAATTCTTTCCATGTATGCCCTTATGTTTATGTATGGTTGATTATGTATGATTACTGGTGTTGAAAGATTATTTATGTGGCAAGAATATTCATGAAAATTTTGAGATGGGTGCACCCAAATATTTCTCTAATGCAATGGATAAAGTTAAGTCTCATGAGATGTGATGTGAAACGGGATTGTCGGTTAGCCTTGACTCATACTAAAATGGGAAACAGTATTGAAAGTTAGCCTTGACCTATACTAAAGAAATGTTTTATGATTTTGCCACATTTATATGATTACATGTTTATTTGAACCCATGCTTATATGATATTATTTCATAAGTTCCATGATTTGGATATCTATATGTCATGCCTCCTAACTCATGTTCTTAAGATGTATCCTTATGTTCATTACCTTACTGGGATTTTCATCTCACCCCTTTGTTCATGTGTTCCCCAGGGCACCCTATACAGATGTAAGGGCCCAAAGGAAGTTAGGATCTCTTTATGGAGATTAAATAACAAAGTGTTTTTTTATCCCCATGTTTTATGTTATATGTACCTAGTCTTACAAGACACTAGAATTAATGATCCTTGGCCTGTACTCTGATGATTAACTATGCTTAAAATCATATAATGTTATATGTAAAAGGTTTGGGTCTCTATATGTTTTATACTAGATTTTTTCACATTGTGAAAGGTTTACACACCATGAACATGTTTCATGTCATGAAATGGTTACATGTCATATATTGGTTCCTAGGAAGATATTTTGAGTTTGGTTTATAGCATGAAAAGCTTACACATTGTGAAATGGTTGGGATTAATATTTTAATTTTAGGTGATGCATTTTTTGGAAGGAAATTTTAATTGGGAATTACATGAAATGAAGGGTTTACACACCATGTATTAATTGGGTCAGATGAGTTTTAAAGAATTGCACGACTGATTTTATTTTTTATTTAGATGTATCCTCTTCTATCTTGACCTAGGAGCCCTCCCAGGAAATTTTTGGGACCTCCTCTCCTTTTGGATCACTTTGTTTAGCAATTGATGATTAGGGTTGTTCCACTGCATCTCCTAGGGTAAGTGATCTACCTATTTCTTTATTTCCCTTGATCATAGAAGTGCTATTGTGCTATGTTTTCAGATTATTTGATCTTGTGGTGTTGTTCATTTATATTTGCATTGTGATATTCTTCTAGGGGATGATCCTTTATTGGATGTAGTGTGAAAGGTATGTTTTCTTTGAAGATTGTCATGATATATCCTTTACTCCATTTTTTTTATTTGTGGGATGTGATTATAAGACATGTGAATCAATATTAGGGTCATTGTTATTGACCTTGTGTTCCATTCTAGTTAGTGGATCCCATTTCTACCATGTATGACCCAAATTTAATATAGGTGGTTCTGTCTCTATCCTATTTTGGATTAAATGTATTGATCTGTTTTTATAAATTATTTTATAAATAAATTGGAATGATTGATTTATGTGTGCAGAAATGGGTTTTTGAGGAAATATTGTTTTTTTATTGTTTTGGTAAAATAAAAGGTATTTTCAAAGCATTTTAACTTAATGGCCCAAAGGACTAATTTTATTTATTGATTTTTCAATAAGCCCCCCTTTATGGAGAAATGTGGAAACCTCACATGACTTTAAGGACATAAAATATTAAAAAAAAATCTAATTTCAAAACCTAGAAAAAGTCTACAAAGAAATCCCCTCCCCAACATCATTATCAATATGGAAAACCTTCACCAATTAATGAATGTTAGATAGCTATCCCGTGCAGAAATACACGGTCTTGGTACCGATGGTAGAGCCATACCCTCTCAAACTTCCAAGTTCGAATAGCCATACATAGTGAAAGCACCTGTTATAATCCTCATCTGGAGAAAATCCTTGTAGAAAGTCTGGGAGAGACCATAAAAAACAAAAACCAACCTTGGACCCTTATACTTCATCAAAACAACACCATTGCTCCATCATCGCGAGTTCACTGCAAGATGACCAGATTACCAGCACCTCTCCAAAAATCACCAAAAACTAGACTTTCACAAAACCACTCCCAACATCAATCTTCTACAAGCAGAATAGAAAAATCAACACCTTAAGTGACCGATGTGAAGAAAAAGTTGAAGAACCAACCATTCAACCAAATTCAAACCTCTTCCTAAGCACGAATCATCAAATCCGAGACCAATTCTGGCTCTTGAAAAAAGATGAACGCCAAACCAAGATCGACTAAAAAAAACCTAAAATAGAAAAACATCACCAAAACACCAGAAGGAAGACCACCGAAAGTCGAATCCCATCACCGCCATCCCAGATGCCTGTGAAGACCACGACGATCCACCCGACATACAGACAGAAGATGCGGCGGCACACCCAGGCTGTAGAAGCTAGATCTTGGCCTCCGACTGGAACCGTGCTTCCTTGAAAGGCCCTATCCAGTGAAGGGGGATTAGGGAGAGGAGAGGAAAAAAACGATGCGAGGAAAGGTCGAGTCCACAAAGCCACCAAAACCACTGCAACTGAGGATCTGCCGCCGCAACCTCATCGAGAATGAGGGTGGAGACGTCGTGCCAACCCTAGATGAAGGAGGCGGTGGCGAGGAAAATAATTTCGTGAAGAGCACCCCTTACGGGCTCAGTGGGTTCTTGATTTTCAAAGAATTTTGAAATAGAATTATGATTTTTTTTCAAAGAATGGTATTGATGAAATGGTTTAGAAAATAGAGTGCATGGTAAGCCTTTGGTACTTATGCGTAAGGTTTAGTAATAGTCCTCGTCTGTTGATACTATCAGAGGGTTCACTAATGGGGAGTTCTTCTATTACATAGGCCCATTGTTCTAGAAACTTGTTAGAAACTATTGGGAGGTTCAGTTTTTTGGGTGTTCCTATTCTCTCTTGATTTGATGCATATGTCTAGAGGCCCGATGAACACTATTGTCTTTGTCTGGGTATGAGTTTCCTAGCTAGTCTGAACTGTTGTGATCCTTGGCATGATTATACCTATGTTTTTGGTATTTTATTGGATATGATATGATATGAGATACATGATTTGATTTGATTTAACTGCTTTGATATATAAGAAATTATTTGAAACCATTTTACCTTATAATGTGGAAAAGGGTAATTAAATGTTTTACAATGATTTTGATATAAAAAATGTTTAACTATTTGACATGCCTTGTTTTAATTAATTTTGATTATTATTCAGATTTTTGTATGAATACTTGATATAGAACACTTGAGTGGGATACTATTGAGCCTGTTTAGGTCATACCCTATGAACCCCTTTGGATGTGCATAGAGCTTGTTATATTTTTCGATATAGGGAAAGGCAGAGTGCCATAGTGAGGAGGTGAGGTTTTGGTCAGCTATGTCTGGGTAGCTGGTGGTGAGATGGTGGGTATTTCCCATACTATCACATGGAGTAGCTATTTTTGTTTTAGTTTTCCTATTTTGTTGGACTTGTATCTTGGAGACTGTTTATATTCTTATATGTTTCATTGCTTCTATTGTTTCCTTTTTGATATGACATACATTTCTTGTTTACTCTTATATAATTTCTTACCATCATGTATATATATGTCATGTTGTCTACATTAAGTTGGCATAAATTGTTCCCTCTAGTTTTTTTGATGTCCAGGTGCTAGTCACCAGCCAGTATAGATTGAGAATGTCATTCAGGTATGTGATGGTTTGGGTTAGGTAACAGTTTGAGAGGGTATCTAGGATAGGATCATTACAGTTTGGTATCAATGGTAGAATGTCCTTAAGAGTACTTATCTTAGGATGTTTGGTAGACTGGATATAGTATTTTTGGGACTTGATAGGAAGGGTTTGGTGAGTGACTAACCATCTATTACAGTGATGGAACTCATGTTACAATGGGATGTTGGGATGTATGTCTTCTGTTTTGAGTTCTTGATCTTAATCTAAGTTTTTTCTTATGGTTTTCTGGTTTTAACTAACATTATATTATTGTTTGATCATTTCTTTTATTTTGGTGTGCAGTGGTTTTCCTCTAACATGTCTTCCACAGGTTCCTCAGGAGGGTGCATCAAATGATCTTCAAGGGAATCTACCACCAGGTTAGAATCTTATTGAGGTTATCATGAAAGCAGTTCATACTATTGACCTAAATGAAATTCAAGTCCAAAACATAGTTGTTGAGGTACAACAAGGAGTTTGAGGAGATAAGGATTAATCAATGGAGTTATTATATAAGAATCCACCATCTTTTAAGAGTACAAATGAACCTCAAGAGGCAGAGGAATGGCTGAACAAGATCGATCAGATCTTTTAATTCTGAGATATGCCCGAGAGTATCAATGAGAAGTGTGCAATGTTTAAACTTGAGAGTCCCAACAAAATATGGTGGGATTCCATGGTATAGGTGGATAGCCATGAAGTATTGGATTGGAAGAGTTTCAAGACTATATTATTCTAACAGTTTTTTTCTAGATTCACTATTTATGGAGAAGTATCTAGAGTTCCTCTCCTTACATAAGGGAGAGAATTCGATGTCAGAGTACACCAATCAATTTGCAGAGTTAATTTGTTTTTCTCCAGAGGTAGTAAATAATAACCAGTTGAAGGCATAAACACACCTTCATGGTTTGTGACTAGATATTATATTATAATAATTTATAATGAATCTTTCAACTTACATAGAGACAGTAGATAAGTTAATGATGGTAGAGATGAATATGGCATGCATGTTTTTAAATTATACCCCTTCTCTTCCATCCAGTGCCAGATTCAATGGCATGAAAGGGAAATAGAGAAAGTTGAAAGATCATCACATGAGTGGTGGATGTGGTTTTTAGTGGTAGGCATATAAAATTTCAGTTATATCTAGTAGTTCTCCCTTGACTTTATACTAGTGTGGAAGGTTAGGCACACGTGGTGTTCTTTTATTGCACCTGTTAAGCTATGTAATGGTTTTCGACACTATAGTCATCTACAACATTTCTGTCAAGATATTTCTATACCTCATCATGTTTAGGGATCATTGGATCTAAAGGATACTTTAATACAATTAAATTCTTCAAATAATTAAGGGATCCATCCACAAGCCTCTAAAATGAAGCACCTTCATGCAGTAGATGATTTTCTAGTGGAAGTAGATGAAGGTCCCACGATAGTGAGAGGTGACATCTTTATTACATCTTTAGTAGTTATTTCTTTATTTGATACAGGTGCTTCCCAATCATTCAATTATACCATTTTGTTTATATTTTTAAACTTATAATTGATATCATGTAAATTTTTATGGAGTTAGAGACACCTATTGGGAAGAGGAAAGAGCAGGGGTTTCAGTGTCATTCTAGTTTTCCATCAATTGTTGATGTAGAGTTACTATGGGATTTCTTCATTATTGATCTATTTTTTTTTGAAATCATCATTATGATGGATTGGATTTTCACTCATCATGCTATGGTTGATTGTTATCGTTGGTGTGTCATGTTTTTGGTGGCCAATGGGAGCTATTGGGTGTTTTAGGGAAAGTGGGATCTGAGGTCTGGTCACGCAGGACCTTCTCACCCAGATCTCAGGAGTTTATTATCTAATTTAATAGTTGATACTGATGAAATTTCTTCTGTTGTTGATATCTACACTATTGTTCAGGACTTTCCTAACATTTTCCAAAATTATTTCTCTAGTCTTCCTTCAGAGAGGGAGGTAGAGTTTACTATTGATATGGTGCTGAGTACATAGATGATTTCAATACCCTCTTATCGTATGGTACCGATAGAGCTAAAAGAGCTCAAGATTCAGTTGGATGATTTGATGTTGATGGTTTTTTTTCACCATAGTGTTTCACCTTGGGTAGACCCTCTACTCTTTTCCAAGAAGATAAATGTTTTACTCTTATTTTTTGTGGACTATTAGAAGTTAAACTAGATAATGGTTAAGAACAAGTATCCTTTACCTAATGTGGGTGATTTTTTATCAGTTTAATGGGGAAGGTGGTTTTTAAAGATTGACCTTCAATTAGGTTTTCAATAACTCATAGTTAAAGAGTCTGATATATTAAAGACAACTTTTAGGAGTAGGTATGACCATTATGAATATCTTGTGATGCCATTTGTTCTGACTAATGCTCGTATAATTTTCATGTATTTGATAAATTAGATATTCAATTAATATCTCAACACTTTTATGTCAGTGTTCATGGATGATATTTTGTTTTATTCGATATCTGATCATGATCATGATCACTATTTAAGTTTAGTTCTAGAAATCTTGAGGAGTCACCATTTTTATGGAAATCTTTAAAAATGAAACTTATGGATACAATAAGTGAAGTTATTAGGGCACATGATTTATGAGAATGGAATATCAGTTGATCCTGAGAAAGTGAAGGCTATTTTTTCATGGGAAGATCCAAAAAACATCTTTAAGATTTGGAGCTTCCTTATTCTTGTTGGATACTACTAAAAGATCATCAAGGATTTCTCAAAATTGGAATCATATTTGATTTATATTAACAGGAATGGGAAAAAATAATATGGGATGAAAAGTGTCTGTATTCTTTTTATGAGAGGAAATGACTTATAATATTAGCTCCTGTTCTGATCATAACTAAGCTCGATAAGTGGTATATGGTTTTCTGTGATGCTTTCGGTTCTAGTTTGGTTTCTTTTCTTATGTTGGATAATCATGTGGTATCCTAAAAATCTCATCATCTTTGAATTCATGAGAAGAATTACCCTACTCATGATTTAGAGCTTTTCGTAGTTATGCATGTGATTAAATGTTGGAGCCACTATCTTCTTGTGAAGAGGTTCACAATATTTTATGACCATAAGAGTCTGAGAGATATATTTTCTCAAAAAGACTTGAATCTCAGATAGAGGTGGTGGGTGGAATACCTTCATATGTTTGAATTCAAAATCATCTACACCTTGAGGAAGGGGAATGTCATTTTAGATACTCTTAGTAGGAAAGTACCATAAAAAGATATTCTGGAATCGAAGGAGGAGTGGAACATGATGAGGATATTTAATAAATTTCACCTAGATATTCAATAGGATGTTTCAGGTATGATTCTGACTAGTTTTAAACTATCATCATCTCTCATTGAGTCTATTTTATAGGATCAACAATGAGATTATGAGTTCAGGGGAATTTGAGAAACCCTTTATGGTGGGGAGACCATTTCTAGCTGGTCTCTCTCTTTAGATGGTATTCTCTATTTTGGGGATTGTTTTTCATCCCATCATTTGTGAGGATATCAGTTTTTTTTATTATCATAGTTATTCATTGGCTATTCATCTAGGAACTACAATGATGTATTATGACATGAGATGGCAATTCTAGTGGATGGGTATAAAGAACGACATTGTATATTTTGTGTCCCACTATTACACCTACCAACAGATAAAGGCAGAGCATCTAACACCTTCTGGGTTACTCCAACCTCTTCTGGTGCTTGTTTAGAAATGGTACAAGGTGTCCATGAATTTTTTTTGGATTAATATAGAATATATGAGGGATGAATACTATCTGGGTGGTGACTGATTGGTTGGAAATGTTGGATCACTTCATTCTGATCAGGGACACCACTAAAGTTAAAGAACTAGGTAAGATGTATATACAAGAGATCGTGAGGTTAAATTGGGTTTCTTATACCATTGTTTAAGATAGGGATACTAGGTTTATGTTTATGTTATAGAGGAGTCTCCAAGAGGTGATGGGGCCTAAGGTCAAGTTGAGTATAACTTATCATCCATAGATAGATGGCCAGATGAAGTGTGCTATTCAGATCCTGGAGGATATTATTTCTACCTATATCTTAGATTTTTATGGATCATGAGATATCCATCTAGTACTAGTTTAGTTTTATTATAACAAAAGTTATCATTCATCAATAAGAATGAATCCCTTTAATGATTTTTATGATCACCTGTGAAGATCACCTATTTATTGGGAAGAGGTGGTTGATGCATCTTTGGTGGGTACAAGTATCATTTAGGATACATCAGCAAGGATTCAGGATATATGCCAATATCTAGTTACATCATAGAGTTGACAGAAATCATATGTAGATTTGTGGCATCTTCCTTTGGATTTTTCTTTTGGTGACTATGTTTTCTTAAAATTTTCTCCTCGTTTGGGCCACCATCATCTTGGAAAATAAGGAAAGTTGGCTCCAAGATATGTTAGACTGTTTGAGGTAACTGAGCAACTTGAGAATGTTGATGGGCAGTTCTAGTGGGTTGGGCCTACATGTCACGTAATGGGAATAGTATGCCTATGGGCCTTCAAGTCATGTATTGGCATTTAGGTCATGTCGGGCCTTGTGCCTTCGGCCTATGGGTCATGTAAGGGTTCCCCTTCAACCCTTAAAAGGGGGATTATCCATAATAAAATAAAAATAAGTCCTTTAGGCTATTTGGGCAGGGGTTGGGGGTGGGGGTGGGGTGGGGGGGGTATAGATATGGAAATACCACCCTAATACATCTCATGTTTTGTGTTGGGAAGGGATTGATTTGGAGCCAGATGTTTCTATTATAGAGGGATATCATTGACTCTTAGGAGAAAGTCTTATGTGGGAAGTCAATTACATTGGTCAAAGTGTTATTGAGACACAAATCAGATTCTCATGAGACTTGGTAGAGTGAGTTGTCGATGAGGGAGCAGTGGCCTCACCTATTTCCAGACATCATTCATCTATATGAATTCATGGGGATAAAAAGTCTATTTGTCGAGAGTTTATGACATTTAGTTACCTTATTTAAAGAATTTATCTCCTCTATTTTCATTTCCCTCTTGGTTTGGGTGTGTTTTGGAACTCTAAAGGATGAAGAGAGTTTTATGGGGAAATGTCATAATGTTCGAGGATGTATGTTTGTTGGAATTAATGGAGTCTGGGTATAATTGTGTCAAAGGATTTTAAGGTTTCTATCCAAGTTTGAAGAAAACCAGAAATGGTTTTGTTTTTTATGAAGAATCTGTTTTGTTTGTTTTATACTGGAATTTTTCACATTGTGAAAGGTTTACATTCCATGAACATGTTTCATGTCATGAAATGGTTTCATTTCATGTATTAGTTTCTGAGAAAATTTTATGATTTTGGTTCAGAGCATAAAAATATTACACACCCTGAAAAGTTTACATGTCTTGAAATGGCTAGAATTAGTATTTTAATATGAGGTGATACATTTTTGAATGGTACCTTTTAATCAGGAGTTACATGACATGAAGGGTTTACACACCATGTATTAATTAGGTAAGAACAGTTTTAAAGCACTGAAATGATAGTTCTTTTTCTTATTTGGTTGAAACATCTTCTCTCTCAAGCTAGGATCTCCTTAAGAAATTTTTGGAACCTCCACTCCTTTTGAGTCACTTCATTTGGTGATTGATAATTAGGGTTGTGTTTTTTGTCTCTTTGGGTAAGTGATTTTCTAGTTTTATCATTTCCCTTGATCATAGCAGCACCATTGCACCATGTTTTCAAATATGTTGGTCTCGTGGTGTTTCTCCTTCTAGATCCACTATGTGATATTTTTCTAAGGGATGATCATTTTTTGATTGCGGTGCGAAGGGTATGCATTCTTTGAGGTTTTTCATAGTCTACCCTTTCCACCACTTTCTCTATTTGTGGGATGTGATTCTAAGACTTGGGAATCAATCATAGGGCCTCTATTATTTACCTTGTATTATTTTATGATTAGTGGATCCCATTGTAGTCATGTTTGACCTAAATTTTAGGTAGGCGGTCCTGTGTTTAGCCTATGTTGGATGAAATGTATTTCTTTGGTTTTATGATTTTTGTGTAAATAAATTTCCATGATTGATTTGTGTGTATAGAAATAGATTTTTGAGAAAATATGGTTTTCCCCTTGTTTTGGTTAAAGAAAATGTATTTTAAAATCATTTTAAAATTGATTTCTAAAATGGTTTTCAAGTATGTTTTTGATTAAATGGTTCAGAAAATAGATCACATGGGCAGCCTTGGGTACTTAGGTGGAAGGTGTAGTAATAGGCCTCATCCAGTGACAGTGTTAGGGGATTCACTCATGGGGTGTTCCTTTCCTCCCTAGTCCTGTTGTTCTAGAGACTTGTTAGATACTGTTGGGTGGTTCACTTTTTGGGGTGTTCCTCTACTATCTATATTTGACGCATATGTCCAGAGTCTTGATGCATGCTATTGTCTATGTTTGGGTACAAGTGTCCTAGATAGCCTGACCTGTTGTGATCCTTGGAATTATGTTACCTATGATTTTGGTATTATATTATATTTGATATGATATGTGATACATTATTTTATTTTATTTGACTATTTTGATGTATATGAAATGATTTGAAACTATTTTACCTTGGAAATGTGCAAAAAGGGAAATTAAATGTTTTACCATGATTTTGATATAAATTTTGTTTGATTTTTAATCAAGAATTATTTTATTTGAAGTTGATAATTGTTTAGATTTTTATAAAGATACTTGATATGGAATACCTAAGTGGGATACTACTGTTTCTATTTAGATCACACCATGTGTACCCCTTCAGTAGTGTGCAAACCTTGTTATGTCTTTTGATGCAGTGAAAGGCAAGGCACCACAGTGAGGCAATAAGGTTTCGATCAACTATGTCTGGGTAGCTGGTGGTGATATGGTGGGAGTTTTACCATGTTATCATATGGAGTATCTATTTTAGTTTTATTTATCCTTTATTTTTGGACTTGTATCTTGAAGACTATTTAGTTTCTTTTGAGTTATATTATTTCTATTGTTTACTTTTTGATATGGAATATATTTCTTGTTTAATATTATATTGTTTCTTCTCATTATATATATATATATTTCATGTTATCTACTTTAGTTTTGGTGAAATCATTCCCTCTGGTTATTTTTTATGTCTAGGTGGTAGTCGCCAACCTGTGACTATGTGATGGTTCAGGTTGGGTACCGATTTGAGAGGGTATCCGGGTTGGGTTTATCATAGAGGTCTCCCTCTATAGACATTTTTCCATTGAGAGAGAATAGGGAGAGGTATAGGGAGAGGGAGGAGGCACCATTGGGGGTATATCTAGACTTGGATTGGAGTATGATGGCTATAGAGTGAATATTTAGGATCGAAGCTTCACAATTTTTCAGCCCTAGGTAGGCATTTGTTTTGTTTTTCATTGATCACCCCATATATATTTTTTAGTTTTTAATTACTTATATGTGTTGTTTAAAGTTCCATGAGAGACTATATGGGGGTGATTTTGGGTAAATAATTACTTTTTAGGGTTTCATAGAGGTTTTCTATTTGGGAAAACCCGATCAAACGATGTGTAGTTCAGAGAACACACACCATGTGTTCTTATTTTTAGTCATGGGGTTGAAGATGAGGGTTACACGATGTGTTATTTTTAGACACACAATGTAGATCCACTCAGAGTGTGACCGAATTCATGACTAGACACCCTGTGTGGGAGGAACATGGACATGCAGAATACACAACCAGATTTCATGCATAGTACATGGCCAGAGACCATGTGGCATACTTTTCTAGACCCTGTGTGGGGTATATGGACATGAAACGTATGTGGGGTACATAACTAGACACCCTGTGTTGGTGAAATTCCATGTGTGAGGGAGAAACATCATGTACTTGTTAATTACACACTAGGTTGGGCAGGTGAACAGGGAGGCTTGTTAGGAGTACACATCATGTACTCCCTCCTTGGAGTTTTTTTCTTGTTTTTTACCTGAAGATGGAATTAGAATTTAGTCCATTTTGATTATCTTTACATTTATAATTCCATGGTGAGGACCTTATGGTGTTTAGGTACTATAAGTGAAATATATTGGAACTGGGAAAGGTTTGAAAGGAGAATTCTTTCAAGGTTTTTGTTTTAGAATCATCTTGAGGAAAGTGAGATGGGGTGTGATCTTATTGTTCACCTTGGATTAAGGATTACAAGAGGGTTTATTTTGAGGTTATCTCACATGGTTATCAAAATACAATATAATTTAGTTTCTTGGTTGGGATTATTGGTCCAGTTTCCTGGGGTTTGTTTAGTTGGAGCCTTTGGGCTAGGGTGATACTATGGGGTGTGAGGTATGGCAGTGTTCCATTTAGTGGAGCTTGAGATGAGTCCAAGGGACTCATTGAGGATTCCTTTGTGGTCATGGTTCTTCTTGAGGGTTCCCTTATGGTAATTGTTCTCTTTATGGTTTCCCTTGTGGGTGAGGTGTTACCAGGGTTTGGTTTCTATGCTAGAGTGGTCGAATGAGGTTTCTTCCAATTATCTTAGCCTAAGTCTCTTCTTGTATGAGAGGATACCCTAGTAGGGTGTCTTGTTTTTTTGAGGTTTAGAGAACCATTGAGGGTTCCTCATGAGCTATTGACCTTGGGAGGGCTGTTTCTAGTTTTAGTGTTGGTGATGATGGGTTCGAATCTAGGCCAACCCTTGTTATTGTGAGTTATGGTGTGGTTTTATTTGAGTCTATTATTATTTGGTTTGGATGTGATATGAGAATATTGAGATTTATTAGACTGGGAATGATTGATTTAGATTCTATCCTCTATTACTAGGCTATTATGAAGTGGGTATAGGGAGCAAATGGATGATCTGGATGAGTGCACCCACCCCCAGTTTAGTAATATACCCTGACTAGGGGGATTGTTTTTCCTAGTATAATGGGGCTCCCTTAGTAACCCGATTAGGTACTTATACACTAATGGTGGGTTAGAATATTATTCTAGCTAGTTTTATAAGACTACTGTGACGACCCGTCCACCGGAGCCCATGTCATGACTACCCCAAGCCCGCCTCCCAAAGTCTAGGGGCTGGTGACTAGCACTGAAGGCATTATCCCATGAGTGGGAGGCATTTTCCTGAGTAACTGTACACATGCACACACACAAAAACACACATGTCCCAAAAAACTGAAAAGGAAAACATGAATGCCACTAAACAACCACTGGGAAATGGTACAAGCTGTAGGTCAAATGGGCAAGAATACAAGCCCAAAAAAAGACAAACTAAAAATAGTAAAGTACAAAGGATCTATGTAAGACATATGAAGAAGACCCCACCTAATGGGTAGGTAAGGAGTTACTATCAGAAACTGTGGAAGTACGTCCTGCCTGTCGTATCTCACTGGGCACTGCCTGGTCCTGGTCCATCGAGGTCCCTGTTGAAGCGCCTATTGTTTGAACTAGGCACAACATGTGCGGGCGAAGCCTGTGCATGAGTGAGTAACAAAATAATCCATAGGGATCCCAAAAAATGGAAATAACATAAAGGAAAGTAAACACAAGGTATTGTCAGCTCACACAGGTATAATCTAAAGTTTATAAAGTAATACTATTAGTCGTAACACTGAACACCTTGAAATACTGAGGTACTCATCCCTGATGGGTACTGTGGGCATGCTGGGTCATACAGAGCTGGTCCCCACTGTGGGCCTACAGGGTTACATAGAGACGCTTCCCACTTAGGCCATCATACTAAGGTACTCATCCTTGGTGAGTACCGTGGGTCTACCAGGTCACATAGAGCTACTCCCCTCTGTGGGCTTACCAGTTTACACATAGCCGCTTCCCACTTAGTCCATCTTAACTGATCCACATATGGTCACTTGTCAGCAGTCTTCGGGTCTTAGCCTGCCGCAGGATTCCCACACGTAGTGCGCTTGATTTTGGGAGAATCCACACCTCAATCCATTTGTCATATTTATACTTCCATGAAATCCTCCTTAGATCATTCCAAAAAACTGCATCATTATGAGGATCCCAACGCCACAAATGGATTGTCAATCAGACTCCTGGCCTGAAAGATTTTTGTGTTTTTGTAAATTGGGTTCGGTTGTGTATGGGCCTGGTCCGACCCGACCAACCTAGCCCGGGGGCCCCGCATGACCTGGCCTAGTTTGACCAACCCGACCTGACCCAGTTCAGGTCAGGTCTGGCTTGGTATGACCTGGATAGTGGGAAAGACACATTGGGCCTTGCTGGACCTAGCCTGGTTCGGCCATGGGTCCAGCCCACCAGGTCGCCCAGTGACCCGGTTCCATTCGACCTGGCCTGCAACAGGAGGGTTGGTTCTCTCCAACCCTGGACCTCCTAGAAGACTAGTTTTATCCCTCCGTCATAGCCTCAAAAAGTGGGCCAGCTTACTTCATCTTGGGCTGCTCAGCGGCCTGGTTCGTGCCTCACCAGCCTAGCCTGCAACCGGCGGGCCAATCTTCTCTAGCCTGGACACCACCTGGTGTCCGGTTCAGTGACCCACGTCTAGCTAAGATGGACACTCCTTGGTCCCACATGAGGTCCCTACTAGACTGCATGCTAGTGGGTCGTTGTGGACCACATGGCGCAGGCCGCCCACAGACGCGGTCGGGTGGCTGCGTCCCTGTCCACCAGCCACCGACCCACTACCGGCGAGTTCTGCAGCACCACCGTGGCCCACTTCTGGTGGCTCCCGCCACACCGCCATAGCCCAAGTCAGCCCTGACTATCATGTTCGCATGCCTCCACCCACCTGGGGCCATCGCCACCGCCGGCAGTGCCTTTCGCAGACCACCGGGTCCACTCCGGTGGTTTGTTTTGCGAACCATCTGAGCCCCTAGGTTTTTTGGGGTGCCATCTTTTCTTCTATGGCCTCAATTCCACCTTTCCATAAAATCAGAAGTCCAATCACAAACATCACAAGAATTCCCAAAGATGAAGGAATCATCTCCTTGTTCGTGTTGGCCCGATTCCTCCGCGTTAGATGTTTTGAAACAAAGGAAGGGGAAAATTTGTTTCTATATAAAAAAAATGACCCCAAAGAAAAAAACCGATGCATGAAATCCTCCTACAATATTAATGACCTAAAGATCAACATATTCATGGGTTTTTCCACATTCATTGTTTTTATAAAGAAGAATGAGCTATCAAAACAAAAAGTAACCCCTTCCTAGAGAAGGTTCGATCAAAGGGAAGCTTATTGCTGATGGAAATCCTTCCATGGGGGTTAGAATTCATCACTCTCTGGTTCTGGACCCGTTCATTGAGGGCATCGTTGTCACTAGAGATTCACTGACATTCGTCATTGGAAAGGATTCCTCACCATATATTCATATGAGAAATTCCCATATTTCTCTATGTTTCTCCAACCCGTTATTACTTTAAAAGATAAACGTGTTGTAGCGTTTCTGTTATGCTGCATTGTCACATCGTTGCACTATTTCATTTATGAAATAAAATTTCTTTTATAATTCAAATTAATGAGTTGTTACACTAAAAATTTATGAGCCTCATTAATGGGACTCGTCATTGCCTCCTCGCCGCACCACAATGCTAACGTGCCATCACTCAACGGTGAAGAAAAAAAAATTAAATAACCTTTTAAGTTATTTGATTTTTCTTCAGAAAATTCCAAAAACTATCTTTTCTGGTCAACCATCACTGGTTGAAGTTAGGTCCTTTCTTGGAGAATACTGATGTTATGAGTTCAATGGTGCCCTCCGATTTTTGATTTGAGCACTATTTTGAAATCTAGAAAAACCCGCTTGTATGGTTATTTAAAAAAAATTAAAAAAGTTGAAATTCTATTCTAGGATCACTGGGCCTCATAATCAGGTGTCTTCAAAGCATATCATCTCAAAATAATTCCATATAATTAAAAATAATTACATGGAATTTTCTAGACATTACATTACCCCCACCTTTAGGGCTTCACGTCCCCATAATCCAAAACAAGGCTAAAACAATGGGGGTACTGAGCACGAAACTGAGCCTACCACTCCCATGTGATCTTATGGAGATTTTAATGCTGCCACCAAATGTTCACCAGATGAATCTACCATCCACTAAAGACCTTCTCCCATCGATCCTCTATCTCTACTAAGATCTCCGCAAACATTTTCCCATCATCAATGTCCAGCTCACCCCAGTCAATGATGTGCGATGGATCCTGCACGTACCTCCTCATCTACGACACATGAAAAGACATCGTGCACTTGGTACATATATGGGGGAAGAGCTAGGTAGTACACCACCTCACTAACTCTTCTCAAAATTTGGAAAGGGCCAATGAACCTCAGAGATAATAGCCACCTCGACCAAATATCCACAATCCCCATCAGGGTGAGACCCGAAGGAAAACATGGTCTCCCTCCTCGAACTCCAAGGGCATCTATATCCTATAAAAATAAGATTTATACCAGCTCTGTGCAGTCCTCATCCTCTCTTGGATGATCTGAACCTTCTTAGTGGTAGCCCGTACTAACTCTAGACCCATGATTGCTGACTCCCCTCGGTCTGTCCAGCATAGAGGTGATCTATAAGGCCGCTCGTATAAATCCTCGAATGGTTCCATACCAATGGTGGTGTGATAGATTTTTCTGTATGTAAACTCCACCAGTGGAAGGTGGTCCTCCCAACTATGACCAAAATAAAAAATACAAGCACAAAGAATGTACTCCAAGGTCTATATGGTCCACTCGGTCTGACCATTAGTCTGTGGGTGAAAGGCTGTGCTCAAGAGAAGATGAGTTCCAAATGCCTCCTGTAATCCCTTCCATAGCCAGGATGTGAAGAAAGCATCATGGTCTGAGACGATCATCAAATTCACCCCATGTATCTTCACTATCTATTGGATGTAGAGGCGTCCCAAGCTCTCTACCGATCCCAACTCCTAGATGGGTAGGAAGTGAGTCGAATTGGTGAGTCAATAAATGATCACCCAGATAGAATCATGGACCTTGGACATGCATGGTAATACCATCATGAATTCCATCGAGATATCATCCCACATCCACTCCGATACCTCAAGTGGCTAGGCTAAGCCTGTTAGAACCTGATGCTCAGCCTTCACTTGATGATAAGTGAGGCATCGTGAAAAAAACTCGACCACTTCTTCATCCCTGGACACCAGTACTGACATCATAGATCCCAATACATCTTCACCACTCCAGGATGTACCTCCAAGGGTATGGTATAGAACTCCCTCAAAATCTCATCTTGAAATGCCACCAATACTATTGTGCATCCTTTGAAAAGGATGAAGTGCTCCCCACCTATTGAAAATCCATCAGGATCCTGTCCCGAGGATAACTGATCACGTCGGGCCTCATAGTCAACATCCACTAGCTGTGCCTCCCAAAATTTTTGTAAGAGTGGAGGAGTGGTGGTCATAGACTAAAGGTAAGATTCTCCATCATTATCCATGAAAGATATCTGCATCGTGTCTAGCTGCTCCATTGCCTCACTCAGAAGCTGCAAACCGGATCTTCTACTGAGTGCATTTTCCACCACATTAACCTTCCTAGGAGTATGACTATCTCAAAGTCAAATTCTTGTAGGAACTTTATCCATCGCCACTACCTCAAGTTCAAGTACTTCTAGGAGAAGTTATACCTGAGACTCTTGTGGTTGGATTAGATGGTAAACCGTTCACCAATCAAGTAGTGCCACCACATATTCAAAGAAAAGACCACTACTGCTAACACCAGGTCATGGGTCACATAATTATGCTCATGCTACCTCAACTATCGTGAATCGTATGTGATCACTGATCACTCCTACATCAGGACACAACCCAATCCAGTCCCTGATGTGTCGGAAAAAACTACATACCCAATGACCTCCTATGGTAGTCTCAAGATGGGGGAAATCGTCAGTCTCCGCCTCAGCTCTTGGAAAATCTACTGGTATTTCTCCATCCACATGAAGGGATGTCCCTTCCCTATCAAAGCTGATAAGGGTGCTGTTACTCTAGAAAAGTTGGTCACGAACCTCCGGTAGTATCCAGCCAACGCCAAGAAACTCCGCACCTTAGTCACACTCCTGGGTAGATCCTAAGCAAGAACTGCCTCTATCTTTACCGGATCCACTACAAATCTAGCTTCCAAGATGAAATTTCCCTTAAAGTGGACCTCTTGAATCTATAACTAGAAATTTGAGAGCTTCCCATAAAGCGGGTGCTCTCATAGTGTATCCAGGCCTATCTGCAAGTGTGTAGCATGCTCCTCCTCTGACACTGAGTACAATAAGATTTCATCAATAAATACCACCATTAAATGATAAAGGTAAGGATGGAAGATCCTATTTATGAGTCTCATGAACACTACTGGGGCATTGTTCACGCCTAAGGGCATCACCAAGAACTCGTAGTGTCCATACCTGCATCTGAAGTCTGTCTTCGGTACATCCTCATCCTGTACCTAAAGATGCTAATAGCTAGACCTATGGTCTATCTTTGAGAACCACCTTGCTCCATTTATCTAGTCTAAGAGGTTATCAATTATCGATAGTGGATATTTTTTATTCATGGTCACCTGGTTCAGGTGCTATAATTCTATGCATAGCCTCAAGATTCAGTCTGCTTTCTTAGAAAATAACACTAGGGCTGCCCACGGTGAAACACTGGGCCTCACGAAGCCCTTCTCCTATAAGTCATCCAACTATACCCTCAACTCACAAAGCTCTATGGGAGCCATCTGATATGCCGGTGGGGATATTGATGCCTTCCTGAGGTACAAGTAGAGGTAGAATTCTACCTCCCTAGAAGGAGGTAGTCCCGGGATATCCTCAAGAAAGACGTCTTCATACTCATCCACCACTATAGGAAAGCTTGGACTCCTATCCTCCACCGCACCAAGGATGAGGCTAGCCAACTGGTGAGTGATCACTTCTTTGAGAATGTATGTCCTATACTACAAGAGTTCCCTTATCGCTGGTGAAGGAAAACCCGGTCCCATCCTCATGGATGCACCAAAATCTACACCTAAGATAGTAGATCTGAGCATGAACTGTGGGAAAATAGTCCATGACCAAGATGAAATCGTAAGGTATCGACACTACTACTATGATATCCCAACCAAAGATCTTTCCTCTCATAGTAAGATCACACTATTGTAACCAGTGCGTAATCATCTAATCCCACCCCGTAAGAGTCTCTAATCATAAGGATCAAGCCAACGACTCCATCAGAATCTCTGAGCCTTGATTGAGGTCCGTGGAAAGGAAAGAGTGACTGGAACCTATGTCTATAAGAACTGCAACTAAGGTAGAGAAGAAAAATATTGTACCTTTAATCATCTCCAAAGCACAGTGGTTATAAGCCTCCACTGCCTGAAGCTGAACCTGCCCCTGTCCACCTACTCTCTGATGTTGGGGTGGACCACCTGGGGGTGGTGGTGGTAGTTCCTAGAACCATCTTCCACTGCTTGCTACTCATCCTACCCCTCTTCCACATCTTCCAACCTATATAAATCCTCTCTTGAACCTCTGTATCTGCCTTGACGATCTCTCAACCGTCTGCTGATCATATGTGTAGTAGGTTGAAAAATCATGAGCCATATGACCCTACTCGTCACATGTGAAGCACAAACTATCCCCCTGCTGAGTCCTTATGCTCTGGGAGCCCTGCACTACCGACCCTGTGTCCCGAGGTTATCCCCTAAAAGGCTTGAACTGCTTGGGTACCTGCGTCTGCTGCCTGCTGCCCACCAATGAAGACTCTGCTGCCTGGTGTTTACTGGTGGCTCCACCCATTAGCTCTTGATCAAATAGGAATCTCTCTATAATTAGGGATTTCTCAAGCACCCCATCCTGAGTAGGGATGATGAGAGACACCATGGACTCCCTGATATCCCGGTTTAGTCCCTTCTCATAGGCTCGATCCCTGAAGAACGAGTTTCACACCTTTTCTGTAGAGTAGTGAGAAAGCTCAGTGAATCTCACTAAGTACTCTGCTACTATCATGCTACCCTACTGTAGGTTTAGTAACTCCTGTATATGTACAAAGCACAATTTCACTTGGAAGATCTTTTATTTGAAGATGCGCTCAAAGTATGTACAGGTGAGGGTTGCCTCATCATGAGTCTGAATCGTCAAGCTCCACCATCTCCCTCCCGATCCCTGAAGAAGGATCACAACTAAGATCTTCATCTGGTCGAGAGACATCCTCACAAGACAGAAAACTCGTGTAACCGTGTCAAGCCAATAATTGGCCACCTGGGGTCAATCTCACCCCTGAACCTGGGAGGTCTCTTCCTTTAGAACTCGTGAAATGCACTAAGTCTGCATGCATCTTCCATCGTTAGCACCGATAGTAACTGTTGATCAACGGGTAGTGGTAACACTGGCGCACCACCAAGAGAGACCATCTCTAAAACAAGTCCATGAAATGACGCCTCATTTCTAGGTGGGCTATCCTAACGATCACGTATCAAAATCCTAGATGGCTATTTACATGGAGGCATCTTAAAACAGATCAATATGTACCATAGTCAGTAGATTATACCTATTGAGATGACTCTGATTCAAGAAGAACATGGGGAAACACTCAATTCATATATCATGAATGTAACCTTTATTTTCTACAAATAATGTTTCCATATAAATAGTTAGAAATTAGGTGTCTAGATTCCTGGTGTATGGATACGTCGGCCGCAACACAAACACTGGAGTCCCTAGCCTGAAATCCAAACTTGAAACACTCATCACTATTCCCCCCTAATTGTTTTACAGAATATTAGTTCTTCTGGTGTAATTGACTTTCTCTAATACCACTTTATCATGACCTATCCCCCGGGGCTCATGCTGTGACTACCCCAATCCCACCTCCCAAAGGTTAAGGGATGAAGACTAGAACCGAAGGCATTATCCTATGAGTGGGAGGTATTTTCCTGAGTACCTGTACACATGCACACACACACACACACATCCCAAACAACTGGAAAGGAAAACATGAATACCAATAAACAACCATTGAGTAAAGCTACAAGATATAAGTCAAATGGTCCAGAATATAAACCCAACAAAAGAAAAATGAAAACAGTAAAGTACAAAGGATCTCTGTAAGTCATCCGCAGAAGAACCCACCTAAATGGTAAACAAGGAGTGGCTATCGGAAGTTATGGAAGTACGTCTTGAATATCGTATCTCACTGGGCACCTCCTGGTCCTAGGCCACCAGGGTCTCTATCAAAGAACCTGTCTTCTACATAAGGAAAAACCCGTTCGGACTAAGCCCATACAAGGGTGAGTAACAAAATACTCATTAGGGATCCCAAAACACAAGGGAAAGACCACAAAAAGAAAGTATACACAAGGTATTTTCAGCTCAAACAAGTATAATATAATGTATAGAAAGAAAAAGTATTAGTTTTAACACTGAACACCTTGGCCTACTGAGGTACTCATCCCTAATGGGTACCATGGGTATGATGTGTCACACAGAGTCGCTCCCCACCATTGTCCTGCTGGGTCACACAGAGCCACTTCCCACTTAGGCCATACTACTGAGGTATTCATCCATAATGAGTATCGTGGGTATGCCGGGTCACACAAAGCTGCTTCCCACCGTTGGACTACCGGGTCACACAAAGCCTCTTCCCACTTAGTCCATAATATCTGATCGAAAAAGGTCCGCTTGTAGATGATCCATACAGGGTCTCTTATCAGTAGTCTTTGGGTCTCATCCAATCATAGGATTCCCGCACGTAGTGCGCTTGATTCTGTGAGAATCCACTCCTCAATCCATTTTTCATATTTCAACTTCCATGAAAGCCTCCTTATATCTTTTAAAAAGAACCTCATCATCTCGAGGGTCCCAACGCTGCAAACATCTCATCAATTGGGCTACCGATCTGAAAGATATTGGCATTTTTGTAAACATGGGCCAGTTGTGTCTAGGCCCGGTCCGACCCGATCAGACCAACCCGCCCAACCCAACTCATGGGAACCACATGCCATGACATGGTTTTGTTGTACATCTCGTTCCCCTCGTTGTTTGATTTTCATGATCACAATCACCTTCCTTTTTATCTAATATTTTGTTTTAAGTGTTGTGGATGATAGGCAAGAGATTGCCAAAGGAATGGCCCAAGAAAGCATCTCAAGTGGACTGAAATTCAGTCCACCGGCCAACCGATGTGATAGCACCGGCCAGCCGGTGGACCTGGCAGAGGCATTGCCCACTGCCAGGTTCCACCGGTCAGCCGGTGGCTCTGTCACCGGCCAGCCGGTGGCACCTGCACTCAAAGGGGAGCCACTGCCTCACCACCGGTCAGCCGGTGGCCTCAGCACCGGCCAGCCGGTGGAACCTTCTCCCAACAGTGTCAGCTACTGTCTTGCCACCGGCCAGCCGGTGGCTCTGGCACCGGTCAGCCGGTGGCCCCTGGACAGGAATCCTATGCCATTTTGCAAACACCGGCCAACCGGTGGGACTGTACCGGCCAGCCGGTGGAGCCAGTCAAACTAGCCGTTGCAGTTTGACCAGGCTGGCCCACTTGGCTCCCAACGGCTCTTTTAGCCTCTCCAACGGCTCCGAAGCCTCCCCAAGGGTTCCATGCCTATAAATAAAGGCCAAGGAAGCCCCGGACACCCCCCGGAACTATACAGAAGCCTACGGACATATTTTACATCAATCGGCCAACCTCCGGCGACTTCCTCCAAGGGAACCCCAATAGCTCCAACAACTTCCACATCCAAGGAGCTCCATCAAAGAAGCTTGGAAGCGGCCTTCAACATCTCCAATCAATCAAGGCGCCCAAGGCTTCTCCCAATTACAGTTTTTATTGTTTATTCTTTTTGAGCTTAATTTGGGTTTGTGCCTACAAACCCCAAACCTTTCTCATCCCCTCTTTCTTTTGGGTTTCACATCACCATTAAGGTGTGAAGAGGTTTCTTCAAGCCTTTCCTTTTAAAAGGCTTGTGTTTCGGTGAGCTAGCCTTCACCCGTTAAAAAGGCTAGTGGGTTCTTGCTAAACCATTAAAAGCAAGTGGGTTCTTGCTAAACCACTAAAAGCAAGCTGTAATAGGTCCTAGTGCTACCTCAAAGCCTAGTGGGTTTCTTGCTAAAACCATTGAAAAGCAAGCGGTAGGAATCTCTCAACGGTTGAGTTGGGAGCGGAGACGTAGGCCGGGTTTTTGGCCGAACTCCGTTATCATTTTTGTGTGTCTTGCCTCTTTATTTCCGCTGCACTTTACTTTGATTTTTAATTTGTTAATCAATTTTTTAAAAAGGCAATTCACCCCCCCTATTGCCATCTTTTCCTCGTTTGTTCCGACCCAACAATTGGTATCAGAGGGGTAATTTGAATAATACCTTAAACGGTTTCAAATTCAAAGATCCATTTAGATGGCATCAACCTCTTTCGCCCCCGAGGGCCTCTCATTGGGTCGGGCTCCATTTTTTGATGGGTCCGACTATAATTATTGGAAAACCCGCATGACCACCTTTTTACGAAGCATAGGTTATCCCATTTACAAAATTGTCATGCAAGGTTACACTTTGTCTACCCCCGACGAATCTAAATGGACCCCCGCCGACATTGCAAATTTCGAGCTTGATGGAAAAGCCATGAATGCTCTACATTGTGGGCTAGACCGAAATGTATTTAATAGTATTTCTTCTTGCACTACTTCTTACGATCTTTGGAAATTTTTAGAACTAACCTATGAAGGTACTAGCGAGGCTCTAAAGCAAGAAACCGCTCAAAAGCAAGAACCCGACGAAAAGATCAAGCCCGTTTGCCCACCTCACAAGAAAAGGGCCAAGAAGAAGAAAAAGAAGAAGGCTTCAAAGGCGACATGGAGTGACACCTCCTCATCATCCTCCTCCTCCTCCTCCTCGAGCGACCAAGGTACAAAATGCCTAATGGCATTTCACGAGGTAACTTCTTCCGATTCCTCATCCTCGTCCTCATCTTCAAATTCTTTTAATCATTTGTCTTATGAAGAACTCCAACATGTTAGAGACCAATTAGAAAATGGTTTTCACGAACTCTCTTCAAAATTCGTTTCTTTGAAAAAGTCTTTCAAAAAACTCTCCTCCGAAAAAGAACAACTTCTCAAAGAGAAGGAGGAACTCTCCCTAAAAATCCAAAATTTTCCCAATGTTGATTCTTTGGAATCAACCATCAAGGACCTTAGAGAAACTCTAGCGAAGTTCACCCAAGGGGAACAAAATTTGAACAATCTCCTAGGTTCCCAACGAATATCTAGAACCACCAATGGACTTGGTTACACCAACCAAGCTTCCTCCTCCCATGCACCCACTATTTTTGTAAGGGGGAGCTCCGATTTTAAATTTTGCAACTATTGTAAAAAACCCGGGCACCTTATTTATGAATGTAATTGTAAAAACGCCCGGTATGGTCAACCCAAAAGTATTTTCTTTTCGGACGAATTTTATAGGAGAAGACCCGCTATGAGACAAGTTTGGATTGAAAAATCCCTTCTTGCGAGTCTCTCCGGGCCTAAAATCATCTCTTTTCAAAATCCCTCTCCCCGATGATCTTTTGTTTTATTTAGGGGGAGTTAGGATTGATTAAGCTTTTCAATTTCAAATTTTTTTCAATCTTTCAATTTCAATTGTTTTTTGATTCAAAATTTTCATTTCAAACTCAACTCTTGGTTTCAACTCTCAATTCAAAATTTTCTTTTAAATTTTCATTTCTAAATTTCCAACGGTTGGTATCGAATTTTCTTTTTTGATTCAAAACTCTCAATTTCAAAAATTTCATTTGGTTTCAAATTTCAAATTTCAATTGGTTTTTGATTCAAAACTTTCAATTCAAACTGTTATTCAAATTTTTCAATTCAATTTTTCATTTCAAAATTTTCAACAATTTGTATCATTTTCAATTGATTTTCAAATCTAAATCTTGTTTTTCAAATCTTTTCCCTCAATCAAGTTTTATGCCCCATTCTATTTTGATAATCACAAAGGGGGAGAATTTCTTGATTGATTGGGGGAGAATACTTTTGATCGTTCTTAGCATTTACTTTCTTTAAGCATGTCTCTCTTTTTTGTTTTTACTTTAATTGTTTTGGTTATTGTGATCATCAAAATAGGGGGAGATTGTTGTACATCTCGTTCCCCTCGTTGTTTGATTTTCATGATCACAATCACCTTCCTTTTTATCTAATATTTTGTTTTAAGTGTTGTGGATGATAGGCAAGAGATTGCCAAAGGAATGGCCCAAGAAAGCATCTCAAGTGGACTGAAATTCAGTCCACCGGCCAACCGATGTGATAGCACCGGCCAGCCGGTGGACCTGGCAGAGGCATTGCCCACTGCCAGGTTCCACCGGTCAGCCGGTGGCTCTGTCACCGGCCAGCCGGTGGCACCTGCACTCAAAGGGGAGCCACTGCCTCACCACCGGTCAGCCGGTGGCCTCAGCACCGGCCAGCCGGTGGAACCTTCTCCCAACAGTGTCAGCTACTGTCTTGCCACCGGCCAGCCGGTGGCTCTGGCACCGGTCAGCCGGTGGCCCCTGGACAGGAATCCTATGCCATTTTGCAAACACCGGCCAACCGGTGGGACTGTACCGGCCAGCCGGTGGAGCCAGTCAAACTAGCCGTTGCAGTTTGACCAGGCTGGCCCACTTGGCTCCCAACGGCTCTTTTAGCCTCTCCAACGGCTCCGAAGCCTCCCCAAGGGTTCCATGCCTATAAATAAAGGCCAAGGAAGCCCCGAACACCCCCCGGAACTATACGGAAGCCTACGGACATATTTTACATCAATCGGCCAACCTCCGGCGACTTCCTCCAAGGGAACCCCAATAGCTCCAACAACTTCCACATCCAAGGAGCTCCATCAAAGAAGCTTGGAAGCGGCCTTCAACATCTCCAATCAATCAAGGCGCCCAAGGCTTCTCCCAATTACGGTTTTTATTGTTTATTCTTTTTGAGCTTAATTTGGGTTTGTGCCTACAAACCCCAAACCTTTCTCATACCCTCTTTCTTTTGGGTTTCACATCACCATTAAGGTGTGAAGAGGTTTCTTCAAGCCTTTCCTTTTAAAAGGCTTGTGTTTCGGTGAGCTAGCCTTCACCCGTTAAAAAGGCTAGTGGGTTCTTGCTAAACCATTAAAAGCAAGTGGGTTCTTGATAAACCACTAAAAGCAAGCTGTAATAGGTCCTAGTGCTACCTCAAAGCCTAGTGGGTTTCTTGCTAAAACCATTGAAAAGCAAGCGGTAGGAATCTCTCAACGGTTGAGTTGGGAGCGGAGACGTAGGCCGGGTTTTTGGCCGAACTCCGTTATCATTTTTGTGTGTCTTGCCTCTTTATTTCCGCTGCACTTTACTTTGATTTTTAATTTGTTAATCAATTTTTTAAAAAGGCAATTCACCCCCCCTCTTGCCATCTTTTCCTCGTTTGTTCCGACCCAACAGGTTTAACCAACCCGAATTGACCCGGTCCATCCTGTCCAGTGTGCCAGGCCCATTGGGCCTTGCTGGACCCGACCCGGTTTGGCCGTGGGTCTAGCCCACCGGGTCACTCAGCAAACTGGTTCCATCTGGCCTGGGCCACAACAGACAGGCTAGTTCACTCCCCCCAAGCCACCCAACAGTCTAATTTTATCCCACTGACCCAGACTGCAAAATTGGGCCGACTTACTCCATCACGGGCCGCTCAGTGGCCTGGTTCATGCCCCGCCAACCCGAACACCACCTGGCGTCCAATTCATTGCCCCTCGACTGGATAAGACAGTCGTGCCTTTGTCCCACATGCAGTCCTCACTGAACTGCATGACAACAGGTCGCAACAGCCCATGAGGCATGGGCCACCCACCGACATGGTCGGGTGGCCGCGTCCCTATCCGCCAACCACTGGCTCGCTGCCAGTGGCTCCTACCACACCACCGTGGCCCGAGTCAGCCGTGATTATCACCTTGGAGTGCCTCCACCCACTCGTGGATGCTGCCACGAGCCACCACCACCTAGAACCGGTGCCGACAGTTCCTTTCACGGACCACCGGGGCCACTCCGGTTGTCTGTTCTATGAACCATCTATGCCCCCAGATTCCTTGGGGTTCCATCTTTCCTGATATAGCCTCAGTTCCACCTTGCCATTAAATCAAAAGTCCAGTCATTAACATCATAAGAATGTACAAAGATAGAGGAATTGGGGCCCTGTTCGTGTTGGCCCGATTCCTCCACGTTAGATGTTTTGAAACATGGGAAGGGAAAATTTAGTTTCTATCAAAAAAAAATAAATGATCTCGAAGAAAAAACCTGATGCAAGAAATCCCACCACAATATTAATGACCCTTGGATAAAACTATTCATGGGTTGGTCTACATTCATTGGTTTTAGAAAGAAGAATGAGCAATCAAGATAAAAAGTAACCCCTACCCAGAGAAGGTTTGATTAAAGTGAATCTCATTTCGGATAGTGATCCATCCGCATGGGTTGGTGTTCATCGCTCTTCGATCCCGGAACCATTCTTTGAGGGTGTCATTGTCACTAGAGATTCACCAGTGTTCTTCATTGGAATGGATTCCTCTCCATCAATTCATCATAGGAATTCCCAAATTTCCCTATGTTTCTCCAACCTGTTATTCCATTAAAAGAGAAACACATCACAATGTTTCTATTACACTGCATCATCATGTAATTACACTATTTCATTTATGAAACAAAATTTCTATTACGCTTTAAATTAATGAGTTGTTACGCTTCAGATTTATGAACCTCATTAATGGGATTCATTGTTTCCTCATCACCGCACCACAGTGATGATGTGCCACCGCTCAATGGTGAAGAAAAACAAATAAAATAACTTTTTAAGTTATTTTATTTTACTTCCAAATATTTGAAAAATGATCTTTTCTGGATTATCCTCACCGATCAAAGTTTGGTCTTTTCTAGGTGAATCCTGATGTTTTGAGTTCAACGATGCCCCCATATTTTTGATCCAGACACCGATTTAAAAGTTAGAAAAACCCGTTCACACGTTTATTTAAACAAACTTAAAAAAGTTTTAAATTCTATTACAGGCTTATCAGACCTCGAAATCAGGTTCCATAAAAATGTGTGGTCCTGAAATTATTCCATATAATTAAAAAAAATTACATGGAATTTTTGGGACATTACAGCTACCATAACTTTTAATGTTCTCTAGTTGTGTCAACATATAGGTTCTTATCACCAGATTATATTGTGTCATTGGATTATTTGAGTTTGATTGATGATCTTGGTTTTTTAGATTCTTATCATGAGATACCAAGGTTCAACATTCATACCTATCCTTGTGTTGAATATTTTGGAGCTCCTTTTTGATCTGGAAGATGTACCAGATGTTATGTGGTTGGGTAATCCATGTGCTATAAATCATTTGGATTATGCCAGAGTGGGGGTAGATCTATCTCAGGTGTCACCTTAGAACTCAAGGTTCACTATTTTCAATTGTTTATTTTATTTAGACATTTTATTTATTTAAATTTGTTTCTTTTATGCTAGTTATATTTTGACTAGGCTGGGCATATCATGTGTTTAAACACTTTCACATAATAACAAATGATAGGTTCACCATTAGGGGTGTCCTAATGAGATTTATTTATCACCTCCTATACATGAACTCTTTCATACATGCATACCCTTATGTTTTATTTTATGTTGATCATGGGATATATTTTGGATGAGGATAAGTCCTAGTTTATTCATGTGAAGTTTTAGGTCTAATATGGAGCAATTTGAATGATATTGGAGACCAAGTATGTGGTTCATCTTGGGGATGACAGTAGATACTTGTGTATTTTTATTTATTTTATTTATTATGTATATTTTTTCAACCTAGTAGGTGACTTTTTGATGTGTATTTAATGATCATGAGTCATTATGTAACATTTTCAATTAATATAACATGCTACTATTTTAGTTATTTATTTATGCGTACTATGATATCCTTGGATGTTTATGTGTTTGGTTTATTCCCATTGTTATTACACTCCGATACAAGGGAATAGTCTTCTGACTATACCTATTTAGGACCTCACCAATATTTTGTAGCCTATGGAATATGGAGAGGCAAGATTGAGGCCACATCATGATCCATATCGGGTGATGGGCTAGGTCGACCGAAGCTGGTTCATGAAAAAATTGTATCAAATCCATATAATGTTTTTATAATTATTTAGGGGATAGTGGATGGGTGGTCTAAGGATGTTTTGGATCTTGTGATGGATATTAAACTAGCATTTTTTGAACATATTTTCTAGTAGTAATTACATACTACCAGGTCATGGGATTACTATTCTCATTTTTAGATGTTATTGTTATATGATTTTCACATTGGGAGACACACTTGAGTTGTGATTTATGGTTTATGGATTTTTAGCTCCTATCCCGATGGAAAGAGGCTCGCATTCATGTATCATTCTAGGTATACATGATTCAAATGAAATTTTCCTTTTTGTGTGTGATTTTGATCAGTTTTTTAAAGATCCTATAACGAACAATATGCCGTTGTCCCATATATATCCATAGTGGAATTATAATAAAATGAACCAAAGATATTTTCTTCTGATAACAGGTTATGTGGATCTTATGGAGAGATGTTCAATGGTGATGGAAATGTTGTCCCTTCAGCGAGGGGTGCATGGAGGCCCAATTGGGTCTATACGCGATTTGGGTGCCCTATTATTAACTTGATGAGAGAAAGGATGTATGAGAGGTGTTTTAGATTGGGTTCAAGTTTCCTTTATTTTATGTCTTACCTAAAGTTGCAGGTTCAATTTTTGGAGAGTGTTTTGAACCCCCATAGGGGAGATGGGGGTAGTTCCTACCACATGTTATCTATTGGGTCTTTCAGTGGGGACCTGAGGGACTATTATATACTAGATGAAATTGGTTGTCGTGTTCTATATTCCTTTTGGCGAGGCCTGTAGGGTTCTTCTATCACTAAGAGGGGGTCATTGAATAATAATTCACCTCTATGGTTAATCATTTGGATGCCTTGGAATTGAGGTAGATCACTGAGAGTGTTCTTGGATTTAAGGTTGGATTGAGGGGGTAGGTTTGGTTTCATTCTTAGACTGATTGTTTTTTGTTGTGATTTTAGTGAAATGGTGGTAGTGTGGTTAGGCACTTATGGGTTTGGAATGATTCTTGGGAAGCTAGTGGTCATGTGGTTAGTCATGGAATGAGAGAGATTCCTTATTTTGAAGATGAGTATTGAGGTTGATCTAGCTTATTGGAATAAACATGCGATAATAGCATGGTTAGTGGGTTTAGAATCATTAACCTAGGTTCATTGATGTGTAAAGGCATGGGTGCATTAGTTTTTTAAAGTGACGGTTGGTTCGTGGTGTGGTCGTAGTGGGCCTTCTAAGGTTGGTGCTCGAGGAGTGGTGTAAGGGAATCCATATAGTGGAGAGAATACCATTGGATACAGGTTGAGAAAAATCAGGAAAAGTTTGATTTTTTGTTCCCAACTAGTTTTAGGGGAAAAATAGTAATTTCTCCCATCATAGGATCTAAAATAATTTTTATGATCACTCTATAGTCCCAAAATATAGTGTTTACTCCAAAGTATGATTTTGGTGGAATTATGATCCATTCATGTTTTCATGGAATATTTAATATTAAATTAATTAAATATTAATTTTTCATACAAGCATGAATGGTGAAATATTTTGAATGGAGTATCATATTAAAATTTTTACTCCACAATTGAGTCTAAAATGGAAGGTTTTTCCTAGTTGTGGTTTTAATTCATCCCAGTCATCGGTCCTGACCCCCCTTTCCTTTTCTTTTTTTATTTTATTTCTTTTTATTTTTATTCTTTTATTTTCCTTATTCCCTTTTGGATTCTCACATGCACAATGTTGCCCCTATGTGTGTCACATGACTGAGAGAGAAGAGGGATATGAAGAGGGAGGATGTGTTGCCATAGGTTCATTCAAGCTTGGATTAGAGTGTGAAGGATACAGAGTGTGGTTCTGAGATCCAAGCTTTATCATTTTACACCATGGGATTGGCCATTTGTTTTATTTGTACTGATCTCCCTATAGATTAGATGTTTTTAGTTTTTAATGCCTTACACATGTTGTTAGGAGTTCTATGAGAGAATACATGGGGTGTTTTTGGGTAAATTGGGGATTTTATAGGCTTCATGAGGGGTTTTGGTTTGGGAGAACCTGATCACACAATGTATAGTTTAGATAACACATGTATCGTGTTCTTCTTTTTTGGCATGGGGTTGAAGATGATAGTCACATGATGTGTGTATTCAGGATATTTCATATAGATCCACTCATAGTGTGGTCGGATACACAACCATACACCCTATATGGGGGCACTAGCCATATAGAATATACAACCAGATCTCATTATGGTATATAGATAGAGATCATGTGGCATACTTGGATAGATCCCATGTAGGTTATATGGCCAGGTAACCCATATGGGTGACACACTATATGTGAGGGAGACACTCCATGTACTTGGGAATTACACACCAAGTCAGGTAGGGCTATATGACCAGGGAGGCTTATTAGGGGTAAATATCGTGTACCAGAGGTACATACCATATACTCCCACCATGGAGGTGTTTATCTCTTTTTTCCACCCTAGTTATAGAATTGTACTTATGAGTAGTCCATTTAGAGAATCCTTCCATGTATAATTCCATGGCGAGGAACCCATGGAGTTAATAGGCTGTGAGTGAAACGTCTTGGTATTGGGTGAGGTTTGGGAAAAATATTCCTTTGAGGCTATTGTTTTAGAATCCTCCCAATGGAAGTGGGATGGGGTGTGAGCTTGTTGGTCACCTTGGATTGAGGATGCCAAGTGGGTTTAGCTGGATGTTCTCTTAGATAGTTATTGGAAGGAAGTATCATATAATTTCTTAAATGGGATCATTATCTTGGTTTCTTGGGGTTTAGTTTAGTTATATCCTTTGGAATGGGGTGATTTTATGGGGTTTCATGTATCATTGGATTATATTGAGTGGAGTTTGAGATGAGTCTAAGGGACTCATTGAGTAATCCCTTGTTGGAGTGGTTCTGTTTGAGGTTTACCTTGTGGATGTGGTTGTCTTTGAGGTTTCCATTGCTAACGAGGTGTTACCAGGGTTTAGGTTTTGTTCTAGAGAGGTTGTCTAAGGTTTCATTTGATAGGATTAGACTGAGGTTTTTATTATGTGAAAGGATCTTCTAGTAGGGGGTCCTATTCTTATTGAGCTTCAAAGGGACACTGAGGGTGCCTCATGAGTTGTTTACCCCAAGAGGGTCGATGTTAGTTTTAACTTTGGTGATGATGGATCCAACGCTAGGACAACCCTTATGTACTTTATTTTCTTTTATTTATTCTATATATGTTGTCAAACTAGTGGGATTATGGTTGATGTGTATAACATGAACATGGGTCTGTATGAAACATTTTCATTGGATATATCATGCTTTTATTTCATTTTTTTATTTATGTTTACTCTAGTGTGTATAGATGCATATGTGTTTTGTTTATTTTTACTGTTATTGTACTCTGATTTGTGGGAATAATCTCCAAACTATACCTCTTTAGGCCATCACTTCTAGTTGGTAGCATCTAAAGTACAGATAGGTGTTCTTAAGTCCTTTTCATGAGGTAGATAGGGTGACGTGTTAGGTCAACTCGGGATAGTTCTTGACAACCTACCTCCTTTATGTTTAATGGAAAATGAAAACGTTGCTTGTGAATATGTATGAACTACTACCTCTATGAAAAAAATATTTCATTTTCCATCACCACCTCACATGAACGATTATAAATATGTTTTTAATGAATAATTATAATATCTATTCCACAATTATTATTATGGAAAGATAAATCATTATATACTTTCTTTTCATCTCATCCATTATATGTGTGTATGTGTGGACTATTTCCTCCATGTAAAACATATTTCATTTTTTTAACACCCCAAGCTTCCACGAAATATTTCTTTTTGAATAATACAATAGTGTGCGATGTACGCAACACTCAGTTCAAGCGCACCGCGACCTATCAAACTAGCCATTTAAAAATAGGTTATGAATAGTAATAATAACATTTTGAATTTTATATATATCCCATATAATTTTTTCATTCATCTTTTGTGTTTCTTAGACATAATATAATGAAAAATTCAATTTTTCAGATAAAAGAAGTATTTTTTTCAAAAATGCAGTTTTTCCACCTTTTAATGACGAACCCTTTCTAAATCCAATATTTTAAACTTTTATATATATTAAATTTTATGAAATTAAATTATTATTTAGAATAGGGACATAAAAATTTAGTTTGGATAAATTTTTGGTACTTTTATGATAACTTTCATATTTTGATGAATAGTGAAAAACACTAAATTTTAATTGAAAACAAATTTTTAATCGAAATAATTTATAGTGATAAATTATAAATTTGAGTGGTTTTAAAGTATAATTAGATTTTATTTTTATCATTTAATATAATTTAGGTCATTTTATATAATTTAACATTTAAATTGTACATAAACACTTGTCAATCTTTTGATAGTTTTTACTTATTAAAAACCCGCCTTTTGGTTTTGACAACGAGAATTAATTTTAAATTAATTTATATAAATTATGTGTTTTGAATTTATAAAAATGGATTCCATATTTTTAATCAGGAGGTCCAAATTTAGTAAATAGGTAACTTTTATTTTTAGAAATTAGGAATAGTTACTTCAGTAAATATTTTGTTTACCATGGTTAAAGGGTAAATCCGGTAAATAAAAGTAAAACATAATATTATAATAATATTAAAATTACCCTAACACATGTCCTAACCCTATTTGATGATAAATTCCCAACCATGATCATCCTTAGGGTCGATTTTGGGACCCCATGGAGCCACTTGGGAGTGATAATGACATTTTATATTAATTAATTTAAAGCAAAGACAAAAATAACATAAGCATGTATCTTTTAGTAAAAAACATTTATATGGGGTTATATAACTGATATATTCAACTATAATTGTTATTTTTAAATCTAAAAATATTTCCTAAATCATGATATTTTATTTATATTTTTTAGACATAAAATAAATATATTTATTTATGACACAATAATGATGCAGTATTTTCCTTATTAACGAACGAATCAAATAAATGATGTTATAAATATTGAAATAAATATAATTTGAAATTTTTTATGCCATACACGAATTTTATAGGTGAATATGACATTTTAGGGTTGATTAAATGTATTTTTTAGAAGTAATAAAGTTGTGATGACATTCATAAAAACCAAATACTAAATAGTGTCAAAATTGACATGAATGAATTTTTAAAAAAATACTATATTATTAAATTATATAATAGTCATAAAAATATATGGTTTGGAAAATGGAATTATTTAATAATATATATTTAATTAATTAACAAATTGGGGTTATCTTTTCATTTTATAGTAAGTTTATTAACCATATAATATAAAAATACAAGGAGACATGATAAATGTTAAACTATTTAACTAGGAGTTAAATATAAAGGATAAGGTTAATATGGTATCCTAAACTTGTCTAAAACCTATTGGTTGAGAGTAATTAGACCCATAGACACCTAATTCTCGAAATAAATTCATTTTGAGCCATTATAAACATAATATTATTGTATAATAAAATAATATTTCATGCTTTTCCTAAAGTGACCCTCACCTCTCTTATAAAAGGGTATTTCCCCTTCTCTCAAAATCACACCTCCGAAGCCATTTGGACCAGAAAAACCATGATCCAATATCCTAAAAACTACCATCAATTAAAACTATAGGACTTAATTTGATCATAATCCAACCTAAGGATCCTTTTTGATCAAATCAAAAGGAAGCACTCGAAGAAGAGGTAATAATTTCGTCACCTCTTTCAAAGTTCTTTTCTTCTTCCACTTCATTTTTCTTTGTTTTTTCCATAATAAAATAATTAATCCCATACCTTATACATAATTAGATGTTATTATAAATATGGTACATCCATATTCATTATTCAATCCATCCTATGATTGAGAAAGTTACCATACGTGCGTACGTACGACTTACCGTCTCCACGTTGTGGTGTAGTTTGTTATTCAACACTTCATTATTTGAGTGGGTATAATAATGAGTATAATTGATTTAAATAATAAATACGACATTTTAATGATTATTTATATATAATACACCATCCAATTACATAATATTTCACCATCAATAGAATGATATCGTCGCTCGTGCGTACGTATGGCTTACCGTCTCCACAACGCGATGAGATTCATTTCCATGTTCACCATTCAACGATGATTATAAAAATATATATTATTAATAAGTATGTAATATATGGAATAATAATTCTACTATATATATATATATATTTATTTACATATATCTCATTCCTTACTTCCGTTCAATACGATATGAAAACGGAAACAACGTTTATGCGTACGTACGACCTACCGTCTCCATAAACGGTGTTTTCCATTTCATATATATATATATATTATACATATTTATATTCTGAATATATATGATACATAAATAATTTTTTATATTCTTGAAGCAATTAAATCATAATATAAGTGATACCATCAAGAATAACAAGTTAAAACATGTATGATAGAGAAAGCGATTATTACCCGAAATATTATTTTAACATAGAAATTATTATTAAATGGATATTATAAATCCATAAATGAATAAAGTATGATATCATAAATATGAATATGGTTCTGGTATAATTTAATAACGTACTATGGTCATTATACAGAAGGTTAAACTTACCCTTGACCAAAGGAAAGTACAAGGTAAGAGTTAATTCCTCAATCTCATTATTAACCGAGATTGTTTATGTGTAAGTATTTACTGGGACATTTTTATCATCCATGTACATGTTTCATAAAAATGTTTTCAAAATAAATATTTTAAGTTTTTATAGAAGGGAATCTTTATCAAGATCATCATTTTAAATGTTTTAATGATTTATTTTTATAAGTATTTTTAATTAATGTCCATGTTTTAAAAATGATTTTAAGGATTTATTTATATGGACATGATTGTTTTAAAATTTTAAATCCTTTCAAAAGTTTCAAAATGGTATGAGAATATTAGATTCAAAAATATATTTTAAATGACTTCCTTTATAAATGTGTTACTTTTAAATGATTTCACAAAAAAGGTTATTTCTCTCAAAGAGTTTTATTGATTATTTTCAACTATGTCAACATCCTTTATTGGATATTATTCTTGATTGAGGTTGATTTACTATAATACAATCTTCCATATTGTATTGAATTAGTTAAGACATGTTTGACTATAGATTTATTATTTTTATACTATTCATGGTTTATGGTTAAAGTATTAACATTTTTTATTCTAGTTTTAATACGAATGTTTATGTTATATTTCAACCTTTTCATATGAGGAATGAATTGGACTTAGTAAGTGACAGGTGGAGCCTGCTATACCTCATAGATGTATCGGTAGGTCTCATGAGACAAAATAGTGTCTTGGAATAAGGTCTTGAAAAAATCATTATTTTTAGTCTTGGCACAAGGCCTTGACTATGTGGTTATGATGTCCGGAATTATGCATTCCATCATTATGAAATTAGTTATTGATATTGCATGTGATTATTCGACTAGTAGACTATCTATGTAAATAAGTAAATGGAATTATTTGATTTATATTTTTCATATTATGATGATTTTTAAGTTTAAAAGGATTATATTTTAGTCTTATATATTGCCTTAAATGTTTATGATTATTTATAAAAGTTTCCACTATATTGTTATCATTACTAAGAATATGAGATCACCCCTTTCTATGTTTTATTTTTCCCAGGATGTGAAGAAGTGTATTATTATTAACTTGCAGGGATATGCCAAAGGATATAAGTGTGTTCAAAGGGGGAACAATGTTGTTTTTTTATTTAATGATGTAATGTAAAACTTTTGTATGTATCTAGTACTTCCAAGGCTACTAACCTAATTGGTATTTAGAGACTTGATCTCTTGTGATCCTGCCAATGTTATGTAATAATCCACCAACTCTGGGTAACTAGGGTTGGGGTGTTACAGTTGGTATCAAAGAAAGTTTAGTACAAACCTTGGAATCTATATTTAGAAAAACTCTGATTAGAGAACATTTCCCTAAGATAGACTTTGAGGATTAGTATAGAATAACTTCCTAGAATTTTGGTAATGCAGAGATTTTGTGTATTTTACAAGAAATACACCCCTTTCTAGATACGAGTAGGTAGAGGTGGCTCTGACACATATGTACCTAGGAGTGAAAACTCCGACAAGGAGTTTCAGGATTGACCTGGGGTATCTTGGTACACGACAATGGGCCCTGCTTCACTCTTGGTTACGACACTCCCGAGGGATATGTTTAGGATAATTCACATTTTATTTACAAACCATTATAAAGGATTTATGAGAAAATACTTATACAAAGAAAACATTTTTATGATTATTGATTATATCCATAAACTTTTCAATTTATGTTAAGTGTTTTACAAGTTTGGAATTATGTATTGCGATTCATAAACTAATCTAGTATATTCCATTGTTTAGAAATGGCGCCTAGTGGGAGGAATGGAAACCGTATCAACGCACATAATCTATATAGGGATTTCCCTTCTACTCAAGATAATTGTAGTGGAGATAGTGATATAACTGGTGCTGATCAGTTTATCTCCATACCGGGACAACTCACTTAGGTTATGAATAATAACCTTACCCGTATGGAGCACCCTAATACACAATGTACAGGATCAATGTTAGACCGATTAATGAGGAAACAACCACAAACATTAAATGGGACTAAAAATACATTTGTAGCTGAACAATGGATAAGTTCCTTAGAGAAAATATTTTATACTTTAGGGAGTAGCATAAGGGAAAAAGTTGTCATGACAATTTATCATTTCATGGGAGATGCAGATCAATGGTGGCCATTAATTCAAAACCCAAAGGAGGATGAAGAAGTATCAAATATGGAATGAATGGAGTTTAAAGATATTTTCTTAGAAATATACTTTCCTCATGACCATCGAGCGGATATGGAAAGGAAATTTTTGATTCTGAGGCAAAAGGAGGATGAGAATGTCGCAAAGTATGAGGCTAACTTTACAAGGTTAGCAAGGTATGTGGAAGATTATATATGTAACCCAATGAGTAATATTGATCTATTATTTGATGGGTTAAAACCATTTCTCCATCAAGCATTAATCTCACAATCCTTCACGATGTATGAAGATATTGTCTCATGTGCTATCAAGACAGGAAAGAAATTCTCTAAGTCTTATGACATTAAAGTAAAGCAAGAGAATAAGAGAACAGTGGAGAAAGAGATAGATAAAGGGAAAAAGGGAAAGAATGATTTTCCCTTATGTGACAATCGTGGGAAGAAACACCCCAGTACTTCCCTAAAAGGAATGGGAGTTTGTTACCAATGTGGAGAAAAAGGTCACCACACTTGTGATTGCAAGAAAAAAAGAGGCTATCAATGTTGAACGCTATAATTTTTGAGAAATGGGGCATTATGAAAACGAATTTCCTAAGTGACAAGGAAAATTACCTCAGAAAAGGACAAGGGAGTAAGGCTAAGCTTATGCTGTTACTACAGTTGAAGTGGAATAATTAATGTATTTTGTGTTTTTGGATTCAAGAATTATATTCTGGTTATAAGAAGAATGTGATATATATAAGTATTATACTGTAGTACTTTTTGTTTTCATTAAGGTTTTAATATGATGAAGGTAATCATATTTTCAGTATATGACAATAAGAGAAACTTTACATTGTTTGGGGAATCTGATGTTACAATTGATTTTGGAATTTAGAGACCTTTTAGAGAGAGTTTGGAGAGAAGTATTTTGGATAACTATAAAGGTTGCAATGGATTAAGTTTAAATTTGTATAGTATTGTTTAAGGTTAAAAAATTTATTAATATTTTTTTGGAATATTATAATACTATAGTTTTAGAAAAAGGATAACCTGTAGGTCGGGCGATAACCCGTTGCGTCGGACAAAATTGCAGGAATTGAACCCACAACCAAAGTGCAACCAGGCTTTATCACCTACCACTAGCCTACAAGAAGTATCAAGTTATTAAAAAATAGTTTTTTTCATTTAAATGGTATATGTTTATATTTTTAACCGTATATGATTAGGATAAATAGAATATTTTTGAGTTCTATTATGTTTTAGAGTGAAAGATGAGTTTGTGGTAGAAATTAATTAAAGGATGTAACTCTACTTGTCAAGTATTATTATTTTTCTTATTATATGAATAAATTTATTCTTAAACTTTAGGAAAATGATCTTAAATCCAATTTTTTTTATCCTAATACCTCATGTTTTGTTGAACTGATGATATTTTAAATCATCATAGATTTATGGATTTAAGGCCCTCAATTTTCCATTCACTTATTTTTGATTGATAACCTCAATCAATCATTATAAATATTTAAATTTTTACTATAATTATATTTTCCACTAATTTTATTCTATCCAAAATCATAATTTGGTGGTGACTTTTTCATTTTCTTTTCCCTCTTATTAGGACTAAATTTTATTAACCCTATTTCCAATGTGGGTTTCCAAAAAGGTATTTTCTATTTTTTTAAACCTTTTATTTTCGAAGAACAATTTCAAATTGTGAAGTTGAAATTTATTGAAGTAGGGAAGAATGTAACACCCCAAGCTTACACGATACATTTCTCTTTGAATAATACAATAGTGTGTGATGTACACAACACTGAGTTCAAGCGCACCACAACCTATCAAACTAGCCATTTAAAAAGTGGTTATGAATAGTAATAACCAAAATTTTAATTTTATATATATCCCATATAATTTTAACATTGATATTTTTTGTTTCTTAGACATAATATAAGGACACATTCAATTTTTTAGATAAAAGAAGTATTTTTTTCAAAAATGCAGTTTTTCCGCCTTTTAATGACGAACCATTTTAAATCCAATATTTGACACTTTTATATATTCAATTTGATAAAATTAAATTCTTATTTAGAATAGGGGCTTAAAAATTTAGTTTGAATAAATTTTTGGTACTTTTCTGATAACTTTCATATTTTGATGAATAGTGAAAAACACTAAATTTTAATTAAAAACTAATTTTTTAATAGAAATAATTTATAGTGTTAAATTGTAAATTTGAGTGGTTTTAATGTATCATTAGATTATATTTTTATCATTTAATATAATTTAGGTAATTGTATGTAATTTCACATTTAAATTGTGCATAAACACATGTCAATCTTTTTTAGTTTTTACTTCTTAAAAACCCGTCTTTTGGGTTTGACAATGAGAATTAATTTTAAATTAATTTCTGAAAATTATGTATTTTGAATTTAGAAAAATTGATTCCATATTTGTAATCAGGTGGTTCAATATGATTAAATAGGTAACTTTTATTTTTAGACATTATGAATAGTTACTTCAGTAAATATTTTATTTACCATGGTTAAAGGGTAAATCTGGTAAATAAGAGTAAACAATAATATTATAATAATGTTAAAATTACCCTAACTTGTGTCCTAACCCTATTGGATAATAAATTCCCAACCATGTAAATCCTTGGGTCTATTTTGGGACTCCATGGAGCCACTTGGGAGTGATAATGACATTTTATATTAATTAATTTAAAGTAAAGATAAAAATAACATAAACATGTATCTTTTAGTAAAAATAGTTTATATGGGGTTATATAATTGATCTCTTAGAATATAATTATTTTTTTGAAAGATAAAAATATTTTTTACATCATGATATTTTATTTATATTTTTTATACATAAAATAAATATATTTATTTATGGCATAATAATGATTTAGTATTTTCCTTATAAATGAACGAATCAAATAAATGATGTTATAAATATTAAAATAAATATAATTTGAACTTTTTGATTCCATAAAAAATTTTTAGAGGTGAATATGACATGTTAGAGTTGATTAAATTTATTTTTTAGAAGTAATCAAGTTGTGATGACTTTCATAAAAACCAAATACTAAATAGTGTCCAAATTGACATAAATGAGTTTTTTTAAAAAATACTATATTATTAAATTATATAATAGTCCTACAAATTTAAGGTTCAAAAAAAGGACTTATATAATAATATATATGTCATTAATGAACCAATTGAGGTTATCTTGGCATTTTATAGTAATTTTATTAAACATATTATATAAAAATAAAAAGAGATATGGTAAATGTTAAACTATTTATTGAGGAGTTAAATTTAAAGGATAAGGTTAATATGGTAGCCTAAACATGTCTAAAACCTATTGTTTGAGAGTAATTAAAACCATAAAAACCTAAGTCTAGAAATAAATTAATTTTGAGCCATTATAAACCTAATATGATTGTATAATAAAATAATATTTCAAGCTTTTCCTAAAGTGACCCTCACCTCTCTTATAAAAGGGTACTTCCCCTTCTCTCAAAATCACACCTCAAAATCCATTTTTCTCAGAAAACCCATGATAAAATATACTTTAAACTACCCTCAATTCAACCTAGAGGCCTTAATTTGATCAGAATCCAACCTAAGGATCCCTTTTGATCAAATCAAAAGGAAGCACCCAAAGAAGAGGTAATAATTTCATCACCTATTTCAAAGTTCTTTTCTTCTTCCACTTCCTTTTTCTTTGTTGTTTCCATAATAAAATAATAAATCCAGTACCTTTTACATAATGATATGTTATTATAAATATGGTACAACAATATTCATTATTCTATCCATTCTATGAATGACAAAGTCACCATATGTGCGTACGTACGGCTTACCGTCTCCACATCGTGGTGTAGTTTGTTATTCAACACTTCATTATTTGGATGGGTATAATAAAGAGTATAGTTGATTAAAATAATAAATATGGTATGTTAATGATTATTTTTTAGGGCCAATAGGGGCCTATATACCCTGAGAGGGGGGGGGGGGGTGAATCTGGGTATGGATATTCTTTTTCAAATTTCTTCCTGCCCCACTGGATCTTGACCAATTTATTACAATGGTCACTTTGTTTTCTTTTGTGCGATTATTATGATCAGCTCTTTTCTGGTTTGTCTGATGATGATTCTTTGAATGCAATGCAGGAAAGCGCCTAGGCAGACACAAAGATTTTTACTTGGTTCACTCGCACTGGGCTACGTCCAAGGATCATACAACGGTGATGTGCCATTGTACCAAATCCACTAAGGCTCACTGCCAATAATGTTCATAAGGTTCGGGCTAGATCACTTCTATGCCCAGGCTCACTTCCTTTACAAGGTTTTAGGGTCAGCTCACTGCTTTCCCAAAGGTCACTCCCTGTTTCTCTCTCTCTGGCTCACTGCCGGTGGAGAGGATCACCTTCATCCTCTTCCTAAGCTCACTGCTCTGTGAAGGGATTCACTCACAGTTTATAAACCTGTAGGTCTCTTCATTTGCATGAAATAATGCATCTTCAACTGTTGATAGATGCTCTGTTGAAGTCCAACTTTCATCCACTGATGAATACCATTTTTCCTCTGACCACTGGGCAACTACCTTTGGAAAGTGCCTTCGCAAAGTACCCTACTTCGCGAGGCTCCCAATTTTGTGAAGCTCAAACAAGCCTTCGTGAAGCTCCTGCCTTTTCACGAAGCACTTTCGTGAATCAATTTTGTGAAGCTCAATCCGTCGCAAAGCAACGGCCCTCTCGAAGCTTACTAAGTCAACGCAGAGCTCGTAGGATTCGCGGAGCTACAATAGCTGCTGCGAAGCTCCTCTTTCGTGAAGCACACTGACTCCGCGAACCACCTTTGCAAACCAAGAGAAAATGATCTTATCTGAAAATTCTCTCTACTTCTCTCAAGGGGGTCGGCCTCTATTTATAGTCGATTCCACCGACCCTCGAACTTTCCGCACGAAGTCAACGCCACATCATCTCAAATCATGAAGCTCCGAAGTTTCCGTCAGAATTCTGTCCAAATCGTGAAGCACCACGGCAATTTTCCATTTGCGGAGCTCGTCGTAATCGCGAAGCATCACCATCAACACTCCTTCGCGCCTTCGCCGCGAAGCTCCCTCGCAAAGCCCTTCATCGCCACGATGCGCTTCAGCTCTGCCGTTTGCGAAGCTTTGACGTAATCGCGAAGCATCACCGCCTCCATTTTTTTGGTCTTCACGAAATCCAATCCATGCATCCCGTCTTCGCGAAACTCATGCCTTTGCCATATTAAATTATGATCTTCATGGAAATCCACTTTTCGCGATGCTCACCAAATTCCAAATTTTGGACCCCAAAAATTTGGCAAACACTGGGAAATGGTGCCACCTTGTACTGCTCTTTTGTACCGCCTCCAGATCGTCCTTTCCTTTGTCATCGTTCTCTGTCAACAAGGATTGTCAACAACTTCTTGGGAACTCGACAAATATCCATGAAAACCTTCTTTGTCAACAAACATAATCAACCCAAAAATAGTGCAATGTTACCTTGAGGGATTTTTGCCCAACATTATTTATATATAATATACCATCAAATTACATACAATTTCATCATCAATAGAATGATATCACCGCTAGTGCATACGTACGACTTACCGTCTCCACAACGTGATGAGATTCATTTCCACGTTCACCATTCAACGATGATTATAAAAATATATATTATTAATAAGTATTTAATATATGACATAATAATTCTACTAGATATATATATATATATATATATGTATGTATTTACATATATCTATTTCACTTACTTCCGTTCAATACGATATGAAAACGGAAACAACGTTTATGCGTACGTACGACCTACCGTCTCCATAGAAATTATTATTAAATGGATAGTATAAAGACATAAATGAATAAAGTATGATATCATAAATATTAATATGGTTATTTTATAATTTAATAATATACTATGGTCATTATACAGGAGGTTAAACGTACCCTCGACCAATGGAAAGTACAAGGTAAGGGTTAATTCCTCAATCTCATTATTATTTGAGATTGTTTATGTGTAAGTATTTTACTGGGAAATTTTTGTCATCCATGTCCATGTTTCATAAATTTTTTTTCAAAATAAATATTTTATGTTTTTATAGAAGGGAATATTTATCAAGATCATAATTTTAAATGTTTTAATGATTTATTTTTATAAATATTTTTAATTAATGTCCTTGTTTTAAAAATGATTTTAAGGATTTATTTATATGGAAATGATTGTTTTAAAATGTTAATTCCTTTCAAAAGTTTCGAAGTGGTATGAGACTCTTTGATTAAAAAATCTATTTTAAATGACTTCCTTTATAAATTTGGGACTTTTAAATTATTTCACAAAAAGTAATATTTCTCTCAAAGAGTTTTATTGATTATTTTAAACTATGTCAACATCCTTTATTGGATATTATTCTTGATTGAGGTTGATTTACTATAATACAATCTTCCATATTGTATTGAATGAGTTATGATGTGTTTTACTATGGATGTGCTATTTTTATACCATTCATGGTTGATGGTTAAAGTATTATCATTTCTTATGATAGTTTTAATACGAATGTTTATGTTATATTTAAACCTTTTCATATGACACTACTAAAAATTCCACTTATAGCGATCGCCATTGGCGGTCGCTATTGGCCTATAGAGACCGCCCAGCGGTCGCTTTAGGCCCGACGATGTCGGCCTACAGTGACCGCCAATGGCGATCGCTGAAGGTGGCCGAGACCTCGGCCTATAGCGACCGCAGCGGATGCTGAAGCCCGCCGGAATTCCGGTCTATAGTGACCGTCGGTGGCGGTCGTTGAAGCTGGACGAAAATCCGGCCTACAGCGACCGCCATTGGCGGTCGCGACACTAGAATTTTTTTTAAATTTCATGATACAAAATAAAAAAAACAACATATAAATCATAAAAAATTAAAAACAAATTCAAATACAATAAACATCAAGATCATCATAAACAATAAATGATAGACATGCTTCAACGATCCGAAGCCATCTGCTTTAAAAACCTACAATAAGATACAAATAAAACTAAACAAAACAAATGTAAATTTGAAATCTTTATTCAGTTATTATATACATATAATAAAATGAAATCTAACACCTCATGGGTGCTCTAATAATTTAAAACCACCAATTTAAGAAATGTTATCACTTTTGAATTTGTTTTTCTTATTTTGGAGTCTTTGATTTAGTTTAGGAAAGTGTTTTTTGTTCTCTTAAAATGAATGTTTTCTGCGCGCACCGCATTTCTTATGGATGTTCCGTCTCCTCTTACATCTCAAGAATAATATTCCTATCGTTCTCGTGTAGTTTCAGGTCATTCAGAGCACGTTTTCTCCGAATTCGACTGTGACACGCTGTTTTGGGGTTTTATGACTCCAGAAACACGTTTCCAGTCACCGCGGTCAAAAGGAACCTCTGATTGACATGAATTCTATCCTACTATTTCGAAATTCACTCCGCGGTTGTTGTCGCCTGATTTCGTGGCATTCCGAGGTCATTCGAGTGGTTTTGACCACCCAGCGCGCCCTTTTAGAGCGCGCTGAACTGCTGAAAATGACACATTCGATCGTACCGCATGCACCACATGTCCTATGGATGTTCCGTATCCTCATGAATTTCACGCATAATATTCCTATCATTCTCGTGCGGTTTCAGGCCATTCGGAGCACGTTTGCTCTGAATTCGACAGTGACACACCGTTTTGGTGTTTTATGACTCCAGAAACGTGTTTACGGTCACCACGGTCAAACGACACCTCCGATTAACATGTTTTCTATCCGAACACTTCAAAATTCACTCCACAGTTGTTGTCGTCTGATTTCGTGGCATTCCGAGGTCGTTTGGATGGTTTTGACCACCCAGCGCGCCCTTTTAGAGCGCACCGAACTGCTAAAAACGACACATTCGGTCATACCATGCGCACCTCACATCCGATTGATGTTCTATCTCTTCCTGCATCTCAAGAATAATATTCCTATCATTTTCGTGCGGTTTTAGGTCATTCGAAGCACGTTTTCTCTGAATTCAATCGTGACACGCCGTTTTGGTGTTTTATGACTCTGGAAACTTCTTTCCGGTCACCGCGGTCAAACAGAACCTCCGATTGACATGTAGTCTGTCCGACCATTTCAAAATTTACTCCTCGGTTGTTTTTGTTTGATTTCGTGGAATTCTGAGGTCGTTCGGGTGGTTTTGACCACCCAACACGCCCTTTTAGAGCGCACTGAACTGCTAAAAACGACACATTCAGTCGTACCGTGCGCACCGCACGTCCGATGGACGTGAAGTCTATTTTTTCATCTCAAGAATAATATTCCTATCATTATCGTACGGTTTCAGGTCATTCAGAGCACGTTTTCTCTAAATTCGACCGTGACAAGCCGTTTTGGTGTTTTATGACTCCAGAAACGCATTTCTAGTCACCGCGGTCAAACGGAACCTCCGATTGACGTGCCTTCTATCTGACCATTTCAAAATTCACTCTTTGGTTGTTGTCATCTGATTTCGTGGCATTCCGAGGTCGTTCGGGTGGTTTTGACCACCCAGCACGCCCTTTTAGAGCGCGCCGAACTGCTGAAAACGACACATTCAGTCGTACCGCACGCACCGCACGTCTGATGGACGTGCCGTCTCCTCCGGCATCTCACGCATAATATTCCTATAGTTCTTGTGTGGTTTCAGGTCATTCGGAGCACGTTTTCTCTGAATTCGACCGCCACACACCATTTTGGTGTTTTATGACTCTAGAAATGCGTTTCCAGTCACCGCGGTCAAATGGCACCTCCGATTGATGTTCCATCTGTCCGACAATTTCGCAATTCACTCCGTGGTTGTTTTCGTCTGATTTCGTGGCATTCCTAGGTCATTCGGGTGGTTTTGACCACCCAACGCGCCCTTTTAGAGCGCGCCGAACTGCTAAAAACGACACATTTGGTCATACCGCGTGCACCACACATCCGATGGACGTGTCGTATCCTCCTGCATCTCACGCATAATATTCCTATCATTCTCGTGCGTTTTCAGGTCATTCAGAACACGTTTTCTCTGAATTCGGCAGTGACACGCCGTTTTGGTGTTTTATGACTCCGGAAACGCGTTTCTGGTCACCGCGGTCAAAAGACACCACCGATTGATGTGCCGTCTATCCAACCATTTCACGATTCACTCCGCGGTTGTTGTCGTTTGATTTGGTGGCATTCTGAGGTCGTTTGAGTGGTTTTGACTACCCAGCGTGTAACACCCGAGACTTTTATGAGAAATATTTTGTTTTTATGTTATATAAATCATCAAAGGAATCTTTCACTACACACAACACTAGATTGACTTGCTTTACACGCAACCGCAACCTTCCTCAATAGCTTGCGTCGTGCGCAATACCGAGTTTCACTAAACAACGATATGCTATTAAAATATTATTAAAACTAGCCGTTATGAAAAGTGATAACCACTTTTTGAAATTTTGTAAATTTTATTTTACAAAATGAACTTCATTTTTGGATTTAGAATATCGAAATTAGCTTAGGGTGAAATTTTGGTACTTTTCGGATAACTTTCATATTCTGATGAATAGTGAAAATTACTAAATTTTAATTAAAAACAACTATTTTAATCGAAATAATTAATAGTGATAAATTATTAATTTTAGTGGTTTTAAAGTATATTTAGAATATATTTTTACAATTTAATACAATATTGTTCATTGGATGTAATTTCACATTTAAACCAGACATAAACAAGTGTCAATCTTTTGATAATTATTATCTTTTAAAAACACGCTATTTGTTTTAAAGATGGGAATTAATTTTTAAATTTGTTAATGTAACTAATATGTTTTGAATTTGGTAAAATAAACATCATTTTTGGATTCATAATATCAAATATAGCTTAGGCCAAATTTTTGGTATTTTTCTGGAAACTTTAATTTTTTGACGAATAGTGAAACCACTAAGTGGTAGTTAAAAAAAACTGAATTTTTCATAAAACTTAATTTTACCGCTTATGTGAGTATAATTTTGAAAATCAGAGAGACACGATTAATATCATGGACTAAAATGTGGTTCAATGAGATGAAAACAATTTTTGGTGAATAGTAACTTTTTACTTTTTTTTAGCACGGTTAAAAGTAAATAGGGTAGTTAAGGGTAAAAATGATATTATTATTAACCTAACACATGTCCTAATTCTATTGGATAAGTTTAATTCGACCAAAAACAACCTTAGGAATAAAATATGACCATTTAGGCCCACTTGGATTAGATTAGGACATTTATTATCAATTTATTTAAAGAAGTGTTAAAATAGTTAAAATCAAAGTTTAATATCTAAAGAATTTTTAATATAAGGTTATACATAAGATAAATTTGACTATAAATATTCATTAGAAATATAAAAATATTTCCTACATAATGATATTTTATTTGTAATTTTTAGATTTTAAATAAGTTAATTTATTTATGACACAAAGATGATGCAGTAATTATCTTATTAATAAAATATTGACAGAATTGATTTTATAAATACCCAAATAAATGTAATTTGAGACTTTTTATGAATTAAACTAATTTTCTAGGTTAATATTACATTTTAGTATTTATTTAATTAACTTTTTCGAATTAATCATTCTATTATGTTTTTCACAAAAATCAATTACTAAATAGTGTCAAAATTGACATAAAATAGTTTTTAAAACAAATATTATATTATTAATTGTTATTTTATTCCTAAAAATCTAAGGTTCGGCCAAATGACTTAGCTAATCATATATATATTAATAATAAACAACTTGGGATTCGTTTGGCTTGTTATAGTAAGTTTATTAGCCTTATAGTGTAAGAACACAAAAAGACACGGTAAAAGTTAAATTATCTAACTTAATGTTAAATCTAAATTATAAGGTTAAAATAGGAACCTAAACTTGTCTAAATTCTATTGTATGAGAGGATTTAGACCCATCCCCACCTTAGCTTCTAAATAAATCAATTTGGAGTTATTTAAAGCCGAATTTGGCTTTATAATAAAATAATATTTTTAGTTTTTCCAAAGGAGCCCCTCTCCTCCCTTATAAAAGGGCACCTCCTCCCCCTCTTCCTCACACCACTTTGAGCCTTCAAGCTCAGCCAAAACCTGCCAATTTATTCTCTCCACTTCCATAGAGACATCCTAGAGGTCCTGGTCTTCTTCAAAGACCAATTTTAGTGTCCTAAAAGGAGGTCTCAAAGAAGCGCTTCAAAGAAGAGGTAATGTCTGTTACCGATTCTTTCATCTTTATTTCTTCTTCCACTTCTTCTTATTTAGTTGTTTCATTATGAAGTAATAAAATCAGTATCAATCATATACTTATATGTTATTATAAGTATTAAACAACCATATTTCACCATCTATCCATCCTACGGAAAATGAAATCACCACGCGTGCGTACGTACGGAATACCGTCTCCACGCCGTGGTGTAATCTATTTTCCACCACCACCTTACTTGGATGGGTATAATGGTGTAAATAATAACTATATATGATTATTTTAAAGTTATATTGATTATGAAATTGTATATATACACTCTATTACAATTTCACGATCATGGGAATGATATCATCGCTCGTGCGTACGTACAGAATACCGTCTCCACGATGTGATGCGACTCATTCTACATGATATTCATTGCATAATGATTATATAAATGAATTGAATGAATTAATATATTACACTAATACCAATATGTAAATGAGGTATCTATAACCTAAAAAGAAGAATAAGAATTTATTCGACAAAACACGCATAAGAACAAAAAGTAATAAACACCTGAATAACAAGTAGTAATGAAATATTACTAATAAGAAGCTAAGAATATGACCATATATGATATCATAAAAATAAGTATGATTCTTGAATAAGTCAATAACATTATTTAAATCATTATACAGGAGGTTCATACACTTACAAAGCAAATCAGACCTAAGGTAAGGGAAATATCACAATCTCATTTTTATCCGAGATTGTTTATACTTTGGTATTTACTGGGGTGTATTTTATCATCCACATACATGTTTCCTCAATATGTAAAATTATTTACATCCACCTACAATTGTCTAAATCCATTTTTAACCTTTTTTGAGTTTATAATAAAAGATATGAAATGAATCTTTTGTCGTTTTTTGTACGAGGTACTTTTTGAATTTTCTGACAAAAGTACGAGAAGAATGTTTTTTTAACTTATACGGCATGAATGGATTTTTAAAACATTATTTCCAAGAAGCTTCCTTTACAAGTTTTCAAGTTTATTTTTAATCAACTTCTTTTAGTTTAAAATTTTATGACATGTTAAGAAAGGAAAATGTTTTTGAAGTAGAAAGGATATTTTCCTCAAGAATGGAGTTCAAGTAATTTATCAAAATTATTTTCCATCTAAGATAATATAGGGTTATGTTTATATCCCTATTATTACATTGATTTGATTATGTTGTGATGGAATTATTTTTATGAATTCCTTTATCTTATATGAATTGTTTTATGATGTCATGTTGTTGAAGAATACCATTTTTATTACATGGGTTATGCAATGATGTATGATTTATGATTTTATGGCACACATATGAATGGTATCATTATGAGATGGGTGGGACCTATATCTCCCTCCAATGCATTGGGTAAGGATTTTATATCTCATGAGATAGACATGGCTGGAACGGCAGGTTAAACCGGTTCAGTGAAACAGGACTGAAACGAGGAATGAACTCGGTTCAGAAATGGACTTTATCCATTAAGATAGTCTTGGAAATGAGTCTTGACTAATAAGAAATGATTATCTATGATTATGTGTATGCCACAATGTTTCATGTTTTAAGTTATGATTATTGGGATTACATTTCAATACTATGATTTATCCCATGTTATGAAATTATGATCTCTTTTGCAGGTTAAAATTTCCAAAAGATATGTTCTTATGAATATGATGTGATTTATATTTCTTTTGTTTACCCTTACTGAGAATTTGAGCTCACCCTTTTGTATGTTTTTTTCCCAGGTCATGAAGAAGGTTATTAAGTAAGATATTCCAAAAGGGACTATAGATATGAGGAAATAAATGGGAGACAGTGTAGACACTTTATGAACCAGTTGTTTATGTTTCCGAGTTTCTAAAGACACTATACCTATATGGTCCTTTCATGGTTTTGTTATATGTTGTAATAAGTATGCTTAAATTTTGAATTAATAACAATGTATGTAAAGTATTGGTCGTTATAGTTGGTATCAGAGGAAAGGTATAGTCACCCTTTGGAAACTAGGATGTGAAAGACTTAGTAAGAAACCTAAGGATAAGTCTAAGCATAGAACACAATATTAGTGTTTTAGAAATGGCCATGAATAACCTAGGATAAGACCTTAAGTGTGAAATTTTATTCTTGATTATGTGGTTTTACTATTATAATTAGTATTTCTCACACTATTATTCTTGGTTTTAGTCAATGGCTAGAACCCGGAGGAACCGTGTTAATGAGGAATACGACGAGCAATTCAATGATTATCCCCCTGAGCAACCAAACATTATGGGAGATGGAATGAAAAATCTTTTAGCCATGCTCACACAACTTTCTCAAGCTACGAATCATGCCAGACTTCCAAACGAGCAAAAGAAGGAGCAACATTCTGTTGAATCCTTCATGAGGCAGCATCCACCTTCATTTAGCGGGTCTACTAATCCATTAGTTTCTGAACAATTGATTAGTAATACTGAAAAGATATTTTCAGTTCTTCAATGTTCTGAACATGATAAATTCATCTTAGCAGTGTATCGTTTGGAAGGTGATGCTGATCAATGGTGGAATCTTATCAAGAATACGAGGAAAAGAGATGAAATTGAGTCCATGGAATGGGACGAGTTCAAGAACTTATTTTTCAATAAGTACTTCCCTCGTATTCTCCGAACAAAGATGGAGAAAGAGTTTCTTGAACTGAAGAAAAAGGATGATGAATCTGTTGGTACCTATGAATAAAATTTTACAAGACTTGCAAGGTACGCTTCTGGTATTATTATCCAACCTGAGAGTAAGATCGATCAATTCTTTAGTGGCTTAAAACCAAGTCTTCAAAGGGCCTTATCCATAAGGTACTTCAATAGCTATGAGGAAATCGTTCGATGTGCTCTCAAAGTTGAGATGGAGATTGGAGTAACCCATCAGTCATATGGGTTTGATAAGAAGAGGAAAATGGAATTCAAAGGAAAATCTAAAGAGCACACTAAAAAGAAGATGAGATTTCCCTTATGCTCAAAGTGTGGAAAGAAACATGGAGGGAGTTGTCTTAAAGGGACAAGCAAATGTTTCAAATGTGTAAAGGAAGGTCATCGGGCATTCGAATGCCGCAATGATGGTAAGAAGATGTCTAATGATGCAAAAAAGGAAGGGACACACAGAATGAACCTACTACACTTCAATGTTTCAAGTGCAAGGAGATGGGGCATTATGCCAATAAATTCCCTAATACAATGGTTGTTGATGATGATCGACATCAACAAAATCTTAAGGCTAAAGACAAAGGAAAGTCACATGCAATTTCTATCAGCGATGTGGAGTACGATAACAATGTGGTGAAAGGTACACTTACCATCCACTATAAAGTAGAAAATGTTTTATTTGATTATGGATCCACCCACTCTTTTATTTTTGAAGATTTTTCTAAGGGTATCACCGTATTACCTCAACAATTAGATGTTGAGTTAGCTGTGACAACACCTAATGGCACAACAGTCACATCAAAAGTTTATAATTCTTCCCCGATTGAAGTTTGTGGGAAAGTGCTTCCTGAAAATCTTGTGATCCTTCCTATAGTGGAATTTGATGTGATTCTTGGCATGGATTGGCTTTCTTTATATGTAGCTCATATCAATTTCCAAATAAGGAAAGTCACATTTCATATTCCAGATCAATCTATGATCGTCTATCGATGCCAGGATGAACATAACCTTCCAGTGGAAATTTCTTCCATCTTATGGGTCTTGATTCCACTAAATGAAGGTTATTTATCTCAAATGGTTGGTGATAAACTCACAATTAAGAATATTCCCATTGTACGGGAGTTTTATGATGTCTTTCCGGAGGAATTGTCGGGTCTTCCACCAAATCGTGAAGTTGAGTTTTCAATAGAACTCGTACCAGGTGCTTTACCTATTTCAAAGACACCTTATAGAATAGACCCAATTGAGTTGCAGGAATTGAAGAAGAAACTCCAAGAGAATCTTTATAAGGGATTCATACGCCCTAGTGCATCACCTTAGGGAGCACATGTTCTATTTGTTAAGAAGAAAGATGGATCGATGAGACTCTGCATTGATTATCGAGAACTTAACAAGATCACTATGAAGAACAAATATCCTCTCCCACGCATTGATGACTTATTTGACCAACTACGCAGAGCTCAATACTTTTCCAAGATTGGTCTTCATTCAGGGTATCATCAATTAAGGGTCAAAAGGGAGGATATACCAAAGACGACTTTCCGTACAAGGTATGGACACTATGAATTTATAGTGATGCCATTTGGTCTTACTAATGCCCCTATTATCTTCATGGATCTGATGAATAGAGTCTTTAGATACTATCTTGATCAGTTTGTTGTAGTCTTTATAGACGATATTCTTGTATATTCAAAGATCAAGGAAGAACATGAAGATCACTTGAGAATTATATTGAAGACCCTGAGAAAGGAGAATCTTTATGCCAAATTTACCAAGTGTGAATTTTGGCTTCAAAGAGTTTCATTTTTGGGTCATATAATCTCAAAAGAGGGGATATCTGTGGATCCAACAAAAACAGAGGTTATCGAAAGATGGTCAAGACCAACAACAGTAACTGAGATCCGAATTTTTCTTGGTTTGGATGGATATTATCGACGTTTTGTGAATGATTTTTCACAATTATCTAATCCACTCACCAAGTTGACTCAGAAAGGAGTTAAGTTTGTCTGGACAGAGGAATGCGAAGAGAATTTCAAGGAGTTGAAAAGAAGGTTATCCAGTGCACCTGTGCTCACACTGCCTTGTAGTGGAGAAAGGTTTGTGATCTACAGTGATGCATCCAAGAAGGGATTGGGGTGTGTTCTTATGCAAAATGATATGGTGATAGATTATGCCTCATGACAGTTGAAAATCCTTGAGCAAAATTACCCAACTCAGGATTTGGAGTTAGCTGCGGTAATATTTGCATTAAAGATTTAGAGGCATTATCTTTATGGAGAAAGGTGTGATATTTATACTGATCATAAAATTTTAAAGTATATTTTCACACAAAAGGAGATGAATATGCTCCAAAGAAATGGTTGGAGCTGATTAAGGATTACGACTGCTCAATTCATTTCCACCCTAGGAAAGCAAACAAGGTGGCAGATGCATTAAGTCGACAAGACCATGCCAGTTTATCCATGATGAGGATCACAAAAGATCCAATATTTATGGATTCACAAAGGATGGATCTTGGAATTATAATGGAAGGGGGAAAATAGTATCTTTCTCAAATGAATGTTCAACCATATATACATGTGAATATTAAAGAGGAACAGAAAGAAGATGTAGAGTTACAAAAGAAGGTGAGAAATATTCCTGAATTCAACCTTGATTGTGATGGGATAATAAAGTTCAGGAATCAGGTTTATGTTCCTCGCATCCCCGAATTAAAGAAGGAGCTGCTGGATGAGGCTCATAGTTCTTCATTCTCTATTCATCCTGGAAGCACAAAGATGTATAGGGACCTGAAAGAGTAATTCTGGTGTGATGACATGAAAAGAGATGTTGCTGAATATGTCTCTCGATGCTTGGTTTGTTAGCAAGTTAAAGATGAGAGACAGAAGTATAAGGGGATGTTACAACCGTTACCCATACCCGAATAGAAATGGGAAAACATCACTATGGACTTTGTCACAGGACTTCCTAAAACATCCAAAGGCAATAATGATCTCTGGGTCATAGTTGATCGTCTTACAAAGTCTGCACACTTCATTTCTATTAGAGAAGATTTCTCTCTGGATCAGCTTGCCATGATATATGTAAAGGAAGTGGTAAGATTGCATGGAGTACCACTTTCTATTATATCTGATCGGGATCCTGGATTTACCTCGAAGTTCTGGAGAAGTCTTCAGCATACTCTGGATACAGAGTTGAGTTTCATCACTGCTTATCATCCTCAAACAGACGGTCAGTCTGAGAGAACAATTCAAGCTCTAGAAGATACGTTGAGAGCTTGCTCTATGGATTTCAAAGGTGGTTGGGATCAACACCTACATTTAGTGGAATTTTCTTATAATAATATCTTTTACTTCAGTATTCAGATGGCTCCTTATGAAGCTCTCTATGGAAAGAAATGCATGACTCCAACTTTCTGGGATGAATTTGGAGAAAGAAAGCTATTAGGACCTAATCTTGTTGATGAGATGGCAGAAAAGGTCTGATCTATTCAACAACACATAAGATAAGCTTAGAGTCGACAGAAATGTTATGCTGACAACCAAAGAAAAGACCTAGAGTTTGAAGTGGGTGATAAAGTGTTCTTATGAATATCTCCCTGGAAGAGGGTCATGAGATTTGGAAATAAGGGGAAATTGAGCCCTAGATATATCTGTCCTTTCGAAATACTGGATCATGTTGGAAAGGTAGATTACCGATTGGCGCTTCCACCGAATCTCTCTCAAGTTCACGATGTGTTACATGTATCTCTCCTGAGAAAGTACATACCTGTTCCTTCACATGTACTTAGCTCAGAAGTTGTACTGCTGGAGCAAGATCTTTCTTATGAAGAACAGCCGATAGTGATTCTGGATCGTAGTGAAAAAGTCCTACGAAACAAGACCACTTGATTGGTGAAAGTTTTATGGAAGAACCACCAATTATAAGAAGCTACATGGGATCTTGAGGATATGATGAGGGAGAGGTATCCTCATCTCTTTGTTACAAAGTGATGAATTTCGAGGGCGAAATTCATTTTAAGGGGGGTAGAATGTAACACCCGATACTTTTATGAGAAATATTTTGTTTTTATGTTATATAAATCATCAAAGGAATCTTTCAATACACACAACACTAGCTTGTATTGCTTTACACGCAATCGCGGCCTTCCTTAATAGCTTGCGTCGTACGCAATACCGAGTTTCACTAAACAACGATATGCTATTAAAATATTATTAAAACTAGCTGTTATGAAAAGTGATAACCACTTTTTGAAATTTTGTAAATTTTATTTTCCAAAATTAACTTCATTTTTGGATTCGGAATATCGAAATTAGCTTAGGGTGAAATTTTGGTACTTTTTGGATAACTTTCATATTCTGATGAATAGTGAAAATTACTAAATTTTAATTAAAAACAACTTTTTTAATCCAAATAATTAATAGTGATAAATTATTAATTTGAGTGGTTTTAAAGTATATTTAGAATATATTTTTACAATTTAATACAATGTTGTTCATTGGATGTAATTTCACATTTAAACCAGACATAAACAAGTGTCAATCTTTTGATAGTTATTATCTTTTAAAAACACGCTATTTGTTTTGAAGACGGGAATTAGTTTTTAAATTAGTTAATGTAACTGATATGTTTTGAATTTGGTAAAATAAACAACATTTTTTAATCCATAATATCAAATATAGCTTAGGCCTAATTTTTGGTATTTTTCTGGAAACTTTCATTTTTCGATGAATAGTGAAACCACTAAGTGGTAGTTAAAAAAAACTGAATTTTTCATAAAACTTAATTTTTCCGCTTCTGTGAGTAGAATTTTGAAAATACGAGAGACACGGTTAATATCAAGGACTAAAATGTGGTTCAATGAGATGAAAATAATTTTTAGTGAATAGTAACTTTTTACTTTTTTTTACCACGGTTAAAAGTAAATAGGGTAGTTAAGGGTAAAAATGATATTATTATTACCCTAACACATGTCCTAATTCTATTGGATAAGTGTAATTCGACCAAAAACGACCTTAGGAATAAAATATGACCATTTAGGCCCACTTGGATTAGATTAGGACATTTATTATCAATTTATTTAAAGAAGGGTTAAAATAGTTAAAATCAAAGTTTAATAACTAAAGAATTTTTAATATAGGATTATACATAAGATAAATTCAGCTATAAATATTCATTAGAAAGCTAAAAAGATTTCCTACATAATGATATTTTATTTTTAATTTTTATACTTTAAATAAGTTAATTTATTTATGACACAAAGATGATGCAATAATTATCTTATTAATGAAATATTGACATAATTGATGTTATAAATACCCAAATAAATGTAATTTGAGACTTTTTATGAATTAAACTAATTTTATAGGTTAATATGACATGTTAGTATTGATTTAATTAACTTTTTAGAATTAATAATTCTGTTATGTTTTTCACAAAAATCAATTACTAAATAGTGTCAAAATTGACATAAAATAGTTTTTAAAACAAATATTATATTATTAATTGTTATTTTATTCCTAAAAATCTAATTTTCGGCCAAATGACTTATATAAGGTTATATATATTAATAATAAACAACTTGAGGTTCTTTTTTCTTGTTATAGTAAGTTTATTAACCTTATAGTGTAAGAACACAAAAAGACAAGGTAAAAGTTAAATTTTCTAACTTAATGTTAAATCTAAATGATAAGGTTAAAATAGGAACCTAAACTTGTATAAATTATATTGGATGAGAGGATTTCGACCCATAACCACCTTAGCTTCTAAATAAATTAATTTTGAGCTATTTGAAACCGAATTTGGCTTTATAATAAAATAATATTTTTAGTTTTTCCAAAGGAGCCCCTCTCCTCCCTTATAAAAGGGCACCTCCTCCCCCTCTTGCTCACACCACTTTGAGCCTTCAAGCTCGGCCAAACACTGCCAATTTCTTCTCTACACTTCCCTAGATACATCCTAGAGGTCCTGGTCGTCTTCAAAGACCAATTTTAGTGTCCTAAAAGGAGGTCTCAAAGAAGCGCTTCAAAGAAGAGGTAATGTCCGTTACTGATTCTTTCATCTTTATTTCTTCTTCCACTTCTTCTTCTTTAGTTGTTTCATTATTAAGTAATAACATAATTATCACTCATATATGTATATGTTATTATAAGTATGAAACAACCCTATTTCACCATCTATCCATCCTACGGAAAATGAAATCACCACGCGTGCGTACGTACGGAATACCGTATCCACGCCGTGGTGTAATCTATTTTCCACCACCACCTTACTTGGATGGGTATAATGGTGTAAATAATAACTATATATGATTATTATAAAGTTATATTGATTCTGAAATTGTATATATACACTCCATTACAATTTCACGATCATGGGAATGATATCATCACTCTTGCGTACGTACGGAATACCGTCTCCACGATGTGATGAGACTCGTTCTACATGATCTTCATTGTATAATGATTATATAAATGAATTGAATGAATGAATATATTACACTAATAACAATCTGTAAATGAGGTATCTATAACCTAAAAAGAAGAATAATAATTTATTCGACAAAACACGCATAAGAACAAAAAGTAATAAACACCCGAATAACAAGTAGTAATGAAATATTACTAATAAGAAGCTAAGAATATGACCATATATAATATCATAAAAATAAGTATGATTCTATAATAAGTCAATAACATTATTTAAATCATTATACAGGAGGTTCATACACTTACAAAGTAAATCAGACCTAAGGTAAGGGAAATATCACAATCTCATTTTTATTCGAGATTGTTTATACTTTGGTATTTACTGGGGTGTATTTTATCATCCACATACATGTTTCCTCAATATGTATTGTTATTTACATTCTCCTAAAATTGTTTAAATCCATTTTTACCCTTTGGTGAGTTTATAGTAAAAGATATGAAAGGAATCTTTTGTCGTTTTTCGTACGAGGTACTTTTTAACTTTTCTGACAAAAGTATGAGAAGAATGTTTTTTTTAACTTATACGGCATGAATGGATTTTTAAAACATTATTTCCAAGAAGCTTACTTTACAAGTTTTCAAGTTTATTTTTAATCAACTTCTTTTAGTTTAAAATTGTATGACATGTTAAGAAAGGAAAATGTTTTTGAAGTAGAAAGGATATTTTCCTTAAGAATGGAGTTCAAGTGTTTTATCAAAATTATTTTCCATATAAGATAATATAGGGTTCTGTTTCTATCCCTATTATTACATTGATTTGATTATGTTGTGATGGAATTATTTTTATGAATTCCTTTATCTTATATGAATTGTTTTATGATGTCATGTTGTTTAAGAATCCCATTTTTATTACATGGGTTATGCAATGATGTATGATTTATGATTTTGTGGAACACATATGAACGGTATCATTATGAGATGGGTGGGACCTATATCTACCTCCAATGCATTGGGTAAAGATTTTAAATCTCATGAGATAGACATGGCTGGAACAGCAGGTTAAACCGGTTTAGTGAAACAGGATTGAAACAAGGAATGAACTCGGTTCAGAAATGGACTTTTTCCACTAAGATAGTCTTGGAAATGAGTCTTGACTAATAAGAAATGATTATCTATGATTATGTGTATGCCAAAAAGTTTCATGTTTTAAGTTATGATTATTGGGATTTCATTTCACTACTATGATTTATCCATGTTATGAAATTATGATCTCTTTTGCATGTTAAGATTTCCAAAAGATATGTTCTTATGAATATGATGTGATTGATACTTCTTTTGTTTAACCTTACTGATCATTTTAGCTCACCCTTTTGTATGTTTTTTCCCAGGTCAGGAAGAAGGTTATTAAGTAAGATATGTCAAAAGGGACTATAGATATGATGAAATAAATCGGAGACAGTGTAGACGCTTTATGAACTAGTTTTTTATGTTTCCCAGTTTCTAAAGACACTATACCTATTTGGTCCTTTCATGGTTTTGTTATATGTTGTAATAAGTATGCTTCAATTTTGAAGTAATAACAATGTATGTAAAGTATGGGTCGTTATACAACGCACCCTTTTAGAGCGCGCCGAACTGCTGAAAACAACACATTCTGTCATAACGCACGCACCGCACGTCTGATGGATGTTCCGTCTACTCTTGAATCTCAAGAATAATATTCCTATCATTCTTGTGTAGTTTCAGGTCATTCGGAGCACGTTTTCTCTGAATTCGACCGTGACACGCCGTTTTGGTGTTTTGTGACTCCAAAAACACATTTCTGGTCACCGCGGTCAAACGACACCTCCGATTGATGTACCATCTCTCAAAAAATTTCAAAATTCACTCCGCGGTTGTTTTCATCTGATTTCGTGGCATTTCGAGGTCGTTCGGGTGGTTTTGACCACCCAGTGCGCCCTTTTAGAGCGTGCCGAACTACTGAAAATGACACATTCGGTCGTAACGCGCGCACCGCACGTCCGATGGACATTCCGTCTCCTCATGCATCTCACGAATAATATTCCTATCATTATCATGCAGTTTCGGTCATTCTGAGCACGTTTTCTCTGAATTTGACCGTGACACGTCGTTTTGGTGTTTTATGACTCCGGAAACGCGTTTCCGGTCACCGCAGTCAAAAGGAATATCTGATTGATGTTCCTTCTATCCGACCATTTCAAAATTCACTCCATGGGTTTTGTCGTCTGATTTCGTGGCATTCCAAGGTCATTCGGGTGGTTTTGACCACCTAACGCGCCCTTTTAGAGCGCACCGAACTGCTAAAAACGACACATTAGGTCGTACCGTGCGCACCACACGTACGATGGACGTGCCGTCTCATCTTGAATCTCACGCATAATATTTCTATCTTTCTCGTGCGGTTTTAGGTCATTCGGAGCATGTTTTCCTTGAATTCGACCGTGACAAGCCGTTTTGGTGTTTTATGACTCCGAAAATGCGTTTCTGGTCACCGAAGTCAAACAGCACCTCCGATTGACGTGCTGTCTGTCCAACCATTTCACAATTCACTCTTCAGTTGTTGTTGTATGATTTCGTGGCATTCTGAGTTCGTTCGGGTGGTTTTGACCACCCAGCGCGCCCTTTTAGAGCGCGCCGAACTGCTGAAAATGACAAATTCGGTCGTACCGCATGCACCGCACGTCCGATGGACGTTCTGTCTCCTCCTGCATCTCAAGAATAATATTTCTATCATTATCGTGCGGTTTCAAATCATTTGGAGCACGTTTGCTCTGAATTCGACCGTGACACGCCGTTTTGGTGTTTTATGACTCCGGAAACGCGTTTCCGGTCACCTCGGTCAAACGACACCTCTGATTGATGTTCCCTCTATCCGAGCATTTCACAATTCACTCCGAGGTTGTTGTCGTCTGATTTCATGGAATTCCGAGGTCATTCAGGTGGTTTTGACCACCCGGCGCGCCCTTTTAGAGCGTGCCGAACTGCTGAAAATGACACATTCCGTCGTACCATGAACCGCATGTCCGATGGATGTGCCATATCCTAATTCATCTTAAAAATAATATTCCAATCGTTCTCATGCGGTTTCATGTCATTCGGAGCACGTTTTCTCTGAATTCGATCGTGACACGCCGTTTTGGTGTTTTATGACTCTAGAAACGCATTTTTGGTCACCGTGGTCAAACGGCACCTCCGATTGATGTTCCGTCTATCCTACCATTTCAAAATTCACTCCACAGTTGTTGTCGTCTGATTTCGTGGCATTCCGAGGTCGTTCGGGTGGTTTTGACCACCCAGCGCGCCCTTTTAGAGCGCGCCGAACTGCGGAAAACGACACATTCGGTCGTACCGTGCGTACCGCACGTACGATGGACGTACTGTCTCCTCCTTCATCTCATGCATAATATTTCTACCATTCTCATGCGGTTTCAGGTCATTCGGAGCACGTTTTCTCTGAATTCGATCGTGACACGCTATTTTGGTGTTTTATGACTCCGGAAACGCGTTTTCGGTCACCGCGGTCAAATGGAACTTACAATTGATGTGATGTCTATCTGACAATTTCAAAATTAACTCCGCGGTTGTTTTCATCTGATTTGGTGGCATTCTGAGGTCGTTCGGGTGGTTTTGACCACCCAGGGCGCCCTTTTAGAGCGTGCCGAACTGCTAAAAACGACACATTCGGTCGTACCGTATGCACGACACATCCGATGGAAGTGTTGTATCCTCCTACATATCATGAATAATATTCCTATCGTTATCGTGCGGTTTAAGGTCATTTGGAGCACGTTTTCCCTGAATTCGACCGTGACACGCAGTTTTGGTGTTTTATGACTCTAGAAACACGTTTCCGGTCACCGCGGTCAAACGACACCTCCGATTGATGTGTCGTTTGTCTGACCATTTCAAAATTCACTCTGCGGTTGTTGTCGTCTGATTTCGTGGAATTTCGAGATCGTTCGGGTGGTTTTGACCACCCAACGCGCCCTTTTAGAGCGCGCCGAACTGCTGAAAACGACACATTCGGTCGTACCGTGTGCACCGCATGTCCGATGGACGTGTTGTCTCCTCCTGAATCTCACGAATAATATTCCTATCGTTATCTTGTGGTTTTAGGTAATTCGGAGCACGTTTGCTCTGAATTCGACTATGACACGCCGTTTTGGTGTTTTATGACTCCAGAAATGCGTTTCCGGTCACCGCGATCAAACAACACCTCTGATTGACATGCCGTCTATCCGACCATTTCACAATTCACTCTGCGGTTGTTTTTGTCTGATTTAGTGGCATTAAGAGGTCGTTCGGGTGGTTTTGACCACCTGGGGGGTGCAGGTGGGTTGTACGGGGGTGCGGGGTGGGCTGTACGGGGGTGTGTGTGGGGGGGGGGCTCTCTGGGGTGGGGGGGGGGTTGTCTGGGGGTAGGGGGTGTTGTCTGGGGTGGGTGGGGCTGTCCGGGGTGGTGCGGGGGGGGGGGGGGGGAGGCGGGAGGGGCTGTATGGGGGTGCTGTCCGGGGTGGGTGGGGCTGTCCGGGGTGGTGCGGGGGGGGGGGGGGAGGGGGTGGGGGAGGGGGGGGAGGGGGGGGGGGTGTCCGGGGGTGCGGGGTGGGCTGTACGGGGGTGTGGGGGGGCTGTCCGGGGTGGGGGGGGGGGCTGTCTGGGGGGGGGGGGGCTGTCCGGGGTAGGTGGGGCTGTCCGGGGGGGGGGGTGCAGGGGGGCTGTACGGTGGTGCGGGGGTGCTGTCCGGGGTGGGGGTGGGGGGCTGTACGGGGGGGGGGGGGGGGTGCTATCCGGGGTGGGGTGGGGGGCTGTCCGGGGGGTGCGGGGTGGGGGGGGGGGCTGTCTAGGGTGGGGGGGGGGGTGTAGGGTATGATATAAATAGGATCAATCGGATTCCACCCTAGTTTTCAATAAAAATAATTTGTTAAATAGTCCTAGGATACTTAATTTAAAATAAAACATAGAAGGATATATCATTTTAAAGGAAAAGGCCCAATACTAAACCCTACACCTTGGCAACAAAGGCTCCAATGTACTTCATTTATAAAATAATTTCAAAGGTATTATCACATTTCATAATACAAACATTGCGTCAGACCAACATGATACCCCGAAATCACAAAAAATCTCACTAGAAACCCAACTTATACATAAATAACAACCCCACCAGTAAAAAAACACACCTCGTGAATATGATGCGTCACACGTGGTCATCACTGCTCCTCCATCCGGTGGTCCAGGGGCCTACAACAAATAAAAATTATGAATATTTTCATAAAAAAAATAATTTAAATTAAATAAATAAATATAGTATAAACCTGCGTCGTATGATCCCCTGCACCATCACCTGGATGAACATATTCTCGCAGTGCTCTAACCTCAGCGGTCAATTGCGCATTTGCCTCCTCAGAAGCGCGCAACCGTGCCTCGAAATCTGACAATTACTGTGTCATCTGAGCAACAGAAGGACCGACAACCGTAGCGCGTGACACTACAGAACGAGGAATCCCTGTTCCATAGGTCAAACTATATCCATGCCCGTCCTGACCAATAATGTGATGAAAGATCTCATCCCTTCGCATGGGAAGTTGTCGCTGGTCCTCTAGAAGATGTTCTAACTTAGCTTCAAATTGAGCCTATGAAATATTTAAATATATATACATATATATGTTAATATACAGATTTATGTAAGTATTGGTAAGTACAAGCACTTACTATCAATGATGCAGCCTTTGGAACATTGTGATCACAAGTCCTCATCCACACCAACATTTTATCAGTCGATGCACCTTGATCCCGCATCTGTATATGAATAGAATATAAACACAAAACCATATTAATTAATAAATTAAAAAATGAATAATAAATACCTCATGTCGGATCTGAGACACGTGACGAGTCCCGAGCCTGTGAGGTGGTCCCTGCAACGCTCGATTCTCAGAATGGCGTGCTGACACCTCCTACATTCAATTCATTCAAATTTCAAACAAATCACACATTCCTGAAAATATATATACACCAAAATAAATATACAAACCGCAACACCCTCAGTAGACCAATATGCAACCAAGTCACACCACCGAGCTGGGAGGACACCTCTCGGGACTTTTTCCAGAATGTCTAGGGCACCCACATTTGGTACCCGGTGGTCCCTCTTCACTTTTCCTTTATAGTCTTTCCACATCTTACGACATTTTCTCATACACACGGGCTGAAACTCTTTGGGGGCATACTTTAAAATTTTTCTATAAAGAAAAAAATCACACATATTAGTATTGTTTATACATAGAGAATAAAGTAAAATGGCCTTCTTACCTGAACCTCCCTCCAAAGACGATCTAATGTGTCCTGAGGGATAGAAGCCCAGTCACGCGTGGTCAATGGAAATCGATGTGGGTCACATATAATATGACCCAGCTAATGAATAAATGTAGGGGAATTCGGTCCCATAGGATAAAATACCTCATCAAATGAAACATCAATCGTCGTGTCAGAATTCCCGGATAAAATGCCATGACCGGGGCCTCTCTTGTGAGAGGAAGAAGAAATCGAGTCTAATCCTGTTGAAATTTTATATATAATTTGACAGATGTTATATATATATATATATGTTTATCAATTACATAAAAAATAGAGACAATGACATTCAAACATTCCTTGACTCTGAGTCATAGATGCCTCAGATGGATGATGTGGATCTGCTGCCTCTTCCCCTGACATGCCTGCAGTCATAGAAAACATTAGTAAGGGGACTATCCAAAGTGTCTAAAAGATAAATTGGATTGTTCTTAAAAAAATAAAACTTGTACAATAGTTAATCAAACAAAAAATGTATTGAATAATTAGTTGTGAATGAATTTTAAAAAATCAGAAATTTAACAAAACAAATATACAAATTATGTATAAAACCAGTCAATGCATAGCCAAATTTCAGATATAATTAATAAAAATTCAAGCAGCACTTGAACCAGATGAAGAATATCTCAAAGGGAAGATACATCGACAATAATATCATTAAATCAAGAGTAAAATCACCCTAAATATTTATAACTGAATAAACTTCCAAAAGTGAGGATTAAAACTTGCAAGGATTTATAAAATGGTTAGATAATTTATGATATCCTAGGACATTCAATACTGAATAGAGGGAAAACAATTATACCTTTCATTAAGAATGAAAATCGACCATTTCTCCTTCAACAACCGCTCTGACCCAATAAATATCTTCTTCACGTTGAACTACGATATGTTGATCAAGCTGTTGGTAAACAAACAGAACTGTCTCAGGTTCATCTTCTTCAAATAAAAACACTCCTCGCTGAGACATTTTGACAACAACTTTCCAACTTGGATCCGAAGGCAAAGTAACGAAGATTAAATTTTCCACTTGTGATGTCAAAATAAAAGGTTCATTCTCAACTCATTCATTATTTCTGTATAACATATAGTTAAAATTCACCAATGAAAACTGATATTGATCAAATTTATATCCACGCACTGGATCAACCCAATTACACTTTAACAATATGTACTTCAAACCGTGTGTGTATACAACTTCAATGATGTCTATCAATTGACCATATTAATAACCAGAATCGACAAATGGACAACCGATGCCACTGTTTTGTGTTGCTCGTTTGTCGTAAACATCTTTAATGTGAAATTGAAAACCATTAGCATCAATAGATTTATAACGACGAGCCGTTATAGATGGACCCTCAGCCAGTTGGATAAATACTTCAGTTAGCGTGGGGTCCCCTAACTCCCTTAGCTTACGAACCTATATAATTTATAAAATTCAATACTGATATATGAAGAAAGAAATTAGTATAATACTTCACTCATAATGAAAATCAATTTATACATACATAATCCTTGAACCAATCATGAAATGACGCATAATGAGATTTTTGAATTTGAAACTCAGTCGCACGATACATCTCTTCTTTTATCTCATTAATGTGTTTCCAGCAAATGATAACGCGACATTTAAATGATCAACTTATGAAAACAAAACATGTAAGATTTATACAAGCACATTGATAAGATACTTAATGCATTAATGGTGCAAATGATGGAGTATTGAACAAGATATATCGATGTGATTGTATCCACTTGATGTTGTCCATATCAAATGTGGTTCCTTCTCCATCTGAACCATAATGAATCTGAGAGGGCTTATCTAATTTTATTTCAACATCCGTAAGATATTCTGCACAAAAAGTAGTACACTCATCCATCAAATAACCATTGGCTATTAATGTCTCCAGATGAGCTCTGTTGCGTACAAATATTTTCAATGTACTCAAATACCATTCAATAGGATACATCCACCTGAATTACACTGGACCAACAGCCATTACTTCATCAGTTAGGTGCACTGTCAAGTGGACCATAACATTGAAAAATGAGGGGGGGGGGAGTTTCTCAAAGTGACAAAGCGTAAGTAAAATTAGGTCCTACAAACTTTTTAAATCACTCATTCGTTGACTTCTTAAACAAAGCTGTCTAAAAAAATTACTCATCTCAATCAACGGCTGAACAATATTGGGGGATAAACAATCACAAATTGCGATTGGAATCAACTGCTGAAGTAGTATGTGATTTTCATGACTTTTAAACCCTTGCAATGTCTTGCTCATCAGATTTACACACTTTGAAATATTATAAGAGTAACCATCAGGCACCTTGACTATCTTCAAAATGGAAAGAAATGTCTCTTTCTCCTTTGTAGTCATCGTATACTATGCAGCAGGCATATATGACATGTTTCCCTCAGCTAACTGTAAATGCAACTGTTTCCCTAAACCCATTTCTTCCAAATCACGACATGCATTAACATGGTCCTTTGATTTTCCACTGACACCTAAAATGGTCCACAATATGTTATCGCATACATTTTTTTCAATGTGCATGGCATCTAAATTATGCCTCTGCATGTTAGTTTTCCAATACAAAATACTATAAAAAATACTTTTCTTTTTCCAATTGTGACTGTGCTGCCTACCCGCAACATGAATATTACATACTGGAGGATCCACCAAATCCTGAATTTCATATACTGTGTGGATGTTTTCCTCCTTAATTTGTGATAACATTTTTACTCCTGTCATGATCTTTGGTGCTAGGATGAACTCTCTAGAACCATCAAATGCCACTCTGTCCTTTATGAACCTGTGCTGAGGGGGGAGAAAACGCTTGTGACCCATGTATGCCCATTTTTTGGAATGTTTAAGCCATACAGATTTTTTTACTTTTATTGCAACAAGGGAAAAAAAATTCCCCTTTCGTACTCCAGCCTGATAAATTTGCATAAGCTGGGAAGTCATTGATTGTCCACAATAAAGCAACATGCAGTTTGAACATTTCATTCATTCCACAGTCGTAAGTCATCACACCATCGCCCCAAAATTCATTCAACTCATCAATCAATGGCTGAAGGTAAACATCAATCTTATCCCCCAGACTTTTAGGTCCATCAATAAGAGTGGAAAGTAATAAAAATTGTTGCTTCATACAAATCCACAGAGGAAGATTATATGGAACCAACACCACGGGCCATGTGCTATGAGTTTCACCAACCATATACTTGAATGGATTGAAACCATCTACTGCCAATCCCAATCGGACATTACGAACATCTTTAGCAAAGTCAGGATGTCTCTTATCAAAATCCTTCCATGCATGAGAGTCTGCCGGGTGGGTTAACATATCACTTTCATGAACTCTTTCTGCATACCATCTCATTAAATTAGAAACTTTAGATGACGTAAAAAATATTTTCAACCTCAGTTTAAGGGGAAAGTAACGCATTTGCTTTATGACAATCAGTTTCCCCTGTATCGCAATATGACTTTGATGAGTCTTATTTCCCCTGTTCTCTTTCCATATGGAAGTACCACAAACCGTACAAATATCCAAATGGTAAGTTTCCTTTCTAAAAAACATACAGTTGTTTTCACATGCATCTATGGTCTCATATGTAAAACCTAAGTTCTCTGTCAACTTACGAGCATAGTAATACAACTCGTGAATCTTAGCGTCGACAGGAAGAACTTTTTTCAGTAACACCAAAAGCATGTCGAATGATGTGTCTGACCAATTATTCAAAGTCTTCAAATGAAACAACTCCATGATAAATGACAGTTTATTGTAAGAAGTACATCCAGGATATAATTCTGTTTTTACATCATCAAGTGCTTCATAAAACCTCCTCGAATCACGATCTTCACCAGAGCGAAGAATTATCTCACCGGTCTCAAGATTATGAATGTCAATGCCTTTAGGATCAAGCCCACGTACCATTTCAGTAAGCATTTCATGAATTGGATCATTCATCCTTGCATCAACATCTATATGAGCTACATCCGTATTTTGACAACGAACATATTCTTCTCCATGACGAGTCCAATTCTTATAATTTTTCAGAAATCCATTAAAGAATAGGTGCTCCCTCACATTATCTCATGTGAATTGATATCTGTTAGCACATTTTATACATGGAAAACTAATATAGTCACTTTCAAATCCTCTGGTGAATTCAATAAACTGCATAATTCCATTGAAATATTCTTTAGACGTTAGATTTGGAAGATCAATCCAACTCTTATCCACAATAATATCTGTATAACAAACATTTACACAATACTTATTACATTTGCATTTTTCAAATCAACTATATTTAAAATAAATACTAATAATTTGTTTATGAACCATTGGTAAAATAATAATGTAAGTGAAAGCCCATGTCATACCTGATTGCACTACAAACCTGGAAGGGAGAGGAGCCAAAGGCGGTGCTACGAGGGAGAGGAGAGGCAGCGAAGGGGAGCCGGAGCCAAAGGAGGTGCGGTGAGGGAGGGGACGGGCGGCGGTGGGGAGCCGGAGGAGAGGAGGTAGTGAGGGGACAGGGGATGGGTAGTGGGGGGGGGGGGCTGTCCGGGGTGCGGGGGGGGGGGGGGGCTGTTCGGGGTGCAGGGAGGGGTGTATGGGGTGCGGGAGAGGGGGGGGGGGGGTCTGTTCGGGGTGCGAGGGGCAGTCCGGGGTGTGGGGAGGGGTGTCCGGGGTGCGGTGTGGTGGGGGGGGGGGGGGCTGTCCGGGGTGCGGGGGGGGGGGGGGGGGCGTCTGGGGTGTGGGGGGGGGGGGGGGCTGTCCAGGGTGCGAGGGACCTGTCCGGGGTGCGAGGGGGCTGTTCGGGGTGCGGGGGCCATTCGGGGTGCGGGGGGGGGGGGGGGGGGGCGAGGGGGCAGAGGGCCGATGGAAGAGGCCGGAGGTCAGAGGGGTAGGAGATGAAGGGGGCGGAGGCCGGAGGGATGCCTAAGGGGAGCAGAGGATGGCTAGAGGGCAGAGGGTGGCCAGAGTGGGAGGGCAGAGGGCGGAGGGCGCGCGGAGGCCAACGAGGGCGGCGACGACGGCGAGTGGTGGAGAGAGGTGGGGCGTGCAGCGAGGCAGGGAGGCGGGGGAGGGCGCGCGGGGAGGGTGGCGACGGGGGGGGGGGGGGGTAGGTCGAGGGTGACGGTGGGGGGGGGGTGAAGCTCTAAGTTTTTTTTACAAAGGGAAGCGACCACCATTGGCGGTCGCTATTGGGTACCTACAGCGACCGCCAGAGGCGGTCACCCATGTCAAGGGGCTTCAATGCCCAATATTCTAGTAGTGCGAGGAATGCATTGGACTTAGTAAGTGATGGGTGGAGCCCTCTATAGCTCCTCATTTCATTGGTAGGTCTCATGAGACAAACTAGTGTCTTGACACAAGGCCTTGACAAAATATTTATTTTTAGTCTTGGCATGAGGCCTTGACTATGTTGTTATGATGTCCTACATTATGCATTCCATCATTATGAAATTAGCTATTGATATTAAATGTGATTATTCAACTAGTATAATATCCATGTGAATAAGTAAATGGAATTATTTGAATTATATTTGCTATATTATGCTGATGTTTAAGTTTAGAAGGCTTGTGTTTTAGTCTTATACACTGCATTAAATGTTTATGCTTATTTACGGAAGTTTCCTCTATATTATTATCCTTACCGAGCATCTGATCTCACCCCTTTCTATGTTTTGTTTTTCCTAGGATGTGAAGAAGTATATTATGATTAATCTGCAGGGATAGGCCAAAGGATATAAGTGTGTTCAAAGGGGACACAATATTGTTTTTTATTTAATTATGTAATGTAAAAATTATGTATACATATAGTACTTATAGGGATACTAAACTAATTGGTCTTTCTAGACTTGATATCTTGTGATCATGTCAATGTTATGTAATAATACACTGACTATGGGTAACTAGGGTCAGGGCATTATAATTTTTCATCATCCACTTTCATGGATGGTTCTAGAAATAAATTTAATGAAATAGTTTTTATATTTATAACATGATTAATCTTCTATAAAATTAATAATATTATTACACAATAACGTGTTCTTACACATTCAACCATTATAACACGTTCTTGTTTTGGTTAGTTTTACCACCTATATGAACATTTTTATAATTTTTATGTAATTAATGATTAAGGAATGTTATGTAATGGTAATATTATGTAATAATGAGTAATTTATGATGTTTTAAAAATTATATAATGGTAATATATATATGTATATTTTTTAATAAAATGATTTTTTTTCTACAAAATCAAACTTCTAAAAAGATGGTATTTTTAATCTTTTTATGAGAATCATCACCATATGTTCCATGAATTTTCCACGACGATTTAGAGTAATATAAAATAAATATATGAAATAATCTTGAATATTATGGAGGTAATGAAACCATGAAAAAGTTACAACAATCTAAACCATCGAACTGAAACATGTATGGAAAACAGATAGTTAACACTCAAATATTGATTTTAACAATAAATTATTGATAAATGGGTAAGAATAAATTATAAATTAATGGAATAAAGTAATTTAAATTCAAATATGGTTTTGAAATAGATGTATAATAAGTCTAAATTTATCATACATGAGGTTAGAACATGTCCGACCAAGAGGAAGTATGAGGTATGGGTTTATGTCCCAATATCACTTTAATTAGGATTGTTTATGTTTAAATTACATTTTTGGTAATTATATGTTATTTATTTCTTGTACCCCATCTATTTTCTTCCATTATAGTTATTCTTGGGGTTTTTATGTCTTATTATCATTTCTTTCCCCTTTGGTTCAAGAATCAATTGAAAAGAAATATTATAATAGAAATCGACCTTATCTCTCTTTTTAGGATGAGAATATTTTTATTCGATATCTATATTCTTTAAATTTGTTGGGATAAAATCCATATCAACGTTTTTAAAGGGTTTTGGTTCTTTAAAAATAAATTTTTAAATGTTTCATTAACTTTTTTTTCTCAAAGTAATTGTTTGGAAGGTGGCGAAGTATCCCAATATTTTCCAAATTTTTGGGTTTGTTTTTTTGGAGGAAATATATGTTTGGATTTTTCATAGAAAATTGAAAAGGGAGGATTTCCTCATATCATGTACATGAATTAATAAATAATACATATCTTATATGTGAGTTTGTGGACACTGTATAATAGATTCACACTAGTGAGTTTTGGTAAAGGCATAAAGTTCACACAACAATTCCACAGAGCGCTTAAGCTTGTTTGTGGAAAATGCAAAAGGAAGTTTAAAGGGGGGATCATCATTTACAAAATTTAGTGATTTAGGGTCTTTCGTGATGTGGTGTTGTTATATATTAATCCATCATAGTATATTTAAAATGAGATGGGATTTTTACAAAGGGATAAATTTTATTTTTTTGATTAATAGGATTTTTAGGTTTCTTTTCATATATAAGGACCCCTAATCACTTAATTATGTAGAGAAAGAAAATAATTAGAGAATAATATTGCTTGATAATTTTGAGAAGGTATAAAGAATTTCACAAAAAACTATAGCTCATAAAGGAGAGTTAGTTTATAGTGAACTATAGATCATAAATGAGAGGAAGTTTGTGGAGGAAGTAGTTCATAAAGCTTTGGTAGTTCATGAAGTACAGGTAGTTTTCTAGGTAGGGGTAGTTTGAAAAGGATAGTTCATGTTAATATAAATAGTATACAATGCATATTATTAGATGAAGTAAGTATAAATAGGATAAGAATAGTTTATGAAGGTAGTTTCTACAAATAAAATGATACACTGTAAAGTGGATTTCATCACTTGGGTGAAAACATAGATTAATGACCCACTCACATGTGTGTGAAAAAAATCTAAAGTGATTCAAAATAATTGATGAATATTCTAGGAGAGCAGTGTGTTCAATTCATTTGAGTGAGCAGTGAGTTCTCAAGAGTTAATGGTTATAAACTAGGGGGAAATGAGTCTTATCTGAACATTGTAACAATAGTGAACTTATTGGACTTTGGTACATTGATACATTGAATTTGTATGATCTTTATACTATCTTAGTTAGGGCGAACCAAGTAAAATTCATGCTCCTTATACTAGCTTAGTTAACATGAACAAAGTAAAATTTATGTGTCACATGCATGAATTCATGTCTATACTAGATTTGAAAGGTGATATTTGAAACATACTCTTCTCTAACCCTCAACTGGTGGTACCCCAATCTCATATAGATCTTTTAAAACCAATAGGCTCCCTTGAGTTGATCAAATGGATCATCATTTTTGGGAAATGAGTATTTATTATTTACTGTCACCTGGTTAAGCTCAGGATAATCTTTGAAAAGTTAGAGGCTACTATCTACCTTCCTTGAAAATAGCACTGGGGAATCCCATTATGACATTCTAGGGTGGATAAAACCCTTTCCCTCAAGATCCTATAGATTAAATTTCAACCCAGCTAGAGCCATCCAATAAGATGGAAGGGAAATTAGGATCATCCCAAGGAGCAGATCGATTGTAAACTCAAACTTTTACTATGGTAGAATATTGAAAAATCCTATAGAAATACATCCAGGTACCTACCCATGATCATTGGAAGATATCCCACTAAAACCTACTCAATAGCATTGAGAAGCAACCTAGACAACTAAAATGAGATCAACCCAAACTCCAAAGTAATCAGTCCCGCTCTTCTAGATTGTAGATCCCACTCAACCTGAAATATGTGAGTACTCCCATCATGAAGAATGAACTAAACCCTATGGTTAAAATAGTCGAAAATATCCTTGAATATGATCAAATAACCCATGATGATAATGAGGTTGAATACATCTTGGTCCATAATAAGGAATTACCAAATTAATTGCACACCATTTACCACAAAACGATTCCCAAAACAATTAAAACCTTGCTCCTTATTCCTACCTATTGAAGTTAGCCAATCTATGAAATGAGGAATAAAATCTGCTCGCATACCCAAGGAATCAATAAGATTAAGTGAAATGGAATAATGGGAAGTTCTAGTTTCAAATAAAATCTATTCCATAACATTAGAAATAAACACCATACCTCGAACCATAGTCGACCCAAAATCTAAGTCCCATGGCATAACCTCTACTTGATAGAGAAACCCTAGATTAGACTTGTGGTATGTCTTATTATCATGATGAGAATATCTCTTACCACGAGGGAGAGATCCTCCACCATTGGAACCTATGACTACACTTAATAGACCTTTGAAAAGGTGGACCCCACATCACTTCCCCGTGAATCCAACTAACAGAAGTGGTGGATATTCCCTGACTTCCCACACTGGTGGAATTTCCTTAGAGTCTCTAAGAAACTCAGCCCGATATGTCCAACCTTTATACATTGATAATAAAAAATGATCTTACACCCTAAATAAGATATAGGAACTAAACCTAAAGAATGATGGACACTCTTTCCCCTACCCCTGTGAGACTCATCTCACTTCTGCTTCTATCTTGATGAATAATTCTAGTTATCACCCATATAAGGAACACCGACGAGACTTGTATTTCTTATCAAATATGACTCTTCTATATCTTCCTTATCAACCACCTATGAATAGGTTAGTATACATAGAATGATGAGTATATATATGATCTCTAACCTCAATCCCATCTCAAAATTCAAATCCTTGAGGTGATCATTCATGAGGATATCTAGAGAGACATGAAAAACTTGGTAAATCTGGAGGTATATTCCATCACCGATTGATCACCTTGCTCTATCTTCAGTAAAATATGACCCCTTTATAATCTCAAGGTATCCAAGATTTTTTTTATTAATATACACCTTTAAATTGGTCCATGTGATATCTGCATGCCTCCTCAAGAGTACCATAGATTCCCACCACTTATATCCCAGTTCTTCCATCACATACATGGAAAATACCACTTTAGAGGTCTTAGGGGTCTTCAAAAACTCAAATATCTACTAGATATGATCCAAACACTCCCCAAGATCATTGTATCTCTTATTTATATGGAACAACAATGGATTCTACCTCAAGAACTCTTGAGCATGGTCCATGGTCCATGTCATCTCATGAAAACCCACTTGACCCAAGGTTTGGATTGTATGAATCACCGACACCACCAAAACCGGATCAACATTAGGGTTTTCCTATAGGGTACTCTCCGATGCACCCTCTCTACATCAAGATGAGGTCATTTTTATAGGAATTTTCTATAATACATAAAATAATAGATTTTTCAAGAATGATTCAATATCAATCCATGCCAAAAAACCCAAAATAAACCCTTATAATGGGCATCAACAAGTAGAAAAATCATTATAATAAATTCCAAATGAGAAAGGAGGAAAAATATAAAAAATCCAAATTATTTCCCACTATTCATGGTTTGGATGCATGGTTTATAAAATCATGTGCCAACTGTGTAGGTTTTACTAGAGTTAGAGGCAAGATCACACAAGTTTTGCATGCTTACTACTAATTATGTGCACTAACCGTGTGCCTCCTCTAAACCTCCCTGTTTCACCACCAAAACTCAAATGACCCCCAGGATTTCCTTGGGACTATTCAAAAAATGGGAAACACTTAAAAATATTATCAAAACAACCCATAACTATTCCCAAACATAACCATAATCCCATACCAACCATGGTGACTCGAGGTTCGACATAAATAAGAGATAGCTAGGAACTCCCCCATTTCTACTTCTTGAGTCAAGATAGTCCTAGATCTAATATACCACTAAATCCCAAATAAAAAACCTAGTTTTGTTACCAATTTTTAATAATCAAACATGGATTAACCCATCCTATCACATGAGTTGTCCCACTACACAGCCTGAAGCACATTCCAGATTGCCACAGGATGGTGACAAGCACCGGGTACAACCAACTATCACTTAGGAATAGTTTCACTACTGGTAAACTAGCATGAACCATCCATGAAATGAGATGGTCACACCAATATAATTATATTCAACACCATAAGATAACATGATACCATAAACAATTACATACATCATATACAAAACATACCATTACATGACATATACATGGTATCTCAAAACAAACCCAAAACTCAAAAGAAAGGTTACAATTACAAAAAAGGCCCAAGTATGTCCCAAAATTTAAAAAATACAAAAAAAATCCATATGATCCAATCATAGTGAGACCATTTCTCCTCTAAAAAACACTGGATGATGGTAGTCCAGAAGAGCACCCTGGAACATGGTGACTTGCCTTTACCTATGTCTTGCAAAATGAAATTTAGAAATACCCAAATTCCCAATCAGGGTGTGAGGAATGAATCCCATTAGGATACCAGCATGAATATATTTAAGGATTTTACCCATGTAACCAATAATCTAGTTTGATTTTTTTTCAAAACTAAACCACTTTAAAACATACCATTTTTAAATACACCTTTAAAACCCCTTTTGTGTTCCATTATATACAAAACTATTTTTCAAAAAAAGATATCAAAAATGGATCAAATAAATAAGCATATCCATAAGGCATAACATTATAAATATAAAAAGAAATTACAACTAATGGTGATTATAAAAACAATATCAATAACCATCTAAATGGAAATGAAAGAAAATTGGAATACTATATCATCTCATCAAAACATCACTAATCAAATGCATAAATCATGTAAACCAACACAAAATGAGTAATTTTCACCTAGGGATATAACCATCAGGACTATCATGAGTGAGTAAAAAAATATTCTATCTAGCTAAGAAAAATGGAATCTCTCACAATATTCCCTAGGATCAACATAGAAGATCACACAGTCTTCTTACCCAAAGGTTCTTACAGTCCCTTATAAACCAAATTTGAGGCTCACATAGTCCTCCCTCCAATGGCTCAAATGAACTCTCAAAAAATAAATAATTGAATCCCTCATGGTGTTCCCTCTAAAGGCTCACACGGTCCCTTTAATAAACCCCTCACTCACACCTTGGTTAACCCATTTTCTACTCTATGCCAAAATAAACCCAACCAAGTTCCCAAATAAAATTAGTTATATCATAAGCCATTTCAAAAACAAAACATTTCCATTTTATCAAAACACCCATTCCAAGGTAAAATAATTTTTAAAACCACTTTATAAATCCATATAGAATTATATGCCTCTTTTATCCATTTTATCAAACACTTGGTGGGAATGCAAGCCACACCCATTTGGAAAAGCCTCTTTAAACACCAAAATTTCCAAACCTATCCACGAAACACATCAAACATGGCATATGCATCAAGTTTAAATCATTTAAATGGAAATTAAAATAAAAAAAATCAAAGGTGATTATAAATTTAAAGGTAAATATGACAAATACCCTTAAATAGAGACACCAACCTCAAATTTGGTCCAAAACTCATCACTCTTAACGATGAACACACATAAAAGGAATAACAAGTCCTCACATACCTAGTCCATAAGAAATAAAAAATATACCCCCATTACACACCCTATATTTTTCCAACACCACCACTAGGGTTCTACACTTCCCAAAAAATGGATGAACAAGAAAGGGTAAGGGATGATGTAGGAATAAATAATGAATAAATCAACTTACCACAAGCCAAAAAACCATGATTTACAAGATAAAAACACCATGTGGGTGCCACTATCCACACATAATAGGTTTTAAAGTTTACTAAGGTGTGTTTCAAAGTTTGAAAAACCATGCTAAAATCATGAAAACCCCCATAGTTAAAAACTAAAACCCCTAACATGGTTAGGCACATGGTTAGAAAAATAGCTCACCCTAGTCTGTTTCCCCAAAACCTCCTAGTTTCGATCCCTATCACCCGATAACTCTAAAAACACACCAAAATATAAATAAAACTCAAATTTATACATACCAGGGACTTGAAATGCTTCACATAATAGACTAGAGTTATTTATGGTTTGACTAATATGATAAAATATTGAGTTAAATGTATTTAAGAGCTTGATAAGGAAGTTATTGGCCTATAATGAAAAGTTGAAGGCTAGGAGATACTTTTGACTCCAACTAAGATGTAGGGAAAGAAGATCAAACAAGTTATTAGAAAGTGAAAATAGAGTATGAAGGTCTAGTAAAATAGGTAAAGGATTATTAGAAGGATAAAAATTAATATATTAATGATATGATGGTTTAGGTATTGATCGTAAATAGAAATCATTGATTGTTGATTCTAGGACACAATCTACCACTTTGAAGTTGAAGGTTTATTTGGAAATAACTCAAAATTAGAATATTCAGAGAGAACAAAGGAAAACTTATGTTGTAATAATGATACAAAAGAATGTGCCTCATATCCTATGTTATTATTATGGAAAGATGATACATTATATAAATGTTTATTTCATATCCAAGAGGCATTGGAGAGAATAAGAGGAACAAATGGTGACAAAAAGAGTTCAATATTATAGGTATTCCTATAATGGTCAATATTTATGGTGTGGATTATTTGTATATATAGTCAGATATTGATCATTAACAATACAGAGAAATGAGTCAGTGAAGACCCAAATTGGATGTACACACTTTCTCAAGTAATCATCATGTGAGTTGAAAACATAAAATTTATTTTCAATTTTTCAAGATGAATTTTATTCATCATACTTTGATGAACATAAATCATGTCAATAAACACTATGAGTGAATCCAAAAAAATGGTTAAAAAAGAAAAGATATGAGCATGAAGTGGTTATAGCTAATTCACTAAAAGAATATGATTATACTATTTTATAGATCCTTTATAGTATATTCACTTCACACATGATGATAAATAAGTATATTGTCACAGGAATCAAGAAATACAAAGGAGGTGTTGACATATTTTATAATGATAAAGGAATAAATATTATTGTCTCTAAGAAATTTAAATTTAGGGGCAAAGATATGAGGCACATAGTAACGACCCAAACTTTTATAAATAAAATTCCATTTTGAATCAATAAATACCTTATTAAGTATTGTAGCCATAGAAAATGCATGCACCATATTTCATTTGATATTTTGGACCATTATAAAATATATCCATAATTTTTTTTGAGGCTTAAAATACCATTAAGAATCATAACCATTTTTAATATAGCTACTATATAGTGACCATTAATATTAGTATATATTAAGGATTATAATAATATCTAATTGAAACATAAGTAAGAAGTGATGACCTTGACTAGTAGGATCGTACCCTATGAATCCCATTTATCCAGGCTTGATATGGCATCACTGGGCTTTACCCTTGACCAATCCCAAACCAAGATTCAATAACTAAAACTCAAGTAAAATTTTTTATAAGAGAAATTCAATCTTATCAAGATCACAACACAAACCATTTTCATCAATCCACCCTAAGAAAGTACCACCATCACACACCATACCCTTAGGGAATACATTGGTGTAATAAGAAGTTATGTATCTTAACCCTAATAGATTGAATTTTGATATATTATTTTTAATAAAATAATGATTATATTGATCCATTTTCCATTATTACCTCATAAATTATTAAATAATGAGTTTCATAAAAATTAGATTATGATACGAAGAAATTCAAATTACATTTTTGGGAAATATATAGTTTTAATTAAAACACCCTTTTTGATAAATTCAATATTTTTTGAAATAAATGTTATTTTCATGAATTAATATTATTAAATAATATTTATTTAAATTAAATTAAAATTTAATTTAATAAAGTCCCATATATTTATTATAAGGGGCATAAAGTTTGTGTTGTAAAAACTAGTATTTTTTAATAAATAATTATTTTTATTTATAAGTGAAAATTATTATATTTTGAAAATTATTTTATTAAAATAAATATTATTTTTGAAATCAACAAATCAAAATTATCCAATGGTAAATGTTTCACAATTTCCTATGATAGTAGAATTTTTGGGTAAAAATTAAATATGGCATAAAAATATTGTACGCATTAAGAAATAATAATAGCCCAAAAGTGATGTAATAAATAATATAGCCAAAATGTGATGTAAAAATAGATTCTCCCTTTAAAATAATGTATTATTGAAGTTATTTGATTAATTTTACAAACCTATAATGAATCGTCTAAAACCTATATTATATTTTAAGGTTTTAAAGATAATTGTTTATGAAGATGTCTCACTTACACATCATGAATGATATTATTTTAAGGATTATGTTCTTATTATAATAAAACATTGAAAACCAATCCTCTTGTAAAGAAACCATAGTAAAAACCATGGTATGTTTTGTGGGTTTGATTATTTAATTACTCAGAGTCCAAAACCAAAGTTTAAAAATTAATAAAGAATTCCCCTATCTTTTGCTATAAATACCCCCAACCTCCCATTACTATTCACTAAGAACCCATTTATCATGACTTTAATCTCCCTATACCTCTCTAAATTCCTCTCAAGGTGTTACCAAGCTCTTAAAAATCTCATCCCAAGATTTTAGAATCACCCTCACAAGGTAAAAAATTCTATCATGTTTCTTTTTATTCGAGTACTTTATTTTGTATTAATCCTTTTTTATTTACAATTTTTCACATAGTAATGTGTTTTTACGCATCCCCTTAATTTACTTATTATGCATAAGTAATGAGATACCACCTTTTACTCTAATAAAATCCTTCCATGAACCTTTACGTACACCTGCTGTGCTGCCGAAATTATCCCATGATTTTCCATGCTAAAATTTTGTGTTGTGAATACCCATCCCTATTTCCACTCAAGGGTATTCACTTACATGTAACTATACTTCAATTATTAGTTAATTACATGTATGTAACTTACATGCCTTAATCATGGGATTAAATGTGATGAAATATGTTCTTATATTGTATGATCTATGTGGCACACAAATGTATGTACATAATATGAATGTGCTGGGTGGGCCTAGAGTTATATAGCCCTATAATTCATCAGGTAATGTTTTTATCTCATGAGATACCATGTAGTGTGCCTAAAAATTTATACTAATCACACTATATTTTGAGGTTTCAGTGATTATCCTTGACTTATGCTTACGATGTCATGTTTTATGTTGTTTCTACATTCCTATGATGCCATGATGTTATAATTTTATACCATGATTCGATGTTCATGATTATGATTCTCACATTTCTATTATGCCTCTCGAATCACATGTAATGATTTAATTTATGTCATTCCTTTATTATTCCCTTATTGGACTTTATAGATGACCCCTTTCTTATGTATGTCCCCAGGTTATCCCATTCAATTTTAGAATATCATGGGCATGTTATTGAGTTTTTAAATAATATTTATGTAACCATATTTCAATTTATTGTGCTATTTATCTAATTACCAAAATAAACTAGTAATATCAATCTTTTAGGATTGTATTATGTGTATCCTAAGGTAATAAATTGTTAAATAAAGTGTATAAAATATATGGATTTTCATAGTTGGTATCAAATCAAAGTATAGTTTTTTTGGGGATTAGGAAAAGAATACCTTAATAAAAACCCATGGAATATGTCTAAGTATAGGAAGACATACTAAAATTCTGTTAAAGTTTAGATTTAGTGGTTTCCAAACAAAAAAATCCCTCTCGAGATACTACATGTGAATGAAGATCTGATATAGATGTACCTAGGGGTAATAACCCAAAAATGTATCATTAGGTATTAACTTGAATTGTACCTGGTAGATAAAAAAGATTCCTTACTGCACACCTGGTTTGAAACCCCTGGGGGATATGGTTTAGTAAATTTATAATCTCTTTATAAACCAATATGATGAGAATAAAAATTCCTATGAAATATAAAGTTAGGAAATAGACCATGTATAACTTAGACTATAACCTAGAAATTAATAAGTTAAGGAATACAAGTAATTTGTAGGTTATCCCTTAAATGTTCATCATTTCCATTTATATGTTTAATAGTTTGAAAATTCTCATCCCTAAGACTATTTTGGATAAATTTAATGATTAGTACCATAACTAAATAATTAAATATAGGATTATCATATATTCATGAACTTCAAATTTCCTATGTGAATATGATTCTATGAATTCTTTCATATGATGAAAGTTTAGCAGAACTATTCAAACAAAACTTCAAAACATGGAAGTCGAGCTATCAGTGAAAATGGAAAATGGGGCAATTATTGAATCCCAAGTATACAATATCTTCCCTATCAATATTTGTAGTCTAAATTTCCCAGAAAACCATATGATACTCCCTTTATAATAATTTGATTCTATTCTAGGTATGGATTGAATTTCTTTTATATAGATAACATAAATTGTTGGGTGAATGAAATCAACCTCTATATCATGATTCTCCCTTTGATTCTATAAAATTTTAAGGAAGAGGATGGATATATTCTGGAATCATCATTTTAAGCATGAATATTATTTACTTATGAACAATAATATATTTCTTAAATAATTGAGAGTAAGGAAAATATCATCCTTTATTACATTCCCATTGTAAGACAATATAATGATGCATTTCTTGAATAATTTCCCAGTATTCCTCTTAGATGATATGTTGAGTTATCAATAAAACTTATACCTAGTTCTTTTCCAATATCCAATAATCCATATGGAATGACCTCTATTGAACTTGAAGAGATAAAGAAGAAACTATAGTAGAATATGGATGAAGGGTTTATATGTCCAAATGATTCACCATGGGTTGTGCTGGTCCTTTTTGTCAAGAAAAAGGATGGGTAAATGTACCTCTGCATTAATTATCATGAGATCAGTAAGATCATGATAAAGAACAAGTATTCCATGAATTAATGACTTGTTCAATCAGCTATGTGGATCCCAATACATATCTAAGGTGAATCTTCAGTTGAGATATTATCAAGAAAATTTGAAGAAATTATATGTCCCCAATGCTGCTTTTCATTCAAGTTATGGAAAATATGAGTTCATATTTATGCCATTTGGACTCACTAATGCTCCAACTATCTTCATGGAACTAATGAATAGAGTATTTAGGGATTACCTTGAAAAATATTTGGTATTATTTATTGAATATATTGTTATCTACTCCAAAATAAATGAGGAACATAAGGATCATTTTAATGTTGTACTAAAGACCTTATGAAAGGAAAAGTTTTATTCAAAGAATAAGAATTCTATTTTTGAATGGAGAAAGTAAAATTCCTTGGGCATGTTATCACTATTAAAGGGATATCCATAGATCCTTTGAAGATATAGGTAACTGAATGGTGTCCCATACCAATATTTTATGATGAAGATCCAAAATTTCCTTTGATTAGCTAGGTAGTATTGCCAATTTTTGATAAAATTATCACAATTTTCAATACCTCTAACCAAGATAACTCGTAATGGAATGAAGTTTTTATAGACTAATGAATGTGAAGATAGATTTAAAGAGATAAAGAAGAGGTTAATCACTACAACTTTTCTCACATTACCCACCAATAAGGAAGTATTTGTGATCTACAATGGTAAATCCAAAAAGGGATTGGGTTGTGTACTCATGAAAGACAAAAATGTGATAACCTATGAGTCCCACCAATTAAATATTCACGAGAATAACTACCCAACCCCTGATCTAGAATTGGCTATAGTGACCTTCATATTAATTATTTTGTGACATTATCTATACAAGGATAATTTTGATAATTATATAGATCATAAAAGCCTCAAGTATATATTCATAGGAAGGGAGATCCACATGCACCAACTAAGGTGGTTAGAGCTGATCATGGATTATGATGGTTCAATTTATTACCATATGAGGAATGCAAACAAAGTGTAAAATGCTATGAGTAGAAAGGATCATGAAACCCTATCCATGAAAAGGATTCAAAGGTATCCAATATTCTTGGACATACAAAGGATAGAAATTATAATCATAAAAATAATATCATCCCATCTTACGAAAATAACTTCTTAACCATACATTCTTGATAAAATTAAGGAGGCCCAAAATATGATAAGGAGATAAAGTGAAAGATAGAGAATATTCTAGAGTTCAAAATTTCTAAATATAGAGTCATAAGGTTTGGAAGCTTGATATATGTTTCATCAAAAACACAACTCAAAGGGAACTTCTGGATGATGTACATAATTAATCTTTCTATATTTATCCTAAAAACACTAAGATAAATAGGGATCTGAAGAAAAACATCTAGTAGGATTACATTAAGAATGAGATTTTATATTTTTTATCCCAATGAATGGTATTCCAAGAAGTTAGGGCTGAAAAAAACATCTAACATTATGGTGTAATCATTTACCATACCATTATGGAAATGGGAAAACATAACCATGGATTTCAAAATAGGAATCCCTAGGACATCTAAAGGTAATAACACCATTTACATGGTAATCAACAAATTTATAAAATTAGAGAATTTAATTTTTATAAAGGTGTATTTATCTCTTTACCAACTCACTATGATATACATAAGATAAGTGACAAGACTTTATAGAGTAGCACTCTCTATTATATCTGATCGAGATAAGAACCCAAGTGGTTTTTTGAGGTTGAAATTGTTTTCAATTAGTTAAGAATATAAAAATTTAATGAGTTTATAAATGTGATGTTTGTGGAACTATTATTATGTTAAAAAAGACACATTTAATTGGATATTTGAGTTGACACAATGTTTGAAACATTGAAAGAATTGGAGAGTTTTTGGAATTATTGTTGAATTATAAATATAAATGGAATTGTGGGTTGTCATGTTGGATTTGGCATATTTTTAGTGTTTATTTTTAGAAGACCTTTGATAAAAAATATTTCTCTTCCAGCCAACTAGACAAGGGATCTAGGTGAACCATTACTGAGGTGGGCACAAGGATAACTCTAGCATGAGCTAGCTAGTAGGGTTGAGCTGAGGGACCTGTATACAACACCATGTGAAGGTGTATGGGAGCAGCGCATGGTAGCGGAGTAGGGTTCTAGCACGAAGTGGTTCCAGCATGATATGTGAGGCTTCAATAACTATTTATATTGGGATTAGGATATGGATTGTATTAAAAAGGAGGGTGTGACCAATATTGGTTTTGATGAGGGATTTCGTTTTGTGGTAACTATTTATCCACTTTTAAAAACTTGGATAGAATCTATGTTATCTGATGAGATTATCCCAACTGTTTGGTCACCTAGTTGAAATAATCTTCATCCTTGGACACCCGAGGAGTTTAGTGCATCAGAAGATCTCCATGTAATGTAAATATAATATTGATCCGAGTCTTTACAGATCCATTTGATTGTTATGATGATTCCAATGAGATTAAAATCACATGAAAATTAATTTTAATTTGTAAATGAAGAAAAAATCAAAGAAAAATAGAAATGAAACTAACTAATATTCTCAGTGACAGTGGTATCTCTGGATACAAATTTTGTTATAATGAGTGCATAATATAATTCAATGTGTGGATCTCCATGATTTTAAGAGGTATTGAGATGAAGATATTTGTCTATAAATATCCCTAGGAGTTCGTTTTTAGTGTGATCTAATAAAATATTTGAGATAGAACATTGAGAGAGAAATAGAATAGTTCAAGCACTCTATATTTTCAAAGGGAGTTCCATGCTTTCATTCTAAGTATCTACATTCAAAATCACATGATGTTTGATTGAGTTTCCACGTACCTGTTTTGTGAAGGATATAGAAGAACCAAGTACACTTTTACGCAAATAAGAATTTCAGAAGAGGATCCCTACATATTCTGTTATTCAATGGAGCATGAGAACCATGCATGAAATGATATACATGTGTGAAGGAGTTTTTCATGTATGCTTTGAATAAGAAAGAATATTTATTCAAGAAATATTGTACTAAGGTAGTTGACCATCTATAGATGATCAGAGTTATTGTGAAAGACTAGAATAAATGAAAAAGTACTTGAAATTATACATTAGCTAGTGTGATCTAGCATGATTATGGAGGAAGTTCTAGTGATCATCCTATCAGTGGCTCAAAAATTATAAAAAAAGAAGAAGTAACTTGTGACTGGGGGGTCTAACCAGTTGCTGAAGAGGCTCAAGAGACCAGGGGATCTAACCAGTTGAACAATTGGGTGTATAACCAACCGAGGTATAATATTTGGATTACTGGGGGGGGGATAACTAGGATCAAATGGAGGATCGAGTTTTGGGGTGTATAACTAGTTTCTGGATAAAAAATTACAATTGATAAAAATATAATTATAGTGAATCCATGTGTGGGGGTCCAACCAACTTGGAAAAGAGTAGGTATTTGTACCAAACCTTATAAAAATACTACGTTCTTTGTTTAATTTACTTTATGCACTGCATACATGATCACATCATCTTAACAAGTGATAGATGTTTAAATTAAAAAGATAAAAAGAATTTAGTAAAATATGTCACACCTGATTCACCCCCTCTTAGTGAGACTATACAATCCATTATACACTTCACTTAGTATCAGAGAAAAGTCCACCTCTGATTTGATCTACTTTATTTATCAACTTATTTTTATCATAAGTACATGAATTAAAAATTCGAGTTTAAAGAAAATTTAGAAGATATTTAGATAAAAAAACCGATCTCTACTCCTGATGTTAAGAATGTTGAAGTTTCTGTCAAGACCTATAAAATCTTTAAGAAAAGAATGATAATGAAGCTAAAGAATAATTCAAAGACAAATGAAGATAAATTTCTAGTTTAATGCAATTAGAGTGGTAATTGTTCAGTGAAATTAGTTGGTTATAATTCTGATCAATAAAGTCATGTTGTGATGAAGATATGATCAATTTTGGAATTATAGAATAGCTGGAGAAAGTTCCCAAATAAGTGGTGACATGTATGATTAGAGTATTCAAGGAACTTCAAGATAAAAAATTACAGCTAGAAGAAGAGGAAAATGATATAGAAGATGCATTGAATAAAATTTTTGGCATATGTATCACTCTCATAAAACTTGTGAAAGAAATGGAATAAATAATGTCTTTGTAAAGAAAGATATACTGGAGCTATTGAATAGTTGAAAAGTAATATGTGTGAGAAATATTTTTTTAAAATTGTATTTAAAGAAGTTATCCATGTACTTTAAAAGCTGCATAATAAATCTATGAATGTTAAAGATACTCAAATAAATTCTAAATCAGAAATAATCAAGGAGCTTGTCAATTTTTTACTGAAGGAAAATTAAATGTATGAAGATGAAATTCAGAACATGAAGAATAGATGGGAAAAAAATCATGAAATCAGTTGAATATGATAATATTGCTCTCAAATTAAAATATCTTGAACCCAAAGTGAAACTGAGAAATATAGAAGAGACACAAGATGATACTTCCCAAGATTTCTAGAAAGTAAGTATTTATAAGGATTTTTCTAATAAGATATCTAATGAAAAGACTCAATATAATTGAAATAATATCTTGAGATTATTCATGGATAAATCTACTACCAAATCATTGAAGAAGGTAACAATTTTTCCTAATATATTTGTGTATAATAATATTTTTTTGATGACTTGTGTAGATTCAACTTTAAAATATGGAAAAACATGGGTGAAGGAAAATTCTTGTTCTCCAAAAAAATCACAATAGAAAACATATTCTACCCAAAAGATGAAAAATATGAAATATAGTCATAATGTGTCACATAAGAGGAAATAAAGATTTTTTGGCTACTATTGGTGCTATTGTAAATTTGTTAATCAAGAAAAAAATTGTGGGTACAACATGTCATTGTATGAAATTTTCAAAATTCCTTCATTTATGGTGAGAAAGCTGGAGAAAAGCAGAAACCTTCACAACAGAAGTAGAACTCACAAAAAGAGAGTCAATTTATCAAGAAATGATATTATATATTTGAAAATTTCTTTGATTATTGCAATAGAAGTGGTCATTGTTATGATCAGTGCTGGTATGTACCAATCATGAACAAATCATCTATTGATGTGAATAGAACACCACAAAAAAGTGAATTAGGTAAGAAATGAATATTATATTTTAGTCTTGGGATGTGAACAAAATAATAAGGTTTTTAAATAAAAAACTCCGAAGAAGGTTGTGAATAATTATGTGAAGAGTGTCACACTAAGGAAATGATGCTTCTATTGTGGTATAAAAGGTAATATCATGTAGCATTTCGAATTGGACATGAACATCAATACTAAAGGAAGCTAGCTAGAATGAAAGGAAGAATAAATTCATAAGAGAAACAATATGATTGATTTGGTTAAAGACATCTCTAATGAAAAATATAATAAGTTTCATTAAAGGGTAACTTGAATAATACTAAATTTGTGTATAAAAGGTGTAATATGTCTATACATATAGGTAAAAATTGTTTGAAATGGTTTTCTGAACAAGAAGAATTCTTGAAGAGGAAAGGGAAAGCACCTGTGACTTCTAGTGTTAGGAAAAATGAGTCTATACACAAAGTGAAGTCTGAGAATGTTCCTAAAGAATGTTTGATGATATGGCCCAAACAGTTGGAATTGGAAATAAAATAGGAAAAAGAAATGAAAAATAAAACTAGTTTGTTAGTAAATGTGAAGAAGCCTTTTTATTCTTAGAATATTTTTGGGTTGAGAAGAAACTCTCAACCCTATTTCTTTAACTAAGAATCATTTAAGAACCACCATATTTCTATATATACAATGTGTTTTTTTCATGAAGGGAATTAAATGCGAAGCATGAATTCAAGGGGATACATGAATTTTATAAAATCTATGAATATATTACATCTAATAAGTTGTCTATTATGGACTACTATTGACATCATTATGTCTTTTTGAAACATTTCAAATAATATCAGATTATGCTTAGAGTTTATTCATGAATAAATAAAATCATGATGAAGATATATTCAATATATCTCTTTAGGGGGATCATATAAGACTAAAAACCATATATTTCTATCTCAGTTGATATCTTATGAATATTAGAAGTTCTAACAGGGTATGTATTTGATAATTATAAAATCTAAATGTCTAGAAATTGAAGCTTGTCATTGTTGAGGTATGTTGGTTACATTCCTCTATATTCATGATAAAAAATTCATCAATTTTAAAAGAGAAGAGTATGTTCTTAAAATATGAATTTTGGATATGAGGATTCCTTCCCATTCTTATTTTGGATATGAGGATTCCTTCCCATTCTTATATCTTTGACTTTATTTCCAATAAGGGGGATAAAATATCATTGAATTTTAAATTAAAATGGGTATGGAAAACAAATCCAAAGGGGGATATTAAATAACCCAAGTGGTTTTTTGAGGTTGAAATTATTGTTAATTAGTTAAGAAGATGAAAATTCAATGAGTTTCTAAATGTGATGATTGTGGAACTGTTCTTAAGTTCAAAAATACACATGTCATTGGATCTTTGAGTTGAAAAAATGTTTTCAAAATTGAAATAATTATAGAGGTTTAATAATTATGGTTGAATTATGAATAAAAGGATAATTGTGGGTTGGAATGATGGATTTGGAATATTTTGAGTGTTTATTTTAAGAAGATCTGTGATAAAAAATATTTCCCTTCTAGTCAACTAGACACGGGATCCAGGTGAACCACTACTGAGGAGGGCACTAGGATCGACCCTAGCATGAGGTGACCATCAGGACTGAGCCAAGGGACATGTATAACACGTCATGTGAAGGCGCATGGGAGTAGTGCATAGTCATAGAGTTGGGTGTTGGCATGGGGTGGTGCAATCATGATATGTGATAATTTGTTAACCATTTATTCTAGGATTAGGATGCGGCTTATATTAAAAAAGAGGGCATAAATGAGATTGGTTTTGATCTAGGATTCTGTTTTGTGGTCACTATTCATCCGATTTTAAAAACTCGGATAGAAGTTGCACCATCTGATGAGATTATCCTATCCATTCAGTCAGCCAACTGAGCTTGTCTTAACCTTATCCACTAAAGGAGTTCAGTGCATTGGAAGATCTCCATGCAACATTGAGAGAAGATCAAACCGAGTCTTTCAAGATCCATTAAAGTGTTCTAATGAATTCAATGAGATTGAAATCACATGAAACTTCATTTGACTACGTAAATGAAGATTAAATAGAATATAAAAAAAGAAATGAAACTAACTAATATTATTGGTGATGGTGGTATCTCATGATAAAATTATGAGGCAATGAGTGCATATATGTTTTAATGTGTGACTCTCCCTGATTTTCAGAGGTAATGAGTTAGTGATGTTTTTATATAAATATCCCAAGGAGTTAATTTACCAGGCGAGATGATAGAGTATTTGAGAGAGAATATTGAGAGAGAAACAGATTAGTTCAAGCACTTTGTATTTATGAAGGGAGTTCTATGATATTATTCTAAGTATCTACATTCATGATCATATGATGTTTGGGTTTTCATGAACCTATTTTGCAAAGGAGATAGAAGAATAGTGTATACTGTTACATGAAGAAGAATTTATGAAGAGGAGTCTGACATATTCTATTACGCGATGGATCATGAGAACCCTTAATGAAATTACATACATGTGTGAAGGATTTCTACATATTTTATTTGAAGAAGAGATTGCACATACCTTGTTACATGAATACAGAAGAGAATCTCGCAAATAACTAATGAATATAAAGATGTGTGATACATGCATGTGATTTTAATCATGATGAATGTTGAGTGAAATAGTTCTTGTGTTTGAGATCTTGTGAAGGATTGTATTAAATAAATACACATTGTGATTGCATGAAATATTTTCATAAAAGAATTGTGAAGTGGTGTATTTTGTGATATATTGTTCACATGAAATAGTAGAGGAGTATTTAAGGGTGTGTGAAGTGAATAATCATATGTGGTAGTGTAGTGTGATTACACTATTCAAAAAAATGCATGCACATGAAATTATGCATGCATGCAATTTTGAATCTTGTGTATGTGTATTATTTCACAAAGTAAGAAGACCATGTATTATACTTTATACATGTATTAAGTTTTAATATATGTACATAAAATATATTTTGTATAGTGTGTAGTGAAGTTTTTTGATATTGAAGTTAGAGAATTATATCAAAAGATTTTTATATTCACATTTTTTAGTATTAAGTGGGTCCAAGTCTTTAGAAGAGGAAACAATATTTTTTTTGAGTAGTGTTGTGAATAGGTAGCTAACCATATATAGATGGTTAGAGTTATTGAGCAAGACCAGAATCAATGAAAAGGTACTTGAAATTGTACATGAGCCAGTGTGATCTAACAAGCTTGTGGATGAATATCTAGTGATCATCCTATCAATGGACCAGAACTTCTAAATAAGAATAAGGATCTTATGGCTAGGGGGTCTTACCAGTTGCTAAATAGGCTCAAGATAATTGGGGGGGGGGGGGGGGTCTAAAAAGTTGAATAGTTGGGGGTATCTAACCTATTGAGGCAGAAGAGTTTGTTTTCTAGGCGGTATAACCAGGATCAAATGCAGAATCCATTTTGGGGGTCTGACCAACATAGGAAAGAGTAGGTCTTAGTACCGAACCTTATAAAAAATACTATATGCTATGTTTCATTTACTTTCTGCACTACATACATGATCCAATCATCTTAAAAGATAACATAGGTTTGAATTAAAAAGAGAAAAATAATTCAGTAAAACAGTTCACACATGATTCAACCCCCTCTCAGTGTGAATGAATGATCCATTAAACCCTTCAGATCTAAGGTTTACCTCTATTTTCTAGATAATCCTTCAATAAGTGTTGGATGAAAAGCAGAGTTTCAGTACTACCTATCACCCTTAGAAGGATGGTCAGTTTGAGAGAACCAATAAACCTCTAGAGTATATGTTGATATCTTATTCAATGGATTTCCACGGATTTTGGGATAATCACATTCCCTTACCAGATTCTCATATAATAATAGTTTCAATTCTAGTATTCAAATAAAACTTTATGAGTCTTGATATGGGAAGAGGTGTTGGACTCCGACATACTGGGATGAAGTTTGATAGAAGAATCTAATGAGACCTGATATTATACAAGAGATGATATAGAAGATTCAAACCATTCACTATCATATAAATCCATACCAAGTTGACAAAAAATATACATAGACAATCATCGACATGACCTAGAGTTTGAGATTAGAGGTATAGTGTTCCTTTGTGTATCACCATGGAAGAAATTTACAAGGTTTGAGAAGAAAGAAAATATTAGTCCTAGATACATTGTAACCTTTTGGATCATTGATTATATTAGATCTATGGCCTATCAACTAGCACTCCCACCAAACCCATCTCAAGTACATGATGTGTTCCATGAATCCCTCTTAAGTAAGTACATACCAGAACCCTCACATGTACTAAATCTAGAGGTTTAGAGAATTATCTTTCATACGATGAGAAACTAGTGAAGTTCTTATATCATAGAAACAAATTTCTATAAAACAAGACAACACACCAAGTCAAAGTATTTTGGCAGAACCACAAGTTTTAGGAGGAAACATGAGAACTAGAAGACATGATAAAACTGAAGTACCCTAATCTATTTTATTGTATGAAATGAAATTTTAAGGGTTAAATTTCTATTGGGGGAATAATGTAATGAACCAAAATTTTATAAATTAAATTCCCATATAAATGTATAAATACCTTATTAAGTAATGTAGTTATTAAAAACACATGAACTATATTTCATTTTTTAATTTGGTCCATTATAAAATATAGCCATAATTTTTCTGTCAAGATTAAAAGATCATTAGGAATCATAACCATTGTTAATATAGTCATTATACAAGTAAATTTAAGAATAGTATATATTAAGGGTTATATTAATATATAATTGAAATAGAAGAAATAAGATATAGCCTCAACCAGTTGGATCGTACCCTATGAACCCCATTTATCATTTCTCTTAAGGGAGATGACATCACTGGGATTTTCCCTTGACCAAGAACAAGCTAAGATTCATCAACTAAAACTCAAGAAAAACTATTTATGTGATAAGTTCAAGCTTATCAAGATCATGAACCGAACTATGTTTGCCAAACCACCCCCAGTAGTATGTTTTTTATATTTTAATTTTTATAAAATAATTATTATATTTATATCTCTTTCATTATTACTTCATATATGATTAAATAAAAAGTTTCCTAAAAATTAGATTTTGATACGAAGAAACTAAAATTGTATTTTTGGGAAGTATATAGTTTCAATTAAAACAAAATTTTTTATAAATTCAAAAGTTTTTAAATAAATTTTCTTTTCATGAAATATTCTTATTAAATAATATTTATTGAAATATAAATTATATTATAATATAATTTAGTCCCATGTAATTTTTATATGGTTTAAAATTTTTTTTATGTCGTAAATGCTAGTATTTTTCAATAAATAAGGTTTTTTTATTTAAAATTGAAAATTATCATAATAGAAAATTATTTTGACAAGATAAATATTATTTTTGAAATTATAATTTTGAAATTATCTAATGCTGATTTTTCCAGAATTGTTTGTGATAATCAAAATTTTTGGGAAAAAATTAAATTAGGTATAAATATATAGAATGTATTATGACTTAATAATATCTAAAAAGTGATGTAACAAATACTATAATGTGAATAAATGACCAAAAATATATTTACACTTTAAAATAATGAAATTTTGAATTTATTTGATTAATTTTTCAAACCTATAAGGGATCCTCTAAAACCTATATTATATTTCATGGTTTAAAAATAATTCTTTATAAACATGACTCACTTCCACATCATGAATGATATTATTTTTAAGGATTTTGGTTATCCTCCTAATAAAATATTTACAATAACTCCTCTTTAGAAGAAACCATGGAAAAAACCATGGTAAAGTTTGTGTTTTTGATTATTTTATCATTTAGAGTCCAAAACCCAAGTTTAGAAATTAATAAAGAACTCCTATCTCTTTTACTAAAAATACCCACCTAACCCCCAATTAATCTTCAATCAAAACCCATTGAGAAATAATTTATTCTCCCTATATATATCTAAATTCCTCTCAAGGTGTTTCTAAGTTCTTAATAATCTCATCCCAATCTTTTAGAAGTACACTCTCAAGGTAAGGAATTATCTCCTCTTCTTTTTTATTCAAGTATTTTATTTTTACTAAGTATTTTTGATTTAAAATTGATAAAATTGTAATGTTTTTTTAAAAATACCTTTACTTTCATTATTATTTCCAATTAATGATAGACTACCTTTAACTTTCACTAAACCCTTCTATGAACATTTATGCACACCCGCCATGTTGCTGAAATTATTCCATGATTTTCCATGCTAAAATTTTGTATTGTGAATACCGATTACCATTTACACTCAAGGGTATTCACCTATATGTAATCATATTTCATTGATTTAGTATTTCCATGTATGTAACTCACATTTCTTAATCATGAGATTAAATGTGATGAAATATGTTCTTATGCCGTATGATCTATGTGGCCCGCAAATGCATGTACATAATATGAATGTGATAAGTGGGCCTATAAATATATATCCCTCCAATGAATTGGATAATATTTTTATCTCATAATATTCCATTTAGTGTTCATAAAATATTATCCTAATCACACTATGTTATGATGCATCAATGGTTAACCTTGTTTTGTTCTTAGGATGTTAGGTTTTATGTTGTTTCTACATTCCCATGATGCCTTGATGTTTTCATTTTATACCATACTTAGATGTCTATGATTATTATTCAAACAAATATATTATACCTCTCAACTCACATATAGTTCTTTATTTTATATTATATTTTATTATTCTTTTACTAGGATTTATAGATCACCGCTTTCTTATGTACATCCCAAGGTTATCCCGTTTAACTTTAGAAGATCAAGGGCATGTTATAGAGTTTTTAAATAAGGTTACAATATCCCTATTTCAAGTTTTTATAAAATGTATCTAATTACTCATATACACTTTGTCTATCATTATTTTTATATTTCATTATGTGTATCCCAATGTAATAAATCATGAAATAAAGTGTATAAAATAAATGGGTTGTCATATATTCATATTCCATAGTCACTAAATGTCTCAATCACAACTTACTTAGTATCAGATAACTATGTGGCTCATAGAATATAATAAATTTTTCTAAGAATAATTGTATCATTAAGGGAAATGATGAAGAATTTGTTATGAAGGGAAAACACACAAAGGTGAATCTATACCTTTTCATTGGAGAAGAAGATACGTCTTTTCTATCCCATAAGAAGAAAATAAGTTGTGGCATAAATAAATTGACCATTTTAGCCAACCAAACTTGGAAGATCTAGTGAAATTTTATGAACATCGAGATCTCCCTAATCTATCACGTGATCATGCACACATGTGCATCGCTTACCAAAACAGAAATATTATTCAAAATACATGTAAGGAAAAAGATAAAAATTCAAAAAGAGTGATTGAGATGGTGTATATTGATGTGTGTAGAACTATATAACCATGAGATATTAATCAAAATATATACCATGTTATTTTAATTTATTATTACATCAATATGGTATAGATTTCGTTCATCAATCACAAGTTCAAGGTGTTTAGTTTCATAATGCAATATCATAGGCATGTTAAAAATATTCTTAGATAATTTTTTTGAAATATGGAATGGATAATGGCATAAAGTTTAATAATATATCCATGTAGTATTATCTTAAAAAACATTGAATAAGGAACTAATTTCATGTAGTGAGAAATCATTAATAAAATTTTGTGGTTTGGGGGAGAAATCAGATAATAAAAAATATAGACAAAATAATTCTTATCAAAAAGGATATACCATAGAAGTTTTGGAAGGAAGCGGTCTTGAAATGGTTATACATTTATAATAGATTTTTTTTTGAGTTAAATAAAATAAAAGAATCAATATGAGCTATGGTATAAAAAGAATCCAATATTAGAATAATTTTTAATATTTGGGAGTATGTGTTTCATTCTCAATAATGATAAACACATGAAGATTTAATCATGTAGAGGTGAAGGGATATTCCTTGGCTACTCAGAAAAAAATAAATCCATATAAATGATTTAATAAGTGGATAGTAAAGGTTGTTAAAAGTAATGATGACACTACAATGTAGAATGATTAGAATATTTAACAACAAAATGAATAGTTTTTTTTGATGAGAGTGATAATGAGTGAAGTAAAGTGGAAAAATACTAATTTGGAATAAGACCCTCATGATGATTAAGATGATGATATACCTCTATCTACACTAAAGTTAAAGATTTGAGTTTAAACTGATAGGAATAATATCATCATTGACCAGAAAATGCTAGTACAAATAAGGAGAATAAAGTCTATAAAAAACATCTTTTCTATCACAATTAAAATAAAATTTTTTGAAGAATTTTCTGAATATGATAATTGGGTTTATATGAAAAATTAAGAATTTGATCAAATTGAGAATAATAAAACTTGGTATATTGTTTTGAGGACAAAAAAAAAAGAAAGTCATCAGGACCAAATGGGTCTTCCATAACAAACTAAATGAAGAAAACATTATGATTCAAAAAAATCCTAACTGGTGTGTAAGGGATACTCCTATATTGAGGGTATTGATGTTGATGAAATATCTTCACCTATTGTAAGGCTGGAGAATATTTTAATATTATTAACCATATTAGTTCAAAGGTAATTCAAATATTTCTAGATGGATGTCAAGTCACTATTTTTGAATGGAGTTTTGGAGGAATTGGTGTACATTGAAAAACTGGTTGGTTTTATTATCCATGAAGACGAGAATAAAGATTTCCAACTCAAGAAGGATTTGTATGGGATGAAGTAAGAACCAAGAGTATGGTACTCATGAATTGATCAATACTTGAAAAATCTTAATTAATAGCATGGTAAAGTTAATTACAATCTCTATGTTAATAATCAGAGTAATCAAAGGATAATGGTGCTAGTATATATGGGAAACATAATCTTTAGTGGGTCAGATAAATCACAGTGTAATTTTTTTTGTAAAATTCATGAAGAACAACTTCAAAATGTTAATTATTGGTGAGATTATGTTTTTACTTATCCCGTAGGTGATAGAAGGAAGACATGGTATGTTCTGTGACACATTTCAGGTCATCAGTACATATTATTTTGAGTTTTCATTAGTAATTTTTTTTCTTTGAGTTCTTAAGTGTTTGAGGATGAAAATATTGAATTTTGGATAATTAATCATGGTAACATGGTTAGAGCATGATTTGTACTAAATGAGTGGATAATAATGAAATATGGGTGTTTGGGGGGCAATGCAGTTCTCCATGATCTCTTTAAGGTTTATCTAACCATGTGACACTCTCTAGAAAACCGCATGGTGTTTTTTTGGGAATTCAATGGATTCTTTATAGTTAGTGAAAGATATTACTAATTGTGAATCCAAATTGTGTGGATTGTAAATCACATTAAAATTTTGGAATTAAATGTTTTACCTTGATGAGTTTAACTCCAAATCATTATCTCTTCCTATATATTCATGTGAACCCCCCCCATGGTGTGGATCTTTTATCCCCTTATTTTTTGGTGGATTTATCTTGATTTTGGGTGGTTTTTTTGAGTTAAGTATGATTTATATTTGATTTATTTCTTATATAGACTTCTTATTTATTCATACATTTCTATAGAGTATTGGAACCCTATCATTCCATGGGTGAAAAACCTAGCATTTAGAGTAGATGCATAATGGAATTTCTTGGTGATTTAGGTTTGTGGAAGACTTTACCAATTGGTTATCATGTTTTTTATGAAATAAAATGAGTCTAAATTTGGTTTCAAGGTAGGGGTATCTACTTAGTGTTGTTTTCTATGAATAACTTTTATTTATTGATTTCCTTTGGGTTTTATTCATTAAATTTCCTTTTAATTGTGTTTATAATGATGGTTCATCCATGTTTAATTTTATTTTTGATGTGTGATGTAAATTTAATGGTTTTCAATTTTTTTTATAAATGAGTTTTTTGATGTATGCAAGATGTTGGAAAAAATGCCCCAAAGAGGGTTTGTAGTTTTATATGGATTTTAAAGGGTTTTTTTGAAAAGGTTTTTTCTTATGATTAATGTTTGATTTGTTATGGGTATGTGTGTTTTATAGAATTAGTATTTATAATGTTTATATGTTTATAAATTTATGGAACATAGGATACCTTGGGTGTATGGGTGGCTTATATAATTGAAATCCCTAGTCTAAGTTGTGTTCTGGCTTGGGAATGTTACTTAAGTTGACTATGATATCCCATTAGAGGAATGTAGGGGTTGGGGAATACTGAAGAAGCTTCCAAACTTTTTTTAATAATTTATATGTCTAGTAAACCTTATTTTAGACTAATTCATTCTATACCCCATTAGTTAGAGACCATGATTCATGTTTCTTGTGCCTTTTTTGGTTGGAATTACCTTATGTTTATACCCTAAAACCCTTGTTAGATATGTTTTGATGTGATAGACTTATTTATTACATGTGGATTTAATTTCTTTTTATTTATCCTTATCTGTTCATAGTTTTGAAACATGATTTGTTTTGAGTAAACCAAAGGTATTTCTAAAGAAATGTTTTCCAACTGAAACCATTTTAAATATGGATTTCAAGCTAGAGTTATTGGTTTCTATAGTGAAATACCTTATGTATATTCATTGTGGTATCCAGTTGGTATTTTTCCTCACCCCATAAACATTCCTTTGGGTGTATGTAGACTTGGTTTTACAAGACACAAGAAAAGGTAAGGGAACCATGTTGTTTGGTGGATCCTATTGATTACTGCTATTTTTGGTTGGTTTGGTATGGTGGTGATGATAGTCTCATGGAGATCAAATCATGTAGTTAATTTTTAGGTTTTTAGATGATTGGTATATTATGTATCAGCCTCACCATCCTCGATCCCATTTTAAGATTTTGTTATGTTGACATATGGATATTGTATATATGCCTTGTTGATAATTTTTAAGGAGATGCTGATTATGTTATCAATTCTTAGTTATTGCTATTTGTTCTATTTTTTGATATTTAAATTTTTGGGACTACTTATTTGATGGAATGGATGTCCAATTCATCAATGAGTCATTCTAGATTTCCTAGAGGAATTCGTGCTTTGGTTATTTGGACTCTGAGGGAGAAAAAATTCCCAAATTGTTAAGGATGATACCATGGTTCTTGTATCCATCTATGTAGATCAAGAACATGATTCAGACATTGTGGGAATTTAGTTTGGGTAAACTTGGTCCATTTTATTTGAAAATGGTATTATACCCCTCTTGTTATTTGGGGGTTTGTGGTAGCAAGGAAATATGACCATTTATACCCGAGAGGTGGATGAATAAGAGTGCCTTACAATCTCTCTTCCATTACAAATATCAAGTTACCATGGTTGGTAGGGAACTATGTCATGGAATTAAGCTTGATTTTGATGTCTTTTTTGGGATTTTATGTGTTTCCCTATTTATTGTGAGTATCTAGGCAAGCCCATGATTTATTTTGTGAAATTTTGATTTTTGTGGTGAATTAGGGAGGGAAAATAGAGGTGCTTAGTTAGGTTTATTAGTTTAGAAAACCATGAGGAAACAATGCAACATGGTTTTCGATCCCTCTAGTGGAACTTTGTATGGTTGGTGCACAATTTTCCAAACTGTGTATCCAAATCCTGCGTAGTGAGTAAAAAAATAAATTTTTGATATTTTCACCCCTTATTTATTTGATGTTGTTATTAAGGATAATTCATGTAGTTTAAGAATTATAGTAATCATTTATTGTGATTTAATTTATGTTTTTGGGAATTTAATTTTTTATTAAATGAGTTTGTGTCTTGTGATTTTACACCTCCCAGAAGGGCCTCCTCTAATAGAAGAGAGGGAGCTACAGAGAATGCTCCATAGTAAAACCATCCAGTTGAACCTACTTTTGTGGAATCATTTATCTATACTATCTAATACTATTTCCAATAGTATGGAATAAATAAATATGATAGGGTGGAACATTCTCAGGAGTTCACCAAGAAGAATCCACTGGTTTTATGTGGTGATAAAGGAACCCAAATCTCAATAAGTGGATTAAAATGATCGAGCATGTATTTCTTTTTCTAAATACCCCTAATACCTATAAAGTTAGATTCATCACCAACATAGTGGAAGGATTGGGTAGGAAGTTGAAACAATCCATATTTCAAGTAAAGTTTCATGAGGATATCACCCAGACTACCTTTAAGAATAAATTCAATTAGTAATTATATCCTGAAACATTGAGGGTGGAAAAGGCCCTATGGATTCATGACCATATAGAAAGGAGACCATTCAGTAATGGAATACAGTACTCAGTTTGTAGAGTTGGTTCATTTGTCTCCCAAGCTCATCACGAATAACCATCTCAAGGTTCAATGTTTTAAAATAGGTTTGAATCTTGGGATTAAGTTGATACTAATTCCAAATTTCTTACCAAATTATATTGAATTGGTTGATAAATTGGTTATGTATAAAGTGGAATTAGATGGTAATATTAGTCTCATTTAGGTTTCTTCAATAGTAGGGGGTATTCAAGGCTCTTCCTCTGGATATAATAAGAAGTAAGATAAACCTCATCAGGGTGGTGGTAGAGGTGCTCAATAGTAATCCAGTTTAGCACCGGTGGATTCTTTAGGGTGCAATCCTATAACCTTTTTTAGTATAGAAAGTTATTCCACACCAGACCTAACTACCTAGAGGCTCCAAGGATGTTCCATTGATGTGGGAGTTCGAGTCATATTTAGTGCTTTTGTTGGACTTTACTATAGGGGAATAAAGCAAGTTCTTTATTTTTTAAGGGTTTATAGGTGCAACATGATTCTTACAAGGATATAGGATCTCATCCTTAGTCTAAATGGGATTATCATTTAGAAAGGAATAATTAGGGAGGGCCTATGTCTGGATGTCTTTATGTAGTAGATATGGTACCTAAGGAATCTGATTCTAAGCCAACCACCATGATATGTATTGTGTTTATTTCTTCTTCAATGAAATTGTATTTTTTTGGTAGGGGTGATTCCCATTCCTTTATCACATTAACGTTAATTTATTCTCTGGGTATATGAGTATATTTGATGTTAATTATTATGGATTTGTTTACCCCATTGGGAAAGAAGAAAGAGCAAGGATTTAAGTTCCTGGAGTGTCATGTTCAAATTGAGAACATAGAGGTCATGTGGAAATTCATAATATTATACCTATATGTTTTCTATATCAACATCAACATGGATTGGATTATTAGTTTTAAATCTCAAATTAACTACTATCATCATATAATATAGTTTCTATCACCTGATGGTAAATCTCATATCTTTTAGGGTGAGTGGGAATTGAGGTTAGGGAGGGAAGGTTCCATTATTCCAAATGTGGGATTGATTTAATGACAACTATCCAGGCTGTTCTTTGATGCTTTTGAGAAAATCATATATGGCCATCTTCTAGTTGTAGTGGACTGATACCTTGAGGTATTTTCAGATGATTTATTTTGGTTACCATTCCAGTGAGAGGTTAAGTTCACTATCAACCAGATCCTAGAGATATGACACATTTCTTTAATGTCATACTAGATGGTTCCTGCCAAGGTCATTCAATTAGAAATTTATTTATAATATCTAAAAAGAAATGGATTTATTTATATGATCATTCCACTATGGGTGTCACCATTTTTTTAAATAAATAAGATAGGTGTCTCTAGCATTATACATATTATCATAATCTTAATTTGGTGACCATTAATAATGAATACCCATTGCCTCGAATTGATGATGTTTTTGAAAATATTAGGGGATATTAGTGGTTTTATAAAATTTACCTGAGGTTGAGGTATCACCAGTTGTGGGTTTGGGAAGAGGATATTCCTAATAATATCTTTAGGAGCCAATGTAGAAATTTTGATTATTTGGTTATACCATTTGGCCTTACCAATGATCCTTTGGTCTTTATTGATTTTATGAATCATATATTACATAAATTTTTAGACTACTTTGTGATTGTGTTCATTGATGGTATCTTGGTGTACTCCAAAATAGAGGTATACCATGAAAACCATTTTGAATTTGTTTTTGGGAACCTTGAGAGAGAATCATCTATATGCTAAGCTATCTAAATGTCAGTTCTAAATCTAGGAAGTAATGTTTTGGGGTCATGTAATTTTATAGAAATGGATTTCAGTAGACATTGATAAGATATGACTGGTCTTGTTAGGGGAGTGACCCAAGAATGTGTTTGAGATCAGGAGATTTTAGGGTTTGGTTAAATATTATAAACATTTTGTTAAAGGCTTCTCTAGTATAGATTTACCCTTGATAACATTGACTCGAAAAGGGGTGAAATTTGTGTGGAGTGAAAATTTATTGAGGTATCTTGATGAGTTTCAAATATGGTTGAGATCAAATTTATTTTTTATTATTTATAATCCTTTGAAGTGTTATGAAGTGTACTATGATTCCTCAGGTATAGGGATGGGGTGTGTTATAATGTAGTATAATCATGTGGTGGCCTATAACTCTCGTCATCTACACCCACATGAAAAGAATTACCCCACTCATAACCCAGAGTGGGAAACTATGATTCATTCATTGAAGACTTGGAACCATTACCTCTATGAGGAGAAGTTCATAGTTTATTAGAATGATAATAGATTAAAGTACATCTTCAACTAGATGGACTTGAACCTCAAGAAAAGATGTTGGGTGGAATATCGTCAGACCTTTGATTTTGATATATATTATACCCCCATATGGGGAACATGGTCGCCAATTCCTTAAGAAGGAAATTATAAATCCAAGTAGTGAAATAATTGTTAGATGAGTGAAGTTTGATTATATTATTTGATGATATGAGTTTGGAAGTGATGGAGGATGAAGAGTTGGTGTTCTTGACCAACGTTCAGGTCACAACCTCTCTTGATGACCGATTTCAGTGTGAAAAGTCATATAACCTTGTCTTATAGAAAACTAATAGAGTTTTAAATGGTGGGAAGACATTATGTGATTGGTATTGATCTCCCAATATTAACTTATTCTCTTTTAGGAAGTGTATGGAGGTTCTTTTGACCTTGAGGTTGGAGTTAATGAATGAGAGGAATTATACTAGTTGGGATGTTCACCCCAAGGATACCAAGATTTTTTATAACATGAGAACCTGGTATTTGTATCCCAAGATGAGATGGTCATTTTCAAATTTTTTATCCCAATGTTTTACCTACCAAAGGATCAAACTTGATCATTAGAGACCAGCTAGGTTGCTATAGCCTCTCCCCATTGTAATATGGAAGTGGGATGCTATTTACATGGAATTTTTGATTAGTATACCTTAAAATTCTAGTGGAAATAACACTATTTGAGTGATTATATATTGATTGACAAAATCAACCCATTTTATTCCCATTAAAGTGTTATCATAGGTGAATGAGCTAGGGAACCTATATGTCCAAGAGACTATTAATATTCATGGAGTGACCTCGACCATAGTTTAGGAATGAGATGGCCATTTTAATTCTTGGTTTTTAAGGGTATCTAAGAAGGAAATGGAACCCACCTAAATTCTACCACAACATATCACCCATAGATGGATGATTAGATAGAGAATTCCATCCAGATTCTTGAGGATATGCTTCAAGCTTATGTTCTTGACTTTGAGGGTTCATGGGAGAGGCATCTATAATTGGTTGAGTTTTCTTACAACAATAGTTACCAAGCCTTAATCAAGATGGATCCTTTTAAATAACTTTTTGCGTATCTTCATTGTTCCCTGACATGTTGGGATGAGTTACATGAGCATTCTTTTTTGGTACCAAGCCTTATCCAAGTGGTAAAAATGAATGTACAGTTAATTAAAATAATGTTAGAGACAACTCAGATTCATTAAAAATAATAAACTTATCATCTTTATCACCCATTTGAGTTTGAGGATGGTGATTAGGTGTTTCTTTGGGTATCTATTCAATTGGGACATCATTACTTGGGAGAGTAGGGGAAATTGGTGTCGCAATATGTCAAGCCGCTTTAGATTATGGAGTGTCTTGGGAAGGTATCCTATTTTTTGGATGTTCCACCATAAATAACCTTGATTAATAATATATTTCACATGTACTAGTTAAAGAATTACTATTTGGACCAATCTCATTTAATAGAGTGGGATGATTTGGATTTGAAGCTTGAAACCTCTATTATTGAGTAGCCTATCCATATTATAGACTATTAGAAGAAGGTGATCTATGGTAAATCGATCCTATTGGTCCATTTTATAGGAAATAATGGTTGTGATAACAATGGGATATGAGATCATAAATCTTTGGTGAGGTTGAAGTGAACTTACTTGTTTTTAGATGTATATACTTGAGAAATATTTAGTGGTATAAAGTAGAATGATGGGAAGAATTTTGAAACCTTTCAGGTCACTGATATGCCGTATTTTGAGTTTTTATTATTAATTTATTTTTTCTTGGAGTTATTGGGAGTTTTAGAATGAAAATATTTAATTTTTGAGAAACATTCATGGGAACACAGTTAGTAATAACCATGTGGAGAACTGAGTGAGAGGGGTGTTTGTGGGGTAATGCGGTTTGGCATGATCTTCACATAGTTTTTATAACCATGTAGTATTATCTATAAAACCATGTTGTGTTTTATAGGGAAGTTAGTGGCTTTATCATGGTTGGAAAATGATTTTCCTATGTTTCCAAATATTGTAAATTTTCCAACTAATTAAAATATTGGAATTTACTCTTTTTAAATTAATTAATTTAACTCCAAATCACCCTCTCTTCCTCCCCATCCACACAAATCCTTCCCCCCTTAGTATGTATTTCTTCTACCCTATTTTCCTGGTGCATTTATCTTGAATTTTGGAGGTTTTACATGAGGTAAGAATGATTTCTCTTTGATTTATTCCTTATCCACTATTTTTATTCATTATTCTTCAATTTAAATGGATTTTTGGAAAATTAGAATTTTATAAGGACCAAACCTAAGGTTTAGAGTGGATTATTAACAGGGTTTCTTGTCAATTTAGTTTTATGATAGCCTTTCCCACTCAGTTCTTGTTGTTTTTTTCAAAGGCAATGAGTTTCAATCCAATTTCAAGGTAGGTTTCTCTACTTAATGGTTCTTTTTTATGGACCACCTTTTGTTCTTGATTTCCTTTGGGTTTTATTCATCAAATTACATTTAAATTTTGTCGATAGATATACTTCATCCATTTTTAATTTGATTCTTGATGTGAAATTTAAATTTAACTGTTTTCAATGGATTTTCTAAAGGATTTGTTTTTTATGTACATGAGATTTTTAACAAAATGACACAAATATGATTTTTAGTTTCAAATAGGTTTTAAAGAGGGTTTTAAAAAAGGGTTTTCCTTATGATTTATGTTTTATTTGTTATGGGAATGTGTGAATTATGGAATTAATATTTATAATGGTTATTCTATTGGAAACGAATGACACATGGGAGACCTTGGGTGGGTGGGTGTCTTAGAAAATCAAAAGACCTAGTCTAAGTTGTGTTCTAGATAAGAAGAATTTCCCAGGTGGACTGTGGGATACCATGGGAGGAATTTTGGGAATGAGGAAGACTGAAGGGGAATCAAAACTTTTTATACTCACTTATTTGACTAGTGAACCTTGTGTTAGACTAAGTCATGATAGAACCCATTTGTAAGATCCCGTGATGCAGGTTTCTTATGAATTTTTTTATTTAAATTTACTTTTATTTATTCCCAAAACCACTTGTTGGATATATGATGTTGTTAATGATTATTCTTATTCCATGTTTGGATGTGTTGGCCTTACTTATTCCATTTTTATTAACTTTATCTTTATTTATATTTGTTTATTTATACTTTTAATACATGATTTGTTTTGAGTAAAACCAAAGATATTTATAAAAAAAATTTCAAAGTGAAACCATTTTAAATATAGATTTAAAACTAGATTTATTACTTTTCATGGATAAATAACTTATGTAGATTCATGGTGGTATCCTATTAGGATTTTTCTTATCAACTTGCATATACCTTTCGGAAAATGAAAACTTGGTTTTATAAGACATAGAAAAAGGTAAGGGAATCATTTTATTCAGTAGATCCTCTTAATTAATATCTTACATGGTTGTTTGAGGATGGAGGAGACAATATTCTCATTGATATTAGCTAATATGGAGTATTTTTGGGTTTTTGGATTGTTGGGATGTTATGTATTTACCTCATGAAACATTATCTTTTTTTGAGATTTTATTATATTGACATATGGATACTGTATATATGTTTGGTTGATAATTTGTAATGTGATGTTGATTATGTTATATGTTTCTGGTTATTAATGCATATGATCTATTTGGATATTTAGATTATTGGGACAACTTATTTGATGGAATGGATGTCCAATTCATGGATGGTTCATGCGATATTTGTGAGAGGAATTCATGATTTATTTTTTGGATGCTGGGAGTAAAGCCATTCCATAATGTTCAAGGATGATACTTTGGTGCATGTCACTAGCTCACAATGATCAGGAATGCGCTTCAAGCCTTATGGCGAGTTGGGTCAAGTGACGAGTTGGGTTGATCCGATCAGGTTCATTACACATTCATTTCTAAATATAAATATGCTAATGATTTTCTGATAAGATTTGGAAGAGAGTATTCCAAGGTGATGATAACTACAATTACTAATTAAAATGAATATTTTTAGAGATGATAGTGTAAAACCTATCAATGTCACAGAATATAGGTAGATCCTTAGAATCTTGTTGTACATAACAATGACATGACTTGAGATTCTATTTACCACATGATATGTGACATAGTATCAAAGTAATACCAAATAAATCCACTTGATTATAGTTAAAATAATAATATGGTATATCAAAATCATGGTGGATTTTAGCTTTATGCACAATGGAACATCACAACCACTCATGATTGCATGCAGTTAATATGGATTAAAGAAAATTAAAGATATGAGAGTTTAAATAAAGTTCCCAATTAGAATAAATTGTGATAATTCAAGTTATATAAATCTTAGAAAAAATATATTCCATAATTCAAGTAAATTTTTTTATTGAAATAAAGTATCATTTCATCAAGGAGAGATCTAATAATGTGCTGGTGAAGTTGGAGTATGTTCTTAGATAACCTCAAGTAGAAAACATCCAGATAAATTCCTTACCCAAAAATACATGTTAACAACATCGTTTTTTCTTTCATTCCAATTGAACCCCTGCACTTAAGTAGTGTGGATGTGACCTTTGAGTTCATTGAAAAAAGGGGTTAAATATTGTTCATAAATGGTAGAGAGTTTACTCAATCCTTATAAAGGGGAGAGTAAACTGATAAAATGGGATATGTTTTTTTGTTACCTTGTGAGGGGAAAGTTTGTTAGTGGAATTTTAAATTTGACGATGTAATAGAATTTTGTTCAATGAAGACATATCATAAAATTAATTTACTATGGGTTTATAGTTAAAGTAGTTATAAAGTGTGGTTGAATAAGTGTTCTTATAGATATTTACACTATGTGAATTTTTTTTAACAGTATGGAATCAATCAACAACATCTTTAGTTATTGGATTATAAGATCAATTTATTGATTGGAGTAGGATGACGAGTGATGAGGGTGAATTGCATTTTAAAAATTAGAATAATAAAAGTGAGATGGAAATAAAAAATTAAATCAAGTAAGAATAAAAGAAATATAAATCAAATTATGATAAAGTGATGATAATATTTAATTGATGAATGTATCAAATAATTAAATCGAGATATGATAAGAGTTAGTGAACAATTAATAATTAAAGAAATTACAAAAGATTATGATAATTTTGATATGAATTATTAAAGATAATTAATAATGTAATAATATTAGGATTATAATGATAAGTGTATAAAAATTATGTGATATGAATATATATGATAAAAGATGATGCAATGCAGAAAGTAAAAGGGGATAGAGATATTTGAGAAAGGATTTTTGCAATAGATCGGTGTGAACACATATGTATCCCACTGGGTTTAGAGAATTGTTTTATTACTCCTATGATTTCAATAGAGATCATGAAACCAATTCCTCTATTTATTGTCTATGGTTGTAGTAAGAAACCTTCCCCCTTACTTAAACAGTAGTAAACACCCATATCCCTTGATTTTCATTAGTTTTATCAAGAAACCCATTAGTAGAAGTTAGGTGAGATGAAGTGATATTTTCATAGAAAAAATTAATTACAAAGATAATAAATTATCTATTAATATATATATATATATATATATATATAAATTTAGTAGATTTATATAGAGGTAATGGAGAAAAGAGACCAATAGAATTTATAATTTATATTGTCTCTAGAGAGGGCTTGATATTTTATAGAATTCTCTAGAGATTCATCATTTCCATATCACTTGATTTGATCATTCAATCTGCCATCATTTTTAGATGAAATCAATGCATCCTAAGATGACTATTTATATACTTCATAGGATCTATAGGAGTATGGGTTTGTGTTGGGGATTTAATGAGACGAGTCAGATCCTTTTGACCATCATTTAAAACTCATTGGAAGGTTTTGGAATAAAGAAACAAGCTAGCTTCCAGATGCCACTAGCTAGCTGGTATAATTGATTTAGGTTTCCTAGTACTATATTATACCACCATATAGTCGGTGCTCCTCCACTAGATGACCAGTGTATTTCTACTACATATAAAGCTTCTGTCCATCACCACCAACTGACTGGTGGCTCTGCACCACTAGCTAGTGCTTCCTACTTCTATCCAAACACCACCATGTCCTATAAAATTATTTCCATACCATCATTTTAAAAATCAAATCTTCATTTTATAGACTAAACTCATCCAATAATAATTTAACAAGATATTACAAATCTTCAATTGAAATATCAAAAACCTATGGTGTTTTAATGATCACAAGAACTCAATTTTTTATGCAATGATTTAATTTAATTGTATGGAAGTTGAATTTATAATGTTTTTTATATTGATATTAATGAAACAAATTAAGGTATATTGTTGATATTTAGGATTTTGTTTATAATTAAATTAACTCTTTGCAAGATCTTGATTAAGACTTATTAGATGAAATGAATCCTTATAAGGGCGATTTAATGGTCAAATGATGGCATGGAAGAAAGTTGATAGTCCATGGTGGTGTTTGGATAAAAGCGACAACACCAACTAGCCAATAAAGATCCACCATCTAGTCAGTGGTAATGGAAAAAAGATTTATATGTAGTAGTATTCCACCATCCATCCAGTGGAGGATCATCGAAAAACTAGTGGGAGAAGACAGTGCCAGGCATCCAACACTAAGTGTACTAGCAAGCTGGTGGCATCAGGAGACAAGCTAGAATATTCAATACAGAACCTTATGAAGAGATTTAATAATGGTAAAAAATCCTTGACTTAGCTCATTAATGTCCCTAATTGATGATATACTCCTCTAAATCCTATTAATCCTATAAATATTCATCTTGGGAGGCTTTTATTTCATCTAGTAATGATGGTGGATTGAATGATCAAATCAAGTTCTGTATCAATGATGAATCACTAGAAAAGTCTATCAAATATCAAATAATATATAGCTAAAATATAAATTATATATGGTAAATTATCCTAAATTAACTATACTCTATTATCTTATAACAATGGGTTTCTTACTACAACCAGTGTAAAGCAAGGGAGACAAGTTATTACTACCGTTGAAGTAAGGGAGGTAGATTTCTTGCTACAACTATAGAAAAGAAAGGGAGGACTTGGTTTTTTGATCTCCATTAAAATAAAGTTAGTAATAATAAAAACCTATCAAACTAAGGAGAGGATATTTAAGGTATCACACCAAGTTTAATACCATGAAATTTTATTATTTTTTAAGACAAGTTTAATTTCTTCGATAGCTTGCATTACACACAACACCGAGTTTTAACGAATCACAATATACTATTAATATCATTATTTAAACATGAAAATTATAACCTAGACATTAAAAATAAAAGTATTATTAGGAAAAATCATTTTTAAAATTAAGTAAAATGATTTTATATAAATATATTATATTTATAAAAAGTGCTTAATTTTTAGTAAAGCCTTCATATGCTTCGAAAATACATTTTCTCAAAAAATGTTTTTATTGCTTTTTTATGAAAAAATAATTATTTTTTACACTTTTAAAACATTTATTTTATAAAATAAACTTAATTTTTGAAATAAAAATGTATAAATTATCATAAATTTAATTTTTGATAATTTTATGAAAAGATAAATTTTTCAATGAATAGTAAACAAAACTGATTTTTATTAAAAATTGTATTTTCATTTACAGAATTTACAAGTTAAATTTTATTTTAATATGGGTTCAATTATATTATTAATAATACAATTTATGTGGTTTTAATTAATTTAATATTCAATTTTTATATAAAAACATCTTATATTCATGAGAATGTTTTTCTTTGGAAAACCGCTTTTTCGTCGCGTCTATGGGTTCAATTTTAAATTAAATTATACAAGTTATATGAATTAATTGTGGTAAAATATATCCCATTATTAGAATAAAAATAATTAATATTAGGTAATAATTTTAAATTAAATTCTGTTCAAAATTAATAGTAAAGACCATAAAAAATTAATTACCGAGGTTAAGGTTAAAACATGGGTTTTCCCGTTAAATGCACATGTATTAAAATTAATTTTATGAATAGATTGGATTTTTATTTAATAAATTAGAGTTATTATTTATAACTAGTGGGTAAAAATTATCTAGTAATGAAAATTTTATTTTTAGGATTAAAGGATAAATTACCTAGGTAAATAAAAAATAGATTAGTTACCTTTGTGAAAAATCAAATTGTAAAAGTGAGTAAACATAGAGGCTAAGGGAATAAAATGTTAAAAACATATTTGTGTATGTTTCATAGGTGTATATAGACAATATATTAACTCCCATAAATTATTTATCAATTTTGGAGGCACATGGATTGAGAGTGACTTTCCATTATTGGATAGTTTTGGGTATTTACAAAAATGCCACTACTCCTCAATTAAAAAAGGGAACCTCCTTCCATCACTTATTAACACCTATTAATCCATTTATATAAATAAAACCTATAAAAACCCCACCCAAAACCCTTATACACATTATAAATATTCTTTTATTCCAAAAATACCAACCTTAGGGTCCTTAATATATAAGAGATTCAAAAGAGGTTATTCTAAGCATAAGTAGTTATCTTCACTACGCTCTTTCTTTTTACTACTTATATTACCACCTTTATTATTGTATTAATAATTAAAATATAATAAAACTAGTATCTAAAATATAATTATATGTTATTATGTTAATGTAAAAACCTATATCCATATCATCCTCCATCTAATGGAAAATAAAACTGTCGATAGTGTGTACGACATACTACCTCCTTGCAAACCAATGTAATTTGTTTTCCATCACCGCCTCTCATGGATGGATATAATTATGGATTTAATGTTTATATTTTATATTTATTAAATATTTAAACTCATGTAATTATAATTTCATATATACCTTTTTACCTTCCAATCTGTTAAAAACAATCCGAATGCGTTTTCTCGGTATTCCGTATGTCAGTAGTGTTGTTTTACAAAGTTTATGTCATTTTCAAACTGATATCAGACACTTTTAGCCATATCGGTCAAACCGTGCGTCGGATTGAGGTGTGGTAGATTCGTAAACGTCACAAATGACTAGTGGATCATTTTCCTAAAGTATCAAAACAATCCGAACGATTTTGCTCGGTATTCCGTATATCATTATTGTTGTTTTCCAAAGTTTATCTCAATTTGAAACTGATATCAGACACTTTTAGCCATACCGGTCACACCGTGCGTCGGATTGAGGTGCGATCGATTCTAACATGTCACAAATGACTCATGGATCATTTTACTAAAGTTTCAAAACAATCCTAACGTGTTTTCTCGGTATTACGTATGTCAGTAGTGTTGTTTTCGAAAGTTTATCTCAATTTGAAACTGATATTAGACACTTTTAGCCATACCGGTCACACCGTGCGTCGAATTGAGGTGAGGTCAATTCGTAAACGTCAAAAATGACTCGTGGATAGTTTTACTAAAATATCAAAACAATCCAAACTCGTTTTCTCAGTTTTCCGTATGTCAGTAGTGTTGTTTTCTAAAGTTTATGTCATTTTCAAACTGTTATCAGACACTTTTAGCCATAACGGTCACACCGTGCGTCAGATTGAGGTGCGGTTGATTTGTACACATCAAAAATGACTTTTGGATGGTTTTCATAAAGTATCAAAACAATCCAAACGTGTTTTATCAGTATTTCGTATGCCATTAGTGTTGTTTTCCAAAGTTTATCTCAATTTGAAACTGATATCAGACACTTTTAGCCATACCGGTCACACCGTGCATCAGATTGAGGTGAGGTCGATTCATACACATAAAAAATGACTCATGGATCGTTTTACTAAAGTTTCAAAACAATCCAAATGCATTTTCTCAGTATTCCATATGTCAGTAGTGTTGTTTTCCAAAGTTTATCTCAATTTGAAACTGATATCATACACTTTTAGCCATACCGGTCACACCGTGAATTGGATTAAGGTGCGGTCGATTAATACACGTCACAAATGACTCGTGGATCATTGTACTAAAGTATCAAAACAATATGAATGAGTTTTCTTGGTATTCTGTATGTCATTAGTGTTGTTTTCCAAAGTTTATCTCAATTTGAAACTGATATCAGACACTTTTAGCTATACCGGTCACACCGTGCATCGGATTGAGGTACGGTCGATTCGTACACATCAAAAATGACTCATGGATCGTTTTCCTAAAGTTTAAAAACAATCCTAATGCGTTTTCTTGGTATTACGTATGTCAGTAGTGTTGTTTTCGAAAGTTTATGTCATTTTCAAACTGATATCAGACACTTTTAGCCATACCGGTCACACCGTGCATCAGATTGAGGTGAGGTCTATTCATACATGTCAAAAATGACTCGTGGATCATTTTCCTAAAGTTTAAAAACAATCCGAACACGTTTTCTAGGTATTCCGTATGTCAGTAGTGTTTTTTTCTAAAGTTTATGTCATTTTCAAACTGATATCAGACACTTTTGGCCATACTGGTCACACCGTGCATTGGATTGAGGTGAGGTCGATTTGTACATGTCACAAATGACTCGTGGATCATTGTACTAAAGTATAAAAACAATCCGAACGCGTTTGCTTAGTATTCCGTATGTCATTAGTTTTGTTTTCCAAAGTTTATCTCAATTTCAAACTGATATCAGACACTTTTAGCCATACCGGTCACACCGTACGTCGGATTGAGGTGCGGTCAATTCGTACACGTCATAAATGACTCATGGATTGTTTTCTTAAAGTTTCAAAACAATCCTAATGCGTTTTCTCGGTATTTCGTATGTCAGTAGTGTTGTTTTCTAAAGTTTATGTCATTTTCAAACTGATATCCGACACTTTTAGCCATAACGGTCACACCGTGTGTCATATTGAGGTTCGGTTGATTCTTACATGTCACAAATGACTCATAGATCATTTTCCTAAAGTATCAAAACAATCAGAACTCGTTTTCTCGGTTTGACGTATGTCAGTAGTGTTGTTTTCTAAAGTTTATGTCATTTTCAAACTGATATCAGAAACTTTTAGCCATAATGGTCACATCGTGCGTCGGATTAAGGTGCGGTCGATTCGTACACATCACAAATGACTCTTGGATCATTTTCCTAAAGTATTAAAACAATCCGAATGCATTTTCTCGGTATTCCGTATGTTATTAGTGTTGTTTTCCAAAGTTTATCTCAATTTGAAACTGATATCAGACACTTTTAGCCATACCAGTCACACCGTGCTTCAGATTGAGGTACGGTCAATTAGTACACGTCACAAATGACTCATGGATCATTTTACTAAAGTTTCAAAACAATCTGAATGAATTTTCTCAGTAGTCCGTATGTCAGTAGTGTTGTTTTCTAAAGTTTATGTCATTTTCAAACTGATATCAGATACTTTTAGCCATATCGGTCACACCGTATGTTAGATTGAGGTGCGGTCGATTCATACACTTCACAAATGACTCGTGGATCTTTTTCCTAAAGTTTCAAAACAATACGAATGCGTTTTCTTGGTATTACATATGTCAATAATGTTGTTTTCTAAAGTTTATGTCATTTTCAAACTGAGTAGTAGGAATTCACTAATCTAAGGATATGAAACATAAGAAAGGGAGATCATAAATGCTCAATAATTGTAAAGGGAGATATTAATGACCATATAAAGATAACATAAGTATTAGTAATTCACCTTCGTTGTCCTATTTATTTACATTCTTCCATCAGATACGCTGCCCATTCGTTTCTAAAGACATTTATATCATCTTCTGAATATGAGTTTTTGCGACAGTCATAGCAGTACTGAAAAAATATAAATACACAAAGGATTAATAATTATTTTAAATAAATTAGTAATTATTTTCAAAAATACCTCTTCAGGGATGATAGTTTGTTCATGAAATATGATCTCTTTCATAAATTTAGAAACATAATAACTGCAGTCCTTGTCGTTTGTTTGTTTCAGACACTGCAGAAACATCGAGAAAAATAAGTAATTTGTATTGATATGTATTTGGATAGTGAAATATAATTATATATACCCAGATAATTCTCCATTTTTAGATCTTGTAGGCACTATCGTCCTTATGCCATGGATTCATTCCAGCCTTTAGACGATATTTATACACCGCCCTATCATAACAAAATCCTCATTAAAAGATAATATAAATTATATAAATAGATATTTAGTTCTAAAATGTTAGATCTAGTGTATTACAAATTTACAATCGCCATAATGTGTGGTTGGTTAGTTTGATATCCATGCAGTGAATCCAGAAAATAAATCTTTGGAGTATCCAAATTGACTGCAATGAGCATCCAATGTTCCCTAAAAACAAAAAAAGAAATAAGTACAGATATAAATAAAAATATAATTTATATGATTAAAATGTAGAGTTTTATCCCTAAAATGTTGGTATTAAAAAGAGTCTGTTAGTCGTAATTCTGCTTTGAAACGTTTTGAGCAGATTTGACATTAATTCAGCCTGAAAATTAGAATCTATTTCTTCTCATTGTGTAGAAATGGTGTGAGGACTAATGAGTCCAACTTTGTATTCATGGGAAAATCCCTTCAATTGTTTTTCATATATACGCCTGTGAAAAATATGAGATGTATTTATCCATAATTATCAAATTATATCAACTTCTGTAAAATCAAATCATGAAAACATACCTCATGTATACATTTTTAACTGAGGCCCCTAGCCAGTCGTATGTGATGATCTCAAAAACAACGTCTGCACTAATGAAATCTAATGTTTCCTCTCCGTACATATTTTTTTCACAAACAATTGTATGAATCTTTCCGTCTTTCATTTTCGTATCCACATGAGCTTGCAATGATATTAAATGTGGATATAGAATGGGCGGGGTGAACGCGCTCTCAGTAGATCGTTTTGATCGGTTGGTTGATCCAATGTTGGCGCCGCTCTTTCGTTTTAGATTCTCCATTTTGTACTTCTGTAATAACATTCATCAGTTCAGCCATTTTATAATTTAATGTTAAATGTTCTGCTTGAAAAATGAATTGGAAATGAATACCTCCTGGTCAACATGTTTTTTTACAAGATTCGACGGCCATGAAACAAATGTTCCAATAGCTTTTTCCACCGTATGAATGTTGTCATCATCATTTGGCATGGGTAGCTCGGCGCTCGGCTCATGAGCTACGTTAATCGAAACTTTAACATGACCGGTTGGAAGTGGTCTGGAGTGTAGCGTGTCATTCTGCATATTGAACACCATAGCCCTCGCTACAAGGCGATGGGTGGGAGTTGACAGATATAAATCACAGTCATTTTCACCCTGTAGAATATCATTACATGAAAGGTATCAGTGTATATGTGATTCAAATTTCACAAAAAATAATATTAGAACTTTGATTACCTCGGTTAAGTCAGGTCTTTGAGGGGAATGGCTCGCCTCAAAGCTGGTGAGGGGTGGATCTTCTCGCGCGGGTTGTTCTTGAGTTGTTTGTTCTCTTCGCCTCTCCTCCATCAAACTATTTAGCATCTCTCCCTGACATTGGAATAGTTCTTCAAGGGTAGATACTCTATCTCTCATTACATTCAATTCTTTAGTTTCTTCATCCTCTTGTTTTTTTTCAGAAAATATGCCCGGGGTGACACCCCAAAACCCACACCTCTGACGCGACCATACTGTTCTGGCTGTTTCAAGGCCGTTGAAAGTATGTCTGCATCCGGTGCAGGTGTTGTTGATTCCTGTGACTATGTCAAATAGAAAATATGGAAAAATAAGTAAGCATCATTATGTAATAGTGATTTAAAGCAAAACAAGTTTATATTATGTCATACTTACACATGTTTCCCATACTTTTTGTGTGTTTTCATCTATCAGTTTATCCTCTTTATTAACACGAGCCTCCTTCCATAGCACATGGCGTGGAATGTAAGTGACTTGAGATTTTGCTTCATCAATCTGCATATAAACAGAGAAACATGGTTACAGTGTTGTTTTATGTCACATAAAATTATTACAGTACTTTTAAAATACGTACCAATTGTTTTTCAATTAAAGCGTACCCCATCCTTGCTTTACGGTAGGGGTACGCTGGTTTTGCTACCCGTTCTTTATTTTTAGCACTCAGTTTCTGTTTCATAAATAAAAACCAGTCAATCAACATGATGAATACAAGCAACGTTACACAACGTGTAACCAAACACAATGTACCTGAAAATTCTGTTCCGCACGACGGTTACAAAACGCATCCCACATTCCTTGGGGTATCAAGTGTGCATAAAGAGGAGGCAGGTGCAGCTTGATTTTCCCTTCGGCATCTTTCAGATGATGTTTCGTTAAAATGGTGCGAAAGCCTCTATGAATCCTTCCTGCCAGTCTTAAAACATATTCTTTGTGTGAAACATCTATTATAAATACACTCTACAAGAGATGATGAAGGGTTAGTCAATATTTTAGTATTTTATTTTATTTTAATAAATTAAATAGATGATATCGTAATGTTACCATAATCTCTTCCCACATTAATGTTTTCAACCCGCTGACAACATGGTACCACAACTCTATATCAATCGGCACGCGTTGTCGAGTGACGATTCCAATGTAGCTAATAAACATGGCTTTGTTGGGGTTTACATACTGGCCTAGTTTATTCCATCCCACCTCATATTTGATGCCTTTTTCTTTTTCCTTAAGGATTTTGGCTAAAACTGTCAAACTACGGTGCACTTGTTTTTTTGTGTCACTGGGGTTTCATCGCCTACCATTTCCTTAGTTTCTGCATCATCATTATGTTTCTCCGAAGCGCTAGCATCAACACTGGCACCAGCTAAAATAGGTTGAGAGACCTGTTGTACATCAACAGTGGGACCAGCTGCAACAGGTTGAGATACCTATTGTCTCTCAGCAGTGGGACCAGCTGCAACAGGTTGAGAGATGTGTTGTGTCTCGGGATTGGGTGCATCAGCAGGTGAAGAAGTCGTTATCTACAGAACTGGTTTAAAATTTAATTTAGATCACATAAAAGCAGCATCGAACAGATAATAACATAATTTAACACTTATTACAATAAAAATCAATAACCTGATTATTGAACTCTCTTTTTTTAAAGGCTGAAGGGATTTGACCCCTCTATCAACTATCCATATCCCTTCATTGTGGTCTCATCTGACATACAAAACGTCATCTACATTGGGACCACTGTGAAATGATTGCGAAGTCCCAATGAAAGGGTCATATTCCGTTGAATTTTCATCTGACCCTTCAGCTATTTTGGTCAATAACAGAATGATTGACCAGTTTCAGTTTGCGGGATCTGGAACATAAAATACTTGCACTGCCTATGATACCATTATAAACGATTCTTCTTTCTCCCATTTTTTACTAAAATCAACTTTCACGAATCCCAAATCATCTATTTTAACAACACTTCCGTTATCAACCCACTTGCATTGAAATATCGGAACTTGAAATTCCGTATAATCCAACTCCCATATTTGTTTGATGATGCCAAAGTATGACATATTCGCATAAATTGTATTTCTGTCCTTAGCACCGGAAACATGCATCACTTCAGCCACAAGTGTAACCCCACTATTCTGCATGGTACTGTCTTCATCATGTTCATTAGTATAAAATGTATAACCATTAAATACATAAGCATTGTAAGATAATGCATACACACTTGGTCCTCTGGCTATCCATCGAAGTCGTTCCGAAATTGACTCTGGATTTTCATCTGACTTCTTAAAAATATGATCTCGAAACCATCCTATAAACTGTCGATTATGTGTATCTGATATCCATTTTTCAGCCCTAGATGGATTCAAATTCCTAATGATTTCTTTGTGGATTTCAACATATGGGTCAACGTCGAAACTGTTATGAAAAACATAAAGGTGGGCCTGCTCCCGGTCTGTAATATTGATTGTGAAAACCTTTCTTCCAGAAATTCCTTCACCCTCAAGCCGCCCAGTGTGACGAGATTTCGGTAAGCCAATGCTTTTCACACCATACAAGTATTCAATATAGAATTCAATGGCTTCCTCAAAAATATATCTCTCTACAATACAACCCTCTCGACGACTTCGATTTTTGACATACCCTTTCAAAATCTTCATATACCGTTCAATGGGGTACATCCATCTGTAATGTATAGGACCACATATTCGAATCTCTCTCACCAAGTGGACCATCAAATGAACCATCATATCAAAAAATGAAGGCGGGAAGAACATTTCTAATTCACATAATATGACGGAAATTTCTCTTTCCATAGCTGGAAATTTCGCCGAATCTATAACTTTGCTGCATATAGCTTTGAAAAAGAAACATAGTTTCGTTAATGTATGGCATACATTCTTGGGAAAAATTCAACGTAAAGCAATTGGAATGAAATTTTGCCTCAAAACATGACAGTCATGTGATTTTAGACCTTTTAACTTCAAGTCGCTCATTGACACAAGGTTATTGATATTTGACGAATACCCCTCTGGAAACTTTACGTCATTCAAGAAGTTGAAAAACTAATATCTCTCATTCCTGGAAAGAGTGTAAATAGCAGGAGGAAGAAATGTTCATTTTTCACCCTTCACTGGTGCCAAATCTTCTCATATTCCCATCTCAACCATTTCCAACCTAGCCTTAATTCCATCTTTTGTTTTGCCAGATGTATTTAGCAACGTGCCGATAAAACTATCAAATACATTTTTTTCTACATGCATAACATCAAGAAAATGTCTTACATATAGACAATTCCAGTACTGTAATTCAAAAAAAACTGATCTCTTTTTCCAACCGATTTTCGTAAGGTTTTTCGAAGCTGGTTTACCAAAAGTAGTGTCCACATTTTTAAATTTCTCAAACAATTGATCGCCTGTTAGTGGAGACAGTGTTGTACATTCTTCTGAACTTCCATTGAATGATATCGTCCTAGAACGGTACTTCTGTCATCACAACAGAAATCCATGATGTCCTAGAAACACAGTTTTCGATGAATGTTTCAACCTAATTGATTGTGTACCTTCTTCTCAAATGAGACAACCTTGAGTTCCTTTAATTCTATATCCTAAAAAATTTCCATAAGCAGGGAAGTCATTTATCATCCCGTACAACATGACTCTTAAAGTGAAATCTTCCTTTCTGTAAGCATCATACAATGTAACACCCGAATCCCACAATAATGTCAAATCGTTGATCAATGGAGCTAAATAAACATCAATATCATTACCCGGTTGTTTTGGTCCTGATATAAGCATAGATAACATGATGTATTTTTGTTTCATGCATAACCATGGTGGTAAGTTATAATTTATCAACATAACCATCCATGTACTGTGACTGTTGCTTTGAAAACCAAAATGATTCACTCCATCTCTAGATAACACAAGACGAAGGTTTCTCGACTCGTTTCCAAATTCAGGTTACTCATGATTGATTCTCTTCCACTGAGGAGAGTATTCCGGGTGACGTAGTATCCCATCTTTAATTCTTATATCTGCATGCCATGTTAATTGTTCTGCAGTCTCCTCACTTCCATTTAGGCATCTAATCCATGGAATGATTGGAAAGTAACATACAACTTTAGTAGGACTGGATTCATCTTTCTTGTTTTGAGAAGCACCACACTTTGGGCATTCTTTAAGTGATTTTTGGTCCTTTAGAAATAGTATACAGTCATTCAGGCAGACATGTATTCTTTCAGAGATCATACCCATAGAGCGTAGCATTCGTTTTGAGTCGTATGTTCGGATCAGGAGCTCATTGTCTTCTGGGAGCATGTCATTCATTAGGGCAAGTAGTTTCATAAAACAGTCTTCACTCCACCCGTTGTCTGATTTCAAATTATACAGCTTCAGTATGGCTGACAATGCTATATATTTAGTGAAACTAGCATACAATGGCGTCTTTGCACAACTTTTTAGCTTCTCAAACAATTTTGGGCAATCACGAAGTTCATCTTTGAAGGTCCTTGTCATTTCCTCAATACGATCTTCATCATCATTCACATCTATAATCACATCCTCCATACAGTCATCTTCATTGTTCATGTTTGTAATCATTTCAGATGATCCATAAAACGCAGTGTCACCCTAGTCACTACCTAAATTCGTTCTTTCCCCGTGTTTATTCCATCATGTATAACTCTGATCTATTCCGTGATAGATCAAGTGTTCTTCCAACTCATCTGGACTAATTTGTTTAGAATAACAACAACGTAAACACGGACAAAGGATTTTTGAAGATTCACATGCATGGTCTTTTGCAAACTTGATAAACTCTTTCACGCCTTCCTCATACTCTTTTGTCAACCGATTGGCATTCATACATTCTTTATTTATATTAATCCTATTTGAAATCCATAGGATGAGTATATAGGTTAGAGGAGAAGGAATATGAGTATAATTTAGATAAAAAACAAGATACTTAAAAAATGGTAGGGGCGTGCTCATTAATAGAAAATCTTGGGTGGTTCTTGGGATTCATCCAATATCTTCATCTATTCAATCACCCCTGATGAGGGGTGGTTCTTGGGAGTTTTTTATAGTGTGTTAGTGGGGTTCCCCACTATAGACATGGGTTAACCATATCTTTTGTGAGGAAGTAGGATAATCAGTGAACCTTGTGGATCAATCTCATAGGGCGGTCTCTATAGGGTGTCCGTACAAGGAAATACCACATGGGTAAGGCCAATAGGTAGCCTAACATGTGCATCAAAAGTAAAATTTTAAAGAGTTGATTGAAACACATGGGACCAAATGAATAAGTAAGAAGCAGTATATGTTTTCCACAAGGGCACCCATGGAAGTGGCCATAATGGGCACCTTAGTCTATGTGATGGTTATGTGGGAGTCTCCCCATGCTATCCAGGCATGAGCTAAGGCACAATGACTAATCCTCAGATAATAACCCTTCATCTAGGTGCTCTTGGATGTGGGAGGATCATGGATGCTCGTGGGATCATGAGTGATAAACACCCAACTCTTTAGTGTATTTTTATTGTTCAGATCAAGACACAAAGCAACATAGGTAGTGGATGTAGCAAAGTTAGAAGAATAAACCCCAAGATAACTCTGAACTCACCCAGTGTCAAATCCCAATCCCTACTACATAGTTTGAAGGTGATACAGATTAATTCTATCTTGAAAGTTGTAAGGAACTCTAAAAAGAGCTCCTAAAATGTCTCCCCAGGAACATCAATAATTTGGGAGTGTTTCATTGATGCGAAGGTCTACCATAACAACCTTGTCGATGAGGACCTTCTGTATTATGACCAAATCCATGGATTTGTTGGTGAAAATTGACTTGGATTGAAAATGTTCCAAGCTCATATAGTGTTGCATTTCCTCAAAGTAAAAATAGGGATGGACAATGGTAGGTGGAACCACATCTTGTGAGTGGTGGGATGCAAAATGAAAATAAAAACCCAATGAGATGGAATCTTCCAATGGTGGTGGAAAAGAAGAGGGAGAAGGAGATGGTGGAGTTAGAGTTTGGGTCTAGTGCTTAGATGCAATAGGCCACGATCCATAAGCTATGTGTTTGGATGGGGGGAGGCACCTACCCTTAGTTCAAATCATGGTGATAGGAGGGAAGTGAGTATGGGTGGAGGAAGGGGAGGAGGTTTAGTTAGAGGAGAGGGAGATGAGGGAGGAGGGAAGGCATGGATGAGGTGGGGAGAAGAGGGAGTAGTAGAGGGGGGGGGGGGGGCACAACAAACCCAAGGTTATAGATTAAATAACTCAGTCATGAACTTTATTTCAACACATCCAATGTTGATATATTTTATTTCAAGAAGGGGACAAGGCTAAAAATAGTCAAAGGAGGTATAAATTAGTTTATCCCAAGGAAATATTCTTTAACTAAACTAACAAGCATGGGGGGAGGGATCCTATGATGTTAAATATGGTACACAGGTTACCTAGAGAGGCCTAAGTAGCCAGGAAATTAGTGACCTTCTTACCCTCTTTCTATGTATGAGATAGATCCATGTGGTTATTGAAAAAAATTATGCATCTCATAGTGAATGGGACCAAGAAAACACTGGGTACCTCAAGCACACCCATGACATGACACCATGGATATGTTGTACCTCCACCCTATGCTTAGGTTCTCTATCTTCATCATCACATATCAAGTGTAGTACCCTACTAAGGGATATTAATTTCATGATGGTCCACTTCTTTGATGTACAACATATAAACACCATGCATTCTAACACACATATGAGGTGAATCATTCAAGTTGTATTGTCATATTATCATGAGTATATAATATAACACATAACATCATGTGATCACAATCCAAACATAACAATTACCCACAATAACAACACTCATAAAATCCAAAAATCAATATTTATAATTTGGGATAGGATGTAAGGGGTCACTACAATGCAAACATAATTAATTCATACAAATTCAATTTGAATCAACTTAAGGAGGAGGAACCGGTGGTGGAGGAGAAGGAGGCGTCGACATCGGAGGCACCGGAGGAAACAGAGGCAGCGCAGAGGTAGGGAAGAGGCAGGGCGGAGGTAGCTAAGGCAGCGAAGGAGGAGGAGGAGGAGGAGGAGGAGGCCACAGTGGAGGAGGAGGCAGCGGAGTAGGCAGAGGAGGAGGAGGAGGAGGCGCCGGTGGAGGAGGAGGAGGAAGAGGCCGCAGACTAGGTGGAGGAGGAGGAGGAGGAGGTGGCGCCGGTGGAGGAGGAGGACGAGGCCGCAATGGAGGAGGAGGAGGACGAGGACACAGAGGAGGAGGAGGAGGCGGCGACCGAAGGAGGAGGAGGCGGCGACCTGAGGAGGAGGAGAAGGAGTAGGAGGAGGAGGAGACGGTGGCCACGAAGGAGGAGGAGGAGGCGGCGACAACGGCAGTAGTGGCGCAGAGGAGGGCTTCCGCGAGAGCTTGACAGGGTGAGGGGAGGAGGAAGAGGACTCGAGGGTTTTTAACAATCCCGCGTGAGCCTTTATCAGTGCTAGTAAAAAGCGCTGAAAAAGGGTGTATTTATCAGCGCTAAAATGAAAACCGCTGATAAATACAACCTTTATCAGCGCTAAAAAAAGTGCTGATAAAGGGTACACCTTTATCAGCGCTTGTTTTAGCACTGATAAAGTGGACCTTTATCAGCGCTTTTGTTTAGCGCTGATAAAGGCCCACCCCTTTATCAGCGCTTTTCCGTTAGCGCTTATAAAGGCATGCGCATGCCTTGCCCAGTTTTGTGGTAGTGTTACCTATGGTGGTATTTTCATACAGTAATAACTTCCATTCAAACATCTAGATGGCACTATATAAAGCATTGTATGGGAGGAGATGTTGTACTCCAACCTATTAGGATGAAGTTAGAGAAAGGAATATAGTAGTCACATAAAATATTGAGGATACAACTATGAAAGTATAAACTATTTAGAATCATATCTAAGTAACTTAAAACATTCAAAAGTGTTTTATTGATAATTAGAGGAAGGACATGGAATTTCAAGTGTGTGTGTGTGTTTGGGGGGAGAGGGGTAATATATTCTTAAAGTTGTTTACATGGAAAGTATTTATAAGATTTAGTAGAAATTTTTAGTTAATCCCTAGTTAAATTGAACTTTTTTAATTTTAGATAGATTTGGATTTGTAGCTTACTGATTGGCGGTGTCACCGAACCTTTTTAAAGTGCTCAAAATCTTCCATGTTTCATTATTGAGGAAATACATGAAAGATACTACTAATAAAATCACCTATAAATAAATAGAGTTATAACTTGACTTATCTTATAATTAATATCATCTCTATATTCTTAAAACTGGAGAGAATGTGTTTCATAATCAGAAAACTCACCTAGTGAAATTTATTTGGAGAAATAAAAAACAATAGGAAACAAACTGAGAACCTAAATAAGATTAGAGGAAGAATTACCACCATTTTTTAAGCCCTTACATGAATATAAATTTTTAGGGAAAAATTATTTTTAGGATGGGATAATGTAATACATGATATTCTACTATAGCAGCTAAACATCATATCCCTAAACTATTTCCCAACACACATCATATTATTCTATCATTGTAATAGAAATAGTTCATGGTTATATTTAAAAAAATTCTAAATTTTATAATTTTAATTTTTTAAAATGGATTTTTTTATTTAATATGATTAAAATTATATTATGTTGAAAGTTTGGTATTTTTCCGAACAATTTGATGTTTGGGTAATAGTCAAAATATAGTTTTTACGAATACCATCATTTTTAAGACATCATAATGTTATAAGAATTAATAATAAGTCTATGAAACCTTTTTTCACGAATAAATATTTTTTTTAATTATTAAAATGAAGAATATAAAAATATTACTTTCAATTTATAAACATATTTATGATATTTTAAAACATAAGTGATATTTTATTCTAATAAAAGAACTATTTTTTGATTCTTATATTTAATTAAGTATTTATGAGGATAAATTCAGTATTTTATTTATTTTAAAATCAAATAAATATGCTTTATTTATTTAGAAATCAATAAATTTCATGGTAATCAATACTGCACATGAATTTGGTGTAAAATCATATTTATTCTTAAAAATACATTTTTTCTAAAAATTATTTTTCATTGAATTTTTTGTATTTATATTAAAATTGATTTTTAAAAAATTCTGAAATTTAATATTTTAAATTGAATTCAATATTTGGAATCATCAAATTAAAATTGTTTAATAATTTTCATTTCCTTTGTATTCAAAAAATTAAGTTACCATAGGAAACATTTATCACCATAGCAAGGGTTAAAAGGTTTAACGAGAGGGTAAAACTAAGAAATATGGTCATAAATATCTCAAAATTATATCTGTAATTTTATTAGATGATTGAATTTAGATCCTACCACATATTATATTATAAATTTATCTTCCTTTATTTCACTTTACCATGAAAATTAATTTATATTATTTTAAATCAAGAGTATTTATAGGGGTGTTACTCTTCTCACTTATAAAAGGTGCCCCTCACCCCCTCACTTTTGTACCCACAATGAGAAATTTCGATCAACCAAGATCTAATATAACTACTTAAAAACACCCTTATCAATTTCTTAGTAGTTTTTTATCAACAAAAAACCAACCTAAGAAGGTTTAAGGATAGATTTAGAGGATGATACCCCTAGAAGAGGTTATCGTCTTAACCAAGTTCAATCAAGTTTATTTCTTATTACACAGAATAAAAATATTCTATAAGAATTTTAAAATAATAAAAATAATCCTAATAATTTTATTTAAATTTTATTAAATTAATGGAACAACCATCACCGTCCTACTTTCCATCCATTGGAAAATAGAAACGACGCTCGGGCGTACATGCAGACTACTGCCCCCAGAAAAACCATATTTAATTATTCATTACCACCTCACATGGATGGTTATATAGATGTATTTAATAAATAAATATTATATTTATTACATAATTATTATATTTTAAAGATAAATAATTATCTACTTTCTTTCCCTCCTATCTATTAAAAATTTGAAAACGACAATCGTGTGTACGTGTAGACTACCAACTCCATGGATGACATTTTTCAATTTTCATCACCGTATTACATGGATGGTTCAAAAAATGAATTTAATGAATAAATATTATATTTAAAACATGATTAATATTCTATAAAATTAATAACATCATCACATAATTCCATGTTCACACACATTCAATCATTATAACATGTTCTTGTCTTGGTTGGTTTTACTATCCACATGAACATTATTATAATGCTTATGTCATGAATGATTATGGAATGTTATGTATCAATGATATTATATAATAATGATTAATTTATGACTTTTTAAAAATTATGGAATGGTAATATATATATATATTAATAAAATAAATTCTTTATAAGAAATCGGACTTCTAAAAAATGGTATCTTTATGTTTTCCATGCGAATCATCACCATATGTTCCATGAAATTTACATGGGAATTCTGATTAATATAAAATAAATATATAATAATAAATTTAAAAATATTTAGGTGATGAAACCACGACCAATATGCAAGGATCTAAACCATTGAACTAAAACTTATATGGAAAACGGAACAAATAACACTCAAATATTGATTTTAACAATGAATTATTAACAAATGGATAAGAAGAAATTTTATATGAATAATGAATAGTAAGATAAATAAAAATATTTTTATGATATATATTTAGATTAAGACAAAATGTATTATAAAATATATTATATTATGTATAACTAGGCGAATGTCCGAGTTAAGGGTTTATGCTATAATCTAACTTTTAATCAGAATTATTTATGTTTAAATATCCTTGTTGATAATTATATATTATTTATTTATTAAAACACAAATATTTTATTATATTATGGTTATTATTAGGGTTTACATGTCTTAGTTTTATTTCCTTCCCCTTTATTTCAATAATCAACTGAAAATCATGCTTATAAGAAAAGCTGACCTTATCTCTCTTTTTAGGATGAGAATCTTTTTACATTATATCCATGTTCATTAAATTTATTAAAGAATGTTATTATATAAAAAAAATGGATTTTTGATTTCATTTTCAACAATATTTGACTTTTTTAAAAGGCTTGAAAAGGAGAATTTTAATCATTTTTCATACAAGTCACTTTTTACTTTCTTTATAAAGGCGTGAATTTTTTTTAACATTTACCACCAGAATTTTTTTCCCCACTATCATGAAAATTATTTTTTATTAGGAATACTTTATAATTTCCTATAAAATTTTAATGAAAATCCTATTCCCATTTATCTTGGAATTTGTAGTTAAAAAAACATTTCAAAAAATAAAAGGATATTTTTCCTTATTTTCAATGAAACTTTCAAATTTATTTATAAATGTATTTTTAATCTATGTAAACATCCTTTAAATTTTATTATGATTCATTGGGGATATTATATAATGATATAATCAACACTGTTTCTCTAGATGGATTGTGATCATGTTTTTCAATTTATTTATTGGGGAAAATATTAATATTTTGAATACCATTTTTCCAATATGAATGTTTATTAATTTGATATGTTAGTTATGTATTGTTTTCCTTACTCATTACATTGATATTATAAATTAATTTGAAATATTTAGTGAAGCGTGGGGCCTAAAATTTGATAGACCCTTGATGCATCAGTAGATATCATGAGCCAAACTAGTTTGGTTATTTAGTGCATACCCTTCTTATTTATGTATAAAGTCTTGACACAAGGCCTTAATGGTAAGATTATGATGTCCAAAATTATGAATTATATATTAATGAAAACAATTATTTCTATCCACGTGATTTATTATGTGACTATATTATCCATGAATATATTTATATTTCTTGATATTATTTATATGTCATATTTTATTGTTATTTATCTCTTTCATATTATTCATGTATTGGTTATTTTATGACAGATTCTATTGTATGATGTACCTTACTAATAATCAAAGGCAATTCTTATTTTTTTTACAATCCCCAGTGTACCCAGTAGTGAACTTTGAATAATTTTAAGGATATACTATAAGAAATAATAAATTTCTCACTAAAATTATATGTTTATTTCATTTTATAAAATGTAATGTGGGAAAAATGTATGTATTTAGTCTCTCAACACTAATAAATGATTCAATACCATGGGATGTTATCTCTTATATATTGTAACAATATAATATAGTAAACACTGGATCTGGGCTACCAGAGTTGGGGTTGTTACAACTAGGTACCCATTTGGGCTAGAGACGTTTTTTAAGGAGGGTATTACCTACCATTTTAGCATCAAACCCAGTTTATTTTATTCAAGAGGTTTCTTGAGAGAGGTCATTTGGTCATCCTCTCTATCCTTGGTCCTCTCTTATGGACTGTCTATATTTCAGGGTTGATTGGGTATTGTTTCAGTGTATTTTAACTTGATATTTACCCTCTCCATTTTCTTATTTCTCATGGTCATCCCTATGATTTTGGGTGTTTCTATCTAGAACTACTATAAAATGACCTTTTTACACTGATTTATTTTTGGAAATTTTAACATCAGTTTTAAATAAATGATGTTAAGAAAATGTTCAACATCTATTACTATAACTAACAATATTTAAATTCCTAATAAATATATATATATGGACTTTAAATGTCAATTATTATAACAAAATATGATTAAATTCCAACTAAATATAGATATAGAGGTACTTTCAATGTCTGTTTTTTAAAAAATGATGTTAAAATATATTTGAACACTAATTTTCATAAAAAACCAACATTGAAACCCAAATAAATATCAATTTTATTTTTGAATTTTAATGTAATATTTAGAAAAAACCTATGTTTAAAGAAACTTTAAATATTAGTTTTTTTTCATAACAAACATTGAATGTATAGAATAAAATAATTATTTGTATAGGTTTCAATGTTGGTTCTTAGAAAACCGATGTTTAAAGTCACATTCAATGTCTGTTTTCAAAATAAAAAATGTTAAAAATTAATTATTATTTTTTGAATTTAATAAATAAAATAATATAAGACCTATTATATGAATTATATTATTATATAATTGAATTAAAGAAGTAGTAAAACACTCTATACATAATTTTATACAACATCATTTACTAAAACAAAAATACATATACATGAAATTTTTTGATGTACTTCTAAAAATTAATAAAACTTACAAAATATTCTGTAAATTAACATTTAAGGTGGTTTATGTATTTATCCATATATGATGAAACATCATAAAAAACATACAAAAATAATATATGTGGGAAATTAAGAATGTAACTTATAGGTTTCATACATAAGAGTTGTAATGAAACTAACGTTTTGAAAATCCATCATCATTCTAGTCATGATTATCCAAAAAATGAATCATAATGCATTATAAACACACCAAAAACTTATTTTTGATGATGATACCACAATTCTGAAATAAAACAGTGAAAATAAGAAACACTATATGTTTAAGAAAAAACAAGTATTAACTAATATAAAATTCATCTACCTAGAATTTCACATATTTAATTTTACTTGGATTCTTTATCAATAAGTGAACATTTTTTAAACCCTTTAAAAGACCTAAATTTTCATATTTTAATCTTGAAATCATATATAACAAGAAAAATTTAATATTAAAGAAATAATATAATAGAATAAAACTTATTAATTCAACAATTCTTTAAAAGTTTGATGAACTTCACCTATTGAAGAGGATAACCAATATTTTGTGCATTCATGTGGGTGGAATACACATAAAATTAAATTTACACTAAAATATAAAAATTTTAGCATTAATTATATTATAATGAATAATAATTCATAATTATATATGTTTTCTTACCTATTAAGGATTGGAAGAAATTGACACTTAATCTATGTATTTTCTAATCTTTCATATATATGTATATATATATATATATAACTCTAGAGTCATTATCTATATATTTCAAAGTAATTGAAATGTATTATGGATATATAAAATAAAAAATGCATATGCTCTCATTTTAGATGCATAGACTGTGGAAACAAATAATTATACAAGTAATAAATTAAGTTTCTATAAGTTATTTTTTATGTAATGAAAATTTATATTGAAATTTACTCACAAGGAAAAAATGTAACACGGGTATGGAGAGATCATAATTACTAACAAGATCCATGGTACCCTTTTAAATATTCATAATTTATAGTCAATTAAAAAATTGTCAATAGTCATTGATTTCTCAAAATATGACACCAACATAAAAGAATCCAAGGCTAATTTTTTAGCCCATCATAAAACTAGAAAGTACCTGAAGGTGTTGGTTCATTAAAATTTTGTTTCTTTTAAAATTACTACTTTAATTTTAGATACTCCTATATAAAGTAAATGTAAGAAAACATTACAATTAATTTGAAATAAAAAAAGTGAAGAAAAATTACAAAACAGATAACTTATATGTCAACTGATGAATAAGTATAACTATCTTGAGTAATAAATGACTCATACTATCTCCAACTACGATCACCTTCTCATTAGGAAATGGTACTGGAGCAGTTGAATCAATAATATCATGTACCACTAATCTTACCTGACCTGACTACATAAAATGATGATGTACATAATCTCCCAAATTAGATATATCTTTGTATATTAAAATATGTAAATGGGGTTCCACAATATGAAACTCATAGTACACAGTTAGATATGAATGGGGAAGTGGAAGATCTGGGTATGAAAACTACACACGTTACAAGGTATCCCAAATTCTACAAACATTTCATTTACAAATAATTTAATCCAATCATATATTGGTTTATTTATCAATCAAAGATCATCCTTCAAGGAAGCTATTTCACTCCTATATTTTTCCTCCCTCAATGACGTACTAGGACAACCAAATTTTTTTCTAATATTAACACCTGTATTATATCCTATTACATGGATTGAGTGTTCTTTCTTCCCTAAAGTTTTAGCTATAATATCCATCATACCCTCAAGGGTAAAGCTCCCCTAAATTGCTTGCACAGGAAGGGAACCCTAAAATGATATAGGTAAATATTATATTAGTGTGGTTAATTTACAATAAAATAATATTTGATAAAAATAATAACTAATTTTATACAATGTTATCAGATACTTGTTTTTATGGATCCATAAGAAAATTCAACTTTTTTATCCTCAAAATTTTCTAATTTTCATGGAGAGTGTGGTGATATGGAGGTCCAAATTGAACCTATTTGGAGTCACTACTGGATTTAACTCTTAATTCATCAAACTTTTCAACAATAATTTTCTCTAGTAAATGAAAACATTTACATGATAAAGTATAGGGGTATATATTACGTGATTAAATCTATTGGAAATATCTCTTAGATTCATGTTACTAATAAATAATTGAATAATACATCAATTAATTAACCAATAATTTTACTAATTGATTTTATAAATAATAATTATCATACCAAAAGGGTTTCTTCCAATTTACCAGAGAAAAAAATTCCCATATGTCATTTAATATAAAAACCCATATTTTAGGCATGAGTTTTTATTATATTCTTCCCAAAAATATAAACTAAAGTGAATTTTAGTTTAAAATCTATCCATCTAATTTCCAAAAAAATATTCACATGTTCTTAATTTATTTCATATCATGAAATTATAATTCCCTCTACAATTAAATAGATTAAATATTATACATTTGAAATATATAATATTTGAATAATTTGAATTAATTAAGTTGAGATGTTTTAATATTACGGACTCCCACAACAGATCTTTCACCATTTGGTCTGCTCTCCTACAATCAGGATATAAAATTAAAATCTCACAATGGTTTTATATGTCTATATAACTCCTAAAATTATTTTAATTAAAGAAAAATATGTTATTATTGTCATAAAATTCATTTAGAAACCTCATCTCCCCATGAAAAAGTGAAATTTTTGGAAAACATGTAATCCCATATTGACCAACTCTGGGTATCATATTCTCTATAGAAGAAGAAGAATTCTCCATAATAGGCTCACCAGTAGTGCTGCAATTTTTTTTCATATTTTTTTTTAATTTCATTAAATAATTTAATTATTAGAGATATATTAATATTAAAAAACACAAACATACATCATTAAATGCTTCTCTTCCTCTATATTCATCATTTTAATATAGAATGAGATAAAGTTTTATGTACATGTATTTAATTAGAATTAGATGATTTTTAGAAATAAATAAAATTTATATTCAATAATATAATAATTATATATATATATATATTATATTAAAAAATATATCTGGAGAAAAGTGAACATCTAAAAATGATGAATTTAAAGAAATAGTCATAAAAAAATAATGTAATCTAGATACATCAACCATAAAATGTGTAACTGAACCCGATAAGTATAAAAATTAACATAAAAAGATAGGAATGATCAACATTTATAAATTCAAATATCCAAGTTGAAAAAATAGTGTCATAACATGTGTAAGTTTAAAAAAAATGATTTCATGCATCTTCAATAAAAAATGTTTAACTAAAACTGATAAAATATTAAAATTAATTTAAAAATTGAAAAAATGATTAACATCTATAGATTTAAATATCCATTTTAAAAAATAGTGTTTTTATAAGTGTAAATTTCACAAAATAAGTAAAAACTAAATACTTACCTAAATAATTAGAAGAGTAATATAGTTTTTACACATATCCATTCTACAAGACCATTTAATATAGTATGGATCATGTCCACATGAAAGTAATTTTTATCTAATAGGCCTTAAGGGCATCATTATTTCCCTCTGGGTCTAATCAAAATACAAAATTTATAAAATCTCAAACTTTGATAGTTAATTAAGTAAAATATAGTATTAGGAAAGTTTTAGGTCGAACCCAAAGATATGGTGAAATTAGTTAATTTATGTTTTCAAAAGAATTAATTTATTTAAATTGATGAAAGAGGAAGAACTAGATTTTTTTGGTAATAGATTTATGAAATAGAAAGAAATAATCAAAGCAAAAAAGATTGTTTGTTTTGAAAGTTTATTTGAATGTGTTCCATGATTTTATAGTTTCAGGGTTCAGGTGCAATTGGATTTTATAAATCAAATTTATTAATCCATTTTTTACATCAAATTTTAGATGATGTGGATCCAATGTTCATTGTATCCACTCCTCAATAAGGTGATTCCCCATTTTTCTGTGGTTAGGTAATTAGGGAAATGTCAAATCAAGTTTTTCTTGATACCATATTTAAAACTGGTTTATATGAGCGCAATAATGGTTATGCCATAATTTAGGGTAACCAATTATATAATTTTAAATGTTCTTTCAAATTCAATTACCTATGGTCATGATAAAAACAAAATAAAGGGATTGGATGTTTATAATCAAACCATAGTAATCCAAATACATGAATATGAATAAGATATATATCCAATGACACCTTCCCCCTTTGGCTACATAACCCAAGAACAAAGAGGGTTTTACCCACTCATAAAGGACCCTATAGTAGCACAACTTCTCACCCTATAATTTGGTCTATAGAATCCATAATTTGAAATTTTAGATCATAAATATATTTATATAATTTAGTGGGGGTCATTTTGGCTTCATATCATCATAAATATAGTCTATTATGAGTTATGGTTCAATCCAGGGTGTTGATCAGTGTTCTGGGTCATTATTTCATCCAAAAACCTATTAAAATCCACATTTACTGGGAAAATATAGAAACTTCCATGCCATGATCATCACCCTGTAATGGATTTATGTCATGAACTAGATTTACACCCTATAATGGTAACAATACCTAAATTAGTTATTGGACCTAAATTGGTTACTGGCCCTAAATTTCTAGTTTCTGGTTCTTGAAGACCCATTTCACCCCAGTTTATCTGTTCCAACACTTGGAAGTATCCCAACGACATACTTCATCATGGGAACCCATATTTCAGTTGAAATCATGGTCATTTCATTAATTTTTCTCATCTCTCAAAAATTGGAGTATCCTTCCAAATATGAAAAATTTAATTAAATAAATAGGCATGAATTTATCATTTATATATCCAAAGTGATGCATTTATATATAAAAAACCATGTATGAAATTACCATATCAAAATACCCCACACCTGAATTTAGACTTGTCCTCAAGGTTGGAACCTCAACATACTACAAAGAAATCTTTCCCTACCATGCTTTAAATTCAATTTCAATAAAAGTAATCGATAAAATGGGAAATTAAATGTTTAATCATTACAGGGGAAAATTCATCAATACCATATTTTTAATGAAAAAAATAAACCTATTATTTTACGTTTTCTCTTTTGAAATATCCAAACTTTTCATTCATCCATTTTTTCTCAAGTCATTATTAATAAGAATTCCATTTTCAATTTACCTCGCTTTTAATGTTTTCACTCATTATTAGGGTACAATTTTAAATAGAGTTTGACATATACCACAAATCATGTTTCTTATCATTATCTTGCAATGCATTTACTTTCTCCATCACATAAATAAAAAATCACAAATAATCATTAGGGCTTCACCATTTAGGATCAAACAACTTTGAGGCTTAGGCAAGGAGGGTAAATTATTTAAAATAAGTAAATATTAAAAAGGAGTTTATCTCGAGGGTATTTTACATGATAGTAAAAAAAAGATCAATTAAATTCCCTATCTCCCCAGTATCTCAAAGAAGTCTTGTAATATTATAATTGAAATACCATATTTTATTATTATTATTTTAGTTTATTTTATTTTTAGAAATTTTATCTTTGAAAAAATCTCACACACACCATACAATTAAAAATTATCTTCTCATGAAACTATTTATAATAGTTATAATAATATAATCGGTCAAGAAAACGTGGTTTTTGAATTCCCCAAGACAAAACCCATTTTTTCAATTTATTTTACATTAGCATTTGCAATAAATAAAATGAACGCACCTTACCAAAATCCCCTAACCCCCCACACATAACTATTAAAAAATTTATATCCCTTCGACCAGTCTCCATATCTCCAAATCTTATTTTTATAGAATTTAAAAATATTTAGAGGAAGGTTAGAAAGGATAAAATGGGCTTGTAACACAACTCTTCCCTAACAAGGATGTTCATGGTTTCTAAATGACTAAAATGGATTAATGTAAGGTAGGTACATGATAAGGGATGAATAAAAAATGTTCCTCAATCATATCAAATGTGAATTTTGTACAATCATATCTTCGAAAAGATGAAAAAAAGTTCTATAAGAGAACATTTCCAAGTCTCATAGGAAATATACTATAGAAAAGAATGAGAAATATTAGGATTAGTGTATGACTCAAGATTGAGAAATAAATTCTAGTAAATCTAATCTTATAAATTAATTAGAATAATAAAATCAATTAATTAAAATATAAAAAAGTCAAGGGAGGCCAAATCTCAAAAAAAATCATTTAAAAAAATAAAATGACCCCTATAACATAACCTGCTAAATCATAATCCACATGCATATATATGATAATTATTTTACCCATTTTTCTCATTTAAATTTACTGAAAAATAAATTCAAATTCATGGAATGTTAATCATCCTAGGAACTTTATGTCTCCTCATTCAGTTGATTAAATTATAAATCAAACGTGGGAATGCGATTGGTAGTTAAAATATCTAAATAAAATAAATATAGGGAATACTATAGAAAAATTTAGAATTGAAATTCTTACTCCCCTTTCAAGGATGCTTTGAATTTGGCTATGTAGGTTATACCTACTCCAAATTCACAGTGTCAATGGGTTTCATGATGTGCATTACCTTATTTTCATGGCGTGAGTGGGTTTCATGATGTTTAATGGTATTACGACATATTTTAATGCTTCTTTCTACTTCTTTCCTACCATGGTCTTGATGGACCTAAAAATAAAAAAAATAAAAAAGTGAAATCCACTGACATAATTAATGAATTTTTAAAGTCATTGGGGTGAGTTCATGCAATCATCTAAAAACATAGAATAAATAAAAACTCTAAAAATCTAGGTTTCCTCCCAAAAGTTATTTTTTAATGTAATTAGATCAACCTTACCTCCTTATGATTCTGATTAAGTGATAGATGATTGAATTAGTTTTACCTTATTGGGGTCTATAAATGGTCCTAGTTGTGTTCTTTTCCAATAGGTTGACCCATGTTCTCTTTATATAAAAATCTTAATAACTCATGATGGAAAAAATTACTTGATTTCCATCAATTTGATCCTCCATTTATTATTTAATCATGAAAAACTAAATGGAAGGTCATGTACTATCCATACCTATTAGCCTTTTTCAAACTTGATGGAATCAGTTTCCCCTCCAGTATTAGTAGTTTGACTCTTAATATTATCTTTATTCTTATTAGTACATTTATTTTGAGTATCCTCTTACACAATGAAGTCTACCTCATGCACTTATTCAACCTCTATAATATACTTCAATTTGGGTATATTTTCTTATCCAAACTCATCATATTCTCTCACATTATAGTTTTTTCATCATCTGATGGATACTAAAACTTAATTGTTCATTAAAGACTCTCAAATGGATCACTCTATTTGGTACATCTATTAGTGCATTACCGGTGGCTAAAAATAACCTTCCCAAAATGAGAGGTGTTTGCCCCTCTTCCAATTATAGCACTAAGAATTCAATAGGGAAATACATTTTTTTGACATTGATTATAATATTAGAGATGAACCGTCAGAGGTACTTCACTGTCAAGTCTATTAATAGAAGAAAAACTCTTGCGGGTTTCAATTTCAATAGTAATAGGATATTGTAAGTGGTGTATGAAATGACATTGACACCCACACCTAAGTCAGATAAATATTTTCCATTTTTTTGCTTCGATTTAGATAGGAATAAAAAAGATACCTAGATATTATTTCTTATTAGGTAGGTCCTTTGATACCACTATCATGAACTCCTGTGTCTTTGAGATGGTGCCAATTTCCTCAAGATTCTTCTTGTTATTCACCAAATATTTCTTGAATTTTTCATAGGTTAGCATTTATGTTAAATCCTATGAAAAATTAATATTAATATGGTTTTTTTAAAAATTTACAAAAATTCACATTCTTATGTGTTGATATCCACTTGTGCTAGTCACTATGGAAATGGTAGTCTTGGATTGTACTTTGGTGTTTCTTCTTTAGGTTCTTTTTGAGCTTCTTTATCCTCACTAATTTCAAGCTCTTTAAATTATTTTTTATCTTGTTTTATCTTTCTTTATTCAGTCTTGTATTCTATGATTTTTCCACTTCATAGTGTGATGAATTTCAGATATTCATGTTGGTGCAATTTTGGGCATCTAATTAATACTCATCTTGGTTTATATCTAAGTTTCTAAAAAATATTTCATACTTGGAATTGAAGGTTTTGGAGTACCTCCCTCTAATCAATTGAGTCACGCTTTAACTCCTTTATTGACAAACTATGATCTTTTGAGTAAGCAGTAATTTCATTGATAGAATCCACAATGGAAGTTATAATAGTATCCAAGGTATCTTATATCATGTGGACTTGGCTTGTGAGTAAAGTTTTTTAGGGTTCTTGGAATCCTGATTCTCTCTGCCGATATCCTTGTTATTGTTTTTTTCATTGTCTCCAACCTTAAAATATTTCCCATGATTATAATTAGAATTATTGGATTCTTTTGTATATGTACCTTGGGTTTGTTGTTGCTATCCCACCACAATGTCCATTATTCTAGTTAGGGATTCCATTTCTGCCTCCATTCATTCACTACAGTTATTGATCATGTGGATGCCTCTTTGTTATGTCCCTTCACATTTCCATTGGAAGTTGTTGCTTGATATTTCATCCAGTAGGTTGTAGCTCTCTTTATAAAATTTGTTTATTAAATATCCTCTAGTTATAGAATCTATAATATACCTTTTTCTCTATTTAAGTAGCTTATATAATGTTTGGATTAAAATTCATAGCTTAATATCATGATGGGGGCATTTATGAGTCATGTCTTTGTAATGTTCCCAAAGAGTACAAAGGGAATCATCTTAAAATTGAAAAACATTCAGAATGTTTAGCTGGATTTCCATGAGCTTTGAAGTTGGGAAGAAGAGATAGAGAAATTTACTTGAAAACTAATCCCATGTAGTGATATAATGTACTATAAGGCATTGGATCCATTCCTAATCTCTCTCTCATAAAGAAAAATGGAAGATATAGAGTCTTACTGCATCTCTTGAAACATTCTAGAATTATAAAGTATCACAAAGCTCTAGAAAGATTTCATGATGTGCATTCAGATATTAATGTGGTAGTTTGGTGAATAGGATACTATTAAAGATCATATAGATGATGGAAGGTTTGATCTTGAATTTATTTTCAATGACGATAGACGCTAGGTTTCTCAGTTTTAATCCTATATTTTATGGATTCCATTAATCCACAAGAGTTCATATCCCTAGATCTATTTATAGAACTCCTACATGAGGTAAATGTTACTCTATAGTCACCAAAGACATAATGGATTCAATATTTGGGTTTGGTTCAGAACCAAATTTGAAATTGATGATGTCATTTCCTTTTTCCTGAGTGTTATAGTTGTGCATCAATGATTTTGATATGAAAATTGCACCACAAAAATACACTAGGGTAAACAGGGAAAATAAAATAAAGCAGTAAAATTAAAAATATTCTAAATACTAATTAGAAAACATCCATGTAAACAACACCAATATTTACAACCACTAACGGAATCATTGTTTCCCAATGGGTCTAATAAAAATAAAAAATTTATAAAAACTCAAACTATGTTTCTTAATTAATTTAAATATAGTATTAATAATGTTCGAGGTCAAACCCCTAGAGATGGAGAATTAGTCAATTTATGTTTCCAAAAGTTTTTTTTATTTAAATTGAATAAATATAAATAAATAGACTTTGGTTTTATTAATTTTTTAGGAAAGTGAAAGAAAGAATAAAATCATTGTATATTTTTATTTATAAATTAGATTTTAAGGAATTATAGTGTTTTATAGTTTCAGGGTTCAAGCGAAATTGGTTTTTAGAAATCAAATTTACTAATCCATGTTTGGAATTAGTTTAGAGATGAGGTGGATCCAATGGTCATTCTTTCCCCTCCTTAACACGATAATTTCTCCCTTTTCCACGGTCTAGTAATAAGGACATTTCTGAATCAAGTTTTTCTATATACCATATTTAAATTTAGTTTTCCTGAATGTGATAATGGTTATGGGTCAATTTAGGGTAACTAGTTGTAAAATTTTAATTTTTCTTTCAGATTCAATTATCAATGTTCATGATAAAAATAATAGAAATAGATTGGAAGTTGATAATTAAACTGCATAAATATAAATACATGAACAAGAATAAGTAATAGATCCAACGACACCATATCCCATTGGATAAATAACCCTAGAACAAGGTTTGTTTTACCCCGCATCCTAGTGATGATAAATTAAATGGGATGAAAGGAAAGAAAAGAAAACATGAATGAAAAATAGGAGAAAAATAATGGATAGGACCTTATAGCTACGTAGCTTCTTTCCATAGACTTTGTTTTATGGAATCATTAATTGGAAGTAGTATCTCACTCTCTAGTTATAGACTTACACCATGTTCTTTTATTTATATTGTCATAAATATGGAACATTATGAGTCTTTGGTCAATTCTGGGTGTTGAATAGTATTATGGATCATCATTTCATCCAAAATCCTATCAAAATTCACATTTACTTGGAAAATCATGAAACTATCAGGCCTTGTAGTATTTTCATGACTTGTAATGTTTTCAAGAAGAAAACTTGATTCATGCTCTATAATAGATTCAGATCCTAAAATAGATTCATTCCCTATAATGGATCCATTTCCTGAATTGGATTTACACCTTATAAGGGTTACAAGCCCTGAATTGGTTATAGGCCTTGAATAGGTTACGAGACCTGAATTTACATTTTCCAGCTCTTTAGGCTCTGTTTCACCTTCGTTCATCTATTTTTACCCTTAGAAGTATCCCATTGACATCCTTCATCACAGGAATCCATATTTCAGTGGAAATCATGGTGATTTTCACTCTTTTTTCTCATTTCACATAAATTGGAGTGCCTTGCCAAATATGAAAATTTTAATTAAATAAATGGGAAATAATCAATTATTTATAAATTAAAATTGATGCATTTATATATAAAAAATAATTCATGAAATGAATATATCATTATCCTTAGGTAATCATGTAATATATGAATAAGCCTCACATAAATATATAACATCATTAATATCCTTATCTCCAAAATGAATATTTTTCCCTTGAAAAATGAGTAACCACTTATCATTCGATAGGTCAATAACATAAAATAATTACTTTTCATGTGTCACCATGATAAATGGTTAATATTTACAACTAAATCTTGTCAAATCAATAAGATTAAATCCACTACCATCCTGCTTCACACCACTATTACTATCAACCCAATTACACTGAAACACCAATACTCAAAATCTAGTACAATCAATTTCTCTCATATCATCAATAACTCCAAAATATTTTTTTTGATACAAAAATTGAGTTTTTAAAATTTTTAACTTAAAAAATGAATTGTTTCAACGATGAACATTACTCCACTATTTTAAAAGGCATTATTTTCCTGATTCTTTATATAAAATGTGTAACTATTAATATCAAAACTAGACCATGTGATCACATTAACACATGGTACCCTTGCCAACTATTTCAAATTTTCTTATGTTTATGAATAAGTGTGGTGTTTCTCCTTAAACCTTGAAAAAAATGAATTTTTTTACTTTGATTTATCAACCAAATTTCATTTATTTTCAGATAAAACACCCTCAATTCAAAAATATGTGATGATATATATAGTTGAACCTCACCTATAGTTTTCAAAATGTATAAATGTTCATGTATCACTTCATCATGTGCAATTAACTTTACTTTTAATCAATTTATCCCCTTACCTTCACTATTAACTACTAAATTCTGAGACATATGGTGACCAATGTGCTCCAATTCATAAAAATAATTAGTAAAAAACTCAATCACCTATTTTGATACGTATTTTTCAATAATATAGGCCTCTGAATGATACATATTTTTAACACATCGCTTTAGGATTTTCATATATCATTTAAAAGGATATATACAATGTAAATATAAAGGATTATAAACCCTTATCTCTCACACCAAATGAATCATTAGACAAACCATTATATCAAAAAATTATGGTGGGAAATATATTTTTAGTTTAAAAAGTATGATAATAACTTCATTATCCAACACATTTATCAAATTTTGAATTTAAAAATTATCATAAATTGATGATACTCCAATTAGTAGGTATCAAAAATATGCCACACAGTGCAACAAAAAAAAACCATTTCATTAATATATAACTATCATGATATTTTATGATTATTAACTTCAAATAATTTAATGACACCAAATTTTCCGCATTTCAAGAATACCCAATATGAACCTTAATACCAGGAAAACATTGAAAAAAAATTCATCTTCATAATCTTGATTAATATGTGACAATATAGAAGTAAATATGTAATTATTTTCCTTCCATAGTGAGAACTAACTCCAAACACATTCCCATTGATATTATATTAAATCCTGCATGTAATACATATTGTGTCTTTCCTTTTATGTCTAATAAATTTCTGATCAAAATGTATCATATGTTTTTTCTCAACATGCACAAAATTAATGTTTTATTTTAAATAAAAAAACCTCTAATAAGGTAGATCAAATAAGATGGACCTTTCCTTTCATATATTTGTTTGATGAATTGAAACTATTTTCTTTTTAAATGTGATGTTGAGGGTTTTCACCTTTTAATAAAATTCTTTAGTTGAAAAAGGTTTTGAGGGAATCATACTCTTGTAAACCATTAATTTTTTTTAATCTTAGACTGGGATAATCCAATCATAAAAATATTTGATGTTCCATAGACATCAAATTTCTATAATTCTAAAAGTGATGATATGAAATCCCTTATTTACAGATAGTATAAGATTTATTTCCTTTAACACTGAATCTAGATAAGTTTCCATATGTAGGAAAGTCATTTTTCATGAACATTACCATAATAAGAAAAATAAAATACTCTTTCTTGTTTGCATAAAAAACTATAACAATTTACTCCCATAGAAATTTAATATCATCAACAAATAGTAAAAAATAAACTTCAATATTATTTCCAAGATGTTTTGTTCTAGAAATAATCAAGTTCATCATAACATATTTTTTCTTTATACATATTTTTAGGAACATTTAAAAACTACCAACATAACAGTCCATGGACTAAGTTACCCACTAAGGATCTGATATATATTTATTGCATCTATGCATAGTCCCATTATGATATTTCTAACTTCATTTAAAAAATTAGGAAATTTTTGATCAAATCTCTACCATTATGGTGAATCAGAAGGAAAATGTACGTTTGTATTCGATATTTAGTCATCTGTATATCATCTTAGCCTATTTTAATCATTTTAATTTTCAAATAAACTATTCAAATGAAGATTTATTGGAATATATCTTATTTATTTAGAAGTTGGTTTGGTTCATGTTCTTAGGAATGAATCAATGTTGGATCTCCCATCCCTTTTATATAGTGATGTACAATATTTAGGACATTTTGATAAAATTTCACATTCCTTCCTATATATCCCAGGGTAGTTTGGGAAATCATGAATTTTCTTATTCCCCAATCCCATTGGAAACAATATATTTTTACATTATAATTGGAATCTATAATCTCATTTCTTTCTAGAGGTAACTTTTTCAAAAGGTCAAGAAATTCAGTGAAACTTTTATTACACCAACCATTTTTTTTCTTTCCTGTTAAACAACCTTAGTAATACTGATAAAATTATATATTTAGTGCAACATGGGAATAATGGTTTCTTAGAATATCTATACATTTTTTCGACAGTTGCTATTTTTTCAATGGTTTCAATTCCTACACCATGAATTAATTATTTAGGATGATCCTTTGAATCATACCTAAAATATTTATGAACACTGGATCTTAAATTATTTTTTATTTCACCATGATAGTTTCAATGTTTATAACTATGATTAAAAACATAGAAAATCAGATGTTCTTTAATTTCATTGTATGTTAATTTTTTCATTTTCAAACATTTAATTTAATGAAAGAAAATAAAATCTTTTCATTCAATATTCCATTTAGAAAATTCTAAGAAATCATCAACCCCTTTCTCATATTTGGAAATGGAGAATTGTAGCACTGGAACCCTAGATGATGCTTGGGGATGACTTTCCCCCCTTCCAGGAGGTGGGAGGGGGGTGAAAGAATGGGTCTCACAACCTCCAACCCCGCAGAAACCTTTCATTCCTTCCTCAAACCCTAGATATCTCCCAGATTTCCCGAAAATTTATTTATGCCCAAAAGTTACTGATCTTTATTAGGGTGATCCTCAGTTATCGATCTCTCCATCGGAGTTTATTGAAGCATCAAGCCACTTAGATCTAACGCTGGTGGCACGTTTCAATTTGTGAAGGCCCCCAGTTGATGATTTCGACCGCTTCATCGTTGGTAAGTGGGATTTGCAGGACCATGTAGTTGTTGGCCTTCTCAAAAAATGCCAATTCATGATTTGGATTTCCTCGAAAGATGATTTGATCCGAGACTGGTCCAGTGCCCCTCGTAGATGCAACAAATTTCGTTTCTTCCTCCTTCACTGGTCGTTTGATCTATGCATGAATCGCGATCCATCAACCATTGCGGCATGGGTTAGTCTTCCTCAGCTCCCTCTTCCTTTCCCAAATCCTGCAATTATTTGCATGATTGGTTATATGGTGGGGCGATATCTCTGTTCCAACATCCGAACATCCACTGTAAGTCATCCGATAAATCCTCGTCTCTGCATGGAGGTGGATGTCACAAGGCCCTCAGTCAATTGGGTATGGCTTACTATTGGTGAAGAATTCAGATGGAGGCAACCCATGATCTTTGAATCTTGGGTAGAATACTGCAATACCTGTTACCGTCTGGGGAATATGGATTCGAAGTGTCACTTTGAGGTAATGAATAGAATAACATATAACCCGAGGGAGAGGGTAGGCGAGCCCCCCGGGCCGAGGTTGATGTCTGCTAGAGGTATGGTTTTTTGGAATTGCTGATGGTGTGGAGAACCGGGTTGCAGTGCCTTTGAGGATCTATGTAGAGCCCCCCTAAATCCAGACGTGTCTGCAGTGTTCAATAGGCTTTTCCATGATCTGCAGTTGGGTGATGGGGTTATGCAAGCTAATGTAAAACATGCTTCTAGTTCTGGCGAAATGGGATGTCCAGTAGGTGTTAATGCAGTTGTGAAAGATTTACATCATAAGGCGTGTGTGCCTTTATCTAATGAAAAGGATGATACTTGGTGTGAGGGATCAATGAATGTGGTTGAAGGAATGATTGATGTTATTGGCTGTGATTGTGGTCCTTCATAGGTTTTAGATATTGCTAATGGGGCACAAGGAAGGGTTGTGAATGATGGGGGTGTGGGCTTCACAATTGCTACCGGAAATCGTTTCTAGGAGAAGGAGCAAGAGAATGTGGAGGAGGACATCACATTGACCGAATTGTAGCATGGGTCACCTTCACAAGAGTGTAGCAATGGATAAAAGGCTGTGCAACATGGGACTTTGGTTATTCACGAGTCCATGTAACAACCAAGGTGTCTTGCTGTGATTGACACCAATGGCCAATTCCAGAAGAGTAGTGGAGGGGAAAATAATTTTTAGAAGGTGATCATCCATGGGAAATGGGGAGATTGCTCTGAGAGTGAAAAAGAGAACTATGGTGGTATGATCAAGAATTCTTTTAGTGATGTGGTCTAAGATGGGAGGACGAAGATGAGTGGGTCTCAAGAAGTCTTGACTGCCCCACTGTGATGCAGGTCAAAGAAAGACTACTCTTATCTACCAAAACCGTTGGTCACTAGGTCTTCTTGTGGAAACACTGAGCGCTTATCCTTGGAACGGATGAATCTGCGAAGGAAATATGCTAAGGTTCTGAAGCATTATGATAGCTTAGAGTGGGAATCAGCTACTATGGAGGAAGCTTTCTACCAGGGATGTAGAGATGGGTATGGTTTTTATGACATGTGATTTCTTTTTTTGGCTTGTGGTGCTTGACTACTATCCTTTTCTTTCATTTTAATAAATGGTCAGGGGGTTATCCCCTGACTGAGCTTTTCTGGTATCCTATTACAATATATTAATTAATTAAAATCATAATATAATATATGAATATATTAAAAAAAACAAACATTTAAACATAAATATAAGCAAATAAATTTAAATCTTATAAGAAGATAAATATATTTTCATATATAAATTTGAAACATATAGATTAACATTATAAATAAACTTATAAAAATAAAATTTATAATGTTATAAAGTTATTAATTTAAATCTTCTAAAAAAATAAAAATTTAACTCATAGAAAATTTAAAACTAAAAAATATGTAACTAAAACTATAAACACAAAAATGGATATAATTTATTTCCATAAACAAATTATATAAAAAAATTTATAACTAATAAAAAAATTATAACCACAGACAATTGAAACCACAAAAAAAATTATAACCATAATTTATAAACGTAATAAATTATAAATATAATAAATTATAACCATACAAAAATTATAACCATAATTTATAAGAACTGACAATTTATAATCACAAAACAATATAATCACAAACAAATTATAACCATAGAAATTTATAATAGAAAAAATTTACAAATTAAAAAATAGAAAAATGAATATAATTTATAACTAGAAAATAATTAATAAATATTATTAACGTAAAAAAAATTTAACTTGAAAAATATAGAGATTCACGAATAATATCCATGATAAATAATTCCTATATAATGATAGAAAAACTTTAGATTTCAAGAAATGAAATTTGGGAATGGTTGAAAATAGATTTTGAAGGATGATAATTATGAAACATAAATGATACTATAGGAATATAAATATTGTTTTCAGAATCCACCCAAGTATAATAAAACAATAGTGAATAAGGGAGAACATGGAAAGAGATATGAGAAATAATTAAAAAAATAGGAATAAAATAATATAAACAAGAAGTGGGATCATATTCATGAGTCACAAAGCTTAGGGTTTTAGAAAATCGGGAGAAGAAAGAATGAGGTGAATTTGAAGTCTCACGTGACTTAATTTTTTTAAGAGTAATTCACATCAATTATAATATAATAAATATGAAAACCCAAATTAATAGGTTTTTTATGATGGTTATTAAATAACTAATGTGAAAAATATACCGGTGTGGGTTTTCATGTCATTTATCTCAAAACTAACATGAAAACACTATTACCAAATCTACCTTTTCTACAAGTGTTAGGATTTTATTTTGATTCCATCATATCATGGTGTAATTATCTCAAAATGAAGGGGATTGATTGTGATCGGTCTTGGGGATGCCAAAATAGGAAAACACTATCCATTTTTTTTCTGTTTTGATAGATTTAAGTTTCTTGGTGAGTTTCCTAGGTATTTTATTGATTTTTTTTGAAATTGGTGATCAATTGAGTATCGTATTGTGGGTCCTTCTCTCGTAGAAGTTTGAGGTTGCACCATTTACTTTGAACACACTATTGATCATGGTTTTAGTGTAGCATGATGATTTGGTGAGTTTTTAGGTGTTATTCCACTTAGGTTCTAATTAGTAGATTAATTATTTTGGCATTGTGATTGATATTGGGACACATGGAATGATTAGGATTTGGATCAATGTTAGATGAGACTTAGGTGGATCTTTTCTTAAGGGGGTAACTCTAGAATTTATAGAGGTGGTCCCTACGATCATTAAAATTATGCCTATTTATTAATTTCTATATTAGTGTTTGGGGTTGAGTAATTTGGGTAGGGATATAGAGTTCCCTAAGTGGAGAATTCGGTGGATTAGTACCTCTTTATCTTAGATATGGGTTTCTATTTCATCTTGAGGGAATTGGAATCATATAAAGAATTCATCACTAATAAAGGGAATATTCCTCAAATCCATATAATAGAATATGTAATGATATGGTATATCATAGAGTATGACATATATTTTGAAAAAATTTTACCCCATGCCTTTCCATATATCATATTATATGATAAAAGGATATCATATGAAGGTTGCTTGAAAAGTATTATTATATGAAATAGGTGAATCAAAATGTCATGAATCATATGGTAAAATTCATTTGGCCCTATTATAATTCACACAAGTAAATAGAACATTAAAAAATTAATTTTATAATCCAGAAAACTTATTAGATATCATTGATTATACATAATGCATGGGTGAATGAATTCATGGGATGAATGAATGAATGAAAAAAGATTTCTTAATGTGTTTCATAATACATGATTAAATTATTTGATATTTTGAGAACATACCATGGGCTATGTAAGGAGAAATTTCCAAGTGTCTTGTGTGTGGAACTCCTTGATCAATTCTATAGTGACACTCCCCTCACAAAATCTCTATTCTTTTATCCTCCTTACCTACATGAGATACTAGAATATCATGTAGGATTGAGAGGTATTTCCCAAAACGATTGAGTTATTTGGTATTTCCCATTGATATACTATAATGGGAATAGAATTAAGGTTTTTCCTTACTATCCTCATATAGAATTTATTGAAGGACACAATAATAGTAAACTCTAGTGTAAGGTACACATTCTTAATTTTAGTTTATTCAGTTTCGGTTTCAAATTCATGATGATGAAGGGTTTTATGGTTTCTTAATTATTATAATACCTTATCTAAGCGTTAGTATATCCTTATAAACCTTATAGTGGTATGTGAGGATTTATATAAATTTTTATTTGTGAAATCATGTTGAAAGTGAAAAAATATAGTGAATCGTAATTCTTTTGTATTTTCTATTATCAAATGCAATTGAGAATTTGTTATGTAACTAATTTTATAACTTGTGATGTTATTAGTTGTGATTAATTCATGGTATATGATATGATATGTAGTGTACCTAACCCAGAAGCCACTAAACCAGTGCTCCAAGCTGGGTCACCACATGAACTCAAGCGCACCTCCCGGTATGCTAGAGGTTTCTGACTAGCAACGAGGGTCTAATAGAATACATGTGTAGACTATATCCTCTTTACCAGAGTAATACACAATAGAAAACAATTTAAATAGTGGAAATAATAATAAAAAATTAATAACATGCATAAATAACTAACTCTCAAATTGGGTACAACCATATAAAATAGTAAATATTTCATGCCATGCCACAATTCCAAGTGAACAAAACCCCAAAGAAGGAAAACAACAGAATCCCCAAAATGGTCCAGACTCCAAGTCTGAAACCTCACCCATACATGTCCCATGTCCAACTCAACTCCCTAGCATAGGGCCCTTTCCCTTGTCCCGACCTGCAAGCATTAAATCTTCTCAGGTATCCAACGACGACCTGAGTAGGGTGTGAGTATAACTCAGTAGGCTACCACCATCAGTGTATACAAATATCTAGTAAAAGTAGATAGTGCATGCAAGTGATAAATAATGGAAAGTAAAGGTAAACAGTTCAATAGGCTATTCTAGACTATGTTCCTTTAAATTATACTACCATTGAATCTAGGTTCACTAATTAGGCATCCCATGGTTTAATCTACCTTTTTCATGTGTTCAATGGATTTGGCATGTTCAATGTTCTCAAGCATATGGGAATAAAATCAAGTCCAATCTCACTAGTAATCACATTATAACAACCTCATAATCCTCACCTCAAAGCCTCCGTCTGGTTGGAATGTAATAGTTAGGGGAATAGAACTCCGTCCCTTCCTTAACCCAGGCATTTTGGGGTGGATTTAGAACCTCAATCCAAATTGACCCGTGGGAATAGAACCTCAAGTCTACACCCCACTCTACCAAGCCATGTGCACATGCTTATTTATCATCACCATACTTAACCACATCAAAAAAAATAATAATAACCAATATCATTTTCATCATCAAAAAATATCAATAAATGAGAAATCAACATTATTCCCCAATCCATTAACACATTTACCATTTATAACACTTAACCCTTTAGCCCCATTTCCCATTTCCCATGCCTATCTCACTAAGAATATTCAAGTGTAAACATAATTCCTTATCATATTCCCATTAATACCATTTAAAAAATTTAAATATCAACCAAAAAAATCACTTATCCTTTAACCAAACTAGACACAACCAACCACCATCCATTATAAATCATTACATAAACCAATTAACTTACTCTCTACGTCTCTACATCATTATGAGTCAATTTCACACCTGACATTTCCATTTTCCCAATCGGAAGGGCCAGCACTCCCCATGGGTGGCTATAATTTGGTCAATTCATCCTTCATTCATCCCATGGAAATCAATTAGGGTTAAATTAATCATTTAGACACCCAATACACCACATATTTCTAATGGAATCAAGAACATATCAAGAATAGAACAAGAATGAAACCCTACATGAGAAAATTTATGAATAAAATATGGGATATAACTTGCAGAACACCTACCATTAATACATTGGTGAACACACACCTAATTGAGGCCTTATATCTCGATTCAACACACCTTTGAAGCCTCAACCTAAAACTCACTGGAAAGAAAGGGCTTTAGAGATTCAGAAGGAGATGAAAAAAAGGTGTGAAACCTAACCCAAAAAGAGAAGAAAAGTGAAGATTAGACTTACCTGGATCTTCAATCCACAAATTACAACACTTCAAACAACCTAGGATGGAAGGATAATCACCCTTGGGAGCTCTTGGGAGCTTTGGTTTGTTCCTAGGGTTGCAAGAGGGGAGGAGGAGGAAAATCTTGAGTGGAACTTAAAATCTTGTAATGAATTTTTTTTAAATTTATTAAATTTTATGGGTTGCATGGTTTACCGAAACAGTTTTCCAAACCATGATTATACCATGAAGATACTACTGTTTTAAAATAGTGTCCCTCACATAGTTACCTAGGATTTCTGCATAGTTTTCACTAATCATATGAAAACCATGCAACATGCCCAGAAACCCCCTTTTTCTTCCTCTTTCATGACCCAACCCCTAGAAATACCCTCGATCCTCCACATAAACTTTTAGAAACACTTATTTAACCAAAATAAGGAGCATACACTAAAACATAAACAAAAACCTACCTTAAGGGAGATCTGGGATCTTACAACCTTCCCACCTTATGACGAATCATCCTTGAGCCACTCCTTCCAAGAATCATTGAGTTCCTAAGAAAAAGAGATCAAGAAACTAGGCTTACATATCCAATTTCCACTCCCAAGTATCCTCCTGAACATTTTAATGCTGCCAAAGAACTCGAACTAAAGGTACAGTCTTTCCTAACATGACCTTATCACTACATTCCATAACACGAACTAGATACTCCTCAAGGGATTCATCCGCTTCAAGATCAACATCATCAGTGTTTAACTCATGAGACATATCAGGGTGATACTGTCGAAGCTATGAAACATGGAAATCTTCATTAATCCCACTATACCACTGTGGGAGAGCTAATTGATAAGCCATTGGTATGATCCTCTCTTTAACCTCAAATGGACCCACATACCAAGGTTCAAACTTTCCCTGCTTCTAAATTCGATGGTGACCCAAATTTAAAGAAACTTTAAGAAACAAAATATCACCCACCATAAACTCAAGAGGTATATGATGCCGATCTGCATATGACTTCTATCTACTCAAAGCCTTTTTCGTACACTTATGAATCAAACAAATATTCTCCAATATCTCCTTCAAAAGACTCAGTCCTAAAAGACCAGACTCCCTATCCTCTAACCAATATAATAGAGATCTGCATGATCTCCCATAGAGTGCCTCAAATGGATCCATCAGAACAGTAGCCTGAAATCTGTTATTATAAGAAAACTCAACAAGAGACAAGTGCTTTTCCCATGAACCACTATAATCCAGGACACAATCTCTCAACATGTCTTTTAATACCCGAATTGTACACTCTGACTGCCCATCAGTCTGCGGGTGGTAATCCCTACTCAAAAACACCCGGGTACCAAGTACCTTATGTAGACCCTTCCAGAAGTGTGAGGTGAAATGTGGATCATGATTTGAAACTATGGTTATTAGCACACCATGAAATCATACTATTTATTGAACATACAATTCTCCCAATTGGTATACTATATAGGTCTCCTGGATCAGAAATAAATGAGTCACTTTGGAGATCCAATCTACCACCTCCAAAATTGAATCATTCTTCTGAGGCTTCCTCAGAAGACCCACTTCGAAGTCTATCATGACATCATTCCACTTCCACTCTAGAATATGAAATGACTACAATAACCCACCCGGATGATGATGCTTAGCCTTCACCTGATGAATGTTGGGACACTGTTCCACAAAACTTGCTACTTATTTCTTCATTCCCATCCACCCAAATTACCTACGAAGATCACGATACATCTTAGTCAATCCAGGATTCACTGCCAACATTGATGTGTGAAACTTGTGCATCAACTCCTCTCATACACCTACTGACACTACAACATGACAATGAACATAAGCAACTCCATCAGCACTGAAATTATAACTAAAAGGCGACTCCCCACCTTTAAGACTTTCCTTCATATCCAAACTGTCTAGATCTACCACCTGAATCTCTTTAAATCGTCTCAAAAGTGTGGATTCAACATCTTTAGTTGTAAGGTTTATATGCCCGTGCCCATCCTATACCTCCAAATGTATATCAGCAAACAAGGCCATCATCTTCCACTCTAAACTGGATCCCTGAACTAATTGATTCTGAGTCTTCTGTATTAGAGCATCATTGACACTATTCCATTTCCCTACTGTGTAGAGCAACTCAAAATCAAAATACTATAGGTACTCGACCCACCGTCACTGTCAAAGATTCAAATCCCTCTGAGAGAATATGTACCTGATACTTTTATGGTCAGTGAACACCATGAAATGTTCTCCTAATAATTAATTCCTCCAACACTTTAAGGAATGGACCAAAAAAACTAGCTCTAGGTTATGATTAATATAATTCCTTTCATGTGGCCTCAAATGTCTTCACCCATAAGATACAACCCGATCATCCTGCATCAACACTGCCCCAAGTCCAACACCAGATGCATCATAGAACAAGGTGTACCTCTTACCATGTTTGTGTAAGACCAAAATCAGTGTGGTAGTTAATTACTTCTTGAGATCCTAAAAATTATTCACACAGGCCTCTAACTAATCAAACTTAACCCCAGTCTTGGTTAGGCATGTGAGAGGCGCTTCCAAATGAAATAAATCTCTAATAAAATTTCAGTAATAACCTTCCAAACCCATAAAAATCTGAACATTAGAGAAATTCATGGGATACTCCCTTAACACCACAACCTATACCTTTTTTGGATCCACGGACACACCTAAATCCAAAATAATAGGTCCCAGAAAGTGCACCTCATCCATCCAAAATTGACATTTTGATAGTTTGGTGTAAAGCCTATGTTTTCTTAGTGTAATCAAGACGATGTCAAGATATTTGGAATGATTTTAATGAGTACTAGAGTACAAAAATATGTCATCAACAAAGAAAACTAAAAACTTATCCAAATATGGCTGGAATATCTGGTTCATCAAGGCCATGAACACCACTGGTGCATTGGTCAATCTAAACGACATCACAAAAAATTTATACAACCCATACCTACTTAGAAAATCTATTAGGGGGGGTTTTTAGAATATCTCACCCTCATATGATTATATAATGATCTCAAATTGATCTTAGAAAACACCGAGGCACCTCTGAGTTGATCAAATAGGTCATCGATTCTAGGAAGGGGGTATAAGTTACTAACCCTCATCAGGTTTAATTTCTTATAATCGACACATAGGATCTGTGATCCATAAAACTTATTATAAAATAGAATAGGAGATCACCAAGGTGATATAATATGACATATAAACCCCTTATTATCCAATTCCTCTAACTGAACCTTTAGTTTCTTGAGATCTACTGGCGCCATTCAATATGGTGGAATGAAAACTAGATCTGCTCCCAATAACAACTCAATCATAAAATCAACATCTCTTTTGGGCGGTAACCCTAAAAAGTCCTTTAGAAACACGTCATAAAACTACTCCACAACAAGAGGGAATACTGGCTAATCTTTCTCCCATCATTCAACATAAGGCATGCTACTTGGGCAGTGAGTTATCTCAATTTTTGATGTGGCGGGCCTGTGCGACCCGCTCGAGTATCCCACTCAACAAAAATGATATAAGTTATTCTATCGAGGGATGTGAATGTTACCCGACACTGGTAGCCATAGATATGGGATTGATCTAACACCTACCAATCCAACCCCAAGATCTGGTCAAAAACCGACATCTCAAGGAAAAACAACTCCCACAAAAAATGATACCCCAACCTCTAGAGCACAACCCCAACACTACCTAGTGTCCTCGACTCGTACCCCTAGTGGAGTATCAAGAGACATTACCCCAAGTGCACTCTCCATGGTTAAGACCAACACTACTATGAACTGAGCATAAATGAAGGAATGCATAACACCCGTATCAAATAAGGTACTAGAAAGCATGGAGGCTACAAGAATCATACATCGAATAATAGATGATCTCGCATCACCACCTTCAGGTGTAGTCTGAACTATATATATATGAATTTCCCTTTTACCCTGGGATATGGACAGAGTACCATGCACTGCACTGTCCTGTTGATAAGGATGATGTTGCCCTAGAGTTTTACATCCACCTCCCCTACCAGTACGACCCATGGAGCTCCAACTGCCTGCCTAATACAGGGTAACCAACCCCTTACCACACTCAACATCTTCCTCTGACCTACACCATTTCCTGATTGTCATGGGTTCCTGCAAAACCTCCACATGTGGCCTAGCCTGCCGTACGCTCAGCACTCGATCGGTGGGTGGGGGCACTGGTCACACTTGTGCCACAACCTACCACACTGGTAATAGAATACATGGTTACCACCCTAAAAAGATGACCCCCTCTTTTGAATACTATATGTGCTTCTACCCTATGGAAAATTTCCAAAACGGTGCTTCCTACTATTAGAATCCTCACCACTTACTCATCCAAATGGCACCAAAATTTGACTACCTGAAGCTCCCTTCAGGTTCCCCTCTGAGATGATGGTTTGATCAACCACTTCAGAAAACCTTTTCACAAGGAAGATATTCACCTAGGAACTGATCTTCTGTCTCATCCCATCATGGAAGTGTTTCTCCATGGTTACCTCTTCTCTTGTCAATTTCAGAATGAAGCATCTCAAATCGGTTAAATGGCTAGCATAGTCCTTTACCGACATCGTCCCCTTAGTCAACCTCATAAAATATGTAGCTTTTTCCTGCCTCAAGTGTAACACGCCAAGATTTTATGAGATAGATTCATTTTAATTTGTTTTATTTCTTGTGTTGTATGCAAAACCATGATTAGCTTGTGCTATACACAACACCATATTAACTTACAGTATACACAAGATTATACTTGGATTGTGTTACACACAATTTTAAGTTCTTTTGATAGAATTCATTTCACACAACACTAAGTATAAATTTTGTTCAATTTATAAAAGAATAATCTTTCGATTTTGTTATACATAACACCAAAGGAATATTTCACTAAACATAACACTTACTTGGCTTACATTACATGCCAGAGCAACCTTCCTCGATAGCTTGCATTGTACGTAATACCAAGTTTCACTAAACAATGATATATTTTTAAAATATTATTATTTAATGGGATATAAAATAGAATTTATGAATAGTATGAACCAAAATTTTAATTTTATATAATATTAAAATTCATACTATTTATTTTCTAGAACATTATATAAGAACAAATTAAATTTTTTGGATAAAAGTAGCATTATTCAAAGAATGCAGTTTTGTCGCCTTTTGAGGGCACACCAATTTTAAATCTAGTTTTATCACGTTTACATATTATATTTGAAAAAATAATTCCTTCTTTGGAATAAGGGCATAAAAATTTACTTTGGTTTAATTTTTGGTATTTTTTTGATAACATTCATATTTTAATGAATAGTAAAAAAATGCTGCATTTTAATTCAAAACTGCCTTTTCATCTAATTTTTCAAATAGTTAGATTATATTTTTAAATAGTTTTAAAGTTAAATTAGATTATGTTTTTATTTTTTAATATATATTTTTTAATTTGATTTAATTTTACATTTAAATTTGACATAAACACATTTCAATCTTTTGATAGTTTTCACTTCTTAAAAACCCTCTTTCTGGTTTTGACAACTAGAATTAATTTAAATTCAATTAATGCAACTTATATATTTTGAATTTTTAAATTGGATTCCATATTTGGAATAAGTGGTTCCAAATTATTTTAATAGGTTAATTTTACTTTTTTTGGAGATTATGAATTGTATCTACGGTAATTTTTATTTACCACAGTTAAAGGTAAATCAGGTAAATTAGGGTAACAAAAAATATGACAAAGATAATAAAATTACCCTAAAACATTCCAAATCATATTGGATGAATTAAAGTCTACTAGTATCACATAAGGGTAAGAATTTATTCATTTAATGTAATTTTTTCCATGAAAGTAATGTAATTATAATTAAAACAAAAGAAAGGGACAACATGCCGCTCTCTTATCTATTATAAGTATAATAATTTTAATATCGTAATAAACTTGATAAAGAATCAAATATAAATATTATACATAAATATAATGAAATTATTTTAATCATGTGAAGTTGTTTATAATTTTTATAGAATAAATAATTACACAATAGTGATGTAGAAATTATTTTATTTATAGAAATATCAAATAAATAGTTTTAAAAATATTAAAATAAATATCATATGAACTAATTAATATGATATACGAATTTTATAGATGAATATGAAATTTTAGAAGTTTATTAAATATTTTTTTTATAATTTATCTTATGTGTGTTTCATTTAAAGTCAAATAAATGAATAGTGTCAAAATTAACACTTGATATTTTATAAAAATAAAATATTATTAAATTGTTTAAAAATCACAAAAAATATTTAAAAATTAAAAAGTGAAAATTATATGTTCCAAAATTTCAGAAATTATTTAATTATGGGAAATTTACCACACATAAGTAAATTTTTAAAACCATTTAATATTTATAATATTATTACCATAAATAAAATTAAATAGATTAAATAAGGATAAATCAAAATGATAAGGTTTCAAATAAAATCAAAACATGTATAAATTTTATTTTTTATGATTATTTTTGACCCATACTCATCTTTTCCTATAAATAAATGAGTTTGGGACCATTATAAACCGAAAATCAATTTATAATAAATTAATATTTCAAGACTTTCCTAAATTGCCCCTCCTCCCTCTTATAAAAGTCCACCACCTATATCCACTTACTCACAACTTTAATTCCATTTGTCTTATCCAAACTCTGCTCGAATAATCTCCCAACATCACAAACTTCCTATTAGAGGCCACACTTTGGGCAGAAAGCCATCCTAGGGATACCTTTTGTGAACATTAAAAGGAGATACTTGAAAAAGACATAATTGTTTTATCACCTCTTTCAAAATTATTTTCTTATTCTACTTCCTCTTTTTATGTTGTTTCCCTAATAAAGTAATAAATCCATTATAATATAAATTATGATATGTTACTATAGTTATGATACAACCTTATATCTTCTTTTTCCATCCTACGAATAACAATATCTCAATGTGAGCATACGTACGATTTACCGTCTCCATGCCGTGGTGTAATTTGTTATCCAACAATATTTAATTTGGATCGGTATAATGATGATTATAATGGATTTAAATAATTAACATAACATGATAATTATTATGTATAATTAATATACCATCCAATTTTATACCTTTTAACCATTAAGTGAATGATATCATCGCTCATGCGTAGGTACGACCTACCGTCTCCATGACGCGATGGGATTCATTCTCCAAATTAACCATTCAAAAATGATTATAAAGTATATATAATAAAAAATCATGAAATATAAGAAATAATAATTCTGCTGGATATATATATATATAGGCCATTTACTTTCTCACATTCAATTCAATAAGTAAATGGAAACAACATTTATGCATACGTACGACCTACCTTCTCTATTAATGGTGTATTCCATTTCATTTATCTATCTATTATATGTATTTATATACTAAATATATATGGAATATAAATCATCTTTATATTCTGTAATCATGTAAAACATGATCTAATTAATATGATCTAGAATAACAAGTCAAAACACGTACGATAAATAAAACGATTATTACCTAGAACATTGCTTTAACATGGAATTGATAAATAAATGGGTAATATAAAGTCATAAGTGAATTAGATATGATATCATAAATATTATTATTGATCTATTAAAAGGTAATAATATTATTAAACCCAAAATATAGGATTTTTGAATACATATGAAGCATATCAGACCTATAGTAAAGGATTATTTTGCAATCTAATTTTTTTAGAGATTGTTTATACGTAAGTATTTACTAGGGATATATTTATCATCAATGTCCATGTTTTATAAAAATGTTTTCATAAAATGTTTACTATTATTCTATGTATGTTTAAATTCATTTTACCCATTTTTTACTTTTACTACATATTATGGAAGGAATATTTCTTTTGTTTACCATACGAGGTACTTTTTGACTTTTTCAGAAAAAGTATGAGGGAATGTTTTTTTAAAACTTATACGACATGAGTGGATTTTTACGGTTTCATGATGCCTTATTTCAATGAATATTCCTATACACAATTTCATGTTTATTTTCAACCAAATACTTTTATTTTAAAATTGCATGACATTTTGAGAAAATAAAACATTTTTGAAGATGATATGCTATTTTCCTCAAGAATTAAGTTCAAGTGTTTTATCAAAATTATTTTACATCTAAGATGATTTTCTTAAATAGGGTTATTTTTATATCCCTATTATTACTATGATTTTATTTTTTTAATGATGAAATGATATTTTATATGGATTTTTTTATGATAGAATGATGTTTAAGAAAACCATCTTATTTCTTGGGTTATGTTATGATGAATGATTTATATTTTTTGTGGAACATATAATAATGATTTCATTATGAGATAGGTGGGACCTAAATATACCTCCAATGCATTAGGTAAAGATTTATATCACATGAGATATACATGAATGGAATGATAAGTAAATTAGGTTTAGTAATACAAGGATGGAATGAAATGTAAATCCAATTCAGTAATACATGGCTGGAACATCATGTAAACCTGATTTAGTAATGGAATTTTTCCACTGTGATGGTCTTGGAAGCAATGCCTTGGCTACCATGGAAATAATATTATGTGCTTGTTTTTTACCACAATTCCTTGTTTTATTCCAATGTTATTTTCTCAAGGTTAATGATTCCATTATGATTTATTCCTTATGAACTACCAATATATATTTCATGACTCAGAATTTTGGTATATGTTAAATGTGGTATGTTTTTTTTCAAAAAGTTCTATTCATGTTTTTACATTCACATGTTTATGTTATGTAAGATATTTTCCACGATTAACCTTAATGATAATTTTATCTCACCATTTTTGATGTTTCTTTTCCTCTAGGATTTGAATAAGGGTATTAAGTATGATGTGTCAGAAATGGGTTATATTTATTAAGGATAAATCATGAGACGATATAGATGTTTTATGAACTAGTTGTTTATGTTTTCTAGTTTCCAAAGTAAATAAACTATTAGGGCATTTAGGAGTTTTTTTTTATTTATTAATTATTAAAAAGATGTAATGTAATGTCCATGTACATCAATCTTGGGTCGTTACAGTTGCTATCAGGGTAAAGGTTTAGTCAACCTATGGAAACTAGGATGAGAAAACTTTAGTAATATCCCTAGTGATATTTCTAAGGATATGAATGGGGATATACTAAGGATAATTAAAGTATAGGTTACAATCCTAGGTTTTTTTATAATCATGACTAACCTAGTGTTAAACCAAAGATATAATACATTGAAATGTTATAGGTAATTTACCTTACTTACGTATTTCTAATCTCTGATATGTATTTCTCACACTTTTCTTTCTAGTCTTAGTAAATATCTAGAACTACATAGAACATTGTTAACTATTGAATATTTTAGATGCGTAGATTATGATAATTATGAATATTTATTTCCTAAGTGGAAATACCATGAAGATAATCATGATGATGGTACAAGTATTGGTCATACTACTGAGGATATAGATATTGTAAACGACATGTGAATGGTATGTGATGTTATTACAATATTGTTTAAATTAAATATAAGAATATTGAGGTTTAGAAACCTTAATACATGATTTATATTCTATGAAAGATGAAGATGACAGATCCTTACTAATGGTTTAAAAATAAAGTTGGATGATTGAGGTGTATATGTTTTGTAATTCAAAGATTATGTTATACGATTCATGAAGTATATATATATTTTTAGTATAAGTTTTTCATTAAGGATTAGAAAGGATATGTTGAATAGTTCTAAGAATATATAAAATTGACTTAAGGGTAAGGTGATATATGTATAGAACACATGGTTAAGGGGAATATAACCATTAATATGTCCCTTATGTTAAGATAATGATTCTTGGATAAATATATGTTGGATTTGAATAAGTAAATTTGATGATGCTGGTTTATTGAGATTTAATCTTGGAGTTATTGAAAATAAGGTTATGCTATCATGGATGAAGTATACAAACTTTTGGGACTTAAGGAATATATCCAATAAGTTTTGGAATAAGGAAGTATGCATGTATTCAATAAGTATATCTACTAATTTATTTTGTTACCATGAGTCAAGAGAATACATGATGAAGGTGTTCACACTTTTGGAATGTGAACAACTAGAGATAACTTATGATATATGGTGGATAAATTCTAAGCTGAGTAAGTGAACCATTTTATGTAGTTTTTGATTTTAAGCTTTCATAAGGATTTTAAGGCTATAAATTTATGGAAATATTAAGTTAAACTTTAGACGACATTAGTTAGAATAAATTCATATCTCACTATAGGTGGACTTATGCATATTAGATAACCCATGCTAACCTTTTTGTTGAGATAGATGGAATGACCAATCATTCTATCACATGATCTTCTAACACTTTAAGAATGAAAAATTCAACTTCATTTCTTTAAATAAGTGATGAAGTATAAATTGTTCATGGAATGAATAATGGTGAGATTGTACTAAAATCAAGTAAGTATTTATTCTCATTAAAATTTCTCCAACTTTAGGAAAAGAATCATGAAAACCAAAAATTTTATCCTAGTACCTTCTTATATGATGAATAAGATGGTCTAAATCATTGAAAATTTATATATTTTTGGTTGTTAACTTTCTCTAAACTCTATTCTCTATCACTATCCATCAGAACATGGTGGTTATATTTTTCTTCCATATCCATGTTTTCACTTCCAAACTATGTTCTTGTACGTGCAAACCCAATGATGAGTTACTTTGGGTAACTGTTATGTTTCTAAATTTATTTTTTTAAATGAATTTTTAGTATTCATTTTTATGATGTGGGTTTCTATGAAGAAAACTTTAACTAGTAAACCTTTTATAACCCCGGTGAATTTTCAGGGTGAAATTAATTTTAAGGGGGGTAAAATGTAAAACCTAGAGATTTTATGAGAGAGATTATTTTTAATTTCTTTTATGTCTTGTGTTGTACACTAAACCATGATTATGTTTCACTATACACAACACCATATTATCTAGCAGTATATGCAACACTATACTTGGCTTGTGTTGCACACAATTTCAAGTTCTTTTGATAGAATTCATTTCACGCAACACTGAGTATCGATTTTGTTCAATGTATAGAAGAACTATGTTTGGATTATGTTATACGAAACACCAAATTAAGCTTTCACCAAATGCAACACTGACTTGTCTTGCATTATACACAAGATCGACCTTCCTCGATAGCTTGCATTGTACACAATACCGAGTTTCACTAAACAATGATATATTATTAAATTATTATTATTTAATGGGATATAAACTAGATGTTATGAATATTATTAACCAAATATTTAATTTTATATAAGATTAAAATTCATCTTATGTATTTTATAGAACATGATATAAGAAAAAATTAATTTTTTCAGATAAAATAAGTATTTTTCAAAGAATGCAGTTTTGCCGTATTTGGATGGTACACCAATGTTAAATGTAATTTTTAACACTTTTATATATTATATTTAACAAAATAAATTTCTTATTTGGAACCTGGACATCAAAATTTACTTTGGTTGAATTTTTGGTATTTTTTTGATAAAATTCATATTTTAATGAATAGTGAAAAATACTGCATTTTAATTCAAAACTGCCTTTTCATCTAATTTATTTATATAGTTAGGTTATCTCTATAATTGGTTTTAAATTTTAATTGGATATGATATTATAATTTAATTCAATTTTGTTCATTGGAAGTAATTTCATATTTAAATTCAATATAAACACATGTCAATCTTCTGATAGTTTTTACTTCTAAAAAACACACTTTTTAGTTTTGACAACGGGAACTAATTTAAAATTAATTAATGATAATTCTGTGTTTCGAAGTTTGGAAAATGGATTAAATATTTGGATTTAGTGGGTCCAAATCATATTAATAGGATAATTTTATTTTTTTGGATATTATGAATAGTAACTACGGTAAATTTTATTTACCATAGTTAAAGGTAAATCAGGTAAATTAGGGTAAAAACAATATGATAAAAATAATTATATTACCCTAACACCTACCAAAATTCAATTGGATGAATTAAAGTCAATAATTATAACCTATGGTTCATAATTTATTCATTTAATGGACTTTTTTCCATGAAAATTATGTAATTATAATTAAAACCAAAGAAAGTGACAATATGTCACTCTCTTATCTCTTATAAGTATAATAATTTAATATAGTGATAAAATTGATAAAAAAATTAATATAAATAGTATCTATAAAGATAATGAAATTATATACATCATGTGAATTTATTTATAATTTTTAGAGATTAAATAATTACCATTAATGATGACACAATAATGATGTAGAAATTAATTAATTAATATGGTTATAAAATAAATGGTTTTAAAAATATTAAAATAAAAAATATATTAACTAATTAATGTACTAAAATAATTTTATAGGTTAATATGAAATTTTAAGATTTTATTTAATATTTGTTTTGAATTTATCTTCTGTGTGTATTTTATTTAAAGTCAAATAATTAAATAGTGTCAAAATTGACACTATTGATATTTTATGAAAATAACATATTATTAAATTATTTAAAAATCACAAGAATATTTAAAAATTACAAATTGAAAATTATATGCTCTAAAATTTATAAAGTATCCAATTATGGACAATTGACAATACATAAGTAAATATTTATAACCATTTAATATTTATAATATTATTACCATAAATAAAATTAAATATATTAAATAAGGATAAATCAAAATGATAAGGTTTAAAATAAAATAAAAACAAGTATAATTTTTATTGTATGAAATGATTTAGACCCAAAATCATCTTATATTTTATATAAGTGTGTTTTTGACCATTATAAACCAAAAACAAATTTATAGTTAATCAATATTTCCAGACTTTCCTAAAATGCCACTCCTCCCTCTTATAAAAGTCCACCACGTCTACCAGCTTACTCACACATTTCAAGCCATTTGGATCATCAAAACTCAATTAAAATAATCTCCCAACATACCTCCCTTCCTCCAAGAGGACAAACTTTGTGAATAAAGTTGTACTGGGGATACCGTTTGTGCAAATTAAAAGAAGATACTCGAAAAAGGTAATTGTTTTTATCACCTCTTTCAAAATTATTTTCTTCTTATACTCCATATTATTATGTTTTTTCATTAATAATGTAATAAATATAGTATATTTTACATTATGAGATTTTACTATTATTATGGGATGACCTTATACCTTCTTTTATCCATCCTATGAATAACAATATCACCATGAGTGCGTACGCACGACTTACCGTCTCCACGTTGTGGTGCAATTTTTTATTCAAAAATACTTAATTTGTATGGGTATAATGATGAGTATAATGAATTTAAATATTTAATATAACATGATAATTATTTTATATAATTAGTATAACATCCAATTATATACTGTTTAAACTTTAGGAGAATGATATCATCACTCGTGCATAGGTACGACCTACCGTCTCCACGACGCAATGAGATTCATTATCCAAGTTAACCATTCAATAATGATTATAAAGTATGTATAAAAAATAAGTATGAAATATATTAAATAATAATGCTACTATATATATATAAATATATGACATTTACTTTCTTCCATTCAATTCAATAAGGAAACAAAAACAACATTCATGCGTACGTACGACCTAGCATCTCCAAGAATGGTGTATTCCATTAAATTTATCTATATATTATATATATTTATATACTAAATATATATGGAATATAAATCATGTTTTAAATTTTTGAAGTAATTAAATCACGATATAAGTGACAAGATAAAGAATAACAAGTCAAAACACGTACAATAAATAAAACAATTATTACCCAAAATGTTGCTTTAACAGGGAGTTGATAAATGAATGGGTAATATAAAGTCATAAGTGAATCATATATGATATAATAAATATTATTTTGGCTCCATTACAAGTTAATAATATGTTTAAACCCACTATATAATATTTTTGGATACATACTAATCATATTAGACATAAAGTAAGGGATAATTCTTCAATTTGATTATTATTTGAGATTGTTTATATGTAAGTATTTACTAGGGATATATTTATAATCCACGTACATTTTTTCTAAAAATGATTTCATAAAATGTTTACTATTCTTCTATGTATGTTTGAAGTATTTTTTTATCGATTTTGGACTTTTACTACATTCTATGGAAGTAATATTTCTTTTGTTTACTATACATGGTACTTTTTGACTTTTCTGAAAAAAGTATGAGGAGAATGTTTTTTAAAATTATACAGCATGAATAGGTTTTTACGGTTTCATGATTCCTTATTTTCATGAAGCTTACTCTACATGATTTCATGTTTATTTTCAACCAAAAACTTTTCTTATAAAATTTTACAGCATTTTGAGAAAAGAAAACATTTTAGAATAAGAAAGGATATTTTTCTCAAGAATTAAGTTCAATTATTTTACGAAAATTATTTTCCATCTAAGATGACAATCTTAAATAGGGTTATGTTTCTATCCCTATCATTACTATGATATATTGATTTAGTGGCAGTATTGTTTTCCCTGAAGTTATGGAGACATTACATCATTGATAAGAATTTTGTGGTCTTCACCAATCATAAGAGCCTGAGGTATGTTTTCTCCCAATGTGACTAAAACTTGCGTTAGCTTCGGTAGATGAAGTTATTACAGGATTACGACTTTGAGATTTCATATACACCTAAAAGGGGAATTTTGTTTCTGATGCACTGATAAAGAAGTCACATAGTATTTTAGTGCATGAATCTGGTGATTACTAGAGAGTGATTGGAGAATTTTTAGAATTGTATCTAGATATAGGAAAAGTTTGGGGCAGGAGTTGTCTTTTTTAGATGAAATCAAAGTCATCTCTATTGGAACAGGTGGATGAGTCCTGGTTGTGTGATCTTGAGGTGGAGGTCTTGAGAGAATGAGTTGTTTTTGGCGAGGCCCATGATTGTTGGTATGAGGATGAACAACACTGAGTGTTGTTTTAGGGAAGTCCTTTTTTTACCTTGGTGATGCGTGGTATGGTTCTTAGAGAGTTCTATATTTCTCCTTTAGCTGTACATCATGGTGTGAAAAATATGTACTGAGCTTTGAGGGGTCAATTTTAGTGTCCTGGGTTAAAGCATATAGTTTTAATGTTTGTTTATTGATGTTTGGTCTACTATAAAGTGAAGTCTATGCACCGTGTTCCCAATGGTTTTCTCCAACTATTAGATGTTCCTCAGTGGATGTGGGAGGAAATCTTGATGGACTTTTTTATCAATTTACCTAGAGGCCATGGATTATATGATGTTATATGGGTAGTGGTGTATTTCTTGATGAAATCATCCCACTTTATAGAGATTAAGGAGTCAAGTTTAGTGGAGGCTTTTTTGAGGCAGTATCTAGAGGAGGTAGTGAGACTCCACGGGGTCTTGAGGAAGATGGTTTCTAATCGAGATCCTCATTTTACCTCCAAGGTGTGGAGAGGTATATAACATGATTTTGGTTCTTAGATATTCATGAGCATTGATTTTCAACCATAGATGGATAGTCAGATAGAGCAGATCATCCAGGCTCTTGAAGACATGTTTTTCTCTTATGTCCTAGATTTTGGAGGTTTATAGATGAGAACCTTCCCTTGGTAGAGTACACTTAAAAAATATTTTTCACTCCACCATCGGTATGGAATCATTTAAATCCTTTTATGGTCAAACTTTCCATTCTCTATTGTGTTGGACTGGGGTCAGAGAGTCAGAAATTCTTAGGATGGAACTGATGCAGAATATGATCGGGATGGTTTAGGTGATTCACAAGAGAATGAAGGAAGCACAATATCATCATAAATTCTATGCCGATCATAGGAGGAGATCTATGGAGTATGATGTTTGGGATCATGTGTTATTGAAGGTGACTCCCCATCATGGGAAGCAAAGGTTTGGCTGTGGGAGTAAGCTTTTTTCCTATTTTGTTGGGACTTTTGAGGTGTTATCTCATGTTGGAGCCATTGAGTATCAGATAACACTTCCTCTACAGATGATCTAGATACTTGATGTTTTACAAATGTTGATGCTCCATCGTTATCTTCATGGTGACTCTCATGTCATTGATTGGGGTGAGATTGATGTTGATGATGATGCGACCATCAAGGAGCGACCTATAGAGATCCAAAACCACCTGGAGAAAGTGTTGTGCAAAAATTATATGCCCTTGGTTCGTGTCTTGTGGCAGCACAGTGGTGTAAAGGAGAGTACTTAGGAACATGTGTTATAGATACATGACCAGTATCCCGAGTTGTTCGATGTTTATCTCTTCTCTTGTAATGTTGTTTATTTTTTGGTTGTAGACCTTTTCTGGTTTTTTAGATTGATTTATCATTTTTCTTGTTGTGGATTACTCTCTTTTGAGAGGAATATATCCTTGGTGAGTGTTTAGGAGCTGTTTGTGGTTGTTGTGTGGTTTCAAACTATTCACATGATGTGGTGGTTGAGCTCCTGTGGTGGAAAGATCCTTGAGTGGTATCTCATGGGGTGGTAATTTAGATGACCCCTTTTCGATTTTCTTGTCTAGGTTGGCTTTGGATTCTTGAGGAAGAGAATGTTTTGAGAGGTATCTAATGTAAGGTACCAGATCCACGTGGATCGAAACTTTGTGTGTTTCTGAAGACTGGGGTACTCATAGGAGGCTCAAAGGAAGTCTAGAGGATTTTGGATACTAAAATAAAGAAGCAGGGAGATTTCACACTGTGTAAACATTTTACACAATGTGAAAGTTGGTTTCACGACTTTTTATAATCATATCATGAAATATTATAATTAGGGGTTTAAAAATAAAAAGGTGACACATTTTTCAGTAGAAGATATACCTCAATAATTACATGACATAAAATTTGATTACATGTTTTGTAAATCCCCGATGCAGTATATGTTTAAAAGATAGATCATTGAGGGTTTCCCAAATCCTATGGTTTGAAGTTCCTCACTCTCATTGTATGAGACTTAGCAACCCCCTCTTCAATGTTTTAGGGATTCCTTTGTCAAATATTGGTCCATATCTTCCCTCCTTCGACCCTTCTTCGATCCAAGGTATGTTCTACCTTTTTTCATGCAGTTTCTTTGATCTGTTTCCTCCTATTACTATTTTCCTTGTGATGGTGCTAGATCTCCATGTTCATATAGATTTTTGTTAGTTTTTTATAGCGGTTGTGGTTCAACATCCTCAGGTGGATGCAATACTTGCAGGAGAGGCAATCAGGATTTACAGCGTCGGTCTATTCTCATTCAATGAACGTTGAAAACATTTTTAGGTAGGGGATTCATTGATAATATTTTATTTACATGAAATCTTAAATTAAGCATGATTTATCCCCTTGAATTCCAATGAAATTAAGCTAATAATTTCTCGAACTTGATTAATGAATTGATATCGACTGCATAGTGATGTTTTTGTTTGTACCATGATAACTGGATGCCTATCAATTTTCTTGATAGTGTGGTATCTATGCTGTGTTTTTTATGATTTTATTAACATGTGGAATTGTTAAAGAACATAAATACGTAATTAATTGATATTTAATTGGGTAAAATATTTAAGGAGTCATGTTTAATGAGTCTAGTGTGTTGTAATCTTAATGCTCCAAGCATGTTTAAATGAATTGACACTCCATGTGTTAATTGAACTAAATAAAGATGTGAAGTATGTTGATGATTTTTGGTAAAATAATTATAGGAATGTAAATTAATTATTAAATTAATTTTTTATAACTTAGGATAGTTTTCTTCATAGGTTTACCATAGTTGGAACCTATGAATAATGGATTAGTTAAATAAATATGAAATAAGAATAGGTTGTGTGATAAAAGATAATTTCTTATAGGGCATGTGTTTTCTTATTTCTTGTAAAGGTATAATGTCTTGTACTTTGGATCCATGAGGGATTTTTGTGTGTAAAGGCTAGATAGCTTGCTTTATGGCCAAGAGGCTGGTTGTTAGGTTTGTTTATTACTGTCTATGATATTCTCTAGATATGAGCCCTATGATGTAGGGTGGGGAGGCCCGTATATGATGTGAGCCAAGAATGGATGCGCTTAGAGGGATATGGTGGTATGTGGGGCCAGGAGGACCAGTTTTTGTAGCAGGAGTTTATTCTTGTGGTGGTAGGATGTATTAGGATATGCATGTGGGTGTCAGGTAGGACACTATATATGACAGAGTAGGTTAATTTTGGGATTACCTATTGATATGAAAGATGGATGTTTGATTAAATATGTTGTCTGGCTAATAGCCAAGTTGTTTTTTAAATCTTTTTTACTCTCACTACTATTTGAGGCCAATGTATGTTCTTGGTTTAATAACTTTTTTGGTATCTTACGATATTTTCCTCGAGTACCAGGTAATATGAAAAGTGATGATGCAAATAAATGAATATATTTTTAACCTATGGGGTTTGGATCTTGCTGGGATGCAATGCTGAGGTTATAATTCTAATAAGTCATGCACTTAGTTTGCTTATTAATAGAGGGCATGAAACTTTTTTGTGATGATAATGTATTTTAATGTGGAAAATGTTAATGGTTAATAAAAATTTAATGAATTAATTAACGTAAAGTGAAACTGATTAAAAAGAATAAAATAATTTAATGTTTCTCTTTAAATGGTTGTGTGCTTATAGGATATCTAGACTTAGTAGTGTAAACCAAGAGTCAAGGATACATTAGATGTATTTGAGTCTGATACTAGGATATTCCCATAGTGTGGTTGTGAGCTAAGTTATACAATTTACATTTTGTGTTTTTATATGATACTACAACCTATCAGTTAGGACAATTAACACCCTAGGGATTCTGAGCCCTAGGGGGGGGGGGGGGGGGTCAGTACCCAACATCCTAGTGGAAGAATGGATGACTGAATAACCCCCCTTTCCCCACCCTCTTCTCTTGGTAGTTACTTGTGTTGGAATTCATGATGGTTAGTTTTTCCCATATATGTGTGTAGAGTTCTAAAATGGCTTGTGGTTGTTTCACACACATGTATTCTGGTTATAGTTGCCAATGGTATAATATATGTATAATGTGTATAGGCTATGCTGGCTTGAAAATTATAACTTGGTGTATGGGATGTGATGTATTGAGGTATAATAACCAATGTATGATACACGTAATATGAGATGGGGTGGCTCCCAGAAACTACCTGGTTACTTTTGGTTATGTGGACATTGTGGTGTGTTGTATGAGGTGCACATTGTGGTGATTTCCCTAAGTGTGTGTGTGATAGAAAATTTAGAGAGAGATAATCAGGATGAGCGATGTTGGGGAAAAGTGGAAAACCGGTGGGGAAGTGGTAGTGGGGTACCCTTGATTTACTTTATTATATTATATGCTATTGTATGTGATACTTGGTGAGAGTATCCATGGTGAGGTTGGGAGTATAATATAACAATTTAGGTGATGTGTTAGTTTTACTAGTTGTTTACTATTATTTAGCATTTTTTCTTTATCTTTTTCAGTAGATGTTGTTAGCAGTATCCTATTGAGTATACTTTTATACTCACCTTATGTATATATAAACTATTTTTTAAGTTATTTGGAGCAGGTTGGAGATCAGGATAGTTGTTACTAGCTTGTGGGTGTTGCAGGGGCTATTTGGGCTTTATGGTTACTAACGTATTTACCATTCTTTTGGTACTTATTGTTTTCCTTGTAGTTGTAGTAGTTCTTTCATGTCATTGCATATTTGCAATTGGGTTTTTCTATTACATTGTATTATAATAAGGAGTTGGTTGGTGTGTATATTATCTCTCTCTTTTGCATGTTTTCTCTTAGAGGGTAATTCCTCCCATATGCATTTTTATTATACCCTTGGTTCTAGTCATCAATTTGGGGCCTACTGGAGGTGGGACTCGGGTGTCACTATCTCTCTTATCCCATTTCCATCCCATAATGGGTACACTTTTGTTGGAATAAAGAATGTTCTTTACTATAAATGGAGACTGGTCTTTGTTTTTTGTCGATCCTCACATGAGAGATCATGGAGTTTTCAAGGAAAGGGATCTTATAGTTCAATATGACTAAATTATTGAAGCTGGAATCATTTATAAGTGTTTTCCAAATTTTTGGGGTCCAGAATTTTGAGGAAGTCTTGCATCATGAAAAGTGGATTTCCTTGAAGGACTTATTAAAACATGTAAAAGGAATGAGTTTTGTGAATATGTTCTTTGATAATTGTGTTTCAATAAGGATAAATTAAATTTGATGATGATCTATGTGACAACTATGAGTATCGTGAATGACAAAGAATTCAAGCATCATGAACGCTAATAGTGATCTCTGTAATTATGAGAATTAGAGCATCACAACACGTAATGGTTTGACGGAAATATTTTTGATAATGATAAATCAAAATGGGGCATCATGGATGGAGTATCTATGCAAATATGGTTTTGAGTATCCAAAAAATCTGATAAGATGCGGTAGAGCATCATGAACCTCCGTGCCTATAAATATAATGATAACCCTCTTCATTTTACATGAAGTTTTACAAGGGAAATCCAAAATCACTTTGATTTTGTGAAGCCAAGGTAGCTTTGTGAAACTGATATTTCATGCAAGCTTGAGCATCGTGAAAAGACTTATTCAGTCTTAACTAATGGAAATGATTTTGATTAATGAGTGATTCATGATGATGGGTAATTTCACATTGACTCAATGAGCTTTGAGAAGGCAGTTTGTTTTGTAAAGGTAGTTAGCTCTATAAAGGTAGTGATCTTTGTGAAGGAGCTTCATAAAAGGTAGTTTTGAATATCAGTTTTATTCCATGAAGGTAGTTATCTTCATGAAGGTAGTGAGCTTCATGAAGGAGCTTCTCAAAAGTAATTTTTGAATATCATTTTTTATTGAACAGTTCATTCAGAGTGCATAAACTTAAGTCTATGGTGTAAGAAGAGTCTCATACTAGATAGGAAAAAATAATTTAATGCCAACCCATTGAAGTTACTTTGATGTCTAAAAACTGAGTTGGACTTCTCTCAAAGTAGTGAGCTAGGGGGAGTCAACAGAAGTGTTCCAAGGGACACAGTGTGATATCCCTAAAATCTTGTAAAGGCAGTGTGCCTGTCATATAATGACTATTTCTGAACTATTATATTCCACAACTAGTGAATATTAGTGGATTTAGGTATGAAAATCACATTTTCGGCGTATGATCCTTGGACTAGACCTTAGTGTTGAACAAAGTAAAATTGTTGTGTGAACTCTTTTCATGCGGGGGTTTGTTTTCTAGACATTCCCCTCTGAACGGTTTAATTGGTTCCTATCAATGTGAGAATAATATCCATCACATTTGAAGAAAAATTTGACACCCTGATTCACCCCTCCCCTCTCAGGGTGTTCTAGGGTTCATTAAATTTGTGGGGAGGGGTTCTTGACTTATATAATCAAGGGATACACACATTCATGTTTTTTACTCCATGAATTTTAGTTTATGTACCCCTTCTCTAAGATTTTTCACAATTATCACCTATTTTATTAAGACTTCCATGCCTCAAAACCAAAATTTTTGGAGTTTTATTTCAATATTTATATTATCCTTCCAAAATCCAAGTTGAGTTCATTTTTATATCTCAAAATTTTCCATAACCACATAAAACCATTAATGTGAACACCCACATGATGTCAACAAAAATAATGTGCATAGTCCTACAATGTTTTAATATTCTTGTAAGATCCTAATATTCCAAAACCTCATCATGTTCTACATCCATTGAAAACCCAAAAATAATCAGTTTTATGATCTGAATGGAATGAACCACACATCCACTATAAAAAGAAAAATAAAATAGAGAATGTGTTCCACTTTTGAAAAATTCTATACAAAAAATCCTTTCATCTCAAACTTAGAGTGAAAAGACTTATAATAAAAGGAATATAACTCAATAAGTCAGTATTTATCCTTATGTATGAGGAAGTGATAATAAATCAGGATCTCATTACAAATTTACTTTCATTTAGAAAAATATATTTTAAAAATATGATGTTGTTGGGGAATGGTAGATAGTCATTAAAGAACATCTAACACATCAACTAGATTATTTGTCATGAATACAAGAGAGTCAAAGAGTATGAATGTTTTGTGCCCTCAATTATATTAAAGTCCTTCATTTAACATTTAGATAATTAATAAGAAAAAAAAAATTTTACTATAAAAAAAACAAATGTATCATGTATTTTTTTATCAGAAATCAATGATGGAGGGTCAGGTAGGTGAAAATTGAGACTAAATATAATGATCTATACGAGTATTATCTTATTTCAAATAAAAAAAATAGTTTTTTTGAATAAAATCATCCATGTGGTGCATGGAAGTGACAATTAAATATCAAAAAATAAAATATGTATTTATTGAAGAATTCCCATGATAGTAAGGCAAGCTAAAAATTAGGGAAATAACTATTGAACCAGTAATAAGGGCTATAAAATAGTTCTAAAATTTTCTCTAATTTTGGGATTTAGTGGAGAAGGGCACCAAGAGGTGTTTGAAGTGGAGGATCATCAAGTATTTTTGTATAATTATGTAGGATAGAAAATGTGGAGAGAGTTCCTATGATATTTAATAGGATGAAATCTGATACCTTGATGAGCGGTGAGAAAAATTAATTTTTTGGTTGATTAAAAAGTTATAGAATAAAAGAAACTCAATGTAGTTGTATAAAACATTACTCTAGTCTCATTCCTAATATAATTAACACTAAAAAGGTACTATACAAAGGGGTGAGGTTATAAAGAGTAGAAACATCGGTAAACTCATAGTGAAAATTGGGGGTATCTCAGAGCATTTACTCATTTAAAGTGACATAATTTCTCTTTTATGGTTTCCCATTTTATGGTTCTCTTTATCATAATTTTTAACATATATATGATTATAGTGCATGTATGAGTATTTAATTTCTACTGTGTTATATACATTATACGTATTGGGTGAATCATGTAAAAATTATTTATCCACTATAATTTTTGTTCATTTATTTTTCTTATTATAAATTGATTATAAAACATATCACTTATGATAATAAATTTGAAAAAATAAGAAATCATTGTTTAGTATATACAAAAACACATTCAGTTAAATTCTAGAATAAATAAAATTAAATAAATTTCATATTTTACAATAATATGTTTGGATGAACTTATATAGAAACCCTTATTGTAATAAGTGAATTTTATTAATAAATTTTGAAACACTTATATAGATCAACTTATCAAAACCGATAAGTTAAATTAGTAGTATTTAATAAGTTTTTTTTAAACAAAACCATTTTTTTTGTGGCTAAAAATATATAGGTGAAGCATTACAACCCATATTCTTATATATTTTATTTGATGATTTACTTTATAATGATAGACATAAAACATTTCAAAAAATTTGAGAGGCCTAGTGTATTGGGGTAAATAGATATATATCACCATAACTTGGAAACGGAATACAAAAACATCATTTAAAAACTTTATAGCATGCCATTAATTTCCACTGATATACTAATAGTGCATGGGATAACCTAAGGATGTATATAAGATAGGGAGATATAAATCCTATTAAGAGAATAATAAAATAACAGAATAATGTAAAGTAGTACATGTGAGTCAAGAGGTATAACATGATTACATAGGAGGGTGAGAATCATAATCATGACCATAAAATCATAATAAAAGATTATCATGAACCGTCTTAGTGGCTCCCATGTCACGACTCCCCATGCCCACATATAATAGGCCATGGGATAGAGACTAGAATGAAGAATTCGTATCACTAACATGGGAGGCCTTAACCTAAGTACCTGTACACACGCACACATCTCCAAGACTATACAATGCTGAAATGTAAAAACAACTGAACAAACATGCATGCATACATCTAAATCACACATCTAGAGTAAAAAAGGAAGTAAAGGGAAGTAAACAAGTCCAAATAAAATAAAAAAATATATTCTGAAACACAAGTCCAACCTTAAATTTAAATTGAGATTACTTTTAGAATACCACAGGAACAAACCTCGATCTTTCTACTCTCACTACGCACTGTTTGGTCCTGGACTATTAAGGAATTTGTCAAAAGGTCAATCATCTACACAAGATATGACACGAGTGAGTAAATTCCACATAGGGGTGAGTATAACAATACTCAGTAGGACACTCTAAAAACAAAAATCATACAAAAAAGGAAATACAATCAGCTCTATATAGGTATATGTATACAACACATAAAATAAGAATGTCTATATATACTCAATAAAGACACACAGTCTAATGGTAACTAAAAAACGAAGTGTACTGGCCTAGGATTCCAGATCAAGTATTCTAAAAAGAAATAATCTAGGATAAAAAAACTCCTGATTTTTGTAGATCAGTTGAATTCCATCTATGAGGTAGTGCTCGTCAGGTATCGTCATTATTTGTACACACTGATAGTCCAAAGAGAATATGATACACAGATGAGGATCACTGCCAGGGCCATGGGGTGATAACAATAACTCAATATATATTAACCCACTAAGTAGAGGATTGTTTCCCACATAGTTTTGGTTATGAATATACCAATAACTCTTCCTAGGGAATGAAGATGAATAGAGGATCTCACTCCGAGCTTCATGGAGGTATTCCAACGACTCTATCCAAGAAGTCCTGCATAAGGGATCGTAGTACTAGGAGTAGTAGATGATTCCATACTAACACTTTGGGAAAGGATAAGGAAAACACACCCTAAAAAAACTTGTCTAAGATATAGATAAAGAGGGACCCAAGCCATGTATAAAAAAGTACATGGTGTTTAGTTGGGGCCACACGCCGTGTCCCTTGACCCTGGGTTCGGTCTATGTAACAAATCCATGTCTCAAGCCATGTATGTGTCTATGTAGAAGTACATGGTGCGTAGGATACCTATTTAGTCCACCCATGGTCTAGTACATGACTTCATCCTGTCTACATGTGCCAATGTACCAGTACGCAGCTTAGCCCATGTACTTGGTCCAGGCCAGGTTTGTGTGGGGGAGTACATAATGGGCTCCATCTCATATACTCCAACTCGTATCAATGTACCCTCCGAGGTACACTCTGAGTAACCAAGGAGGGGTCACATTCTGTATGATAGGGCACATGTCAGGTGATCCTTAAATCCAACCCAAAACACTATATGCCACAAAGGGGGACCGACACAACATGTATATTCATATTACACGCCGCGTAGCATCATATTTTCCCGAAATCTAGATCCAAATCCGCACAACCTGGAAACTATTCCAAAATTTAATCTGGTGATCACTTCACTATAAAAATTTAGATCAATCCTCATCATGTCATGACATCACCAAATCAATAAGATCTAGGCCTTCGATTTTCTAAAAAATGGAATCACCATTATTATTTGTTGCATGCTGAAGAACACAAAAATTATGTATCCACATCATCCAATTTTCTTCCGTCTCCATCATCACACCAATTCCATGATGTTCCAGTCCTAAAACTATGAAATCAGATCATTTTTTCAAGAAATAGGTGTGTAATGATTGATTGATCATGATATGTCGATCCCCGAGCCAAATTAAGAACATCTGTAGTGAACAAAAAATTGAGGGAGAAAGGAATAAGAAAACATGAGTTGAATAAACCTTGATTGATGTTTGTGTTGATCTCTATTTGTTTCTATGAAAATAACAATTAGTAAATGAACAATTTGAAGTAATTCTCCTAAAATCACCCCACCATAAACCCATCCCACAAATATGCATGATCCATGGATCAATATATTAGTATATTGATCCTTGTTTGTCATAGGAATCATGAACACTTAAATAAGAAAAATAAAACAATAACCCTAACTCAATTTGGATCAATCAATGAAGAATAACTATTTATATTCATAGTCATTGGTGAAATCCTATGATTTCATCATGTTTAGGTTCTCTATCCTTGATCCAGCCATTGTACACCAATGAAATCTCATTCCATGCTCTCCAATGGATTTCTAATAATTTGTAGGTTTATGAGACTAAGCCTAAACATTTTCCATAAGAATTCATTTTAAGGAAGGGAATTTGGTCACTGTGTCATCAAAAAATAAAATAATTTATATAAATTTATTTATTCATTTTACGCCTGTGATAAATTTTCCATAAGTGACTCGCACTGACTAAGGTTAAGTCCCGCCTAGGGTAAACCTGGAATTATGAACTCAATAGTGCCCTCATATTTTTGATATGGGAACCAATTTATAGGTTATTCCATTTTTTTTAGAAAAATAGTGTACATGAGCTATTTAATATATTTAATACATTTCAAACATTTTTTACGGGAACACCGAGTCTCAAAATAACACATCGTGTCAACACCTAGTCTCGAAAATAATCCATAAAATATCATAAAAAAACATGGAAAATCGGAGTAATTACATTCTCCGCAAATTTGGGATTTACATCCCAAAAATATAAAACAAGGGCTACACAAAGTGATATGGGTAATGGGCATGAATATGAGCCTCTCTCTTCCATGTGTTCTCCTAAAGATTCCCATACTACCATTAGACACACAATAAAGGAATCACTCACCCACAAAGGATCCTCTCCTCTCAATCCTTGATCTCTACTGGATAATCAGTAAAGGTAGCCCCATCCTGAATTTACAGGTCAACCCAATTGATAATGTGCAATGGGTCATGCACATACCTCCTTATCTACAACACATAGAAGACGTTCTATACCCAGTCTAACTATGGAGGTAGAGATAAGAGGTACTCCACCTCACCAATTCTACACAGTATCTAAAAAGGGATAGTGAACCTCAGAAATAACTTACCTCCCAAACCAAATCTCCATAATACACATCCTGGTGAAACATTTAGGAACACATGGTCCCCTTTATCTAACTCCAAAGGCCTCTGTCATCTGTCTGTATAAGACTTTTGATGGATCTGTGTAGTCTACATCCACTCTATGATGATCTTCACTTTCTCGGTAGTTTCTCACACCAACTCTAGTCCCATGAGTGTTGACTCTCCTAGGTTATTCTAGTGAAGTGGTTACCTATAGGGTCACCTATAAAAATCCTCTAATGGTGCCATACTGATGGTGGAATGATATATTTTGATGTATGTAAACTCCACCGGTGGCAGGTGATGCTCCCAACTACGACTAAAGTCCAACATGAAAACTCATGACATGTCCTCTAGAACCTGAAAGGTCCACTCAGTCTGGCCACCAGTTTGGGGGTGAATCACTGTGCTCAAGAATAAATGGGTCCTAAAATCCTCTTTCAATCCCATTTACAAATGAGATTTGAAGTGATCATCACAGTCAAAAAACTATCATCAACAGAACTCCATAGATTCAGAATATCACTGAAATGTAGAGGTATCCCAAGATCTCTACTGAACTCTTCTCCCAGATTTCTAAGAAGTAGGGAAACATGGAGATTCACTCTAAAATCACCTATATGACATCGAGTCCCCTGTAATTACGTGATAATACTATCATGAAGTCCATGTATATCCCATCCCACTTCCATTATGGAACCTAAATGGGTTGAGCTAAACCCACTTAAACTTGGTGCTCATCATTCACTTTCTGACAAGTAAGGCATTGAGAAACAAAATCTACAACTCCTTTCATCATAACTAGCCACCAAACATGACATTGGATGTCCTAGTCTATCTTTTCCACACATGGATGTACCACCAAAAGAGATGTATGAAACTCTTTCAAAACATCCTCTGGAAATATCACTGGTACCATCATGCATCCTATGAAAATAAAAACATGCTCTCCACCTTTTGAAAATACATCAAGAGCATGCCCAGTGGATTTATGAGTACATATGGTATCACAGTCAGCATCCCCATGATGTGACTCTCCAACTCTCTGTAAGAGAAGAGGGGTGAAAACCATAAAATGGAGGTAAGCTACTCCATATCCATATGCAAAGGATAACTACAACAAATAAAACTTCTCTAAATCCTCATTCAGCATCTACAAACAAGATCTCATAGAGAATATGCTACCATATTACCCTTCCATTGGAGTATAGAAAATTTTGAATTCATAATCCTGGAGGAACTCTTGACATCACCTATATCTCATGTTAATATCATTTTTAGAGAATATATACTTGAGACTCTTATGATTAAAATAGATGATAATCCACTCACCCATCAAGAAGTTTCACTACATATTTAGTGTGAAGATAGTTATGTTAAATCAAGATCATGGGACATGTAGTTATGATCATGTGGTATCAACTAATGTGAACTATATGCAATCACCGCCTACCTCTGAATTATAATAGAACCAACCCTAGTTCCTGATGCATCGAAGAACACTACCTACTTGACACCATCCTCTGGAAATCTCTAGATGAGAGCACTCATCAAAATCTTTCTCAAATACTAAAAACCTGTTGGAACCTCTCCATCCATACGAAAGGATTCCCCTTTCAATTCAAAGTTTTCATGGGTGTTGATATCCTGGAGAAATAAGGCATGAATCTATGGAAATAGAATGTCAACCCAAGGAAGCTCCGTACCTCCATCATGCTCTTAGTTTATTCCCAATATAACATTTCTGCAACCTTGGTCAGGTCTACTACCACTCCATCCACTGAGATAACATTACCTAGAAAGTGGAACGCCAAAATCTATAATTGGGACTTAGAGAGTTTTCCTAAATTTGGTGCTCTCAAAGTACGTCCAAAACTATCCTCAAGTGTCTCGCATGCTCCTTATTGTATACAGAGCACATAAAGATGTCTTTGATGAACACTACCATGAACCAGCATAATATAGGCTTAAAGATTTGGTTCATGAGTCCCATGAACACTAATGAGTCATTCTTCATGCCAAAGGGAATCACCAAGTACAAATAGTGACCTTAAAAACATTGGAAGACCAACATCAATATATACTCATCACGTACATGAAACTGGTGATAAACTGACTAGAGGTCAAACTTTGATAACAATCATGCCTATCTCAACTGATCAAAGAGGTCATCGATACTCAGTAGTGAATAATTGTTCTTCACATTCACCTGGTTTAATCACCTATTGTCCACACATAACCTCTAGATCTCATCTTCCTTTTTGGAAAACATCACTAGGGATGACCAGGGTGAAATACTAGGTGTAAAAAATCTTTTCCTCCATAAGTCCTCCAACAACACCCTCAGCTCATGAAGCTTTGTTGGATCCATCCCATATGGTGGCATAGATACCGGCGTCATCCTGAGGTGTGGATCACTACATAAGTTTATCTCTCAGTGGGGAGGTAAACCTAGAACATCCTTGGGGTAGACGTCCTTATACACCACCACCACTATAGGAAAATGAGAACACATAACATCCACTACACCATGGGTTAAGCTATACAACCGATGGGTAATCAGATAAAGCCTCCTATGCATGAGTTAATCCTATAATGCATGGGTTTCCTTATCATTGAAAAAGGAAAACCTAGTTATATCACTGTGAACACACAACATCCTTCACCTAAAAGGTTAGTCATGGCATGAAATATAGATAACTAGTCAATACCAAGAACAAATTCATAAGGCCCTGAAAATGCTACATTGTTGGCACAAGTGCGTGATCATTGAGTCTTCTCCAGTAGGAGTATCCAAGAGTAAGGGTTGAGCTAAAGGATCAACTGGAATCTATAAGTCTTTTACATAGTATGTGGCAATAAAGGGATATCTAGAAAATGCGTCTATCTATACTAAAACTAAGGTAGAAAAGACACAGATCATACATTGAATCATTCCTAGAGCCTTTGGGTTGTAAGCTTAGACCACCTGCAGCTATCCCCACCCCTATCCTCCATCTTCATGAGCCTGATGTGGACTAAATGGTGGTGGTGGTGGTAACAAGTAAAAATGTCTAACACATCCTAATGATCTCCAATATCCTCTGACATGTATTCTAACATGCGAACATGACTTATCCTATCGCTAACTCTACCGTAATGGCCAATCTATAGTCTCTCTATCAATTGTACGGTAGGTCAGACAATCTCGGTCAAGATGTACCCTACCATCACATGAGTAGAACTACCTCTCTCCGTGCTGATTGAACCCACCCTGTGTGCCCTGAACCACATATCCTATATCCTGAGACCTCCTCCTTAAACCTCCCACATGTCCAGGTCCTTGAGAATGATATCAGATCCTTAATTTTGAGGTCTCTTCTCCTATTTTCCTTCCACTGGAAACCACTGGTTGTATCTTATCATCCAAGAAACTCTCTACCACCAAATTTCATACAACCACCCAAGCATTAGTAAGAATTCAAAGAGGGATAAAACTGGATCAGATGTCTCTATGAAGATATCACTTGAAATTATGATAATTAAAGAACTAATCTCAGACCATATCCATTGAGTACCTATAGAGGTTAGTAAACCTTGACGAATACTCAGATATTATTATTCTACCCTGTTGGAGTTGCAGAAGCTCCTGAATACGTACATACCTTAGTGTAGCTGGTGATAACTCCTCTTTGAAATGTTTCTCAATCTTTATCTATGATAGGGAGGCCTCATCATAAGATTGGGTCACCAAACCACACCATCTCCCCATTGATCCATGAATAAGACACACTTTGAAGACCACCATTTGATCTATAGATGTTTTGACTAGAAGGAAAACTTGAGACACCACCTAAAGACATTTATTGACCACCTATGGGTCGAGCTCACCTCAGAACCTGAGGGATATCTATTGCTGAAACTTGTGAAGTGAGCTTAGCTTGTTGACCTCATCCACTGGTACCATGGGTACCACATGTGGCTTTACAGGTGGAGATATAGATTGTGCAACCCCCAGAGGTAACATATTTGGAACTGGTCCCTGTATTATTGACTCCTCATTGAGGGGATCATCCTCATTATCATGATGCTGAATACTAGTTGGAATAATTCATAGAGGCATCATGAAATAAATAAAATGTACCATGGTTAATGAGTATATAGAGAGAGATGAATCAAGAAGGACATGAAAACCACAACCCATTACTATATGATGCATGTAACATTTTCCCTAAAACTAATGTTCTTGAGTACCAAGTAAAAAAGAAGGTGATCAGAGTCCCGGTGTATGAATATGTCAGCCATTGCACCAATAATAGAGTCCCTGACATGAAAGATGAACTCAAAACACCTAAAGTTATTACTCCAAATCAATCTCATAAACTCTAGTCCTAAAGTAGAACCAACTACTCTGATACCACTATGTCATGAACCATCCCAGTTGGGACTATATTGTGACTCCCCAAGCTTCCCTTCAATAGGCTAGGGGCTATCAAATAATGCCGAGAAGGAATATCACTAACATGGGAGGCCTTAGTCTAAGTACCTACACACACACACACACACTGTCAGGACTATAAAATTCTAAAATGTGAAAACAAATGAACAAAGAAGAATGAATAAATCTAAATCCAACAACTAGAGTATGATAGGAAGTAAAGGAAAGTAAATAGGTACAATTAAAATCTCACCATAATGAGTCTGAAACACAAGTCCAACTGGAAAGTAAAAAATGGGACTACTGTCAAAATACCACATGAACACACCTTAGTCTGTCCAGTATCACTAAGCACCATCTAGTCCTGGTCTTTCAAGGACTCTGTCAAAAGGTTGATTGTATACACAAGACATGACATGTGCCAGTAAATCCCGTGAATGGGTGAGTTTAAAAATAGTTATTAGGACATTAAAAACCACAAATCAAAAAAAGTAAATTCATTCAGCTCTATATAGGTATACATCAATAACACTTATAATAAGAATATCCAGATATACTCAATAAATACACACAATGTAAAGGTAAATCACAACCATTGTATACCAACCTAGGATTCCAACTGGAATATTCCAAAAATCACTCATCTGGGAGAAAAAACTCCTGAGTCTGATAGCACTGATGACATCCATCCAAGAAGTAGTTCTCATCCACTCTCATCAATAAAAGTACACACTGATAGTCCAAAGAGAATATGATACATAGATAAGGATCACTGCCAAGGCCATGGGGGTGATAACTATAACTCAATCTAGATTAACCTGCTAAGTAAAAGATCATATCTCACATAGTTTTTGTCATGGTGATACTAAGAATTCCTCCTTGGGCATGAATAAGAATAGAGGATATCACTCCGGGTCTCACAAAGGGATTCCAACAACTCTATCCAAGAAGTCTTGTTGAATAGATCATAGTCCTAGGAGTATGAGATGAATCCATAATAATCCTTGGGGAAAGAATAAAGGGAACACACCCTAATGAAACTTTTACAAGAAATAAAAAAAGGGTTCCAATACATGTATTAAAAAGTATACAGTGTGTCCCCTGACCCTGGGTCCTGCCCGTGTAATCAGCCAATGTCTCAAGCCATCTCCATGTCCATATAGAAGTACCCAGTATGTAGACTAATCATGTAGTCTACCTGTGATCCAGTACATGGCTTGAGCCTATGTACATGTTCCTGTTTACTAGTACATGGCTTAGCCCATGTACTTGGACTAGGCCATGTCTGTGTGGGGGAGTAGATGGCATGCTCCAACCTGTGTACTCCAACCCAAGTTCGTGTACCCTCCAAGGTACATGACGAGTCACCAGGGAGGGGTCACATTCCGTGTGATAGTTTTACATGCCTTGTGATCCTTAAATCATATCTAAAACCATAGCCACTACAAAGGGGAACCCACACAACATGTAGATCCAGATTACATGCCGTGAAGAATGGGATTTTACAGAAATCCAAATATGGCTCCCCACATCCCAACCATTTCCCCATCCTTTTATCTGGTGATTTCTTCACTAAAAAATGTAGATTGAGTCTCATTGAGTCATTCCATAACCGAATCAATAAGATCCGAGACTTTTATCTAATCAGAAAATGGGATCATCATTGTTCTTCATTGCACACTGAAGAACATGAAAATTGAGTATCCACATCATCAGATTCTTTGTTGTATCTATCATCGTACCATCATTATGTTGTGCTGGTCCCATATCTATGATATTGGATCGTTGTTCTAAGAAACAGGTGCACAATGATCAATTAATTGGGATACATCGAACCTCGATCCAAATGAAGAATTCACATGGTGAATAAAGAACTAGGGGAGAAAAGCACAAGAATAAATGAGACTAATGAACCTTGATCGATGTTATAGTTGGACTTGATTCATTTTCATTATAATAACAATGAATAAATAAATAATTCAAGGTAATTCTACCAAAATTACCCTGAAATAAACCCATCCTTTAAATACGCATGATCGATAGATCAATCCATTAGTTTATTGAACCATGTTCATTGTAGGAATCAGGAATGGGGAATGAAAAAAAAATCAAAAAACCACCGTACCTTGATTTGGATCAATCACTGATGAAGAATTATGCCAAGTCATAGTCACTGGTGAGATCCATTGATTCCATCCCATTCTAGTTATTGATTGTAGATCTAGCCACTGTCCACCAACAGAATCTCATTCCACACTGTCTAATTTATTTCAAATTATTTACAGGTGTATGCATCTAACCCTATAAATTTTCCATAAGTGTGTATTTAAATAAATGTAATTAGGTCATTGTGTCTTCAACAAATAAAATAATTTAAATAAATTATTTTATTCATTTTACTCCCATGAAAATTTTTACAAAAACGACCCACACAGACTAATGTTAAGTCACACCTAGGGTAAATCCCACATTTCGAAATCAATAGTACCTTAAATTTATGATCCAAGCACCTGTTTAGATGTTATTCCACTTTTTAAGGAAAACTATGTTCACATGCTATTTAATATATTTAAAAAATTTATTCTAGGCACATTGTGCCTCATAATTACATTCCCTATCAACACCTAATCACGAAAATAATCTATACAAAATCCAAAAAATAATACTTGGAAAATCTGAGTCATTACAAATATGATAATGTTAATACATTATAGGAATACAATAACGACATAAAACATGAAATAATAAATATTTTTATGGAAAAACCGCTGAGAAATCACAACATAGTGCATGCATGATATATCTTGTGAACTATATATGGAATATAATGATATAAAAATGTTACCCAATATATTGTATGGATATATAATATCATTCTCACCCATCACATTCATATCATATACATAAATTTATGTGCTTCATAGATCATACAACATAAGAATGTATTTGATAACTTTTAATACCATGATTAATCATTATGAGATTTATAAATGGAAGTAAATAATTAATAAAGGATAGATACATTTAGGTGAATACCATTGAGGGAAATTTTAACGGGTATTCCCAACACAAAAGTTTGGCATGAAAAATCATGGGATGATTCTGGTAGCATAACGAGTGTATATAAAGATTAATAAAAGGTATTAATGAGAGTGAAAGGTGGTATCAAATTAAATGGGAATAATATGAAAAAGGGGTGTGTAAAAACATATGAAAAAATTATCAAATGGAAATCAAAAGTCTTAATACAAATAAAGTTATTTATTAATGAGGAGGAATAGAATCCCTTACCTTTAGAGGGATATTCTAAAATATTGGGAGGAGTTTCTAAATAGATTAGGGAATCCATGAGAGGGATTTACAGAGGAAGAGGGAGAAAAAATACATGATGAATGTATTTTTAGTGAAGTGTAATAGGAGGTTGGGTGGGTATTTATAGAAAAACATAGGGGAATTTGTTTTTAATTTTAAAACTTTAGTTTTGGATACTATGTGATAAAATAAAAAAAACATCATATGGTTTTTGAAAATTATTTTATCCAATTAAGAGTGGTTTTAAATATTTTATTAGGTTATGAACCAAAATCATTAAAATAATACAATTCATGATGTGGAGGTGAGTCATGTTTATATAGAATTATTTGTAAAACCATAACATATAATATAGCTTTTGTTGGATTCATTCTATTTATTAAAATAAATAAAAAAACTTAAAAAAATATTCTAAAGGGGAAGTATAAATTTTTTCATGGATGCCTTTTATAGTATTCATTACATCACTTTTGGAATGTTATGATGTCATAATATATATTGTATATTTATAAGGTATTTAATTTTCACCCAAAAATTTGATAGTCTAATAAAATTATGAAAAAGTCACCATTGGATAATTTTTATGCACTGATTTCAAAAATAATATTTATTTTACTAAAATAATTTCCTAAAAATTTAAATTTGAACTTTTAAATAAAAATACTAATTTACTAGAAAATACTAGTTTTTACAACACTAAAAAATTTCTAACCATTATAAAAATTAAATTGGACATCATTAAATTAAATTATCATTTATATTTAAATAAATATTTTATATAAAAATTTCATGAAATCATCATTTATTTCAAAATTCAGGAATTTAACAAAAATAGTTTTTTAATTGAAACTATATATTTTCTAGAAATATAATTTGTACTTCATTGTATCAAAATCTAATTTTTATTACACATTATATAATCTTGTGTATAAAGTAATAAAAAAGGGATACATATAATCATTATTTTATTAAAAAGGAAAATTATATAGTTTCATACTACAAGGGTGTAGATACATAACCCCTTATTATTCTAGTGTATGCCTTAAGGGTAAGGAGTGATATACTGGTACATTCTTCTGGTAGTTCAGTGAACATAGCTTGTACCATGATGTTGATAAGCCTAAACCTATTATGTAAATAGTTTTCCTCAAGTTTTTGTTGTTGAATATCCAATTCGTCTTGGTCAAGATGTCATCTCCCTCAAAATCTCTAATAAATGGAATTCATTGTGTATGATCCTACTAGGTGATTCCATATCTTCTTATTTATTTTTTTAATTATATATTATTATAACCCATAATATATACTAATCTTAATAGTCATATTATAATTTCTATATAATAAAAAATTATTATTCATAATGGTATTTTATGTATTTGATGCTATATTTAATGATAGTCCAAAATTACAAATGAAATATTGTGCATGTATTTTCTATAACGATATTACTTAATAAGGAGAGTATTCACTTAGAAGGTAATTTCATTTGATTTTTTGAGTCATTAAATTCTTCCCCCTTTATAAATTTCACCCTCAAAATTTCATTTCATAAAATAAAATAGACGAGGGTACTTCTATTTCATCACCACTTATGGTTCCCATTCTTCATCCTCAAACTTGTGGTTCTATAATAAAACTTTGACCAAGTGACTTGTATTTTTTCACAGAAATTTGACTCTATAATAAAATATTTCACCATATAACCCTCTTATGAATTATTTTCCCCAATGATAACATCTATGGATTCAATACATGAGAGTAGACTGGTAGGTACTTATTTAAGAGGGATATATAAAATTAATAATATAATTGAGATACGTTATGTGGGAGTACTATTCAATAGGCCATAACCCCAATGAGATCAATGTTCTTAAAGGGGAATATTTATCTATGAATAATCTTTACTATATTCCCAAAACTCATGAAATTATTCCATAATGATATACAAATGAACAAATTTTCTCTTACCTCAAACTATTGGTCTCATTGATAATTGTATGTGTATATTTTCTATCAACATTGAACATATTTCATAAGTTATAAAAATAGTTTAAACCTTATATTTCATCACTTAATTATGATCTATTACCATCAGTATCTACTCACCAATATCAACCCAACATGTTGGAGTCCTATACCTCTTCACATATAGATCCCCATAATGATCCATTTGAATGATAAAATGGAAACTATTGTTAATAATAACACCACTATGGGAATGTTCTGATACCAAAATACTTGTAAGTCCATTGAATATTATCTCAAAATATACTATATTTTTTAATGGTTCTTTCAGTCTAAAAAAATTTCCAAGGGTGATAAGAAGTACTAAAACTCAACTTTGTATCAAATTATTGACAAATTCTTCTCTAAAACCTCAAGGTAAACCTTTGATATCAATAATATATAGTGTAGAGTTGTACCCCATGAATTCTTACCTCTTATCTTATATATATTAGTAATTTTTTCAAGGGATTAATCTTCCTTGATGGAAATTAAAATCACTGGCTTTATAAGGCATTTGACTAACACCAAAATAGTGTTTTTACTTATAGATGTCTTGGGGATTCCTATAATGAAATCTATTTATATTATTTCCTATTTATATAGTTTTATGGGTATTGAATTCATCATAACTAATAAATTATTTCATTAATCCTTAAATTGTAGGTATACCAACTATAGATATACAAATTATGCAATCTCTCTCATCATGTTATGCCACCATAAGTTTTTTATCAAATATTTATACATATTAATGATTCATGGATGAATAGGGAAGGATGATTAATTAACATCATCCAGATGTTCCCTCTTAAATTTTGGTTTATATGATATGCATATTTGGGTTCTAAACCTTATATTTTAATCTTTACAAAAGTTAAACTCTGAAATATTTTGTACCTTTTTTGTAGATCCTTATCATATATTTTGTCCTCCTTGATCCTTTTAATAATTTATGGTAGGGAAATTATTAGATAAAGGTATAATAATGTTCCTTTTATGATTCCAAATCATACCCTTTAGATAAAAAATAGGATTGGATTGCTTTTAATCCTCATCAAGGATTGGGTAGTGGGATCCTTTATACTCAGAGAAGCTACCACTTTATTCACTTTCAAAAGATGATAATGGATTGAACATTCATAATACTTGGTTAGACCTAACCACTTTAATTTTTTCATATTTATATTCTATTGTGTAAATATAGAGTTTTATGATCCCTATATGTGTTACACTTCTCCCCAAAGAGATAATGTTTCCAAATCATCAATTTAAAGATCACTACTACAAATTCTAGATCATGTGTTGGGTAGTTTGGATTAGGAATCATTAATTAGTGGGAGGTATAAGCTATCAATTTTTAAATTTTTATGAGTAAACAACCCAATCCATTTTTAGATGCATTTATGTAGATCACAAATCCATACCATGGTTGGGTAATGTGAGAAAAGATGTAGTGATTATCCTATTATTTAACTCTTTAAATCCCTTATTATATTCATCATTCTATAAAAAAATTACTCCATTCCAATTTTTCTTGGTTATTGGGTTTAATAATCACAACAATTTTCTCACAAATTAATAATAATACTTAGCTAATATAAGGAAACTACAGATCTCATTCATATATGTTAGTGATTTCCATCCTTCAATTACCTTTTCCATAAAAGGAGATACAAATATCCCTTTACTGGTGATAAAATTCCATAGGTACGTTACTTGTTCCATCTAAAAAATAGAATTTTTTAGTTCACATCTAATATTTTCTTTCATAAGTAATTTAGTAAAACATTAAAATTATCCTCATATTCCTCTTTTATTTTGGAGTATATAATAATGTTGACTATAAATACCACCAATTTTTTTTATGTAATCCATAAATACTATATTCATTAAGTCCATGAAGATAAATGGATCATTAGTGAGTCTAAATGGAATCACTATGAACTCGTAGTGCATGTACATTTCATGAAAAATAGTCTTGGGGATATCCTTATTCTTTAACTTTAAATGATAATATTTCAACCAAAGATCCACCATAGAGAAGAACTATGATACATAAAACAGATTGAAAAAGTAATAAATATGTGGAAGAGGATGTTTTTTATTTATTTTGATATTTCTGATCTCACTATAATCATTGCATAGGTGTATTTACCCATCATTATCCTTGAAAAAAAGTATAGGTAGACCCCATGGTGAAGCACTTGGAAGTATAAGACCTTTATATATATTATCGTGTAGTTTCTTCATCATCTCTTCAATATCAATATTGGTCATTTAATGTAGAGTCCTAAATATTGGAAATGATATGGGTATATGTTTGATTGATAAATCAACATCTCAATTAGTAGGTAGAACAAAAAATTCTTTAGAAAATACATCAATATATACCTATACAATGAGAAAGTCATCTATGATGATATTTTAATTAGTGTCAATCATTTTAGATACATATTCTTGTTCATAAGGTAATAATATACATGATTGAGATAATGGTTACAAATAATATCGATCATTATGTTGAAACATGTATAGAATCAAAGGGAGATTCATGATATAGAGAGTGACTTACTTATCCTAGTAATTTATGTTGTCTCTATACAATTAAATCCATTATATACCCAAAATATAATAAAATTACACTAAATATAGTATCACAATGTTCATTGGAAAATTTATCCTACAAATATTTAAATGGTAGAATTTATAGGTTTTTAATGTGATAATTGACTAATTTTCCATTTTCATTGATAAATCGACTTCCGTGTTTTGAGGTGGTGTTTGAATACTTCTACTAAACTTGAATAAAATTAATGAATTTATAGAAACAAAATAAAATAGTATGTTTTACATTCATTAATTAATAACAAGTGTATTTTTTAGCACAAATTTATCGGGATCTATCTCATATATTGTGATGGAAAATGCATGTCCATGCTCTATACTCCTTTGAGGTTTTCATAGCCATTTATATTTGACAATCCTTAGATTATTGAATTAGTTCAACTTAATATCCTTTCTCCTTATAGTTAAAGGATTAGAAATTAAGCTGAGGGTTGACTGGATCATTCCCTTATTCCTTGACATTAGTGTATTTATCCTATTGGAATTCACTATGTAAGTTCCCCTCCATTCCACACCAAAATAATTTCCTTATCCCCTTCAAGGAATCTCTATGATGCTTCTTCCCATGAATTTAGTAAGTAGGATGTTGGAATTTATTACCACTATGAGATTTATCTATAACTCCACTAAAATTAAAATCCATTCCTCACTTTATATCTCCAGACCTCTAAGACCCCTGAGATTCACTGATCGTCATTTTGACTATGATTAAACATCCGAAAATTTCATCATAGTTTTCAATATATTGAATCACCAAATATTTTCATAGATTCAATATTTTTTAACTGAATAAGTAGTTGAAATTACATTTTGGGTCAATAGAAAATTTAGAGACACATCGTGCAAGTCTTGGGAAATTTACCTCATGTTCACCAATGGATTCTTCATCCATTGTATTAAGGCCAAGGAACTCCCTCTATATCTTAAGTCAAATAGTGTGAGGGAAATATTAAAAAATATAATTTCCTAAATTTTCTCTTCACCATCACTTAAAATTTTTCCTTTAGAATCATATTTTTGATTGATATACACTATTGACCAACTTCCCCCTCCATGTGATAAACAACCAGCATGACCTTATCGTTCTTTGAGAATTGACAAGAGAGAATATATTTCAAATAGAGTTGATACACTATTTTGTGATTAAGGTATTTGACTATCCACTGAATTCTAGAGGAAATTGTTGCCTAAAGGACTCAATTGAAACCTTCTCATTAATATGGGGATGTGTATTTTCCCATGATTCATGTTTTCATTTAACACATTAGTTAATTGACTAAGTATTTTCTTTATTTTATTGACTCATGTTTCCATCGAGTTAGGAATATCATTTGGGTATTAATCACATTTCCAATCACATTTTTCATTGACTCTATTTCTCCTATTCCTATAAATTGAGTATATTAAAGGGAAAATTAAGTGTGATATGTTTCATAAAATTAAAAACATAAATGGGAAATTGTGATCATTGAAGGGATGATACCAAAATAACATGTATTTCTAAACCTATCAGTTTCTAGATTTCAATCCAAGTTATCCATGATCCATTTCTTATCATTAAACTTTATAGGAATTTTTTACCTTCATAGTGGTTCATAAAGAGATTTTAAATTCACCAAAGACTTTCCCCCAGGAGTTTTAAAATAGGTATGTAGAAAGGCCTCCTTTTTATTAACTAGGTTATAATTGTTTCAATACCCAATCTATTTTTTTCATAGTTATTACCCTTTGATAAAACTATGCTCGATCCACATCAAATTTTAGTATCCAGATATGGATTTCATTATTTGGGAACCAATATCTCTATAAATTACAAAAGATTTAGGGATGTTTTACTTGGTTTATTCTTATCACTATGGTTTTCTAATATTAATCCCAAAAAATAACTCAACCTTTCTCTGATACCAACTACAAAAACATATATCTTTTATAAACTTTATTTCATGAATTATTACAAAAATATACACATAAAATTATCCCAAAAGATTGAGAGACATAATGTAATTGGGTAATTATATATATATCCCCAAAAAATGAATTAGGGATATAATAGAATTATTTAAAAACTCAAAAATATTCCCTTAGATTCCATAAATCTTCTAATAGTTTATGGGATAACCTGGGGATGTACATAAAAAATGGATGGTCTATAAATTACAATAATGTAATAATGAAAGCATAAATAAGGTTTAGTGGTACATGTGAGTCAATATTGATAATATGATGACATAAGAGGGTGATAGTCATAATTATCAACATCGAATTACAAAAAAATTTGATATCATCATGATATTATATGAATGTGGAAACAATATAAAACATGACATTGTAAGTATAAGACAAAAAAAATCAATATACCATAACATATAATGCCTAGGATAACTACCCTTAAACCATACATGGTATCTCAAGAGATAAACATATTACCCAATGCATTGGAGGGATATATAATTTCAGACCAACCAATCACATTCATATCCTCTATATGCATTTTTTTGCCACAAATATCATAAAATATATGAAAAAATTTCATCAATTTTAATCCATTGATTAATAATTTTGAGTTATATACATGGAATTCCCCAATAAATGATGGGTAGTTATATCTATTTGAATAATTGTGAGTGAAAATTGGGATTGGTATTTATAACACAAATGATTAGATTTCAAAATCACTAGATAATTTTGAAAACATAATTAGTGTATATAAAAATTAATACAAGGGATTATTGAGAGTGAAAGGTGGTGTTTCATTGTATGGGAAATATAAGTATAGTAAAATGGTGTGTAAAAAGACATTCCAAAATGAAAAATTGTCAATCAAAAGGATTAATACAAAGAAAGTACTTAAATAAAGAAGAGGAAGAAGAGAATCCCTTACCTTGAGAGGATGCTTCTAAAATTTTGGGAGGAGGTTATCAAGATCTTTGGAACACATTAGGAGGGATTTATAGAGGTATGGGGAGATTAAATTTGTGCTAAATGGGGTTTTAATAAATAGTAATTGAAGTTTGGTTGTCTATTTAAATAAAAAGTGAGGGAAATTATTTATTAATTTTTAAACATAAGTGTTGGACTCAAAGTGAGAAAATAATAAAAAACACAATAATTCCCATGATTTTTCCCATGGTATTGATAAAAGAGGAATGGTTTCAAATATTTTATTAAGAGAAGAACTGAACTCAAAAGAGTAATACCATAAATGTTGTGAAGTGAGTCATGTTTATAAATAATTATTTTTAAAAACTTAAAATATAGTATAAGTTTTGGAGGATTGATTATAGGTTTTTAAAATTAATTAAATAACTTAAAAAACAGATTATTTTAATCGTAAAATATGTTTTATATATTGGATTCCTTTTATAGTTTTTATTACATCACTTTTGGGATATTATGATGTCATAATACATAATATATATTTATACCATATTTATTTTTTACCAAAAAAATTGGATGTTTCAGAAAATTATAAAAATTTAACCATTGGATAATTTGACATAACGATTTCAAATATTTTAATAAAATAATTTTCTAAAATGAGAATTTATACATTTAAATAAAAATTCTAATTTACTGGAATATACTATTTTTTATTGCACTAACGACTTTTTTACCATTATAAAAATAACATTTGACTTCATTAACTTATGTTATCATTTATATTCAAAGAAATATTCAATAAAAATATTTCAGGTAAATATCATTTTTTTTAAAATTCTTGAATTTATCAAAAAGAGTGTTTTAATTGAAACCATATATTTCTCAAAAATACAAATTAGGTTTATTCATATCGAAAATAAAGTTTTTATTATACTCATTATATATTCTTGTGTATAAATTTATAATGAAAATGGATAAATATAATCATTATTTTATTAAAAAGGATAAATATAAATTTTAATACTACTTGGGTTTAGATACAAAATTGATTATTACACTGACATATTTCTAGAGGGTAAGGTGTGAGATGGTTGTACTTTCTTTAGGTGGTTTTATGAACATGGTTTGGGCACTAATCATGATAAACTTGAACTTCTCCCATAAACGGTTTCAATCAAATTTTAGTAATTTAATCTCATCTTAGTCTTGGTCAAAGGAAAATCTGATTGATGTAATCTCCCTAATATTGTCTAATAAATAGGATTTATATGGTATGATCCTACTAGTCTATTCTATCTCTTCTTCTTTCAGTTTCTATGAGATATAATTATAACCTGTAATATATAATAATCTTAATGATCATTGTAGAACATTAATATTATCAATGGTTATGATTCTTAATGTTTTTTTCATGACATGATATATATTAATATGGTCCAAAATAACCAATGAAATATAGTGAATTTTTTTTCTATAAATACATTACTTAACAATGAATTTATTTATTCTGTAGGTAATTTAATTTATAAAAGTTTGGGTCATTATATAATGTATTATTAATGTGAACATGAGATGAATTATAAAGTGATGGACTATGTAATCAGGCATAATGCCTTTTAAAATTATGGGCCTACATGATTTTTGGTGTTGGATGTTCTAGGTAGAGTCCTATAAAATTCATATGATAAAAGATGAAAATAATTATAAATTAAAAAGTTGTGTTTTTCAAAATCAAATTAAGTTCTTTATGGAATATAATTCTATATAAAAGGTTATAATAAACTTATTAGATTTTAAACATGTGTGTGTAACATCCCAATAAAATGGTACACTCTCTTTTAATGTTTAAAGAGATTTTTCTCTGGTTCTGAGGAGTGGGAGTTAGTTTGGAGTTATTTACAGAACCTGGATTGAGTGCTACCTATAGGGAACACTCAAAATGTGAATAGGGTATTCAGAATGTGAATATGTTTTTAGGTAAATTCAATTAATTCCATTCAATTCAGGAAAATGGTTCATTCCAGGAATTATGTTCATGTCATGAATTGGTTAATCGAGATTTATTTAACCTTGGGTGATTCCATTTTTAGTAGACATGGAACTCCTTGGGTTCACACCATAAATAGGGGATTCACGAAATGAATCTTTCATGACCTATAGGTTTTTATGTTTTTCAAGACATAATCCTAATTAATTAGATTTTCTCATCATTACTTTGTACCCTAGGTCTCTCCATGATGATTTTTGGTGTTTACTTCCCTTCTAAATCACTTCATTTAGGACTTCAATATCTATCTTGGTTGTTCTTATTCTCTTCGGGTATGTGCAACCTTTCTACTTCTTTGTTTCTCTTGGGGTTTAATAGTGGGGTTGGGCTGCGTTGGTGGGGATTAGTGGTTACGTGATATATTTTTTGATCCCTTATAGATATATTTTTGATATGTGTTCCCTTTCTCCCACTGTTAGTGCCTGGATCCCAGGGAAGGTGGTTTACGACCGAGTATGAGGTAGGTGGTTTTTGTCTTTAGTCTATGTTATTTGAATCATTGGTTTATCTTATTTTGTAAATTTTTTTCTAAATAAATTGGTACGATTGAAAAATGGTTAATTTTTGTGTGTGTAAAATTGGTTTTGGAGAAAATATGGTTTTTCCATTTTTTGGGTAAAAGAAAACAGTTTTTTAATGCATTATGAAATGGATTGCTAAATGGGTTTTCAAAGCATGTTTTAATGAGAAAGGTTTTCTTTGGTATTGTAAATAGTATTTTGAAATGTAACATTCCCTTTTAAAATGATTTTTTTAATAGATCACATTAGATCCTTAGGTTCTTAGGTGGGAGGTGTGGTATTGGGTCTCATCTTCTTTCGACACTATAAAGGAGTTCCCTTTCTAGGGTGTTCCACTGTTCCCTAGAGTTTGATTCAAGGGTTTTTGGGACATGTATTGCACACTAATCTTATTAATCTACTATAAACCTAGCTAGAATGACCACAATTTCTCATTGGAGTATGTTTACCATTTTTATTTTGTTTTATTTATTTATTTGGAGTTGATTGCCTATTTTTGAAAAATGATAAATGATTGTTGGAAAATATGATTTGAAAATATTTTAACCATCTTGTTTTAGAACTATATAAAACATTATCTATCATTATTTTTATATAAAACTGTGTAACTACTTATCATGTCATGTTTTATTTAAAATGAGAGTGTTTAGATTATTTAAGGGAGATATGATATAGAACACTTGAGTGATATTATTCTAAGCTTGTTTAGTTCACACCTCGCACACCCCTTCAGTGGTGTGTACACTTGGTTTTTTCTTTTGAAGTTGGAAAAGGAAAGGTTTCATAGTGAGGTTGTGAGGATTATGTCACGAGGGTATGGGTAGCTGGTGTTTAGATAGTGGCAGATTTCTCACTTATAAAATGGATGAGTGGATATTGGTTTTGGTAGTCCTTTTAGATTTTTAATCCTATACCATATTTTATTTTAGATTTTGAGTTTTATTTCTATTGTTGCTTATCTTTGATTATGACATACATTTCTACAAGTTTTCCTTCCATTGTTTATCTTCACTGTGTATATGTGTAATTTATCTTGTTTTAGTCTTTGAGAAATCATTAACTCTATTTTGTTCTTGATTCCTAGGTATTATTCGCCATCCCATTGGGATTGGGAATTCCCAATTAGTTTTGTAGTGTTTCATCTCGGGTGATATTTTTGAGGATTATCTGGGTTGAGTCTGTAATACCCTAAGATTTTGTAAATTTTTTAAATAAATTTAATCTCTTAAATATTTTGTGTTATATGAAACACTAAGTTTATCTTTAATTATACTCAAAATAAAGTTTATCTTTCATTACATGCAATAATGAATGTAACTTGTGATATACACAACACTGTATTTAAACAAAATGTGAAATAATATTAAAATATTATTATTTAATATTACAGTTATCACCTAGCCATTATAATGGAGGTTATTCATATTATTAGTGATATTATGAATATATCTGGTCTACACATGTATATAAAATGAATTCTTTGGTGAAAAAATAATTATAAATGAAAATACAAACTATTTGAAAATAAAAGAAACCATTTTCTAAAGAACTATTTTTATGTGCACAAACATGTTTTATCTAAATAAATTAAAAAAATCACATTTTTTGGATAATTTTAATAAAATTTATTTATTATATACTCAATAAATTGTTAAAAATTAATCTTATATATTTTATAGACAATATATAAAAATAAATCAAATTTTATTTGTGAAACTGCATCTTTCTAAAAAGTAGTTTTGTCACCTTTTTCACAATTATTTTTAAATTATTTTTTCAACATTTAAAAAATTTATTTGAAACAATAATTTTTTTATATAATAAATTCAATGTTATCTTAGGGAAAATTATTTAGAATAATTATTTTAATAAATGGAAAAAATACTTGTTTTTGTTAAGATTTATCATTTATTTTAAATAATTTTAAAACATAAAAATTGTTTTAATATAGATATAAAGGAAAAATTATTTTAATTATCTATACATATATTAATAAAATTTATTTCATTTTAATCAATTTAATTTTGATTTTAAAAAATATCTTTTTAAACTTTTGAACATTTTATCTTTGGAAAAACATTTCTCATCGTGTCTACATGATTAATTTTAAATTAATTTTTTTACTTATATGGATTGAATTTGAGAAAATTGATTCCATGTTTGGAAACCAAATAATTTATATTATCTAATATGTTCAAATTAATCTTTTTCCATAATTATTTGTAAAATAGTAAAAATTATTTACTGTTGTAACGGTAAAAATGGGTTTACCGGAGGGTAAAACTAAGAAGATAATGGTTAAAATGACTATAATTTTTTTAAAATTACTATTGTATGAATTTATTTTAATATTATTCTTACAAATTTATAATATTTGTTCATTTGGATTCTTTTTTCTTGGGATTTAATTTATTATTATTTATTCTTTTGGGAAATTTCCATGTAGTTTCCAAGTGGGTCCCTTTCCCCCACTTATAAAAGTCCACTACCACCCTTCACTTATTCACACATAAAAAATAATATAGTTAAGTAATAACCTGAAACATTACCTCCGCAACATCCTTATACATTTTCTATAGCATATGTTCCTCCCAAAATACCAAAAATAGGGTCCTTAATAAGAGATCCAAAGGAGGTGCTTCTAAGAGAATGTAATTGTCTTCACTAACCCCCTTATTTTTCTTTCTTATTTTTCCACATTAAATAATGTATTAAAACTTAACATTTAATAAAAATAGTATATATTATATTCTTATATTTTATTATGTTAATTTAATAAGCTATATCCATTTCCACTTCAATAAAATGGAAAATGAAACCATTGATCATGTGTATGGAGGACAACTACCTCACAAACCAATGTATTCTATTCTCCATAAACACCTTTCAAGGTTGGATATAATTATGTATTTAACATATTTATATTATATTTATGAAATAAGTATATTTATATAATTATTATACCACATATAACTTCTTACATTCTATTCCATGGTGATACGACAATGTTGCTCGTGTATAGGGCATACTACCACCTCACGAAGTGATGTGATTCATTTTAACTTACTCTTTAAATGGAAGGAATTAAGGGTAAATTTAATGAATATTCATGATATATATGAGATAATAATGATTATTTAATGTTAATTTATTATTTATTTTTCTTTCATTCAATCATTTGAGAAAATGGAAACAATGTTCATGCGTACATACGACCAACCATCTTTATGAACGATGTATTTTATTTTATATCTCTAAATCTTATGAAAAAAATAAAAACCTATATACTGAATATATATGATAATTATATAATTTTTAATATTATTTTTTTATTGAACCATGATCAAATTTAAGGGATAAAAAATAATAAATCAAAACATACACGAAAAACAAAGCAGCTTTTGCCCAAAACGTGAATTCAACGTGGAATTATTAATAATCACGAAATAAAAGATAATAAGTAAAAAATATATGGTATGATATATATATATCTATATATATGTATGTTTTCATAATATATGTATAATACAATTATATTTATTATAAATGAGGTTTTAATGTGTATGATGGAAGTCAAGACTTAAGGTAATGGTTTTCCGTCCAATTTTTATTTCTATGAGACACATGCCATATTCACTACATGTTTCTTTTATGTGGTGAATATACTGAACATGAATTCGTTTTATTATTATTATCCTAAAATATTATTGTTATTTACAAATCCATTTGAGTATCTATCTTTCATGGGGCTTACATTTCAAAAGTTACCAAAGCGGTAAGAGATTTTTAGTCTAAAATTGCATTCTTTGGGACATAGTTTATATTGTGAACCTATATTTTTCTATGATATGTATATAATTCCCCTCAGATGTGTTATTTCATGAATATATTTATTTTATTTATATTATAAGTTTTATTGAATATTATTCTTTCATGGGTATTATGAATCAATGTTACCAAAGTGATAAGAGTTTTATGTTACAATGTCATTGTCTATCGAGATTGTTTATGATTATACTTATAATGATAAAATTTTAAGATCTATCCCTCATGAAACTCATGAGTTTTCTTATACTGTATTTATGTAATTAGAATACATGTCTCCCTTGATTTTCCTCTCTTTATGTACTAAATAGTTCAAAATAATGTTTTTCAAATTATCTTTATTTCTCTCATCAGTCAAAAAAGTTTTTCTTATAAAACCATGTCTTCTAATTTTTTTTCAAAAATGTTTTTATCAATTTTCAAATGATTTTTTTAAAGAAACTTATACCCATTTTTGACTTGTTACAACATTTTTATAAAGGAATATTCATTTTTTTCCAAATAATGTCAGTTTTTATTTTATAAAAATGTGAAATAAATCTTTGTTTCAACATGTATGGAATGAATGCAATTTCCTGACATCATGACCATTATTTTCTATGAATATTCATTTATATGTTTTCAATATTATTTAAAAAAATTTAATTTTTTTATGTTTTAAAATGTTTTTTCAAAAATAAAATTCAATTTTACTTAAGAAAAATTTTAAATTATTTTTAAAGATTCCTTTATAGGTTTTAAATTTTATTTTAAATGTGATGGATTTCTAAATATTTTTCAGGAATTTTTAGTTTTCAAAATTTATTTTTAATAAGAAGTTATTTTTCTAAAAAAATGTTCCAAGTGTCTTTTCAAAATCATTTTCCATATAATAAAACATCCATTGTTGTTAACTATGCCTTACTGAGGATATGATCCAAGGATACCATTCTTATTCTTTTTATGAATGGTTTATGCTTATGATGGAATGATGTTTATGAACCCTGTTTCTCTTCCACGGGTTATACCATGAGGAAATTCTTATTAATACCGCTTCTTTTTAGGGGTTATTCTATAATGAAATGATTATAAAACCTGTCTCTTTTACACATGTTATGATATAATGAAATGTCTATGAACCCCTTTTCATTTCTTGGATTATGATATAATGATTGTTTTATAACCTTGTGACACACATACATATGATTTTCTTTATGTGATGGATGAGAACTATATCTCTCCCAAATTAATTGGGTAAATATTTGTATCTAACGAGATAGAAATGACTGAAATGATGAGTGAACTAGGTTTAATAAGTGACTTTGTCTACTATGATGGTCTTGGGAGTGAACCTTGACTACTATGATAGTTTTAGGAGTGAACCCATTCCAATATGATAGACTTGGTAGTGAGCCTTGAATAATATGAAAATTATTTTCTATACTTAAGTGTATTCCAAAATTCTTTGTCTTATGCCAATATTATGCTCTCATGGTTTATATTCATTGTTTTCCTTATGAATCATGTATTATGAACTATCAATATTTATAGCATGACTCATGATTATGATAATTTATTTATAGGGTATGATTTTAAAATTCTATGTTCGTGTTCTCATACCTTTATGCTCAAGTTATGATTATGTATCTTCATTTTTTACCCTTACTAAGCATATGAGATCACCCTTTATAATGTTTCCTTTCCCTAGGTTATGAAGAAATGTATTATGCATGATTTTTCTAAGGGTATTATATATTAATAACTTAGGGGGATATGATGTAGTTCACCTATTAAAATTTGTTTATTTTTCTAAGTTTACAAAGTCACTATAACTTTATGATTATTAATCATGTTTTTGTTTAATTTAATGAATATTCATCTAAAAGATGTAATATCTATGTATGAATATTCTGGGTCGCTATAGTTGGTATCAAAAGATAAGTTAAGTTATCATTTGAAAACTAGGATGAGAAAAATTTAGGTAGATCTCTAAGGATATTTATAAGGATATGTCTAGGGAAACTTCTAAGGATAAGTATAAGGATGAGTCAAATAAAAGGAAAATTTCTTCGAATTATGGTAAATGATAGAGTAAGTGGTTTCAAATGAATTAGATCTATTTCTGGACCAAACAAGTAGATGTGACTCTGGCATAGAGGTAATTAGAGGTAATAACTCTGAAAAGGGAATATTGAGCTGGACTTTATCATCACCTAGTGCATGACAACGAGACTTGATGTACACCTAGTCTGACACTCCCGAGTGATATTCTGTGGAAATTCATGAACTTTTTATGAACTATCTTGAAGGATTTCAATAGATCATGACCATAAATAACCAAATTTAAAACTAAGGTTATTTAAATTCAAAATAATTTTTCATTATTTATAAATCATATATTGTTTTCATGATTATGTGGTTTCTCAATATGATTATTGTTTCTCACACTATTCTTTTTGGTTTTAGTCAATAGAGAGAACCATAAGGAACTGGATTAACATTGATCGTGAGATACTATGTGTTGATGAGAAACTAAATAGTATGATGAATTTAGTGAATAATATTTTAATTATTACTAATATTTTATCATGATATATGATTAATAAATTACACATTAACCAACACTCAAGCTCATCAAAGAAGATAAGGATAGAGTTCACTGAGAGTTTGGGTGGTGGAGACCAGGGGGAAAGAAGATCCAGTTTCCTATACATTAGGAATGTGGGAACAATCACTCTTGATAATGTATCAAAGAAATGATAAGATGTTTTTTTTCCGGTGAAGAAGGGAATATGGTGAATAATTTTCGAGGAAAAATGAAAATCTCTATTAAAAAAATGGATGGGAATATTGGTCTCACTATGGTTTTATAAATGGATGAATGTTTTAACTATGGAAAGTATGTGAATTTTGAAAATCTATGTCCAAGGGGGAAAACTCCTATAGATAATAAGAAAGGTGGTACAATTAATAGTTGTACAGTTGATGATGAAGGGACTATGAATAAAATATAAATGGCATTAGATGTTCTAATAGTATTATTTATGTTAAATGTAAGAAGCACGATTAAATTAGGATTTATGAATGTTAATAGAATATTCATATTTCATAGTATAGAAAAGTGGTAAGGAATATGATGATAAATCATATTTAATAGTTTAATAATGAAGTGGAATGATTTGATTTTTTATGTATTGTAATTTAATAATTATGTTATATGAATCATGAATTATATAAGGGTTGTTTATTATATGTTTTTCATTCAGGATTCTCAAGAATATGTTGGATGGTACTGATGACCCAGATAAGTGATTTATTGGAAAGATGAAATTTTAATGGAAAATAAATTATTAAGGGAAGATAAACCTTAATATGTTCCTGATTTATAGATAATTATACTGGGATAAATATATAAAAGATAATAATAAAGTAAACTGAATAGTATTAATGACCTTAGAACTGATTAATGATTTTTGGATAAAGTGGTTTACATTATCATTTATGAAATTTTCAACATTAATGGATATATGTGATATATTCAATAATATTTGGTTTTATTAAAGGAATTATTAATTATTCAGGTTTTCATTAATATTTTAATATAATTAAAGATATTAGCATGTTTCATAAAAATATATAATCAATATATTCACATATTTGGTATGTGACATTAAGAGCTACCACATGTTGTTTAGGGGATTAATGTTAAGTTGATTTTGGGAAATTTATTTACCCTCTTTATAAATTTTGAAAATTCGAAGCATCATAAGGTTATCCATTTATGGAATGGTTTAATTTGAACATTGGATGATGTTTCAGAGATTAATTTATTATTTCACCATATGATGATTTATCCATATTGGATCACTAGTGCTAACCATTTTGTTATAACTAGAGATAAAAGGAATTAATAATCGTTATATTATTTATTTTTTGATTCATCAATTATTGAGGAATAAAAAAAATCATCTTCATTTATTGGAGTAAGATATGATTTGTAAATTGATGTAAGAACAACCAAAGGATGAATGTTTTCTTATGGTATAAAGTAATTCTAATCCCTAGGTATATCAGTCCCTTGAAATTATTTATCATATCAGGATAACAACCTATTTAAATCTTCTTACATTGAATATATATTAGTTTCATGATTTGTTTCTTCAATATCCCTTGAGGAAGTACATACCTAATTTATCACATGTACTTAACTCAAGGGTTATACCTTTGGAGCCTGAAATTTCTTATGAGGAAAAACCGATAGAAATTTTGGATTGAAGAGTGGATGTTCTATGAAACAAGACTACTCTCCTGGTAAAAGTTTTATGAAAAAACCACCATCTTGAAAAATTCACATAGAAACTTGATGATTTAATGATGTAAAATTATCCTTATTTATTGGTACCAAAGTGATGAATTTCGAGGGAGAAATTCATTTTAAGGGGGTTAGAATGTAACACATCGAGATTTTGTAAAACATTTTTCAAAAAATAATAATATATTTGATACTATGTGTTATATACAACATATATTTTAGACTATTTTACACACAACACTTATTTTAGATTTCATTTAATGCAATATTGTGTGTAACTTGTGATACATGCAACACTGAGTTTAAATGAAACGTGACATACAATTATAATATTATTATTTAATATGATAATTATAACCTATCCATTGAAATAGAGGGAAGGAATAGGATTTACTAAATTATAAAAATATTCGTTCTACAAATGTATATAAAATTATTTTTTTGGTGACCAATTATTTAGAAATTAAAATAAAAACCATTTGAAAATAAAGTAAATATTCTTCTAAAAAACCTTTTTTATGTGAGAAAACTAGTTTTACCTCAATAAACTAAACAAATAACTTTTGGTGAATTATTTTAATTAAATTTATAAATTATATATTTAATCATATTTCTAAAATTCATCTTATTTGCTTTCTAGATAAGAGATAATAATAAATCCAATTTTATGCTTGAAAATGCATTTTTCCAAAAAAAAGTAGCTTTGTCACCTTTTTAAAACTAATTTTAAAATTAAATTTTTATACTCCTAAAAAATTTATTTTAAAAAATAAAATTAATTTTTTAAATCATCAGGTAAAAAATATCTTATGGTGAATTTTTTATAATTTTTTGAGAAGACAATTTTTTCGATGAATAGTGAAAAAATGTTGGTTTTTCTTAAGAATTGTCATTTATTTTAAAGAAATTAAAAACATAAAATTGTTTTAATATGGTTATAAAGTTAAAATTAGTTTAATTTTTTATATATTAAACTAATTTATGAAATTTCAATCAATTTATTATTGAATTTTGATATAAAAACTATTTAAACTTTTGAACATTTTATCTTTTGAAAACCACTTTCTTGTCGAGACTGCAGGATTAGTTTTTTTTTTTAAAAATTAGTTATATTAATGTAATTTTAAAAAATTTATTCCATATTTGTAATCCAAATAATTTTTATTATTTATTAAGGTTAGCTTAAATTTTCACCATAATGAATAGTAAAAACAATAAAAATTATTTACCGCAGTTAACGAAAAAATGGGTTTATTGAGGGTTAAACTAAGAAGATATGGGCTATAATGACTATAAAACTTGAAAAATTTCTATTTTATGGCCATATTTTAATATTATACTTACCATGTTATAATATATGTTTATTCTTAGTCTTTTCTCATTGGAATCACTTTATTATTTTGGATTCTTTTGGGAAATTTCCATGTAGTTTTTAAGTGGGTTCCTTTCCCCACTTATAAAAGGCTACCACTACCAATCACTTGATCAAAACTATCCATACATATAGTTAGTAAAAGACCTGAAATAATAACTCCAAAAAATACTTATCCATGTTTTAAATATTTTGGTCCTCCCAAAAAGACCAACACTAGGGCTATTAATAAGAGATCTGAAGGAGGCGCTTCTAAGCAAAGGCAATTGTCTTGACTAAGATCCTTCTTTTTCTTTATTATTTTTCCACATTCAATTTTTTGTTAAGAAATCCAATATATTAAAAAAATATCTAATATATACTGATATTTTATTATTTTAATGTAATAACCTATATCCATATCCACTTCCATCAAATGGAAAATGAAACCGTCAATCGTGTGTATGGAGGAAACTACCTTACAAACCGATATAGTCTGTTTTCAATAAATGCCTTTAAAGGATATATATAACTATGGATTTAGAATATTTATATGATATTTATGACATTAATATAATTATTTAATTATGAAATCACATATACCTTCTTACTTTCCAATTAGCGGGGGATACGATAACGTTGGTCGTATGTATGGTAGACTGCCGCCTCACGAAGCGGTGTGATTTGTTTTCATTTACACTTTACATGGAAGGTATTAAGGGTAAATTTAATTAATATACATGATATATATGAAATAATAATGAATCTGTAATGGTAATATATTATTTAACTTTATTTCATTCAATCAATCGAGAAAATGGAAACATCGTTCATGGGTACGTATGACCTACCATCTCCATGAATAGTGTATTTCATTTTTATCTCCAAATATTCAGGATTTCATTACAAAAATCTAAAAAATATATATTATATTTATATATTTTTTAAAATTATTTATATATTGGAGAAAATGATCAAAGTAATTGGACCAAAAATAATAAATCCAAACATACATGAAAAATAAAGTAGTTATTTCCAAAAACACAACTTTAACATAGAATTGTTAATAAACGGGTAATAAAAGTTAATAAGTAAATAATTTATGGAATGATATATATATATATATAATTTATTTAAAATAAAATTATATTTATTATATAAGATGTTTTAATGAGTACGAAAGAAGATGAGACTTAAGTTAAGAAATTTCCTTCCCACTTTTATTTTTTATAAGACACTTTCCATATTCACAACATTTTTCTTTTATGTGGTGTATATACTTGAAATGAATTTATTTTATGATTATTATTCTGAAAATCATTTGTATTTACATATCTATTTTGCAATCTCTCATTTATGGGGTTTACTGTACAATAATAATCAAATTGGCAAGGGGTATTTTGTCTCAAATTGCCTTCTTTGGGACATAAGTTATGTTATACACCTATATTCTAATATGAGGTGTATACACTTCCCCTTTTACATTTTATATCATGAATATAATTCATTTAATGATATTATTTGTTTCATTTAATGTTATTTTTTCATGGTAATTACGAATCAAAGTTACAAAGTGGTAAGATTTTTATGTTACAATCTCATCACTTATCGAGATTATTTATGATTATGATTACAATGATTAAATATTATTATATATCAATAAAAAAACTCATGGATTTTATTCTAAAATGGTTACATAATGAGAATAGACATTTTCTATTCATTTTACTCTCTTTATGTACTCAAGATTAAAAATATTTTTGTATGAAAAATCATCATTTTCCGCTCTTTGGTTAAACATTTTTTTCTTACAAAACCATGTTTTATAAAAATGGTTTCAAAAATATTTTAGACATTCATAAAATGATTTATTGAAGGAATTTTTACACAGGTTTTAGTTTTTCAATTTTTTTTAAAGGAATCTTCTTTTCATTTTCAAAACAATGCATGTTTGGAATGTACTGAAAATGTGAGTTGAATCTGTATTTTAACATGTAATACATGAAAAGAATTTCACATGGTCATAAAAATTATCTCCTTCAAATATATATTTATAATTTATCATGGTTATTTTAAAAAAATAGGATTTTAATTTTTTATGTTTTAAAAAGTGATTTTCAATGTGGAGAGGATATTTTCCGTATGAAATGTTTTAAATTATATTAAAGATTCATTTATAGGTATCAATGTTTATTTTCAAAGAATATAATTTCCAAAATGTTTTATAAATCTTTAGTTTTAAAAAGTGTTTTTAAAAGAAAATTTATTTTCTAAATGAAGTGTTCCAAGTGTCTTTTCAAAATCATTTTTCATTTAAAATGACATCTGTTGATGTTACCTATGTATTACTGGTGATATTATCCTAGGATACCATTATTATTATTTCTATGAATGGGTTTTGGTTATGATAGAATGATTTTTATGAAACCTATTTATTTTCCATAGGTTATATCCTGAATAAATTCTTATAAAACCCACTTATTTTCATGGGTTATTCTATGATGAAATGATGAAATGATTATGAAATATATATATTTTCTATAGGTTATAATATGATGAAATGTTTATGAACCCCATTATATTTCATGGGTTATAATATTATTAATGTTTTATGATCTTATAGGACATATATGTATTATTTACATTATGTGATGAGTGGGACCTATATCTCTATCCAATGCATTGGGTAAAGATTTATATCTCATGAGATATAATGGACAAGAATGGGGAGTGAACCCAATTAAATAAGTCAATTTCTCTATTATGATGGTCTTGGGAGTGAACCATGACTACTATGATGGTTTATAGAGCGAACCCATTCCACTATGACAACCTTAGTAGTAAGACTTAACTACTATGGAAATTATTTTCTATGCTTATTTTTATTCCATAATTCTATGTCTTATGTCTCTATTATGCTCTCATGCCTCATGTTCTTTGATTTTATTACGATTCATGTTTTATAAAATTCTAATATTTATGAAGTGAATCAATATTATGATAATTGATTTATAGGACATGGTTTTCAAATTTTATGCTCATTTTATCATACCCTTATACTCATTTTATGCTTACATTTGTTTACTCTTATAGGTAATATGATCTCACCATTTATTATATTTCCTTTCCTTGGGTTGTGAAGAAATCCATTATGTATGATTTGTCTAAGAAGGGTGCTAGATATGAAGAACTTAGTGGGAGATGATATAGTTAATTTATGAAGCAGTTGTTTATGTTTCTAAGTTCCAAAAAGCACTATACCTTTATGATCCTCTAGATTTTGTTTGTATAATGTAATGAATATTCATATAAAATATTTCATACCTATTTATGAAACTCCTAATATACTTGATAAAGTTCATCATCAAGCATCCTTATTTTGGAAAATCTGGTTGAATCTAGATAAGAATTCTAAACTTTAGAAGTATGTTATAGTGAGTGTACTGTGATATATTACAATTACATTCATCAAGTTACAATGGGATACTGGGATGTGTGTATCCTGTGTTGAGTTTTGACATTGATATTAGTTTTTCCTTATAATTTTATAGTTTGAACTGAGATTTTCCCAATGTATGATTGTGTTCTTATGATTTCTTTGTGCAACATTATCCCTCGAGACATCTTCCATGGTTTCTATAGGAGGGTGTAAGGAGAGATTCTCCTCAAGGGAGCCCTCCTTTGGACCATAATATTATAGAGTCTATATGAGTTGTTCATTCTATGGACCAGAATGCTCCACATGGTCTAAAATTAGATGTTAAGGTGCATCCAAGATATGAAGTTGGAATAGACTGATATTAACAGTTCATAGATTAGAAGCCCTCATAATTTTGTGGTATTAATGAATACCAATAGGTGTAGGATTGGATAGAAAATATTGGTCATGTCATCAACTTCATGGACACACCTAACAATATCAAGGTAATGTTAGAAACATTCAAACTTGAGAGTCCTCGAAAAAGGTGTTGGGATTATATGATATAGGTGAATTGGCATATAGGATTGGATTTGAAGGGTTAAAATAGTATTTTATTCAAAAAGTTCTACCAAAATTATTTGATGACTGATAAATCTATAGTTTTACTCTCCTTACAGTTTGGAGAGTGTTGGGTGACAAAATACACTAATCATTTTGCGGAGTTGGTCTCTTTTTCTTTAGAGATGGTGACAAATGATCAGCTGAGAGCTCAGAAATTCCTATGCCAGTTATAACTAGGTATCAGATTACAAGTATATATGCTGAATCATACCACCTATGATGACATTGTAGATAAGAAAATTATGAAATATATGAATATGACTAGAAATATTAGATCTTTTAGTACTTCTCCTACTTCATGTGGTAGTTTTAGCAGAGTTCGGGGAAAGAATAGGAAGTTTCAAAATAACCACAGGAGTAGTGGAGGTGGTTCTTAGAATTGGGTCATATTTGCACCACCATATATAACCATTAGTGTTCCTTTAACTTATTATTAGCGTGGAATGGAAGGGATCACAATTCAAACTTTCCTGTACCCATGAAAATTTTAAAACTTGTTTCTGCTGAGGCCACTATAGTGGTTCTGCCAGGCCAAGCCTATGACTCATTATGGTTAGAGACTATTAACTCAAAGGGACACTGTAGTTGAGTAAAAATATTCAAAATTCCAAGGTCTCCACCCATAGGCCTCAATAGTAGATAACCTTCATGAATTGAATGATTTTCCAATAGAGGTTGATGAAGGACCATTCAATATAAGAGGTACCATTTTTGTTTCATCTTATATAGAAACTTTTTTATTTGATATTGGTGTCTCCACCTAATTTATTTTTTCTAGTTTTTTATTTAGGATTAAAAATACAGCAAAATCATGTCCTTTTTTATGGAGTTGGAGACACCTCTTAGAATGAGTAAATAGTAGGGGTTTTCATATAAGTATTGCACTATATCTAAAGCTGATGCAGAGTTTGTGTGGAATTTAGTGGTTCTTGAGTTGGATCTGTTCAACATAAGTATGAATATGTCTAGGATAGTTTCACAGAATGTCAAGGTTTATTATTATCTTCATATTATCATGTTCTTTACTTCCTAAGGGAGATATTGAGTGTTTTAGGGAGAGTGGGATCTGAGATATGGTTGTACATGACCTTACTTACCAAAACATAGAAGTTTGTTTTCTACTATTGTATTTTAGGATGATGTTGTTTCCTCTTTTAGTGATCTTCCATTGGTTTTTAGGGACTTACCTAATGACTTCCCATAATAATTTTCCTATCATCCTCTAGTGAGGGAGGTAGAGTGTATGATTGATCTGGTTCCAAGTACTCAACTGATTTTAACACCATCTTATCATATGGCACTAGCTATGCTGAAGGATCTCAAAATCCAGTTGAATGATGTGATGGACAAAGGTTTTGTTCTCCCTTGTTTTTCTCCACAGTCAAACCCATTTATATTTTTCCAATAATTAAGATCATTCACTTTAATTGTGTTTTGTACTATCATATTTAGAACTGCGTAATGTTTAAGAATATGTACCCATTTCCCTATGTGGATGATTTGTTTGACCAATTAAAGGGGTGAAGTGTTTTTTGAAAATTGATCTTTAGGGAGGTTATAATTATCTATGAGTTTCAGAGTTTGATGTTCCAAATACCTCTTTCAGAATCAAATTTGGAAATTATGAATATCTTGTAATTTTTGTGACATTACTAACTCTCCTACTATTTTTATGTCTTTGATCAACCATATATTCCATCAGTATATTGACACTATCATTATTGTGTTTGTGGATGTTATCCTAGTTTATTCGAGATCAAAGAATGAGAATGATCACTATATAAATCTTGTTTTATAAATATTTTTGAGTCACAAAATTTATGTATAGATTTTGAAATGTATTTTATGGATCCATGAAGTGAATTTATTAGGGAAAATAATTTCATAGCATGAACTTTCAATTGATCCTAAGAAGGTGAAGTCATTCTTATAATGGTAAGATCCCAAAAATGTTTTCAAGAAAAAAATATTCTAAGATTTAGCAAGATACTATCAAAGATTCATCAAGGATTTATAAATGTTTGAATCACTTTTAAATTATCTTACCATGATTTGGGTGAAGTTTATGTGGAATACACAATTTTACACTTCTTTTGGTGAGTTTAAATAGATTCAGACATTGGATCCTATTTTTATCTTACCTAAGCCTTGTAAGGGGTATGTGGTATATACCGATTCTTCTAGTGATGGTCTAGGTTATGTGATTATGTAGGATGATCATGCTATGGTCTATGGATCTCATCAGCTTTGGAAGACTGAAAAAAATTTACCCAATAATTATTTTTACCTCAGTGCAATTATTCATATTCTTAAATGTTGGTGAAAATATATTCTTTAGGATAGGTTTATTGACTTTTTCTCTATAAGAGTTTTAGCTATATTATTTCTCAAAAGTACCTGAATATCATAAAGATGGAGTGTGTATAATACCCCCCAAGAATTTGACTTCAACATAACCTACACCCCAAGTAAGGGGAATTTAGTTGAAGATTATCTCAATCAAAATTTTAAACATAGGCTATTATAGAATCAAAAGAAGAGTGGAGCGTAATATGGATTTTCAATCAGTCTAATTTGGACATGTAAGAGGATGGTTTAGATATAGTTATGACCTATATTTGATTGTAATCATCTCTCATTTAGTCTATTATGCATTGTAAATATCATGATGACTAGTTTATAGGAAGTAGGGAAACTATTAATGGTGGGGAGACCATTTGTGATTGGTCTCTCCCTTATGATGTTATTCTTCATTTCGGGATTTTATTTTTCATACCATCATCTATAAGGAAATCAGTGTTGAATGATTATAATAGTTATTCATAGGTTATTCACCCTAGATCTATGAAGATGTATTATAACAAGAGATTACTATTATATTGGATGGGTATGAAGCAAAAAATCCCTAATTTTTTGTCCCAGTGTAACACCTTCTTGCAGATAAAAATGGAGCATTTGAAACATTCTGGTTTTCTCCATTCTCTTCTAATGCCACTTTGGAAATGGGACTATCTGACCATGTACATGGTTGTTGGATTTCCTTGGACTCCCTAGGGGAAGAATTCTATTTGGGTGGAGATTTATTGTAATTCCCTGGCCCCAGAAATCCTAGAGTCGTGCATTACTTTATTATATTAACATGATTACATGGAATCAAATCCTTAAGTATATATCAATTTAGTGGTTTTTGGAAACTTTATACATACACAATACCCATTTTACATTGGGAAATAGAAAATAAAACATAATAAATAACAAAATCTATTAAAATAAATCCTTGAAAAATTATTCAAATATATTTTCTTCATAACATAGGGAAAGGAAACAAAATAAATGTGAGATCAAATGCTCAGTAAGGGTATGTACAACGTAAGAAATAATGAATCAATGAGAATAATCAATATTTCAAGGTAAGTAAATGAGAAAAAATTCCATGTAATCAATAACTGATAAGGAAGTGAGTAAACAATATGGAAAGGTAAATAACTAATAACACATTCCATTTAATTAATAAACTGATAATGAGGTGCATCCATTGATTTTTTCATCGTGAAAACCCTCTGGATAATAATAACTAAAATAAAGAAAATGATTAAATATTAGAGGTATTGTTTCTTAGGAACATGAAACCTTTACCTCCAAGACATTTAATATGACGATTTTAAAAAAATTGGGTACAAACCAATTTGGTTTGGCCAACCATAACTCTACTGTAAAGACCTTTCATAAGGAAGTTTAAAATATTCTTGTTACAAACACGAAGGTTTTGTCCAACTGAATTCGTTCCATGAGACTACCAATGCATTGATGGGATTTCATTAAATTTTCCCAAAACCATTCCTTTAATGTCTAAATAATTCCTCATATATCTAATAATTGATTTAACTCATAATAGTGTTCCTTATCAAATATCCACATTGATTAAAAGATACATATTTATCTATATTTTAAATAATTGTCAAAGTGGACACCATATAAAAAATGGTATATAGTTTGGGAAATAATAAAATCAATTTAATTATAATATATATATTTAAAATAAATTTAATGTAAAATAAAAATGAACATAATGAAGTTATTGTTCCAAGATAAAGTTAACAATCACAAAAGAAATTGATATTACAAAGATAAATTTTACCACTTGGTAATTCTCAAGTCAAACCTATTGGGTTATATAGTTCAAATTGAAACTTAAAATACCATTAAGTATTAGTTAATAATGATATTAAATGAAAAAGGGTCAGTATATACACCAAATTTAAGCGAATTGTTGCATACTAACAAATAAGTCTCAATGGAATGTAAATTAAGACAAAATCCCTTACCTTGCATTTACTTTTCAGTGAACATATTTTAACCTCATGTATAATGGTTTTAATTATGATATTAACTTATAAAATAACCATAATAATGTTTAAAATACCATATATTAACTTCTTAAAATATATTATTACCTGTTTGTTAACAATCATTCATTATTTTCACTATTTCGGGTGTTAATTACCTAGTTTTTTAAAGTATGTTTTTACTTGTTACTTGTTGTTCCTATTAATTAGATCATGATTTCATAATATCCAGAATTTAAAACATCATTTAAATATCATATATTTTCATTATATATGTATTTATAATAATTCATAAATTTTGGAGATAGGAAATGAAATGCAACGTTCATGGAGACGGAAGGTCGTAAATACACATGAATGCTATTTCCATTTCTTTGTCATATTAAAATAATGAAAAGTAAATGATATATATGTATATTATAATTTTAGTGTCATATTTAAGTAATATATGTCACATATTATTTTTAAAACCATCCTTAACACATTCCATGCATATCTTGAATGAATCACAATGCTTTGTGGAGGCGGTAGTCCACACGTCCACAAATGACATTATCGTATTCCCACAAAATGTAAATCATAAAGGTATGTGATATATAAAAATTATATAATAATAAATAGAGTATAAATATAATATATATCATATATAAACTATAAATAAATAATTATTTCCATTCTTTATAGGATTCAAATGGAAGAGTGAATGGCATCGGTTCGCGAGGCGATAATTCGCCGTACACGTAAATGAAGATTGTGTATCCCATTTTGATGGATGCGTGTGAAACTTTAGGTTTAAATAATATAATAAGAACATATAAATATATTTAATATATTTATTTTATTATATAAGTGTGATATAAAAATAATTTAAGGGGTGGAGAAGTAAATGAAATAAAAGTGATGGTTGAAGAATGTTACCTCTTATTCAGGTAACTCATTTTGGTTTATACCAAAATACTTCCTTGGTTATATTTACACCCAAAGAGTGGATTCTAAAATGAAGGTTGTGATTTTTTGGAGCTATTTGGGAATATTTTGGATGAGAAAAATGGATTTGTATTTGTGAATAAGTGGTAGGGGTGAGTACCTTTTTATAGTGGAGGAGGAGTGACATTCTAATAAATTTTTAAAAAGAGAATTCCAGCCATGTTTTTTCAATGTAAAGTGGATCCAATAATGAAAAAATTATATAAAATTCAGTATAAGTTTTAAATATATTCATGAAATTGATTTTTGACATGTTTCTAGGATATTTTGGCCGTTAATATTAAGGTTTAGTCCCTTGTCAAGGTAAATTTTCCCTTAATCGCTATAATTAATTTAAATTACTTTCACAAATATTTTTGGTCAAAAAATTTGTCAAAATTATTATAAATTATAAATTATAATTATAATTAATATTTAATCAATTTTTGAAAATTTCAATCATAGAAGTTTCAGAAATTAATTTAAAATTAATTCCAGAGAGAGGACGATAAAGCGTGTTTTTAAAGTAAAAAATGTTCAAATGATTGAGATGTGTTTACATCCAATATAAATATGAAATTGATTTAAATAATCTAAATTGGATTAATTTATGTAAAATTTATCTAATTTTACTTTTAAAATAATTTAAAATATAATTTATCCTTATAAATAAATTAGTTTAAAAATTAGTTTTCAATTAAAATTTAGTATTTTTTAACTATTCATAAAAAAAATAAAACTTCATAGAATAATAACAAAAATTCACCCTTAAATAATTTTTATGTTATTATTTACAAATTTAAGTTTATTTTTATATAATTTTTTTATAAAAGTTTAAAAGTTTTGATTTAAAATAGTTACGACATTAAAAGGCGGCAAAAATTCCTTTATAAAAATATTGCTTTTTATGCGTAATATTGGGTTTGTTCTTATATTATGTCTATAAAATATTTTGAATGAATTTTAAAAATATTTTATTGAATATATAATATATAAATTTCATTAAAATCATCCACTAGTAGTAATTAATTTAATTTTATTAAGATAAAATTCCTTCTTCACATAAAAATTGTTTTCTCTAAAAACATTTCCTTTATATTAAATTGGGTTCTATATTCATTTATAACTAATTATTAACCAATGAACTCAACCATATATTTTTATAATATATTTAATACTATTCATAAATTCCAATTAAATAGTTAGGTTATATATTATTATATTAAATTAAAATATTTTAATAACATATTGTTGTTTGGTAAATCTCGGTCTTGCGTGTAACACAAACTATTGAACAAAGTCGTTCTTGCATGTAATAAAATATAACTCATTGTTGCATGCATTACAAGATATAGAATATATTTTTTTAAAATATTGAATATATCATCAAGTCTCAAGATATTATATTTTTTTTATACTCTTGGTTTTGTGTGTCACACATGATATTAAATACAATATTATTAGTTAATAACTTTGAGGTGGTACATTATATTCACTTTAATTAAATTATATCCTTGAAATTTAAACTGGATCTCAGTAATCAAGGGATTGATATTTTAAAATAAACTATCATTGAAAAAAACACATTGTAAATATGGTTAATAAAACATCTTATTAATATGATGGAAAAGGAAATGAGAAGGTCACCACAAAACTAGGCTTTTATAATAGAAAACATTAGCAAAAACATGGATATGGAAGAGAAATCTTACCATCAAGTTCTGATAGAGGGTGATATAGAACATGTTAAGTTGAAAGTTGATGAACACAGGGCCTTAAACCATAGTTATGAAAAATTTCATTGATATCATAAAATATTTTGATAATAGGAAAACATTTTTGTTTCTAGACCGTTGTCCCTAGAGTTGAGGAATTATTTCACTCTCTCAGAATATAAGTAAATATACTTAATTAATATATTTATATAAGAACAATATTATACTTTGATCATGACTTGAACTATTTGAACTTATTTTCTTAGAAAATTTTGCATCATATGATGAATTAATACAATAATATCTAAAACTATGTCCAAAGATCAGCTTAAACCATTTCATAAATGGCTAAATATCCCAAAATATTATGATCAAATAATCTATAATTATTTAAAAGGTATTTATTAGTACCCAATTTACTTTATACATATCAATGATCAATTTATCCAAAATCATTATCTCAACATATGGAACACATTATGTCTTATCTTTCACTCAACCATGTATTTTACAAAAATTAAAACTTGATATTGATTCACTTTTCTAGGTACCATTCAACATGTGATCTCAAATATTTATAAAAAGTATTGCAGTACAATCCTTATATATATCTCAAATATTAAAACTAGTACATCATTGATAAAATAATAAAATATCACATTGCATAAATCCAAATACAAGCACATTAATCATTACACTTCAGTTGTGTCAATAAAATAATATGTACTTTGATCCCTTAGCTTCTTTAGAGGTATATTCCCCTAAATAATGAGGAATTCACTTTTATAGTTCCCAATATCCTTATAGTGGAAGCATTTAACATTGGAATTTTATTTATTTCCTTTGAAATCGAAAAATTGGTGGCCATTTTTTCCTCACTTATATCAAACTCCCATTCCCTTCAAGAAATTACTAGGGTGTTTCTTTCCACAATTATCATTTGAAGGAAAATAAATCATTCTCTTATTCTCTTTATCTATATTTATCTATATTATCCTATTATTCTCTTGATCATATTCAAAAACATAATACTTAGATATTTTTCACTATATTTATAGCACATAAATCTATTTCATAATACAATGAATGATTTTGGGAGACTAATTCCCTTCAAATACTTGGCTTAATCCCTTAAAAAAAGTGACCAGTCTTGCATTCTGTGTTGCATATATAATCTATAACATACCTAGATGACCTTGTAAAGGTGGATTCATAATAAAAAACACTTTATTATTCCTTTTTATCTATTCTAAGGAAATTCCTCTTTATATCAATTTTTTTGATCACAAGGGAAGTATTTATTTAAGAATGTATCCTTAAAAGTTCTTCTTTCCATGAGTTCTATTTCTTATTCATCCCTTGTATTCTGGATCAACGACCACCATTGATCAACATCACCATTGAGATAATACACCGTATGTGTAACCTTTTCCTTTTCACCACATCCAAATTCAATGAATATCATCTCTAAATACTTAATCTCTTAGTTGGCCTCCATTGGGTTAATAGTCCCACTAAATGACAGGGGCCTTTGTCTCATAAATGAATCCGACATTGGATAATATCATTATGGAATAGGTTATTCCATCGGGGAAAGGTTTTGTGTCACAACCTGATTAATATACCCTAATACCATATCTTTCTTAGTTTTAATGCCACATATACCAACTTTCTCAGTAGGGAAACCTCTACATTTTCGATGATTATTGATACTGTTATTCCTTCTAAGTTTAACTTTTAAAAAATGGAATATTCATGACTAGATCACAAAATTATGTAACATAATGTATTGTGCAAAAACTAGTAAAATACTCATCATAAATTGAAAAAAATCCATAACTAATCTCATAATATTAAACATGCTTTCTTTGGGGATATCTATATTTTCAAATCCTTAATAATGGTTTGTAATGAAAATGTGAGTTATCATTAGTGTATATCATAGGAGTGTCAAACCAAGTGAATAGTAAGGCATGTTTTCATGTACCAGGTTACACTTGAGTCAGGCCTAACACACCTTTTTTGAGTTGTTACCCCTAGGTACATCTGTGCCAGAACCACATCCACTTATAGTATCCAGATAGGGATGTATTACTAGGAATGTCCAAACAATCTATAAATTACTAGAATTATAGTATGTTATTCTATAATTATCCTTAAAGTATATCTTAGGGTTATTTTCCATAATCTATGTTTTAATAAATCTAGTATAAAATGTTTCTACAAAAATTCCTTTGATACCAATTGTAATTCTCCGACTCCAGAAATCCCAGAACCGGTGCATTACTTTACTACATTTGCATGACTTCCATTAATCAAATCCTATAGGACCAATCGGTTTTGCGGTTTTGGAAACCATATACATACATTATACCCATTTTACATTGGGAAATAAAAAATAAACACAATATATAACAAAATATAATAAACTACACCCTTTAAAACTCATTCAAATATATTTTCTTCATAACCCATTGGATATAAACAAAATAAGGGTGAGCTTAAAAAATTAGTAAGGGTAAGTACAATGGAATAAATAATGAATCAAAGAGAATAATAAATATGTAAATGTAAGTAAATTAAAACACATTACATGTATTAAATAACTTATAAAGAAGTGATAAAATAATACATAAATTTATATAACTGAAAACACATTCCATTTAATCAATAAACAGATAATGAAGTGCATCCATATATTTTTTCATAGTGAAAATCCTTTAAATATTATTAATTTAAATGAAGGGAATACTTAAATATTGGATGTCATGTTTTCCCAGTAACATGAAACTTTTACTTATAAAACCTTTCACAAGATTATTTAAATTATATTGGGTATAATTTTTTTGTCCAACAATAACTCTATTTTCAAGACCTTTCACAATACAATTTAAAAAATATTGGTTACAAACATAAAGTGTTTTTCTAACTAAATTACTACCATGAGACTACCAATACATCAATGGAATTATATTAAACGATAATAAACCCATGTATTATATGTACAAATAATTCCTCATATATATAATAATCCATTTAACTTATAAACATTGTTCCTTATCAAACATTCGTATTGAGTAAAAGATATATATTTATCAATATTTCAAATAATTTTCAAAGTGAACACCATATGTATAGTATACAATTTAGGAAATAATAATATACAATAAATTATAATATTGATATTTAAGATAAATGTAATGTGCAATAAAAATTGTCCTAAGAAATAGATTGTACCAAGAGAAAGTTAACAATCACAAAATAAAGTGATATTGCAAAGATAAATTTTACCACTTAGTAATTCTCAAGTCAAAATCCCTTAAGTAAGATAGTTTAAATTGAAACTTAAAATGACATTAATTATGATTTATTCATGATATTAAATGAACAAGGGTCATTATATACCCCAAATTGATATGAATTGGTACATCATAACAAGTAACTCTCAATGGAATATAAATTGAGATAAAATCCCTTACCTTGCATTTCCTTTTGGGTGAATGTACTTTAATCAACTATATAATGGTTTAAAAATGTTATTAAATTATTCTAGAACCATAATTATATTTTTAATACAATATATTAACTTCTTATAATCTCTTATTACCCATTTGATAAAAATCTTTCATTATTTTCACTATTTCTGGTGTTAATTGCAAAGTTTTTCAAGTATATTTTGACTTTTTAATTTTTGTTCCTATTAATTAGATCATGATTTAGTCATATAAAGTGTTTAAAACATGATTTAAATATAATATATATTAAGTATATATGTATATATAATAATTAATAATGTCTGGAGATAAGAAATTAAATGCATCGCTCATGGAGATGGTATGTCATACGTATGCATGAATGTTACTTACATTTTTTTCATATTAAAAGAATGAAAAGTCAATAGCATATATGTATATTATAATTATAGTATCATATTTAATTCATACATGTCACATATTATTCTTAAAATAATCCTTAATATATTCTAGGTATAGGATGAACAAATCACATTACTTTGAGGAGACTGTAGTCTACATGTCCACAAATGATGTTATCATATTCCCAAAAAATGAAAAACATAAAAGTATGTGTTATATAAAAATTATAGAATCAAAAATAAATTAAAAATATGATATATATAATATATTAACTATAAATCTATCAATATTTCTAACCATTAAAGGTGGTAATTGTAAGAATGAACAACATCAGTTAGCAAGGCAGTAGTCCACCATACACACGTACCACGATTGCATATCCTATTTTGATGGATGTGTGTGAATGTGTAGGTTGAAATGTTAGCATAAAAATATTAGTATATTTAATATACTAAGGTTATTATATAATAGTTATATAAAAATAATTTAAGGGGGAGAGAATTAAATGAAACAACAGTGATGGTTGAAGAATGTTAACTCTTATTCAGAAAACTCCTTTTGGTTTTTACCAAAAGACTTCTTTGGTTAGATTTATTTAAAAAGTGAGGATTATATGATGAGGGGAGGGATTTTTGGAAGATATTTGGGAAAATTTTAAATGTGAAAAAAATATTTATATGTGTGAATAAGTGGAAGGGGTGAGTTATTTTTTATAGTGGAGGAGGAGTGACATTCTTGTTAATTTTGAAAATAGAATTACACCCACATTTTTTCCATGTCAAGTAGCTCCAATAATGAAAAAATTAGATCAAATTTAGTAAAATGTCTAAATATTACCATACAATGGGTTTTTTTACAAGTTTCTAGGTCATTTTACCCTTAAGTTTAAGGTTTAATCCTTTGTTAAGCTAATTTTTCTCTTTATCACAATAATTAATTTTAATTACTTTCACTAAAATTTTTGGTCAAAAACTAAGTTGAAATTATTTTAAATTATATATTATTAGTATTCAAAATATAGAATAAATTTTTCTGAATTCCAATCATAGAAGTTTCAAAAATTAATTTAAAATTAACCCCGCAGAAGGAATGACAAAGATGGTTTTTAAAGTAAAAAATGTTCAAAAGTTTGAGATGTGTTTTTATAAAATTTAAATGAAAAATTTATTATAATGAACTGAATTATATTAATTTATTTCAAACTAATATAATGTGACTTTAAAAAAAATTTAAAATATAATCTATCCTTATAAATAAATTATACCAAAAAATAGTTTTCAATTAAAATTCTATATTTTTTTCAATATTCATAAAAATAAAACTTTACAGAATAATACCAAAAATTCACCCTAACATAATTTTGAAATTAATATTTCATAAATGAAGTTTATTTTTTACATATATAAATTATAAAATTTTCAAAATTTACATTTATAACAGGTGGACCATTAAAAGGCGGAAAAACTAACTTTATAAAGTATAGCTTTTTATACATAATATTAGGCTTGTTCTTATATTATTCATATCAAATATGTTGGATGAATTTAAAAAATATTTTAATGAATATATAGTATATAAATTTAATTAAAATCACCTAATAATAGTATTTAATTTAATTTCATTATGACAAAGTCCTTCTACACATAAAAGTAGTTTTTTATAAAAACATTTCCTTTATATTCAATTGGGTTCTGTATTTATTTATAAATAATTGGTAACCAATTAATTAAACCATATATTTTTATAATATATTTAATCATATTCATAACTTCCAATTTAATTCCTTTTTATATCTTATTATATCAAATAAATTTTTTTTAATGATGTATTGTTGTTCGGTAAAACTCTATCTTGCGTGTAACAAAAAATATAAAACAAATCTGTTATTGCATGTAATGCTAGCTAACCTAGTTTTGAATGTATTAAAATATATAATATTGATTTATTTAAAATATTTAATATATCATAAATTCTCAAGATTTTATATTATTTTATATGATTGGTGTTGCGTTTCACACTTCTTATTAAATACAATGTTCTTACTTAAGAATTTCGACGTGTTACATTTATCAGTTTATAAAATCACCCCATATTATATTGATCATACACACTAATTTTTTTTTATATCTTTGAAGTTGTATGTTGATGATATCATGAGGTTACATGAGGATCATTATTCTATTTTATCAGACAGGGTACCAAGGTTTACATCTAGATTCTGTATGAGTCTCAAGAAAGATATGGGGACTCAAGTCAGGTTGAGTACAACTTACCTTATATAGAAGAAAAATTTGATTGAGAATTATATTTAGATACAAGAGGATATTATTTGATCTTAAATATTGTATTTTTTTGAATCATGTAATATCCATTAGGTAACATTTGAGTTTACATAAAAAAATTGTTAGTCTTTGATCAGAATGGTGACCTTCATGGATTTGTATGTTCACTTATTTAGGTCTCCTCATTGATGTTCTGAGGTGGGTGAGGCCTCTCCCATGGGACCAAGTCCCATTAAAAAGTTATCAATGAGGATTCATTATATATGTTGAAACTTTGTTACAACTCAGAGTTGAAGAAAACCATATGTGGATCATCTATTTCATCCTTTGGAGTTTTCTGTTGGTGAATAAGTTTTCTTGAATTTTTCTACCCACAGTCACCATCATCCTGAGAAATAGGGAAAGATATCTCTAAGATATATTGGATAGTTTGAGTTAAATGAGTGTAATTTTTGTGTTTCTTATTGGTTTTCATTTATAGTTTAGTTGATAGGTATCCATGATGTTTTCCACTCATGTCAGCTTAAGATATACCACCCTAATCCCTCTCATGTTTTGAGTTGGGAAGTTATTGAGTTGGATCCAAATTTTTCTATTGTAGAGAATCTAGTGAAGATAATTGATTGTTAGGTGAAATATTTTATTGGGAATTTTTTTCCATTGGTTAAAATGTTGTGGATACATGAATCATATTCTCATGAGACTTGGGAGCATGAATAATTAGAAAAGGAAAAATGGACTCTCCTCTTTCTAGATCATTCTTCTTTTAGATGACTTCCTGGGGAAGGAACATCCTATGGTGTGGGTTTTATATCTTTCTTATAAAAAGATACTATTTATTTTAATATTTAAAGATAATATTCTTAGTTTCAATGGTTGTGGGAGTTTTTTTTGGAGTTTTCTACGAAACTTGGACTGGGGGCTACCTGTAGGGAACATTCACAATGTGAATATAGTATTCAAAATGTGAATATATCACTAGTTAGATTCCTTAAATTCCATTCAGAGCATGAAAATGGTTCATTACATGAATCAATTTTACACTTTTAAATGGTTGATTGAAATTTATTTAATCCTTGGTGATGCCTTTTCCATTTGCATGGAACTCATGGGCTTTACAGAGTAAATAGAGGATTCAAGATGTGAATTATTTGCGACCTATATGTCTTTATGTACTAAAAGTTTTAATCCTAATTCCTTTAGTTTCTTCCTCCTTCATACATACCCTAGGTCTCTCCCATGTAATTGTTTGGTCTCCATACCTTATGGATTACATCGTTTGGAACTTCAGTCTTTTTTATAGTTGCATTGCTTCTATTTAGGTATATGTGACGTTTCTGAAACTTCATTTCTCTTGGGTTTTCATAGTGGGGTTGGTATAAGTTAGTGAAGATTAGTGATCACGTTTTTATTATTTTTTACCCCTTCTGTACCCATTGTTGATCCTTGTTCCCTTCCTTTCGATTTTGGTGTGTGGATCCCATGGAGGGTGGTGTGAGACCCAAGTTTGAGGTATGTGTTTCTATATATATCCTATGTTATTTTAAAAATTTATTGATTTTATTTGTGAATGATTTTTAAATAAATTATCATCATTTTTAAATGGTTTATTTGTGTGTGTATAGATGGTTTTTTTGGAGAAATGATGATTTCCCCTTGTTTTGGTAAATTAAATACATTTTGCAAATCATTAGGAAATGGATTGTGAAATGGGTTTTCAAAAAAGGTTTAGATTAGAAAGGGTTTTTTGTTATTTTGAATTATATTTTTAAGTGTAACTATATTTTTTAAAATTATTTGATAAATTTAGCACATTGGAGCCTTGGTTTTATAGGTGGAAGGTGTGGTGTTGGTTCTTATACTCTTTTTATACTATAAGGGAGTTCATTTTTTGTTGGTTTATTCTATTCCTTGATCAATATGAATTTGGATTTAGGACATAATTGAAATGGTAGGATCATTCAGTTTCTATGGTGGTCCTTTATTACCTATAACTTGATGCATGGGTTCATGGGACTTTTAGTGTGAAAAAATCATATTGATGTTTGAGTGACCTACCTAGAATGACCATAAGTTTTCCATAGAGTATTTATACCATTATTCTTTGGTTTCTTATTGCATTGTATTTGATATTCCTATTTTTGATAAGATTAAAATGACTGTAGAAAAATATAATTTGAATCTCTTTTACCTGGTTTGTTTTAGAACTATGGAAAAGGGGAACTGTTTACCATTATTTTGATATAAAACTCTATAACTACCTATCATTCCATTTTTTCAGAAATGATTATATTGGGATTATTTTTATAGTCTTAATATAGAATACCTCAGTGGGATCAAAATGGTCATGTTTGGCTCACATCCTACACACCCCTTCGATGGTGTATAGACTTGGTATTGTCTTTTGATACATGAAAAGGAAAGGTTCCACAGTGAGGCTTCAGGGTTTATGTAAGATGGTTAGTGGTAGCTAGTAGGGAGATGGTGGGATATTTATCACATATAACATGGAGTATAAATTTTGGTTTTAGTTTTCTTTATGGATTTTTATTCATGTACCTTTGTGTATATTAGATTTCATGTTGTATCACTATTGTTATTTCTCTTTGGTTATGGTATATATTTTTTCTAGTTTTCCTTTCATTATTTCTTTCCATTGTGTATATATTCTATCTATCTTGTTTTAGGATGGGAAAAATCATTCCCCCTCAATATTATATGATTCCCAGGTTCTATTTTTTAGTGTATGTGGATTAAGGATTCCTTTCAAGTTTTTACCATTTCAGTTTGGGTTCCAATTTTTAGGGTTATATAGGATAGGTCATTACACGATGCGTCTTATAATTTCCTATCAATTTCACTCACTACAAAATACATCTCCCTTTTTATTATCCCTTTATCCATGTGGATAATTAATCTCATTATACATTTTATCCATTATATATCCCAAGAGAGAGTAGGCCACCACTTGGGGGGGGGGTGTTAATCAATGGATACTAAAAAAATCTAAAAAACATTTTCCCACCACCAGTTTTTTCAAAGGATCCTAAATAAAATAATTCAATTAAAAGTTCAATTTCCTGACCTAGGATCCACTTAACCAATGCCCCAAGATGGTAGGTCACATGGACTCAAGAACGCTACCCTATATTATAGAGGATTCTGACTAGTAGTGAGGGTGTGAGGTGGTATAGTGCGAATACAACACCCTTATATCAAAGTCACACAACAAATATAATAAAAAAAGTAGCGGAAGCATAACACAACATATGTAACAACTTAAAAAACTATGACAATCAAATACAGAATAATAAACAAACAATAAATTTTAATAATAATCAATATCCAAAAGGTTGAGTCATATACAATTATTTCATGGAATGCTGATATACAAAAAATGGAAACATGGGAATACATGGGACATGCATATACAACATGCTATTAAAAAAAATAAAAAAAGACCAAAATAATGCTCCACTAGTATCACGAGAATATTCTTGATCCTTTTCTCCCATGGTCTATGCTATCAGTAAATCAGATCAAGCATCTATAGTAGGATGCTTTCCCTTATCCATGCATACAGTCAGGAAGTCTACTTTGATACCAAGGGTATCCTAAGTTGGGTTTGAAATAAACTCAGTAGAAGACCACTTACGATGTCTAGAAATTATCCAGCTAGACTACATAACATAGTAGTGTGTGGGTGGAATGAATAATAAACAATACTGAATAATAAACACTAGAAACTCAGGTTCTAATAGGACACCTGGTTGGCTATACTTGCTTCGACATAGGTCTAAATGTCTAATCTTAGTAACCATGTATATCCATATATATAAAATTCAATATATATAATATATACATGTATATTCACTAGATATGTGAGGAAATATGTAGAAATATACATTGATACTTGGTTCTAGCTGGACCCAGGGCATAACTCATACATAGATAACTAGTATAATGAGCTATAGGCTTTAACAAAGGGTGTAATCCATGAATTTCATATGAATGTGATATTTCTTTCCATTCACTTGATATGGTGGGGTGAGTCATATTTCCCATCACCCAAATATAAAGAACATGGAGTATCATACCAATTGTCCAAATAGGATTGAATAGTGTGAGACCTCATGCCCAACACCCAATGTAAGGGAGAATGAAACTCTATTCTCAATATAACCCTTAAAAGTTGTTCAACATCTAATAACTATGGCGTACTAATAATAATAGAAATCAGGGTTACCTCTAAAGCAATTATAATCATTTAGCCCAAATAATTAAGGGTGCACAATTCACAATTCACATTTTTAAATATATAGAAGAAGTGTCTTGGCCTTGGAACCCACTCTCATTCAAATATGATAATACTTTTAAATCAATTAATCTAGTAAGATATCAATCTATAAAAGCTAACCCACATAGAAGGTGGTTGGTTAATTAAAAAATTGTATGAAATAGGGTAATTTTATTTTCCATGTCAAGATGAACACTTAGGAGGTGTTTGATCATTTCAATATTTATATAAAAGGAGATAATATCATTTCTCACTCCCAAAGGGGTGGAAATCAACAAGGTAGAAAACCTTCAATAAGATATCAAATATTTAAGGGAGTAAATAACATGGATTAATTAATTTAAAATGTTTAACACATTTCATGGAAATATGAGGAAATGTCTGACATACAGCATAATGAAAAAATACTAGGAAAACACTTAATATTTTAGAAAAGATTTCTTGAACACATACCTTAGGTATATAAATGACAACTCATCTAACATCAACCATTGACTCAATGAATAATGGAAGAAAATTCCCAGATAGGAAGATTCCTTGAAAATATAGAAAATGAGCTCACACCAAAATAACATAAGAGGTGGGAAGATATATGATGAATGGTAGCAAGAGAATTAGGGAGATTACTATTATAATTCAAACATGAAAGAAAGTAATGAAAATGTAGTGGGGATCATGTAGTTATATCAATCACTATATTATGAGAAGGGAGATCTCAAGGGAGGGGGGATAAGGGGATGTTCGTCAGAAATGATGGGAGGAAGAAGGAAAATTTTTTAAAAACATTTCAAGAGAAATTTGGTAAAATCACCCTAAAAAATGGGGTCGTTTAATTTTTATTCAAGGTTGGAAAAACTAAGTGCCAACCATGATACCTCCAATGGCCAAGAAGCTCCCTCACATAGGCTAAAAGCACAGTTTGATAAACCATTCACAACCCATGAAAAAAATTCATTATCTCTTATATGAGACATTTTGTATGGTTGTGCTCCCTAACTCAAACAGTTACATGAAAACCAAATGGAATATCCTATGAAATGGGTTCCTTTCATTATTGAGTTGCATGGTTATCCCTAAGAATAAGACTCATCTATGTATCCCACTATATCCATCTAATTTTCAAAACTTTGAGATCCAAAAAATCCGTAGATGCTCCCAAAACCTTTCTTAGGCTATATGAAACATCTACCAAGATAAAAAAAGATTAAAAAAAAGATCTATACCTTAGATAAAATATGGTTCATTACAACCTCCCTATATTTAAGAAAATCATCTCTAAGTTGTACTTTTAAGGGCAAAGAGGGATCATCTATGGAAAAATCTGGCCACTGGACTAAGATGTTATCCTTCCACTCCTAGGACTTATCCTATAATCGGTTTTGCTACCATAGAACCCGTAAAAAATGAACTAACCTATCACAGAGATTCTCCTCACTCTGATCCATGATATACACTGTATACTCCTTAAAATAATCACCCATCTTCAACTAATACACATAATGTTAGAAGACATGTGATGGGTTTGAATAATACTGATGAAGATAAGATACAAGATAGACATCATGTATAGATCAGTATCTTTGAGGAAGTTCTATACAATAAGCTAATAGTATAATTTGTTTCAAAACCTAAAAGGGTATAAATAATTGAGGATAAATCTTACCCTTACTCCAGATTCATCGATGTCCCAACTTGGGTGATGCTCCCAAGAAAACCCTATACCTGACCTCAAACATTAGAGGTAAACGACATTGATTGGAATATGACTGCTACCAAGACTGAGCTATTAACACGCACTTCCTAATTAGTTGTACCTACTCTGAAGTCTCCTATACAATTCATTGTCTAAGAAAAGCTACCTCCCCTTCCTCTAACCAACACAAAGGTCATCGGAATGACCTATCATATAAGGCCTCATAAGGATCCACCTGAATGGTATCAAGAAAACTATTGTTTTAATGAAATTGAATGGAGGTACATTTTTTTTTCAAGAACCCCCAAAGACAAGGACACATAAATGGAGCATGGAATCTAACACCTAAATCATGTGCTCTGTCTAATCATTGGTTTGAGGGTGATAGTACATTCTTAGAAGCACCTATGTACCGAAGGCCTTCTTTAACCCCTTCTAAAACCAAGATGTAAATAAAATTTCCCTACCTGACATGATAGATTGTGGAGCTCCATGAAGACATATGACCTCATTGACATATAGAATACCTATATCATCTACCAAGAAGGTCTCTTGAATAGGTAAGAAGTGTGAGACCTTCATCAAACAATCAATTATTACCCAAACCATGTCATTTCCTCAAGGTGATCTAGGAAAACCTATCATAAATTCTATAGAGAAATTTTCCCGAAAGGACCAAAAAACACCTTGAGAGTGGAGGGATGATTCAGAGTGTCAAATTTTTCTTTGGAAGCGATGGATCTTGTTCCCACATTGGTATGAACTTGTTAACCTTTCTAATGATAATGATAACTAAACAAACAATCACATGCAAAAAGGTAACACATCAATTTTACTTGGATTACCACTAAGGGTTTGTCTAAGGAGCATACACCAAAAGAGTGTCGGTAATACCTAAATCCACTAATCTTCAATAGTTTTGGAGTACAAGAGTTTAGACAGAGTCAATCTATGTCATGAACATTTCCATTACAATATTTTAGGGATAACTCACTATATCCTTCAGAACACTTCCATTGACTCTCCCTAGATCACTACCTTGGGAGGGATCCAAACATAGTTTATGAACTTTTAGGTCCTTTAATTTTTATTGAAGAATGTATCCTCAACTTTATATAGATTCCCTATTGAATTCCTTCTTTTACCCATAGATGTAATTCAATTTTCTGTGCACTGTTAGTTCATGAACTGTTCCTCTGCGAATTGGCCTACTTCCTATGTGAATTGCAATGCAATGCATAGTGCTTGTACATTGTGGACCACCTCTTCCTCCATTATCTTCCTACACTTCTATGGAATGTATATCCTTTTGTATACCACTTATTCTTCTATGGACCAACTTCCTTCATGGACCATTTCTCTTTTATGGACCGTTTCTCCTCCGCAGATGACCTTTACTTCTACGGATCATCTCTCCTTTCGTAAACTGTTACTTCTTCCACAGACTACCTATCCAATATGGATCATTCTATCTTTACAGGCTATATTTCCTTGAAAAACCCCTTCTATGAACTAACTTCATGGACTACTTTTCCTTTCGCGGAATCCTACTCGTGAACCACCTCTCCGTCGTTGGGTTGTCTTCCCATGAACCAATTTGGACTTTACCAAATTCCTCCAAAATTTATAATAAAAATAGATCATGTTAAATATGGAATTATAAGTCTTTATATTGGAAAATAGATCCAAAAATATCAATAATCTCATTTCCCCAAATTTTCGATGCAGCACAGTCTTCCCCATGTACCATGACCCTCCCGCGAAATATTTTCCATCCACAGTCTACATAAAACATTTATTCTTTCACGACAGCCGATCTATTGTATGAATGAAACCATTTGCGTCTCATCAAATCACTACATCATTTTTTCAAATGAAGATCCATCCTAAGAACTATTTTCCTCCTTCAAATTCAAAGTCTTCCACGAACCAATTTTGTTATGCGGTCCATGTACTACGCTTCACAGTCAACATAGTGCTACTATGTAGAAATCTCATTCCGCATACTCCATTTTAGTTTTATGAAATATTCGTTGTGGTCTACATAATTTTAACTTATATGTGGAAATCATTCCTTTTCCAAAATCTAACTCTCAATTTTGAGGTTCAAAAATTTGGTAGAAAATGGGAAACAACGCCCCTTCTATATTATTGTTAACTTGAACTGTAAGATCCATTTCCTTGAAAACTGCCTGATCTCCCATGTGAGGATTTTCAATGAACACAAACTATACTAAATTTATAGAAAAGAACAATCTTGATTCCAATAATCTCCCCCTTTGGGTTTTTTGGAAATCTACAAATAAATTAAATGATGCACCAGCTGTAATCAAAACCTAATACACGAGAAAAACATCATCCAACACTCTACCTGAGCGATGCTCGATGTAGAAAAAAAGAGGGGAAGCATGAATTGGGTTCTCATGTCTTGAAAATCCATTTCTCATAACATTTTAATTTCTCTATAAGTTCTCCATTCATCATTATACCACTTTAAACCATAGAATCTCTCTAAATTCCTTCTCAATTATTTCTTCTATAGCCTCATTGCATTGAATTTATCCATTCTCCCACATTGGAAATAAACACAAAGAACCCGTATTTTTAATTTATACATCATGAAACACACTCCCATTAGATCATGTCTCCCCCATAATCCTATGTCACTTCAAAAAACAGATTAAAACAGTTAGCATAAAATGTGAGAGGGGAACACTCTTGACCTCCTCATGCACTAGGAGGTGGTTAAACACCGAGGTTCAACTGATGTTTATCAAACACATATTCTAACAATGGTTTGGTCAGTATGTTATCCACTTGATCATTAGTTCTAACACGATCAATTTCAATCATTCCTTGTTCACATCTTTTCTTGAAAAATTGATACCTAATTTTAATTTGTTTCATATGAGAATGTTGAACATGATTCTTCATAAGATTAATTACACTCTTGTTATCATAGTGAATCACCATTGGATGTTTCACCTCATCACTAATATTAGTTAGCGGTTTCTTCATCCAAAGTATCTGACTGAAAGACTTTGTAGAAAAGATATACTCAGCTTCAGTAGTACTGTTAGAAGTGTTTTCTTATTTCTTACTCAACCAACCAACACATTTCTTTCCATTAAAGAATAATCCAACACATGTAAAATTTATATCTACAAAATTACCAGCCCAGTTAGCATAAAAAAATGCTGATATTTCACTATCTTTTCCTGCAAAAAAGTATAATCAATAGTTTTAGTCTCTTGAATATACCTCATGATTCATTTAACTACTACCATATGTACTTACTTTAGATTACATTGAATGTGGGATGATAAGAAAGTTAAAAAGACAATATCTGTCCATGTTTCAGTTAAGTACAATAAGATTTTGATGATTCTTCAATACATTGTGGGATCTACAGAAGTCCCATTCTCATGATTTCCAAGTTTATTTCCAACCAAAATTGAAGTCAACATTGATTTGAAGTCATTTATATTTAATTTATTCATAAAATATCTTGTATAATTTTCCTAATAAAAAAAGTGTAGTCCTTATTTTGAATCACTTGAATCCCCAAGAAGTATTTGAGTTCACCAATCATAGACATTTAAAATTATGATTTCACATGATTAGAAAATCCATCCACTGATCCTTTCTTGTTTCTACAAAATATAATATCTTCTACATACACTCGTACTATGAAATAATATTTCCGATAATTCCTCAAATATAGATTGTGATACACTCCTCCCCTATTAAATTTGAGCTTCCTTATATAAGAATATATTCAGGAATACCACACTCGTGGTGCCTATTTCCAACAACAAAGATCCTTCTTTAATATCCAAACCTTCATTTCATCATTACAAAGAAAAAACCCATTGTTTTTTGAATGTAGACTTTTTCTTCAAGAACTCCATTTATGTAATATATTTTGACATCCATTTGATAGACTTCATATCCTCTTTAAATTTCCATGGAAATAAAAAGTCTGATTGACTACAATCTAGCTACCAGAGAAAATGTTTCTTCAACATCAACACCTTAAATCTATTAATAGACTTTACACACCAATAAAAACTTATCTATGATCACATTTCCATGCTTCTAAAATGTATTTTTAAAAATCCACTTCGTACCAATCATATTGTGATTTTTGGGTCTCTTAACTAGATCCCATGTTTGGTTCTTGTTGATTAGATCAGAATCTTCATTCATGGATTTAAACCATGATTCATCATTTGAAGTTTATTAAAATGAGGATGGTTCCACAAATGATAGAAAAAAATAATGTGTATTATTCCTTATTCTACTTATATGTGTTGGTGATATCCAATCCCCAATAATATTAGATTGATCAGTTTATACTCTTCAATTTCTCTTGTGCGATTCAAAAGAGTTTTCTTCAGCCATTGTTTCCTCCTCTAATTATTTTTCTGATTCAACATTTTGTTATGGCCTCTGAATGTTTTTCACTCCCTCATCTACTTATTCATTTGAATCTGCTCCATATCCACTGTCTTCTACATCTTTAATCACATCAGTATAAGATCCTCTCAAGGTTTTTGTGGTCTTTTCTTCAATGATATTAACATAACTATTTTCAAAAAAAAATCAAGTTTATTATTGAAACATTTTTATAATTTTCTATTCATTGAATATGTGAGTAATATTCCTTCATCTTCAGTACCACCATACTTCCCTTAATTTCCTTATTTGTTTCGAACGAAACATTTACTTTTGAAAAAAATGAAAATACTTCAAAGAGGGATTACTTTCATGCCACAACTCATATGGTTTCTTTATTTCTCCCATACAAATCCCTATTTAATTTTGATTATACACCATAGCTTGAAAAACGACTTTCCAATAATGGCAAGGGATAAAACTCTCAATTAGCATAGTTTTGGCCATAATGTTCACCTGTTTATTCCTAAACTCAACAAGTCCAATTTTTTGTGGGGTTCTCACAACATCCACCTCATGATTTATTACATAATTCTATAGGTAATTTTCAATCCCAATAGTTGTGTATTCCCCTCCAATGTAATACCACAAAACTTTGATTGTCTATCCAGTATCATTCTTAGCTATTCGGTGATATGTTTTCAAGCAATAAAGAACTTAAAATTTATTGTGTATAACTATCTCACAATACATTTTACTATAATAATAAATGAAAAGAACAAAGTACCTTTATCCACATGTTCCAGAAACATTTATCAGACCACATACATCTCTATAGATGAGATCAAGAAGATTTGATACCCTTTTTTTCTTTAGATGATATGAACTGCAGACCAGCTTTTCTCATATTCAAGAATCACAAGTATGTTACCATTCATGATTTCGATTGGTGATATCCATGAATATATTTAGATGAGATATATTTTCCATGTCCTTCTAATTGATGTGACCTCACCTTTAGTGCTACAAGTTGTTTTCTTCCTCAATTTTCATGGATTATATATTCTCTTTACCATTAACCAGATATAAGTTTCCATCTATTCTATATAATTTATTAAAATAATTTCCAATATTTACTCTAATAGTGAACCCATTTTTATTAAATGTCACCATTAGTCTCGATTCACACAGTTGACTCACACCCATGATATTGTGATGCAGACCATCCATATAGAGAACTTCAATTTTCTTCAGCTTGCTATTAGTCAGTTCAGTACTTACACTACCTTGGTACTTCAAATCACCATAATTACTAAACCTTAATGTTCTATCAACCATTTTATTAACATTTTTTAATAGGTATTAATTTTATATCATATGGGATGAATATCCACCATCAAGAATTCAGGTGCTACTATTCTTTGTAGCTTGGAGGGTGAATTCTGCAAGAATGGATTTCTCATATTTCTTCTTCTCCTTCCATGAAATATTTGAATGAGTAAAAGATAAATAAGGTATTTTCCATGTGTATTGGTTCATCATACTCATATTTTTCTTCTAGAGTATAAAACTTATTTGTAAGAGAAACACCATATGGGTGGTGATTATTGACTTGTCTCTGAGTTTTGTTGGTATCATTTCCACCTTTCCTCTACCTACAATGAATAACTTTATGGACAAAGTTAGAGCAATGAAGGAAATATCCTTATAATATATTTCTTATATGATATGAAGGATAATAATTTGTTCTCCTTTGTTGACTTCTAAGATCTTCCCCATTCAAATAGATCCTTTCCTTTTCATAGTATGACATGGTGTGACCTAGATAGATAAAAAATTGACATTTCATAATAGGAAAAATCTTCTCACTTATATTACTCATCATGTACGCTACCTTAAGAAAAGAGTTTTAATAATGATCATTTTTGGATACCTAGAAATAGTTTGTAGTTCACCTCTCAGTTTTATTTGAGGATTTCTTTATTAGGCCTTTAGATGAATTTACAATATGTCCAAATTTCATCTTGCCTTTATTTTGGCCTATTTTATTTTCATAATTTCATGTTTCAACATAAAATACAGTCACACTTTTTTCCATGAATTTGGATCTTTAATAATTCAAAGTGTTCTCTTCACCTTTAGAATCATGCTTAGATATCTTCAGTATCTCATCATTTGAGAATAATACAAACTGTATTTTCTTATTTGTTTCTTTTGAGTTTAATTAACTTTTAATTTTTCTCCTAAGAGTAAAAAATTATTCTTCAAGTACCTCAGTAGTCTCGGACTTATCCCTCAGTCTATATGCAAGGTCATTAATGAACATTTTTTGTTCATCAATTCAAAATATATGTTATAGTATATCTTATGATATTTCAAGGGATGTTGAATGTTATTTTACTAGTTATTCCAGTCGATTAATTTAAGCTTCCAGTCAATCAACATATTTTAATGACTCTTCCACAACTTATCTTCACTTTTTTCTTTTGTTTCCTTGACTCTCAAGCTCACCAAGAGCATATTTTAGTTTCATCTTGAGATCAGTATCAGAAATTAACTAATTATCTCTCGATTTATCTTTTGATAGATCAAAATTTTTAACTGTATCCATCATAGATGCTTGGGTTCTAGATTAAAATCTGGATCTTCTTCATCCAAAAATTCATTTTCACCATATTCTTCTTTAGAAAAAAAATATTTCTCTATAATTTATTTTCAGATTTGATGTCTCCCTTTTGAGAAAAATTTTCAGATGATTATGTGAGTTTATTACTTCACTCTCTTCACCATTGAACTTCCTTGAGAACTAAGAGGAAATATTCCCCACTCTACCAGAATAAAATCATGCCAAGGGTAGATTTCCTTAAAATCTCCCTTTTCCTCATTTGAATTTCTGGAAAAGAGAGAAATAAGTTCATCTTCCTCATTACCTTTATTAACACCATATCCATAAATCTCAAGTTCTTCCATGGATTTTAATACCATATTCTTGCTAACATGACTTGTTTTATCCTTTGGTTTCACTCTTATTTCATATGCTACCTGACTACTTAACAGATCATCCATGAATTTTTTTTAAAGATAAATTTCTTCAAGGTTTGAAAATTTTGGATTATAAAGAGGTGTAAGTTTTCTCAATATTTTATTTACAATTTCAATGTATTTAATCCCATCACCATGCCCTCTAATTGATCATATGATATCAAAAATTTGATTGAAAAAGCTATCTTCATTTTCCTTAGGATGCATCTTCAGATCATAAAACCCGTTGTGAAACACTTGAAGTTTTCCCTCCTTTCACTTTGTTGTAACCTTCATATATATTTTCCATATTTTTTTCAGATACACTTGGATGTGGTGTAGCTCATCACCTTCAGATATATTTGATCAAACATAGCTATAGTTAGCGTATTTTGTGCTTTAGTATTTTCATTAAGAATGTTTCTATCTATATCTGTCATAGATATCCCTATTGGATTAGTGACTTGTATTCCTTATGCAGCGGAAAAAAGGAATCCCATTACAAGAGATAATAGATGGAATATCATCATGTTCTTCCATATCTAAAAGTTACTTCCATCAAAATGGGGAACTCCTCTGACATTAACTGTATTATCCATGATAGTAAAGAAGAACATATTTAACACCAGTAACCTATATGCTCTGATACCACTTAAAGGAACACAGAACACCCTGAGAGGGGAGTGGTGAATCAGTGTTTCATTTTTTTAATGTTATGGATCTTGTTCCCATTTTGGTAGGAACCTATTAAAACCATCTGATGAGAACAAGTAGTAAACAAACAATCACATACAAATATGTAACACAACAATTTTACTTAGTTCACCACTAAGGGAAAGTCCAAGGATCATACACCAAAAGAGTGTTGGTAATACCTAATTAGACTAATATTCACTAGTTGTGGAGTATAATAGTTTAGACACAATCACTATATTCCAGACACATTGCCTTTAAAATATTTTAGGGATAGCTCACTACATCCCTCAGAAAAAATCTGTCAACACTCCCTAGCTAACTTCATTAAGGGGGATCCAAAAGTAGTTTATGTACTTGTATTTACCATAATTTTCATTGAATAATTCATCCTCAACTATAGATAGATGATCTGTCCAAGTCATACTTTTACCAATAGATGTAATCCACTTTTCTGCACACAGTTAGTTAGTGAACTGTTCCTCTATGAATTGGCATAGTTCTTATGTGAACTATGTTGCACCGTATAGATCTTGTTCTTTATAGACCACCTCTTACTCTATGGTCTACCTCCTCTTTTGCGGACCACATATTCTTCTACGAACCAACTTCTTTCATATACCATTTCTCCTTTAGGGGCCATTTCTCCTTCACAAACTGCCTCCACTTCTGCGAACCATATCTCCTTTTATGAACCACTAATTATTTCATGGATTTCCTCTCCTCAATGGACTCTTCTACATTTTCAGTATACAGTTTCCCGTTAAACCCCTTCCATAAACTAACATCATAGACCACTTTTACTTTCACAAAATCATCCTTGCGAACCTCTTCTACTTCATGGGGTTGTCTTCCTGTGAACCACTTTGGACTTCATTGAATTCATCCCATATTACCAATAAAAATTTAACTCTTAAAATATGGGATTATTAGTCCTTATATAGGAAAATAAATTTGAAAATATTCCTAATCTGATTTCCATAAAGTTTTGATGTGGAACAGTCTTCACCGCTTATCGTGCTCCTCCTATGAACCATTTTCCATCCACAGTCCGCATATCACCTTTATTCCTTCATAGCGGTCGATCTCTTCTGCAAATGAAACCCTTCACAGATCATCAAATCACTACCTAGTTTTTGTAAACGATGATCCATCATGTGAAATATTTTCCTCCAGAAAATAACAAGGCTTCAAAAAATGAAACCCTTTATGGATCATAAAATCACTGCCTAGTTTTCGCAAATGCTGACCCATCCTATGCACTGTTTGCCTCCCAAAAATCACAAGGATTTCAGAAACCATTTTCCCTACACAGTCTATGTACCACACTTCAGGGTCCGCATAGTGATTCTATGTGGAAATCCCATTCTGCATACTCCCTTTGAGGCCTATGAACTATGCTTCGCGGTCTACGTATTGTTTACTCCTACATGGAAATACTTTATTTTCCAAAAAAACTCTAGATTTTGAGGCCCAAAAATTTGGAAAACACCTGGAAACAATTCAATCTTCAATACTATTATTAGTTTGAACTATAATATCCCTTTCCTTGAAAACTCCCAGATCTTCCATGTGAGTATTTTAAACAAACACAAACCATAATCAATTTATATAAAATAACAAACTTGGTTCCAATAGTCCCATATCCACTCAGTAATGGAAAATGGATATACAAGTCATGCTGGTAGCGGAAGTTATGCCTTCACCTTCTGACATGTGGAATACTGAGTGATAAAGCTGGATATATTCCATATCTTAGAAGTACACCAATACTAATGACATATATAACACCCCAAGATTTTCAAAATAAATTTAATAATGAATGCATGTAACACTGAGTCTCTAAAAAACACCTCTTTGTTATAACCTAGCCAGTAAACACAATTTTACCCCCTCTGTGATTTGACGTTTGAAAAACTGACATACACAGTTGCGTTCAGTAAGATATTTAGAGTCTAATAAGATCAACTTAAATTTTTGGTGAATTGTAACTTGACCCTTATGAATAGTAACATACTATTATGAATAGTAATATGAACCTTATGAATAGTAACCACACCCATTAAGGTAAAAATAAAATTTAGACACCTTATAAATGAAATAGAGTATTTTAGAAATTAATAATAATTGTTGGTATTTTTGTGAGTAATAAATATTTAATTACAATTTTAAATTAAAAAATTGATTTTAAATAAAATTAATTTCATAAAATTTATTCTTAAATAAATATTTTTTACTATAATTTAATGATAATTTAATAAGACCTTAGTTAATTTTTTGAAGTTTTATAAAACAAATTTTAAATTTAAATCTGTATTTTTCAAGTAAATAATGATTTTATTTAAAAATTAAATTTCACATATTTAGAAAATTGTTTTTGATAAAATGGATTCCATTTTTTAATTCTACATGTCAAAAAATGGTTAGGGTGAGTTTTTGGGATTTTTCAAAAATACTTGAATTTTTGGTGAACAGTGAAATTCGATAATTTACGAAATATGATAAATAAGTGAATTTCTGCATCATGGTTGAGTCATGACTGATGTAAATAATCATTGGTTCAAAATAACATGCACATATTACTATTATTGGTCACATTAATCCACACTATTGTTTTTCTTGATCAAAATAATAAAATAATTAATAAGAGAATCAAAGCCCCTTTTTGACTTGGGGGCCTCGGAGCGGCGGCTTCTTCCCTCTCCTCACTCATCTAGGGTTTCTTTGTTCGGTCTTCCCCTACCCTCCTTCGGCACGGTCCGACTTCATCGATGAATGCCTTGCTTAGGCACGACATCGATCGATGATGGATCGATTTGGATCGGATTCAGTTTTGTTTCGTCGATGGCTACTTCGAGCCCTTCAGCTTCAAGATCCCGCTTTGGATCCGGTATGTTTGACGGCAGATCTGTTTTTCTTATGTCTTTGAGTTTTCAGATCTGCGTCGATGTGCGATGACCTCGGTGTTCCTGGATTTGGGGTTTCGGTTCGGTGTCGAGTTCGCTTCTCTTGGCTTCAGTTCTCTCCGTAGCTTCGGAGTGCTCGTCTTCGATTTCGGTGTTCTCACCGTCAGCCTCGATGGTTTCTGCAGTTCTGTTGAAGCTTCTGGAATCGGCTCCAGTGTGTGAAACATCTTCCACGGTGACCTTCTGGCTGCGATTCTTCTGCTTGGATTCATCCCGTCTTGTCGTCGGCTTGGCATGGACCAGTGTGTTCGGGGTCGGATCCAGGGGCTCAGAAGGAGGGGGGCTTGTGTTATGATTCTCTTGAGTTAGTTTGGATTGGTGGAATTGTTTGGTTTGTTGAAATGGTTTGGTTTGATCTGTTTTGGTCAAAATTTGATGTTAGTGTTGCTATTGGTAAGCCTGGTGTGGCGAGACTAGTGTGACTGGATTCTACGGTGTTGGGTGTGGCGTCAGCACTTCCTGGACTACCTTGATCTGGATTCTTCGTTGCCTTTTGTGGATGTGTTCTTAGACCATCTCACTTCGTTGGAAGGTTTGGGTGAACTCTGATTGGGTTCACCACCGGGTTGGTGGTTTTGGGGCTGATGTTGATGGTCGCATTGGTGGCATTCAAGGAGTCCAATTCTGAGGTTTTCTCAAGCTCTTCTGATGTTCATGCACCCAAGTTCATGATTTGAATGACTGTGTGGTTTTTTGGGTATGGGGAATGAGTTGATTTGTTTTTTGATGTTTGAACATTGTAAGTCGTGAAGTCATGGTGGGTTTACCACTTTTCCTCAAAAGTGTTTGTTGGTTTCTAACTTTTTCCTCAAAAGTGTTTGGATAATAAAAAATGAATTTTCAGTCAAAAAGATAATAAAAAATCTCTCTCCTCTTATATAACCCCTGCCCCCTCACTCCCTCTTCTCTTCACTTCTCTCAAGTATTGTGAATTGACTAAATTTTACTCAAATATCTTCCCAAGATCCTCCCCTATGTCCAAAATCTTTTGGTCTCATAAAAATACCACCCAAAAGAGGTTCTCAAGGAAGATTACTTCAAGAGGTAAATTCCTCTTTTTATTTCTTTTATTTCAAGTTCCTTTCTTTTATTTTTCTTTCATCGCCTCCTTTAATAAAAATGATGTGATAAATTTGGTAACTTAAATGTATTGAAATTTATTTATGATAAAGTAATAATTCATCATCATCTATCTTTTCCCTTTCTTTTATACTAGAAATGAAAACACCACCCGAGATGTGTTAATTTATAACATTCAAGGATGATGGGTTTTCAATTTATATTAACATATTTAATTCTATTCATAAAACCATTTTTATGGTTTAAAAATACTATAATGAATGTATTATAACTTATTTAAGGTTTTTAATCCTTTTTTACACATGATATTAATTTACAAATCAAAATGAGTTTGTTGTGATAAAAACCCGCCAATTAACCCAAACAATTGTCATTAATGTTTTATATAATGATTCATCTCTGATCCCAATAACCAAAAGAAATTTATAACCATGTAATATTATTTTTATTCAGTTATAACATACAACTTCTATTCTGTACAACCATTCTTATTCTACATGTTTATCTACACATGAATATAAGTAATTTGATCATGAAAACCAAGAAAGAAAACACTCCCAAACAATGAAATTAAATCTCTTAACCCATAAAAGGTCCATGAATGAACCTAATAAGGTTATACTAAATTGATTAAATGTATGGTAGGTTCTTTAATTATTAATTTATGAACCTAAATTTTATTATTCAGGTCATTAAGATCAATTGAGGAACACCTTCAGACTTAAGGTAAGGGTTTTCTACCCGAACCACCATTTTCTTTCAGGTTACTCTTTGTCTTTCTTAATCCCAAATAAATTCTTATTTATTCTTATTTACTCATCATATATTATGTTTTAAGGTTATATATACATGTAAAAACCTGAATCCTTCTTTATTTTATGGAGAGACACATTATCTGAAACTATCTTTCAAACATTCTTCCCAAAATACAAGCCCAATTCAAGAGAATTTCTCGAATCCTTACCTATTTTCATGGGCACTCTATAATATATTTTTATCAAAAATTATGTTTATAAAATCACTAATCTTATTATGAGTAAACTATATTATTTAACTTCTTGTTTTATACAAATATTTTTCCAAAATAACTCTTTTTTTCAAAGTAAAATAGTTTTTATCTCATGAATTACTCAATGATTTTATAAGAGTAATTTTATATATTTCAACACTCTTGTTGAATATTATATACAGTTGGGAATAATATTTTGTGATATCATATACCATATTTTATTTAATTGTTTATTATTATTTTGAACATGGATGTTCTATCTTAAAACCATTCACAAATTTACTCTGAATGGTTAGTGTTTATGATTAATTTTCAGGGTAAGTTATTTATATTTCATATTTTAGTTTCAATATGAATGTATATGTTGTTTATATTTATCCCCATTCATATAAGGAATGCATTGGAGTTAGTAAGTGTTAAGTGGGGCCCTCTATAGTCCCTTGGTTCATCGGTAGGTCTCATGAGACATACTAGGTCTTGGTATGAGGCCCTGGCAAAATGGATTTTTATAGTCTTGTAATGATTCCTTGATGGTATGGTTATGATGTCCCACATTAATCATTCCCTCATTATGAAACTAGTAATTAATAGTTCAGGTGGTTATTCTACTAGTATAATACCCATGATTATGTTTTGTTATGGAATTATCTATTCAACTCTAATTCCTGCCATATTATGTTCAAGGTTATTTTTTTGAAGTTATGTGCTTTTAGTTATTCACCATGCCTAATGTTTATGTTTATGATATATTTCATTGTATTTCTTACCCTTAATGATCATTCGAGCTCACCCTTTTTTATGTTTTATTTTCCCCAAAGATGCTAAGAGGTGTATTATGAATGAATTTCATTGTAAACTTAGAGTTGTGGATGTTCCCAATAAAACTTTTATGTTTTATTTTTTTTTCAAGTTTTAATGTTGAACTTATTTATGTATCTTGTTTCCAAATATACTAAACTAATCGGTCCTTCTGGATGCATGTTCCTTGTTTATATTCCAATGTAATAAAATAATGTACTGGCTCTAGGTAAATAGGGTCAAGTCCTTACAGTTGGTATCATTGAAAATTTATTTGAAAACATGGAAACTAGATTTAGAAAATGTAGATTAGATAAAAAGACTCTAAGATAGTATTTGAGGATAAATATACAAGAATATCCTATAATTTTGGTAAGGAATATAATATGCTGATATTTATTGAAAATAAATATCTATATGGATACTATAAGTGGACGTGGTTCTACCCTAGATATATCTAGGAGTGAAATCTCAGACAAGGAGTTTCAGGATTGACCTTGGGTATCCTGGTACACAACAATGGGCCTTACTACACACCTGGTTTGAAAATCTTGGGGATATGCTTAGGATAATTCCCATTTTTTTACAAACTAATATGAATAAAGTAAATGTAAAGTTTTCCATAAGAAAACCATGTTTATGATTAAGATATTAGCTATGGATATGATTTCAATTTATACTATGTATTTTCTTAAGTTGAGATTATACATTATGATTCATAACCTAATCTAGTGTATGCCATTATTTAGAAATAGTTCCTAGTGGAATGAATGGAAACTAAATGAATACATGTATCCCAAGTAGGGATTTCCCTCTGATGAAAGATAATGATGTTGGCTCTAGAGCTACGACTGGTGATGTGAAACTTATAACTATATAGGGACAACTAACTTAGGTTATGAACAATAACCTTACCCATATAGATAATCCGAATCCACAATGTGGAGGAGATATGTTATAAAACTTTATGCGACAACAACCTCCATCATTCAATGGTTCTACAAACCTATTTGTAGCTGAGGTGTTGATAAGTTCCCTAGAGAAGATATTTCTCACTTTAGGATGTAAAAAAAGAGTGAAGATTGTCATGGAAGTTTATTGTCTCTCAGTAGATACGAATAAATGGTGGTAATTAATCAAAAACACCAAGGAGGAGGAATAAATATAAGATATGGAATAGAGGGATTTTAAGGATTTTTTCATAGAAAAATACTCCCCTCATGAACAACGAAAAGATATAGAAAGGTAGTTTCTAAATCTGAAGAAAAAAGAGGATGATAATGTTGCAAATTATGAAGCTAACTTCACAAGGTTAGCAAGGCATGCCGCAAACTATATACGTAATCCAAGGAGAAAGATTGATCAAGTTTGGATGGTTTAAAACTATTCCTATGACAAGAAATAGTCCCCCAGAATTTCTTCTCATATGAAGATATAGTCTCATGTGCTATCAAGACAGAAAAAGTATTTTTTATGTCTTATGAATTTAATAGAAAGAAATAGAAGAATAGGGATGATTAAAACTATGGGAAAGGAAATAATAAAATGGGGATTAAGGTAAGATTTGACCTTCTACCCTTCAGTAATTGTGGGAAGAAATACCCTAGCACTTTCCTGAAGGGAATGGGAGCCTGTTACAAGTGTGGAGAAAAAGGCCACCAATCTCGTGATTGCAATGGGAAGAAAGAAATAACCAATGTTAAATGATATATTTGTAAAGATATGGTACATTATGCAAATTAATTTCCTAATCATCAGAGAAACATTCCCCAAAGAAGGAAAATGGAGCAAGGCTAAGATTATACGATAAAAAATGGTGTGGTTGAAGTTTCTAATGATATGGTGGCAGGTACTTTTATCATTTCCTCAAACTTAGCGAATGCTTTATTTTATTATGGATCATCACAATATTTTATATCTTCCCAGTTTTCCAAGAAAATTAAACATGTTTTATTTGATTTAATAAAGGAGTTGTCAGTCAAAACTCCTAGGGGATGTATAGTTGCAACAAAGATGTGTCGATCAGTCCACCTCATGACACATAAACATGATTTAGTTGGTAAACTTGTCATCATACCCATGATTGACATTTATATAATCCTTGGTATGATTTGGATTTCACATTATTATGTGAAGATCTATTTCAAGAAGGAGGATGTTTAGATTTTTGAGAACAGTGTTGAATCCCTTATCTTTAGAGCAGAAATCTCACCAGATGATTCTTATCTAGATCCACCCCCAATAGCTCTACTAAATTCAATTATTAGGGAGGAAGGGAATATAATAACTATGGATGAGGAATGAAATTTTAAAATTGAGTATGTACCTATTGTTCAATAATATGTTGATGTGTTTCTAGAGGATTTACCATGACATCCTATAGAGTGGGAAATTGAGTTTTTCATTGACTTAATTCCTGGTTAAAGGCCCATACCAAAGACCCATTATAGAATGGCCAATGTGTAATTAGTATAATTGAAGAAATATCTAGAAGAATTGTGTGATAAAAGATTTACTATCCCTAGTATTTCTCCATGGGATCCCCTATCCTTTTCATTAATAAGAAAGATGGATCTATGAGGCCGTGCATTGACTACAGGGAGATCAATGATATAAAAATAAATAACAAGTATTCCTTACCTAGAATTGATGATTTATTTCATTAACTCCATAGAGCCCAATATTTTTCTAAGATTGACATTCGATCTGGATATTATCAGTTTGAAGTAAGAAAGGAATACATTCAAAAAATAGAATTTCAAACTAGGTATGGGCATTACAAGTTTACAATAATTCCTTTTGGATTAACTAACACACCCTTTATTTTCATGGATCTAATGAATAGAGTTTTCAAGGAATATATTGATGAATTTGTGGTGATATTTATTGATGATATCTTGGAATACTCCAAAATAAATGAAGATCATAAAGATCACTTATGCACTATTCTAAACACGCTTAGAACAAATGAATTCTATGGGTAGTTTAGAAAGTGTGAATTTTGGCTTCAATTAGTTTCCTTTCTTGGACACATTGTCTTTATGTATGGAATATATTTTGATCCTGTGAAGAGAAAGCCTATGAAAGAATGGCCTACTCCAACAAACATAATCGAGGTACATAGTTTCATTGGTTTAATAGGTTATTATCGGTGTTTCGTTAAGAACTACGCCCATTTAGCCAACCCAATGACCAAACATAAATGTAAAGGGGTTAAGTTCATGTGGAAAAAAGAATGTGAGGAATGTTTTGAGGAATTTAAGAGAAGATTAGGGAATTATTCGATCCTGAATCTACCATTGGGGAATGATGTGTTTATGATCTATAGTGATACATCAAAGAAAGGAATTGGTTGTGTCCTTATGCATAATGATAGAGTTATTGACTATGAATCAAGGTAGCTAAAAATTCATGAAAAAAATCATCTTACTAATGATATTGAGTTAGATGCTATAATATTTTCTCTGAAGATATGGAGACATTATCTCTATAGAAAAAAATATGAGATATATATGGGTCATAAGAGTTTAAAATATATATTCTCATATAATGAACTCCACATGAGGAAAAGGAGATGGATCAATCTACTCAAGGACTATTATTGTTCCATACACTACCACCCATAAAAGGAAAATAAGGTAGCTGATGCATTGTACAGGAAAGATCATGGAGTTCTCAACCAAATGAGGATTAACAAGAATCCTTTGTACATGGATCTGGTGAGGATGGATATGGGAATTACCAAAGAAGGTGAAACATCACTATGTTTTCATTTTTTTCCCAACCATCTCTGTTGGAAAGGATTAAAACTTCACAGTTTGATGATGAGAATCTTCAAAAGGAAATTAAAGGTGTGAATGATGGGATGTTGGCCGACTTCGTGTGTGATGATGGAATTCTGAAATTTGGGAAGTGGATTTGTGTTCTAGCTATAATCGAGCTAAAAAAGGGAGTTACTGGATGATGACCATAGTTTCGAATTTCTCTATATATACTGGTAGTACTAAGATGTATAGATATTTGGAGGAACATTTCTGGTGGGACAATATGAAGTGGAAAATTGTTGATTATGTATCAATATGTCTTGTTTGTCGCAAGTAAAGGCTGAAATACAATGTCCAAGAGAAGTCATGCAACCTATACCTATTACTACATGGAAATGGAATGACATCACCATGGATTTTGTCACCAGAATACCCCAAACTACAAGTAAGAATGATGTGATATGGGTAATTGTTGATCGACTTACAAAATATACACATTTCCTCGCTATAAGGGAGGGTTTTCCACTAGGGAACCTAGAACGACTCTTTATAAATGATGTTTTGAGACTTAATTGAGCACCTATCTCAATTGTGTCTGATCATGATCCTTGATTTACATCTAAATTTTGGAAAAGTCTTTCGAAATATTTGGATACTGAGCTTTGTTTGAGTACTGCTTACCACCCATAAATTGATGGGCAATCATAAAGAAGGATATAAACCTTAGAGGGAATGTTGAGATCATGTTCACTTGACTTTAAAGGTATGTGGGATCAATATTTACCTTTATTTTAGTTTTAATACAATAATAGTCCCCATTCAAGTATTCAAATGGCACTATATGAAGCATTGCACGAAAAGAGATGCCGTACACCAACTTATTGGGATGAAGTTGGAGAAAGGAAGATTTTGGGCCCAGAGCATGTAGAGGAAACAATAACAAAGGTAAAGACTATTCAAACCCATATCAATGTAGACCAAATAAGGAAAAAGAGCTATTCCAATAATTTAAGGAAGGATTTGGAATTTTAAGTGGGAGATCACGTTTTCTTGAAAGTATCTCCATGGAAGGGCATTATAAGATTTGGGAAGAAAAGGAAACTGAGACCTAGGTACATTGTACCTTTTCAAATCTTAGAGATAATTAGATTTATTGAAAATCTATTGTCTATGCAACCTAGCATGTCTAAAGATTACAATGTGTTCTATGTATCATTTTTAAGGAAGTACATACCCGACCCAACATATGTCCTTATTTCTGAAGGAATAGAATTAGAACCTGACCTATCATACTGTGAAGATCCTATCTAGATTCTGGCCACTAAAGAAAAAGTGTTGAGGAATTAGACAACTCGACTGGTAAAGGTACTTTGGAAAAATTGTAAAATTGAAGAGGCAACTTGGGAGCCTAAGGAGCTTAAGATGAAGACCTACCAAAATATTTTTACAAGGTAACATTCTGTGAATTTCGAGAACAAAATTTTTGTAAGGAGGGGAGAATGTAACACCCCATTATTTTGAAAATAAATTTAATATTGAATTTATGAAACAATGAGTCTCTAAAAAACACCACTTTGTTATAACCTAGACAGTAAACATAATTTTACCACCACTGTGATTTGAATTTTGAAAAACTGGCATACACGGTTGAGTTCAATAAGATATTTAGAGTCTGATAAGATCAAATTTCATTTTGGTGGAATAGTAAATTAACCCTTATGAATATTAATGTACCCTTATGAATAGTAATATGTCCCTTATGAATAGTAACCACAACCATTAAGGTATAAATAAAATATAGACACCATATAAATGAAATAGAGTATTTTAGAAATTAATAATTAAGTGTTGGTATTTTTATGAGTAATAAATATTTAATTATAATTTTAAATTAATAAATTAATTTAAAGTAAAATCAATTTTTATAAAATTTATTCCTAAATAATTATTCTGTTGTCCTATAATTTTAGGATAATTTAATAAGACCTCAGTTAATTTTTGGAAGCATTATAAAATCAGTTTTAAATTTAAATATGCATTTTCCAAGTAAGTAATGATTTTATTTAAAAATTAAATTTCTCTTATTTATAAAATTATTTTGATAAAATGGAGTCCATTTTTAAATTCTATATGTCAAAAAAATGGTTAGGGTGTATTTTTGGGATTTTTCTAAAATTCTTGAATTTTTGGTGAATAGTGAAATTCGATAATTTATGAAATATACTAAATAAGTGAATTTCTGCATCATGATTGAGTCATGGATGATTTAAATATCTGTTGGTTCAAAATCACATGCACATATTACTACTTTTTTCACAATAATCAATACTATTTCTTGTCTTGATCAAAATAATAAAATAATGAATGAGATAATAAAAAATAACTCATCCCCTCCACTATAACCCCCCTCACTCTCTCTTCTCTTCACTCCTCTAAAGCCTTGTTACATGTCTAAATTATACTCAAATATACTTCAAATATCCACCCCCACACCGTACATCCCTTTTTCTCATAAAAATACCTAAAAATCTCCCCTAAAGAGGCTCTCAAGGAAGATTACTTCAAGAGGTAAATTCATTTTTTTCATTTCTTTTATTTTAAGTTTCTTTATTTTATTTTTCTTTCATCACCTAATTTTATCCAAATATTGTGATGAATCTAGTACCTTATATGTACTGTAATGTTGTTATGAAAAAGTAATAATTCTTCATCATATCTCCTTTCCCCTTCTTTTATTCTAGAAATGAAAACACCATCCGAGATGTGTTAATTTATCACATTCAAGGATGACGGGTTTCACTTTCTATTACCATCTTCAATTCGGGTCATGAAACCATTTTTATGGTTAAAAAAGACTATAATTTATGTATTATAACTTATTTAAGATTATGTAATCCTTTTTTACACATGATATTAATTTATAAATAAAAACGAGTTCATTGTGATAAAAAACCGCCAATTAACCCAAACAATTGTCATTAAAGTTTTATATAATGATTCATCTTCACTCCCAATAACAAAAATAATTTTATAACCATGTAATATTCTGGTTGTTCAGTAATAAAATAAAAATTCAATTCTTGACAACCATTCTCATTCTACATGTTTATCCGTACATGAATATATGTAAAACAATCATGAAAACCAAGGAAGAAAACACTCTCAAACAAAGAAATTGAATCTCTCAACCCATCAAAAGGCCACGAATGAACCTAATAAGGTTATAAGAAATAAATTAAATGTATATTAGGTTATGGAATTATTAATTTATAAACCTAAATTTTATTATTCAGGTCATTAAGATCAAGTGATTAACACCTTCAGACTTAAGGTAAGGGTTTTCTATCCGAACCTCCATTATCCTTCAGGTTACTATTTGTATTTATTAATCTGAAATAAATTATTATTTATTATTATTCACCCATCACATATTATGTTTGAATATTCTATATATTTGTACCATCCAAATTCATTATTTATTTTATAGAGAGATACATGTCTTAAAAGGATCATTCAACAATTCTTCTTGAAATACAAGCCCCAATCAAGGGAATTTATCGAATTATTACATATTTTCAAGGAATATCTATAATCTGTTTTTAGAAACCATTATGTTTATAAGATAAATAATTTTATTATGAGTAAAATATATTATTTAACTTTTGGTTTTATACAAAATTTTTTCCAAAAGAACTCTTCTTTTCAATGTAAAAGAGTTTTTATCTCAAGAATTACTCAATGATTTTATAAGATTAACCTTTTCAATTTCAACACTATTGTTGAATATTATATATAAATGGGACTAATATTTTTTGATATAATCTACCATATTTTATTGAATGGTTTATTATTAGTTTGACTATGTATGTACTATCTCAAAACCATTCACCAATTTACTCTGAATGGTTAGTGTTTATGATCAATACTCAGGGAAAGTTATTTTCATTTCATATATTAGTTTCCATATGAATGTATATGTTTTTATTTTTATCCCCATTCATATTCAGAAGTCATTAGACTTAGTATGTGTTGGTTGGGGCCCACTATATCCCCTCAGTTCATCAGTAGGTCTCATGAGACAAACTAGGTCTTGGCACGAGGCCTTGACAAAATGGTCATTTATGGTCTTGGCACGAGGCCTTGAAGGTATGATTATGATGTCCCGAATTATGCATTCTCTAATTATTAAATGGGTAATTGATAGTTCATGTGGTTATTATATAAGTATAATATCCATGATTATGTTTTATTATGGAATTATCTATTCATCTGTTATTCCTTCCATATTATTTTCATGGTTATTTTTTTGAAGGTATGTGTTTTTAGCTATTCACCAAGGCTAATGTTTATGTTTATGATATATTTTGTTTCATTAATTACCCTTACTGAGCATTATAGCTATAACAACCCTTATCTTTATTTCACACTTAAACATATTTTATTACAAAAAACCTTCACTTGATAAAACATAGAAGATCAAGAGGTCTAGTGTCTTTGGGCTTAGGAACATTACATAACAACTTAAAACATAAAATAAACATCTTTATTGAAAACTTCTTTTACATGACCACACACATTCCTTCGTAATTAGCATTGCATGAGATAACCTGATAATAAGAATAAGAAAAGGGTGATCTATAAATACTAGTAATATATTAATCAAGACACAACATGAAAAATAAAATACATGTTAGGAAATAGGCATATCAATGGAGCATAAGAGAAACATGAACATAAATGAATGATATAGCATGATTATCAGAACATGGAATTGTGGCAACAACATTTAACATGATATTAGAATGAGACAAGGCCCTTTGAACATGGATCATGAGTAAACTCTCATTTCAATTGAATTAGCATGATTAAACCATCATTTCACTTGACTTATCATGATATTAATCTTTACCCAATGCATTAGAGCGCTATCAGGGCGCACCCTTCTTAATCATTTCATTTCATGCATAAGTGTTCCACATGGATCATATAACATGGATTCATTAGACATCATTATTTATTCCATGATATATGAATGTGGAATTAATACATGAAACTCTATAATCAATAAGTAAATGTGAATAAAGTTTAATACCCTTGATAGAGAAATGGGCATGGTATTCACTACAAAATGACTTTGTCTTGGAAAATCGCAGTACAATTTCGACAGCATAACAACATGTTATAAGAATTCATAAAAAAATTGTTGATGAGAGAGAAAGGGGTGTATAATAAAATTAAAAATAAATGTACAGTAAGTGGTTCATATAGATACATTTCCCAACATATTTAATGGAATTTATATTCATAATACGAAATAATTTCTTTAATGTATATGAGGAGAGATAAATTCCTTACGGATTTTTGTCATGGTTATAGGTGTACATGGGAAGAATAAATGAGAAATAAAGGGGTATATAATCATTAAAACATAAGGGTAAATGTATGGGGGAGTTGTGAAATTATACCCCCTACATTTTTAATTGAAAACAAAAGGGTATAACAATATACATAAATTTGGACAAAAATAAGAAAGGAAGAAATCCCTTTCTTGGAAGTGTGATCCCAAAGGCTTGGGAGAGGCTTGAGAGAGGCTCCATGGGATCTTGTGGTTCCTTGGGAGGATTTTAGAGAGACTAGGGTAGGATAGGGACGTGATAAAATGGATTTTAGTGAAGATAAGTGGGATCTTGGGTGGGTTTATATAGGAAAAGAGAGGGAATTCTTTATTATCTAGGTTGTGGACACCACACATTAAAATAATCAAAACCACAAACCAAACCATGGGTTTTCCCCATTTTTTTCCAAATTTAAGTGGAAAACATTATTTTATAATTCCAATGTCCTAAAATCTTAAAATATTAGGATTGATTATGTGGAGGTGAGTCACACTCTCAAGGAAATCATTTTAAAAGTGGTTTTATAAGTCTTAGAGGGTCCACCAAGGCTTTGTAAAATAAATAAAACAAACCTAAAATCACATTATTTTAAAGGTAAAACATATATTGGAAGAAAATACCATTTATAGTATTTTATTACTTCACTATTAGGTCATTATGATGTCATAAAACACACTATCTATCTAAACAGTATTTAATTTTTATCCAAAAATTCAACTGTCGCAGAAAATTATGAAAAATTCACCATTGGATAATTTCAATGTTATTATTCCAAAAATAATATTCATTTTATATTAATAATTTTCAAAATATGTGAATTTTTAATTTTAAAATAAAAACCGACATTTATTGAAAATTCATGGGTTTTGACAAAAATAGCTTTCAAACCTTAATAAAAAATTACAATTGTTTTCATAGAAATTATATGATCATTTATATTTAATAAAAATTAATTTATTAATAATATTTCCTTGAAATATTATTTAATTCAAAAATCCATTAATTATTTAAAATAGATTTTTTAATTGAATTTTAACTAAAAATACTATTTTTTCTTTAAAAACTATTTACAAAGTAACAATAATAAAATGAATGTATATTCTCTATAAAAAAATAATTTACATAATAATAGTGATAGGGTATTATTACATAACCCCTTAACACACCATCACAAGACCTAAGGGTAAGGTGTGCGATGGTGACAAACTCTTGGGGAGGTTCAGATAACACCACTCAGGTGGTAATATTTATTAACTTACACTTCTACCATAGTCTGTTCCATTCAAGCTTAACATGTTGAAGATCATCTTGGGCTTGGTGAAGAGTGAAGCCGAGTGTCACTACCTTCATTCCAAGCTTCAAAAAATGGGATTCGTATAGAGAAATTCTACTGGATGAGGCCATCGCTTCCTTTGTTTGAGTAAATATGATTTGTTAAAACCCTATATTTGTACTAATAATGTGATCACTTTTCAACAACTATATTCGTAATGGTCACAATTTTTAATGGTATTTTAAAAACAAAAAACATAAAACCAAGGAAGTTCATATGTTATATAATCATTTTACATAATAAGAAATTTAATTTGACCAATAGTGATTTTCATTAAAGAAAGTTTGGGTCGTTACAATCATCCCCCCTTAAGAAATTTATCCCTTGAAATTTACTTTTCCCACAATAAAATAGATTAGGGTAACTATTCTTCATCACTTTATCTGATTCCCACGCTGCTTCTTCAAAATTTTGGTTTCATCACAACACCTTGACGAGGAGTATTGTCTTATTTCAAAGAACTTTTTCTCTACAATCTAAGATCTTCACTGGATTCTCTTCATAGGAGAGGCCATTCTACAATGGTACCACCTATTGATTGAGTACATGTGATGGGTCAAGTATGTACTTCCTCAAGAGTGATACATGGAATACATTATGTACTTAAGATAGGTTTGGTGGGAGTTCCAGTTGATAGGCCACTTCTCTACTACGATCAAGGATCTCAAAAGGGCCGATGTACCTCTAACTATGATTTACATTCTTCCCAAATATCATAACTCTCTTTCACGGTGATATACAGAGGAATACCATGTCTCTGACATAAAACTCTAGCTCTCATAGACGATTATCAACATATCTCTTTTATTGACTCTAAGAAGCTTTAATGTGTTGTTAGATTGTCTTAAACTTATCCACCATTTCTTCGACCATTTCTGTACCTAGGAGTTTTTTCTCCCTAACTTCATCCCAACATGCCGGTGTTTTTCACCTCTTCCCATACATGGATTCATAAGAATCCATTTGCATGCTTGAGTGGAAACTATTATTATAAGAGAACTAACCCCGAGGAAGATGTTGATCCCATCCTCTTTCGAAGTCCATTAAGCATGCTCTAAACATGTATTCATGTGTTTGGATAGTCCACTTAGATTGTCCATCATTTTGAGGAAGATAATATGTATTGAAGTTCAGATCAGTATTCAGAGCATGTTGAAGACTCTTCCAGAACTTAGAGGTGAATCTTATATCTTTATCAGATATAATAGATAGTGGTACTCTATGTAGCATTACCACTTCTCTGATATATACCCATGTTAGTTGATCCAATGAGAAATCCTCTCAAATTACAATGAAGTGTGTAGTCTTTGTAAGATAATATACAACAACCAAAATAGAATTTTTTTCATTTGGATGTCTTTAGAAGTCCGGTAACAAAGTCCATGGCGATGTTCTCATATTTCCATGCTGGTATGGGTAATGGTTGCATCATCACTTTATACTTCTGCCTCTCATACTTCACTAGTTGATATACCAGGAACTTTGATGTATACTTAGTGATATCCTTCTTCATGTTATCCCACTAACAACTATCTCAGAGATCTTTATACATATTTGTGTTTCTTAGGTGAATGGAGAAATTCAAACTATGTGAATCATCCAAAAGTTCATTCTTTAACTATATATTTTATGGAAGACATAGTCTTGTCCCAAATCTCACAATTCCTTCTTCATTAACATTGAACTATAAGGATTTCCCTTTTCAGATAGTTTCCCCTTTCTTCTGAATTCCCACATCATCCTTTTGATAATCCTTTTACCTTTACAAAAGATACGGTTGAGAAATCATTTGTGGAAGGATTGATGATGTTCCCTTCTTTATGATTCCCATTTACATCTTTATCAAATCTTTGATGATTCGATACTTTTCAATTCTCATCAATGATAGAATCACCAAGTCCTTTCTACTTAGAGCATCAGCCAAATTGTTCTCTTTCCCAGGGTGGTAATGGATTGAGCAGTCATAGTATTTGATTAGCTATAACCATCTTCATTGGGGCATATTTAACTCTTTCTTTGTGAATATATACTTGAGGAGTTCTTGGTCTGTATATATTTCACACTTCTCCACAAATAGGTAATGTCGCCAAATTTTCAAAGAAAAGATTACTTAAACCAACTCTAGATCATGTGTTGGATAGTTTTTCTCATGAAAATTTAATTTTCTTAAAGTATAGGCAAAGATTTTGTCATTTTTTATCAACAAAAAGCCCAAGACCTTCTTCAAAGCATCACTAAATACCACAAAAAGTTCTCCACTTGTGGTTTGTGAGAGAATGAGCATAGCGATAAGCCTCCTTTTCAAATCCTTGAATCTCTTTTCACATTCATAACTCCAAAAAAACATGACTCCCTTCCAAGTTAGCTTGGTAAGAGGGTTTGAAAATTGTGAGAAATTTCTCACAAATCGGCAATAATATCCATCTAACCCCAGAAGATATCAATCACCGATATTGGCCTCAACTATCCATAAATTGTAGCTGTCTTGGAGGGATCCATAGATATCTCATTTCTTGTGATGACATGACCCAAGAATGAAACTTCCTTTAACTATAACTCAAAATTTCTGTACTTTTCATAGAGATTATCCTTTCGAAAGGTCTCTAGTACAATGCTTAGATACTCCTCATACTCCTCATTGGTTTTGTATTATATTAGAATATAGTCCATAAAGACTAAAAAAAATTTGTCGAGGTAATATCTAAAGACTCTATTCATCAATTCCATGATGATTTGTAGAGCATTAGTGAGTCAGAAAGTCATTACTATGAATTCATAGTACCCGTACCTTATACGAAAAGCAGTTTTGGGGATATCCTCCTTTACCCTTACTTTGTAATATCCCAACCACAAATCCATATTAGAGAAGTATTGTGCTTCATGTAGCTGATCGAACAAGTCATCAATTTAGGGCATAGGATACTTGTTATTTATCGTGACTTTTTGAGCTCACAATAATCAATGTAAAGAAACATTGACCCATCCTTCTTCTTGATGAAGAGGACTAGTTCACCCCATGGTGAAGCACTTGGGAGTATAAAAACATTATCTATATTATCTTGTAGTTGTTTCTTCAGTTCTTCAATCTCCAAAATAGTCATTCTATATGGATTCTTGGATATTGGAAATGCCCCAGGTATAAGATCAATTGAGAATTCAACATCTCTTCTAAGAGGATGACTAGGAAATTCCTTAGGAAACACTTCAGTGAATTCCCTCACAATAGGATTGTCTTCAAGGATGGTTTCTTCCTTAGACTCAATCATCTGAGTAAGATAAGCGTGCTCATAGGGTAGTAATATCCATGCTTGAGATGATGGTGCTAAGGAAGATTCATCCTCCTCCTTTAACTTGTACAGAATTGGTGGTTGATTCTCCATATAGAGAGTGAATTCCTATCACAGAAATTTATGTTGGATATATATAGGGAAATCCAATCCATGATAAGAATTGCATCAAATTACACTAGAGGAATTATGATGAGGTTCTTCGGGAAGATTAATCCACAAATTATGACAGGGTATAAGTTATATTCCTTGGATGAAATGATTACCCCATTTTCCGTTCTCACTGAAATATTTACTTCCATAATTTGTGGTGGTGTTGGGATTGTTCTACTAAACTTTCAGGATATAAAAGAATGCGTTGAACAAGAATAAAAAAGAACTTTCTATATTCTTGAATGAATAACTAGAGTACCTTTCACCACTTTTTTGTCGGGATTCACTTCAGAGGTAGTGATAGGAAAAGCTCTCCCTTGCTACCTTAGAGTTGTTGGTTGCTCTAAAAACCCTTATCTTAGGGCACTTGTTTTCAAAGTTCCCTGGTTCTTTGTAGTTAAAGTAATGAAAAATGAATTGAGGGTCGAATGAATCATTCCTCTTCTCTATCTTAGCCGCATATTTTTCTTGTTAGCAATTAATAGCTAGGTGAACTTATTTTACACACCTAAAACATTTCCTCGTCCCCTTCAGACAATTTCTAGGGTTCTTCTTTCTAGACCTTTGGAAAGTGGGGTGTTGGATTTTCTAAGCACTATTGGATTTATCCATCAGACCTCCAGAATTAAAGTCCACCTTATGCTTCTTATCCCCATGATACCCCTAAGATTCACCAATCTCCATTTCGACTTTGAGGGCACATCATATAATTTCTTCACAGCTATCGAAGTCATAGATCGGTAGGGATTTCCGTAGGGTAGGTTTTAGCCCACCAAATAAGTGGTCAAACTTTAATTATGGGCTAACGAAAAAGCCGGAGGTGTATCTTGAAAACCTTGTGAAGTTTTACTCATACACTTCGATGGATTCACTGCCTTTTTTCTTGATGTAAAGGAAGTCCCTTTCCATTTTATGTCAGAGGGTGTGAGGAAAATATTTATTGAAAAACATTTTCTAGAGATCCTTCCATTACAATGCCTCGATCTCCTCCTTAGGCTTCATATTTTTTATCAATGTCCACCATTTATCAACTTCACCCTCTATACGATAAGTAGCTATAAGAACCTTATCTTGTTCAGAACATTGAAGGATGTAGAAGATCTTTTCAATGGAGTTAATCTATTGTTTGGTAATTGAGGGATCAGATGATCCATTAAAAGTATGATGCATTCTTCTCATGAAGCTCTTGATTGTGACTTTTTCTTTATTAGGGGGGGGGGTTAAAAGTTCCTATTGACCTAAGTTTATATTCAAAACTTGATTTAACTGACAGAGTATTATGTCAAAGTTTACAAATCCTGTTCCCATCGGATTGGGAATCTCATTAGAATTGTCATCACATTGATATTCACATCAATTTTTATCCTGAGTCCTCCTATTAATGGCCATAGGATGGAATAAAAGGAAAGTTTGGGGTAACACATAATGGGGAATCCAATGAAGAAAAATGATAACTTATAAATTAAATTTATTTCCTTAACTTATCTATGTTATCCATGATATACTTCCCAACATATATTATTAGGGGAATTTTTTAAATTTCCTTAATAATGGTTCATACTAAGATTATAAATTTACCAAAGAATATCCCCTGGGAGTGTCATAACAAAGAGTGCAACAAGGCCTGTTTTCATGCACTAGTTCTCGTTCGAGTCTAGAGCAAAGTGGTGTTTTCGGGTTTACCCCTAGATACATCTGTGCCAGAGCCACCTCTACTTGATCGTATCCAGACATGGATGTATTTTCTTGATAAAACACTTAATCAATACTCACCAAAATTTAGGGATGTTTTTATTATACTTACCCTTATCCCTAAGGCTTTCACTAGGGTTTTCTAATCCTAATCCCAAAAATAACTAAACATATCCTCTGATACCAACTATAACAACCCTTCTCTTTATTTTACACTTAAACATATTTTATTACACAAAAAAATTCACTTGATACAACATAGAATATTGATAGTTCTAGTGTGTTTGGGGAATAGTTACATTATATAACAACTTAAAACATGAAATACACATCATTATTGAAAACTTATTTTACATGACCACCACATTTTTCATAATTAGCATTGCATGGGATAGCCTAAAGACATGAATAATAAAAGGGTGAGCTATAAATCATAATAAAGGAGTAAAACAATCATAACATTAAGAATACAATACATGTTAGGCAATAGACATATCAAAGGAGCATAAGAGAAACATGAACATAAAGTCATGATATAGCATGATTATCAAAACATAGAAATGTGGAAACAACATTTAACATGATATTAGCGTGATCCAAGGCCCATTGCACATGGAGCTTGAGTAATCCCTCATTTCACTTGAATTATAATGAGTAAAACCTCATTTCACTTGAAATATCATGATACTAATCGTTACCCAATGCATTGGAGTGCTATCAGGGTGCACCCTTCTTAATCATTTCATTTTATGTATAAGTGTGCCACCTAGATCATATAACATGGATTCATTAAACATAATAATTTACTTTACAATAAAGGAATGTGTAATTAATACATAAAACTCTATAATAAATAAGTAAATGTGCATAAAGTTGAATACCCTTCATAGAGAAATGAGTATGGTATTCACTACACAATGACTTTGGCTTGGAAAATCGTGGTGCAATTTCTGCATCATAACGGTGTGTCATAAGAATTCATAAAAAATTGGTTGATGAGAGAGAAAGGGGTGTATCATAATATTTACATGAAATGGATTGTAATGGGGTCATATAAATACATTTCACAACATATGTAATGGAATTTAGATTCATAATATGAAAGAATTTCTTGAATGTAAATGAGGAGAGAGAAATCCCTTACGGAATCTTTCTATGGTAATGGGTGTACATGGGAGGAATTAATGAGAGATAAAGGGGTATATCATCATTAAAACATAAGGAGATTAGTATGGGGAAGTTTTAAAATCATACCCTAATATTTGTAATTGAAAACAAAAGGGTATAACAATATAATGAAATTTTGACACAAATGAGAAAGGAAGAAATCCCTTACTTGGAAGTGTGATCCCAAAGGCTTGGGATAGGTTTGAGACAGACTTATTGAGATATTGGGGTGCCTTTTGGGGAGTTTATAGAGATTAGGGAAGGGTAGAGACGTTCTCCAAGGGGTTTTAGTGAATAAAAGTGGGAGCATGGGTGAGTTTATATAGGAAAAGGGAGGGAATTCTTTATTATTTAGGTTTTGGAAACCACACCTTAAACTAATAAAAAACACAAACCAAACCATGGTTTTTGCCTATGGTTTTTTTCCAAATGGGAGTGGAAAAAATTATTTTATAAGTCCAATGTTCGAACTTCTTATAATATTAGGCTTGCTTATGTGTAGGTGAGTCACACTCTCAAGGAAATCATTTGAAAAGTTAAAATGTTTTATAAGTATTAGAGGGTCCACTATGGTTTTGTAAAATAAATCAAACAAACCTAAAATCACATTATTTTAAAGGTAAAACATATATTTTCTGAACAACCCATTTATAGTATTTTATTAAATAACTATTGGGTCATTATGATGTCATAAAACACATTATATATTTAAATGGTATTAAATTTTTACCCAAAAATTTGAATGTCTTAGAAAATTATTAAAAATTTACCATTGAATAATTTCGACATCCTGATTCCAAAAAATATTATTCATTTTATCTAAATAAATTTATAAATATATTAATTTTTACTTTTAAAATAAAAACTGACATTTATAGAAAATTCCTGGGTTTTGACAAAAAAAACTTTCAAACCCTAATAATAAATCACAATTGTATTCATAAAAATTTTAAGATCATTTATGTTTAATAAAAAGTAATTTAGTAATAATATTTCATTAAAATATTATTTAATTCAAAAATCCATTAATTCATCAAAATAGATTTCTTAATTTAATATTAACTAAAAATAATATTTTTTCTTTAAAAACTTTTTGAAAAGTAACAATAATAAAATGAATATATATTTTCTATACAAAAATAATGTACATAATAATAGTGGTAGGGTCTTGTTACATAACCCCTTAACACACCTTCATAAGACCTAAGAGTAAGGTGTGTGATGGTGACATACTCTTGGGGAGGCTCAGATAATATTGCTCGGGTGGTAATCTTTATTAACTTCCACTTCTCCGGTAGGCGGTTCCGTTCATGCTTAACATGTTGAATCTCGGCTTGGACTTGGTCAAGAGCGAATCCCAGTGATGCTAACTCCTTTCTAAGCTCTGAAAAATGGGCTTCGTATGGAGCAATTCTACTAAATGAGGCCATCACTTCCTTTTTCGGGGAAAATTGGATTTGTTAAAGCCCTATATTTATACTAATCATGTGATCACTGTTCAATGTCTATATTAGAAATGGCCACAATTATTACTAGTATTTTAAAAACTAAAAACATAAAACTAAGGAAGTTCATATGTTATATAACCATTTTACATTATAATACATTTAATTAGATCAAGAGGAATTTTCATTAATGAAATTTTGGTTCGTTATGCTAGCTCAAACCTTTTCTTATGTATTATTTTTCCTCAAGATGAAAAGAGGTGTATTATGAATGAATTACAGGGATAAACATAGAGCTATGGATGTTCCTAATAAAACTTTTATGTTGTATTTATTTTCAAGTTGTAATTTTGAACTTATGAATGTATCTTTTTTTCAAATCTAATAAACTACTTGTTCCTTCGAGATGTATATTCCTTGTATATATGCCAATGTAATAAAATAAGGAACCAACTCGGGGACATTGGGGTTAGGTCCTTACAACATATGTATTGATACATCTTGGTGAAGCCAGGATGTATTTCAAAAACTAAGGCATGAAATTCCACTATCAACTCATCTCATATGTCTGTTACGACCCAAACACACCCAAAAAATCATAAAGTCTCATCCTTATCCATGGTCCAACTAGAAGATGAATAATATTCTGAGATACTTTCCATCAGGACTGAGCCCTCAATATTTTATAGTTTCCTCATTCTCTCCCATTCTAGAAGTGTACATTTCATATTAATGTTGAGAGGTAAGTCTTCCCACAATCCTTCTAAACCTTTGCATGTATCTCTGAAAAAAGTCTATAAGATTCCACTCACCACTAGCCTCCCGAACCACCTATGTATGAGTATTCTAGCTCAGAGCATCAGTTACAATATTTAATTTCCTAGGCATATAGGAAATCTTGAAATCAAATGATTTTAGGTAATAAATCCATTTTCACTACATAAGATTTAGAACATTCTATATAAAGTTTTACTTGAGGATTTTGTGATCAGTGAATACTAAAAAATACCCCAGGTAAATAATTTCTCTAACAACATAAATCATGAACTACATCTACTATTTTGAGATCATGTGTTGGGTAATTACTCTTGTGAGGACTCAAGTAATGGAACTCGTATGCTACAGATCCCTCAAACAACATCAGAACACCTCCCAATGCAATACCTGATGCATCAAAAATTTACTTTATAGCTCATTTCTACCTTCAGTAGAATGTGGGTCAACACTAATGTCAATCAACCTTTAAACTCTTGAAAGGATATTTCAAAATATTCTTCCCATACAAATTTCACACCCTTCTTATTCAATCCTGAAAGAGTCATTTCTAGGCATGAGAAATCCTAGATAAATCATCTATAATACCTGGATATCCCCAAGAAACACTGTATATCAAATAAGTTATTTGGATATTTCTAGGAAACTATATCTCTCACCTTCTCTGGTCCTACTAATACAACTTATTCTAAGGTGATGTAACCCGTGAAGTGGAAATTTTCAACCCAAAAGTGGAATTTGGTAAGATTTGAATAAATCTAGTGCTCTCTCAGTTTATTTAGTATGATATCAATATTTTTTAATGGTCATGTATAGAGTGAGAATACTCTAATATTTCATCCCTAAAGGCTACCATGATTTAATCAAGATGTAGGTGGAAAACCTGATTCATTACATCCATAAAAATATTCAGCTCATTCATGAGACCGAATGAAATTACTAGGTACTCATAAATACCATACCTACTCTGGAAAGCTACACAAGGTATGCATGAAGACCCTAAATGCACATTGTGATAGACCAACCACAAATCAATCTTTGAAAACACCCTCACTCCTCAGAGTAGATCAAAGAGGTTATCTATTCTAGGTTTTGGATACTGGTTATTAACCATTAGCTAGTTCAACCATTAGTAATCCACACAAAGACTGAGGGTAACATCCTCCATTTTAGGAAAAAAGAACTAGTGAACCCCATGTAGAAGTTCTAGTGTTTATAAAACCCTTAGCCTCCATACCTTCCAACTATTTCTTGAGCTCCATAAGAAATGTAGGTGTTATCCTGTAAGGAGGAATAGATATCGGTGTTACTCCTAGAATTAGATCAATAGTGAATTATACCTCTCTCACTAGAGGTATCCTTGAAAAATCATTAGGAATTATGTCCCTAAAATTATATAATATAAGAGGGAAAAGAGAATTTTTTATTTCTTAATCATCCCAGAAGAGATCAGAAAACTGGGTTTTCACTGTTCCTTATACCTAATGATCATTTCCATCCTAAGACACATGAACATCCCATTATCCCTTGTGGATATGTTTGCCACCATACAGTGATTTGAACATCACCCTTTAGTGAAACAAATCGATACGGGATTGATAGGGAACTGACCAGTCCATCTCCATGATTGTATCATACCCTATCACATTGAGGATGAAAATATTCTACTTGAACAGATATCCACCTATCTCTAAGGGAAAATCCTTTCATCGGTGAACTCTCTCCGGTCAGATAACCAATGGGTTATCAAGAGTCATCAGATCAGATAAATACTCTATATCAAGGCCCAAAATATCCATAATTTCCTCAGATAAAAAATTGTGATGAGATTATGTCAAATAAAGAAGACACTAGAGTAGAGGCTACTAGAATAGTACCTTGAATAATATAAGGTCAAAAACTCTACTCGTCTGACATAAGCAGCACTGTGTGTAACTATCCCATACTGCAACCATGAGTCACAACCCGACTTTATTGAGTAGGCCCACTCTACTAGAGCTACAAATACTAAGTTTGATTACCTATTTCTTGACCACCACCTCAACCTGATCATGTGGAGGTATTCCGGCGGCCTACCTGGAAAGATACAACTTTCCCTGCTTTGTAACCTAGGGTGAGTGTAGATCCCCTCTCCCTAGAAAATGGTATAAAAGTTCTTTAGAAGTTCTAGTTATTCCTTATCCTATCGTAGCCTTTTAATTCTAATGGATCCCTCATACACTGGGGTTTCATGTGTCCTAGTTTTCCTCATTGGTGATATATGAGAAAAGTATCAATATGAGTTGTCTGACTACTAATACCCCATGAAAATCCTCTAAGTGATGCTTTCACCCACTATAAGAAACAGTACCTGGTTTGGATGATAAACCACCCTGGTTTCCATGGTCATATTCCCTAAAATTCTACTCAGTAATGAGGTCGTAGTTGACAATCTCTAAAATAGTATTCAACCAAAAGACATTGACCTGCAATCATATGAAATATACTATCCCATCCTCGAATACGCTGGCTGTCATGAGATCATCTCCAGATAGAGTTAGAGAAAGCTGTTTAAGCTTAGTAAAATTATAAGAATACTCTATAATAGACATGGTTACCTATGGAAGGTTTATGGACTCTATATAATGTTCAAACCTTAATGTCTATAGAAATAATTAATCATAGATGATTGTCTAGAAGTATGTCCAGGTCATATGTCTTTGTCATTCTACCTATGTAATGACATCCCACCATCGTTTTGTAGAACCATGTATCATATAGGCAACAATCTTGACCCTCTTATCCATAAGAATCTCTAGATTCTCAAATATAGAGAGAATAAATTTTAGCCATGAATCTATAGCATGTGGCCTAACATCCCCTGATAAGGTGGGAGGATTCTACTACTGAAAATATTGAGTCAACTATTCCATAGCTGGGGTAGGTCGAGTAACACCACATATATACTGCACCATATAAACAAATCCCCCTCCAAACTAGGCTCCAGTTCCCATATTAGGAATAGAAGGTGGTGCCATATATGGAACTACATGAGGTATCACAAGAAGATTAAGGACCACCATCTTTGGTGCATGTTCTTCACTGCCTTTCTGGTATACGACCTAAGGCCGTCATGGTGAAATGATTCTACAATTCCAAACACACAGCTCAGAAAAGAAATTAGCAATTTAAAATATCACATATAGATAATAGGATAGGTACACATCCTTCATATGAGAAATATTCCCCCTATCTTCTTGCTCTAAAATCTAGGTCTATGTGATAAAGAAAGACCAAATCAGGCCATAAGAACTGTAAGAGACACCCCCAACAACCCACTAATATGGTTTGTTTCAGGTCTAGGTATCATAGCACATGACATGGGTTATGGTATATGGAATGTAAATTGTAATTTATAGAGGAAAACACCCTTTAATGTGCAATTGGAATCTCCATTTAGCGGCAACCTTTCATTTTAAATTTTAATTTCATTTATGTTCATACTTTTTATTTATAAATATATAGATATATATAATGTCTAGTTAGTTGTGTTTACATTCCCAATTTAAAAAGGATACTCCTTATAACTACAATTTTCACTTAATTTAACTAAAAATTGACATTCATATCCAGTATCAGGATGTAATAGGTCATAACCAATAATTTTATTACATGAATCTCCTTCAGGATTTATAAAATTACTTCCTTTATAACTTACTATTGTCATTAAAGTAATCCAATCAACTAACAATGTTTCGGTCCATGTAACTTATAGGTCCAGAACCCCCAACATGGTATAATTGTCCAATTAAGGTTTCATCACCAATATATATGGGAAAAACCATTTAGATTGATTTAGGAACTTTAATTAACACAATTATATTATCCCAGTAGGAAATTTCATCACATTTCAATATATAATAATCCATGAACTAAAATATATATAGTAGGAAAATGTACACAAAAGGTAGATGTGGAATAGAAAAATGCACGACATATGAGTTATAATGTGCCTATGATGACACATGAGATGAATATTTATTTCCATACTAGGTGAAGGAATGGATTCTGTATCAATAATATCAAAAATAATAATACCAAAAAGCTTGTACATCACCCAACAGTGAAATCATATCCAATGCAATAGGCATAATCCAATAATAGCAATAACTAATCCCAAGTAATTTGGGTTTCCCCTGTATATGGGTTAGAGACTCCTAGGAACAAGCTCATTACCAAATTCCATTACCTCCAAGTCTCTTGTATAATAAACTAATAGTAAGTCAAAAGAAAAAAGATTCTCTAATACCACTTTGTAATGTCCCGACCCAGGATCCACTTAACCGGTGCCCCGAACTGGTGGGTCACATGGCCTTTAGCATACCTCCCCATATTCCAGAGGCTAAAAACTAGAAGTGAGAGTGTAATGTGGTATAATGGGGAGAATATACTCTCATATAAATTTTGAACAACAGATATAATAAATAAATGGATGTTCCAGAAGTATAACATAATAGATGGCACAACAGAAGCAACTTTGATAATCAACTGCAAAAGCATAAACAACAAAGAAACTATAATAATAATCAAAATTTGAAAGGATGAGTCATATATAATGATTTCATGGCATGATGATATAAAAAAATGGAAACCGGGGAATACAGGGGAATGCATATGAAATATGCTATACAAAAATGCAAAATACCAAAATTATGGTCCACTAAAATCACAATAATTTGATAAATCCTCTTCTCCCATGCTCTATGATATAAGTAAATCAGATTAAGAATTTATTGCAAGGTTCTTGGCCTTATCCACACCTGTAGTCATGAAGTCTACTCAGGTACCAAGGGTGACCTGAGTAGGGAGTGAAATAAACTCAATAGGCCACTGCCAACAGTGTGTATAAATAATACAACCTCTATACATAGCATAACAGTGTGCAACTAACAAGAATAATAAACAATACTGAATAATAAATACTAGCTATCTTAGGTTCCTATAGGACACCAGGCTGGCTCTACCTGCTTCAACATAGTTTGGAATGTTTAATCTTGGTAACCATGTGTATCCATATATATATATATATAAGTTATCATATATAATATTTATACATGTATAAATACTATATACGTGAGGAAATGTATAGAAATATATGTGGATACAAGGTGCTAGATAGACTCGAGGTGTAACTTAGGTTTCCATAACTATTCTAATGAGCTATAGTCTTTAACACAGGGTACAATCCCTAAATCTCATATGAATTTGAGGAATATTTCCTGTCACTCGAGATGGTGGGATGATTCTTCATGACCATCCCTTGAAGCAAAGAAACATGGAGCGTCATGCCCATTGTCCAAACAAGAGTCAAAGGTGTGAGAATTCATGCCCAACACCCAACGTATGGGAGAGTGAAATTCCATTCTCAGCAGAACCCTTAACCATTTTTGAATATCCAATAACCATGGTATACTAATAATAATAACAATTAGGGTTTACCTCTAAAAAATTTATAATCATTTATTCCAAAAAACCAAGGGTGCATAATTCATAATTCACATTTATAAATATATAGAACATGTGGTGTGGCCTTTCCACCCACTCTCATTAAATTTAAAATAAGTCTTTTAAATTAGTTAATGAAGTAAAATCACAATCTAGGAAAGCCAACCCACTTATATATTGGTTGGTTAATTAAACAATTATACAAAGGATGAAAATTCCATTTTCCTTATTAACCCAGACACTTAGGAGGTGTTTGGACATTTAAAAATTTATATAAAAGGAGGGAATTTCATTTTTGACACCCAAAGGGGTGGTGATCAATGAGGAAGGAAACCTAATATAAGCTAACATGGGTCTATGGGCGTAAATAACATGGAATAATTAATTAAATACATTTAACACATTTCATGGAAACATGCAGAAATTTCCATCATGTGGCACAATGGTAAAATACTATGAAAACACTTATGATTTTGGAAAATATTTCTAGACCAACTACCTTAGCCTTGTGGATGACCACTCATCCAACATTTACATTTGATTAAATAAATAAGGGAAGAAATGAAAATATAATAAAATTACCTAAAAATAGGGAAAATGTGCTTGCACAAAAATAGCACAGGGGATGGGAAGATAGATGATGAATGGAAGAAAAAGGATTAGGGAGCTTACCATTTCTGATCCAACATGACTAACACTGATGAAGATAGAGTTCATATTGAGTAATTATCACATTCCTTATATAAGGATAAGGGAGAGATCATGGGAGAGGGATGAAGTGGATTTATTCTAAAAATAATGGGAGGAAGAAGGAAATTTTTTCCAAAACATTTTAATGGAAATTTAGTAAAATCACCCTAAAAATGGGGTCACATGGTTTGGCCACATGATTGGACAAACCATTCACCAACCATGCTACCTCCACTGCCCAAGAATCTCCCTCACACGGGCAAGGTGGACACTTTGAAAAACTGTGTCCATCCCATGTGAAAATCCACTGTATCATATCTAAGACATTTTTCATGGCTGTGAACACTATATAGAATGGAGGAATAAAAATTGTGTGGCCTATACTATGCACTTGATACCTTTCATGATTGATTTTAATGGTTAGATCTAACCTTGTGCTAACCTTGTGACCCATATTGTGTATCCAATTTCTAGAACTCAAGGCTCCAAACAAGCCGCAAACACTCCCAAAACCATCATTAGGACATAGGACATATTTTTTCAAGGTAAAAAAGGATTTTAATAAAAAAAATGATCCGTACCTTCTAGAAAAGTTGGGTCATTACAAAAAGGGACAGACTGAGAAAGAATAAAAAAAGGTTTTCATAAGGTTCTATAACTCTTTATCAGCAGCTTAATATTTTGTGAACCATTCTTAAAATCTTTCGTTTCACATTTCTATCTTATTATCCAAAAATATATGGAATGTATATGGATTATAGTACTAAAATCACAATATACAGAAGGATTACGAGCATCAAAATATTGATCAATCTCTATTTTACAAACTCAAATTCCTATAGAATTTGGATCATTTGTGTAGCCATGTTCTTCTCTATAATACCAAAAAAAATCTCCAAATAATTATCCCTAGAATGAGTTGTCAATTACTTGAATATTTTCACACAAATAGAATTTTAAAGCCATCATTTGTTTATAGGAAGAACTCTATCATGATACAATCATATCCACCATGGTATGATGGTGATAATGTCAAACCAATCCAATTTTCTTAGTCATATCTCATCTAATATATCTGTTTCACTCCAGAAATTTCTTCCTTGATAATATATATCCATTCTAAAACCATAAAATACTAATAAACTCCTCATTATATAAAATTTCATCATGAATAAAAAATTATCACTCTAATGCCTATTTTCACATTAAGTGTGGTCTATATTGATTTCTACACTTCACTTAAAGATCCACTTAATATTTGTAACCTCAGATCCCCATGATGTATCTCACACTTCTCTATCCAATTTTCTACCATCAGGGAAAGAGTAGTTAATAGAATATTCTCTTTTTTCAACAATTTAGGCATCCTTAGCGTCAACCGAAAATTACCATCTCCTATGATAATTTTTTCTAAAGCGTGGTATGAAGGGATTTTATTTTCTACCATGGGATCTAAAAAACACATTTCATGTTCTGTTCCATATGGCACCTCCTTAGATTCCTCTAAGATTATTTCAAGTAAATTTTTAAAACCATAACCAACCTTACTATGGGAATTTCCATAATTGAACATGACATAAGGGTAGTTTGAAACATTTTTTTGGCCTCCTAATTGTATAATCAAGATACCTATTTCCAACCCTTTTCACATGGGTGTGCCGCATGATCATATTTTCACATTAACTAATGGTCACATTGTACCCCTCATTCCTGATTTCCAAAGGTGGGTGGCATCTATCCCTTATTCAGCGATGTTTGATCCTTGATCGAAATACTATGATGGGATGTGGGTTCCTCCTTTTTTGGATTCCTCCTTGGAACTCATAAACTAGACCAAGTCTCCCTTATAGATTAATATGTTGTTATTGAAACTCATTCCTAGTGCCATGTCTTCATGGATGTCAGTTAACTCTGCTGATTTTGTTAGGACATTCCAAGGGGTCTAGTCAGGGCAAGAACCTTCAATCAATGGAGTAGTCACGCTGAGGCATCTGTGGCATATATTGACGCTGGAACATTGTAAAACCTATATTATTCTTTGTCATAGGGCATCTGAAGGGATTAGAAATCTGAGGATTCCCACATCAATTGCAGGGTATCTTATGCTAGAGGCATTTCTCTAAGGTTTTCCTCATCTTCCAATGTTTGAAATGGGGTATTCCATGAGTTTAATGTCATGCAGAGATATATCAGAGTAATCAGAACACTGATAAAATTAGACCAGATAAGAACATACCTAGTGGGACCACCAAGAAGGTTTACCAGATATATGGATCAGAACACCCAATAAGGATGGATCTAGGATGGTGTGTCCCATAAAGGGAAGGTTTCACACCGTGAATGTTGATATGAACACCACAAGATGAAGATCAGGGATGGTGGGTCCCAACAAAGGTGACACCAAGGTTTACCATTGGCTAGGAATGAACCTCCTACATGCTTCCTATGTATACCCATGGTGGGTAATCAAAACCCATGTAGTTTGAATGGATGATTTGGGGTTTCTCCCCAAGACTACTTGGGTTCTACTATGAGAAGAAATCACATGGATGAATGATAATTACACCCTGAGAAAACCTAGGTGATTGAATTGACCTCACCGTGATAAGGGTGGGGTCATGGAGTAGATGGACGAGGATTAAGAATGGTTAGATTCCCATATGAAGAGCATGATCCCCCTCAGGATGTGACATCCTAGGTAAAAATTAAGATAGATGGTGGATGATTTAATGAAGTGGATGAGATGAATGAGGTGAAACAGATGTGAAGATGATGATGTTGGGCTTGAACCTCATAGAGGTTTCCTATGTAACTTATCTGGGAGGAAGGGATCAAAGTCAACATAGTTCTAGAGTGGGGTGATGAGTCACCTAAGGAGGCGGATCATGAAAATGGATGTATGGATGGGACCAGAAGGAAATGGTACCTTGGGTTGATGCATGATCTTCTTGAAACACAAGGAGTCAAGGTAGAGACTAGGATGAGACATGAATTATTGGATTGGACCTCAGGGAAGCTTCCTACATATCGCCGTGACAGTGAATCAAATTCCACATAGTTCAGGATGGTGCATTGAATCAGGGTGTACACAAAGGAAAATGACCCGAATACATTCTAGTTATTATGCGTGGTTAGTAGCCTAGATGGATCATAACACCTCATGGAGGTGGATCCAGAATATGTGTCCCTAAAAGGGAAGATGTCACATCAAGAGGGTACGTCCCTTAGAGGGATCACACAAGTTTACTGTTGGTTAGGGTTGAACCTCATAGAGGCATCCTACGTACCATGTTTAGAAGATTGAGATCAAAACCCACGTAGTTTGAGAATATAGTTTAACATCATGCAGGATGAAGGTGAACCGATGTGAAGTGGTTGGGACCAATGGGTGATGGGATTGAACCTCAGAGAGGCTTCCAATGTACCATGTGAAAAAGATAGGGATCAAAGTCCACGTAGTTTAGGATGGGGCGTGGAGATTATAGACCAAGATGACCCAAGAGGATGTCATGTTTGGTTCTCAATATAATCCTACATTAATTATTATTAGTGTGAGAAACAAGAGGTAGTAAGGGAACCAACAATCGCGTCACAAGGGATGTAGCCACGAGGGACGGTGTGGGGATTAAACATGGCTAAAAACCCAGGGAGATGGAAATTAGGGCTTACTCTAAGAGTGAATCCTGAGGATGGTTTCCAGATGTATGAGGAGGATATGGAAATCGTACAGGGAGAACCCTATCAAGGTGTATCAAGTATTACATATAGTCTTCCTAAAGCATGCACGATGAAAAAGTGTCGTGGGAGTGAGGAGATGGATCAAAAAGGTGGGAAGCGAAAGTCTCACAGTCCCATGCCCTCTCTGGTCCACGCAGGCCCGCTACACATGCAACAACTCATAGTTTAACGTCATGTATTTGGGATGTGGGTTGCATGGAAGTTTAATGTTCTACAACTCAGATAATGAGGACTCACTCCCTTCACCTAGAACTTACATAACTTGTACCAACCCACACTTGGGGAAGGAAAGGCACAAGCGATGCAAGGAAACAATGAAGTATAGGAGTGGTAACTCAAGGGGATTATGTTAGTGTTTCTATGGGAATATGCTATATCCTTTATCAGGCCTATGCAAAGAATCATGATCTAAGGAAATTTAGTGTGATTCACCACTCAAGGGACCATGAAATTACTTCCTATTATCCTGGAGGGCCACATAGGAGAAGGGTTTGTAGAGAAGAAAGACTTGTGAATAGGGGATTCACGAAGGAAAGGCACTTCAAAAAATAAAGGGTCTTCATGAAGGAAGGAATTAGGTGGAGAAGAGATTCATCTTATCAAAGAGATCTTAATTTGTAGAGTGCTTCACGAAGTCTTAATGCTTCATGGAGCCTCGAGAAACATGAAGGGGATCCCTACTTTAAGAAGAGAAAGGACATTCACAAAGTTAATCCCCACCATAGGCGGAGGATATAAAGAACCAAAGGAGGCATATCTTACACATCCTATGTACCTTAGGTGATAAATTTTTGGTTTCTCAAAGAGATTCATGAAACAAGATTTGGGAAGGTGAAAGGTTGGAGTAACTATGGTTGGAGGGGGGGGGGTGAGCCTTTTATTTATAGAAGATGGAGGTCAATGTGGATATCATAACTTGATATGAATGGAGTTGGGAATCACGGAGGTGATCTGTTTTTGAGTGGGTTCGAGAAGGGATCTTGGTGTTGTGGAGGATATTTGTTTGTGAGCGGGTCCATGAAAGGAGCTAGACGCCGCATAAGAGATATGTTCCTGAGAAGGTCTACAAAGGGTCTTTGTGGAGGATCTTTGAGAAAAAGACCCCTTTGATGGTTTTTACACACTTCAAGGCCACCCAAATCCACATATAGCTTTGAATTAGCCGTGACTTTGTTCGTGATTTCTGGAGAAAGACTTTTAGTGATAACAAATTCCCCCCTCGGAATGGGAGCTGAAGGAAAATAGAAACAGATTCTAAGGTTAATTCACCAAATATTATAACTAGATCATGAAGTAGGATCATGAAGGGTGCAATACGCCATGAAGCATAGGCAAAGGTCACTGCAGAGACTCGCCGCAAAGGTCAAGTCATATATTACCTATAAATAGGGACATAATGCACTTTTTTACATACCTAGATATCCATGAATGACTACACTTACACTCCTTATTCATAAAGAGATCCACCCCATAAATATGCTTTCATGAACTAGGTTTTTTAGTATGGTTCTCCACGAATGATTTTCAACAAACCGGTGCATCACAAACTGCTCCTTCTATGAGACATCAGTCGAGAATAAGGATCCTCTGTGAACGATCTCTGTGAATGGAATCCAAAAATTTTATATACAGCGGGATGATGGTTTATTAGGAGGATACTCAAGAAGTTATCACTGATGCCTCCTAGAGAGAAGAGATGGTAGACAACATTCAAATAGGAGAGTACATCCAGAGTACTTCCAATCATGAATCATTGATGAAACTATTGTCTAATAATCAAAGGGAATACCTGCTATAAAAGAGGATTATTTTGTAAAACTTGGAATTTCAAGATGATGTATTCATTTCTGAGGAAATATGAGATGATCTAACCAACTATTTTAGGGGAATACTAGGAAAATATCAGTGGTACAGGACTATAGATAGACATGTTGGGAAAGATCATACTCCTATGACAACACACTTCCTCTATAATCATGTCAACAATGTAGATGGTATGGAGTTGGGGGAAGAGATGTCCCTACCACATTATGAGGCTATCATCAAGGTAGAACTTGGGAATCCAGAGAAGGTGTGGATCTACAACTAGGATCTACTCCAAGGAAGAAACTTCACTAATGAATGGGCCTGTTCCTACTGGGTGTGTGCATCCTGCATTGAGTTCGAGCATGTGTAGAGGCAAGTAGGCTTGTATGAAGAAACATGTGATTACCAATTCCATGTTTCACAACTGAAATAATTCAAACTATAACTAATAATCTAGTGATCTTCAGATACCAACACATTCCTCTTGCATCATGGGGTGGTTGGAATCATCCTCTAGGATCACCATCAAATCTCGGGCATCTATATTCTATGAAGGATGTGCAATGAGTTCCTTCCAACCATGAATGTCTAGAAGGACATGGAAGAGATGTCGTCTTTGGTGAAGGAATTTTTGAACCTAGTTCCAGGTATGGATGATGAAAAGAAGAACATTGGGGACATACATTTCAAGTAGTGGTTTGATTACTTTCTAAACATTCCACCTAAAGGAGTAGTATCGCCAAAGAAACTACCAACATGGCCCCCACCTGCCCAAGGGGAGATCAGTGAGGCAAGGAAGGTTCTTATTTGTGGATCATAGAGTATTGTTAGTGGAGACTGTGGAGATACAACATTAAGGATGGCCAACATCCAATAGTAAGGCTGGAAGGATTCATCTGTGTGATGAATTGTGGGTGGATGCTGCTAGTTTGGGATGTGCACATGGGAGCGTGACCAAGAAAATTTATTATAGTAGCACAACTATCTTTTGGAGAATTCATAAACCTAGGAATACTAGTTCTAGTGAATTTATATCATTTATTATGGCACATTAGCTAGGGAAAGAGGCTGTTGCGGGTGTGCGGGCCATTCCATTTCCTTTATAGCTGGATATCTATGCACATGGTAGGTTATAAATACCTTAATCCAATTGCTTCCCCTAGGATACACTCTTGACCATTGATTTTGAATATTGTGGGGAGATCAATGCTCATTCTTGGAATAATGATTATACTGAGAAAAATTGCACAAGCCAACCAATTCATCTTCTATCCATTTCCCCTATCTATAAAATCATTCAATTATGATGGAACAAACACTATAGAGAAGAGATAATATCTGATATAATTTTATAGTGGTGTGTTGGTCATGCGGGTGGACTATGAACCCATATACGAACCATATACACCACACTGGTACACAAGACAATTCTGATGTATGTAGAGCTTGACTCTAAAGGTGTACTTGGGGGGTGCGTCATGAGAACCATCCATGTGTGATGAGACAACTGGGGTTAATGTTCACATAGAAGGATGGAAAGATATGGAATGATCTTCTGCCACCTACTACTATATTCATATTGGTTCATGAATATTCACTGAGTTAGGAAGCTTCTTACCCAAGTGATACATTGAAAAATCCAACAATTCTGGAAAGTAGAGTAGTGGTCCCCACATCTCAATGTAGAGGTTGAGTGGAAAAAATGGGACACAATGAGGGTGGTGTCGATGCAGGTCATGGTGATGAGGTGGAATAAATAAGGGTAACATGCCACAAACCAGTTCTAGTTGAAGGTGAAGCCAGGGAAGCAGCAATTCTAGACATAGAAGCTCTAATTGGTATGATCTAGGAGAGAGGAGAATCATTGAGGGGGATTCGCAAGGCACCCCCTCAGGCTACCGATAAGCATGTACATCAAGTGGTGATTCCTCCTAATACTGTCTATCTAGAGGCCTAGAAAGATCATGAATTCTGCAAACACTTCTTCAATGATGAATACATCTAGATGAACCTGAACAAGCATAGGATGTAGTTGGGGTAAATTGAATTTTTCGAATCTAGCTTTAAGGCATCCCCAACGATGGGAAGAATGTTCATAAAAGAACTAAAGGAACTAGTATACTCCCAAGGCATTGTACAACCACTAAAAAGATGAGTAAGGGTGTTGTTGAACAAGAGTATCCCTCCCATGTTGTTGGTGGCTCAACTAGAGGAATTTTTTCCTATGTCTGACTCGGATAGTTCTTTTGGGGAAGTGGTCGACACTACATACCTTCCAAATGGTGACAAGGAAGTATATTCCAAGGGAGGTTCTCTAGAATAAGGTGAAATCATGGCCTTAGAGGAGGCTTCTATGGGATGATTTGTTTCAAATCTTGAAGTAAGTCCCAACCTGTCTCCTGTGATATTATCCTCTCTCACTTAATCTTGGCCCCTCAATAAATATCTACGTGTGAAACAGAACTTTGTGTAGACCACCCCTACTATTATGGATGAAGATGTGACAATGGGTGTGGAGGACCAAACACTAGGAATCATATCCAGAGAAACAATGAATGCATAATTTAGTAGGGCTAGATATGTAAGGGAAACATCTCTGGAACCTTTAGATATTTCCACCATATATGGGGGACCACATCCTAGAATTCTAGTGATAACAATCTAGAGGAAATACTAATATTTTAACCATCGTAAGTCTACTACCTTTAGTAGCCACACCTGTTGTTTTTCATCATCAAAGTGACTGACACAATCCATGTCTAGATAGTTCTTAGAATGGAGGGAACCCTACTAGTATAGATTTCCAAAGGACCTAGAGATCTTTTACCAAGAGGGATGACAGTTCATACGATCACCCAAGCTGGAAAAGTTATAGTTCTTGGAGAGAAATAAATCATGGTGATAGGAGAAGTCATTGGTGTAGCAGAACTTTGAGCTAGTCGAACTGACATCATTGAGGTAGAATCAAGTGATGAGGACCAACCAAACAACCTGGAACCTAATTATTTGGATATGATGCCCGATGAAGATCCCATTGCTGAGATCCTAGAAAAATTTCCTAAATATGAACTGAATGATCCATTAGATCTAAACGAATATTATTCTAATGCAGCTGAAGATAGTCACAAGACCCAGTGTTGATCATGGAAGCTAATCAAGAACTTAATCAACGAGGTTTTAGAACCGGATTGGATAGGACAAATGGGATATCTTTTCATGTTGCGATGAGATCAATTCATCAACGGGGTAGATGCATGGAATCTACACACATTGGTCTAGAATTACCTTATCGAGAGGATGTGGGTGAGTAGTCAACACCTAGACACCAAATGGTGCCAGAAAAAGTCCAAAAACATCTAGAAACTTGAAGAGGGCGAGAAAGCGATCCAATGGATTGATGAGAAGATGAGTGAGTATTTAAAATTCATCGCTATGAATACAAGGCTCACTAAATGACTAAAAGACCAACTGGCAGAGGCCTAGGAGAAATTACAACAAGTGAACCATTAAGTAGTGGAACTCTAAGCCGAACAACACTGAATGTAGATCATGGATTAAGATATTCAATCTAAGGCCACTGATGAAGAGAAGGATCTTGGGAAGAGGTAGGAAACCCTTGAAGCTACATGCTAAAGAGTGAAAGAATTAAATCATTCCATTGAGGGAGTAAATACCTAGGTGCTGCATTTTGGCCAAACTAAGACATATTTCCTTGTCCCCTTACTCACTAAAAATGCATGAATATACATATTTATTGCTTGTTTTGATTACTTAATTTCAATCATATTTGTGAAGAAATTGAAAACCAATCCCTAACCTAACGTGGGTCATGTCTAGTGTGAGAAACAAGGGATGTCTTCACTACTTCTTACTTGGGATAGGAGAGCACCGTCCATTCATTGAATACTTAGGGTCTGACTGACCACCCAGAGTTTCCAAACAGAAAGAGGGAGGTGACTAGAGAATAGGGTTCTCAGAGCAGCCAAACTGAATTTCCCAACATGCTCTGGTGCATGAGCGACACAACTCTAGGGGTTTTGGAAACAATCCCAACAAGGGGGGATGAGAAGTGTGAACCACGATACCCAGAATTTGGAACAATGTGTGGGTGGCATGACAATGGTGGATAACTATCGATCATGTTTGAAACACAGTATCCATACCATGTTAGCCTAAAACGGGAACAAAAAACTGATGATCGATCCCTAACCAGGTTCACAATTCGGGACTTGTATCAAGTTGTCATTCGAGATACTCTGAGATGCTGGCCCAGGAAAGTAGGTGAGACAAAGTGGCATGAGACCAGGCCATCTAGGGGTCCTTCCAGATGTGAAATATTACAAGGATCCAAAATAAAGGGCACACAACTCCTGGGGTGTAGTGATGGGATATTTGAATGAATTCCAACACTCTTGAAATTACACCATCGTGATGAAAGAACATTGGGTGAGTGTATCGGTCTAAATATGATAAAACCTACTCCAGACAGAACCTCTCTGGTTAGGGACTATAATGTATTTCAGTTTTATGTCATGAAAATGAAGACGATAGGAACATGTTTTAGCGTCATACAATGAGGATGATATATAGAATAGTTTAACATCATATGACCAGGAAGTTGTTCATAGTCTAAGGTCATGCTTCTTGGATCCTGGCCAACAGTTTAGAGTCATGTTACACGGACTAGGGGCTCCTAGTTTAAGGTTATAGAGTTTGGACCATAAGGGAAAAGAGACTTTGAGGGTTAATGAACCTAAGTCTAGGCCCAAGGAGAAAGGCATGAGAATTCATATGTATCCTTAGGGGGAAGGAATGAATCCATAAATAGTTCTAGAGGTACATTATGGTGAGAAACTAACACTGGTTGGGGAAATCCTCTCTAGAGAGAAAGATGAATCATCCCATAATTATAATGGGGCATGCTGAATTTGTTCAGGGTAGGGTTGTAGTTTACTGTCATCCTTTAAGGACACTGGCACCCAAAAGGAGAGATTTGTGTTGCGGTACATAAACTGATGTGAATGAGGATAATGAATTCTTCACCATACTATGAATTCTAAAAAGGGGAGATGGGGAAAAGAAGTGATAAAATGGGGAGTTACAACCCTATGGCTGGACCTAGGAATGAGATGTCTGGATGTCACAATGTATCCTACATGGGTAAGAATCAATCCATATATAGTTATTAAATTATATGAAGGTTAACATTATGTGGTATGAACACAACATTTTAAAGTCATGTTAGATGTAGAAATATAGGTTGACCTCATAGGGCCTGTACGATAGAGATATTAGTTTAAAGGTCATAGAGAATGGACCATGGGGGTTTCACAATCCTAAATGTGGGTATAAACCTTATTAAAACCTCTAAGACCATGTGAGCCATGCTTGATGTGGGAAACTGGGGGTTTCATTAGGATTTACACATCATATGAGAGTAAACAACAATGGAGGAGAAACGTCAGGCAGTAAAACAACAACCTAACCAACATTCATGCTTGACATACATAGACGTACAATGGGATGGTAGGGTAGGAAAATTTGAATAATGACACCCAGTATTTGGGACAAAATGGATGTGTCACAATGATGGAGGATAACTATTGACCATGTTCAAAACATATTATCCATATCATGTGACCAGGAATGGGAACAAACAACTAAGGGTCGAATGATGACCATGTTCATATCACTGGACTTGTATCATGTTTTTGTTCAAGATCCTCAGGGACATTGGCCTATGATGGTAGGTGATCCAAAGTGTCATGGGACCAAGCCACATGGGTTCCTTTTGGGTTTTAAATATGATAAATACCCAAATGAAGGGCCACACATGAAGCATGGATGTACCTGTATAGTTTAATGTCATGTAGTAAGGAAAAATGCAAGGAGAGGTGTTGCACATGGCACAATTATCCAAATCCAACATGAATGGGGATATAGAAAAGTCTAAAACACACCACATACTCTTGGGAGGACCCATGATTAAAGGGGATGGAAGGATTAAAGGAGCTATGGTAAGACCACATATGAGAAGTCTAGGTGTTGCTACGTATCTCATAAAAGGGGAATCAAGAAAACATGTTGTTTTGGAGATGGAATGGAAGGAGAGGAATATAAAAAAGGGATATATCCTATCATGTGAGAAAAATTTTGGTTTTTATGCAATTTAATGTCATGTGAAATCAAACAATGAAAATATTAGTTTAAAGTCCTAAAGTTTGGACTGGAAGGATGAGGTATGCAATGCGACACCAAAGAGAAACCCAACGTGAATGAGTACAAAAGTGGTCCCCATTGCATTAAAAAATCCCAAGAAAATGATCATATAGTTTAAAGTCATGATTCCAAGACTTTGGGACCTAAACTTATAGTTTATGGTCATATATTTTGAACTGTTGGGTGTGCGACTTTCCATGAGGGTATAAACCTTATCAAAACCTCTAATCCCATGTGATCCATATTTAGTGTGGGAAACAAGGGGTTGAATAGATATGTACAACACATGTTAACATATTATATATTAATAGAGGTGCGGGGGTCAAGGATGACCCCCTGACGTCAGTCCACCTACTCAACATGCAAAGGTGCATGGAGGAATGACACTGAGGGTATGAAAATTATATCTGGAAATAAGGATGCGAGAAGGAAAGTGAATCGAGAGACCAAATTTGGTTTGTGACCAAGTTAGAGATAATTATGGAGGAAATTTTTTTACCATGTTTGAAACAAAGTATTCACATAATGTGACATGGAATGGGAAAAAACAACTGATGGTCGACTGCTAACCATGTTCGTAACATGGGGTTTGTATCAAGTTGTCATTCAAGATCCTTAGAGACATTGTCCTAGTATGGTAGGTGATCCAAAGTGGTGTGGGACCAAGAATTATATGGGTCCTTTTGGATGTGAAAGATGATGGGGACCCAAATGAAGTGTATACAAAGTGTGGTGGTGGGATTAGAGAATGTCCATACAGAATCCAACACTCTTAGTCCCATACCATAGTGCATCTAAGCCTGTTGATGTGGCAAGACAGAGGTCAATGGGTACAACTAGGTAGATTACTTGAAAGGACGAGTAAGGAAAATGGGAAAATGAGTTTATTAACATAGGTCTGGATCCTGGGAAAAAATGTTCAGGCATTCCAACGTATCTTGCAAGGTAGAGAACCAATCCATACGTAGTTCTATAGAATTTATGTAGTTTAATTTCATATGTTAAGGGCAAAGTGATAGAGGTATCTCAAAATAGGAATATCTATGGTGTGGAAAATAAACCCAACGTGAATGAAGACCAAAGTGGTCTCACACCACAAAATTTACAATCCCAGGAGAGGACTCTTGCCAAGGGGATGAGGAATATAATAGAAGGACCTATGACTGGTCCTGGAGACAAAACGTCAGGGAATTCCTCTGTATCTTGAGAGAGTAGGCATCAAGCCATGCATAGTTCTAGGGATGTCATGTAGTTTAACGTCATGCGGTAAGGATGAAGGGATAGATAATTATCTCAATAAAGGGGGTTCATGGTGAAAATATTGTAAACCAGATGTGAATGAGGACCTAAGAGGTCCACACCACACCACGCACTCCCAATAGGAGACTCAAGACAAGGGGCCAGAAGAAGGGGATTTTAGAAGCATGCCATGCAGTTTAACATCATACGAGACAAAGGGGTACTTACATTCTAAATTCATGAATAAATACCCATGAATGATTTTCATTTTAATGTCTTGTAATAAAGAAATAAAAATTTAATGTCATGTAGGAAAAGTGAGATCATAGTTTAAGGTGGTAGAACTCCATCCATAAGATGGGGTCGACGGGATAAAAAGGTCGAGGTACCTAGGGCTATACTTGAGGTGAAATTCCTGAGTGTTTATATATATCCCATAAGGATGGGAATCAAGCCACACATAGTTCTTAAGTTTCCATTCAGTTTAGCATCATGCGGTACAGATGAATGTGATGAGAAAACAAGGCCCCAAAGAGGTGAACATTGCATGAAAAAGAAAACCTAACATGAATGAAGACAAAACATGCCTGACACCGCACCAAGCACTTCTAGAAGGAACCTCATGTCATAAGACCAAAAATGGGGGAGCTGGGGATGGACTCGAAGACCAAATGTTTGGGCATTTCTACCTATCCTGGAAAGGAAGGAATCAAGACATATGTATTTCTATATATTCCATTCATTTTAATGTCACATGGTATGGAAGAATGGTTAAAACACTGTTTATTTTCATGTGACTAGGACATGAGAGATCTTAGTTTATGGTCATAGAGGTTAGGCCATAGGGCATGTTTTCTATTTGCAGTTTACCATCATGTGAGATGAATGAGTACTTATATGAAGTAAAAATTGAGGAATTTGGCATTAGTGTGAGGAGTAATATTCTAACTATTCATGGTGACAAAAGAGTATGCACCATTGGGGTTGACCTTGTGAACTATGTAAGGTCCCTCCCATTTGGGCTCCAACTTTGTTGGCTTCCTACCGGGATTCATCGGTGTCCTCATGGCTAAGACCATATCACCCTGAAAGAAAGAGAGAAGAAAAACCTTCTTATTGAAAACCTTGGAGATCTTATTTTGGTGCCTCTCTAGATTGTGAAAGGCCCATATCCTATTCTCATTTAGGCATTCCAGTTCAGTCAAGATGGCTTCTTCCACCTTGTCTAGCATCTTCTGATCATAGACGGATGTGCGGAGTAATGGTAATTCAATCTTGATGGAAAGGAATACCTCTATTTTGTAGATCATGGAATATGGGGTCACTTAGGTAAAATTGTGACTTTTCATCCTTTAATCCCATAGAGCATTGGGGAGCTTCTATGGCCAAATTTTCTTGCTCTGACCAATCATCTACTGTAAGATGTTAGAGAGGGTCTTGTTGAACTCCTCATTCTTCTTGTCTGATTATGCGTGATAGTGGGAAGTATGGTTGAAACAAATAGTATACCTAGCATACAATTTATTCAGTTCAGATTCCCAGAAGTTGGTATTGTTATCTGTGAGAATAATAGTAGGGACTACTAATCAATGAATGATGTTGGAGTTCACGGACTCAATGATAGAACTATCCAATACATCCTTGAGTGGAATCACCTCTTCCCACTTGGAAAATAAATCCGTGATAGTCAATATGAACCTGCACTGGCGAGTTTTCCCTGGTGGACATGGTCTCATGACATCAATCCCCTAGACCACCGAGGTCCAAGAGTAATTGGTAGTATGGATAGGCTCCAGCATCCGATACATAAATTTGGAATGAACCTGGAACACATGACACCTTTTGGAGAACTCTATGCAGTTGCGGATCATGGTGGGCCAGAAGTAGCCCAACCTTCGGATCTGGTGAGAGAGCTTCGACCCTGCCGGATAACCTCCATAAGAACTAGCATGAAATTTATGCATAACCTGAGGAATATCATATCCTTGAATGTATTGGAGGAGAACTCCATCAAACCCATTACCGGATATTCTCAAGGCTAAGACCACTCCAGAGGGTGAACTATACTACACGCCAATGGACTCGCTCATGTTCGAATCTGTCTACTGGGAGACAACCATGTTGGAGGTACTTATAAAAGGAGTTTTCCAATCAGGGGTCTCTTCTACTACGGTAGGGGGATCTGGAGGTCCTAATGTAGATTCATTGGTGGTAAGATGGCTAACCTGTTGGCTATCATCATCGTCTAGAGTGACAGGAGAGATGAATCTTAAATGCGCCACATGGATGATCAAATCATCCTGGACATGCTTTGAAATAAAAGAATAAATGATGGAAAAAGCTTCATATCAACTATTCTATGATCTAAGAACATGAATGACCTTATGTAGGGATGGGAACCAGGCCATTAGCTATTGAGTGTGCTCTAACAAAGGTGAAAGTTATGGTTTCCTAACGATGTAGCAACCACTGACCTTCTTGATGACTTTATTGGATTACCCCTTCACATATAGGTGAGGAACACCAATCTCAAGGGCCAGATTGAGACACATGATGAGAGCCTGATACTCTACCTCATTTTTGGTGTAGCCTTCTGACAATAAGAATGAGTAGGAAAAGACAGCATGTGTAGGCATAATGAAGAAGATACCCAGGGCAACTCTATTAAGTATAGGGTAATTGAGACTTCTACCGGCTATACTATAGTAAGCTCCATCAAAGTTCATATTCCAACACATCATAGTATGATCCACTAAGTGAATGGACTCATTCAGGAAACCAAGATCTAGAGGATGATCTGTAGGGGATGGATGAGTACCCAGAAAATTTGCTAATTCCTAACCCTCAAGATCTTTCTATGGAATGAACCTGATGTAAAAATACCGAAGGATCACTTCCCACCGAGCTAGATGACCTATAAACATAGGGAGATTCAGAATATACATTAGTTGATATACGTGGGACACTAGTGGAATATCGGGGTGCTATAGGTAATGCCTCAATTTCTGTACTATCAAGACCAACACAATGTAGCTATTCTTGATAGAAGAATATCTATCATCAGTGTCGAGGAGCATGATACTGGAATAATATAGACTATTCTCTGTCCCTTCACTATTCTTATAGGCAAGAAGGGTGCTGAGGAATCTATCTAGGGTGGTAACATAAAGGACCAGTGGATTTTCAGAAATAGGTGGCATCAAAACTGAAGGTTGAAGTAAATACTTCATAATCTCTTCAAAGTTATCCAAACACTCATTATCCCAATGATATACAACACCTTTATTCATTATTTGGGAAAAGGGATTACACTTTCCTTCCATATTTTCAATGAATAAGCATATGTTGGATAAGTGGCCTTGAAAACATTGGAGTTCTAGAAAGTTTCTCGAAGGAGGAATTTGGATGATATCCTTGATTTTCTATGGGTCGATCTTCATGCCTCTGTATCTGATAGAAAATCTGAGGAACTTCCCAGAGGTAACCCCAAAGTAACACTTCAAGGGATTCATTTTTTATATGGTGGGAGCGGAGGAAGTCGAACACTTTCTCAAGATATCTGACATGGTCCTTACTCTGGTAGGATTTGACCACCAGATCATCCATTTAGAGTTCTACTAATTTACCAAGGATCATCTTAAATAGGCAGTGCATGGAACACTGATAGTTGGCCCCTCTGTTCTTCAGACCAAAAGGCATTAACTAGTAACAGATAGTGCCTTGTGGTGCTTTGAAGGTGGTGGATTCTTCATTCTTAGGGTCCATTCAGATCTGATTGTATTTGGAATACCCATCCATGGAGGAGAGAGCCTAGAATCTAGTAGTAGATTTGATAAAAAAAATTCAAAGGAAGCGGAAATTTATCCTTAGGAAAATGAAGGTTGAGATCCCAGAAGTCAATATAGAATCTGATATGTTCATTATTCTTCTTAATGGGAATGATTTCAGCTAACCATATGGGGTACTAGAGATCCTTGTAGAAGTTGGCCTTGATAATCTTATCAACTGCGTCCTCAACCATGACACCATGAGAGGGGTTCATTTTTTTGGGAGGTTGTTTGAACCAATGATGACCTACTGAGAGGCCAAGATGGTGGATTTTTTTTTGAGAATCTAGCCTTGGCATATCATCATAGCTCAAGGAAAATACATCCTAGTGCCATTTCAAGAAATCCACATACTTCTGTTACTCTTCCGCAGAAATGGCTACACTTATCAACATTGGTCTTGGGTCTGCCTCGATACTGAGATTTACTTGTACCAACTCAACACCCATGGTGGAAACACCTTCTTAAAATATGGGAGGAGTGTCCTACAAATTTTCTTTATCATCCACAGTGAGAGGATCATCAGTAGTGGAAATTATTCAAAGTTAGTAGACCCTGATGGAATGTTGGTTCTAGCTTGAGCGGTAGGGGAATCTCCTTTAGGAAACTCTTGTACTTCTGAAACCATAGTGACAAAATATATCGACCCGATTCCATCAGGCCTTTAACTAAGGGGGAAATTCTTGATAATATCAAAATATTAGTAGCATGTTGGATTTATTTAGTTAAGAAAAAAACGATTTCATAAGAATGTATGTCTTATTGATGCATCATGGGGGACATATTGATATCTCATAGGGGTAAGGGGATCTAGAATCACTCGAGCCTGATTCATGTTGGAGTATGAAGTGATCTTCCAGAGTTCCATGCACCTATTAATGGAATTTCCTCTTATCCCAAAGATTAAAAATAAATGTCCCAATTCAAAGGTAGTGGAATCCAACTAGTGAATTGAAATGATGAAATCATCATCTAAGTCTGTCTATCTATGGTTCAGCCATAGCAGTAGTGTGGTCCACCTCGTTAGCCTGAACCCACTTATATTTTATCTTGTAATAGTCGACATCTAGATAGTGGATTTACAAGAGGAAAAGGGAGACACATAACCTTGTATCATGCACAATTGATCATTAAGGGAGTAAATGAGGCATTGGTGATAGGAGGAAGTGTCTGTTTCATGTAGGTGGAACCTAGGTCCACCCATCAACACATTATAGGTGGTGTCTTTCAATGAAACCATAAACTTAGTGATGAATATCAGACCAACGAATTGGTTCTTCATGTGGATCTTTCCAAGTGGTGTCTACTATATCCTATCATAAACTTGGATCTTCATTCCAGAGGGATTCCGATCTACTTTAGATAGTCCCAACATGCGGAGTGTTCGGGTCGGGATAAGATTTATCCCGAAACTTGTGTCTAAAATACAGTGGTAGACCTCCACTCCATTGAACTGGCTAGTGATATACAATGGTAATATGTTCCCATATATGGAAGAACCTTAATCTTATCCAGAGAATGAAATGATGGCTTGAAAGTCTGCATTCTTGACTCCCTTGGTATGAAAAGAATTTGTAGCTAGTACCTCTACTTTGAGCTGGTGGGGGATTCTCAATGCCTATGTGAGGGCTTCATGCATATCTATAGGTAGAGAGAGCCTTAAGGGTCAAGAGTTTTGTAGTAATGCTAGAGAGGTTCTTAAGAACATCATACTTATACTCCATATACACATTTCTACTAATAAGAGATTTCTCTATGGTGGAAAGTATGATAGGTACTTCTGGTCGGACCGGTAGATTCTAACGTGTTCTTGGGAAATCCCGTTGCTCACTAGTAAAACCATGAAAAATGAATACTGATAGATGGACATATGATTGAGGTATGTCCACAACTAAATGCGATTGATCATAACACATTCACGGTGGCTCAACCTGATCAAATAATAGAAACGGTGGTGTAAGAAAATATGACTAGACAGGATGAGAAGTCTACTTGTGTTGATATATGAAATGAGCCTGTTTTATGGTCTCATTTTCATGCACAAATTGGTTGAAATCAATGGACGATTCATTCCAGAGGTTCACATATCCATGATTTCTTCGACGCTGACACCGACTGGGGACATTAGGAGGGCTTGCATGGAACTCCTCAATGTCAGGAACCATGTAAGGGTTAACTAACTCTATGGTGTTCACCGAGGCATAATCTTGGTCATTAATTGAAGAATCTTCCATTAATGGGTTAATTCTGGAGGCGATACACATCTTTGGGGTCATGAAGTTTCCAAGTGTTTGAGATGACTTTGGCCTAGGTGGGGGACTTTGCTTTCCCTTATGCTGCATGCACCTTCTCTTTCAAGAAGATGAAGGATGAGATGTAGATGCATCAATAGAAGCTAGGGGAGGCGTGACAACCTTGGAAGGATATGTATGATTAAAATGAGAATGGATGATACAATGGGAATGAGAGAATGGTATTAGAACCATCCAAGAATCATACTTCTAAGACCTGCAACTGAAGGCCTACTTCCATTCACCCCCACAGTCACTATCGAGCTTTGTAAAAACTCACACCACCTATTCTAGGGACATACCCAATATGACTATGTTGTTGTCGGCATGGTCTAGATGGCAGTCTTTGAATAGATAACACTGAATGATCGTGTGACTAAGGAGCGAGTGATCGAGGCAGTAGTTGTGGTGATCAATGAGATCAGCCTCTTCAGGCATTTTGTATGCTGGCAGCCTCATAATTCTATAATCCACAACACTATGAAATTAACTAGGAACCTAAGCCTATTAAAATGAGTAGATTCATCTTTCTATTTGGGAAATTAAATCTGGGAGCCTATCCCTGGTGAGGGTCTGGATTTTGGTGAGAATATGAGACCTAATTTTATCACCTTGGTGGCGATGGTTGACGGGGTGGAGTCTACCAATTCTGAGGTGGGAGATACTAGCCCTAGGGTTGAGGCTAAGGCGGCGACCCTCTATGAGGTTGTGGAGGCAAATCTACTGGTAATAATTCCATTGGTTTGAGGGCCTCTACTTGCGCAACAATGTCTATCTCGACCTTAACACCCCTTATTTCAAGATCTGCGAGAGGCAAAAAAAGTACCTATATGGATTGCTAAAAGGCCTCTCATAGGCACTTATCCTTATTAGAGAAATCTTGAAATCCACTTGGGAAGTCCTGAGTGATGAGAGGTTGAACCAATTTAGTCTTCACATTCCGCATGAAACATCGTTAGCAATTGCTCTTGAGTTAGTGGAATGTCGATTGAATACGTGAGGCCCTTCCACTTAACAAAAAAAGTCTGAAACATGATCATATATCCTTTTCTTACACTTAATGAGGTTGGTAATGATTTTCATGTGAGTGATTGAGATTAACTTGTACAAAAAATGCATGTAGAGATCATCCCAACTAGCTATAGACCCAATGGGTAACTGGTTGTACAATAAAAACAAAGGCCCTTCCAGTGTCTGTACGAAACACTGGATCTTGGAAGCCTCCTACTATGACAGACCCCCTATCATTATTCCACATCTTCATATGAAGTGGGCTAAGTGCTGCAGTGGGTCACCCATCCTGTTGAAGGGTGGAAAAGTGGGGTTCCTAAAATCTAAGGGTGTCGACATATCTTCAACCCAAGCCAAATATGAATTTCCATTAGGCGAGATCACCACCTATCAAGTATCAATGGACCTAATACGGGTAACAATATCAGTCATCGGATCACCATGGTGGGGATTCCTATCCTGCTGAGGATTTCTGACCATCAGTGCATTGGCAGGCTCTTCAACATGGTAGGAAATCCCAAAAGCTTGTGGAGCAGTTAGTGGAAAAACTCGGGGGATACTAGAGAATTAACCCATAGAGTAGCTATGAGAATAACCTATAGAGAAACCCAAAGGGATACTAGGGGAACAAAATGTGGAGCCTGATCTTCATCTTGTGGATATGGATATCCGAGAAGTGTTTTGCGCAGATTAGGTGGATTTTCAAATGCATACCATGATCACATTCCATATACTATGGCATCTTCCCAATCTATATAGGTAGGGTTTTCAAGATCTCTAGGGGAAACTCACTTGGAAGGATCTATACCTTCCCTTATTGCCTCGGTAAAGGATGGTTGGGATCATACTTGGGATCACCATAATCAGGGTGTCATTCTACGGTGTGCTCGGTGAGGAGCTCATCGACGACCCTTCTGTGCTCCACAATCTATTGACGCAACATAGTATATTGGGATCATCATCCATACTTATCACTGAAATAGATGGGTTGGAGAGTTTAAAACATCATGGGGGGGGGGGTGGATTTCCCTTGTTAGGCTCCTGACTGAGGGGTAATGAGTCAGACGACATAACAAGGCTAAGAAAATGCCTCTATTGACAAGTGAATAAACCTGGTGGATTCAATAGATGTGGTGCTACCCTAGGGGTCAGGTTCTCTTGGGGGAGTCCCATCTCAACTTCCTTCTCTTGGAGTTTATCCATGTTGCTTGTGAGTGTTCCTAGAGGCATTTCCTCGATATCACCGGGTGAGTCGGACTGTCACATCCAATGTTAATTTTTTTTATTAAAAACACACAAGCACTTTTAAGGGGAAAATGGGAATCCTCACAGCTCAATAGTTTCAGTACCAAAGGACATGATAGATTTGTTAAAGAAAATTGTGAGTTGTTTGGAAACATTTTCCCTCAACAAAATATAGAGAATAGAATTCACTTGAGTGTCGGGGGGATCATTCCAGGTACCCTCTAATTAAAGTTCCAAGTTGTCCCAAGCTTTCTTGTATTCCTCCATGCTAATCTTCCCCATGTTGAGACCTCTATGCAGGATGTGAGCCTACTTATCAGCCCACTCACCTTGATCCTTTGTAGTGGTCACCTGGATCGGTCTCATCTTCTTCAGTTCCTTAATATCTAAAGTAGCTTCAACCATTTCTTCATACGATTGCAAGAGTAAATCCCTATGTTCCAGCACTAAGGCCATATGGCACGAAGAATCAGCTTTGGAACCTTCTTCACGTTGCTACCCCTGATCACCCAACTTCACACCTGCGGGAGGAACGTGAGAATTAGCCTCACATCCTACTCTAACGTAGTCCTTGGTGATGGAAATCGTCTCCTGTTGGATAGGGTCTTTGGGCCACTTTTAGGTTGTGGTTGCAACCTTTGTAGAATCCTTCGGGGAAACATTTCCCCTACATACAGATCTTGTAATTGGAGGACTTGGGAGGTTGGTGTAATCCTTCCTTCTACGTGCCCTTTGATTGTTTTAAATGAATCCATATGAATCCTTGGTATTTTTCTTTCCCTTCTGTATAGAGGATATAAAGTAGTCCTCCACTAAGGATAGTTTCTTGGACTCATAATGGTCTGAAGTCTCATCCATTTCCTCTTGGGATGTTTCTGTTTCAACTAGAGTGTCCTGTCCGTGATCCCCCCTGTTTCTTCCTCATTTTTAATGCAGTGTTCTTCACCCAGCGCTGCAAAATGATTCTACGAGGTCCTGATTGGCCCCCTGATTTGAGATTCTCAGCAGAAGAGGATACCTGTGGGACATACTTTAGATTGACCAGAACTTCATTCTGCTCAAGACCACAACCCATGAATTGTATATGGTTAGGGCTATTTCTCGAAGCCATTCGTTGTGTATCCTCACTGGTGACAAGACCCTTACTATCATCCTTCAAGAGAGATCCCTTGGTTGTTGATGGATTGACCTCTGGTAATACCTCAAAAGGATACCGGGGGACCACTATAACTGCCTGCCCCTCCCTTTGGCTATTCTGATCAGCATCTGCGGGCGAGGGACTCTCGTCATGACGAACCCCGCATGCCTGCATGTCCTCACCCGAACTGCTTGGCAAGGAGCATCCACCCAGGTCATGATGCAACTGGTCAAAAACCTCTGAAACAAGAGGCCCTAAAACCTCTGTAACGCCTTTCAAAATAGCAACCGAAGCACCTCCCCGTCCTGTACCCGCTAGATCTTTCCCGGAACAATCCCCACCCATGGATATAGGGACCCCTATTCTGGACATTTGAAGAATCCTCTAGGCGTGCATCCCCTGAAGCCTCTACCTATGAAATGGGCCCAGATGATAAACCAGATTGGGCGATCTTGGGAGAACCTAAAGCCTTCTTCCGGTTGTCTAAATGACTATGGCCATGTCTATTGCAGTAGGAGAAAAGCGTGGTCCAAGATTCATAAACAATCGGTTGGAAATTTTTGTACTCAACCTCTATCACAATCCACACTACATCAGGAGGGGGCCAAGAGAGATCCATTTCAACACAGAACCGTGCTATAATCAGATGCTTCAGAGAGGAAGTCTGCTGAACAGCACAGAGAAATCATCCAGTGGAGTTCCCTTTGGAAGGGAGTAACGACAGATTCTGGAAAGGCAATAGGAGTCCAAGAAGTTGAATCCAAATTACTGTAGTGGAAGGGTCTCTCTCCATGTGAAGATCAAATGACCAGTGGATCAGATGAAATTGGAAGCCTCAAACAAATCTTTCGGGTCTAGACCACATCCACACCAAATCTTCCTCACTCGAGTAGCTGAGAAGAATCTGTCGCGACCCTAGAAACCAGAAAACCACACGCTAATCTAAACCCCACTCCTCATTCAAAATCCTATCAAACAAATCAACTGGGGGTCGTTTTCGAACGAACTGATCCACCAGAGATGAAGAAAGGAGCGCAGAGGCTGCAATGAACTCCTACAGAGAAATCGGAACCACGGGTTATCCATGGAGGACACCCGAAACCTTTGGAGAGATGATAATTCTAGGGAAGAATGAGAAGTCTGCTGCTGGAGGAAATGAACCATAAACCCTACCTCTTTCTTGAGATCCCTGATGAAGAGAATCATAGGAAAGATACCCCTCCCCCGGCAGAGGAGGGGCTGCCACATCCTCCATCATCACTAGGGCATCATCATATAGAACCGATGCTCTCTAGGTTCCCTTAGAAGTCTGTATGACCATTTCAGAGATTCGGACTGTTGCAGAATTGGGTTGAAGTAGAGGTATGTATACTGACCCCAATTAAAGATCTGAACATGTGGAGACACCTCCACAATAACTCTATGGAGCACAGTGAAGCTCTGGAAACATCATTGTTGAAGAATCTGATGATAATTGGATGATGCATGATACTGGGCCACATGAAATATGGCCGAATCAACCAGGAAGAATTGTAGGACGATATCTGCGTAGTGCTCATGGATCATTAGATAAAACAACTATTAATGTTGGAGATATAAATGTGTCATCCCTAGGGTTTGGTGGAGACACATGACCTCATCCTGGATGAGGGACTCCGGGTTGCTGTAGTCTGGAGTTGCAATTAGCCAGAAGATCTCAGGGAAGTAATATGTAGTGAGAATGTCCTATAAGGTCCTTTGTTCTGAAGAAGGATCCAAAATTTTATTTCACCATTCATCAACTAGGGAATATGGGGAACAAACAATGACAATCATATAGACCGTTGTGGCGGTGGGCTGGTCAGTGGGGAGTACAGTGCAAGAGCTGAAAAACCACTATATACTATGCTGTCTCCCAGGAACTATACTGACTGCTTCACCATATACTTATAATATAGGGTGCTGACTGCTACTTCCTACACAAGGGTGGTGCTCACTGGTTGTGGATCATACTGGTGTTCATCATCTACCAAATCCCAGAACAACTCTCAGTGATCTCATGTCAAGGTATTGAGTAAATCAGGTGATAGTAGAGAAGAATGCATAACAAGACTCTTGAAAGGAGACAAATCCTCCTCCTCCTGTATTTATCTGTAAAGGGACTCAGGGATCTAGTGTATCTCTATTTTTGGGAGGATGAAGTTGATGCACTAGGCTCCTTCCCTAGACCATGATATAGATGATCTGGGTGAAGGCTCCACCATCGAGTTGCATTCCACCTTAGAATGTGAAAAGTGGAATGGGTTGACCCTGACCAAGTTCCTCCAAATATTCTTCCTATAATGGAGGAAGGTTACCCCCAGGAGAGCTCTTTAGGCTAAGGTGAATCTGCGGAATGGGGAGGACCTCTGCGTGGGTTGGTTCTAGAGTGGGGATGACCTTTGTGTATGATGTTGTTGAAGAGGGGAGGACCTACTCTTTGCTGATATAGGGTGCGATGGACACCCTATCGTATGTTGAATAGAACAGGGGGGACCTCCGTGTCAGTTGGATGGTGCGCGAGGAGGGTCTGCACAATAAGGGGTGCTGGAGCATGGAGGACCTCTACTGGAGCTGTTGATGATGTGAAGAGTAACTTCGCATTGATGACCAACAATATGGGGAGAACATCTATACCTGTGATCATGGGAATGGAGAGGACCTCCGTGATGGGTGTCGACAAGGGGGGGGACCTTCAGTTGGACTAGTGACAGTATGGGGAGGACCTCTGTACTGAATTCTATCATCATGGGACAAACCACAATGTATGTTACTCTTGCTAACAACTGAAAGAGTCAACCTAGACCACCCAAGGGTTGGTTTGGTCCTCAACCCCAACTAGGAATAGAGGTGCCCCTGCTCTGTAGTAATAACAGATGGATAGTTTTCTTCTGTGGTGTCATGGGCCACTGAATCTATATAATATGGAGCCCCCTAAAGGGCATCATACTGAGCATGCACCCAACATTGGCACCAGGTCAGCCAAACCAGGGTCAGCTGTGTCGGGGTATAGACCTCCCGCTCCTTGGTCTGCATGGATGGATATTGGCATTGATGTTCCCGGTGGGATCCCTCCTTAGTATCTCTCTATCTGAAGTCAAATCCAAGATGAATCAAACATCCCTTACCTTGTCAGCATAAGGGAGTGAATCATAGGAGCGTTATTGGGAGATACTTATGAAATGGTTGGATTTTAGAGTGGGGAGCAGTGGCTCCCTATGCGGTCCTTGGGTGTGGCAGCGCTAATGAGGCACAAAATCCTCTCTATATTAGTGGTCCATATTCCCAGTCAAGAGGAACCCATCCTATTCATATCAATGAATAAGAGTATCAATCATCCTCCTCTAAAAAAAATCTAAGGGTGAGATGGGATGCAGGCACCCAATATTCATAGCCGAGGAAGCCATTGTGGTGGAGGCAAAGCTATCCGAGAAGGCCACAACATCATTCTTTCTACCCCTACATTTTCAAGTGAGGGGAAATTGGTTCTCTGTGACTACATATCATGTTTTAAAAAGTAGGAAAATTTATCCATCTATACACATATAAGGAAAAAAATTATGAGTTTTACAATTCCTTTCAGTCTTCCATGGTTGGAAAGAAATATCCACACTGAAAATGAAAAAGACTAGAGTTCCCAATGATTAACTACCCCAAACTCTAGTGAGTTCCATGAAAGGAACACTATTTTCATGGAGAGACATGACACCATATATCTAAACTCGGTGACATGCTCATCTTATGATTCTTTGAATGATACTAATACCTAATTTGAGGATAAGATCTTCACCATTTTAGTTTCAATGCTTTCTGCTAGGGAATTCCGCATGATAGTATTTTGACATTCACTGAGAGTTGCATTGTACCCCGCATTCCCACTTTCCAAAGGTGGGCATCACCCATCACTTAATCAACTATGTTTTCTCCTTGATTGAAACAAAATGATAGGATTCCAGTTCCTCCTTCCATGGATTCCTCCTTAGAACTCATTTCCTAGTCAGGGATCCCTTATATATTAAGACATTGTTCATGAAACTCATTCCCAATGCCATATCTTTGTGGAAGCTAGTTAATTACGCTGCTTCTATCAAGACATTCCAAGGGGTCCAGTTAGGGAAGAAACCATCGATCATGGGAGTAGTCATGTTGAGGCATATGTGGCATGTCTTGACGCTGGAACATTGTTTCACCTATATTATTCCTTGTCATAGGGCTTCTCAAGGGTGTAGAAACCCAGGTATTCCCACATCGATTATGGGGTATCTTATGCCAGAAGCATATCTAAGAGGTTTTTCTTGGCTTCCCATGTTTTAAATGGGGCATGGAGCGAGTTTAGCATCTTACATAGATGGATTAGACAAATCAGAACACTTATAAAAGTTGACCAGATAGGAACATCCCTAGGGGTGACCACCTGGAAGGTTTACCGGATGAATGGATTAGAAGACATGATAAAGACAAATCCGGGATGAAATGTGCCATAAAGGGATGTTTTTACAATATGAAGGCTGATATGAACACCACAAGGGGTGGCTCATGCAAGGTGGGTCCTAGAAAAGGGAACACCAAGGTTTACCATAGGCTTAGATTGAACCACTTGGAGGCTTCCTACACATCCCCATGGTGGGGAATAAAAACCCACATAGTTTGAATGGATGATTTGGGGATTAAACACTAAGAATACCTGGGTTCTATTTGGAGTATTAATCACATGGATGAATGTGGCTTATTCACTGAGACGACCCAGTTGGATAACGTGACCTCACCATGATAAGGGTGGGGTGATAGAGTAAATGGCTGGGGCTTATACATGGTTATATTCCCATATGAATGACGTGATCCCCCCGGGATATGGTGGACCAGGTAAGAATCAGGATGGATGATGGATTATTTAACGAAGTGGATGAGATGAATGGGGTGAAACCGACGTAAAGATGACAGTTTTGGGATTGAACCTCATGGAGGTTTCCTACGTACCCTGCCTCGGAGGTAGGGATCAAAGTCATCATAGTAATGGAGTGGGGTGATGAGTCAACTAAGGAGGAAGCTCATGAGAATATATTCATGGATGGGAACTAAAGGAAATGGATCCTTGGGTTGAGGCATGATCTTCCTGAAACACAAGGGGTCAAGGGACGAACTAGGATGATACCTGAATGATGGGTTTGAACCCCAGAGAGGCTTCATATGTGTCCCCATGGTAGGGAATTAGAGTCAACATAGTTTAGGATAGGGAATACAATCAGGGATTACATAAAGGACAATGACATAGAGACATAATGGGGCTTATGCATGGTTAGCAGCCCGGATGGATTAGAACACATCATGGAGGTGGATCCGGGAGATGTGTCCCAAAAAGGGAATATTTCATATCAAGAGGGTACATCACTAAGAGGGGGAACCAAAGTTTACTGTTAGTCAGGGCTGAACCTCATAGAGGAATCCTACTTACTTTGTTTAGAAGTCAGGGATCAAAACACACATAGTTCAAGAATACAATTTAATGTCATGCAGGATGAAGGGGAACTGATGTGAAGTGGTCAGGACCGATGGGGGATGGGAATGAACCTTCGAGAGGATTAATACATACATTTTAAAAAATATAGGGATCAAAGTCCACATAGTTCAGGATGGGGAATGGGGATTATGCACTAAGAAGACCTAAGAGGATGTCATGGTTGATGCTCACTCTATGTCCAAGTGAACTGTTATCAGTATGAGAAACAAGAGGTATAAAGGGACCCAAGGATAGAATAATGAGAGGTACGACCACGAGGGATGGTGTGGGGCTTATGCATGGCTAGCAGCCCGAGGAGATGGAAATTGGGGCTTACTCTAGGAGGGAAGCCCAAGGAGGGTGTCTAGATGTATGAGGAATATATGACCATTGTACATGGAGCACCCTATCAAGGTGTGTTGGGGATTATGTAGAGGCTTCCCAAAGTATGAATGATGAAAAATCATATAGGGAGAGTAGAGGTAGATAAAAAATATAGGAAGATAAAGGATCCTGATCCCCTCCCCTCTCTAGTCCACTTAGGCCTGCTACAAATGCTGAAACTCACAGTTTTATGTCATGTGTTGGGGACATGAGTTGATTGACAGTTTAACACCATGAATCTTAGACGAGAAGGACTAAATCCCTTCCCTTATGACTTAAATAACTTATACCAACCCACTCATGGGGAAGGTAACTCACAAGCAATGCCAGGAAACAACCGGGTGGGGGAGTAGTCACTCAAGGGATGATGAAATAACTTCATATGATCCTAGAGGGCCGCACAAGATAGGGGTTCACAGAGAACAAATCCTTGTAAATAGGGGCTCCATGAAGGAAAGACACTTCGTGAAATAAATGTGATTCATGATGGAAGGGCTTAGTTGGAGAAATTATTCACCTTAGAAAAGAGATCTTAATTTGGAGAGTTCTCCATGAAGGCTTAATGCTTCATGGAGCATCAAGAAACCCAATGGGGATCACTCCATTGCAAAGGGAAAAGAACTTCATAAATTGAATCACAACCATAGGTAGAGGCCATAAAGAACAAAAGGAGGAACAACTCGCACAACCTAAGTACCTTAGGCAATCCATTTTTGGTTTTGTGAAAGGATTCATGGAATATGTGATGAGAAGTTGAAAGGTTGGAGTAACTATAGTTGGAGGGTTTGAGCCTTCTATTTATAGGTGATGGAGGTCAGTGGAGTTAGAAGAGATCACTGTGAAGGGATATGGACACCGTAGAGGAGAACCCTTTGTGAGTGAGTCTAAAAAGGGAGATGGATTCTACATAAGAGATCCATTTGTGAGCGGGTCCGCAAAGGGAGGTGGATTCCACAGAGTAGATCCATTTGCAAGTGGGTCTGTGAAGGGTGTTGGATTACATAGAGGTGGTCCATTTGCCAGTGGGTTTGCGAAGGGATCTAGACTCCGTGGAGGATATCTATTTGCGAGTAAGTCCACGAAGGGTTTTGTGGAGGATCTTTATGAAACTGACCCATTTGATGATTTTTCCACACTTCAAGGCCCCTCAGATCCACATTTAGCATTGAACTACCTATGAATTTTTTCGTGCTTTTGGGAGCATGACTTTCGACACCAATAATAACACAACCCTAAAAATGACTATTATGCATGGAATTTTTCATAATCCATTTTAGGAATCCAATATGTCATGTTCAAAAAATCAACATGTATTAATCATGTCAGGATTAAAAGTTATCCATCCATTTTTATTCAACATAACTCCATATAGACTCTACTCACCCATAAGCATGTTTTTAATAAATAAAATACCAATTCACCTTTATATTTATTTAATAATATGTCTTGATTAATAAGCCATAAATTATCCGAATATGGAAGTTATCTATTCACCACACCATAAGATAAAATGATATTTGTTATAAATTTATAACTCTTAGTGTAAAGATATTTTCTTCAAGGATAATACCTATGTTTATATTAACTCACAAACCCTATTTTTAAATTCCCTTCACAAGGGATCTATAATGCCAAGACACATAAAAACGCATTAATCATCAAGGGTTCATAAATCTCTCCTATTTTATTTTTTGAAACATGATAAATATCACATGATCTATTATATAATATTTATCTACTAGAAACACATGTCTCTCCCTATAAGTAAACACTTATTCTCATCTCCTCTTTGAACATCATCTTAAAAAATATGTAGAGTCTCTCCCTCTTTTCCAAAAATATACTTTCATATTTTCCTTTTTTTTCAACAAAATGAAATGGAATGAAAGAGGGAAAACAAATTGTAAAATTTATAGGGATTTTGATAGATAATACAACTCTTAATTACAATAATAAGAGTTAAAAGACATCCTTCATTATTATATTATCAAGATATTCAAAAATTTCTCCTTTGAAACATAATATACTAAAAGATATTCATATTCCACATTCCACAATCCCCTTGATGAAAGTTTACATGGGATCAATATTATTTGACCTTGAGGGTTGTACCAGATTTTTATAAAAATTATTACCACTTTAATTATCACTCATAATCATCAGTGGGTATGGAATATTATCCCCAATGTCTTCAAATTGTGGCTTCATCCATATCATCTTTGTTGGGAATTGTGATTTTGAAACATATTGTAAGATCTTAACCTTTCGTAAATGTACATACTTGTTTAAATGTTGGTTTAAATTCCTTTGTTTTGGCTACTGAGGTGGTTATCGAGTGTATGAAGAGTTTTGAGGGTTTCCTAGGGGGTTTATAATATCAAATGAGTTGAAATGTGGTCAAATAGTGTGAAGTGCATGGTTGGAACATGGTTAGTACAAACTGTATACCTAGCTCAAGAAATTGTTCATCTTGGTGACCCTTTCAGACATAGGCTGGCACACGGTTACCACATAGTTTTCCAAACCATGTGGATGCTTATAAGAAATTTTGTGTCTTGATCCCTCTTGAAAAAAGGGATCCCCATAGTTGGATCATGGTTTAACTAACCATGAATCCCTTAGAAAGTGGGAAATTCTAGTTTCTCCCTATCGGTCTTTACGAGTTCTAACATGATTTTCTTCCTTATTACTCCTAGAACATCTTGGGTGATGAACTAAACCCTAAAATACATACATGAGATGATTCCCCATCAATTATTAGGTGTTTGGAGTGTTTTTGGATGCAAATTGAAGATCCAGGTGAGTCTAACACTCATATTTTCTATTTTTTCCAGATTAGGGCCTCTAGAATCTCTCAACTTCTTCTAAATCCCAAAATCCCTCACTCTTCCAAAAGATTATTGGTTGGGGATTTAATGGGTGTTTTAGTTAGAATCAAGGGTAGAGGTTAAGTAATCATTCATCAAAAAACACGTGGTAGGTGGTCTTAAATATTTTTCCCTTAGATGCATTGTAATACATAGGTTCATGTAGCTATTCCAATATATTACCTTACTGTGTTTTTATGTTTATTATTAAGGAAAGTGATTTGGGCCTTAGATCGAGGTGTTAAACCATTCAAAGACCCCTTTGGGTCCATTGGTGAGTGAGACCAATCTTAGGGCTACCCATGGGGTAAGAAAAACCCTTGTAAATGGTGAATAAAATTGGTAAACATTGAGATAGGGGAATTATGAGAGTGAATGGGTAATAAAAGTAAAATTGGTTATGTGGGTAGGTTTGATGGATTAATTGGAATGATTATAAGTCTTATTTTTCAAATTACTATGAGGTTTTGAAATGATTTTAATGGTGTGTTTTGGGGCTTTGAACCAATAATATACATGTCGTGGAAAATGATGCTTGAAAGTGAGTAATGTTTTGAAAGGAGGTTTTAACTAAAAGTGATTCAAAAAGTGGTTTTCATAAGAGATATGAATTGATTTTTTAAATGGGGTATGGTTTCCCTTTTTTTTGAAAATGGTTTAATGGTATTTTTGATGGTATAAAAGGAAAAAGGCCTTAGGGCATGTTTTAGTGTTCAAATAGGAAGACCCATGTTTTAAAGGGAGGATTCAAGATGAGTTAAAATAATTATTTTGATTTTTTTTATACCTTGACGTGGTTTTAAATTTCCTTTAGGACCATATTCATTTAATTTATTTAGGGGCTAGTGAGATAGGACCAATGAAGACTATGTTGGAAAATTACAATGGTTATGAAATGAACTGAATGATGAATGTTCATAATTGATGATATAGCATAAGGGGCTGTTAGGAATAATGATATATGTGTTTAATAGTTATGGTTTCTATTGGTAAATGTGAAATGGTTTGTAAATGAGAATAATGTTAATTGCGTACAATTTAAAAAATGTCATAAGAGAGTTTTGGGTATAAGGAAAGTGTGCTAATGGGTTATGAAATATAAGTGGTAAATGTGTTAATGGATTAAGGCATGAATATGATTTATGTGTTGAATGAAATATGAAGTGTGAATGTGATGTGTATTGTTTGAGAATGATTTATGAAATGGTATATGTGGTAAATGGTTCAAAGATTCATGTGCACATGGATTGGTAGTTGTGGGGTATTGGAATTGAGGATCTATTCCCATGGGTTAGGTTAGACTAAGGCTCTAAACCAGACCCCTATAATGCACAGGTTAGGTAAGGGGAATGAGGATCTATTCCCCAAATGGTTCTATTTGATGATACTACCTAGACTGAGGCTCCATGGTAAGTGTGATGAAATTGTTTATGAAAAGTTTATCTGTAGGAAGATAGGGAACTTGACTTATTCCCTTATGCATAGTAATTGACCGAAATATTCCGTAGTGTACTTGATGTAAATGCCTAACCTATGGGACATATGATTAAAATCATTAATTAATAGATGTTAAAATAGAATCCCATTCGTTGATAATTGTTGGTTAAATGGGTACTTCTTAAAGGTGAAACATGTTCCTTTTTTGATGTTTGTTTATTTCACTTGTTTCCTTTTATAAACTATTGTACAAATAGGTTTTTATTAATAATATTTTGGTGGTGTCCTACTGAGTTTTACTCACACCCTACCCAGGCCTCCATGACACCTGGGTACCTAATATAATGCTACATATTTCTGATACAAGTTCAGGACTAGGACTTGGTGTTCGGCAATGCATGAGATGACGGGTTAGAGAATGAGTGATCATGATCGGGTTGGGACTCAGTTCCATGTTTAGGGTCTTTTAGTGGTTTTTATTTTGGTTTATGACTGTATGAATACCTTATATTTAGTGTATTTACCATGTTTTTATAAAATGTGCTACTTGGTTACTTGTTGAAATTATCGCATGTTGTCCATTTATTTGTTTCTGCTAGTTAATATATCTATTAAAATCATTTTTTTTGTGGACGTACTTTGATAAGTGGGTATGGTATCCCCACCGTTTCTCTATAGAACCTCACTTTTATTTAGCAGCCTCTTCCATACAAGGATGTATTCTTAAGTTCATGTAACAACCGAGTTCAGGGAAATAGATAGTGGACACCAGGTTGGGGATGTTACAAAGTGGAATCAAAGCTGTGTATTTTGTCTTACTATTTGAGGCATGGTAGACATGAGACTTGAATATTAGAAGGGATTGATAATGAGCTCATTCATGGGTGCTTTTAGCCAATGTATGAGGGAAAATCCAAGTCTCCTAGGGTATGAATTTATGTTTGGGGTTTTTCTTTTATAGTTTATTGTTACTTCCACCATGAGCGGCCCACTTGGATGGGCTATTATTGATTTATGAGGTTTATATCTTGGCCCGATATGGAAAGAGAGTGTGTATGAGTTCATATATCATTCTAAGCACAAAAGATTGGTAGGTCATCAATATGATGCCTATGATTGATAGACCTTGGGATTCATATGATGATAGTTTATTTTTCTTTTGGTAATTTTTGTCTGTTGTTTTTTCACTTGATATTTTTGATAAAGTAAATGTTTCCAAATGTGAATTTGAATAAATCATGGATTTTGAAATGTTTGGTTAATAAAAAGGTTTCTAAAAGTATATATCCTTATTTTTTTAAAATATAATGTTTTAAAATGTGAAACCTTTTATTTTAACGGGTAATGTTTATTTAAGAAGGGATATGAAACATGATGGAACTAGTAAGGATATTAGAAATGGGAATCCCTAGTATTGTGATCAGACCCTATTTATGGGTGGTTTGGGTAGCGAGAGCGCCATAGTTTGAGACCTTATTTTTGGGTCATGAGTCCTTTTTGGGATTCAATAAATGGAAAAAGAGATATGATTATTGTGCCCTCAATAAGGCTACAATCATGGCCTATGAGTTTTTTTATGGTAATGTATTTTTGGAAAATATTAAGTGTTGTGATCAAGCAAGTTGTGTTTTGGACCTTAAGGTGGGTGTTTGGATTGTGGTGCTGACATGTGTGTGTGTGTGTATTCTTGGTGTGAGGCCTAGAGTAAATGTTCATTGGGGTACATTAGACCTAGTATGTTTGGAGTGGGTGAAGAAGTTTATCTATGAACAACAAGTTGGTTTAGGTTTGATGTTTATGAATTAGATATAGAGAGATTAAATGACCATTTCTTAACGTGAATCTAGTTAATGGAGTTAGTACCATTTTATCCATGATGATGATCTATGAGAGAGGTTATCTGGGTTGTTAGTTCTTTTGGGTGCACATGACACAGAAAGATGTTTTGGACTTTGGTAGTGGCACATAGAGAGTGTTCCCTAGAGCGGATTTATCATAGAGGGCTAAGGTAGAATGTTAATGGATTTGTAAATGTGACTCGAGTGGTGGTTATGAGTTTATAGTTTTGGGAAGTCTAGGGTATCCTCATGAAAGGTTGGAAGAGTGTTTAAGGTTACTTAAGATATGAATCATGAGTAGTTTATTTAGAGGTGTAATCGATGCATGGTTTGGGCCAGCTAGTGTGGTAAAAGTGTATGGTTTTTACTTAGTTTCTTTTTAATAAGGTATTTGTGTGCTTGTTGTCATTGTAATGTTAATTTTCAGAAGAGGAAAGGTTGTTTGGAGCCTTTCCCTATGGCCTTGATGGTGGTCAATGAGGGAAACAATGTTAATTTTGGGTGAACAAGACAAGAGTTACCAAGCATGGATGTACACTTCTAATATAGAAGTGACACCCAGGGGTGGTGGTGGTCACATGGTTGGGATTTCTTGTATGAATGGTTGGTTTGTTGGATGAGAATTTTGAGAATTCATTATGTAAAATGAGGATGAGGACAAAGAGGTGCAGTCAGATGAGTGAGAGGATGATGGTCCTAGCTTTGGTGATATAAGACACGTATGATCTAGAGTTAGGATCATTGTGTTATCATAGGAAAGTTTGATACTTAGAGTTCCTTGAGTAAGTCCAGATGTGGGATCATTTTGGGAAATACACGATGTCATTGTGAAGAATGAACAAGGTTCTCAGGATAAACACATGTCATATTTTTTTATGATCATAGTAGGAAGTGTGAGTTATGCATGAGACAGTTGGGTTGTGGATTTATGTGGTGGTAAAATTGTTTTTGTGTAGATCACCAGGGTCATGAAGGAACAACTCTAGTGGGGTAATGGCAGTGATTCCAATGGGAATATTGGGTCACGACCAATTAATAGTGGGTCGTGAAGTGGTAGTGTGTCTTGGTTGGAAATCCCATTTGATTTTTAGTGTTTAGTGTTGATGAAAAGATGGTGGGAATGGAATCCCAAGACTTTCAGTAGGATATGTTTCCCCCATAGTGGAGGGTGACATCGATGATGAATAGTCTTCAGTGGTGTTCATTGATAAATTCACAACATATTTTTCACTTGTGAAGATCATGTAAAATACATTTAAATCATCCTGGATATTCTAAGAAGTATATGGCTTTATTCCTAGCTACATGAATGTGTTTCAATTGGATATGAGAAACCATAGAGGTTACACACTTGGTATGGTAGAGGTGGAGTTTTTTGGTGGGGATAACACCATCAACTAGTTATGAGAGAGGTCCTCAGGATGGGCCAAATGTCAATGAATACCATAGGTTCCATTATCGTAATCTAATGGTTAGAAATTTATGTTTTTTTTGTTTGGGGATAATTTGGACAACCACATCCAAGTTTTAGGTTCATAATTTGATCAAAGTGTGAGCCTTATTGGTTTAAATTACTTTAGGAAAGTGGTGAAAACAATACCACCAAGGCGGTGAGTGGAATGTCAGTCATGGATTAATAGAGAAGACCATGGATAGGATGTGGTGGAATCGATAATATAATGATAAGTCTGTAATGGAATGTTTGGATTCCTTTGGGAGGGACAAGTGATCGTCAGTTGCAGGGGAAGATCAAAACAGGCGATGGCCTCATACTTGAGTTGGGTTTAGAGGTGATCTGATTTTTTTCATCAGATATGTATTGGTGAGTACTATAGATCCCAACAAGGGTTTGTGGGGAAACATATTCTATGGTGGTGAAGTTTCAACAAAGTTTGGGGATATGATATGATAGGTGAGGGAAAATGAGGGAGGTATTCCTCAAGTTAGAAGGAATCATGTCCACGTTGAGTGGCGACAAGCCAACAGTGGAAGCTGGGATTCAATGGAGTGAGTCCTTTAGGATAGACCAACCCAGTTGGGTAAAATGGAACATATATGATGGTCTATAATCTACATTTTCTCAATGACGTGTCAACAAAAAGTATGAATACCACAGTTGGATGAAGTTATCATGTATGTTTGGGTACAATGATTTGGAAAATGCAGCAGGTATGTTGTGAAACTTTAGATGATTCATTTTCGCCTCTTTTCAATGTTGGAAGTGCTCAATACCAGAAAAATGGTGGTGAATAACAAAAGTGTATGGTGGGGATCACTATGGTGAGAAAGTGATAGGTTGATTAAGTGAGTGGTATTATGGATTGTATAGGAATATATGATCGTTTTTTTGGTGTTTTGGTGTCGGTAATAATCGTCGACTTGGGTTTTTACTGTTTGAGTACCTTGAGGTGAAGGTTATGCTTGGGTTGGGCCTTTCAAATGTTAAAAAATGGACTGAGGTCATTGGGCTTCGAGTTGCAGAATGAAGTATGAAGTGAGACATGTTTGGAACCTAGATGCTCCCTTGAGTGATTCCAGGCTTGAGTCACCTTCATATATTTGAATAACGGGGGTGAGATGGCACCAAGAGATTTGATCCTTGAATTATGGAGATTATCGGACTGAGGGCATTCCAGTCGGCTCTCCCAAGGTAATGCAGTAACTTTTTGATGTCCTTTTTTGCAGCGGTTCATTATTGTTACTTGGACCTTCCTATTTTGTTTCATGTTGGAAATGATGATTTTGAGGTAGTTTCATCCTTGAGGAGTGTCAGATCATAGTGGTGGAGTACAATGGGGGAAGTTTCTTTGGGGCTGGACTATTTACTTTGTCTGAGTGCAATGATGGTGTCATTGTGTTTGAGAAAAATCATGGGAAACTAAAGCTGAATGATGGAACTTGTAGCCTAACATTTGGTCTTCGAGTCTCATTAAGGTTTGTAAGTATGGCTTGAGGACGAGGTATTATTATTTGGGGAGGTTGTTAGATCCTAACCGGTCGTAAATGTATGTCCTTTTTAAAAGTTTTAATAAAATTATTTTGTTTGGATAATGAGGTGGTTCTTGGTTGTATGAGGTATTTTGGGGGTATCCTGGGAGTTTTGGGATACAAAAGGAGGGTAAAAGAGGCCAAACAGTGTGAAGAACATAGTTGGGGTATGGTCAGTACAAATCGTGCGCCTAGACTAGGAAATTGTACGACTTGGGTCCCTTTAATATAGAGGTTGGCGCATAGTTACTGCATGGTTCTAGAAACCATGAGGGTTCCTTCAGGAAACCATGTGTCTTGGACCCTCTTGGATAGAGGTAACTTAATGGTTTTCATATGGTTTGGATAACCATGCGACCAAACCATGCGGCCCTTAAAAAGTGGGGAATTCTAGTTTTTCCCACTCAATATTTAAGGGGTCTAACATAATTTTCTTTTGTATTCCCCCTCCAATAGCTTTAAGGGTGAACCAAACCCTCCATGACTTCCAAGATATTATTCTCCTTTTACTATTAGGAATTTGGAGTGCATTTGGGTGTGAATCTAATATCCCCATGAGTCTAACACTCCTTTTTTCTCTTTTTTCTATATTAGGGCTTGTAAAATTTCTCCTATTCTTCCAAATACCTAGAACCCTCAATTATCTAGTATATTATAATTTTGGGCTTTAATGAGTTTTTTATTTTGACTAAAGGGTATATGTTAAGCAGAAATTCATCAACGAACATGAGGTAGCTGGTCTAAAATCTTTTTACCATAGACATGTTGTTATATATATGTGTATGTAGTTCTTCCAACATATTAACTTATTGTGTTTTTTTGTTTTTTATATTTTAAAGTTCTTTGGGCATTATATTGAGGTTTGAAACCCCTTGTGGACCCCGTTGGGTTCGTTGGTGAGTGAGACCAAACTTAGAGCTACCCATGCTGTAAGCCAGACTCTTGTAAATGGTGAATAAAATTGGTTATCATTGATATAGGGTAATTATGAGAGAGAATTCATAGTAAAAGTTTAATTTTTTATTTTCTTATGGTTAATAGGTTAATTGAAATTAATATCAGTTTTATTTTTAAAAAGACTAGGATGTTTTGAAATGGTTTATTTTGGGTCTTTGATCTGATTATAGATTTATTAAGGAAAATGTTGTTTGAAAGTGAGTAATGTCTTAAAAGGAGGGTTTACCTCAAAGTGACTCAAAAAAGGATTTTCTAAAGATATTTAAAATGATGTTTGAAATGAGGGAAGGGTTCCCTTTTTTGTGAAAATGTTTAATGGTTTTTGGATGGTTGAAAAGGAAATGAAATCCTTGTGGAATGTTTTAGTTTTCAAAGAGAAAGACCTATGTTTTAAAGGGTGGATTCAAGATGATTTAAAATAAGTATTTTGAATTTTTTATACCATTACATGTTTTTAAAGTCTCTTGGGTACCATATTCATCAAATTTATCTATGGGATAGTGAGACAGGACCCATGAAGAATGTTTTGGCATGTTAAAATGGTTATGAAATGATCTAAACGATGAATATTAAAAGTAGATCACATAACATAAGGGGGTTTTATGTATAATGATATATATGTTTAATAGTTATGGTTTGTGTTGGTAAATGTGAAGTTGATTGTAAATGATATTATTGTTAATTTTGTACAATTTTGAACATGGTATAAGGGAGCATTTGGTATAAGGAAAGTGGGTTAATGGGTTATGAAATGTAATGGTAAATGTGTTAATGGGTTAAGGCATGAAGATTATTTATGTGTTGAATGAATTATGAAATGTGAGAATTATGTGTATTGTTTTATAATAGTTTATGAAATTTTATATGAGGTAGATGGTTCAATGAATCATGTGCACATGGCTTGGTTGTTCTAGGGTATTGGACTTGAGGATCTACAACCACATGTTGGGTTAGACTGAGGCTCTAAACCCCACCCTTATAATGCATGAGATAGGGAATGGGACTGAGGAACTATCCCCCTAACAGTTGAATTTAATGAGACTACATTGAATGAGGCTCCAAGGTAGTGTGATTAATTTTTTTAGGAAATGTTTATCCCTAGCGAGGAAGGGAACTTGACTTATTCCATTATGCATAGTAATTGAACGAAATATGTCGTAGTGTAGTTGATGTAATTTCCTAACCTATAATACATATGATTAAAATGGTTAATTAATAATTGTTAAAAGAGAATCCTATTCCTTTATAATAGTTGGTTAATGGGTAATCGTAAAAGGTGAAACATTTTCCTTCCTACCATGTTTGTTTATTGCACTTGTTTCCTCACATATACTATTTTATAGAATATTTATTAATTAATAAAACATTGGTGGTGGCCTACTGAGTTGTACTCACACCCTGCTCTGGCCTCCATGGAACATGAGTACTTGATAAGATGATACTTTTTTTATATAGGTTTTGGATAGGGACCTGGTGTTTTGGTGTGCATGGTATGAAAAGTTTAGTCATGGGATATTAGGAACAGGTTGGGACTCGGGTCTGTGTTTGGGGTGTTTTAGTGGTTTTGGTTTGGTTTTCTATTGTATGACTACCTGTCATGTAGTTTATTCACAATTTTGTTATAGAATTTTCTACTTCGTCACTTGTTGGAATTGTCGCATGCTGTCCTTTTATTTTTTTATAGTTTAATATATCCATTGATATCATTTCTACTACGGAATTACACTAATAAGTGGGTGTTGTGTCCGCCACATTTCTCTATAGACTCGTGTTGCTAGTCTATAGCCTCTGGAATATAGAGAGGCGCACCTGAGGTCATGTAAAGACTCATTTTGGGGAACCAGATAGTAGCATTTAGGTTGGTTATGTTACACATACTTGACACTTTTTGTTCTTAAGGAGATTGGATTTATTTTCTCATAGTTTCATATAATGCATCTTCCTCTAATAAATATGTACCTCTCATAATTTGGATTTTTATCACAACCTATCCTTCCAAATTCATAATGGAATGTCTCTGAATCTAAAAATATTTTTTTACCTCAAGACATAATCTAAATTTCCATTGATGTATAAAAATAACCATTTCACTACTATGAGGTGTGGATCTAAAGATTATTTTATCTTTCATAAAGTGTAACTACAGACAAGATGTCTAATATAGATTTAGTGAAGTAATGTAAGCTACAAATATAAATTTGGAACTCTATTTCATCCACACTTCTTACTTATTCATCAAAGGAAAACTTGGTCCTAAGTGATATAGGATTTGAGATGTCTCTTTATTATTTCATTATGAAATTCTACAATAAATCATGTGTATATTTATCTTGTGAGAGAATGATACAATCTATTATGTTTGTAACTTTAATGACTAAAATTAATGTCTTCTATCTAGTAATTGAAATCTAAATACGTTTCCTCATTTGGTAAGAAATTTCCCCAAAAGGTTCTTCCTTGATTCTATGAAAACTAATTTCATCAACATAAACAATCACAATGAGTGATTTAGTGTCATCTCTCTTGACATAGAGCTTTCTATCCACCTTAAATTTCATAAATTTAATGCTCCATAAGTTACTGTTCATATTTTAGTACCATTCTCGGGGAACTTATTCAATCCCATAGGGTTATTTATTCCACATGAAAACCCAAGAACCATCATTATAATGTATAAAAACTTAAAATTATTCAATGTAAACTCTTTCTTAGGTTCATTATTAAGAAACACTAAATTAAAATTCATTTGGAAAACTTTATAATTATGTTAATCACATTGAGAAATATTGTCTCTAAATTATATACACATATAATGTGTTATGAATTACATTATACAATACTATATAGACTTATTGTATAGTATGAAATATATAAACTAAATACATTTTATATGTTACAATCTTGATATTTCATTGTTAATGATATAATGATATCGAAGCCACTACCTTGGCATGGTAGTAGACTATTAATGATTTAATGTTTCAATATTTCCATATTAGTTATCCTTAAATTGGGAATTTAATAAAATTAAATTCTTGTGAGGTTGGAATGGCTGTAATTTATAGTAGATTAAACTGATTTCATTAACTCATAATTTTTTAGTTAATGCATGTTCACTCAAGGATCATCCTAGGGGGTTTATATAGTGGTAGTACCCAAATAAAGGGTTAATAAAGTTCATGTGATGATTTTTCCAAACCACTGACCCTCCTGAAGATCTATTTATTATTGATTATTTTTTTAATGAGGTGTTATAATACTATGGATGTGAGGACTATCCCATCCAATCATTAGGTGATTCTTTCAAAATTTGGATACACCCTGAAGGAGGGACTCATTTGGACACCTCTATAAAATATTCTTCAAGAATATGTGATTAAGGTAGTATTAGAGATATCATCAGTGTAAGGCTAAAAATTACACATTTTTCATTTTATTTATACAATATTTATATTTTATAAATAGTGATCATGGGTTATTTTGATTATAAACATTTTATCTACCTTGATAATGTGTTAATATAGCCAAATAAACCCATTATTAATATCAGGGTTTTACTATGATCTCTCATTCAAGAAATGATGTTCTAAATTTGAAAAAACATAATATTGTATTGTTTTCGTATTATATATCTTTAAATACTATTTTAATTTTATTTTGTGCATCCACTTATGATATAACATATCTTAACCTATGTTACAATCATGCCTTATGATATGGTATGTCATAGATCGTTAAATAGTTTCATTCCTTTAGTTATTTCATGTTATAATGTATGAAATGGGGCTATTTTGGATTGTGATAATATTGATTTCCGTTATTAAATAAAATTTTTGTACCATAAATATGAAATAGTGTATATCATAAGAGGATACTTCCATGATTTCATTAGGTCTAATGATACTCATGTCCTATATTGTAACTTGTGAATGTCATTGTGCATCAGGTATATCCTATAGAGCAGCATATCACATATTATGTTTTTTGGTTAGGGGATTTTAATTCATAAAATATGATTTATATCCATGAGTTTTTTCCATATTGTGGCCCATCTATTACTGATATTAATATAGTCATTTTTCTAAATATGATATCTAAGAAAAAATTACCTTCCTTCAATTTTATTTATAAATTGATTTAAATGGTTTATAAATTTTTTGTAAATCATGAAAAATGATATTTTACAATATTTATTTAAAATTTAAATGTGTTTATAAATTAATTTATTATAAGTTTCTTATTATTATTAGTTAAAAGTTTAAGAAATATTTAGTAAATTAGTATTCCATAATGTTATTTATTAGTGTTAAAATAAAAATTTTAAATTTTATGGAGTGAATTATAATTTATACATAATGTGATTATATGGAAATTATAAAATATGACAAATAAAGTGTTTATAAATTACAAAATAAGGCCAAATATATGGTAGTTTATATTTAATATTATTATTTTTATTAATATATCATCTCAATTGTTCAAATTAAAATCCTTGTTGGAGAAATTATTTCAACCTCATTAGAATGAGTTTTTATTATTGAATTGATCATTATTTAACTAATATTAAATATTTTATATTTAGATTATGTAAATTTTTTACATAATAGAAATAGTATATAAATTTTTTATATTTCATATAATATTTTATGTTGAAATTAAATAACATATAATGAATGATATGAAGGAGTTCATATTGGTCATGAACATAAAGTGTTTATATTTACTTTTTTATGGAATTCCCGTAATGCATAGAATAAATTAAAATTTTCTTATAATTTTTTATTTATAAATTTTTCAGAGGTAGTTTGTATCAAGTTTTGATATATAGATCATTCAATTGTTAAGTTTATCACTTTCTATATTCATTACATATATATTTTTATAATATTAATTGTGATGTATCATTTAGTTTAAATTGTTAAAATTATTTTTAAAATTACCATATAGGTATAAAAGGATATACATGCTAGGTTTGATAATGGATTTTTTTCCTCAAACATGAATATGAATTTTAATTTTTTTTAAGTTTGTATTAATTGGTTGGTTATAGTTTATACATATTGGGTGTCAAAATTATGGGGGAATTGAAATCTCTCTTTATTAAAGTATCATTGGGTATAAGGATTTTAGGTCGGACTTCTCATTGGATCGTGAGCTAAATCCAGGTCTAGAAAAGTGGGGGGGATTCTATTTATCACTCGAATCTTACCTTTATGGGGATTTTTATTTTTATCTAATTATAAATCAGTACATGAAGGTGTTTAATTTACCTTATTCTCGAGATTCATTTGGATATGTATGAGTATAGGTTTATTTTGGTTTTGATTAGTTACATAAGATATGAGTTGTGTAAAGACTTATACATCATTATAGTTTGAACTTATTGATCTAGTGAAAGGAATAATATTCCAAAATAAATCATTAGAAGAATTAAATATGTAAAGGTAATAATGTGGAATAATTTTATAAGATTAAATAATTTTAAAATACTAAGTTTTATATTCCTTATAAAGTAGAACTTGTTACAACATTGATCATCCATCTAGGTAGATAATTCCACAGTTGGGTCACCCTGGAATATAATTTGAAGGTAATAATATAGTGGGTAACCCAAATAATATTAGGTTATCATTCTTGTCATTTTTTGGGTTACAAATAGTTGGTACTAACTAATAGAATTAGGTTTCAAAAAAAATACAATTGAGTTTATCAATATGATGGATTTGGAAAAGAGTTTTTCTTTCAAATATCCAACAATTATATACTGTTACAACCCAACCAAGCAGGGTTCGAGCTTCAAATACCGTAATCCTACCCCTATAGGCCATGGAATGGTGACTATCACTGAAAGGCATAACTAATATGGGTGGATTTTCCTAAATACTTTTACTCACACACACAACCATCTCAATGAAAAAGTGAAAATGAATAAATGTAAAAGATGCAGCAAATGAAAAAAAAACTATGAATGCAATAAACTTCAGGGAAGAGAAGTACACGATAATGTTAACTAAAAGGGAAAAAAGAAAAAAAATACATTCCCAAATAGAAATATGTCCCAACCTGATAAAACTAGAAAATTGAACTACTGAGAGAGCCCAATGTTGGATCGAATAAGTAGAAATGTATGTCTTTTAGATGGAACAATACAAGAGGGGGGTGAATTGTAGGTTAAAAACCTTTGAGTTTTAGAAACAAAAAGATTAGTTTAAATGATCTTAAACTAATACAAATACAAACACCCACAATTGTATTGAATATAAAAGGTATGATGTATTGTAATACTAATGTAATGTAAAACAATTGTATTCAAGGTGAACACAATAATCAGAGTAATACAAAGATGAATGATTCTACCTTAAAGCGTATAGAATCAATCAATACAAAATGTAATAGAATGATTGTAATTGAAACAATTACAATTGAATATGTAAAGAAGAAAGGAAACAATACAAATCTCTTTCTAATACAAGTAACATCGGAAAAGTAAAAGTAATACAATTCTTTTAACCCAAAGAGAAGGGTTATCCTTTCACCTAGGATAAAAGGTCTGTCTCACCAACACCTTGGTGAGCCCTTGATACGATGATCGGCACATCTGTCTGCCTATCCTCGGTAGCCCTCGATACGATGATCGACACGTCTGTCTGCCTATCCCCGACAACCCTTGATACGATGATCGGCATGTCTGTCTGCCTATCCCCGGCATCCCTCGATACGATGATCGGACACACAAGGCAGATGAGAGAAGTCACGGTGTCTCTCTCTGGAATCTTGGTAGTTCACAGAGTCTCTTCATTCGTTCTCTTTGTTCATCGTTGTTCTCTCAGCTTCAAATGACCTCTTATTTATAGGCCTCGGGTTCCAACGGTCATATTGCCTCCAACGGTCATATTGAAACAGAAAGAACGACATCGTTTTGATTAGTTTGTAACTAACTCAACGACATCATTTTGTTAGGACAAGATATATATAGAAATGAAAAAACATGAGTACGATTCGTATGCAATGAGTGTTTTTGACTAAGTACCAAAACAAATAATGAACATCTGAATAGCAGAGTCAGTACGATACGATTGACAGAGTCAGTATGATACGATTGACAGAGTCAATACGATACGATTGACAGAGTCAGTACGATACGATTGACAGAGTCAGTACGATAGAGTCAGTACGATCAGTATTGTACGATACGATAAACATGATAGAAGACATGTAATTTCCAAAATATTATAGAATGCATTTGTGATTTCCAAAACATGATATAGAAGTCAAAAGAATACTTTTGACTTAACAATATCCCCCTTTTTGGAAAGCACAACACACAAAGTAAATGTAACAAGAAATACCTATCTCCCCCCGAGTTATTGAAAATTCTTCTGAATAAGAAATTGAATACAACTAACTCCCCCTTAGGTATGGACTTTCCTAAGGATTGTATTCGTAGTTTTTCCTTACGAGCATTGTAAAGCATTATCCCTCTTTATAAGACATTCTCCCCTTTGTAAATATTCTCCCCCTTTGTGATTTACAAAAAGAAAGGAGTAATCTTGAATTGTCTGAAAGAGTTAGTAAAGCAATACAAGACAATGGATAAAAGAAAAGGATCATAAAAGTCATTACAAAACAAAGACAAGTTCCAAAAGAAAACAAATACAACAATCATTTGTTTTCTCTTTCCTTCTCCTTCTTTATAAGCTCATGAAGAACAACTTTCATCTTCTTGATCTCCTTCTTGTCTTCAGAAATTGATTCACCCTAAGTTTTGAGAATCTCTTGTTGGTCCGCAAAAATCTGATCTTGATTTCTGATAGTCTCCTCCTGGACTCTGATTACTTCTTCAAGGGTATCAATTCTGTTTTGCAAATTCTTTTTATCTTTGGATAACACAGAATTTTGATTCTTCAGCAAAACCATTTCATCTTTGAAAGATGAAAACTTTGAGAATTATGATTGCAGAACATTCATTCTCTCTTTCAAATCTTTCACTGAAGGAACATCGGCTCTTTGAGAAGACAAAAGATTCAACCTTTCAACCGTTTCTCTGTCAAGATTGTTGAAAGCAATTGCAAGCTCATTTGATAACCTTCTTATATCTTCAATAGCTATTTCATGATCATTGATTGAGCTCTCTGTTTTGCAAAACCACTTGGTCATCTTATTGCATGCCTTCTTATGAGCAACCGAACTTTCTGATAGAACTTTCAAATCAGCTTCTACTGAAAAAACTTTCTTCCTCAATTATTTTACAGATCCAAACTTCTTCTTTTGATTGTCAGTAATAAAATCAATCTTTCCTTCTAGCCTTGGGAAATAAGGAATGGTCTTCTCAACCCTTCTTAAAACATGAACAATGTAATCAATCTTTTTGAGAGAGATTGTATGTTCTGAATCAGTATCTTCATCGTACGATGCTAGTTCATACAATTTTCTTGAGTCAACAACTGGCTGTTTTCCTTTTGCTTTTTCTTTCTGCTTTCTTTCATCTTCCACTTTGTCACTTGAGTACCTTGCTTTTCTTGAGATGACATTCTGTCCGGAGATCGTACTTGATCAGCATGAGGAGTTTGTTGAACGCATTCACTCAGCTTTTGAAACGATTCTTCTCTACTCTTCTTTGAACTTTGAAGAAATTCTAAAATAAAGTCTCCTTCTTCTTCTTCTTCTATCTCTTCCATCACTTGTTTTTGTTTTCCTTCCTCAGGGAGACTATGTACGATGGGCTCTTGGTGCACTTCTTCTGTTAATTGGGCACTAGCATCCTCAACCGCTTTCAAGACTTTAGAGACATCAAAGTCCTGAGCCTTTCTTTTTAAAAGAAGCTTCTTCTTCTTTTCAGCCTGAAGGGTTTCTTCTACCCTTACTCTTTCTGCAAAAGCCTCAGCAGGGTCAAGACCAAACTTCAGATCACCTTCTTTTCTCTGTTCCTTATCCTTTCTCCATTTTTCTACAACTTCCTTACTGTACCTTGGCTTCTTCTTCGGCTTTGAACTGGTTTGCGGATCAGACATTTGAGTAACACCAGTAGATTGAATGTCTTTGGCTGGCATAGGTGCCGATTGATTCTGAGCCAATTCAGCTTCTACATCTCTGACAAAAAGTTTTGAATTCAGATCAAAACAATCATTCAGCTTTTTCATCGTACTCTTACTAATCCATGAGGGCTTCAAATCCATGGGGTTTCCTTTCAAAAGAATGTTACAGAACTTCATACTTTCAAGAATGAAATTCGTAAGGATAGCTGGATACATAATCATCTGGGACTTAATCCCTCCTGTCTTGACATTCTTAATGGTTTCAAAAACATAACCCATGAAATTTACTTTTCTCATATTCAAAAGATAGTCAAGCATAAAGATATCAGAATCTTTCAGAGTTTCTCTACCCCCTTTCCTTGGGATAAGAAAACCTTGCATCCATAAAGTGACAAAACGATTGTCCGGAGAAAGATGAGACACTTTTCTCTTTTCCTCATTAATAACAAACAAAGTCTTTTCAGCACTTTCTCTATTAAACGTACCAACTTCCTCTGGTAGTTTGTGCGATGGACAGAAAGAATCCCCTTCTATAGAAACATTCAGAAAATGTGCCACTTGTTTCATAGACATAGACAATTTTCTATCGTACACAGCAAAGTTTATAGTCATGTATTTGTCGAAAGAAACAGTTTTGTAAAACTGACAAACTTCATAAAAAAGAACCGGATCTTGAAAATCAGGCTTTTCAACACACAGATGTTCCCATCCTTGAAACAAAATGATCCTCCTGATTGTAGAATCGTACGTATCGAAAAAGTCTCGAGATACTAACCTTTATCTGTTAAAGTCTTTCTCTGTAAAAGTCTTTGAAGACATTTCAGAGGTAGTATTAGTAGAGGATTGAGACATAAAGGTGATGCCGATGAGAAGATCGTACGATGATTTATAGCTAGTGGAGCAGAGCTTCACCTAAAATCCGGAAAAATCAATGTGGGTTTGGGGAGGGGAGGGGGGATTTTTATAGGCGATAAAGGGGTGACCGTTGATCTTCTACGGTCGAAAAGGGTGACCATTGATCTTCTACGGTCAAGATTAGAGAAAACCAGATCAATGGTTAGGATTAAAACAAAGAAAAAAAATTAAAAAAATGAAAAAAAACCTGTCGGAGAACATAAGGTAATTGTTGATTTTAATAGAAATCAAAAGAAAATACAATCGTAAGAAAACAAAAAAAACATCATCATGCCGATGGAAAACAAAGTCATTACTATGAACTGACCGTACGATAGAAAACAATCTTATTACCATGAACTGACAATACGATGGAAAACAATCTCGTTACCATGAACTGACAGTACGATGGAAAACAATCTCAATACCATCATCGGTCGATTCAATAGAAAAGAAAATCATTACCATCATCATTCATTACGATAAAAAAATTACTATCATCGGTCGATACAATACTATTGATACGATGGAAAAGAAATTCAATACCATCATCGGTCGATACAATACTATTGATTGATTGGTATGATGGAAAAGAAATTCAATACTATCATCAGTCGATACAATACTATTGATTGATTGGTACGATGGAAAAGAAATTCAATACCATCATCGGTCGATTCAATACTATTGATTGATTGGTACGATGGAAAAGAAATTCAATACCATCATTGGTCGATTCAATACCAATATTGATTGATACGATGGAAAAGAATTTGATTACCATCATCGGTCGATACGATGGAAAACAATTTGATTACCATCATCGGTCGATAGTAAATGATACTATAAAACTATCAATACGATAAACAGGAAAAATGAACGAAATGATAAAACTGTCAATACGATAAACAGAAGGGAAAAATGAATGATACGATAAAAACTATCAATACGATAAACAGGAAAAAAAATACACAATACAAAGAGTAAATAGTTAAAGAACATAAGATAAAAAGAAACATAAAGACAGAAAAAAATGTCCTCCCCCTTTCTACGAGGAGTTTCTTACTATTAGGAGAGATGTAAAACAAGAAGTAGATATGAATGATTATTTTAATGTAATCATTCCTAGCTTCTATTTTATATTTTCAAATCTATCGGAAGGTAAAGGTTTTGTAAAAATGTCAGCAAGTTGTTCTTGCGTTCCGATGAATTGTAAAATAATATCTCCTTTTTGTGTGTGATCCCTAAGAAAGTGATGCCTAACATCTATGTGTTTTGCACGTGAGTGATGTGCTGGGTTTTTAATAAGAGCTATGGAACTTGTATTATCACAAAGAATTTGAGTTTTGGAGAAACTCAAACCATAGTCAGTGAGTGTGTGCTGCATCCACAATACTTGAGCACAGCAACTTCCAGCTGCTACATATTCAGCTTCAGCAGTGGAGAGTGCTACTGAGTGTTGTTTCTTGCAGGACCAAGAAACCAAAGAATCTCCTAAGAAATGACATGTTCCAGATGTACTTTTTCAATCCATTCTACAACCACCAAAGTCAGCATCTGAAAAACTTTTTAAAACAAAATCATTTCCAGAAGAGTAGAAAAGACCTAAATCTATAGTGTCTTTTAAATACCGAAAGATTCTCTTTACGACTTTTAAGTGAGACTCTTTTGGATTAGATTGATATCTTGCACATAAGCATACAGAAAACATCAAGTCGGGTCGACTAGCTGTCAAGTATAGAAAACTCCCTATCATACCTCTAAAATTTGTTTGATCTACTGGTTTCCCAGTTTCATCAAGATCAAGAGTATTTGAGGTACCAATTGGGGTTCTAATACTTTTAGTTTTGTCAAATCCATACTTTTTGAGTAAGCCTTTAATATACTTATGTTGAGATATATAAGTTCCTTCTGGTTTTTGAGAAATTTGAAAACCTAGAAAGAATGTTAACTCACCCATCATACTCATTTCAAACTCAGACTTCATTAATTTTGCAAAAGAATTAGTTAAAGATTTCTGAGTTGATCCAAATATGATGTCATCAACATAGATTTGGACAATCAAAACATTTTTGTTTTCCATTCTGATAAAAGAGTTGGATCTGCTGTACCTTTTGTATAATTGTTTTGTAAAAGAAATCCTGTAAGTCTATCATACCATGCTCTAGGGGCTTGTTTAAGACCATATAGAGCCTTGGTAAGTTTAAAAACATGATCAGGATGTTTTGGGTCTTGAAAACCCGGAGTTTGTTCTACAAAAACTTCTTCTTGAACAAAACCATTTAGAAAAGCACATTTGACATCCATTTAAAATAGTTTGAAATCGAAATATGCTGCGAAGGCTAATAGAATATGAATAGATTCAAGTCTAGCTACAGGAGCATATGTTTCTTCATATTCTATTCCCTCTTGTTGATTATAGCCTTTAGCAACAAGTCTTGCTTTATTTCTTACAATGATTCCATTTTCATCACACTTGTTTCTGAAAACCCATTTTACACCAATAAAATTTGTTTCTTTAGGTCTTTCAACTAAAGTCCAGACTTGATTCCTTTTAAATTCATTCAGTTCATCTTGCATTGCTTTGATCCAATCATCATCACCTAAGGCCTCACTTGGACTTTTAGGTTCAAATTGGGAAAGAAAATCATGATGTTCTATTTCATTTCTTAAGGAATTTATGGTCCTTACAGGTTAATTTATATCACCAATGATGTTATCACTGGGATGATTCCTAAGAAACAATTGATTTAGGTTTTGTAAAACCTGTTCATCAACATATGGTAGAAAATCTTCTGTGGTAAATGTTTCAGGAATACTTTCTTGAACATTTTCCTTATCAGAATGCTCTTCTAATAAAGGTTGATAAACATTTTTAGAAAACACATCCGAGGATGTAGGATTGGGTTGGTTGAAAACAAAAGGATCAGTTTCATCGAATTTTACTTGTACTATTTCCTCAACAGTACAAGTGTTTTTATTGAAAACTCTATAAGCCTTAGAGGTTGTAGAATATCCTAGAAAGATTCATTCATCATATTTTGGTGCAAATTTGTGTAGATTATCTTTTGTATTCCGAATGAATACTTTTCATCCAAAACTTTGAAGTATGAAACTTTAGGTTTTCGGCCAGTCCATAGCTCATAAGGGGTTTTATTATGAAATGGTCTAGTTAAAACACGATTTATAGTATAACAGGCAGTACTAACAGCTTCCACCCAAAAGTGCTTAGCAATTGAGTATTCACTCAACATGGTTCGAGTCATTTCCTGAAGAATACGATTTCTTCTTTCAACAACACCATTTTGCAGAGGAGTTCTTGGAGCTGAGAAATTGTGAGTAACACCTTTCTTACTACAAAAAGTTTCAAAATCTGAGTTTTGAAATTCACCACCATGATCACTATGAATAGTTATCAATGGTATGTTTTTCTCATTTTTAACTTGGGCTCTAAAAGTTTTGAAATAGGAAAAGGCTTTAGATTTCTTTGTGAGAAAATAGACCCATGTAAATCTAGTAAAGTCATCAACTAAAACAAATACATAGTATTTGCCTCCAATGCTTCCAGATTGTGAAGGACCAAACAGATCCATATGCACAAGCTGTAATGCATTAGAAGTTGAAACTTCATTAATTGGTTTAAAGCTAGTTTTATGTTGCTTGCCAAATTGACAAGGATCACAGACTTTTGGAGAATCATATCTAAGGTCCGGTAGCCCTTTTACAAGTCCTTTCTTTGAGAGTTTTCTTAGGTTTCTCATATTACAGTGTCCTAGTCTCCTATGCCATAGCCACGATTGGTCTTCTATTACACTTAAGCAAGGTTAGTTTTGGTTCCTAAGGTCTTCTAAGTTAATAGTGTAAACATTATCTTGCCTATGGGAAGATAGAATGAACTCATCCTTGGAATTGTGAACTAGACACTTATCATTTCTAAAATTCACAAGGTAACCTTCATCACATAATTGACTTATGCTGATGAGATTGTTCCTAAGACCTTTAACAAACAAAACATTTGAAATAAGAACTTTTCCAAGAAAAACAATATTACAGATACCAACAATCTTTCCTTGAGAATTATCTCCGAAGGTAACTTTACCACCTTTTGTTTTGATAACTTTTTCAAAGAGATCTTTGTTTCCAGTCATATGTCAAGAACAACCACTATCCATGTACCAAATGTTCTTATTGGTACACTTCTCGTTTTCCTGAAAAAGAAACAATTAGATTTTCGGAATCCAAACTTGTTTGGATCCAGAAGGGTTAGATAAAAGAATTTTAGGAATCCACATTTGTTTTGAAAAATGAGCTTTATGAAATCCTAAAGATTGAGTTTTTTTAAGAGAACAATCTCTTCTCCAGTGTCAACCATATTGACACTTAGAACAGAAAATGGTTTTTTAGGAACAAAATAGTTATTGCTAAAAACAGGTTTGGAATAAGTATAACCAAGACCAGAACAATTTCTCACAGGTCTAATTTGAGAATACATCTTGTCAAAGTTTTCTTTTCCATGAGTAAAGTTTGACAAACATTTCCTTAAAGATAAAATCTCTGACTTTAGTTTTAAAACCAAATTCTTGTATTCTAAAACATTTGAATTTGAACTAGAGTTAGACTCTAAAATATTTTTCTTTGAAATTACAGTTTCAAGATCCTTAGAAAGTTTATCCTTATTAGATTTAACTTTCTCAAGGGTTTTTAAAATACTTTCAAAATCAAAGTTTTCACATCAAGATATTTAGAAAGATCTGATACTTCTTTAGTCAAGATTGAAATTCTAGAATTTGCTTTTTCAAATCTCTTTTTGAGTTTAGAATTTTCATTTTCAAGTAACTTAGAAAATCTAGAGACCTCTTCAAAAGAAGGTAATGTATCATCCTCTGATGATGAGGATTCATCATTTGATGATTCATAATATCTATTATCAATATAATTTGCATTTAAAGAGACATTTGTAATAGCTTCAGCATTATGTACCTTAGCCATGAGACAATGATCTTCAATTGGTAGTCTGGCTAGAAGTCCAATATTTCTTTGTCCTGATGTCTCATATTCTGAAGAATCATCTGGGGAATCACTACCACTTGCACTCCACATATCATTTTCTTTCAAGCCTTTCTTTGTCTTATAAAACCATTTCTTGTTTCTTTCAGAGTGTTTCTCTTTTCTATCTTTCTTCTTCAGTAAAGGACAATCAGGCCTTATATGTCCTGCTTTCTTGCATTCATAACAAGTTACCTCTGAATCTTTCCTATATTTCTTTTTGAATCTATATTGAAAATCTTTCTTCCCCACAATCTTGTTCATCCTTCGAGCAAGATTGGCTAACTCATTATCCGGAAGATTACATTCACTTGAATCAGATATAACAACTTTCTTGGATTTAGACCTTGTAAGCCTTTCAGGTGTTTTAGCTTTAGATGCAAAAGCTACACTTCCATTACCATTCTTCTTCTTATTGAAATCAGCATCTCTCTTCATTCTTGTCTCATGCTGTAGAAGAGTTCCAAAGAGTTCATAAAGAGTAATCTGGGAGACTTTTCTATTTTCATCAATAGCTTTCCTTTTTGACTCCCATTCATTTGGCATAATATCTATAATCTTATCAACAAGAGATTCATCATCAAGACCTTTTACTCCCATAGATTTTAAGCTGTTTACAATTGTCATAAACCTTTGTTGCACTTTACATACTGGCTCTCCATAAGGAAAAACAAATCCATGATACTCTGCTCGAAGCATTGCTCTCCTTGTTTCTATAACCTTGGATGTACCAAAATGAGTAACTTCTAATTTCTTCCAAATACAGTTGGCTGCTTCAAATGAAGATATCTGACTATATATATTCCTGGTCATAGAGCATAATAAAGTATTGCATACCTTGTAATTCAGTTGATATTCTTGCTTCTCTTGGTTGGTGAAAGTACTAACTTCTTTGTCAGGAATTTTGTAACCCCCAGTAAGCATAATAAAATTGTCTACACCAGTATTGATAATGAAAGTCTTTATACGATATCTCTAATACTCATAATCATTCCCATCAAAGATTGGTGGTCTATAAGGATTCAGATTATCTATTGATCCAAAATTCATTACTGCCATCTAATACAACAAAAACAACTTTTCCACTCCACACGTTAGTGTAGTAAGTATTCAAGATAGTAATATGAAATAAATATAGTAATAAAAATCAGTGGAAAACCTCCTCTGATACCAATTGTTGGATCGAATAAGTAGAAATGTATGTCTTTTAGATGGAACAACACAAGAGGGTGGTGAATTGTAGGTTAAAAACCTTTGAGTTTTAGCAACAAAGAGATTAGTTTAAATGATCTTAAACTAATACAAATACAAACACCCACAATTGTATTGAATATAAAAGGTATGATGTATTGTAATACTAATGTAATGTAAAACAATTGTATTGAAGGTGAACACAATAATCAGAGTAATACAAAGATGAATGATTCTACCTTAAAGCGTATAGAATCAATCAATACAAAATGTAATAGAATGATTGTAATTGAAACAATTACAATTGAATATGTAAAGAAGAAAGGAAACAATACAAATCCCTTTCTAATACAAGTAACAATGGAAAAGTAAAAGTAATACAATTCTTTTAACCCAAAGAGAAGGGTTATGCTTTCACCTAGGATAAAAGGTCTGTCTCACCAACATCTTGGTGAGCCCTCGATACGATGATCGGCACGTCTGTCTGCCTATCCCCGGCAGCCCTCGATACAATGATCGGACGCACAAGGCAGATGAGAGAAGTCACAGTGTCTCTCTCTAGAATCTTGGTAGTTCACAGAGTCTCTTCATTCATTCTCTTTGTTCATCGTTGTTCTCTCAGCTTCAAATGACCTCCTATTTATAGGCCTCGGGTTCCAACGGTCATATTGCCTCCAACGGTCATATTGAAACAGAAAGCACGACATCGTTTTGATTAGTTTGTAACTAACTCAACGACATCGTTTTGTTAGGACAAGAGATAAATAGAAATGAAAAAACATGAGTATGATTCGTATGCAATGAGTGTTTTTGACTAAGTACCAAAACAAATAATGAACATCTGAATAGAAGAGTCAGTACGATACGATTGACAGAGTCAGTATGATACGATTGACAGAGTCAGTACGATACGATTGAAAGAGTCAGTACGATACGATTGACAGAGTCAGTACGATAGAGTCAGTACGATCAGTATTGTACGATACGATAAACATGATAGAAGACATGTAATTTCTAAAATATGATAGATTGCATTTGTGATTTCCAAAACATGATATAGAAGTCAAAATAAGACTTTTGACTTAACACCCAACTCTGAATCTCCATGCTTCGAACACCTTACACGATCAATGTACCAATGTATCACTAAGATCCTCAATTATCAATGTTGAACTTTAATTTGTATTCATAATACATGATACATGAAGGAAAATTCCATTCAAGGGTGAGTATATACATACTGATTAGGCTTATCTAAAATCTGAATGGGGAGAAGTAAGGCACACAATAGAAATAGATAGTAAACAGATGGACATAAAGTAAAAAGGTAACCTAGTCCATCTATAGGGATCATAACACATTGTGTTGGTGGACTACAGATCACGTATCTTCCACCCATAGAAAGAGAGTAACCAAATATAATAATATGGATATAGATATATATACGACCAAACCAAAGAAATCAAAATGAAAGAGAAGGGGATCACTATCTCTTATACCATCCTAGAAAATAATTCCCTCATCCATAATTCCATCAATGATGCCCAAAATCTCATGTGTCTATCCAAATAAGTAATCATGTAGAGGGACTATGCCTCTCCACTATGCTGCACAATTTAGGGGGTATAATCTCTAAGAAGAGGACACATGCATTGGTCCTTTAGGGGGTGGGGGTGGGAGTACTACTTTGTGTAAGGAGGACCCGACCCTATCCGATAGAGGTACAACTAAGAGTAAGTAAGACCTATGTCCTAGTGCATCAGTGGGGGGGACTTAGTGGGTGGAGGATCCATGAAATTTTGCATTAGAGGGGTTCCACTCAAATTAGGGAGTACTCGTTCCCTACATGATAAGGGTAACACTCGGTAGATAGAGGACCTATGCTCTAATTCCATAGGGAAAGAGTACCACTCAGTAGATAGAGGATCGACACCATAATGACATAGGGGTGTACCACATAGTGTATTGGTAGATGAAACACACCCTAATACCACAGAGAGAAAGGAGGACCACCACCCTATCTAATAGGGGGTACTATTCTCTATGTAGATAGAGGACCTACACCCTAGTGCGTTAGGGGGTACCACTTAATGATCATGTCTAATCACTTCCATTGTCGAGAACCACCTAAATAAGAGTCACACCCAGAAAATCATACATCATATCTCAAAATCCACTATAGTGGCCACAATCACATTCTATGAAGAAAAAAACATAGGATAGGTTACTCATAGTCTAAAATATGAGTCCAAATGAAGGATATACGAGAGGTTGAAGTTTCCTCAAAAGGAAAGAGGGGTTTCATAGTGTGTGAGGGGACTCATATGATGTGTGACCCCACTTTATCACCTATATGTGTCCTAATAGGTACATGAATCACTACCCATGTAGGGATATATGGAATATAGGGGTTCTAAATGGTCCACTCGGAGTTCTTCCCATGCTCCCTGGTCGTGTCTGTGTATCCAACCCATGTCTGTGTACTTAAGTACACGACCTGTCTCTCCACACATGGTTCTGCTTGTGTCTATGGCCGTGTCCATGTGTCTTGGTAGATAGAATGTATCTTTCCATGCCTATGATCATGAAATCCTAGGGAACATTCTATGCCACCAGTAAAACGTCACATGATATGTTGGAATCCCACATGGCATGTGATACTTATAATTTCTCAAAAACCTAACTTCCACAACCATGGATCTACACACCATGTATTCTTCAAACTACATGGATTGTAGCGGGATTTTTTTTGCAGAAACTAAGATCTATTATCATGCATTTCAGATCTATCTCCTCCACCACATATCTCACCTCCACCCCCTGAAATCAGTGGATCTCATGAAAATTCACCATTTTCAGCCATCTGGTGGCCTGAAATTGGTTCTTTATTGAATTTCTCAAAGGACTCACAAACCACCTTGCACTATCATGACTCCAATCATGACTCTAAGTCTCAAATCTCCAAAATCCAAGAGATAAACATATTTTATACTAGGATTCAACCCAAATTACATCCTAGATCATTAATCCATTCATTACACATGAAATGTTTGTGAATCTGAGCATCTGATCAAGCTTAATCTCGCCTGACAGTGTCGAATTGCGACCCCATAGTCCAAAAATGACTAATGTGAAGAAATTTTGGGATAAAGGCCTAAGAAAAGATGGTTAACATTCCTTAGTTAAGATTCATTATCCAAATAATACAATTTGTATGATTCAGGAAATAAAATAATTGAATAGTCAAAAGAAAATGATACACAGGTGCATGTAAAGTCTTGCAATTGGTAAAGACCAAAGAAAGGGATGATTCTTCTCAATACATTTAATAAATAGGAAAATAAACCCAAAATTGATGATTCATACCTAGTTTTAGATCATTATTCATAAAATAACACACTCACCAATGAATGGAAGAATTCGTTACGTTCACTACGCATCGATCTACCCAGATCTAGTGGTTCGTCGTTGTCTGAATCTGATTTTCCAATATAATGCGGAAGAAGATTCTTTTGATGGGCCCATGATTATGAGGCTAACCCTTGGAAAATCTCCAAAATTATGAATTTATAAGAATTTTTATTAAGTTAATTTAATTAAAATAAATAAAATAAATTATTTATTTTAATTTAACACACCCTCCAATGACTGTGACATCTGAACGCCCCATTCCAATAAAATTTATGTCACACCTCGGGTAATAATCACATTTAAGATTCAACTATGGTCTAAAATTTATGATCAAATATTAAATTTAATAGTTATCCCATTTTCTTTATGAAACCATGCATTCATAATATAAAAAATTTATAATATTTTTATAAAATTCATTCCAGACACAACAGGACTTAGAATTTCACTCTCTCTCAATTCCTAGCTTTTAAAATACATGTAGAAATATTTTAATGTATTATAAGAAAAAAATAGGGTGTCTATATCATTCCATACTTTAATATTTTCATCCATGGAAAGAAAAAATTAACAAAAATATCAGGATACTGATCCTGCAAATGGATCTCCCTCTCCCAGAAGCTCTCTAGTGTTCTCTTATGCTGGCATAACACACGAACCAAAGGAATGGTCCATCCATGAAGGGTCCTATCCTATTGATCCTTGATCTCCACCGGGTTCTAAAAAAATTTATTCCATCCTTGATATCTAGGTCACCCCATTTAATAATGTGCATGGGATAATGTAAGTATATTATTAGATGAAAAATGTGGAAGAAATTATACACCCACTCCAACTGTGGGGGTAGGGAAAGGTGGTAAGCAACATATCCATCCCTCCATAAGATCTCGAACGGCCTGATAAACCTCTGGGATAGATTTTATTTCTAGTATAATCTATATAATACTTATCTTGGGGAGAATCTTAAGAAAAAATGGTGTCCCTACTTGAACTCTAAGGGACTACGATGCCGATCTGTATAAGATTTTTTCCTTCTCTAAGTTGTTATCATCCACTCAAGTATGATCTATACATTCTCTTTCATCACCTTCACCATCTATAGACCCACAAGATATGTCGTTCTGATCTCTTTCCAACATGGGGGTGACCTTTAGGGTCTCCTGTAAAAGGCCTTGAAAGGCTCCATAATAATAGTAGAGTGGTATCTATTCTTTTACACTCACTCTACCAAGGGAGAGTTGAGATTACCCAAGAAGGATAGTTGTATCTATAAGAGGGGAGAGGGTGAATCAGTGATATCTTTTTATTTTATATTTACTTATGAGAAAACCTTCAAATCCTATTAATTATTTATTTCTCTACTAAAAAGAATTCAAACACACATCTACAAGAACACAAAAATTTAAATGGTTCACTACTAAACAAGAGCAGATATTCCTTGGTATTGTTTACAGTTATCCAATACCACACAATCCAATATAAAAAAATCATTTTGTGTGGAATTAAATGAGTATGATATTTCCTTACACTCATGTAGCACTATGTTTAATACAGTAGTTCATATAATTAAAGTAGAAGGAAATGATGTAAAATAGTTTTTGTAACAAATATGTTATGGTTCTTCTTGATCAACTTTCAAAAATTTTATCTTTCAAAAAAATTCATTACTTTTAAACCAAATTCTAGTAATAAATTCTTGGAAATTGTAATGATTCCTAGTCCTATTTACAAGTCTCATTCCCAAGTTCGATATCTCAGTATGGAAATATAAATTCTGTTAAAATACCACTATGACAATTTAAACCATTTATAATCTGAATTTATAAATACCAATTCTTCATGTACTATTAGTTTTTGGAAATTTAATTCGAAAAATATTTTATTTATTTCAAAAACTTCATTGTACCCACCAAAAATTGTCTTTTATCCTGTGTAGACTTCCTTGCACTACATGGAACAAGTGATTCATTGAAAACCTTATTTTTCCACAGATCGATCGTACTTTGTGGATGCCTTATTATTCCAAAAAAAACTATGATATTTAGAAACCATTTCATTTATAGGCTAAAGATCCCCTGTAGACTCCTTCAATAGAAAATTTCTTCCTTCGCAGAATCTTTCCTCTACGAACTATTTCCCTTTATGAAATTATCCCTTGCGAACTCTTTTAGACATAATAGAATTATTCTAGAATAAATGATCTCTTATAATAAAATTATATCTCAATATAATGATCTAATTTTTTGTCTTTATATTAAAAAATAATATCCATAAAACATGCTAATCCGATTTACTCAAAACTTCGATGTGGTACAACCTTTACTATAGATTGTGTTATCCAGTTTTCATAGCTCCTTAAAAATTTGCAGCAAACCATTTCTTACAAAAATGGAAACCATTTTATGTATCCATAATAACCACCTCTATTCCAAAAATGATGATCCTACCATGAAATATTAAACTTCCCTAAACTACAAGGCTCCTTTGAACTGTTTTTCCCTACACAGTCTGCGTAGCATGCTTCACTATCCACATAACATTTCTATACAAAATCCTTCCTTTTTTCTATCCTCCTTTTCCATTCCATGTACATATTTTGTGGCCCACAAAATGTGCTTCATGGTCTATGCACTATGTTTCATATTATTCTTTGTAGAAAACCTTCATTTTACATAAAATAAAATATTTATTTTGAGGGAAAAAAAATTGGAAAACACTGGGAAACTACACCACCTTAAATATCTACTTTATAAAGATCAACCATACTAATTCACAATCATCTGTCTTAGTCATTAATCAAAAATTGATACATCATTAAATCATCAACCATATTTTACCATAATTCACTTATTATTTCATAATGAACCTTATGATATTTAACATTTGATAAATCATCTTTAGAATCATGATATTTAATAAGGAAATTATTGAAACTTCCCTATCTTCCAGCAGCATCCTTCATTTCTAATCAAATGGACTTTATTAATAACTTTGAGTCAAATTTCCTAAATATGTTGGTCAGTCCAATCATCCATTTTTACAAAGTGATGTGATTTTTTTTCTTCTCAAAAATACTTGATAAGAAAAGAAAATACCTAAATACAATAATCATTATTAGAATCTTGGTCCTAACACAAGTGATCCTCCCAGCTCTAGCCAATGGCTAATAAACAAGACCTCAATATATCCTCCAACACCTGGATAGTGCAGTCGATGTGACTATATCTTTGGGGGTGGAATTCTATACTCATCCCCATCTAGGTATCTAATTCCTTTGGTAGGTCTCTATGCAACTATGATGTGAAACACACATCACTATTAGATAAAATAGTCAATGGAACCCCATGAAGGAGAAAATATACCATATACAAATTTTCCCAAAATTCACCCCAAAACTTTGTTTTCTGATAGAAAGGAAGTGTGCTGACTTCATGATTTGTTCAACTATCACCTAGATGGTGTGATAGACCTTTGTTTTCTATAGAATCCCTATCACAAAATCCATGGATATTCCATCCCATTTCTACTTTGCTATCTCAAGGGTCTATAACAAACTTACCAAAACATGGTGCATAACCTTCACCTACTGACAGGAGAGGCACCGTGAGACAAAAATCAGATACAATCCTTCTCGTTTCGGTCGACAAAATCTACCACTGAAGGTATATATACATCTTCCCTACATCAAAATTTACATATAAAAGAGATGTTCATAAATCACGTATCACCTCCTCCTATATCATGGTTAGGACCACCATCTATCCCTAGAAAATGATGTTGTGATTCCATTTAGAAAATCCATCTGGTGAATATATTGAAGATATATAGTGATGAATGAACTCAAAGCTAGTGTATCCAAACTGGGACTCTCTCACATGCTTGAGTAGAGGAGGAGTCAACACTATAAATTGAATAAAATATGCTTCCTCTTATTCAACTAGGGTTAACTACAAGGAAGACAAATCCTCGAAGCCTCCCGCACCAAATGATCCTGAGACTTCCAACTAAGGTCATATTCCACGACATTTCCATTCACTAGAGTATGGAATATCTCAAATTCATAGTCTTGTAAAAACTCCAAATACCTCAATTTTCTTAAATTCAAGTCTCTCTGTGTAAAGAAACTCTTGAGACTATGATGTTATGAGTAAACCAAAAATCACTCTTTTAGAAGATAGTGCCTCTACATTTTTAGGGTGGAGACTAACACTGCCTCAAGGAACAACCAATACCATCTCCTGAGGAATTACAATACCATCTCCTGAGGCATTATAATTCACTACTGATGAAGTCTCAAATTCCTCGATGTGTATGTGATAATTTCCTGCCACTACTCAAGACGCAACCAATACCATCTCACGAGGCATTACAATACACTACATAATCCATGACCTCCTCTTGTATTATTAAAATAGGATCACACATAAGCCTCAACCTCAACTCCCCAAAGGATTTATTTCACTACTCAATCCAGGTAAACAAATGTCCTTTCCATGTCAATTCATTCAATGGGACTATAATCCTAGATAAGTATTCCATAAATATCTGGTAGTACCCCACCAAACCAAGAAAACTCTTCACCTATGACACTATCTTGGATTGATACCAAGAAAGCACTACATTGATCTTCACTGGGTGTATGAGTTAACAATTATTAGGAATGACATGCCCCAAAAAGTGAACCTCATGGTTCAAAAACTAGAAATTCAAGATCTTACCATAAAGTTGTTTCTCTTAAAGGAAATATAGGACCAACCTCAAGTTCTCTACATGATCCTCCTTTGATGTGATGTATATGAGTATGTTGTTGATGAAGACAACTAAAAACTAGTCCAAGTACACCTAGAAGACCTGATTTATCAATCCCATAAATATGGTGGGGGAATTCTTCACACAAAAGGGAATCACTAGGAACTTATAGTGTCCATAGAAATATTTTAATGCCAAATTTGGAATACCAGCCTCACAAACTCTCAACTACTAGTTTTATGATCATATATCGATTGTCAAGAGCCATATCATGCCTCAAAACTAGTCAAAGTGGTCATAAATCATTAGAAACTAGTAATTTTTCTTTATTGTTGTATGGTTGAGGAAATGACAATATACATAAAGCCACAAACTCTCATCCTCCTTTTTAATGAACAATACTGAAGCTTCCCTGGGGGGATACACTGATCCTAATAAAATCCTTCTCTTGAAGGTCCTCCGACTATAATTGTAGCTCCCTGAGCTTAGTAGGGTCCATTCAATATGCCACAACAGATATCAGAGTGTTCATGGAATTCAAGTTGATATAAAATTCCATATCCACATTAGATGTTGTCCCTAATCATCCTTAGGGAATATTTTAATAAAAAAACTCCATGACTGAAGGAATCCAGATTCATGAAGAGCCTATTACACTTAGGGATACACTCAACAATTAATGGGTGATGGGATGCAACCTTCTTCTTAAAAAACACTCTCATCCCAACATGAGATCTATCTCTCCCACAAAGGGGAATATCTTCCCATCAATGTGAAGTAATATGGATCATCTAAAGTGATAATAAATTTGGGATTAGACCATGGAAAAAAAATACATACCCAAGATAACATCATAGGGTTACACCATGACGACCAAAAGTTACCACATGAACCTCCCTCCACCAAGAGAAAGGTTTCATTGTCAAAAATAAATGATATAGAAGAACTGTTTCATGTAGAAACATCATCAAAAAGATGATGGGATAGTGCCTCAACTGGGAGTTCCATCTCTTTCACAAGGATTAAAGAGATGAATGAATGAATAGGACTTGTGTCTAGTAATATTGAATAAAGTGTATACAATACATATATTGTATCTCTAATCATCTTGTCTTCCACAAGGTCATAATCCTTAATAGCCTACATCTATCCATGACCTTGACTAATAGCTCCATGATCCTGAAATGGGACACTCAGTGGTTATGGTGGTGGAAGGATATTATAGTATTTCCCACTACGAAAAGATCCTCATACTCCTCAACTATTTTTTCTACCCTGGGGGCCTCCCTACCATCTTCTAGGAGATCTCTAATGATGATGATGTCTATGCTATGAAGGTCTATCAGCTATTTCCCTTCGCTCCATAGCACATCGGGTTGGGAAATCACATGCCATGTAACCTCACCCATCACATGAATAGAACCACCCTTCTCCAATCTTCCATGGTCATCTACATTGTCCTTATGACATATGACCGCATTCCTAAGTCTGATCATGGGGATTCCTTCTACATCGATACCCTATCGAATGGAACCTGCTAGTTGCTGTAGAAAACTCAGCCCTTCAACACCCACAACTAGATCCAACTACCTAGATTCCCTATAATAGAAATATATCTATCACTAGTTCCTACTCTAACACCCTGACATTGGTGGGAATGCCCAAGGGTACCACACTGGCATAGATCTCTCTATTGAGTCCCTACTCAAACTTCTATGCTCGAAAGTAGACATCCCAGATCATGTTGAGGGAGTACCAAGTAAGGTCTATGAACCTCATATCATACTAATACACTATCAACCCTCCCTACTATAGATCAAGAATATCTTGAATCCAAACCAAGTACAAACATGAGAGGTAGTACTCCTCCTGAAATTGCTGTTAGAAGTTAGGACACAAGAGTGTTGAATCATCATGCATCTAGGTAACCAGACTCCACTAGTTCCTAAATGCTCCATAGAAAAGGATAACTTCTAGAACAACCTCCTGATCCATCAATGTCTGGATGATCCAAAAAAAACAAACCACTGACTCCATCCAAAACTTTGCTTCCTAAGGATCTAGCTCACCATGGAACCTCAGTACCCTTTGGTAAGGGAACTAGAGAAGTTCATTAAGATAACGCGCATTCTCATCATGTCCTTTTGGTATGATATGATACTAAATAGGTGGGGGTGATACTACCTATCCACATGGAGGAAGGATCTCATGGGATGGACCCTGAACTGAGGCCTCATCACTCATTTGATCTTTATTACAATCTAAAACTGGTAACCTATATGGCTATCATTACAAAGGAATCCTAAAAATTTAATCAAGACGTACCATGGTCAAATGATTATATATATAAACAAAGGGGTAGATTACTCAAAGACATTCAAAGAATCAATCCTATATGATGCATGTTCAAATGTTCCCTACAACCAATGTCTCAATATGTCAATTTAACAAGCAGGTGCTCAGAGTCTTGATGTATGGATACATCCGATGACACACTAGCATTGGGATACCTATTAGAGATACACACTCAAGACACTTTTAAATTTTGTCCCAATATCCCCACCAAATCATTTTAAGGGGACTACTATAAATATCATGTGAAGGATTGAACCACCTTTGATATCAATCTATCATGACCTGACCCAATGGGGATCAATCCATAACTACCCAAGATCGCCTCCATAGGCTATGGGATGGAGAAAAGTGATGGAAGGAAATACTAATACGAGAGTCCGTTTTCTAAGTACATGTACTCATACACACAACAAAAATTATAGAACAAACTATGCATGAAATAAACTCTTGGGAAAACAAGCGTACGATAGTGTAATGTGAAAGGTAAAAAAGAGAAAAATATATTCCCAACCAGAAATATTTCCCAACAAGAAATATCTCCTAATCTAACAAAATTAGAAAAGTAAACTATTAAAAGAGCCCAACTTTGAATCTCCAATATCCAACCACCATAGGTGGTCAATGTACCAAGGTATCTCTAATCTCCTCTGTAATCACTTACAACTTATCCACCATCTATATAATACATAGGGAAAATCGCATGTACGAGGGATTATATACATACAAAGTAGGACACTCCAAAAGATAAAGGGGAATCAGTAAGATACACGATATGAAAAGGTAGTAAACATCTCAACCCAAAGCAAGAAGGTAACCTCATCCAACCATAGGGATCTCAGCATGTCATGTAGGTGGACTACATGTCTTCTCTCTTGCACCCATGGAAAGAGAGTAACCAAATCCAACAACTTGGATACAACTATATATATATATATTCTCAAACTAAAGAAAACCAAATGAGAGAGAAGGGGATATCCGTCTCATAGCCTAGCCTAGGGACGAGTTCCATCATTCATAAGTCCATCAGTGATTCCCTAAATCTCACATATTTGTCGAAAGAAATAACTATGTTGAGGGACCATGCCTCACCATTGTGCCACACAGTTGAGGGGACATAATCTCCAAGTATTGGACTCACACTATAGTCCTTTGGGGAGGGGTGGGTGGGGGTGGGGGTGGGGGTTACCACTCAGTGTAAGGAGGTCCCTTTCCCTAACCAATATGGGGTAAAACTTGGAGTAAGGACTAGAACCATAGTGCATCAGTGGGGTACAATTCAATGAAAGGAGAAACTACACCCTATCCAATAGAGGGAACCACTAGGTAGATAGAGGACCCACAACGTAATACCATAGGTGGTACCACTCAGTAGACAGAGGACCCACACCCTAATTCCATGGGGGGGGGCACTCCATGTATAGGTAGAGGACCTACACCCTAACACCATTGGTGGGTACTACTTAACATAAGGGGGGAAATAACCATATCCGATAGGGGGATACTACTACATAAGTAGATAGAGTAACCACACCCTAGTTAATTAGAGGGGGGGGGGGGGTACCACTCTTATGATCATGCCCGATCACTTCAATCATCAAGCACTACTTAAATGAGCTTCACACTTGGAAAATATCACATCATAACTCAAAATCCACTATAGAGTCCAACATCGCATTCTATGATGGAAAATACTTATTATAGGATACTCCCAGGCCGAAATCTTATTAAATGAAGGAAATATGAGAGGATGAAGTTTCTTCAAAAGGATATAATGGGTTCACGACATCTGAGGGGACCCCCATGATGTGTGGTGCTGCTCTATCGCCTGGTCGTGTCCTCATCGGTACATGGATCTTTTCACATGTTGGGTTACATGGTGTGTAGGGGGTCTACACAGCATGTCAAATCCAATAATGGTCTTTTTCATGCTCCTTGACTATTTCTCTGTGTCTTTCCCATGTTCATGTACTTCGATACATAGCGTGTCTCACCACACGGGGTTCCGCCCGTGTCTCTGGTCGTGTTCGTGTTTGTCAAAAAATGGAATGTTCTTAGTTATTCTATTTCCCATGTACTCCTAGTGTACATTACAGACATCCAACACAAGGTTACATAGCATATGGGGGTCCCACATGAAATGTGATACTTATAATTTCTCGAAACCATAACCGCTATAGCCATGGCCCTAAATGTTGTGTGTTCTTCGAACTACAAAACATGTAGTCACATTTTCTATAGAAACATATACATGCACTTTAGAATTCTAGATCCAGAACCTATACCACATATATCACCTCCATGCACCTGAAATCAGTGGATCTCATATTACTTTCACCATTTTCGGCCATCTAGTGGCTTGAAATTGGTTCTCCGTTGAATCCCTTGAAGACTGCATGAACCACCTCACATCGACGTACCTCCGATCATTCCACTCAATATAGGATATCCAAAATTCAAGAGATAAAAATTATTTATACTAAGATTCATCTCTTATTAAATCCTTGATTGCTGATCTATTCCCTACATGTGAAACTGTCCCAAATTTGGGGGTCTGATCGGGCTCAGTCCTGCCCGATAATGTCAAATCACGCCCTCGTGGTCCAATGATAACTAACACAATGAAATTGTATAATAAAGGCATAATAAAAAGGGTTTGACATTTTTTACCAAGTTTTATTTTCCGAAATATATAACTAGGATGATTTGGGTAAGAATACAATTGAATAATTAAATAAAATTGATATATGCGTACATCCAAAATCTTGCAATTGACACAGATCAAAAAAAGAGATGATTCTGCTCAATAAATTTAATAAATAGGGGAATAAAATATAAATTTATCACTATTACTTGGTTTCATGTTGTTATTCATTGAATAATTCACTCTGAAATGAATGGAAGAAGTTTTTTCATTCGCTGCGTATCGATGTGCCTAGATCTATAGGTTCATCGTTGTCCAAATCTGATTTTCCAACAGATGGAGGAAGATGATACTCTCGAAGGTCCCATTATAATAAGGATAAACATGGGAAAATATACATAAGGATGAATTTATAATATTTTTATTAGGATAACTTAATTAAAATAAATAACTATAATTATATATTTTAATTAAATGCACCAGCCAATGATCGCGATATCTGAACACCCCACATGACCAACTTTATGGATCACCTCGGGTAAACACCATGTTCCGGATTCAAATGTGGTCTCATATTTCTTATCTGATATTCCATTTAATATTTATCTAATTTTATTTATAAAATCATGCACCTAAAATATAAAATTTATATAATATTTTTATAAAAGTAATTCTGAGCACACCGAGTCTTAGAATCGCATGACATTTCAGCACCTAGATCAGAATATATATTTTGAAATATTTCAAATTATTACATTGAAAAAATAGGTTCTCTACATATATGATAATATTGGGATTATTCCATGACTAAAAAAACTCTTTGGGGAGGGGAATTACATAGTGGAATCATTTCTTAATAAAATATTTTTCTTTTCCCTCTAATGGATTAGATGGATTTTAAAAGGGGTCATCAATTTTGTGGGATAATCATAAATCGATGTACATGTTAAATAAATGTAAAAATGATTTCCATATGATAAAATCTTCAGTTGAAGATAAATTATATCAACATCATTATCAAACATAACTTTGGGGTTAAACCTAGAGAAATAAGAAGCTTATTTTATAAAATTTATTAGATTAACAAATTAAGGAAATTCTTATGTAAATGAAAATTATATGTGTGTGAGAAAACCCTTTTCCAAGTAACTCACTATTGATGTTGTCCAATTTTTGAATATAGATACATATTAGAAACAAAAAATGATTCACTTATGGTTTTAAAGGAATTATATGAAAAATGGACTAAGTAACTTTAATCTCTACTCATATACTCAATGTGATTGAATATATAATGGATATGTGGGATGAGAGATATCCATTGAGACTTGTTTTAGTAGGGGTTATTTTTTGGTAATATTTTAAAAATAATTATTAATTTTAATAAATTTTTAACTAATTTTCTGAAATAATTAAGGATAGATGAACTGAGAATGAGATATATTGGATATGTTGTTGTGTCGACAATACAAGTGGGTAAAACATTAAACTATAAAATTAGAGTTTAGATGGAAGGTTCAACAATGTTTGATTAATTAGAAAACTAGGATCACTAGAACATAAAGGGATTATAAAAAAAATAATTAATAACTTCATAAGATAATATTTTTTGGGATACCTAAAGGGGTTTATAAAACTACATAGAATGTTCAAGTCTAGTTTCACTATTATGGAAATAAATTATTTATTTTTAAGGCTATATAATACCAAATTTATACTTTATAAAACTATTATAAATATGTAGGAGTTCAAAATCAACGTAAGGATTTATTGATATAATTTTTAAAATGATAATAAAAAGGGTTTAGAAATCAAATAATTAAATTACAAGGAATTTATCCTATTTATAAGGATCTAATTAAAGTATGTGTATAGTTATACTAATTATCTTTATGATAAGATAAGTTATTTATTAACCAAGTTTTTTTAACTGGTAACAAATAATGGATTCAATAAAAATGATTTATGATTAATCAAATTTTATAAATTTTTTGAAAATGTGAAAATGATAAAAGAGGATAAAAGGGTTTATCTAATTGTATGTTAAAATATAATGTATTGATATTTCACCACCCATTGGTGACATAAATTAAAGGATATTTTTATTTTTATGAAAACTATATAAATATATAGAATACAATATTTAATATGGGAATAATAATCCCATGAGCCTTAGCCCAGTTGGTAAGGACTCCATAAGTGCATCCAAGAGACCAAGGATCAAATCCAGGAGAAGGTATAATTTCCATGTTACTATAGCAGTACTGTAGCAGGTACTGTAGCAAGTGCTGTTTGGCACTGTAGCAGCCGGGAATATGCCCCCGTTTGGGCCTTCGGGCCACCGATTTGGTCCATGAGTCCTTTAAGGCCTTTAGGCCACCCAGGACTTCGGGTCAGTAAGGCCTTAGGGTCACCTCAAGGCCTTCGGGCCACCTTAAGTGTAGATGCAAACTAGACAACCTACAATGAACAAGCTCTACAAGGAGGATGAGCAAGGAGCTTTCACCATAGCAGAAGCTAAACGAAATTCAAGAATGAGAGGGGATGAAACCTGCCATCGGGAAAAGCCTGTGCATGCACGGGAATGCCTAGACGAATAGCCATGTGAAGGTAGAGAGCTGATTTCATGATGAAGATGTTGGGGAGGAGCAATTCTAAGTAGTTAGTCTAGGTTGTATGTAATGTTTGAAGCCTACGGGAATGAATTCCTCTAAGGCCTACGAGCCACGTAATACTTACGCCTACAGGCCTTATAAGGGTTCCACCTCACCCCTTGAAAGGTGGATTATAAAAATCAATAAAAAAAATGAAGGCCTTCGGGCCATTGGAGGAATAATAATTTTATTTTTAAATATTCCGACTAAAGGAAATGAGAGTTATTTCCTTAACACAAAAAAGTTGGTGTATATTCGTAAGCTATTATGACAAAAATACAACATCTAATCGGTCAGTGAGAGTATGTATGGATGTTGAAAACAAAAAAAATTAACAAACAAAGGATTATTAAAATCAATGTGAATCTTATGTAGACATTCTAAAAAGGTTTAGGGTATCCTAGAAAACATGAAATTAAAGAGATACATTATATATTAGTTGATTTAAATTAAAATATTTTATGGAAAGGGATCCAAGAATGATGATGATAAACATAGATTGAGTTATAATTGGAAAAAATAATCTATTAAAACCATTACATTTTATTTTTTGGAGTGAATGAGTTTTAATATATTCTAGTAGTTGAATATTAAGAATATGGTACTTAAGTATCACCATTATCCAAACTAGATTTATTCATCAATAATAGCCCCCAAAGAGATTACTAGGATGTAAGTATTGATGTGAGAAACATTATGGGATATGTTTGTACAAACATGAGAATTTAGATTATATTTATATTTAAATAAATATTATTTCTTTTATTTCTTGTGTTACACACAATACAAGGTTCAATCGAAATGTGATATAATATTAAAAAATTATTTTCTAAATGTGAATGATATAACCTAGAAATAAAATTGGAGGGTATGAATAGTATTAAATACATTATGATATATATATATAGGTTCTAAAAAACATAAATTTATTTACATATTCTTAATAAATAAACACTCATAAAAAATAATTATATTTCATTTCAATTAAAAATATTTTTTTTAATAAATATGATTTTTATTACTTTTATGATAAAATATTATAAATAAATTTTCAAACATTTATAAATTTTATTTTTTATGATAAAAATAATTTTTGAAATATGAATATCTATAATAACTTAGGGTTAAAGTTTTATATATTTTTGGAAAATATTGATTTTTTTGTCTTTATTCTTGGTCTCACGCTTGGATTCCCTATGCCTCAACATCTCGATTATCTGATGGCTCTATTTCCTCCTCTCCTCTAATTTTCCAGGATAGATCCTTTTCTCTTATCCCAATGTCTATGTTTCTTCTCTACCCCAAAGGTCCCTTCTAATTTGGGGTTCTCTTTCCCCTTTTTCCTTCCATTCACGTGGGTTCCCATATCTCAGGTTTCAGCTTCAGTGGCTCTATTTCTACACATATGGATTTTAGTCTTTTGCTATTGAAGTAAAATTCTGGTGTTTTACCCTCCTCATCGCTACTGACGATTTGTTGAGATGATTTAGGTGATGTGATTTCCTGTTGGTGCAGTTCTCCAATCAGTGTCCTGGCGAATGGCACAGTTTTCTAGTGAGTCCCTAGATCACATGCTCTCTGCTCTGACCTCACGATCCTTCACTCCTCTTTTAATCAGATAGGTGAGGTGGCCTTAAAAGAGATTTGTGATGTTAGGTGTTAACAATTTATTCTATTCTAGATGATTTCTTCCTCAATTGACTTTAATCTGTTGTTTGGCTAGTTGATGTCAAGGTTGTCAGGCCTAAAGGTAGGGTTTAATGGTCCTCACTAGTCATGGCTAACTATCAAGGCATAATATTCTTATTTCTCTACTTTGGATTTAGGCTCCATTACTCCCCCATAGTGAGGTCTCTTGTGGTGGTACACCAAAGGCTTTGGGATGTGTTGATCAAGCAAAAAAGGTCTTCTAGGAGGATTAACTAGCATGGGATTCCCCTTCGACATTTTGTGAATATATCATGGTGTTCATTGGAGGTCCCTAGTGTTGATTATCTGTCATATGGTGAGGATCATTATTACAAGGGGTTTTGATGATTTTTTGGTTTTCATCCATTTTATGCCACAGGTTTCATGTACTAGTTCAATGTTGATGGTTTCTGGTTCAATGTTTTAACTCTTTTAGTATTTTAATTTATAAAATTTAAAAATGTGTTGCAGTTTTCTTGTTTGTGGGATTTTGGGGAATTTTTTTTGGGAATTTTAAGTGGATTAAATTTTGAACTTGTTTAATTTGTGATTTTTTTATTGGGTGGTTGAATTTGTAAGTTTCTTACTCAACCAAAAAGTGAGTTATTGGAAAATACCAAAAAAAAATGGATTTAAAGGAAAACCTTTTTTATAAAAATCTACAGGTATAATTTTAAATTAAATGCTTTCACTTCTGTGAATTGAATTTGAGAAAACGATTCCATATTTATAATCAGAAAAATTTATATTATATAATATTTAACTTACCTTTTGATCATAATGAATAGTAAAAACAGTAAAAAGTAGATACTGTGGTAAAAAATGAAAAGGGTATAAGTGAGTAACCTTAGAGGTAAAGAGGATTAAATTCTTAGAACATGTTTCTTTTTTGTGTAAGAGATTTTTATCCACCTTATATCTACTCTAATGATTTATCTTTTAATTTTTGAGTCACTTGGAATGAGAGTGAATTCCCATTATTGAATAGTCTTGATTATTTACAAGAATGCCACTCCTACTCAATTATAAAAGGGTACTCATCTCCTAACTTCATTACACCTCTCAAGTAAATTGTCTCAACCAAAACCTAAAAATATATATCTCTAAATAATAATACACATTATATAGCTTTTAGATTTTGAAAAATACCAACCATAAAATCCCTAATAATAGATCCAAAGAAGGTTCTTCTAAGTGAAGGTAATGGTATTTACTATGATTGTTCATTTCTTATTATTTTTCCACCATCAATTATGTCTTATAAAATACAATATAATAACATAAATAAATCCTATATAATTATATTTTATTATGTTTGTGGACTACCGCCTCGCAAATTGATGTAATTATCTTTCCATCTCACTACTCATAGCTATTAATAATGATGGATTTAATGTTTATATATGATAATAATGAAATATTAACCATTATGGAAAATTAATATATCATATAATTTATTTCCATACCATCCATTGAAAATGATAGTTTTATTTCTTTGTATGGCATACTACCACCTTTAGAAGTGATATGATTCATGTATTTTATTACTACATCACATGTATGATATAAGTAAGTGTTTTTACAGAAATAATGTTATATATGTAATATTTTTATCATGATATTATTATAAAATAAAACCTACCTTCTTTCCATCATGACCATTGAAAAATGAGAAAGTTATACATGCGAACGTACGACCCACCATCTCCATGATTGTAACATAATTTACTTTTCATAACCATAATTCATGGATATTTTTTAAATTTATAATTTATGAATAAAAATTATTATTATTTAATGATTATTATTTTATATATAATGAAAATATGACCCCTTTGACCATAATAATCACACCAATGCTGTTTTGAATTTATTAAATAAGAATCCTCAAAACACCCAACATGGAAATTACTGATTAAGAAATTAAATACATCATTAGAATAAATGTTTAAATGGTTAATATATAAGAGATTAAACCTATAATAGTCCCTTAATAAAACAAATAATTGATATTTTTTATTATACATGAGATATAATACATACATGATAATCCTGCACTTGAGGTAAGGGTTTCCATATCAAAACATCCTTCTTTGAGTCACATGTTCTTTTAAAGACATAATTTATATTATATGGTGTACATAATGACCCTTAAAATTTTAAATAATTAATAATTCATAAAAAAATATTATTTTATCTTACAATTAACTTACTTTATTCATGGAGGTTATGATTCAAATGTTACCAAAGCAGAAAGGGTTTATTCTTTAATCTCATTTTAATCAGGGTTGTTTATGCTTAAATTTCCATTGAAGGAAATTATTTTATCATTTTATAATAAAACTATTTCATTTTATTCCAAATATTTATTTATGAAAGTTTCATGTAATATTACTATTTTCTTCTCCTAGGTACTTAAAATGACCGAGAAAATGTTTTTATGAAAATTCAACCTCATTTCTCTCATCGGTCAAAAATCATTTTTCCATCCAAATCCATGTTTTATAAAAATATTTTAATGAATGTCTTAAATATTATCCAATGATTTATTAAAGAAAATTTCGCCCATGATTTACTTTAAAGTAAATTTAAATGGAATCTTCCCATCATTTTCAGAATGAGGCACTTTTTTACTTTTCATACAAAATTTGAAGGAAATATTTTTTAAATTATAAAACTTGTAAGGAATTACCTAAAGTCTCATTTAATAATGATTTATAAGTTTATTAGTATATTTTCAAAGAAAATAATTCACAAAATATTTTGTGAATTTTATTTTATGAAAAGTTATTTTCAATGTGGCAAGGTTATTTTCCACAAGAATAATTTTTATCTTTTTTAAAATTATTACTATTAATCAATGAAAAAAACATTATTGTTATTAAATTATTATAAAATAATTATATATTTGTCTTACATATATATATTTATCACTCTATATTATTTTTATAGGATAATACATGAATTATGCTCATTTCTCAAATGCCTTCATTGTGAAAGTTCATTTGATTACACTGTAAACCTTGAATGGATGATCGTTTTGAAAGACGAGAAGATATAAGACATGGGTAAATAATCTAGGAAGGTATTCTAATAGGTTTTTTATGATATATAAGGCTAAAAATTTGTTAATAGTGAATAATAATATGTTTCCTTTTATATGTGAGGGAAATGATAGACACATAATTATATAAAAGATTAAATTATATATATATATATCATAATCAAGTCAGTTGGAATTAAGGAAACAAAAATTTGAATAAAACATGTCATATGGTCTTCATAAAGTAATAAATTTTCATTTTTAAAAGTTTTGAAAACATTTTAAGTATTTTCTTATAGTTAAACCACTTTAAATCTATTTAAACCTTAACTGAGAGAACTTAACTTTTTACCAAGATGACAAAATTATATGAGAAAAAATAAACAATCTATTGAAAAAAATTACACATTATGATTATAATTTTTGAGACCATTTTTTTATATTTAATTTCTATTGGTGGTAGACATTAGTTTTAATATAATATCATAAAATGCTTGATAATATTTTTTTGAAAAATTATCTATTTAAGAATAAAAAATATTTTATATTGAAATAAAGTAATAAACTTATTTCAAAGGGTATTTTTAATTGGATAAAAAATTAATCAAAGTTTTTAGACATTTTTATAATTTTAAAATATAATGGAATCTTCAAGACATTTCATTAATTGTAAAGGAAAAAAATACAATTTTAATTTAAATGTAATATAACTTATCTTTCATAAATGTTTACCTTGGGTTCCCAGATTTAATTTTTTTTTAAAATAAATTAATTATCTTCTAAAAAATATATTTGGTCTAAAAGAAATCATCCAATATCATAAAGGTATGTGTTAAAGATATTTTTATATTTTACCCCTTAGTTTTTACCTAGTGTTACATTTTTTACCGAGGTGGAAAATCAATTTAATGGACACTATTCCTAATGAAAAAAATTAAGTTAAACATATTAAATTATGTTAATTATGATGATTCGAAATATATGATCCATTTTATAAATTTTAATTATCATAATTGATAGAATTTAATTTAAAATTAATCCTGTAAAATGAGATGAAAAGTGGTTTACTTGAAAAATATCCTCTAAAGTATAAAAGGATTTTATACCAAAAAAAAGTACACGATTGATTTTAATGGTATTAAATGGATAAGTAAAAATATAAATGATAAAATTTTAAATATAAATCACTTTGAGACATTATTTATCTTTGTAAATTCTTGAAAAAAAATTTTATTTTCAATAAAAATTTATATTTTCTACTATTGATTGAAAAATTAATCTTTTCCAAAAAAATCCCAAAATTTAATCCTCTTTTAATTTTGAGATTATAATTTCAAAATTTATATAATTTATATAATTTTTTTTTGAAATTGGTACAAATTAAATATAATATTTTCTTATTATAAGGAATAAAAATCATTCTTCAAGAAAATGTATTTTTAAAGCATAAAATAACTTTAAAAAAATTGAGCAATTCTATATTATGAATTAAAAAATATATTTTAATTAATTAAAAATATTATATATATATATATATATATTTCATAATGTGGTTAATTATATTTATACACATCAATTTATATACTGTGTTATTATTTATCATGGTTCATTTTAGGCTCGATGTTATGTGTCAAGAATAATATCGAACACATAATTTTTATAGAGAACTGTATTTTGAAATTAGGAAGTGTTACATTATACCCCATTTAAATAAATTTATCATAATTTTTTTATTGATAATTGAATGTTTAATATTTGAATACATCTTTTCTCACTACCCATATCATATAAAGGTATAATAAAACATCCTTTGAAAATGAAAGTAGAAAACATAAAGGTTACCTGAAATAACAAAAAATCGGTTTCTCAGATATAGATAAAATTGGTGAGAAGTTAAAATATAGAAATTGAGGAGAAAAATAACATCCGAGGGAATAATAAATAACTATAGAGAACATGATCATGAGAAATTTAAGAAACAAAACACCATAAATCAATGAGGGGAGAAAAGACCACCAATTAATGAAAAATAAAGGTAATAGGATAATATTTTTATTTTAAGATCCTTTTACTAAAGTTGAGATATTATATTAATATCAATATAGATTACAATAGAAATTATACTAATATGATTTATTTCAATTTCATAAGGACAGTTCAATTATTTTTTCACACTCAAATCAATTCCCACTTCATCTCTTACTCCATGAAATGAATATTCAAGATGAATTTGGCATGCCTAGAGAACCAGAATTAACTTTCAAAGATTAAAATGTCATTAATTTGTTCTCTAGATATTTTCCAAAAACAAAATTTTTATCACAAGTTATCCAATATAATATATTAATCATTTAAACCTCAAAAATTACATTGAAATATCAACTTAATCCATCCCATAAATAGCTAAGATCTAAAATATACCTGATGAAATTTAAAAACCAAAATTCCTAATGATTTGATCATATATATGTTTTTTTGAAGTTAAAAATTTTCATTTATCCCCATACAACAAAAATTATATCATAATGTCACATACTAAACATATGAATTACTTGATCATAAATTCACCAATGATTTTATAATCCTTTCACAAAATAACATAAATCAACAAAAAACACAATGAAAAAATAATTTATTCTAAAAATAAATTCTATTATTATTCTATAAATAAAATCATAGATTTTCAAATATATTCTATAAATTCAAAAATTCAATAAAGTTCACCTAATAAAACATAAATCACTTTTTTATTAAATCACTAATCAATTCCATGGTCATAATTACTATCCAATTTACTTTATCAATGTAAATAATCTCATTATCTCAACTAAACATTATTATATTATCAATGGGAAGACATTAAGGGTTATCATTCCCCCAATCACGTGTTTTCCATAAAATATCACCTTAACACTGAATCAATTTTCTAGGTTATCAATATCATTCAACATATGTTTTCAAATAATTAAAGAAAAAATTATTATGGAATAATCTTGAGATGATTCATGATTCTTATAACCATAATATCATTGATATAACACTTATACAACAAAATTCTAGAATCCCAATATGTAAACACTTCTATTTATTCACTCCAATGATTAGAAAAACATAGGTCCTACCTTGACCTAGAAGTTCACCCTTGGAATTTGGAATTGACTCAGATAATTCCCATGTTCCACACACATAATACTTTGAAATATAAATTGTACCTTAGGATGAAATTAATATCACTCCATACTCTTCATTTTTTCCATGAAATTACATTCTATGTTCCTTTATTTTTTTCACACAAAAACAACTTTTTGTACCACTGATACATTAACTTAGTGTTTCTTACCACTTAATTGAAATATTAGAAACTCAATATTCTTCTTTCTATGGTTCTCATGAAACACTATTTTTCACTTATTAGATGTTTCATTTACCTCACCCAATTTGAGATTATTAATCCTATATCAAGGTATCTGATTAGGAATAATAAAAAGTTTCACCTCCCTATTCCTATTTAATCTTTTCCATTGAGAAAACACATTCTATTCTCTACCACATTTAGATTTAACCCAATTTTTTATGGTTTCAACCATTGACTAAAACCAAAAATAGTACTGTGATACACCATAATCATAGTGATAAATCATGAAAAATCATTCATTGAATATTGAAATCATGATACCTTATTTTAAATCTATGACACCTTATGTTTAACCTTGGTCATCTATGATCACCATATATTCAAATCCTTTATAACAATTCATAATTTTTTTGAAGTAACCAAATCATATCCCCCAAAAGTTTCAAACTAGGTGTGTAGTAATAGTTCACTCACCATGCACCAGATAATTGTAATGATATACCCAACCAACTATTTTCATGTTTATTACCCATAAATGCATATTTAATAAAACCATATCCACTTATAATATCCCAATAGTGATTTATTACTATGAAAGACACAAATATCTATAATACCAATGATTTATAGTTTTATCATATTCTTAGATTTATCAGCAGGGCTTTTATTAAATTTTTCTAATACTAATCTAAAAAGGTTTATTAACACTTATCATATATCGAACATAGAGGTCCATAATTTTAATATATAAATATTACTTATTACTTGATTAATATCAATATATAACTTAATGATCCATGCTAGAACCATAAAGGTTTAAAGTCTTTAGGGACTAGATACATAAAAGTATTATTTAGGTATACTCGTTATTATCTCACATAATGTTATTATCACATTGTTGCCTTATTAACATACCCAACATAAAAATTTCTTTATAACATAGGGAAAAGAAGCATAAGAAATGGTGAGAATAGATTCATAGGTTGGATAAATAAAGGATATATCAATTGATGATTATATTCAAATATAAGATAATCACAAGGGTATGAGATCATGATAATGTCTTAAAAAGTTCATACACAACTTATCAAGGATAAAAATCATGATTCATGGCATAAAAATTCATAATTTAAATGAATAGAATCATATGAGTGAGAAATAATCATAAATCAATCCACAACTACACATTCAAATTGTAATCATACAAACATTTCATAAAAGTGTGAAAAAATAATTAGAGTTGAAAACATTTCATATGTAATGATTAAATACCAAGACCATAAAATCATAGTGGATTGGGAATCACCACCTCTTTCTGATATCATAATGTATCTGGAATCACCACATTTTTGACATAATGGATCAGGAATCCCTACCTACTTCCCATAGTGGATAAAGGACAAAACATTGTTTCTAATAATTATATAATGAGATATAAATCTTTAACAAATTAATTATAGGGATTTATAATTATATTACAACCCTTCAAATAATGAAAACCATACATATGTGATCAATAAGATCATAAAAAATTAATAATATCATCATAACATACCCTATATAAAGAAAATGGGTTTCAGAAATATTTTATAATTTTATCATAGTATAACATGTGAAAAATAAAACGTTTTAATAACTATATATCATCATGATCGTAAACCGTTTAGACAATGAACAAGGATATAATCATTGTATCATATTCCATGTAGATCATAATTAACACCAGAGGATGTTATCATAGATAAAAATTTCTATAAAATATTTTAAAAATACTTCTTGATGAAAATACCCTATTAATTTTGAAATAAAATATTTAAAATAAAAATACTTCAAAGATATTAATTAAAACATTTCAATTTAAAATAAACTTGAAAACATGAAAAGGAATCTTAAAATCATTAGGTGGTCTTGATAGTGAGAAATTTTATTTTTTTCGCAATCATTAAAATAAATATTATCTTCACACCTTTGTTAAATTTTACATTGTTCTAAAAATGATAAGAATATTATTTTTAATTGTATTCTTAAAAAGTAAAACATGGGTAAAAATGAATTTTTAAAATTATTTAACAATATTCAAAAACATTTTTGATAACATTTTAGAAAACAAGTATATGTAAGATTTTTTTGTCATCGATAGAGGAGAAATATGCCCGTATACTCTTAAAATAACTTTTTGAGCCATTTTGAGTGAAAAATAGATGTAAATGTTTCTAAAAATTAAAAATGCCATAAATAAATAAATGTTAAAAAAATTAAATTGGGGCTATCAGATAATTACCATATAATTTCTTTAATTTAAATTCAAACATAAACAATCCCAATAAAATGGCATTGAAATATAAATTCCTTAATACTTTGGTAATATTCAAATTAAAAAATCATGAAATAGAGTAATTTATGTGGATATTTAAATAATTATTTTTAATGATAATAAACACGAAGTATTTTCCTTTTAAGTATATATACCACACCAAACAAAAAAATGGTGAATTTGGCATATGTCTCATTCAAATAAAAGTGAGATGAGAAATCCCCTTACCTCAAATCCTATATTCTTCGATACTATTCAAAGGTATAGTATAATAAATATAAATTTTATATAAATATATTCTACAACCATAATGAAATATATCATAATATATATGATTTACTTATAATATTTTATCACTAATTTATTAACATTTGTTTATTAAAATCATTGTTTTGAATGATAATTGATTTGTTTTTCAGGTATGTTTAGATTTATTAGTCCCAGTCCTTTTAATTTGGTCATGGTTCCATAATCTCTAGAGTCCTAATCATTTAATGATCATCATTTTCAATAATTTTATACAATTTACACTATTCATATAAAGAGGTTATGAAAAATGACTTACATCACTTTGTGGAGACGGTAATCCATACATACATAAGAGTGACGTTTAAACTTTTTGGTGGATGGAAGAAAAAATAAAATATTAATTAACCTTTTAGAGTCATTATTATATCAAATATATATATATATTCTATATTCTTTAAATTTATATTTATTTCCAGCCACGTAAATATAAAATGAAAAATTGATCACATCATAACATGAAGGTGGTAGTCCATACTTAGGCACGAGCGACATTGTTGTTTTCGAATGGACATAATGATAATAAGGTAGATAAAATATTATAATTATAAAAAATAACTATTTCATAAATATAATATATAAATATTAAATACATATTTAAAACCATATATTTTATTTGTTTATATAAAATGAAACACATCGCTTCATGGAGGTTGTAGTCCACACATATTCACAAGCGATGTTTTCTTTTACTATAGGATGGAAAATAGGTTGATCATGGTTATTAAATCATTATAATAAAAAATAAATATTTTTAACATAATTAATTAATTATTTTATAATGGATACCAAATATTAAGGGGAGGTATAATAATTAATAAAATTTAATGTACTCTGTTAAGATTTATACCTCTTTGTCAAGAAACCTCTCATAGCATACACCTTGATCCTTAAAAACAGAATTTTTTAAAGACCATAATCTCTATGACATGTGGAAGGAATATATAAAGGTATTATATTAGGAATTGGATACTTTATAATACTCAAACACCATGAATAAGGAAGAATAGAAGGCTTCCTTTTATTATTGAGGGAAAGAACACACATGGAATTACAAAAAAATTAAATTATATATATATTAATATCATGTAAAGTTAAATCAATGAACACAAAATTATATTACAAGATGTTATTTTGTTGAAAAAAACTCAAAAAATCACATTTTGGAATGTTTTGGAGATATTTTAAGTATTATCTTCAAGTTAAACAACTTTAAAATCATTTTAACCTTAACCAAGATAACATAACTTTTTTATCATGATTACTTATTTATATGAAAAAATAGCAAAATTCTAACAAAATTTGGATTAGATAAAAACATTAATATATTTTATCAAATTTAATTTATATAGTGGGTATAAATTTCATGCATTATAAGAAGAAAAAACATACAAAAAAAAGTTTTTAGGAAAATTCCTAAATTAAGAGTAAATTTTTTTCTACATTGACATAATGGTATAAATTGGTTTCCATGAATCTTATTTTTTTAAATAAAAAAAATTATTATTTTTATACATTTTTATCATGAAAAAATATAATTTAATCTTCCAACCATGGAATTAATTTCAAAGTCTCAAAAATAGTTTTAATTTGAATAAAATATAACTTATATTTCACAATAGTCAATATCATTTTCCCAAATTCAAATTTTTGATTTAAAATACAATATTTAACTCCTAAAAATATATTTTTTCAATAAACACTCATAAAATATGATAATAAAAAGTTTAAATGATATTTTATAGTTTTACTCCAAATTTTGAACCAGTTTTACCACATTTACTATGGTGAAAAATCATTACCATGAAAACTATTCACAATGAAAATAAATTAAATAGAAACTATTAAATTGTATTAATTATTATTATTTAAAATATTTAATCCATTTTATCTAATTAAAATCATATAATTGATAGAATTTCATTTAAAATTAAAGTTGTAAAACACGACGAAAATATTTTTTTCCAAAAAAATGTCTTCTTATTTATAGTTTTTATTTACCAAAATCAAGAATAAAATTGATTCTAATGATACTAATTGGAGTATGTAAAGTTCCCATCTGGAATGTCAATTGGGTGGTTTGAATTCTCAGTATCCCAGGGTGTCCCGCTTATAACATCTCATATGAGGAGGCTAGTAGTTACCTAGCCTTTATCATGGCAGTGCTGACCGTGAAAAAAAAAAGATTGATTTCACCTTATTGACATCAATGTGGAACCCGAAAAGTGCATTTTGACCTGTTCATGATCAGACAACTTCTCTTATAAGGACCGTCTCCAAGTTCTAGTGATCCAAATGTCAGAGGACCACTGGAATGAAACAATTTGGATCAAGATTATACCTACAATGTAAAACTTCCTAACATGGATTATTAGACACAATGCTATGGACACCGATGAGAACATCAAAAAATTCGGGATATCCATGGCCTCCCACTGGTCATGCTTTAAATAATAACAAGACGAAATCTTGGAGCACCTTTTCTTTAAAAGAGAGTGGGCCCATGAGGTCTTCTCCACCTTCATTAGTTTTTTGTGTGGCCCACTCTCATTCTCTGATGGACACCTTGTTCCTTGTTCTATTGTTTCATAACTCGGGTAGTAGGGGTGTGGAACACATTACCAGAGCCTTAATCTTTCATTCTGGTTGCTAGTATCTTTGGAAGGTGAGGAAAAAAGTTAGATTCGAGGGGATTGATTCATCTGTAATATCCATCTCAATTCGTACTTGAAGTCTGCTTCTGGATATGATTAGGCACATTGACAACTGGAGGGATTCCCTCTCTCATCATCTCCTAAATTTGACCACCCATGCCAATCCAACTATGTGTCCTCGCAGCCAATGGGTTTGTTGGAATTCTCCTTCCTTAGGTTTGAAACTTAGTATGGATGGTCCGTGCATTATAGGTGACATGAGGGGCTGTGGGATTATTCGCAACTTTAGGGGATCCTTTGTGTTTGCGTTTTCGGTTCACCTTGGTATTAGTTATTCTCTTTAAGCAGTGGCCCTTTATTTTCTCTCCAATATCATTACTTACAGAAAAGTGTGTATGAATATTAAAGAAGCTAAAACTAACTCTCTAATTCTATTCAACTCATTGTATGAATTTTGTCATGTCCCCTAGTCTATATCTTACCCCATCAAAAAGTACCGAGCTATCCTCTATAATAATATCTGTTTGAGTCGTACCCAATGAAAGGGAAACAAGGTGGCTAACCATATGGATTCACAGGCGTCCCATGGGGCTGGTAACTCCTGCTATTACAACTTATACTAACTCAAACCTTAGGGGTTTAACACTAGTAGATGAGATTCTCTCAGCTTTCATTTCTTCTTCCCCCGAGGCCTCCTATTTTGTGTTTGTGCCCCTGTTGTACTCTTCTCATTTTCATTAATTAAATAAATAAGAGTTGTGTGTGTAATACTATCTATTATTTACTGAAAAGATAATCCTTTTAGAAATATACCAAAGTTTCATCCTAATTTAACTATTATATGATGATTTAAAAAATGTTATCCTTTTTATCAAATAAAATTTTCAAATTTAGAAGAAACTAATTATAATATTATATCATTAAAATAAATAAAAAAATTAATAAAGAAAATTTATTTTTGAAGAGTAAAATAACTTTACAGAAAATTGAGTATATATATATTTTAATTAATAAATAAATTTGAATTTAGTAAAAAAATTCTATCTATATTACATTATTTGGTTAATTCTATTCATAACTGTCAATTAAAATTATTGTATGTCAAGTAAGATATAAAACAACCACAATTTATTTTAAGAACAATATATTAAAAATATCAGGGTATTAAAATATGTGATATGTTAGACCTGGTCTTATGGATGGTTTTGTTAAAACTATACAAGGAGTCTAAGAATGTAAATGTATGACGTTATAATAAATAGAAACCTATACATTATCATTATTTCACACTTGATCCATATATATATATATATATATATATATATATCATGATGTGAAATGTTAATTGAACTATCAATATACAACATCTAGCTATCCCTAATTGACGTTCTTCATCTAGTTTTATTGGTTATTAAGTAATGTTAAGGTTTTAATTAGTATAATTCTTGTATCATTATAAAAAATATGCTTATGAGGAACAAAATGAGTTTTTTGTACTAGATTACTCATGAATTATATCACATAGAGTGTCATTCAAAACTCATTTTTGTAACCTAAGGGTGTATGGATCATATTTTAAGAACCTATAACTGGAATTGGTGAAATAATTAGCATGATAATCTTCATAATTTGATACATTTCTTTCACAATTATTTATTCTTTCTACTTAGGGGGTGGTTCAGTATGCTATTGACCATGTTGTTGGTTTGATATTAACCAATATGGGATTTTTTCACTCATATTAAAATTTTGACTTATGGTCCCTCGATTGGGGATGAATGATAATGTTTATGTTTATACAAAGTTAACATATATGATGTTTTTATTTTTAGGGTGAGAGCCATATGATATGATGATCTATAAATTTGATTGACATGTGATGTATTCATAGTCGTGGCTAGTCTACACTCAGAGAATAGAGATGTTTGAGTTGTATATATAGTATTCACATACTATGTGTACCATGTCAATTGATCTCTTGGAAAAAGTTATCATATTAAAATCTATTCTCGTACATGATGAAACTTTTGAATAGGTGTATTCAAATACATGTGTTTGATATAGATCATGCAAGATCCATTTTTATATTGAGTAGTATTGATTCTTTTATAGAGGCCTCTCTTTTCCTAAATTTTTAGATTCATTCAATATTATTTGTTATCAATGTTGTAAAGGAATATGGGGTTAATAATTTTGGTTGACTGACTGGAGATTGATTTGGATTCAATGGGACACTCAAAATTTTATGGGTTCCTCCAAAAAGATTATTAGATAGTTATTCATAAGGTATTAAATTTTATAGTGATACAAGGTGAATTGAATTATATCCTTCCAAATGTGTTTTAGATTATATTCAGAATGATTTTAGGATATGGTTTTAAAAGTTAATATATATGATATAATATGAGGTGAAATTACATAAAGTCTATAAGGATTTAATCAAAGTTGAAGATTGAAGGAGACATTATCTAAATACAATAGACATATTATTTATTATGGATTATATCACAATGTGTTATATATCTATGTTAGATGGTATAACATGTATATATTTAATATATTTTATATGATATGGTTTTTCTATATCAATGGCTATGAAAAAATGATATCACAACCACTTCCATGTAATGGATGCTGAACAATAATGAGTTATTTTTTTGGCATAACTTGTATTTGGTATCAATAAATTAAATATTTCATAATTTACTATTAGGATAATTAAATGGATGGGGTTTTTAGATAATGTAACTACATGAATTTACTTGTAACTTACAAGTAAATTCATATTTTATTAAGAAAAATCTTTGAGGAATTTATATAGAGAAATCAACCTTATGATGGGTTATTCTAGTTCATGTGAATTATTGGCCAAACAACACTCCCACTCGAGGATCTCTCCATTATTCATCATTTACCTAATTAGGCACTAGTAAAAAAATGCATTTTAGGACGATCCCACTCCCTAAAAAATCTCTCTTTATTTTTTTTTATCTTTTTTCAAATGAGTTAATAGGATACCATGGATGTGAGGATGATCCCACCAGAGCATCATGTTGTTCCATAAACCCATCTAAACCCCATGAATTATGGATTCCTTTATATTCCTCTAACGGATATTTATCAAGAATATAAGATGAATGATGTAAAATAAACATTATCTATGTAAGTTATAAACTATCATTCTCTTGACATTAGTTATACATGATTTTAGTTTTATGCATGGTGATCTTGGGTTCATAGGTTTCTATAATTTTTTTATACCTTTATTAAGTTTTAATCGACCCAAAGAAACCCATCAAACATATAATTATAAATATATATATTTTATCATGCATTGCGATCAAGGAAAAACTATAATTAAAATCTATACCTTTAATTTTAGAGTGTTTCTTACAAACTAGATAAGACATGTTCTATTTTACATATCCATTCCCATTGAGATTATTTTTAAATACACACTTTATTCCTATAACTTTCTTATCTTTAGGATGTGAAAATAACTCCCAAGGGTTATTTTTTCAATATAATTTAGGATTTATACAATTATTCTATCCAATTCTCATGTTTCATTTCATCCTCAACATTTTTTAGTTTTACATGTGAAATAAACTCATATGATTTTAAATTATTATATTTTTCTAGGTTTTCATTAATTTTGTTCTCTAATAATGTTTTTTGAATCAAATTATTTTCTATATCTTTGAAATTTAGATATTATTTTCCTAGATCCTTCATCGTTGTGGGAAATTCCATAATAAAAATGAGAACATGGAATGTCTACTGCAACATTCATGTTTGACGTATGATTTTCAACTTATTTTCCTCGATTATCTTTAATCATATCATCAATAAGAAATAATTATTACAAGTTTTTTTTTTATTTTAAAAAAAAATTCTTATTTATCATGTATTTTCTACATATTTTTATTGCAACCCCAATAACTCGTTAATACTATGTATATTAATAGAATATTCCCTCATTGTACCTCCTATAAAAAATTCACATTTTTCTTCAATTGATCTTAATGTGACATGTTCTACTAAATACCATTATATTTTTCATACTAGGATTCTTGAAAATCACATCACTAAAAGTTATGTTGACTAAATATGGTAAGAGAAAACAATAATTGAGAATATTATAGGTCATAATTGGGGCTTATCTCAAAAGGTAATTCATGATTCAATTCTTCCATCACATTTTCTCCCCATGTCCAACAAACTCTAGGTATTTTAATCAACATATTCATTTTTTGGGTCAAGTATAGAGTAATAAAATCATTTTTTATTCCCTGCCTCTCAAGATATTCCCAAATATCTTCATTTATATTTTCATATGCACTATTAGACTAAAATATTTTGAAGGTACATCTTCTCTAGTTTTTAGCACACCTTCAAAAATTTATACATATCCATGAAATGTGTGAATTACTCATCATAACACATACATAAGTCATATTATTGAAATAATCTATAAAAATGGTAACATATTTATCTACGTGGATAAATTTATTCTCAACTGATTGTCGAAATATGAAAGTATAAACTCAAGAGGTTTATTTGTTTTGATATCTATCATCTTGCAGATCTAATTTACCATTTTTTTTATTTTTAAAATGTGTATCAATTGTTTATTATTTCAAGATTCATTTTTGTTATATTTTTTATAGATTCAAATTTGATAGCTATAGCCATGTTATTTTGACCCACATGGATAAAATATCTATGTAAAATCTCATTAACCTATTGAATACTCATTAATTTTTAATGTATTATATATTTAGAATAGATCATTACTTTTTCATTGTCAATTCACACTGATGGTTTCATCCTCCCATTTACTTATGAAACATTTATTCATACAAAAGGTCACATCATTCCAATCATTGTAATATAGAGAAACATTTTAGGGATTGTGCTTCAACCCATAAAAAAATGAATATCATTATATTTGAGATTCTACATAGAAATTTTTGTGCCTCTGTATCCTTTGACATTGACTGATCCATCATTTTTAAAAGTGATTGTGACACTCTAACCTAAATCACTTGGTCTATGGGTTAAAGTCACATGACCTCATACATTACTCCCCAATCACAAGATGTCACAGACTTGGGGCAAGGTCCAAATCAAAAACAGGAAAAAATATTCAAACCACACATATATCCAACCTAATATTCTACATGAGGAAGGGAAAATAAAATAAGAGATATATATATTGAAATAAAATGATATAAAACCTTATTTTATTAATATATCATACAAGACAACCAAACAACCAACCAAATTTAGTCAATAACTAGAGAAAACAATGATGAAAGTTAACAAGACACACTATATCACGTTACTGAATGTCCACTCCAACTCCTCCTATCTGTTAGGTTCATATAGGCCAGCAGTCTGATAAAGGTCCATTTCACTTGAATGGATCATTGATTATAATTTTTATACACACACTAATATTCCAATTTAGGGTGTGAATATAAACCAAGCTAGACATCGCCAATATGTCCTTAACATAAGTACAACATTTAAAAAAAACATGTAATGAAAATAAAGTAAATGCACAAGTAAAAAATCATATGTTGGGTCATCGTTCACTGATTAGAATTATGTAAACATTTAACCTACCATTTTTGGATCCATATTAGATGAGTAGTTATTTATGGATTCTAGAAATCACACAACAATCTATAAGTGCAATGTAATTGATGAAACATTCGACAAGACCATCATGCCTCATTCAGGATACAGGTAATCATACACCACTAACTATCTTAGGTCAAGTAATAATGACATCACTCCACACTGATAGTCTTAGGTCAAGCCTCAAGGCTTTCATGACCTACCGTATGTCATTCAAGATCCTTCCATAATCATCATGCATCACATCACACATGCTTCAAAAACATAGGTATTAACCATTTTATTAAGTGTTTACCTGTCACATTGATAACATATAACATAAGTATACTAGTCATACACATAAATACATAAAAAATTCATTACAAGTAAAGTATTAATCTATACACATGTATGCACATGTCATATCAAGAAATCTATCATAGGGGATACATACACGTAGAAAGTATTTCATATCCTGAAACATATCACAAGACACACATATAAAATCAATTGATATCATAAATATTCATATATTTGGAATAAAATGGTATGAAAATTCTTCCCTTAATTGTATAAAACCCAATGTCAAGGTTCTCCACGCAAATCAAGTTTTCATAACAATGATCTTTAGAACCATCCCCTAATAACCACATCATAATTCAATAAAAATGATCCAATAATAAAAAATTTCAAGGATTTAGAACAATTTAGACTTATGCAATGATATCTAACATAAAACATTGATCTAGAATAATCTATGAATTATCAAGAGAAAACTGACTTTCAACCTTAATTTTCATAAAAAATCTTGAAGAAATCACTTTAGATCATTTTGGAATTCAATGATCTATCAATGACAGTCTAGATATAGGGTATTTTCCAAATATAAGAGAGAATATATAACAAGAACAAGACGAATATAGGAAAATACCATGAAATACCTTGGACAAATATCTTTATATCTAAGGGAATTTCTCTTCCGAGGGATGGAATTTACCATGAAAAACCACTCAAGTATCTATGTTTGATAGATCTTTCTATAGAGGGAAGAATGAGGAGTTTGGGGAAGATTTTAGTTCAAAATTATAATTTTCATTTTTTATTTTTTTGTCGGATGATTTGATAACATGGTTTACAAAATAGTTCACTAACTATATGAGTCCCAATACCACTTTAAGGTACCCCTATGATTTTCTACACAGTTCGGTAAGCCGTTCAATCTTAATAATTATTCTACATTTAGATATTATATGTTTATTAGGGAAATATTGGACATTTAGATCTAATAGTGTGGCAATTAGGTTCTACCGAATAATCCTCTCTAATATATTACACAGTTAGCTAGTTAAAACAAAACAATTTTAACTAACCATGATCAAACAGTTCTTCCCCATAAAGGATTCTAAGAACCTATAAAAACACCTGGTATCTACCTAGTCTATTACCCAAACAAATAACTCAAAGGCTATTATATAAGGGCTAAAAACAAATATTAATTCACCTAGGAAGTATGAGGCCGTTTCAATGACCCATATAATGATTTCATATCCTCAAGTAGTGTATCTAGTGGTATTTCTCAAAAAATTCATGCCAATGAGTCCACACATCAAATTCATTCTCTCAAGTTTCTTCTTGAATACATACATACTCCCAATAAATTAAAATGAGAGGCTACATCTTCTATCATAGTACTATTTTACTCTGATTAACATTCTACACCAAACTTTCCTCAAATAAATAATTCAAATCCAACTAAATGTCTTCCCTATCAATCACATATGATGGATCTATCTCATATGTTCAATGTTTTGAAACATGTAAAAACCATTCATACCTTGATGTCATGGAGGAATACATAATAAATAATCAACCATCCCAATCCATTTCACTATCTTTAACGGTCCAAAAAACCATGGTGCAAATTTCTCCAACCTCAGTAATAATATATACCCTAATCAAGATGATACTTTCAAGAGACCTATACAACCCATGGAAAAAACCCAAAGTTCATTAAAATTTATTTTTATAAGAATGTTGACTGATCTGAGTGGTAAAAAAACATCCTGATTATCTATATCTATTTATAGGTTTGGTGAACTAAACATGACTCGGTAATTAATGACTCATAGGCTCCATTTTGACAAGACTAAGAATGAAAAAGTTGACTATAATGAGCCTCAAAATGAAAAACTTGAATTAAATACTAATATTTTTATTATTTTAAACTTCATGAAATCCATATCGTAATCACATACTCCCCCCGGTGTTTATAAAACTCACCATGAGAATAACCTCTAAAATTCGGACAATCCACTTAGCCTGTCCATCTATACGAGTGTAGTATGCCATACTCAGCATCAGTTGTGACCCCAATACCTTCTAAAATAGATTCCTAAACTATTAAATAAATAGATAATCTCTATATAACATTATATTAATATGACCTCCATGATACTTCACTATGTCCCAAACATTTTGACCTTCTAACTCATCCATGGATTGTGTTTCTCAAATTGGTATGAAATTTGAAACCATTGTATGATGATCAATTAAAATCCCTAAAAAATATTGAAATATACCATGTGAAAAATAACATCACCACCTAATACCATCTCTACACATGTATAGGAAGAGGCTAAAGTAATGAAGTAGGTCATCAGCATTTCTCATTGATTATCTAGGAAGTGAAGTAACACACAACAAACCCTACTATGAACTTTTTCATGAATATCCACCAGAAAAAACATTGGATAACACGATCCATCATAGTGGATCTTGGATGCACCATATATTTTTGAGATATGTGATCCCCTCATCAATTCCACTCTCATAGAAGTATGATCTAAACCCCTATGATAGACATGGAGAACATCATTCTCACTTAAGGACCATCTTGGAACAATGTCATCTCTTATAAAACTCTCCATCATAAAAAAATTATAAATTAGTTTTTTTAATATTCTTGAACCAATAAACCAAGGTATAAGTGATGACCACATGTTCGTAAGATACTTCCTCTTGGTCACCAGATACACCCACCTACCAATTCATGATAAAACTCATAATCTTTCAGTCCTATTATGATGCCAGAGATCCCAACTCCTATTTCTTCCTGCTATGATCATATGTAACACCATTACCTTTTCTTAGGGAATATTATATATTTGAAATAAAATGTATGTAGGCCCTTAAAATAAAATCTATACTGTAGATTCAGGTCTTACTGAGATAAAAAAATATCATAATATTTAGAAGTTGATATAGATAAAAAATTTCTCACTGAAGAGATAATGACCACAAAATGTTAAGGCATGGACGAAAATAGCTAATCCAAGTCATGAGTAGGGTAGTTTAGCTCCTGGGTTCATAGTTTGTGACACCCATATGAAACTAATACATCATTATACATCAAGAATACCCCCAAAATAACCCAAGAGGAATCATATTATACTTGATAACCAATCACAGGTTCTTACAGACTTATAATCATGGTAGATGTTAACCTTCTCATAAGATATAGAAAGGACCCCATTCATAGGTTAGTTCACCCAATCAATACCCCCTTATTAGTTAGTCTAGTCAAAGGTACTATGAGACAAGAGAAGTCCCGAATGAACTACCTATAACTCATAGTTAATCTAATGAAACATGGAATTTTTACTTGTTCTTAAGATATTCCCATTATTTAACTACATCCATCTTATTTTCATTAATAAAAATACAAGTCTCAATCATAAATAAAATAATAAAGAATACATCATGAATCTATATGCAACACTTTGAAATCTTGGATAAATTTGTACGTTTTTGAAGTGTACTTAACATGATCTCTAAATTCCTATTATTTTTTTGAGTTCCATGAATATAACATGTTATGGTTAATAAATACTATGATGAATGAATCCAAGAATGGATGAAAAATTCTATTCATGTGGTCTATGAACACTGCTATAAAACTTTTCAAAACAAATGGCATCATAAGGCACTCTTATAACCCATACATACACCTAAATTTTTTAATTTTTATATATAATATTCTCTAACCCAAAGTTGGTGAAACCTTCTCATTGATCAAGTTTGGATAACCAATTGGATCCACTCAACTAATAAAACAATTAATCAATTATAGTAAATAGACACAGTTTCTTCACTATGACCTGATTCAATTTTCTACATTATATCACAGTCCAAGGATACAATATTCGTTCTTGGAAAATACAACTAGAGAACCCAAAGGGGAATGTTATAGGATGAATAAACCCCTTAAAATCAAGATCTTAATGATTACATTTCCAATCTTTCATGTCGGTCAATTCCATCTAATTGGGAGGGATATATATAGGTTTCACACCTGATGTGAGTTCACTCCCAAACTCAATTCCTCTTCTAGGAGGGAATCCTAAGAAATCATCTAAGACGATATCCTAGTAAAGGCCCCCATGGGAGGAAAAGTGGTTGGACCCATTACCCAGTATATTGTATGAACCATACCCACTACTCATGTTGTAATGGTCCCAATATGACTAAGTTCTAGTCACACTCTACCTGCTGCTCGATCCCATTTTCTTGGTAGGATATTCTTATCACCCTTGAGTAAGATAAAGGTCTCATATTTATGATAAAAATCGATATGATCTCAGTAACAAGACAAATAATTCATACCGAAGATCACATCGAAACTAATCATTCCAAAACTAGGAAATACCATTAAGGTTCATAGACTCTAACCACAATAATAATTTTTGGATATCTCATAGTATACTCCATCCTCTTTCTAGAGGAGTATCAGGAGACAATAATTCAGGAAAAATCTTAATTGGGAAACCTAAACTGGAATCTATTTGAGCATATATAAAAGAATGGGAATATCTGTTATCATATAAGTAGTATATAGAATTAATGAAATAAAATAATACCTAGATCTATTGAATACCATTCTCCACCATTATGTTGATTTTTTCCACTACATAGTATCTACCTATATCAGATCCATGGTTGTTTCCCCATGATCCCTAGTTCACCTAATTAATTGAACCCTATATAGTATGTAATAAAAGTTAAGACCCATTTACTTCTCCATGGACAAAACCTCATATTGTTTCTTAGATTTATGTATGAGGTTCTTCTATCCCTTTCCTTGTAGAATATTTCCTCTCATAATTCATATGAAAATTAAATTGTGATCCTCTAAAACAAAAACACTAGAGATACCCATTTAATGATGAAACATTCTATAACAATCATGGTAAAATTAATATTAGTGTCCAATATATCCATAGTAAATACACTAGGGAACACCTCCCCACATGGATAGAGTTAGAGATATTTTTCTCTAATATAGTTTCCAATCACCACTATGGCACAACTCCATATCCTTTTTCTTTTGGTTTCCATATGAGGAGCACATATTTCCACATAAGGACCCACCTAATGGCCCATTAGGGATGATTATAAGAACATATTATTTATATTCCTCTAAAACCCTCTCAATTATAAGGGCCTTGTGAAGCACTTCAGAGTATGTGGTCAGATCAATGTTCCCCACCTGACACATCATGTTAGGTCTTAAACCAATGTAAAAATTCTAGGTTTTTTCACCTCATTCCTTGATAAATGGGGAGGAAAACATAGAATATATATAAAATGAGTAGAATACTATGTCACCATCATTAATCCCAACTGGAGTTCCATAAACTCATGGGATCTATTCAACATTATTATATTTAGGAACAACTCTACAAATAAGAGATCCTTAATTGTCTCCAAAGTTAGACAGTCACATCTCCCATCCTAGTTTATAATGACCCACCATCTCTTATAATGTCCTTGTAGCATATATGCTACCATTTTCACACACCAATTACTAGGAATATCAAAAAATTTAAAAACCACATTTTTATATGAATTTATTCCCCAAAATATATAGGATCTCTAGTTCAATAGAATTATAGGGGATTCTGTAATTAGAAATTAAGGTAAAAATCAACCATAGTTAGCCCACCCCATTGGGAACCTACTACTTGAATAGGTATTAGCCAAAAGACTCCATCTTTAAGAAGTTACACGTATTGGACCACACGAGTAAATATGGGATCATGCTCAAAAGCATCATCCAACATGTTCGAAGGTGCTATGAGAGAATTCCATATGATAGTATAATCCAAACATTCTTCCCTAGGAGTCCCCATAAGACATATTCATGGAAAAATTATCTAAAATACATTATAAAACACATATAAGTTCCTTTAATAGATGAAATTAGAACACTAAATAAGTGTATAACATGGACACACATAAGAAATACATCATGTAGTGTCATCTGAAGAGGATACTAATAACTATAATGCATAATATATTACATTACCCAAGCCCAAATATGAAGTATCCAATTCATGCATGTTAGAGAGGATAATGTACATATAATATGGTATACCATTCTCAATCTCAAATAATCAATGGTTAGAAATAATACATTTAAGAGGAATAAAACATAGATTATAACTGGTATATAATTAATTAATCCTCTATCAATGATATTCTAATAGGTACATTACACATGAACCTACATATCCACTAAGGATTCATGAACTCACCAAAATACCATAAATTTTAATTTCACTATTATACTAAATATCAACATGAAATAATAGTGAAATAATCAATAAAAAATCCTACTTTCTCAAGTAACTATGAGGTCTATTACATTTGAGCTGTCCTGACACATGAATAACACCCCTAACTGAGTCCAAAAAGTCATATATACCTTCTATAAAACTCCCATAGCATATAAAAGGGAAAATTATAATTATGATACCATTTTGTAACACCATTCCATGAATCACCAGAACCAGGTCAAAATGTCAACTGACCTCATATGTACCTCCCCAAACACAATAGGCTACTCTTTTTCAGTGAGGGCCTATATCGAAATTGGGATATACAATTTCATCATTAAAGATTTATAACCCAAACATGTACAAAAGGAATTGAAAATAACATAAGATATATGAGAAATATAAACAAATGACATGAGACCATTTTCTGTCAATATTTCATACAATCCAACTAAAAAACCGACAAACAGTAAGTTATGTTCTAGAGAAAAAATGAAAGATAACAAGAGATACTACAATAAGAAACCTGATGTCCATCTTAAAATAAATCATCTATCTACCCTACTCCACTATATAAGATTCATAATATTGGGACTTTCCTATTGACTAGATACTTGACCATAAGCTCTGTACACGCACCAAGATTCTTATCTAGGGTGTGTGTTGGGAAAAAATCCCTATCGGTAACATTGCAACATTTTTGGGTTGCTTGTTTTTGTTGAAAATGTAGGTTTAATTGGTGAGTTGTGAAGTTCCAGATTTTTTTTTTGACAATCCATGTTGATAAAGAACCATGACAAAGGAACATAAGATCTTGAGGTGGTACAAAAGAACATATACAAGGTGGCGTCGTTTTCTAGTGTTTGCCCAATTTTTGGGGTCCAAAATTTGGAGTTTGGTGAGCATTGTGAAATATGGATTTCCTTGAAGATATCATAAAAAAATGGAAATGGCATGAGTTTCATGAAGATGGGATTCTTGATGTTAATTTCATGAATACATGTATAAAGTTGAAGATGTTCTTTGTGATTACGATGAGCTTCGCGAACATCAGCATTGAAGAGCATTATGGAAGCGAAGGGAATTATGAGTGGAGATTCACGGTGAAGGCATGAAGGAATTGACAGAATGATCCGGGATTATGATGAGCTTTAAAATTTGAAAATTTCCATGGTGCTTTGTGATATGGATAAAATTTCGGTGAAAATTTCCGAGCTTTGCGATTTGTGCTGATGTGGCACTGACTTTGCGCTGAAGGTTTGAGGGTTGGTGGAATCACTTATAAATATACCTCAACCCCCTCAAGATAGGTAGATATTTTTCAAAGAAAAATTTGTTTCTCTCAAATTGTGGAGGAGGTTCACAGAGGCAGTGTGCTTTGTGAAAAAAGGAGCTTTGCGGTGGATAATCTAGCTCCGTGAAAGTGGAGTGTTCCGTATTGGCTCAGTGAGCTTCAAGAAGGAAATTGCTTTGAGGCGGTTTGAGATCTGCAAAGCAGTGTGCTCTGTGTGGAAGTTATCTCTACAAAGGTGTGTGATTCATGAATAGGTAGGGACTTCATGAATTATTGTTTGAGCTTCACGAAATTAGGAGCTTCACGAAGTAGGGTGCTTTGTGAAGTAATTTCCAACAGGTTTTTCCTAGAGGTTAGGGGAATAGGGTTATTCATCAGTGGATGAAATTTGGACTTCAATAGATAATCTAAATTTAGTGGAGGATGCATTCATTAGTGATAATGAAGAGACCTATAGGTCTATAAACTATGAGTGGATCTTCTAAAGAAGCAGTGATCTCACTTCAGTTGAGGGAGCAGTGAGTTCTCAAATTGTGAGTGGTTGTAAACCAGGAGGGACAGTGAGTCCACTCCAATATTGTAAACAGTAGTGTGCTTATAGTAGATTTGGTACATCCACATATCACCGGTGTATGATCCTTGGATGTAGCCCAGTGAGGGTGAACCAAGTAAAATTGTTATAAACTATGCATGCTTTTAATATTCTTTTATACTTTGAAACGGGAAGAGGAGAGAGAAGAGGGTTTTTTAACAATAAAATAAGATTAAAAGGGGAAGTTATTTTTAAATTTTCATACCATGATTCACCCCCCTCTCAGGGTATCTATCCCAACGGACCTAAAAATGTGGGTATAATCCATTTAGGAAACCACTACTGTATCCATAATATAAGGGTTTTATTTATATAAATGTATATCCATTTAAAGGAAAGTATATGAAGAATTAAAAAAATCATATATCGAGTCATCATGTACTAAATAGATATCCATGAACCCTGACCATACCTATGTTAGATCTATCTCGGAGGAGAAGTTATTTATGGTTTCCATGAATCTCATTAGAATATATAAGAACAACATAAGTTACAGAACATTACATGATGCCTTCATAACATGTTCAGGCCACAAGGTTGTCATACCCCCCACAAATTATTTCACATAAAACCATAGGAAAGTCATTCCTAACTTGTAGTATTAGGTTGGGACTCATGGTCATTAGTCACTTTAATCTATCATTGATGACCCCTCTATAATCATCACACATCACATCACACAATCTCCCCCCTCTAAATGATTAACCAAGCACTGAAGGGTCCACCTGCTAGATTGATAATAGATAGAATAAGTATATGGTCAACACACACACACACACATATAGAATATATTATAATGAATTTCTTGAGTTGTACACATGCACAAGAATTCCATATCAAGAAACATATCACAGGACACACACACAAGCATATCATATCATAAAATGTCTGATAGGACACACAGACATAAACAAGAATGTCATATTAGGTAGTTTTATATAATTTCTATATCATGGTATGTAATATCATACCTTAATCATATTATTTACCAATATTAATTTTCTCTAGATAAATCAAGTTCACCCAAGAAATATCCTTACAACAATCCCTAAATCCCTACATGAGGATTCAAGAGAAATGACCTATAAAGAAGAATATGTCAATGAATATGATTGGTTTAAACATACCCAACGATATCTAATATGAAAACTAGGTCTAGTATAATATGGGAATGATCAAGATAAAACATGATTTCCACCTTCATTTTCCTCGAAAATCTAGAATGAATCACATTTGATCATGTTATAATTTTAATTTCAAACTATAGTAATATATATCTATGGTATTTTCCATGTATAAGAGAAAAATTTGATCAATAATAAGATTAATGGTGTGAAATTGATCACTTACCTTGAAATACCTAATAACAATGTCTCAATATCCCATGCAATTTCTCTCTAGAAATATGGAATTCACTATGAACATCCACTTAGGTCCCAATGTTCAATATCCTAATGTTTATGAAGAATAATGTGGTTTATAGAATTTTTAAGGTGAGAATAATAACTTTTTACATTTAAATTCTAGGCACATGGTTTGCTAAAATTATTCACCAAACCACATGACAATCATGTGAGGCTTACCGCCACTTCATGGAAAATGAACGATTTTTAATATCATTAACCAACCATAATTTTTATTATATTTTGAGAGAAATGGTAATCCTGGTAATGTTACATGTCTAAATCTAACTATTCTCCAAATATGTTCCACCAACTACTTTTGTCCAATAAGCCTCACATTCACAAGGGTAAAACCATACAGTTTCACCTGACCATGCTCAAACCATTATTCCCCTTAAAGGCTTCAAAAAACATCTAAAACAACCCTTAAGATACCGAAAAATTAACCTAAATATAGAATAAATGATTTTTTTTTCAAAGGGATGAAAATAAAAAAAACTATAATGCCTAAGGCTATTATAGTGGTGCCTCATCCATCATAATTTTGGATACCTTTTAAGAGTTAATTATTGTTTTTTCATCTGTAACATGAAAGAAGTATTAAGTATACTAGTATTTCCACTTCTCACTTATTTTTAGGATGCCTCAACCACGAGTGAATTTTTATGAGAACTCATCTTGATAGAATTGGATTCCTCATTGGAATAACATGATAAGTTACTCTAGTAGGTAAACACAACATCTCAAAAACTATTATGTATTGTGAAATATAATGATCCTTTATTCATGTTTACATTAAAAAGTTAAATTACTAAATTCTAGAACTTATATTTGATAAAAATGATTTTATATTTGGATTTATTATTTCAATGTTATCTTGGGGAGATTTTTTGGTATTTTTTTAAAATAGTAGTTTTTAGTTGAAAAGTGAAAAATATATTTAAAAAACTATAAATTTATATTAGAAAGACCTTGAAGTATATAATATATTTTAATTGATAAAGTTTTTTAGGAATTAAAAATATATATTTTCAAAATAATATGTTTGATTTATAAAACCTATTATTAACATTTTAAGGACATAAGTGATCATTTCCAATAAAAACTGATTCAACCTTTTCTTTTAATTAAAAATAATTTCTGGGGAATTCACTTTCATATTTCTTTGGAAGCCATATAAAGTTTATTTGTATTATTACAATCCAATTTGGGCTTAAAAATAATTTACCAATATAAATATTACTTACCACTTCAAAATCAGTTATTTTTATAAAAATAATACATTTTTAAATATTGTATACTTTAAAATGGATAAATTTTAAAATTAAGACTATTACATGAAGTTTATACATATATTCAAATAAATTAACTTTGTTCTTATTGATAATTAATTTTAAATATGATTACGAGAACTTAGAAATTTAAAGTTTATCTTTCTTTGAAATCATTTTTTATACACATTAAATGTTTTAATCTAAAATATAATTTACCTATATTTATAAATTTAATTAGGTTAAATTGAGCCCAAATTTAGATTGGGCACATTAAAATTTTGTATGAAGGGTCATGTTATATTATTAATAGTAATATAAATATAATGGATATTATTTAATGATGACTGATATGGGTTAAAATGGGTAATCCCAAATGATATGAATTTAACTAAATCAATTTGACTCTTAGACCTTAAAAATGAATTTATTAGGTTAGAAATTTATATATACTTATCTCATAAATTTTTTCCCTCTAAACTAACCAAACTCACTAAAACTACATAACCCCTATGTGAAACCATTTTTACAGATTACCTAACTTCAATTTCTATATCAACCAATGATTTAATAAATAGATATTACATCTTAATATATTAATATTCATTACATTACATGTTGATCCATGACAGAATCATTTATGTCTTGTGTTTTTATAAATTTGGAAACATAAACAATTGGTTCATAAAATATATACATTATAACCCACTTATTTCTTCATAACTAGCACCCTTCCTAGATATATCATGCTCGATAACATTATTTATAACCTACTGGAAGACAAAATAATAAATAGGTGAGCTAAGATGCTTAGTAATGGTAAATAATAGAGACATAAATGATCAAATAAGCATAACATGGGCATAAGGGTATAATAACATGATATTAATGTTTTAAAATCATGCCATGCATATCAATGATAAAAATCTTAAGTCATAGAATAAATCATGGTAGTAAACAAGACATGAATCATGAAGGAATGAAATAAAATGAACTATAAGATCATAATATATGTATAATAAATGGAATTATTACATACCGATAATCATAGAAAATCATTTACTTAGCAATAAAGAATTATTTATAAGGATATCATAGTAGAGTGGGTTCACTTCCAAAACCATATTAGTTGTTAGGTTTCAATCCCAAGACTATCATAGTGGACATATACCCTCACTGAACTGGTTTCACTCCCTATTCCAGTCTTATTTATCTTAGGAATATTGATCTATACCCAACTCATTAGAGGGAGATATAGGTCTCACCCATTAAATAATGAAAATATTACAAATGTGTTCTAAAATATCATAAATAATTCATCATATCTGAACCCTTGAAAATAAATGGGTTTTATAAATATTTCATCATAGTGTAACCCATGGAAAGATAATGGGTTTTATAACCATTTCATAATAAAATAACCCATGGAAAAGAAAATGGTTTAAAAACATTTCCAACTTTAATCATAAACATAAACCATCCATATAAAGAATAAATATGGTATCTTTGAATCATATACCCTGAAATGAATAATTAATATCAATTAATTTCATCTTATATGAAAATTGATTTGGAAATACAACTTGGAATAATGTTTAAGGAAACCAATCTTTCCATTTAAAAAAAATATTTTTAAAATGCTGTGAAATTATAAAGGAAAAACATTCTTTGAAAATAACCTTGTAAACCTGTAAAGGATGATTCAAATCAAAATTTAGGCATGATGGTTGAAAAATCCATTTATTCCCTCTATGTTAAAATAGCATTCCTTCAATATTTTGTTTGAAAAAGTCACAACGTACCTCGTTTAGAAGATAACAAAAATATTCCCTTCAAAATATTTTATAAATAGTAAAAAATTGGAAAAAATGACATTAAAAAATAATAGGAAAATGAAAAAAAAACTAAAATCATTTTTATAAAACATAGTTATGGAAGATAAATATTCCCTCAGTGGAGATTTAAACATAAAATATTCCGAGTATTGATAAGATTGTGAAATAAACACTTACCTCAAGTTTACCTTCCCTTGAAAGAACCCTAACCTCCAGTATAATATATTAAATTTTATTATAATTTTATAAAATAGTTTTGTTCATACTTATAACATAATATATGATCCCTTTATAACATTTTAACACCAATTTTATCAATAATTACTTATTAAAATAATCATTTTATGGTGTAAAGTGCTTTGATTATTATGAGTATTTTGGTTTAGTAGTTTTAGTAATTTTACATTTATATTGGTTCCATATCCTCTAAAATATTAATAATCATATAAATTTCATATTATATATATATACTTATATTTATTCATAAAATTTAGACATAGAAAACTGAATTTCACCATTCATGGAGAAGGTAGGTTATTCGTACACGTGATCACTATTTCCATTTATATACCGAGGGAATGAAATAGAGGTAAATAATAATTAACATTTAAATAATCATTATTATTTCACATATATCATATATATTTATAAAATTTATCCTCATTACTATCCAAGTAAAACATAAATGAAAAATGAATCACATCACTTTGTTGAAGTGGTTGTCCACATGTATGCACGAACAACATTATCGTTTCCCAAACGATTAGATGGAATGTAGGTATAAGTGAAATTATAATTAAAATAGTATAATTATATCATCATAATGCCCATCCAAAAAATATGGTGATGAAAAATGAATTGTATAGGTTTGTAGAGATGGTAAACTGTACACACACATGAGCTATACTTTTACTTATGATTAATGGAAAGTGGGTGTATAATGGTGTTTTTATAATCATAATAAAATTTCAGAATATTAAGTATACAAAATAATTTTTATGATAAATTCTGTATACTTAAAGGTGGTAAAGAAGAGTATAAATGAAAGTGATCAGTTAAGGTGACAACCTATTCTTGGAAAGAACTCCTATAGATCTCTTCTTAAAGACCCTATATTTCGTCATTTAAGAATAAAAATATCACTATAATGTGTCTTTTGAAGTGGATAATATAATTTGGGAGAGTATGGTCTAGAAATAGGTATCAATTTCATGTAAATAATATAAAGTAGAGGTTTCCTTTTAATAAGATATGGGAGGGGCACTCTTAGAATTTCATAAAATATTAAAATATAATTAATTCAATCTTAAGAAAAATGGTTCCAAATAACCTATAAATGTAAACTGGATAAAAATTTAAACCATATATATATATATTCTTTATTTTGACATTTTTTTATTTTTTATGTGATTTAATAAAATAATATTCTTCTAAAATATCATTATTGTCAATTTAGACACTATTCACATGATTTGAATGAAATGAAAAAATAAAAAGTGATAATTTAAATATAATCTTGTCAAATAATAATAATATTTTATATTCACCTATGAAATTAGTTTTACAATTTAAATCACTTAAATTATATTTCGTTTAAAGATTTTAAGACCATTTATTTTATTTTGTTATTAATTTGAGAAATTATTCTTTGATGTTGCATAAGAAATTATTGTCATCAGATAATTTTTTTAAAATATATAATATAATTAAAATAACCTTATTAATATTATAATAGAAACATACATTCATTAATTACCATTAGTTTTTCTTATTCAGACACATATGATATATTAAAAATAGAGTGACATTTTATAACATTATTTGATTTAAATAATATATAAGTCATTTTTATGGAAAACTATTTATTAAACGAATTAAATTAGATAGTAAGGTGATAGGGTCCAAATTTAATTCATCTCATAATAATTATGATGAATAATTATAGTTTTATCTCTTATTTTTAATCTAGATTAACTTAATTTATCCTTTACTGAGGTGATAAATTTAACGATAATTACTATTTATATTGAAAAAAAATAAAAGGGGCTAATTTAAAAAATTTAAACCTCTTGATTCCAAATATGGATTCCAATTTTAAAAAATTAATTTATAAAAGTTTAATAAATTAATTTTAAAGTAAGATTGAAACATGTGACAAAATATTTTTAATGAAAAAATACATTTTAATCATAAAACTAGATTTGTTCTTATTATATGTCTAGAAAAATATTTATTGAATGTTTAAAATAATTGATCAAGTAAATAATTTATAAGTTTCATTAAAATCATTCAAAAATAGTGATTAATTTAATTTATTAATATAATAATATATTTCATGCATAAAAACTATTTTTTCTGAAATGCGTCACTTTTATTTCTAAATATTTTTTAATTCTAACTAGTAATTCACCCATGTTGTCAAACGATGTTATAAATCAATGCTAATTTTCAATTAGAGAAAACTATTTTGAATACATAATTGTATATATTAATATTGAATATATTTAAATCATTTATAGGTCATACACAATAATGGAATACATGTGGAGAAACTATTGAGTCATTATAAATATAGTAGAAAACATTTAGGAATATTTTTAAAGAATGAAAATTGACTTTGAGCTTGGAGAATTTAATTACATGAATGAAAAAATCATTAAAATAGATAATTCAAATTCTGATCACCATCATAATTAATAATGAAGTTGAGGTCATATGATGTTCGAATGAAAAAGTAAACGACAAACATATATAATAAATGATTCCATTAGGTATACCAATGGTTCTCAAACAGTTAGTATATACTACTCAATCTATATGCCAACGGTTCATAGAACCATTGACATTTCATCTCTCCGAAAAAAAAACAGTATGCACCTCTTCCAGCCAGAACCAGTATACAATAGCCTCCCCCTCTACAGCAAGCATCATACAACATCCTCCCCCTCTACAACAAGCAGCATACAACGACCACCTCTCTCCAATTCCAGTACTACAATTCCAACAAGCAGAATGTAACTGCCTCCACTCTGGAATTACAGTACAAACCTATATAATAATGATGAATACAAAAAAACACTCATACAGACAATATACAATGATGAATACAAAAAAACACTCAATGAAACCCCCTGGACATCCCCCTTGCACCCCCTTGAACACCCCCTGCACCCCCAGGACAACCCCCTTGCACTGCCCTAGAGAACCCCCCTTGCACCCCCACTGGACACCCCTCCTTTCTAGACACCCCCTGGACCCCCTACCCTGCAGAACCACCTATAAACCGCCCCTAAAACCCCACCCCTTCCCTGCAGACCCCCCTAGACACCCCCTAGAACCCCAACCCCTGCCCTTTAGACCCCCCTACACACCCCCATGACCCCTACCCTGCAGACCCCCCTAGACACCACCCCTGGAACCCCACCCCCTGTCCTACAGACCCCCTAGACACTGCCCCTGGAACCCACTACCCTACAGACCCCTAAACACCCCTGGAAACCCCCTTCCATACAGAACCCTCCTGAAACCCCCTTCCCTGTAAACCCCCTAGACACCCCACCAGAACCCCCACTACCCTAAAGAACCCCTAGACATCCCCTAGAACCCATCCCCGCCTTACAGACCCCCCCTGAATCCCCCCATGAACCCCCTTCCCTACAGACCCCCTAGACACCCCCCTGAAACCCCCTGCCCTGCAGACCCCCCAGAAACCCCTTGCCCAGCAGATCCCCCTAGACACCCCCCTGAAACCCCCTCCCCTTCAGACCCCCACTAGACACCCCCTGAAACCCCCCACCATACAGACCCCCCAGAAACCCCCTGCCATGCAGACCCCCTAGACACCCCCTGAAACCCCCCACCATACAGACCCCCCAGAAACCCCCTGCCATGCAGACCCCCTAGAAACCCCCCTGGAACCCCTCTGAACACCCCCTCCTAGACACCCCACCTACACCCTCCCCCTGCCCTATAGACCCCCCTACACCCCCTGGACACCCCATAGATAGCCCTAGACTTCCATCCAGAACACATCGACCTTCCTATTTTCCCAGTACAGCTAAAATTTCATTCTGGATAGTTAAAATATTAACCAATATAAAAAAACAAATATGAATCACCTCAATGGATTCAGTATCAAAAATAATCCATCTAGTAGTCTAAATTGATTCATGTAACCTAATATATTCACAATTTTTAGACTCCATCTGGTTGTCTAAGAAAAATTACCTCTAGTGATCCTAAAAAAAAGTTTCTTATGTCCTAATTTTTGGGACTGATATAAAACCAAGTAGTTTATCCAAGAAGAAACCGGTGAGAAAAAATATATAGTTTTTAAACCACCACTTATAGGGTCACACTCAGGAATAGAAGCAACATGAAATACCTCTGGTATAGTGGTCAGCTCTGCTACAGTGGTCAGAGTTTCTATAATGTTCAGAGTTGCTATGGTACCCCAATATTTGGGCCGAAGGACATCAGCCCCTAGACCCCCGTATCAGGGGTACATTTCCCCCTGTAACCCCCAACGAGCTCACCGTGGAGTTAGACCCACAGAAGTTGTAGGCCAGAAGCATTCGACCCAACCAGATCGAGCTACACCAACCCAACAACTTCAAAAGAATCTATTTTAAAAGTATATTCAGATTCAATACTTTAAAAGATTCTAACTATGCTTCATTAATATCACTTTAAAACCTTGAAAATAATTAACACTATCCCTTTTTCTAACGGTATTGACAAAATTTCCAAAAATAGGTTATCATTTTAAATCCAAAACATTTTAGACACTTTTCCAAATACAAATATCATTATAAAAGTATTGAGAAGTTTTCTATAAGAATAAATGTATTTTTAAACATTCCCATTTCAAATTAAACCTAGATAATGAAAACATACATAGTATACCATGATCCATCATAACCAAACCACAAAGAAAATGGAAATAACTCTAAATAAAAAAATGAAAATTCCATGTTGACAAAAATGTACAAAAATTCAAGAATATATTGAAGTCAAGATTCATTCAAGGAAGAGGATATCTCAATTCATGAGTGTTCAAGGGGTTGAGAGACCAAGATAGTTGATGAAATGATGTGACTATTTGAGACGAGTATATCTAATTAGGCCTATCAACTACTAAAGATCTTGAAGATTATGTTCATGAGTAGACTGGGTTATCCAGTGTGTTCATGCAGGGATATCTACATCAAGTGGTTCATAAGAAACTTAGAGATTAGGGAGATCTTTTATTTTAATCACACCTTTTTATTGGTTATTGGGAAGATGCATTCATTGGTGGGACTCTATAGTAGGAGCATAGTTGGTCTCTATTCTTATAGGATTGAGGGGTCCATAGTGTAACCACTTGGTTTTATAGTGGAGAATCCACAACCAGGTCGATTAACCAATCATGAAAAGGAGTAGGCATTTGAGTCTAAACCTTTTAAAACCTTGGGACATGATGGAAACCATAGTGAGTAATTCAAGAAGAAAAACTAACCAGGTCTTTGAAAAAATTAATGAACTGATAAATAATGAAGAACTTCATCGAAAGGATGCATCTTATGGAAATTCATATAGTGTGGAAGGAAAGAGAGAGTTCCAAAAAATAGAAATGTTAAAGAAAAAGGAAATTAGAACATATTGGAGTGGGAGTAGCTCAGAGGAATATGGTCCTTCTCCAGCCCCCCACCCCCACTCCGCAACCCCCCATCCTCTACTCCACTACCCCCGGCTATAGCCCCCCTACAACATCCCCCCTGTAGTAGCACCCCCCAGCTGTAGACCCCCCATACTGCAGCCCCCCCCTGAAGCAGCCCAACATCCCCCCACATGCTGTTGCCCCCTATCGTTACTACAACACCCTACAACAGCACCCCTACTATATCCCCCCACTCCACTATACTTCCCCCACTCCATTGTATCCCACCCCCCACTCCACTACCCCTCCCCCACTCCACTACATCCCCCCATCCCCTAAACCACTACCCCCTAATGTAGAAATGGAAACTTCATCTAAGGCTATGAAAAATAGGTAGAAGAAAGAGGAAAATAAGAGGATAAAATTTAGGAATAATTAAAGGGATCAACCACTTATAGGAGTTGAATAGAGTGTTAAGTGTTAATCCATTGAATATGTTTACAGAGATATTTTTGATGATTCATGTAGCTATTGAGAGTATAAAGAGAACAAAATAGTTGAATAATTCTACTCTCATGTTGGAGTTTATTTGAATAAATTGCATAATGAAGTTATTTGATATATAATTAGTATTATTAATGAAATAATTGATGAAAAAGCACAACTAGATGAATAATTTTATGCCATGTAGATTTCATTGGCTAAATAGGTTAGAAAATGCAACACCCTCTCAAAATTAGTGAAATTAATGGGATAAAACTTTTCAATGATAACATGTCTTTGACTGATGAAAAATTTCAAAGAATAGTTGTTGATAAGGAAGTGATTAAGGCTACTACTACTACTGAGGTATTCCAATAATTGGAAAAATCTACAAATTTTTTTGTGAGTGTTAAGGTTGCACAGTTGGAAGTGAAATATAAAAGAGTTAAAGAACTTGATAGTTCTCAATAATTGAGAAACAAGATCCATAATGAACAAGTTAAAAATATATAGAGAAATGGGGTAGTCAGGTTGATATCATTATATGATAAAAAATCACCCTCAACCTGAAGTTTCTATATTTGGAAGTAAAACTGAAAGTCATGGAATCCAAAAAAGCTAGAACATCCCAAATAATTGACAAGATTACTTCAACCACTCAATATTTATAAATGATATTTCCATTAAAAGAAACTCGGGATAGTGATAAAGTGATTTTGTTAATTTTTTTAGAAGGATCCACCTTATACTTAGTGAAAATGGTACACTGCAACTAGGTAAACTCAGCTAACACTGAATCTGGATTATCAGGAAATGTAGGACAAAAGTAAAATTCTATAAAAATGTGAGACATTAAAAAATCATGGACGCATAATGATATTTCAAGAAATAATTTGAGAATTTATAAGAAAACATTCCCCCCAAATAGACCCTAAAAGTTTGGGGTTCTAACCCAAGAACAACAAGAATTTATGATTATACAGACTGCACCTACAAGAAAAAAATCAAGACTAATTGGAAGACACTGAAGATGCTAGATATTTAGGAATATATCCATTCATTATTAGAATAATAGATTAGTATGTAAAATTTCAATCAGGAGTTAATAAAGGGGTATAAAATTTAAAATAAATGGGGAAATTAATGGAGTGAAATAGTCAGAGAATACCAATATCTCCATGTAAGGAGCCCATGAGCCGGCGCAAGTGTCTAGGCGTTAAGGAAACACAACTTGGGAATAATTTTTCCCACAAAAAAAATAATAAAAACAGCAGTGGAAAATAAATAAAATTTCGGGGCTGAGGTTTTTGGCTACTCTGGTTGGTTTCTGTGGCTGGTTTGGGCTAGAGTGGCTAGTGCAGGTTGGAATACAGGTGGCAGGGGACTTGCAGGGGGTTGGTGCGGGTTGGAACTGGGGGTTGGCACTGGCTAGAATGCAGGAGGTTGCAGGCTGAATAAGTGATCCAAATTTTCCTATTTAACCCAACATGGTTTTGTCAAAACTTATTTCAAAAACAACTTTCGTTCATTAAAACATCATTTTTACCAATGAGGTTTTGAAAAAATCATATAATAAAGAGAAAGGTTAATTGTTTATGAAACCATTTAAACGCTATAATAGATTTTTGTAAAACATTTCTAAAATTAAAATAGTTCAAAAGTATCTATTTTAAAAGTATATTCAACTTTAATCATTTAAAAGATTCTAATTATGCATTATTAATATCACTTTAAAACCTTTAAAATAATTAACACTATCCCTTGTTCTAACAGAATTGAAAAAATTCCCAAAAATAGGTTATCATTTTAAAACAAAAACATTTTAGAAATATTTCTAAATAAAAATATCATTATAAAAGTATTCTCAACTCTTCTTATTGTTCAACATTTACTATGATGTCCCTCGAGCACTTAGATGGTCCTTGTAGAATACAAGTAGAAAGCTTCACCCACATCTACAATGTTGTCTATAGGTGATGAAATACTTTCATGAGAGACTCAATCTAGATATTTTCTACCTGAGGGCCTCCCTCCCCATTAACTATGGGTGGGTAGTGTATCTAAAACTCTATCTAGGTATCATACATAGAATTCTGATAGGACTGCGAACTGCTGCGGGGTGTCGTCCTGGACTATGGCCTAACCGCGGCGTGGCCGCCGCGTGACCGCGACATGACTGCGGCTTGACCTCAGAATGTTGGACCAGTACAGTGACATCTGTGGGGCAGAATCTTCCGGCCAGGAGTGAAGGGAGCGGGGCAACATTCTGATCGTCGCCCCACTGGTAGGAATTGTGATTAGTCAGTCTCAACATTGATCACAAGACTCATGGAATACTATCGCAGAGCTGATCATCCATCAGATTACCCATTATTTTTGAAAGTTCCAAATACACTTTATTAGGTGTGTGTTGTTTACTGTTCGCACACCAAAAAAAAGATAATGTAGAACCATTTTCCCTACAAGGGTAAAAACACTCATCAGATCATCGGGATCATAAAAATATCAAACTCTGAAGGACAAGGACAAATACAAAATAGAAAACCATACATAAATGGTTTCATTAACTCCGTTGAGAAAGTTAATTAATTATATATTAGTAGAAAATATTTTATTCTTATTTTTATCAATAATGTTAAATAATTTTATTTTCAATTAATTAATCCCTATAATGGAAAAATCAGGATATGACTCCACTCTTATAGAACATAGAACCAAGTTGTCATGGCATGAAGTGGGGAGGACTAGTGATCACATAGAGTTTTTATGTATTATTGAAATTTTATTAAACTTACCAATGTCTATAATAGATATCAATATTTTGATTACTCTTTATATAGGACAACAAATAAATCCTATGTAGTTGTCCTTCACATTATAGAAACTGATCTTTTGTTATAAAAAATAGACTCTTGATTCAGGATTGTGGTATGATAAATATATATATTTTATATTCATTGTTTTTAAAAGTGGTACTAGGTAGTTGAATCTACTGATTGAGAGTCAAATTATGCAGGCATATTACTTATCAATGGTATATGAATTTCTTTGAACTCTAATAATAAAACTTCAGTCACCTTGAGAACAATAGAATTTGAATATGTTTTAACATCTCTGGATGCAACACAAATATTATGGGAGAATTCATATATGTAAAAAATTATATGTGCATCGAGCCCAGGAAAACACCCCAAATGGTGATAAGATGAAGCTTAGGGTGGGGAGCACCATAATCCTGTTAGGTGTTAAACAATGACAACATCAGTGTTTTTAGATATATAGGATCAGGTAAAAGGGATAAAAGTTATACTTAGTGAAGAAGTTCCTAACTCTAATTCACCATCATCGGTGTTGAGTATGTCCTAAATTTGTCCTTTCATTTAGTACACATATTTTTATAAATTGATTGATTAAGATAACATTCAAAAGATTAATAGTAGTTAGATATGTAATGGTCATGCTTGGTAACCTTGCCCTATATTGTATTAACCAATGGAAATGCTGATTGTTAATCGATATTACTGTTGAATAATTATTGATAAATAATATATAATTATAGATTTATAGTAGATGGAAATATGGATTTGAAAAAAATCACATTATTGTATAATTTGGACCTATGGGGGTTATTTATTTTATAGATAAAAACATAATTCATACCTGCAAGTAAATACATACAAAATGTAGAATTGAATTCAGAATTTAGAATTGAATACATACCTGCAAGTATAACACATAATTTATACCTAGAAGTAAATACATATAGAATTCAGAATTGAATACATACCTTCAAGTATAACACATAATTCATACCTACAAGTAAATACATAATTTAATACATACCTGCAAGTATAACACATAATTCATACCTACAAGAAAATACATACAAAATTTAGAATTCAGAAATTGATACATACTCCTGCAAGTATAACACATAATTCATACCTGAAAGTAAATACATACAAAATTCATAATTGGATTCATAGTTCAATACCTGAAAGTATAACACATAATTAAAAAGGTAATTAAATACATATAGAAATGAATTTAGAAGGTAATTACCCTATGCAATACAGAATTCTGAATTGAATACATACAAAATTGAATTATGAATTATGAATAAAATACATTCAGAATTGAATACACACATGAAAGTATAAAACATAATTCATACCTACAAGTCAATAAATACAGAATTCAGAATTTAATACATATCTACAAGTATAATAGATAATTCAAACTTGCAAGTAAATACATATAGAATTTATAATTGAATACATACCTGCATGTATAACACATAATTCATACCTTCAAGTAAATACACAATTTATTACATACATAAAATTATAACACATAATTCATACCTGCAAGTAAAAACATACAAAATTCATTATTGAATTAAGAACTCAGAATTGAATACATACCCGCAAGTATAACACATAATTCATATCTGTAAGTAAATACATACAAAATTCAGAATTCAATTCAGAATTCAGAATTTAATACATACCTAAAAGTATAACTAAAAATTCATACCTGCAAGTAAATACATAAAAATTTCAGAATTGAATTTAGAATTCAATACCAGAAAGTATAACACATAATTCAGAAGGTAATTAAATACAGAAAGAATTGAATTCAGAATTCAATGCAGAATTCAGAAGGCAATTACCCTGTGCAATACAGAATTATGAATTGAATTATGAATTGAATACATACAGAATTGAATTATGAATTATGAATACAATATAATAAGAATTGAATACATAATTATGTATGTGCTTACAAAATTATGAATACATACAGAATTCTGAATTATGTACAGTTTATTCAATTCAGAATTCAATACATACAAAATTGTGATGAATCTATGACTAATGATGTGATCATGGACCAATATTTTGAGTTTTCCCACCTATATATTTGTGGTTAGTATGATGTATTTGGAAAATATATATTTTACATGAACATGGAAGAGGATTTCTTTACTTCTTCATTCTAGTGGAGGGAATACGTCATTTGGGAATTCAAAGATAAAGTATAAGCACCTCCATGGGAAATTTTTTGAGGTGTCATTTTGGGATTCTAATGGAAGATGATCACTATAGTGTTTTTAGTATAGGGATCTAGGACACCTAAATATATTTTTCTCAAATCCACCATTCACATTTCCAGGATATGGGAATATTGGATATCTTAGGAAATATTGTGAGCAGTTCATATGCTTAAGAAATGATGGTGCATCTGACTAAGTGATAGAATTGAAATTAAAGAGGTGTTTGCTGAGATTGGATGATTTATGGTCTCATGGTTGAGTAATAAGAAATTATTAGAAATACAAGTTAGTACAAGTCAAAAAATCATACTCAAATTTCTAACCCACTACAGTTTTATTGGTTTCAGTGTTATAAACTATGAAAAATCAATGTACAACATAGTAGAAAATGAAAAACCCAACATAAAAACTATTGGGTGTTAAAAAATGAAACTGAACTCAATAGAAAGTACAATTTGAAAAAAATGTAAAAATAGTGCATGGAGATTTAGATAAAAGCATGAAATTTTCAAAAGCATCAATTTGACACATGCAAGAAACAAAGAACATGTAACACATCCAATTTCACAACACACCAACTCTTAACCTGGTAATTAATCATTTGGGATCTATCCCCATGCCTCATGCCCATCCTAATATCCATCTCTACATTATTAGTGTTATGTCAAATACATATGGACCAACCCATCACATCGACATCACCAAACATAGTGAAGAATCTGAAATAAATGGAGGTAGAAGAAATAAATCAGTTACAACGTACCGATTTGAAGTGAAAGAAAAAAATTACTTGAATGAAAGATAAATCACCGGTAGGGTAGTAGGGTTCATTGCCTAGAAAGGTTTCATTTAGGGCAAAATGTTAGAGATGAGTTCTGTTGGAAGTACGCTTGGGAATTAGGGTTGAAAACTTGGAGATATCCATTTGGGAAGGAGTGACTCACGAATCGGTCGGGAAGTAGGGTTCGAGGAGATCTCTTTCGGAGGAGGATGAGAGATGTGCTCTTGAATCGATTGGGGAGTAGGGTTTGAGGATATCTCTATCAGAGGAGGAGGAGATATGTGCTTGGGAATCAGTTGGGAAGGAGGGTTCTGTTGGAAGGGATCTACAGATAATTGGGGGTTTTTTCCAATGGTTATTAAAAACCACAGGTAAAAGATTGATATTCCAACAGTTAAGCAAAACCGTAGGAATAGGTTTGGAAATTCTATACCTTTCCCAATGGTTCAGAAAAACTGTAAGGATAGGTTGAGAATTTGTATACCTTTTCCAACATTTTAGCAAAACCATTGGGAAAACCCAATTTATATTAGCTATACCAACAGTTTACTAAAACAATTGGGAAAAAAGTGTTGGTAAATATTGGATTTCAACAAGTGTCACTAACATCCGAAAGGCACTCCCAAACAAATAGAACCATGGTTCCCTAGACCACTACTCGAAAGCACCCGTCACCTCGAAGCCCGACGTCTAGAGGCACAACGATATCTATCCTCATGGTAAAATCAATGTCATCTCATAGAAAAACATCCAAAGGAATAAAAATATCTATCATCCAAAATACCCTAGGACCAAATTCCCTAATATAGAGAGCCTCAACCCCCAACCAATAGCCTCAACACTATCACCCAAAGGATCCTCACCTCCCCGTGGTTTTCTATAGTAATCACCCCCAAAAGAAATTTCCTAAGCCACACTACCAGGGACCTCAACCCACAAGAGTGGTCAAAACCACCCCATCACTAAGTCAAACTTTGTGCACATGAATCCAAACAAAACTTTGTCCATCATAGGTGAGTGACAATCACCAAGTCAGTACATAAGCTGCATCCAACTGACACCTAATTCCCATACGAACATGTCGCTCAAAACCGTTGGTCATCCCATCTAATATCATGGTGCATGCCATAAATCTGATGGCCTATCCACCTCAAAAAAACATCCATGACGCACAATCTAGTGAGAAACATCACTCAAATATGTTCAGTCCAAGCCTAACCAGAAAACCACATTGCCTCCATTTCGATGGCCATGCTATCCCAATTCCTAGGGGCAAGCCTGTTACGATCCCATGGATCTCATCACATGAAATTTGATAATTTCATATAATTCACTTCATTTTAAATTATAAATTCAATCTAAATAATAAATTCAATTTAATTGAATTGTGTACATTAATTTTAATAGAAAAAACTAAACTTAAATAAGAAAAAAATTCCACTTAATTGAATTGTACATCTAAAATTAAATGTAACAGTTCAATGTATATAAGCAACCCACCCATCCAAGCTTCCCATGTTTTCAACGACCTCTCAACCGACATCACTTTTACAAATTGGGCTAGGGAATTCCTAAAGGCATATCATAAGGACATATGATAAATTTAACATCTAGAAATATATTATTTATCAAATAAATAGTAGCGTGCTAAAATCTACCCATTCAAATGATTGAAAAATCATGAAGAAAGATATGAACCACCTACCTTGGACTTGTAGACATAGGCACATTTGATATTTGCCTCTAACTCTAAGAGGCTTGGATGAAATCAATGATTCCATAGAAATCCATAAAAATATGGTAAAATAAATCTAATAGATTTCACACCCCATGAGGTGAAAGAAAAACGAGTAGGAATGGGTGAGGAGAGCCTTACCACTATGGTTCCAATGCACCCAATAAGTCTAAAAATGGAGTCTAGATGAAGAGATTGGATCAAAATTCACTAGAGGAGGAAAAGAGGAGAAACCCACTGTTCTATGTGACCCACTAGAGAAGAAGGAGGAAAACGAAAGGAGAGAAATGGAATATAAATAAGGTAAAAAATATAATTTTACACCTTTAATGAGGCCACATGTTTATCTAACATGGTTTTCCAAACCATGCACAAACTGTGCATGCTACCATGTGTGGGTACTTCCTAAGTGGCACTACTCATGTGTCTTTCCACCGAAGTTTCCCTAACCATGCAAAAGCCATGTGGAAACCTATAAAAAACTATATAACCTCATTCATAGTCACACACCCCTACTCAAAAAGTTTGAAAAAATGTGAAGTAGTTAAAAAATGGGATTCATGGTAAGATGGGTGAGGCCGCATGATTTACCATAATCGTGCACCTCATCCAACAACACCAAAACTAGGCCTCTAGGACTCCAATGATCCTGAAAAGGCTTATAAACTACTAAGTCACTCTCCAAGAGTACAAACCCTTCCAAAAACATGATGTTTGGGTAATGGAAGACTTGAAATTTGGTTCTAATGATTGAAAATGAATAAGTCATACCCACTATTTCAAAAGTTCAAAACAATGGAGGATTTTTACCCAATTCAAAAACCCAAGAAGTTAAAATATTTCCACCATAACATAAATCTTCCCTGATGTATAAAAAATCATGGAGATGTTACAATATCCCCAACTTAACATATATCGTCACTCCCACACCTTATCAGATGCTTTTGTGTCATATCTGGTACCCATATGAATCCCGCACTGCATCAGTGGCTCCCTCATACCCATGGATCACATGGAACCTATGAGGCCCTACATCTCAATCTACGCTAAAATAAAACCCTAGTGCCTAACACCTCAATCAATTCCCACACTAAAATAGTTCCCAGATACCATCCCGCCTCAATAACCCACATCTCCTCAATTCCCTGATGCCAAGAACCTTAGTGAATCCCACATCTATCGAAGCTCAAACATAAAACTTGGTGCCTCTCTCCTCATATATATAGATATATACAATTAACCCAGGAAAATTCCAACCTAATGACTAATGCTGAGTTAGTCCATATATATAGCCCGTGCACCTAGTGCACCCAAACCGACATGCCTTAATGGCCAAGGAAAAATAAAACCGAAGAAATAGCTAAGCCCACAACATACCATAGACCGTCATCATCTCACCAGCCTTATCATAGCCTAGAAGCTCTATAGCATACACCTATCCTGAAGAACAACTACTTGAAGTATGAGCTACATGTGGTGATATACTAACCACCATCCATTGATGCAAGTAATGGGTCACACTATCTCTACCAGAACCTCAACGTATAGCTGAAGCTCGACTACTCTCACCTAGTACCGATCATAAACCGAACTCAAAAGCATGAGTCTTCCCCAGTCCTTGAATTCCAAATATACGAGAAGGATGTATGTAGAACCTATCAATATTCCTGACCTATCCAAATGCCTGAAATCATTTTGTTGCCACTCAAAATGAGTCTCGAAAAGTTTTGGCTGCTCAAACTGATAGAATATCATCTAAGAACCACTTTGAGTTGGTCTAGTTGAGTACTTGGCCTGACTTCTCTACTGAAACTCATCTTATCCCCATTTACTTCTCTCTAAATCATCACCACTAAAAAATAATAAAGTCGATTCTCGGCTCGAGTTAGACATATCTGTCATGTTTCCCTTGGCAATGAGTGCCTGATTCACTACCTCTGAGAATGAGTACAACTTAAAAATGTTTACCTACACCTGAATGGTATTCCATAAAGAATACTCGAAACACCTCACCCTTGAGGTGCCATTTCTCAGCATGAGAGGTGGAAAGAGAGACAATTTTATGAATGTCACTACATAATCTATTACAAACATGTCACCCTACTGAAGGTTCAAGAACTACCAACCTCTTTCTGCCCTCAAAATATCCATGATGAAATTCTTGAAGAATATGGTCTGAAAATCCTTCTAGGAGAATCCCTCATGTCTTCCCTATTGAACCTTTACACCCCACAAGTGATTTTCTGGTCTTCTAGGAATGTAGGTTTCCAACTTCACCCTCAACCCTAGAGGCATCTATAGCTGCTCGAAAATCATCTATATGGACTCGATCTAGTTATAAGATGATTGTGAACCACCCTCACCCTGAAAAAGTGGTGGGTGTTGGGACTAGAACTATAGAGTAAGATACACCATAGATGTCTATGTTCCCTAAGAACCACTATCGATACCCTAGATAAACTGTAAAAGGCTTTCTCTAAGATGCTCATCCTACCATGACCCAAAAGCTGTAAGATCTAGTGGTGACCACACCTATACTAGAACCTGAGCCTAAGCATTACCCTATTAATGTACCTCCTCTTCATGACCCTCAGGGGTCTCAACATGCTCATTCTCTAGGGGAACCCTATCACTACCTACCGGATGCTCCATCTGATCCATCTAGGTGACAACCCGCTAAATACAATCAACATGGTTAGACAACCCAATGAAATATACATAATATCATGCATATAGGGAAATCATTAACATACAGTGCATAATCACTACCATTACCCTTTCTTATAGCAACCATTCCACATGGAATCTTGGACTCATGGCCTCCTTAACCACCCTAAATAGATTCTATTATCAAATATACCTTGGTCCATGCCTATCCTAACAACCAGTATTGCCTCAAACCGATGACCTCATCACCCAACCTGGTGATCAAAATCAACCAATGTAATAGTACCTTCTTGCTCCTAGAAGATCCACTACCCTATCACACATCACAATATATATATATATATCACATGGAATATAAATTCTCTAAGCATTTCTAATTTCACAATAAATTTTCATAGGTGCATGATTATACATATTTAAAATAGTCTTCCATGTTCCTAATAAAATTATATACAAGTATAACATGAAGCCACCCCCATTCCATACTAGGACAAGGGTCTAATATCTCATTCCTTATCATACCAAGCTGAAGATTAAAAGTCAAAACAATTAACCATCACATTTGAATAATACCAATAAAGGTGGAAATCATATAAATTTTAATCTGATCAAAATAGAGTATCATTTCCCACCCATGGTAACTTGGTTCATCTCTCATTCATGGGGCTACAGGAACCCAATCACAATCTATTAATCCTGTTTTGACCACATCATAATCTCTTGTCTACCATAACCTAAAGAGTAAGACAATTAGAAAAGAAAACCAATCTCAATATTAGTAGTATATAACCTTACACCACTACTAAATCCCATCCAAGAACTCCTATGATACCACTTATATATCCCCCAATTTGATTATCCACCTGAACAGTTCTAATGGACTGAGTGACACTGCCCTTAGGCAAGCCTCCCCATATGGAAAAGGCTACCAACTAACAAAGAGGGTGTAAAAGTGTAATAGTGGGGAGACTATACCCATAGGAGATGATATAATAATGGTCTGAGTACATTTATATAATATAAAATGGAGGAATAAATACTCATCATACTTGAACCATACCCTCCAAAGGTTGCAGCACAATCAATATCAATAAATAGCAGAAGCATAATTAAAAAATTGTTGTAGAAAATAAATAAATAAACCAAACATAAAACTTACACACATAAAAAATCATACATCCATTCTAGGTCATACATATCAATATACAAATAGGGCCTCCAATGGATAACCTCAGTACATATATATAACATAATAATGCTATAACAAAAAAGGGAGCTAAAAAATGAAACTCAAACTGAAGAAAGACCTCAAGGTCCATTTCCAACATCCCATTCTAAACAACTACTAATATCCATATCCTGATCCTGAAACTTTACCTGAATGAAAAATCATGAGGTCTACACGTGTCTCAACTGGTCTATGTAGGGTTTAATAATGAGTCTCATTATGATACCACCCAAATGTTGAAACATTACAAATTTTTTTAATCATCAATGAATTATAATAAAAGTAAGGTTGAAAATGTCTAAAATAAACAGAGGCTTCTTTGGTACTCAACAACCACCAGGAACCCATCACCTACCTCAACCAATGTTGAAATCACTGAATAGGAGAGGATTCTTATCTCATAGACTAAGGTATCCCAAAAGTAGAATATCCCAGGCAAACTATCATGTTCCACCTCAAATAAAGTAACATGGAACCTCATGCATCTAGATAACTCATGTCTTGAATCAAGTCATCGATGTCACGAAGTCACGCCAAAACAAATAGAACCAAAGTCCCTCAGCCTCTTCTCAAAATCACTCTTCATCTCAAAGATTGACATCTAGAGGCACGTTGATATCTTTACTCAAGGTAAAATCACCATTGGATCATATCATGGCATCCCTAGGGATAGGGATATCCATAATACAAAACAATCTGGGACCAATGTAATCAATACAGCGAGCCTCAAATCTAACTGATAGCCTTAGTGCTACCACAATAAGTCTCCTCACCTTTATATGGATTTCCACGTAAAGAAACCATAAAAAAGTCCTAAGACGCAATATTAAGGACCTATACCCACATTATTATTCAAAACCACCTCATCACTATGTAATCCTATGTTCACATTACTCTGAATGATGATTTGTCTATCTTGGGTGAGCTACAATCAACAAATTAGTACCTAAGACACATCTAACAGACACCTCATTCCCCTATGACCATGTTGCTCAAAATTGATGGCCATGCCATCCTATTTCATGGACCATGACCTTAATCTGATAGCCTAACCACCTGAAACCGACATCCATGATGCACAATCAAGTGATGAATATCACTCAAATATGTCTAGGCCAAGCCCAACCAGACGACCATGTTGCCTCAATCCCAATGGTCATTCCATCCCAATGCCTTAGGCCATTCTAGTCATGATCTCATTGATCTAATCACATGAAATTAAATCATTTCATATAATTGACTTCATTTTAAATAATAAATTCAATATAATCAGTCAATTCAATATAATTGAATTGAGTAGTTGAGTTTTAATAGAAAAAACTCAACTTAAATAAGCAAATAATTCCAATTGAATTATACATAGCAAATAAAATAAAAAATTTAATGTACATAAGCAACCCACTTGGTCTAGCTACCCAAGTGGTCAAAAAAATCTAAATTAGAATCATACATACAAATTGGGCTATGACATAACTAAAGGAATCCCATAAGGTCATACAATTAATTTAACATCAAACATTAGGGTCTTGATCAAATACCCAATGGCGTGCTAAAATATATGCCCCCACAATGACCACAAAAACCTGAATAAATTTATGCACTACCTACCTTGGACTTGTATATATATAAATTCCCAGTATTATCCTCTAACTCGAAGCGGATTGGAATAAATTGAATATTTAATTGACTGCCTTGAAAATAGGGTAAAATGACTCAAATTGATTTAGTGCTCTGTTAGGTGAAATAAAACGGATAAGGAGGCATGGTTGAGGAGAGACTTTATAATATAGTTCCAACACACCCAACCAATCTAAAAACTGAGTCCGGATGAATAGGTTGGAACAAAATCTAACAGAGGAAAAGAGGAAAAAACCACTACTGTGTGAAACCCATGGGAGAAGAAGGAGGAAAAAGAAATGATAAAAAGAAAATAGGAAGAAGGGGAAAAATTAAATTTAACACCTTTATTGATGCCTCACAGTTAGATTGCGCAGTTTTTCCAAAACATGCACAAATCGTGTGTGCTACAGTGCATGTGTACTGCCTAAGTGGCACTACCCATGCAACATTCTACAGATTTTTCTCTAACTATATGAAAAACCCGCGGAAGCCTCAACAAAACTACATACCCTCATGCACAACCACGCACCATTACCCACATGTTTTGAAAAACCATATGGTAGTTTAAAATATGGGCCACTTGATTAGTTGGGCGAGTCTACACCGTTTACAATAATCGTGTGCTTTAACCTGCAACACCAAAACTAGGAATGCGAGCCTTCAATGATTTTGGAACCTTTTCAAACACTGAAGGAATTCTAAAATCATCTGAAACCATCAAAACATGATATTGGGTTAATATGACACTCAAAAATGGGTTCCAATGATCAAAAAAGAATAAGGCATACCCACTAATTAAAAATTTCAAAACAATATATGATTTTGACCTGATTCAAAAAATCAGGATGTTACATATACCATATTTTCCCATGAAACATATAACAATATAATAAAATAACCATATCCATTTTTTCTGATGGTTAAATAATTAATTAGTTTAAGGAAGAAAAAACTTTACCCTCATAAGGTGTATGTAAGAGAATCGTTTAGGAGCACTAATGTTAATGATAGTTCATATTTTTATAATATATTTACATATCAAATTAAATTAATTTAGTACTATAATGGAAAAAGAAAAACAAAAGAATATTATTTTATTATTATTTATAGCTCAAACGATCAAATGATATGTATTAATTTACAAAATGAACCAAACTAGTAGATGTTTTTTATCATACTATTTTGCTATTGGTTTCCACCATGTATATAGTTTGAAGAATGATGTATTACAAATAAGAAATAGTAAATAATATTCCATTATGAATATGTACATATTTCATGAATTTTAATATAGTTATTATAAGACATTTCAGAACAAATAAGTTTAAAAATATATAAATATAGTGTTATAATATTTATACCAATCAGGTATAATTAATTATAAAATCTCAAATATAGTAAAAATGACATACCTTGTATTTATAGCCTCTATCTTTAGGAATGTAGAATATATTCACTCATGATATTCTATGTTTCATTCTATACAATGTATGGATGAGAAATACTACTTGAGAATAACATGCTGGAGAAGAGTCTATGTAAAGAGTGTCCCATTTACTGAACCGACAACTCTTTTATAGTTGTAATAAACTCTCTATCATTAAACAATACCTCTAAATTATAACATAACTCTCTGAATAATTAATGATTAATGTTTTTAACTTTATTAATATCGTGAAATGAAGTTAAACCTATGATATGTGTAAGAAATATCCATAAGTAATACAGCTCTATAGCTATGGGTGGAACATAATACAATCTACCAATATAGAGTCCCTACTTACTAGGATACAATTTTTTCATGATATTGGAAGAAAAACATTGTTGGGATTTATATGGATGTTAAACTCCTGTCTTTGGGGTAAATTTCATTTGATTCAAACCAATAAGTAAACATTATTTCAAAAATGTTTCTTTTACTCAATATATCTTTAATATTATCACTGTCAGTGTACATAACAGTGTTTTATCCTTGTAAATGGAAATTCAATATATCTATTGGAGGATATATATAATGGATATCATAATAAAATATCCTCCTAGAAGCTTCACATGGTGAGATATACCAATAGTCATAATACATTTTAATATCATCTATATTGTTTTCGGACAAGTGTCTTCTATTGGTCTCATAGAGTGCTACTGTAACATGATCATGAACCTTGATGATATATTTGAAAATGTAATTTTTAGAATAATATTGATTTAAAATTTCAATATTTAGATGAACTTGATATATTTAAATAAAAATAGACTTTTATAGGACAACAAACCAATTATCCAAAGCAACACCATTCCTGAGGACCGTTCTTCCAAAATTCCATTTTTTGGGAAAAACATTAAAAATTTTCTATCTCTCATACACGGTGAGTGAAGATTATAATCACCAAAAGGGATATAGATCATAAAACATCTAATATATTCATGAATTCTTAGGAAGGTACCTTCATTTAGAATTTTAGTAAAAATAAATCTTATGTCGGTTGGAGTAATGGATTTATTTTCATGAAAAAGAAATAATAAAATGTACACATGTGGCAAACCTCATTTTTAAAAATTCACAGTACAAAAAACTACATGTAAAAGAGTAGGAATACTGAAATTTAATATAACTCGATACATAAATAAAGGATATTATAAATTTTAAGAAAAGTATCTTCGAATCTCTTTACTTTCTTGAGACTTTCCAAATAAACATCCTTCTCGTAAATATTCCACGAAATGGTCATGTTGAAAACTCTTGATAGTATTTGAGGATAGATAAGAGGTCAAGTATTTTTATTTGAAAAATATCTAGAAATTTGAGGCCACATTGGATTACATTTATTTGTTAAAAAAAATCTGGATAGATTTCCCAATTACAAATCAACATCGCATATTGGTAATATTGAATTATATTTCTAAGACCACCAATAATGGTTGAAGGTAAAATGATTATATTTCCGCATAAAGACCCATCATGATCACCTCTAAGGTATTAATCTTATAGGTCATTATATAGTTCTACTCTCAAGAACTTTTGATTAAAGAGAATAAACGACAGTCTATGAGACTCAATTATTATATAAGCATATACAATAAACTATTCCAATAGCCTTTTAGAATGGTGTAGAGTTGGTGCATCATTGGAATGGAATTACAAGTGACAAGAGAATCACTCTCTCATTTTTTATTTCCAATGTTTAGTTCTTGTAGTGAAGGATGTAGTGTGATGATATATATTGTCAACATATCAATCCTGGACACCTTTTAAAACAAATAGATATATAAATGGAAGGTACAATAAGTGAATCTCATATATACACTGTAAATAACTAATTTTTATTTCAATGATTATATCCCTATCCTAATTAAGAAAATTAATGTAACTAACAATAATAAATTTAATTTCTGAATTAATTGGTATGTCATATATGTAAATGATTATATTCCTAATTTTTTAAGTAGATGCTTCTTTAAATTTAAAATTTCATGTGACCGAAGAACATCCCTTGTAGTTCTTAAATGACGAGCTAAAGTGTTTTAATAATGATGAATTTTATTTTTTTTCTCAAAAAAATTATAATCAATTGTTTATTTAAGGTTTTTTTTCATAAAATATGCATAAAAATATTTGTTAATGTACTCTATTAGTTTTCAATAAATTGGTTACTACTGAATTTTATAATTACATAAAGGCTAGTAGTCTATTTTTAGCCTCATTTATAGTGTCGTACACATATTGTTGTGAAATATTTGGTTTTTTTACATCAAGAGGAAATAAAATACCTATGTGAAGGAAATTTTTTTCACTTAATCTCAATATGTTTGGACTCCCACCATTGTTCATAAATCTGTCAACCTTCCCACCCATTGGTGTGAATGAAAACATAGAGTTGTAAATGTGTATGTGTTCTTCGAATGTTCTTTCCTAGATATAGGTATAAGTGAAAAATAATGTTATGAGGTATTATGTTAATGCAGACAATAAGTCCAAATAAATCATTCCTAGTGAGTATCATTGAGAGAAGAATGGGTTATGTTTTTTGCTGCATTTTTTATTTCTCTTGTCAAACCAGAATTCTGAACCAAAGTATTGAAAGACATTACAAGGATCTACAATATCTGATTTTGCTAAGATAAAAAATAATATAATATATTATGTTAATTAAAATTTAATAATAATATCATAAACTGGTTTAAAATTTTATTTTAGTAATAAGACAGATTAAGTAACTAAACTAACCCATGTTTTCTATAGTTTTTAGTTTTAGTGATTTTTCTACGACAAACAATGTTACTTTAATTGTTATTATTATATATTTCATAATATTAATCAATATGGTAAAATTATAACTATAAAAAACAATTATTGGGACATACCAGTAAAATGTTGAGAAGGATGAATGATATAACTTCTCCTTGCATTTTTTCATGACATTATATGATTCATTGAAGTTTGAACTTGTGGCAGTTAGATAGAATAGTCATGAGGAGTAGTAGTTCGCATTTAGGACAAAATAATTTATAATATAATAAAAAATTATACAGCATAAACACACACACACACACACACATATAAGTGAATTCATATATTTAAATTCAAAGTTGTAACAAATATGGCCTTGAAAATGAATTGTAGTTTCCAATAATATTATAAGTAGAATAGTTTCTGTCAGTAGTTGAATTCATAAGAAATAATATTTAAATGTGAGATAAGATTATGTGTACTGGAAGGAGTTTTTATTACTACAAAGATGTGGGAAAGGTTGAATCAGTTAAAATATTAGCATCATTGGTCAAAGATATCAAGAGTAATGAAGTGACATTCAATGTGTAAATACAAGGCTTATATAAGTAGCATGTTTTTAATTATAATATAGTGAAATCATACTTATAATATGAAAGACAATGATGTATCATGGTATCTTATCTTTTTTTTTCTCTCTTTTTTGTTCCAATAGAAATTGTTGAAAATTAGCACATTTTTTAGGCAATGTTAAAAAAATAGAAGATAATTTTTACCAAGTTATGGTAATTCAAATGCAATTATGAAACAAAATTAATTATACTAGTAAATTTAAAATTAATCAACTGTTAAAAGATATAGGTGATAATGAAATTAATTTTTCTATATCTATACGACCATTTGATGTTAGTGGTTTAGATATAAGAGTAAGATACAGTTAAGTTTATGTAATAAAATAATTTTCAAGAGACGTCAAACTTGTAATTGTGGAAATGAAGTAAAAGTATATACTAAATGAATGATAAATGATAGAAAAATTCAAAGTAAAGGTGAATACCTACCTAAAAACCAATTTTCCATTTTTACCTTAGTTTTCTCCTTTGATACCTTTCTTCTATATAACTTGATAGAGATTTAATGTATGTATTGTGTATCATTTTTATTGAATTTTCAAGGACCTCATGAAAATCATGCTATGTATAATTATGAGTATAATACATGTAATATAACTTGTAAAAAATAGATAGTCGATTATGGATGTAATGTAAGATATTTATACAAAGCAGTAGCGAAGAGTATATAAAATCTTTATCATAGAAGCTAAAATAATTTTTTATTGAGTAAAATCAGTTAGGATTACCTAAAATGCTATGTTTATTGATGTGGAGAAAATATCTTTTGACCCTGAAAAAATATAAAGGTGATAAAATAATGGATGAATGAAAGAAGTAAAGGCCATAATTGATGAATCATAGAATTTTATGTATTGTAAAAACATATGAAAAATTCATATGAAAATGGAATTACTAAATATTTTAGAACAAGAAAAAATATTTATAAGGTATGAAAAACATGCCTTTTGTAGAGTAGTGTATGTTTATGGTCAGTGAAAATACATAAAGGTAAATAAATATTAGCAGAACGAATGTAGAAGATTCCCTACTTATTGATTCAAGAAAAAAGATATATATTAATATATTGTGGAAATATTTTTTTAGTAGAGTGAAATTAAAAATTGAATACCAGAGATAATTTTAATATATAAGATAGAAAAAACAATATAATGTATGCGGAATGCATCAGGAGATGGATGAGTATCATGGTTCAATTTAACTATTGAGGATCTAGGAACATGCTGAAGGTTTGATAATGGTAGTTATTGAAACATAATAGAGTTAAGAAAATGAATAAAGAGATATAATTTTGAAAAATGAAATCCCATAGATGTCAGTCGATGGTGGGTTGAAGTGAATGAGAGGAATAATAGAGATAACGAAGGTGGATGTCAAAGTTGATTTAATTGTCGAAGAAGTTGCAGGGCATGGAGAATAGTGGTTGAGTGTATATTTATGGGGTATAGAGGAAGATAGTAGGTTCCATAGGTGGTCGTAGGGGCGTAGAAACTATCAAATCGGCTACAGTATGTGGAGCATGGGGATCGTTTTTCAGAGGAGATGTCGTAGAAACACTTAGTGGAGGCGATGTAATGTGAGAGCAATATGGCTAGGTAATGGAGGGAATGAGAGTGTTGGGATGAAGTAGACGGAATAAAAATATGGATATGTTGAAACATGGTAGGAAAAAACCCCATATTTTAAGTATATAATAGATTATATGATAACTAAAGAATTCATTTTAAACATTTGTAGACTATAAAACACATGATTTTGTGAACTATATTTTTCAAATAAATTTAATTTTTTTGATATTTTGAATTAAAAAAAAGATTTTATATTGAATTAAATGAAAAACTGGGTTTATGTTGCATTACATGCAACATTGAGTTTGGATTCTATTACACATAATGCCAAGTTTTTCTTGCATCTCACAAAACGCCAAGTTTTAACAAAGTGTAACATATAATTAAAATATTACTATTTAATATGATAGTTATCACATAGCCATTGGAATGTAGAGTATTGATAGTGTTAACTAAATTAAGAAAATATATTATTTACATATGCATATAAAATTAATTCTTTTTTGACTAATTAATTAGAAATGAAAATAAATACCATTTGAAAATAAAAGAAATCATTTTATGAAAAACTATATTTATGTACACAATGTGCTTGACATAAAAAAATTATCCAAAAAAAATTTTGTGAATGATTTTATTGAAATTAAGATATTATATATTCAATAAAATTTCTAACATTAATCTTATGTACAAGAGACAATAATAAATACAATGTTATTCTTAAGAACTGTATTTTCCTAGAAAATATTATTATCACCTTTCATACAATTATAAAAACATTATTTTTTTACACTTATAGAAAATTAATTTGAGAAAATCAATTTAATTTTTAAATAGTATTGTTAAAATTATTTTAGTGTATTTTTTTATTTTTTCTGAAAAGAGTACTTTTTTGATGAATAGTGAAAATATTGGTTTTTATTGAAAAAATGCCTTTTAATTAATGAATTTATAGAGAAATTTTGTTAAAAATTTATTGCAGTAATACAATTTGTAAAAATATATATATAGTAATCCAATTTATTTTATTTCAATTAATTTTATATTTAATTTTGATATAATATTTTTTAAATTTTTGAACATTTTCTCTTTGAAAAACGGGTTTCCTGTCACTTCTAAGGGTTTAATTTTAAATTGAATTTTTCTACTTCTGTGAGTTGAAATTTAAAAAATTGATTAATTTTTTTGAATAATAATAAATTATTTTATATTATATAGTGAACTTAATTTTTTTTATCTAAATGAATAGTGAAAATAATAAAAAATTAATTATTGTTGTTAAGGTACGAATGGGTTTACAAGGGGTTAAACAAAGAAGATAAGGGTTAAAATGACTATAATTGTTGTAAAATTACTATTTTATAGCCATATTTCAACCTTATACTCCCCAATTTTGAAGATATAGTCATTTTTTATTTTTTTATGTGAATTAATTTATTATTTTGGATTATTTTGGGAAACTTTCAAGTAGTTTCCAAGTGGGTTCCCTTCCCCCACTTATAAAAGGCCACCAACACCCTTCATTTATTCACACCTCTAAAGTAATAGAGTTTATAAAAAACATGAATAAACCAATCCCAAATATCCTTATAAATTTTATAAAGCTACTTTTCCTCCCAAAATACCGACGCTAGGGTCTTTAATAACATATCTAAAGGAGGTGGTTCTAAGAGATGGTAATTGTCTTCATTAAGCTCTTTCCTTTTCTTTCTTCTTTTTAAACATTAAATTATCCCTTAAAACATAAAATATAATAAATATATTATCTTCTATATACTTATATGTTATTATTTTAATTTAATAACCTATATCAATCTCAACTTCCATCAAATGGAAAATGAAACTGTTGATCTTGTGTATGACTGACTTTCTCCTCAGAGGCATATGTAATTTATTTTTCATCACCACCATTCATGGTTGGATATAATGATGTATTTAAAATATTTATATGATATCTTTGAAACTAATATAGTTATTATTTTATTATATCGAAGACACATTATTACATTCTATTCTATTAGGGATACAATAATGCCGCTCTTATGTATTGTGGACTACTGCCTCACGAAAAAATATGATTCATTCTTCATATATTTTTTACATGTAGGGTAATAAGGAAATATTTAAACAAATATATTTGATATATATTAAATAAAAAATGATTAGTTAATGTTAATATATTATTTATCTTTATTTTATTTCAATCATTGAGAAAATGGAAATAAAGTTCATGAATATGTACGACCTAACATATCCATAAAAAGTACATTTGATTTTCTATCTATAACTTTTATAAATTACTGTAAATAAATATATAATTAATATATATGATATTTTTATCATGGTTACTATTCTATAGATTATAGAACCATGATCAATGTAAGATGAACAAAAAATAATAAATCAAAACATACATGAAAAACAAAGAAGGTGTTACCCGAAAGATGATTTTGACAAGGAATTATGAGTAGAAGTTTAATAAAAGGTCATAAGTAAATCATATATAGTTTTATAAATATAATTATTTTTCTTTAATATACATGTAACAAAATTATTTTTTATTATAGATTAGGTTTGAACGTGTAATAAAGAATTCAAGGATTGTGGTAAGATATTTTAAGTCTCTTTTTTTTATTTATGGGAGACATATAAAAATTCACTACTAATTTCTTTTATGTGGTGTATAGAACAAAACATTTAAATGTCATATAATTAATATAATTATTTTAATTATATTTAATGTTTCATTTTATTTGGTTATTTTTTTCATGATAATGATTCAGGAATCTCACTTTTTTACTTCTATGAGACACGTAGCATATTTACCACCTATTTATTTTATGTAGTTTATATACTACCCATGAATTTATTTTATGAATATTCACCTAAACATTATTGGGAAATTCATACACATTTTATGATCTCTCTTTTATGGGGTCTATGGTTCAAAAGATACCAAAGCAGTAAGGTATTTTTTTTCTCAATTTTCCTTCTTTGGGATATATGTCTTTTTATGCTCATATCTTATTTTATTAGTTGTATATAAATCCAAATTGACATGTAATATCATTAATTTATTTATTATCATGATATTTTATGTTTCATTTAATTTTATTCCTTCATTAGGATTACAATTCAATTTTACCAAAGTGGTAAAGAGTTTATGTTAAAATCTCTGTGTTTATCAAGATTGTTTATGATTATGTTTCCAATGTTGAAATATTATGATCCATATATAAAGAAAATAACGATTTTTATTATACTATTATTATTTAATGTTTATACACATTTTATCTTTATTTTCCTCTCTTTACTTACATAAGAGTTCAAAATAATGTTTTTTAAAAAAATCATCTTTATTTATATCTTTGATTAAAAAAACCATTTATTTATAAACCATGTTTTCTAAAAATGTTTTGAAAAATGTTTTTAACATTACTAAATTAATTTATTAAGGAAATTTTTATCCTTATTTGAATTTTTACAAAATGTTATAAAAGGAACCATCAAGTATTTTTCCAAAAAATTCTTGTTTTTATTTTACCAAAAATGTGAATTGAATCATTGTTTTAATATTTACGACATGAAATTTTTTTTCAAAAAAACATGAAAATTATCTATTTTGAAGATTCATTTATTAGTTCTCAATTAAATTTTAAAAAATAGATTTTTATTTTTTATTTTTTTTCAAATCTGAAATGTTATTTTCCTTATGAAATGTTTTAAATGATTTCAATGATGTCTTTATAAGTATGAAATTTTATTTTCATAGAAATGGATTTGAAAAATGGTTTTTGAATTTTTAGTGTAAATAATTATTTTAAAATAAAAGTTATTTTCCTCATGAAATGTTCAATGTGTCTTCTCAAAATCATTTTCCATCTAATATGACATCTGTTGATGTTACCTATTTCTTACTAGGGATATGATCCAAGGATATGTTTATTATTATTTATCTGAATAGTTTATTTTTATTAAGGAATTATGTTTATGAAACCTGTTTCTATTCCATAGTTTATACCATGAGGAAATTCTTATAAAACTTAATTATTTTAATGCATTATTCTATTATGAAATAATTAAATTATTATGAAACCTATATCTTTTACATAGGTTTTGATATGATGAAATTTTTATGAGACCCATTTCATCTCAATGGCTATGATATGATGAATGTTTTATGATTTGTTTTCCACACAAAAGTATTATTTTCATTATGTTATGTATGAGACCTATGTAACCCATATAATGAATTGGTTAAAGATTTATATCTCATGAGATAGAGAATATTGGAATGGAGAGTGACCCTGGTTCAATAAGGGACTTTTTCCACTATGATGGTTCTGGAAGTGAACCATGACCACTATTATAGTTTCGAGAGTGAACCCATTCCACTATGATAACCTTGATAGTGATCCTTAACTAATATGTAAATGATTTTCTATGATTATACATATACTATAATTATATGTCTTAGTCCAATGTTATGCTCACATAGATCATGTTATTTGATTTCCTTTGGATTCATGTCTTCTGAACTTCAAATATTTACGCCATGACTTAATATTTTGATCTTTGAAATGCATGGTAGGGTTTTAATATCTTATTATCATGTTCTCATACCCTTAAACTCATGTTCTACTTATGTATATTCCTTTTTTACACCTATTGAGAATCTGTTCTCTCACATTCTTATGTTTCGAATCCCCAAGTTAAGGAGAAATGTTTTAAGTAGTGTATGTTTTTGAAGAGTAATAATGGGGAAGATATTTATGGGATATTTGGAATATATCTCACTAAATTATAATATTGTGTACGTAGTTTCCAAAAACACTAAACTATTATAGTCCTTAAGAGGGTGCTTATTTAATGTATTGAATATTCATCTACAAATATATAATATCTCAGTATGATTATACTGGGCTATAATAGTTGGTATTAGAGGATAGGTTTAGTTGAGATTTGGAAACTAGGATGAGAAAACATTAGTGAGATCCCTAAGGAAAGGTCTAAGGATAAGTATAATGATGAGACAAAGTATTATGAAATGTCCTCGAATTTTGGTAAAGCCTAGAGTGATTGGTTTCCATGAAATTTCACCCCTATCTAGATACTAAAAGAGGGTGTGAATCTATCACAGAGGTTACCCGGGGCAATAAATTAAAAAATGGAACATTTATATAGAATCAATCATCACTTGGTGAACAATAATGGGCCTTGATCAACACCTAGTTTGACACTCCTAGGGGACAAGCATTGGAAATTGAGAAAATATTTATGAACTATCATAAAGCATTTAAATAATGACCAAGAATAACCTAGTTTATACCTATGGTTTCATATATTGAAAAGAAAGTCCCATGAGCTAGATCGCCTGTAAATTATTTTGCATGATTATGGGGTTTTCCTCTATGAATATTTTTACACAAACTATGTTTTTTGGTTTTAGTCAATTCTTGGAATCAGAAGGAACTGGGTTAACATTTAATGTGATAGAAAACATGTTCATGAGAAACCAAATGGAATGATGATTGGAGTAAAGGATATTGTGATTATGACTAATTAGTTATCAAGATATATGATTAACAACTTTCACCTTAACTAACCCTCCATTATCACCAAATAACAGAATGAAATAGTTTTTTGAGATTTTGGATGGTGGAGACAATGGGGGAAAAGATTTAGTTTCCTATATATCGAGATTATGGGAAGAAGCACTCAAGGGAATGTCTCAAAGTAACAAGAAGATGTTTTGAGTGTGGAAAATATAATAACAAAGAAATTAATTACATAGGAATAATGAAAAGTTCAGTTAATGCAATGGATGAGAATAATGGTCCCATTAATATATCATTTAAGGTTCAATGTTTCAAATGTAGAATGTATGGGAATTATTAAAATTAATGTTTAAAAGGGAATGCTTTTAAAAAAATCGGTAATGCTGCATGAGTAATGGTTATATTTTTGATGATATAGAGACTATAAATTTCATATAAAAGGATTGAAGTTTTAAGGAATAATATGTTAAATCATGTTTAATGGTGTATAAATAAAGTGAAATGATTTATGTTTTTTATGTTTTTTGATTCAAAGAATTATATTTTTATCTATGGTTTTCTAATTATTAGAATAATGAAATCATTGGATTGTTCCACAGTAGTTATCCATCAAGGAGATGCAATAATATGATTTATGGCGTTGATGGTCAAGATATGTTATTTAATGGAAAGTGGTATTCTTATTAAGGGAATATTACCTTTAATATGTTCTTGATGTTGAGGAAATGGTGTTTATTTTTTATAAAGAGATGATTGATTTGGATAAAGTAAATTGGATAGTATTTATTACCTTTTAACTGATTAATGATTTGATGAAAAAGGTTTTCATGTTATCATTGATGGATCTTACAATAGTTTTGGAATTATGGAATATATTCAATAATATGTGATTTTTTTAAGTAATGAGGAAAGATTTAATTTTTGAAAGGAGGATTGTTTTAATTATGTTTTATGGTAAATTCAAGTTGTTACTATGTTTTTGGAAAATATATGACCAATGTATTCAAATATTTGATATGTGATATTAATAGCTACTTCATGTTGTTTGGGGATTAATTATAAGTTGATTTTGTAAATTTAGTGACCCTTTTTATAAATTTTTGGATTTCAGTTGCAGCTAGACATTGAGGGGACTTAAGGATAACTATTCATGAGATGGATTAAGTTGAACATTTGATGTAATTGGATAAGGTATGATAAAAATTCTTTTTTTTATAATAACTAGAGAAATAAGGGATAACTTATCAATATTTTATGGATAATATGACCCATTAGTGCTTCATGAATTAAAAATCATCTTCATTTAATAGAGTAATAGATTAAGTGAAAATTGATCAATGAAAAACCAAAGATTGAGATTGTACTTGTGAAATGGGATGGAATAATTTAAATATACATTCTTAAGAAAGTTACTCAACTTTAGGAAAATAATCTTTAAATAATATTTTATACATTTACCTTCATTTCTAATGAATTAATGGATTTTTCAACCATCATATATTTATTTCTTTTTAGTCATTAATTTTCTCTTGACCATGTTCTTTGTAAATCTCTATCAATATTTGGTGTTAGTTTTATCTTTCATATCCATGTTTTCACTTCCCACGTATGTTCTCCTATTTGGAAACCCAGAATATTTTATTCCAAATGACCTCCAAACTTCTCTTAACTCTTTTCAAGAGGAAGTTTTCTTAACCCTTTTTATGATGTGGGTCTCCCACGAAGTGATTTTCATTTGTTAAACCATTTTTTTTTGAGAATAAGTTCAAATTATGAAGTCACAATTTATTTAAGGGAGGCAGAATATAACACCCCGTGATTTTTTGAAATATATGTTTTCAAATAAATTTAATATTTTTGCTATTTAACATTGAAAAAATACTATGTTTATCTTTCATTACACACATCACTAAATTTATATTGTATTACATAAAACATTGAGTTTGTATTTCATTACAAATAATGTCCAGTTTAGTTTTCATTAGATGCGGAATTGTGTAAAATCCCATGTAAGTAATGAATAATAGATATTTTTATCTATGTCTATTAGTGAATTAGATAGTGTTTTTGAGGCTTAAAATGAGAATTAATCCAATATTAAGCATGGAATACACTAATATTTTTAAAGGATTGTTTTACTGCCTTTTGATGGAAAACCATTTTTAAATATATGTTTTGAAAATTTTATAAGCTATGTTTGTCAAAATAAACTTATTATTTATGATTGGGACATCAAAATTTACTTTGTGTGAATTTTTGGTATTTTTCCGATAAAGTTCATTTTTTAATGAATAGTGAAAAATTTTGTATTTTAATTCAAAACCAATTTTTAATCTAATTTATTTATATGATTAGATTATATTTTGAATTGGTTTTGAAGTGAAATTAGAATATATTTTTACCATTTAATCCAATGGTGGTCATTGGAATCAATTTCACTTTGAAATTGGACTTAAACTGGTGTCAATCTTTTGATACTTACTGTTTCATAAAAACACGCTATTTGTCATGACACCGGGAATTAATTATTAAATTAATTAATGTAACTTATATTATTTGAATTTTGTAAAATAGACTTCATTTTTGAATTCAGAATATCAAATATATCTTAGGGTTAAGTTTTGGTATTTTTCTGAAAAACATAAATTTTTGATGAATAGTGAAACCACTAAGTGGTAGTTAAAGAAACTGATTTTTCGTTTAAATGAAACTTTACCACTTCTGTGATTTGATTTTAAAAAATATGACATACATGGTTGTAATTAAGAAGTAAAATGTGGTTCAATGAGATTAAAATAATTTTTTTGTGAATAGTAACTTTTAAGTTTTTAATCGCGATTAGAGGTATTTAGTGCAATTTAAGGCAAAAATGATATTATAATAAAATGAAAATACCTAGACACATGTCCTACCATTATTGGATGTGTCATGACCGACAAATACAAGCCATGGGTCAACTTGGGGACCCCATGGAGCCACTTTGGTAGGAAAATGACATTACTATCTTTTTATTTAATGTTAAAATTAAAATGACACCAACAAGAGTTGTTTTACTAAAACAATTTTTAAATGGGGTTATACATGTCAGAGTTTTGACTATAAATATTCATTAGAAAGATAATAAGATTTAATATATCATGATATTTTTTTATAATTTTTATACATTAAATAAATTAAATTATTTATGACATGATGATGATGCAGCGATTACCTCATTAATAAAATATTTAAATAAAATGAAAAGATAATGCAAAATCTATGACCTACACATGTCAAAAACCTATTGTATGGGTGGATTTAGAACCCTTATCACCTTACCCTCGAATATATCAATGTGGGACCTTTTGAATCCGAAACTCATATTAAAATAAAGTAACATTTCTTTACTTTCCAAGAGTGCCCCTCCTCTCCTCTTATAAAAGCCCCCCACCTCTATGTCTTTACCCACACTTACAAAGCCTTTGGCTCGGCCAAAACCTTCCCATTTTGTCTCTCCACTTCCCTCTATTACTCCTTGAAGCCTCACTTTGGGCAGAAGTCTTCCCAAGGAATCCTTTGAGCTCAAACCAAAGGGAGTTACCCGATTTTAAGGTAATGTCTTCACTTGTGTTCTTTTTTTTTATTTTGCTTCTCCAACCCCCTAAACTCTTTTTATTCATTTCTATTGTAAAAAAAACATTATCTTCCATATACTAGGATGTTTTTATAATAAGGATTCGAGCTACACTTACACACACCTACATCTAATGGTTAAAGAACATACTGTTTCCGTGGATGGTGAATTTCTGACTCCCGAAACGATGATTGTTCAAAATTCTTTTAACACCTTCAAAGGTGGCCATTAAGATGACACTATATTTATATATGATATATAATATGTTTATTTTTTCCTTAAGTGTCTGTATTTTTCATTTTGGGCATAACTTTATGGTTTCCATTATGGGTAAACGCGATATCTTCATTTAAGGAAGTGCGGACTACCGCCCCCTCAAAGTGATTTGATTCGTTAATACCATATGTGGGACGTATAAAGGATAGAGTTATGATATTATATATGATATTAAACTGGAATTATAATATACCTTTATATCATTATGATTCCATTTCATAAAATACGAAATAAAAATGGAAGCAGCGTTCATGCGTACGTACGGCTTACCGTCTCCATGAACGGTGCATTTTATTTCGTACCTCTAAATGTAATATAATATTATAAATGCATCCAATTACTGGATATATATGATATATATGATATCTACATCATGAATACCATTCTGGATATAATGGATACATGAACAAATTTTAATTATAAAGGTTTTATTTTTGACTCAAGTACCAATTATCGTTAAAATGACCGTTATTAACTTAAATAATTACATAGTGTTCATGACATGGAAATAAGTGATATAAAAGGAATAATGAACTTGAAAAAGGTTCTTAAACAAGTATTAATTAACTCAAGTTTATTATTCAGGAGATTAAAGAACGTCCGAGTTAGGTCGGACCCGAGGTATGGGACTTCGTCTCAATCTCCTTTCATTGAGGCATATTTTGTTTTATACACAACCTTCTTTTATACGGTGTATAAACCCCTTTGACATTTATGTTTATTCAAAAGGAATCTTTTTTATACGAAGCGTTTACTAAATGACAAAAGGGAATGTTTTTGTCGTACGTATGCGGCGACAACGACTTCTCCGCCGCCGTGACCATTATTTGAGTTTCGGCTTCCTCTACAAGCCATACCTTTTAAAAAAAAGTACCATGTTTTACTTTTCTTTTATTTTGGTATTGAAAATGGTTTTCATAATGTTTTTATATCAATGTTTTGTATTCATATCTTGTGATTGAAAGGTGGAAATGTTATGTTTCCTTTATGCATTTTTTATGTGATACGATTATGTTGAGGTTCTTGGGCATTATTATGAAGATGGGTGGCTCCGTGATAAACAAAGGGCGGGTGAGCCCGATATAGCTCTCCAATGCATTGGGTAATGCGAAGGAGTGAAACATTAAGGTTTCTCCGAAGAGATTTAGCGAATATACTGTTAAGGGTATTCCAAACGTAACCAAGAGGGTTACTCCCTACGTAAGAATGTTATGAATGCCTCAAGTTACCTTTATGTCTTATGATTTCTATGATTTATTCATGATTTGATGAGGTATGTTAAAGTGCCTTTGTTTTATGGGTAAATTATGATTCCATTCTTATGTATATATGAACTCATGTTTCCTTTCCATATTTTTATAACCCTTACAAAGCATTTTCTGCTCATCCCATGTTTTTTTGAAATGTTTTTCACAGGACAAGGGAAAGGTACATGATATGATGATAATGTCAAGGAAGTGTCAATAAAGAATCCATGTTTTATTTTAAATATGTTTCCGTTGATGGGAAAAGTGAATACTATCTTTTATGTAACCACTTTTCTTAAATGTGGAATGTAATACATGTTTTGTGATCTAATTCTCTAAAACTCTAAACCTGAAAAGATCCTCAAGGTGTATTCTCGAAATATCTCAAGATTAAGTAATGTTTAAGGTAGGGGCCTTATAGTTGGTATCAAAGGTCAGTTTAGATAACTTTAGGAGTTAGAATTCTATTAAATGATTATCCAAAATTTTTTTTTTTTGAAATGATATAGCATTTGAAGATTACCATGTTGCTTCATCTAAGACATGTTTGTTCAGAATGGTTTTCCGTAGAGGAAACAGGGAAGTAGTGCTAGGAAGGCATACAGAAGGAAATAACCTTCCGAATCCGCATCCTGAGATGGTTGGAATTGGAACTGAATAGTTTGTTGCAGTAATAGTGCAATTGACTCAAGCGATAAATGGTGGTGGTATCCATGCACGAGATTAGCCAGATCAACCGTAGAGGAACATGTCAGTAGTGGAACATTTCATGAGGCAACATCCCCCATCATTCAGAGGATCATCTGACCCTGTGTTAGCTGAAGGGTGGATTAAAGCACTGGAGAAGATTTTCGATGTCATGGGGTGTTCAGACAATCAAAAGGTTAGTCTTACTATTTACCATTTGGAGGGTGAGGCAGATCAGTGGTCATCAATGGTTAACAATATCTGGGACGCTGATGAGATTGATGCTCTTAACTGGGATGAAATCAAATGTAAGTTTCTTGAGAAATATTTTCCTAAGGCTGTTCGACTTAGGATGGAAAAACAATTATTGGAATTGAGGCAAGAGGAAGACTCAGTGGCTGCCTATGAAGGGAGGTTCACTCGATTGGCAAGGTATGCTCCAAATTTTATCCGAGACCTTGATAGTAAAATAAATCATTTTTACTCAGGATTAAAACCAAAATATCAGAGGGAATTAGCTTCTCATGAGTTTAAAAGTTATGAAAAGATTGTTCGATTTGCTGAGAAGGTGGAAATGGAGTTTTCCAATGATCAAGTGTTCTATAACAACCAGCAGAAGAAGAGAACGAGGTGACAGGAGAAAGGGAAGAATTCTTCAAAAAAGTCTGATGGTAAGAAAACCAAGTTTCCATTTTGTGATAAATGTGGGAAAAGGCATGCTGGGGAATGTCTTCTAAATTCTGGAAAGTGCTACCAATGTGGTAAGATAGGACATAAGGCTCGTGATTGCACTAAAAAAGATCAAGGTGATGGTAAGACCAAATTTGATTTACAGTTAGTGAAATGTTTTAAGTGCAATGAGATGGGTCACTATGCAAATGAGTGTCCGAGAAAGAGCTCGAGTGATGGGAAGCAGTTGGACTACAAGAAAAAAGGGGTGATGAAATCCTTTGCAACTACTTCAGCAGATGTTGGGCCATCAAATGAAGTTGTATCAAGTACTTTGTTTGTTTTTTCAGATTATGGCAGTGTGTTGTTTGATTCGGGGTCCATATATTCTTTCATCTTTGAAACCTTTTCTAGTAAATTGGGAATACCATCTCAAGAAATGACTCCTGAACTTGTGGTAAAAACACCTGGGGGAAATGTTGAGGCAAAAAAAATTTATAAGAATCTTCCTATCCTTATCTGTGGAAAGAACCTACTTGCAAACCTTACTGTTCTACCTCTAGTAGAGTTTGATGTTATCCTGGGTATGGATTGGCTCTCTATTTACCATGCTAAGATTGACTGTAGAGCTAAAGAAGTTTCTTTTCAGAAAGACTTTCAGTTTGTTTACAAGAATGAACCCTTGCTATTTATAACTTATCAAGAGGCCGAGAAACTTGTAAAATATGGAAATGAATGTTACCTTGCACATATTGTTGAAAACAAGGGAACTGTTCAAATTAATAATGTGCCAGTGGTAAATGAGTATCCTGATGTTTTTCCTAATGATTTTCCTAGAATAATACAAGATCGGAAAGTTGAATTTACTATTGACTTAGTTCCTGATGCTAAGCCAATTTCAAAACACCCTTATCGAATGGCTCAAATTGAACTTTTAGAGTTGAAGGACTAATTTCAAGATTTATTAGAGAAAGGTTTCATTCGACCTAGCACATCACCATGGGGTGCTCCTGTTTTATTTGTTAAAAATAAATATGGTTCTATGAGACTTTGCATTGGTTATAGAGCCTTGAATAACATCACTGTTAAGAACAAATATCCTTTGCCTCATATCGATGATTTGTTTGATCAGCTCCAGGGAGATCAGTTTTTTTTCTAAAGTTTGACCTGAGATCGGGGTACCATTAGCTGAAGGTAAAGGAGGCAGATGTTCCGAAGACTACGTTTTGTAAAAGATATGGCCATTATGAATTTGTAGTAATGCCTTTTGGGCTAACCAATGCACCTGCTGTATTCAAGGACTTAATGAATAGAATTTTCCATGAGTTCTTGGATAAGTTTGTGGTGGTTTTCATTGATGATATTTTGGTGTTTTCTAAAAGTAAAGAGGATCATGAAAGACATTTAAGGGTTATTTTGCAAACCTTAAAAGAAAAGAAATTGTATGGGAAATTCAGAAAGTGTGAGTTTTGGTTGCAACAAATTTCTTTCCTTGGTCACATTTTTTCTAAATATGGGCTAACCGTTGATCCTGCAAAAAAAAAGGTTGTTAAAGAATGGCCAAGACCCACAAATGTAACAGAGATTCGTAGTTTCCTTTGTTTGGAAGGCTATTACCGAAGTTTTGTTAGAAATTTTTCACGGTTATCTAGTCCAATGACTAATCTAACTCGGAAGGGTGTTAAGTTTATCTGTACAAAAGAATGTGATGATTGTTTTCAAGAATTGAAAGGAAGATTGGTGAATGCTCCAGTTTTGGTACTACCTTCCAAGAATGGGGAGTTTGTTATCTATAATGATGCTTAATTGAAAGGATTGGGTTGTGTCCTAATACAGAATGATCAGGAAATTTCTTATGCTTCACGACAGTTGAAAATTCATGAGGTAAATTACCCTACACATGATTTGGAATTAGCTGCTGTTGTTTTTGCTTTAAAAATTTGGAGGCATCATTTGTATGGAGTAAAGTGTCAAATATATACCGATCAAAAAAGTTTAAAGTATATATTCACTCAGAAAGAATTGAACATGAGACAGAGGAGATGGCTAGAATTAATCAAGGATTACTATTGTACAATTCATTACCATCCGGGAAAAGCAAATAAAGTGGCTGATGCTTTGAGTCGAAAAAGTAATGCTTTATTAGCAATGTTGCGTTTGGAACGTGATCCTTTGATTAAGGATTTGATGAAATTTGGCATAGAAGTTGTTGGTGCATGATGTTCTTCTATTTTGTTTCAGGTATCAGTGAAATCTTCTCTATCAGATAGAATCAAGCAAGCACAGAAGAAAGACAGTGAGTTGCAGAAAAAGGTAGAGCTAGTTTAAAAAGGTAAGTTTCCTGAATTCAACATTGAAAATGATTGTGTTTTGAGATTTTAGAAGAGGTTGTGTGTGCCTTGTAATTCACAGTTAAAGGGAGAGTTGTTATGTGAAGCTCATAGATCTCCATTTTCAGTTCATCCTGGTAGTACTAAGATGTACAAAGATCTGCGGGAGTATTACTTGTGGGATGGAATAAAAAGAGATATTGCTGATTTTATTGTGAAGTGTTTGACATGTCAACAGGTTAAAGTAGAGCAGCAGTTACCGAAAGGGATGCTTCAGCCTTTACTAGTTCCAGAGTGGAAATGGGAGAATATATCCATGGACTTCGTTGTGGGATTGCTGAAGACCTCTCGAGGTAATAATGAAATCTGGGTTATTGTTGATCGCTTGACTAAATCTGCTCATTTCCTTGCTATATGAGATACTTTTTCCCTAGATCAACTTTCCCGTTTGTATCTTAAAGATATATTCAGGTTACATGGAGTTCCCCTCTCCATTGTATCTGACCGTGATCCCAGGTTCACTTCTAACTTTTGGAAAGGCCTTCGGAAGTCATTGGGTACTGAATTAAATTTTAGTATAGATTTTCATCCTCAATCAGATGGGCAGTCAGAATGAACAATTCAGACACTGGGGGATATGCTACGTTCTTGTTCTATGGATTATCAGGGAAGTTGGGACCAACATCTTTCTTTGGTTGAATTTTTATATAATAACAGTTTTCTTTCCAGTATACAGATGGCACCATTTGAGGCATTATATGTGAAGCGGTGTCGAACTCCAGCTTTTTGGGATGAAGTGGGTGAATGAAATCTGATGGGACCAGAATTGGTATAAGATTTAGAAGAAAAAGTTCAGTTGATACAGAAACACATGAGAACAGCTCAGAGCAGGCAGAAGAGTTATGCGGACAACTGGAGGAAGGATCTATCTTGTGAGGTAGGTGATCATGTTTTTCTCAAAGTCTCACCATGGAAAAGTGAGATGCGATTTGGTAAGAAAGGAAAGCTAAGTCCAAGGTTCATTGGACCATATGAAATTCTGGAGAGAGTTGGATCAGTTTCTTACCGAGTGTCTTTACCTCCGAGTTTATCTAAGGTACACAATGTTTTTCATGTTTCGATGTTGATAAAGTATATGCCAGATCTATCTCATGTTTTGAGTCCAGAGGTAGTTCAGCTGGAAGAGAACCTATCTTATGAGGAACAACCGGTCTAGATTGTTGACCAAAGGGAGCAAGTGTTATGGAATAAAGTGATTCATCAGGTAAAGGTTTTGTGGAAAAACCACATGATTGAAGAGGCAACATGGGAATCTGAAAATGCAATGAGGGAAAAATACCCCCACTTATTCGATAAGTAAATAAATTACGTGGACACAATTTTCTAAAGGGGGGAAGGATGTAACATCCCAAGTAAGTAATTAATAATAGATATTTTTATCTATGTCTATTAGTGAATTAGATAGTGTTTTAGAGGCTTAAAATGAGAATAAATCCATTCTTAAGAATGGAATAAACTAATATTTTTAAAGGATTTTTCTACTACCTTTTGATGGCAAACCATTTTTAAATATATCTTTTGACAATTTTATAAGAAATTTTTGTCAAAATAAACTTATTCTTTATGATTGGGGTATCAAAATTTACTTTGTGTTAATTTTTGGTATTTTTCCGATAAAGTTCATTTTTTAATGAATAGTGAAAAATGTTGTATTTTAATTCAAAACCTCCTTTTAATCTAATTTATTTATATTATTATATTATCTTTTGAATTGGTTTTGAAGTGAAATTAGAATATATTTTTACCATTTAATCCAATGGTTGTCATTGGAATCAATTTCACTTTGAAATTGGACTTAAACTGGTGTCAATCTTTTGATACTTATTGTTTCATAAAAACACGCTATTTGTCATGACATCGGGAATTAATTATTAAATTAATTAATGTAACTTATATGATTTTAATTTTTTAAAATAGACATCATTTTTGAATTCAGAATATAGAATTTATCTTAGGGTGAAGTTGTGGTATTTTTTTGAAAAACTTCAATTTTTGATGAATAGTGAAACCACTAAGTGGTAGTTAAAGAAACTGATTTTTCATTTAAATGAAACTTTGTCACTTCTGTGATTTGATTTTCAAAAATCCGACATACATGGTTGTCATTAAGAAGTAAAAAGTGGTTCAATGAGATTAAAATAATTTTTTTTGGTGAATAGTAACTTTTAAGTTTTTAATCGCGATTAGAGGTAACTAGTGCAATTTAAGGCAAAAATGATATTATAATTAAATGAAAATACCTAGACACATGTCCTACCATTATTGGATGTGTCATGGCCAACCAAGACAAGACATGGGAAACTTGGGGACCCCATGGAGCTACTTTGGTAGGAAAATGACATTAATATCTTTTTATTTAATATTAAAATTAAAATGACACAAACATGAGTTGTTTTACTAAAAAAAAATTTAAATGGGGTTATACAAGTCATATTTTTGACTATAAAAATTCCTTATAAATATAAAAAGATTTCCTAAATAATGATAATATTTTTATAATTTTTAGACATTAAATAAATTAAATTATTTATGACATCAGGATGATGCATCGATTACCTCATTAATAAAGGATTTAAATAAAATGAAAAGATAATGAAAAATATATGACCTACACATGTCCAAAACCTATTGGATGGGTGGATTTCTAACCCTTATCACCTTAAACTCGAATTATATCAATGTGGGACCTTTTTAATCCGAATCTCAGTTTAAAATAAAGTAACATTTCTTTACTTTCCAAGAGTGCCCCTCCTCTCCTCTTATAAAAGGCCCCCACCTCTACCTTTTTACCCACAGTTACAAAGCCTTTGGCTCGGCCAAACCCTATCCATTTTGTCTCTACACTTCCCTATATTACTCCTTGATGCCTAACTTTGTGCAGAAGTCTTCCCAAGGAAGCCTTTGAGCTCAAACCAAAGGGAGTTACCCGATTTTAAGGTAATGTCTTCACTTGTGTTCTTTTGTTTTATTTTTCTTCTCCAACCCCCTAAAAACTTTTTATTAATTTCTTTTGTAACAAAAAAATTATCTTCCATATACTAGTATGTTTTTATAAGAAGGATTCGAGCTACACTTACACACACCTACATCTAATGGTTAAAGAACATACAGTTTCTGTGGATGGCGAATTTCTGCCTCCCGAAACGATGATTGTTCAACATTATTTTAACACCTTCAAAGGTGGACATTAAGATGACACTATATTTATATATGATATATAATATGTTTATGTTTTCCTTAAGCTTATGTATTTTTAATTTTGGGAATACCTTTATGGTTTCCATTATGGGTAAACGCGATATCTTCATTTAAGGAAGTGCGGACTACCGCCCCCTCAAAGTGATTTGATTCATTAATACCATCTGTGGGACGTATAAAGGATGGAGTTATGATATTATATATTATATTACACTGGAATTATAATATACCTTTATATCATTATGATTCCATTTCATAAAATACGAAATAGAAATGGAAGCAGCGTAATGCGTACGTACGGCTTACAGTCTCCATGAATGGTGCATTTCATTTCTTACCTCTAAATGTAATATAATATTATAAATGCATGCATGTACTGGATATATATGATACATATGATATCTAAATCATGAATACCATTCTGGATATAATGGATACATGAACAACTTGTAATTATAAAGGGTTTATTTTTGACTCAAGTACCAATGATCGTTAAAATGACCGTTATTAACTTAAATAATTACATAGTGTTCATGACATGGAAATAAGTGATATAAAAGGAATAATGAAATTGAAAAAGGTTCTTACACAAGTAGAAATTAACTCAAGTTTAGTATTCAGGAGATTAAAGAACGACCGCGTCAAGTCGGACCCGAGGTATGGGACTTCGTCTCAATCTCCTTTCATTGAGGCATATTTTGTTTTATACACAACCTTCTTTTATACGGTGTATAAACCCCTTTAACTTTTACATTTATTCAAAAGGAATATTTTTTATATAAAGCGTTTACTAAATGAAAAAAGGGAATGTTTTTTTCATACGTATGCGGTGACAAGGACTTCTCCGCCACCGTGGCCATTATTTGAGTTTCGACTTCCTCTACAAGCCATACCTTTTTTAAAAAAGAAAAATAAATACCATGTTTTACTTTTCTTTTATTTTGGTATTGAAAATGGTTTTCATAATGTTTTTATATCAATGTGTTGTATTGATATATTGTTATTGAAAGGTGGAAATGTTAAGTTTCCTTTATGCATGTTTTATGTGATACGATTATGTTGAGGTTCTTGGGCATTATTATGAAGACGGGTGGTTCCATGATAAACTAAGGGCGGGTGAGCCCGATATAGCTCTCCAATGCATTGGGTAACACGAAGGTGTGAAATGTTATGGTTTCTCTGAAGATATTTAGGGAATATACTGTGATGGGTATTCCAAACGTAACCAAGAGGGTTACTCCCTACGTAAGAATGTTATGAATGCCTCAAGTTACCTTTATGTCTTATGATTTCTACGATTTATTCATGATTTGATGAGGTATGTTAAAGTGCCTATGTTTTATGGGTAAAGTATGATTTCATTCTTATGTATATATGAACTCATATTTCCTTTCCATATCTTTATAACCCTTATTGAGTTTTTTATGCTCATCCCAAGTTTTTTTGAAATGTTTTTCACAGGACAAGGGAAAGGTACATGATATGATGATAGTGTCAAGGAAGTGTCAAGAATGAATCCATGTTTTATTTTATATATTTTTCTGTTGATGGGAAATGTTTATACTATCTTTTATGTAACCATTTTTCTTAAATTTGGAATGTAATACATGTTTTATGATCTAATTCTCTAAAACTCTAAACCTGAAAAGATCCTCAAGGTGTATTCTTGAAATATCTCAAGATTAAGTAATGTTTAAGGTCATGGCCTTATACATTGAGTTTAAACGAAACATGAAATACTATTAAAATATTATTATTTAATTTTATAGCTATCACTTAACCATTGGAATGAAAGGAATGAATAGTATTAACAAAATTAACAAAATATATCCCTTAAAAATGTATATAATATTAATTTATTAGTGACCAATTAATTGAAAATGAAAATAAAAACCATCTAAAAAAAATGAATTTTTTTAATAGAAAACTATTTTAAGCCCAAAAATGTGTTTTAAATAAATAAATTAACCAAATAAATTTATGTTAATGATTTTATTGAAATTTATATATGTTATATTCAATAGATTTTTTAACATTAATCTTATGTAAATGAGATAAGAATAAATCTAATTTATAATTTAAAAGTATATTTTTCTGAAAAGAAGTTTTGTTTCCTTTTTCACACTTACAATAAAACTAATTTTTTAAAATTTTATATAATTATTTTGATAAGATAAAACTAAATTTTTAAATAATAATTTCAAAATTATCTTAGGCGGATTTTTTTGGAATTTTCTGAAAAGATTAATTTTTTATGAATAGTGAAAATACTCGTCTTTATTTAAATACTTCTATTTCGTTTAAAGAATTGTATAAGGTTACTTTTGGTTTAAATTTGTTTTAAAAATATCATTAGTTAAATTTTATATTTTTTTATCCAATTTAGTTTATTTGAATAAATTTTATAAAAATGGTTTTATCAAAAAATTTCAAGCTTTTTAACATTTTCTCTTTAAAAAAAATCTTTTCCGCTGCTTCTTCACTTTTAATTTTAAATTATATTTTTCCAATTTTGTGATTTGAGTTTTGAAAAAATAATTCCATATTTGGAATAATAATATCATATATTATATTATATGGTCATATTAATTTTTGAACATAATTAATAGTGAAAATAGTACCAAATTAATTACCACAATTTAGGTAAAAAGGGGTTTACTAGGGGGAGTTAAACTAGGAAAATAAGGGTGAAAATGACTATAAAACATGTTAAATTTCTATTTTATGGTCATATTTTATCCTTATCCCTCAAATATAGAATCTATTCTCATTTTTAATCTTTTTTATTTGGAATTACTTTACTATTTTGGATTCTTTTAGGAAATTTCCATGTAGTTTCCAAGTGGGTTCCCTTCCCCCACTTATAAAAGGCCACCAATACCATTCACATATTCACACATATAAATACATATAGTTCAGAAAAAAACCTTAAAAAAATAAATCCCAAAAATCCTTATCCAAGTTAATGATTATGTTCCTCCCAATATTCCAACACTAGAGTCATTAATAAGAGATCCAAAGGATGTGCTTTTAAGAAAAGGTAACTGCCTTCACTAATTTTCTTCTTTTTATTTATGCTTTTTCAAAAATAATATATTCATTAAAATTAGAATTATAATAAAACCAGTATCTCTAATTTACTTCTATGTTATTATGTTACTTTAATAACCTATATCCATCTCCACTTACATCAAATAGAAAACAAAACCATTGATTCTGTGTACAATAAAATATCACCTCACGAACCAAAATAGTTTGTTTTCCATCACCAAATTTCAAGGATGGATATAATTATGGATTTAAAATATTTATATTATATTTTTATCATTAATATAATGTTATCACATATACCTTATTACTTTCCATTCTGTGGGGGGATACGATAACGTTGCTTGTGTGTACAATGAACTGCCTCCTTACAGAGCAATGTGATTCTTTCTTCACATATATTTTACATGGATGGTAATACTAATATATTTATATATAAATATGTGATATATATGATATAAAATTATTTAGTAAAGTTAATATATTATTTATATTTCTTTCATTCCATCCTTCTAGAAAATGAAAATAGAGTTCATACATACATACGACCTACTGTCTCCATGAATAGTGTATTTCATTTTCCACCTATATATTTTATGGAATAATATAATTTAATATATAATGATTATATCTTATTTTTATATCATTTTTAACATTATGGAGATTATTCAACCATGATAAATTTAAGTTTACCTAAAAATAAAAAATCAAAACATACACGAAAAACAAAGCGATTATTATCCAAAACATGATTTCAACAAGGAATTGTTAATAAATGGGTAATAAAATAATATAAGTAAATAATATATGGTATCATGTATATTTTTTTTGTTTATTTAATATAGGTTTAATAAAATTATATTTATTATATAGGATGTTCCAATGTGTATGAAATAAGTTGAGACTTATGTTTAGGGATTTCTAGTCTTCTCTTTTATTTCTGGGAGACAAATGCAAATTAACCACTCGATTATTTTGGGTTGTGCATATAATGAAACATTGGAATTTTATTTCATGAATATAATAATTTTAATGATGTTTAAAGTTTCATTTTATTTTATTATTTATTGGGGATTATGATTCAAAATCTTACTAAAGTTGTAAGGGATTCCTTCTCACTTTTTACTTCAGTGAGACACATACAATACTCACCAAATATTTATTTTATGTAGTGTATATAATTCCCATGAATATATTTTATTATTATTTACAAAAATATTATTGGAATTTACATATCCATTTTAGTATCTCTCTTTCATGGGGTTTACAGTTCAAAATCTATGAACACGGTAATGGATTTTTGTCTCAATTTTCCTTCCTTGAGATATATGTTATATTATGTACCTATATTCTTTTATGAGGTGTATATGAAGAAAAATTGACAAGTAATATAATTATTTTATTTATTCTCATGATATTTTATGTTTCATTTAATTTTATTCATTTATTTGGATTATAATTAATAGTTTCCCATGTGGTAAAGAGTTTAGGTTATAATCCCTTTATTTATGAGGATTGTTTATGATTATGTTTTCGATGATAAAATATCATGATCCATATTCAAAGAAATTAATTACTCTTATTTTCCTATAGTTATTTCAAGAGAATACATTTTCCCTTAATTTTTCTCTCTTTATATACTCAAGAGTTCAAAATAATTTTTTTAATAAAAATCATATTTATTTCTTTTTTCAGTCAAAACCATTTTTCTTCCAAAACCGTTTTTTTGTAAAAATGGTTTTAAAGAATATTTTTAACATTATTTAGTAAATTTATTGAATAAATTACTATCCATTTTCATATTTTTCAAATTTTGTGGAATGTAATTCACATCGCGTTTTCCAAACAATATCTGTTTGACTTTTAACAAAAAATGGGAATGGAATATTTTTTAATGTGTATGACATGAACATAATTTCCCACCATCATAAAAATTAATTTATTTGAATATTCCATTTTATGTTTTCAATCATATTTAGAAAAAAATTATTTTGAATATGTTTTATGATTTTAAATGTTTTTTTTCGAAGCGTAAAGGATATTATGCTTATAAAATGTTTTAAATAAGTTTTAAAGCTTCATTTTTGAGTTTCAAAGTATATTTTCAATGAAAATGTTTTCAAATATGTTTTATGATTTTTTTAATTTTATAAATTTATTTACAAATAAAAGTTATTTTTCTCCAAAAAATGTTCTAAGTTTCTTTTCAAAATCATTTTCCATCTATGATGAAATATGTTGATGATTTATTTTCCTTACTAGTGATATGATCCAAGGATACCATTATTATTCATTATATGAATGGTTTTTGTTTATAATGGAATGATGTTTATGAAACTTTTTTCTATTACACGGGTTCAACCATAAGGAAATGATTATGAATCGCCCTTATTTTCAAAGGTTATGCTATGGATGAATGGTAAAATTATTATGAAATGTTTCCCATTTACACAGGTTATGATATGAAAAATTATTTCTTAAACCCATTTCATTTCATGTGTTATGATATGATGAATTTTGTATAATATTTCAAAACACGTACATATGATTTTCATTTTGTGATGGGTGGGAGCAATATCTCCCTCCAATTCATTAGGAAAATATTTATTTCTCATGAGAAAAATATGACTCAAACGGGGAATAAACCTAGTTTAATAAAAGAATTTGTCCGCTATGATGGTTTTGGGAGTGAAACTTGACTACTATAATGGTTTGGGAGTGAACCCAGTTTAGTAAGGGACTTTATCCACTATGATGGTCTTGGGAGTGAAACCTGACAACTATGATGGTTTTGGGAGTGAACCCAATCTACTTTGATAGCCTTAGCAGTGAACCTTGAATACCATGGAAATTATTTTCTATTCTTATGTGTATTCCATAATTATATCTCTTATGAAAATATTATACTATCATGGATCATGTTATTTTATTTTCTTATAATTCACATCTTATGAAATGTCAATATTTATTACATGGCCCAAAAAAAATCAATAATATGGAAGGTATGTTTTTCATATTTTATTCTCATGTTATTATACCCTTAATATAATGTTATTCTTATGTATCTCCCTTGTTTACCCATATTTAGTATATGAGATCACCATTACTTAAGTTTCATTTTCCCCATATTATGAATAAAGGTTTTAAGTAGGATATGTATTTGAAGAGTACTAAAGGGGAAGGTCTTTATGGGTGATGTTTGAAGATATTTCATCAAATTATAAATATATGTACCTTTTATCCAAATACACTATACAATTATGGTCCTCGGGCAGGTGATTCTACAATATACTAAATATTCATCTAAAGGGATATAATATCTATTTATAAAAATCATGGGTTGATATATAGAATATATATTTTCATAATTTAGTTATTACTATTTATACTCAGTGTTCCAATGACATGGAGATAATAGACAGATAATATTTTAAAAATGTTACTTGATTTGTCTAAACTCACTATTATGTGTAATGAAATCCATCAATTAAATCAAATTATCTAAATATAAATATTTTATAAAATTAATTGTGTGTTACATTCTATCCCCATAAAAATAATTTCTCCCTTATAATTCCTTACTCAAATGCAAACAAATGAGGATAATGTTGCCTCATTACATCCTCAGGTTTCCATGTAGCTTCATCTAATTAGTGGTTTCACCACAAAACATTGACTAGGTGAGTGGCCTTGTTTTGTAAAAATTTCCCTCTATGATGAAGAATCTTATCTGGTTGATCTTGATAAGAAATATTTTCCTATAGAGGTACAACCTCTGGGTTCAGTACATGTGAAGAATCATGTGTAGACATCCTCATGATAAATACATGTTACACATCATGAACTTGATAGATATTTGGAGGAATACCTAATTGATAAGACATATTCCCAATATGATCAACAATTAAAGAGGGATAATATACCATAGAATTATTTTATCCTTATTTCCAAATAAAAACACCATATTTTAGGGAGATATTCATAGAAATACCCTTCCAACCACTTTAAACCCAGGAACATTCTAACAATTAGCAGTATATTCTTTTTAAACTATGATCCTATACAATTTATATAACCATATTAGGTTACAAAATCTTTCTTTCTATAGTATCATTCAATGATTCTAGTGTTCTTCACTTTATACCATAGATGGATTTTAAAGGATCCATCAGAATGCTTAATTGAAATCTATTCTTGTAAGAAACATCCACCAATGTAGGGTGTTGATCCAAGCCACCTTTGAAGTCTATAGATAAGGATCTCAAAATGTATTCTAGTGTTTAATGGTTCTCTTAGACTGAACATCTATCTCAAGTTGATAGACAATGTTGAAACATAACACTATATCCAAATCCCAATGAATAATTTTCCAAAACATCTAGGTAAATCTTATATCCCAATTAGAAACAATTTATTATGGTACACAATGAAATTTTATCATTTCATTAATTCATGATAGAGCCTGTTGATCAAGATAGAAATATTCTGTAATAGTTTATTAAGTGTGATGAATTTATAAGGAGACCGACTACTTCCTATGTATAATTATTCCATTTATATTTTTTGGGGAGTCTGAAAACAAATTCTAGAGTAATGTTTTCCCATTTTCATTTTGGTATGGGTAATGGTTGAAACATCCCCTTAGACATATGTCTCTCAGTCTTAACTTATTGACATACCAAACACTAGGAAACATAATCTATAATATATCTCTTTATACCATCCAACAAAACAATACTCATTCAAACCCCAATACATATTTTCTTTTATTGGATGAATATATAATGAAGAACTATGAGATTTATCCATCATCTCCCTATTCAAATCTAGTACCAAATAGACTCATACATGGTCCAAGAACCTTATTATTCCATCATAAACAAGGTTAGAATCAATAATATTTCTCATCTTCTTTTTCGGTGATACAACATTCTCATGTTCCTCTTTAGCATTAAATTTGATAGATGGTTGAAAACACATTTAAGAAAGATAATATTTCTCCCATTCGTTCAATAATTCTATATCAATAATTTTGAAGTAAAAAATATCATATCTTTTTTGATCCTTATCAGAAACAAACTAGCGTGATCTTTTTGAATCAAATCATATTCGACCTCGTTAGCTTTCCTTGGGTGGTATTGTATTTAGTAGTCGTAATCACTAATCAGATCCAACTATTATCTTAAGTACATTTTAACTTATTTTTGAGTGAGATTATACATTATTATTATTTGATTAGTATGTATATTATATCTTTCTCTATAGAGACAATTCGTCCATGTATTTAATGAAATAATTACTACAGTAAACTATATATCATGAGTTTCTTAATTTTTAACATGGAATATTAATTTTTGTGAGGTATAATCTATAAATATATAATAATTAATTAAGAAACATCATGTACCTTATCTGATGCATAACTGTAGATCATAAATACTTCTCCATTGCATGGTAGTGTAAGCATAGTTTCACTAAATATAATTCTTGTAAAACATTACTCACATTCATCTATCCAAAGGAACATGGATCCCTTATATGTTAATTTGGATAGTGCATACAATAGTCATGAAAAATACCCCATAAAGTATCTATAATATCCATCTAGACCAATAAAACTATATATCTCAGTCATAGTAGTTATTATTGTCCAGTCAAGAACTTTTTTTCTTTGATGGGTCTACTGATATACCCTATGTTGAGATTATACAACTCAATAATGAATCTTTTTGAAGCCAAAATCCACACTTAGTAAATTTTCCATAAGTCTTCTCATTCCTTATAGTCTTAAACAAAAATTTCAAATGATATTCATGTTATTCATTTCTCATTGAGTAAATAAGAATATCTTTTATAAAGATCACCACAAATTGATCAAGGTACTCTCTAAACACTATATTCATTAAATCTATGGAGATAATGGGGGAATTAGTAAGGCCAAAATGAATCATAATAAATTCATAGTTTTCATACCCTGTACAGATTTATATCTTGGGTATATCCTCCTTCACAACCATAAATTGATGATAACTATAATGAAGATAAATCTTTGAAATGTATTGAGATTTTCACAACAAATCAACCAAATCATTAATATAGGGTAAATGATACTTGTTCCTGATAGTGATCTTGTAATGTTATCTATAACTAATGAAAAGCTACATTGATCCATATTTCTTATTTAAAAAAATATGTGCACCCAAAGGTGTCCCACATAGATGAATGAATACCTTTTCAAGATTCATCTAGAGTTTCTTCTTCAATTCTTAAATATCAATTAGGTACATTCTATATAGGTTCATAGAAATAGATATAGATTTATGTATGAGTTTAGTTGAAAATAAAAATCAAATTTATTTTAAGATTAAAAAATGATTTTTCAAATACATCAAAAACTCCAACAAAATATGCATATCATCAATGTTCAGTCTCTACCCAACCATCTAAGCTAAATTCCCAAATTTAAATGGAAGCATGACCTATAAGATTGATGTAATTTCTATAAGAAGTTCATTTTTTCATCACATGAATAGGATAACATAGGTTTATTTATTATATTAAATGTAACAACCCTTTATCATAAATTGGTTTGGTTTTTTATATATAAATAAATTGTATTCCTAAAATAACGTCAAATTCAATTAGATGAATAATGGAATGATTTGCATGAAACCCATTCCCAAAAATATAAACTATAGAAGAATCATATACTTAGGAGTGATAATATTAACATTAAGAAAAAAATTATGATTTTTGAGGTGGAACAATGATAAACATAGAAAATTAGTTACATATAAATGATGGGTTTGATCTAGAATCAAGTAATACGTTAGAAGTTCTAGAGTGGACTGTAAGTGTACCTTTCACCACATCGTTATCATACCCCTCATTATAAATAGTGATCACATGAGATTTAACTTTACATAGAGAATTAGTAGGTTATTGGAATTGATCATCATCATTAACCTCTAGATTTGTTCATTGTATAACATAATTCCTATACACCGTGAATTTAAAACACTAGTACGTGGGTGGTGTATTCAGTGGATCATTTTTTATATTTTCTTTATTATATAACTTCTTCTCATCACTTCAGAATTTTATTTCCCAATGATATTCCTTTACATAGATAAAAAATTCAACAGTTCCCTTAAGATAATATCCCCAATGTTTCATTCCACATTTTGAGCATAATGGAAAAATCACATTCTTATCTCTATGGTTTTTAGAATTTCCATTTAATTACATTTTTATTTTCTTATCAAAACTATGAGATTGATCAGTATATCCAATATCAATCTCCCACATGATATTAAATCAAATTATTTCTTTATTTATAATAATTTTAATTATGAATAATTATATTTTGAGACTTGGTTTTAATCAATTAAAGAATTGATCAAGCTTAATTTTAGTTTGGATGATAATACCAGAAGTGTACCTCATAATTCTTGTGAAATTTTCCTCATAAGTACCAATAAATTCATAATCCTTATACTTTAACTCAAGGAATTATTTCTACATTTTCATATGAGGAATACGAGGAATTTATTTTTTTGAAAACTAGATTTTAAATTAATTCTACTCCATAGATTCAATTTCTACTTATTGTCTGGTGTTCTGGATAAGAGTCCACCAATGATATGCTTCACTTTCCAAATTAATTACAACCAAAAATAGTTTTAATGTTCTGTATAATGGATAATAGAAAATATATTCTATATGGTACTGATATGTTTCTCATCAACTAGTGGATCATCAGACTAGCTATAGGAAGGTGGTCTTTTAATCATGAATCACTCAACAGATTATTGTTTCCCAATTTTCACATTTTAAATCTCAGCATGATTAATAGATTGAGAAAATTGTGTAAGCATATTTATATTATTTTTCATTCCCTCTCCCATAACATTATATTTCTCATGAGGAAAATCATTCCAATTTATATTTCATTCAGCATAACACAATTCCATTGGGTTCCAACCATTGATTAAAACCTAAAAGTATTGCCCGAGAAAAAATAATCATGGTGAAAACTGTATAATCATGAAAAATAATATATTGGGTATCTAAATTATGACACATCATTCTATGAAACATTAGGATTAACCTAGTTCATTCTGGATCATTTCCAAAACTTTAGGATTTTATCCTATACTTAGACTTATCCCTAGGGTTCTTACTAAAGTTTTCTCATCCTAGATTTAAAAGGATAACTAAAAATTTCTATGATACAAAATATAGTGACCCATACTTTTCATAAATAGATATTAGATATTAATAGATGAATATTCATTACATAACATTTTTATCCATGTTAGAATCATTTGGGCCTTGTATCTTGGGAAACATAGAAATAAAAAAAACTATTTCAAAACATATCTACACCATCACCCACTTATCTATTCATAAAAAACACCTGTCTTATGCATATAATACTTAATACCTTTCTTCATAAAATGGGGAAAGGAATCATATGAAAAGGGTGAGCTCAAATATTCTATAATGGTAAACATAGGAGATATAAATAATCACATAATCATAATATGATAATAAGGGTATAAGAACATGATCTTAACATTTGAAAATCATACCGTGCATATCAAAGATCATAATCGTAAGTCATGGAATAAATATTTGAAGTTCATAAGACATGAATGGTAAAGGAATCAAAGATCATGAACTATGGTATTATAATATAGGAATAAGATAATGAATTATTACATATATAAAAGAAGACAAAATCACTTCCTTAACAGCCAAAGATCATTTACAAGGATGTTATATTAGAATGAGTTCACTTCTCAAACCATCATCATAGTCAAGGTTCACTCCCAAGGCTATCATTGTAGATAGATTCCCTTAATGAACTAGGTTCACACCCCATTCCATTACTATTTATCTCATGATATATCAATCATTACTTAATGTATTGGAGGGAGATATAGGTCCCACTTGTCATATAATGGAAGTCATAAATATTTGTGTGAAAAGGTAATAAAATATTTATCAGAAAATAACCCATGAAATGAAATGGATTTCATAAAAATTTATCATAGTAAAACCCAAGGAGTGAAAATATTGTTCATAAAAATTTCATCACAACATAACCCATGGATAAGAAATGGGTTTCATAAACATTTCACCTATTCAAGATAAATATAAAAAAATTCAGGGAAATAAAAATGATGGTATCCTTGGATTATATCCCCAGTAAAGAATAAGTAACATCGAGTAATTTCATATTAGATGGAAAACAATTTCAAAGATAACTTGGAATAATTCTTAGGGAAAATAACCTCTCTATTTTGATAACATTTCTTTTTTAAAAAATAAAAAATTATATAGGAATCCATTTTGTTTGAACATAACCTTGAATAAATTTAAGAAAATATTGAAATAAAAACTTATTTATGATATCGGTAAAAACCATTCCTGACGTATATGTTAAAAAAATACTCCTCCCATATTTTTGTTGAAAAATTCACAAAGTACCTCATTTGGAAAATGAAAAAAAGATTATTTTGAATCCATTTTTTTAAAAATTAAAAAACTGGTAAAAATAAATTTAAAAAATCATAGGGAAATTATAAAAAAATTGAAAACCTTTTTCAAAAACATGTATATATTAGATAAATATCATCCAACATGGACATAAAAAAAACATTCCCAAATACCGATGGTATTGTGAAATAAACCATACCTCGATTTCATCTTAATTCGAAAGAATTCAAACCTCATGAATAATAAACTTAAATTTATTATATTTCTATAAACATGTTTTTTTCTTACTTATAACAACATATTTGACCCATTTATAAAATTTCAATGCCTCTTTTTATCAATAATTCTTTATAAAAATCGTTATTTATAGGTGTTAATTTTTTCGTTTATCATGAGTATTTTAGTTCAGTATGTACTGTCCTTATACATTTATCTTGGTTCCATAACCTCAAGCATATTAATCATAATATAAATATAATATATATTCATTATATATATACACATGTATTTATAGATTCATCCATAAAAGATAAATATATAAAAATGAATTACACCATTAATGGGGATAATAGGTTGTATGCACACATGAACACTATTTCGATTTTTTGACTAATGGAATGAAAAAAGGCAAGTTATAATTCATATTTAAAAAATTATTATTATATTCATATTTATAATATATATTCATAAAATTAATCCTCAATACCATCCATTTAATTTATAAATTAATAACGAATCAGGTCACTTGGTGGAGGTGGTAGTCCATAATTAAACACAAATTATGTCATCGTCTCCCAAAGGATTGGATAGGTAGTAGGTAGATGTGATATTGTAATTTACAATGTATATTTACATCATAAAAAATATATGTAAATATTAAACCCGTTAGAATACCCATCCATATAAAGCAGTGATGAAAAATAAAATGTTTCTCTATATGGAGATGATAAGCCATATGTACACATGAGCGATAATATCACTTCTTATTAGATTGAAAAGAGTTTATATAATGGTGTTTCCATAATCATAATAACTTTTAATTATGTTGATAATATGAAATTTATTATTTTAGGATAAACAATGAAAATTTCTAGGATGTAAGGAGAAGTGTGAAAGAAAGTGATCGTTTAAGGAGATTAGCTCTTCATGGAAATAACTCATTTTGATATCCTCTTAAGAACCCTAGAGATTGACTTTAGAGAAGAAAAAAACATATTAAATTTGTTTAGGGAAGATATAAGTATTATTTTTTAAAGGATGTTCATGATTGAAGGTTCAATTTTATGTGAATAAGAGAAAAGAGATGTTCTCTTTTTCTAAGAGAGGGGAGGGGCACTCTTGGAGTTTTTTAAAATATTAAAATACAATTTAGTCAATCTCAAGAAAAGTGTTTCAAAAAGACAAATAAATATAAAAGGGAAGAAATTGTTGACCAAATAATTTCCCCTTTTTCCTCTTTCAGTATTTATATTGTTTTTTTGAGATTTAATAAAATATTATTCCTATATATTATCATTATTGTCAGTTTATACACTATTCCCAGAATTTGACTTAAAATACAAAAAATATAAAGTTTTAATAAGAATATAATATTATAAAATGACACTAATATGTTATATTCTCCTATAAAATTATTTTATCACATTAATTCAATCAAATTATATTTCTTTTAATATTTTAAAAATCATTTATTAATTTTTTTAATTGTTGGAGAAATACTGCATCAATGTTTCATAAGAAATTAATATCATTATATAATTAATAAAAATTAAAAATAAATTTATATCTAGAAAATAATTATATTAATCTTAAAATACACAATTATATTCGTTCATTACTAACTTTTTCCCCATGCAGACACATAAGAGATATTCAAAACAAAGATCATGACATTTTGTAAGTTTCTTTGATATAAATAATATATAAATTATTTTCATGGACAAGTGTCTATTGAGAATAAGGTGATAATTTTGGAATTAACCTCATAAAATAATAATTATGATGAAAAGTTATGGCATTATCAATTATTTTTAATATAGCTTAACCATATTTACCCTTTACCGCGGTCACAATTTTTTCCATGGTTACTATTCATCTTTACAAAAAAATGGGGACTATTTGAAAAATTTGAACCTTATGATTCCAAATATTGAATAAATTTTATCATATAAAATTTATAAAATTTTTACAATCTATTTTTAAAATAATCACAAAATATGTGACGAAATACTTATTTTGGAAAAAATATATTCTAAGAATCAAATTGGATTTGTTCTTATTATATAAATAAAAAATTATTTTTTGAATATTTAGAACATTTTATAAACTAAATAATATATATATTTCATTAAAAATAATTAAAAATAGATATTAATATAATTTATTTACATAAAAATATAATTCTCACAAATTTTGTTTTCATAAAATTGTCATTCTTATTGAACTTTTTGTACTGTTCTAAATTATAATTATTTAATAAATAATGAATTCATTTTATAAATGTCTTAATATTTTAATAATATCACACTATTCGTCTTAACTCGTTATTGCGTGTCATTCCGACCATTAGAGATATCAAATTATTTAAATAAAAATATTTCATAAAAATATATGGGTGTTACAGTTTCATGGAAAGTCTCTATTTTCACCTATAAATGGGGCTCACTCCCTTCAATTCGCTCATTCCTCTCCACCCGAAACTCATAGATCACAAATTTCCCTTCCCTATCCCTCTTTAAATATCCCTCATATTATTCCTAAGGATATAAAAAGTTCTCTAAATCATTAAGAAGATAAAAATCAAGGTAATGGTTTCAAATAATTATCATTAACTTTTAGTACTTTTTTTTATAATTCCAAGTGCACATGTTTCCATTATTTTAATTTCGTTATATAATTTTCCATTTGACATCATGTTAATGAGAGACTTATTAAACCCTCCCATTATATCATTTTTTCTATGTCGTAATTATATAGACATATGGGTTTTCATTCCCCCTATGTTTTCTATTAAAACCCATTTTTTAATTTCATTATTTTTGAAATTCTATGTAATTATCCCCCTTGTTATTTATTGAAAATGATATTTCATCTCACTAAATAAAATTTCTAATCCATCGTAGTGCTAAAAAATTATACATTTTGGAAAGTAAAGAGTGTGTGGTTTTCCAAGAAATAACATCCCAATATATATACAACCAATTGAATATAGTTGTAGCATATATAAATAATTCATGCGTATTGTGGGGCATGAAAGAATAAATTTTATTACCTAGAATAATATATTATTTATCGTAGGAAGTTTTGTAAAGAGGAGTTCACTAAAAAATGGGTTTGCCATTTTTTTTGTTTTTTTGGGAAAAAATGATTTTTTATTTTGGTTGTGAATTTGAGAAACTTGAAATCATTTTAAATTTATTGGATTTAAAACAATTGATAATTATGGTGAATATAACGAATTTGATAAAACCTAGTTTTATGAAACAATTATTTCCTATTTTTAAAAAGTATAATTCTACTGGATGGTAATGGATAAATTCCGATTTTGATTCATCTCTCCCCTGTTTCAGATGGTGATGGTAATAAAATTTCTAATAAAGTCTCAATCGATATACCATACATCCTATGTGCATGGTATTGTAACTTTTCATTTTGATAAATTAAGGCAATACCCAATTGATAATTTTACTCCCTAATTAACAATAGTCCCTATCACAATTCCACCCACATGATGGTGATTAACAATAACATACCCCTAGCCATAATATTCTCTGTAGAAAACATATGAGAATTGGTAGTATGGAGATACATATTATTAACCAGGGCACCTAAATGAAATAGAATATAACCCTAGCACAGATGATCTTAGAATTAAAATCCCTATTTACAATTGAAACCAGTCAAAAGAAGAAATAGAAAAGGTTTTATTCCATTAAATACATAACATCAAATATAGTAGTTGGTAAAGCCTCCCACTTTCCTGACCACCCATAGAAACTACCCCTCAATGTATATGGAAGTTGAGTTTATTTGGAAGAGGGGATACATCAAAAAATGAAGAAAATAAAATAAAATAAAATCATATAAATAATGCTACAGTAGGCCATCATCCATGGATTCTCTTCACTGAACGATACCCTTCAATATCCCCCAACCAACTTATTTATAGGTTTTTTATATGCTCTTAAATGGATAAATTAATGGTTCTCCCATCATAATGGGTCGTCTTAGGGTGTTAAATAATTTTTTCCACTTAATATCCATCATATATAATCATTTTTAGTCTATGTCCAAGAGTTTCATGTAATGTAATTGATTCAAGACATGTAATTTTGGGGGTTAGAACTCTAATTTCAAAAATATTTCATGTTGTGAATAATTTTTTCATGATGTTTAATGTGCAGGGATAAAATTTTTTGGGCTTAATTTCATGTTCATAAATTTTTAAGATTCACATTATGAATATCATTTAAAAAATGTTTAATTTTATTTTTCGAGATGGTTTTTCCCATTTCTAGTCTGGTTCTTCATTTCTAATCTCCATATTTGGTCATTGAATACACTTCAACTTTAATCTACCTTTAAATGTTTTGTGTCGCTCTACTCTACTTTGTGGCATGGAACAAAATGTTTTCACCACACCATATTTGTATCTTTTTGTTAACTTTTTATCAAACTCCATATCCTACCACAAAGTATAAAAATAAAATTTTGATAAGTTTAATCAATTAATTAATACAAACATTCCATTTTATATCCAAAAATAAATGCATAAAACGGTTTTGTAAATTCCCTAACACATAAAACATTCTTGTCCTTAAGGATGAAATATCAAAATAAATAAAACAGTAATAAAATGTCAAAAATATTAAAATTACAAAGTAATTAAATCAAATAATTATCAATGGTATTTTATCCTTTAAATATTCAAATAAAAATTTAATTCAACTCCACACTCTTAAAATAAACTAATCGACCCAAATATTTTACTTTTTCCCATTGAGAACTAGTGGGTATTCTCCTCTCATTCATTCATATATCACAATTAATTATTATCACACATTACATATAAGGATTTACCTCAAATAATATTCTTTCTCTTATCATCAATGATAAAAATTCAAGTATAGTTATGATCTTATCAGGAGTACATTCTCTTTTTCCATAGGATTTCAATGGAACCACTTTCTCCACTGCAAAAATAAAATATTCACCTAAAATCATGGTGGAATCTCAATAAAGGCTCTGATAAATCAGTATCTTGAGATTGGTATGATTTTTGTTCAAAATATTATGTCTAATATAGAATGGTTATCCATAAATAATATAACATTATATCAAAATTAAAGTGAAATGAAAATATCATCTTTATAAATGATAACCCCCACTTATCAGGATTAAATGTAAGGTCATGACCAATGTAAGTATAATGAAATATTATAATTTTTTTTTGAAATTTATGATAAAAAAATCTAAAATACACCATATAACCACATAATATTAATAGATAATTGGTATGGTAATATTGATTTTTTATTTTCAAAGAACATAACCCATTTTTTAAATGTTACATTATAATGGAAAACAATAATTAAAATGGATGAAACATGATACCTTCCTAATACCCAAAATAGAACCCACATACAATTTCAACAAAATATAATATATCCATTCCACCAAGACTTCCCACATCCCCCACACTTAACCATTAAAATATCATGAAATATAAATATAGCAGGGTAGGAATGGATATAAATGGATTTTAATGTGGATCATTCCTAGGGAGTCCATTCATGTATTCTATGGGATAAACAAGGATAAATTTCATGGAGAGTCTAAGGATAAGGGAATAAAAATAAAAATTAACTCAATCATTCTAAATGCGGGGTTTCATAGTCATAGATCTAAAAAGTTCCAATGTATGTTTTATTAGGTGTAATTCCCCAAGATCATTCATGAAATATGGCTAGGAGATAAATAAAATTTTTTTGGTCATTATTTAATCTTGATAATGGAACATGTAATTTTGGGAAATCACTCCTGACATGTAATAATATAAATAAATAAATTCAAATAAATTTTAGAATTCAATGTTTGAAAATGGTAGGGAAGTTTTATTTAACAAAATCAACTAATTGCATCAAATCACGAGTCATTAATTCAATATATGTGAATCAAAATAATTACTTAATTCCCCATTTTAATCATTCAATATCATTAACTAAAAACATAAATCATTGTATCCTGATATTCCTATGAAATTTATGTCTCCCAGATGATTCAAGTAAAAAAAGAAATATAACTATGGGTATAAAATTTTATTTTTAAGATCAAAAATAATTATTTAAACAAAAATATAGTGAATTTAAAATATATATAATATAAAATAAAAGTACCTTTAGTAATCATGCCTCATTTCGTTTGTGTAGGTCTTGTTCCTTCAGTTATGTTCTGAAGCACTTTCATGACATTTGTACATTTTATGATGTGTATTTTGTTCAGTTTCCCCATTCTTGAATGAACATAGTTTATGGACCTTAAAACATAAATAAAAAAAATTATACTAAAGCCTTGTCAATCATTATAAAAATATGATTGATGGGAAGAGAGGACTAAAGAAAACAATTTGGGTTGTCTCTTGTGAGAGCTTTGGTTGAGTGTCGTTGACTCATCTACGAAAATATATATCTTTAAAAACATAGAATACCATATTCCCTTCCCCACACTTAATTTATGAATTGTACTCAATTAATTATAATTTATTTTTTCATGTAAATATAATTAATATGTAATTACTACATTTAGTCAAATGTAAAGGTAAGGTACAACGTAGTTGGTCTTACTTGATAATCAGGGTGAAGGAGTGTAATATCATCAATTGGTTCTTAAGGTATGGTCCCATGGTATTTCTTCATCCAATTCCAATCTATAGTGAATGGGTTTGTAGAGACCCGAAGCCTGACATACATTGACATTACATTACATTTGCGGAATACTTAGTACATAACAAAAACACACACACAAGGATTGTAATAGTTTAGTGTCTTTGGAAACTCAGGCTATAATCTTCTAATCGTGGTGAAAGATCTTCAAAATCTCCCATAAAGATCTTCCTTTTTTTTAACTAAAACCTTTCTTTATATCCTAGGGAAAAGAAAACATAAAAGGGTGAGCTCAAATGCTCAGTAAGGGTAAACAAAATAAATATCAATCACATCATATTCATAAGAACATAACATTTTGGAAATCATAACCTGCAAAAGAGAGCATAATTTCATAATCATGGGATAAATCATGGCAGTGAAAAAGTAATCCCAATAATCATAACTTAAAACATGAAACTTTGTGGCATACACACATAATCATAGATAATCATTTCTTGTTAGTCAAGACTAATTGCCAAGACTATCTTAGTGGACAAAGTCCCGTTCTGAATCGAGTAACCCTCGTTTCAGTCCTGTTTCACTGAACCGGTATAACCTACCGTTCCAGCCCTGTCTATCTCATGAGATATAAAATCTTTACCCAATGCATTGGAGGGAGATATAGGTCCCACCCATCTTATAATGAATCCTTTCTTATGTGTGCCACATAATCATAAAACATACATCATCGCATAACACATGTAACAAAAATGGGATTCTTGAAACATCATGACATCATAAATCAATTCATATAAGATAAAGGAATTCATAAACATAATTCCATCACAAAATAGTCAAATCAATGTAAAAATATGGATAGAAATAGAACCCTTTATTATCTTAGATGGAAAATAATTTTGATAAAACACTTGAATTGAATTCTTGAAGAAAATATCCTCTCTTCTTCAAAATAAATTTCTTTTCACAAAACATCATGCAATTTTAAAAGAAAGAGATTTTATTGAAAATAGTCATGAAATATTTTAGAGGAATCTTCATGAAAATAAGGCTTTATAAAACAGTAGAAATCCGTTCGTGCCGTATAAGTTAAAAAAAACATTCTTCGTACTTTTGTCGGAAAAGTCAAAAAGTACCTCGTATGACAAAAGATTCCTTTCATAGATATTACTAAAAACTCACCGAAGGGTAAAAATGGATTTAAACAATTGTAGGTGGATGGAAATAATATTACATATTGATGAAACATGGATGTGGATGATAAAATACACCCCAGTAAATACTTATGAATAAACAATCTCGGATAAAAATGAGATTGTGATATTTCCCTTACCTTAGGTCCGATTTGCTTTGTACCTGTCCAAAGCTCCTGTATAATGGTTTAAATAATGTCATTGACTTATTAAAGAATCATATTCATTGTTATGATATCATATATGGTTCACTTATGACATTATATTACCCGTTCTTTTGTAAATTCCATGTTAAAGAAGCATTTTGGGTAAAATCGTTTCTTTTATCGTAGGTGTTTTGACTTGTTGTTATTGACATTATTATTACTTATATCATGATTTACTTACTTCCAGAATATAAAATATGATTTATATATCATATATATTCAGTATATATATATATATATAATAGATAGATAAATGAAATGAAAAACACCGTTCATGGAGACGGTAGTCCGTACGTACGCATGAACACTGTTTTCCTTTCCCTATTGTCTTGAATGGAAGTAAGTAGATGACATACATATATATATATACATAAATCCAGTAGCTTTATAATGTCATATATTTCATTATTATTTCGTATATATACTTTATAATCATTCTTAAATGGTTAACATGGAGAATGAATCTCATCGCGTCGTGGAGACGGTAGTCCGTACGTACGCACGAGCGATGATATCATTTCCATAAATATTGAATTGAATTGGAGTGGATTATACAATATATCAGAATCAATATGATGTTTTAATAACTATGTATAGTTATTCTTTACACCATTATACCCATCCATGTAAGGTGGTGGTGGAAAATATATTACACCACGGCGTGGAGACGGTATTCCGTACGTACGCACGCGCGGTGATTTCTTTTTCCGTAGGATAGATAGATGGTGAAATAGGGTTGTTTCATACTTATAATAAAATATCAGTATATGAGTGATACTGATGTTATTACTTCATAATTAAACAACCTAAGAAGAAGAAGTGGAAGAAGAAATAAAGATGAAAGAATTGGTAACAGTAATTACCTCTTCTTTGAAGCGCCTCTTTGAGACCTCCTCTTAGGGCACTAAAATTGGTCTTTGAGGAAGACCAGAACCTCTAGGATGTTTCTAGGGAAGTGGAGAAGAGATTTTGGCAGGGGTTGGCCGAGCTTGAGTGCTCAAATTGGTGTGACGAGGAGGGGGAGGAGGTGTCCTTTTATAAGGGAGGAGAGGGGCACCTTAGGAATATCTCAAAATATTATTTTATATTAAAGTAAAAATCGGTTTATAATGGTTCGAAAGGGTCTTATTTCGAATATAAAGTGGGGATGGGTCGAAATCCTATCAACCAATAGGATTTAGACAAGTTTAGGTTATTATTTTAACCTTATCAATTAGATTTAACTCTAAGTTAAATAATTTAACTTTTACCGTGTCTTTTTGTTTTCTTTCACTATATGGTTAATACACTTACTATAACATGCCAAACGAACCCCAAATTGTATATTATTAATACATATATCCTTATCTAAGTCATTTGGCCGAACCTTAGATTTTTTAGGAATAAAATAACAATTAATAATATAATATATGATTTAAAAACTATTTTGTGTCAATTTTGAAACTATTTGATATATGATTTTTGTGAAAGTCATAACAGAATTATATGTTCGAACCAAGTTGATTAAATCAACACTAATATATCATAGTAACCTAGAAAATTAGTTTAAGTCATAAAAAGTCTCAAATTACATTCATTTGAGCATTTATAACATCAATTATGTTAATATTTCCTTAAAAGGGTAATTACTGCATCATCGTTGTGTCATAAATAAATTAATTTATTTAAAGTCTAAAAATTATAAATAAAATACCATTATTTAGGAAATCTTTTTATCTTTCTAATGAATATTTATAGTCTAATTTAGCTTATGTATAACCCCATATTAAAAATGTTTTAGTTATTAAACTTTGATTTTAACTATTTTAACTATTCATTAAATAATATAATATTAAATGTCATAATCTAATCCAAGTGGACCTAAATGGTCATATTATATTCATAAGGTTGTTTTTGGTAGAATTACACTTATCCAATAGAATTAGGACATGTTTTAGGGTAATAGTAATGTCATATTTACCCTTAGTTACCCTATTTACTATTAACCGTGGTAAAAAAAAGTAAAAAGTTACTATTCACCAAAAAATTATTTTCATCTTATTGAAACAAATTTTACTTACTGACATTAACCGTGTCTCTCGGATTTTTGAAATTCCATTCACAGAAGCGGTAAAATTAAGATTTATGAAGAAATTAATTTTTTTTAACTACCACTTAGTAGTTTCACTATTCATCAAAAATTGATGTTTTTCAGAACAATGCCAAAATTTCATCCTAAGCTATATTTCATATTCCGAATTCAAAAATGAAGTCTATTTTACCAAATTCATATCATAGAATTTGCATTAATTAATTTTATAATTAAATCCCGCTGTTAAAACAAATAGCATGTTTTTAAGAAACAATATCTATCAAAAGATTGACACTTGATTATGTCTGGTTTAAATGTGAAATTACATCCAATGACCAACATTGTATTAAATTGTAAAAATATATTCTAAATATACTTTAAAACCACTCAAATTAATAATTTATCACTATTAATTATTTCGATTAAAAAAGTTGTTTTTAATTATAATTTAGTAATTTTCACTATTCATCAGAATATGAAAGTTATCCGAAAAGTACCAAAATTTCACCTTAGGCTAAATTTGATACTCCGAATCCAAAAATGAAGTTCATTTTGAAAAATAAGATTTAAAGAGTTTTAAAAAGTGGTTATTACTATTCATAACGGCTAGTTTTAATAATATTTTAATAGCATATCGTTGTTTAGTGAAACTCGGTATTGCGTATTACACACGCTATCGTGGAAGGTCGCGATTGCGTATAATTCAAGCCAGGTCAGAGATGTGTATTGTGAAAGCTCCTTTTGGTGTAGCGTATAACACAGGACGTTAATAAAATTAAAAAGAATATTTTTCATAAAATCTCAGGCTGTTACATTCTACCCCCCTTAAAATGAATTTCGCCCTCGAAATTCGTCGGGGTTATAAATGGTTTACTATTCGAAAGTTTCTTTAATAGAAACCCACATCGTAAAAAGGAATATCAAAACCAATCTTTAAAAACAAAAGTATGAAACGTAATGGTTACCCAAATAAACTAATCACTGGGTTTCCACATAGGTGAAAATATGGATATGGAAGAGAAATCTAACCATCATGTTCTGATGGAGAGTGGTAGAGAACATGGCTATGGAAAAGCCAGCAATCACAAAGCCATAAATTTGTGACGATCTAAGGTACCATCTGATTCTTCAGATATAAGATCACTAGGACAACATTTTTGGTTTTCAAGATCGTTTCCCTAAAGGTAAAGAATTTGAATTAGAATAAATACTTACTTTATTTTGGTACAATCTCACTGTTTTTCATGCCTTTAACAATTTCCACTTCATCTATTAAATAAATGAAGTTGAATTTGTTATTCGTGAAGTGTTAGCAGATCATGTGATAGAATGACGGGTCATTCCATCTGTCTCAAACAAAAGGTTTGCAAACAATTATATACATAAGTCGATCTATAGTGAGATTAATCATATATGGTTCCTAAAATGGACTTATACATCATATGTCATATAGCTTAATATAATAAAACTTGTTTTTACTAAACAGGGACTTCCTGTAGGCCAGTGGTAGGCGATAAAGTCCAGTCGCACTTCGGTTGTGGGTTCGATTTCCACAGCCTTGTCCGACGCGATGGGCTGTCGCCCGTCCTGTAGGTTGTCCTTTTTCTAAAACTATATTACTATAACATCCCATCAATAATATCGAGAAAACTTCTATCCTTAAACAATACTAACTTATGTCCAACATAATCCATTCCAATCTTTAGGCTTATCCATAATACTGCAGTCCACTCTCATAACATAGGGAAAACGATTACCAGAGATTTAACACCATCGTCGATCCCCATATATCATAAGATATGTTTGGTTGGTCACATTCCAAACATTCAAAGTCCTTAATCATGTATTCTATTTAATACCTTAGTGAAAACATGATTTCAGTTTAAAGTTAACACTTTCCACATACCAAAATCCTCAAAATTCTATATACTCAAACCATGATATCACTTAGTCCTTATATCAATCTTGAGCTCATGAATACTGTTAAACATTTCATTTTCTCGTTTTCCCTTCATCATGCGCATATTATCTCAATCACATTGAATACCACATTAGACCAATACATAAATATTCCAATATTCGATGATACAACATTATTTTGGAATCCCATTACATAAAAACTTAATCATTCCACCACATCGTTGTCATATTCAACATTGCCAATAGTGATCGCATGTGACTTCCCTTTTTCCTTTTCCTTAAGCAGTTGCTCATGTTGATCATCACTAACCCTTGGATTAGGGCATTTATTGGCATAATGTCCCATGTCCTTGCACTTGAAGCATTGAAGTGTTGGTTGTGCGTTCTCTGCAGTGTTTGCTTCACTTCATTAGAATCCCTTTTTCCATTACTTCGACACTCAGCTGCTCGATGACCTTCTTTTCCACACTTAAAAACATTTTCTAGTCCCTTTAAGACAATCTCCACCATGCTTATTTCCACACTTTGTGCATAAGGAAACATTCATCTTCTTTTCACCATTATTCTGAGATTTCTCCTTGAACTCCATCTTTCGTTTCCTGTCAAAACCATGAGATGGATATGTAACACCAACTTCCATTTCTACCTTGATAGCACAACGCACAATTTCTTCATAGCTACTGAAGTCTCTTATAGCTAATGCCCTTCGAAGACTTGGTTTTAAGCCACTGAAAAATCGATCAACTTTACTTTCAGGTTGGATGATAATTCCAGATGCATACCTTGCAAGTCTTGTAAAATTCGCTTCGTATATACCAACAGATTCATCATCCTTTTGCTTTAGTTCAAGAAACTCCTTCTCCATCTTTGTTCGAAGAATACGAGGGAAGTACTTATTGAAAAATAAGTTCTTGAACTCGTCCCATTCCATGGACTCAATTTCATCTCTTGGCCTCGTATTCTTGATAAGATTCCACCATTGATCAGCTTCACCTTCCAAACGATATACTGCTAAGATGACTTTATCATGTTCAGAACATTGAAGAACTGAAAATATCTTGTCAGTGGTACTGATCCATTGTTCAGCAACAAGTGGATCAGAAGACCCACTGAAAGAAGGCGGACGCTGCCTCATGAAGGATTCAACAGAATGTTGCTCCTTCCTTTGCTCGTTTGGAAGTCCTGCATGATTCATAGCTTGAGAAAGTTGTGTGATCATGGCTACAAGATTTTGCATTCCAGCTCCCATATCGTTTGGTTGCTCAGGGGGACAATCATTGCATTGTCCATTGCATTGATCAACACAGTTCCTTCGGGTTCCAGCCATCGTCTAAAACCCCAAAAGAATAGTGTGAGAGGCAAAAATCATGCTAGGGAAAACAACATAATAAAGGGGTAGTACCCTCAATATCTAACATCTTAGGTTAAATTCTAAGATCGTTAGAGAAATTCTAGGACTATAACCTATACGTATACCTAACCTTAGAGACATCCCTAGACATACCTTAGAAATATCTCTAGGGATCTCACTAACGTTTTCTCATACTAGTTTCCAAAGGTTGACTAAACCTTTCCTCTGATACCAACTGTAGAGACCCGAAGCCTGACGTACATTGACATTACATTACATTTGCGGAATACTTAGTACATAACAAAAACACACACACAAGGATCGTAATAGTTTAGTGTCTTTGGAAACTCGGGCTATAATCTTCTAATCGTGGTGAAAGATCTTCAAAATCCCCCATAAAGATCTTCCTTTTTTTTTACCTAAAACCTTTCTTTATATCCTGGGGAAAAGAAAACATAAAAGGGTGAGCTCAAATGCTTAGTAAGGGTAAACAAAATAAATATCAATCACATCATATTCATAAGAACATAACATTTTGGAAATCATAACCTGCAAAAGAGAGCATAATTTCATAATCATGGGATAAATCATGGCAGTGAAAAAGTAATCCCAATAATCATAACTTAAAACATGAAACTTTGTGGCATACACACATAATCATAGATAATCATTTCTTGTTAGTCAAGACTAATTACCAAGACTATCTTAGTGGAAAAAGTCCCTTTCTGAATCGAGTAACCCTCGTTTCAGTCCTGTTTCACTGAACCGGTATAACCTACCGTTCCAGCCCTGTCTATATCATGAGATATAAAATCTTTACCCATTGCATTGGAGGGAGATATAGGTCCCACCCATCTTATAATGAATCCTTTCTTATGTGTGCCACATAATCATAAAACATACATCATCGCATAACACATGTAACAAAAATGGGATTCTTGAAACATCATGACATCATAAATCAATTCATATAAGATAAAGAAATTCGTAAACATAATTCCATCACAAAATAGTCAAATCAATGTAAAAATATGGATAGAAACAGAACCCTTTATTATCTTAGATGGAAAATAATTTTGATAAAACACTTGAATTGAATTCTTGAGGAAAATATCCTTTCTTCTTCAAAATCAATTTCTTTTCACAAAACATCATGCAATTTTAAAAGAAAGAGATTTTATTGAAAATAGTCATGAAATATTTTAGAGGAAGCTTCATGAAAATAAGGCTTTATAAAACAGTAGAAATCCGTTCGTGCCGTATAAGTTAAAAAAAAACATTCTTCGTACTTTTGTCGGAAAAGTCAAAAAGTACCTCGTATGACAAAAGATTCCTTTCATAGATATTACTAAAAACTCACCGAAGGGTAAAAATGGATTTAAACAATTGTAGGTGGATGGAAATAATATTACATATTGATGAAACATGGATGTGGATGATAAAATACACCCCAGTAAATACTTATGAATAAACAATCTCGGATAAAAATGAGATTGTGATATTTCCCTTACCTTTGGTCCGATTTGCTTTGTACGTGTCCGAAGCTCCTGTATAATGGTTTAAATAATGTCATTGACTTATTAAAGAATCATATTCATTGTTATGATATCATATATGGTTCACTTATGACATTATATTACCCGTTCTTTTGTAAATTCCATGTTAAAGAAGCGTTTTGGGTAAAATCGTTTCTTTTATCGTAGGTGTTTTGAATTGTTGTTATTGACATTATTATTACTTATATCATGATTTACTTACTTCCAGAATATAAAATATGATTTATATATCATATATATTCAGTATATATATATATATATATAATAGATAGATAAATGAAATGAAAAACACCGTTCATGGAGACGGTAGTCCGTACGTACGCATGAACGCTGTTTTCCTTTCCCTATTGTCTTGAATGGAAGTAAGTAGATGACATACATATATATATATACATAAATCCAGTAGATTTATAATGTCATATATTTAATTATTATTTCTTATATATACTTTATAATCATTCTTAAATGGTTAACATGGAGAATGAATCTCATCGCGTCGTGGAGACGGTAGTCCGTACGTACGCACGAGCGATGATATCATTTCCATAAATATTGAATTGAATTGGAGTGGATTATACAATATATCAGAATCAATATGATGTTTTAATAACTATGTATAGTTATTCTTTACACCATTATACCCATCCATGTAAGGTGGTGGTGGAAAATAGATTACACCACGGCGTGGAGACGGTATTCCGTACGTACGCACGCGCGGTGATTTCTTTTTCCGTAGGATAGATAGATGGTGAAATAGGGTTGTTTAATACTTATAATAACATATCAGTATATGAGTGATACTGATGTTATTACTTCATAATGAAACAACCTAAGAAGAAGAAGTGGAAGAAGAAATAAAGATGAAAGAATTGGTAACGGTAATTACCTCTTCTTTAAAGCGCCTCTTTGAGACCTCCTCTTAGGGCACTAAAATTGGTCTTTGAGGAAGACCAGAACCTCTAGGATGTTTCTAGGGAAGTGGAGAAGAGATTTTGGCAGGGGTTGGCCGAGCTTGAGTGCTCAAATTGGTGTGAGGAGGAGGGGGAGGAGGTGTCCTTTTATAAGGGAGGAGAGGGGCACCTTAGGAATATCTCAAAATTTTATTTTATATTAAAGTCAAAATCGGTTTATAATGGTTCCAAAGGGTCTTATTTCGAAGATAAAGTGGGGATGGGTCGAAATACTATCAACCAATAGGATTTATACAAGTTTAGGTTATTATTTTAACCTTATCAATTAGATTTAACTCTAAGTTAAATAATTTAACTTTTACCGTGTCTTTTTGTTTTCTTTCACTATATGGTTAATACACTTACTATAACATGACAAACGAACCCCAAATTGTATATTATTAATAAATATATCCTTATATAAGTCATTTGGCCGAACCTTATATTTTTAGGAATAAAATAACAATTAATAATATAATATTTGATTTAAAAACTATTTTGTGTCAATTTTGACACTATTTGATATATGATTTTTTTGAAAGTCATAAAAGAATTATATGTTCGAACCAAGTTGATTACATCAACACTAATATATCATAGTAACCTAGAAAATTAGTTTAAGTCATAAAAAGTCTCAAATTACATTCATTTGAGCATTTATAACATCAATTATGTTAATATTTCCTTAAAAGGGTAATTACTGCATCATCGTTGTGTCATAAATAAATTAATTTATTTAAAGTCTAAAAATTATAAATAAAATATCATTATGTAGGAAATATTTTTAGCTTTCTAATGAATATTTATAGTCGAATTTAGCTTATGTATAACCCCATATTAAAAATGTTTTAGTTATTAAACTTTGATTTTAACTGTTTTAACTATTCATTAAATAATATAATATTAAATGTCATAATCTAATCCAAGTGGACCTAAATGGTCATATTATATTCATAAGGTTGTTTTTGGTCGAATTACACTTATCCAATAGAATTAGGACATGTTTTAGGGTAATAGTAATATCATATTTACCCTTAGTTACCCTATTTACTATTAACCGTGGTAAAAAAAAAGTAAAAAGTTACTATTCACCAAAAAATTATTTTCATCTTATTGAAACAAATTTTACTTACTGACATCAACCGTGTCTCTCGGATTTTTGAAATTCCATTCACAGAAGCGGTAAAATTAAGATTTATGAAGAAATTAATTTTTTTAACTACCACTTAGTAGTTTCACTATTCATAAAAAATTGATGTTTTTCAGAACAATGCCAAAATTTCATCCTAAGCTATATTTCATATTCTGAATTCAAAAATGAAGTATATTTTACCAAATTCATATCATAGAATTTGCATTAATTAATTTTATAATTAAATCCCGCTGTTAAAACAAATAGCGTGTTTTTAAGAAACAATATCTATCAATAGATTGACACTTGATTATGTCTGGTTTAAATGTGAAATTACATCCAATGACCAACATTGTTTTAAATTGTAAAAATATATTCTAAATATACTTTAAAACCACTCAAATTAATAATTTATCACTATTAATTATTTCGATTAAAAAAGTTGTTTTTAATTATAATTTAGTAATTTTCATTATTCATCAGAATATGAAAGTTATCCGAAAAGTACCAAAATTTCACCTTAGGCTAAATTCGATACTCCGAATCCAAAAATTAAGTTCATTTTGAAAAATAAGATTTACAGAGTTTTAAAAAGTGGTTATTACTATTCATAACGGCTAGTTTTAATAATATTTTAATAGCATATCGTTGTTTAGTGAAACTCGGTATTGCGTATTACACACGCTATCGTGGAAGGTCGCGATTGCGTATAATTCAAGCCAGGTCAGAGATGTGTATTGTGAAAGCTCCTTTTGGTGTAGCGTATAACACAGGACATTAATAAAATTAAAAAGAATATTTTTCATAAAATCTCAGGCTGTTACAGGGTTTCTTCCTAACTTTTCATTTTTCACAACACCAAAAAGGTATACCTGAATAATAGTAAAAGGTCCTTCCCATCCAAAAGGAAATTTACCTAGCATCAGTTTGATTATGGAGTTATATAAAAGCACTTGATTTACAATGTTGAAGGTTCTTCATTGAATCATCTTTTCATGAGAAATAATTATTATTTATTTTTATAGATTTTAATTTTCAAAATATTATATCCATATTTAATCTAGATTTTATAGGTGAAATATCCTTTCTTTCTTAGCTATATCAAGGTCCAGATTCATCTGCCTCGCAATTAAGTAGGCTTTGTGTGAAATTATATCAGAAGGTGGAAACTCTTCCCATAACTAAATTTATATGGCCTTATTCCTATGGGTATATTATATGAGTTCCTATAATACAATATGTTATCTTTTAACTTTTAGATCCAGACCATCCTATTGGGATTTACTGTCTTTTCTATAATTACATGGATTTCTCTATTGGGAACATTTGCATGAGTTTTTTTGGGATGATATGTGGTTTATGTTTTATAGTGAACCACATAACATTTAAATAATGCCTCAATTATCCTATTATATAAGTGGGGTCCCTTTTTCTCTAATTATTTATCATGGTACTCCAAACCGGCAAAATATGTTAGTCCTTAGAAATTCACAAACAACTTTAACATCACCAGTCCTGGTGGCTATTGCCTCCACCCATTTTAAAACGTAGTCTACAAAGGTTAGAATATAATAATAATCAAATTAAACTAGAAATATTCCCATTTATAATATACCCCAAACTTCAAAAATTTTACAGAAGGTAATTGGTTTTTGGGGAATTTATTTCTTTTTGAGATGTTTCTAAAAAACTGACATTTTTTCACATTTTTACAAAACTCATTTGCATATTTAAATAATATGGGCCAATAAATTCCATATTATAAGTATTTAATGGATTTAATTTGGGATCCAAAATGGAATACACAAGATATTGTATGGATGAATTAAAATACTGATTCAATTTCACTTATAAGAAGACACCTTAAAAATACTTGATTGATGATAATTTTCCAAAGTAATGGGTAATCACAAGTATAAAACCTAGAGTTAGATTTAAATTTTTTCTACTCCTGAGAGTTTAGATGATATTAAACATGATATTTTACCAAATAACAGATAATTTCATCATTCGATGTTACTTTACCATCGATGATGTATAGTATTTCTCTAAAAATCTCATCATTGTGAAGGTTCTGGTTTGAAATTTTTTGTTTAACGGTGTTGGGTAGTCTACTCAGATAATCAAACAATTTATTTGTGGTTCCATTTTTATTCTTGATCTATAGGTGGAACACCTATAATATAACCACCCATGTCACCAATCTTTTTTTAACATCATTATTATTAATTTGATACCTAGGATCTATATGATTAGAAAAACAAAAACATCAGTTCTTAGTAGGTATGATATGAATTTATATAGAGGGAATATGAATGAAAGGAACTACTTTTCTATAGTCATGAAATTGATCTGAGTATCATAAAATGTCCTTGATTCATAGGTTATGAATTTAGGCTTTATATCAATTCATTATGAGAGTGAGGCTCCCACAACTTGATTTGATTCTTCGTTAAGAAGTTCAAAAGTCTGTCCCAGTTGGGTGTTTTCATTATGGGTGGTGTAATCAAAAATTGTTTCAACTCATCGAACACTTTCATAAAATCATCATATACATTATAATCAAATTATTTTAATCGTAATCTTGACAGAGGGAGATAAATTTTACTGAAATCTTTGATAAATATTCCATAACAACATGCATGTCCTAAAAATGATATAACCAACTTAAGACAAGTTAGATATGGTAATGAGTTTACTACTTAAAACATTGAATTGTCTATATCAATTACTTTCGCTGAGATCATGTGGCCAATTATTATTTCTTTTTCAACTAAGAAATGAAATTTTTTGATGTTTAAAACAAGATTTTTCAAAATTCATGTTTTCAAAACATTTTATAAATCCCCTAATAAATGATCCAAAGAATTTATAAAAACAGTGAAATCATCAATAAATACCACCAAGAAGTCCATAATATGACTTGATAAAATACTCTCCAAACACCACTAAAATGTACTTGAGGATTTTTATTTCCCAAACAAAATCATATTTTAGGATAAATTTCCAAAATTATAAGTGAAGGTCGTTATCTCCTAGTCTTATAGTGCAATTTCTACCAGGAATTATCCTAAAAATCCATCTAAAAAGAAATAATGATTTTTTATAGCTAATCATTATAGAATATGATCAATGAATGGAATGGGTATGTGACCATTACAATTAACTTGATTCATCTTTATATATTATATACATACAATCTTACTATTTTTCATATTAGGGGTATTAGTTCATTTATTTCGTTTTTAACAGTTGTTTATACAATTTTCATGGGTACAACTTGGATTGGGTTGACCCCTATAAATTAGATATTGGGAAAATGATTTAATCTACTATAATGGTTTCTATTTATTTCTTAAGAAAATCAATGATAGTGGGATTAATTATTATATACGGCTTTCTAACTACTAAGGAATCACTTTATAAAAAGATTATATGAGAGAAAAATTTTATGTTGATTATAGTTATATCACAAAAACTTCATCTTGTTGCTTGTACATTTATTTCAAGATGTTAAATAAGGTTTTTTTATTAAGAATTTGACAGGTTATTGGAAATAATCACCAGTAATTTATCTCCATCTATAAGTTAATCATACTTTAAATAACTTTACAGTAGACTTAACTCTTCACTTGGGGGTTGTTTATAGAACTATATTGAATTGAGGTTTCCTACATATAAGGCTAATATATATTGTATCATTTTATCCAATTTAAATTAATCATTGAAAAAATTAAGAATTTACATATTACTCTAAAATGAGATAAGGATTTACAGGTGCTGGGAATTGGAATTTTCAAATGAAAATGCTCCCATAATTCTATGAATTCATGAAGAATACCCGAATCTTCAATTGGGTTTTTACCTTTTTCATGGGAGATTTCATATATTTAATGAATACTAGAAGAATGTTTCATCACATAATGAATGTTCAAGTGTACTTTACCATAAACATTTTTCATTGTGAGTTTTCTTTCATGGACATTGATGATGGACTTTTATATCTTTAAGAAATTATCCACAAATGATGGGTGAGTGGACATTTTCTTTGTATTATTCCTTGGTAAGGACATAAAAGTCCACCAAAAATATCTATCCTCTTACTTCTATGAGTACAAATTCTAAATATCATGCAGAGGAATCTATGGATCTATTTTCTAAATATACAACCACTCATTAAGGATTCAAGTCTCTTATTTATAAGGATGAAAATACTAAGTGAGGCATGAAATTTATTGAATAATTTAGATCACAAAACAAATCAGTTAAATTTAAAGAACTAATAGTGTATGGAATAGAGAATGTCCCTAGATCATTGCATTTTTTATTTGTGGTGTAATCAGTGTAGAGATGCTTCTTCCTAGGTTTATTCTTTCATTTCCATCAATTCATCTTATCTTTGTGCATAGTTCCTTCAACAAAATTTCAGACATCAGGATTTTTCAGATTACTTTTAAGAGAAGGATATTTATTTAAACCTTTTAAAAGGTCTCCTGAATCTCTTTTTAAATTCAATCCTCTTACTCATTCTTCAACTAATCTTACATGTAAGGTATTAGTTCATGGATATACTTATTTTCCATTTGATATTTCTATAAGGGTGTTTTTAGTACTTCTTTTCTGAACCATGTATTTATATATTCCCAATTTTTATCCTCTTTTCATGTTTAGATTCGTGAATCTTTACTATTTTTCTTAGATTCATCAAAATCATGTTGTTCATTTGGTTGGAGCTATTTTATGTTATGTGCTTTAATAACACTTACACTTTTCTTGAGATTTGGAACTATTTTCATTGTGGATTTTCCTTGATTCTGGGTTATAATGTCCATAAGGACATCAAAATTACTATCCAAATTTTTTACTTATTTATCTCTTTAATATATATTTTTTTATGGTTCTACTGAGAAGTTACTGATTCTTTTCATATGATTTATTCTAGTATGGAAGTTTATGGGTTTTTTGGAATGGAAGAGGGTTTTGGTATTACTGTTTCTATAAAGGGTGTTGATTTTGAAAAGGAGGTATTTTCTAGTTCTATTGGAATCCATATTTTAGTTGGGTCTATGGTTGACATGGATTATTTAGCTAGAATTTCCTTAGATGATTGGATGCATGAAAAGTTTTTATCCCCAAAACTTTTAAAAATTGGTCAGTTCAATGATAAGTAGAATATCATAAATCACATACCTGAGTCTAGCCTTGTTGATCCTGAATTTGGTTCACAACCAATTATCCCAACAAACCTAGTGATTTCGTTGATTTGTTTTCTAATTAAATCTATAGAATCAGATTTTCTTACCTCATGGATTCACCTCATTACTATACCTCTAGTGTTGAATTGCTATGAGTTCTGAGAAATATTATCAACCAGACCAATGGATTCTACTGGAAACTTATCAATATAGGATATTATTGATGATTCATAGAGTAGTTTGCGATCATTTTACAAATGTAATTGACAAAATAAAATAAGGAAGTGGATTTCCTCTAAAGTCTAATACGGGAAGCTATAATAGATCTTCTTGAATCTCTCCCAAAACTCAAAAAGCATACCCCCTTTTGATTGGAAAGTAACATAGATCTATATTCCCATAGATGCACTCTAGGATACATGAAAAAATATTTTCATGAAGTGTCTTTAGAGATCTTCCAATTCATGGACCTCTTCTGTTTGCTGACGTACAACCATTCATTTATATCTCCCTCATGTGAGAAGTGGAATTCCATCCGCTTTACCTATTATTTTATGATTTCTAGAGGTATGCTAGTAGAGAATATGTTTTTAAATTCTTGAATATGACTGTTTGGGTCTTCTATTTCAAGATCAAGGAATTTAGCCAGAATTTTAGTCATATTAATTCTATATCAAAATCATTATATAAACTAGGGATAACTACTTTATTTTGTTGGTGATTGAGTTGTTGTTCATAGAGATCACATGGAGTTTGGTTAGGATTTACAACAATTTTTAAGGTTTGTAGTGATCATTGAAAGTGTCACTTGAATCAGTGAGGTGTATTTCCTTAAACTCGGTTTGCAATTTTTTTTCTTAATTGAGTTAATTTTCATTCATTTTTTTGATGGTATTTAATTAATTGATTATGTTTTCCTGAGGTTATTTAATGTTAAATAGTTTTTCTTTTTGGTTTTATTGAGGCACAGTCTCCCTGAAAATAGTTACAAGTTTGATAGAATCCTATTTTAGGGTGTGGTAGAATAGATTTTATTACCTAGTATAGTATATTATTTAACCTAGGTTGTATCCTGAAGAGAAGTTCACACAAAATTATTTTGTCACTTTTTTTTATTAATTAAACAATTCTTTCTGAATTTCTTATGTGAATTTTAGAAAGTAGAAAGAAGTATAAATTGACTTGTTTTAATTTTGTTTATAAAAGACAATGATTGGAATGAGTTTGGGAAAATATAGTGCTATACTATCCTTGTTTCCAATTTTTACCAATTCTACTTTTTTCTATATGGTAAAAGAGAGATTTCTATTTTGATTAATCTCACCCCCTCAGCCAGATGGTGATGGTAAGGGAATTATTAATCAAGACTCAATCAGACTACCCTCTTTTCTATGTGAATGACATTGTAATAGTCTTTTTGATAAATTAAGGAAATACCCAATTGGGAATTATTATTCCATAATTAATAATAGTCCCCATCACAAATCCTCACACATTCTAGAAATCACTTTGAACTCACCACCCAATTCAAATAAACTATATTAAAAAAATGGGAATTATAAGGAGGGAGATTTAGATCATTAACCAAGGTAATTAAAATAAAATAATTTAATGCTAGAGTAGATTCATTTATAATTAAAAACATAATTAATAGTTGAAAATATTTTGTAGAAGAAAGGGAAAAGGTTTTTTTACATAAAATGCATAAAATAAAAAATAGCTGTAAGTAAAGACTCCCCTTTCCGGACCACTCATAGGAATGATCCCTGCATGGATGGGTAAGTTGAGTTGATTTGGGAGAGAAGATAAATCATAGAAAAATAAAAATAACATAATAGAATATTAGGGAATCAAAGTTGTAAAAGGCCATCATCTAAAGATTCTCCTCGTTGAAAACCCCCCTTCAGTATCCACATACCCACTTATTTATAGGATTTTAATATTCTCAGTCCATCATAAATGGATCAATTAATGGGTATATCCCATCATAATGGGCTGTCCTACAGTGTTAAATAGGTTTTCTATAGAATATTTTTCATGAATTAGTGTTTCTAGTCTCTTTCCGAGAGTTTCATGTCATATAAGTGATTCATGACATTTAATGTGTGGGTACATACCATTCATTTAGGAAATATTTCACATCGTGAATATTCATTTCATAACGTTTAATGTATGGGGATGAAATTTTCATGGATTTTTTTCACAACATTTTATTTTTGAGATTCACGTTCTAAATATTGACTACATGATGTGTAATGTAATTTTCCCAACCATTTTTCCCAATTTTAGTCTGTTTCTTCATTTTTAGATTTATTTTTGGTCCATGTCTCTGATAAAATTTTAATATACATTTAAAAGTATATTGTCATGACACTCCACTTTGCGGTGTGGTCTGAAGTATTTTCAACTCACCATATTCATATATTTTTGAATTTTTTTATCAATCTCTATATACAAGCACAAAATATTAAAATGATAAATTTTTGACAAGTTTAATCAATTAATTTATATAAAAATACAATTTTATTTCCCAAAAATATTTGTATAAATGGTACTATCAACACAGATAGGGGTAATCAACAAAAAAATAGATGGTTGATTTTAAACTCAATATTCAATCTGGTGGATGACGAGTGGGCCTAAGAAAACCTACCTAGATAGAAAATCTTGGGGGATGTGCTTTAGATAATTTATATGATCTTTAGAAACCACAATAATGATTTTTCCAAAAATTATTGTGGTCTCCTACCAAAAAAATGTAAAATTCAAATGTTGTCTTTTATTGATAATATATAATGTTAAACATAACCTTCACCACTATGTATTTTTTTCACTGATAAGGGAGATTATTATTACATAGATAAATTCACCATTTTTTCTATGTGGATTACTTATAAAACTTATTTTTCTTGGTGTATTATATCCATGTTATACCACTTATTATCTGGAAATCATTGTTATTCTGTATATTTGTATCCCAATATAAGATGATTATTAATTCCTGTGGAATGTTTTTATGCATTGTATTGGTATTTATATATTTTATATGATTAAGGAATTAGACATTAACAATTGATAGTTTTTGATTGATATTATATAGTCCCATGACACATAATTATTTATCATGAGATAAAAGGTTTGGGTAATTGGTTTATGCCTACCCTATGAAATAATGATGTCTTAGTGGAATATATGATGGAAATAATATTGTATTGGTTGTGACCTTGATGAAAAGAATAATTCCTTGGCTGAGGCCTTGATAGTAATGATCAGTATGTATGGAATCATTCATTCCATAACAATGGATTCAGTTATGTTATCCATATTATTATTTTTATTTCTATCCAATCTATGGATATTTTGGATGATGAAGATATTGATTATATTGAATTTTTATTTATAATTAATTCTTCCATCATGAGTATCAATGTTATGATGGATTCTATTGTACTTATACCCTTATTGAGTGTTTAGGATCAACCTTTGCATGTATCCATCTAGTTTATCATGAATTTAATTTTGAATAAATAAATCGATGCATGAAAATGAATAAGAATGTCACAATAAGTTTTTAATGATGTATTTTGATATTCCATCCTAATATGGAAGTCATGTATTTATCTAGTCTCCCAAGATAGTTAAGCTAGTTGGTACTTTGGGATTTAATCCTTAAATTTTATACCAATATAATAAGGTAACATTACACTCCAGGTTACTAGATCTAGGAAATTTTAGTTGGTATCAAATAAAGTTTAGTAGAAACATTGGGAACATGATTTTAGAAGAACATAAATATCCAAATCAATATTATGGTCCCTTATTATAACCAAGAACTTATAATTGCATTAGGATTTTTATAGATCAATATTCATATTTTTATGATCTTATTATGTGTATTAATTTATTTAGAGATGGAACCTAATTGGGGGAAGGAAAATAATATCATCACCCAAAATCTATATAGAGATTTCTTTCAGGGGTTAGTCAACATGGCTAGTTTGGGACCTAGAAAATCATCGATATATTAGGATAGTTGACTAAGGATAAGACTAGTAACAATTCTTATATTGATAAACATACTAATCCATAATAGGGTGCTATAATGATAGACCACTTCATGTGGAAAAAATCTCTATCATCTAATGAGACCACTAAATTATTAGCTTCTTAAAAATAGATAATGTCCTTAGAGAATATATTTCTTGCATTTGGAAGTATTGAAAAAGAGAGATTTATCATAGAGGATTTTCTTTTATGGGGAGATAATAATTAATGGTTTTCATTGATTTAAAATACTAATGATGATAAGGATATAGAGAACATGGAATAGAAGGATTTCAAAGTGATATTATTTGAGAAATACTTTCCTAGAGAGAGATGATTTGATATGGGAATGAAATTTCATAATTTTATGGGGAGATACTAATTAATGTTTTTCATTGATTTAAGGGTAATTTAGTTTGTTAAAATTATAGAGAGAAGGGCCATCTATGACATTAATGTAAGTTAAATAAGTAATCCCTAAATATTTAGTTATTCAAATGAAAAGATATGGGGAATCACTTGAACCAATACCCTAAGAATTATGGGAATCCACCTAAAAAGAGTCCTAAGGTAAAGGAAAAGATTTTGTGACTTGCACAGCTAAAGTTTAAGTTTCTAAATATGTTATTACAGATATATTTAGCAAATAATCAATTATAGCTATTTTTTTAAATTATAGATATTTTAAATCTTTTATAAACAAATTATTTGTTCGGAATGTTAAAACATTTTCTTCCACCCTGAGAAATGATTTCTAAATCATGAAACCATATATAAATATTATTTCGTTGAGTGGTTTTAATCTAGTACCCATTATGATGCATAATGAAAGATATCTTTCAAATTTGATTATAATAACTATGGTTGACTTTAAAATAATCCTAGGTTTTGAATGGATTTTTAATTATTATAATTTTTTTTCATGAAGATAGACATAATCATACATGAAGTGGGAGTAGAGTTCAATTAATTTATTGGGGAGGCCACATTTTTTTATTAATAATTGGATCCTCTTCCAAAAACCCTCCTTTATGAATTCCTTTTAGATGAAAATAATATTAAACTAATGGTTGTAAAGGAAAAAATTAAGAATGGAGGATGTGCCTATTGTGGAAGAATACAATGATTTGTTTCTAAAACAATTACATGGACATCCACCTATGAATGATGTAGAGTTATATACTGAACTCATCATAGAAAAGAAACCTATATCTAATAATCCCTATATAATATCTCCACTATAATAAGTAGAGCTATATAATCAACTATATGATTTGGGTTAAAAGTGACTTCTCCTCCCTAGTGTTTCATCTTTGGGAGCCCCTATTTTATTGTTAATATTAAGTATGGGTCTACAATGTTATGTGTTTATTATAGGTACATAAATTTCATTAATAAAAAAATAAGTATCCTATCCCATACATTGATGACTTAATTGTTCAACATCAGGGATCTCAACTCAAAGATCAATATTCAATCTGGTAGTCACCAATTAATGTTTATGATGAATGATATACCAAATAATTCATTTTATATGAGGTATAGATATTATGATTTTACATATATTATATTTTAATGACTAATTCAACCTACAGTTTTAGGGATCTAATAGAGTATTAAAGGATTATCATAACTATTTCATATTTGTTATCATTAATGATATATGGATAAGATATTAATGCTTAGGAGGGCCTGATAATCATTTTCAATCAATTCTTGAGACTCTTAGAGATAATGAATTTTATGGGAAATAAAATAAGTGTGAATTTTTAGATCAAGATGCTTTTTTTTCGTGGCCAAATGGACTCTAATGATGGAATATGTGTTAATCCTTCAAATTGGAAGGCAATTTAGGAATATAAATGATAGAAGAATATAACTGAGATACATATTTTTCTTGTCTCAACAAGTAAATATTGATGATATATTTAAAAATTTTCTTGCTTATCTATCCCATTAACCATGAAAAAACAAAAAGGGTTAAAAGATACATCGTCAAAGGAATGTTAATTATTTAGGAGATAAATTGAAGATTGGGCAGTGCATTAGTTTTGAATAATCCATTAGAAAAGGAAGTATTTTTAACATATAGTGTTGTTTTGATGAATGGTTTTGGTACCATCCTTATGAAAAATGATATTGTGGTTTTCTATGTATAATGGAAATTAAAGATCTATGAATAGTACTATTCAAATGATGTACTTTAATTGGAAGCTAAAATATATTATCTTTGAAGATATAGAGGCACTATCTATATGGTTAGTGATTTGAGATATATACAGATTATGTGAGTTTCAAATAAATTTTCTCACAAAAGGAGATCAATATGAGACAAATAAGATGTCTAGAACTATATAAGTACAATGATTTATCAAAAAACTCAAATCTGAAGAAGGAAAACAAGGTGGTAAATTGCTTAAGAAGGAATGATCATGGATTTTTGACCATGATGAAGTAATACACATATATTTAATTTATGGATTCGGTAAAGTTGGATATGGGAATCATTAAGGAAGGGGAAATATCTCTCCTCTACCAAATTAATTCTAAACCACCATTACTAGAGATGATAAATAAATTACAACATGAAGATATGGGTTTGAAAAATAGACTTAAAGCCTTGAATAATGGGATATTATTAGACTTCACCTATCAATATGGTGTGTTGGTGTTTGGAAATAGATAACGTGTTCCATACATACTTGAGAAAAAAGGAATTACTAGGTGAAGCACATTTCTTAAACTTATATTACACCCTAGTATCACAAATATGTATTGGGATTTAAGAAAATATTATTGGTGGGTCAGTGTGAAGTAGAAAACTGTGAACTATGTGTCAGATTCTTGGAATGCTAGCAGGTAAATGCTAATATTCACAATAAAAAAGGTTTCATGCAACTTCAACCTATACTAACGTAAAAGAGGTGAAATTTTACAATTGATGTTGCCAACGTACAATAGAATACTCATAAAAGGAATAATTCTATATGTGTAACTGTGGATCACCTTACCATGTATGCAAATTTCATAGCAATATGGGAGGACTTAATTCTCGAACATCTTGAACATATCTATGTAAATTTAGTAGTGAGACACCATAGAATACCACAATAAATTTAATCTTATTATGACCTTTGGTTTATGTTTAATGTTTGGAGGAGCCTTATGGATGATTTGAACACTGAGATACATTTATCACTAACTACCATCCCCAAACTAATGGGTGCTTTTAATGGTCGATTCATACATTAGAATACATGATGAGATATTGTTCTCTTGGAATCCAAGGCATATTGGGTCAATTTATACCTATGGTGGAATTATAATAAAAAATAATTTCTATTAGAGAATCTAAATGGAACCATACAAGGCATTATATGGGATTAGATGGAATATATCATCATGTTGGGAGGAAGTTGGAGAAAGGAAGCTAGCAGGACTAGAACATGTAGAGATGTCAATTGGGAAAGTATGGAGTATTTATAATCATATCAACGAATATGAAAGAAAAAAGGGATATAATAATAATAATAATCAAAAGAATGAAATTAAATTTCATGTGGGGCTAGTGTATTCATAAAAGTGTCCCCATGGAAGGGATTTGTGTGATTCTGTTATAGGGGAAGTTAATCCCTGGGTACATTGGGCCTTTTAAAATTTTAGAGATAATTGGAGTTATAGAATATATATTAAGTATTCCACCCAACATTTCTAAAGTAAAAAACATATTCCATGTTTCTCTATTGAGGAGGTTTGTGTTATATTCTAAACATGTACTCACATCAAAGGGGAAATAGTAGGAACCTTACATGTCTTGTGATAAAGCTTCATTCTGGATCCTTTACACCAGAGAAAAAGTGATGTAAAATTGGATAACTTAGCCTGTGAAATTCCTTTAGAGAATTCACAAAATAGAAGAAGAAACATGGGATAATAATGAATCTATGGGGAAATAATACCCAAATTTATTTAAAAGCTAAAATTACTCCCAAATTCAAGGTTAATTATTTAAGGGGGGGATTTAATATTTGAGACTTTACTTTATTCGGTAAACACAATATCTCAAGTACTATTGAACAATGCGTAGTCTAAAGAGCCTTTATTCATGATTATATTTAAAATTTAAATATCAAAATTCTAAAATTTATATTTGATAATTTTTTTGTTATGTTTTTATTAATTAATTCAAAATTATCTTAGGGGGATATTTTTTAATTTATCTAAAATAGAATATTTTTAAGTAAATATTGAATAATACTTATTTTACCAAAATTATAAATTTATATATGAAAGGCCTGAAAGTTTATAATATATTTTAATTGATAAAAGTTTAATGAGTTAAAACTATATATTTTAATAATACTAAGGATAAATTAGAAAATTCATGAATAACAGTTTATGGATATAAGTAATAATTTTTAATAAAAACTGCAGTTTTTTTAATTTTATTCTATTGTGGTAAAATTTGAAGTTGGATTTCTGTCAAAGACACATAAATAATATTATTTCTATAATAAATCAATTTATGTCCAGAAATCAAAAATAATTGTTAATTTTATGGAACACATGATATTATGCATAAAAATATATTTTTCTAAAAATTGAGGTTTTTTAGTTTATATGCGCAAATATTAAAATAGATTTTTGATCAATATTAGAATGATAATAAAATAAAATTATTTAAATATTATTAATCAGAATTTTAAAATTATGTAATAAGGGTAATTTCATTTTTTGTTATAAGATTATCTTACCAAGGTCACTATTATTTATCACTATAAAATAATTTTTTCCAAAGAATAAAAATTTTATAATTTTTTTTAATTTTTAAGTTGATCTATTTTAAATTTAAGACAATAATTTGATATTTATAAATATATAAATATAAATTAATTCTAATTTAATTGATAATTAAAATTATATAAGATTAATAACACATAACAATTTAAAACCCATCATTCTATAAAATCAATTTCTTTACACATTGTGTATTTTGTTATAAAAGTTAATTTTCCCATATTTAGAAATTTGATAATGGTAAATGGAGCCTAAATTTGGGTTCATCGTGATGAAATTTTATATAAAGGGTCATCTTATATTTTTATTCATAAATAATTTTTTTGATAATATTTAATCAAGAATAATAGGGGTTAAAATGTGTAATCCAATGTGTCTCAAATTTTAAAAACTATATTTTAATCATAGAACATCTAGAATAACTTTTTTAGTTTAAAAATTAAGTCGTACATGTCTCACCAACATTTCCCCACCTATCCCACTAAATATAAAAAACCCCTTAACCCCCATATAATACCATTATTACCCCTTACATAACTTTAGTTTCCATGGAAAACCCCAATTTTCACCTATAAAAAGAGTTCACGCCCACCCATTATATTATACTTCTCCACCCAAAGAAACTGATCTTAATTTTACCATCACTATCCCCTATAAAATCCTCCATATAACTTATTAAAGCTATATTGGGTCATCCAAAGTTTTATGAATATACTTTTCAAGGTACGGTTTTCCAATCCTTCTCTTTCCTTTTCAATTGAAATTACTTTTTTATAAAACTATTTACAAATACTTCATTGATATTAATATCATATTATTATATCACATTTGATATTATGTTAATGATAGACCGGTTATTCACTCTCATTATAACAATTTTCCTATGTTGTTTTTATGTCGACATAAGGTTTCCCATTCCACCCTTTTATTTTCAATGATTTTTTTTATTTTAATGTCATCACGCTTTTAATTATATGGAATTTACACCAATTTGATATCATAAAAATGTGATTTTATCTTATTAAATTCATAACCTAATCCCTAGTAATTCCAAAAAATCTAAAATTTTGGAATTTAAAGAGTTTATGGTCATCCTAGTAATTCCATCTATTTTTTGGAAACTAGAGAGTGGATGTTGTTTTTCATAGATACACCTAGGGATAATCATCTTGAATGAGTATAGTTGAGTTTCAACTCTGTCACGAACATAAATGGGTTGCCAACCAAACCAACACCCGAACAGGTCCATGGAAATTCCCTAATGGAATTTCCTATCCCTATAGGATGGGACAAGTGCCAAGGTATCATAAAAAATGGTTTGGGAATGATTTACCCGAGTTTAGAAATATTAAAAATCCAATTATAGTAATTAAACCGAATCTAAAATTTCCAAACTTGAAAATCCTTAAACAAAATTTACAATTGAACTGCATAGTTTTAAACCAAACCCCATAGCGACACAACTACAAAGAGAAAGAATTATAACTTGAAAACCACCACACATCAATGGGGAATGCCCTCAATCCATCTCCACAACACCACACTAAGGAAGGAATCTAGCAACCCGAACCGCCATCTTGAGGGACCTTTCACTTACATTTTCCAAACATTACAAAGTATACTTACATAGAATGGTGTAAGTATGTTGTGAGACTAATCCCAATAGGATTACACCCAAGAAAAGATTTTATTTTATAAACATTTTAAGACAAAGAGCTTGAAAGTTATCACAAACAGGGAATGCAAGTGACAATTTTAAAGAGGTGAAACATTAAATGAAAACATTTTTCAAGAGGGAAACTTTTTAGAATGGACAATTTTTAAGAAAACACACATTATAATGAATTTACCAGCCAAATACTCTATATTCCAATGGTATGTACAATATATTCAATGAGAAATAGTCAAGGGAAATACCCTTAGGTATTAGCTAATAGTGGGGCACTAGGTACACTATATCATGGTGTAAAAGTACCAAAAAACAACAACCAATTTCATTATCATGCAAAATACACTAGAGGGGACACCCCAATGGCCTAGTGGTTTCCAACCAATCATCATAACTTAGTTAGTGTTTTCCTTATCAAACTTTCTAAGTGAAACTTGGACAAGGCCACTTCCAAATCACTAGCATACTAGTCCCATCCCACCCACCTAGATACCCGAGCTCCACTCTTTATGCTCAATCAATATATTAATGTTATAAAATTTCATTTGAACAAAAAATACTATTTATAAATCATAAACACACCAAACAGTACAAAAACATGTTCTACACCCTCAATGAATTTAGTAATCCCATTAAAGATTTTTTAAAACAATTTCAAGAGGTAACATAACGGTTTGGAGAAAAAATCCATTCATAAATACTTGTTTAAAAACAAATTCCCAACCACACCATAACAAACCAAAATTTTCATCCCTAAAACCATTTAATAAACCAATTTCATGAATCATAAAATAACACCAAATGATATAACATGGAATACACATAAAAAACACCCAATTTCATGTAAAAATGAAACTTTAAAATTAAACACCCAATCAATGCTACCAAAAATGGTGTTCACACCACACACAATGGATGTGAAAAATGATAAATAGGTTAATTAAGTAATATAAATTCATTAAATAATGTTTACACAAGGAGCCACATACCTTGAATATCAAAAACCTAAAATCATTGTACGAAACTTCAACCGCACCAAAAGTGAGTGAAAATGAAACCTAACCAAAAATATTGAAGTGAGAAACTCAATATTAAACCCTAGGGATGATAACCTAGCTTCTGGAAATTGAGAACCTCATGAAGGAGGGAAGAACCCCTAAGGAGAAGGTAAGAACAAGGATGTAATTCACTTAGTTGAAGAATCTTGCTGTTTCCCCACCAAAACCCCTTAAAAAATTGGTTCCAAGGAAGCTTGGGGGAGTTTAAAAGAATTATATGGATGAAATGGTCAAATGGGGGAAGAAATGGGCGAATTAAGTTTATTTTTGGAAGGAAATAATGGTCAAAATCCATTTATTAACACTAGGACACTGTGTATGGTTTTTATGCAAGGTTTAGTAAACTGTGTGACCAATTCTGTCCACCCCAAAACTTTTATATTATTTCAAAATTCAAGGAAAATCCTAAGAAAAAACTTGGTGGAAAGGTAAGTCAAGAATCTAAGAGAAAAATACTTGAAAATAAGGGAAAAAATATAACAATTATCCCCACCATCAACAAATTATGCCCTCAAAAGTCAACCGAAATCCTAATCTAAAAATAAGAATGGGTACTATTGCTCAACCCAAAACTTCTACTCTCAAGTCTCATGCATATAATTCAGATTATACCAGAGGACCTAGACCAATGGAATATACTTTCCCTAAAGAACCTTCCCTTGGGAATCCACTATTCGCACATGCTATTCAAACACTGATAAATCAGGCTCTATTTATAACTCTTCCCAATTCAACATATAGAATATATCTAGGTGAAAATTCTTCAATTTAGAGACATGGAATAAATCCTAGATAGATTTAAACTAAGAAAGAAAATCTAACTAGTATGACACCTTTCCAATTTTTTCAGTGATCTGAAAAGGTCTGACATACCACAACATTAGCATTCCCTTCTTCCCATACAACGATGACCCAAACGAGGGTCCACCTTTAAGAATACCAGATCACCCAAAGACAACTCAATATGTTGATTCCTCTAATAAAAATTAGATCTGTAGTGAATCTATTCTATCAATAACCGCTCTCTGATCAAATTGACATTCTTAGATGTCTCTTGCGGATGGATCGACCCCAATAGTGAGGTCTCACCTACCTCAGCCCAACATAGGGGGGATCGACAAGGCCGACCAAAGAGAAACTCAAAAGGAGCCATTTAAATAAGGGATTGATAACTATTAATATACAAAAATTAATCTAATCTGAAATGGCTATCCCAAGATCCTCCAAAATTTAATACACATGCACAAAGCATGTCCTCTAGAATTTGACTTTCCCACTCTATTTGACCATTTGTTTGATGATGGTATTCCATGCTCATCGTAATATATGACCCCAAGGCCTTATGAAGGGATTCCCAAAACCAAGAGGTAAAATAAGGGTCTCTAACTAAGATATATACATATTGAACAACAAGAACCCTTACCACCTTCTGAATATACAATTGGCCTAACTCATCCACTTTAGCTATATCTATAATCGTAATTAAGTGTGTTGATTTGGTGAGATGATCAATCACTACCCAAAAAGAATTCTTTCCCCAAGGTGTATAAGGAATTCCAAAAATGAAATTTATGGAGACCTTGTCCCACATCCAGATAGGAATAGGTAATGGATGAAGCAAACTAGAGGGCCTTAGATGCTCTTCTTTTACTTTCTGAAATGTATAGTACCTCGATAAGAAATAAACTACATATCATCTCATACTTGGCCACCAGAACTATCGAAAAATGTCATAATACATTTTTTATCCCTAGGATGAATGAACCACTGAGACTAGTGGATATCCTGCATCACCACATTCATTAGAGATAACGACATTACTGCACTGCCCTTAAAGCACAAGATCCCCTCAAGAGACAAAGACGAACTAGAAAAAGTCTCCCACCACGAGGAAACTGTATATACTACTGAAACACTTCATCATTGGGTTTCTTCTATTTAATCAAATATAAAAGATAGGGAGTCAACTGAACTTTCTCCAAGAACTCACCTCCACTGTGCTCCTTGGACTCCATGTGCATCTGAGAAAATATCCCTATCAGAGTCCACTCATCACCAAACTTCCTCAAAGTATGCACCTGAACTTTTCTTCTCAAGGAATCAACCACCACATTACCCTTTCCCGGGGTATAGAGGATATCAAATTTGAACCCCTATAAATACATAATCCAATGGAACTCCCTTATAGTATGGTCCTTCTATGAGAAGATATAGGATAAGCACTTCGGATAATAGTAGACCACAAACTTATCCCCAAATAGGTAGTGAGGCCATTTATTCAAATCATGCATCACCACAACTAAATCTAAGTCATGGGTTGGGTAATTGTTTTCATGTGGTTGGAGTTGGCGAGAGCCATATGCCACCTTGTGATCACCCTACATAAGCACACACCAGAGACCTATACCAGAAGAATCACAATAAAACACATAGCCCCTTCTAGATTCTGGTATGATAAACACTAGGGGGTAGTCAATTGATACCTCAACTCCTCGAATGATTCCTGATATTCTGGGGACCATTAAAACTTCACCCCTTTCTGGGTGAGTGTGTTCATGGGAAAATCAAACCAAGAGAAATCCCAAACAAACCACCTGCAGTAACCATCCATGCAGAGGAAACTCCTGATCTCGAATAGATTCTTTAGCTACTCCCATGAAATAATTGTACTGATCTTATCAGGGTCCACTAAAACCCACTGCTCCACGATGAAATGCCTTAGAAACTTGACTTCCTTGATCCAGATATTGCATTTGGACACCTTTTCAAAAATTTGATGACCCTATAGAGTTCCCAACATGTTCGGCAGATGATGATCATGCTTCTCCTCAGATCCCGAGTAAACTAAGATGTCATCCATGAATACCAAAACAATGTAATCTAGATATTGGTTGAATTTACTATTCATAAGTTCTATAAAAATCATTGGAGTGTTGGTCAATCTGAAAGGAATTACCAAATACTCAATATGGTCATACCTACTTTAGAAATCCGTTTTTGGGTTATTCTCCACTCTCACTCTGACTTGTAGTAACTTTAATGAAAATCCATTTTAGAAAACCACTTTTCCCCCTTCATATGATCAACTAAATAATCCATTCATGGAAATGGATACTTGTTGTTGATGGTTAACATATTCAGCTTCCAATAATTGATGCACAACCGGAGGGATCCATATTCTTTCTTTAGAAAAATAATATGAGAGACCTAAGGAGAGACACTTGGGTGAATGAATCCTTTGGATTCCAAGTCGTACAACTATATCTTTAATTCTGTTAACTCGATGGGGGCCCTATGATATGAGGGAAGATATATAGTCTATGTTCCTAGCACCAAATCAATCGAGTACTCCACATTAGGCTTGGGGGGAAATCCTTAAAAATAATCTGAAATACCTTCAAGAAATCATCCCCTAAATAAGGTAATCCATCCTTTAGAGCACAAGAATCATCCTCTAGCATGATAGATGATGACTCAAATTTGAGGATTCCTAATTCTGGGAGTAGAGGTCCTCCATGACCCAAATAAGGATCCCATTCCCCAAGAAAAAACCGAGGACTCCCATCAGGTAACATGAAACTCACCTACCACCTATAGCAATCAATATATTCTTGAAAGTAAACTAGCCAATCCATGCTAGGGATTACATCAAAAAGGTCTATATACAAGGCCCAGAGTTCCCATTCCTTCTCAACTCTTGACACAAAAAGTGCCGATGATGGGCAGCAGAGACCTTTCTCTTTAATATTACCCAACAAAATCACCCACTCTATCACGAAAGTCAAAAATTTGGTTGGAAAATTAATAATATTCACAAGATGAGTAGAGATAAACGCAACAGATGAACCATTATCAAAGAGAAAAACAGCTATAGAATATGCAATAAGAATGGTACCTTGAACTATCGAAGGTCCTGTATCTAATCCCGTTGGTTCCTGACCCACAACATGAAGATTCATAGTCTCTACCTGTGAATATCCACTCACCTATGGATCTACCCAGAAATAGCTCTGCCTAGAATATGATCCAGTCCTGCTACCATGAACTCCAAACTTAGATCCCACCATCCGAAATGAATTTGATTGAACTAACACTCCCCTAGAAGCTATGGATCCTACCCCACTATGAAGGGGAAACATCACCCTAAAAAGGCACTGTAAGTTCTCCATATCCCCACATTGATAACAAGGCCTCGGAGTAGACGTACATATAGGTCGGGTGTTTACTACCCTCCCAAAATAGTGGAACAAAATGAACCTTTCATCATAATCCATAGATGAAAACTACCTAGGAGGATTACCTAAACCACCACCCCCTTCCTCCCCTACTCATATCACTTCCTTTTCTTATTGAATGAACTACAAATACTAATCATTAATACTATACCAAAGAAACCAGACCTCCCCTTTCAGTCAATATCTACCTTAAAATCTCAATAAAAAACCTCAACATAGGTCTTCAAAATAAATTAGTAGACCATATAATAGATCTCTGGCCGCAATTCCTTTTTAAATATATGAGCCTTCATCTGATCGTTAGAGAATATCTTAAGGGCATTTCAGACTAGCTCAAGAAAGAAGTTGGCATACTCTATCAGTGACTGGTCTTAACGAATGATGTCTATAAACTCTTGAGAACTAGAATACGCCATCTCTTCAAGACAATAATTATCAATGAAGATAACCTTGATTTCCTTTTAGATCACCTTCTCATGCTTCCCATCTTGAAGAAATTATTCCCACCACCTGTGACTGGGATAGTCTAGAAAAAACGAGGCACATTTCTTTATTATCTCTTCAAGTGTGTTAATGAACTCAAACTTGAATTTGATCTTATCAAGACACTCCTTCACTTCTTGAGCCTCCATGCTACATCAGAAAGTAGAAGGCTTGTTCTTCAGAAAATCCTTGGATTTTTCCTCCATAGGACCAGGTTCGTCTTCTCTAATTAGAATAGGAGAAGGACATACTCCCTTCCCTAGTGTTTGTATAGCCCCGACCATAGATTATACTAACCTATAATCAATCAGTGAGGGATAACACTCTTAGACTTCCTCCCTTTGGTGAGTGGAAGATTTCTGGGGAGGCGTGTTGCTACAAAAAGAAACAGTCACAAGAGAAATTATTATTTCAATAGTTCTGAAAAAATTGAGCAATAACATCAAATATAAATAAATCAAACTCATCAAAATAATAAAATTATCAACCACTTAACCCCCACCCAATGTACACTTATAGTCTACCACCTGCATGCCCCTCCTGAAAGAGAATTCAAAGAAAAATACCTACATCCCATGGGGAATTGAGGTATGTCATGAGTGGTGTGGGACAGGAACCCTACTCACATCTAAAACTCTGATCCATGATAGTACTAACTCCTATCAAACTAGACTCACCCCAAATAATATGTCCCAAAGAGCTTAACCATGCTTTGATACCATATTTTCACAAACCAATCTGGGTTTCCAACAAAACCGATGCATGACCCAGTCCATGGAAAGGTATGAAGGGCATTACCTATCCCCAAAGGTTGGAAAAAATCTCTATGTATCATCAAAAAAGTGGTGGGAATTATTTACCCTAGTTTAGAAACATTAAACAACCAACAATAAAAAATAAACTGAATCAGAAATTTCCAAACCAAAAAATACTTAAAGAATTCATAATTGAATTATATAGTTTTAAACAAAACCCAAAAGGGCCACAACTACAAAAGAGTGTCAAGTAAAAATAAAAAAACATCACATGGAAAGGGAGCATCTTCCTCAATCCATCTCCACAACACCGCACCAAGGAAGGAAGATAACAACTCGAACCGCCATCCCCAAGGGCCTTGACCATACCTATGTCAAAAATTACCAAGTATACTTACACCAAAAGGTGTAAGTAGGGTGTGGGAAAAATCCCAGTAGGATTCTAACCAAGAAAACATTCCTTGATATAAATATTTTAAGACAAGGATATTTCAAGTTTTGATAAATAGGGAATGAACGTGGAAAATTTAAAGGGGTGAATATTTAAATGAAAATAGTTTTCAAGAGGGTGACTTTTAAGAATGATCAATTTTAATTAAAAAAAATTCTATTGAATTTACCAACCAAATACACTGTATGTTGATTGTAAGTAAAATATATTCAATGTGCACTAGTCATTGGAAATACCCCTAGATACAAGCTGATAGTGGGGCTTTAGGTATATCATATCTTGATGTAAAAGTAACAAAAATCACAACCAATTTAATTCTAATTAATGATCCACTGGGAGGGGACACAAAAATGGACCAATGGTATTCAAAAAATAATCATTATTTAGTTGGTGTTTTCATCATAAAACCTTTTAAATGAAACCATGACAAGACCACTTTTGAATCTCTAGAATTCTAGTCATTTTCCACCCACCTAGATACCTGAGATTCCCTCTTTGTGCTCAATAAAGTTCCACATGTACTAAAATATCATTTTCACATAAAAAACCATTTCCATATCATACACACACCAAATAGTATAGAAACATGTTTCACACCTTCAATGTAATTTAATAAACCTTTTAAATATTTTTTAAAACAATTTGAAGAGGTAACATATGGGTTTCCACAATAAAATCATTTAAAAAATCCTTATTTAAGAAAAAACATACAAATATACATAAAAACATTTAATAAAACAATTTGATGAATTATAAAATAACCCAAATGATACAACATGAAATACACATAAAAAACACCCAAATTCATGTCAAAATGAAACTTTAAAATTAAACGCCCAATCAATGCTTACAAAAATTGTTTTTTGCACAAAAAATGATGGATGTGAAACATTATAAATAAGTTAATAAATCAAAATAATTTCATAAAATAATGATTACTCATGAAACCACCTATTATGAATATAAAAAACCCCAAATATTTGTGCAAAACTCCAACCACACCACCACCGCACCATAAATGAGTGAAAAAGAACCATAACCAAGAATATTGAACCAATAAAATAAATATTAAACCATATGGACGAAACCATATTTATTTAAAATTTATAACTTCAAGAAGGAGGGAATAAACCTTAAAGAGAAAGAAGGAACAAAGAATTAATTCACTTACTTGAAGAATCTCAATGTTTCACCACCAAAATCCCCTTAAAAATGTGTTCTAAGGAAGCTTGAGGGAGATTTGGAGACTTATATGGATGAAATGGTCAAATGGGGGAAGAAAGGGGAACATTAGGTTTATTTACGGAAGGTAAAAATGGTCAAAATCCATTTTTTAACCCTTTGACACTGTTCATGGTTTGCCCGCACTGTTTAGTAAATCATGCGGCCAAACTATGCGATAGTTCTATCCACCCAAAACCCTCATTTTCATCCAAAATTAAAGGGTTATCATAAAAGAAACATAGGGAATGGTAATCCCAAAATAGAAAAGAAAACTACTTGAAAATAAGGACACCGATGTGACAAATGCATTTTTCACTCTTCTATATGATTAGTGGACCTATGATTTCACATTTGGTTAGAAACTTAAAAGTTATATGTTTTATATAATTCACATGTTACATACAAAACATATTGAGGGATATTTCTACCATTTCTATAGTAGCCCACTAGTGAAAACTATTAAACTCAAATGCAATTTTGTATTGGTATCCCATAACATTTAACATACCATTTTCCACTACTTTGTTTAAGGTTATTTGATATGTATACTTCTTGTTACATTGAAAATATCCCAAAGATTCAATGTGGATTATGTATTGATTAATATTACACCTTCATTATATATATGCCTTATTATTATATTATCTCACTTATTGATTGGGAAATTATTAAATTTCCATGTGTTTTTATATCAATAAATATGTTTGTTAATTCCTAAGGAATGTTGATTATGCATTCTATTGATATTCATATATTTTATATGGTGAATTAATTGAATATAAAGAAGTGATATGTAACACCCCTATATTTTTTAAAATATATTTTTTTAAATTTAATCTTTTCTATATTTTTTATTACATGTAACACTAAGTTTACATATCCTTACATGCAACCCTGAGTTTAAACAAAATGTGACGTACTGTTCAAATATTATTTTTTAAAACGATCATTATCTCCATGCCATTGGAATGGTAGGTATGAATAGGATTTAGAAATTATGAGAATATATGTTTTAAACATTTTTAAAAAATGAATTCTTTGGTGACCAAGTAATTAGAAATGAAAATAAGTTTTTTTTTGAAAATAATGGAAATATTAAAAAGAACTAATTTTATTCACACAAATGAATTTTACATCAATAAATTAAAAAATTAATTATGGGTAATTATTTAAAAAAATTTATGTACTATATGTTCAATAAAATTTTCAACATTCCCCTTATGCGTTTTATTGACTAGAGATAAGAATAAATCTAACTTTATACTAAAAACAATATTTTTTATAAAAATCAATTTTTTTCTCCTTTTACACACCTAATTTAAAGTTAAAATTTAAATATCTAATTTCTTTGACAAAATTAACATAATATTGAATTTATAATGTTAAAATTATTCTTGGATCAATTTCAAGTATTTTTCGAAAATGATTACGTTTTTGATAAATAGTTAAAAATACTGGTTTTTATTTAAAAATGCCTTATCATTTAAAGAATTTAAAAGAATATATTTTTTTAAAAAAATTGTTTCAAATTTAAATTACATAAATTTTATATCAATTAATCTAATTTATATTATTTTAATTATTTTCATATTGAAATTATATATATATATATTTAAACTTTTGAATATTTTCCTCTTTGAAAACCCACTTTCTCATTATGTTTATGAGATTAATTTTAAATTAAAATTTTAAACTTATGTGAATGGAATATGAAAAAAAACTTTAAATATTTGGAATAATTATCATTTATATTATCTAATAAGTTCAACATAATTTTTTACCATAATGAATAGTAAAAATAGTAAAAATATTTATCGTGATTATGGTAAAAATGGGTTTACAAGGGGGTTAAACTAAAAATATATGGTTAAAAACTATGAAAGAGTTGTACAAAACCGATTTTATGGCCATATTTTGACCTCATGTCATCTAGTATCTATAATGGTTCATTTTTTAGCCTTTTTTCATGTGAAAAACGTGGGTACACATTTTTCTTTTAAAAAATTATGTGTGTGCCACTCACCTGACTTATAAAAGGACACCGCCTCTCCTCTCCTCTCCTCTTAACTTTTTTAAAAAATATTTCATATAAGAAATACCCAAATAAATTTATTACTTTTATATTATCATTCGATAATCCTAATGTTTGAAATAAATCCAACATAGTAAGGCTTTTGGTGAACACTTAAAGAGGTTACCCAAAGAAGAGGCAACACTCTTCAATGTGAATTTTTATTTAATTTCATCCACCACCTACTTAAATTATTATTAAAAAATACTGATATAATAAAATAATTGTCTTAAATGTTCTAATATTTTTTTCATGTTAATGTAATTACCTAAAACTATCTCCTATCCCATCAAATGTGTTACGAAATCATCATTCGTGTGTACGAAAAACTACCACCTTGCGACCAATGTCATACTTTCTACCTTCTCACCTATCAAACCTAGAAATAATAAAGGAATAAATGTTTATATATGATATTTATGATACTTATGATATTATTATACTTATTCAATTATTATAACACATATACTATCATAATTTCCATTTTATGGGAATACGATAATGTCGCACGTGTGTAAGGCAGACTACCACCTTGCCGAGCAACGAGATTCATTAAAGATTTAAATGGACGGTAATAAGGATGGGTTTAATTAATTAATTTGATATATATGACATAAAAAGTATTTTTTTTAATAGTAATATAGTATATACCTATATTTATTTCAATATGTCAATAAAATTGAAACATCGTTCATGCATACCTATGACCTACCATCCCCATAAACAGTATATTTCAGTTTCTATTTCTAAATTTTATGAACTACTATAAATACCTATATACTGAATATATATGATATTTATATAATTTTTTAAATTCTTGATATGATGGAAAAATTATCACATTAAAAGTAAAAAAATAATAAATCAAAATATACCTGAAAAACAAAGTAGTTTTTTCCTAAAATGTGACTTTTACATGGAATTATTAAAAAATAAGAAATAAAAGGTAATAAGTATATAATATATGGTAAAATAAGAATTATTTTAGTTATTTAATAGATTTATAATAAACATATATTTATTATACAAGATTTTCAAATGTGTATAAAGGAATTCAAGACTTAAGGTAATGGATTTCCAACTTACTTTTTTCTTCTAAGTGACACATGCCATTTTCATCACCAATTTAATTTATATTGCTTGTATACAAAAAATTAATGTTTTTATGATTATTAAAATGAATATTATTTTGATTTAAATATCCATTTTATGATCTCTATTTAATTGGGATTACTATACAAAATTTATCAAATTGGTAACGATTTTTTGTCTCAATTTTTCTTCATTGGAAAAAACATTATGTTATGAACCTGTATTATATTATGAGGTGTATATAAAGACCCTTTATAATTTTATATCACAAATATAATTATATTTAGGATATTTTATGTTTCATATTTTTTTATTTTTTAATGGTGCTTATGCTTCAATGTAACTAAAGTGGTATGGTTTTTGTGATACAATCTCATTATTTACCGGGATTATTTATGATAATATTACCGATTATGAAATGATATGATCCATATCTAAAAAAACTCATTAATTTTCATATAATATAGTTATTTCATTGGAATATATGTCTTTTGTTCATTTTCCTCTATTTATTTAAACTAGTTTTTTGAAATAATGGTTTTTTAATTTTTCTATATATTTTTCTCTTCGATATAAAACCAATTTTATTCCAAAACCATGTTTCCTAAATATGTTTTATTATTTTATAAAATTATTAAAATGATTTATTAAATAAATTTTTACACATGTTTGTATTTCTAAAAAATATTTTTAAATAAGTATTCATGTAATGACCCGCCAATTATCATTGGCTTGAGAGCTCAACAAGTCATTACTTGGCGTTAAGGGACATCCCCAAGATGCCAATGGCTGGAAATAAATTCCGAAAGGTTTCAAAACACATGGGGGAAGATTTACCCTTTCAATGAAAACAACCAACAAACAATGTAAACTAGATAAACATCTCCAAGAAACCGCTATATGATGCATGATTTAAAACTGAAACAACTCAACCATTATTTTCATAATAACCCAACCAAGTGAAACAATGGAATAAAAAACCAAATCAGAGTAAACAATGGAAAGAAAACTATAAAACTTCACGACAACAACCCGACTCCATGCTCCACCAGCTCCTAGCTCCAACATCACGAACCAACCGAAGATTCAAGAAGTAGTGATATAAACATGTGACAATTTACCTTTTCCAACATCCCGGTATATGATATTTGCAAAAGCACCATCGTACCAAAGCAGGGTGCGAGTAATGAAACTCAGTAGGTTTTCCCTGATGACTTCCCAACCCATGCCTCTAGGATAAAACATGTCAGCACATTTATATAAAACAACTTATATAAAACAATTCCAAAACAGTTCACAATTAACAAGTTCTAAGTCAAAAAAATTTTCCAACAAAACCATCGTTATCAAGAAAAGAAACCAAGAAAAGTTCCCAATCAAATTCACATTTCCATTTTTGGCATAACCATTTCATTTCACAAACCCACACAACCAACCATTTCACAACCCGGGAAATAAACTCTGCATGCATCGTTATGACGATTCCATACTCATGAGTGGTCTCTCATCAATCTACCAAGTCATCACAAGGTAATTATTCCCCATGTGCCATTACACTTTTGGCATCGAGCACAAGGTCATATTTCAACCAAGCCTCATAAATGCAATATGAACACACAGACTAAGTATGCCCAAAAACCACACCATTTCAACCATGCCAAAACCATTTAAATAAATCAGTCCTTTTATTGAAAAACTTTTCCCACAAACCATTTTCCAAATACAGAAAATCTATATTTTAAAATCACCATTTTAAAATCAAGAAACCAAACCACTTTGCAAAAACCATTCTTTCGATTTCCACAATTCTATCAAAAACCCATAAATCATCACTAAAGAAGATTTATAACATTATTTGCACCAAATTTCACAATCAAAACCAAGAAATTAAATCAATTTGAACTAAGCCTTCAAGTTCTAAGAAAGAGGAAGAGAGAGTGAAGCCACTTACCTCAACAAATTGGATGAAACCAAGCCATGAATGAAGAACGCTCAAGAACACCAGGTCAAACTCCAAAAACCCTCCTTAGATCTCTTCTCCTAACACAACCAAGACCAAATATTGTAATATTTGGCATCCACACCCTTAGATCCACCCATAACGGGCATAGATAAAAGAAAAAGATCGAATAGGAGAAGTATATCTAAGTAGATCTAAGAAACCAATCAAGAACGTTCTCATACCTTAAGAATCTGGCTTCGATTCGCCAAGAGAAGCCTTCAGATTGCCTCTAGAATTCTCGAGAGAAGTCTTCAAACCTTCAAGGGAGAGTAATCCCGAGTTAGGGCCGCTTATGAGGTTCAAACAATGAAATTAAAGGTAAAATGGGATAGATACACAATTTTAGGATCTAATTTTAAGTGACCGAATGATTAGTCTGCACGGTTTGACAAACCGTATGCTAACCATGCGTTAGCTTCTGCCTCGGCCATCCTTCACACACGACCTCATCGCACGGTTTCCCTTAACCATTCACCGACCGTGCAGAAGCCACTGCCTCCCCAGTCATCTACGCACGGTTTGGCCGCACGGTTTAGACTAACCGTGCGCTACCCGTGCGCCTTCCCCTTTACTTCAAACATCAATCCAGGATCTCCTGACTCTCAAAAACTTCACCCCTAACTTTTAAAAAAAGAAAAGCATCAAGTAAGGGTTACATACTAGAAACCGGGGGTACTACATTCTCCCCACCATTGGCCTTTTCGTCCCCGGAAAGTAGAAAACCAATGCTTGTCTGGAAGAGTTTTGGCCACTGCTCCTTCATTTCTTTCTCGTGTTCCTAAGTCTCTTCCTAAATCAGACCATGTTGCCACAAAAACTGCACTAGGCCAATACTTTTTCCATGCAAGACTTTATCCTACCTATCCACAATCCACACCGGTATGTGTACCAATGAAGCATCTGAATCTAGGTCAACGTGATCCCATATGATCACATGGTCATGATCGGGCTGATACTTCTTCAACTGAGATACATGGAACACATTATGAATTACACTGAACTGAGGTGGTAATGCCAACAGATACCCCACCTCTCCAACCCATTCTAGTATCTCAAAAGGGCCTATATATTGAGGAGATAATTTTCCTTGGTTCTCAAAACGACGATGTCCATGCCTTGGACAGATCCTTAAGAAGACATGATCACCTATGACGAATGACAATGGTCTTCAACGGTGATCTGCATAAGATTTTTGACGAATCTGATCCTTGTCCATCCTCTTTCTAATCAACTGAATCTTCTCTGTTGTTTCTTGGACAAGGCTAGGCCCAACTAGTGAAGTTTAACCCATTTCCACCCCGCATAGTGGAAAATGACACAGACGCCCATACAATGCTTCAAACGAAGCATTGCATATAGAAGCTTGATAGCTGTTATTGTATGAGAACTCCACTAAGGGTATATGCTCCTCCCATGAGCCACAAAAATCCATTAAACAAGCCTGCAACATGTTTTCCAACGTTTGTATCGTCCCCTCGGATTTCCCATCCATTTGAGGATGATACACCATACTCATATTCAACTGAGTTCCTAGGGATTTCTGTAAGGATCACCAAAATCAAGATGTAAACCTTGGATCTCTATCTGACACAATTGAAACTGGTATTCCATGTCTCTTTTCCACTTCTCGGATATATATTTTTGAAATATCTTCCACTGTATGAGTTCCACGAATAGGGATAAAATGGGCCGACTTGGTTAGACGATACACTATCACCCAAATGGAATCGTGTTTCTGGACCGTACATGGAAGACCAGTAACAAAATCCACTGCTATTTGATCCCATTTCCACATAGGGATAGGTAAAGATTGTAACATACCGGCTGGTCTCTGATGCACTGCTTTATCCTGTTGACAAGTTAAGCATTGCGAGACAAACTCGGCCACCTTCCTTTGCATGCCGCTCCCCCAAAACTGCACCTTTAGATCCTTATACATCTTCTATGTACCCAGATGTACAACCCATCTCGAATGATGGTAAGCATGAAGGAGTTGTTCCTGAGAAGTTAAAGGTGAAACCATCCGATTTCGGAACCGCAAAACTGAACTCCATCCAGCTTTCATCCCTCAACTGTCTTCCCACCATTGAGTTATGAAATCATTGAAAAATAGTCTACATCAGATGCCTGTGCCTCCTTTACTAACTCCACCAAATCAGGAATAAGTGTAGCTGAAAAGAAAACAAAATCATCACCTCAGTCTTCACATTCCACATGCATGTCAGCTAAGACTGACATCAACTGCCATTTATCTGAATCTTCCTTTTCCAACTAAGCATACGACTTCCAGCTTACTGCATCGGCCACTGAATTTCCCTTACTTGGTGTATACATTAAACTGAAGTCGAACATTTAAAGATACTCCATCCCTCTCCTCTACCACAGATTCAAATCTCGCTATGAGAAAACATGTTTCAAGCTTTTTTGATCCGTGAACACAGTAAATTTCCCACCAAATAGATAGTGTCTCCATTTTTTCAAAGCATGGACGACTACAACTTACCCCAAATCATGTGTTGGGTAATTTTTCTCATGCACTCTCAACTGCCTTGATCCATATGAAACCACAAGGTCTCCTTGAATGACAACACAACCGAACCCTGTTCCCGAAGTATCACAATACACCACGTATCCTTGCCCTGATTTTGGCAAGATTAAGATAGGTGCCAATGTAAGCCAAACTTTCAACTCTTGAAAAGATCACTGACATTCCTCAGTCCATTAAAATTCACTGTTCTTCTTTGTCAATGCTGTCATAGGTGATGCTAGTCTTTAGAAGTCACGGAAAAAGCGTTGGTAATAACCAGCTAGACCATTAAAACTTCATATTTCAAATACATTCTTCGGTGGTTGCCAAGAAAGAACAACTTCTATCTTTTCTGGATCCACTGAAACACCTTTCTCAGAAACAACATGGCCCAGAAAACTTACCTCTTGTATCCAAAAATCACACTTTGATAATTTGGAATACAACTGATGGTCCCTCAATATTTCCAACACTGTCGCCAAGTGTTGCTCATGCTCAGCCATTGTTCTTTAATACACCAATATGTCATCAAAAAACACCACAAAAAAAAGAATCCAAATATTTCTGGAATATCTGATACATCAAAGCCATGAAGACCGCTGGTGAATTCGTTAAACCGAAAGGCATGACTACAAATTCATAGTGGCCATATCTGCTTCTGAAGGCTGTCTTTGGAATATCCTCCTTCCAAACTCGCAACTGATGATATCCTGACCTTAATTAAATCTTAGGGAACCACTGAGCTTCCTTAAATTGATCAAATAGGTCATCAATGTGTGGAAGTAGATATCTATTCTTTATTTTAACTTGGTTAAGTTTACGATAATCCACACATAGCCTCAAGGTTCCATCTGTTTTCTTTACAAACAAAACTGGTGCTTCCCATGGAGACACGCTTGGCTAAATAAAGCCTTTTCTTTCTAGCTCCTCTAACTGAACATTCAATTCCTTTAACTCTGTTGGTACCATCCTATAATATGGAAGTGAGATAGGACTTGACCCTTGTAGGAGATCAATTATAAGATCCTCTTCTCTTAAAGGTGGTAACCTCGAGAAGTTTTTAGGAAAAATATCTAGAAATTGATCCACAACTATGGGAAAACTATTACTCGCGATATCGTCCATCTATTCCAAGTTTAACACAATGAACTGGTAAGAGATCATTGCCACTGCTGGTGCCAACAATCCCGTTTCACCTTCCTTGACCACTCTTTCTTCTCTAAAGAGATGCTCGATGCCATCCTCAGTTGTGAAACTGATGGTTCTGCTATAACAGTCGATGTGAGCCCTGAAATTTTCCAATCAATCCATACCCAGGATTATATCATAGACATCCATATCTAGCACAAATAAATCCCATTTTAGCTCAGCTCCATGAACAGTTATAGAACATTATCTACACACAAAGGCTCTATATTCTCTTCCACCGAGAGGTGTTTGAAGTTTTATTATAGATGGCATAATTTCAACTCTTAATTTTAGAAATTCATAAATACGATAAGCAAGAAAAGAATGCGATGAACCAGTATAAAAAAATGCTTGCATGAGGGTAGAATTCAAAATAATTGTACCTCTCACCGTAGATGGTCCAGAATGGTCATCCAGAACCGCATGTTCCGCTCTATACAATTTCTTTGTTGCTGCACTTTGTTCCTTATTGCCTTGTTTAGATTTCCCTGCCTAAGAAGTCATGGTATTCTTGGAATCACCATAACTAGCTCTATTCTTTTGGAAAGAATGATTTTTCTTTCCTCGCCCTGTTGAAGCATAGGATTCTTGCGACGCCTGGGTAGTGTCACGCGCACCTGACCTTAGAGAACTGCGACAATATCACTGAAGATGCCCCATCTTGTTCCAATTGAGACATGATTTCGGTGGTGCTGTACATTCCCGTTTCATGTGATCAATTGCACCACATTGAAAGCACCCGACCTTCATCATGGGTCGTGGAGGAATATTTATCTATCCAGTCATTTGATTCTGGTTCTCACTCCCACCTTGGATGTAGGTGTCCCTCTTCTTCTTGTTCCCAACATTAGAGTTCCCACCCGTTCCTGTGGGTATCATCATAATTCCTCCTCCCATAACTCCTGAGATGTCTCTTTCTACTACTGTTGCTCTGTTTACCATCTCCGTATAATCCGTAATACATAGCACAACTATCTTCTAGCGAATCTCATGTCACAATCCTGATTCAAGGATGCATTCCTTCAGCGACACACTTACAGCAACCTTCGGTGAAAAGCATACTAAATTAATTAATTTAGCTGCATACTCAGTGAGAGAGAGATTTTCCTACTTCAGGCTGAAAAAGTCAGTTGTCCTCTGGATATTTAAGGTGTGAGGATAGAATTGTTTATTGAAAAACTCCTCAAATTCCTCCCAACTCAGGCCTTGATCCACCTTAGCATGCACCACCAGCTCCCACCACTGTCGTGCAAGATCCTCCAGCATATACATCGCAAAATTTACTTTCAACTATACTGGTGTGATGATGAAATCGAAGATATGATTCCTACTGCTTAGACATAGATCCACATTTTTTGGTTCAGAATCACCCTGAAAGATGGGTGGGTTCTGCTTCTGGAACTAGATGGAATGGACTACATGCCTTGACTCATCCCTCCAATTTCCCTTGTCCATAGCCTGAAATGTTTGAACTATAATTTGGACTAGCTGCTGGTTCACCTGTGGTTTAGGTGCGACCACATTCTCTACAGCCTCTTCCATTTGGTTTATACAACATCTAACGGGTGCCATTTTCTATACAAACAACACACACCGTTAGTATCACTTCCTAGAAACTGAAGGCTTAGAATTTCAATTTCTATCACATCACTATCACAACACTGATTTCCAACAATTTCTAAAACAAATATTTTCTTTCTTTTTAAAATAAATCTATTTTTAAAATACATCAACCATTATCTTTTCAAAGTCTTTCATTTTAAAAAATGTTTAAAATTTTCTGAAAAACATGATTTTGCATCAAACCATAATCCATTTCTCAAAATGATTTATGCAATCCTAGTGGGAAGTCATTTCTCTACAATGCATGTCATGCATATCTCATTGGATAAACCCATGACAATGAGATTTCCAACATTCTAAAAGTTTATAAAAAACACTTATGTACCCAACACCCTGGTAACTTGAAGTTCAGCATAAACAGTTTAGCTACATCCTTTTATGCTATACAATTCAAGTTCCGACAATCCTACTCCTGTCTAAGATGAACACTCAAGGAATAGACAAGAAGGAATTTCAACTCCAAGACCAAGAACATCAATGAAAACTTTTTAGGCAAGGACCGAACAAGCTGATACCATTTGTACCCCAAGGACCGAACAAACTGATACCATTTTTAATGACCTGCCAATTCTCATTGGATTGAGAGATCAAAAAGTCATTAGCCTTAAGCTACATCCCCAAGGTTCCAAAGGCTGGAAATAAATGTCGAAGGGTTTCAAAACACATGGGAGACGATTTACCCTTTCAATTAAAACAACCAACAAACAATGTAAACTAGATAAAAATCTCCAAGAAACCATTATATGGTGCATGATTTAAAACCGAAACAACTCAACCATTATTTTGATAATAACCCAACCAAGTGCAACAACAAAATATAAAAAAAAATCAGAGTAAATAGTGGAAAGAAAACTATAAGACTTCAAGACAACAACCGAACTCCATACTCCACAAGCTCCAAGATCCAATATCACGAACCAACCCAAGAGTCCCGAAGTAGTGCTATAAACGTGGGACACATTACCTTTGCCAACATCCCAGTATATGATATCTGCAAAAGCACCATTCTGCCATAGCAGGGGGTGAGTAATGAAACTCAGTAGGTTTTCCCTGATGACTTCCCAACCCATGCCTCTAGGATAAAACATGTCAGCACATTTATATGAAAAACTTATATAAAACAATTCCAAAACAGTTCACAATTAACAAGTTCTAAGTCAAAACCATTTTCCAACAGAACCATCTTTCTCAAGAAAAGAAACCGAGAAAAGTTCCCAATCAAATTCACATTTCCATTTTTTAGCATAACCATTTCATTTCACAAACCAATACAACCAACCATTTCACAACCCAAGAAATCAACTATGCATGCATCATTATGACAGTTCCATACTCATGAGCGGTCTCTCACCGATCTACCAAGTCGTCACAAGGTAATTATTCCCCATGTTCCATTACAATTTTGGCACCGATCACAAGGTCATATTTCATCCAAGCCTTGTAAATGCAATATGAACACACACACCAAGTATGCCCAAAAACCACACCATTTCAAACATTCCAAAACCATTTCAATAAAACAGTCCTTTTATTGAAAAACTTTTTCCCACAAACCATTTTCCAAATCCAGAAAATCCGAATTTTAAAATCGCCATTTTAAAATCAAGAAACCAAACCACTTTGCACATACCATTCTTTCAATTTCTACAATTCTGTCAAAACCCATAAATCATCAATAAAGAAGATTTATAACATGCTTTGCACCAAATTTCACAATCAAAACCAAGAAATTAAATCAATTTGAACTAAGCCTTCAAGTTCTATGAAAGAGGAATCGAGAGTGAAGCCACCTACCTCAAAAAATTGGGAGAAACCAAGACACAGATGAAGAACGCTCAAGAACACTGGGTCAAACTCCAAAAACCCTCCTTAGATCTGTTATCCTAACAAAACCAAGAACAAATATTGTCATATTTCGCATCCACACACTTAGATCCACCGATAACGGGCGTAGATCTAAGAAAACGAGATAAGAGGAGAAGTAGATCTAAGTAGATCTGAGAAAATGATCAAGAATGATAACATACCTTAAGAATACGACTTCGATTCGCCAAGAGAAGCCTTCGGATCGCCTCCAAAATGCTTGGGAGAAGACTTCCAACCATAAAGGGAGAGTAATCCAGAGTTAGGGCCTCTTAGGAGGTTTAAACAAGGCAATTAAAGGCAAAACGAGTTAGATCCACAATTTTAGGATCAAAATTTAAGTGACCACATGGTTACTCCGCACGGTTTGGAAAACCATGTGTTAGCTTCTGCCTCGGACATCCTTCACGCACGGCCTCATCGCACGATTTCCCTTAACCGTGCACTGACCCTGCAGAAGCCACTGCCTCCCCAGTCATCTACGTACGATTTGGCCGCATGGTTTAGACTAATCGTGCGCAACCCGTGCGCCTTCTCCTTTACTTCAAACATCAATCCAGGATCTCCCGACTCTCCCAAATGTAACCCTTAACTTTTAAAATAAGAAAATCATCAAGTAAGGGTTACATAACAGAAACCGTGGGTACTATAATACATGTATTTTTATAAACAATGCCCATTTGGAGTTTACGAAAAATGTGAATGGAATATTTATTTTAATATTTGAAAAAAATAAAATTTCCACCTCCATGAGCATTATTTTATTTGATTAATCCTTTAAATGTTTTAAATTATATTTAAAAAAAATTATTTTGAAAATCTTTTATGTTTTAGAAATTGTTTGTCAATGCAGAAATGATTTTTTTTAAGAAATTTTTTTAATGAATTTTAAGTATTAATTTATATTTTTTGAACGTTATTTTAAATAAAAATTATTTTTTTTTTATTTTTTAGTTTTAATCATTAATTTTCGAAAAAAAATATTTTCCTCAAGAAATGTTTCGTGTGATATTTTAAAATCAATTTCCATCTAAGATGAAATATTTTTATTTTTATTTTTATTTACTAGGGATATCATACAAGGATAATATTCTTATTATTTCTATATATGGATTATGTTTATGATGAAAATATTTTTTCAAAACTCATTTCTCATCCATGAATTATACCATAATAAAATGCTAATGAAAATAGTTTCTTTTTCAATGGGTTATTCTTTGATGAAATGATGAAATGGTTATGAATCATGTTTCATTTATACAGGTTATTTTATTATAAAAGTTTTATAAACCCCATTTCTTTTCATGGGTTCTGATATGATGATTTTTTATGATTTTTGGACACATATTGGTTTGATTTTCAATATGTGATGGTGGTTATGTTATAAAAAACTATAGTTGTTAAATTATAACCAAATATGGATGGGTCCTATATCTCCCTCTAATGAATTGGGTGCATATTTATATCACATGAGATATAAATGAAATTAATTGGAAGTGAACCTAGTTGAGTGAGGGAATTTTTCTACGATAATGGTTTTGGGAGTGAACCTTGACTACTATGATGCTTTAGGGAGTGAACCCATTCAACTATGATATCATTGGTAGTGATCCTTGACTACATTGGAAATAACTTTCTATACTTACATGTATTCCATAATTCTATTTATTATGCCCATGTTATTCTCTCAGTGCTCATGTTATATGACTTATTTATCATCCATGTCTTATAAACTACAAATATTTATTCCATGACACAATATTTTTATCTTTGATATACACGGTAATGTCTTCATATGTTATTCTCATGTTATCATACCCTTATTATCACTTCATGGTTATTTGATCATCGATATCTTACCATCATACACTTACTTAGAATCTAATATCACCCTTTCTTATGTTTCCATTCCCCAGGTGATGGAGAATTATTTTAATAAGGGTATGTTTATGATGAGTATTAAAGGGGAAGATATTTATGGTAGATGTGGAAAATCATTCACCAAACTAAATGAATTTTAACCTATCCTCCAGTGATACTAAACTATTATGATCCCCAGGTGTGTGTTTATGTAATGTATTGAATATTCCTCTAAAAACATGTAATTTACATATGTGAAAATCCTAGGTTTCTATAGATTGTATTAGAGTAATGGTTTAGTAAAAATATTAAATTAAGGAAGGTAAAACTTTAGTGAGATCCCTAGGTACATGCCTAAGGATATGTCTAAGGATGAGTCAAATTATATGAAAATGTCTGATAATTTCATTATGGGATAAATAGAGTGGTTTCCAACAAATTATATCCCTATAGGGACAATACAAGTGGATGTGGATTTGGTACAGAGGTACCTGGGGGTAATAACTCAAAAAATAGTGCGTTGATATGGACTTTATTGTCACCTGGTGCATGAAATCATGCCTTACCGCACACCTAGTTTGGAATTCCAAGGGGATATTCATTAGAAATTCAGTAAATCTTCGTGAACCATCATGAAGGATTTAAGTATATGATGACTACGAGAAAACTAGGATAAACCTAACGTTTCATAGATTAAAAATAATGTCTAATGGTTTAAACATCCAGTAAGCGGGTTTTAATGATTATGTGGTCTCTAACTATGACTATTGTTTCACACACCATGTTTTTTGGATTTAGTCAATGGTGGGAACTAGAAGAAAGAAGATTAACATTGAATGTGACAGAAAATATGTCAATAAGAATATAAATGGGATGATGAATGGAGTGAATGATATCATGATTATACCTAATTAGTGATCACATAACCCGATTAACAATATGAATCTTAACTAAATCCAAAATACATTAATGAAGAGAAGGATATAATTCACTGAGATTCAGGGTAGTGGAGACCATTGAAGAAAAAATATTCAATTTTATATATGTTGAGAATGTGGGAATAAACACTCAAGGGAATATCTTAGAGGGATGAGAAGATAATTTAGGTGTGGAAAAGAGGGCCACAAACTAAGTAATTGGAAAGGAAAAATGAGAAGTTTGTTTATTGTAATGGATGATAATAATAGTCTCCGTAAGTTATAATTGACTGTTGAATGAGTTAAATGTGGAAATTATGGGAATTATGTAAATCAATGTTATAAAGTGAATGCTCATGATGAGAATTATAAAGGTTTTACGAGTAAATGGTTTTTGTTGATGAAGAAGATACTATGAATGTTACATGAAATGAAGGAGGTATTAAGGAATAAGATTATGAAACCTAGTTAATGTATTAAGAATTATGTGGAATAATTAAATTATTTATTTATTTGAATTATAGAATTATGTTATATGAATCTTAATATATATGAGGATTTTTTAGAATTTTTTCATGAAGTATTTTCAATAATATCTTGAATAATACTCATGAGATTGAAACTTTGTTCAACAAAAAGTTGATATTTTTTATAAAACACATGAATAAGGAATGATAACCATTAATATGTTCCTGAGGTTTAAAAACGGTGTTCAGTTTGGATAAAGAGATGATTTATATAGATAAACTAAATTGGAAAATACTGATTACCTTGGAACTAATTAATGATTTGTTGAAAAATCTATTTATGCTATCATTAATGGTGTTTAATTTTTTTTTCATTTACATAATATATCAATAATATTTATTTTATGTAATGAGTGAGGAATAATTTAATTTCTAAATATGGTTTTATGGTTATTCAGGTTATTACCACGTTTCAATAGAATACATGATGAAGGTATTCACATGTTTGGTATGTGAAAATCCTGAAATACTTTATAATATTTAGGTTATTAATGTTAAGTTGAAATTATTTAAAATTTTTCAATTTTTAAAGGCCTAAAAGGCTATCCATTTATGAAATGGTTTAAGTTAGAATTCAGATGAGGTCTTATAGATTTACTTATTGATTCCATATATGAAGATTTATCTATATAGGATAACCAGTACTAACCATTTTGTTATATCTATAAATAAAAGGAATCAATTATCATTATATTATGGATATTATGATTCATTAGGGATTCAGGCATAAAAAATTCATATTCATTTCATTAAAAAATAGATGATGTGGAAATTTATCTAGGAACAACAAAATGATGAAACTATGATTATGATACAATGGAAAGATAAGTCCTTGGAATATAGAACCCCATGAAATTATTGATCATATCGTGATGGTAACCTATTTATTATTTCTTCCACTAGACCTATCCTAGGTTCAAGATGTGTTCTATGTATCTATACCGAGGAAGTACATACATGATACATCATTTGTATTGAACTCAGTGGGTATACTATAGGAGCATGATATTTCTTATGAGTAACAACTAGTAGATATTTTAAATCAGATGGAGAAAATTTTATTAAACAAGAGGACAATCCTTGTAATTATTTTATGAAAATACCACCATATAGAGGAAGCTATGTGGGAACATGAAGATGCAATTAGGTTGAACTATCCTCAGTTATTGGTACCAAAGTGATGAATTTAAAAGGAGAAATTAATTTTAATGGAGTAGAATGTAACACCCTATGATTTTGTGAAATATATTTTTTCAAATAAATTTAATATTTTGGATATTTTTAATTACATGAAACATAATGTTTAGCATGTGTTACACACTAAACTGAGTTTAGGTTTCCTTACACCCAACAACGAGTTTAAAAATAATGTGACATACTATTAAAATATTATTATTTAAAATGATAGTTATCACCTAGCCATTTGAATACACTTCTATAAAATCCGCCTTTAACTTTTCTAGAAATATCATTTATCTATGCTAGATAATCGATGACTACATGGGTGATGTTAGAATCATTGGTCTCTTATCAGCACTAAAAAAGGGCCGATAAAGGGGTCCTTTATGAGTGCTAAAAAATTGTTGATAAATGAGACCTTTATTAGTTATTTTAAAATCCCTGATAAAGGAGCCATTTACCAGAGCTTTTTGAGAGCTGATGAAATAGACCTTTATCAGTGCTTCTATGAGTGCTAATAATGTAGACCTTTATCAATGATTCTAAAAGCACTGAAAAGGGCCACATTGAAGTGTGCTATAATGGAACACTATAACACCAATGTAATGTGCTGTTATAACACACTATAGCTCCAGAAACACAAAAAATATCAATAAAACAAGTCCTAATACAAGATTAAAATGAGTTGAATTTTAAAAAACTAACACAAACACGAGAACAAAACACTATATTATAGACATTTGAAATATTGGTTTATTCAATTACATACATAAAAATTATTACATATATTAAAAAACATCAAATTTCATTTATTTTTTAATCCTGAACAGACTCATGCTATTTCCAAACAAACCACCCTTACTCGAGAAAAAGAACACACCTGCATACAAAAAAAGTTATTATATTAGTATTAATATAAAGAAATAAATTAACATGATGTATTAATTTTAGAAAAAATGATGTCAATTATAAATAAAAAGACACAATCAGAGTCATAATAGTCACACCATGCATCAGATTGAGGTGCGACTAATTACAACACATCTCAAATGACCTGTAGAAAATTATCCAAAAGTATCAAAACAATCTAAATGTGTTTTCTTAGTTTTGAGTACATCAACAATCTTTTTTACTAAAATGTAATTTTAAACTATAAACACACACTTTTTAATCATTTTGATCACATCATGTATCATTTTTATGTAATAAGGATTCCTACATATCAAAAATGACTTATGAATCATTATCTTAAATCATCAAGAAAATCCTAGTGTGTTGGATCAGTTTTCAGTGAGTGACACTTTTCGTACTAAAATTTTGATATTAAATTGATAACAGACACATTGAGTCATACCGGGCACATCGTGAATCATATTTAGGTGAGGATGACTCCCACACAACAAAAATGAATTTTGGATTATTTTATTAAAGAATAAAAACAATCAAAAATTTTTTGCTCTATTTTTAGTAGGACAGTTGTTCATTTTTTTAAAATTGATGAAAATTTTAAATAAAAAGATGTACATTGAGTCATACTGGTCACACCATGCATCAGATTGAGGTGTGTCAGATTCCTACACATCCAAAATAACATGAGGATTTTTTTACTAAAGTATCAAAACAACATGAATGTGTTTAATAGGTTTTGAGTACGTCAATTGTATTTTTTTACTCAAATGTCATTTTAAAATTAAAACATGCAATTTGACTCATACCGATCACATTGTGTATTATATTGACATGTGGATGATTAATACACATAAATAATTACATATGGATCATTATCATAAATTATTTAAACAATTTTAATGGGGTTTCTTGGATTTGAGTAAGTTAGTTGGCCTTTTCACTAAAATTGATGTCCATTTTTAATAAAAAACACATTTAGAGTCATATCGGTCACACTGTGCGTCATATTTAGGTGAGGTTAATTCATTCACATCTAAAATAACTTATGGATAAGTTTACTAAAGTATCAAGACAATTTGAATGTTTTTTATTGATTTTTAGTTGGTCAGTTGTCCATTTTACTAAAAGTGAAGATAATTTTAAATAAAAAGGTGCACTTTGAGTCATACTGGTCACACTAAGCATTGGATATAGGTGAAAATAATTCCTAAACATCTGAAATGCCTTATGGATCGTTCTCCTAAAGCATAAAAACAATATGACTGTGTTTTCCTAGTTTTGATTAAAACACTTTTTTTACTAAAATGCCATTTTAAAATTGATACATGCACTTCGACTCATAACAATCACATTGTGTATCGATTTGAGGTGTTGCTAATTCCTACACATAAAAAATGACTTATGGTTTATTTTTATAAAGTATTTAAACAATTTTAATTTATTTTCTCAGTTTTGAGTATGTTAGTTGTCCTTTTTACTAAAATTGATGTCAGTTTTAAAAAAATAATATGTACTTGGAGTCATATCGGTCACACCATGAGTCAGATTTAGGTGAGGCTAATTCATACACGTCTAAAATCACTTATGGATCATTTTACTAAAGTATCAAAAAAATATGAATGTGTTTGCTCAGTTTTGAGTATGTCAGTTTGTTTTTTTACTAAAATTGATGTCAATTTTATATAGAGACAATCTTATAGTCATATTGGTCACAGCATGCATCAGATTGAGGTGTGGTTGATTTGTACATGTTCCAAATAAAATATGTATTTTTTACTAAATTATCAAAATTATATAAATGTTTCTGCTAAGTTTTGAGTATGACACTTGTCTTTTTTACTAAAGTGTCATTTCAAACATTAAACACACACTTTGACTCATATGTATCATATCATGTATCTATTTTGTGTGAGAACAATTCCTACACATCACAAATGATTTATGAATTAATTCAACAAATTATCAAAAAAATCAGACGGTGTTTTCATGGTTTTCAGAGAGTAAAAAATTTTGAAGTCAATTGTTGATTTTAAACTGATAAAGTACACATTGAGACAATTGTATTTTTTTTACCAAAATTAATGTCATTTTAAAGTATAAAGTAGTACTTGTAGTCATATTGGTCACATCATGTGTCAGATTGAGGATAAGTTGATTCCTACAAAACCCAAAGCGTCAAAAGTATCCTAACTGTCAATGTTATCATGATTTATATTGACTTTATTTATCAAACTACCAACACTTCAAGGGCATATTCAAACAAAGAACATCAACTCAAGAAAAAAGAATCCACCTATATAAGAAAAAAATTATGATGTATAATAATAAAAAGAAATTAATTAATCATAAATATGAAATAATACATTAATTATATGGAAAATGATTTTACTATGAAAATATCAAGATTACCTCTCTGATTTCAAAGTGGAGGGAACATGGAGGAAAGTAATAAATTTTAACACTGCAGGGGTGAATGGTTTTGAGGGAGAAGAAGTATGTGGATGTTTTGGTGCATAAAGGGATGGAATGTTGATAGAGCACCCCAAATCAAAAAATTAACCCACCTATGTAATAAAACAATTATTATGTGAGTAATTAAAAAAAATAAATTAAACATAAATATGAAAAAATATATAAATTATATTGACAATTAGTTTACTATGAAAACATCAATATTATATCTATAATTGAGTGGAGGAAGAGGCGTTGCTCTTCCTACAAATGAAGTGGAGGAAATTTAAAATAAATTTATAAATGAACCACTATATGGGTGAAAAGGTTTTAAGGGAGAATAAACATGAAATTTGGATAGATCACCCCAACTCGAACAATAGAATCCACTTGTATATGAAAACAATTATTATGTGAGTAAAACTAAAAAGAAATAAATTAAAAATAAATATGAAATAATACATAAATTCTATTGATATTGATTTTGTTTTGAAAACATAAACATTAAGTATGTAATTGAGTAGAGGTAGTGTTGTTTCTCTTCCTGTAAAGGTAGTGGAGGTAATTTGAAAGAATGTGATAAATGAACCACTATAGAGGTGAAAAGGTTTTAAGGGGGAAGAATCATGAAAGTTGGATAGATCACCAAAACTCAAACAAAATAATCCACCTATATAAGAAAACCATTATTATGTGAGTAATACTAAAAAGAAATAAATTAGACAAAACTATGAAAAAAATACATTAATTATATGGAAAATGATTTTACTATGAAAAAAACAAGATTACCTCTATCATTGAGAAAAGGTAGTGGTGTTTATCTTATTGCAAAGGCAGTGGAGGTAATTTGAATGAAAGTAAGAAATGAAACATTATAGGGTTGAAAAGGTTTTAAGGGATAAGAAGAATGAGAGTTGGACAGAGCACCCCAAATTGAACAAAATAATCCACCTGTATAAGAATAAAAATATTATGTGAGTAATAATAAAAATAAATAAATTAAAAATAAATATTAAAAAATACATTAATTCTATGGAAAATTACTTTTCTATGAAAACATCAATATTAACTTTGTGATTGAGTAGATAAAACATCGTTTCTCTTCTTACAATGGCATGGAACGTGGATATAAATATTCTAAATTAAATGAACTCTTTAAGGAATATTGAGAATTTAATCATTTTTTAATTATATAATTGTTCTATAAAATAGAGAAATTATATCATAACATTACTTTTATGTCTTTCCAAAGGGTTTATTTGGTCCATATATAAGCTAATAACAAAACTAAGGATTCTCTATACACTTTATTATGGTTTATAAAACTATATGGATATAGGAAACTATGAGAAAATTAATGATATTGATATCTATTTTTCTCCATTGATCAATGGATCCAAAACAATGATTGGTTGTGCATCACTCACAAATTTAATAACAAAACTAAGGATTCTATGTGCAATTCACTACTATTGGATAACTACCACTTAATATAGAATCTCGCCAACGAGCTTGTACCCATGTGGTATAAGATATTTCCTGGCATCAAAAAGACCAAGGTTCAAATCAAGGAAGGGATGAAATTCCCAGCACTAGAGCAGTACTGTAGCAGGGTACTATAGCAGTATTGTAGAAGTGGCAGAACTGTAGCAGCAGTGGTACTGTAGCAGCAGAGACACTGTAGTAGAACTGTAGCAGCGACAATACTGTAGTAGAAAATGTAAATGCTCAAGTACTATAGCAGTAATGTTCGCCAAGGGGTCCTTGGGCAAAAAAATGGGATTTTGGGCCTTGTATTCAGAACACTTGTCCTTGGGACTTCAGGCTATATAATGGGTCTCCCTCTGGCCAGACTTAAAAAGTGGTATTTTCTTTAATAATAAATTGAGGCTTCATCCCCAACCTTTAAAAAAACATAGCAGCCGACCTGAACATCCTATCCGACATCCCCGTGATTCCCTCATCCCAAGCATGCTCACCACCATGTCTATCATATCACCATTAAACATTCACTTTTCCTTCTATTCCTCATAATTTTATTCATTATTTAAACAAGTGGGATATTTTTCCTTCATAGAATTTTCTGATTCTCATGTTGATTCATCAATCATACGTGTTTTCCATAAATACTTTACCCAATGAATTACCTTATTCTAAAAATTTTTCACTCTATTTTCAAGAATCTAATTATTTTTTCTCTCTATGTGTGTGATGAGAGAATCACTAGGTCGTCGGGCAGGATGTTAAGGTCAGATTCTATGCTAAGTGGTAGTTAACCAACAATAGTGAAGTGTGAAGAGAATCCTTAATTTTGTTATTAGATTTGTGGGTGATGTACAATCAATCCTTGTTTTGGCTCCATAGATCAATTGATCCAAATAGAAATTAATATTCTTACAACTCCTATATGATATTTTTTCTTCAATAACAACAAAGTAAACACAGACATATGATTTTGGAAGGGTCATATGCATTCTCTCTTGAAAACTTGATGAACTCTTAAACTCTATCTTCATATTGGTTTTTCAAATGATTAGTGTTCATCCATTTTTGGTTCATGTTCATACTAATGGGTTCATGAAAGATTATTTTTATACTACATATTAATAAATACACATAAGATATTCTTTATCAAAAGTAAAAGTTAATGAAAATGGATTACATGAATATAAAAACTTCTCAAGACTCTTTGGATGAATATCACCACACTGAGCCATCATAATGAAATTCAAGGTACTCCAACTAGATGTAAAATTAGCATTTAATAATTGATTATAACAATATGAATTACATCAAAAAACAGATATTTTTCTCATTCTATAATATGAAAACAATGTTTGTCAATTGAAAAAGGTGATTTATGAATTGAAACATGAACTAAGAACTTAGTATAGAAGGTTAAATAAGTTATTAAATAAAATTTAATTTAAAAATGAGGAATTTATAATAATAATTACATAAAAAATATTTTAATGGTTATATTTAAAGTGTTTATCAATGTGGATGACATAATAATTGGATGTTCAAGATATAAATAATGATAATAATTTTCTACATTAACAATGACCAATGTTTAAATGTTGATTATTACTGATTTAAAATTTTTATTTGTTTATAATAGACTCATGGAATTCATGGGATATTTATTTCCCAATCCATGTATGTGATGGAAGTGTTTAAAAGATTCCAAATGATGATTGAAACCCCATTTTGACACCTATTGAAAATTGAATAAAATTATTTAATGTTGTGGGTGTAATGTCAATCTATATCATGATAGTATCCAAGGGAAATTCTCAATCCCCATAGGGTTAGAAATAAGCACTAGGGAATGAAAAAAACATTATGAAAATTATTTGGACAAAAAAAATAATAAAACTAGTAAAAATAAAATTTAAATAAAAACATTCATGATGCATCAATACATTGGATTACCACACCTACCCATATAAGTAGAAAAAAAATATATGATGCAATATAATATAAAAGAAATAACTTAACCTACATTCAACTCCCTTACACACAAATTCCACAGTTTCAGTTTCTAAAACTTCACATGTATGGAATACATTTATAAAATAAAGAATGAAAAATATTTATGATAATTTTGGGCAATAAATTTGGGATATGTAAAAAAAAAAATACCAACTAAACTCCACGTGACTCCATGTGTCACTATCGATTCCAAAAATAATGAACTCTCTTTGAGTGATAAAGATTCAAGTCAAAATTAGAAACTGATAAAATTGGAAGGCCTACCTTTCTAGTATACAATAAGTGGACCACAAATAACAACATCATTGATGATGAAATAAAAAATGAAACCAAAAATACATAAAGAAAATAGGATGGACTACCTCACCAGGTTGAAGAAAATTAGAGAACCTCTTCAGAATCCCTAACTGAAATCAAACACCGTATGTCAGACGATATTTTAGATCAACTGGAGGCAGTCGAGTGGTATGAATCAAGATTCGATTAACCAAGGAGGAGCACCAATAGTCAGTGGATTCTCTGGAAAGCTTATGATATCGCGACAGATTCGAAAATGGATATGGTTTTTTAATTAGACCGTGAAACTTTTATCAGCGCTTATAAAAAAAGTGTTGATAAAGAGTCCTATTATTAGTTCTTATTACTTAAGCACTAATAAAATAACTCTTTATCAGCGCTAAAACTGTAGCACTCAGAATTTTTCATTTTATCAATGCTTTGTTTAGTGATGATAAAGACACATCTTTATCAGTGTAAAAAAAGCACTCATAAAGATGCTTTTATCAGTTCTATTACTTAAGCGCTGTTAAAGGATTTATAATTATAATTCTAAACAAAAAATTGTAAATATTTATATATACTTAATAAATATATATAAATATAAATATTGCAAATGAATTATTTTTTAAATATATTTATTATAATTTTATAATTATTTATATATAATTAAATATTTATAATTATAGAAATGTTTTTAAAAAATAAATTTTATATCATTATATAAATTTATATAATTATGCACACACACATATATATTTAATAAATATATATAAATATAAATATAAATATATTAAATATATTCATTATTTAAGTAAATTTGTAATAAATTTAGTAATTATTTAAATATATATAAGTATTTATTTATAATTATATAAATACATTTAAAAAATAATTATTTATTTAGAATTATAATTATATAATTGTATAGATATAGTAAAAGTACATTTATGAAGATTTTTATTTATAAATACTTTTTTACAAATATTATTTTAACATTATTAATGAATATTTAATTTAAAGTGTATGCATATATGTAAAAAATGAGTGAAATTGAATAAATTAAGAATAAGTACACTTTAACAATATTGAAAAAATGGATACATTTTTTGTGTGTTCTTTGTATATAAAAATGAATTAATTACATATATGTGAAATCAATGTAACATAGATTTGATCTGCAATAAAATTAAAAATCACATGACATTCAATTATATGTCGAGTACTATGAAATTAGTCTATATTTTTAATTCATATTAATTTTTAATTATAAACCATTATTCAATAAATATATGATTATTTAATGTAAAGTGCATAAATATTTTATAATATATAAATCATATTTATTAACAGTAATATATATCTATATATTTAATATATACAATTCAACAAAATTTATTATAATAATGATCTAATTAATAATATTTTTATTATTTAATAACATATAATCAATTTATTCGTTTTTATTAATAATTATTTAATTAAAAAAAATTCAATATTTTTTTAATAAACATAATTTTTAATTTTTATTTATTTAATTATTTCATTTTATTAATTCATACCATTATTAGTTCTAAAAGACACTCACGAAATAAACATTTATTAGTGCTAAAAATGAAGTGCTAAAAAAGGGTACCCTTTATCAGTGCTAAAAATAAAGCACTGATAAATGATACCCTTTATCAGAACTAAAAATAAAGTGCTGATAAAGGTTACCCTTTATAAGTGCTAAAAATAAATAACTGATAATGGTTTCTTTTATTATCGTAAAAAAAGCACTAATAAAAGGTTAAATTTATCAGTTCTTTCCTTAGCCCTGATAAATATAATATTTATCCGCGTTTCTTTACAGTGATGATAAATATTAGCACTATTAAAGGCCAGTTTTGTAGTAGTGATATCGGGTATGAATAATATTGACAAGATTATGAAAAAATATGGTTTACACATGTATAAAAAATTAATTCTTTTGTGACTAATTAATAATAAATGAAAATAAAAAATACTTGTAAATAAAGGAAATGTTTTTTCAAAAAACTAATTTTATGTACAAAAGAAAATTTTACCTCAATAAATTAATAAAATTATGTTGGGTGAATTGTTTTGATTGTGTTTATATATTATATAATCAATTAAATGTATAATAGTCTTCCTATGTGTTTTCTTGATTAGAGAAATGAATAAATCTAATTTTATGCTTAAAAAATGTACTTATTTCAAAAACAAAATTTCACCTTTTACAAACCTATTTTAAAACTAACTTTTTCCACATTTATAAATTATTTTGAAAAAATAAAAACAAAATTCTAATTCACTGTATCAAATTTATCCTGGTGTGAATGTTTGATATTCTAATGAAAAGATTAATTGTTTTTTGAGTATAGATAATTACAAGTTTTATTGAAAAGTGCCTTTATATTTAAAGAATTTATAGTCATGTTTTGTTTTAAAATGGGTTTAAAAGTAAAATTAATTCAATTATCTTTCTATTATGGAAATTTAGTTCATTTGAATTATTTTAAAATTGAATTTTGATATTAAACCCTTTTAAACTTTTAAACATTTTTCTCTTTGAGTACTAGCTTTCTCATCACGTCTCTAGGATTGTTTTTAAATTAAAATTTTCCACTTATATAAATGTAATTTTGAAAAATAGATTTAATATTTAGAATCAAAATATTTTATATTATCTAATAAATTCAACATAATTTTTGACCATAATGAATAGTAAAAATAGTAAAAATTATTTACAGCGGTTAAGGTAAAGATCTGTTTACCAGGGGTTAAAATAAAAAGATAAAGGTTAAAAATTACCCAAAACATGTCCAAAACCAATTTTTGGGAATATTGAGACCTTATCCATTTTAGTATCAATAATGGGTAATTTTTGAGAATTTTATTTTTTGAAAACATGGGTATACCTTTTTCTTTCAAAATATTGGAAGTGTACCACTCACCTCACTTATAGAAGGCCACCCCTATCCTCCCCTCTTTAAACTATAAAACCCCATTGTTTGAGCCAATACATATCCTAATACATTTCTTAGATCCCTCATATCATCCTAGAATCATTATCTTCGACACAATTCTAATGCAGGAAGGATTTTGAGGCAAACCTAAAGAGGTTACCGATAGAAGAGGTAACATATTTCAATGAACATTATTATTTTATTTCTCCCTCCAAATAATTAAATTATTATTAAAACATCATAATATGATTAAATTAGTATATCAAATTTATTGAAATTTGGTTATGTTAAGGTTATGACCTACAACCATCTCCACATCCATCAAATGTGTTATGAAATCATCATTCGTGTGTATGATAGACAATGGCCTCGTGAACCGATGTCATTTATTTTTCTATTAACATCTATCAAATATGGAGATAATAGTGGATTAAATTCTTATATATGATATTTAGGAAATTATCTAACTTTCTAAATTATTATATCACATTTTAATTCATACTTTCTATTCAGGGGGGATTCGATAACGTCACTCATTAGTACGATAGACTACTGCCTCCTGAAGAAATGTGATTCATTCATGCTTTATATGGATGATAATAAGGGAGATTTTAATAAACATATGTGATATATATGAAATAAAAATTTGGATGAAAAGTGAATATATTATTTACCTTTATTTATTTCAATTAATCAATAAAATGGAAACATCATTCATGCATATGTATGACCTACAATTTCCATGAACGATGCATTTCATTTTATATCTCTAAATTGTATAGACTACTCTAAACAAATATATAATAAAAAATAATTGATATTTATATCATAGTTAATTTTTTTAAATTATTGATGATAACCCCCGACCTTTTCTAGAGATTTCTTGGGCTCGTTTTCTGGTACTCCTTTTCTTAGTGTTGAGTAATTTTCGTTGAGTTTTAACTTAGGGTGTGTTTGGGTGAAATTTTTTAGAAAAATGGAAGAAAGAGGGTAGTCCTTTGTTGGTTCATGGTTTTCCCTAACATCACTCCATGGCCCATAAAACCATGAAATCTTGAAGAGAAGGGTTTTTCCCGATTGGTGCATGGGTTTTCAAACTATGTTCCCTAAAAGGAGAAAGTGTGAACCCCCTTATAAGAGGCGCACATTTAGGTGCAAAGTTGGGGGAAACAGCACACCCCAATTCGCAAACCATACATATGAGATTTTAATCCCCTGAATTTTATTAAAAAAAATTACCAAACCCCCTTCTGATACCCCTAAACATGCTATATCAACCCATAATCGATTTATCTTGAATATATAGACTCTAAAAGGGATTTAAGTCCCTCCGACTTCAGTTCCCAATGATTTAAAGCCCGGTTGGCAGATCTTCACCTCTTCAGGTATGGGGTTTCTTCCGAATTATTTTTCTCTCTATCTCTCACTCCCATCCGATTATTTGTGTGGGATTTTCTACATATTTTATAGTATATCTTGATATATTATTGCAGATAAATATCTAGTATTGTGGATCTAGATCTATATTTTAGAGATACCGATTTATTTATCTTGGATTTAGGTTATATATCTGGATCTCATTCTACATCATTATTTTTCTGAATTTTAGAGTTTTCATTAGAAAGATTTTCAATGAATCGAGGTAGGTGGTCTATGATTCAAATCCCATAGTCTTGATTGAAATTATATGTATTTAATTATATTATTATTGTTAGATGTTTAGCAATTTCTTTCTTCAGTGAAAGAATTAATTTATTGAATTGATTAATTACGGGAGACATGAAATTGGGGATATTTTAGATTATAGATTTGAGATGATTAACTGTGGAATTAATCATGAGATATTTAGATTGTGAATGAGTTAATAAAATGTGGAATTAATCATGTGATATTCACATTTTTGAATTTTGATAATTAATTATTGAATTAATTATAACATGTTGAGATTGGGAATCAGATGACTAATTATTGAATTAATTATGAGATATTGATAATATTAATTTGATATAATTAATTTATTTTATTAATTATGGGCTATTGAATTGAGGATAATGATTAATTAATTTTTTAACTAATTAATGGGATTTATGTGCTTAATTGATTGGGGAATTAATTAAGGGGAATTTTGTAACGAAATAATTGTTGAATTAGTAATGATATTGAGATGATTAATTAATTGTTTAACTAATTAGTTTGATTCATATGACTAATTAATTAGTGAATTAATTAATATTATTAGTATGATTAACAAATTGATGAATTAGTAATGAATATTATGTAAATAATTAATTGTTGAATTAATTATGTGTTGATGAATGGTAACACGGACATTCAGTCATGTGTTATGAAATTATGAATGGTAACATTTTGATTCAATTTTTTAAATATGAATTGTAACATGATCATTTAGTTGTGAAATTATGAATGGTAACACGGTCATTCGATTGTGAAGTTATGAATTATAACATGGTCATTCGATTGTAAATGATGAATGGTAATAATGGAATTCAGTCATAGCGTATGAAATATGAATAGTAACATGTGAATTCAATTCTGAATTATTAATTAAGAATGGTAACAATGGAATTCGGAGATATAATATCTCTCAGTGATAGTTTAGACTTCAGGATGGTCCGAAGAAGGTATTGAGGTACATGTGACTTTGAGAAACTAGGGGTGTTATGTAGTTAAATAAAGAAAATTTGAATAATGTAAACTGTTTACTTTGTTGCATGTACTTTTTTCATTATACAATTTTATAAAATATATTGAATGGATATTATTTTAGATTTCATTGGTGGTGCTTACTGAGTTGTAGTCACACCCTACCTGGACTACTAGATCGGCACCCGAATAGATTTTATGGTTTTTTGATAGGATAAGGGAAAATTCCATGTTTTAGATTGTTGAGTTGAGATATATCATGGATAAGGGAACTAGACATGGTTCATGAAATACTTGGGAGTTGTCAGTATCTTTAATTTTGAGTTGCATTTTGACACTTGGAACGTACTCTAACATGGTATATATACTTTTTATTTTTGATATTGTATTTCCTTCTTTGGATATCATGTGGTACTGGTATTTTCAGGTTATGTTTATATCATATGGTAAGTGTTTAATTATTTTTTCTCTAGTGTATTACTCTAATAAATATTGTATAGGCTCCTGAATACTTATATTAGACCCATGCTACAAGTCGATAGACTTTGGAGTACGAGGAGGTGTGATTGAAGTCATGTAGCAGTCCAGCCCAAGGCACCAGTGTGTGGTATCTAGGCCGATGCATTAAAAATTGGAATTAGGGCCCAGTTTTATTTTATTTTTCATTTGTATTACTATTTGGTAAAGGTAGACATATGTCTAGTAATAGTTGGGCCTTGGATATGAAGTCATGCATGAGAGTAGATAACACATTTATAAATGAGAAACTATGTACCCATAGTGGGATTGTTGTTTTTCTGTTTTCTATTACAATTGAATATTATATAAACATGAGTGACACACTTGTTCTCTAATGTGATAATTGTTTCTGAGTTTTGGAGATTTTAATCATGGCCCAATATGGCACAAGAATTGAGTTGTATGCATCATACAAGATACTTAAGGTTATTTTGTGACATGCATAATTATAGGAATGCACAGCAATATGGGTTATGGGTAAGTTGTTGGACATTAACAATTTTTCCTTGCTTATGAAATTGAATTAAAAAAAGGTACCTAAATTGAAATTGTTAAAGTTTGTAAAATGATGAAATATGAGAAAAAATGGGTGTCTAAATTAGAAAATTGAATAATAAGAACAAGTTTACCCTTGTTAACAAAGACCTAGGTATATAATGGTTAAGGGTAGTGATAGGGCCTCAGTTTTGACCGTGTGGTAGGGTTTGGGGAAATGAATTATTGTGACCTATTTTGACTCCAGTAATTTGTTAATGTTATTAAATGTATACTAGGGTTAAGGTTTGGAATTTTAGAGATATTAATCAATGATGATTCTTATTGAGAGGATTGTAAGAGGATATAGTTAGAGTCGATCTACTATCAGAGGGACCAGATGTACTTATTGTTCTTAGTGTGGAAGTCAGGTAGAAGTTCTGAGAGAATTTTTCTCATTTCATGCAATTCATGATAAGAGATCCAGAGCAGGCTGTGAAGAGTATGTATGATCTGGCAAGGGAGTTTTAGTTGCATCACCCTCTAAATTTTATAGGAGAGGGTGGACCTGAGGGATCTAAGTTATGGGTTTAGTCTATAGAGATAATACTTGACCATTTAGAGACTCATGCTGAGAGGAGGGTCAATTTGACTACTTATATGCTATTAGGATCATCAAAGTGCTGGTGGGATATTTGGGCACATATTGGAAATATTGATGGTATGTTATGGATGGTATTCTTAGAGAAGTTCATGGAGCACTTCTATGCATAGATGTTGAGCCAGGAGAGAGTAGACAAGTTCATGAGGTTGAATTAGGGGAGTATATCTATGATAGACTATGATTGATGCTTTATAGTCTTGCAGTTCTTTTCTATATAATTTGCAGGGGATAAGATAGATATGATGAGGCATTTTTAGGATGGGATTAATTATATGGCTTAGTCCCAAGTTAACATATTTTGGTTAAATAAGTTTATTGAGGTAGTGGTTTAGGATCTCATAAATATGTGGAACCGTAAAGAGATTTCCAGTGTAGGACATATAGTTTCTGCTGGACAATCAAGAGGTATGAATTGTGATAAAAGGCTGTGTTTATATGAAAGTATTAGCTAGAGCAGTACAAAAAAGAGTACCCAGACCGATGGATATGTTGCTCAAGATATTACTCGACTGAGTTGTAACCGTGGTTTATGATGGGAAACATCCAAATATGATTCCCCTGACCACTGGTAGAGTTATGAGTCTACGGAAATATGGGGCATCTACATAGGTTCTATAGGAACCCATGATAGATAGGTACCGATGGTGTAGTATAATAGAACCAACGTGTAGGAAGGTGATATTTTACACCATATTAGGAATTAAGCTAGAGTTATACATGCATTAGTGGTATATGTAGTAGATGTGGAGATTCTAGGAAAGAGTTACCATACCATAAGTGTATTGTATCTCAGTAGAGTAAGAATTCCTCATAGGGAAATGGGATAAGAAAGCTGCATGCGATGCAACCTACAATTATGGATTGTGAGGCTGAACCATCGAAAAAAAGAGGTACTATTGTTTTATATTATACATTATCTAGTGACTTATATAATAATAGTGCCTCTCATTCCTTTATTTCTGTAAAAAAGTAAATGTTTTGGGTTAGGTGGTGGAGTTTGTGAGTGGGGAGTTGGCAATAGAAACACCTCTAGGAATATGGTCTAGAAACTTCAACTTCTTAAAGGGATGTTCTTTCACGATTGGAGAGTATCATTTTCTGTGGTATTTCTATATTATTGAAATATCCGGATTAGATCTAATTATAGGTAAGAACTAGTTAGTATCATAACAATCCCATATTTATTTTTACCCTGGGATAGTGACTTTTATATCTCCTAAGGGTGATAACTATAATCACTGTGGATAGTGGGATATCCAAGAAGGTAGAGTGGGGAAAATTAATCAAAAACTAGGAGATATCCCAACCCAGGTTATTAGTATTTTTCTATATGATGGTTTTGTAAAGAGATTTGTATTTCCACATATTGTGGGTATGTTTTAGGATTTGTTTCCTAAATAATTATCTAGGTTTCCACTTAAGAGAGATGTGAAATTTAATATTGATCATATGGTGGGTGCTGAGCCAATTTCTATTCCTCCATGCATAATGGAACCTACAGAGAATTAAGAGATCAATACTGATCTATAAGAGTTATAGGATAATGTATTTATCCATCCAAGTAAATCACCTTGAGGTTCAATAGTTTTGTTTTCCAAAAAATCTGACATGAGTTTGCTCTTATGTGTTGATTACCAGAAGTTGAACCAGATGATTGTGAAAAACCGATATCCTATTCTATGCATCATATACCTTGTTTACTAGTTGAAAGGATCTTTTATGTTTTCAAATATAGAACTCAGGTTTGGGTATCATTAGTTGAGATTTTGGACTTCTGACATACTAAGGACAACTTTTAGAAGAAGGTATGGACTATTTGTGTTCTTTGCAATGATGTTTGGGTTGAAAAACTCATTGATAGTGTTTATGGACTTGATGAATGAATAATATCATCTATACCTGGTTCAATTTATGGTTGTGTTTTTGGATGACATCTTAGTGTAATCCAAGACCCATGATGATCATTCGCAACATATTGATATCATCATGATCCACTGAGAGAGCATCGACTATGCACTAAGATATCCAAGGGCCATCCTTGGATTGATCAGGTACACTTCTTGGGTCAAATCATCTTAAAGGAAGGTGTGTTTGTAGACCTAGATATAGTTCCAAAAATGGTTTATTGGGATTATCTAAAGATAATTTTTGTTATCCGTAGGTTTCTAGGGTTGGATAGATAATATCAGAGATTCATCCATGAATTTTCTCGATTGGAAGAATCTCTTTTGGTCTTGAACAAAAATGGGATAAATTTTTACTGGTTGAGAGAATGTGAAAATTATTTCCAATAGATAAAGAAGATATTGAAATTGTAACTGATTTCGATCCTACTTGAGCCAAGTGAAGAGTATACGGTGTATTGTGACACTTATAGTATCGGGATCAGAGCCCAGTTGATGTAGTGTGAACAGTTTGTGGTGTATGGATCTTGGCAGTTGAGGCCACAGGAATAGGATTACTCTATTTCTAACCATGAGTTTGAAATTGTGGTTTATGATTTTACGTTTTCATAGAATTATCTATTGGGAGATAATTTCATTGTATATACAGATTACAAGAGCTTAAAGTATGTCTTTTTTTAGTATTATTTGAATCCTAGGGAGCCGAGATGGGTTGAGTATATGAAATCATATGATTTTTATCTTGCATATAAAACTGGGAATGGGAACTATATTGCTGATTCTTTGAGTAGGAAAACTCATACTCAAGTAGTTCAGGAGTCTAGTGTGAATTGTAAGATGATAAATTTATTGGATGGGATACAAATTGTAGTTTAGTAGAGTTAGGAGCAGTTTAATCTATTATCATTATCAATGGAGTATATGATTTTGAGAAGGACTAGATATAGGATGTATGAGGATCCAAAGTGCTTGACCTTGAGGGAAATCCATGAAGGTGAGGAGTCACCTTTTTATTGGAGGATATTTGGGGGTGAGATAATCTATGTCAAGAATCAGGTTTTGTGCCTACAAGCATATAGGATGAGCTGATTCAAGAGTGTGATGTCTTGAAGTGAAGGTACATCCATGTGTGACCAATTTTTACCATGAACTACATTGATATTTTTGGTGATCTAGAATGAAATATGAGGTAGTTGGGTTCATGACATGATGATACACATGTTTGTAGGTGATGGATGAGCATCAATGACATGGTGGTTTACTTAAACTACTCTCTATTCTGGAAGGGAAGTTGGACAATTTTACTATTGAATTTATGGTGGGTATCTCAATGAAACCTCATAAGAATGATGATATTTGGGTTATTGTGGAAAAAATAAAAATGGTAGTGAATTTATTCCCTATACGGGAGAAATTCTTAGTGGGGAATTTGGGAGAATTGTATGTTCTAGAGATAGTCCATCTGAACAGAGTGCCATAGACAATTGTTTCAGATCATGACTCACACTTTACATTATGATTTATTAGGGCTTAAAGAATGAACTTTATATACATGTTTTTTATTATGTATTTCCCCCCATAGACAGATGGTAAGTCATAGTGTACTATATAGGTTCTTGAGGATATGATGAGAACAAGTGTTATAGACTTCAGTGGGTCTTGGGAGAATCACCTAGAACTAGTGGAGCTCGCCTATAATAATAGTTATCATGAGATGATATAGATGAAACCATATGATTCTCTTTATGGTAGGCCATGATGATATCCTCAATGTTGGAGGGAGGAAGGCGAGTCAGATCTATTGGGAATGAGTCTCGTGTAGGAGATGTTTGAGCAAGCTCAGCTAATTCAGAACCATATGGACACAACTCATAGTAGAAACAATTCATATGGTGATAGACATCAAAGACCCACATAATTTACAGAGGCTGATCGTTTATTCCTTCAATTGTCTCCTAGGATGGGTCACCATAGGATACAGAGATAGGGAAATCTTGTACCCATGTTTGTTGAACCGTTTGTGGTAGGGGAGATAATTGGCCTAGTGGCATACTAATTGGATATTCTATAGAGATACCTTGTTATGAATGATGTTTTTCAGGTGTCAAAACTATGGTGGAATTACCCCAACCCCTCTCATGTGATTTATGTGGATTATATTGAGCTAGAGATAGATGTTTCCTTTATGTAGCATCTGATAATTTTTTTGGATTATAGTGAGAATGTGTTGTAGGGGAATAATATGTTGATAATTCATGTATTGTGGAAACATGGATGTGTGTAAGAAGAAAATTGAGAGAGAGAAAAAGATATGAGGGCCCAGTGGCACAATATTTTTAACTCTGAATAATATATAATCATGGGAGTACACTTCGAGGATGAGCTTTTATAAGGTGGAGATATTGTAAAGCCCCAACATCTTTTGAGATTTATCGAGCTCATTTACAAGTACAATTTTTTTTATGTTGATTAATTTTAATTTGATTTTTAACTTGGGGAGTGTTTGGGCGAAATTTTTGAGGAAAATTGAAGAAAGAGGATAGTTCATGGTCGGTGCATGATTGTCCCTAACTGTACGCCTAGGCCCAAAAAACTGTAAAACACTAGATAGAGGGGTTTCACATGGTTGGAATATAGTTTTTTAAACCATGCACACTAAAATTAAAAACCATGCACCCCATTAAAAGAGGCGCATTGGTAGGTGTAGGGTTATGTAAAGACCCGTAAAATTCAAGGAATTTGTTTTCTTATTTTCTTTGGAATTTTACAAGAACGCAGTTTCTGACGGCACCTGAGTCCAAGGCCCGGTGTGCCCAGAATCAATTTCTGAAGTTTAGCTTGGGTACGTTCAGTAAACGAACGAGCGGGTTTTCCTGACTTTTGAACCGGTGCTCGGAACCGAAATCTGTGGGCACTGATGAAAATGCAGCGCTGGTAATTGATTAGGAACACCTTTTCCGGAGTTGTGTTTGCTCAGGTGAGGTTATTAAATTTTTGGGTTAACTGAAGAATAAAATAAAATTTTGTGCAACCAAATTTTATTTTTATTTAAGGTAGCTTAAACCTACTCTTGGAGATTGGGGTGGGACCCATTAGTTCATAACTACCCTAGGTAGGATATTAGTGAAGTATGGCCCACACACTCCCCACCCCTTTATTTCCTTTCACCTCCCTTAAGCATGTAATATGGTAACTCACCCGCACCCCCCTCTTAAATTCCAAGTCAACTCTCACGTTTAATTGAATTATTAAATGCCCCATTAATTGGAAAATGCTCAATAATTAAAGCGTGATCTGTTTTTGAGTTTAAAAAATAGTTGGCGTGGGAAATAAAAATAAGGCAAGGCCATATTTTATTAGAGTTGTTGTATCGTGCGAGAGATTTGGGGGAGGAATTACACAAAGCCTTGAATCTTCATCTTCTTCATTAGAGAACGTGAAGAATGACGACGAACGCCGGCCTCCGACGGAAGACGACGAAGAACGCCAGCCTCCGATGAAAGATGATGAAGAATGCAAGTTCCCCAGAGATCAACGACACGACGCCGTGTACCGCGACGCCGACGATCCTCTTCCGCGACGCCGTCTCCCGCGACGTCTTTAACCGCGACTATATTTTTTCATCAACACCTTGAGGTAGGGGGTTTGATTTAACTAAATCTATGTTAATTATATCATCGACATGAGTTTAATTGTCAGAAGTTGTTTGAACCGCTAACGCGGTGGGTGCGGACCAACGAACAAGTCTGAACCCACCGTTTCTTTGTTCTTGGTGTGCGGACCGACGAGCGACGATGAAGCAAGATGAAAAGGCGTTTTGAGGACTTCGCAGTGAAGAGCCGGTCCCAGGAGGACCGTTGGTGAAGATGACAGGCAAAACGGACCACTGGAGCGCGTCCGGTGGTCCGCGGAAGACCCCAATGGCGCGCCGCCAAGAAGGACCACCGCAGCAGAAGCCGCGCCAGCATGCGGCTGGTCCCGCAGCCGCGCAGGACCAAAGGCGCGCGGCAACTGGCCACATACGCTGGCAAAAAGTGGCCCCCACATGGGGGCTGTAACAACAATCAAGGGGGCAGCCGCCCACTTTGTGCGCCGCTCGGCCAACGCCGAGCCGCGCCAGGCCGGACCGGCCGCATCGGGCCGGGCCGTGCCAGGGAGGCCGGGCCGTGCCCACTGGGCCGGGTCTCACCCTAATGGGCCAGACCCGGACCCAGGTTAGGTCGGCCCGGGTTTGGGCTGATCCAGGGGGTCGGGCTGGGTCGGAACGGGCCCAGACCCCCCACTTTCGGACCACTTTCGGTCTTTTGCTTATAACATGGGGTACAGACCTCCGATCGATGCGCCGTTAGTTGCGTAGAGATACTTGGATAGAGATGGTCATTTTGGTATATTACACTCATGGTTTCAGAGAACTTTTCATATGTCCGGGTTGGTTCGAACACGAAACCAACCGGGCCCTCGGAGTGAAAACGCTTATAACTTGAGCTCTGTACGTTCGATTGACGAGCCGTCAACTTTTTTGGATTCTTCTTAGTGAGATGGACCTGTTGCCTTAGTCCGCTTGATGTTTGGATGCAGTTGGTATGCCGTTGGCTTGGTTTTGACATAAAAACCAACCGGGCCCCTGGAACGAAAAAAGCCAATAACTCTCAGATCGGGCGTCCGATTGACGCGCCGTCTGTCACGTTGAGTTCCTCTTGTCGAGACAGAACTTTGAGATACATCAAATCCGGACTATGTGTCAGTTGATGTATCGACCCCTTGGGTCATGGAGCGGACCCTCCTGGAATGAGAATGCTGTGTGTGGGAACCCTAGAGCTGGATGCGACTGCGACGATGAAGACTGCACTGAAATCCTATGTGGGTTCGGCAGTGATGAAGACCGTACTGAAATCCTATGTGGGTTCGACGGTAATGAAGACTGCACTGAAATCCTATGTGGGTTCGGTAGTGATGAAGACCGTACTGAAATCCTATGTGGGATCGACGGAGATGAAGACTGCACTGAAATCCTATGTGGGTTCGGCAACGATGAAGATCGTACTGAAATCCTATGTGGGTTCGACGACAATGAAGACTTCACTGAAATCCTATGTGGGTTCTGCAGCTTGGCTGGTTTAGTATCCTATGTGGGTCTCAGGTTAGATGAATCAGTGGCTATATCTGATCATCTCTATCACCGAAGAAGTATACCTGTGTGAGTTGAGTCTTGACTTCAATCAATATCATCGATATGATTGACATGCTTTCCTTTGTGAATTGAGTTGTGCTATCTTGTGTGAATTGGGTTGTACTCCTTTGTGGACGTGATCGAACTTGGGATCGGATGTTGAAGCCGAGAAGGAATTGATGACTTAGGTATATGTATGGGAATATACCTAAGTAGTGTTGAATGTTACTTCGTGATTGTATATTTCCTTTGTGGATTCTCCTTTGTGGATTCTGGGAGACCTTCGGGGGTCTCGGGGTCCCTACTGAGTAGCGTATACTCACCCCTGCACGGGCTATGCCCACACTACATTGTGTTGGATGCAGATGACGGACAACACTAATCGTGGATGAGGCTTGTGGAGTAAGTCGGTACCTGGAGGTGGACCACTAGGCGGGACGTACACAAAGTGGATGGCTGGATCTGAGGAGCTGAGGAGTCTATCTATACCCACCTTTCAAGTGGGACTTCTAGTGGACGGCTTGACATTGCTACTTTACTTTCAGTTGTTGTACTCTCTTTCCAGTTCTACTTTACTTTCAGCTTGGGTTTGTATTCTGGCCCTCCTACTTTTCCACACTACTTTTTGTACCCACTTTTACTTAGTGTTACTTCTTCTTGCTTACTCTGTGGTGTTTGTTTACTTTACAAAGGTAATGACTCTCCCTTTTTCATCGTGATTTACACCTTGGTGCTAGTCGCCAGCCTCTGGCCTATGGGAGTCGGTCTTGGGGTAGTCACGGCACAGGTCCCGAGGATGGGTCGTGGCAAATTGGTATCAGAGGAGTTCGGTTCTACCGTAAAACTCAGGACTCTGATCTTTCTTCTATGCGAAGCAACAATGTTAAGGGTATTGTGTGTGGTTATCAGTCTAGGGAGTCCAGTGTTGGTGCGGCGGCCGACGTATCCGTACACCAGGACCCTGGCTTCTGATTTCCGACCCAATGCATGAAAACATTGATTGCATGTGTGTTTCAAAACTTTTCTTTGTGATTGCTTTTGTCAGCTCACCAGGTATACTATTTTGACCGTGGCGTACCTGTTTCTTTTCAGGATGGCCCCATGACGGCAACCAGTTAGGGTTTCGAGCATTGTGCGAGACGACAACCCACCAAGCGACGAGGCCTCAGTGCATGTCCCTTTGATAGCGAAGGCACCGAAGGTACCTCTACCCGCCGAGCCAGCGATGCTACCATCCCCAGCCGCTGATAGTGCATGTCGCCTTAGTGCACTGCACGAGTTTCAGCGTCAGAGACCACCCAGGTTCAGTGGGGAGACGGACCCTCAAGCAGCCGAGGATTGGCTGGAGGCGGTTGTGTGAGTTTTCAGGTTAGTGGGGACACTAGCTGACCCCATGGCGATCCTCGTAGCGAGCCTCCTGCACGTGGAAGTAGGCATATGGTGGAGCTTGATTCTCCAGGTTCATGACGAGGTGTCACTCCTCTGGACTGAATTTGAGAGCCTCTTCCGCTCAAAGTTTGTCCCAGCCACCCTCCAAGCGGTGCGCATCCAGGAGCTTCTACAGCCGCGGCAGGGCAGCATGACAGTCGCCCAGTACTCGGCGTGATTTACTGACCTATCACGCTATTCGACAGACATGGTACGAGACCCATTCTTTTGGGGCCGGACCTTCGTGCAGGGACTGAGGCATGAGATCAGGGCATCGATGATCTCCCTCAGCATTCCGACATAGGAAAGAGTACTATAGAGATCTCTTCTCATAGAGATCTTTCTTGCCGAGCCTACGCCAGCAACAAGACCTTCCACAGGGCGACACGTAGTAGAGTTGTCTGCAGCTGGCAGTCGACAGATGTCACAGGGGTGCAGGCGGACCAGACCATCAGGTAGACGACCTCAGGACACTGGGTCAGAGGTGCGGGGCACATGGCGTAGATCCAGCCTTCCGAAGAGCAGCCAGTTCTACGCATGCGGCGGGTAGGGCCACATGGCTCGTGACTGCCTGACCCGCCATGCAGAGGAGCAGCAGACGGTTGATGGGCCACCCAGGCAGAGGCAGAGGGTCGACCGTGGCGGTCTACCGAGTGCAGGCGGACGAGGTAGGGGAGCTGGCCGAGCAGCAGGTGGTGGGCGACGCTTTGAGGCTTTACCACCACCACCACCGGGAGGTCCACCCCGACCACAGGGAGCTGGTGGGCAGAGATAGTCTCAGCTTTAGGGAGTGGAGTTCTACGACCACGGCGCGCCATAGATGATTCGAGGTACGATCTGTGTTTACTCCACCCTTGATGCAGTTGTTATAGACACAGGGGTGAGTCATTCTTTTATTTCTGCTACCCTTGTTTGGATCTCGGAGATTCTGACAGAGCCGTTGGCTCGATCATTAGGGATAGAGACTCCTACGGGAGTAGACTCGATGATTACGCAATGGTGCCGACAGTGTGAGCCTACTCTAAGAGGCAAGAGCTTTAGGTGGGATCTTCTTGTAGCGGCGTTGAGTCCTTACGATGTCATCTTGGGCATGGATTGGTTATCTACAGTCCATGCTCAGATTGACTATATTAGGCGCAGGGTGCGGTGTGTTCGCTCCGATGGGAGTAGGTTCACCTTCTCCGGCGAGAAGGGATCCTTTTCAGCACAGAATGGACTCACGTGGAGGAGAGGACATCTCATCACTCATCAGTTGGCTAGCCTCATCCTAGGACCAGTTGACGTGCAGATTCCTGGTTTTCTTGCAGTGGTGGATCAGTATGCGGATGTTTTCCCCGATGACATCCCAGGGCTACCTCCTCGAAGAGAAGTAGAATTCTATATTGACCTGTAACCCGGGACAACCCCGATATCTACTTCAGTATATCGGATGGCCCCCGCTGAGCTTTGAGAACTGCGGGTACAGTTGGAGGACTTGCAGGGCAATGGATTCATCCGACCTAGTGTTTCACCCTAGGATTCCCCGATATTGTTCGCCAAGAAGGTGGACGGGAGCTTGCGACTTTGTGTTGACTATCGTCTCCTGAACCAGGTGACCATGAGGAACAAGTATCCGCTACCGAGGATTGATGACCTCTTCGATCATCTCAAGGGAGCACGGTGGTTCTAGAAGATATACCTTAGATCAGGCTATCATCAGCTCAGAGTTCGAGACGAGGACGTGCAGAAGACGGCCTTCAGATGTCGGTATGGCCACTATGAGTTCTTGGTTATGCCTTTCGGCATAACCAATGCTCCAACAGTGTTCATGGGTCTCATGAATAGAATCTTTCAGCCATACCTCGATCGATTTGTCGTGGTCTTCATCGACGACTTATTGATATACTCGACCACTAAGGAGGATCACACCTACCACTTGCAGATTGTACTAGACACACTCTGAGAGCACCATATTTATGGAAAGCTCCCGAAGTGTCAGTTATGGTTACGTGAGGCCCACTTCTTGGGACACGTAATCTCTGAGGCAAGAGTTTTGGTGGATCTTGGGAAGATCGAGGCAGTGCTAGCTTGGGAGCCACCCAGGAGCGTGACGGGGGTGCGGAGTTTCTTGGGTCTAGCCGGGTACTACCAGAGGTTTGTTCTAGACTTCTCCAGAGTTGCAGCACCACTCTCAGCTTTGACAAAGAAGGGGAAACCCTTCGTGTGGTCAGATAGATGTTAGTAGATCTTCCAAGAGCTGAGACAGAGATTGACCAACGCGCCTATCTTGAGGCTACCAGAGGAGGGAGTAGGGTACGTAGTCTACTGCAATGCATCAAGGATCGGGCTCAGATGTGTCCTGATGTAGGAGTGGGCCGTGATAACCTATGGATCACGTTAGTTGAGGAAGAATGAGAAGAACTATGCTACGCATGACCTGGAGTTAGCATCAGTGGTATTAGCTCTGAAGATGTGGTGACACTATCTGATTGGCGAGCACTTTACACTCTAATCTGACCACCAGAGTCTCAGGTACATCTTCTCGCAGAAGGACCTGAATCTAAGACAAAGACGATGGCTCGAGTTACTCTAGTACTATGACTTTGAGATAGTCTATACTCCTGGAAAGGGGAACTTAGTAGCTGATGCTCTCAGCAGGAGGACGGGCATTCAGCTACTCAAGGAGGCGACGGAGCAGCTAGCCGCTTTTCAGATATCCTATGTGGATAGAGATGGAGTAGCCTTTCTTCAATCACTCACAGTCACTCCTCCACTACTGCAGAGGGTTAGAGAGGCACAGTGTGGGGACGCTGACTATGAGACACGGCGTGCACAAATTTCCTCAGGATAGGCACCTGATGGATTCTCTATAGGAGGAGAGCACGAAGTCATTTTCAGAAGACTTATCGTGGTACTAGTTGCTTTACAGGAGGATGTGCTGAGATAGTTTCACACTTCCCCTTTAGTGTTATATCCAGGAGTGGCGAAGATGTACCAGGATCTCAGACGATAGCACTGGTGGCCGGGTATGAAAAAGGTTGTGGAAGAGTTTGTTTCTTGATGCCTCACCTACTAGTAGGTGAAGGTAGAACACCATGTACCAGCAGGCTTGGTACAACCCTTGGAGGTCCCGGAGTGGAAGCGGGATGGGATATCTATGGATTTCGTGACTGGACTTCCACGAACTTCCAGAGGTCACGACTCCATTTGGGTGATTGTCAAACGACTCACCAAGTCGGCCCACTTCTTACCCATGAGAGAGCAATACTCAGTAGAGAGCTTGGGACGTCTCTACATTCAGGAGATTGTACGGCTTCATGGTGTGCCATCATCAATAGTCTCCGATCGAGATGATCGCTTTACTTCCCGGCTTTGGAAGGGGTTGCAGGAGGCATTCGGGACGCAGCTACGTCTGAGCACCGCCTTTCACCCTCAAACGGATGGTCAGACGGAGAGGACCATTCAGACTCTTGAGGAAATGCTCTGTGCATGTGTCCTCGACTTTGGTTGCAGCTGGGAGGACCATCTACCCTTGATGGAGTTCGCGTACAATAACAGCTACCACTCCACCATCGGGACGACACCATACGAGGCATTGTACGACCGACCATGGAGATCACCTCTATGCTGGACAGACCCTGGGGAGTCAGCACTTGTGGGACCAGAGATGGTCCAGGCCATGACAGATAAGGTCCAGGTCATCCAGGAATGGATGTGGATAGCTCAGAGCCGACAGAAGTCTTATGCTTATAGGAGGCGGAGGCCACTGGAGTTCAAGGATGGTGACCATGTCTTCTTGCGGGTCTCAACTCGACATGGATTACGAATATTTGGCCGTGGAGGCAAGTTATATCTGCGCTTCATCGGACCATTCCAGGTCCTCAGCAGGATAGGTGAGGTGGCTTATCGCCTGGCTCTACCACCTCAGTTGCACCGGGTGCACGACATCTTCCACGTATCTCAGCTGAGGAGATACGTGTACGACCCAACACATATCATCGACCATAGGGAGCTAGACCTTGATGATGGGGCGACTTTTGAGGAGGTCCCGATGGAGATTGAGGATTGACAGGAGCAGGTCCTACGTGGACAGTCGATACCTCTAGTGCGCATCAGATGGTATCACAAGAACCTCCAAGAGAGAACTTGGGATCGGGAGGCTCAGATGTGTGATCAGTACCCACATTTGTTACCCTAGTTTATGATGTATCTTTACGGGGACGTAAAGTCCTGAGGTGAGAGTAATGTAAAGACCCGTAAAATTCAAGGAATTTTTTTTCTTATTTTCTTTGGAATTTTACAAGAACACTGTTTTTGACGGAACCTGATTCCGAGGCTCGGTGCGCCTGAAATCAATTTCCAAAGTTTAGCTCAGGTACGTTCAGTAAACGAACTATCGAGTTTTCCTAACTTTTGAACCGGTGCTCAGAACCAAAATCTGAGGGCACCGATGAAACCACAACACCGGTAATTGATTAGGAACACCTTTTTCAGAGTTGCGTTTGCTCGGGTGAGGTTATTAAATTTTTGGGTTAACTGAAGAATAAAATAAAATTTTGTGCAACCAAATTTTATTTTTATTTAAGGTATCTTAAACCTATGCTTGGAGATTTGGGTGGAACCCACTAGTTCATAACTACCCTAGGTAGGATATTAGTGAAGTGGGGCCTACATGAGCCCCACCCCTTTATTTCCTTTCACCTCCCTCAAGCATTTAATATGGTAACTCACCCTCACCCCCTCTTAAATGCCAAGTCAACTCTCACGTTTAATTGAATTATTAAACGCTCCATTAATTGGATAATGCTCGATAATTAAAGTGTGATATGTTTTTGAGTTTCAAAAATAGTTGGGCTGCGAAATAAAAATAAGGCAAGGCCTTATTTTTTTAGTGTTGTTGTATCGTGTGAGAGATTTGGGGGAGGAATTACTCAAAGCCTTGAATCTTCATCTTCTTCGTTGTAGAACGCGAAGAACGACAAAGAACGCCAGCCTCCGATGGAAGATTACGAAGAACGCCGGCCTCCGATGAAAGATGACGAAGAATGCTAGTTCCCCGGAGATCGACGACGTGATGCTGTGTACCGCGATGCCGACGATCCTCCTTCCGCGACGCTGATGATCCTCTTCCACGACGCCGTCTCCCGTGACGTCTTTACCCACGACGATCTTCATTCATCAACACCTTGAGGTAGGGGGTTTGGTTTAATTAAATCTATGTGAATTATATCTTCAACATGTGTTTAATTGTCGGAAGTCATTTGAACCGCTAACGCGGTGGGTGAAGACCAACAAACAAGTCCGAATATAGATCTTGAGTGGTGGAAGTAATCTTCTCAATTCTTTGGGAAGTTCTTGTTTTTTTTTGATTCCATGTCTTTCATTTTTTACTTCCAAATATAGAAACTTCATGTTGAGGGTGATATTTTTATCTTATAATGATCTCAACCTGACTACCCAATTTCTCTTTATATTTTGAACTTGTTCATTATGGATCTTGTTTCTCAATTAGAGTGAACTATCACGTTCTTTAACTCTTTTAGCTTTCAGTTCCAGTTGTGCAACCTTAACACTCACCGAAAATTTGTGTAGATTTTCCAATTATTGGAATACCTCAGTAGTAGTAGTATCCTTAAACACTTACTTGTCAACAACTTTTCTTTGAATATTTTCATCAGTCAAAGACAAGTTATAATTAAAAATTGAGTCTATTTATCACTTGAATTTCACTAATTTTCAGAGGGTGTTACATTTTCTAACCAATTTAGCCAATGAAATTTACATGGCATCAAATTATTCCTCTAGTTGTTATTTTTCATCAAAAATTTCCTTAATAATACGAAGTATATATAAAATAACATCATTAGGAAATTTATTCATATAAACACCAACATGAGAGTAGAATTATTCAACTATTTTGATCTCTTTATACTCTTAATAGTTACACGAATCATCAAAAGTATCTCTGTAAACATTTTCAATGGATTAACTCTTAACACTCTATTCAACTCCTATAAGTTGTTGATCCCTTTAATTATTCATAAATTTTAACCTCTTATTTTCCTCTTTCTTCTACTTATTTTTCACTACCTTAGATGAAGTTTCCATTTATACTTCAGGGGGTGGGGGTAGTGGAGTAGGGGATGGGGGGATGTAGTGGAGTGGGGGGAGGGGGCAGTGGAGTGGGGGTGGGGATGTAGTAGAGTGGGGGGGGGGGGTGCAGTGGAGTGGAGTGGGAGGGGGGAGACAGTGGGGGGGGGGTGGCTGCTACAGGGGGGATGCAGTAGGGGGAGGGGGGGCTACAACAGGTGGGGGGGTTATAGCAGGGGGGGCTGCAGTAGGGGGGGCTGTAGCAGGGGGCTACTGCAGGGGGGATATAGTAGGGGGGGAGTGGAGTAGGGGATTGGGGTGGGGGCACTGGAGTAGTGGATGGGGGGGGGGGGGGGTTGTGGAGTGGGGGGTGGGGGTGGGGTTGGAGTGGGACCATCTTCCTCTGAGCTACTCCCACTGCAACATGTTCTTATTTTTCTTTTCTCTAACATTTCTTTGTTGTGGAACTCTCTCCATCCTTCCACAATATATGTATTTTCAGATGATGCCTCCTTTCAATGATGGTCTTCATTATATATCAGGTCTTTAAGGTTTGAAAATACTTGGTTAGTTTTTCTTCTTTAATTACTCACTATGGTTTCCATCACGTCCCATGGTTTTAAAAGGTTCAGACTCAAATGCCTACTCCTTTTCATGATTGGTTAGTCACCCTAGTTTTGGATTCTCCACTATAAACCCAAGTGGTTACACTACGTACCTCTCAATCCTATAATAATAGAGACCCACTATGCTCTTACTCTAGAGTCCCACCAATGAATGCATCTTCCCACTAACCAATAAAAAAGTATGATTAAAATAAAAGATCTCCCTAATCACTAAGTTTCTTATGCACCCCTCGATGTAGATATCCCTACATGAACACACTGGATAACCCAGTCTACTCATGAACATAATCTTCAAGATGTTTATTAGTTGATAGACATGATTAGATCTACTTGTCTCAAATAGTCACATCATTTCTTAAACTATTTGGGTCTCTCAACCCCTTGAACACTCATGAATTGAGATATCCTCTTTCTTGAATTAATCTTGACTTCAATCTCTTCTTGAATTGTTGTGAATTTTTGTTGACTTGGAATTTTTCATTTTTTTTTATTTTGAGTTATTTCCATTCTCTTTATGGTTTGGTTATGAAGGATCATGGTATACAATGTGTGTTATCATTATCTAGGGTTAATTTGAAATGGGAATGTTTAAAAATACATCGATTCTTATAGAAAACCTGTGAATACATTAATAATGATATTTGTATTTGGGAAACTGTCTAAAATTTTTGGATTTAAAATGATGACCTATTTTTGGAAGTTTTGTCAATCCTGTTAGAAAAAAGGATAGTGTTAATTATTTTTAAGGTTTTAAAGTTATATTAATAAATCATAATTAGAATCTTTAAAAGGATTGAAGCCGAATGTACTTTTAAAATAGATGCTTTTAAAGTTGTTAGATTGGTGTAGCTCGATCTAGTTGGGTCAAATGCTTGTGGCCTTCAACTTTCATGGGTCGAGCTCCATGGTGAGCTCAGTGGGGGTTTTAGGGGGCAATGCGCCCCTGCTCCGGGGGTCAGGGGTCCGAAGCCCCCCAACCCAAATTTTGGGTTACTGTAGAAACTCTGAACACTGTAGCAACTCTAACCACTATAGCAGAGCTGACCACTGTACCAGAGGTATTTCATGTTTCTTCTATTCCTGTGTTTGGTGGAGGAATCTACAATAAGGGAAAAATGAAGTGCTATGTCAGACCCTATAAGTGGTGGTTTAAAAACTATATATATTTTTTCTCACCGGTTTCTTCTAGGATAAACTACTTGGTTTTATATAATTTCCAAAAAGTGGGACATAAGAAAATTTGTTGTTAGGGTCACCAGAGGTATTTTTTGTTAGACTACCAGATGGAGTCTAAAAATGTAAATATATTGGGTTACATGAATCAGTTTAGACTACAAGATAGAGTCTTGGGATACTAAATCAATTGAGGTGATTCATATTTTTTTGTTATATTGGTTAATATCTTAACTATCCAAAATAAAATTTAGGTTGTACTAGGAAAACAGGAAGGCTGCTGTGTTCTGGATGGAAGTGTGGGGCTGTCCATGGGGTGTCCAGGGGGTGTAGGGTAGGGAGGAGGGTGTGTGTGGGGTGTCTAGGATGGGGTGTTTGGGGTGGGGTGGGGTGGGGGGGTTCTAGGGGGGGTCTATGGGGTAGGGGTTTTTTGGGGGATCTGTAGGGTAGGAGGGTTTCTGGGGGGTCTGTGGGGGGGGGGGGGTTTCTAGGGGGGTCTGTAGGGCAGGCGAGGGGGGGGGGGGGGTTCAGGGGGGTCTGTTGGGAAGGGGGGTCTAGGGGGGTCTGTAGGGCAGGGGGTGGGGTTCTAAGGGGTGTCTGGGAGGGTCTATAGGGCATGGGTGGGGTTCCAAAGGTTGTGTCTTGGGGGGTTTGCAGTGTGGGGGGTCTAGGGGGTGTCTTGGGGGGAGGGGTGTAAAGTGGGGATGCAAGGGGGCTATCCAAGGAGGTTCAAGGGGGCTATCCTAGGGGTGCATGGGGTGTTCAATGGGGTTATAGGGGGCTTTCCAGGGGGTGCATTGAGTTTTTTTGTATTCATCATTGTATATTTTCTACATGAGTGTTTTTTTGTATACATCATTATTATACAGGTTTGTACTGTAATTCCAGAGTGGATGCAGCGACATGCTGCTTGTTGGAATTGAAGTACTGGAATTGGAAAGGGGAGGCCACTATATGCTTCTTGCTGCAGAGGGGGAGGCTACTATATGCTTCTTTCTGTAGAGGGGGAGGCTGCAGTATGCTTGTTCTTCCTTGAAGAGGTGCGTACAGTTTTTTTTGCGGAGAGATGAAATGACAACGGTTCTATGAACTGTTGGTATATAGATTGAGTAGTATAGACCAGCTGTTTGAGAACCGTTGGTATACCTATATCCCAACGGTTTCAATGATACCGTTGGGAGCAGTGTACTGTAGGTGGTATAACAAGAGTTTAACTACCTTTGGTTTATACCTTGGTGACCAACGGTTCTTAACTGTTGGGATTGAAATTTACCAACGGTTAGCAATAAACCGTTGGTATTTTAAAAATCCATCCATCCTATCCTAATGGTTCAAGATGAACCGTAGGCATATGGCTATCCCCACGTCATATAGCCCAATGGTCTAGTGAACTATTTGGATAGAATTTCCCAATAGTTTTGGGGATTTTACCACAAGTTTTTAACTATTGGTAAAATATTATTTTATAGAAGTGTATATTGAAAATTACTTTTTGAAGACTTGGTTTAAATTAACTGATGAATATATCAACCTTGATTTTAGTTTTGTTCATAATTCCAAAAGTTTACCTTGAAAGTATCATAAAATTTTTCACATAGTTACTAATCGATTCATCATCATTCTAGTTTACTTCAATAAATGTCTTCTCTATTTTTTATGAAAAATATTTGTAAAGTACTTATTGAAAAGAATAATCTCTAAAACACATACCACTATATAGAGTTAATTTCTTAGTGTTACCTCATATTCTTGATAAGATTCCCCCATCAATTCAATTCTCCTTCAAAACGAGAGATAATAAAAATTTAATTTTTCATACTCCAAATACTAGTTAATGAAAAATATATTTTCATTGGTACTGATCCATTACTCAAAAACTAGTGGATCAACATAACACTAGAAAGAAGGTGGATGTTATGTCATAATGCACTCAACATAGCACTGTTCCACCCTTTTCATGTTTGGATGTTTAGAAGGATTTATATACTTAGGACATTGAGTGAGCATAACAATAAGATTTTTCATTCCATCTCCCATCACATTTGGTTTCCCATGAATAAAATCATTTCATTTTCCAATGTATTTGAGCATTGACATGATTGCATCGAGTTCTAGCCATTGAATAAAATAAAAAATCATAGTTTAAGAAACAATAATCATAGTGGGGAATCACATACTAATGAAAAATCACCAATATTATATCTAAATTAGGACACATTCATTTAAATATATTAACCCTTAGGATAAACCGTGGTTATTAATTATCATTATTCAAATCCTCCATGATGGATCATAAAGAGTTTGTGAACTTCCAAAGCATATCCTCTTGGAGTTTCAAATTAGAGGTGTAGTAAAGCCTATTGTTGTGTACTAGGTGATGATCGAGCCCAAATCATTTCACCTTTTTTGGAGTTAACACACCTAGTTATAACTATGAAAGGCCTAAATCCACTTACAGTATCCATAGAGGGATGTAATTTCTTAGAAACCAAACCCTCTATCCTACACAAAAATTCCAAGAGATTGTTCAATACATTTATTTATAATTTGAAACATTCCTAGACATATCTTTAGACATATCCTTAAGCATATCCTCATGGATCACAAAAAAGATTTTTCATCCTATTTTATAAAGGTTAACTAAAACTTTTATCTGATAACAACTATAATGACCTAGGATTTTCATAAAAAAACATTACAACCTAATAAGTGAATATCCATATCATTTAAAAAACATTACTAAGGACTGTAAAGGATTAGTGACTTTGGAGACTTGACACACAAACTTCTTTTTTCATGAATTATTTTTAACATCTCCAAAAATGATATTTCCACATAGTAATCTTTTTTAGAAATACACTACTAAAATCCTTTTCTCACAGCATGTGGATACAAAACACAAGAAATAGTAATATAATATGATCATTAAGGACAAACATGGTAGTTATCAACATAACAAGAGCATAATGGTATGAGAACATGAGAATAACATTTGAAAACCCTACCTTTCATATCATAGATCATAAACTCGAGTCAAAGAATATATCCTTGTAGTTTATAAGACATGAATCATAAATCAATCAATGAAATTATTTCAAAAAACATATCATTAGCATAGTACATATATCAATGGTGTATACATTAACATATAAAATTATGAAAATTTATAAAGAGAAAATGGTTCACCCATTACATTATGGACCTGAAATCAGGCCCTCTTATAATCTTATGAACATGAAACTAGGTTCACATATAAAATTATGGAAATTAAATCAAGCCCATGCATAAAATTATATTTATGTAATTAGGTCCACACATAACCATATGGACATGAAATCAAGGTCCATGCTTAACCTTATGAAAATGAAATAAATGTCCATGCATAAATTTATGAACATGAAGGTAAAACTCTCTTGTTAGAATAGACATTGAAGGAATGTAATGGACAATCTTCTTTTCTATGGATTGAATGACCCTAAGGAAGTTATCACAATTTTGAACATCCATATGATCCTTTAGAAATACAAGAAAATCAAGTTTAGCTATGTTAGGAGTGTTCTTATTTCTAATATCCTGATTCTCAAGTAAAATATGATGAGGATTAATTTTCTCTACAAGAAAAACACACACCTTAGAGATCTGGATAGTAACGATGTAAACCTTGATAGGTCACTACAATAGAGAACCACTTACTCCTAGTCTCCCAAGACATGTATTTGATGTTTTTTTGCATGAAATTTCAATTTATTTCATTTATATATTGAAATAGATATTTCATATCATAGTTCAATAAGAAATTATATATAACATGAAAAAATAGATATTCCCTTATCATGAATAATTCATGTCAATATATATCTATGTGCCTATTATGATGCATGTATTCTCATCTTGCACTATACCGGGACATGAGTACAAACCTAAAGAAACAATAACGTTATAAAATGATAACCTCACACAACATGTGAATCAATAAATCTGAAATAACATCAACTATAACAAGCACTCAAAAAAATTGTAATTCCCATCCCTGGGCACTCAGATCCTCCCCCCATATATGGGTTAGATAATCACATGCACTAACTCATTACCAACACCTGGAACATCTTAGAATCCTTTATAACTTACCCAAATAGTAAAAAAATAAATGTGAACCTTCTCCATTGATACCACTTTTTAACATCCCCTATTTTAACACTCTCTCATGTGGATAGAAAGGGTTGGTTAGAAGACCTCATTCATGCCTCTCCATACACTAGAGGTTACTAAATAGTAGTGGGGGTGTGAAATTTATAGTGGGGATAATATACCCCAAGATTTATGTGTCATATTAGTATAAAAAACCATAATAAATTGAAATAATTAAAGTAATAATATAGTGAAAGACAATAATAAAAGACAGTTGAATAATAAAATAAACAATAAAAGAATAATGTAATGATATTCTGGAATGTAACTAAATGTCCCGATAGAAACAATATAAGTTAAAGACTAGAAGACTCACATAAATGTATCAAATTATTAAGTACCAAGCCCCATGTTTGTCCCATCTCCAAACTCCTACCCATCAGCAAACAACCAATCAATAGAAAGGTCATTTTCCCTTGTCCAAACCTACATCAATGTAATCTCATAGGCTACAAAATGGAGGATTGAATAGGGTGTGAGTATAACTCGGTAGGTAAACAAAACTATGTTCAAACTAAACAAATATGATAAGAAGTGTATACAATAAAAAGATAAATAGATGTATTTATTAACTCAATAATTAATAAAATACAATAACCTGCTTTGGATTCATGCGGAAATATCTATGAGCATTCCTTAAAACTATGCCAACTACAACCATATAACCAATGTAAAAAAACGTTCTTCAGAACATTACAATATAAATTTGAGCATGTCTTATGACCATGCCAAATACAACCATATAAACATGGTATAATCACAACAATCTGGGTCAAATCCCTACAAGTATTATAGTATCCTATACAAATTCCTATAAGCATTACAATATGGGACTGGGCATAGACCAATCTATATAAGAATTAGATCTTGGAACTGGTTTGATCCCTCTCTATATCATCATTACATCATATAAGTGTGAAAGTTCTAGGGTTGAGCCTCATATATAAGAATTACAGTATGGAACACAATTCCTATCATATGACATGGATGTCACAATATCACATCACAATTCTCAATAATTAATCATGAGAATTACCATTTCTCTTTCATATTCCACATGTAATTACATCTCAATTGATTAATAGATATATATAAAAAAATGATCCAAAATTTAGGGATACTATGTTAAGAAATCACTTATTGTTTGATATCATGAAAAAAATAATTCAAGCCATTATCCAATTCAATTATAATTATGGTTTTCTCACCCAATGGGTCCTCATAAGTTAGGTTAGAATCCAATTGAAACCAAAGGACTTAATGTAATAATATTATTCATTATTTAATTGTTTCATACCCACATTATGTTCGAACAATTACAATATTGAATAATATTTTGGAATTATCCAACAATAGGGATAAGATTAAGATCCCCTACCTTGAACAAATGATCTAAAATGCTCCCGATGGAAAAATCCCATGAGGAAGAAGGTGTATATGATTTCAAAGAGGTTCCTAGGTAAAAAATTATCTAGATCCAAACCAATAATGTAATTGGTCAAGTTAGTTCACCGCAATGGTTGGAGAACAATAAAGAGAAGGGAGAAACCTGATCGAAAAGACTTGCTATGGTTTTTTGACACAAATAGGAAGTCCAGAAGGGAGGTTGACATCTCAAAATCACATTAATAATTCCCAATGATTTAGAGGAGTAGAATTGATGCCAAAATAAATGATAATTAATTTTCACAACAAGATTAATAAAATTAGGTTGGGGAATTTTATGCGTATAATGTAGTTACATGTTGTTTAAATATTTCTAATAGAATACACTGAAAAAATCATCGCCTCATATTTATTTTATTAAAAATATCAAACAATTACATGACATGTAATATATTTATATGTTTTGTAAATATTCTGCATATGGAGTTTCAAACCATTTTCCCTATAAACAACCCAAACCCCCTTTTTAAAGCTTCTCAACATACCAATAACCCATGTAAACACATTAACCATTTATACATGGACTATATTTTTTCAAACAATTAGATATCCATAAAATTTAAGTTATTTAACCCCTCAATGTATCTCCATATACAAACAGGACTTGTTCACAAAGGCTCAATTGAAAAACTCAAGGAGGGATGTAATAGAGAAAATACTGGATCTTCCTCCTCGATATGATGATCGTATTTTCTATGTCTTCCTATCGTAAGAATCCCTTAACACAATGATCAACTCTGTCTTTCTAGCAACAGAAGCCCTCGATCGGATGGATCCGATCTATCTTACTTTCTTAATAATCCCTTGATCTTATGATTGGATTCTATGTATTCCTATCCTCATAATACCTCGATCATAACATTGATCAGATGTGAATTATAGTTACAAGAGTTCTTAAGGAAACAACCCTTATGATGATTCCTTATAATGGAAAATTAATAAAGAAAAACACTAACTAAGAAAGAGTTTTTCACACAGATCTCTCTTCATAAGTGAGTAATCAACTAGGTAAAACTCTTCAAATGACCCAATATTTATAGGAATTCTTCCAATGGTCACATAACGGTCATATTTCCATGTTTTTTGCAATAATATGAAATAGTTGGAACTTTACAGCTCATTGTAACTAAATTTTCGATGTCGTAATGATTAACACCATTATTGTGTTAAAGATTTTCATTATGATATAAATAAGTCTTCGGTATTTTGATTATAAACATTATTCAATATAATATAAATCCTTACTACTTTCATTATGATAATCTTTATGACTGTTAATCCAATTATATCGATACTAGTTTTAGTCTGACTATCAATACATATTTTAGTATAAAAGTCCAGAATCAAGTATAACCTCCATTTTTGATAAAGGCATGTTTTATTTATCAGACTATAAATCATTATGATAATTATAATAAATAATATAAAGTTTATTTTAATAATACTTTGGAACATTTTCAAAGTGCGGTAAAAAGTTACGTTTTTTTAAAAAAAATTATAAAACACTCATGACATAAAAAGTTAGTATACAAGTTTTAAGAAGGTTTCTCTGATTTAAAAAACTAAATGAATGAGAATGTATGAAGTAGAAATTCTCACTAAATAATATATTCCTTTTTGGAATGAAAAAACCCAAAAACATAAATGAAAAATTAACTTGAAAAAATCATATCCCATTTATTTTAACTACTTTGTATGTAGAGTTAATCTTTAATCCTCAACTCCCCCTATGTTTATAACTCTCCTAAATATGACAGAGAGTATGATGTTGAATATGATGAACTCTCCCTTAGTATAATATCTTCCCCAAAGGATCATATTATCCCCTTAAAGTGAAATTATCCCCCTTTATATTATATCTACACCTTTATTAAGAATTAATTCTTTGTCAATATATTCTTCCCCTTTTTATAAAATTATCACCATTTTTTATTTTCAAGAAGGAATGGGGAATTAATCTAGATATTCCAAAAATGTTAGAGAAACAAACATATGAAACAATACAATGAACTAACTAGTCATCCAAAAAAATATGAATGAACATTCAACCAATTAAAATTAGAATAAATTTATAAAAATCAGTATTTGGATGAGTATTAATTCATTACAACCATGAAAATGTTTTAAAAAAGTTTGAAAATGAATCAAATCAATAGTTCAAAAGAAAAAATTCCAATCTTTATACATTAAGGTTTTTACAAAGGTCTTCAATTTTGAACCCCTTTTTATATTTATCAAGATTCTATATCATTTCTTATTGATTTTTCAATATTTTAACTTCTTTTATCAACATGTTATTATCCTCTTTGACAAAGAAAAGTCTAGCCTCAATAGATCAAATTCTAGTCATCTATAATTCCATTTCTCAGATCTTCTTCTTCTAAACAATGACATGTTCAGTATGATCATCACTGGTATCACTGAATTATTCAACAAACATCATCACATATGAAACATATTTAGATAAATTATTAAATTATTCACCTGATTTAACCATGATCTTCTTCATTTCCTCAAATTTTTCATTATGCATTCTAAAAATAGTATAACTCTTATGAGACCATTTAACCGTCTGGATGCATAATTTTTTATGAGTCTAAGAACATTATTGAAAAAAATTTAAATCTACCTCAATCCAAATAACTTTCTTAGTAAAAATCTTTAGAGATTCAGATTATAGATTAATACATTATCTAATTAGATGTCCCCTTGCTTCAAGCCTTGGAATGAGATGAATTATTACTTCCAGACTTTTCAACACATGAAAAATATAATAAATTACTTATTGAAAATTGGTTCTTACTAAATCTTATTTATCTTGCTAAACCTCAGGAGGTTTTGTTCTGATTTTTCCAGCTCCAACTTCCTTTCCTTTATTCTTTTATTTATTTGAAATATCCTTTTTAAATAACTTATAAACATTGTTTTCACCTTATATATCATTTGAAAATTCCATGATATCAACATAATCAATGTCAACTTTTGTTTGAAAGATTTTTATTTCAATTTTTATCTTCCCCTTTTTTATTTGACAATGACTATTCTTCTTATGATGAGGATGATTCTTATTTAGAACATCCAACTTCTCTTTCCTTTTTAGTTTTGAAGGTATAAACAATGATTATGATGATGATAATGATGAATCTAATGGATTTTTATTAGATTTTTTTTCATTATCTTATGCCTATTCATTATAATCATCTTCATTCCCATCCTCATTCTCTTATACTTATTATTCATTATGTTCCTCAACCTCTTTGTATTCTCCTTTATCTACTTCATTATCTCCCCCATTTCCACATCGTAATATCTACCAACCTATTTATTCACTTATTTATCAATATCGTCCTTAAAATTTATAGAAGTTATAAGAACTCATTTACTAGTTGGCTCTAGTTATGATTTATTTTTATGAATTATGGGGACTGATTCTTCTTCAGTAAACTTTTATTTTCCATTCTCATCCATAGGTGGAACATCAGTGTGAACCAAAAGTATTACTTCAAGAGATAACATGGCTCCCGAATTGACTTGATCGGTGTGAGAAGTTAGTAGAACAACTATATTAGATTCCCTTTAAACACATATAAACAAATTTTCATAGATTCAAGCTTCAAGAAATCTATTCTTTTTTTATTATTCTTCTAGAACTTCATTAGATCGTATTATTAATGCCTTATATTCAGCAGGGTCGATTATGAATTTTAGATCCCATGATTTCTTTTCTGCCACATCATTCATCCACTTATCAAAAACTTCTTTTGGTACTTTCTCTAATTTTTTTCTTTTCTTAGGTGGAAAAGTATATACCTTTATCTCATTTTATTCCTTTCAACTTTTTTTGAATTCCATGATGGCACTACTTCGGAAGCAGTGGCATCATCTTTCTTGAAAAACTTATTTTAATTTTTACAAAATTCTAACCTCATTATGTTCATCATATCCTCATTGATAAATAATATTCACTCCATAATTGAATACCATTTTTTTGACTTTAAAAATATCCATACATCTTTTAAAAAATTTTCTTATAAATGAAGGAAACCTTATAATCTTGGATTTGATTGTACTGATTTTGATGGTGTTGATTGTGAGAAGGATGTATTTGACAAGATCTATCTTTCTCGCATTTACTATAAGTCCATTATAAAAACATTATATAATTTTATAGTTTCATGATCTACTTTTATCAGAATTATAAATCCATATATCCACAATGAAACTAATCAATTATATAGTGTGATGTGTGATATCTTTCTAACTTTCTCAAAGTGATAACATTGAGAATCATATGCGTTAGAATTACTAAATGCACCAAGATCATTTGGTATCTTATGTGAAGGATAATACACTTCTATTTCATTAGGTACTCTTACTAAATCTAGATATGTCTTATATTATATCTTATACCACATCCCAAAGACAATAAAAGAAATTTTTCCTTTCCCGTCCTCCTTGAGAAACTTAATAGACTCATAAATTTCTTGAACAACATCCAGATAGTAATAATCAAAATATTTATTTGGTTTTCCCACAAAAAATGATTCCAAATGTTGAAAAGAAATTATTTGATTAAACTAGATTCATATTTTTCAAAGAAGGATCTCTCCAAAAATATTTCTTTGAAAACACAAAAATTTTCAACGTCTTTCACTGTCGCCATTATATCTGAAACTTGTACTTAGAATTCGATGAAAATGAAACTTATCAAACTAATAAATATGAAGACTACAAAATGTTGTGGGAAAAACTATTAATATTTTACGTGGGACATTAGGTGGTCACTCTATATATGGGCGATTCAAATAAAGGTTCAACTTCCAACTGATATCCAATGGTTGAGATTAATGACATTCTAATCTGAAAGTTGAAATTGATCAGAAGAACAATTTAAAGAATTTTTTGAACTCTTGAAGTTTTAATAGTTTTATCAGAATAAGGATACATCCAATTAGAAACCATTTTAAACAATTTAATTTTTGATAAAAAATAATAATAATAAAAATATTAAAGAATTAATATAATGGGATTGTGAAAAAACATAAAATAATAGAAGAGTACCTTTCAGAGTGGAAAATCCATCGGTATGATTACCCTATTCTTCTTTGTTTTTGTAAATATAAAAAATTACGGTACATTTAAAATAAATACTTGATAAAAAAAATTATTATTGAATAGTTTATTGATAATAAATAATAAAATTTCCTAAAATTGTGTTAAATATGTTTATTTATAAAATATTTGGGATTAGATCATTCATTTGAAAATTTGATTGAAATTCCACTTTTACCCTTTATAGTTCACTTTAGTATTTCGACGATAAATATTTTAATATTTACTATTTAAACTTGAAATTTTCTAATTATGTTCCTGACTTAATGGGTTAAATATTTTGTTTAGGACATTGGAGAAAAATCGTGAATTTGGTCGGACTAAATGGACCATGAAGTCAAAGGTGGGCTAGACCCACTAGATTGGACATTAGTTCTGTATTTGGGCCATAACTTATTCATACTAGCTTGGAATGGGGCCAAATTTTGAGAGGTTCTCCCCAGCCCAATTTAGAACACAAATTCTTCTCAAATAACCACTGGTTCACACGTTTTCAAGGTGAAATTGGGGGACCAAGTTGGATTAAAATATTTGGATGAGATTTCCCATTCACACTTGAAACCTCTTTAAACCTAGCCTCCCATCCACTCTATAAATTAGTGTTTTTTTCATTTAGTGGGGTTGGGAAGTGCATTAGAATATTGATGTAAGATAGTAATTGGTTTCACCCAAATTATCTAATAATTTTAAGATGGGTAGCTCTTGAAGAAAGGACCCCCTCATCAAACCCTTCTTCTATTCTTCTTGTTGTAATGTTTTCATTTGTGTAATAAACATCTTTGTTATTATTTAATTTCTTTATTTTTATACTGTTTTTTTCAATTATATTATTATTTAATAATCCTATTTGGGTTTTAATTAAGTGTGGAGATGAGATTGGGTTCTACCCTTTCAATCCTTTGCTCATGCAAATCGTATCCATGATGACCACACGACCCATGGAAGAGTAGCTCTCTTCGTGATCAATATGTCTTCTACCCTATTCATTTAATTATTTTGGATCATTGATCTACTGTAATAAACTTAATATGATCCATAATTGTGTTTTTAAATTATACAAAACTAAGCAAGAAATTGAACAATTAACACAAAAACACACGAGATCGAGTATCGTGTAAATTGTGAGAGTGAAAACTTAATTGGTAAAACCAGACCATAAAATTAAATATCACAACTACATTTGAAAATCCCATGGAAAGTGTACCCTCATTAATATTTATGATTGATTTTGTAGTTTTAAGGAAGGGTCTACCTAAGTTAATTGAAGCATGATAACTTACTTGATCATCCTCCATGTTAAGCACATAGAGTTGAGGTTCGGAGCTGAGGGATTTGATGACTCAAATGAGATAAAGATATTAAATATATTTTTTCCATGCATAGTTTCTATTTATAGGTGGAATAACTCCTAATAGGAGTCTCAAATCATAATTCTGAGGCCATAGGTGAATTTAAAACCTCTTGTTTACTCTAGGTGTGACATAAAGTTCTCTGCATTGGGTGTGTGAAGGAGGGAGAGTTAGAGGGGATTTGTGTGGTTAGAATATAAATAAAATGAAATTTTATTTAATAAACTAACATAAATCCCCACTTAAAATTAGTGAAAACAATAAAAAGGAGGCACGAATCCTCCTCCCCAATTTGGAAATGAATATAAACGGAGGTGAATCAAAACGATGAGGTGATTCTGATCAGTGTTCTTGGTGATGATCACTATCAGATCAAGGAGAAGTATGATATGAGAATCTTTTTTAACCTGAACATTCGACATTTCCTCTTCGATGCAGAAATATTTTAACTTGATATCCATCTACATGGCATGTAGTTTAATAGATCATACTGTGTGTTATTCTCATCCATGGAAGATGAATTTTGAGGACTAACCACGTTGTACAACATGTTACATACCGTGTAGTATTTCTATGTCATGTGGCCTGAGAACCTGGCTTGGGAAGCCAAGTGAATGTGGACGACCATGTAAAAGAACATGACCAGAGTATATAGGCACCGGGTGACAGACACAAACACATTCAGAAGACATGACCATGTGTTATTTTAGGTGGGACACATTGTTTACCTTGTTGTACACATCATGTGGTTGACACGAATAGTAGATTCATGTGAAGGTACTACAGGTCTGAGGCCTGGGTAAGGCGAGAGACACAATGTACCCCTAGTACACACCATGTAATCCTACATTCCTATACAATACATTCATTCATCGGACATGGTTTGGTGTTCAGGCAGGGTCACATGCTGTATACACCCCCTTACACACAATGTATTCCCCTTTGACTGAAGTTCATGCCTAGCATATATCCTCCTTCAGGGCATTAATTTGAGCTTTTGAGAAGCCTATTCTGATAAATTTTCCATGTAGAATGGGATGAGGACCATAATTTTGGCCTAGAATATGTGAGTTGAGGAGAAGTTGTGGGTCACTTGGGATATCAATGTTTGTTCTAGAAGTGGATGAGTGAGCTCCCTTGGCCTTTTCCTATGAGGGTAAACTGGGGCATTATGACCATGGTATAGGATTGTGATATCCTCACTAAGATTATTTTGGATATTTTTATTGCATCCCTCTAGAGAGTTTGAGGTTGGATGTTCTATAATATTGTTAGAGTTCTCATATCCCTCCGGAGAAATAAAGGTAAAGATCCTCTAGAATATCATTTATATAGATCATGTTCTTGGTATAATCCTGACCCATACTATATAGGTGATGATCACCTATATAACAGGATAACACTATTAGGTTTTTTGATTTTTTGGTATATGATTCCCTATGTATTGGAATATGATAGTAGGGTTGTGGCATTATCATTTATATGATCACCTACATAGGAGTTGGTTTTAGTAGGGTTTGTGGAATCATCCATTATATGATCCCCTGCATCGCGAGTTATACCAGATGGGGTTTGTGGAACCATCGTGACCAAATATATATAGGAGATGATCCTCTATCTGAGTGATGTGATATACAAGGCATCATATTGTGTTCTTGTTTCCCTTAGTGGACCTTGAGAGTGATCCCCTATTTGAGTGAGATCTATGAGTTACCATAATGGGTTTTTTGTGGCCCTTGGATGATCCAAGGAGTGATACACTATTTTAGGATTCATGATATTCTATTTTTAGGTCTAGGTTCGTAGTGTCCCAAAACAGATCCTGAGAGTGATCCCCTTTATGAGAGATGAGACCTTTTGTTATTCTAGTACGTTTTGTAAAATCCCCCATCATGAATGGGAGATATACTATATTTGAGAGTCAATATCTATTTATTTCCTACATGAATTTCTACATGGTGGAATATGATGAGTGTGTTCTCTTGGATATGTTCCATTTTGGATTGTGGTGTATTCCCATCGGCCTTGTGAAACCCAATTGAGTGGTATCTCATAGATATTACATCATGGTTGGCAGTTTAGTACTTGATGCAGTGTTTTTATTAGACATGTGTCATCTAGGATGATATACCTTATAGAGTGTGTGCTATAGGATGAGTGTTACTTTTGATCCCTAAGAAGTAACATGTGGATATCAATGGGGTTAGAACCTCATGGGACTTAGAGTCTGAGACAAGTATATCTGGGTGTTTCTTGTATTCCCTTGCTATATTTTCAATTCTGGGTTGACACACCATATATATTGAGATGTCTAGGCATGTTTAGAAATGGATGTACTCGTGATAGATTTTCTCTCTCATTTGGGTTCCCTCTATCTTGTTCGAGCAAAGTTTTTCCTTTTTGATGATCCATTTTCTTTTATATATTTGGGGGAACCTACAGTGTATTTTTATACTCAAACTTGCATGATAATTTCTTATATGGGTTGTTTCTTGTGAAGACCACACGCCTTTTGATGGAGTCCCAAGAGGACCTAGATTAGGAAGAGTATAGTGATCAAGACTGAATGAGGTTTTTACAGGAGCTTGGTTGATGATATTTCTAGTGGGTGCATTTTATAGTGTTATACTCATTTTGAGAATATTGGATGATTTTATAATTTTTATTTGGTGGTTATTTATTTTCCCCCTTTATTCTCACTATACTCTAGTTTGGGATAAATGTATGCATGCATTTTCTTTTTAGTTTATTTAAATATTTAATGGAACAGGGTGGTGTATGTGAGTGAGTGTGTACATGTACATTAGGGAAATTCCTCCCATGTGTGTGGTATGCCTACTAAGCACTAGAATCCTTCCCCAAGACCAAGATGGTGGACTTGGGGAGTCACATTTCAAGCCCATTTGGGTCGAGTTGTGTTATAGTTGTATCCTAGTGGCTTCCACTTTGGGACCACAATGTCATGGTCTTGGTTTGTGTTGCATAGTGATATTGTTAGAGTTTTTTGTTTAGATTTTAGGACAAGGCCTACAGTGTTGGAGCAGTGGCTAATATATCAATTCACCAAAGCTATGATAGCCTAATTTTTTTACATAGTATATTAATACACTAGTCATAGGGAAAATAATTGTACATGCATCATAGAAGATTAGTGTTGTGTTTTTCCAATCATTATTGAGTCAGTTCCCTAGATATACTGATCGACCATAGTGCATATTTTCTATATTTTAGGATGCCTCTGGGAAGATTGTTAGAAAGGAATCCATTGAAGGATTTTGGTGACAATACAACCTAAGTCGAGGCTTTAGTGCATGACATTAGTTCTAAAGCTGGACCTCCGGGTGGTATGCTAGTTGAGCCACCACCCTTTGACAAGAAGGTTGTTCCAGAAGTGTTGGATAAGTATGAACATAGGTCGAATTTGAATCAAAAGTTTTATAGGCAGTGACATATGGGGTTTTAGGGTGATCAAGATCCACAAAATTTTTAATACTGACTCAAGGAAGTCACACACATTTTCTTCCTTATGAGTACACCCCCTTATCAGATGGTGGTCCTAGTAGAAAGAATTCTTCTGGGTTATGCTATGAGATGGTGGAGTCTTGTGACACAGACCCATGACAAGGTGTCACTATCTTGGGCTGATTTTTAGAGGCTCTTCAGGGAGGTGTTATATCCATACACATTTAGATCAGTGTGTTTTCATGACCTTATTCAGTTTTGACATGATAGCTTGACCCTGGAGAGGTTTTTAGTGAGGTTTGCTGACCTTTCGCTTTACTCACTTGATATGGTCCATGATCTATTATTTAGAACACATACCTTTGAATAGTGATTATGATGGGTTATTTGGGAATTTGTAGTGTAACGCCCCGACCCCAGCTACCCAGAGCCGGTGCATTACTTCGTAACATTGGCATGATCACAAGAAAGATCAAATCTCGAAAGACCGATTGGTTTAGTAGCCTTGGAAACACTTGATATATTCATAAGTTTTACATTACATCATAAAATGAAAAACTACTACAACAACATAATGTTTCCACATTCCACACTATAATCCCCTCATAATATCCCTGCAGGTCATTCATAACTTACATCTTCACTTCCTGGGAAAAATAAAACATAGAAAAGGGGTGAGCTCAAATGCCCAGTAAGGATAACAATATAGCGGAAACTTTCATCAATAAGAATAAACATTTAAGGCAATGTATAACTAAAACAAAAGCCTTTTAAACATGAACTTTCAACATGGTATGGCATAAATAAAATGAAATAATGCCATTTACTTATTCACATGGATATTCTACTAATCGAATAATCACATGCAAAAATCAATAACCACTTTCATAATGTTGGAATGCATAATGCCAGACTATCATAACCACATAGCCAAGGCCTCGTGCCAAGACTACAAATAAGATTTTGTCAAGGCCTTGTGCCAAGACACTAGTTTGTCTCATGAGACCTACCGATGCATCGAGGAGCTATAGCGGGCTCCACCCGTCACTTATTAAGTCCAATGCATTCCCATATGAAAAGGTTTAAACATAACATAAACATTCGTATTAAAACTAGCATACGAAATGTCAATAATTTCACCATAAACTATGAATGGTATAAAAATAGCACATCCACAGTCAAACATATCACAAAACCTTCAATACAATATAGAAGTTTTGTATCATAATAAATCAACTTCAAATAATCTTAAAATCCATCAAAGGATGTTGACATAGATGAAATCAAAATTCTTTTTAAAGAAATATCTCCTTTTATTTTGAAATCATTTAAGATCCATATAAAATAAAACATTTTCTTTGAAAATATTCTTATAAGCTTGTAAGGAAAGCTTTGAAGATTTTATAACGGCGTAAAATAACCGCACCCGCCGTATAAGTTAAAAAAAACATTCTTACCTCAATTCTGTCGAAAAGGTGAAAAAGGACCTTGTTTTGAAAACGACGGAAAGATTCCTTTATAAACCTCTTATAAAAAGTCAAAAAAGGGTATAAATGACTTTAACCCATATTCTTGTAAATAGTAAAAATGTTTTGAAATACATTTTTAAGAAACATGGATGTGGATGATAAAGAGATCCCAGTAGATTATTACATATAAACAACCTCGGATAATGAAGAGATTGTGAAATAACCCTTACCTTGTACTTTTCCTTGGTTGGGGTAGGTTAACGCCCTGTATAATGGTGAAATAATTGTTATTAAATTATACAAGAATCATATACATTAACATGATATCATATATGATCTTTTAATATTGATTTGATAATAATATCTTAGAATTATCATCGTTTCGGGTGTTAACTTACTCATTTTCTTTTATATGTTTTGTTACATAAGCCATGTTTTTTGTATCTTATTCATATCCAGAATGATATCAAGTCCTTAAACATCATTTTTAAATCATAAAATGATAATTATACTTGAATGGATACGATGGAGAATGAATCTCATCGCGTTCGTGGAGACGGTAGTCCGTACGTACGCACGAGCGACAATATCATTCTTTTGATATTAAAATAATATATAAATGAAGGGTATATCATATATACAGAATCATTAACATTTTATATTTATTATTTACATGAGTTAAACATCATTATTATACCCATCCAAATAATATTATATTGAATAACAATTACACCACGACGTGGAGACGGTAAGCCGTACGTACGCACGTATGGTGACATGTTATTCAAAGGGTGGATAGAATACTGAATATGGTTGTACCATACTTATAATAACATCACAGTATATGTGAGATACTAGAGTTATTATTTTAGAATGGTAAGAACAAAGGAAGAAGAAGTGGAAGAAGAAATGAACTTAGAAAAGGGTGGTGAAATCATTACCTCTTCTTCGGGTTCTTCCTTTTGATTTGATCAAAAGGGCTCCTTAGGTTGGCTTTCTGATCAAACTAAGGCCTCTAGGTTGTAGTGAGGGATGTTGGGAGATTATTTGGGCAGAGTTTGGCCGAACCAAAAGGCTTTGAAGGTGTGAAGAAATGAGAAGGAGGAGTGCCCTTTTATAAGAGGGGTGAGGGGCACCTTTGGAAAAGCTAGAAATATTAATTTATAATAAATTCATATTCGGTTTCCAATGGCTCCAAAGTTGACTATTCAAAGGTTGAGGTGGGGATAGGTCGAAAACAACTCATCCAATAGAATTTAGACAGGTTTGGGTACTTATATTAACCTTATCTTTAAGTATTAACTCTAAGTTAATTAGTTTCACTTTTACAATGTCTCTTTGTATTTTTATATAATATGGTTAATAAACATACTATATACATCCAAGCGACCCCCAAGTGGTCCATTAATGATTAAACTATCATAATATAAGTCTCTTGGCCGAACCTTAGATTTTTAGGAATTTAATATCAGTTAATAATATAATATTTGTTTTAAGAACTCTTTTATGTCAATTTTGACACTATTCAATAGTTGATTTTTGTGAAACTCATAACAGATTTATTACTTCGAACAAAGTCAATTAAATCAATCCTAATATATCATATTATCCTAGAAAATTAGTTTAATTCATTAAAAGTTTCATATTATATTTATTTGGGTACTTATAATATCAATTATGTTAATTTTTTACTATTTTAGTAATTACTGCATCATCATTGTGTCATAAATAAAATAAATTATTTAATGTCTAAAAATTATAAATAAAACATCATTATGTAGGAAATATCTTTAGATTTCTAATGAATATTTATAATCTAAAATCCAACATGTATAACCCTATGTAAAAATTGTTCTTATAAAAGATGTAAGCTTATGCCATTTTTATTTTTATTTTAACTTTATTAATATAATGTGTCCCTACCACATACAAGTGGCTCCAAGGGGTCCCCAAATTGACCCAAGGATGCCCATGGTCGGGTATGTGTCCACCAATAAGGTTAGGACACGTTTTAGGGTAATTTTGTATTATTATAATATTATTTTTTAACCCTTATTTACCGGATTTACCCTTTAACCATGGTAAATAAAATATTTACCGCAGTAATTATTCAAAATGTCTAAAAATAAAAGTTACCTATTTACACAATTTGAACATCCTGATTCCAAATATGGAATCCATTTTCCTAAATTCAAAACACAGAAGTGGCAGAAATTAATTTAAAATTAAATCCCGCTATCAAAACAAAAAGCGTGTTTTTAAGAGATAATAACTATCAAAAGATTGACACTTGTTTATGTTCGGTTTAATTGTAAAATTATGTCCAATGATAAACATTAAATTGAATGGTAAAAATATATTCTAAATATACTTTAAAACCACTCAAATTCATAATTTATCACTATTAATTATTTTGATTAAAAAAGTTGTTTTTAATTAAAATTTAGTAATTTTCACTATTCATCAAAATATAAAAGTTATCCGAAAAGTACCAAAATTTCACCCTAGGATAATTTCGATATTCCGAATCCAAAAATGAAGTCCATTTTGAAATATAAAATATATATGATTTCAAAAAGTAGGTATTACTATTTACAACAGCTAGTTTAATTAGTTGTGGTGTGTGTTAGAACTCGAGGTTGCGTACAACACACGCTATCGCATTATTCGAAGGGAAACGTACCGTAGAAGCTTGGGGTGTTACATTCTCCCCTCCTTCAAATAATTGCGTCCTCGCAATTTCTAGGGTATTACTGCATAAAAAGACTCAGGTGGTTCTTCATCATAAGTTCCTCGGGTTCCCACGTTGCGTCTTCTATCTTATGATTTCTCCACAATACTTTTACCAGACGCGTCGTCCGGTTTCTCAGTACTTGTTCTCTTGTATCAAGAATCCTGACGGGCTCTTCACAATAGGAAGGATCGGGTTCCAGTTCTAATTCCTCATAGGTGAGTACATGCGTTGGGTCAGGCATGTATTTCCTCAACAGAGATACGTGGAACACATCGTGAACTTTGGAGAGACTTGGCGGCATTGCCAATCGGTAAGCTACAACCCCAATTCGTTTTAGAATTTCGAAAGGTCCGATGTACCTGGGACTCAATTTACCTTTCTTACCAAAACGTATGACTCCCTTCCATGGAGATACCTTCAGGAAAACATGATCACCGACTTGAAATTACAAATCCTTCCTTCGAATATCAGCATAGCTCTTCTGCCTACTTTGAGCTGCTTTGATGTGATTTTGGATTACCTTCACCTTTTCCACCGTTTCCTCTACCAGTTCTGGGCCTACAAGTTTTCTTTCACCAACGTCATCCCAACAGGTTGGTGTACGACATCTCTTTCCGTATAACGCTTCATATGGTGCCATCTGAATACTCGAATGGAAGCTATTGTTATAGGAAAATTCTACCAGTGGTAAATATTGATCCCACATACCCTGAAAATCAAGTGAGCAAGATCTCAACATGTCTTCTAAGGTCTGAATAGTCCGTTCTGATTGTCCGTTTGTCTGAGGGTGGTAAGCAGTGCTCAAATGAAGTTCAGTATCCAGGGATTTCTGAAGACTTTTCCAAAACCTTGAAGTAAAACGGGGATCACGATCTGAAACAATTGATAGGGGTACTCCATGAAGTCTCACAACTTCATTAATATATAGTCTTGCTAGACGTTCCAGGGGTAGATCTTCTCTTATAGCAAGAAAATGTGCTGACTTGGTAAGACGATCAACAATAACCCATATTGCATCGTTCCTTCTAGGAGTCTTTGGTAGCCCCATGACAAAGTCCATCGTAATATTGTCCCATTTCCACTCCGGTATGGGAAGAGGTTGCTTGACTCCTCCAGGCTGTTGCCTTCCAACTTTGACTTGTTGACAAACCATACATCTTGACACAAAATCAGCAATCTCCCTCTTCATGTTGTCCCACCAAAAATGTTCCTTCAAATCTCTATACATTTTGGTGCTCCCAGGGTGTATAGAGAAATTGTAACTATGAGCGTCATCCAGCAATTCCCTTTTTAGATCAGGTATATTGGGAACACAAAGTCTCTTCCCGAATTTCAAAATTCCATCTTCATACACAAAGTCTCTCAATCTCGCATCATTCACAGCTTTAATCTTCTTCTGAAATTCTTCATCATCGGTCTGAGAACTCTTAATCCTTTCTAGTAAAGATGGTTTGGCAACCATTTGAAAAAGCATTGATGTTTCACCTTCCCTGGTTATTCCCATGTCCATCTTCACTAGATCCATGAAAATTGGATCCCTTTCAATTCTCATCATGTTCAAAACTCCATGGTCTTTTCTGCTCAAAGCATCTGCCACCTTGTTTGCCTTCCCCGGGTGGTAGTGTATCGTACAATCATAATCCTTGAGTAATTCAAGCCATCTCCTTTGCCTCATGTTGAGTTCTTTTTGTGAGAAAATATACTTCAAACTCTTGTGATCAGTATAAATCTCACATTTTTCACCATAGAGGTAGTGCCTCCGTATCTTCAAAGCAAAGATCATAGCTGCTAACTCAAGATCATGAGTAGGATAGTTTTGTTCATGAATTTTCAACTGTCGTGATGCATAGGCAATAACTCTATCATTCTGCATAAGGACACAACCAAGTCCTTTCTTTGATGCATCACTATAAATAACGAACCCATCATTCCCCGATGGTAGAGTCAATATAGGAGCATTGACTAATCTTCTGTTCAGTTCTTCGAAACATTCTTCACACTCTTTTGTCCAAACAAATTTAACCCCTTTACGTGTGAGCTTCGTTAATGGGTTAGCCAATCGGGCAAAATTCTGGACGAAACGTCGATAATAACCTGCCAAGCCAATAAAACTACGTACCTCAGTTATACTCGTAGGTGCTGGCCATTCTTGGATTGCTTTGGTCTTAGAAGGATCAACATAGATTCCATCTTTTGAGACAATATGGCCAAGAAAAGAAATCTCCTGAAGCCAGAATTCACACTTGCTAAACTTCCCATATAATTCATGCCTCCTCAGAGTCTTCAAGAAAATGCGCAAGTGATTTTCATGATCTTCATAGGTTTTGGAGTATACCAAGATATCATCAATAAATACCACCACAAATTCATCCAGATACTCCTTGAAAACTCTATTCATTAGATCCATGAATACAGAGGGTGCATTAGTCAATCCAAACGGCATTACAGTAAACTCGTAATGCCCGTACCTGGTTCGAAATGCTGTCTTCGGAATGTCTTCCTTCTTTACACACAACTGATGGTATCCAGATCGAAGGTCAATCTTTGAAAAGTATTGAGCTCCATGCAGTTGGTCAAATAAATCATCAATACGTGGTAGGGGATACTTGTTCTTTATCGTTATAGCATTGATCTCCCTGTAGTCGATACATAACCTCATAGATCCATCTTTCTTTTTAACAAAAAGAACAGGGGCTCCCCATGGAGAAACACTAGGGCGAATAAATCCCTTATTACTCAATTCCTCTAGTTGTTTCTTTAGTTCGACTAACTCTACAGTGGCCATTCTATAAGGGGTCTTCGATATAGGCCTTGATCCAGGAATCAAATCAATGGAAAACTCAACTTCTCGTTCTGGAGGATGTCCAGGTAAATCATCCGGAAATACATCTACAAATTCTTTCACAACAGGTACATCCTCTATTTGAACATTCCTTTCCTCACCGATAGTTACTTCATTCTCTTCCTCCCCAATAATTGAATTAAGTTGAGCTACTGGGGGTGGATCTAAATAAGAATTAGGTGGTGACGATTCTGCTCTAAAAATAAGGTGTTCCTTATCATTATCATCAAGAATCGTAACCTCTTTCTTCTTACAATAAATCTTCGCATCATAGTCCGAAAGCCAGTCCATACCGAGGATTATATCAAACTCAATCATAGGTATGACGATGAGATCAGCAGATAAAGAAAATTTATGTGCTCTAATGGGGACTGATTCGCAAAACTTTGTTGCAACGATACTTCCCTTAGGAGTTTTAACTGACAACTCCCTTATTAAATCAAATTGGAAATATCTAATTTTCTTAGCAAACTGGGAAGATATGAAATAATGCGATGATCCAGAATCAAATAATGCATTTGCTAAACTTGAGGAAACTATTAAATTACCTGCCACCACGTCTTTCGGAGCTTCTACCTCAGCAGTAGTGATAGCATAAGCCTAGCCTTGATCCCTTGGCCTTCTCTGAGGTAAGTTCTCCTGATGCTTAGGACATGAATTTGCATAATGCCCCATCTCCCTGCAATTGTAGCACTGAACGTTGGTAGCTTCCTTCTTCCCCTTGCAATCATGAGCTTGGTGGCCTTTTTCACCACACTTGTAACAGACTCCCATTCCCTTCAAGCAAGTACCAGGATGTTTCTTCCCGCATTTACCACAAGATGGATATTCAACCTTTCCTTTCTTCCCCTTATTTCCATTCCCAGATTGATCAGAAGGTCTCTTCTTCTCTTGCTTCGCTTTAAAGTCATAAGACTTAGAGAATTCTTTTTCGGTCTTGATAGCACATGAGACAATGTCTTCGTACGACGAAAAGGATTGTGAGACTAATGCTCGACGGAGAAATGGTTTTAACCCATCAAAGAAACGATCAATCTTACTTCTTGGGTTGCGAATATAATCTCCAGCATACCTCGCTAACCTTGTAAAGTTAGCCTCATACTTTGTGACATTCTCGTCCTCCTTTTGTCTCAGACTCAGAAATTGCCTTTCCATATCTGCTCGATGGTCGCGAGGAAAGTATTTTTCTAAAAACAGATCTTTGAACTCCCTCCATTCCATGTTTGATACTTCATCATCTTCCTTCATGTTTTGAATCAATGACCACCATTGATCAGCATCTCCAGTGAGGCGGTAAACTGCCATGGTAACTTTTTCCCTTTCACTACTCCCCAAAGCCTGAAATATTTTCTCTAGGGAAAATATCCATTGCTCAGCTACTAAGGGATTTGTACTCCCATTGAACGTTGGTGGTTGTTGTCTCATGAATCGATCTAACATTGATCCTCCATGCTGCGGATCAGGGTGCTCCATACGGGTAAGGTTATTATTCATAACCTGAGTAAGTTGTCCCAGTACGGTGATTAGCTGATCAGCACCAGTTGCATCACCAGCCCCACTATAATTATCTTGAGCAGGAGGGCAATCCCTACATGGAGTGCGTGCATTGATACGGTTTGCATTTCTTCCACTAGGCGCCATTTCTAAACAATGTCATAAACTAGATCAGTTTATGAATCAAAATACATAATCCCATACTTATAAAACACTAAACATAAATTGAACTATCTATGGATGTAATCCATAATCATAAATATGTTTTCTTTGAGGAAGTATATACTCATAAACCCTTCATAATGATTTGTAAAGAAAGTGAGAGTTATCCTAAGCATATCCCCCGGGAGTGTCGTAACCAAGAGTGCAGCAAGGCCCGTTGTCGTGCACCAGTTCCCGTTCGAGTCTAGCTCAAAGCGGTGTTTTCGGGTTTTACCCCTAGGTACATCTGTGCCAGAGCCGCCTCTACCTGCTCGTATCTAGACAGAGATGTATTGCTCGGAAAACTCACAAAGTCTCTACAATACCAAAATTCTAGGAAGTTCTTCTATACTAATCCTCAAAGTTCATATTAGGTCTATGTGCTCTAATCAGAGTTTATCTAAATCTAGCTTCCAAGGTTTGTACTAAACTTCCTCTGATACCAACTGTAACGCCCCGACCCCAGCTACCCAGACCCGGTGCATTACTTCGTAACATTGGCATGATCACAAGAAAGATCAAATCTCGAAAGACCGATTGGTTTAGTAGCCTTGGAAACACTAGATATATTCATAAGTTTTACATTACATCATAAAATGAAAAACTAATACAACAACATAATGTTTCCACAGTCCACACTATAATCCCCTCATAATATCCCTGCAGGTCATTCATAACTTACATCTTCACTTCCTGGGAAAAATAAAACATAGAAAAGGGGTGAGCTCAAATGCCCAGTAAGGATAACAATATAGCGGAAACTTTCATCAATAAGAATAAACATTTAAGGAAATGTATAACTAAAACAAAAGCCTTTTAAACATGAACTTTCAACATGGTATGGCATAAATAAAATGAAATAATGCCATTTACTTATTCACATGGATATTCTACTAATCGAATAATCACATGCAAAAATCAATAACCACTTTCATAATGTTGGAATGCATAATGCCAGACTATCATAACCACATAGCCAAGGCCTCGTGCCAAGACTACAAATAAGATTTTGTCAAGGCCTTGTGCCAAGACACTAGTTTGTCTCATGAGACCTACCGATGCATCAAGGAGCTATAGCGGGCTCCACCCGTCACTTATTAAGTCCAATGCATTCCCATATGAAAAGGTTTAAACATAACATAAACATTCGTATTAAAACTAGCATACGAAATGTCAATAATTTCACCATAAACTATGAATGGTATAAAAATAGCACATCCACAGTCAAACATATCACAAAACCTTCAATACAATATAGAAGTTTTGTATCATAATAAATCAACTTCAAATAATATTAAAATCCATCAAAGGATGTTGACATAGATGAAATCAAAATTCTTTTTAAAGAAATATCTCCTTTTATTTTGAAATCATTTAAGATCCATATAAAATAAAACATTTTCTTTGAAAATATTCTTATAAGCTTGTAAGAAAGCTTTGAAGATTTTATAACGGCGTAAAATAACCGCACCCGCCGTATAAGTTAAAAAAAACATTCTTACCTCAATTCTGTCGAAAAGGTTAAAAAGGACCTTGTTTTGAAAACGACGGAAAGATTCCTTTATAAACCTCTTATAAAAAGTCAAAAAAGGGTATAAATGACTTTAACCCATATTCTTGTAAATAGTAAAAATGTTTTGAAATACATTTTTAAGAAACATGGATGTGGATGATAAAGAGATCCCAGTAGATTATTACATATAAACAACCTCGGATAATGAAGAGATTGTGAAATAACCCTTACCTTGTACTTTTCCTTGGTTGGGGTAGGTTAACTCCCTGTATAATGGTGAAATAATTGTTATTAAATTATACAAGAATCATATACATTAATATGATATCATATATGATCTTTTAATATTGATTTGATAATAATATCTTAGAATTATCATCGTTTCGGGTGTTAACTTACTCATTTTCTTTTATATGTTTTGTTACATAAGCCATGTTTGTTGTATCTTATTCATATCCAGAATGATATCAAGTCCTTAAACATCATTTTTAAATCATAAAATGATAATTATACTTGAATGGATACGATGGAGAATGAATCTCATCGCGTTCGTGGAGACGGTAGTCCGTACGTACGCACGAGCGACAATATCATTCTTTTGATATTAAAATAATATATAAATGAAGGGTATATCATATATACAGAATCATTAACATGTTATATTTATTATTTACATGAGTTAAACATCATTATTATACCCATCCAAATAATATTATATTGAATAACAATTACACCACGACGTGGAGACGGTAAGCCGTACGTACGCACGTATGGTGAAATGTTATTCAAAGGGTGGATAGAATACTGAATATGGTTGTACCATACTTATAATAACATCACAGTATATGTGAGATACTGGAGTTATTATTTTAGAATGGTAAGAACAAAGGAAGAAGAAGTGGAAGAAGAAATGAACTTAGAAAAGGGTGGTGAAATCATTACCTCTTCTTCGGGTTCTTCCTTTTGATTTGATCAAAAGGGCTCCTTAGGTTGGCTTTATGATCAAACTAAGGCCTCTAGGTTGTAGTGAGGGATGTTGGGAGATTATTTGGGCAGAGTTTGGCCGAACCAAAAGGCTTTGAAGGTGTGAAGAAATGAGAAGGATGAGTGCCCTTTTATAAGAGGGGTGAGGGGCACCTTTGGAAAAGCTAGAAATATTAATTTATAATAAATTCATATTCGGTTTCCAATGGCTCCAAAGTTGACTATTAAAAGGTTGAGGTGGGGATAGGTCGAAAACAACTCATCCAATAGAATTTAGACAGGTTTGGGTACTTATATTAACCTTATCTTTAAGTATTAACTCTAAGTTAATTAGTTTCACTTTTACAATGTCTCTTTGTATTTTTATATAATATGGTTAATAAACTTACTATATACATCCAAGAGACCTCCAAGTGTTCCATTAATGATTAAACTATCATAATATAAGTCTCTTGGCCGAACCTTAGATTTTTAGGAATTTAATATCAGTTAATAATATAATATTTGTTTTAAGAACTCTTTTATGTCAATTTTGACACTATTCAATAGTTGATTTTTGTGAAACTCATAACAGATTGATTACTTCGAAAAAAGTCAATTAAATCAATCCTAATATATCATATTATCTTAGAAAATTAGTTTAATTCATTAAAAGTTTCATATTATATTTATTTGGGTATTTATAATATCAATTATGTTAATTGTTTACTATTTTAGTAATTACTGCATCATCATTGTGTCATAAATAAAATAAATTATTTAATGTCTAAAAATTATAAATAAAACATCATTATGTAGGAAATCTCTTTAGATTTCTAATGAATATTTATAATCGAAAATCCAACATGTATAACCCTATGTAAAAATTGTTCTTATAAAAGATGTAAGCTTATGCCATTTTTATTTTTATTTTAACTTTATTAATATAATGTGACCCTACCACATACAAGTGGCTCCAAGGGGTCCCCAAATTGACCCAAGGATGCCCATGGTCGGGTATGTGTCCACCAATAAGGTTAGGACACGTTTTAGGGAAATTTTGTATTATTATAATATTATTTTTTAACCCTTATTTACCGGATTTACCCTTTAACCATGGTAAATAAAATATTTACCGCAGTAATTATTCAAAATGTCTAAAAATAAAAGTTACCTATTTACACAATTTGAACATCCTGATTCCAAATATGGAATCCATTTTCCTAAATTCAAAACACAGAAGTGGCAGAAATTAATTTAAAATTAAATCCCGCTGTCAAAACAAAAAGCGTGTTTTTAAGAGATAATAACTATCAAAAGATTGACACTTGTTTATGTTCGGTTTAATTGTAAAATTATGTCCAATGATAAACATTAAATTGAATGGTAAAAATATATTCTAAATATACTTTAAAACCACTCAAATTCATAATTTATCACTATTAATTATTTTGATTAAAAAAGTTGTTTTTAATTAAAATTTAGTAATTTTCACTATTCATCAAAATATAAAAGTTATCCGAAAAGTACCAAAATTTCACCCTAGGATAATTTCGATATTCCGAATCCAAAAATGAAGTCCATTTTGAAATATAAAATATATATGATTTCAAAAAGTAGGTATTACTATTTACAACTGCTAGTTTAATTAGTTGTGGTGTGTGTTAGAACTCGAGGTTGCGTACAACACACGCTATCGCATTATTAGAAGGGAAACGTACCGTAGAAGCTTGGGGTGTTACATGTAGTGCTTATGAGAATTCCCACATATTTCGGGGTCTTTGAGTAGGCCTTGATGGTGGAGATATTTTTGGATAAGAGGAATCTGAGTGTTAGGGATGGGAATATAAGAGATGATACCTTAGAAGCTAGTATCAGTTGGAAATATTTGAGATCTAGACATATGATATGATTCATGAGGTGATCCCTAGATAGAGGGTCTGAGGTTTAGTGCTTCCAGGATGGTTTTGTTCATCTGTAGGAGAGGCTTCGTTACCCTTGTGATGGTCGAGGACATATTGATTGATATTTTTTGACCCACCGAGCCACTGATACAGAGCCGGTCAACAGAAAACCTTATAAGATGCTATATTTTTACCATGGAGGTCTGTAGGGTGGTGGACGTGGAAGAGGAGTGGGTAGAACAATAGGTGGTGGCAGATGGTATGAGTTTCTGTCACAACCCACAGGTGGTCCACGCCAGGCTCAGGGAGTTAGATGATAGGGGAATGACAATTGCAATTTAAAAAGTCTATTGAACTAGAGTCTTCAAAGATGGATAGAGTTATTATATGGTTTCTTTTCTACTTTATACAGTAGTATTGATACACACTATTGTGATGTACACTTTTCTTTCCACTTATTTCTTGATGTTTGTCCACGAGTGATGCAGGGCATCTATAGAACCATGTGTGAGTGTTGTTCAGTGTAGCTTTGAATTCATGAGGATGAGGGATCCTTCCCCCACTAAGATACTTGAGGAGGTTATGGTTCTCTTTCTTGTGTATTATGACTCACAATAATTGGGGACACCTTCCACACTAAGATTCATTCTTATGACGTGATTCAAAACCATGAGGGTGAGTCAATGTCACCTAAATAGGATAGTATTGAGTTTTGGTGGGTGATTTCCTTTGAATTGTTTGATCAGAGTTTTTTTCATTGGTATCCACTTTAGGTTAGTGGTGTGGTGTGTTTCTAGACCCTATGATGACAGATGGACTTGGTGTTTGGTGTTTTCCACCAGTCTCAGTTGAGGAAAATGCTTCGAATAGTTGAATGATGTCAACCTAGTTAAGCTGTAATTTGGTGTGGTAGCCCTGGTGGTACCCCTAAGACTATTAACATAGGTAGTTGAGGAACCCTCGGTGGCCTCTGTGGTTGTCTTGGTGAGCTCACTAGCATGGGAGGCCCAATGGAGAGCTCACTTTCATTCCCATTGTCATAATATTTCTTTATTTGGGGTAGGAAAGAATTAAGGTGGGTAGGATGTAGTGACACATATTTTTTACTTCTAAGACATTGGAAAAACCGAAGAATATGCCTGAATTTAGCTGATGAGATGGCTCGAGTTAAAGGGACCCTTAGAGACTCAACACAGTTATATTAAAAATATTAAATATATTCTATCCCGTATGCATAATTTCTCTTAAAATGTTTAATAAATCTTGGAAGGACTCTCAGAATGAAATTTTGAGGCTACGACTGGGTTTGTAGAATATCATGTTTACCCTAGGTGCGACATAAAGTTGATTTCACTATGGGCACAAGTGAGGATGAGTTGGATGGGCTTCATGTTGTCAGAATATTAATTAAATGAAAATTTAATTAATATAATAACCTAAATACCCTCCCCCTCATGTTTGGTGCTCATGACATATATGAGGTACGTATCCTCCTTTCCCCATTGGCGATGGATGTAAACCAAGATAAATTGAAGCAAAGAGGTGCTGATGATCTTTTTTCTTGGCATCAATCATTATTATATCAAGGGGAAACCAAATTTAGGCATCATTTTGTACTAAAGGCTTCGTCAATTTTCCTTCGAAGTAGTCATATTTTATTTTTGTTCTAGATATCTTTTTTATGATTCATTTTAAGGTTGTAGAGTCCTTAGAAGCTTCTTAGGAATCCCTTTAGGGTGTATATTTATGTTTTGTGGAAAATGGACATGATCTAGGATACTCGTAAGGAGAATCCTGATGAAATTCCCATCTACACGACATGTTGTTAAGAAGAACATGTCATGCGTTCTTCTCATTTAGGGAAGATGAATTTTGGGGACTACAAGTTTTGTACCATAGGTTACCCACCATATAGTGACCCCATGTATTGCGGCTTGAGGAAATCTCTAGGGAATCCATGTGAATGTACACAACTGTGTAAAAGTACATGGATGGATTACATGGAAACATAGTGCAAGACATAGACATAGTGAGGTTTCCTTTTATCTAGGACACTCCATGTACCATGGGGTACATGTGTTGTGGTTGAAATAAATGACTGATCCATGTGAAGGGAATACATGGTCGAGGACAGTGTAAGGAGAGACATACCATGTACCCCTAGTACATACTGTGAAATTGTACATGCCTAGCCAAGACATGCATTCATAGTACAAGGCCTTGTGTCCTGGAAGGGTCTCACATGATGTAGACCCCCTAACATGTTGTAAAGTATCTTGGGGGGGGGGGGGTTGTTTCCAGCTTGCTTATCACTTCTCTTAGGACTCATATTCACACATGTGAGTATCCTATCCTGATAATTTTTCTAGGTAGAAAACGTTTGTAGAAAATTTTGGACCTAGGAGATGGGAGGGGGGGAAAGTTGTTGGTCTATTGGGTTAGAGACATTTGGCCCATCAGTGGTTGAGTGAGCTCCCTTTGTATTTTACTATGAGGGTACAATGTGGAATTATGACCTCAGTACATGATTGTGATTTTATCTCTATGATAACCTTGGATATAGTTTTTGTATCCCTCTGAAGAGGCTAGGGTGGGATCCTATGTCATCTTTTTTTTTAGTTTTAGTATCCCTATGGAGAGGCTAAGGGAGGGATCCTATGGCATATAATTTCCCCAGAGCAAGTTCTTGGTATCATTGTGACCCACACTACGTGGGTGACGATAACTTATCAAGTAGTATAGCCCTATAGGGTTTGTGGAATAATTTGGTATAGGATCACCTACATCATGGGCGGTGATAGTACGGTTGTGTAATCATCATTTATATGATCCTGTACTCAAAAGTTGGTTTTATTATGGTTTTTTACATCATCCTTTATATGATCCCCAACATCATGTATTATTCCAGTTGGAGTTTGAGGAATCGTCAAGATGAACTATATATAGGTGTTGATCCTCTATCTGAGTGATGTGATATCTAAGGATTCATATTGGGTTTTGGTGTCCCCAAGTAAATTCTCAGAGAGATCCCCTATCTGGGTGAGATTATTGAGTTACCGGATTGGGCTCTTGGTGTCCCCTAGCCAATCCTAGGTGTGATCCCCTATCCAAGGAGATGTGGTCTTCTATTTTCTAAACTAGGTTCAGAGTGACCACTAGCAGATCCTAAGAGTGATAAAATATATGAACAATGAAACCTTTTTATGGTTTCAATAGGGTTTTTAGCATCCCTCATTTGGGATTAGTGAGATCCCCTATTTGGGTGTCTAGATCCACTGAGTTCCAACGTGAATTTCTATGTTTTGATATTTGAGGAACATATTATCTCGGATGCATTCCCTTTTGGATGGTTGTGTAGTTCCATCAGTTGTGTGATACTCAATTGATTTGTATCTATTAGATGTTCCATCGGGGTTGGTAGTTTAATACCCTATGGATTGTATCTACAAGAAGAGTTTCATATGGGATGATAAACTTGTCGAGTGTGTGGTACTTGATGAGTGTTACTTTCGAGCCTCAAGAAGTGACCTATCACTATCTATGAGGTGGGAACCTCAAGACACTTGAAGTATAAGAAGAGTATATTTTGGTGTTTAATAGAATTCCTTGTGGTGTTCTCACTTTTGAGTTGACACTCCATGTGGTTTGAGCTGACTAATCAGGTATATCTAAGGATGGTTTTGAGATGGAGTTTCTCTCACTTTTGGGTTCTCTCTTATTAGGTTGAGAAAACTATTGTCTATCAGTTTCTCCTTTTTCTTTTGTTAATTTGGGATGACTACTGAGTATTGTTATACTCACCACTACATGAGATTTTCCCACACCTGCTTCTTCTTTTGAAGACCATATGACTTTAGACAGAGTCCAAGGAGGACCCATAGAAGAGAGGGTATAGTAAGGTAGACTGAATTGGGTGATTACTAGAACTTGGATGATGAGATTTATAGAGGGTTCATCTAACAATGATCTCCTCATTCTTAGTAGGTTGAATTCATTTATATTTTTCTTTTTTTTTGGACATGTTTCTTTTCACAATTTCACTTTTTGTACTCCAGTTTGGGATAGATCTATGCATGCATTTTATTTTAAATTTATATATCATTATACTAGATCATGGAGGTGTATGTAAGTGAATACATACAAGTACTTCCGGAAAAGGCCTCCAATGTGTGTGATATGCCTACTCGGCACTAGAAGCTAGCTTCTATCCTATGGAGGCAGGCTTTGGGAGTCAAAACTTGAGCCCCATTGGGTTTGGTCATGACATAAATAAAATAAAAAGCATAGTAAAATAAAACATTTGGAATCCTTTAACTAATTCCAAAAATTCTTCTTCATATCCATAGGGAAGGAAAACAAATAAGGGTGACATCAAAATCATAGTAAGGTTTATATATAATAGAAGCTATTATAAATCAATAAATCACAATCAATATGGAAAAGTAAATAACTTGACACACAAGACATGTAATCAATAACCTGAATATCATAATTGGATAAGGAATTATCAATACAAAAAGGTCAATAATTAAAAATTCCTTCTATTTAATCAATAAATTTAAAATGAAATAAATATAGGGACAATATAATAGTGAAAATATCATGGATAAAAATAATAACTGAATTCTCATTAATGAAATTTCTAATTATTGGACTTCAATATCTCAAGAATCATAAAACCTATGCATTCAAGACCTTTCATAGGAGAGTTTAAATCAATGATTAAAATCCATCTGATTTGGCCCACTGATTTGTTTCAAGGGACCTATCAATGCTTCTAGGGGCTATCTATAAATAGTACCCAACCATATCTTAATGTCTAAATAATTCCAAATATATTGAATAATAAATTTAATTCATTAATCAATATTCCCTATTATCTAATATCTGGATTTAGTAAGGATACAAATTTATCAATATTTCCCCAATTAATAAAATAACTCTCAATTAAAAACCATATGTTAAAATGTTATATAGTTTATATAATAATAATATCTATCATACAAGAATATGGATATTTAATAGAAATGTAACTTCTAATGAAAATGATCACAAATAAGTGATTGTATCAATATAAAGTAAACAATCAAAAAATAAAGATAGATTGTACATTAATTTTTACATTTGGAAACATTTAAATTGTAATACTTTGAATAATAAACTTGAAACAAAACATCAATCATCATGAAGATATATTTATTCATGTTAAATACATTAATGGGGTAGTATATAACCCACATAAAAGTGATTAGGTTTATATTAACAAATATGTATCAATGAAATGGACATTGAGATGAAATCCATTACAATGATCATATCATTGAAGTGAAAATTAATAAATTAAACAATTATGGGTATCAAATGTAAAACACATATAAAATTCGATATAAAAAACATAATTTATTCAAAATTAATTATACTGATAATCATAGTATATAAAATTCAATAAAGAAGAAATATTACCTAATGAAAATAAATTGAGTTACAAAACTCTTTTCCAGTTGGATACATTTATGTAAAATACCATTGGAAGAAATAATTCAAATTGAAACATAAAAAAAAATTATTAAATAATCATGATATTTTATTTCAAATCGGAAATATATAAAACATATAAAATAAATTATGTGTATAAAAATTCAATATTCACCAAACCCTCCAAAAAATACAAAATTTTCCAATTCACATGAAACATCCCAAAAGTAAAAACTAACTAAGATATACCAAAACAAGGGTAAAAGAGTACTTGGAAATTAACATGATACATATCCAGAAAAGGTTAGGATATTACACCCTTATGCGAGCTTAGTGCCCTCATTATTTTAAGTAGTCATTTTTGTCTTTTTGAGATGAAAATCCATAATTTTTGGGATAATTTAATGTCTCTTTTTTCAATCTAAATTTTATAAAGATATATAAAAATATTATTGGATCAATGAACTGTGATAGAACATGATTTTGAGGCCATGTGGACCTTGGTATTGATAGCATATAAATATTAATTATATTAATATAACGCGTGCCTAGTTTTTCTGGAATAAGGGAACAACCACTAAACAGATTCTTTGAAAAAAATTTGAGACTGTTATTGATTCAATAACATGTGTTATAGCATAGAAAAGTCATATTTGTTTTGGAAATTGGTGCATTGATAAAGTAAAATAGTGGTTTCAAATAATAAAAATAGTTGATTAATTAATTTAATTGTTATTTTTTTGCAATGTCCTGATTCTATCAGTATAAAATTTTTATTGTTCTTAGGCCTTAGAGTTAGGTACATAACCATAGGTATTAATAAAATATATTAGAGGATTAATCTTGGAGTATTCTTGAATGAACAACATTGGACCAGGAATTTGTGATCAATGATCCAATTAGAGCTTGTGGATCACAGTAATGACAAAAATAATAATACATCATCATTAGTGATCAATCCAAATCAAGGTAAGTAGTTTGATATTCATTGTTTATATCTATTTTTATTTTTCCCCTGATGAACATGAATATAATCCACTAAAATATGGATTCATGGTTCGATCGTATTATGTGTATGGGTTTATTTATATGGGATTTACTGAATTTTTTATTTTATATTTATTTATTGATATGTTTTGGTCATTATAAAATCAAATAATATATTTCAAACTAAACAATGGTCAGGTTAAATTCATCATTTTTGATTCTTAAATTAATCACCACATTATTTCAAAAGATTTATCAATAATATTTCTTTGGCCGGTGGTTTGATTAATATTGGGTATTAGATCTGGGTGTGACTATTCATCAGCAAAATAGATCGATACTGTGGGTATAGATTCATGATCGATGGGGTAATTGAGGTGTGAAAATGGTTGTGGATGATCAGAGGATGATTTTGGTCCGATGGGGGTTTATGTATTTTAGTCTGGCTTGTGGCATGCAACATGGTGTGATGAGAACCATTTCCCAATAGAATCAGATGGATGATTTTTTTTTATCAAAGATGGTGTGGTTTATTCAACTAGATTCAGGATTTTTTGTGGGCCGTGTATTGGATTTGGAAGTGGAAGTGATATGGGAAGAAGAGGTGTGAACATTCTATAATTTCTAAGAAATTCCAAAATAAACACCATGTGGTCCAGAGGGACAAACACCATATAGTCCTCTCTATGAGGTAGATATGGTTTTAATATGGAGATAAATACCACATACCTTATGGTGCGACCACATACTATTAGAACCTGAGCAAGCTATCTCATCATGCATAGGGAGTGCACACCCCGGAATCCATGTAGTGCTACACACAATTTTTTCAAGTCAAATATTAGGTAACTATTGGAAGAATACTTGATGTTTATAGGGAGGAAAAATCCAGGAAACCATGTAGATCTAAATGGTATATATCATGGTGAACAATATGAGTACTTTAGAAAGTACATGGTCATGGGTAGGATGGAACTCCATGTGTTGGGTGGACATCTAGAGTCTGTGAACCACTATGGGACATACCATGTATTTATTTGGAAAATGAATTCAGTGTGATCTAAATACACATGATGTTCCAGGTTTAGTTAGGCACACCATGTAACCTTATTGTACATACCATATACTCATTGAAGGGAAGTTTATATCCCTCTTTCATCTCATTTCATCTCTAGTATGAGCTTAGATATTTTTTTTAATAGTTTTAGTGTATACAAATATCAGTTGAGTCTATTCCCTTGATCCATACCTATGAGACTATAGTTTGGCATTACATACTCAACATATGACTGGGATCCCCTCTATGGTATGATTCTCAAATAGAGTTTATAGGGTAACTATATATGACGCATGGTGTGATCATCTATAATTCTTTCATTAACCCTGGGTATAGTTTATGGTATCGGTGTGTCCACAATGCACAAACCTAGATCTCATATCTAACATGTTAACCTAATAGGTTTCGTGGTATTGTTATAAAAATGATCCCATACCTATCAGTTTATTATAGAATGGGAGTGGAACCCCTTAGTGCTCCTAGGAATGATCCCATATCCATATATTTAGATATTCAGAGTTCTTGTTAGGGCTCTTGGTGTATCCTAGAGGTCTAGGTATAATCCCTAGTATATGTTTTTGAGATCCTTGGAGATCCAGCAAGCCCTTCCTTACTAAGGCTCGGTAAGAAAAACCACTCAGATCAATTTCCATAGTTAGATCATGGATCATGGAGTGCGATCACCTAGGTCAGAGATACCCCAAAGCCTCTAGTAGAAATCAATGGCTGATAGTATGGTTGAGAAAAATTTGGGACCTAGAGTTTGTTATGAGTATATTTGGTTCTTTTATTTCTTATTATTATGTCTCATATCATTGTTGACATACATTTTGTTGACATGAATAATCTCTTGATGGTTTATGTTTGATGCTTTTGGGGTGTTGTAATGGGTATTATTAACTCACACATTCATGGACTTTGCCTGAAAATGAAATTTATTATAGATGAAAGGTTTTTTAAAGAGTTCATGGAGGACCAGAAGCATAAAAATTATAGTTTTTGATAAATAGATTGAGGTTTATACTAGTGTTGTATTTGATAGTAGTCCCCTCATTCTGATCATGTGGGACATTATCCTTAGTTTTGGTGGGATTTTATTTGTCCCTTAATCTTTCAAATACTATCCCATAATCTCATTTTTTTTATATAGATGTATGCATGAGTTATTGTTAGTTTAACTTTAATTCCAGCATTGTGTGGAATGAAGGACTTATTTCTATATATAATTACATTAGACTAATGCCTCCCATATGTGTGACGTCCCTATCTGACATTGATCATTAGCCTATGGACTATTATAGGAATTCATTGTGTTTTACTCTCAGATTATCACTGACCAAGCAGGTCCAATGGGTCAGGTGATAAAAAAATTTTGGTGAAATTATCACAATAGTTTTGGACATGGAAAAAATCTCCTAGAACCATGTTGTAATGAAGCTCCAAAAACTCTTTCAATCGAACTTTCTCTCCAAGGACCATGATATAGTAAAAAATATTTTGGATACCGTTTTAGACCATTAACCACAAAATAATGTTAATCAACACATCATTTTTGTTTTCCAATATTACCGAAAACCAAAAATAATTTTTAAAAAGCATAATGGCAGGGCGGTGATCATGGTGACCAACCAAAGGACATAGTTTTCGGATAACCAAAATTTAGTAACATTGAAAATGATACTTTATTTCATGTTTATACTAAAAACTATTCTTTTGCACTAACCATGTTTTTTTCCTAGGAGATTTTAGCTATTCAAAATGTGGTGGTCAATACAACACATCATGCCGAGGAAAAATATATTTCCCCATGAAATTGTTTTTTCCACCATTTTTTAGAGATGAAAAATCCCCAATATAGTATTCAAATAAAAATTTAATCATATAGATTTGTCACTGACAAGGGATCTGGTACTACTAATCAGTTTCTGTAACATCTCAATATTCAAAATTAGTAGAGGGAAACAAGAAATAATTTCACTGATCGATCAATATTGGAATAAGAATGTGGAAATTAGGGGAAAATAAAAAAATTAATAGATAATTTTACATGATTTAAATCTTCAATGAAATTGAGTTTGATTGAGTCCTCTTACCAGAAGTAATATGTTCATTCTTTTGAAGTTATCTACTAGCCACCAAAATCAATAGACTCTTAATTCATACCTACTTTCTTTAAATAGTGTGCTGAAACTTCCTCCTTGAAGAAAAATAGAGAGAAGATAAATAAAGAAAAAAATCTCACCCAACTAAAATTGATCTCCTATGTATCAATAAGGACTATGATTATTGATTTTATTATAATTAAAAATTTAATGAAGGAGAATCTTGGAGTTTTAATGTTCCATATGTTATGAATTGTCAAAACTCATTTGGTTTCCAACAAATTAAATAAACCAATTTTTTATCTCATTTATCAATTATTTTTTTATTTTCACATAATTGTATTCTATGTATCTATAAGATGAGATCATTATGTTAATAAATTTTTCATAGCTAGAGTAATAACATGATATTTAATTATCCACATGCAACATGAAGAGGTACACATACCATAAGAAAAAATGTCTATAGAGTGGTGACTTTCACCACACAATGGTCTGTAATTTAGAGCACAAAATAAAAAAATGTTTCAAAGTAATATATTCCATATTACTATACAAATATTTTTTCTATCAATTCATCCATTAAATAATAGGGTGTTATATCAACACTAAAATGAATATCATATACCCATTAATCTAAAAATTCATATTTTATTAGAGTAGGGGATATCAAATCCAAGGTATAATCATCATTTATAATAGATATCTTAATAAATATAGTCTATAAATAACAATGATGAGTTTGTACTCAAAAATGTTTTTGGTAACCAAGATAGTATCTATTGTTTGATGCCCTAGAATGACACTCCTAGATAGTATATTATAAACACATACACTACCAAATAGTTTTGATATCATTAATAAATTATCAGACATAAATCTCCCATAATTAAATTACCTATAAAAAAAATTGAATTCAAACATTAATAAGACCTATTTCATTTAGATATTTAGGGAATTATGGAAAAAAATAAACAAAAAACCATTTCTATGTCAAATAATGGATATAGTTTCTCAATTTTTAATAAACTACATAATCCATAAATAAACTTCAACATCTCCCACACATACTTTCACTCATTATATCTTTTTAAATATATGATTTTTTTACTTTTATTCATAATCTAGGGAATGGAAACATAATAAAGTTATATGATAAAATTCAAATTAATGGAAACATATAACTAAGGCTATCAAAAACATAAGCATCGCATACATATTATGCCTGGAGTAAAAAAATAACATGAAGCCATAATAAAGTAAAATTGATAGAATCCTATATCTATGATATTAAATCAAATCATGGACATCAATAATATAGACCTCATATTATTGGAATGTATAATGTGGGATATTAATGACTTGTTTTTAGGGCCTTGTTCAAAGCCAATTTACATATCATTTAGACCACATTAAATACATCCTGTTGAATTGTCTATGCATACAATAATTAGAAAAAATTGTTTTTCTCATGATATATGTCAGTTCAACGAGAGGATATATGATTGAAGGGCCCACCCATGACCCAATTAATAGTAATGATTCTACCATAAGATTCGACAATACCTTTCATACCATTCTTAATGAGACCCTTAGTTTAGTAAAAATATGGATATTATTGTAATTGATAATATTAAATTTCCATAAATGATCAAATTGAGTTACTAGTAAATAATAATTAATAATGTAAAAACTTTTATGAATGTTTATAAAAGGGATAAAATTATCACAACCCATCTTGAGAAAAAAAGTGTTTGTTCAAACAATACATGGTCAACATGCCAATAATAATTTTCATTAAAATAAACATGTATGATACACCAATAATTATAACCATATCAATAGAAGGGATAACATGATCATAAAAAGTCTTGAGAAAAAAATTAATGGTTTCAATTGAAACAAATAAAACATTAATTATTTGTGGAGATAAATGAAAAAAAACCATCACAAAAAGAGTTCCTCAAAAGATAACTCAAAATTAGGGATCAAGAATTGAATTATTTGATACCTTGAGTAAAATTACTCAAATTATTAATATACACATTAGAGGATAAATTATGAAACATAACCCCCATTAGTTAAAATTGTTTTTAATATTTCATGGGAAATAGAGGAAAAAACCTAAAATACCTTTCAGAAATCATTGTTAATGTTTATAATGAAAAATATTATTTATCTCTTTCAAAGATAACCCTTAAAAAGGTGGCTTGATAGATTTTTAAATTACTTAATTTCAAAAAGATTCTATATTAATGGAGGAATTATAAGACATAATGTTTTTATTTGATAAATTTGGAATATGTGAAAAAACAAGTGAATGTGAAATTAATATCCCTTGTTATTATTTTCAAAATACCATTGTTATAAACTCACATTGTAAGAGTAGTAAAAAAATAATTTATAATAAATCTTAATTTTTAAAAAATAAGTTTTTAAAATATCTTATAATTACATATTAGTTTTGGATAACCCATGCATGGATAATAAACATTCACGATGAAACATTATAACTCAAATAATGAGATAATACCACATAATACAATATATATCCATTACGGGGTACATACTCCCTGAAGAATGAAAAATTTTAATACGGTTTTATTTAGTATAATTGTAAAAAAATATTTAATACCAAAATATATAATCAAATGGAATAATATATCCAATATATATGAAATACGTTCATGAAAGTCACTATAACTCAATGAATGAAATTTGTGATATAAAAAAACCTTACTGTTGGGAAAAAGTAGTACCAATATACCCAAGAATAAGGGAACCTGATTTGGATTGTAAATCCCATGAAATAAAAATTATATTTAAAAAATATATAAATGTTTACTGAATGCACCATAAAATTAAAAAATGGTGCACAAAATATATTATCTCCTAAAGAATCAAAATTGGGACTATAAAAAAAATTGGCATTAAAAACATACGAATAAAAATCATTAAAAGCTAGGGATTGTAATGGAATTTAAAATACCATTATTAACGGGTAACTAAATATATTGAAACTAAAATAGTTATTATATACACTAAATAAATTAAATTATGTGAACAATTCAAAACACATATCAAAGAAAATAATTTGAGATGAAAACCCTTACCTTGATACTGATGTTTTCTGAACATCCACCATATGTCCTGAATAATAAAATAAAATTAATTAAAAAATAACCAATAACCATATTCATAACTATGACCATTCATATTTCTCATTTAATATATATATATATATATAAACATATTATCCAGTTTTTACCTATTTTCAACACCGAGTGTAAATAATCTTTGTCACTTTATACATGTTTTGTAAAAGTCATGTTGGTGTTTATTATATTTAAAAATTAAATTATTACTAGATCATAAAAGATATTGTAATAGATGTTCCAAGGTAGTGTATAAATCCATAATATAATTTCACAGTAGTTTTGGTTACGATCCATGAATATGAAATTAGATATGATCATGTTTCCACGATTCTTAATGACAGAAGGTGTTTTATTAATTATTGAGTTAAATGTTGATATAACCTTACCAAAAAAATTATTTATATAAATTTATCATATTATAACTATCAATAAATTCTCATATAAATTCATAAAATAAATGTATAGTATTATTCAAGTAGGTAGTTATATTGACCAAAACATGAACTTGCCCTTTTTAATGGATGCTTATGAGATGGTTTAGTTGTAATATAATTATTAAAAAATCATAATAATACTATTAAGTGTTTAATAATGTGATATATTATAATTTAATGAATTATTATAAGATTATAATTTACATAAAGTCAATAATTAGAAAAATGATATCTTTTCCTCTTAGGCGATTGTTTTAAATGACTGGATTAATGATAATATTTTATTGATCATATCATTAATATGTTCTAAAATTTTTCACACCAAAAACATAATGATCTCATAAATATAGTATTTATCCATTAATACCATCATAATCACTATCCATTTATGGAGATGATGAAAGGGGAAATGAAAATCAATCATTCAATGGAGGTCGAAGTGAACACATATGCATGGTTGAAAAATTAATTTTCTATATAACAAAAGAAATGAGTAATAAAGATTTATTTTTCAGAATAATAAACATGATATAAAAAATATTTTTTTTATTAAATTTACATTATATGGCGTCCTTCTATAGTGGTTAATGAAAATGAGTCACAACGGGTCCTGGAGCTGGTAGTCTACACAAATCACAACACACGATTCATGTATTTGTTTTCATTAAATTAAAAGAGAAAGGTGGTTAATAATTGTAAAATTATAATAATAATATAATGTAATAATAAAAAAAATTATGTTATAATTTTATGCTTTTGAAATTTAATTTTAGAATGAATAAGTGCACATAATTAAATATAAAAAGAATAGAGAGGTTAGAAATTTATACCTCACTCCATGTATTATCTAATTTGAAAAGATGATTATTACTTTTATGAATGATCTTTAAAGAAGACCAAAATATATTTAATGTGGATAGTATTGTGAAGACTGGATTGGAAAAAATTTGGGCTATAATAATGGGGGTTTTGTGTGAGGGGAAGTGAGGATAGCAGAGCCCATTTTATAAGTGAGAAGAGATCACAATTTTTTAAATAATCAATCATTTTCAATAATGGGAAGTCAGTATTGTGGAAATGTGATCAAAAATTGCTTGAAAATAGAGATTATAAATGATAAGTTCAATAAATACAATAATTACGCATTCCCAAGCATGTTTTATATACGTTTTACATATTTTACACTTAGATTCTTTAGTTTTACTTTGGTAGCTTTTGTTATGGAAAATAGTTATTACCTACGGTAACTCATCCTTTATGAAAACGTATCATAGTCCTTATTATTTAATTTGGAACCACTAATTCAAGATTTAAAATAAATTTAATTCACAATTATTTTTAAATTTGATAAAACCCTGTTTTACAAAAATGTTTAATGTATTAATTTTTTGGGGAAATATTAATTATGTGATAAAGTATCAAATATGTGTTTGAAAATTAATTTTTTTTATAATTATAAATTCACGAATAAAATGTATATTTTGTCTTAGAAAAATATTTCATGAATTTAAAATTATTACTTATAAACTAATAATGCCATAAAAGTCATATTATTTGTAAATGTTGTACTTTCTCCTAAAAATCATTCTTTTAAGAATAATTCAAAAAATTAATCCTAATATTATATTATTATTCACAATTTAAAAATTTTGTTCATTTTTTCGAATTAAATTTCTAATTTTTTTTATTAACTATTTAAGTAAAATACCAAAATATATTTGAATACAGTTCACATTGGAAAATAGCTTTTTAAAATGATAATTGTTCATTATTATTATGTCATACCAATTATTAATTAATTTATGTATAGCATATTATTCATATTATCAATATATTTTATTACTATATAACTATAATATACACAGTTTCTTGAAATAAAACATCAATTTTAGAAATATATATATTTTAATCATAAAATTATTTTGATAGTTTTTTAGCAACACTAGTTGAATCAAATTCATTTAAAAAGAATCCATTATTTTATTCCTATAAATATTTTATAAAGTAGTTCTCACAAATTAGTTTTAATGGTCTAAATATATTATGGTTTTTGTTCAAGTTTGGTGTTTCATGTGGAGAATGATATCAAACGCATTGACTTATTTAATGTAAATGTTATATTAAAATATTGGGGGTGTAACATTTTACCCCATTGAAAAATGTATTTCCTCACAACTTTCAATTATCACTCATTGAAGAATGTATTTGAGGGTATTCGTACCATATTTAACATTTTTTCTATAACCTAAAATATGAAATATACCATATTCTCTTATGTTTTATCAAGTAACCTATATTTTATCAAACAATATTATCCATCCATACAATCATATTCACAAGTATATCTATATAAGGTAATCATATATTCTAAAAAAAATACCTTTCAAAAAACTATTTTCATTTCCAAGTCAATAAACCATAGAGAAGTTACATATTACTCTTAAAATTAACTCCATATTTATTGATGAAATGGTATTAACCACTAGATACTAAATTAACACATTTGTAAATAAATATTACAATTTATAAATTGAGATGAGATAATTCCAAAATATCCTAAATAAATAATCAATATATGGTCACCAATACTATCTAACGTACTTCTTCAAAATCAAACAACCCTTTATTGTCTCAACATCAAGTTTATATTAAACCTAAGAGTTATTCATATATAAATCATATTTCCACCCATAGTTATCCTCCAAATAATATTTTTTCATAAAATCACTTTTCAATACTATTAATTTTATTTTATATAAGTTTCAATACCTTTAAATTAGAACTAATAATGAAAAATACTTAAAAAATATACATAATCATCAAAAACATTTATAATAGACCAACATTTCATCGATAAATATCACTTCATAAATTAAAATATCTATGAGTATAAATAATTAATTTGTATTACCATATCAACCTCATTATAATTGGTAACATTAAGAAAAAATCATTTCCCTTCCTAATAGACATATAATAAAATTCATAACCATTCATCTATGGCCAATATTGGGATATAATACATAGTGATTTATATACACATAAAATTCATAGCTTCATCATCAAGATATTTTCTCAAATAAATACAATAAAAAAGTTGTTTTGATATTATCCAAATTATGAATATATAAAATTCAATCTGAATATGTATTACCATATGAAAATATTGTTTTTTACATATGATACCTTCATATAATACTATGTCTATCATTATGTAATCTATTTTTATCTATGGTTATTTTTATTAAGTTCTCTTTCCTAGTTAGTTAACATCATTCTTAAATCCATTATTATTATTGGTAAAGAAAATGTGGTTAACCAAATCATATCCCCTGGGAGTTTCAAACCCAGTGTAACACACCATAGTTTTAAAAAAATAAATTGAAATTCATGATATATTGTTTTATGTATATATTTATAATTATCCTTTAAAAATAATTTCCCTATTTATATGTTTTGAATTTCAAAATACAGACATACACTGTTGCGATTAGTATGTTATTTGGAGTCTGATAAGGCAAACATAATTTTTAGTGAATAGTAACCTACCCTTAAAATTAGTAACCTAACATTATGAATAGTAATATTACCCTTATAAAAGTTAAATATATTATTATTATGGTTATAAGGTAATGAGATCTTGATTAATTTTTCAAGGTGATATAAAATGAGTTAGAGTTTTAAAAATTGTTATTTTGGGAATAAAATACGATTTTATTTAAAAAATAAATATCTTAAATTTTTTAATTAATTTGGAAAATTTTATTTCATTTTTGGATTCTTCATGTCGAAAATGTTTGGGATGAATTTTTGGTAATATTTTGAAACACATTAATTTTTGATGAATAGTGAAATACGATGATTTAAAAAATAAGCTAAATATTTGATTTATAGAGTCATGGATGCTGATTTTCTGATGTATAAACTCATATATCGAACTCACATGAACTTATTACTATTTTCAGTCTTTGAATCATAACTATTTCTTGTCTTGAGGAAAAATAAAAAAATAATTATTAAAATAAAGGAAAACTCCTCCTCTCCTCCACTTTAAATACCACCAATTTACCCCTCTTTATCCCACAACTCTCATGACTTGAGCCCTAAAAATGTTCTACCAAATGATCCTCTAAATACACTTCCCCACATCCAATACCATCTGGTGTCACCTTATGACCAAAACCGAGGGCCTTAAGAAGGATCTCAAGGAGAAAAGATCAAGAGGTAAACATCCTCTTTTGTTTTCTTTCTTTCCTTTTCATTTTCTGTTAAATTATTATTCTTTCTTAATCCCCCATTGTCCAAGAGGAATGAATAATCTAGTATCATAAATATTCTATATTTCATCATGCTTATGGAAGATTCAACATTATACTTCTTCTCCTCTCCCACTTATTCTAGAAAATAAAACATTGTCCGTGATGTGTCGATTTACCAACATCATGGACGTGATGATTTCAATTTCCTTTACTTACAGAAATACTTGTAATGAAACAATTTTTATGATTGAACAAAATTATAATTTATTTATTATATCTTATGTAAGGTTCTAGAATTATTTTTTACACATGTTATTAATTTATAAAACAAAATGAGTTCATTATGATCAAAGAATCTCTAAAATGACCTAAACCAATGTCAATATTGTTTTAATTTATGAATCATACTCATAAAAAAATTAAAAATGACAAATTGTATAATTTATGGTTCTGTAAATATTTAAATACAATTTTATTCTAGTTATGGTGTTTCACTTCCAATCGACAATAATATCCATTACAAATCGCTCAGGGAAACCATGTAATATATGCATGCTAAATAATGGAATCAAAAAATATTATTAATGAATGGTTGGAATGATAATATAATATGTTATAAACATAAAAAATTTTCTTTAAAATATTAATTATAGTATTTTAACCATTACACAAGAGGTTAAAACACGTTTGGAGGATGTCGAACTCGTGGTAAGGGATCCTCCATTTCTTAATTTTATTCAAGAATATCCTCTATGTTATGCTCTTTTATGTTTAATTCCTAAAGAAGGGGTATATTTCCAAACCTCCCCCATACTACCCTTATGAAGAATTAATTACGAGATACCTCTTTATCTCTCAATAAGCCCTCCCATGTTGACCTGTCACTATGCTGAAATTTTGTATGTGAATTATAAACCCAATTTCTATTCTTTGGGTTAACCTTCAACATCAATGGTTTTTATCATGATAACTGGATTTGAGAAATGTAATTTGGTTATATTATTTTTTATTATGTTTATTTATAGTATATATACATATTCCCTTCATTTAATCAATTCACTATTAAATGTTATGGTATTTGTAGAGGAATTTCCTCTTAAAATCTTTTTAGATGTCTCCTTTATGAAATCCAAAGAGATTGTTCCTGTTTTATGTAATGAGTGTTCTATTCTGCTTTAATGATGTTTTAATACTATAGTGTCTTCATTATATGTTTTTAGTTATTTTGTATTAATAAGTTTTGATTATCTTGTTTGTCAAGAGTTTATGTTTTAAGAGTGATTTTTACTAGAAAAGGTATTTTGAAATGTGATTGTGTATTTCTCAAGGGTATAAATGAGTTATAAAGTGTTTTATTCAAGATATGTTCCACAGACATTATTTCTGTTTGGTTGAGCCCATTATAGCTCAAGATATGATGGTTTATCCCCATTATAGGTTAAGATATGCTGGGTTGAGCCCCTTATAGCTCAAGATATGACAGGAGAGCCCCATTATACCTCTCCAATACATTGGGTACTCCAGAGATGGAAGTTGACCTAAAGGTTATTACATGTGTAAGGGTGACTGTAAGAGTGATATGGTAAATATGTCTTAATAAAACTTCATGATTTTTCCTTGAATTTTAATTAGTTTTTATGAAATGGGTTTTATTGTTTTTTATGTTATAACTTGACTAATGATTTCATTCCTTATATACCTTACTGAGATTTTTGTGCTCATCCCATGTATTTAAATGTTTTTCACAGGTTATAAGGATGTTTAAAAGAATGAATAAAGACAATTTAAATGTAATGAAGACTTTTCAATGAGGTTATGTTTTATTCCAAATGTTTTATATTTTGAAAAAAAATGGATATTATTTTAATAGTATCCACATGTATGATTATGATATGTTATGTATGTTTCATGTCATAATAACCTAAAAGTCTAGTCATGAAAATATCCTCATTTTGTAATATTGTATATTCTTGACTAATATTCTAGTTTAAGTATTGTTTTAAGGCCGATCTGTTATACGAGGTGCATAGTTTGGCCTCTTTGTCATATAATATGATATAGTTGATTCAATACCTAATCAATCATGTCAAGGTTATTACACCTAGGTAAATCTATCATTGAATATTAAAAAACATGAAGTATCCAGAATGGTATTAATTTTGAGGATAACCCCAAAATCATTACTTTATAAAAACCTTTGCGATGTTAAATTATACATGGAATTCTCCTTTAGATATATCCCAATGATTCTCACTAATGTTCTCTTATTATAATACCCAAAAAAATTGTATTATTACCTTAACATTAAACCATATTCTATCCCAAAGGGTTGTCTATACAATTAAAAATATATTCTACCTCAAATTATCAACTCTTCATTTTTTCTCGACAAACATCATAATATATAATGTTACCAAAACCCTTCTTCGATACCAACTATGTCCCCGGTGACCTACACCTTTTAATATGATTCCATAAAAAATACTTTACATACTAGATTTAATACCAACACTAGAATCCCAAACATAAAAATTCCATAGTAAAATGAATTAATGAATTTTTTTATTAAATATATTTCCAATACCTTTTAGGTTTTTAACTTTAGAAAATTAAGATAAAACATAAACTAAAAAATCTTATGTCAATCTATAAAAACCATTTTCTTCATTATAGTTTTATTCATGATTTATGATATAAAATCACACTTAATACAAACCATAATATAATTAATCATATTTTATTTGGGTCATTACTTACATTTCCTAGAAATTATAACAAGGGATATAACAATGTTATAATAAAAACTCCACAAAATGCGCTTATATTCGATGGATCTACTAAGAAAGTATAGGATAACCTAGGGACACATGTAAGAAAGGGGTGATATATATATTACACTAAGGGAAGTAAAATAATTTCATAAGTTAAAGTTGTAAATGTGAGATAATAATAAAATGAAGGTAACCTAATAGAGGTGATAATCGTAATCTTTGATAATAAATCTTGATACAACATGATAGTATAAAGGAAAATTTGGAATGTCATCACAACGTAAATCATTTCATAAACATGCCTCAAGGAAAAGCACCAAGACAACATCACAGTCTAGATAGAGTCCCATAATTTATTAGTTAACCTAATCCCATACATGTAATCTCATCCGACTAAAACACTAACCAATTTCATGGAGCTCTGTATGGGAGCACCCTGTAACACCCCGAGATTTTATTAGAATTATTATTTTTAATTTCTTTGATGTATTTTGTTGTATTATTCACTAATATTAGCTGGCTCTATATGCAACACTGTATTAGCTTGTAGTATACACAACACTATTCTTGGCTTGTGACGCACACAATTTCAAGTTCTTTCGAATAAAATTCATTTTACACAACACCAAGTATAGCTTTTGATCAATGTATAACTAAAATATATTTTTTGTATGTTATATGAAACACCAAAGGAATATTTCCCTACATGCAACCCTGACTTCGCTTGCATTACATGCAAAATCTACCTCCCTCAATAGCGTGTGTTGTACGCAATACCAAGTTTCACTAAACAATGTATATTGTAATAATATTATTATGAACTAGCCGTTATGAATACCATTAAAAACATTTTTTATTTTATAACATTATAATTCATCTTACACAATTTCTAGAATGAGGTATGAGAACGAAATCAATTTCTCGAATAAAAGAAGCATTTTTCCAAAAATGCAGTTTTGATGTCTTTTGATGGCACACCCATTTTAAATCTAATTTTTGACAAGGTTATAAGTTCAATTTTATAAAATAAACCTCTTATTTTGAATATGGATATAAAAATTAACATTGGATAAAGTTTTGATATTTTTTTGACAACGTTCTTATTTTGATGAATAGTAAAAATACGCTAAATTTTACAAAAAAACATCTTTTTTTCATCGAGATAATTTATATGGTTAAATTATAATAGTAAATTGTTTTAAAGTATTAATAGAATATATGTTTACTATTTAATATAATTTATGTCATTATCATTATTTTTACATCGAATTCATAGGTAAAAACATTTCAATCATTGACAATGTTTTAACTTTTAAAACCTGTTTTCTTAAAAATTGGATTAATTTTAAATTAATTACTACAACTTCTGGGTTTAGAATTTTTAAAAATGGATTAAATATTTGGATTCAGTGGGTTAAAATTATGTTAATAGGTTTCTTTTATCTTTTTGATATTATGAATAGTAACTACAATAATTTTTCTTATTACAGTTAAAGGTAAATCAAGTAATTAAGGGTAAAAATAAGATTATAAAATTACCCTAAGACCAGCCAAAATTATATTGGATAAATAAAATTAGACCCATAACACTTAAGGGTCAGAATAGATTTATTTCATTGACTTTTGACTATGAAAAGGATATAATTATTATTAAAACCAAAGAAATTGACAACATGTAATTCTCTTATATCTTATAAGTGTAATAAATTTAGTTTAGTTATAAACCTCGTAAAACTTAGAATATAAATAGTATCCAGAAATATAATAAAATTATCTACATCATGAGAATTTATTTATAATTTTTAAGGATTAAATAATTATCATTAACAATGACACAATAGTTATGTAGAAATTATTTTATTGATTGAAATATCAAATAAATGGTTTTAAAAATACTAAAATAAATATTATATGAACTAAATAATGCTATACACAAAATTTGTAGATTCATATGACATGTTATTAGTCTATTAAATATTTTGGTTCGAATATATCCTCTGTGTGGATTTTATTTAAATTCAAATAAATGAATAGTGTCAAAATTGACACAATTGTTATTTTATAAAAATAACATATTATAAAATTGTTGAAAAACCCCAAAAATATTTAAAAATTATAAAATGATATTTATATGGTCTAAAATTTTATGAGGTATCCAATTATTAGTAATTCATGTTCCATAAGTAATTAATTATAACAATTTAAAATTTAGAATATTATTACAACAAATAAAATTAAATAGATTAAATAAGGATAAATAAAGTTGATAAGGTTTAAAATAAATTACCAACATGTATAAATGTTATTGGTTGATTATATTACCACCCTATATTGTCTAATAATTGTATTTGAGTCCTTTTTGGAGGTTTTTAAGTGGGTTTTGAATTTATTATAAATTAATATTTCTTATGTTTACAAAGGTGCCCCTCTCCTCCCTTATAAATGGGAACCTCCTTTCTCTCCTCCTCACACCACATTGAGCCTTAATGCTCGACCAAAACCTTCCCATTTCTCTTCTCCACTTCCCTAGAAACATACTATAGGTCTTATTCTTCTTTAAATACCAACATTAGTGCCCTAAGAGGAGGATTAGAAGAGGCGCGTCGAAGAATAGGTAATATACTTTACCGATTCTTTCAAGTTCATTTCTTCTTCTACTTCCTCTTCTTTTGTTTTTTCATAATAAAGTAATAACACCAGTATCAGTCATATACTGATATGTTATTATAATTATTAACCAAACCTATTTCACCTTTTATCCATCCTATGGAAAACAAAATCATCACATATGCGTACGTACGGAATACCGTCTCCACGCCGTGGGGTAATCTTTTTTTCCACCACCACATTACTTGGATGGGTATAATGGTGGAAATAATAACTATATATTATTATTATAACATCATACTGATTATGATAAATTATATCATCCACTCCAATTCTATTTAATAATTATGGGAATGATATCATCGCTCGTGCGTACGTACGGATTACTGTCTCCACGACGCAATGAGATTCATTCTCCATGATTAACCATTCAAGTATGATTATAAAGTATATAAAATAAATAATCATGAAAGATATTAAATAATAATGATACTGGATTTATGTACATATATTTTTCATTTACTTAATTCCATCCACTTCAATAAGGAAATGAAAACAGTTTTCATGCATACGTACGACCTACCGTCTCCATGAACAATGTATTTCATTTCAATTATCGATCTATCATATATATTTATATGATGAATATATATTATATATAAATCATGTTTTAAATTCTAGAATTAATTAAATCAGGATATTAGTAAAAATATCAAGTACAACAAGTCGAAACACGTAGGATAAATGAAACGATTTTATCCAAAAACGCTGCTTTGACATGGAATTGACAAAAGAACAGGTAATATAAAGTCCTAAGTGAATCATATATGATATCATAAATATTATTATGGTTCTGTTACAAGTTAATAATATGTTTAAACCCACTATACAGGAGTCTCGGATGGATGAATTTGGACATAAGGAAAGATATTATTTCGTCTCACTTTTATTTATGTGAGACATAAGCCTTAATCACCACCTATTTATTTTGTATGGTGTTTATGCTTCCCGTGAATGTTTTATGATTTTTATTATGAAGGATATGATATTTACATATGGATTTTTTTATTTTATGGCACATATTATTCCACCAATTATAAATGGTAAGGGATAATTCTTCCAATATAATTCTTATCCGGGATTGTTTATTCGTAAGTATTTACTGGGGTTATGTTTATCATCCATGTCCATTTTTACAAAAAAAATTTCATAAAATGTTTACTATTATTCTATGTATGTTTAAAATAATTTTTACATTTTTTTGACTTCTACCACGAGGTATGGAAGGAATATTTCTTTTGTATACTATACAAGTAACATTTTGACTTTTCTGGAAAAAGTACGAGGAGAATGTTTTTTTAACTTGTACGGCATGAACGGATTTTTACAGTTTCATAACGCCTTATTTTGACGAATCTTCCCATACAAGATTCCATGATTATTTTCAACAAAAATCTTGTTCTTCTAAAATTGTATGGAATTTTGTGAAAATAAAATGATTTTGAATGAAGGAAGGATATTTTACTCAAGAATTCATTTCAAGTGTTTTATAAAAACTATTTTCAATATAAGATGACATTATTTAGTATGTTTATGTTTCAAGTATAATGTCTCCCTTATTTACATGCCTTGATTTTTATTATGATGAAATGATATCCATTTGTTTTATATGGATTATGTTATGACGGGATGATGTTCATGAAACCCATTTTATTATTTGGGTTATGATAAATGATTTATGTTTATTTTGTGGCAAAAGTAAGAATGATTTCATTATGAGATGGCTGGGACCTATATCTCACTCCAATTCATTGGGTAAAGATTTATATCTCATGAGATAGATATGGATGGAATGGAAAGTGAATCTGGTTCAGTAATACAGGGCTAGAACGACAAGTAAACCCAGTTTAGTAGTGGACTTTGTCCACTATGATAATCTTGGCAACAATGACTTGGCTACTATGGAAATCGTAACATGTGCTTAATGTTTTCCACAATTACATGTTTTATTCCCATTATACTTTATCATGATTAATGCTCCTTTATGATCTATGCCTAATGTATTGCCAAGATTTATGTCATTGCTCAAGATTTTGATGTTTTATGTTCTTGTTTTTATGTTCAAATGTTTATGGATTGTTTTTATGTCCTCAATTTTTACCCTTACTAAGAATTTGAGCTCACCCTTCGAATGTATTCTTTTCCCCAGGATATAAAGAAAGCTTTTAGGTAAGAAAAAAAGGGGAAGATCTTTATGGGAGATGTTGAGGATCTTTCACCATGATTAGAAGATTATGTTATGAGATTCCAAAGAAAATAAACTAACATGGTCTTTGGGCATCTGTTTTGGTCATGTATTAAGTATTCTGCAAAAGTAATGTAATGTCCATGTATGTCAAGGTTTGGGTATTTATAGTCGGTATCTGAGTGAAGGATTAGTCTACCTTTTGAAACTAGGATGAAAAATCATTAGTGAGATCCCTAGATATATTTATAAGGTATGTCTAGGTATGTCCCTAAGGTTCAGTATAAGTATAGTTTATAGTCCTAGAATTACGGTAACGATCACAGAATTAAACCTAAGATGTTATATATTGACGGTACTCCCCCTTTATTATGTTGTTTTCCTAGCATGATTTTTGCCTCTCGTACTATTATTTTTGGGTTTTAGATGATGGATGGAACCTGAAGGAACCGTGTTGATAAATGTAATGGACAATAAATTGATTGTCCTCATGAACAAACCAATGTTATGTGAGATAGAGTGCAACATCTTATTACTATACTTATAGAAGCTATGAATCATTCTGGACTTCCAAATGAGCAGATAAGTGAACAATATTCTATTGATTCCTTCACGAGGAAACATCCACCTTCTTTCAATGGGTCTTCTGATCCACTTTATAATGAGAAATGGATCAATACCATATAAATGATATTTTCCATATTTCACTGTTTAGAACATGAAAAAGTCATTTTAGCTGTTTACCATTTAGAAGGTAAAGCAGACGAGTGGTGGAGTCTAATTAAGAATACAAGGCCCCAAGATAAAATTGAATCCATGGAATGAGATGAGTTCAAGAACATGTTTATCAATAAGTAATTACCTCGTATTCTTCAAACAAAGATGGAAAAGTAGTTGTTTGATCTTAAACAAAAGGGTGATGAATCTGTTGCTATATACGAGGCAAACTTTACAAGGCTTACAAGGTATGGATATGGCTTTATCATCTAACCTGAAAGTAAATCTGATCGATTCTTTAGTGGATTAAAACCACGTCTTAGAAGGGCATTAGGTATAAGAGACTTCGGTAGCTATGAAGAAATTGTGTGTTGTGCTATCAAGGTCGAACTGGAAGTTGGTGTTACATATCCATCTAATGGTTTTGATAAAAAATGAAAGATGGAGTTCAAGGAAAAATCTCAAAACAATGGTGAAAAGAAGATGAATGTTTCATTATGCTCAAAGTGTGGAAAGAAGCATGGTGGATATTGTCTTAAAGGGACTATAAAATGTTTCAAGTGTGGAAAATAAGGTCATCGAGTAGCTGATTGCCGAAGTAATGGGAAAAAGGTTTATAAGGACGTGAATAGAAATAATACTATAGAGAATGCACCACCAACACGTCAATGATACAAGTGCAGGGAAATGGGGAATTATGCTAACCAATGCCCTAATCCAAGGGTTAATGATGATCGACATCAACAACCACTTAAGGAAAAGGATAAAGGGATGTCTAATGAGATCAGTATTGGCGATGTTGAGATTGACAATGATGTGGTGGAATGATTAAGTGTTTAGGTAACTGGATTCCAAAATAATGTTTATCGTGGAATATTGGAATATCTATGTATTGGTTTATTGTGGTTTTCAATAATTAAATGGTACTAATAACCATGAAAAGTGATTGAAATATTTTTGGAAAGTAGATGATATGCGCATAATGAAGGGACAAAGAGATAATGAAATGTTTGATAGTATTAATGAGCTCATATAAGGACAAAGTGATATCATGGTTTGAGTATATGGAAATTTTGGGATTTTGGGATGTGGAAAGAGTTAACTTTTGACAGCATTCATGTTTTCACTAAAGTTCTATGGTAACTCATGTTTCAAGAGAATACATGATTAAGGTATTCACATGTTTGGAATGTGATCAACAAGATATATCTTATGATATATAGGAAATAAATGATGGTATTCACATGTTCGGTACATGACATTTATAGTAATCATTTTCTTTACACTATGATATTGGATAAAAGTATTTTTGACAAGACTAAAGGTTATAATGGACTTTTTTTGAGATAAGATTGTATTTTTTTAGGCTAAAACCTTTTTTCTAGAATATTATAATAGTATAGTTTTAGAAAAAGGACAACTTGTAGCACAGTCGAAAACCCGTCGCGTCGGACAAGGTTTTGAGAATCAAACCCACAACCGAAGTGAGACATGACTTTATCACCTACCACTAGCCTACAGGAAGTCCCTGGTTAGTATAAATTAGTTTAATTTTATTAAGCGGTATGATAGATGAACTATAAGTCCATTTTTAGAACCATATACGATTAATCTCACTATAAGATGGACTTATGTATATAACTTTTTCTAACCTTATGTTTGAGACAGATATAATGACCAATGATTCTATCACATGATATACTAACAATTCACAGAAGACAAATTCAACTTCATTTATTTAAGAGATAATGTGGAAATTTTTGAAGGCACAAACAACAGTGAGATTGTACCAAAATCATGTAAGTATTTCTTTTAATTCAAAAATTTTTCAACATTAGGGAATTGTTATTGAAAACCAAAAATGTTGTCCCAGTGCCCTTATATCTGATGAATCAGATGGTACCTTAGATAATCACAAATTTATGGCTTTGTGGTTGTGGGATTTTGAATAGCAATGTTCTCTACCACTCTTCATCCAAACATTATGGTTAGATTTCTATCCCATATCGATATTTTCACCTATATTCTTCTATGTGGAAGCCCAATGATGAGTTACTTTGGGTATCCATTATGTTTCTAATGTTCCTTTTTAAAATGATGATTTAGTATTCCTTTTTACGATATGGGTTTATATGAAAGAAACTTTCAAGTTGAAAACCATTTATAACCATGACGAATTTCAAGGGAGAAATTCATTTTAAGGGGGGGTAGAATGTAACACCCCAATATTTTAGGAGAATTATTACTTTTAATTTATTTGATGTCTTTTTTTGTATGCTTCACCAAGATTAGATTGCACTATATGCAACACCGTATTAGTTTGTAGTATACGCAAACTATTCTTGGTTTGTGATGCACACAATTTCAAGTTCTTTCGAATAAAATTAATTTTAAACAACACCAAGTATAGATTTTGATCAATGTTTAACTGAACTATATTTTTAGTATGTTATAAGATACATCAATGGAAGCTTTCCCTATACACAACCCTGACTTGGCTTGCATTACAGGCAAGAGCAACCTTCCTCAATAGCGTGTGTTGTAAGCAATACCGAGTTTCACTGAACAACGATATATTGTTTTTATATTATTATGAACTAGCCGTTATGAATAGTATTAACTGAATTTTGAATTTTATAACATTATTATTCATCTTACACATTTTCTGGAATGTGGTATGAGACAAAATCAATTCTTCAGATAAAAGAAGTATTTTTCAAAAAATGTTGTTTTGCCGCCTTTTGATGGAGCACCCATATTAAACCGAATTTTTGAAAATTTTATAAGTTCAATTTTAAAAAATAAACTTCTCCTTTTGAATCAAGATATAAAAATTTACATTGGATAAATTTTTGATATTTTTCTCACAAAGTTTTTATTTTGATGAAAAGTAGAAACACGCTAAATTTTACTTAAAAACAACTTTTTTCATCGAGATAATTTATATGGTTAAATTATAATATTAAATTGTTTTAAAGTATAAATATAATTTATTTTTACCATTTAATATAATTTATTCCATTATCATTAATTTTACATTGAATTCATAGGTAAAAACATTTCAATCTTTGACAATGTTTTAACTTTTAAAACACGTTTTCTTAACAGTAGGATTAACATTAAATTAATTACTAAAACTTATGTGTTGTGAATTTTTAAAAATGGATTCCATATTTGGATTCAGTGGGTCCAAATTATTTTAATAGTTTACTTTTATCTTTTTGATATTATGAATAGTAACTATGGTAATTTTTATTTACTATAGTTAAAGGTAAATTGAGTAATTAAGTGTAAAAATAAGATTATAAAATTACTTTAAGACCTTCCAAAATTCTATTGGATTAATATAAGTCGACCCATATCACATGAGGGTCATAATAGATTCATTTAATGAACTTTTTACCATAAAAATGATATAATTATTATTAACACCAAAGAAAGTGACTACATGTCACTCTCATATATCTTATAAGTGTAATAATTTTAATTTAGTGATAAACCTCATAAAACTGAGAATATAAACAGTATATATAAATATAATAAAATTTATTACAACATGAGAATTTATTTATAATTTTTAGGGATTAAATACTTATCATTAATGATGACAGAATATTGATGTAGAAATTATTTTATTGATTGAAATATCAAATAAATGGTTTTAAAAATATTAAAATAAATATTATATGAACTAATTAAGGTTATTGACAAATTTTCGAGATTAATATGACATGTTTGGAGTCTATTGAATTTTTTTTCTGAATATATCCTCTTTTTGGATTTTATTTAAATTCAAATAAGTGAATAGTGTCAAAATTGACACTATTGTAATTTTATAAAAATAACCTATTATAAAATTGTTTAAAAATACCAAAAATATTTAAAAATTAAAAATTGAAATTTATATGGTCTAAAATTTCCTAAAGTATCTAATTATTTACAATTAAAAATACATAAGTAATTAATTATAACAATTTAAAATTTACTATAGTATTACCACAAATAAAATTAAATAGATTAAATAAAGATAAATCAAGATGATAAGGTTTAAAATAAATTACCAACATGTCTAAATATTATTTATTGATTATATTACAACCCTATATTATCTAATATTTGGAGTTGAGTCATTTTTGGAGGTTTTTAAGTGGGTTTTGAATTTATTATAAATTAATATTTCTTATGTTTCCAAAGGTGCCCGTCTCCTCCCTTATTAAAGGGAACCTCATTTCTCTCCTCCTCACACCACATTGATCCTTCAAGATCAGAAAAACCCTACCCATTTATCTTATCCACTTCCCTAGAAACATACTAGAGGTTTGGGTCTTTTTCAAAGACCAACTTTAGTGCTATAAGAGGAGGTTTAGAAGAGGCGCGTCGAAGAAGAAGTAATATCCTTTACCGATACTTTCAAGTTTATTTATTCTTCTACTTTCTCTTATTTTGTTGTTACATAATAAAGTAATAACATTAGTATCACTCATATACTTATATGCTATTATAAATATTAATCAACCCTATTTCACCTTCTATCCATCCTACGGAAAACAAAATCACCGCATGTGCGTACGTACGAAATACCGTCTCCACGCCGTGGTGTAATCTTTTTTTCCACCACCACCTTACTTGGATGGGTATAATGGTGGAAATAATAAATATATATGATTATTATAACATCATACTGATTCTAATATATTATACCATCCACTCCAATTCCATTCAATAATTATGGGAATGATATCATCGCTCGTGGGTACGTACGGATTACCATCTCCATGACACGATGAGATTCATTCTCCATGATTAACCATTCAAGTATGATTATAAATTATATATAATAAATAATAATGAAAGATATTACATAATAATTATCCTGGATTTATGTACATATATTTTTCATTTACTTAATTCAATTCAATTCAATAAGGAAAAAAATTGCATTCATGCGTACGTACGACCTACCGTCTACATGAACGGTGTATTTAATTTCATTTATCGATCTATCATATATATTTATATGATGAATATATATTATATATAAATCATGCCTTATATTATGGAATAAATTAAATCGGGATATATGTAATAATATCATGAATAACAAGTTGAAACACATATGATAAATGAAATGATTTTACCCAAAAACGCTATTTTAACATGGAATTGACAAAAGAACGTGTAATATAAAGTCCTAAGTGAATAATATATGATATAATAAATATTTTTATGGTTCTATTACAAGATAATAATATTTTTAAACCCAATATACAGTAGTTTCAAACACATATGGAAGAAATTAGACATAATGTAAGAGATTATTTCGTCTCACTTTTATTTTTGTGAGACATATGCCTTAATCACCACATATTTATTTTGTATGGTGTTTATGTTTCCCAAGAATGTTTTAGGATTTTTATTATGATGGATATGATATTTAAATATGCATGTAATTTTCATTATTTTATGACATGTATGATTCCACCGATTATAAATGGAAAGGGATAATTTTTCCAATATCATTCTTATCAGGGATTCTTTATTCGTAAGTATTTACTAGGGTTGTGTTTATCATCCATGTCCATGTTTTCTAAAAAAGTTTTCATAAAATGTTTAATATTGTTTAATGTATGTTTAAATTTATTTTTACCTTTAATTTACTTTTACCACAAGGTATGGAAGGAATCTTTCTTTTGTTTACTATACGAGGTACTTTTTGACTTTTCCGGAAAAAATATGTGGAGAATGTTTTTTTAACTTATACGGCATGAAAATATTTTTAATGTTTCATAACGCCAAATTTTAATGAAGCTTCCTATACAATATTCCATGATTATTTTAAACAAAAATCCTCTTCTTCTAAAATTGCATGGAATTTTGTGAAAAGAAAATGATTTCGGAAGAAGAAAGGATATTTTCCTCAAGAATTTATTTCATGTGTTTTATCAAAACTATTTACCATGTAAGATGACATTATTTAGTATGTTTATGTTTCAAGTATAATGTCTCTATTATTCACATGCCTTGATTTTTCTTAGGACAAAATGATATCCATTTGTTTTATATGGATTATGTTATGATGGGATGATGTTTATGAAACCCGTTTTATTATTTGGGTTATGGTGAATGATTTATGTTTATTTTGTGTCACATTGAAGAATGATTTCATTATGAGATGGGTGGGACCTATATATCCCTCCAATGCATTGGGTAAAGATTTATATCTAATGAGATAGACATGGATGAAATTACAAGTGAATTCAGTTCAGTAATACAGGGATGTAACGACAAGTATGCCCGGTTCAGTAATGGAGTTTGTCCACTATGATGGTCTTGGAAACAATGCCTTGGATACTATAGAAATAATAACATGTGATTAATATTTTTCCACAATTACATGTTTTATTCCCATTAAATTTTATCATGATTAATGTTTCTTTATGATCTATGCCTTATATACTGCCAAGATTTATGTCATTGCTCAAGATTTTGATGTTTTATGTTCATGTTTTTATGTTCAAATGTTTATGGATTGTTTTTATGTTCACCATGTTTACCCTTACTGAGAATTTGAGCTCACCCTTTTTATGTATTCTTTTCCCTAGGATATAAAGAAAGGTTTTATGTAAAAAAACAAAAGGGGAAGATCTTTATGGGAGATGTTGAAGATCTTTCACCATGATTAGAAGATTATGTCACGAGTTTCCAAAGACCCTAAACTAACACGGTCTTTGGGAGTCTGTTTTTATTATGTATTAAGTATTCTGCAAAAGTAATGTAATGTCCATGTACGTCAAGCTTTAGGTCTCTACACACCCATCCTAGTATATACATGCTCATGTGTTCCGCATAGATTATTCAACATAAAAACATATTACTTAAAATTTAATACAATGATTTAGAAGTGTGGATTGAATACATTAATGAAACCAATAAATTAAGCATAGGTATATCTAGGTGAATACTGTTGAATAGAAATGGGTTTGGGAATTCACTAAACAAATGGCTGTTGTGGAAAATCATAGGATAATTTCTACAGCATAATGAGGGTACATTAAGGTTCATTATAGGGAATAATTAGAGTGAATGGGTCTGTAATACCTTTTAAATACTAAGTTATTTAACATGTATGTGTGACAACATATCTCAACATGAAAAAAATGAAAAATGGCATTACATAAAGGATATTCTTGAATAAAGACAAGGGGAGGATCCCTTACCTTGAGAGGGTGCTTTTAAAACCGTGGGTGGTGATTCATGAGAGCCGGGGGGAACTATAGGAGGGATCTAGAGAAGGATGGTCAGCGTAATTTAGTTCCATAATATTTTTCAATGGAGAAAATGGGTGATTGTGTGGTTTTATATATAAAAAGTGAAAATAGTTCTTTATTAATTTCCAAACATAGGTTTTGGACTATATATGATAAAGTAATCAAAACCATAAACCAAAACATAGATTTTGGCCATACGTTTTACTAATTTTTTGTTTTTTGTTTATTATTTTACATGTTTAAGAACCTATATAATTAAAATAATACCCGTGGCAATGTGGAAGTTGGACATGTTTATAATTAATTGTTTTTAAAACATTAAAATATAAGATTTATTTTGGAGGATTAATTAAGGATTTATTAAATTAATGAAATAACAGAATAACACATTATTTTAAAGGGAAAAATAATTTTGTTTTCAGTTATCATTTATAGTATTCATTAAATCACTTTTTGGATTTTATTATGTCATAATACACACCATATATTTATACCATATATAATTTTTACCCAAAAGTTCAACTGTCTCAGAAAATTATGAAAAATTATACATTGGTTTATTTTTAAATGTTTATTTCATCAATTATATTTATTTTTATAATGTAATTATATAAATATGATTTTTTACACTTAGAAATCAAAAATCATTATGTCAGTAAAAAAATATTAGTCTTTTGACAGTAAAAGTTTTCTTACCTTTATAAAAATCATATTTGACTTCATAAAATTATATTATTATTTATATTTAATAAATATATTTTAATAGTAATATTTTATTAAAATATATTTTATTTAAAGAATTATTAAATTTTTAAAAGGGTTTCTTGATCAAAATTGTATACCTCTCATAAATATAGTTTGTGTTTCATATTATCAATATTTTTTTTATCAAACTCAATTTTAAATCGTTTAAAAAGTAATATTAAAAATAAAAAATATTATAATTGTTTTTTAAAAATAAAATATAAACAATCATACTATTAAGGTCTAGATACTTATCCCGTTTATTAGACCAGTGAATGCCCTAAGGGTACGATGTAGGATGGAGATATTTTATTTGGGTTGTTGGACATACATGGTTTGGTACATGATCGTAATGAGCATGAACTTCAACCATAAATAGTTTTTTTCACGGCTTAGTTGTTGAATCGCTTATTGGGAATGGTCAAGTGAAACCTCTAGTGATTCTATTTCCCTCAACAACTTCAATAAATAGGCTTCGTAGGGTATGATCATTCTGGTCGATGGTATCACTTCTTCCATCTATGTTAATTGGACTTTATCATATAACTTAATATATAATAATCATATGATCATAATATAATGGCTATATTATCAATTTTTATGTTTATAAATTGTCTTTTATATTTAAGGGATCATATAATTTTCCAGAATAACCAATATAGTTAATGAGATTTCTATAATTTCATTTATTGATGAGGTATTTAATCATTCAAAAATAGACTTTTATTTATAAAAGTGTTGGTTATTACATTATTGACCCTTTAAGAAATTTATCCCATGAAAATTTAATTTCATAAATTTAAACTGTTAGGGTAATTATGTTTCATCCCCACTTCCAATCACCATGTCACTTCCTCCACCTTTTTTTTCTTCCACTACAACTTGACCATGTGATTTGTATTATTTCATAGAACTGTAGCTCAGTGATCTATTATCTTCCCTAGATTATCCTTGTATGAATGACCATTCTCTAATGGAACAACATCATGATTTAGTACATGTTATGGGTTTGGTATATAATTTCTCAATAGGGATTCATCGAACACATAATTTACTTAATATAGGTTAGGTGGGACTTTTAGTCCATTGGCCACCACTTTGATGTGATAAAGGAACTAAAAAGGGATGATGTATCTTCGTCTAATCTTTCCATTCTTCCCAAAGCCCATGAATTTATTTCATGGTGATATATAAAGGAATAACTTTCCTCCTACCATAGAGTAATGTTCCCATCAATGATTATCTACAATGATTTTTTGTAACTTTTTTGAAAATTTAATATGATGATGAATAGTTTGAACCTTATATTTCATATTATATATAGGATAATGTCCCATATACTTCTTCTCTCCAACATCGTCCCAAAATGTTTGAGTCTATGACCTCTTCCCATATTGATCCTTATAAGGTGTAATTTTATTGCTATAATAGAAACTGTTGTTATGTGATTACTCCACTTGGGGAAAGTATCGGTGTCAATATCCTTGATAATGTTGTGAACATAATCTCAACATATCTTCAAGTTTCTGAATGGTTCTTTCATAATAATTATCCATCTGAGGTTGATAAGTAGAGATGAATATTAGTTCTATATTATACTATTTATAAAGGATTCTCCAAAACCTCAAGGTAAACCTTTGATCTTGATTAGATACAATAGAGATTGGAAATCCATTTAATCTTGAAACTTCCCTGTTGAATATATTTTTGATTTGGTCAAGGGATAAATATTCCTTGGTAGAAATTAAAACCACTTGAATTATAAGGAAAATGATTACCACCTAGATAACATTATTACAATTAGAAGTCATGGAGATTCCAAAAACAATACAAGGACATGCTTTCCCATTTCTGTACTGGTATGGTAAATGGTTTCATCATACCCCTATAGTTAATTCATTTTCTTTAACTTGGTGGAAAACCAATAATTGAGATACAAGCTATAAAATTTCCTTCATTTTATTATCCCACCAAAATATTTTCTTCAAATATCTTTAAATATTAGTTCCTCCTGGATGAATAGAGAAGGTTAAGATTCGATCATCATCTAGAAGTTACCATTTATTTTCAGGTTTTGATGGGACACATATCTGGGATCCAAGCCATATGAATCCATATTCAACAAGTTTGAACTCTAGAGTATTCCCTACGTTCATTTTTATCACCTCATAGTCCTATTAGGATTCCATTATTCATTCATGAGAGAAATTATTTGATAATGGTACAATGAAGATCATTTTATAATACCAATGTTTATCCTTTCACTATCCATGAATATTTTATCCCATTCATTCCTCATCAAGGAGAGGATTTAGGAATTCATCTTGACTCATGTAACTGGCTACACTTTTTTCCTTCTTTGATAGTAGTAGATTGAATAATAATAATCTTTGATAATATCATACCATATTTTTTAGTGCATATTAATTTCCTTTTGTGAGAATATATACTTATGTACTTTGTGATACTCATATTTGTCAAAATTGTTCCTATAGAGATAACTCCGCCAAATATTTAATGAAAAGATCACCATAGAAAATTATACATCATGATTTTTTGTAGTTTTGGTCATGGGTAATTAGTTTACAGGAGGCATAAGATGTCACGATTTTATCTTTTATGAGTATAAAACCCAATCCCTTTAGGGATTCATCACTGTAGATAAAAAATCCTTCCCTGCTAGTGGGTAATGTGTGGATAGGTGTAGTGACTATACTCTTATTTATGTCCTTAATTCTATCCCCAAATTCATTAGTCCAAGAAAACTTAAATCTCTTCTAAGTAATCATGGTTAGTGGGATTTACAATCATGAGAATTTTCTAACAAATCATTGATATAGCAAAACATATCCAAGGAAACTACGTAGTTCCATAAAAAATATTAGTGCATGACATCCTTTGATTCCATATTTTTTAAGGATCTACATATATCCCTTCACTTGTGATAATATTCCTCATGTATGAAACTTTCTCTAAAATGACTTTTTATTTAGTATACAATGCTTAAATATTTTCAATCAATAAGGTCTTTAGTACAGTATTAAAATGCTTATCTTGTTCCTCCTTCATTTTAGAGTATTTGAGAATTGCATCTATAAATACAACAATAAAATTTTAAAGCTATATACTATTCACCCTATTCACTAAATCCATAATGATTGATGGATCATTAAATAGTCCAAATGGAATCACTATGAACTCATAGTACCCATATCTTATACGAAAAGATGGCTTGGGGATATATTTAAACATCAAATTTACTTGATTATAGCACAACTCAAGATCCACCATAGATAAATATTGTTCTCCACATAATTGATCAAATAAATCCACATTCCATGGAATAGGGTACTTGTTCATTATAAAGACCTTGATGAGATCATGTTAATCAATGTTGAGGTGCATTTACCCATCCTTTATCTTGATGGAGAGGATTAGTGTAGTCTATGGTGAAGCACCTAGGTGTATGAACCCTTTATCTATATTTTCCTATAATTCATCCCTTAGCTCCTCAACATCATTAAAAAAAATTATATATGGAGTCTTGGATAATATAAAATATATGGGTAGGAACTATATTGAGAACTAAACCTTTTGTCTAGGTGGGAGAAAAAGAAATTCATTAGGAAACAAATCAGCATGTTATTTTATAACGCAATTTCTTCAAGGTTGATATTTTATTTAGAATTAATCATTTAAGGAAGATATTATTTCTCACGAGGAAACACTATCCATGATTGGAATGATAATACTAAATAAGACTCATCATAATCTTTGCAAATGTATAAAATTAGAGGTAGATTTGTGAGATAGAGGGTGATTACCTTATCTTGGAAATTTATGTTGGATTTATATACGGAAATCCAATTCATACCTAGAATAGTATCAAATTATACTAAAGGGAGTGTCAAAAGGTTCACTGGGATGTTTCTTAGACAAGTTTTGAAATGGCATGTGTAATATACTTGGGATGTGATAATTTTCCCATTTTCTATTTTCACATATAGATCTACTTATAGGCATTGTGGTGTTTCATGAATATCTCTACTGAACTCGCATGATTTGAAATAATGAATAGAACAATAGACATATAGGACATTTGATGTTCATGTGTGGATGATAATCCTATATTTCACTATTTGATTTTGGTTCTAATCATTTTCTTCAAACAATATTGACTTATGGATAGGAATTTTCAAAGTATTTAACGCATAAAAGGGAAACAATAAAAATTAATGTTATAACTAAAAAATGACATATAATCATTAGCATATGAATTTATAGGTTTCGTTCTATGTCACTAATGCTATATTTAATGACAAACAATTTTTTTGAATTTTTGTTCTCTTAATAATGGTTTGCAAGGTGATTGTGAATTTAGAAATCAATATACCCCAGGAGTGTCAAACCAGCAATATAGAAAGGCCCATTTTCATGCATAGGTGATGATAATGTCAAACTCAATTATACCTTTTCTAGTATATTACCCCTAGGTAGCTCTGTATCATATCCACATCCATTTATTGTATCTAGATAGGGATGTAAATTCATGGAAACCACATAGTCTATACTCTACAAAACGTTATGAATATTTTCCTATTATTAGTGTAACATCCGAGGTTAATGAAGAATAAGATATTTTCATATTTATTAATATTTGTGAATTAAATATTAATTTTACTTTAAAAGGGTTTCTATGTTGGATAGCATACCTAATACGCAACAATGAGTTTCTTTGAAATCTTACGTGGCACACTAATAATATAATATTACTACTTTAGATGGTAGTTAAATCCTAGGAGTTTTATTGGAGGGATTGAAAAAAACTAACTACAATATGATTATACCTGATTTTTAAATATGTATACATTTTCCAATAAAAAGTTAGAGGCTTAAAATGTGAATGAATCTAATTTTAAGCATAATTTACATTAAAAGGCCGATTTAATGGCGAACCCTCAATAAGTATAGATTTGGTTACTTTAATACATTCTATATGACGAAATAAAATCTTTCTTTATAATGGGGACATCAAAATATACTTTCTGTAAATTTTTGTAATTTTTCTGATAAAGTTATTTTTTTAATGAATAGTGAAAATATTGTATTTTAATTCAAAACTATGTTTTAATCTAATTTATTTATATGGTTAGATTGTCTTTTTAATTGGTTTTAAAGTGTAATTATAATATATTTTTACCATTTAATCCAATTTTGTTCATTGTAATTAATTTCACATTGAAATTGGACATAAACAAGTGTCAATCTTTTGATAGTTATCGTTTCTTAAAAACATGCTATTTGTTTTGATAACGAGAATTATTTTTAAAATTAATTAATTCCACTTCTATGTTTTTAATTTGAAAAAATAGTCATTATTTTTGAATTTAGAATATCAAATATAGCTTAGGCCGAATTTTTGTAATTTTTTTGAAAAACTTCAATTTTTGATGAATAGTGAAATGACTTAGTAGTAGTTAAAAAAACTGACTTTATTTTTTAAATGAAATTTTACCACTTCTGTGAATTGAATTTTGAAAATCCGATATGCATGGTTGTTATTAGTTAGTAAAATTTGGTTCATTAAGATGAAAATATTTTTTGGTGAATAGTAACTTTTGCCTTTTATTTACCGCGGCTAAAGGTAAATAGGGTAATTCAAGGTTAAAAGAATATTATAATAATCCAAAATTAACTTAACACTTGTCCCGACCTTATTGGATGAGTATTTTACGACCATGGGAATCCTTCGGTCGATTTTGGGACCCCATGGAGCCACTTATAAAAGATAATGACACTTTAGATTAATTAAATTAATGTAAAGACAAAATTGACATTAAAAAAATATTTTAGTAATTAACTTTTATATGTGTTATATAAGTCGTATTTTCAACTATAAATATTAATTGGAAAGATAGAAGGATCTCCTACATGATAGTATTTTTTTTATGATTTTTAGACGTCAAATAAATTAAATTATTGATGACACAATAATGATGCATTATTTACCTCATTAATAAATGATTTAAATAAATAAGATTATAATGATTAAAATATTATCCAAAACATGTCCAATTATGATTGGATGATTTTATTTCTACCATTATACATCTTATCTTAATCTTTAATTATTTTTGGACCTTTTGAAACCTAATATATGTTTATAATAAAATAATTTTTTCACACATTCCTAAAGAACCCCTCCTCTCCGTTATAAAAGGAGACCACTTATAACCAATTCCTCACACCTCTCAAGACTTTTGGATCATCCAAAATCTGACCAATTAAGCTACCTACATCCCTATCCTCCTCCTAGAAGCCTTAACTTAGGTATAGGGAACTTCAAGAAGTCCTTTGGATAAAACCAAAGGGAGTTACCCAAATTAAAGTTAATGGTTTATCTTAAATTGTTTTCTTTTATTTTACTTCTCCAACCCCTAATTTTTTTTTATTCCTTTATTTTGTAACAAAACCAGTATCCTAAATATACTAGTATGTTTTTATGAAAAGTATTTGAACTACGCTTACACACACCTCCATCTAATGAATGAAGAATATAATGTTTCTATGGATGGGAAACTAACGCCTCACGAAATGATGATTGTTCAATTACATCTTACCGCCTCTCATGATGGCCATTATGATGGAAATGTATTTTTATATGATATATATTATGTTCATGATTTACTTATGCTTTTGTAATTTCCAATTATATCAAAACTGTATGGTTTCCGTAGTGGGTAAATATGATAATCTCATTTGAGGAAGTACGGACTACCGCCCCCTCAAAGTGATGTGACTCGTTAATGCCTTATGTGGGATGTATAAAGGATAGAGTTTATGATATTATATATGATATTATACTGGAATTATAATATACCTATGTATCATTATGTTTTAATTCCATTAAAATAATAAATTAAAATGAAATTAGCGTTCATGCATACGTACAGATTACCGTCTCCATGAACATTGCATTTCATTTCTTACCTCCAAATGTAATGTAAATACATGTATTTAATGGATATATATTATATATATGATACCTAAATAATGAATATCATTCTGGATATAATGGACTATTGACCACATGGACAACTTGTAAATATAAGGTGTTCATTTTTGACTCAAGTACCAAATATCGACAAAATGAACGTTATTAACATAAATGATTACATAATGTTTATAACATGGTAATAAGTGATATAAAAATAATAAACTTGAAAATTGTTCTTAAGCATGTAAAAATTAACTTTATTTTATTATTCAGGAGATTAAAGAACGATCGAGTCAAGTCGGACACGAGGTAAGGGACTTCGTCTCAATCTCCTTTCATTAAGGCATATTTTGTTTTAATACATGATTTCTTTTTATACGTTGTATAAACACCTTTGAATTTTCATTTATTTCAAAGGGAAATTTTTTATAAGAAGCGTTTTACTAAACTACAAAAAGGAATGTTTTTCTTACGTAACAGTTGACAATGACCTTTCCACCGCCGCGAGTATTATTTGATCTTTGTCTTCCATAATAAGCTGAAATGTTTTTAAAAGGAAAAATAAAAACCATATACACACTTTACATATTTTGTTATTGAAAATGATTTTGAGAATGGATTTATTATTTCTATAGAGAAATTTTATCTTTCATTTATGATTATGTTATGTGTTATGATCGTGTTATAGTTCTTGGGCATTATTTACGTAAACGGGTGGTTCTGTGATAAAGCTAAGGTGGGTGAGCCCGAGATAGCCCTCCAATGCATTGGGTAATGTGATAGAGGTAAACGTGAATGTTTCTCTTAAGAGATTTTGGGAATGTACTGTGATGGGTATTCCAAAGTAACTCCCTATGTTGATGTGATAGCAACAATGTAAGTATGATATGGATTCCACAAGTTACCTTTTATGATTTATGATTTTATGTGTTATTCATAAATCTTATGTTTTCATGAGGTAAGTAAAAGAGTTTATGTATTTTATGTATTTATGAACACATGTTTTTTTCTTTGTTTTATAACCCTTACTGAGATTTTTATGCTCATCCCAAGTTTTGAAATGTTTTCATAGGACATAAATATGGATATGGTCAAGGATGTGATGAAGGAAAAGTCATGCTATCTAAAACATGGAACTAGACATGAATCTTTTTTAAGAGTTTATATGTTATGAAAAAATGGAAACTGTGTAGAAGTTTCAACCTTGTAATCTTTTGAGATGTAATAGTTATGTCCTAATTCTCTAAAACACTAAACCTGAAAAGATCCACAATGAGAATTATTTATTTAATTCTATATTATGTAATGTTTAAGTCTAGGTCCTTATAGTTGGTATCAGAGGTTTGTTTAAAAAACTTTAGGAGTTAGGGTATTGTTAAATTAATATCCATAAAGTAATTTATGTTAATATTGAAATCTTATAGAATTTACAGATTACAATGTTGCTTTGACTAAGATATTTCTTTGTTCAGAATGCTTTTCCATAGAGGAAACAAGGGAGGTATGTTGGGACGACATCAAGAGGATTAAAACCTTCCAAATCATCAACCTGAGACGGTCGGAATCAGAACTGAACAGTTTATTGTGGTGATGGCACAATTGACTTGGGCTATAAATAGTGGTAGTATCCATGCACAAGATCATCCAGATCAACCACAGAGGAACATGTCAGTAGTGGAGCATTTCATGAGGCAACATCCCCCATAATTTAGAGGATCATCTGATCATGTGCTAGGTGAAGGGTGGATTAAAGCACTGGAGAAGATTTTTGATGTCTTGGGTTGTTCAGAACATCAAGAGGTTAGTCTTGCTGTTTACCGTTTTGAAGGTGAAGCTGATCAGTGGTGGTCGATGGTGAAAAATATCAGGGATAGTGAGATGATTGATGCTCTAGATTGGGATGAATTCAAAGTTATTTTTCTTGAGAAATATTTTCCTAAGGTGGTTCATCATAGGATGGAAAAAAAATTCCTGGAATTGAGGCAGTAGGATGACTCAGTGGCTACTTATGAAGAAAAATTCACTCGACTTTCAAGGCATGCTCTAAATTTCATACGAGATCTTGATAGTAAAATCAACCATTTTTACTCAGGATTAAAGCAAAAGTGTCGAAGGGATTTAGATTCTCATGAGTTCAATAGTTATTAAAAGCTTGTTCGTTGTGCAGAGAAGGTGGAAATGGATATTGCTGATGATTAGGTAATCTTTGAAAAACAATAGAATAAGAGGTCGAGGTGGCAGGCGAAAGGGAAGAACTCTTGAAAAAAGGCTGATGGTAAGAAACTTAAGTTTACATTTTGTGAAAATTGTGGTTAAAAGAATGCTGGGGAATGTTTTTTGAATTCTGGTAAGTGCTTCCAATGTGGTAAAATGGGGCATAAGGCTCGTAATTGCACTGAAAAAGATCAGGGTTATGGTAGGAAAAAATCTGATTTACAGTCAGTAAAATGTTTTAAGTTCAATGAAATGGGTCATTATGCAAATGAGTGCCCATAAAAAAACTCAACCGAAAGAAAGCATCCAAAATATAGGCAGAAAAGTGTGGTGAAATCCTTTGTAACTACTTCAGCAGATATTGGGCCATGCAATGAAGTAGTATGAGGTACACTGTTTCTTTTTTTAGATTATGCCAATGTGTTGTTTGATTCAGGGTCTACACACTCTTTAATTTCTAAGAAGTTTTATAGTAAATTGGGAATTCTATCTCATGATATGAATACTGAACTTATGGTAAAACACTTGGAGGAAATGATGAGACAAAAAGAAAACATAAGAACATTCCTGTCCTTGTGTGCGGAAGGAATCTACCTGCAAACCTTATTGTTTTTCCTCTAGTAGAGTTTGATGTTATATTGGTCATGGATTGGATTTCTATTTATCATGCTAAGATTGACTACAGAGCTAAAGAGGTTTCTTTTCAGAATTATTTTCAGTTTGTATACAAAAATGAACGCTTGATATTGATAACATATCAGGAAGTTGAGAAACTAGTAAAATATGGAAATGAATGTTACCTTGCACATATTGTTGAAAACAAAGGAACTGTTCAGATTAATGATGTTCCAGTGGTAAATGAGTACCTTGATGTTTTTTATGATGAGTTCCTAGTATTATACCTGATCGGGAAGTTGAATTTACTGCTGACTTAGTTCCTGATGCTAAGCCAATTTCAAAACCCCCTTATCAAATGGCTCAAATTTAACTTTTAGAGTTAAAGAAGAAATTGTAGGAGTTATTAGATAAAGGTTTCATTAAACCTTGCACATCACCATTGGGTGATCCTGTCTTGTTTGTTAAAAAGAAAGATGGTTCAATGAGACTTTTCATTGATTATAGAGCATTGAATAACATCAATGTTAAGAATAAGTATCTTTTGCCTCATATCGATGATTTGTTTGATCAGCTCTAGGGAGGTCAGTATTTTATGAAGATTTACTTGAGGTCAGGGTACCATCATTTGAAAGTAAATGAAGTAGAAATTCTAAAGACCACATTTCGTACTAGATATGGCCTTTATGAATTTGTAGTTATGCCTTTTGGGTAAACCAATGCACCTTCTGTATTCAAGGATATTATGAATATAATTTTTTGTGAGTTCTTGGATATGTTTGTGGTTGTGTTCATTGATGATATTTTTCTTTATTCCAAAAGTAAGGAGGAACATGAATGTCATTTAAAGGTTGTATTTCAAAACTTTAATGAAAATAAACAATTTGGAAAATTAAGAAAGTGTGAGTTTTGGTTGAAAAAAATTTCTTTCCTTGGTCACATTATTTCAAAAAATGGCATAACTGTTGATCCTGATAAAACCAAAGTTGTTGAAGAATGGACAAGACCCACAAATATAACCAAGATTTTTATTTTTCTTGGTTTGGAAGGTTATTACTGGAGGTTTGTTGAAAAGTTTTCATGGTTATCTAGTCTAATGACTTAGTTAACTCGAAAAGGTGTTAAGTTCATCTTGACAAAATAATGTGATGATTATTTTCAGGAATTGAAAAGAAGATTGATGAATGCTCCAGTTTTGGCACTGTCTTCCAAAAATGGTGAGTTTGTTATCTACAGTGATGCTTCGTTGAAAGGGCATGGATATTTCTTTATGCAGAATGATCAGGTAATTTCTTATGCTTTAAATCAGTTCAAACCTCATGAGTTAAATTACCCTACACATGATTTGGAATTAGCTGCTGTTGTTTTTGATTTAAAAATTTTGAGGCATCATTTGTATGGGGTGAAATGTGAAATATATACTAATAACAAAATTCTGAAGTATATATTCACTCAAAAAGAATTGAACATGAGACAGAGGATATGGTTGGAATTAATCAGGGATTATGATTGCATGATCCTTTATCATCCGGTAAAAGCAAATAAAGTGGCTGATGCTTTGAGTCAAAAAAGTAATACTTCATTAACCATGTTACATTTGGAATGAGATCCTTTGGTTTTTGATTTGATAAACTTTGGCATAAATGTTTTTGGTGTAGGAAATTCTTATGTTTTGTTTCAGGTGTCAGTGAAATCATCTCTATCAGACAGAATTAGGCAAGCGCAAAAGGAATACAGTGAGTTGTAGAAAAAGGTTGTGTTGATTCAGAAGGTTATGTTTCCTGATTTAACATTGATAATAATTGTTTTTTGAGATTTGGAAAGAGATTACATGTGCCTTGTGATTCATAGTTGAAGTAAGAGTTATTATGTGAATCTCATAGTTCTCTGTTTTCATTTCATCATGGAAGTACTAATATGTACAGTGATCTTAGGGAGTATTACTGGTGGGATGGAATGAAAAGAGATATTGCTGATTTTACTGTGAAGTGTTTGACTTGTCAGCAGGTTAAAGCAGAGCGACGATTACTGAATGGATTACTTTATCCTTTACTGGTGCCAAAGTGTAAATGGGAAAATATATCCATGGACTTTGTTGTGGGATTACCAAAGACATCTTGAGGTAATAATGAAATCTGGGTTATAGTTGACTGATTGACTAAATCTACTCATTTCCTTACTATTAGAGATACTTTGTCTCTAGATCAACTTGCTCGGTTGTATGTTAAAGAGATAGTCAGCTTGCATGGAGTTCCCTTGTCCATTGTATATAATCGTGATCCTAGGTTCACCTCTAACTTTTGGAAAGGCCTTCAGAAGTCATTGGGAACTGAATTAAATTTTAGTACAACTTTTCATCCTCACTCAGATGGGCAGTCAGAACGAACAATTCAGACCTTGGAGGATATGCTACGTGCTTGTTCACTGGATTACCAGGGAAGTTGGTACCAACATCTTTCTTTGGTTGAATTTTCATATAATAACAGTTTTCATTCCAGTAAATAAATGGCTCCATTTGAGGCATTATATAGAAATAATTGTCGAAGTCCAGCTTTTTGGGATGAAGTAGGTGAAAGGAAGCTGATGAGACTAGAATTTTTATAAGAGATGGCAAAGAAAGTTCAGTTGATTCAGAAGCACATGAGAAAAGCTCAGTGCAGACAGAAAAGTTATGCAGATAACCGGAGGAAAGATCTTTCTTTTAAGGTAGGTGATCATGTATTTCTCAAAGTTTCTCCATGGAAAAGTGTGATGCATTTTTTTATGAAGGGAAATTTCTGTCTGAGGTTCATTGGAACTTATGAAATTCTAGAGAATGTTGGATCAGTTGCGTACAGAGTGGCTTTACCTCCAAGTTTATCCCAGGTACATAATGTTTTTCATGTTTCAATGTTGAGAAAGTATTTGCCAGATCCATCTCATGTTTTGAGCCCAGAGGCAGTTCAGTTGGAAGATAATCTCTCTTATGAAGAACAACCAGTAACGATTCTTGACCATAAAGAGAAAGTGTTTCAGAATAAGGTTATTCACCAGGTAAAGGTTTTGTGGAAAAACAATATGGTTGAAGAGGCAATGTGGGAATCTGAAAATGCGATGAGGGTTAAATACCCCCACTTATTTTAATAAGTGAATAAAAATTGCGAGGATGCAATTTCCAACAGGGGGAAGGATGTAACATCCCAGGTAAATGAAGAATAACATATTTTCATATTTATTAATATTAGCGAATTAAATATTAATTTTACTTTAAAAGGGATGATATGTTCGATAGCGTACCTGATATGCAACAATGGATTTCTTTGAAATCTTACGTGGCACACTAATAATATAATATTATTATTTTAAATGGTAGTTAACTCCTAGACATTGTATTGGCGGGAATGAAAAAAATAACTACAGTATGATTATACATTATTTTTAAATGTATTTACATTATCCAATAAAAAGTTAGAGGCTTAAAATTTGAATGAATCTAATTTTAAGCATAATTTACATTAAAATTAAATTTAATGGAGAACCCTATTTAAATATAGTTTAGGTTTCTTTAATACATTATATATGACCAAATAAAATCTTTCTTTTGAATGTGGACATCAAAATTTACTTTGTGTAAATTTTTGGAATTTTTCCAATAAAGTTCATTTTTTAAGGAATAGTGAAAATATAGTATTTTAATTTAAAACTATGCTTTAATATAATTTATTTATATGTTTTAGAATATTTTTTTACCATTAAATCCAATTTTTGTCATTGTAATTAATTTCACTTTGAAATTGTACATAAACAAGTGTCAATCTTTTGATAGTTATTGTTTTTAAAAACACAGAATTTGTTTTGATAATGGGAATTAATTTTAAAATTAATTAATTCCACTTCTATGTTTTTAATGTGAAAAAATAGATATCATTTTTTAATTCATAATATCAAATATATCTTAGGCTGAATTTTTGGATTTTTTTTGAAAAACTCCAATTTTTGATGAATAGTGTAACCACTTAATAGTAGTTAAAAAAACTAAATTTTTCATTAAAATGATATTTTACCACTTATATGAATTGAATTTCAAAAATCCAAAATACATGGTTGTTATTAGTTAGTAAAATGTGGTTCATTAAGATGAAAATAAGTTTTTGTGAATAGTAACTTTTGACTTTTATTTACCACGGTTAAAGGAAAATAGGTTAATTCAAGGAAAAAATAATATTATAATAATTAACAATTACCTTAACACTTGTCCTAACCTTATTGGATGAGTAGTGGCCGAGCATGGGAATCTTTGGGTTGATTTTGGGACCCCATGGAGCCACTTATGAAAGATAAGGACACTTTAGATTAACTAATTTAATGTAATGACAAAATTGACATTAACAAAAATATTTTAGTAATTAATTTTTATATGGTGTTATATAAATCCTATTTTCGACTATAAATATTCATTGGAAGTATAAAAATATTTCAAAATGATAGTATTTTTTTATAATTTTTAGACATCGAATAAATTAAATTATTAATGACACAATAATGATGTAGTATTTACCTCATTAATAAATGATTTAAATAAATTAGATTATAACGATTAAAATATTATCCAAAACATGTCCAATTCTGATTGGATTATTTTATTTCTACCATGAGTGATCTTATCTTCCTCTTTAATTATTTGTTGACCTTTTTAAACCGAAGATATGTTTATAATAAAATAATGTTTTCACACTTTCCTAAAGTGCCCATCCTCTCCCTTATAAAAGGAGACCACTTCTAACCAATTCCTCACTCCTCTCAAACCTTTTGTCTCATCCAAACTCTGACCAATTAAGCTCCCTACATCTCTACCCTCCTCTTATAAGCCTTACCTTAGGCATAAGGCACTTCAAGAAGTCCGTTGGATAAAACCAAAGGGACTTACCCAAATTAAAGGTAACAATTTCTCTTAAATTGTTTTCTTTTATTTTACTTCTCCAAACCCTAAACTCTTTTTATTACTTTATTTTGTAACAAAATTAGTATCCTAAATATACTACGATGTTTTTATGAGATGTATTCAAACTACACTTACACATACCTCCATCTAAGGACGAAGAACATAATGTTTCTGTGGATGGAAAACTAACGCCTCACGAAATGATGATTGTTAAATTACATCTTACTACCTCTAATGGTGGCCATTATGATGGAAATGTATTTATATAAGTTATATATTATGTTCATTATTTCCTAATTCTTCTTTACTTCACAATTATATCAAGCCTTTATAGTTTCCATAGTGGGTAAATACGATAATCTCTTTTGAGGAAGTGCGGACTACCGCCCCCTCAAAGTGACGTGAATCGTTAATACCTTAAGGGGGATGTATAAAGGATAGATTTAATGATATTATATATGATATTATACTGGAATTATAATATAACTACGTATCATTATGTTTTAATTCCATTAAAATAATAAATAGAAATGAAAGTAGTGTTCATGCGTACGTACGACTTACCGTCTCCATGAACGGTGCATTTCATTTCTTACCTCTAAATGTTATGTAGATACATGTATATACTGGATATATATGATATATATGATATCTAAATAATGAATTTCATTATGTATATAATGTACTATTGACAACATGGATAACTTGTAAATATAAGGTGTTCATTTTTGACTCAAGTACCAAATATCGACAAAATGGATGTTATTAACTTAAATGATTAAATAATGTTTATAACATAGTAATAAGTGATATAAAAATAATAATTATGAAAAAGGTTATTATGAAAGTAGAAATTAACTTTAGTTTATTATTCCGGATATTAAAGAATGATCGAGTCAAGTCAGACACGAGGTAAGGGACTTCGTCTCAATCTCCTTTCATTGAGGCATATTTTGTTTAAATAAATGATTTCTTTTTAAACGTTGTATAAACACCTTTGACTTTTCATTTCTTTAAAAGGGAATCTTTTTATAAGAATCTTTTTACTAATCGAAAAGAAGGAATTTATTTATGTAAGTGGTGACAATGACCTTTCCGTCACCGCGAGTATTATTTGATCTTTGGCATCCTTAACAAGCCTGAATGTTTTTAAAAGGAAAAATAAATACCATATACTATTTTTATGTATTTTGGTATTGAAAATGATTTTGACAATGGATTTATTATTTCTGTATCTTGAAATGATATTTTATTATTGCAATGTGGAAATGTTATCTTTCCTTTGTGCTTATGTAATGTGTTATGATCAGGTCATGGTTCTTGGGCATTATTTATGTATACGAGTGGTTTCGTGATAAACCTGGGGCGGGTGAGCCCGAGATAACTCTCAAATGCATTGGGTAACGTGACAGAGGTAAAGGTGAATGTTTCTCCTAATAGATTTTCAGAATATACTGTGATGGGTATTCCAAAGTAACTCTCTATGTAGCTATGATAACTATAATGTAATTTTGATATGGATTCCACAAGTTACCTTTATGATTAATGATTTCTATTTGTTATTCATAAATCTTATGTTTTCATGAGGTACGTAAAAGAGTTTATGTTTTGTATGTATTTATGAACAAATGTTTTTTTTCTTTGTTTTATAACCCTTATTGAGCTTCTTATGCTCATCCCAAGTTTTGAAATGTTTTCGCAGGACTTAAAGATGAATAGGGTCAAGGATGGGATCAAGGAAACGTCATGTTGTCTAAATAATGGAACTAGACATGAATCTTTTTTTTTCAAGAGTTTTTATGTTATGAAAAAAATGGAAAATATGTAGAAGTGTCAACCTTGAAATATTTTGAGATGTAATAGTTATGTCCTAATTCTATAAAACTCTAAACCAGAAAATATATTCATTGTGAATTATTCATTTAATTCAATATTATGTAATGTTTGAGGACGGGTCCTAATATTTAGACTTATCCTAATAACTTTTCTTTTTTTTAATCCTAATCCCTAAAAAAACTACACCTTCTTTTGATACCTATAATGACATTCTTTTTCTTTAATATACTTTAATTTATGATTTATTATATAAAATAAAACATAATTAAACCATAAAATCATGAAACCTATTGTGTTTGGGAAATTAAGTAAATATAATAACAATTTAACATAAGATGAAACAAAATAATAATAAAAACTATACAAAATGTGTTTATATTCTATAGATATTCTAAAATAGAACAGGATAACATGGGGATATACATAAGAAAGCATTGATATATAATGCCTATAATGGGAACACATAAATCATTAAAAAAGGTAAATAATTAAATGTCATACAAGATTGATATATAAATAACTTTAGATCAGTTATAAGAATAATCTTCCACAATGAATAATTATTTAACATGATAGCATAAATAGAACATGGTAATATAGGGAAATCACAAACAATGTCAAAAAAATAAGTCAAGTATAACTACCCAAACAAAATAACATGGTATAAAGAGTCCCCTAATGGATTAGGTTTACTCCCTAATCCCATATATTGTATATCATGAGAGTAAAATATTTCCCAATGTATTGGACCACTCTCTAGGTGCACCCATCAAAATATATGCATTATCATGTGTCACACATAGATATTTCAAAATAAAATAATATTTCATCACATATAATCCCATGATTAATGGTTTTGTGTTATATGAATAGAATTCCAAAATCAATTAACTATATCTATATCATAGTGAAGACCTAGAGTGGAAATGGGTTTGGGTTTTTACTACACAAATGTCTAACATGAAAAATCACAATATAATTTTGGTATCATAACTGGGGTACATAAATGTTCATGGGCGAGATTAATGAGAGTTAATGGTCTCTATAATCACTTTAAAATCAAAATTTTAGTAATATTGATGTGTGAGAATGTATCCTAAAAGGAAAAAATAAAAAAAAATCAATAACATAAAGGATGTTCTTGAAAAATGAGGGGAATGAGATGATCCATTCCCTTGAAAGCGTGATTATAAAATCTTGAGAGGAGATTCTTGAGATCTTGGAAGAATATTAGGATGCATCTATAGAGGAAAGCGTAGAGTAATCTTATGATCCCAGAGTATTTAGTGATGTAAAATTAGAGTTATGTGTATCTATATTGAAAGCAAGATGATAATTCTTTGTAAATATTCCATCATAGGTCCAGGACCCTGTATGATATTAAAATAAAAACACAAAAGATGCCATTATTTTGGCCCATGTTTTCTTCCAAAGTGTAGTGGTTTTTAATTTTTTTACATATTTAAGAGCTGATTTCATTAAAATAATAAACTTGGTGAAGTTTATGTGAATCTTGTTAAGAATTGATTTTAAAACCGTAAAATATAATTTTGATTTTATAGGATTCAATAAGGTTTTATTAAATTAAGAAAAAAAAATAAAAAAAAAATTATTTTAAATTGGAAAATATAGTTGGTAGTGTATAAACTTTATCATATTTATTACATCAGTTTTTGGAGTTTATTATTTCATAATACAAAGGTATATGTATCCCGAATTTATTTTTTACCTGAAAATTTAACTATCTCATAAAATTATGAAAAATTAACTATTGGATAATTTCCAAATGTTTATTTTTAAAACATTATATATTTTATCAAACAAATTCCATAAATATGTGATTTTATAGTTTTAAATCTTGAATCCCATTTAATGAAACATACATGTGTTTTTTACAATAACAGTTTTAGACACTTATAAAATTGTATTTTATTTCATAAAATAATATTAAAATTTTTATTTAATAAATATTATATCATAATAGTAGTTTATTTAATTATTATTTGTTTCAAAAGTTAATATATATTTATTAAAAGTGTTTCTTGATCAAAACTATATATTTCTCAAAAATAAAGTTTGATTATTATTTTTTCAAAATATAAATTTCTAACAAAATAATTATTTAATAATTTATATGTAATATTAAAAAGGAAAAACATAATCACTATTTTATAAAAATAAAATATAAAAATTCATAATTTTAGGGTTTAGATGTATAACCCTTTATTACACTAATGAACTCCGTAAGGGTAATGTGCACGATGGTTAAATTTTCTTAGAGAAGTTTGATATACTTGGTTTGGGATATGATCTCGATAATATTTTAATTCACCCACAAATGGATTGCTTCAGATTAAGTTGTTGAGTATAAGAATGATATTTGTTAATAAAAAATCCTAGTGATGAAATTTCTCTTAGAAGCTTAGATAAAAGGTCTCTGTAGGTAAAAATTCTACTGGTTGAGGCCATTACTTCTTCTATCTATTTCAATTGGATATTATCATAACCATTAATATATACTAATCATATGATCATTCTACAAAGGCTATATTATCAAAATTATGATGTTTAATGGACTTTCAAAATTTTAAAACCATATAAATGTCCAAAATATCCAATATAGCGCATGTGTTTTCTATAACATGATTAATTGATAAGTTATTTAATTATTGAAAATGAGAATTTCATTTTTAAATGTTCGGATTATTAAAATATATAAACAAATAGATACATTTTATACTTTATAAGAAACTACATAAAACATAAGGAGTCATTAATATATTCATAAAATACTTCCACATGTGATATCCTCTGAAAAATATCATCTATACTACTTTTTATCATAACTTGGGGAATTCAAACATAAAAAACGTGTGATATCGAATGATTAAAATGAGATACATCAAGTTGAATTGTGTAAGAATACATGAAATAACCCGGATTATTTCTTTTGTGATACATATCAATGCATTGATGTGTTATATATTTTATAGACCCACCTTTAACTTGATTAATTCCAATTCATTCACCAAAAGAGTCAACAAGACCTTTCTTACTAGTCCCTAAGGAAATTTTGGCTGAATAAAAACATGACTATCTTTATAGTAAAGAATACATAATATCAACATAGGATCAAACAACTTTAGCAATAAAAAATCAAAAATAATTTTAATATGTGTCACTATTTCAATATATGGAATAACCTTATCATAACTCCTCCAGGTAATTAGTGGGGGTAGGAAAATGATAACTATTTGGAATCCTAGTAGTAATCTATATTGGAATAACAATATATGGTCTGACAATAATTTTACCCATATCAATAAAAGTAATAAAATAATCATAAAACATCTAGATAATTATATTATATTGTGGAAAAATATAAGATAACCTCAGTGAAAAAAATGAAACTTATTAGTGTGTTGACACAAATGAAAAAACCCTAGAAATAAGTGTGCTTCAAATGGTATAAAAAACTAGGGATCAAGTATCAAATGGTTTCACAACATAATTTAAATCCACAAAATAATAAATATTAATATTATATTAATATTCATGAAACATAAACCATATTAGGGTAACTCCTTTTAAAATAGATATGGGAAATGCATGAAAAAACAAAAAATACCTTTTAAAATATATTAAATAAAAATTTACATGTTTCATTCAATGGAATATTTTGAAAAGGTGATAAGAAATACTTCCAAAAAATTACATTTAAAAATAATATTAAACTATATAACTTTTATATGATGAATTTTTTATCTTTGATAAATTATGACATGAATAAAAAAATGTGATAGTGAAATAAAAAACACACTTAATTATTTTCTAAATTCTTTTTTTCAAAAATCATATTGTAAGAAGAGTAATAAACAGAAATTTTTATTGAGAATTTATTTTATGAAAGGATGTTATAAAATATCATATGATAAAGTACTATGGTGGTTGATCCTATGAATATGAAATAAAACCTTAGTATGGAACTTTATAACTCAACGAAACGATTTTGAGTTTTCAATATCCCTTAGAGGCGGCACACTCCCTGGATCATTAAATTTTTTAAAAGAGCTTTATCTGGAAAAAATTTAAAAAATGATAAAATTTTACATAATAAAATAATATGGTTTGATTCTCCCTAATTATATGAATTAATTTCAAGATAATGATCATAAGTCAACAAAATAACGTTGAGTTACCAAAAATATTTACTGTAGGGGAAACAACTGAATCAATACTAAATGAATAAAAGGCCATAATTTCACTAGTAAATCAAATGAAATAATTTATTTTGATAAAAATATATCCATGGGTAATGACTAAAATATATAAAGGAAAAATGGTTCCCAAAATGTATTATGTCTCAATGAATGAGAATTAAGACCAACGAAAACCTTACGACTTTAGAAACGTTAAAATTAAAATCCCTCTAAAGGGATATATTGTAATTGAACTTAATATAAAATGATTAAAATAAAATTAATGATAATATATCTCAAATATTTAGTATATACACAATATAAATAAAATTATGTGAATATTACCTGACATGTGTATATGAGAGAATTTTGAGACTAAAACCCTTACCCCGGTCCTGATATATTACTCACATTCAAAAAATAACCTAGATAATTAAATTAAGTTCATTAAATACATTCCATATATCCCTATTCATAACTATAAAAATTGATACTCTATATTTATAATCATTATATATATATATATATTCTAATTTTTTCTATTTTCAACTCCCGGTGTATGTAATCTCTATCTCCTTCAATTAGTTTCAGAGAAGTCATTTTGGTACTTAGTATTTTTTTATTAGATAATTCATAGATAATATAAGGCACTAGAATATATTTTCAAACAATGTTTATAAACCTATAATATCATTTCATGGTATTTTTTGTTATGATATATGGAGATGAAATCAATGATGATCATGTTTCAGAGATTCTTAACAAACAGAAGTCATTTTATTAATTAATGATATAAATGTTGATACACAATTACCAAAAAAACAATATTTACATATTCCTATCATATTATACAAGTAAATATGTTCTCATAATAAAAATGACATAAATGTAGAGTATTGTTCAACTAGCTGGATAGAATGACCCAAACAACCAACTATGGTTAATGGATGATTATGAGATATTCTAGTTAAAGGATCATTAAACCAGAATAATAATGATATTATTTAGTGTTTATTTTTTTATATATCAAACTTTTTTAGAATTATAATTATAAAATAATTTATATAAAGCCATTATATATAAAAAAATCATTTTCCCTTAACTCATTAGTTTTAAATGAATAAATTTATATTTATATTTTATTGAAGGTATCATTAATACATTCTAAATAATTTCATACCCAAAAATTAATGATATCATAAAAATTATATTTATCTTTTAATAACATCCTCATTAAAATCCATGTAGGGTAGTTGTGAAAAGAAAAAGAAAAATCAGTTGTTCCATGGAGGTTGTAGTGCACACGTACACAAGGTTATGATTTCATTTTCCATAGAATGAGAGAAATGAGTAATATGGTTTAATGTTTATGAATTATAAAAATGATATAAAAATAATAATTATGTATCAATACCCCATTTTATACAATCATTTTATGGTGATTACGGAAAATAAAACATGTTGTGTCATAGAGGAGGTAGTCCACACAACACATGACTCACATATTCATTATTCTTAATAGAAAAGGGGAGGGTGGTTAATTATTATACCATAATGACAATAATAAAATAGTATAATAATGATATTTATTTTTTATTGTAAAACGGTGAGATGAAATTTTATTAAGAATAAGTACAAATAATAAAATAGAAAAATAATTGAGAGGTTTTAAATTTATACCTCGCTCTATGGATTATCCCCTTTGAATAGGGGTTTAACCATTAATGGATGGTATATATAAAATATAAAAACTTATATAATTTTCGTGAGATTTTAGAGGATATAATTATTAATATTTTAGGACAAACTAATAGGGTTTTGGTGTGAGGGGATGTGAGGAGAAGAGGACCTCTTTTATAAGTGGGAAGAGATGACATTTTTGTAAATACTCAATGGTTTTCCAAAATGGAAAGTCAATATCTAGGATAGTGGTATAAAAGATGGTAATTAATGGAAATAATATTTTATAATATCTAGAAAGGCCCCAAACAAACATTCCCACACATTTTATAAACATGTCCTAGATATTTTACTTGTATATTCATTACTTTTACCATTTCGTCTTTGACCATGGTAACTTATTTTTACCTATGGTAACAAATCCTTTATGAAAAAATGTTTTTTAATATATATATTATCTACCCAATGATTCAAAATTTAAAACCCATTTAATTTTATTCAATGAATAAATTTTATAAAAAATCTTAGAATAAAAATGTATAATGTATTAATGTTTTTGGATAAAATACTACCTGAGATCTAAAATATGAAATATGTTTTTTTAAATTTTTAAATTAATTTTTAATATTATATTGTCACATATAAAATAATATTTTTTCCTTATAATTTTTTTTCATCAATTTAAAATTCATCCTTATATATTAATAATGCTAAAAAATAAATTTATTTGTAAAAATGGTATTTTTAAAGTAAAATTATTTTTCAGAAAATCCCCATGCTTAATCTAAAAATTAATTTCATTTTTTGAAATTAAAATTTTAAAATTTTATAGATAAATATTTATATAAAATCCTCAAATAGTGGAAATATATTTATATTGGAAAATAGCTTTCTAAATGCTAACTATTCTTTATTCTTATTTCTTATGAATTACTAATTAATTTATTAGTAATACATCATTCATATTGTCTAAAAAAATTATTATTATTTTACTATAATATAACTAGTTTCTTAAATTGAGACATAAATCTTAGAAAAATATATTTTAAAAAAATTGTTTTTCTTATTTATTTTAGACACACTAATTTTTTTTTTTAAAATTAAAAGTATCCATGATTTTTTTTTCTACAAAACATTTTCAAATCCTTTACTTATATTACTTACCTCTAATTTAACATAATAGTTTTAATGGTATAAAAATTTCATGGTATTTTTTTCTATTAGTGGAACAAGATAAAGAACACTCACTTATTGAAAGACAATCATATATTAAAATATAAGGGTGAGACATATTGTAACTATAAATCCCTGAAAGTGTGAGTAAAAATTGGATACTATGAAAATAATGTGTAACTTTTCATTAGTATATATAATGATCATTAGTGGTATTTCTTTAAGAAAAATATAAATTTGATGCAAGGGTAACAAAAAGAACCGTAAGAGGTGTATCATGATAATGATGAGTATAAATATGAATGAAATTGATCCTACCATTCTTAAGAGGATATGTCATAGAAAGTAAGATAAGGGGGACATTATTGAATCAAATACCACTATTTTCAAGGGGAGGGGATTCATTGATAAATGGTGAAATATAAATAATAAAATAATTCCTTCACGATCAAGGATATATTATAGAGAAACTGGTGATGCATATGCGGATGTCTATACAAAAGCCTAATAAGTATATAAATTATAGAATCCCATGTCTAATAAGTCACAACTATATCTTTATCTTATAGTAATTGCTAAAAAATATGGATCTAGGGTAATGAACATCAAACATGGTAAGAGTTGGGAATGTATCATGGACATAAATAAGACACCCCAAGACTCAGAGTAGAAATAATTGAGGAGAAAGAGATTAATAAAAGATATGATATAGTGTCTCCCCCTCTTTAAGGTTTGATGGGGGAAAATATTTTTTAGACCATTAGTACTAAAATTTTCATCAATCTCACATAAATATTTGGTACCTTAACATGTAAGATAAAATAAAAAAAATAAATATAAAAGATAACAATTTTGTGCTTTGTGGTACCATTTTACTAAGGTGTGATTAGGGAAGATTCATAGTGCATATTTTTATCACCATGAAATGTATGAAAAAATGTGTAAAATACTCACAATATTATAAAAAATGAATTTTTTTTGTAGAAATATTTAATTGGTTTTTTATTTCATTATAAAATCAATAACAAATATGGGAAACATATGATAAACCCTTTAAAAGATATACCATGAAATAAAAGATATCAAAGAATGATAAATAATTGAAGTAGTTAAATCTATTATAAACTGAGATAGATCTATATAAATTTATATATATTAACTCAAAGGACATTTAACACTTTTTAATCATTGGGGAATATATTTTTCCCAGAAAAATAGATCTCAAAGATCCCCACCCAAACCTATTTTATAGAACATTGTCAAGAACATGTAGACAGAACATCACCACCCACTAGATGTTATAGAACTAATATGTCCATAAACCCAATAACCACATTGAATCACCACCATATCATAAAATATTTCCCATGATCAACAAAATTGGATGAACATTGTAAACGCAAATAGAACACCAAAAATAACTTTATTTGAAACATAATATTATCCTATGTGGTAACTCTTTAACATTATACATTAAGAAGATAAAGTATAGATAATTTATATGTTATAGGAGAACCCATCATCAAGTTAACTCTACCCATATCCAAGTTTACAGGGATCTTCAATCGTAAAACCCTACAAAAACATGGAAGAACATGACTTAAAAATCCTCCATGAAACAAATCTACCACATTATCTCCCACTATGATTATTCAAACATGTTAGACTATAGATCTTTACTATAATCCATAATTCTATATATAATCTCCTTATCTTACTCTTACTCACAAATTCCTTTTAGTTTTTCACCCTTATAACTTCAATACCTATAGAATCACATCCTTTGGCTTACTCATCATTGAACAAGTGACTTACACCCATCATTTTATTGATGATATTTGTAGTATCAATATTGTTCTACTAGTTTTATAACTATATTATATTTTTTACTTTACAATACTCAAACATGGATACTTAAAAATCATATGTTAAAACACCTCCTTGTCATTTCATCCTTGATGAATTGATTCATTTTTTCTTATAAAATCCCTTAATGAAACTAAAATATCATTTATAAAACCTTAGGTTACACTTAGAAATCAACAAAGTTATTACTACTAAAGTAATTCAGGAATTTGAAATGAAATCCTCCTATAACTACACTTCATCATTTAGAATTATATTTTGTGTCAAATCCACCCCTTCCTCTCGAATCTCATTCCATATTTGGAACTTCCTCCTACACAACTTCTTTTGGAAGGGGATTCCATTTCCACCTTCCATTGGACATGTGCAATACCCATGAAATATCTTCATCTGATTCCATATCTCACCATCCCAAAATACTATATTCTATAAATTCTGAAACATAAACCCAACAATTTTTATCACACCAATACTCTACAATCTCCTCCATGAGAACTATATTCATATGTAATCCTAAAAATCCCCCACTTCATGAATATTATCAATCCTTTCACTAGATCCTCGGGAAACATCATATAGAACATTTCTTCCCATAGTCAAAAATAAACTTTCACCCTAAATTTCATGAACGAGGCCACACCACATGATACTGAACATTATGAAGAAAATATAGAAAGACTCTAAGGATCAAAATTTGATTTTGATCATTCGTGTCCCTTCCAAAATTAAAACTTTAGATTTAATTTCCATGAAAATACTTCAATTACTCTATGAAGTTTTATACAAAATAATATCCTTGATATACACCTATATTATTAAGTAATAATCAAAACTTATTTCCCACATTCCAATTTTCTACAGTATATCTCTCTATCATTCTGGTAAACCACATTTCTAATGAAATATTTCTCCAAAATGAAATTTTTGTGAGCTCATATTTTTTATAACTGACTCCTATTATATCATTCGACTTAAAATACCACCAAAACAGTAATATGGGTTATCTAGTATAAATAAAAAATAAGAAGTTACTTCTACATCATAAACTATTAAATATATTTTATTCCCATGTAGGTGGCCTCAAACACATAAAGAAATAGATCATTATAGTACTCGGACATCTAAAACTCTACCCTAAGTTTCTATAATCCTGACATTATAATAATTTTAACTTTTACATATACCTAAAAAACTAATCTCAATCCAAAAAATCATTCAAAAAATTATGGTATCATGGAACTGATGAACTCTTAGGATAATCCCAAAAATTATCCAATGATTTAACCAAGAAAAACATTAGTATTGTTCATTCCTCTAAGCCCAATTACATCTTCCACCTTGTTTTTAACCCTTATAGAATCAACTCATAATATAATTGTAAGGACCTAGCCTTAAAACATTACATAATCATGAATTAAATGAATAATTCACATAGAGGATCTTTTCAGGTTTAGAGTTTTATATAATTAGGACATAACTATTACATCTCAAAAGATTACAAAGTAGACACTTCTATTAAGTTTCTATAAAATAAAAACTCTTAAAAAGAAACATTTGTGGTTCCATGTTTTAGATATCATGTACTTACTTGATCCCATCCTTGACCCTATTCATCTTTAATTCTTGTGGAGAACATTTGAAAAACATGGGATGAGCATAAAAATCCCAGTAAATGATACACAAATCATGAAAAATGTTAGTTTTTCAAAACAACAAGTAAACCATGAATACTTTATAAAAGTAATACTTTTTCCCTTTAGGAAGTATTAAATAATATTTACTGAATAAAAGAACACTAATTATCCTTTGTAACCAAATGTTTACCATAAAACCATATAAATAACACATAACATATAAAGGTAACTTGGGACATAAACATACTTAAATGGAATAACCATACGGTCGACTTCCACACATATCACTACATGGAATAGCCATACGGACGACTTCCATACCCAATGCATTGGAGGTTATAACATAACCACCCATCCTGGTATTCATGGAACCACCCGTTATATGGTTTATCATGTAACCACCCGTCAAATGTCCAAGTACCATTACAAAATCATAATACATAAAACAAATATAATGGAAAGAAAACATTTTCACATTTCAATCAAAATATATCACTTAAATATATTGACATAATAGATCCATTATCAAAACCATTTTCAATACCAAAATACATAAAATATTATATGGTATTTAATTTATTTTAAAAACATTACATCTTGTTAAGGAAGCCAAAGGCCAAATAGTACTCGTGGTGGCGGAAAAGGACGTTGTCACCGCGTACGTTAAAATAAACATTCATTTTTTTCATTTAGTTAAATGATTCATAGAAGAAGATTTACTTTTAATGAAATGAAAAGTCAAAGGTGTTTATATAGACTATAAAATAAATTCTTTTATTAGAACAAAAATATGCCTCAATGAAATAAGATTGAGACGAAGTCCCTTACAAAGTCAGTATCCTTAGATTTAGGAAAAATCAATTAGTTGATTATGTGTGGAAAATAGAAATACCCCTAAAATAAGAGGATATTAATTGTAAAACAATCATAGGTAATCCACACATATTCATAGTACGAAATAATCAAGAAATATAGGTTTAACCCAAATAATTGAAATTGGGTTAAGAAGTTCCCTTGCAAAAATTTGACAGCCTGTCGACGTCTCTTTAAAATTCAGAAAATGAGTTGATGTGAGAGAAAATGGTATCTCATCACTTGGACATAAAATTTACATCAATACGTATATAAAAGAACATATCCCAACATAATATTATGTGAGTTAAAATTCACAACAAAAGAAGTCTTTTAAAATTAGGAGGGTGAAAGGTTCCCTTACCGATTTGGGTAACTTTCAAAACGTACAACCCATGAAAGAAGGACTATACAAAATTGATGTAAATACTCATAAACAAAATTATATTACACAAATATTATAATAATGGTTAGTACATACATCACTCTAAGGTAATGGTGGAAAATGTAGCATAAATCTCACAGGAATAAAAGTAAGATAAAAAAAATCCCTGACAAAAACTCGACAGCCTAAAAGTGCCACTTAAAACATCCAAAAATGGATTTATGAGATCAAATAGGGTCTCTCATAATATGAACATAAAAATTACAGAATGAGTAATATAAAATAACATCCACAAACATAATAAATATGAGCTTAAAAGAAATGACTTAAAAGAGAGTACTTAAAAGGAAAGGGAGAGGTAGGATCCCTTACATCAAGTCCGACTTGTCTTGTTCGTTTCTTTATTTTACGTAATAATAAAATTTGGTAAATTTATAATTTCTTAAGGTCCTCATTTAGATTTTATTATACATTTCATATCACATATGATAATGTTATAATATTTTATTAATAATGTGAGTTCATATCAGATGTTTTTGTCGATGTTCGGTACATGAGTCAAAATTGAACTTGTTGGAAAAATCTTTTCCATGTAGTTATAGGTAAATCAAATCCATAATAGTATTAATAATTTAAATATAATATATATTCAGTATATATTCATTTTATACTATTCCATAACTTTTGGAGATAAAAAATGAAATGCACCGTTCATGGAGACGGTAGGCCGTACGTACGCATGAACACTACTTTCATTTCTTTTTCATATTAATGGAATTAAAAATAAATGATATATATATATTATAATTCCAGAATTATATCCATCATTAAGATTTAATATATGACATATATATCCATTATATATATGTACTTATAATAGTACATAACATTTGGAGATAAGAAATGAAACATACCGTTCATGGAGACGGTAAGCCGTACGTACGCATGAATGCTACTTTCATTTCTATTTCATAAATTAATGGAATGAAAAAAATAATGATACATAGGTATATTATAATTACAGTATAATATAATATATAACATCATTAAATCCATCATTTATACATCCCACATATGGAATTAATGATTCAAATCACATTGAGGTGGCGGTAGTCCGCACTTCCTAAAATGAAATTATCACATTTACCCATTATGGAAACCATAAAGGTATAGCATAAATGAAAAATACAGAAGCATAAGGAATACATAAACATAATTTATATGTCATATATAAATACAGTTAAATCTTAATGGCCACCATGAAAGGTTTTAAAAGAAGATTGAATAATCATCGTTTCGTGAGGCAGTAATTCGCCACCCACAGAAACAGTATGTTCTTTAACCATTATATGGAGGTGTGTATGAGTGTAGCTCTAATACTCCTCATAAAATCATCCTAATATATTTATGATACTGTTTTTTTACAAGAGAATGGAATGAAAAGAGTTTATGGTGTTGGAGAAGCAAAATAAAACAAAAGAACATAAGAGAAGACATTACCTTCAAATCAGATAACTCTTTTTGATTTTAGCTCAAAGGATTCCTTGGAAAGAATTATGCCCAAATTGAGGCTTCTAGGAGTAAGAAATGGATGTGGAGAGACAATATGAGCAGAGTTTAGACGATCCAAGGGCTTGAGAGGTGTGGGTAAAGAGGTAGAGGTGGGGGCCTTTTATAAGAACGAGGAGGGGCACTCTTGGAAAGTCATGAAATGTCACTTTATTTTAAAATGATTTTCGGATTTTAAAGGTCCCAAAAAGATATATTTCAAGGATAAGGTGATAAGGGTTCTAAATCCACCCATCCAATAGGTTTTTGACAAGTTTATATCTTAGTTTTTACATTATCTTTTCATTTTATTTAAATCGTTCATTAATGAGGTAATTGCTACATCATCATGGTATCATAAATAAATTAATTTATTTAATGTATACAAATTATAAAAAAATACTATGATATAGGAACTATTTTTATCTTTTCAATGAATATTTAGAGTAAAAAATATAACTTGTATAACCCCATGTAAAAATTGTTTTAGAAAAATAATACATGTTTGTGACATTTTTATTTTAGCTTTAAATAAAAAGTTATTAATGTCATTTACTTACCCATGTGGCTCAATGGGGTCTCCATGTTGACTCATGGATTGTTTTGGTCGGCCATGAATCATCAAATAAGGGTATAACATGTGTAAAGGTAATTTAATATTATTATAACATTATTTTTACCTTAAATTACACTAATTACCTTTAATCATGATTAATAAAACTTAAAAGTTACTATTCACGAAAAAATTATTTTCATCCCATTGAACCACATTTTACTTACTAATGACAACCATGTATGTCAAATTTTTGAAAATCAAATAAAAAAAGTGGTAAAGTTCTATGTAAACGAAAAATCTATTTTTTTAACTACCACTTACTGGTTTCACTATTCATCAAAATTTGATGTTTTTCAGAAAAATACCAAAAATTCACCCTAATCTATATTTGATATTCCGAGTTCAAAAATTATGTCTATTTTAAAAATTTCAAAACATATAATTTTCATTAATTTATTTAATAATTAATTCCCGTTGTCAAAACAAATAGCGTGTTTTTAAGAAACAATATCTATTAAAAGATTGACACTAGTTTAAGTCCAATTTCAAAGTGAAATTAATTCCAATGACAAAAATTGGATTAAATGGTCAAAATATATTCTAATTTCACTTTAAAACCAATTCAAAAGATTATATAATCATATAAATAAATAAGATTAAAAAGAGGTTTTGAATTAAAATACAACATTTTTCACTTATTCATAAAAAATGAACTTTATCGAAAAAAATAACAAACATACACAAAGTAAATTTTGATTTCCCTATTATAAAGAAGGATTCGATTTGGTCCAATATAACATATAAAATTTTCAAAAGGTGGATTTAAAAAGGGTTCACCATTAAAAGGCGGTTAATCATCCTTTTAAAGAATATTAGAATATTTACGCTTAAAATTGGATTCATTCACATTTTAAGCCTCTAACATTTATTGGATAAAAGTAAAAATATTTGAAAAAAATATATAATAATTTTGTAGTTAGTTATGTTAATTACCGCCATTACAACTTCTAGGCGTTAACTACCATTTAAAATAATATTATTTTACTATTAGATTGCAATGTAAGATTTCAAAGAAACTCGTTGTTGCGTAAGGGGTATGCCATCGAGCATAGAATTACCTTTAAAATAATCATAACATTTTATTCACAAATATGGATAAATATGAAAATGTAATATTCTTTATTTACCTGGGGTGTTACATCCTTCCTCCCTTTTGGGAATTGCGTCCTCGCAATTTTGAAATTTGGCTTAGAAAATTCATTGAAAGTCCCACATCGGAACAAGAGTCAGTAAAACTATCACTTTAAAATAAAGAGAGAGAAGTAAAAAGGTTACCCTAGTTAACCCATTATAGGATTCCATGTAGGAAAACATGGACATGGAAGAGAAAACAAATGGTCATGTTCTGATGGAGAATGATAGAAAAAATGTTTAGTAGAAAGTTAACCACCAGGAAATCACAAACTTGTGATGGGTTAAACGGTATTTGATTCCCCAGTAGGAAAAGTTAACAGAAAACATTTTAGTTTTAAGTTATATTTCATTGGGGAATATATTTATGAGATTAACTAAAACATAAGGAAACATACATACTTGTCATGTTAACTTTCAACTTTTACTAGATATCTTACACAAACTCATATTTTCTCCAAAAGACGAGTACTTAGGATGAATTTTTCACATTAAGAGCGCTATAATCAACTTATAGAGAATCACCTAATTTAGAAAAGAGAACTATATATTTCCCATGTCTTTAGAACTTAACCAAAACCAAAATTTTTAGAATAATATCATATAATTCACAAAAGGATAATCCTTTATAAAAATAAAATCTATTCTTTATCACCAAAATTTTTCCAACAAAACCCAAAGTTCAACGAAGACCATTCGATACACAATTTGTCCATAAAATTATTTAATGTAAACCAAACTAAGATTGAAACCCAAATGTTTGAATGATTTAATCACATAGTCTTCCAAGGTAAAAATTAACATTTATCTTCAAATAACATCAGTTTCTCTTAAAGTATCATATTGAAAAGTAATTAACCTAATAATATATCCTCCATAATAGGTCAATATTTTCCTAGGTAACCCAAAATAAATAAGTTATTGATTCATAAAATTATATAACTAAAAAGAATTTTTTATACTAACTAGGGACTTCACGTAGTCCATTGGTAGGCGATAAATACCAGTCGCACTTTGGGTGTGGGTTCAATTCCCACAGCTTTGTCCGACGCGACGAGTTGTCCCACGGTCTGCGTGTTGTCCTTTTTCCAAAACTATATAATTCTGAAAACATTCCCCAAAAAGAGATAAATTAATCAAAAATAACCATAACATAATTTAACCTCAATTTTATCTCATGACTTTCATTTTTCATCATAACATATAGTAACCCATAGTTACTTCAAAAGTAAGGATCATATAAACCCAAATGCTTCTTTATAACTATGTCCACAAAAGAACAGATAACTATTCCTTGAATAAAATTTTCATATATCAAACATCAGGGTTACACATACTATAAAAAGTCTTCTAATGTAACCCCATCTTCAAAAGAGACTTAATACTTTTACGAATTTCACTATAACTCTTGAATCCCTTATATGTTGACTTCTTACTCATTCAACATTCTTCATGATCCATTAACCATTCCTTTACAACTTATTCTGAAATACTTCTTTCCTATAAACAAAATCATGAATCATATCCAAAGATTCCAAAATAGGAAAACATATGTTAAGAAATAATCCATACCTTTGATTGGTCATTGTCAGTTTCTTCATCCTCAATCGTAATGGCATTATGTATTGGTAAACAAATATTTTTACGGTCTTGGTGATCCCATTCCTGAAACTTCTTCGTAGGACATGTGTTTGAATAATGACCATTCACACCACATTTAAAACATTCAATTGATCCATCAGAAAGAACTTCTTTCCCTTTCATCGAGTCACCTAGATGATTCATTTTTTCATGGAAGGTTCTTGTTTTATGACCTTCATTTCAACATCTATAGCATCTTTCTGTCCCTTTGAAACATTTTCCTAGGTGTTTCTTTACACATATTTGACACATAGGTTTTTGAACACACTTAACTGTATGATTATTACCTGAACTTCCGTAGGGATTTGTTTCTCGCATATATGATTCCTTAAAAAAATTACCAAGGTTTAGGTGGTCAATCATGACTCCAGATAGTTGGTTGAGGATAAACACAAGAGTTCTCATTGAACCTCCCATATCATTCAGTTGGTCGCTCAGAAAACTATCGCAATTTCCTCCACATCCACTGTTACTTTGGTTCCTTCTAGTTCCATCCATCTACTATAACCAAAAAGGTCAGTGTGAGCATATTAGTAAAATAATCATATAATAATGAGGAAGATAAACACTAAGATGTAGTTATCTAAGTTATCTCAAAATAAAATCTAACTTTCAAAAAAACAATGACTCCATCGAATATACTATCCATTGTGGTTATACACAACTTGTCACCTATGCTTAAACAACACTCTAACATCTAATGTTATCTATACCGACCTCTGATACCAACTGTAAGGACCCGACCTTAAAAAATTACATAATCATGAATTAAATGAATCATTTACAGAGAGGATCTTTTCAGGTTTAGAGTTTTAGAGAATTGGGACATAACTATTACATCTCAAAAGATTACAAAGTAGACACTTCTACTAAGTTTCCATAAAATAAAATCTCTTAAAAAGAAACATTTCTAGTTACATGTTTTAGATAGAATGTCTTTCCTTGATTCCATCCTTGACCCTATTCATCTTTAAGTCCTGTGGAGAAAATTACAAAAACTTGGGATGAGCATAAAAATCCCAGTAAAGGATACACAAAGAAGGAAAACTATTAGTTTTTCAAAACAACAAGTAAACCATGAATACTTTATCAAAGTAATAATTTTTACCTTTATGAAGTAGTAAATAATGTTTACGGAATAAAAGATCACTACTTATCCTTTGTAACCAAATGTTTACCATAAAACCATATAAAGAACACATAACATATAAAGGTAACTTGGGATATAAACATACTTAAATGGAATAACCATACGTTGGAATTCCACACATATCACTACATAGAATAGCCATACGGCAGACTTACATACCCAATGCATTGGAGGTTAAAACTTAACCACCCGTCCTGGTATTCACGACACCACCCGTCATATGGTTTATCATGTAACCACCCATCAAATGTCCAAGTACCATTACAAAATCATAATACATAAAACAAATATAATGGATAGAAAACATTTCCACATTTCAATTACAATATATCACTTAAATATATTTAAATAACATATCCATTATAAAAACCATTTTAAATACCAAAATAGATAAAAGAGTATATGGTATTTAATTTCTTTTAAAAACATTATGGCTTATTAAGGAAGCTAAAGGTCAAATAGTACTCGCGGCGGTGGAAAAGGTTGTTGTCACTGCGTACGTTAAAAGAAACATTCCTTTTTTTTTCATTTAGTAAAATTCTTAGTAGAAGAAGATTCCCTTTGAATGAAATAAAAAGTAAAAGGTGTTTATATAGAGTATAAAATAAAGTGTTTTATTAGAACCAAAAATTTGACTCAATGAAAGGAGATTGAGACAAAGTCCCTTACAAAGTCGGTATCCATAGATTAAGGATAAATCAATTACATGATTATGTGTAGAAAAAATAAATACACCTAAAATAAGAGGATATTAAGTGTAAAACATTCAGAGGTCATCCACACATATTCATAGTACGACATAATCATAAAATAGAGGTTTAACCCAAATAATTGAAATTGGGTTAAGAAGTTCCCTTGCAAAAATTTGACAGCCTAACGACGTCTCTTTAAAATTCAGAAAATGAGCTGATGAGAGAGAAAATGGTATCTCATCACTTGGTCATAAAATTTAAATCAATAATTATATAGAAGAACATATCCCAACATAATAATATGTGAGTTAAAATACATAACAAAATAAGTCTTTTAAAAATAGGAGGGTGAAAGGTTACCTTACCGATTTGGTTAAATTTCGAAACGTACACCCCATGAAAGAAGGAATATAAAACATTGATGTAAATAATCATAAATGAAATTATATTACACAAAGAGTAGAATAATGGCCAGTATGTACACCACTCAATGTAAAAGGTGGAAAATGTAGAATAAATCTCACAGGAATAAAAGTGAGATAAAAAAAATCCCTGATGAAAACTCGGCATCCTAACGACGCCACTTAAAACTTCCAAAAATGGATTTATGAGATAAAATAGGGTCTCTCAAAATATGAACATAAAAATTAAAGAATTATGAATATATAATAACATCCCCAAACATAATAAAGATGAGATTAAAATAAATGACATAAAAGAGAGTATTTAAAAAGAAAGATAGAGGTAGGATCCCTTACCTCAAGTTCGACTTGTCTTGTTCATTTATTTATATTAATGAATAATAAACATTGGTAAATTTATAATTGATTAAGGGACTCATTTAAAGATAATTATTCAGTTCATATTACATATTATAATGTTATAATATTTGGTTAATAATGTGAGTTCATATCAGATGTTTTTGTCGATGTTCGGTACATGAGTCAAAATTGAACTTGTTGGAAAAGAATTTTCCATGTAGTTATAGGTAAATCAGTTATAGAATATTATTAATGATTTAAATATCATATATATCCAGTATATAATCATTTTATACTATTCCATAACATTTTGAGATAAAAAAAGAAATGCACCGTTCATTGAGACGGTAGGCCGTACTAACACATGAACGCTACTTTCATTTCTTTGTCATATTAATGGAATTAAAAATAAATGGGATATATATATATATATATATATATATATATTATAATTACAGAATTATATCCATAATTTAGATGTAATATATTACATATATATCCATTATATATATGTACTTATAATAGTACATAACATTTGGAGATAAGAAATGAAATGTACCGTTTATGGAGGCGGTAAGCCGTACATATGCATGAACGATACTTTCATTTCTATTTCAAACATTAATGGAATGAAAATAATAATTATAAATAGGTATATTATAATTATAGTATGATATAATATTTATCCTCAGTAAATTCATCTTTTATACATCCCACATATGGCATTAACGATTCAAATCACTTTGAGGGGGCGGTAATCCACACTTCCTAAAATGAAATTATCGCGTTTACCCATTATGGAAACCATAATGGTATGGAATAAATGAAAAATATAGAAGCATAAGGAATAAATAAAAATATTTTATATATCATATATAAATACAGTGACATCTTAATGGCCACTATGAGTGGTGTTAAAATAATATTGAACAATCATCGTTTCGTGAGGCAGTAATTCGCTACCCACAGAAACAGTATGTTTTTTAACCATTATATGGAGGTGTGTATGAGTGTATCTAGAATAATCCTCACAAAACAATCCTAGTATATTTAAGATACTTGTTTTCTTACAAAAGAAAGGAATAAAAAGAGTTTAGGTGGTTGGAGAAGCAAAATAAAACAAAAGAACATAAGAGAAGACATTACCTTCAAATCATATAACTCTTTTTGATTTGACCTCAGATGCTTCCTTGGAAAGACTTCGGCCCAAAGTGAGGCTTCTAGGAGTAATAAATGGATGTGGGAGACAATATGAGTAGAGTTTGGATGACACAAGGGCTTGAGAGGTGTGGGTAAGGAGGTAGAGGTGGGGGATTTTTATAAGAGGGACGAGGGGCACTCTTGGAAAGTCATGAAATGTCACTTAATTTTAAAATGCTTTTCGGATTTTAAAGGTCCCAAAAAGATATATTTCGAGGATAAGGTGATAAGGGTTCTAAATCCACCCATACAATAGGTTTTTGACAAGTTTATGTCTTGGATTTTATATTATCTTTTTATTTTATTTAAATCGTTCATTAATGAGGTAATCACTTCATCATCATAGTGTCATAAATAAATTAATTTATTTAATGTATAAAAATTATAAAAAAATACTATGATGTAGGAAATCGTTTTATATTTCTAATTAATATTTATAGTCAAAAATATGACTTGTATAACCCATGTAAAAATTGTTTTGTTAAACCAATACATGTTTGTGACATTTTTATTTTAACTTTAAATAAAAAGTTATTAATGTCATTTTCTTACCCAAGTGGCTCCATGGGGTCCCCATGTTGACCAATTGATTTTCTTGTTCGTACATGACTCATAAAATAAGGGTAGGATGTGTGTTAAGGTAATTTCATATTATTATAACATTATTTTTACCTTAAATTACACTAATTACCTTTAAGCACGATTAATAAAACTTAAAAGTTATTATTCACCAAAAAATTATTTTCATCCAATTGAACAAAATTTTACTTAATAATTACAACCATGTTGGTCAGATCTTTGAAAATAAAATCACAGAAGTGGTAAAGTTTCATTTAAATGAAAAATCAGTTTTTTTAACTACCACTTAGTGGTTTCACTATTCATCAAAAATTGATGTTTTTCAGAAAAATACAAAAAATTCACCCTAACCTATATTTGATATTACAAATTCAAAAATGATGTCTATATTAAAAAATTAAAAACATATAAGTTTCATTAATTAATTTATTAATTAATTCCCATTGTCAAAACAAATAGCGTGTTTTTAAGAAACAATGTCTATTAAAAGATTGACACTAGTTTAAGTCCAATTTCAAATTGAAATTGATTCCAATGACCACAATTGAATTAAATGGTAAAAATATATTCTAATTTAACTTTAAAACAAATTCAAAAGATGATATAATCATATAAATAAATTATATTAAAAAGAGGTTTTGAATTACAATTCATCATTTTTCACTAATTCATAAAAAATGATCTTTATCGAAAAAAATCACAAACATACACAAAGTAAATTTTGATGTCCCGATTCTAAATAAGGATTTTATTTGGTCCAATATAAAATATAAAATTTTCAAAAAGTGGATTTAAATAGGGTTCACCATCAAAAGGCGGTTAATCAAGCTTTTATAGAATATTAGAATATTTACGCATAAAATTGGATTCATTCGCATTTAAGCCTCTAACATTTATTTGATAAAAGTAAAAATATTTTACAAACATATATAATAATTTTGCAGTTAGTTATGTTCATTCCCTCCATTACAACGGCTAGACATTAACTACCATTTAAAATAATATTATTTTATTATTAGAGTGCAACGTAAGATTTCAAAGAAACTTGTTATTGCGTATTGGGTATGCCATTGAGCATAACATTACCTTTAAATTAATATTAATATTTTTATCAAAAATATAGATAAATATGAAAATTTCATATTCTTTATTTACTTGGGGTTTTACGATAATGATTCTTCCTTGTGTCTCATAATTGAAGATAATATTTGGTATCTATGAAAAACTTTCATAATTCATTATTTTAATGAAAGAAATTCTCAATCATTTAAAATTTTAATGAAATAGTAATGGGAAATTATTATATCCCCCATTCTTCTAGACTTGATGTGGTTATCCAATAAAACTTCCAAATACATTATAGTGAGTCGTTAGGAACATTTGATTTAATATTATTCACAAATTGTCCAATATAATTACAAATAATATTATCCCTTATATTACAATCATACATTCAATGAATATTCCAAAAAAATATTATACTTTATTATTGAGAATAAAAAATTACATCTCTTATGTTAAACCATCGATGAAGGTACAAAAGAGTAGAATGAAATTCTGTGAGAATAATTTAAAACTTGAATTCATACATTCAAAATAACATTATTTGTATTATTCATGGTTCCTATATATTTTCTAATTAAAAGGTAAATTTCATTTCTTATATATCATCCCCAATCAGGTTTACCTAGAATGTGACTGAATCAGATCACAACCTACCTCGTTCATGACTCCCTACATTCTAAAGGCTTCCCAAAAATATCATTTTTTTGATAAAAAAGTGGATAGACTATACCCTCTTCATCAGGTAACCATAAGTAAAATCTAAAAAAATAGAAAAAATGGAATCAAGGAACAAATAAAAATAAAATATAAATATTTGTTAAATAATACAAGATAAAAAACATATGCCATGATATAATATTATGAAAACACTATATTTCATACAAGTCAAATATGTTGTACCCCTCTCTCTTGGATTTTAATGATCACAATCACTCTCATCGTATTCTAACTTGTTTTCAAGTGTTTTGATGCTAGGAAAAAGGTTGCCCAGGAGTTGGCCCCAGAAGGCTGATAGTGGACTCTCTAAGTCCACCGGCCCGCCGGTGGTCTCTGGCAGAAGCATTGCTTTCTGCCGGAGCCACCGGTCAGCCGGTGTTAGCGCACCGGCCAGCCGGTATGGGTACCGGCCAACCGGTTCTTGACCACTGCCTGGTGACACCGGCCAACCGGTGGATGACCACCGACTAGCCGGTGGAACCCAGACAGAAAGCCTGCTCTGTCTGGACCACAGGCCAGCCGGGAGCTCAGCACCGGCCAGCTGGTGGACCACCAACCAGCTGGTGAGACACCACCGGCCAGCCGGTGTGCCCAGTCAAACTAGCCGTTGGTCTTTGACCAGACTTGTACTTTTGACCCCCAACGGCTCCAGAAGCCCTCCAACGGCCACATTGAAGTTTTTATGGTTATTTCTCCTATAAATAAGAAACCATGGATGCCGGGAACATAACCGAATCATATTTTGATGTCTTGATGCTCTAACAACAAATCTCCAAGGCCTCTTGTGATCCATTGCCATCCTTGAAGCTTGAGCTCCCTCTCCATCAGCTGCTCTCACACTTTTGGCGCTCAAGGCTTCCGTGTGTTTGTATTAGTTTTGTTTAGTTCTTCATTGGGTTTGGATTAAAACAAACCTATCATTTCCATTCTTTCTTTCAATTGGGTTTCTTGCTACAACCATAATAAAAAAGCAAGTTGTATGAAGGTGTTCTAGCCTACCTTAAAACGACTAGTGGGTTTCTTGCTACAACCATTAAAAAGCAAGCTGACGTATTAATCTCTCAACGGTTCTTGTTGGGAGCGGAGATGTAGGCTTGGGAATTAAGCCGAACTTCGTTATCGAATTGTGTCTTGCCTTATTTTTATTTCCGTTGCATTGATAATTGTTTTAAATTGTTAATTATTTTTGAAAAGGCAATTCACCCCCCCTCTTGCCATCCTCTACGACCCAACATTTGGTATCAGAGGGAGCGTTTGTGTAATACCTTAACCGGTTACAAACTTAAGATCCTTAGTGATGGATAATTCCTCGCATGCTCCCGAAGGGTATTCTATGACTCGGGCTCCATATTTGATGGAACCGATTACACTTATTGGAAAACTCGCATGATTACTTTTCTTAGAAGCATCGGTTATCCTATCTATAGGATTGTAATGCAAGGCTATACATTATCTAACAATGATGAGTCCAAATGGACCCCCGAAGACATTGCCAATTTTGAGCTTGATGGCATAGCCATGAATGCTCTTCATTGTGGGCTAGACCGTAATGAATTCAACCGTGTTTCTACTTGCTCCTCTTCTTGTGAAATTTGGAAACTTTTAGAAGTAACCCATGAGGGAACTAACAAAGTCAAAGACACTAGATTAGACATGCATCGCCAAGATTTTGAAAGTTTCACCATGCACCCACACGAATCAATTACTGAAATGTTTACTCATTTTACTGACGTTTGCAATGGAAGAAAATCTCTTGGTGAGGATGTTTCTGTAGAAATGATGGTCAAGAAGATTCTTTGGGTCCTACCAAGCTCATGGGCACCAAAGGTGACCGCAATTCAAGAAGAAAAAGATGTCAAGAAAATGCCGGTTGAAGAGCTCATTGGATCACTCATGACCTACGAGATCACCATGAAGAGGTAAGCCGATAAAGAAGGTAAAACCTTCAAGGAGAAAAAGAACATTGCTTTCAAAGCAAAGGAAGAAAGCTCCTCCGCTGATAGCGAATCCGAGATTGCTCAACTAGCAAGAAAAATGAGCAAATTCATGAAGAAAAAGAAGAACTCTCGAAGGGCACGAAAGGAAGAGCCCAAAGCGGAGAATGAAGTTACATGCTTTGAATGTGGAAAGAAAGGCCACATCAAACCAGAGTGCTCCATTTTCAAGAAAAGGGTAAAAGAAAAGAAAAATAAGAAGGCTTTCAAAGAATCCACATGGAGTGCAAGTGATGACTCCATGTCTTCAAGCGACTCAAGCGATGAAGGTGAACAATGGCTAATAGCATTTGATGAGGTATCTTCTTCCGACTCCTCTTCCTCATCTTCCTCTTTCAATAATGACATATCCTATGAAGATCTCCAAAATGCGAGAGATCAATTAGAGGAAGGTTTTCACGAACATACCTCTAAATTTATGGCTTTGAAAAATAAAAATAAAATTCTCATTTCTGAAAAAGAACAACTTCTCAAAAAGAATGAGGAACTTACCCTTAAGATCCAAGATATTCCAAATGTAGATTCTTTGAATTCAACCATTAAATATCTAAGGGAGTCTCTTTCCAAGTTCACCCAAGGTGAACAAAATTTGACCAAATTACTAGGTTCTCAGCGTTCGGCTAGAACAACACATGGACTTGGCTTTAACAAACAAGCCACTTCTTCTAGAGCACCCACTACTTTTGTAAGGGTGAGCTCTCAATATAAATTTTGTAATTATTGTAAAAATACTGGGCACATGATTTATGAGTGTGATTATAAAAATCCAAGGTATGGAAGCCCCAAAACCATTACCTACTCGGATGAGTATTTTAGATGGAAACCCTCTATAAAAATATGGGTTCAAAAGTCTCTTTTAGCTAATCTTTCCGGACCCAAACTTATATGGATACCAAAATCTTTTCTCTCTTGATTTTGTAGGATAAACGCCAAAGAAGTAGGACTTCGAAAGGCTCATGGTATCTCGACAGCGGATGCTCGAGGCACATGTGTGGCGATCCCTCCGAGTTCAACTCCCTTGAAGAATTCGATGGAGGATACGTCACCTTCGGTGACAATTCAAAAAGGAAGATCGTCGGAATAGGTACCATTGGATTTGGTAGCACCTCTTTAATTAAAGATGTTTTATTTGTTAAAGGTTTAAAACATAATCTAATTAGCATTATTCAACTTTGTGATAGTGATTTTTCGGTGAATTTTCAAAATGATTTATGCAATGTGTTTGATTTTTAAAACAAATTGATATTTTCTGCTTCCCATTTACAAAAATGTTTACATTATTTATTTAAAGTCTTTAGCTAGCCAAAATGTTAAATGTTTAAGTGTTCTTGACAATGAGTCTTGGCTTTGGCATAGAAGGTTGGGGCATTGTAGCTCTCATTCACTTATAAATCTTAATAAGAACAAGTTCATCCGTGACCTTCCTAAACTTAGGTTTAAGAAAGATTTGATTTGTGAGCCATGCCAACTTGGCAAGCAACAGAAGTCTTCTTTCAAATCTAAGAAGGAAGTGTCCACTTCAAAATCTCTTGTGCTCCTACATCTTGATCTTTTTGGTCCTACCCCTGTAGCAAGTCTAGGTGGAAAATCCTATACCTTTGTCCTAGTAGATGACTTTTCTCGTTTCACTTGGGTTTTCTTTTTATCTCATAAAAATGATGCTTGTAGAACCTTTTTGAAATTCTCTAGGAAAGTAGAAAACAAAAAAGGATATAAAATTATATCGCTCCGCAGTAACCATGGAGGTGAATTCGAGAACAAAGAATTTGATGAATTGTGTTCCTCTCAAGGATACAATCACACCTTCTCTGCCGCTAGGACTCCACAACAAAATGGATTGGTTGAAAGGAGAAACCAAACTCTCCAAGAAATTGCTCGAAACCTCCTTAGTGAATTCAACCTCCCTCAATTTTTTTTGGGCCGAGGTAGTTAACACTGCTTGTCATACTAACAATAGAGTCCTTGTAAGACCCCTTCTTAAGAAAACCCCCTATGAACTTTGGAAAGGCAAATTTCCCAAAGTTGGTTATTTTAAAGTGTTTGGTTGTAAATGCTTTATCCTTAAAACAAAAGATAACCCAGGGAAATTTGATGTCAAATCCGATGAAGGTATTTTTCTTGGGTACTCCAACTCAAGCAAAGCCTATCGTGTCTTCAACAAATGTTCAAAAACCATCGAAGAATCATCTCATGTCAAGTTTGATAAAAATCTTCCAAAACCCCATCCAGTCATTGAAGATGTTGAAGATAAGCTTGATAAACTTGAATTAAATGATTCCTCTTCTCTTCTCAAGGAGGATGATGATCATGAACCTTCTTCACCTTCTTTGCCTTCCACCTTGCCTAAGGTTTGGAAACCTTCTAGATTCCATCCATTAGAAAATGTTATAGGTGATCTTCAAGCCGGTACTCAAACTAGAAGATCAATCCTCAACGAGGTTGAACATCAAGCCTTCATTTCTCACCTAGAGCCTCAAACCATTAATGATGCCATTAATGATGAGAATTGGGTTCTTGCAATGCAAGATGAACTAAATCAATTCTCTAGAAATGATGTTTGGACTCTTGTTGAAAGACCCAATGATCATCCAATTATTGGAACTAAATGGGTTTTTAGGAACAAACTTGATGATCAAGGAAATATAACCCGGAACAAGGCTCGCCTAGTAGCTAAGGGCTATAATCAAGAAGAAGGAATTGATTATTGTGAAACCTTTGCGCTAGTTGCTAGATTGGAATCTATTAGGATCTTGTTGGCTTTCGCCGCCCACTTAAATTTCAAACATTTTCAAATGGATGTTAAAAGCGCCTTTTTAAATGGTTTTATTTCAGAAAAAATCTTTGTTGAACAACCTCCCGGTTTTGAAGATCCAAAATTTCCAAATCATGTTTTTAAATTAACCAAGGCTCTATATGGCTTAAAGCAAGCCCCTCGGGCTTGGTATGAGCGGTTAACAAAATTCCTTTTAGAAAATTAATTTAAAATGGGTCAAGCTGATTGTACCCTCTTTTTAAAACACACTTCAAAAGATCTCTTAATCGTCCAAATCTACGTCGATGATGTTATCTTTGGTTCTACCAAAGAATCACTTTGTACTGATTTTTCAGATTTAATGAGAAAAGAATTTGAAATGAGCTTTATGGGGGAATTGAAATTTTTTCTCGGTTTTCAAATCTTTCAAAATTCAAAAGGTATTTTTCTAAGCCAAGGAAAATACACAAACGAGCTCTTAAGTCATTTTGGTATGGATCAAGTAAAGGAAATTAGTACCCCCATGAGTACGTCCTGTAAGATTACGTTAGATGAAGTCGGGAAACCGGTTGATAACAAGCTTTATAGGAGTATGATCGGGAGTCTACTTTACCTAACTACGACCCGTCCTGACATCTTGTTCAGTGTTTGCCTTTGTGCTCATTTTCAAGCCAATCCCAAAGAATCTCATTTTAAATCGGTCAAAAGGATTTTTAGGTATTTAAGAGGATCCAAAAACATTGGTTTATTTTATCCTTATAATACTTCTATCGAACTTTCTTCATATTCGGATGCTGATTTTGGCGGATGTCAATTAGATCGAAAGAGTACTAGTGGAACCTGTCATCTGCTAGGTAAGTCCCTTGTATCGTGGAGTAGCAAGAAGCAAAACTGTATTGCTCTTTCTACTGCCGAGGCCGAGTATGTAGCCACTTGGAATTGTTGTGCCCAAATTATTTGGATGCAGCACACTCTCTTGGATTATGGTCTTTCCTACGATCATGTCCCTATTCGGTGTGACAACACTAGTGCCATTAGTATTTCTAAGAATCCAATACAACACTCTAGAACAAAGCATATAGACTTAAGGCATCATTTCCTTCGTGACCATTTTCAAAAAGGGGATATCACTTTGGACTTCATTTCTTCTAATTTCCAATTAGTTGATATTTTTACCAAACCGCTCCCGGTTGAACGTTTTGATTTTATTAAGTGGGAGTTAGGAATGATTCGTCAATGAGAACTATTAAATATTTAACTCTTTTTTATTTTTCAATTTTAATACCACCAGTCAACCGGTGGTACATCACCGGTTAAACGGTGGTGTCGAGCCTTTCCTGTTTTTGACTTGTCTTTGTATGTAACGTTTTATCTCTTATAAATTTCAAGTTGTCTTATCTATCATATTTTTGTTGTTGTCATTGCTTACCTCCTTTTTTTTGTTTATCTAATTACTTCTCATTTTTTTCTTTTTCCCTCCTATTTTGATAATCCCAAAGGGGGAGAAATTTCCCTGTTTACTAGTTTCATATTTCAATTGATTAAAGTGCTCTTTTTAAAAGTTCAAATTTTATTTTTAAAAAACCGATAAGTTATTGATTTTGTTCCTTTTAAAAAAACAAAAAAATGACCTATGGTTATAATTTCAAAATGACTCATTCTCTTTAGATTAAGATCATTTTCAATACATGGTACATCTCTTCAATTTTTTTTAAAATGATCTCTAATATATTTTCATGTCCATAATTGTTTATTTAAGTCTTCAATTGGCATATCCTTTTTAAAGCTTTCTCTTTTGTGATTGTGATCATCAAAATAGGGGGAGATTGTTGTACCCCTCTCTCTTGGATTTTAATGATCACAATCACTCTCATCATGTTCTAACTTGTTTTCATGTTTTTTGATGCTAGGAAAAAGGTTGCCCAGGAGTTGGCCCAAGAAGGCTGATAGTGGACTCTCTGAGTCCACCAGCCAACCGGTGGATTCCCACCAGCCAGCCGGTGGTCTGTGGCAGAAGCATTGCTTTCTGCTAGAGCCACCGGTCAGCCGGTGTTAGCGCACCGGCCAGCCGGTATGGGCACCGGCCAACCGGTTCTTGCCCACCGGCCAACCAGTGGATGACCACCGGCTAGCCGGTGGAACCCAGACAGAATGCCTGCTCTGTCTGGACCACCGGCCAGCCGGGAGCTCAGCACCGGCCAGCCGGTGGACCACCAGCCAGCTGGTGAGACACCACCGGCCAACCGGTGTGCCCAGTCAAACTAGCCCTTGGGCTTTGAACATACTTGTACTTTTGACCCCCAACGGCTCCGGAAGCCCTCCAACGACCATATTGAAGTGTTTATGGGTATTTCTCCTACAAATAAGAAACCATGGATGCCGGGAACATAACCGAATCATATTTTGATGTCTTGACGCTCTAACGACAAATCTCCAAGGCCTCTTGTGATCCATTGCCATCCTTAAAGCTTGAGCTCCCTCTCCATCAGCTGCTCTCACACTTTTGGCGCTCAAGGATTCCGTGTGTTTGTATTATTTTTGTTTAGTTCTTCATTGGGTTTGGATTAAAACAAACCTATCATTTCCATTCTTTCTTTCAATTGGGTTTCTTGCTACAACCATAATAAAAAAGCATGCTGTATGAAGGTGTTCTAGCCTACCTTAAAACGACTAGTGGGTTTCTTGCTACAACCATTAAAAAGAAAGCTGACGTATTAATCTCTCAACGGTTCTTGTTGGGAGCGGAGACGTAGGCTTGGGAATTAAGCCGAACTTCGTTATCAAATTGTGTCTTGCCTTTTTTTATTTCCGCTGCATTGATAATTGTTTTAAATTGTTAATTATTTTTGAAAAGGTAATTCACCCCCCTCTTGCCATCCTCTACGACCCAACAAAATAGACAAAAAACAGGACATCCTATGGACATCTCATATATAATAAGTCCCAAAAATACACATAATTTAAAATTTTGATATTTATGAAATTTTTATTTTGAGTCCTAGATTGGTCCCATATCGTATCTCCAACTCAGTTACCTAGCTCAACCATAAAATATACATCCCATGCCTTTATTTAGATCCACAACCATTAATTATTCCTACGTACCCCTACTTTTTAGATAGGATGTGAGTATAAATCACTAGGACACTACCAATGGTGGACTTAAACATAAATAATGTATATTATAATGTTACATGATATATTTAAAACACACCTTAAAGTAAACTGGAGTTGATCCTTATGTTCTATGGTGATACAAGAGAATGACACTACCAAATATAGACAGTGTTGATGTCGATTCTTACCATGTCACATTATAATGTCAAGGGCCACAATTGTAGATGCTATATCCTTAACTAATATTTTTTTCATAATTTTTCAAATATATTTCTAATAGATAAAACTTGATTATCTAAAGATTTGGTGTCCTTAGAAGACTAGATACATAGATAAATAATCTTAAATGTACAAAAATCATTATTTAAAACTCTACATAATGCTCATAAATCCCATAGATCCCCTAAAACTATAATGGGGAAACATGGTATAATAAATATGAAAAATGGTGATTTATTAAACCCAACAAGGGAATGAACAAGACAATAAATATGAACACGAGAGTCAAGAGGCATGAAATGTTCTCATAAAGAGAATGATCTTAGGAATGGAAATATTTTATGAAAAAATTAAATCATAAAATCATGGAATCTTTGAATGCATATTAATATTGGAAACAACATAAGTTATGAAATCATAAAAATATGTCATGTTTCAATCCAAATACCAACACCATATAGTGGACAATGTCTAATAGTAGATTTTGTTCACTCTCTAATCCAATGTATAATATCTCATGAGATGTAAATATTTACCAAATTTATAAGGGAGATATATAAGTTTGAGCCCATTTATTATATAATTAAATCCATACATATGTTTTAGACATGAAGAAAAGAAACCATATATAAATCATAATCATGATCAAGCCCATGATAATGAATTGGGTTTCATAATTCTGATTCAATGAATAATCAAACATTAGAGGAATTAGATTCAAAAGAAAAAAATAAATTAAATTATTAAATAATTTAATAATTGAAAATGAGACATAGGCCTCAAAAATGGGGTTAAAATGTAGATTATTCATGAGAGTGATCTAGATAATATGGAATAAAAATGCACCATATAGGTTAAACATTTAAAATAACTAATGAAAATTTTTAAATAAGGAAATATAATATTATATTACATAAAACGTCAATTTAAATAAGATGGTATTATTTAATATAATGATAGTTTTTAGAATCTATTAATGGATTAAAGATATTTTAAGGGGTTGATACTTGACATGGGATAGAAAATTATAAAGTTCCCTTAAATTAGGTAACATTAAAGTGTAAATTTCAAATGAAACTAAGGGAATGTCATACGCTAGAAATAAAAATGAAATTTTACTATGTATATATATTTAATGTAAATATAAAAAAAATATAAGTATTACGTTAGTATAATATTTAGAAAATGGATGAAAAATAAAGAGAACATGTAACCAAAAACTAATGGTAGGGGTACAAAAGATAACTTACCTCATGTTTGAATGCACATAATTATTGTGATTAATTTTTAAAATAAATAAATAAATTTAATTAGATATATTCCAAATAACTATATTTGTCAATATTTAAATTTTTATGCTCAAAATATCAATTTTTTGAATTTTTAAGATATTTTTTTTCATGCGTTACTTGGGGGTGTTTAGTTAATTTCTCTGTAACACATTTGGTTTGTTGAACATGGTCAATGGGGTTGTAAAGTTAAATTTTAACTAATAAATTGTAGAGTATTATTTTATTTATTATTCAATTAAATAATAATTTTATAATTTCCAAGGATATCCCAAAATAATCCTAAATTATGAAAGGTAGCATAATAAGTCTATTTAGGGTGATTAAAGTTACTACATACCATTTATTGATGACAAAATAAATAAAATTCACAATATTATTATTAAGAAATATTAATTTTATATGAAAAATATTTTTTTACGTACTAAATAAAATATTAAAGTCAGCTATGTAAGGTTGTGATGGAAAACAAACAATGCCATTTTGTTGTTGTGGTAGTATGCATGTGAAGATAGAAAACACTTTCATTCTCCATGAAACTATATAGGGAATACGAAATAAAATAATTATAATTTTTTAAGAATAATAATGTTATAAATATCATATCAATTAATTAAATAACTTTTTTGAATATGTAATTTATAATAGTGATGGAAAAATTGAACATGTTGTTCATAGAAGTGGTAGTCTGCACACATGCCTGACAGCGTTTTAATTTTCATCATTGTTTTTTGAAGAATGTATAAAATAGTTATTTAATTTGTATAATAATTCTTTTGTATGGTTAGAATTATTTCATTATCATACCTTCATGGATATAGGTGACATGAAGGGTTTTTAATAAGAAGATAACTATAAACGTTGGCTTGATGTTATTATCATTCCCTTGTAAGTTCTCCATTAGGTAACTCTTTAAAGATCATTAGCATTGTATTCTATTGATAGAAATTATTTAAGGGATTGGTGAGGGTTGTTAGAAGATATTCAGTTATATTTTGGATGATGACTATCCATTGAATGGGTAGATAAATTAGGAAGAGTTTCACTCCTTTTGTATTTAAAGAGAGTGGAATATTTTTAAAATCACTTTAATTTTCAATAATGTCACTCCATTATTCCCAAAAAATGATAATGTTTTTGAATATAATGGTGTGGGTAAAGATATAAGGTCTAAATTCCCTCCAATATCCATTATCATACATTTTTAAAATGTATTTACCATTTTCACTTTGTTAAACTACATCTACACTAATTTACCCTTACCTTGAGAACTCCACTTTCTCCCATGGTAACTCATTTTAACAGCCAAAATTTAAAATTAAAATTATTTTATAATTTTAAAATAATTAATAATAATATATAAATAATTTTATAAAATAAAATTTCTATTATTTTTAGAAATTAATATTAATATTAGCTCACTTAATATGTATAACCAATTTCATAGAAAAAATTCATTTTAAGAATAAAATTTAAGCGTGGGATAATATTTTAATTGTTATTCTTCATGAATACATAATTTTTTTATTACAAAAAATAAATATTATTTGGCTTTGAAATCAATCCACTTTTTTTAACAAATTAATCTATAATTTAATGAAAATACAAAAATCATTTTCTTAAAAATAATATAATAATTTTGTTTTATAAGGATAAATATGAATTTTATAAAATTTTAAAAAATATCTTGGAAATGTGAAAAATTATTCTTTAAATATATTTTTAGTTAATTAAATGTTTGCATAAAATTATAAATCTTAAATATATACTGATTATGTATTTAAAGTCACTATTTTGAAGAAATAGTATTATTTACTATTTAACTAAAATAAATTATTTTAGAAAAATATAAAATATTATTCCTAATATAATTTTCACATGATGAATCCAATAATGGTTTTAATTTTATTAGATTCAACTTATAAAAAAGATAAAAATTATTTTCTGATATAATACCTTAAAACATAATAAAAATGTGTTTTAATGCAATTTAAAGCATTGATTATATCAATAAACATATAATTTTTGGAATTAATGATAAGGTTAGTTGATTTCATATCATCTATATTTACTAATATGAAACAATTATATATTAATAAAAGAAAAAAATTTATATAATTTCTGTGTTGTTACATTCTTCCCCCCTCATGAAATTTCACCCTTAAATTTTCATTCCATGCACTAGGGTGAAAAAAATGTTGGAACTTTTGTTTCATTATCACCTAATGATACATTTCCTCCTCTTTATACTTTTTATTCACCAATGTGACTTATTTATGCAAGTTATCTTGTTTCAAATAACTTTTTCTATGTGGTACAATATCTTCATAAACTGCTCCACTTAAGAAATATCATCCTCCAATTGTACCACTTATGGATTCAATAACTATGAAAAATTTGGTATGTAATTTATCAAGAGGGAAACCTGAAATATATAATATACGTCAAGAAATTTTTGGTGGGCGTGTTATAATATATTTCACAACTCTATTACTATTGTGAATCCTTAAGGAGATTATGTATCTAGGACATAGAAAACTCTTCTTCCAAAAACTCATGACTCTCTTCCAAAGATAAATATGGAGGAATAATTTTTAATAAAAATTAAACTAAAAGTATCATTTATGGTTATCATTATACCTCATTTTTCATCTTATATCCATTCTAATGTGTTTTTTGATTAATCCTGGCCAGTTTTACCATTTATTATATCATCTCAAGTCTTAGAAATATATATTTAATAACTTATTCCTAGAAAAAGGGTGTTATCCATCTCTTTTAGTAAAGGGATTCATATGGGTCCATTTGAATGATCTAGTGTAAAATATGATTGTTTTTTCATGACCAAAGAAATCTGTTGGTCTTAGCATCCCATGAAGCACATAGAGAAATCCCTCAACATATTTTTCAAACATTTCATTTGGATAGACTATCAGTTTATGTGTGATAGGCTATACTGAAGATCAAATTTGTTTATAGATTATGATGAATTATCTTCTAGAAATTTGATGTTAACATAGAATATCAATTAGATACAGTCAATAGTGGTGTTCAATATATCCTTACCAATTCTATAATGAATATATTTTTAGGTTTATCAAGTGAGAAGTCCTATTGAATGGAAATTAATTGATTAGTCACTAAAATGTTGTCCACAAGAAAATATATATAACATTGTTCCCATTGTATTTATTTAAAAGACCCATGATAAAATTCATAGTGATGTTTTCCCATTTCCTTGTAGGTATGAGAAATAGTTTCACAAACCCTTTGTATTTTTTCCTCTTAGCCTCCACTCTTTCACACACTAGGAAACTTGATGTACATTCATAATTATAATTCTTTATATTATCCCACAAATACTTTTCTCAAATATCACTATACATATTCTTGTTTCCATTGTGGATGGATATTTTCAATCTAGGATAATTAATGAGTATCACTTTTTTTATCTATGTATCTAATGGAATGAAAAATCAAATAAACAATCAAAATCTCCTCCATGATTACTATTTAAGTCTGATGATTTTCATTTTTCTTATAACATTCACTGTCACCTATATCTCCACATCAATACATTGTCCTTTCATAATTCTCTCCAGAATGAATGGTTAAGAAATAATTTCATAAATGTAGGATGATGCCCATTTTTTCATTATTCCCATGTCAATTATTTACATGTACAAGAAGATTGGATTCTTCTCAATACTCCTCATAGATAAGATTGTATGATATTTAATACGTAGAGAATATGCCACTTTTTTTATCCTTTTATGGATGGTAGTTGATTAAGATATCATTATCCTTGATTATCTATAACCATATTATTTTGAAAATGTTAACCACCTTCTATGGGAATATATATTTTATGAGATTATGGTCTATATATCTATATTTTTCACACTTCTCTCTATACAGTTACTTTCTCCAAAACATGAATGGAAATATTACAATAACAGACTAATGATCTTGAATAAGATAATTATATAAGTGAACCTTCAGTTATAATGAGGCATATGCTACCAATTTATCCTTATACATGAGTACATATCCCAATACCCTATATAATGCACCACTATAGATAAAAAATCCTTCCCCACATGTGGGTTTTGTTAATATAGTTGTTGTAGTTAGCTTATTTTTGATCTTCTTGATGCACTCTTTACACACTTCTATTTATAAATAATTTTACCCCTTATAATTATTCTTCGTTATTTCATTTTTCTTAAGTTAAAATTATCTCACTAATCGTTGATAGTGCCAAGATAATCTGAAGGAACTATGGATATCCATTATAAATGTTGGTCTAGGACATTACTTAAACACATTAGTCATAGTAGGGTCCATAGATATCCCCTTATGTGTGATAAGATACCCCATGAATATTTCTTTCTCTATAAACAATTAACATTTATTATACTACACAAATAACTAATCCCTCCTCATTTATTAACATTTATTCCTGTAAATATTCTTAGAGAATCCATGAGTCCAAATATTATAAATATGAACTTTTAATTCTTATAAATTGTATAAAAGGCTATCTTGGGAAAATCCTCTTTCTTTACCTTTAATTAATGATATCCAAATTAAATTTTATATTTGTAGAATTATTAATATTTATGTAATTAGTCAAAAAAGTCATTAATCTAAAATAGGGGATATATTTTATTTATTTTTAGATTTTTGAGTTCATGATAATTGATAAATAGATACATCGACTCATCATTCTTATTGACAAAGGCAAACATTTTACACCATAGTAAAGAAATTGAGAGTATGAAACCCAATTCTAGATTTTATTTTCATTAAAACTTCATCTCATCCCATTCAATGGGGTTCATTATACCCAAGTCTTGGATGTTGGTAGATATCTTGGAAGAAGCTAAATTGAGAACTCAACATATCGATCATGAGAAAGATGATATCAATCATTATGGAATAATCCCTTAGTATAGAAATTTCTCCAAGAGTTATCTCTCATATGTTTCAATAATTTCAGCTAGATAATATAGGTTATATGATAAAAATACAATCATCTAATTAATATTCAAAAAGAGGTTAATATGCCTTTGTACACTTTTATGGAATCATATGGTAATTCAGTTTATGAAAATCAATTTACTTCCCATAGGAGTTGATGTGGTATTTATGCAGTGACTACATGTCCATTCCCGGTATAACAAAAAATTACACTAAATGTATTTTGATCAGGCTCATATAGAGACTCCTCCAATATACAATAAATGTGGGGGAGTTTGTTTCTTATGATGAAACAATCGACCCATTAATAGTTTTCATTAATAACTTAACCTCCATGTTTTGTGGTGGTTTTTGAATAATTCTACTAAACATTCCAGAAATGAATGAATGTGTAAACCTATAATAATATACTATATTTGAAGTTAATGAACAGATATTAATCATATAAATATATATTATTATTGTTCTAGTCATTTAAAAAACCTGAATAATGTTAATCATGAGAATACTTCATCTAATAAGTATATATAAAGGATAATATGAACTTAACATGAATGAGACATTATTGAATTATATATCCTATCATATGATTAACTAATTTTAAATATATTCTATCCATGGTAATTTTACAATGAGGTTTCTATCATAATTATGAACCATAAAAGGGAAGTTCAAAACATCCATATTGGTTTTTAGGAAGAATATCAATTATCCGAATCATATTCCCGGATAATGTCAAACAAGGTGTGTCGTTAGGATTATTTTTCATCTAAAATGTTATAATAAAGTTAATACCCAATCCATCTTTATTTATTCATATTACCCCTAGGAACATCTATGAATGTGCCTACATCCATTACTAGTATCTATATAGGGGTTTCATTTCTAGGGAAAAAACATACTGTAAACTTTAACAAAATTTCATGACATAGTCCAATATTTATTCTTATAACATAATGTTGTCAGTAATTTTATTTTATCTTAGTAAAATTAATAAATGTACCATCCTATGATACCCGAAATAGGAACTTGAGACTTAAAGACACTTTATTTCATAATTTTTAACATATATTTGCAATAAATACCAACTGGGGATTTAGTGGTCTGGTGTTTTTTTTAATATTAGATACATAAATACATTACATTAAATTTAAAAAAATATACTTATTTAAAATTTAAATTGTTCTCCTAATTCCCAAAGATATTTTAACAAGTACACTGAATACTATGGGTAAATTAAATTTGGTAAATAGTGGTCTAGAAATCCCAATAAGGTATTAAAGAAGTAAATAAATCATTACAAGAGAGTCAATAAGCACGACATAATATCATAAAGAGAATGATCATAAGCTATAAATCATGAAATATAGAAACAAATCATACGATCATGGAATACTGGTCTATATGGAAATATATTAATACATGTTATCATAAAAACATATCAGGGGTCACTCCCAAGAAAACAATCATAAAGAAGATAAATTCCCTTTACAAATTAGGTTCTATCCCAAATAACTTACATAACATCTCATGAGATATAAATATTTATACAATGCAATGGAGAGATATATATTTTTTGATAAAACCATCACATAATTACAATCATATATATATATATGTGTGTGTGTGTTCTACATGATACATAGGAATCATATATAAATATTAATCATGACCAAACTGATAAGAAGGAAGGTGGTTTCATAACTATGATTCGAGGTATACTCAAAGTTAAAATAATAAGTATATCCAACCAAAAAAGGAATGTTTTTTTATGAATATATAAATAAATGGGGGCCATATTAATTTTATATGTACTTCCACTATATAAAATCCATGTGAATGATCACTAGAGAAAATAAAATATGTTAACCACTTCTATGAAACATTCTAAAATAACTAAATTATATTTTTAGTGAATAAAAGAGTATATTTTTTTTCTATAAAACAATTATTGAACCAAGTGGGTTCCCTATAAAATAGTATTATTTTTTAGAAGATATTTTTGGTTTAAAAACATTTATGGTTTTTATGGTTGACATTGGATTAAAAATAGAAATGTTCACATAAAATGGGTTACCCTAAAGTTGGAATTTGGAAGGGAACCAGAATATTGTATAAACCATGAAATTAAAGGGATATTTAATGAGGTATATAAATACGTTATATATATATATAATTATATGATAATAATATTGTGAAAATCAGATATAAATAAACATAATGTGTAACCGATAAGTAATGAGGGTACTATGGAAGACCCCTTGCCTCATGTCTGAATGCCCTCTGAAGTTACACTTAAAATCATGAATAAATAAATTTATATATTTAAATTTATACCTAAGAACCATATTCATCCATATTCAATTATATATTTACCATTAATCATCTTTTGTTATTTATTTTTAATATAGTTCTTACTCATGTCAGTTACTCTATGTTATTCAGTTAATTTCACTATAACACTTCTAGATTTTTTATCATGGATATTGGTGTTGTAAAATAACACCAATAATCATAAATAATTTCATTACATTACCAATCTAAATAAAAGGGACAACCTGATTATTACCTATCCTGATAAAAAAGGTGTTTGATCGGCTAATACACAATCAACATTCTAATAATCTTCCAAATTGGAATAACAATATATGGTATGCCAATACTTTTCCCCATGTCATAAAAGGGATAACATAATCTTAACACATAAATATAAAGAAGTTGAATGGTTTCTAAAATAACATAACCATAATGCAATAATGTAACCATAGAATGTTGTAGTTATATATCAAAAATAATCTTAAAAAAAGAGTGATTCTAACGATATCACAAAAGTAAGCATCAAGAATGAAATTGGATGATATGAAATATTTGATCCCAAAATGATATATATTATAGTATAAAACATGAAAGATAATCCCAATTAGGGTAAATACAATTTTAAATTATAAGGGAAATATAAAAAAAACTGAAAATGACTTTGAGATTACAAATTTATCATTGATGTTGAATACAAATTTATATGTCTTTTTCACAGGTATCATTTAAAAAGGTGAAATGATACATTAAAAAAATACTTTGAAAAAATTTCTCCTACAATAGTTCCTTAATGATTCTTAATTGGTATCTTATAAAAATAGTAAGTGGAAGAAAAAAATATGAAAGTGATAAGAAAAACCCTTTTTTTATTATCAAAATAGCCTTGTTCAAAACCCACATTATAATAAGAGTAATAAAAAATTAATTTATATTAAAACCTCATTTTAAAAAATAAGATTATAAAAGTTTATATAACAAATTATTATAGTGTGATAACACATTCATGGAAAATAAAAGTTTAGGTTGAATCATTATAACTCAATGAATGAAGGAATACAACATAATACAATCAATATCTCTTATAGGATACATAATATATAATGTTTTTTTGAAAAGGGGTATATATGGTAAAAATATATATAATTATATAATAACATATAATGAAATATTATATTATAATATACCCAAAGTATATAAAATATGTTCAGTAGGAAAATCACTGCTCAATGAATGAACGTTTATTTTTCAAACAACCTTACTCCTGGGAAAAGAGGGAAATTAATTTCCATGTGATGAAGGAAACATTATTTGGATAGAAAATACCATTAAATAAAAATATTATGTTATAAATATAAATTGTATCAATTAATACACCATACAAAGAAAAAATGGTTAAAATGTATTTTTCTCAAATAATTGAAATTGAGGCCAAGATAAGCTCTATAAATTAAGAATTTTTTTGAATCAAAACTTATTTAAATACAAGTCATGTAATTGAACTTAAAATACCATGATCAAAATATAATTCATGATATGATATCTCAAATAGGAATTATATATAGAGCATAAATTAAATTAGGTGCAAAATACCAAACATGTCTCGAAGAGAGTAATTTGAGATGAAAACCCTTACTTTGTTCCTGATCTATTGTGTAAATGAAAAAAATTTATAATCATTATATATGTAATCTAGTTTTTACATTTTTGTAGTAACGGTTGTAAGTAATATGTAATGATTTGAAGTAGTTTCATAAAATTCATGTTACTATCAATTTTTTTCCAAAGTGAATACATCATAGATAATCTACCTTACTATAAAATATTTTCCAAGATATTTTAAAAATCTATAATCCCATTGCATTGTAGTTTTCATTACGATCTATGAAGATGAAATCAATGATGGTCATGGCTTGGAGATTCTTAATGAACAAAAGGCATTTTCATAATTAATGTGATAAATGTAGAGATAACCATACCACAACTAAATAAAAAAATTATTTACCTATTTATATCATATTATACCAGTAAATATTTCCTCATAGTCATCCATGACATAAATGCAAACTATTGTTCAAGTAGGTGGATAAAATGACCCAAACATGAAACTACCATGATTAATTGATGATTAAGAGATAATTTGGTTGTAATACAACTACAACAAAAGAAAAATGATATTATTAAATTTTAAATAACTTTTTTATTGGAATATAAAATATTTATAATGAGAATATAATTTTGATAAATTCATTACTTAGAAAAAATATCATTTTCCTCTTAGTTAGCTTGTTTTAAATGATTGAATTAATGATTTATTTTGATCATATCCTTAATAAGTTCAAAATAATTTCATAAAAAACATAATGATATCATAAAAATCATACATACTATTTCATTTCATTTTTATGACTTTGAATGTATTCTAATTATGAAAATAAAAACTAGATTAAATTTTTCAATAGAGGTGGTAGTCCACACATACAAATGGATTATGATTTCATTTTTTATATAATATAAGAGATGAGTAATATAATTTAATGATTAAATATAATAAAAATTATATAAACATTATAAATATTTATTATATCCAAATATTAAACCAACCATGTAATATAGTAAAAGACAAATTAAACAATTTTCATCGTAGAGGGGGAATTCCGCACAACACATGACTCACATATTCTTTTTTTTAATGATGAATAGGGGACTTATTAATGTGTATATGATAATTATAATAACATTCCATAATAATAGTGACATATATTTTATCATTTTAACATGGGGAAATGAAATTTTAACAAGAAGATGTATACATATAGAAATAGAAAATGAATATAGATCTTATGAATCTTTACCACACTTCTTAGATTATCTCTTTTTCAAAACTGATTAAGACTTTGAGAGATGGTATTTTCAGAATAATTAACCTAGATAAAGACTCTAGGAGTTTTTTGGGAGCTGTTTGGTTATATTCTAAGAATAATGAATGGAGTTTTGGTGTAATGAGATGTGAGGATAAGAGATCCCCTTTTATAAGGGATAAGGGATCACCTTTTTTTAATTACCAAAATGTTTTCCATAATGTGATATCCCACCCAAGAAAATCAGATAAAAAATTAAAAAATGGAGATAAGAAGTGGTATGGCCTATCAAGACTTCAAGAACAAATTTTCACACATGTATAAAACATGTTTTATGAAATCTACTCTTAGATTGTTTACTTTTACCATTTTAGTTTTTACCATGGTAACTATTTTTTACATAATGTAGAATATCCTTTATTCAAAAATATAAAATGGCCCTTATTATATAATTTTTACCCATAAATTATTAATTTAAAATAAAATATATTTTATTCAATTTTTATATATGAGAAAAGTTTATTTTAAAATAAAAATGTAGAATCTATTACTTTTTTTTGGAGAAAGTATTAATTATTTTATAAAATACCAAAAATTAGTGTTTGAATTAATATTAAAAAAAACTAAATTGAAATATAAAATAAATATTTGGTGTTATGAAAAGGTTTTTTAGTTAAGACTTTATATTAATATATTAATAATGTTATAAAAGTCATGTTATTTGTAAAAATGTTACTTTCACCTAAAATCCTTCTTTTTGGAAAAATATAAATAATTCATATTAAGAATATATTTTTATTCATAATTGAAAAATAATTTTTATTTTTCCAAATTTAATATCTAAAATTTTATAAATCAATATTTAAATAAAATCCAAAATATAGTGGAAAATGTTCATATTGGAAAATAGATTTTTAAAATGTTAACTATACATTATTCTTATTTCATATCAACTATTAATTTATTTATTGGAAATATATTATTAATATTATCAATTTATTTTATTATTATATTACCATAAGATGTCTATCCTTGTGTAATAAAACATCAATTACAGAATAATATATTTTTAGAAAGGAAAATACTTTCTTAGTTGTTTCAAATATAATAATTAAATTTCAATAATATTATAATTATCCATTGTGTTCATTCTATATATATTTCAAGAATTTGTTACTTATGTAACTTCCTTTTAATTTAGTGTCTACATTTTAAAAGTCTAAATGTATTACAGTTTTTTGTCCACTGTTTCATGTGGAGAAACCTATCGAACACACTAATTTATTTAATGGTAATCATATATTAAAATAATGGGTTGTTACATTCTACCACCTTAAATAAATTATTTCCTAATAATTTTTAATTATCACTCATTAAATAAATTATGTGAGGGTATTCATAAAAAATTCATCATTCTAGGTACATCCTTTAATATGACATCTACACATATTCTCTTAGGTTATATGAAATTACTTATCTTATATAAATAACAATATTTGATCATACTATCATATAACAAATAACATATATACATAAATGATACATTTTCCATAACATAACTTTCAAAAAACCATTTGAATCTCCATGTCAATTAACCATTGAGTAGTTTAATATTCCACTAAAAATTACATATATCTTTAACCCTCAAATTGTATCAACCGCAATATCATAAATCCGCACACTAATAAATATATATAATAATCCTAATAATGAGATGAGATTCATAAAAAATAGCATGAATCAATTATAATCCCAATGTTACAAATATTATCTGACTTACTTCTTCAAAATCAAGTCACACTTTATTATCTCAACATCAAGTGTATATTAAAATTAAGATTTATACATATCTGAATCCTAAATTATCCAATAATTATCCCTAAAAATATACCACATTCATAAAATCACTTTTCTAAGTTATTAATACCATTTAATATATTTTTTCATAACTTTAATTTATAACTACTAAGGAAAATTCATTAGATGTTTTAAATAATTCCCAATTACATTTCAAATATTCAAAAATGTCATCAATAAATATCACTTCACTGATTAAAATAGATAATATTATCAAAAATTAATTTCTATTACGATATCAACCTCACTACCTTATGTATGACTATGAAACTAAAATTTTACATCATAATAGACTTATAATGAAAATTTTAACCATTTATATATGCTCACTTATTCACTTATAATACTTAGTTGTTTTTAGAGACTTGTCTTTCCTTGTTTAATCTTTATAATCTTATCACATACAAATAATAGAAACAAAATGGTTCTGATAATAACCAATTGATGAAAGTGAAATTATTAATCCAAATAACTATTCCTTTATAACATAATTATTTTAAACATAAGATACTTTTGTTTAAACATATGTTTCTATTTTTTAAATACTTGGTTATCTATGTAAATTTTTCTATTAGGTTATCCAGCCTAATTAATTTACATTATTCTAAAATACTTCATAATGGTGTGTAAAGTAAGTGAAATTAACCAAATAATATCCTCCAGAAGTTTGAAACCATCAACGTAGTTAGGCATCTTTATAGTGCAATTGGTATGATCGAGTTAATACATAATCCTCCCTTTTTAGTGTTATTATCCTTAGGTACATCTATTCCAATGCCTACATCCACTTGTAGTATCCAAAAAGGGATGTAACTTATAGGATAACCACAAAATATATATATTAAAAAAACATTTGGATTCAATCATAATATTACAATTATTACTTAGACTTATCCATTGTTTTTTACTAATGTTCTCTTATCCTAATACCCAAATAAATTATGAATTATTACCTTAACATTAAATCATATATTATCGCAAAGAGTTATTTATTCCACAGAAATTATGGTCAAACTAAAATTATCATCCCTTAAATTATTCTCAATAAATTTGGTATTCTATAATTTTATCAAAACCCATATCTAATACTAATTATCACACCTTAGACTCATTCTATTGGATTCAATCCCATAAACATATTATTTAAAAACTGAATTTGATAAAAATAATATACTATTCGATATAATTATCCCATAGTTAGATGAATTAATGAAAACATTATAATAAATATAATCCCAATACCTTTTATTTTTAAATATTTAGATAATTAAGAAAAACATATACTAAAAAACCCTTTTCTATCTCTACTAAAAGTTGCTTTTATTACATTATAAGAAACTACTTAATCCATATGGACTCTTCAACATCTCCTACAAATAATTCCACATGTTCTATCCTTATAAAAATATCATGTGTTCTATTTTTAGTATGAAAATTGGTAATGGAAATATAAGATATATTTTATTTCATATGCTCAGTATGGAAAATATACAACTGTAGATGTCAAAAACATAAGCATGGTATACAAATTATGCCTGGAATAAATAAATGGCATGACTTCATAATCAACTAAAATAGAGATAATTATATATCCATGATAAAAAAAATTTCATATCAATAATACTAATCTCATGTCAGACATAAAAATATGATGTCAAGCCCTTATTCCATGTAACATTACTTATCATTGAAAAAAATTCAATACGTCTTGCGGAATTGGGTACCCATACACTAAAAACCAAAACATGTTTATATCATCCAGTCTTTCAAAGCATTGATGTGATATATTAATATGGCCCCACTCATCCCATTATTATGTTTAATTAATTTACCAGAAGAGTCACCAAGACCTTTAATACCATTCCTTAATGAAGTTTTGGTTGAATAAAAACAAGGCTACCTATATTATGAAGAATACAGAACAGAAGAACATGATCAGACTATGTTAGCCATAAATAATATTCAATATTGTAAATAATTTTCACCATGACCATTAAATAAATAACATTACAATGAACCATCCATATAATTATTTTTTAAGTTCAAAGAATACATATTCAACTTACACACAATCATATGTATTGGAATAACAATATATGGCATGCCAATACTTTTCCTCTTATAAATAAATAAGATAACATGATCATAACCCATTCATAAAAATAAGGTGGATGCTTGTAAAAATAATACAAACCTAATGAAAAAGGAAACATAAAAGGTTTCTAACATAAAAGAAAAACATTCTCCCAAAAAGTATGTTTTAAATGGTATTACAAAAGTAGGGATCAAGAATTAAATTATTTGATATCATGTGTTAAATCAAACAAATAATATATATATATATATATATTGTGAGGTAAATAATTAATTATAAATCCCATTATGGTGAATATTTTTGGAAAAGATAACATTAATGATTTTGAAAGTAGTTACATTAAAAATAATGTATAATAATTTTACCTAGATAAGGCAGAAAATTTATCTTGGTGAAACAAGGATATGAATATAAAACATTTGAATGTGAAAGTAAAACCAATTTTTATTATTTTCAAAATTCCATAGTACAAAACCCATAGTTTAAAAAAAGTGAAAAACATTCATTTTCATTAAAATATCATTTAAGAAATTATTATTTATAAATATCCTATAATATAATATTAGTGTAGAAGAGTAAAGTAATATAAAATAAATTTTCAAGATGAGACATTATCAAACAATTAAAAGACATTTTATTTATCAATATCCCTTACAAGCTATATACTCCACGAAGCATGAAACATTTGAAAAGGGTATATGTGGTAAAAATGAAAAAAATGAGATAATTATACATAATAAAATAAAAGTTAAAAATATTCCCTACTTATATGAATTATGTTCAAGAGAATGATCATAACTCAATTAAAGATGGTCGAGTTACCAAAAATCATTACAATAAGGGAGACAACCGAAACAACTGAATCTTGAATAAACCAATATAATTTGGATAGTTAATCCCATGATATAAAATGTGTATGATTAAAATATGTACAATGGATATAAAAACATCATACAATGAAAACATTGTAAAAAATGTATTATGTATCCAATAATCTATAGGAACTTTTGAGTCGAAACTCTTTGAATGTGAGGTCTTGTAATTAGAATTAGAATACCATGATTAAACAAACTTTCAAGTCGAAAATACTTGAATTAAAGGTCTTGTAATTATATTTATAATAACATGATTACAATATAATTCATGATATGATATGTCAAATAGGAAGTATATACATCACATAAATGAAATTTTCTTTGAAATACCAAACATGTCTCAAAGAGATGAATTTGAGATGAAAACCATTAGATCAGTCATGATATATTATGTAGTTTCACCAAATTTATTGAATAAATTATTTATTTTCATTAAAAAAATAAAAAATAAAATTATTTAAGACTATAATCATTCATAATCTTCATTTGTTATCAATATATATATATATATATATATATTCTACTTTTGACCTATTCTCAACAGAAGGTTCAATTAGTCATTATTGATTTGATTTAGTTTCATAAAAGTCATGCTGGTATCTATAATTTTTTCATATTAAATAATATTTATATAATATAATGAGATTTAATATATGTTTCAATATATGTTATATATATTATTTCTCATTTTATAGTATTTGTGGTTATGATCCATTAAGATAAATTATCTTATGATAATGTTTCGATGATTCATAATGAATGAAAGGTGATTAATTAATTAATGAATTAAACATTTATAGAACCATACCGTAAAAAATTATTTACCTATTTATACCATAATATACCATTATGATTTTTTTCAATGTTTTCCATGACATAAATTTATAGTATTTTTTAGGTAGATTGTTAAACTAACCCAAACATAACCAACCATAATTAATGGATAGTTATGAGATGTTTTTTTAAAAACATTAGTTGGGCATATTATTTTTAAGTAAATGTAATAGTTTTTAATATACATATAAATAAAGAGGTACTTTTTTTATAATAAAAATAATCTATGGCCCTAACATTATATAAAATAGATCATTTTCCTCTTACATTATTTTCTTTTAATGATTAAATTAAGGATAACATTTTAATGATAAAATAAATGATACGTTCTATTTTTTTTATAAAAAAACCAAATTATATCATAAAAATAATATATATCATTTTATCCCATCCCCATTCCCATCAATATAAAGAAGTGATGAAAATAAAAATGAAAATTAATTTTTCTATGGTAGTTTTTATCTATATGCATGCATGGTTGCTGGTTTTATTTTCAATAAAATGGGATAAAAGTGTAGTATATTTTATTTTATAAGAATAAAAAAAATATTTGATCCATAATTTAATTTAATTTCCTATTTTATACCATCCTTTTATGGTAGTGAATTAAAATGAGACACATAGTGTCATGGGGGAGGTAGTACTCACAACAAATGATTCAAGTATTCATTTTTCTTAATGGAAAAGGGAAGGGTGGATGGTGAATGTAAAATTATAATAATAACATACCCATGTAATAATGATAATTATTTTATCATTTTATTATGGTGAAATGAGATTTGATCTTGAATAAGTACACATAAATAAAAATAAAAAATAAGATGTTAGAAATTTATACCTCAGTACTTAGATTATCTCCTTTTGAATTGTGGTTAAGACTTTGAGGGGTGGTATTTTTAGAGGACCAAACCCTCCTTAATGTTTATAAGAGTGGTTAGGAGAGTATTTGAATTATTTTGGGATGAAAAAATGTGGAATTTGTGGGAGGTAAAGTGTGGGGAGGATATCCCCTTTTATAAGTGAGAAGGGAAAACATTTTAGTAAATACCAAAAGGATATCAATAATGGGAAATCACTATCTAGTAAAGTGGGTGATTAATTGACAAATTCTTAAGTGTATTATTTATATGGTCAAATATAGTCTCAAACATACATTATCACTCATGTTTTAAGCCTTTTACTCTTATATTCTTTACTTTTACCATTTTAGCTTCCACAGTGGTAACTAGTTTTATCCAAGGTATCTTATCCTTTATACCAATTTTTTATTTCATATTATATAATTCAAGAATAATGATTTGTAATTTAAAATATATTTTTATTCATTCAATTTATGAATGTGATAAAAATGTTTTCTAAATATAGTTATACAGTGTATTAAAATAATTTTTTTTGTTAAAATGTTACCTATACTCAAAATTATCCAATAAGGGTTTATAAATTAATATTTTTATTAAAAATATAAATACAAATTTATAATTAACATTTTTTCTTATAAAAAGGTTTTATTAATTTATAATTCATAATTCTATTCTAATAATTTCATAAATGTTTTTTATTTTTTAAAATGGTATTTTCACCTAAAATTATTATTTTTACAAAAATTAAAACAATAAACTTAATAATATATCATTTACATAAATATAAAAATTTTATTTAGTTTTTATAAATAAATTTCTAAATTTTTTAAATTCAATGTTTAAATAAAATTATTAAATATAGTGGGAAAATTCTCATATTAAAAAATAGATTTTAAAATAGTTAGTTAATATTTATTCATATTTTCAATTAGTAACAACTTAATTCATTTGAAATATTTTATTAATGTTATCTATATATTTTATTATTAAAATACCATAATAAAAATATTTTTGTGAAATAAAACATCAATTTTATAAAAATATATTTCTATTCAAAAAATTATTTTATTTGTCATTTTATTTATACTAATTAAATTTAATTCATAATAAAAGTCTCCATTATTTTATTTCGGAAAATGTTTCAAAAAGTGGTTACTCTTATTTCTTCCTATTAATTTAACGTCTTGGTTTTAATAGTAAAAACATATAACTATTTTCATTTTAGTTCAACATTTCATGTGAAGAAAAGTATCAAAACATTTCATTATTTAAATGAAATAATATATTTAAATGTCACGGTGTTAAATATTGTTCCAATAAATCCAAGAAAGTGTGAGTAAAACTATGGTATTTGTAAAATAATGAAAATATCATTACTATTTTTTGTTTTATAATCCAATGAGTTTGATTAAAGGGAATAAACAAGTTCTACAGGAGTTTTATTATGTCAAATATGATTGTAAAAATAAATAAAATTGATCTCACAAATCATAGAAGAATATGGAATACGAAGTGGGGTTATTTGGAAATTGTTGAATTAAATACCACTACCCAAATATGGATGGTGTGTATGGATAAATGGTAAAATAAAAAACAGAATAATTACGTTAGGAACAAATACTTCTTTTAGATAAAATGGTGATGTAAATGGGAATGTCTCAATAAAATACCCGTCCATAGTGAAAATATATCATTTCATGTCTAGAAAGTCACAAATATAGCCCATGGTGTATTGGAATAACATAAAAAATATTTAACAAAGATAATGACAATCAAACATTATATGAGAAGGGATTGTGTCATGGACATAACTAAGACACTCAAAGACATAAAGTGTAAGGAACTGAGTTGATAGGGATAAATAAAATATATTATATATTGTTTTCTCTTCATTAATGACATATTTGGGTAGAAAATATTTTGTGATAAATATTTCAAAATGGAATCAATCTTACCAAATAGTACTTAACTTCACATATAAGATAAAATTTATGAAAAGAATATAGAAAATAATTTATTTCTCCAAGGAACCATTTTACTAAGGTTTTTTGGGAGAAGCTTTTTGTGGATGTTATTCTCACAAATGAATTTATGACATTAAATATAAAAATATTCAAAATCATTATCAAAATAAAAACATATCATGAAAATGGTGAACCAAATTATTATTTCATTATATAATCAATAAAACATTTGAAAAGAATATGCTCAACTCTTTAGAAAATATACCCATGAAATAAGAGAGGATTCATCAATTAAAGAGACATAATAGTGGAAGTTAAGTCTATTTGAATTTGGAAGAGGCCATAATAAATTTTAATAGACTAACTTAGAGGACTTATAACTCATTATTTTAATTAATGAACATGTTTTACCTAGATCCATTACTATGAAATAATCCCAAAAGAATAAAATTTTTGAAACATTATATTAATCATCTAGAAAAGAAAATCACTAAAAATTTGATGTTCTAAAAATAAGAATTCAAAAAAAAAATATTTACAATATTTCATCAAAAACATAATATAAAGTACATTCCAAATCTCACTAAAAACATAATAACTTAGTAAACTAAAAAATAATACAACGAATAACCTTATTTGGAATGTAATCCGTTTAAATGGGAGACCGATGTAACATTATACATTAAAGAGAGAAAAATATATATATAATATCAATGTTATAAGGGAATATATCATATATAGAACCCTACCCAAAATTAAATTTATAAGGGAACCCCTTTTAAAAACCCTACCCAGATACTGATGAACAAGGCTGTAAAATATTCCATGAAAAAAACTTACCACATTCTCTATGACAATGAAAATACACACATTGTAGACTATGGATATTACTACACTCCATAATTACCTATAGTATCTATTAATATTAACATTATTAACCTTATCCTTCTATTCATAGACCCTTATAGCTTCAACACCAATAGAGTTATCTTCTTAGACTGAACTCAAAACCAAATAAGTGACTTGAATTAATTATTTTATATATAATATTTGTAGCATCAATTCAATTCTACCAATTTTAAATCAATATAATATTTATAGGTATACCTCCATTTGATCATGGATATCAAAATATTATATTATAAAAAATATCCTAATATATTGATACATAGTGGACATTTTCATTTAGTCTCATGAATCCCTATATAGAATCTATTTTATCCATTTTAAATACTTTGGATACACTTATTGATCTTCAATGTTATTCCAACTCATGTACCTAAAGAACATGAAATGGAATCCCTATGATTCTTTACTTTATCATCTAGAATCACTTTCTATTTTGTCTCCACCAAGAAAATCATGAAAAATATGTATGTTCCTACTATATAAATTCCTTTATAAGTAGATACTATTTCCACTATCCTTCGGTTATCCCCAATATTGGTAAACTATATCCATCATATTATTCATATCACCTACCCTAAATATCACCTTTAATAAATTTTGAAACGAAAATTAGAAAAGGTTATGACACCTATACTCAATAATATTCCACTTGAGAACTGTTTTAACAAGTAATCCAAATAGTCTCATACATCATGATTTTTATAAATCATTTCAATATGTTCTTAAGAAACATTAGTTGAAACATTTATTCATTTTCTATAGAAAACCCATTGTATAAAACATACACACACAACCAATTTCATCATCTTTTCAATTCCCCTGATATCCTGTATAAGGATTAACTTATAGATATGACTCCAAGGATCCAAATACACTTCCGATCATCTAATCCCCATTAAGAATTAAAACCACACATTCTTTTTCCATGAAACTCATTTGATTATTCCATGAATTTTTCTTCACAAAAATCACTTTCAGAACTATCCAAATTATTTAATCATTATAAACAAGGATTTTCCACATATCATTTCTTGACTCTCTATTTATACCATATAACTTTATAACCTTTTGAAGCAATATTCCTACAGACTATTTTTTGGCTCCCATGTTTTAGAACAACGTTATATTATTTAAATCCACTCAAACTGCACCTAATTTAGGATTTTGGTTTGTTCAATATTCATAATAAATAAAAAAATTATTTTACTCTTGAAACCTTTAACTAGAAATTATTCACTAGTATAATACCTCAAATACCTAAAGAAATATCTCATTTAGGTTCTAAAACACCCAACACTCTACCTAGAGTTTCCATAATCATGATTATCCAATACTAATGTATTTTATGGATACAAATGAAATATGCATCCATCTATGAAATCAATAAAAATATCACGGTTTCATTAAAGTACTGAAACTTCTATAAATTCAAAAAATTCTCCAAATTTTTACCCTAGATTAACTTTAGTATGCTTTATTACTTTATTCCAAATTTCCTACTTCCGATCCTTCAAAGTATGGCCTCTAAATATGAATCTTATTACTAGTATAAAATCATTTAATATTATGTTATATAACTCTTAAAAACTTATATAATTAATTATTCCAATGACGGAAACCAATGTCTATATCACAGAACATTGTAATGAAACAAACTAGGGAATTTGGGATGTATCTATTATTTTTATGATTTAATTTTTTATCCTGGATAAGTCCAAAATATTATATACAGAGATGTTCAAAAAATATAATTTCGTATTCTCTATCAACAATAAAAAATCATTTAAAAAACTTAGCTACCTTTTATTGTAATCCTCCATCTGAGGAGTTTTCAAAAAAAATATATTTGAATTTATACTTGATAAGAAACCCTCATGATCTTATGTTTAATCTTAAATAAATATAACAAAATGTACATTTAAATTTTTTTATAATGAAATAATATTATCCCCCATAATTCTATAAGAACCATATTATCTAAATATGTGGTTTATATAAATTTTATACGTGAAAAGAACCATTTTTTCATATATAACATCCTTAGTTTGGTTCACAAAAAATGTGACCAAATTGAGTCACTTCCTACTATAGTTTAACCTTCCCTTTTTCTATAGGATAACCTCAAGTGGAATGAATATAATAAAAATGTAGGGATACTATATACCTAGATTGGGTAACTATATATAATAGCATAAAAATAAGAACAAATGTAACCAAAAAATAAATCAAAATAAAAGATATATAATAGTTAAATGATACAAATTAAAAAAACACAAGCCATTATATAATAATATAAACATTGTACATTTCATATAAAAAATTAAGATAAAAAACATGCCCTCTCATCAGCATGTAATATAAAATAGTTTATAAAAATACACCAAAAGTGAGAAAAAAAGATAAAACTACCAAAATTGATCTTGATTCCTCGTTCTATCCCATATTCTAACAATAAATCATCTACACAACTTAACTACCAATAATTTGATCCATTCCTTTATCCATAATTGAAAACATCTATCCTTCAAAAGTACCCCATGCATGTAGAAATGGTGTTCCTATAAATCACTAGGACACCACTAATGGTGTCCATAAATATAATAGTTATACATGTTGATGTGATACGAATTATGAAAAATGTACAATAAAATAAACAATGGTTGATCATTGGGTTCTATGATGTCTCCTGAGAGTAACCCAACCTAATTTTTCCAATGATTATGTTTTTTTATAAACATGTTATATACCATTTTAAATGGTTATAATTATAGATAAAGTACCTCAAACACAATTTATTTAATAAAATTTCAAAGATAATTCTATAAAATACAATCCAAGGATCATTAAGTATGGTGTTTTTGGAAGATATGATATATTAATACATCATATTAAATATAAAAAACATTATATTAATTTTAAAAAATACAAAGTATTACTAACTCCCATATATCCAATAAAATCGAAAAGGATACCCTAGGGGAAATACATAAAGAAAATGGTGTGCTAGAAATCTATGTAAGGGAATAAAAATGGTAATGAAGTATAGAACAGAAGTCATGAGGCATAACATGATATTATAAAGAGAAATAAAATGTGAATGGAAACACAGAATTAGGAAATGAAATCATGATATCCTTGAATCCTTGAATATATGGAAACAGTATAATACATGACATAATAAACATAAGTTATGGGTCACTCCGAAGACCATAATCATATAGTGGACAATGTTATGTGGTTGAATTGGTTTGCTCTCTAATACTAATCATAGAATATCATTAGATATAAATATTTACCCAATATATTGAAGGTATATATAATTCAAATGCTGTTAGTAATATAATGAAAATCATACATATGTTTGACATATGATGAAAATAAACCACACATAAATTACAATCATGATTAATACCATGAGATGTAAATGGGTTTCATAATTCTGATTCTAGGCATACTCAAAGGATAAAGCATAAGGATTACCTAAAAAATTAATTCCATTAATACATACATTCATAATTGAAAAAGGTACATATATATTGAACATGGAGTTCTAGTTTAGAAAATTATTGATAATGATCGATAAAATAAAGAATAATGATTCACCACTTTGTTAAATCTTTGTGGAATTACAAAAGATTCTTTTTGTGGAATGAAGAAGAAAATTTATTTCCATAAATCCACAATTGAACCGAAATGATTCTCTAAAAAATATTGATTATTTTTAGAATAAATTTGTTGATTAATTTTTTTATTAATATTATTCTTTTCATGGGGAAAGAAATAGGAAAATTCCCCTAAATATGGTTACTCTAATGTGAAAATTTCAAGGGGAACTATAAAAATTTCTCACCCCATTAATGAAAATGATATTTAAAAAGTTATATATGTAAATTAAATTTATATATAAAATATAATTAGAAAATGATAATATGATTGTGAAAATGGGGGAATAAAAAAGAGAACATATAACTGATAAGTAAATTGAGTGGAAAAGAAGATCCATTACCTCGTGTTTGAATGTTGTCTAAACATGTGATTAAATTGATAAATAATTAAATAATATTCATTAAATATATAAAATAAAACTGAATTCATCAATATTTAGTTTTGTGTGTTCCATTTATTATCCTTATTTTTATTCTCTATATAGTTTCTACTTACATAAGTTACTAGGGGTTGTTCAGTTAAATTCCCTATAATATTTTATGTTTTATGATGGTGGTGAAATTCATTGTAAAATAAATTAATGAACTATCAAATTTTGTATCATTATGTTATTTATAATTCCATTATTCAAATGCCAATACTATTTAAAATGATACCTCGAAATACACTCAAATAAAGAAAGGTTCCATTATAAGTCAATTTAAGGTTGTTAATGTCACTAAATACCATTATATGTTGATCAAAGATATAAAATCTCAAAATTATTCCTATAGAATATTAATGGTGTAATAATTTTAATTTTTAAATATTGAATACATTTTTAAATTTGTCTATATTAGATGGTCATGGAAAACAAAAAATTTATTTTTGGGGAGGTGGTTGGTACGCACAGACAACACATTCATTTTTTGAAAAATTGTAATATGAATATACAAAAAAATAATAATTTAATAGTTTTTAAAATTTTATCCATATAAAATTTGTTAATTAAATAAAAAAACTTAAGCCTCTATTTTATGGTGGTGAGGAAAAATTGAACGTTTCATTCATGGAGGTATTAGCCTGCATAAACGCATGAAGATGTTTTAATTTTTGTTAATGATTTTTGAGGAAGGAATAAAATAGATATTACTTTAATATAATAATATATCCACATATTAAAAAGGATGTTTTTATCATACAATCATTAATAGAGGGTACTTTCAGGGTGTAGAAGAAGAAAATAACTATAAAATTTTGGTGGAGAGTGTTACTTATCATCTAGAAGTTCTCCATTGGGAATATAACTAAAGGATATTTATCTTGGTACTATGGTGAGACCAAGGATTTAATAAAATTGATAGTACATTGAATATATACTAGGGTAGAGTTTGGGTTGATTCATATCCTTGTAATGGGATGATAAATAAGAAGAATCAGAGCTCCTTTGATAAGTAAAGCGAGTGGATTTTTTGTAAAATACGTGTACTTTTCAATAATGTCGATAAAACATTCAAGGGAAAAACCTATAATAATGGTGTGTCAAAATTTAAATGGTTTATCTCACCTACACAATACAATATCATACATGTTGTTCATATGTTTTAACCTTTTGTACTCTGTTAAAATTCTTTTATCATAATTTACTCTTATCACAGTGACTCCACATTATCCATTGGTAATTAATTTTAATCACAAAAATAAAAATAAAAATTATTTAATAATGTTAAATAATTATTTAAAATAGTTGAATAATTTTATAAAATAAAATTTATATTATTTTAAGAAATTATTTTTAATATTAGCGTATATAACAAGTAAAAAAAATTCTTAGAAAAAATCCATTTTAAATAAACAATTTAAGTGTGGGATAACATTATAATTTTTTTTATTTTAGAAACATAACATTGGTTTATTATAAAACAAATAAATGTTATGTGGATTTAAAATAAATAAAAAATTCCAATTTTACCAAAATAATTTTTAACAAATAGAAAATATTGTAAACATATTTTTTTATTAGAATGAAAATATTACATTTATTTTATAAGGTTAAACATATGTTTTAATAATTTATAAAAAATAAAATTCAAATGATAGAAATTATACAATAAATTCTTATTTGATCAATTTAAAGGTTTTATTAAATTTCATTTCTCCCTTATACAATTATTAATTAATAAAATTCACTGTATTGGTAAAAAAATCATTTACACTATTAATCTAAAAATTGGTCACATTAGAAAAATATAAAAAATGTATTTGTAAGATCATTTTAACATGATTAATACAAAAATGGAATTCATATTATTATATTAAACTTATATAAGTGAAAAAAACATTTTTATATATAAGTACTTAAAACGCAATAAAGTTTTTTTTGAAAATGAAATTTAAAGCATGGAATATATATATAATAATATAATTTTATAAATTAATGATAAAATTATGTTAGTTATTTTCATCTATATTAATTTATATGATACGTGTATTATATTAATTAGGGAAACTTTTATATATAATTTCTAGGTTGTTACATTCTTCCCCCTTAAAAATTTTTACCATTGAAATTTCATTCCAAAAACCAGGGTGAAAAAATGGAGTTAATTTTATTTAATTGACTAATTAGGTTACCATTTATTCCCTTTATACTTAATATTTCCCAAAAGTACCTTTACAAGGAGGGCATTATTGTTTTTTAGAAATTTTACTCTACTATCCAAGATCTCCACTCTTTGCTCATCATAAGTGAGATCATTCTCCTACTGTAAAACCTCTAAATTTAGTGAATGTGAGGGGCTTGGTATTAAATTACTCAAGTGATATTTGTTGAACACATCATGTTCTTAAGTGGATTTTGGTTGATGTTCTAGAATATATTCCATTGATCATATGGAATAGATAATCTCAAAAAGTCTAATATATGTTGGGATTATCTTACCATTCTTCCAAGACTTCATGACTCTATTCTACAAAGATATATCGAAGAACACTTTTTAATTAACCATAAAATCCAAATAATTTCTATTGATTTTAGAAGAACTTTTTTTTCAAATTTCATCCATCCTTATGTGTTGTTTAATATTCTTGTCCATTTTTACAATTTATTCTAAAATAATATGTCCTATAAATGTTTTTACACCAACAAAATCTTAGAAGACATGTGTTCTACATCTCTTCCTATGGAGGGATTCTTATAGGGACATTTTAATGATTATGTTGAATTTTTTTTTTCACCTGAACTAAACTGAAGGTGATTTTTTGTTCCAACCCCTCTTGAATTGAATAAATCGTACTCTCAAAATATCTTTAATTTTCTAGATAGTTTATTCAGATTGTTGATAATTCTGTTGTTGATAGGTTATATTAAAGTTCAACAATTTTTTTATAGATTTTATTAGGCTCTTCTAAAACTTTGGGGTAAACTTAGAATCTAGATCAGAAACTATAGATAGTGGTCTTCAATGAATACTTACAAGTTCTCTAATCAATCTCTTTTCACGTTGATAATGTGAGAATTCCTATCAAAGAAAAATTAATTGAGTAGTATTTTTATGGAATTCCATGATACCCCGTATATAATTGTTCCCTTTTTATTTCTGTGTAACAATTTTCACAAAATATATTGTGATATTTTCCCATTTTGATGTAGGTATGAGAAATGAATTCACTATCGCCTCGTATTTTTTCCCCTCATCTATTACCAGTAGACACACCAGGTAATTTGATGTGTATCACAAAATATCAATCTTCTTATTGTTACAAAAAAATTATTCTCAAATATCTATATAAATCTTCATTTATCCTAAGAGGATAGATAATTTAAAGCTTTGAGCATCGCCTGATAGATCCTTTTTTATCTCATGATCTAATAGAAAACAATATTGTTTCAAAAATATCACAACTCCTTTATCATCACTATTTAACTATAATGATTTTACATTTATTGTAGCACTAAAATTAGCATTTATCTTCACATCACTCATTTTGGATTTCTTAATTTTCTCTAGAATGTATGGCTAAAAAATTACTAGAGAATGGTTGGATGATGTTCATTTATTCTCGATTCCAATGTATATAATTTTCGTGTTTGTGAATATCAAATATTTTTCAATCAACTTCATCGATAAGGAAGTAGCATCCTTTATATATAGAGTATATTCCACTTATCTCTCATTTGCAAGATGTTATTGTATTTTGATATCATAATCATTTATGATTTTTAAAAATCATCTTTGGATTATACTCAGTACCTTTAGTGTGAATATTATTTTAGTATCTTGTGGTCCTTATATATATAACACTTTTCTTAAAAGTGATATTTCCATCAAAACATAACTGTAATGATTACTATGATCAAATCATGATCATTAATTATATAATTCTATCCATCCACCTTCAAAAATATTGAAAAATAGTATACCATGTTAGCCTTTCGTATAACTACACAACCCAAAACAATTTTTGATGTGTCAATGTATATCACAAGAACTTCCACACTTTTGGGAATTTTGATTAAAAGTGTTTTAGTTAGGGTTTATTTTTTCTCCTTGAAGCTCTCTTCACACTCAATTATCCATAAATATTTTACTCTATTTTGATTCAGTGTTTCTATGTTTGAAAATAGTGAATAGTTTCTTTGAAATCACTAATAATAAAAAATTAATAAGAGGAAACTATGGATCTCCATTAAATATGTTTCCCTATTCCATTAGTCAGTCTCTTTAAAATTAAAAGGGTCCACATATATCCTCTTATATGATATATCTTGCCCAAAAATTATACTTTATATACCCAAAAAACATATTTATTATAAATTTCATAAAACATATCCTCCTCATTCTCTTGAACTTAATATTTAACTTCTCACTATGTTTTTAATTTCTTTTGAAGTATAAAAGAATTTCATCTATAAATTCTAGAATAAATTTATCAAGATAATCTGTAAATACATTATACATTATTTTTTGTTCAAGTCGTTGGATATTTTTCAAAGTAAATGGAATTTATATAAACTCTTAGTGACTATATTGTGTTTGGATAGAGGTAATGGGAATATACACATTCTTTACCTTTAATTGATAATAAACTAATTGAAGGTGAACATTAAAAAAGTATTTTGATCCATGTAACTGATTGAAAAAATTATTAATCTATTTTGGTTGATACTTTTTATTTATCCTGATATTGTTTAGTTCATGATATTCAATACATAAAGTCATTGTAAAATCCTTATATATGAAAAAGTAAACTAGTGCACCCATGGTGATGCACCCAGGTGTAGGAAACCCATGTCCATGTTTTCTTAAAATTACATCTTTTGAAACATTAATTTAATTGGGCCCAATCTATATTATTTCTTTTATATCCTATGATAATTAGTTAAAAGTTCAATTGAGAATTCAGCCTCTCTCTCATGAGGATTATGAGGAAATTATTCAAGGAATACATCATTATAATCCCTCATAATGGGAATGTCTTCAATAATTATCCTCTCATTTGTTATTATCAATTGAGATAGATAATCTTTCTCATAAGGAAACAATATCCATTTTTATAAATATGTTTCCAAACAAGTTTCTTCCACCTCTTTAAAATGTATATAATTAGAGTTAAATTTTTCATAGGGAATGTGCTTTTCTTCTCCTGATAATTGACGTGATATCTATATACGAACAAAAATTGCATACCTAGTCTAATAATGAATTCCACTAATGGTTTTATAATAAGGATCATAGGGTGATTCATCCAATATATATTAATTTGGGAAAAGGCTTTTACTTGAGATATAATAATATCACCATCTTTGTTTTTCACAAATTACTTATCCACCATGTTTTGTGGTGGTGTTGGAATAGTTATAATAAACATTCCTAAAATGTTAGAATTCATATGACTATAGTATTATAAGATATTTGATATTAATTGAAGGATATTAATAGTACTTCCCATAATTTGATTATAGTTCCAATATTATTCTAAAACCTTAATAAGGATAAATATTAGAATACCCTATCTAATAATCACATAATAATGAGACATTGAAATTATAAGGAATAGCCCATAATTGAAATTTATATCATTACACATGAGTATCTAAGTTATAATATTGGTAATCCATTGTATTTTTTCATTTTTGATTTCTAACCTAATTATGTTCACTAAAATAATATGTTTAAATATTTAATAATGGTTTCAAAAAATAATATGAAATATATAAATCATATCCCCATGTAGTTTCAACCCAAGTGTGAAATCATGAATTTTTTTTTGAACAATGTGATGATTTACTTAATTCTAAATCCACCCTTTTTGGAGATATTACTCCTAATTATATCTAAGTCAAATCCTATATTCAATTTTAGTATCCAGGTAGTGATGTAATTTGTAGGAAAACAACATATTCAAAACATTGTAAATTTTTTTGAATATTATTCTACTCATTAGATTATACCTTAATTTATTCATTAAGGTTATTTATTCCTAATATATATAAAAACTAAACCATCTTATGATACTAACTATTATAAATAAAACTTCAAATACAATTTTTTCATAACTTTTCTCATAGATTTACAAAAAATAAAAACCAATATTCCATAGATCTACTTTATTTGGAAGATTATATATATAAATACATCATCTTCAATTTAAAAACAACATATTTATTTAAAACACCACATAATACTTCTAACTAAATTATAAATTCTCAAACTACATATAATTCACTGGGAAAAATTCATATGGGACGTGGTGCGATATAAATCATAGTAATGGGACACACATGTCAATATAGCTTAACATGAAATTCGTGAGGCATGACATGATATCAGATAGAGAATTATTACAAGAAAGTAAACATAGAATAAGGAAATGAAGACATAATATCATGGAATCATTGTAAATTTGGTAGTAACATATTACACGACATTATAAACATATGTTAATGGTCACTCACATGACCATCAATATAAAGTTGAAGAAGTCCCATGGTGGATTAGGTTGAGTCCCTCATGACTAACATAACATATCATGTGATATAAATCATTAATTAATCCATTGAGATCTATATAATTAAAATACCACCAATCACATAATAAAAATCATACTTATTCATTCCACAAGATGAAAAGAAATAGTATATAATTCATAATCATGATCATACACATAAGAAGGAAGTGGGATTCATAATTTTTATTTATGCCAAAACCAAAGGAAAAATCATAAATATTCCTTGGAAAAAAAATTAAATAAATATTGTTAAACTTTCATAATAGAATAGGGGATGAAGTTATTGAAATTTGAGTTCCAATATATAAAATTCATGACACATATCTTCAATGGAAATAATAAAAATGAACCACTTATTTGAAACTATCTAAAATAAATAAATTGTATTTTTACAAAAAAAATCATATTATTTTCCATAAAACCATAATTGCATAGTGGAGGATATCAATAAAATAATTAGGTCTTTATGAATTTACTCATGGTTTAAGAACACTTTATGGGGTGATGGTTATCATGGGTCAAGAAATATGAAGGATCCCGTAAACCAATTAATATGAAGTTGGAATTTCAATGGGAAATAAAACAATTTATAACACCATAAATGAAAATAATATTTAACTTTGTATATATGTATGGTAAATATATAAACAACTTGAATAATTAAATTATAATAAATTTCAAAAAAATTATTAAAAGAAATATAACATGCAACCAGCATGAAATTAGGTTGTTACATAAGATCCCTTACTAAATATATGAATGTTCTCTTCACTTGTGAATAAATTCATGAATAATTAAAATAATGTAATGATGTTTGTTTTTGATGCATACATTTTATAGTAATTTTTTATATTGAATTGTTTATTTAAATGAATAATCTTTACAATTTTTGAGATAAATGATTTGTTTTATGATTTTTTATAGGAAACAACATATATTTGAAAAAGGAATGAAAGTGGATAGAAACATGAGCCGAATAAAACTTCATGCTGCTTCGCTTTGCTCGTGGAGTGAAATCAACATGTTGAGAGAGAAGTAGAGCTAGAAACTAAAGAAAATGGAAACACATCATGACCGTGTCATGTGAATTAGATCTGTGTGGTACAAGTCGTGATGACAGTACACATCATGAAACACAAGTACATGTCATGAGTTGGGATTACATGAACTTCCCTAAATCAAATAGTCAAAGCAGTGTACGATATTCACGTGATGTGGAGGATGAATCAAATTTGGACGACATGATGCGTATCCTATGTACACATCATTTAATTGGTGATGAACAGAAAAAAATACAATTGATGTGGGCTGTGGATTTGGATTGGATTCTCCTATAAATTTATCCCCCAACCACCCTTCCAAAGCACTCTGGGAAGAGGATGCAAAGCACCACTAATGAAAGGTCTCTATATGATATATTTACCATCTAGGGTCCTACGTCACCAATATTCCTCCTTGAGTACCCATTACACTCATTCTCATTATGAGTGAGTAGTATTCTTAGTTTTAGGTGATGTTATTATAGGGGGATGTTATTCTAAGGGATTATTTTCTGTTTTCTATTCTTGATTTCGATTGCTGCAAATGGATTGTCAATTCCAATTCACTCTTTTTCTGAAAATTCATGACTATTGCTTGCATTACATGGATGTATATTGATTTTCACTAATTAATTATCCTACTTTCCACATGACCATTTTGAGATTTAGGCTTATTATGTTTAAATATGGTTTTGGGTCACCTCTGTTTGTAATTGATCAAAGTAGATGACCTTTCCAAAAGTGAAATCATAGGAGTAGAGTAGGGATACAATGAACAAGGATCCGTACTAACCCAATTATGACACCAAAACTAAATGAACCTATATAAATTGAATCCCTAGAACATGAAGCTAAAAATAACAGAACCTGGCATGTCTGCCATATTGAATTTCAACCCAATCATCACTTCTATTATTTCTTTTTTGTCAAAAAATTAAACAATTTATATTCCTATTTATTTAATTAATATAAAACATACACACTGTCTATGTGCGTTCAATCCCAAAAATTCCTTATAAAACATTTTATCTAATAAAGTAACATTGTTTGGGTTTTATAAATTTGTTTTTTGTATAGTACTGTAATGAATTAATGATTCCATATGGGGTTGTCCTGTAAAAAATATATTATCCAAATAATAATTTGGAATATTTTAAGGAATATTTTTGAATCTGAGCATTGAGTAAGTACGTGATTCTTATCCACATACAACCTTAGTGTTGTGATATTAAAAATATTAAATATATTATATCATGGGAGAGATGTTTTTAAAAAATAATAGAATAACTACCTAACAGAGTATCAAATAGGAAATATGATACCTCCAATAAATCTATTTTATGAACTTTACCGAAGTCTTGAAATAATCATTTTTGGCATCAACTGTTTTGTTAATGTACAGTCCCAGATATAGGAAATAATATATATATATATATATATATGTGTGTGTGTGTGTGTGTGTGTGTGTGTGTGTGTGTGTCTAAATATTTTTTATTTAAATGTTATGAATTATTACTCTCTTATAACATTATTGTTATGGAAAATACTGAGTTTTAGATACATTTCCTTATGGATTGAGAGATGATTTATTGGTGGAGTGTTCTTGGATGAATGAAAACATATCATAGTGTAGTGATCGGTGCACCAATACAGTTCATGGATCTCACAATGATAATGAAGTGGATTATTTATTCATTAATGATCAATCCAAACTAAAGGAAGGTCATTTATTCATATTTATTTAATCATGTATTTGTTTATTCCATGTAAAACATGAATAAATCACCATAAAAATTGATTCACTGGACGATTATTGATTTATGGTTGATGATTTTATCTTACTAGAATTTATAATTGAATCTATTTTTCCCTTTGTTCATTGTTATCACAGTAGTTGATTAAGGTCGGCCCTAATAACGATAAGGGTCAATACCCATATTTATGTTTTATTAATTTCTACCATTGATCTTAATATTTTCATCACTGAAATTTTAGGAATGAGGTGGTTTAATAAATACCTTATAAAGGATCGTTGCACAACTATTCGTTATCCCAAAGGATCATTACCATGTGCAAGGGTTTAAATTAATGGTTTGATCGAATTTTGATGATGATTAAAGTGATTGGAGATGATTCTATATTGGATAGGTGTTTCTTGGATTTCGTGGTAGGGTGGCATGGATGGAGATGATTACCAATAATAATTATTGGTTTTAATCCAGCCAACAATGATTAGGTAGTCGCAATCCACATAGATCCATGATTAAGAGTGAGAATCATTGCACATCCTGAATCAATGGATGCCTGGGCAGAACACCATGAAGAAAAAGAAGTTTCTTGAGAAACCCCACAAACATGGTGTTTAGCTCTAGAACACATACTATGTAGTCCCCACTATGGGTGGATAGGGTTTCCGTGTGGTGTTTAATATCAGACATCGTGTGGTATGTCCACACACTATGTGAACTTTAAATGGCCATCTCGATGTGTATAGGGACTACATTCCCATGTAGTAGTGTGGATTTATATTCCATGTGTATTGGATCATACACTATGTACACATTGGTGTATGGATCTATGATTACACAGTGTACACACCCAAGAGAATGTGTGGCGCCACACATCATTTATGTTGGGGAACACACCATGTACTTGAGACGGTACACAAGCATGGGGAGACGACACACACTAAGTGATTTCCCAAACCCTACACCCAATATAACTTGGAATACATCTCATTTAACTTATAAAACACTTGGCCATGTATATTTTACATGGGTACTCTATGAGTACATGGGAATGATCCATATTACATAGGCTAGACTAGGTATCATAATAAGTGCTAGACAAACCTCTACATGTTGTGTACCCTGGTAGATGCGTTGTGTATTTTGAAAAATCCATATCATGTGAGTGAAAGAAATAGCCAGTTCTATTCATTGTGAAAATAAAATTGAAACCCTAGATACACACTTTTTACTTCTTTATGAACAAGTTATATCCATTATTCTTATCAATTCATCTTTGGTGTATGGTGGGTGTGTTCTCTTGATCTTTATAGGTCTTTCTTCTTTATATATATATATATATATAGATATATTTGGTTGTGTTTCCACAATATATATATATTTTTCCCATGTTATATTATTAGAAGTCTATCTTTCTGATTCCTCTTCTATTAGGGTTCAATATGGAATTTTTTAGTGATTTAGAGTATATCCATTCAGTAGACTAGAGCAGGAATATCTGCATGAGACCTGAGGGTTTTAGCCTCATTACAGTCTTATTCTTCTCTGGGTAGGGTTTTAGGAATCAACATGATAAACATGAATGATCATATTATCCCATAATTAATGGTAATCCAGATAGGGTCCACTGTACACAATGTCCCTAGGTGTGATAATTTATCTGTATATCAAAACCTATAAGGTTATACAAATAATTTCTTCCCAAAAGAGACCCAATTTTGTCCACTCATATGAATTCTATTAGTGTGTAATTCCTTTATTAGAATAAACTATTAGATGAGTTCCATTAGTTATAGAAAGTCTCATAGATATATCTCTACTATGTCAGTGTCACATTAGATCCTCTAGTAGAGTCCTAGGATAAAAGTGTTGTTGTGAACTCACATTGGGACTTAGTGTCTTCCATTAGAAGATCTGAATTATTATTTTTGTATAATTTTATTTATCATTTAATTGTTGACATAAATTCATGGTTATGAGAAGGTTACATTAATGATGCTTTATGATCTGTGATTTTCAGTTTTCCAATAAGGTATGTTTATACTCATCCTCACATGGGCTCTACCCTTGTATATCATGTCTTGGGCAGATGATAGGTCTTTTGTTGGAGTCTTATGTAGATTAGGAATATAGGAACTTAATTGGAGACTAGTTATTAAGGAATAAAATCATATGGATCTTTTATTTTATGTTTCATCCCCCATGTTGTTAACAAGTCAGGTTTCTTTTCAGTTTTTGTTAGATTATATTTTTCCCCTTTCAAATTTTTATGTACATATTATTTTACCCTAATGTGGGATAGATGTTATGAAGAATTTACAATATGATTTATTCACTAATTTTTGATATTCTAGTGTATAGAGATGTGTTTTTTAGTATAGGTACTTTTTTTCTAATACCTTATATGGTTTTGATATGCCTACGTAGTGAAAGTTTCCTTCCACTAGACTATTTTAGGTGGGATTGGTGATTTAAAATTTACTTACTACTATCTAGGGGGACCTTATTAGTTGGGTTGTGACAACATGGTATCAAAAGGATTTCATATTAGGACTATATTTTAGATATTTTAATGTTTTAAGGTTTGGTTTGGAACATGGGAAACCTTGTTAAAGTCTCTTGAGTTTGGGGTCTCAGTCTAGAAAACCCAATGTTGGTGTGGCATATGATATATCAATTCACAAGTACTTTAATAACATTTCTAACACTAAACATATAGGTACTAATTTTAGGGTAAATATGAGTACACTCATCATATAGAAATGGGTTTCGATCTCTATTTCCTTTGTGAGTCATCTCCCAAGATATGTATTTTTGACCATGTTGTGTCTCATCTATCACTAGAAGATTCCACGATGATAGCTAAATTGAATTCTATAGCTGGTTCATGGTTATGATCCTCTTGGTGATGAGTCTTTTGTTTTTGGACCTATGTAAGAGGCTATTATTCATGGTACATTACGATTGATTTCTTCTCCCATTTGGAATCATGTTGTCCGACCATCAGTGCTTCAAGTGGATTCTCCCCATTAGGTAAAAGGGAGGTTATTTTTGATGTACTAGTAGATGAAGAAATTGTACTAATTGCTCTTAATCAGTTTCATAGAAATAGATATCTATGGATTCTTGGTGATCCAAAACCCCATTTCAGATGGTAAAGGACTTTAAAAATCATATGGTTCGATTGTATTTCTCTATAAGGACCACTATTGATGGTGGTCCAAACAACAAGAATTCTCTTGGGTTACACGAGGAATAGGTAGAGCCCTATGTTTGTGATATATGACATTGGTTAGAGCATAAAATGAATGGGTAAACTTCCCCCATTGATATATGTTCCTATTAAGTGATCCAAAAAAAATGGGTGAATTAGTGTGGCCTAAAGAGAATAATGTTGAGGTATGGTGGATGGGTTCCTTTAAATTGTATGTTTGAGGTTATGCTGACGTTATTTTGTAACTTCCCAACCCCAGTTACCCAAATTCGGTGCATTATTTTATTACATTGTCATGATAACATGAAAATAAAATCTTTAAGGACCAATCAGTTTAGCAGCTATGGAAAAAATAGATACAAACCTAAGTTTTACATTACATATTGAATTGAAAAATATCATAGTGTCTCCTTTGTAAACACCAATTTTCTGTAGACTATACCTATAGGAAAATAATAATATAATTTTTCACATCATGGGTAAAAATGAAACATAAGAAAGGGGTGATGTCATATGCTCAGTAAAGATAATCAATATAGAGGAAGCTACCATAAATAAGCATAAACTTTTAAGGAATGGTATACAAATATAACACAATACATTTAAACATAATATTAAGAATAATATAGAAAGAATAAATCAAATAATTGCATTTAAACTTTCTCATTGATATTATACTTGTCGAATAATTAGTTCAATATCAATAAATAATATCATAATGCAGAAATGCATAATATCAGACATCATAACCATACTTTCAAGGTATTGTGCCAATACCATTACCATACAGTCAAGGCCTTGTGTCAAGAAACTAGTTTGTCTCATGAGACATAAGATACATCGAGGAGATATTGTAGGCCCCACCCATCACTTATTAAGTCCAATGGGAATCTTTAAAATGTTAAGGAGTCGTAGTGGTGGAAAATATCTGCTAGCGTCGTATAAGTTAAAACACATTATTTCTTTAATTTGTCAAAAAGATCATAAAGTACATTGTTTGGAAATAGATGGAAATATTCCATTAAAAATGTTTTATAAAAAGTAAAACATGGGTAAAAATTTATTTTAAAAAATTTCAATAATATTCTGAAATACCTTTAATGAAATATGTATGTTGATGACAAGGTTGTCCCGGTAGATACTTATGTATAAACAATCTCGAATAATAAAGAGATTGCAAAATTGACCCTTAACATATAATTTCCTTTAGTTGAGAGTAATTTATCATTATTTATAATGGTTAAAATATGTTATTAAATTATTATAGGACCATATCCATATTTATGACATCATATATTATCTTTTTATATCAATTTGTTAATAATATTTCAATGTTACCATTGTTTCGGGAGTTAACTACTTCATTTTCCCATTCCTATTTTGTCATGTAAGTCATGTTTTTTATGTATATGATATATTTTATTCATATAAAAAATAAAATTAAGTTCATAATTATTATTTTTTACTTATCATATAAATTTTAAATTCATTCTTGAATGGTTAATGTAGAGAATTAATCTCACCGCATCGTGGAGATGGTAGGTCGTACATACACATGAGCGATGGTATCAATACATTGATGGTTAAATGGTATAAAATTGGATGTTATATTAATTATAAAGAATTATTATAATGTTATATTAATTATTTATATCCATTATAGTCATCATTATACCCATCCAAACAAAGTAGTGTTGAATAATAAATTACACCATGATGTAGAGACAGTAAGTAATACATACGCAAGCATGGTGATATTGTTATTCGAAAGATGGAATAAATGTAAAGTATGACTTTCCCATGATTATAATAACATCTCAGAATATGTATGATCTGGGATTTTTTATTTTTATCTATAAAAAACCTATAAAGAGTAAGTAGAGTAAGAAAATAACATTGAAAGGGTTGATAAAACAATTACCTTCTCTTTGGGTGTTTCCATTTGATTTGAACAAAAGGGATCTTTAGAATGTCTTTATTCCAAAACGTTTGCCTCTATGATGAAGTGATTGAGGTTTGGAGGAGAAATGGGAACGGGTTTGGCTGAAAAAAACTCTTGATGGGTTTTAGTCAAAGAGAAAGGGAGGTTTCCTTTTATAAGAGATGTGAGGGGCACTTTCAGAAAAATATTGAAATATTAATTTATTATAAAATGATTATCAGTTTATAATAGCTCCAAATTGATTTATTTCGAGGATAGGATGATCATGGGTAGAAATAATCTCAAAAATAGTTTTTATACTTGTTTAGGTCATAGAATTAACCTTATCTTTTAGATTTAACCCTTAGTTAAATAGTGTAACTCTTACCGTGTCTTCTTGTATTTTGACACTATAGGGTTAATATAGTTACTATAAAATGCCAAAATATCCACAATTTGTTCATTTATGGCATATTTAACACTATCCTAGTTATTTTGGATAACATGATATTGTTATAAATTTTATAACATTTAACTAAATAATATTTATTTTAAAGTTTCATTTATGTAAATTTTGATACTATTCAAAATTTCATTTTTAAAAATATAAAACCAACACGATAACTTCGATTAATTGCCTATAATATGTTATTATAATTTATATGGTATCTATAAAATCTGTTTATTTCATTAATTTAATCTAATTATATTTATTTTAATATTATTAATATCAATTATTGGATTCTTCCTTTAATAAATCAATTACTGCATCATCGTGGTACCAAACTTAAATTTAATAATTTAATGTCTATTTTTAAAAAAAAATATATAATTAGGTAGAAAAATTTATTACCTTTATAATTAATTTTTATATTCTAAGTTATGTTATGTATAACCCTATATTAAACAAAATTTAGTTATTAAAATTTGATTATGACATTTTTAACTCTTCTTTAAATAAAATATAATAAATATCTTAATCGATCAAAAGTGGATTAAAAAGGTTCACAATTACTACATAATGTTGATTTTGGTCTATAACGGCTTATAATATATAATTAGGACATGTTTTAGGGTAATGTTATAGTATTATAATTTTATTTTTACATTTAATTACCTTATTTACCACTAACCGTGGTAAATAAAATTCAACATTAACTATTGACCAAAAATTATTTTGATCTTATTAGACCACAGTTTTCACCCTAATTACAACCATGTATGTCAAATTATTGAAATTCAATTCACAAAAGCGGTAAAATTACGTTTAGTTCTAATTTATAAATGCACCTTGAAGGTGGGTAAAATAGACGTTCAAAAGTTCAACATATATATATATATATATATATAATTATATTATAAAATGACTACATTGAATTACATTAGACTAATATATGTATTTCGAATCAATTTTTTCTTTAAAATAAATTTAAATTAAAATAAATATTGAAATAAGAAAAGGCGTTCTTTTGACATTGATGTAGTGTTTTTCAATATTTATAAAAAATTGAAACTTTTTAGAAAATTACCAAAATTTCACCCTAAGATAATTTTGATATTAAAAATTCAAAATTTAATTCTATTTTTAAAAATAAAATTTATAAAATTTCAAAATGTGAGTAATACTATTCAAAACAATTTTTTAAATAGCTGGTTTGAAAGGTCATTATGTTCTTGAATTGGATGTTGCGTATATCACAAGCTTTTGAATTATTTAAAAGGATGTGTATTGTCGAAGATTGGGGTGTTAGATTCTTCCCTCTTTCAAATATTTTTATCCTATAAATTTCTATTATATCACTTCATAAAAATATTTGGGTGGTTTTTCAACATATGTTCTTCAATTTCCCACATCACCTGTTCTATTTTATGGTTTCTCCAAAGAACCTTGAACAGGAGGGTCATCTGATTTTTAAATACATATTATATGGTATCAATAATATTGATGGGCTATTAACAATAGAACAAATCGAATTATAGTTCTACATCATCATTGGTGAGTACATGTGTTGGTTCCAGCATGTATTTCCTCAACATTGATTCATGGAACGAATCATAAACTATGGAGAGACTTTGCGGCATTTCCAAATGGTATGCTATAACTCCGATTCATTCCAGAATTTCCAAAGGTCCAATGTACCTAGGACTTAATTTACCCTTCTTACAGAGTTTTATAACACCCTTCTATGGATATTACTTCAAAATAAGATGATCTCCCACTCAAAATTCAAAATTCTTCCTTCGGTTTTCAGCATTGATCTTTTGACAACATTGTGCTATTTTGATATGGGTATAAATAGATATTAGTTTTTCACTCATTTCATCAATAATTTTTATAACTATGAGGTTTATTTCACCAACATAATCCCATGAAGTTGGTGTACGACATCTATTCCCATATAATGCTTTATATGGTGCCATTTGAATAAATGAATGGAAGCTATTGTTATAGGAAAATTCTAATATAGGTAAATAATAATACTACATACCATGAAATTAAAGTGAGAAAGATCACAACATTCCTTTTAATGTTTGAATAGTCTATTCTAATTGTCCATTAGTTTGAGGGTGGTATGTTGTGCTAAAATGAAGCTCAGTATCTAGGGCCTTCTGAAGAGTTTTCCAGATCTGTGATGTGAAACGAGGATCATGGTCAGAAACAATCGATAGGGGTACAATATGAAGTCTACCAATTTCATTAATATATAGTCTTTCTAAATGTTCAAGTGGTAATTATTCTCTTACAGCAAGAAAATGTGCTTATTTGGTATGACAATCAACAATAACTCATATCACTTCATTTCTTCAAGGAGTCTTGTTAACCCCATAACAAAGTCTATAGCAATATAATTCCATTTCCACACAATTATAATAAGAGTTTCATGAAATTTTAAGCATTTTGTCTTCCAAACTCTACCTATTGACAAACCAGACACACCGACACATAATCACCAATATACTTCTTCATGTAGCCTCACCAAAAATGCTCCTTCAAATCTCTATACATCATAGTTCCACCATGGTGTATAGGAAAATTAGAACAATGAGCATTATCCAATAATTCTCTTTTTAGCTCAGGTATAGTAGGATCACAAAGCCTCTTACAAAATTTCAAAACACTATCTTCAAATATGAAGGCAATCAGTCTCCCATCTGTCAGAGCTTTAATTTTCTTTTGAAACTCCTCATCACTATACTGAGAACTTTTTACCCATTCCAGTAAAGAAGGTTCCAGAAAAATTTGAAAGAGTAGTGAAATTTCACCTTCTATGATAATTCCCAAATCCATCTTTACTATATTCATAAAATTAGGATCCCTTTCAACTCTCATTTTTTTAGAAGTCCATGGTCTTTTCTACTCAAAGAATCTCCCACCTTGTTTCCTTTTCTAGGTGGTAGTGTATTGTGCAATCATAATACTTGAGTAGATCAATCCATCACCTTTGTCTCATATTGAATTATTTTTGTGTTAAAATATATTTCAAACTCTTATGATCAGTATATATCTCACATCTTTCACCATAGAGATATTGTCTCAATATCTTCAAATAAAATATTACTACTACTAACTCCATATCATGAGTTGGGTAGTTTTGTTCATGAATTTTCAATTTCCTTGACGTATAAGCAATAACCCTATCATTATGTATAACGATACAACCGATTCCTTTCCTTGATAAATTATAAATCCATTATTCCTAGATGGTAGAGTAAATATAGGATCATTTACTAATCTTATCTTCAATTATTTAAAAATTCTTCACACTCTTTTTTCCAAATGAATTTAACACCATTACATGTGACATTTGTTAATGGGTTTTCCAGTTGCAAAACATTCTAGAAAAAACTCCAATAATAACCTGATAAACCAATAAAATTGATATCCTTAGTTATAATTGTCAATTTTGGACATTCTTGGATTGATTTTGTTTTTTCCAGATCAATAGATATTCCATACTTGGAGAAAATATGGCCAAGAAAATAAATTTCTTGAATCCATAATTCACACTTCCTAAATTTACCGTATAATTCAGTTCTTCAAAGAGTTTTCAGAACAATCCACACATGGTTCTCATGACATTAATAGATTTTTGAGTATACCAGGATTTAATTAATAAATACAACTAAAAAATATTCTAGATATTCCTTGAACACTCAGTTCATTAGCTTCATGAAAAAAGGGTGCATTAGTCAATCCAAAAGGCAGTACTATAAATTTTTAATAACCATACTTCATTCAGAATTCTGTCTTTGGAATATCTTCCTTTTTTACACAGAATTGATGATATCTAAAATGAATTTTAATCATCCAAAAATATTTATCTTCATAAATTTGATCAAATAAATCATCAATATGAGGAAGAGGATACTTGTTCATTATTTTAATATCATTTATTTCTCTTTAGTCAATGCATATCCCCATTGATCCATCTTTCTTCTTAACAAAAAGAACCAAGGCTCCACACGGAGAAACACTAGGGTGAATAAATCCACTATTACTCAACTCCCTTAGTTGTTTCTTCATATCTAATAATTCTCAAGTGTCCATTCTATAGGTATTATTCGATATTGGCCTTTCATCAGGGATTAAATCAATATTAAACACAAATTACATCTCTAGAGGATATACAAGTAAATCCCTAGGAAATACATCAATATATTCTTGTCCAATAGACGCATACGCAATTATAATATTTAATTCTTCACCCATGGATGATGTTTTTTATTCATGCCCATGAATTTCATCTAGAAGTGCTACTGAGGGTGGATTTAAATAACAATCAAATGATGAAATTTATGCTCTAAAGATAATGTACTCTACATCATCCTCAAAAATCATAACTTCCACCTTCTTGAAATAAATATTTGCATCATATTTTGATATCTAGTTCATACCGAGGATTATATCTAAGTCGATAATAGGTATGTTGATAAATTAGCAAAAAATGCATGTTTATATGCCATAATGGGAATTTCCAGACACATATTTGTTGAAAAATATACTTCCCTTAGGGGTTTTTACTGAAAATCCCTTTTTAATGTGAATTGGGAATATCTATTTTTTAATAAAATTAGGTAGATATAATGGAATTTGAGGACCCCGAATCAAATAATGCTTTGGATAAATTTGAGGAGAAGATTATAGTCTCTACCACCATATCATTTGGAACTTCAGCCTTAGTAGTTGTGATCTCATAAGCATAGCATTGCTCCCTTGGCCTTTTCTGAGGTATGTTTCCTTGATACTTAGGATATTTATTTGGATAATTTCCCATTACTATAAAATTGTAGCATTAAACATTGACATACTCTTTCTTCCCCTTCCAATCATGATCTTGGTGGCCTTTTTCTCCACACATGTAAAAAACCCACATCCACATTTGTCACGTACCAGGGTCCTTCTTCCCATAATTAATACAGGGTGAGAAGTCATCTTTTACCTTCTTCTCCTTATTTATTTTCCCATAGTGTTTAGTATCCCTCTTCTTCTCTTGATTCCCTTTAAATTTATAAGACTTAGAGAATTTTATTTATGTATTGATAGCACATGAGACTATATATTTTTATGATAAGAAATATTTTGAGACTAATTCCCTTTAGAATAATGGTTTTAACCCATCCTAGAATCAATCAATCTTACTTCTTGGGTTACATATATAGTTTATAACATGCCTTGATAATCTCATGAAGTTAGCATTATAGTTTGCAACATTCTTATCCTCTTTTAGCCTTAGACTAAGAAATTTCCTATCCAAATATACTCATAGATCCCAAGGAATTTATTTTTCTAGGAAGATATTTTTAAATTCCTTCTATTCCATATTTGTGACCACTTCACGCTCCTTTATGTTTTGGGTCAATGACCACCATTGATTTTCATCTCCTGAAATATGATAGACCGCAATAACAACTTTTTTCATTTCATTACTCCCCAAAGCAATATATATTTCCACTAAGGATCTTATCCACTTATCAGATACAAAAGGATTTGTAGTCCCATTTAATTTTGTAGGTTTTTGTCTCATGAAGTGGTCTAACATTGATCCTCCAAGTTGTGGATCAGGCAGATCCTTATGGGTAAGTTTATTATTAATAACCTGAGTCAGTTATCCCAGTATGAATATATGGAGTTTAGCACCAGTTGTATCACCATCTCCACCATCATTTTCTTATATAGAAGGAAAATTCCTACATAGATTATGTACATTGTTACAATTTCCATTTCTTCCACTAGGCTCCATTTCTAAATAATGGCATACACTAGATTAGTTTATGAACCATAATGAATAATTCCAGACTAGTAAAATACTTAATATAAATTGAAAAACTTATACATATCTAATCAAAAACATTGTTTCATTGAAGACATAGTAAATCATAAATCCTTAATAATGGTTTGTAAAGAAAATATAAATTATCCAAAGCATATCCCCTAAGAGTGTCAAACTAGATCCACAGTAAAGACCATTTTCATGTACTAGGTTACCCCAAGTTAATCATGGAACCCATTTTCAGAGTTTTCTCCCTAAGGTACATCTATTATAGAACCACTTCCACTTGTAGTATCCAAACAATGATTTATTTTCTAGAAATACTCACATAATCACGATTTTACCAAAATTCAAGAATTGTCTTCAATACTAATCCTAAAAGTCTATCTTAGGGTAATGTTCCCTAATCAAGGTTGTTTTCTGAATCTATTTTCCAAGTATTTTAATAAAATTAATTTGATAACAACTATACTTCCCTAACCCCAGTTTCCCAGATTCGGTGTATTTTTTTATTACATTTTCATGATCAGAAGAAAATCAAATCCCAAAGGACCGATCTGTTTACTAGTCTTGGAAAAACTAGATATAGACATAAGTTTTACATTACATATTGAATTGAAAAACAACATTATATATCTTTCGTAAACAACATTATTTCATAGAGTATCCTATGTAGGTTAATCATAATATTCTTCTTCACATCCTCAATAAAAATGAAACATAAGAAAGGGGTGATCTTAGATGCTCAGTAAGGAAAAACAATACAGCAGAAGATATCATAAAAAAATATAAACTTTTAAGGAAAGGTATAAAATTGAAACACAAAACTTTTAAACATAATATTCAGAATAATAGAGAAATAATAAATCCAATAATTCCATTTAAACATTCCCATGGGTATTCTACTAGTTGAATAATCTATGTTTTATCAATAACTAATCTCATAACGAGGAAATGCATAATGCCGGACATCATAACCATACCATCAAGGACTTGTGTGAAGACCATTACCATACATTCAAGGCCTTGTTCCAAGACACAGATTTGTCTCATGAGGCATAATGATGCACCGAGGGTCTATATAGGCCCCCACCAATCACTTACTAAGTCCAATGCATTCCTTTTATGAAAAGTGTGAATCATGACATAAACATTCTTAGTAAAACTAGAACACAAAATGTTAATACTTTAACTATAAAAAATGAATAGAACATCCACTATCAAAAATATCATAAAACATTCAATACAATTTATATGATTGAATCATAATAAATCATCCTCAATCTAGTATAAAATCCAATAAAGGGTGTTAACATAGATAAGAATAATCTAATAAATTAATTAAAACTCTTTGAGGGAAATATCCCTTTTTTACTTTGAAATTATTTAGAAGTCTCACAATTATAAAATAAAAAATTTCCTTTGAAATTAAACTTTTAATATTGTATGGGATGCTTTAAAATGTTATTGCTTCATAATGGAGGAAAATAACTGTTCGCGCCGTATAGGTTAAAAAAACATTTTTTCTTTAATTTTCCGAAAAGATCATAAAGTACATTATTTGGAAAGATATTGAAATATTCCTTTCAAAAAGTTTTATATAAAATAAAACATGTGTAAAAATGTATTGAAACAAATTTTATTAATATTTTTATATACCTTTAACGAAACATGGACATGGATGATAATGTTTTCCCAATAGATACTAATGTATAAGCATTCTCTGATAATAAAAAGATTTTGAAATTAACCCTTACTGAATAATTTCATTTAGTCGAGGGTGAGTTAGACTCTAGTATAATTTAAAAAATAGTTCATTTAATTATACCAAGACCATATAATTATTTATTATATCATATATTATCCTCTTATATCACATTGGTAATAATATTTCAGTATTACCGTCGTTTCGGGTGTTAACTGCTTCGTTTTCCCATTCATATTTTGTTATGTAAGTCAAATTTTTTATGAATAGGATATATTTTATTCAAATAAAGAATAAAATTAAGTTCATAATTATTATTTTTAATAATCATATAAATTTTATAATCATTCTTGAATGGATAACGTATAGAATTAATCTCACAGTGTCGTAGAGATGGTAGGCCGTACGTACGCACGAGCGATGGTATCATTACCTTGATGGTTAAATGGCATGAAATTGGATTTAAAATTAATTATAAAGAATCATTATAATGTTATATTAATTATTTATATCCATTATACTCATCATTATACCCATCTTAACTAAGTTTTGTTGAATTAAAATTTACAGAACGATGTGGAGACGGTAAGCCGTACAAACGCATGCATGGTGATATTTTTATTCGTAAGATGAATAAAATGAGTAATATGGTTGTCCCATGATTATAATAACATCTCACTATATGGATGATATTGGATTTATTATTTTGATATGGAAACAACATAGAAAGATAATGTTGAAGAATAAAAGAACATTGAATGGGTAGATAAAACAACTACCTCTTCTTCGAGTGTTTCATTTTTATTTGATTCAAAGGGCTCCTTAGGATGGATTTATACCCAAATTTAGGTTTCAAGGATGAATTAAGGGAGGTTGGGAGGAGAAATTGGAAGGTTAATTCTGGAACAAAATTCTTTAGAGTTGTGAGTTAATGAGAAAGGGTGGTTCCCTTTTATAAGAGAGGTGAGGGGAACTTTAGGAAAAATCTTGAAATATTAATTTATTATAATATTATTATCAGTTTATAATAGCTAAAAATAGATTTATTTCTATGATAAGATGAGTATGGGTCATAATGACCTCACAAAATAGGTTTTATACATGTTTAAGTCATAAAAAAGAACCTTATCTTTTAGATTTAACCCTTAGTTAAATAGTTTAACTCTTACAGTATCTTCTTTTATTTTGACACTATAGGGTTAATATACTTACTATAAAATTTCAAAAGAATCACAATTGGATAATTTATGACTAATTAAATAATATAGTAGTTATTTGGATGAACATGATATTTTTATGAATTTTATAACATTTAATTAAATATTATTTATTTTAAAGTGTCATTTTTGTCAATGTTGATACAATTAAAAATATTCAATTTTAAAAATATAAAACCAACCTAATAACATTGAATTATTAGCTCTAATATGTCATAAAATGTATATTTTATCAATAAAATTATTTTATGTCAAATATTAAATCAAATTATATTTATTTTAATATATTTAATATCATTTATTTTATTATTCCTTCAATAAATAAAATACCACATCATCAAAGAATCACAATAAAATTTATTTTTATAATGTCTAAAAATTATAAAAAAAATCATCATGTAGATAATTATCTTAGCTTTATAATTAATTTTTATTGAATAATTTATCTTATGTATATACCTATATTAAAAATGGTTTAGTTATTAAAATTTGAATATTCTATTTTTAACTCTTCTTTAAATAAAATATAATAAATGTCATAATGGATCTAAAGTGTCTTAAAAAGGAACAAATTTTTTACATAAGGTTGATTTTTTTCGAAAAAGACACATCCAATAGAATTATGAAATGTTTTAGGGTAATTTTATATTATTATAATATTATTTATACCTTTAATTACCCTATTTACCTCTAACTGTGGTAAATAAAATTCAAAAGTTACTATTCACCCGAAGTTATTTTTATCATATTAGACTGCATTTTTTACCCTGATTACTACCATGTATGTCGAATTTTTGAAATTCAATTCAGAGAAACAGTAAAATTACGTTTAGTTCTAATTTGAAAATGTGACTAGAAGGTGGGTAAAAGAGACGTTCAAAAGTTCAATAAACTTTTATATATCTAATTCTATTATAAAATTATTCCAATGACTTACATTGGACAAATATATATATCTATTATTATGTATTTATTTTTTCTTTAAAATAAATTAAAATTAAAATAACTATTCAAAAACAAAGTTGGTCTTTTAATGTTAATGTAGTGTTTTTCACTATTCATAAAAATTGAAACGTTTCAGAAAATTACTAAAATTTCAACCTAAGATAATTTTCATATTTTGAATTAAAAAATGAACTATGAATTAAAAAATAAAATTTATAAAATTTCAAAATGTGGTTAATACTATTCATAACCATTTTTAGACGGTTAGTTTGAAAGGTCATGGTGCAATCGAACTTGATGTTCTGTATATCACAAGCTATTGAATTATTTAAAAGGATGCATATCATGGAAGCTTGAGGTATGACATATATAGTGTCATGTTGATAAATGGTTGTAGTGAATAGGAAATATGGAGAATGGATGGCTTTAGGTGATAGGATCTTGTGAACCAGTGGTTTCTAGTGTGGTTTTACGTACTTCATGTGTCTTCTCTACTATGTTTTTAGTTTTAGTACACAATTTCATGCCACATTTCTTTAAACATACCCCTTATTTGAGAGCTAGATATACCATTGGGATTCATTTTAACTCCACCCTTATACTCTATGTCTCGTGTAGATAGGATTATTGATTAAACATATTAGTGGACAAAGTAACCTACCATTTGAAGGCGAAAGAGCCATGTGTTTTATCTTTTCATAGTGTACGTGAGTCTGTAAGATGTTTTCTATAGTATGGACTAGTTTTCAACCATCCAAGACCAGTTGACTTTTACCAGTGAGGTATGCGGTTTATTTGAATTAGTGGGACGGAATTTTACTTCTTTAGTGATATGATGTCTCATAAAACGTTTCACGAGATATTGTGTTGTTGGATATATCTTCTTCTCTATTATTTTCCTAGTATAATCCTTTGATTTTTAAGTGTTATGATCTTGTTGTTATTGTGATGTTTTCTAATTATACAGATTTATTCATTGATGATTTTTTTATTACATTCTCATTGAAATTTTGTCTTCTATATATACTTGTTCAAGGGATGACCCTAAATCAGCACTATCATATGACCTTATATAGAAATGAGAGCTTATAGTACGGTAAGAAAAATATGTATATTTGGGGATTATTGGAGCTAGTGTGTTTTCTTTTTTATCCCAATTATTTTCACCTATAAGGCATAAGATGGATTTAGTTTGTACATCTATTAATGTCTCTTAAACTAGGTGAAATATAAAGGTGTATCCACCCCCAAAAACTGATTAATTCTTAGACCAGTGGTTATTGGAGAATTCGTTCTTTGAGTTTGACCTCAAGAAATGTTATCACCAACATCATGTTCGAGAATATTTTTTTACCAAAGGGGTATCTATAAAGATTCTATGGTTTCTTAAAGTTCATGGTGAAACATTTTTGCATGCTGGATTCCCCAACAGTTCATGTGGGACTTACAAAACAGATCCTTCAAACCTTCTTACATAGGTTCACAATTTTTTTCTTTGGTGACATCCTTGTGTACTCAACATTAGAGATATAGAACTAGAGAAACTTGATGATAGTGAAAGAAAAGCCTTGAGATTACCATATTTATTGAAATATCTCAATGTTTTAGCCCAAAACCCTAGAGGTTCACTTATTAGGATATTTCTTCTTAGACATGGGACTGATAGTGGACTTAGAGAAGTTGATACAATTCTATATTGAGAGCTATGAGAGAGTTTGGTGATGCTAACAATTTCTCAAAATGAGGTTTTCTGTTCACTATTGTCGAGATAGGTTATGGTGCGGTTGAATCTTAAGGATGAGAGTAATGAATCATGCATCTAATTGATAGTTGTTACCCCTCCACTTCTTCAGTGAGCTTGGGATGTAAAATTTATAGAGATTGAATATAAAATCATTAATTTACATATATCCACTAGCTACATTCCAAATAGATTTTATGAATGTCTGTATAATTTCATCATTATTCAAGGATGGATGATGAAACAAGGCATGTTGTGAGAGGAGTTTTTATGAGGTTTAATGCTTTCTAATAACCTTACATTTGAGGAAGGTGAGGATGTACCATGATATATTAATAATTCATTGGTTTTCTAAGGTTTCTGTAGTGAATTAGTGAGTTTTAACTCTTGATGCCTCACCAGATAGTACGTGGATGTTGAGGTTCCTAGATGGGAGAGGACATGGTCTGGAATATTTTTGGTCCTCATGATGAAACATCAATTATTAGTGGGATGTAACAATGCTATTTTAGTAATCATATACTGACTCACTATGCTAGCAAAATTCCTAACTATATAAGGGAATAACTTATTAGATATTTTGAGATTCATGTTCTTGATGGAGTAAGTTTGACTTTATAGTGATCCATATGTGATTACTTTAGACCATGACTCTCACTTAACATCAATATTATCAATAGGATTTAGAAGGCCTTCAGGGACTTGGTTGTGGTTGAGAATGGTGTTTATAACCTAGTAAGATGGTTGTGTAATTATACCACTATGGTTCTGGAGAACATGATTTGAGTTTGTATGTTAGTTTTGGCCATATATGGGAGTATCATCTACCATTAGTTGATTTTTCATAGCTTTACAGTTACCACAAAAAAATGGTTTATCAATGTTTAATGAAATATATGGGAGACACTACAAGTCACCACTATAATGGTCAGATCTAGTGGGAGATAGTGCATGGGGGTTAGGGTTAGGGATAACAATGGTTTTGAATGGTTTAGTTTGTTCAATGGAGAATATTGACTACCTAAAAACATTAGAAGTATATTGTGGAATAATGACAGTGTCCTTTGGGGTTTAGTAAAGACATTATGTGTTTTGAGAGATCTCACCTCATCGAGTATTACTAAGAATTGTCCAGAGTTATAGTCTACCACAAGGCTTATAGACTCACTTTTTGGTTAATATATTGGGTTAGTGATGTGGTGTACCTCTTATCCCTATGAATATAGTTAAATTGGTCACACTATGTTTCCACATTTTATAGTTGAGGAGATATGTGAAAACCCATTTTCATGATGTTGATTAATAAGGTTTGGACCCTGAGAGTAGAGTTACATAAAAAATGGCGCTGTTTTTTTGGGTACTCTCACGACGCACTCTTATCTGGGGTTTCTCTCCTCATGCTCGTAATCAATAGCACTCCCATATCCTTCCTCACAATGATTTCAGGTCTCTTCTAGACCCTCATTCTTGATTCTTCTCTGGTATTATTTCTTTTTAGGTGTCTCATGTTTTCCGAAATCTCTTCCCCCCTTCATTTTAATTTTCCTCTTATTTGGCCTTGTTTCTTCTTCTTTATTTCTTGTCCCCTCGTTTTTCTGCTGGACCTCATCCGATGAAACTATTATCTTGCAAATGGATCCATAGTTAATCGACCCTATTCTGACGGATATTGATGCAACTCTGACATCTTGGGATTCTTGGTGGTAACATCTAGTGAGCTTCTTCCTCTTTCTTTTTGGATTCGATTCTTCTTGGTTTCTCATGCTTTTTGGTATATTTTTTGTGTTTTGTTTCCATTCTATGGTTTTCAATTCACCTCATCAGTTTCTTCCTAGTTTTTGATTCTTCAATCCCAGATCAAGTTTTTTGTTTTACTTATTTTCTATTCATTTAGTTCATTTTTGGGCTCGACTGGATGGTTGGATTTTTTGGGCGGTCCTCTGTGGGGAAAATGTTGGTCTCCAGGTGTTCTTCTCCTAGTGGTAGCTCTATCGGTAGGGTTTGTTGTTCATGGTGGTACCCGCCTTTCACTTTTTAGGATTTGGTCAGTTTGGAACTCTTCTGTGGATCCGAGTTTCCTCCAATATTATCCAATTTGAATTCAAATGGAGGTACTCAAGGTGTTTTTGGATGCGATTTTTGAGTAGTCGACATCATTTCGGGAGGTGTTTTCCCCGTAGTGGCTTTGACTCAGACCATGGCTCCACTAAGGGGTCAATCATCATGATGGTTTTTGGTGCGATGGTTTGTGGTGCAGCTTCAACCCTTCTATCTCTTATAAGTTTTGTGATTGTATGATTTGGGTTTTCAATGGTGGAAAAGATGAATTTAGGTTCTGTTTACTCTAATCATTAGATCGGGTGGTCTGTGCAGTGTTGATATTGACGATGACGGTAGTGCTCCATGGTTTTAATGGCAGACGACAGAGACATGACTCTGGCTATCGCAGTGATTCTTAGATCTAGGGATCCTTAAGTTTGGTGTTTGTTTTGAATTTCAAATTTTGATAAACCATCTTGTAACTTTTAATTACCACATGATGGATGTGGTTACCTCTTTTCATTAAAGTGTCTATCTGTGAAAATAAAAAATAGAATGTTCAGGGGGTTGAGTTACCTTTTTTAGGATCCCAATGGAGTTTTAGAACCATTAGAACAATATGATTTTTGGGATTTTTTTCCTTGGTTTCTTGATTCTTTGCAACATGGGAACCTTCAATAGAGTTTGAGGGATTGTGAAACCCAGTTGAGATAAATCAATCCTCAATTTTAAGTATGTTTTCACTTTATAGTATGAAAAGACTTGAAACTATGATGAATTTTTGGAATTTTTTTTCCCTATAATACTTTAGAATATTTTAAAGATTATTTTAGAAGTTATCCACTAAGTCATTATGGGATTTATAATCCTGAAAATCCCCAGTGTACTGATATTAAAATTGTAAAAATATTAAATCACATGAGAGTGATTTTATTAGAAATAATGGAATAATTAATGAATGAAGTCTCAGATGGGAGACATAAGACTTCAATTAAATATGTAATATGGTATTTACCCATGGAACTAAAAAGACATTATTAGCATCAAGTCTTTTCTTAAATTGAATTAATGGGAATAGATAATAATGTAAATAAATAAATTTATTTATTCATTATTGTAACATACTGAACTAATATTATCTTATTAAATCCCTATAATGAAAATTCGATAGGGTGATCCACATATTAATTTTTATTGAGATTAGTGTTATTAGAGGAACATTCTTGGGAGAATTATAATAGATTGTGTTATAGTGATCAATGGACCAAAGATTTTATATATCTAAAACATGAAAATTACATGGAATCATTATTAATAAAACTCAATCCTAACATATTGTAGAGAATTTTATTTATATCATTTTGATCCCATATTTTTTTATTTCTTGTTGAATATGAACTAATCCCTCGAAAAATTGATTTTTGGGTCCAATATTTCTTTAAGGTTAATGCATTCATCTTCATAGAATTATGAATTGATGTTACTTCTCCCCTTCTTTATTATTATCACAGAATTAGATTGATCACAAACCAAACAATGGACAAGGATCAATTCTCATGTTCATGTTTTATTCAATTATCCCATCCATCTTCACATGTTCATCACTGGAATTTTTTTTCTCTAGTGGTATAAAAAATAAAAGGTAAAGTATTTTTTCCCAACCATTATTTGGAACAACAGATCATTTTTGAGAGTATGGGTGTCAATGGTGGTGAATTCAATATGTACTAATGACTATAAATAATCGAATATAGTTTACGATGGTATAAGTGATACCTACACATGGCTGGGAGTTTTGGTAGCGGCATAGTGCATTGGGAGATGAACGATTCCTTAGGGGACTAGATAACCATAATATGTCCACCAATAATGAGAAAGGAATAATCAACATAAATTAATGATTCAGGCTGATAATCATGGTGGATCTAGTGGTAGATGAGGAACAAGAGGGACCACATGATGAACTAGTGGGATTTAGAGAAACCTGACATACATGATGTGTAGTTTAGAAACACATTTCATGTAGTCTATACTTTTTGAAGGATATGGTTTCATCATGGTGTTATATATCACAAGCCATGTGGTGAGACAATATTCCATGTGAACCTTACCCACCTGCTCAGTTTTTATAGGGAGTACACATTCAGAAATACATGTGGAGATACATGTCATGTTCATCATATCACAGACTATATAACACGTGATGGATGTTTTGGTGTGTACAGGGAGCATATGACTTGGATACCTTGTGGTCCCACACATTTTTTATGTAGGGGTAACCAATCTTTACTTTGGAAGGTACAAGTGCTCGGGTAGAAGACACATGATGAGTATCGGTCAAGCCCCTATTTTCCATGTAATATGAAGTACAACCCATGTAAGTCAGAAGATACCTAGGTATAACCAGTGTACAATGGAATTCCCTTTGTACATGGGCACATTCTATAGTAAATGGGCTAGACCAAAAAGATACACTGAGTTCCGAACCAAACACTACACATGTTGTACCTTGAGGGACCTTCCATATATTTTGAAAATTTAATTCACTATGAGAATAAGACAAAGGTAGTTATAGGATTAGTTATACACACCATGTACCATTAGATACATGTTGGGTACTTATCACAGAAGAAGTTAGATTCCTTCTTTTTTTTCAGTTCAACTCTACTGTGATCTAGGTGTGTTCCTATAATTTGAATGGGTGTGTCCCCTTGATATGTATTTGTATGGGGTTTTTCCCAAAATATACAAGGATTTTTCTTTCTTCTATCATTATATGGTGATTTTTCTCAACCTCATTATATGAGTGTTCAATACAACATTTTTTTCTAGAGCATTGGACAATATTCCCTTAGCGGACTAGAGATAGAATCCCTTCCCAAGGCATGGGTTTGTATCCTCAATCTGATCCTTTACTTCCCAAAGTGAGGTTTTAAGAAGATTCATGAATAAAATATATTAGAGGTTTATCCATAGAGTGAATTTTATTCCTTATAGAATCCAGTGTACCCCATGGACTTGGGTGTCATCCCCTATGTGTGTATGAAGACCTTCTGAGTTTAAGTGTGATCTTCTCATGAGAGAGACCCAACAAGTATTTCCTTTAAGATGTGTTCCACCTATTTGGAAAGGACTGATGAGGCCAACCTATATGATGAGAATAATTAGGGATAGAAATAAAATTGGAGTGATTTATCTTAGAAGAGTGTTACTTTAGAGCCCCTAGAAGAATCTTAGGCCAACAGTGAAGTCGTGACCTCAAATTGATACATATTATCTACCTTTAGAATAGTTGGATAATTGTTATTTTATATTGTTATATATGAACTTATAATTGAAATTAATTTATATTTATAATATGCATAATCTCTTGATGCTTTGTGATAGGTGTTTTCAGGGTCTCCTACAAGGTATGTTTATACTCACCCCTTTATGGAAATTACCCATAGATATCATGTCTTATGCAGATGACATGTCATTTATTGGAGTCCTATACAGACTATGAGATTGTAGAGATTAGTTGGAGCTTAGATATTATTGATAGAAAACATTTAGATCTATATATTTTATTTGGTTAGATACTTATTTTTTGTCAATATGATGGGTTCTTTTTAGTTTTTATTGGCTTTTATTTGGCCTATTTCAAGATTTCTTGTACTTCTTATTAAAATTTTATGTGGGATAGATTTTTTTCTTGCAATTCAAATATTATTTATTTAACCTTTTGATTATATTATTGTATGGATAATTTTTCATGTGTATAGGTACTTTGGGATAAGTCATCCCATGTGTGTGATATGCTTACTATGTGCTAGTCACCAATTCTTATCCTATTAGAGGTAGGATTAGTGAGTCACACTAGCCATACCACTAGCCAGGTGGAATCTGATGGGTTGGTTCATAAAAATTATGGTCATTTAATAAATTTCCAGGACTATTATACATATATATTTTATTTTATAATGACATTTATCATTTTTATTATTTAGTTTTAATATAGTTTCTTCATACGTTGGTTAGTCAGAGTTCTTTTGTTAATTTCACCATAACACTTTTAGTTTTTTTATGATTGTTTTAGGTGTCAAAAAATTACATCAAAATTTATATAATCTTGTAGGATGATAACATTGTTATTAATCTATAACAATACCTTTACGTTTTCATAGTTTATCCCAAAATATGTAAAACTTATGAAAGTTTCATTGACATGTCCATTTAAGGTGTTTAATGTTACGATGCTCATGTATTGTTTATTTCACATAAAGAATGACCAATATTATTATTATAGAGTATTAATGGTGTAATAAATATTATTTTCATATTAAAAATACATTTTTTAATTCAACTATGTCATGTAGTCATGGAAAACAAAACTTTCATTTTTGTAAATGTGGTAGTCTACATGTACATACAGACAACAATTTCAATTTACATCGATTAGGAAAAGGAATAAAAAAAAATAATTAACATATTTTAATTATAATAAATTTATAAATATCATATTATTTAATTAAATAACCTTTTTTAAACTTCCATTGTGGAGGTTATGTAAAATTTGGACATAGAATAATTGGTGGTGGTAGCCCGCACACACGCGTGATGACTTTTTCATTTTTTCTCAACGATTTTAGATGAAGGTATAAAATGAATTTTACATTTCAATAATAAAGCCTTATAATATTGAAATTGTTTTTTCTATCATTCCATTATGGATATAGGGTACCTCAAGTGTATTGAAGAAGAAAATATCTAGAAAAGATAGGTTGTGCATATGAACATTCCCCGGAATATTATATCTTTGGAAACTACTAATGGCCCATAAACATGGTCTTTGGGTGAGGCCAAATCTTCAAGACCATGGGTAGTGTGTTGAGGAGAGACCAATTCATATTTTTTTAATAAAATCCATTTAATTAGTGTATAAATAGGGAGGAGGTCCTAATTTTGTATTAATGAAAGTATCCGTTTTGAAAAATATATATACATTTCAAAAATTTCAATCTATTATTTAAGTGCCATATAATATTTTTACTATTTTATATTTTCAAGAAACAACTAGTTCATTATAAAATAAATATAATTTATGTGGCTATAAAATTAAGATAAAAAAAAATTTACGAATATAATTTTTAGTTAAATGATAAAACAAAAAAAATTATAATTATAAATAAAATTTATTTTAAATGGTTACTAATAGTATTTATTAATTAAAAAAATAATTTACAATTATAAAAATTATTAATTAAATACTTATTTTATAAATTAAAAGGTTTTATAAAATAAAAAATCTCTTTTATATACCCATAAATTAACATAATTCATCATTTTAGAATAAACTTTATTTTCACTACTCATATAAAAATAAAAAATAATTTAGAAAATTTTCAAAAGATAATACTAATATAATTTTCCCCTTATGAATAAAAAATTAATTCATTTTATTATATTCAAGTTATATAAGTGATTAAAATTAGGTTCATAAATATGTTTTTAAAATACCAGAAATTAATTTTTAGAAAATGAATTTTTTTATGAAATTTATCTGTATACATATTGGGTTCCAAATTTTTAATAGTGAGTCATTAGATATTAAAATATATATTAAATTATATGATAAATATATATATTCATAATAGAAATTACTATATATAATTTCTATGTCATTATAGGAATGTCGCTCACCAACTATACCATATCATAACATCCATGTGTACCAAGAGTAGGAACGACATCAACCATAATACCATCTAAAACAACCACACTATAAAAAGTTTTTTAATCGGCCCAACCCCAATTTTAATTCGTATAAACCCACTATATAAAGATTCATAATGGAACCTTCAATGATACCATTAATTGCAGATAGTTGGAGTTGTGAATAACTCATCCCATTAACATACCCATCCATAAAGCACAAAATTTCATGGTTATAGTGGTTCCAAACACATAAAATCTTCTATCATTTAACAAGACAAGCTTAATAATAACAATACAAAATTCACATTTCAGAATTTTAAAAGTTTATCTTTAAATATTCCATGTAAACATATAAAATTCTATGGGTTCCAATACCTGAGAGCTCAGCCAACATCAATCTATATATAGGTAGGTCACTCACATATATATATTATTACCCATAAAAATATTAATCCAAGGCTAATATTAGGCTAGCCTTACCATATGGAACAATATAACTAAACACTCAAGGAATGCGTACAAATCTAGAGGTCACAATTCTACCCAGTGAACCTCTATGAGTTTCAAATAAAACCCCATAAATGATAAAAATTATAGGAATAACATATATCATTTGATCACTCATGGCCTAGTTAGGGTTTTTTGTTCTAAAATAGAATAAGAATCCATTTTTATTAAAGATATAGGTCAAGTGAAAATGGTCAGCATGACATCAATCCACAAAAACATTGAAAAAAAGATAACTTAAAGGGAAATGATAGGTACCACCTACATTGTAACCATTAAATCCTTATTATTGAATATATTTTATTGATTTGGCTTCATATGAGAGAAATATACAAAAATATATACGAAAACAATAATTTTTGGAATAAATAATTATAATTGGTCTATGAATATGAAATATTAGGAGAGATAATATTTCAAGAAAAGTGATAGGGACACAAGTGGGGACCAATTATAATATATGGAATTTTGATCTCATGAGAAATGAAATAAATGTAAAAGTAAAATATAAGAAATGTGAGAGGAGTGGGTAACTGGAATGTCTTTTAGAGAATATATGATCCCTTGTTTTGATTTGATATAATTATTTAAACCTTTTAATTAATTAATTATCAAAAAACATCCCAGACATGTGTTACTATGATACCATACTGGTTATGGTGAAATTCCCCTGAAGGGTTTCCACCATAGTGTTGGCCTTCCGATCATTGTGTAGTACCTTACCCCATAGGGAAAAAACAAATTCGAGACTCAAAGCCTTGAAAATGTAATATACACCTTCATGGTGAAATAATAAATCCAATGTTAGGGATTAATGAGGAAACCCACTATAGGGTTGGGGCATTATAGTGAAATCATTTCCCTCTATAATGTTGTAATTCCCATTAGCTCTATCATAGAGTGAAGCCTATTCGATATAGTGTAGTACAATTCCCTTTAATATATCCATCACTTCACAACTCAGAGGTTAATTACATGACCAACCACCTAGATAGGGATTTAATATTATTTATCCCTTAAATATATCATTTAAAATATCATAATACTATGATTACTTAGGAAGCAGTGTGATAAATCTTGATTATAAAAGAATTAATCTTCACATGATTGTGACTACAATGAAATAGAATACATTGTGGTGTGGTATATCCAAAACATCAAAAAATTAATATTATATAGAACTACAAATTATTAATATGAATCCCACAATAAAACTATATCCCACTATATAATGGTGCAGTAGTCCTCTTTTTATCCGTTGTTATGGATTAACCCTTATGTGTTATGGTGTGATAAGCTACTTGCAACAGAATTACAACCAAAACCAAAGAAAAAATCCCTAAACAATCCCTAGGTCCTACACCAACATCTTTAACAAAAATAAAGAACAAAAATAAAATTGGTATATAAAAATATAAATTAGGTTCATACCTCCAAAAAGATATAGGGTGTTCTAGATTCTAGGAAAACGCCCAGACAATTTTTACTCAATCCTTTTGTGTTTTGAACACCTCACATAGTATTTTCATCCTATTCTCACCCATGTGGAATATATTACCATGATATTTATCCCTATATTCGACTTCTTCATGTTATCCATTTACTGATCTTTCTAAAACTCTGGTTGGACATAATATTTTTTGTATCATTTTTTCATAACCAAGAAACCCCCTCCTTGTGAACAAAAACATGACATCCATACACATAATGTATATAAACCATCAATTTTATGATGTTATACCATGATCAGTATTTTCTAAAACCTTATCTCATACCAACATCCATGAAAATTTAGAAATAAGAAATTTCACGACCCTGATGAAATGTATCACTCTTCCCTAGTCTCGGGAAAATTATCATAAGTAATGTGTATTCGTTCCAATATACATCAGTAAGAAATTCCCTTTTTACTCAAATATAGAGTGAAAATATGTAGAGTCAATGTTTTATGACTCACTAAGTTAGTTTCACTTCATATTTATAAGGAAATAAAAATTTCTTAAAAAAGTCATTTGTAATTTCCTTTTATTTAGAAAAATACATTTGGAAACAAATATATATGTATATTTCGAATACTATATATTCATTTAATAATATCCAACAAATGTTCTAAAATGTTGGTGTCAAATTATATAAGGGTGTTGGAATCCCAACCATGAATTTTCTCAATTCTAGTAAATTATTAAATTTTTTATTTCATTATGTTACACTAATCGAAAAAAAATTTTCTTTAAAAAACATCAATAAATTTTATTTTCGATCTTACATTGATGATAGATATTAAAATAGTTGATAATATAGATCCCTACTAGTGAGTGACTTGAGAATTATTTTATAAAATACAAAAAAAAATGGTTGTGTCAACAAAATCATTCCTGAGGTGTGTGGAAGAAATAATCAAACATAATGGGAAGAATAAAATTAAATAGTATATAATTAACATTATGAGATGGGATAATAGAAATAAGTAAAATTATCACTAAACCGATAGCAATATTTTTGAAAGAAAGGGAATTTGTTTTCTTTTTCTAGGATATGGAGGAAAAAAGCACCAATAGGTGCTGGGAGGGGAGGCATGACATGGATTTTTGTGTGTCTTCCTTAGTTATAAAAGGGAGATAAAATTTACTCTAATACATTGTATGAAAATAACCCATAAATTGATGAATGGTAGGATAATTTTTTTAGATAGATCTATAAATATATATAATAAAAGACACTTGATGTGGAACACTTGATGTGGGACTCTATGATCAGCATAAATATAATAGGTTATAATATGATATAATAAAAAAAGATGTGGTTTTTTAAAGAGGAAATTTTTATAACCTCAGTGTGACAATTGGGGGTTAACTCATATATTTGACTTAGTTATGGTGACACCATTTCCCTTAATTGGTTTCACATTTTATGGTTATCTTTATCTATAATTGTATCATATATAATATTATAGTGAATATGTCTGTATTACATTTGTACCATGATATGTTCTAAATCTGTTTTGGGTAATTCCTGTAAAAAATCATTTGGCTTTAATATTTTTTTAGCAACCCCAAAAAATGTAACCAAGATTCAGTGGATACATTATTATTATAATAATATACAAGGGATATCATCCCAAATGAATGATTATTTTAGTAATATTAAAGAACTATATAGACACATGATTCCCATTATTCATTGTATAAAATATAAAACATAACAAAATAAAATGGTCCACATCATTGAAATTAATTTAAGGATATATTCTTCATATCTTGCGGAAATGAAAATAGATAACGAGTGAACACAAATGATAAATAATGGTTATGTAATATAGAATCTATCACAAGTAAATATTGAATAATCAATATGTATATGTAAATATCTAACAAAACATGTAATTTAATCAATAACTTGGTGAGTAAATTAATCTATAGATAATATCAATACAATAATCTCATAGAAAATAATAACTAGATTATCAATAAAATAAAAGATTAATATTGGAAATTATGAACTCATGAATCTTGATATCTTCAAATTCATGACCTTTATCTATGACTATTTAAACTATGAGTAGGGATACCCCCCAAAAGAATTTAATAAGTCTATCTAATTGGTTTGTCTCATGAGACATATCGATGCATCAAGGGGATATATAATTCTGGGCCCCACCCATCACTACATATACAATGCATTAATCAAATATTGAATTCTCAATTTAATTAATAAATAATATTCCTTATTAATAATTATTTCCATTGAATGAAATATACAAAATATCAATACTTCTATGGTCAATAAAATAACATTAAATGTATAAAACATATTTTGAAATGGTATAAAATTTATAAAATAACTATATTCATGACATAAAGAAAATTTATATTTAGGATAACTATACTATTAAATTATCAAATAAAAGTGAATTTTTCATTATAATATTATTAAAAAAATTACAATTCGATAAAATTTGACCATCAATTCATCATAAATACATATTTTCTAATAATATCATGCCAATTAGAGAAATAAATAGAATGAAAGAAATAAATTTCAATAATATTTCTCTAGAGTGTTTTATTTTTAAAACCAATTAAAACATATAGTAAAATAAACATATTATAAAATTTTTATAGTGGTGGGAATATCCGTTAACACCATTTATGTTAAAAAGAAATATTCTTTTTGACTTTTGGGAAAAAATGTGAAAATGAACCTTTCAAAATAAGACATTATAAAAATATATTACAATAATTTTAAAAATAAATATACAACATAGAATTTCCTTGATATATAATTTGTCTAAAAAATATTAGTATAAAAGAAAAATATTCTTGATCAAAAAGAAAACTAATATCAAATTTTATTTTCAAATATGAAATTACATGATTCATTTTCCGTAGAGAGAAAAAGTTAGAATAAAAAATTGAATACACTTTAAATATATATAAAATAAGAAAATATATTTATTTTATTAAAGAATTATTATAATACTCAATCATTGAAAATAAGATAAATCATTAAAAAATGACATTATTAAATAAATTATTACAAATTTAATAACATTTTAATTATAAACCAATGAAAGTGTAAAATGAAATGAATATATCATAATCATTAATAAATAAATACTTTTTTGAAATACATAAAAGGTTAAATATATACAGTATATAAAAAATAGGTGTATAATACCAAATATATCTTAATGGATTTGAAAATTAAATGAAATACCTTACCTCACATTTCACATTAGTTAAATGTTCCTTAAATATCTATATAATGGGTTTTAATGTGTTATTAATTTATAACAAGAGAATATTAATTTTTGAAATATATTATATGTCCAACTTATAAATTATTATCTGTCCCACACTGATAATATTTTATTATTAACTTCGTTTCATGCGTTAACTTATTTATTTTATAAGGAATGTTTTATCATGGAAGTTCTGGTCCTTATACAATGATTATGGTTCCATAATCTACATAATTTAAATCAAGATATAAATATCATATATGTTCATTAAATTTATACTTATTACCATCTATGTAAAGCATTAAATAATAATGGTTAACATCTCTTCATAAAAGTGGTAGTCCACATGTACGCATGAGTGACCTTATCAATTTTCAGGGGATTTGATGGTAAGAAGGTAGGTGTTCTATTATATTTCAAGAATTATAAATATTTCATAACTATTTTATATACTAATTATTTTCATATTTATAACCATCCATGTAAAATGGTGATTAAAAATAAATTACACTATTGTGGGGATACGATAAGTCGTATGTACATATGAGAGATGTTTTTGCTTTACTTAGGATGGAAAATAGGTGGAAATGGTTTTCCCATAGTAATAATAACATATAATTATATTTATGATACTGGAGTAATTATTTAATAATGGATACATATATTTAGTGGAAGAATTAAAATAAAAAAACATGAAAGAGTGGGTAAAGACAATTTCCACGTCTTCAGTAGACTTCCTTTATATATCCTCTTAATTGAGGAGATGGATACTCCTTGAAATTACTTAACGTATTAAATTAATTTATATTATTTTCATGTAAAAAAATTATTAAATTTATATTATCAAAATATAATATTATTATTATTCTAAATCACCTCATCCAATAATTTTTTATATGTATTGGATATGTTCTTAGCCTTGACACGTAGTTTTAACCCCTATTAACCCTTTTGGAAATTATCCCAATATACAAATTCTTTACCCTTTATAGATTATGAATGTTACCAAAAATGGAAAATAGAACAAAAAATATACCATATTTGATATTTTCACCCATATTCCTTTCACTTGGACAAAGATAATATTTTTATTTATTTACATCATTTAATAAAATATTACTCATAATAAAATATCATTAATTCAATTATTAGAAATATTTATTTAATTTTACATCAAAAACAACATGATAGAAAACGAATTTGAATCCAAAACGTTAACATAAACCTAATATATTATATCTATCTATAAAATTCTTGAGACATAATAATTCTACAAAATCGCAATACTTTTAATATTTTTAAATTAATTTATATTATTATTTCTATTAAATGAATAAATATTTTATAAGTGTTATGTAAGAATTAAAGCTAATTATTCAATAAATAAAAGTTAAAAATAAATTACTATGCTAAAAATAAATAAATTTTGTCAAAAATAATCCTTTATATTCCTTCATAAAATATTTTTATCCTTATTTGGACATATTAAAGAAGTGAAAATAAAGAGAGTCAAATTTTGGAATTTTCTTTACATAGAATCATATAAATGTGATTACCAAATTAAAATGACATAAAAGTTACATATATTAAAATTTAGGATGTATATGACTAAATTAGTGTAGTGAAATGAAATAATGTCATGTTTTGGGTCGATTTTTAATTCCTTATCAAATTATCTTTCACCATAATTGCTCAATTTACTCTTTACAAATGTGATACATGTTACTGTAGTTACTATTCACAATGCCTAAAAATAAAAGGGACATATTCACCAAATTTGAACTTCCAGATTCCAAATATGGTATCACTTTATAAAGAATAAATTTATAGAAATAGAAGAAATGGATTTTAATATAAATGTGAAAAATAAAAGAAAAGTGTTTTTAAAAAATTGTGTTTTAAGAATAAAAATATTCTTGTATCTAAATATTGAAACTTGTTTACTAAAATTATATTACTATAAATAAAATGTATCATATTTTACATTAATAGAAAATAAAAAATATATAATGCTAGTTTTAAATTTCATTATTTAATGAAATGAAATGGAAATATTTTCAAAATCGATATTTTTCACAATTCACTCAAAAATAAGCCATTTTAAGTAAATTACCAAAGTATCAGATTATGTTAATTTTTACAAACTAGATTATAAATTTTAATAAATTTACGAAAATTAAATTTATTAAATTTTAAATTTTTTTTAATCATATTATTGAAAAAAACTATTTGTATTGTACTATTGTTTATTTAGAATGAAAACATTTTGTAATTGATATTTGGGTGTTACATTCATCCATCCTTTAAAAAATTAAATCCTAAAAATTTCTAAAATTTTAACTCATTAATATATATGGGTATTTCTTCATCATAATCTATTCAAGTCCCTATGTCTCCTCTTCTGTGTTATAATTTCTCCAAAGTACCTTTACCAGTCGAGTCTTCTAATTCTTTAAAACCGAGTCTCTAATGTCTATAGTCTAAAAAGGATATTCACTATAACATAAATCATGATCCAAGTTGATATCCTCTAGTGTGATAACTCCCTTTGGATCATGCATGTTCTTCTTTAATAATGTGATAAGGAAAATGATAGGTACATTAGAGAGGCTAGGTGGAATTACCAAATGGTAAGCCACACCTCTGATTTTTCCCCAAATTTCAATATGTCTAGTATAGATGGGGAAAAGTTTTCAATTATCACTTAACATTATTTAACTATTACTTAGAGATAATTTCATGAAAAAATTATCTCCCACTTGAAATTAAAAATCTTTTCTTTGATTATCAGTATTGATCTTTTTCGTACTATGATAATTTTTAATATGGTTTTGAATAGTTTTTACCTCCATCATTGGATCCCCAATAAGATTTGGGCCCATAATATTTTGTTCTACAAATTCATCCCAAAAAGATAGAGTCTGAAATATATTTCCATATAATTCTTCATATTATTCTATTTGAATACTTGATTAAAATATATTTTTATTGGAAAACACCATCAAAATTAAATAGTGGTCCCACATACCATGAAAGTCATGTGAGCATAACCTCAACATGTCTTTTAAAGTTTGAATAGTCTATTCAAGTTTTCCATTAGTTTGAGGGTGATAGTCATTTATCAAACAAATCTCCATATGCAAATCCTTATAAAGACTTTTCCAAAAATGTCAATGAAAATTTTGGATCATGATGAGACACAATTGAAAGAGGTTCACCATGAATTCTATCTACATCAATAATATAGAGTCATGCATGGTTCTCAAGAGGTAAATTTTCTATTATAGTGAGAAAATTTGTGAAATTGGTATGGAAATGAGTAATAACCCATATTACATAATTATTTTTAGTTTTTTTAAACCAATGAAAATTTCCATAGTATTATCATCACATTTTAATAATGTAATAGATAGTGGTAGCATGCATTTTTTAATATGTTATCTCTCATACTTCATGAATTGAAAACCAAATCATCCGTACAGATAATTATCTCTTTACCTCTACATATTATCCCACCAAAAATGTTCCTTTAAATATATATATGCCTTTATGCTAATAGGATGTATTGAGAAATCAAATTTATTCAGATCATATAATAATTAAATTTTTGTCTTAGGTATAGATGGAAAATATATAATCATTCAAAATCTTAGAACACTATCTTCACATATAAGGTCTTTCAATTTTCCATAATTTATGAGTTTAAATTTCGTTTGAAAATTTTCATAACTAGGCTATTAGTTTTTTACCTTTTCTAATAAAAAAGGTTTTGGAATAATATTGAAAAGGAGTGATGTTTCCCATTACGTAATAAATTCCATATATATATATATATTCATTAAATCCATAAACATTGGATCTCTATCAACCATCATTTTTCTTATCACAAAATGATATTTCCTTCTCAAAAAATACACTACATTATTTTCCTTACATAGGTAGAAATGTATTGGGAAATAATAATCCTTGAGTAGCTCCAACCTTAACCTTTACCGCATATTGATTTATTTTTCTAAAAACATGTATTATAGGCTCTTATTTCTATGTATATTTCAGATAATTCACTATAGAGACAAAATATTTATGTCTTTAAAGGAAATATTTTGGGTTCCAAATCAAGATCATGAGTTAGATAGCAATGTTCATGATCATTTATCTTCCTTGATTTATAGGACATACCTTTGTCCTTTTGTACAAGGATACAACCAAATACCTTTTTTGATGCATTACTATATTTCAGAAATCCTTTATTTCTCTATGGCCAAGTCAAAACTAGAGTATTCACCAATATTCTCTCTAAATATTAAAAACACTCTCCACAATCCATTTTTCTTGTGAACATAATACCTTTACATGTAATCTTGGTTAACAGGTTATCCAATATGAAATGTTTTTGAACAAATCACTAATAGTAACCTACCAATCCAATGAAACTGAGTACCTCAATTATTATCATTTTTGTAGTCCATTATTTGATCACCATTTTCATTATAGGATGAAATGAGATTTCATCCATCCAAACCATATGTTCAATAAAAGAAATTTCTAAAACCAGAATTCTAACATGCTAAATTTCCCATATTACTAATTTAATCAATGATTTTAAATAATGACCTAAAATTTATTCCCATAAATGTCTCAAGAAATATTATTCATCATGTTAAACATCCAAAAAATTGTTATCTATGTCTTTAAAATTATGAATAGCCTTAGATTTATCAACCCAAGACACATTAGGTTTATCCCATATCACTATGGAATATTATTACCTTCCACAAGTTTTACTCTATCATTCATCATAATGATTAAGAGAGAAAATTTGAATTAACCCATGAATATCCATTGGGAGGGTTAACCTAAGTATAATTAATGTAATGCTCACCCTACACCATAATGATAATTGAAACATATTCGATAAACTCTTTTCAGGGTAATAGACCCTAGTAGAATCTATTCCAAACCCATATCCACTTTTATTATCCATATAGGTAAGAATTGTTAGTAAAACCACATAATATCTACCTTAACAAAACATTATGATGCTATTCCTTTCATAAACATATCCAAAAATTATCACATTGGGTTATATTACCTAATCTAGGATTTCCTAAATCTCTTTCCCAAGTTTTTTACAAAAAAATGTATGGTACCAACTAAAAAAACCCATCATTAATAACCCAAAGTCTACGATTACATTATTATGTTATCATAGAATAAAATGGATATCATAGTGGAGGATAGATATATTTATTAGACTTGATGAATAATATATATAAATTAATCTTATTTTATATTGGAAATAAAATATGAAACACAACAAAAAAATATCCCCGAAATTCATTCAATGATTTATTCTTCACATTATTGGGAAATTAAAAAAGTAAAAAGAGATCTAAAAAATTAAATAATGGTTATATAAAAAATAATAAATCATGAAAAAATAAGTTATAATTAATATAGAAAGAAAAATAACTAAAAACCATTTCCATTTAATCAATAACTTGGGAATGATCAACATCCATGGATAATGTAAACATAATATTCTCCTTGATAATAATAACAAAATTACCAATAATGTAAATTCCTAACATTAAATATCATGATATTAGAAATCATGAAATATTTTACTTTGATTACTTATAGAATGATAGTTTAATCTATGAGTATGTATACACCAAAAATCAATTTAATAAGGCCAAAAAACTGGTTTTTCTCCTGAGAAAGATTAATGCATCGAGGGGTTATATGATTTTGGGGCTCGTCCATAACTTCATGTGAACTGAATTAACCATATTTTTAATTAATATTTTAAATCATAAAAATATGTCCTCTCATTAAAGGTTTGAATAGAATAATGAATACATAATAAACATATTTTCCCAGTCAATTAAATTACTTTCACTACAAAACATCATATATAGAAATGGAATACAACATAAGAAATAATAATATATATTATAAAAATAATATATATATTTTGGTAAAATATAATTTCTAATTACCATAATAAATTTAATGTTTCAAGAGAATGTTAATTACAAAAAAATTATTAAGGGGTAAATTATGTTCATCAATTCATAAGAAATATTGGTTTTGTGATAAAATCATCTTATTTAGAGAAATATATAAAACAGAAGAAAATTATTAAAATAATCTTTCATTAAATAGTTTTATTTATAATACCATTGAGGTTATGTATAATAATATATATAATATCAAATTATTATGGAGATGGGAAAATATGTTGAAACTGTATTTGTTAAAAAGAAACATTCATTTTGACATTTTCTGATGGATGTCAAAAATGAATCCTTGGGAAAAAAATTAAAAAATTAATTACAATACTTTTAGAAATTTAAATATAACATAAAACTTCTTTGATATATTATTTTAGTTAATAAATATTTCTTTTGTAAAACAATTTTGAAAAATATGTACAAGAAAGAAAAATATACTCAATCAAAATGTTAAATACGATCAGATTTAATTTAAAATATTAATTTAAATTATTCAAGTTCTAAAGAGAGGATAATTTATAATAAAATATTGAAACTCTTTAAAGAATTATATCATGTGAAAATAGATGGAGTTTATGAAATAAATATTATATGATTCCTTCAATGAAAATACAAAGATTCTTATAAAATAAGACTTTAAAAAAATTCCTTCCACTTTAGTAAATATTGAATTGTGACCCCTTGAAAGTATTACATAAATTGAATCATTAATCATAATTAATAAATATATATTCATTCTAAATACATAAAATGGTACTTATATATAGAACATAAAAGTAAATAGGTTATTAATACCCAATATTTCTCAATGGGGTCGAAATTGAGAGGAAATATGATACCTCAGTTTTATCCAAAGTAAAATGTTGTTTAACAAAATGTATATAGGATTTAAAAATGTTGTTATATATTTCATAATAATATAAATTTTTACAATATCATATATGATCCTCTTATAAGATCTTATCACCTATTAATTAGAAATTATTCATTCTTACCATTGTTTTAGATATTTACTACATTATTTTATCATGCATCTTTTCTCATGGAAGTTTCGGTCCGTGATATTTGAATATGGATACATCATCACCACAATGATAATAATTACATAATTTTCAAAAATATTCATTAAATATATCTTTATTTTCATCCATGTAAATCCTAAATGAAAAATATATCACATCGTATCCTGGAGGGGTTCCATATGTACACATGAGCGACATTATAATTTTCTGATTGATTAGATGGTGTATAGGTAGATATTATATTATGATTGAATAAGAATAACTATTTCATAAATACCATATATATTCATCATTTCTATATTTATAACCATCCATGTAAAATTGTGATGAAAAAGGAATTACACATCTGTGTGGAGATGGTATGTCGTAGTTATGCATGAGCGATGTTTTAGGTTTCCATATGATGGAAAATAGGTAGAAATGGATGTACAATAATATTAAAAACATATCAATATATTTATTGTACTAGATTAGTTGTTTAATAATTATTAGAACATATTTAGATGAATTATAAGAGGAACTATATTTGAAAGATTCAGTCAAGATGATTATCTATTCTTTAATAGACTCCCATTAGATACTCACATAAGGGACCTAGGGTTGGTCTTTTGAAAAGTACCGAACCTCTATAACATGGTAAAACATTTTTTGAATATGAACGGTTTGGTTTTCAGTGATCTATGATTCTCAATGTGTGGTAAATAAGATAGAGAATAGGTTTACTTTTATATGTGAGTGGAGTGGCACTCATGGAATGTCAGAAAGTATTAAAATAATATAAATTAATTTTCATGGAAAAAGGGATCCAAATTTATATGATTCAAATATAACCCGACATTTAGTATAAATACTATCAGATAATAAAACATGGACAACTATTGGTTATGAATTGTCCCTTATCTCTTATTTATAAGCCCAAATTAATCCTTTTGAAAACTGCAACAAAATAAATTTTTTCTATACTTTTAGGATCAAGAATATTAATATAATAGGATAATAGACCCCTAAATCGATTTTTTTTATATTTTCAACCATACACCATTTAACTATCTGAAGGTAAATAATTTATTAATTTTAAATACTTTAATGAAACATTTTTTATTATAAAGTATCAGTAATTTTATTTTTGGAACAACTCTTCTAATTTGACTTTAAAAAAACGATAGAAAATTAATAAGAATATAAAACATTAACCCATTTCTTATATGTTATAATTATCTATAAAATTAGTGCGGAATATTAATTCACCAAAATTTTATTATTTTTAATATTTTTAGAATATTTTATTTTTTTCTATTAAATATATAAATAATGAGTTAATGTTGTGCAAACATTTGAGAAAATTATTAAATCACAAAAAATTATAAGTAAATTATTATGAAAAATATTAATTATGGTCAATTTAATATTTAATATTTATTCATAACATATTATTATACTTTTGTTAACATAAATAATTTAAAATAAAATGGTTTCATTGGTAAATTTTCTTTACTTAAAATATTTTAAATTTCATTACCAAGGTAAAATGGAACCAAAATTCCACATATTAAAATTTGGGATGAATATGTCTGAATTCCATAAATAAAATGAAATAAATTCTAGTTTTTGGATTATTATTAATGCCTCCTCACATTATATTCAATCTTAATTACCCAATTTACTCTATATCGATGTGATACATTTTACCACATTTACAATTCATAATGAAATAAAATTAAAAGGAAATATTCACTAAATATGACCCATATATTATAAATAGAGTATCTATTTTTCAATATTCATTTTATGGAGGTGGAAGGGATTAATTTTAACATGATTTCATAAAACATGTCAGATTTATTTAGAAAATTGTTTTTTTTCAAGAATAAAAAATAACTTATATCAAAATTATGAACATCTGAATTTTAATTAGATTTTTATAAATAAAATGAATCATTTATTAATTTATTAACAAATCCAAAATATAATTAGATATTTAAATTACATGATTTAATGGAATGAAATTAAAGCATTCTAAAAATGTTTATTTTTTACTGTTCATTTCAAAAAAAATCATTTCAAAAAAATTAAAAAGTTTAACCCTCAATTAAATTTCATATTGTGATTTGAAAAATGAAATAAATTTATGAAAATTCAATTTATAATGTTTTATAATTTAATATTTAATGATATTCTTGATTAAAATTATGTTTTTTGAGATATTATTTCTTTAAAAATAAACACACTATAATTTAAGCTCAGGTGTTACAGTTTTTGTTTATTTGATGATTTTATTTTAAATTATTCATAATAATTATCACTTATGATAAAAATATCTAAAAAAACTATACTTTTGGAGTTTATAATAAATCACTCACACATTAATTCTATAAAATAATTTATTAAATTAGATGCATTTTTTAAAATAAGAAATTTTTATGAACATAAATTGAAATTTTAATAGTAATAAGTATGTTTTAGTAATAAATTTTGAAACAATTGTACCAATCCACATACCATAACTGATGAGTTTTATAATTAACTCTCAATAATTCCATTCAGAAAAAACTATGTTTTTGTGGCTAAAAACTAATAAGTAATGTAAAATGGTATGAATATGATATTAATTAAAAAGGTATATACTAATCCATCAAGAAAACTACCATGTCATTTGATGGGATTTCATTTTATTTGGAGTCACATGTTTGGGTTCATGTCCAATATATTAGTTATTAATGAATTAATTGAAGGAAAATTCAATATATGTTGAATGTATGAGATGATAAAGAGATAAATGAAATGTGGAAAATATTTATATAGTGATGTTCATTGACATTTTATTTTATATATCTGTTCACATGTTGGTAATGGTGAAGTGACCAAATCAAGATAATTTGGTGATTGAGAAAGAAACCCTCGAGTAAAGAAGATGAAGAGGCCACCCTTTTATGGATGGGTTAAAAATGTGTAGCCTTTTTCATGGAATAAGTAGTGTGATATTTTTTAAGTATTTTTTATTTATATACGATTATTATAGTGGTATTATTCCATAAAATATTAGGTACCATTTAATTTTTCAATTCACTACCTAAAAACATTTTATGTAGAAGTGGATTTGATTAGTTTTTTACTATAATAAATATTGATGTCTAGAGAATCTTGTCACTGAAGACATAATGTACATCTGTTATGAAAATATGGAAAAACATCATGCTGAAATTCATATCTAATAACCTCTAAGGTAGTACTTAATAAATAATATTAGATTTAGCTCAAGGTGCTTGGGTGGAAATCCATTTTTACTGTGTTGAACCATGCAAAGGGTACTGAACCAGAAATATATTATTATTATGGATTTTATGCCTATAGATGAGAATTAATGAGGTGTGAATCTGTATATGAAATTACAAGTGAAATATGATTACATTGGATTTCTCAAAAAAGAGTATATGTCACGACCCAACCCATTGTGTCCCTCTTGGCCGATGATAAGCTAAGTGTGACAACACCAATCCCACGTCCAATAGGCCATGGGTAGGTGACTAGCATTGAGTATGAAAAAAACTCACATTGGAGGCCATACCTTATGATTCATGTATTCACACATGCATATCCAAGCCCATGCAATGCTGAAATGTAAAAAAACTGATACCAAATAAAGGCATCCATCTAAATCCCACAATCATAGTACAAAAAAATACTAGGAACTAATAAGGGCCAAAAAAATCCCACCAAAATTGTAAAGAATCCCGATATAATAATAAGAAGGGACTATAATCTAATGTAAATCCATACACATACCACGGTCCTTCTATCCCAAATATTTTATATGTCTACTACTGGTCCACCTAAAACCCTATTGAATGGTTGGATGTCTCCATAAGAAATGACATATGTGGGAAGAGAAAGGGTGAGTATAATAATACATAGTAGGACACCTAGAAATCACTAAGAATAATGAAATCAAGAGTAGTGAACTCATAAAATGATATGTCAATCAAAATATGATACATCTTCTAAAGCGTCTAGATATACTCATAGTTGACACTAAGTCTCAAGGTACGATCATAACTACATTACAAGTCTATGATTATTCTTGGGAGGATATAACCACAGTAAACAGGAGAACTCACTCCATGAGTTTGATAACACTGATGGTTTCCATCCAAGATTTCATGCTCATCAGGTCTCTTCATAAGTACGTACATACTAGAAGTCTAAAGATATGATTATATTGATGGGGTCACTCCCAAGGCCATGGGGTAATACTAACTACCCCAATTAGGATTAACACACTATCTATGGGATGAATTCCCATGTAAATATTTTTATGTTGATTTCAGGAACCATACTTAGGAAAAATAATGATAGAGGATCTCATCCCGGCCTATGGGAATGATTACTAAAACTCTATGTAAAAGTACTTCCTAATAGAGGATCAAAATCTTTTTTAGGATGTAATATCATATTATGCTCTCCAATAGATGGATATAGGAAGCACACCCTTAAAAAAACTAGTACAGAGGGAGGGGGATGAGGAATAAATGTTATCTTAAAGGATTTCATGTCATGTACTGATAGTACAAGACATTTCCTTTTGGAATCGTTTCTACCTATGTGAATAGGGCATGGTCAATTTTTCCATGTGTACACCTAGAAATGTTCTTGTACCCAGTAGTGTCAATGTACCAGGCCTTATATGAGTACACAACTCAGCCTATGTACTTTACCCATGTTTTATACCTATCTATTTCATGTATGTTGTTATGCCACAGTATGTTTATCATTCGAGATATAAAATGAGACACTAGGTAAGGGTCACATGGTCTTTGACACCTATCCAATGGCATGTGATAGTTTTATTCTCTATTAAAACCCCAACACTATAACCAAGTCCCTACACTACATAAATTCCTAGAATGTATGCCGTATATATTAGGATTTTGAAGAAACCATGGATCAGGTTCATGCATCATCATCCACTCCTTCGGCCTCTGGTCTATCTATGAATCACACTAGTTAACCTAGATTTTTTCTAGCCAAGACTTTATATCATTGGTCTTTGGAAGTCATTTATCCCATTCACATGAGAAACCATCTATCACTTCTCACATAACCCAACATCAGAAACCACAATAAGAACTCTGATTAAGTCACAATCCATTTTCGTATCTCAATCCTATCATCAATTTGAACATATATCTACGATATCAATCCATTTCTCCATGAAATGGGTGTGTAACGTTTGATTACTATTTATTTTTTAAACAATAGAAAAAATGAATACTAGTGATGGACTAATAAAGAAGTGTGTACGAAATGAAAAAACCATAAACACGAGAAATCTAGCTCGGAAAATTTTTGTCTCGATCTTGATTCATTATTTTTAGAATGAAGAATTAAGAGATTCAAATATAACAACAAAAGAAATACCCAAATTCCCCACATAATAATTGCATACCAACAATATAATCGATGTGTAAATAAATCTATTTATGTATTGATTCTAATTCATAATAGGACAGTACAATGGGGATTAATCCTTATAAAAAAACATCCTAACTTGAGATGGATCTACCACTAATGAAGAAAAAATATTCATCATTTTCATTTGAGATACCTTTGATTTACTTTCGTGTGAATGATCCTCAGTCTATCATCATCATTCTTTTATCCTTCTTCTAACACTCTCACTCAATTATCATGATTATATGGATAACCCTAGGAATTGGTCATAAAAGATCTTAAATAGGAGAAGATGTGGTTGTTGTTTCATTTTAGTTAAAATTTATTTTTTTAATATTGTGAAGACTTTTTCAATAAAATGGGAAGACAATATAGATTATATTCCAGCAAGGTTTAATACCACATTCTAAACTCAATGGTGGTCTTATATTTCCAATTTTAGACTCCATTTTTGAGTAATTACACTTTTTTAGGATAAAGGTTCATACATGATATTAATATATTTAATATTTTCCAAATATCAATATTGTACCCACCAGAACATAAAATCTCACATCATCTTAACACCGAGCTCAAAATGTATCACTCTAGAGATTTCAAATAATTAAATTTAAAAAAGTATGAAATTAATTTCTCCCTAACTAAGGTATTCTCATCCTACGAAAAATGAATAATTGAAAAGATGCGGGTACTAATCCCACAACCGGGTCTCCCAAACATAGGTTCTCTCATATAGATTCTTAGGATGGCACTAAACTTGCCCCAAATTAATTTCTTTCCCACATAGGATCATCTCATACCAATCATTGATCACCATAGGGTAATCTTCAAAGGTAACTCCTCACTTGAAGCCCAATTCTCCCTATTTAATAATATGTGATGGGCTATGAAAATATATCCTTGGTTGTGACAAATGAAATATATCATCTACTTAGTATAACTATGGAGATAGGTCCACATGGTACACTACATAACCGTCTCTATGAGGTATCTAGAAATGGTAAATTAATATTGGATTTAACTCTTTTTCCCAACCAAATCTACAGAATCCATGTTTTGGTGATACATTTAGGAAAACATGGCCTCCCTCTTCATACTCAAAAGTACTTTATTATTGGTTCTTATAGTAATTTTAGTGGCTCTATTACGTCCTCGTCTACTCCTGTATGATCTATACCTTATTTGTCATATCATGCACAAACTCTGGTCCCATGAGGGAGGAATCACCTGGATCAATCCAAAAATGTTTTGACTTTAAGGGTCTCCCATACATTGAATCAAATGGTGTCATACTAATAATATAATTGTAGTTTTTATTGTATGAAAACATCACTAAGGGTAGGTGATCCTCCCAACTATTTCCAAAGTCTAACATGAAAGCTCGAAAGAGGACCTCTAGAACTGAATGGTTATCTCAGTATGACCATCAATTTGGGGGTGAAAATCCATGATTAAATGTAACTAAGTCCCAAATCTCACTTAAAATCCTCATTATAATCATCCTATGAATCGAGCATCATGATATAAAATAATTATTGATGGAACTTCGTGGATATGTACTATATTCTTTATATAATGGTGTCATAATATCTCTACTAAAATCATCTTTTGAATAGCTAGTAAGTGTGTTGAATTGGTGAGTCAATCTAAAATCACTAGATAGAATCATATCCTGTAGATGTACATGGTAACCCCATCATGATTTTCATAGAAATTACATCTCACATCCACATTAGATCTTTAATTGGTTGATCTAAACATGTTAAAACCTCATGCTCAACCATTACCTATGAAAAAGTGAGGCATCAATAGTTAAAATCCATTACACCCATCATCTTTTATAGACTCTAAAACCATTATTAGAGTTATAGGTACCTATTCGACACACTATGATGTACCTACTAATGGTATGTCTGTAACATACTCATCACCCACTCCTATAATTTCACTAGTACTATCGTTTTTCCAATGAAATGAATAACATGCTTCCCACCTTCAAAAAATTCATTAAAAGTTTGTCCAGTGGATATGTTATTACGTAAAATATCATAGTTGGTATATCTATACTAATATTACCTAACATGCCATAAAATTAGTTGTGAAAAAACCACTGACTAAATATATTAAGCACTATCCTTATTCACTTTTGATAATGGAAATGAGAATAATTACTCTGATACATTGGCCAAAATATAGAACAAGATCTCTTAATAAGATCTTCTACCACCACATTCTACTTCATGGGTGTAAATAATATAAAAAATTCATAGTCATCGAGTAACTCTATAAATTTCCACTATATCAAGTTAATATCCTTTTATGAGAATATATACTTGATACTCTTGAGATCAAAGTAGATGATAAACAACTCACCCACAAGTTAGTGTTTCTGCATCATTAGGTAGAAGAATACCACTACCAACACAAGATCATTGGTCACATAGTTTTTATCTTGTGGTATCATCTACAGTTACCCGTATGTTATAGTATTTCTCATATTATTAATCACAAAACCAATTCTGGTCACATAAGCATTTCAAAACAAAACATACTCAAAACCTTCCTTTTGAAATCTCAATATGGGGTGTTTGTCAAAAAATTTCCTCAAATCATAAAGATCCTAATAAAACCTTTTGAAACGTTGAATAGTTTACCATTATAGGTAAAATAGGTCAATGGTTCTAGAATATATTATGAATTATGAAAAGATATCTTTTTGTATGATTCTAATCTAAATAATCTCCACAAATCCATCACTCACTTGGGTGGCTCCCAAGATAACACTACCTCAAACCTTTTTGGGTTCACTACAACACCATCATTAAAGATAGAATGTCCCCAAAATTGGACTTCCAAAATCTAGAACATAGACATTGAGATATTCCAATAAATATAGTTCTCTCATGGTGTATCTAGTACCATCCCCAAGTGTCCTATGTGCTCCCCCTATAATGTTGAGCACACTATGACATCATCTAAGAAGACCCACAAAAACCGATCTAAGGAAGGATGAAATATCCCATTCGTGAGTCTCATTAACACTACTAAGGATTTAATCTTGCTGAATAGAATCACTAAGTACTCATAGTGATTATAGAGATGTTTTAATTCTATCTTAATTATATCGACAACCCATAAACGTAGATTGTGATGGCCTAAACTTACATGGATGTTTTAGAACCTTCGCACCCCACTTGACTGATCAAAAAGGCCATAAATAATTTGTAGTGAGTCCTTGTTATTCACAGTCACCAGGTTCATGTGTTGATAATCCATGCATAATCTGAGTCTTCCATCCACCTTCTTGATGACCACCATTGGGACCATTGAGGGAGAAATAAGGGGTCTCACAAACCCATGCTATGGATATCCTCCACCTACACACTCATATCTTAAGGAATTGTGGGATCCATTTAATATGATGATGAAAATATCCAGGCTATCCCTTGGTCTAATTTAATGAAGGATTCCAGCACTTGGTATAGAGGTAATTCCTATGTGACTTCAGGAAAGACATCTTCATACTCAACCACTATAGTTGGAAACCGAGAGCCCATAACATCCACAGATCTAAGAGTTATTTAGGAAAATTGGTGAGTAATCAGCTACATCATCCAACATATGAGTCCGTATTTCATTTAAAGGTTTTCTTTCCCAGCTATGAAGGAAAAAATTAACCCATTGAAGTGAACACACTATATTCGCTTCCTAAACAAATAAATCTATGCATAAATGGGGTATAACCATTTAATTCCTTAGATGGAATCGTAAGACCTCATCACTGCCATAAATAGTTCTTCTAATAATCCCTCTCCTCCAAGAATAAAATTTCACTATTGGAAAAAGTGTGTGATATTTGAGTCATGTTTGGTTGAAATATATATGTGTAAGGTTTGAGGTAAGGGATCAACCAATACCTATATGTATCAAACTGGGGTTGTAAAAAGAAAAAAAATGGCTCACACTTGTATCTATAAAAACTATATCCAAGGTAGAAAAGGACATAGATCATACATATAATCATACCCAATGCCTCTGTATCATAGGTATCTATAACCTACAGATCTCATCGCTCCTATCTAATAGCTCCCTAAGCCAGGCGGGGACCAGCTAGCGGTGATGGTGGAAACATATCAAACACTCTTCCACCTACCACTACTCTCCCTTCTCCTCTACCACGTCTGATTTCCTCCAAACCTTTTTTATTCTTTCCCTACCTATGACTAGGAATCACATCAACTATATCTCTATCATCTATATGGAGGGCCAAAAATCTCACATGAGATGTCCCCTACCATCATAAGAGCATAACAACCTCTCTCTAGGATAACTAGAGAAATTGTGAGATCCTTGAACTATAAAACCTTGTTTCTAAGATTTCATTATCATCTATGTAAAATGTATGATTCCCTTAATCTATCGTCATCTACATACTACTGAATTCTCATGCCTGGTGTTTCGATTACTAGAACCTATTGCTAGTGTCTGATTGGCCTAAAACCTCCTTATCACTAAGGAACTCAAAAGAAATATTTCATATATTTTATTATACAAATGTATAAAACATGGTTGGAGGTCTCACTCTATACCATGACCAATGGTCCCCTACTAGAAGAATGGATCTTCCATTGAGTATCATTATATATGGGTAATCCTCGATGTATACTTATCCATATTCATGCTTGCCTAATGTAGCTATAAAAGATCATTGATGTGCACGACTTATATCATAACTAGAGAGTACTCTTTGAAGAATCACTCAAACTCCTTCAATGATAGAGTGGCCTCATCATATGAAAAAACTACAAAGCTCCAACAATGATATATATATCCATAATTAAGGATCACCACCAAGACCACCATCTAGTCTTTAGGTATCGTTATGAGAAGATAAATGTGCATAACTACCTTGATCTGATTCTCAACTTCATCCTCTGAACATGATTTTTAATTCAAACTAAAACTCAAAAAGTGTTCTCATCATACACACCTTATCTAATGGTAATATGGGTACCATCATATTCTCAATTGGTGGAGGTATATTGGTAAAAAATAGGAGGAACTACCTACTAAATAGATATGTATATCAAATCATCTTCACATATGTGAATAGCTTCATGATCCTTCAACTGAATTCTTCATGGAAATCATCATGGATGAAACCTAAAAGATAGAAATTGTACTAAAATTAGTGATTATATCTATGGAGCTATCCCAAAATGGAATATAAACCCAATAGATTACTATATTATTCATGTACCAATGTTTTTCCTATAACAAATTTCTACTTGTATTAGGTTGAAAGGTAGGTTATCAGAGTTCTGGTGTATGGATACAACAACCACTAAACCAACACTAGATTCCCTAGCCTAAAATCTAGACAAAGAATAGTTAAAACTATCAAAATAGAACCTAAAAAAATCACAACGAAGAAAAACTCAAACCATTGTTCTTAAGATGGAACTACCTATGGTATCACTTGGTTATGAACAAACCCATCAGGGCTCTCCTAGAAAGTGACAAGATGTTAGTGACATGCCCTTTACCACCTTTAATCAGCCAGGGGATGCCGACTAGCATCGAGTCAGAATAACACTCAAATTGGAGACCTTATATAAGGATACATGTATTCACACACCCATATCTAATCCCATACAATGAATAAATGTAAAATAAAAATAATACCAAATGCATGCATATATCTAAATCACACAATTAGAGTAAACAATATATACTAGGAAGTAACAAGGGAATAAAACGCACAAAAACTATAAAGAAGACCAAATAGATAGTAAGAGGAGACTATAGTCCAATGCTACTCTCAAAAAAACCAGAGACTATTTTTCCCAAATCTAATCTCTATAGGATCTTGATTTAATGAGAAACATGTTAAATGGTCAATCTTTTTCATAAGACCTGACACATGCAGGTAGAGCCAATGCATGGGTGAGTATAAAAATACCAACCAGGACACGAAAAAATTACTATGTATGTAGAATAAATATTATTTAGATAATCATAAGATATTTCAATCATAATATGAGGAATTAAATAAAACATCTATATATAATCATAGTTGACACTAAGTCTCAATGTCAGGTCACAACCATATTGTTAGCTTAAGATTCTACTTGAGGGTCTATAACTATACTTCTCTAGGAGAAATCACTCCATGACTCTGATAGTACTGATGGAATCCATCCAAGATGTCAAACTCATCGATTCTCTCTATAAGAAAGTACACATTTAAAATCTAAAGAGATCAATATGAATATGGGGATCACATTTAGGGCCATGGGTTAATATTAACTAACCCAATATGGATTAAGCCACTATGTTGGAGATAAATGTCCATTTATAGTTGATCACACTAATTTAAATAACCCCACCAAGGGAAAAAGATGATAGAGGATCTCATATCATCCTCTATGAGAGATTCCTACAAATATATCAGAAAATAATTCCATAGAGACAATTATAATCCTTTATTCTAGATGAAATGTCGTACTTTGGCCTTATAAGGATGGACGAAGGGAACACACCATTAAATAAAAAATACCACGTTTCTTGTAACAAGGTCTCCAAGTTGTATTGATGGAGTAAATGGAATGTACTGACAACACGCTTCATGTCCCTTTGGCACTAGGTTAACCCATGTAGCACAACCCTTGCCCATGTCTATTCCTGTGTACACATAGTTGTGTTTGTGTACCTAGAAATTTATGTGTACCAGGCCATGCCTTAGTATAAGAATAATACCATGTACTCATGCCATTTTATTTACATAGGCATGTATTTGTTTTTATATCATTCATGATACAGACATAGCCACCAAGTAAGTGGAACAAAAAATGTAACATGTGTCATAATGTGTGATATAGTTTTATTCTCTGTGAAAACCCATGAGCCATAGTCAGGGCCCCACACATTTTGTATTCCTAGATTACAAGACACTTATATTAGGATTATCCAGAAACTAAAAATTTACTTTATGTGTCATCGCTCCCTCCTCTGACCTCTCATTCGGTCACGAATCATTCTAGTAAATATGGATCTTCTCCCCTGAATCATTTCTTTCAACACTCACTGAAATCTTTCCATTATATTCACACGAGAAACCATAATTCACATGCCCCATCACCTTTTTTCATGAAATACATGAATAACACTAATACGGTTCTTGAACTATGATCATAGATCCAAATCATCATCAATCCAAACTCGGATATGTGAAATCAATCTATTGCACCATGAAATGTGTATGAAATGATTGATTACCATGTATTTTTTGAACTGTTTGCCAAAAATAACACCTATGATGGGAAAAAAATAAAGGGAATAAATTCCTAACACAAAAAATTAAGAACAAACCATAAATTATTTTCATATCATTCTTGATTCGTTTCTTTTAAAATGATGAATGATGATATAAAAATTAACCAACAAAAGAATTCCCCAAAATTTTAACATAATAATACCATACCTGCAATATGATCAATATAACGATCAGTCCATTTTTTGATTGATTCACGATCATCATAGTATAAAAAAATTTGGATTAATCCAATTAAATGAAATGTCCCACCATGCGATGGATTGATCATTGATGAAAAAAAATCTGCATCATTATCATTGGAGATATCCTCGATTTCCATTAGTGTGAAAGATCCTCGATCCTTCATCATTATTCACCAAGACTTAATCCAATACTCTCTTTGTTTTATTAATATTATGTGGATAACATATGGAATTTCATATAAGCATGATTAAATAGAGTAATATTAGATTAATATATCATTCAAAAAATAGTTTATTTATTTATTATTTACACCCATGGAAACGTTTTCGCAATCATCTGATGTTAACATATATTATTTCATTCCTTGGGAGATGACCACAGTATAAACTGAATTAAATTATAATATTTCAAACAAAAGATTCCATTTATGGTTAATTCTATGTTTTTAAGAAAAAATTTCTTCTATTATATTAATATAGTTAATATTTTCCAAATATTAATTTTGGTCTCCCTGGATCTCAGAATATCTCCACATCTCATTACTTATCTCTATAGATTTTACTTCATATATTTTACAAATTTAGATAGAATAAATCGATACATTACAGTACATATGTTTCAAGTTACTTTGGAATGGCGATTCAAGAAAATTGGAAATATTATTATATTTCTTAGAATCATTTTATATAATTTGAAGTGGATTTCAGAATAAATTTTAATATTTTAGTTGAAATAGTTTTAGTTTTATTTTTTAATAAATTTTAAATTGGAAATGTTTATAATGGTGGATTTTTTCCACTTCATGAATCATAATCAAACTTAGATCACATATAGTATAATTTGTGAGGTGAAGGATTTGTGGATGTTTGGATGATTTTAGAATAAGAAAATAAGAGTTTATAATTAATTTATAATATTAATAATGTATAGAAGATTCAAAATAAAAAATATAAAATTTATTAATTCATAATATATTTGAGACAATTTGGAATAATTTTATTATTTCATAACACTTTGAGTTGAGTTTTTAAGACTTTAGAGTTGAGGTAGAAAATTCACAGTGATATGAGAATTATGGTGAGCCCATAAGACATTATATCTTAATATATAATACATAATATGTTGATAGAAATTTCAAAAACAAACAGTTAAATTGGAGTTAATAATACTTTATGGAGAATATGCAACACTAATTTTAATTTCATATGACATTGGGTAATATCATAGAGTGAGTGGTTTTGGAAACGATGATGGAATCATTCTCTCACAACTCCCTCTCTCAGGCTCTCTAAGTTTTTCCTTTCACTCTTCCACCACCTCCCACATACCTGATGTTTATTTCCCTTATCAGTATACAAATCCCTCATACATATTGGTATATATCTTATTTTTTTGTTGATTATCAGGGAATTATTATTCTATATGACTTATTAATTATCCTTGGTCTCTTTATGCCTTGGGTTAATTTCTTGTCTAGTTCATACATCCCCTGGTCCATTCTAACTTGCTTCTTGATATTTTCTTTATCATCATTTTTAAGTTCTTGATTTGTTCTTATTATAATGTTATTCACTATGTGTTAGCATTGGTTCTCACACTTTTTAGTCGGTGTCTTTGGTGGTCCCCAAGTGTGTTGGGGTCAAACCATCAACCCCTTAGTGGTTTTTTGTCTCTATTATCTCAATAATGACCTTATTTTCTATGATTCTATGTTTTATTATGGATTTAGTGACTTTTTATTTAATATCGCATACTATTTAAGTAGGAGTAGGATTATGATCCTGTAAGGGGCCTAACAGGGTTAGGTTTCCTCTGTCATTGCCTTCCCCTTCCTCGTCTCCAGTGGGCCGTGTTTCCTTTCTCAGTGCTCTCCCAATGAGCTCACAGTGTGGTGGTTGTGTGGCAACACACTCTTGATGTTCAGGCTCAGATTTGGTGTTGCGGGTTTCTTCTTTAGCATTGTGTATTTCCTCCCTACATCATTCTTGTATTCTCAGATCTAGCAGTGTGGGGTTCGTCCTGCTGTGGCGGGGTGTGATCTTCTTTAGAGAGGTCTCTAGCTGCAGTGTGGTAAAAAAACATTCTTAAATATATGTTTTGTGGCTAGATAAAATCATTTTAGGCACACAAATGATAGAAGCCATCATTATAGAGACTCATAAGAAATTGAGGAACCTTTTCATGGTGTACACCCTAGGTAATATCCAATGTATTACATTATTAGAACAAGACCGACTAGTAGGAAATCAACATTTTTATTTTTCATTGTATTTTTATAGCTTCATACATAGGTATTTATCCTTAGACATTAATATTATTATGAATGTGTATTATAAGTCTAGTAATTTTATGTAATGAAGAAAACCAAGATTACATATGTTCATGGGGAGAAAAGATACATTTGGGTGTGTCACAAGTAATATTTCATTTATGAATAATGAAAGAATTGAATTTACCTTTGTTTTCTTTATCACAAGATTATATCTCATTACCCTTGATATAAATGATAATGCCTGAATAATTCCAAGACACTAGTGTTCTATAGGAAAGTTCATTTTATTGACTGTCCAAGAAAGAAACATCGAACATATAGGTTGATGGACCATCATGAAACCTACTTGATTAAAGATATCATGATAAATTGATTATATTATATAGTAAGCATCCATATGAGGTATTATGTCATTGTAGCATTTTCTTATTTTATTATCAGTTCATGGGAATTTTCATAGATGCTATCCTTGGACTTTATGATGATTCTCTTAATTCTATTGAGAAAAAGGTATAGAGGGTCACACAATAAGTGAATCTAGAATAATAGTTTAATAATATATTAATATTTGTTATTTAACAAGTTGAACAAATACTATTCCTTCATTTGGATTAATAATTATTCTTGTTTTATTGATCACATATATTATGTCACCAGTTATTTGAGAGAATTATATGTGCACAAGAATATTTAATAAATATTTTTTTGTTATTTAGTGAATGTAATATTTACTTATTTATTATAAAAAAAAATAAAGTGATACTTATTTATTAAATAATTATTCATTGATCAAGGCACGATATATATTTTAGAGGAATAGAAGACCGAGTATAGTGGTCTAGTGAGGGATAATATATATTCAATTTTATTTAGATTAATAATATTTAATTTAATTCATGCTTTCAGCGCCTAAAAATAAATTATAATATTTTTATTATTATTGGCATGGTGTTCTGTAGGGTTTACGTATATAATAAAGCAAGGTGTGAAATTTGTATTTTATAATGATAATGGTATATAAAATAATTATATTATTTGTCTAGAGAGAAAATTCAAGTTATGTTATGACCAATGATATCTGGATAGAATCATATAAGAGCCCTAGGTATCTCTCTATCCAAGAAAACTCTTAATAAAAAGGATTGATCCTTCACTACCACCACTATATTGTATAGAGAGATCAAAGAAAAATATTCCCTAAAGCGATTCTTGGTGTATTATAATGTGAATGATGAAAGGATTAGGATCTTCTGTGATAGCACCCATAGATTCATACAGAGAAATTTTGAGGTCTTTGAAATGTGTGTATATCAATGGTGGAGGGAATATATTATTAGTTCCTACAACACAATGACATTAAAATGTAGAGATGTTTTCAGAACCATCAATGAATTAAGAATTTCTCACAAGTTAATCCTTAAATTTCTTAAATTAATTATAAATGATATGTGATAATCATTTTTTATTCTTTATATTTTTATATATTAAATATATTATTTTATTCAGTTACATGAATCAAAATTTTTATCATTGCGAAAGTATCTAACTAATTATCGATCTTGAAAAAATATTTTTTGGGCACACCCCATTCGTTGCTTCAACTGTTCCCAAAACCAACAAGTGGTATCAAAGAGATAACATAATTATTTATAATTATTTAAATATCATTGACTAATATACAGATTTTTCAATATTTTTCAATTCAATTTTAACTGTTGTTCAACCCCAACTGTGTGATCATCTTTCTTCTTCTTTATTTCTGGATAATATGATCAAATTAATTAATTTTTTGAAAGGAAACATATTTGGACATCTCATCAGAGGGAATTGAGGAGTATGTCCATACAAAACAAGAGTACACATTGTATAACATAGAGGTGCAAGTTGTGTATTTGTGTAAATTAACCATGAATTAATTGATAATTAATTCAATCCATGTGCATTTATTTCCTGTAGTGAATTTAATTACATGACACAAGTTTATCGATCCAATTTGGTACATGGTCATCTGGAGTACATGTCATGTAATATTCATACATGAGGTGTACTCATTTAATCACAAATGGGTCGGGTATACTATTAAATACCCGATATGACTGGTGACCATGTGACTTAGATACCACACAACGTGTAGCCCATGTACACACTATGTACTCTAATATTTTTCATGACACATTTACACACCGAGTACCTAGGTGCTTTCCACGTATCAATAGTGAGAATAATACACATCGTGTAGATTCAATATACACATTATATACATTTACCAAATTAAAAAAAATTAAAAATAAATTTATTATTCAATTCAAACCTTATCAACATGTTCTTTTTGTGTTCAACAACATGTCATAAGGGTAAACAGTATAAAAGTATAATACAAGTTGGGTGGTTCAAATGGGTACACACCATGTTACCTCAAAGGTAAATTTTATTTACAAATATAATTTTAAATAAATTTATTTAATTAGTTTAAAATTACGATGTATGAGAATCTCAAGAAAATTCAGATGGGAATTAAAATAAAATAATTGATTAATTATTAAAAATAATAAATTGATACGAGAATGTTTTTTCATAAAAAAGAATTATTATAATTTAATGATTATTAAATGCATAATTCATTAAATGAATTTGGATGATCATAAACCTAGACCATTCATTTTTATGTAATTGGTTTCTTTTTAATTTGATTATTAAAAAAAATTCCCAATGTGTCATCCCTCATATCATTATGTATGGCCCTAGTTTCCCATAGTTTATTTTTTGTAAACCCCATAACAAATGCATTGCTTCCCCTGACCTATGTGTGTGTAGAATCCTAGGTAATGGATGGATATCTCAAACTAGTAGAGGTGGTTCAATTTTGGATTCAAGTTGAAAGAAATTAAAGAGATATATATAGATGGATAGGTGGAAAACTAAAACACAAACAATAAATGGTTCATGGTTTTTTCTTACTATGTCATTGGTTTTTTATCATCTGCAAAAAAAACTATCTATCAGTTTAAGGTAATGATCTTACCAATTTATTATTTTATTTCTATCAAATTTCATAGCTATTTCATTATGAGTTCATTTTCACAATCACACAAATTAATTAATTTATAAGCATTTAAGATAGAATTAAAATAAATTGACTTATGCATAAACATTATCTAAGACATGGTTATCCACTTCAGTAAATAAAAGTACAATTACAAAAAAATGTAATCAGTCTAATAATTAATAAATTATATATAAAATATACAATTCCTCATTTATTTTAATAAATTCAGTATATCTTCCTACAACATAAGTTAAAATCGAATCACTGTTCAACATACTTGACCATCCAATGTTAGGGTACTTTCAATTATTGGGAAATTCAAACATGATTTATCGGGTTGATGTAACTTAGTTCACATCAATGCTTAACCTCCAATGAATGAATAGGTGTAACTAAGTGGTAATAGTTGAGGAAATGAAATTTAATGAGTTTAGTATTGGGGAGTCTACTCAATAGATCAAAGAACTATTAATTAATTCAATAGGTTGTTGGTATTCTTACATAAAACCCTTCCAATTTCCTGATTGTCCAAATTCATGGTTATGAGAATAGTAATATAGATCCTTTCTACTAGAATATATATGAAACATGATATTATAAAGACAATGGTGTGGGTCATTGGTTTATGTTAAAATAGTGTGAGATTAATAAAAATAATATGTATTTATTTGTCTAAATTTTATCAGATAACGAAGTAAAACTCTTTTCATCTTATTTTTAGACACAAAAATAAACATGACATCAAACATGTTAATGTGAAACATACATGAGAAGGTTATAATTATCTCTATAAAAAATATCCAAGAGTGGAAAATATTCTACCACCAAGATCTCTATCAACAGAAGGAGAGACAAGAGAGAGATAAGAGAGATACAATATGTCTAATTCTATTTTTTCAACTAATCACGGTGAGTCAGTGCAATCTGGGACACTTGTAGTAAACTTATTGGATATATTAAACTCTTAGACATCTTAGGGATTAAATTATAAGAATAATTGTGCACAGTTCCTATAAATTATTTACTACCCAAGTCCTTCTATAGTTTTATTGTTAATTATAAGATGATGATTAATTATAATAGTCTTTTGAAACATATTACTTATATTATCCAACTGAATGTGGATTTGAGGCATGAAAAACCTACATTACTTATAGTGAATAAGAAAAGGAAGAACAAGTTGAAGGGTCATGTGACTCGTAAGAAGTGTAAGGCTCTAGATCACCATCCTTATAAGAAGTGAAAGATCCAGTGTAAAAGTAAGGAATAGGAAGAAATATGTTTTTAAGGGGAATAAAAGACCACTAGAAGTGGAACTGAACCCATAATCAAGGGGAAGATACATGTGCATTCATTATCTAATATAATAATTCAATATCTACACATTGAGAGTTAGATACTGTTTTTTCATCTCATATCTATTTCCAAATGTTGTAGCCAAATAGATTTCAAATGATTTGTAGAGGAGAGTGAATATTCAAGCTTTCAATGGTGGGAGGCTTGTTGTTCTAGCCTTTTCTAACTACAACAATTCATTACCAATATGAATAGTATTAGTTTTAAGAGATTTTTATTATATTCCAACTATTACCAAGATCATAATGTCTATGTCATTCCTTGGTACAAATGGTTTTATTTTCAAATTTGGAAATAAAATTTGATCCTTTTATAATGACAACATATTTTATGGTACAAGACATTTAAATAACTCTATTTATGTATTAAATTATGAAATACAAATAATTTAAAAACATAATGAATCTTGCTCATATTACTCATATAACAACCATCTATGGAATCACTATCATGGACATGTAAATGATTTGTTTTGAAAAATATATATTAAAATGGTTATTTTAATATTTTGAGCTAAAACTAATTTAAATATTTCATTCTTGTTTACATGTAAAAATAGAAAAATTCCATTCATAGTATAAGTTAAAAAGTCCGTAGCATATTTCAGATCATTACACACTTATGTGCATGAACCATTTCTAGTACAACATAGAGGTGGGTGTTTGTTTATGAATCTTTTTTTCTGGGAACACCATTGCACGAACACGTTACATGTGCCATCGGCTTGTTAAAGATCTTTATTCCCACTCTCCAAATGTGGGTGGATTACATGAAATTCAATATTGATGTCTTCTCTTTAATAAAAAAAGGATAATGGAATGTTTTTTCTTCAATCTAGGGATTCCCCCTTGATCCAATTTCCTAGTCTGGGTGTCCCTCATAGTGTTAATTTTTGTTCGTGGAACTCATTCTTGGTTCCATATCTTTGTGGAAACCAGTTAATTACACTTCTTATGTAATGAATCTTTCATCTGGATATGGTATAAACATTCAATCAGGAGAGCAGTCATTTTGGGCATCACTATGCTTGTTCGGACATTGTGATCTTTGGTCACCTATAAATCTTACTGTTAGGAGGGAATCTTAGATAAGTCATCTTAGGTGTTGAACCTAAGTCATACTATGTCAATCATGAGGTAACAGTTCTAGAAATATAAATAATACAATGTGTTAACCTCATTTATCCCACGTTTATTACATGGAGAATGTGTTTTGGATTAGGTCACATGTTTTATATCCGGTGGAGATGGATTAGAATGTATGTTTGAGAAGTATCTAGGCACGATTTAAACATCTTGTAGATAAGGGTTGGTCATAGGTTTAATGTCTTGTGGGGAAAATTTGGGTAGATTATAATGGCCAGTGGAGGAGGATCTGAGAGGTATCTTCTTAGGATGGAAAATGTAACAAATTTAGGTTTACCGATGGATGCGAAACCCATTGAGGTGAACCTGGAGTTGATTAGATCACCTCTTGAGGTGGATATGGATGGATGGATCTAAACTCTTCTAGAGGCAGATCGGGGAGGTGTGTCCCTAGGAGGGATGATGTCACACCTGAAGGTATACCGATGCATGGGATTCCCCTTGAGGAGAATCTAGAGTTGATTAGATCACCCTTGAGGAAAATCTAGGTGGATGGACTAGAATTACCCTTATAAAAGATCAGGGTGGTGTGTCCCTATGAGGTAATATGTCACACCGATATGGTTTACCAATTTATGGGACTCTCCTTAAGGTGAATCCAGAGTTTTCCATATCACCCCTTGAGGTGTATCTTGATGGAAGTATCAAAATTCCCCTTGAGGTGGATCTGGGATGTGTGTCCCAAAGATGGATCACCTAAGTTTACCATTGATAGGGATTAAATCTCATGGAGGTGTCATATATACCCTTTATATAAGGTAGGTATCAAAACCCATGTAGTTCATTTCCATTGGTTAAGGTGATGTTACATGATTGATGCATGCAGTTTAACATCTTACGATACAGATGCTCATGTCATGAAAGGTGTGTTATTGAGGGGTGGTGTGGCAATTACTTATTAAATCTACCTTTCATTATAGGATTTCTCCTGGTTTGATTGTGTGAGTATTAAAAATTGAATATTCCCAGAGGATCTCATTCCATGTGAGTGTTAGAGGTGTGGGGGTCTTCCCATGACACTAATACATGGAGCATCTTGTTCTAATTTCATAATGTAAGACTATAGTTTTATATCATGCGCTTAATATTTTTTTCATGTAGTTTAACATCATACAACTTGAAAGTGGAACATGGTAGTTTTATTGAAAGAATCCTTGATGTGGGGGGGAATCACTCCTTACCCCTATGGCTTACATGACCAGGACTCATGCACCTTTGGGTGGGGTATGAAACTTTTTTGGCTAGGGTACAATGAGAGGAGTGGCCAATCTTGAGGTCCATATTAAAGTCCATACACTGAGAATCAATAGGGGTTATAGAACCTATACTAAAAATAAAATGGTACGTTTGATGATCGATCAAAACTTAGGATGAAGTGGTAGGATATAAGAGTTGGTGTCATAGGTCACAAGGGGACTCGAGGGGTAGCTGGACTAGACCAAAATGGATGTGGTGGTCCTAGGAACTTGACATTCACTATACTCAATTAGAAGAAGGTAGGAAACATGGATAGGTTAGGGAGAGTTGTTTTCAAATCATGGGGTCTTATAGAGTATAGATTCAAGAAGCGCTGGTTCATCGTGAAGTCTAGGGTATTCACGAAGGGGAATTCTTCATAAAATAGGGTTCCCATACCTTAGAGTGAATCCATGATTTGGAAATGGAGTGCATCACAAGTATGAATGTTTTGTGAAGCCTCAAGTCCCACATGGGGCACTCCTTTATAAATGTCTTGGGAATTTTAAAAAGAAATCTCCACCATTTGTGGAGGCTCTTATGAACACAAATAAATGGGTTTTTTGAAGCCTTAATACCTTGGGTGGTTCACGCCCAAATTTACCCAAGAGAAGAAGGGTAGAACGGTCCTTGTAGTGTAGCTTGGGTTGTCGATTCCAGAGAGACCTAAGAAGATACCTAAGATACACAAACTAAGGGATGGATTTTTGGCTATGAAGTGGCCAACTTGGATTGATTTTGGATGGGTTTTAAAGATATCTAAAATATTTAAGTGGATTCAATTTAAAAGAATGAGTTGATCCTAGGTTATCACTCAGGGTGGATTGGACGTATTTTCTTTTTAATGATTTCAATTTCTTAAATTTGAGATGGGTTCATTTAAGGAGATAAAACAACATCATCACTTACTGATTTAATGCCTAAACCCTCTAATACTAATCACCTATACACTTGAAGTATCAAATTTTTGAGCACTTCAAGGTAAATGATCGTATTAGTACTTGAAGTGTGTGGCGTTAAATTCAACAAGGATGATGGAGTTTAAAAATCATCAAATAAAAATCCCAATTAAACAAGTGATTATACATTAATTAGGTGATAAATAACATCCAATCCAGCCCCTTGATACTCCCTTGGATCAACCCATAAGTGGGTTAGCCCTCCATTGATCCCATGGTTTCAATGGAAGCGGAAAGTAGACTCATAAGGGAGGAAATGGAGAAGTAAAGAAAACAACAAAAATAAAATGATCACTCCACCGTTGTGTGAATAATTTCACAAGGTTTGGTGTGAATAAATTCACACCTTAATCCAACGGTATCAAAGTGATATTAAGAACAACAGAATAAGAGTAGAAGAAGAACTTTTATTAAGAAACTAAAGTGAATTGAACAACTTACATGTGAAAGACAAAATTGAGGCAACAAAAATGCAGCATAACATCACAATTGAACAAAAGCATCCAAGATCTTCAACTCCTTCACCACAACTGCCTTAAATAGGCATTTTGGGAGCCTTTGGTCGAGCCTTCAACAGTACAAGTCATCCCACTTGAGTATGGTAGGCCTAGGGTGGTGGAAGGTTTGTGGAATTTGGAATTTTCCACATTTGACCCGAGGTGGCAGCCAGATTTCATTCACCGAACAGACGCGTTTGGATGACCTTCTAGATGGCCGCATAAGGGTGGTTCATAGAAGAAGAAAATGGAGCTCCGGATGTCTGATAACCTCCTGTAAAATTTGGGCCCATTTGGAGTTGTGTATTCCGAGATATGATCAAAATGGTGGACTGTTTTTCTGGGCCGCAGAATCTGGCCCAGAATTTTATCTCTAAGTTGGGCCGCCTAAATGACCAACATGGAGGCCGAATTAGCATTAACTCTTGAAGAGTGATTTGTTCCTGTACATGTCTTATACCATCCCACGAAATTTGGGATTAATTGGGCCTGTATGTTGGGCCCCACAGTCTCATCAGTGGGCTGGTGTCCAATCTGCCTTCTCCAGAATTGCTTCCTTTCATTGCCAAATATCTCCATCATCCTCCATTAATTCTCCATTGATCCCTGAATCAAACATGTTCATATTTAAGTGTATATCAATTTAAAAAAATATCAAATTAAAATATTTAAAATTAAATTCCTTAAAATCAGATGAATCATTGGGTACTTTAAATGATGTTAAAAAATGTACCACATAATAGTGCATTTTAAGAAGGTATTACAATCATAATGTGAAATGGTGTTCAAAGTGTAAAATGCACTAAAATGGTGTTTATGAATAACAAAGAACATGAAAATTAAGTATATTAACAATGAATATTAGCCTCATTTAGTGGCTAATCACACCCCCCAACTTGAGTTTTGCTAGTCCCGAGCAAAATATATCTCATCAAAAATGAAATTCGAATTCCCTTTTCCAAAAACATTTTAATACAAAATGATCACCAAAAAAACCTTATACCAAACAATCATGAAACCCATCAAAATATTTTAATACGAGATAGTTTCATAAGCAGATCCCAATCCCAAGCCCATTCCTTTGATCAAATCCATCATCATACTTCATCCAACTCAATTAGGTGTAATGATGTGTTGTGAATCACAATAGATATGGGGTTCATTTTCATTCAAGGGGGAAATCATGGAAGCGCTAGGTGGAATCACATTTAATCCTAATATGAGCATTCTTCATCCCTATTTTTTTTTGATTTTTTTTGCAATATTTCTATAGTAATTGAGATTGCAATTAATCAAATTAACCCATGTAGCAAGACTTTGCCGATGACTCCCAGACTCAAAGGCCTTAGGGCACCAAGTGAAGCCCACATACTCGGGCATCGTCTCGAGTTAACTTAATCAAAAACAAAGTCATATTACCATAAATAGAGATAGATTGAAAAACTCAGGGCTAGACATCTCTGGAGTCACGATCCCCAAGTGCCGAAAGCCTCGCATTTTATCAATCCATTGCTCTACACGCAAATTTTTATTTTTATTTTTTATTTTTTATTTTTTAATAATTTTTTTTTTAATAATTTTTTTTTGAGTACTCATATTATTCATAAAAATAAAACCATCCTATGCTATTTATTATGGGACCCCAAAAATTCAAATTAGTACCCCACAGTCTAGAGGACGTGCATTGTGGCATTTTTTTTATTTGGATGAAAATATAAATGATGACATATCACATTGGAAAGCCACACTTTCCAAAATCTATGCTCATGAAATTATACAAGGATTAAAATCAGAATCAGGGCATGCTAAATTATTTGATATTCAGTTTCAAAGTGTGCAATGTGTATTACCATGTTCGAAGTTAAAGGAATTTTTCCTTCCATTTACTTTTTTTTCAAATCATTCAATTTTTGTTTTTGACACAAAAGCATTTTTTTTATTTTATCTCCCCCCAAACTTAAAACAACACTGTCCCCAGTGTTTAAAGAAAAGAAAATTTATAAGGGGGTAGAGGTAGAGAATTAAAGTTCAAAAATGAAATTGAAAATGAGGGTTATGGAATGAAGTCACCTGGTGGTTGAAGTTGGAAGTTCTTGCAGCTTGAATTTGTTCCTTTGATATCCATGTCTCTTGCAAAGTTCCCTAGTGGAAAAAGGAAAAAAAAACAAAAAAAACAAAAAAACAATATATATATATATTTATTTATATAATAAAGGAAGTAAAATATAAGAATATATATAAAAATTATAGAATAAGGTAGGACAAGAAGCCGCAGGTTAGTGGTAAGCGCGCGCCCCTGTCTCCCTTCGGTCCCGGGTTCGAGTCCCCGCGGCTTCGCCGGTTGTGACGGGGTTTACCCCATGGCCTATGGCGTGGACTTTTTTTTTGTATTATTATATATTTTTTTTAACCCATTGAATAATAAAAACAAAATAAACTGATGATACATTGTCTTCTTTTTAAATTTCTGGGTAAGGTATTACTCAAGGACCACACCACGTGACACGGATGAATATGGTGCTCCTCTTTCGTACCCATCCATACTCATAATAGAAGAACAGGTCAAGAGTCTATTTTTTTTATTTTTAAATATAAAAATGATTAAGTAATCTTATTTGAAAAATAAAGATGATTCAGAAATATTAGAAACATAAAAACCACGGGTTGCCTCCCGTGCAGCGCTTTGTTTAACGTCGTTAGCTCGACTTAAACCCCTTATTGATTAATTGTTGTTTTTTTTTCATCAAAGGTAGGTTCACTCAGATCTTCATCAACTTCATGTTTTTGGAATGGTTCTATGAATGTTTTGACTCTATGACCATTAACTTTAAATATTTGACCATTGGTGGGATCTTGAATTTCAACAGCCCCATGGGGGTACACCTTATGCACTATGTATGGACCGGACCATCTAGACCTCAACTTTCCCGGGTGAAAATGAAGTTTAGAACTATACAAAAGCACAGGTTTCCCTGGTTCAATGTGTTTAGTTTTAAGATTCCTAGACTGGTAGGCTTGAACTCTAGCTTTATTGATCCTTGAATTTTCATAAGCCTCCATCCTAAGTTCCTCAAGCTCGTTTAGATCCAATTTCCTCTTTATTCCGGCCAAAGAAATGTCAAAGTTCATTTTTTTGATTGCCCAAAAGGCCTTATGCTCAATCTCCACTGGCAAATGGAATGCTTTACCATAAACCAACCTATATGGGGACATTCCTAGGATAGTTTTAAATGCTGTTCGATATGCCCAAAGAGCATCTAAGAGTTTTATCGACCAATCTTTCCTAGATGGATTAACAGTTTTCTCAAGAATTTGTTTGATTTCTCGATTGGCTAACTCAGCTTGACCATTGGTTTGTGGGTGGTAAGCGGTGGACACTTTGTGAGAAATTCCATACTTCTCCATGAGCGATGAGAATGGGCGATTGCAGAAATGAGTTCCACGATCACTAATGATAGCCCGAGGAATCCCAAATCTAGAGAAGATGTTTTCTTTAAGGAATCTAATCACAGTTTGATGGTCATTGGATTTTGTAGGAATGGCCTCAACCCATTTTGAGACATAATAGACAGCCAAGAGAATGTAAAGATATCCCCTAGAGTTTGGGAAGGGACCCATGAAATCAATTCCCCAACAGTCAAAGATTTCAACCACTAATATTGGAGTGAGAGGCATTTGATTCCTTTTTGTGATGGACCCTACTTGTTGACACCTAGGACAACTTTGATAATATGTGTAGGAGTCCCTTGAAAGGGTGGGCCAGAAAAGACCACATTGAAGAATCTTAGCAGATGTTTTCTTAGAGGAAAAGTGACCTCCACATGCCTCACTGTGACAGAATTTAAGGATGGACTCTTGTTCGGATTCTGGCACACACCTCCTAATGACTAGGTCAGGACAGAACTTATATAGGTATGGATCATCAAACACATAATGCTTGACATCAGAAAGAAATTTTCTTCTAGCTTGGGTCCCTAAGAATTTTGGAATGACCCCTGAAACTAAGAAGTTGGCTATGTCAGCATACCAAGGGCAATCACTCACAGAATAGAGGTTCTCATCGGGAAATGAGTCAGACACAGAAAGGTGATGTGATTTGTCCTTGAATTCCAACCTAGAGAGGTGATCAGCTACAACATTCTCGACACCTTTTTTATCCTTAATGGTTAAATCGAACTCTTGAAGAAGAAGGACCCACCTAATCAATCTAGCCTTGGCATCTTGTTTTTGGAAGAGATATTTTAGAGCTGAATGGTCGGTGAATACAATGATGGGTGATCCTAAGAGGTAGGACCTGAATTTCTCTAAGGCAAACACAACAGCAAGTAACTCCTTTTCAGTGGTGGTGTAATTGATTTGGGCATCATTTAAGGATTTTCTTGCATAAGAAATGACATATGGAGTTTTATCACACCGTTGTCCTAACACAGCTCCTACAGCAAAGTCACTGGCATCACACATGAGTTCGAAAGGAAGGTCCCATTTTGGAGATTTCATAATGGGAGGAGAGGTGAGAGCGGATTTAAGGGTTGAAAATGAACCCTCACAGCTTTCTGTCCAAACAAATGGAGCATCCTTTACTAGGAGAGCACAAAGAGGGTGAGAGATTGAACTAAAGTCCTTAATGAATCTTCTATAGAAACCAGCATGTCCTAAGAAGGACCTCACTTCCTTAACAGTTCTGGGTGATGGAAGGTGACGAATGATGTCAACCTTTGCTTTATCAACTTCAATCCCCCTACTCGAGACCAGATGGCCTAGAACAAGTCCCTCTTTAACCATGAAATGGCATTTTTCCCAGTTTAGGACCAGATTTTTTTCTTCACATCTTGACAAGACTCTCTCCACATTCTGCAGACATCCCTCAAAGGTATCCCCAAACACAGAGAAGTCATCCATGAAGACCTCAAGAAAATCCCCTACCATGTCTGAGAAGATTCCCATCATGCACCGCTGGAAGGTTCCAGGGGCATTGCATAACCCGAACGGCATGCGTTTAAAGGCAAAGGTACCGAAAGGACATGTGAATGTAGTCTTCCCTTGATCCTCTAGGGAGACCTCAATTTGATTGTAACCTGAGTACCCATCTAGGAAGCAATAGAATTGATGACCCGCCACTCGCTCGAGGACTTGATCAATAAAGGGCAAGGGAAAATGGTCCTTCTTGGTACAAGAGTTGAGCTTCCTATAGTCAATACAGACTCTCCAGCCACTACTCACCCTAGTTGGAAGAATTTCCCCATCCTTATTAGTGATCACAATGATTCCAGCTTTCTTTGGGACAACTTGAATTGGGCTTACCCACTCACTCTCAGCTATGGGGTAGATGATACCAGCTTTCAACAACTTAAGAAGTTCTTTCCTTACCACATCCATAAGATTTGGATTGAGTCTCCTTTGAGGTTGGCGACATGGTTTGGATTCAGATTCAAGAGTAATCCTATGAGTTCCAATAAGTGGGCTAATCCCAGGAATATCAGACAGGGTCCAACCAATGGCTTTCTTGTGTTTCCTAAGGACATCTAGAAGCATCCCCTCCTGATTGGCTTCAAGAGAAGAAGATATGACTATAAGATGTGTTTGATTTTCCCCTAGGAAGGCATACTTGAGGGAAGTAGGAAGTTCCTTCAATTCAAGATCTGGTTGGTTCAGAATTTCAGCAGAATATTGGGGAATTGGATCAAGATCAAATTTGTTTCCTAGATTTTCAGATTGAATTGATTCCCCATGTGTAGAAGTTTCAGCCACAAGATTGTATTGACCTGGGTTAGGGAAGGGAGTTTGAGTTGTCTCCATGAATGTGTTTTCCTGAAAGGTTTCACTGATTGTTGGTCCTAAGACATCATTATAGGAGCAATTTGAAAATGATTCGAGCCAAGGAGATAAACTTCCTTCATGTGAACAAAGGAAATCAATCTCATTCTGACTTAAACATTCATCAAATATTCCTTGATGTTCCATGGATTCATTATCAATGCTTCCTATCATGTTTACTTCATGAATATCCTCGTCATCCCCTATTTGTGAGCTTGCATTATAGATGTTCAAGTCTAGACTCATGTTCCCAAAGGTGATGGTCATGTTCCCATTTCGGACTCGGATAACAGAGTTGATTGTTGCAAGGAAAGGACGACCAAGGATGATTGGGGTTTGTTCCTTATTTCCTAAATTTGGATGGTTGTCAAGTAAAATGAAATCAGCAGGGTAGATGAAGTTTTCAACCTTTACCAGAACGTCCTTTAAAATCCCCTTGGGAACCCTAATGCTACGATCAGCAAGCTGAAGTGTGACAGATGTGGGTTGGAGCTCTTCTAGGCCTAACTGGCAGTACACAGCATATGGGATGAGATTGACACTAGCACCTAGGTCACACAAGGCCTTGACAACTTTGCTTTCTCCTAGTTCAACATTGATGTAAGGGCAACCCGGGTCTTTCATCTTTGGAGGAATGGTCCCTTGAATGGTGGTACTCACATTAGCAGCCAAAAGGACTTGGTTTTTATGTGAAAATTTCCTTTTAAAAGTGCACAAGTCCTTAAGGTACTTTGAGTAGGCTGGTATGGTTTGTATTGCATCGAGGAGTGGAATGTTCATCTTGACTTGAGAGAAGATTTCTCTCAAGGTTTCACTCAGTTCAGGCTTGGATTTCCCCCTCATGCGTTGAGGGAAGGGAGCAGGTTGTTTGAGTGTTTGGTGTGGTTGTGGTTCCTTCTCATTCTCATTGGTTTTTTTAGAATCTGTGGGTTGTTCTTCATCATTTTGAAGTGATGTTGAATCTTTTAATAGTTCTGAAATGGTTTGTTCAGGTTTTTCAATTGATTTCCCACTTCTTAAGACTGTCACTGCTTTCAATTGTTCATGATTTGATTGAGTGCAACTTGACTCTCCCCTTGTTGTTTGTTGTGGAATGGCTTGGGTAAGTATGGGTGCCTTTCCTGTTTTGATGGTTTGAAGTTCTTGTTTTAGGGAAGATACCTCCGAGTTCATCCTCTCCATTTGTTTGCACAGTTGTTCTAGTAGGCTTTGTGGAACAGTTTGGGTTGGTGCTTGAGTAGGTTGGTTTATCCCAGGGGGATATTTTGGAGGTGGGATGGTTTGTTGAAAATGGACCGGTGGTTGTTGGTACTGGATAGGTTGGGTTTGGAACTGGTTATGGGTTTGGTAGTTCTGATGGGGGTAAGGATTTTGTCCCTGTGGTTGGCTAGGTTGTTGGTTATCTTTCCAGCCGAAGCCTGGGTGGTCGTTATACCTTGGGTTGAAGGTGTTTTGGTATTGAGGCTTTTGAAAGTTTAGGGCATTGACTTCCGCTGGGGGTCCTCCTAGAAGAACATCCTTGATGGATGGAATGGTTGGGCAGTTGTCTGTTTTATGGTCATGTTTGTCACAAATTGTGCAAACAAGGTCTACATTTTGGATTTCATGGACTTTCCTAAGGTCTATCTCTTCAACCTTCCTAGAGAGTGCTGCGAGTTTAGCCCTAAGGCTTTCCTCTTCTCTAAGTGTATGAATTCCAGTGGTTCTTTGTGGCTTTTCAGAATAAGGTGAAGTTCCCCAAGTTTGGTTTTGTTCAGCCAGACTTTCGAGATACTCGTAAGCATCATTTGGGGCCTTGTTTTTAAAAGTTCCATTACACATCATGTCAATGAATTGTTTATTACCCGGACCCAACCCTTCATAGAAAATTCTCACTTGTTCAGGTATGGAAAACCCATGGTGTGTAACCATGTTTAGGGTGTCTTTGAACCTCTCCCATGTTTCATAAAATGACTCTCCCTCTTTTTCAAAAAAGTTTTGGATGCTCTTTTTAAGTGCAATTGTTTTGTGATGAGGGAAATATTTTTTGTAGAATTCTCTTTGCAGTTGGTCCCAAGAGTGGATTGATGCAGGTCTCAAGTTGTTTAGCCAATTTTTAGCTCGATCCTTTAATGAAAAAGGAAATAGCCTCATCTTAGCGGATTCTATTTGATGTGGGGGACACATGGTTTCAACAATGTCGTTGAACTCTTTGACATGAAGGTATGGCATTTCTGACTCCATCCCATGAAAGGTTGGAAGGTGGTTTAGGACATGGGGTTTGAATATGTAGTTGGTGTCTCCTATGGAATTGTGTCTAATGCATGAGGGGGCATTGGTCCAAGCTGGAGTGAGGTAGTCGTTCATGGTTTGATCAACTACATTCCCTAAGTTTGGAGCTTCTTGGTTTTGGTTTCCCATTTGATTCCCCCCTGGGTTTACAATTTGATTTTGTGGATGACCCTCCATTGGACTTGTTTCAAGTTCTGTCTTTGGGGTTTCAAGAATATTTGAATCTGATTTAAACAATCCCTTAGGTGCACTTGACTCCCCTATCCTAGGACATTCCACCCTAACTAGTCTGTTTGAGAAATCGCGGGTGTAGGCGGACATGCGCCAAAAAAAAGCGAGAAAGGGACAAGATAAGAGATCTTGGGTGAGAGTAGAAGAATGGAGGTGAGGAAAGAAGGGTTTTTTTTTGATCTAAGGTACTTACTTGGTCCCCGGCAACGGCGCCAAAATTTGGTTCACGCCCAAATTTACCCAAGAGAAGAAGGGTAGAACGGTCCTTGTAGTGTAGCTTGGGTTGTCGATTCCACAGAGACCTAAGAAGATACCTAAGATACACAAACTAAGGGATGAATTTTTGGGTATGAAGTGGCCAACTTGGATTGATTTTGGATGGGTTTTAAAGATATCTAAAATATTTAAGTGGATTCAATTTAAAAGAATGAGTTGATCCTAGGTTATCACTCAGGGTGGATTGGACGTATTTTCTTTTTAATGATTTCAATTTCTTAAATTTGAGATGGGTTCATTTAAGGAGATAAAACAACATCATCACTTACTGGTTTAATGCCTAAACCCTCTAATACTAATCACCTATACACTTGAAGGATCAAAGTTTTGAGCACTTCAAGGTAAAGGATCGTATTAGTACTTGAAGTGTGTGGCGTTAAATTCAACAAGGATAATGGAGTTTAAAAATCATCAAATAAAAATCCCAATTAAAGAAGTGATTATACATTAATTAGGTGATAAATAACATCCAATCCAGCCCCTTGCTACTCCCTTGGATCAACCCATAAGTGGGTTAGCCCTCCATTGATCCCATGGTTTCAATGGGAGCGGAAAGTAGACTCATAAGGGAGGAAATGGAGAAGTAAAGAAAACAACAAAAATAAAATGATCACTCCACCGTTGTGTGAATAATTTCACAAGGGTTGGTGTGAATAAATTCACACCTTAATCCAACGGTATCAAAGTGATATTAAGAACAACAGAATAAGAGTAGAAGAAGAACTTTTATTAAGAAACTAAAGTGAATTGAACAACTTACATGTGAAAGACAAAATTGAGGCAACAAAAATGCAGCATAACATCACAATTGAACAAAAGCATCCAAGATCTTCAACTCCTTCACCACCACTGCCTTAAATAGGCATTTTGGGAGCCTTGGGTCGAGCCTTCAACAGTACAAGTCATCCCACTTGAGTATGGTAGGCCTAGGGTGGTGGAAAGTTTGTGGAATTTGGAATTTTCCACATTTGACCCGAGGTGGCAGCCAGATTTCATCCACCGAACAGACGCGTTTGGATTACCTTCTAGATGGCCGAATCAGGGTGGGCCATAGAATAAGAAAATGGAGCACCGGATGTCTGCTAACCGCCTGTAAAATTTGGACGCATTTGGAGTTGTGTATTCCGAGATATGATCAAAATGGTGGACTGTTTTTCTGGGCCGCAGAATCTGGTCCAGAATTTTATCTCTAACTTGGGCCGCCTAAATGACCAACATGGAGGCCGAATTAGCATTAACTCCTGAAGAGTGATTTGTTCCTGTACATGTCTTCTATCATCCCACGAAATATGGGATTAATTGGGCCTGTATGTTGGGCCCCACAGTCTCATCAGTGGGCTGGTGTCCAATCTGCCTTCTCCAGAATTGCTTCCTTTCATTGCCAAATATCTCCATCATCCTCCATGAATTCTCCATTGATCCCTGAATCAAACATGTTCATATTTAAGTGTAGATCAATTTAAAAAAATATCAAATTAAAATATGTAAAATTAAATTCTTTAAAATCAGATGAATCATTGGGTAATTTAAATGATGTTCAAAAATGTACCACATAATAGTGCATTTTAAGAAGGTATTACAATCATAATGTGAAATGGTGTTCAAAGTGTAAAATGCACTAAAATGGTGTTTATGAATAACAAAGAACATGAAAATTAAGTATATTAACAATGAATATTAGCCTCATTTAGTGGCTAATCATTGGGTTATCCATTTCTCTTGGGTCAGGGAAGTTTAGTAGGTTTTCAGATTATGAGAATTTTTGGGAAAATGAAAGGTCGAGGGATCATCATAAAATTTCAAAATGAAGGGGGTATTTATAGATAATGGGTTTCACAAAAATTTAATGAATTGTTAATGTGATATAAGATTCGCAAAAGGGAATAGCTCCATGAGTCCGAGAGTTGGACTTACAATGACTGCCTCATCTATTCGCACAGTCGCAAAGTACTTCATGACTATAAATTCACTGTATGTATGTTTAACATCAAACCATTACACATATTCAAAGAAAAATTCTCATATAGAGATCTTCATGAGATCTATATATCTATGAAGGATTTGGGATTCATGAAACAGACTCTATATAGGGATATTTGGGACGTTTTGGCTTGGATTCACATTGAACCAACTGTGACTTCCTCGAACATTCCCAGGGGTATGCATATTATGGAACCAAAAAATTACCCCCTCATAATGAGGTCTAATGGAGAAAAGGAGGGTCATATTCTGAGGGATAACCACCAAAAATAGGCAGTCAAATCTTATTTCCAAAGCTAACTCATGATTCCCATTCATGATGTCATCCACTATATCTACAACCACATCAATAATTTTATAGGGAGAAACTATTGGTTGAGTAATCCCCTCATTAATTCTAGGAAATCATCAATGATTTCTTGAAGAATCCACTAAAGGGATAGAATGATGACATAAATTTTTTCCAAGGTGGAAAAATCATTGATGAGTGGTCCTTGACCAATTGGTATTTCACATCGTTCCATGAGATTGAGGATGATCTGAAGAAATTGGGGCTGTATGAATATGCATCATCTTCATATTTTCACTACTATTTTCCTAGTAGATCATCCCTAAGTTATAGATCAGGTGGTCACTAAGGACCAATACTCTTCATTTTCATGATGGAGAGGTCAACATCTTCCTATGAGACCAATATCAGATCATCAAGATATCAATTATGTGGGTTATGTAAGATGAGTTCCTCTCTGTATAGAATGTATTGGGGGATAGGAGTTTCCATATGATTTAGTTAATGTGCTATGATATCTATTGTAGGGATCTATCAAAGTCAATCATGTGAAAATGGATTTTCCCTTTAATATTTGGTTTGGGTAATTCTTACAAAAACCACTAATAGAGATAGAATAAGGTGAAGAGCCAGCCAAAAACCATTCGGTGAGGTTGTATACATGTCCCTGAGGATATAAATTGTGAAATGAGGGATCATACTGGTAGATCTTAGGTGAGATCCAACTGCAGTTGTGGGGATGAATCATCAATCCTGAAGCTCAACCTATAGTAAGGATGGAAGGGTTCATTACCTCACTAATCTATGGATGGATACTCTAAGTGAGGGATGTGCACATGGGGGTGCATCCAAGCACCATTATAATATAGGGGATTCTAATATTGGGTTAGCGCATGAATTTGGTTTTCCCAGTACTGGAGATGTTGTAGAAATTACTTTTCCACATTAGCAATGTGAAGAAACTGCTTCTTGTGTGTGGGATACTCTATTTCCTATATAGCTGGGTGGCCATACCCATGCAGGGATATGAGTACCCAAACCCACTTTCTCCTCTTACCATAAACATTCACCCGCTGATCATGAATATTGTGGGGAGTCTCCAATACATGTTAGATCTAGTGGAAATGATGGAGAAGGTTGAGTAGGAAGAGAACATCATTTTTCACCAATTCTTGCATTGCAATGGAGATGGTTATTGATGAAGATATAGGGACTATTGAGCATATATCACACATCATAACCTTTTTAGGTGAAGTAATTATATAAACTTTTGACTTTGAGATAATGTTTGATCCATGAAACTCAAATCATTTGTAATGGCCCGGACCTCTCCGGTCCATTTCTTTGTAAAAAATTTGATGTGGTCAAACACGACACGTGTTGTAATAATAATTTTTTTATAATAATAATTGATAATGGTGGCGTGAAAATATTTGGTGTTAATTAGATAAAATGGTTTTAATTTAATCATTGTAAAATATAAGAAATAAAATCGAATATATTTAATAAAATGATGGGAGGTGCATGGAATAAGTTATAATGGAATAAATTACAATAAATGAGGCTCATGTAATAAATTATAAAGGAATGAAATGCATGGGGTGCATTGGTGTGACCTTGTACAGGAGGCGTTGTGCGGTTCTCCACAATTAAAGTTGGAATTGTGTTAATAACATTAAAAGGGTATTATTATATAATAATTTGTTATAATAATAATAACATGAAGAGGCACGTGAATGTGGTTCCCAACCATGCGTGAATATAATGTTATGGGATATATGGAGTAATTATATGAAAATAATGGGTGTCAATAATAATAATAATTATTAATGTTAATGATGGGGACCCGTTGATGAAATTGAAAGAGGATTTATTACTATTGAATTAAATAATAATGATAAAGGTGACAGAAATATGTGTGTGATTGGTAAATTAAATTAAATGGGTTTAATTTTTGGTTAGTAAATTAAATTATTTGAATTTAATTAAATGGAATGGTTTTAAATTAATAACCATGGTAAACTAATTTAATGGGATTAAATTAGTACATTAATTATGGGTGTTATTATTATTAATTTTATTAAATAATAAAGTTGAAGTGAGAATGGAGTTTGGGGCGTTCCACATGGAGTAAAAGAAATGGGAGGCGCCACTTTTGGTGGTGGGAGAGAATCATGAAAGAAAAAAAATAGATTGGAGAGAGAAACAAAAAAATAATAATAAGAGAAATAAAATTAAAAGACAAATAAATGAAAAAGGAGGAATTGGTTCTTAATTATAGCGCCCATGAAGACTCCAAAACGTGATTGCTTTTGGAGTTATGAAAAATAAATAAATAATTGATTAATAATAATAATAAAATATTGTTATTATTAATTTTGTTGATAAAACACTTTTTTGTCCGTAACTTCTTCGTGCGACCTCGGTTTCACGAACTGTCAGTGGCAGTGCAACCCTGACTACGAGACGAAAATTATGAGTCCAATATTGGATGTCTTTTTCGGGTTTTCGGATTGGGTACCTGAAACTCTCTTGAATTAATAGATTTAATATTGTTATTATTACGGGATCTTGTATCCAACGTATCTCCCTCATACGGTATCGGATTGACGATCTGTCAGCGACAGCGTAACCCTGAAATTATGACGGTCATTTTAAGACCATTAATGAGCTACTTTTATGACTCATTCCTCGGGTCAACGAAACACCACATATTGATAGAATTATCATTATTATTAAAACGCGTGGAAACCACGTGACGTGTTGTGTGTTAACCAATCAAAACATGTAACGTATGTACGGTCACATCATGTATTCATTAATGCACGCTGAATACGGATTTACCTATTCGTTGCCTATATAAGAACGTGGTCATGTTTTATCTTCCATATCGATCTCTTCTTTGTCGCACGACGACGCTCTTGGACAATCGAGAAGTATTCCTCCTCTAACTTCTTTGTCCAAGCTCTGAATTATGATCCGTCAGTGGCCACCGGATCGTAGAGACCAGACGAAGATTCTAAGCCCGGACTTGTCACCTTTCCTTCCGGCCTTCCTTCTCCAGCTTCCATCCTAGGAGGCGTTTGTCAGGTTTGGAGAAGGCGGAGGACACCGAAGGACGTCGTCGGAAGCGACGTGATCGGGACCTTTTGAGGTAGGGGTTTACCTTCGTCTCTCTTTTTGGTGCAACATGTGGGGTGGAATATTTTTCTTTTGTTCCATGGGATGCAGTTGAACTTTAAATAAAGATAATAACCAGATAAAGAAGGGTTTGGGGTTTTGTGCTGTTTCTATTGCCTTCTAGTTTCTTTATCTTCTAATTGTGATTTTGGATTGAAAGGCCTTTGCCTACTGAAAATCAAAGCCGTTGGTGGCCTTTGCGTGCGCAATTGATATCTGAATTGTTTCTGGTTGGTTTTGTTAAAACATGGAAAATGGATAAGCACGAAAAGACTGGCTGATTAAATGAGAATGAAAACCTTGTGTGATCACCCCGGTTGAACAAAATTGGAATAATGAACATGTTGGTGGTTTGGTTGTTTTGTGGGAAATGTTTTTGTAAACGATGGGGTTGAAATGGGAAGTGGTTGGTTGTGGAAAATGCCTTTATTTATGAAATGTGTTTTGATTATGAAAAGTGTTTTGGAAGTAAAAGGTGTTTTCAAATGCGGAAATGTTTTGTGTGTGGAAAGGGTTTTATGTGTGGAACTTTGAAATAAATGAATGATGGAATGTTGTATGGTTGTAATAATCTTTTGTAAATGAAATGGCATGTGGTTTCTTGCATTTTACCTAACCATGGTTGTGGATGGCAGGGATATGTTTGTGAAAGGTTTTGTCTGGATGATAGTTTCCCAGTAGTAATAATTTGTTAAACCATTTCATGAAACATGAAAACCTAAATGGGGTTGGGGGATGATTGTTTGGTTGTTGATGCATGCTTCGTGGTAGCAGTGCCGAGGCACATGCTCAGTTCCTCTTTTTAAGAAGCCATAGGTTGGGCTGTGTGTTTGCTATATGTATATATATAATTGTATCTTTGTGTTTTGTCGCACCACACCCATGTCAAGCACCTAGTGCCGAACACTCCTGTTTTATGGGAGAGGGTGTTCCCCCTTAGTTACTAGCTCCTTCCTACTCCTTCTTCCATAGGCTATGATGGCTTGAGGTGACCTTACACCCAAGACTCTTCGGGTATGTCTCAGAGGCTGTGATGGCTTGAGGCGACCTTTAGCCCAAGACTCTTCGGGCAGGCTTACCGTTCCCAAGAACCTTCGGGATGAGGCCCAGGTGTCTGCAGGCGGGTTAGTGGTTGTGGCCCAGGTGTGTGCGGGCGAGATGCGTGGTTGTGAGGACCAGGTGTGTGCGGGCGGGATGCGTGGTTTGGCCCAGGTGTGTGTGGGCAGGAAGAGTGTGCTAGCGTCAGGACGTTTGCCGTTAGGAAGAGCAGCATCTAATTAAGTGGGAAATGGTGCGGGGTACCCAATACTTTTGTTCTATATATATACTAAACATGTTTGTGTTACTTGGTGAGTGTGACCAGTGAGGCTGGGTGGATAGTTTTTCCTTTTTAGTTTCTGGTTCTTCTGTTTCTCACGGGACCTTAGGGTGTCTCCCCACTTGTGCACGAGAGCTTTAGGTTCTCTACTGAGTATACTTGTATGCCCACCCTACGTTGTTTCAGGTTTTCAGGAGGACTACCAGGGCCGTGCGGGACCCTACTAGTCAGGCAGTGGGAGTTGTGCAGTTGTTGTTTTCTTGTTTTCCTTTTGGTACTGTACTCACTTGTACTTTTGAGCTTCCTTGTACTTGTACCTTGTTATAAAAATTGTTTAAACATGCATGTGGGCTTGTTTTGGGTTTATTTATGTACACTTGTTCTTTTCCCTTTTTGGTGGTTGACTTGTCCTATTTCCCAATCCAAAATAATAAAAAGGGTAATGCCTCTCATATTTGTGAAAACTCATACCCTTGGTGCTAGTCGCCAACCCGGGGCCTACTGGAGGCGGGACTCGGAGGTCATTATCTTCCTTTCACCATTGCCAGCTTAGGAGGGGCATCTTTGGTGGGAGGGGGTCGTGACAGAATGGTATCAAAGGTGATGGTTGAGAGATAGGATGGAGTCTGAAGTTAGGCACAGTGAGGATTGCATGGGATGGTAGGGAAACTGTGTTTGTTAATCTTGGTGCGTGACATAGGCCAGGGAAGACCTGCTAGGACACAGGATTTTAGGGCCCCCCGTGATCCGATGCAAGGACTCTGAGCCTACCGAACGACCAAGTGAGACTATATTGATTGCAGGGTAGAGACCCTAGGGAAGGTACATGCATCATCATGTTTCTGTTTTACTTGATTTGGGGCGTTCTGGGAATAAAGTAAAATGATAAAATGAACCCTTAAGAAATATCCTTACTACTCGGGCTTAAGTTTTACTTGTTTACCGAACAACTATGGCACCTGGACGTCAACGGAACGGCAGAGGAGTGGGACACAGACAGTTTCATGCAATAGAAGTGGCAACCCTAACAAGGCCAGAGATCAAGAGAGATGTTTCCGGTTTTACTTAAATGCTCTCATTTATGTTTTGTTTAAATTCAAGATCATCACACTCCTTTTTTGAAACTCATTCTCACCCATGCTTTGGGCCTGGACCTTTTTTTCATGAATTTATAATGCTAAGTTGTTTCCCTCTTTCCTTTAAATGTGTGTGAAGAGTCATAACATGTGGGGAGAGGAGGACCTAATCCCTAATCAAGACGCATTAATGTGGATACGAATAAACCCGTGCAGGAGAGTCAGTGCCGCCTAAAGCGGATAATATCTCGACATGGGAGAAGGAATTCCTCAAGCCATGTGTTCGGGAAATTTATTTATGTTTTGTATGGTGTTGGGGGGTAGTGTAAGTTGGAAAATCCTAATATATGGAAGTGGGAAGGCTCAGTCCTTAATCGAGAGGCATTAATGCGGATGCGATTAAACCCGTGCAGGCGAGTCAGAGCCGCCTAAAGCGGATAATATCTCGACATAGGAGAGGGAATTCCTAACTCACATAATTAGGGTTGTCAGTTGTTTCTTGTTATGATAAGAGGCCTGAGAGGTATCTTGAGGGGTGGTTGTTCGGACCTTTCCCCCCCTTTTATGGGTTGGTTTTAATTCTCGAGGACGAGAATGTTTTCAGAGGTATCTGGTGTAATGGCCCGGACCTCTCCGGTCCATTTCTTTGTAAAAAATTTGATGTGGTCAAACACGACATGTGTTGTAATAATAATTTTTTTATAATAATAATTGATAATGGTGGCGTGAAAATATTTGGTGTTAATTAGATAAAATGGTTTTAATTTAATCATTGTAAAATATAAGAAATAAAATTGAATATATTTAATAAAATGATGTGAGGCGCATGTAATAAGTTATAAAGGAATAAATTACAATAAATGAGGCTCATGTAATAAATTATAAAGGAATGAAATGCATGGGGTGCATGGGTGTGACCTTGTACAGGAGGCGTTGTGTGGTTCTCCACAATTAAAGTTGGAATTGTGTTAATAACATTAAAAGGGTATTATTATATAATAATTTTCTATAATAATAATAACCTGAAGAGGAACGTGAATGGGGTTCCCAACCATTCGTGAATAAAATGTTATGGGATATATGGAGTAATTATATGAAAATAATGGGCGTCAATAATAATAATAATTTTTAATGTTAATGATGGGGACCCGTTGATGAAATTGAAAGAGGATTTATTAATATTTAATTAAATAATAATGATAAAGGTGACAGAAATATGTGTGTGATTGGTAAATTAAATTAAATGGGTTTAATTTTTGGTTAGTAAATTAAATTATTTGAATTTAATTAAATGGAATGGTTTTAACTTAATAACCATGGTAAACTAATTTAATGGGATTAAATTAGTACATTAATTATGGGTGTTATTATTATTAATTTTATTAAATAATAAAGTTGAAGTGAGAATGGAGTTTGGGGTGTTCCACATGGAGTAAAAGAAATGGGAGGCGCCACTTTTGGTGGTGGGAGAGAATCATGAAAGAAAAAAAATAGATTGGAGAGAGAAACAAAAAAATAATAATAAGAGAAATAAAATTAAAAGACAAATAAATGAAAAAGGAGGAATTGGTGCTTAATTATAGCGCCCATGAAGACTCCAAAACGTGATTGCTTTTGGAGTTATGAAAAATAAATAAATAATTGATTAATAATAATAATAAAATATTGTTATTATTAATTTTGTTGATAAAACACTTTTTTGTCCATAACTTCTTCGTGCGACCTCGGTTTCACGAACCGTTAGTGGCAGTGGGACCCTGACTACGAGAAGAAAATTATGAGTCCAATATTGGATGTCTTTTTCGGGTTTTCGGATTGGTTACCTGAAACGCTCATGAATTAATAGATTTAATATTTTTATTATTACGGGATCTTGTATCCAACGTATCTCCCTCATACGGTATCGGATTGACGATCCGTCAGCGACAGCGTAACCCTGAAATTATGACGGTCATTTTAAGACCATTAATGAGCTACTTTAATGACTCATGCCTCAGGTCAACGAAACACCACATATTGATAGAATTATCATTATTATTAAAACGCGTGGAAACCACGTGACATGTTGTGTGTTAACCAATCAAAACATGTAACGTATGTATGGTCACATCATGTATTCATTAATGCACGCTGAATACGGATTTACCTATTTGTTGCCTATATAAGAACGAGGTCATGTTTTATCTTCCATATCGATCGCTTGTTTGTCGCACGACGACGCTCTTGGACAATCGATAAGTATTCCTCCTCTAACTTCTTTGTCCGAGCTCCGAATTACGATCCGTCAGCGGCCACAGGATCGTAGCAAAGAGACGAAGCTTCTAAGCCCGGACTTGTCACCTTTCCTTCCGGCCTTCCTTCTCCAGCTTCCATCCTAGGATGCGTTTGTCGGGTTTGGCGAAGGCGGAGGACACTGAAGGACGTCGTCGGAAGCGACGTGATCGGGACCTTTTGAGGTAGGGGTTTACCTTCGTCTCTCTTTTTGGTGCAACATGCGGGGTGGGATATTTTTCTTTTGTTCCATGGGATGCAGTTGAACTTTAAATAAAGATAATAAACGGATAAAGAAGGGTTTGGGGTTTTGTGCTGTTTCTATTGCCTTCCAGTTTCTTTATCTTCTGATTGTGATTTTGGATTGAAAGGCCTTTGCCTACTGAAAATCAAGGCCGTTGGTGTCCTTTGTGTGCGCAATTGATATCTGAATTGTTTGTGGTTGGTTTTTTTAAAACATGGAAAATGGATAAGCACGTAAAGACTGGCTGATTAAATGAGAATGAAAACCTTGTGTGATCACCCCGGTTGAACAAAATTGGAATAATGAACATGTTGGTGGTTTGGTTGTTTTGTGCGAAATGTTTTTGTAAACGATGGGGTTGAAATGGGAAGTGGTTGGTTGTGGAAAATGCCTTTATTTATGAAAAGTGTTTTGATTATGAAAAGTGTTTTGGAAGTAAAAGGTGTTTTCAAATGCGGAAATGTTTTGTGTGTGGAAAGGGTTTTATGTGTGGAACTTTGAAATAAATGAATGATGGAATGTTGTATGGTTGTGATAATCTTCTGTAAATGAAATGGCATGTGGTTTCTTGCGTTTTACCTAACCTTGGTTGTGGATGGAAGGGATATGTTTGTGAAAGGTTTTGTCTGGATGATAGTTGCCCAGTAGTAATAATTTGTTAAACCATTGCATGAAACATGAAAACCTAAATGGGGTTGGGGGATGATTGTTTGGTTGTTGATGCATGCTTCGTGGTAGCAGTGCCGAGGCACATGCTCAGTTCCTCTTTTTAAGAAGCCATAGGTTGGGCTGTGTGTTTGGTATATGTATATATATAATTGTATCTTTGTGTTTTGTCGCACCACACCCATGTCAAGCACCTAGTGCCGAACACTCCCATTTTATGGGAGAGGGTGTTCACCCTTAGTTACTAGCTCCTTCCTGCTCCTTCTTCCATAGGATATGATGGCTTGAGGTGACCTTACACCCAAGACTCTTCAGGTAGGTCTCAGTGGTTGTGATGGCTTGAGGCGACCTTTAGCCCAAGACTCTTCGGACAGGCTTACCGTTCCCAAGAACCTTCGATATGAGGCCCAGGTGTCTGCAGGCGGGTTAGTGGTTGTGGCCCAGGTGTGTGCGGGCGAGATGCGTGGTTGTGAGGCCCAGGTGTGTGCGGGCGGGATGCGTGGTTTGGCCCAGGTGTGTGCGGGTGGGAAGAGTGTGGTAGCGTCAGGACGTTTGCCGTTAGGAAGAGCAGCATCTAATTAAGTGGGAAATGGTGCGGGGTACCCAATACTTTTGTTCTATATATATACTAAACTTGTTTGTGTTACTTGGTGAGTGTGACCAGTGAGGCTGGGTGGATAGTTTTTCCTTGTTAGTTTCTGGTTCTTCTGTTTCTCACGGGACCTTAGGGTGTCTCCCCACTTGTGCACGAGATCTTTAGGTTCTCTACTGAGTATACTTGTATGCTCACCCTACGCTGTTTCAGGTTTTCAGGAGGACTACCAGGGCCGTGCGGGACCCTACTAGTCAGGCAGTGGGAGTTGTGCAGTTGCTGTTTTCTTGTTTTCCTTTTGGTACTGTACTCACTTGTACTTTTGAGCTTCCTTGTACTTGTACCTTGTTATAAAAATTGTTTAAACATGCATGTGGGCTTGTTTTGGGTTTATTTATGTACACTTGTTCTTTTCCCTTTTTGGTGGTTGACTTGTCCTGTTTCCCAATCCAAAATAATAAAAAGGGTAATGCCTCCCATATTTGTGAAAACTCATACCCTTGGTGTTAGTTGCCAACCCGGGGCCTACTGGAGGCGGGACTCGGGGGTCATTATCTTCCTTTCACCATTGCCAGCTCAGGAGGGGCATCTTTGGTGGGATGGGGTCGTGACATCATTTCACAATTCCATTCAATTGTCTATTGAGGATAGCACTGAAGGTATACTCATAGGCGTATCATGAGTGTCGCCATTCAGGGATGAGGAAGATCTGGAACCTATTTACATGTGAGGATAGGAATATATAGAATGATATTTCACCACATGTTGTAGAATATGAGGTCATTCATCAGTATTTAGAAAGTTGGTTGAGTGAAAATCATGGTAATATGTTTAGGAAGTGGTCCACCAGAATCAATGATGGAGAAGAACCACAATTATGGGGCCAGAACCAAGTAGTGGTTGGTTCATTCCATGATAGAAGAGCTGGCATAGTGAGGAGGAATGAAGTAGTGGGCCTAAAAATTCATTGCCTTGAGAGGATAGGGGTGCCTGGAGAGGAGTATTAGAATCATCCCAATACTCTTGGGATGGTGATCATGAGAGGAATCAAAACCCTTTGTGGCAGATTGAAGAGAATTTTTTTCAAGGCTAGATCAAGTGGGTATGTCACCCGATCATCCCCAGTCACACTTTATTTCATGATTCAAGGGAGTCCTGGGGACTCCACAATCATCTCACCACCACTCGAGGGGTGTGGAAGTATCTCACCACCTAGGGGTTGTTCCTTAGTGTCATGGTCCATGAAAAGGTAGGTTCATATTCCCCTCACACCTAGGTGATGCAATATACAGTAGATCTAGAGGATATAATCTACTCCCATTGTAATTTGTGTCCCATTGTAAACTAGGTGAGGATGAAGTTGGGCTCATCCTCCTCTACAATCACCCTTATGGTCTATACAGCTAGTAATCCGGCCGAAGCTGAAGAATCGAGAGAATCCTGGGGAGGTGATTCATAATTGATCATAGGGGGATACATGAATTCGACTTTTGAGCAGTTAAATTTCAATATCTCATGTACCTTAGAGATAAACCCTTCCTAGAACTATTTCCTAACTCAATTTTTCACTTATGTAGGAATCATACATGAAGGATGGAGAGGTTCACGAAATACCTAGACAAGAAGTCGCTGGGAGATGAACCCTTTAAGGAAAAAATGTGGGTCCTTTGAAGATGTTTCTTCAATTAGTCATCTATTAATACCTATAACTGATGTAGACGTATTAAGGGAAACCTTGTTTGGGGGGATTACCCATGAACCTCTTGGAGGTCATTTATGGAGTACAAAAGTCATATAAGTCACTTACTATTCCACTACCTTGATTCCTTTCTATTTTCCATAAAACTACTTTTTGACACCTTTTTGGAATAACAGTTTGAATCATGATGAGGACTCAACTGTTAGTACTTTCCTTAATAGCTCATAAGGCTAAGGTGTTGATGGGGGATGCTACTCTCTAAGTGTAAATGGATGATGATACCATGGAGTTTCCACTGAAGGGGACTGTTGAGACATTCCCTCAATGGAGGGGGTCGAGTTGGGGTATATGAAAAGGTTGGATGAAGGAGATTGGTTGATAGAGAGAATCAAGGAGGCACCACTAGAGGTAGGAGATAAAGACATGATAGGAGACACAACTGTTGTGTTAGTAGATGATTCAACCCAAGAGTTGGCAGCAAACATGTATACACCCGAATTATTGTCGGTGGATTATATGAGGTCCATATATGAAGTCACACAGCCAACAGAAAAAAATAAGGAAATAGGGTCAATTGCATCATCCTCAAAGGTGACACAAGGGGGAATCCGAGGCTTCCGCCCATAGTACAGAGGCATGTGGGGAACTATTCTAAAGGATAGTTTTCCAAACACTTAGGTCCAAGGATTTTCACTTGGGGGATTTGACCGACAATATACTGGTGGTATTTCTTCCATTTTAGCCTACACATCCTAAATACTTCAAGGATAATAACTTTGTGGATATAGAGGATAATAAAATCATGCTCTATAACGCATGGACATAGATATAAAATTTCTTCTACCACTATCAGATACCTGAGTTACCATAGAGGGTGAGATCTCCTCACCATTTTATAATCATCCCGGGGTCTAGTTGGGTGAACTATAGCCACCTCTATGCACTAGCTCATAATTTCTCAATGATCAGGTCTAAGTATAATCGCAGGATCTCAAACTCTCTTAGAAGAGGCACAAATATAAGGGATCGAAATATCTTGAAGAGTTAGAAGGAGATATCACCTTCCTAGAGGAGATGGTGTTGGAGTACACATCATTCCCTAATACCCATACTAAGATCATCAATATTTTTGAGGCCCAAAAGGCTACAGATGAGGCCAAGGTGGTGGAGGTGACATCCTTGGAAGCTGAGTGTAAAGATGTGTAGATTCAGATGTGAATCATAGTAGAGGTAATCCACTCCAAAGATGATAAGAAAACAATAATACCTGGAAGAGAGGAATTGGATATTGGGGTCTACTCAACAGAGGATGGATAAGATCAATCACTCAATCACATAGGATAATCTCTAAATAATTTTTTCAAATGAGAGGATCCAAAATGTTTATGGCTCTCTAAAACATTTTCTTGTTTTATATATTTGTGCTTGAACATGTTTATTTTTCTTTTATTATAATAATTTGATCATATTCTTGATAAAACCCTTATCCCATCCCTCAAATCATGTGATTCATGATTGTTGTGAGAAATAAGGGACAACTATGACATCACTCATTCATATGAGAGTGTTCTACCCCAGAGAGGTTATGGAAAGAGTAAGGAACTCCCAGAACAAGTAACTTTATTTTCCAATTTTTTTAAGTGCATGAATTGGATAGCACTAGGGGCATTGAATTCTACCTGAATAAAGTTAAATTTAATGTGTGAATAATAATGACCAAAATTTGTAATAGAATGTGAGTGGTATGATGATACAATATAACTTTTTTCTATGTTCGAACCACAACATACATAACATTTAGTTGAAAATAGGGGAAACCAATTGAGGTTCAACCACTAATCATGTTTGAACATGAAACCTGTCTCAAAATTTCATACAAATTCCTTTTGGATGTTGGCCTAGGATGGTAGGTGATCTATTTTGGCAAGAAACCAATTCATTAGTGGGGGTACTTTTAGATGTGGAGGAGGAAGAGCATCCAATTAAGGGGAATGTGATGTGTGTAAATGAATTTATGGAATATTCAAATGAATTTCAACACTCCTAGACTTATGGAACTGTGTCTCATAGAAATTTTTTCTAGGTGTATTGGTGTGAAAAATCATAAAAATTCATATTCTGGGAGAGAATCATCTCAGATGTCAAGTGAAAGTTGAAGAATATAAAAAATATGGAGGGTGACCGGACCTGGAGGAAAGGGATTCATTGGTGAGGTGCCATGATGCCTTCCAGTTTTATATTATGAAATGGGGATGATAAATATGCAGTTTAAGGTCATACAATAAAGAAATTAGACACAATGTTTTTTGTCATATGGCAGGGATGGTGCATTATATAGTTTAACATCATGTGATCGAGACACATCCCACAGTTTAATGTCACCTGACAGTGATGTTGGACTCCCAAATATTTCTTCCACATGTTAGGTCAAGAGGGCATAATGTTTTTATTCCATGGGGTAGATTCACTATTTAGCATCGTTAAAGAAGTGCGTGGTGAATCAGTGTGACTTGGAAGCCTAGGAGGACATTCTACATAGGATACGACAAATTCAATTTTCATACACACACTTTATGGTCACAATTTTTGGATGGTGGATTGCAGTTTGAGTTCTTAAAAGTTTGAATTATTGTAAATATTTTAAGGTCATTATTTCATGGACATTGGAGATGGTGTCTTGGAGGAATATGTGCAACATCGAAAGAAGATTACCCGGTGTGATTAGAGGGTCCTAGGAGGCCACTAGATGCTACATAGAACATACATAAGACAATAAACACAAAGTTTAAGGTCGTAATGATTGGACCATGCCTTAGAGATTATGGTCATAAATCTTTAACCATTGATTTTAGTTTAAAGTCATAGAATCCTGAATCCTAGGGGTGGTTCCTCATATAATGTTATAATACATCAAAGGAAAGTTACCTGGTGTGAATGGAGGGGTAGGGGCCTAGAAAGCCATTAGATTCTTTACACATACACCCTTGAGACGAACCACACATAGTTTAAAGTCATGATCTTCATAAATGAGTTATAATCCAACTTAATTCTCATAGATTTTGGAACATGGGGTGCCCTAATGTTTTTGGCGTGACATGAAGGGGTACTAACGTAGCGTGAATTGAGGTTATAAAAGGCCAAAAAGTAATAAAAAAGATAAAGGGAAAGTTGAAAGATGTTTAAAGTAATAGTTTTTAGAATATGAATTTTAGACTAAGTCCATAAAGAACAAGACTTGGATCTAGGGAAGGAAAATTCTTAATAATGCATTAGAGGAGTGGCTAGACCCAATATAAAATATTTGTGCATCACAATTTATATCTTAAGTATGGGAGTCCATCCAAACATAGATTTGAATGCAGTATGGGAGGACATAAAAGCAGATAGAGGGGATACCCTATCAAATGAGCATATTGGATCTTGGAATTCATGGATATGAGGCATCTTAAATTTACTTGGGGTAAGGTTACTGGTTGTAATGTCCTGGTTCCAGGAGCCGCCCAGAGGTGCCCCGTACTTGGTTGGTCACATGACCTCAAGCGCATTTCCCCAAATGCCAAAGTCTACCGACTTGTAGTGAGGGCCTTGGGTGTGATAGTGGGGAAACTATTCCCTTATTGGAAGAGTAACACAGTGAAAGTAAAACATATAGTAATAGCGGAAGCAGTTAAAATACCATAAAGTAGTAAACAACAGAAGAGTGGAATTAACAACAACTTAGAACATATAAATATATATGATGCATGATTCATATGTCTAGGAAAGAATCCAATCAAGTCACAATTCTGGAATAAAATAACAAACCAAAGTACAATGAAAAGCATGTAAACATCACCACAGCTTCGCAAACCTTATCTTGGTCCCATGCTCCCTTGCTCCACAACAATCAAGTACCTAAAGTAGTACGGAGCTTTCCCTTATCTAGACCCACAAAAATATAATTTTTTTTCCTAAAAGCATGACCCAAATAGGGTGCGAGACAAATCCCAGTAGGAATCCACCCAAATACTTGTGGCTAACAGTCAGTGAATATATATATGGCAGGCAATAAACAAAAAGAAGCAGTAAGAAAGGATGTACACATAGTAACAGTCCTACAAATTCAATTGAATTCATTTTCATATATCAAGTAAGTATCTAATCAAAATCATGTAACCCTATGGGAATTAATCATATCCTAACCCCTCTGGTTCAACCAAACAAACACACAAAACACTCTGGGAAGTACACACAGTCTAACCCCTCTGGTCCAGCTTTAACAAAGACACTTTGAGGAAGGAAGATTCACCAAATCCCCTTGTGGTATCGTATTGGTAACTAATAGGCACTCTGAGGAAGTACTCAACATCTAATTCCCCCTTTGGGACATATTGAGGAAAATACATACACTCTGAGGGAGCACAATGTCCATCCCCCATATGGTCTCACAACGTAACAGTAAACAAACACTCTAGAGAATCCCTCAACGTCCATTCTCCCTATGGTCTACTACACAAGGTTCTCACAGCCCTGTGTGAGTCAAACATGCACAAACGATATGTGGCATCCAAATTAAACCACAAGAACTACATGGCTAAACAATCAACACAATATTATATCATGTCAGATAATAATCGCTTCATCCTAACGATACTAGGCATGTGAAACAAAGAAACAACCTAACAGGAAAAGCTAGACCAAATGGTAAAAATAAGAAAACATGGGAAAAATATCCCTAGCATGGAAAAGTTAACCCTATTCATAAACAATTAACCTCTATCCAAATAAAAAGGCATAACATGAAAAATAGGGCTAAAAACCATAAACACACAATACCCCGAACAAGGGTATTGAGCACTTTTGCACATAAAAATCAAATAATATCTAAAGAATGGCACAAACCACCTACCTCGTAATTTTATAGATGATATACATGAACCTCAGTCCTTAAAACACGCTAGAACGCCATATCTCTAAAAAAATGCTTAAGAAATTCAACCGAGGGTATCTTCCGAAAGAGGATACATCAAGAGATGGTATTCAAAAAGAAGAGAGATCTCCCTAATGTGATTCCAACACAACTGATGTTGTTTGATTAAAATAACGGACGACAAGTCAGGGGCTCATGGAAGATTTGCAGTCGTACAGACACTCTCGGACAAGAAGAACGACGAAGAAGAACGTCTTGTCCGTCAGACGTGACCCCGATCCGTTTAATTAAAAAAAAGGAAGTACATGAAATGTTCTTTAAAAGTACATGTCATGTACTTTCCTTTTCCAACCTCTGCTTTAGGCTGTCTTTAGGTCACCACACACAACCATGTGCTCAGTAGTTACACGACCAGTACACAGTCACCCGCGACAACCGGGTACATGATGTGTACTTAAAGTACACGACGTGTACTCCTAAAATTTCCAAAAACTTCTCTTATTCTAAAAAACAACCAAGATTGGAAAAAACCTAAATATAAGATCCAGGTTCTTACAAAATTCCCCCCTTAAAGAAATTTGTCCCCAAATTTCCCTAAAAATGTGACATATAAGAAGAAACCTCAGACTACTCTGGCCACTGGGATTGTACATTGGCCTCCCTCTCCCAGGTATCGTCCTGTATGCACCCGTGCTGCCATTGCACTCGTGCCAAAGGAACAGACTGTCCATAGAGAAACATCACACTTCGATCAACAAATCAGATAGGATGCTCCTCGAAAGATGCATCCACCTCCAACTCAACCTCCTAGGGTTGAAAATCATGATTTGGGTATAAGAAGTAATGTTGGAGGTGAGAAATGTGGAAGACATCATGCATATCCCGGTACCTCTGAGGTAATTATAGCTGATAGGAAACCAGTCTGACTCTCTCCAAAATCTCAAATGGCCCGACATACATCAATGAAAGATTACCATGTTTTCTAATCCTCTTGTGTCCCAACATCAGTGTGACACAAAGGAAAACCAAATCTCCAACCTCAAACTCCAGAGGTCGTCTCCATCGATTAGCATAAGATTTCTATCAAGATTGTGTAATATCTATCATCTTTCGAATCAACTCTATCTGCTCTATGGTCTCCTGGAGAAGGCTAGGTCCTAATATAGATACCTCTCCTACCTCCAGCCAATATAAGGGTGATCGGCATGGCCTACTGTAAAAAGTCTCATATGGTTCCATATGAATAGTTTTTGAAAACTTTTATTGTAGGAAAAATCCACAAGAGGTATGTGGTTCTCCCAAGAATTTCTAAAATATAGCATGTATGCTCAAAGAATGTCCTCAAGAACCAAAATCGTACGCTCGGATTGGTCATCAGTTTGAGGATGTAATCTGTACTCAGAAGTACCTATGTACCCAAAGCCCTCTAAAATCCCTGCCACACCTGAGAAGTAAAACATGTGTCCCTGTCTGAAACAATGGAGTGTTGAACCCCATGTATACGTACAATCTCGCGGATGTACAACCATCCTAGATCATCAACACTAAAGGTCTCCTTGATTGATAATATGTGATCAACCTTCGTGAGTCTTCCAATGATAACCCAAACTACATCATTCCCTCGAGGCATCCTCAGAAAACATGTCACGAAGTCCACCACCACATCATTCCATTTCCACTCAGGAATGTGTAACTACTGCAAAAGCCTTGTTGGTCACTGATGCTCTACCTTGACCAACTGATAGGTGAAAAATCTCATGACAAACCCAATGACATCTTTCTTTATACCTGGCCACCAATACTGATGGTGTAGATCCTTATACATCTTCGTGACACTAGGATGAACTGCCCAAACTGAGGAATGAAAGTCCTGCAATAGCTCCTCACGTATGTTTGCTGGCACACTCATGCGTCCTTGAAAACGCAAGATCTCATCCTCACTAATGGCCCATCCAAGAATGGGGTCCTCTCCTAATACACTCCCTCATAGGAATAGGCTTTCTAAATATGATAGCTTCCTCATTCACACTCGATCAAGGAGAGTAGAGGTATCATATATAGAATATAGGAACGTATGCCCCTGTCTTTTGTGCACCTCTAAATGTGTTTCAGAGAATAGGACCATAAGCTACCACTCACTACTAGCCTCCTAAATTGCCTATATTTGAGTCCTCCTGATCAAGGATTCAGCCCCTACATTGCCCTTCCCATCCGTGTAGGCAAGCACGAAGTCAAAGGACTGAAGGTACTCTACCCACCTTCATTGTCTCAAATTTAGGTCACGCTAAGTGAAGATATACTTGAGACTTTTTTGGTCAGTGAAAACCACAAAATGATCTCCCAAAAGGTAGTATCTCCAAAAAAATAATGCATGAAAAACTTCAGTCAAATTGAGATCGTGTGTCGGGTAGTTCCTCTCATGTTGCCTCAACTGCCAAGACCCATACACAACAACTCCTTCTCCCTGCATAAGCACTACTCCCAGCCCGTTACCCGATGCATCACAACACACAGTATAGATCTTGCTTGTCTATGGAAAAACTCGTACCAGTGCTGAAGTCAGCCTCCCTTTCAGCTCTTGAATGACTGACTCAAAAGAATCAGACCACAAGTACTTTTCACCCTTCATTGTCAGACTCGTATGTGCTGCTACTAAGTGTGAAAAGTCTTATTTGAAACATCTGTAGTAACCAGCCATTACTAGAAAACTTTGTATCTAAAATAAATTGTTCGGCTAATCCTTGGAAACTATTACTCTCACTTTATTTGGGTCTACTAATACACATTTCTCTAAGATAACATGACCCATGAAGTGGATTTGGTCCCTCCAAAAGTGGCATTTTGATAGCTTAGCATATAACTAATGCTCTCCCAGTGTACTCAAAACAATATCAAGATTGGTATCATGGTCATTTCAAGTGTGAGATCACACCAAGATATCATCCAAGAAGACTACCATGAATGAATCCAAGTATGGATGGAACAATCGGTTCATCAGCGCCATGAAAATTGCATGCTCATTCGTGAGACCGAACGATATAACCACGTACTCGTATAGACCAAACCTTCTTCGAAAGGCTGTAAGAGTTATATTAGATGGTAAAAATGTAACTGATAGTAACTGTACCTCAAGTAAATCTTTGAGAACACCCAGGCTTCTCGAAGATGATCAAAGTGATCACCAATCCTCAGCAAGGGATATCAGTTCTTGACTGTCCACTAGTTCAACTTCTAATAATCCACACAAAGTATAAGGGTACCGTCCGCCTTCTTTGCAAACAGGAAAGGTAAACCCCCAATGAGAAGTACTGGGTAAGATGAAACACTTTTCCTATAACTCCTCCAACTACTTCTTAAGCTCTTACAACTCTTATGTATCCATCCTATAAGGAGGAATAGACACTGGTGCCGCTCCTGGAACAAGCTCAATAGAAAATTCCACCTCATCCTCTGGAGGCAAACCTGAAAAGTCCTTTGGGAAGATATCCCTGAAAAAATCCACCACTATAGGAAAATATATCTATGAAGTCCCATGGTCATCCAGATATAGAATAGCAATCTGGGCTGTAACTCCTCCCAATCCATGATGCTCGGGTCCCGCTATGCTCGCCTGGACATCCCATTTACCCTTATGAAGAAATGATCCTCCCTATGGTGATGTGAAACTCACCTTAAGGAGATAGTAATAAAAAACATCATGGAAGGGAACCAACTGGTCCGTTCTAAGAATTATATCATATCATGTCATCTCTATGAAATAAATGTCCCATAATAAGTGACACCCACCAACCTCTAGGGGGCACTCCTTGCACTGACGTACACTAGCCGTTCTAGTTCCTAGCAGAGTTTCGAACATCAAGATAGTAGCAGAAGAAAAGATACAGAGTCCAATTATCTCTAATGTAGTGAAATATATAAAGTTATGGGAATCCCCTATATTGAAAAGAGAAGAAGCTAAAACTGAGGCAACTAGGATAGTACCTCGAATTGTAGAGGTTTTGGGATCCTGCTCATGTTGGGTCTGTTCCACTACAAAAGTCTGAACTATACTAGAGCTCTACGACCTCGCCTAATGATCCTGAGCTAATCCACCATGTTGTCGCTGAAATCTTGGCTACTGGCTTCCATAGCCACAACCTCTACCTCGGCCGGAACGACTGGAAGAACTACAGTTCCCTAACTGATGAGAAACTGGTGGTGCTTCTCCAGAAAGCCTAGTCATAGAAGAACCCCTATCACGAGCTACTGGTGAGAAGAACTGACCGAAGTGCTGAAGATGGAACATATTTCTATATGATCAGCACTCCAATGGGTCTCTTGGGAATTGTGGCCTCGTATGCCTGCTCTTCCCGCACTAGTAGCACACCACCTGGCTACCAGAAGAAGTGTCCCGCCTTCTAGGATACCCACGCGTAGACTCTAGGTGGCATTTCCTACTATTATTAAGAGGGATACCAACTCCGGATGTTAATCCACCCTAGCTCACCACTCCAGAATCCCTCAGATTTTTCTCAATGATTATCACTTTGTTAACTATAGAAGTGATGAAATTCAACCATAAGATGTTCACCAGAGCTCAGATGTCATGCCTGAGACCATCCTAAAACATTCTTTCCAGTAATAACTCTTCACCTCCTAGGATAGGCATGAAATGCTTCAGATCAATGAAATTAGAAGAGTACTCCCTGACTAAGAGGGTACCCTACCCCAAACTCATGAACTCTCGAGCTCGATCGACCCTCAAAGTCTTCGGGTATAAGTAGTTATAAAAGGCATGCTAGAATTCTTCACATGCTAGAACTTACTGGCGTCTGGCCTGTGAGATCACATCCCACCATATCTTGATTGAATCCCAAATCATATACGTAGATAGATTCACCCTCCTCTCTAGAGGTTTCTCCAGATGCTCAAAGATAGAAATCATGGCTTCTAGCCATGACTTTGCAGCCTGGGGTACTCCTTTCCCTGTGAAGGTGGGAGGATGCAGCTATTGGAAAACCCATTTCAACTCTTCCATAGAGGGGTTGGATGTGGTAATCCTCGGAAGGTCTGCATAAACCTGATAAATCCCTCTCAGAACTATGTGTTAGCTCATTTGTCTAGAATGATGTCCGGTGCAAAGACTGGCACAACTGGAGGATCTACTAGAAGTCCATAATCAGCAATATCTGGTGTCTGATCATTGCCCTATAAATGGAAGACAACCAATGGACGTCTTAGTGGCTTGACTCTATAAGGTCAAGCACACACCTTAGATCATGATTAATAGGGACTAAAACATAGAACTGTAAGAATGGAATAGGTGAAATAAAGCATTGATGTTTTTCAAAGCATGGATACACAATGTATATAATGCCTTCATGACGTTTTCCCTTATGCCATCACATGGGTGGGTACTTCTACCAACTCAGGTCATGTAACACCCCATACACACGGTGTGTTTTCCTAACTCACGGCATGTACTTGAATCCTCGTCCCCTTCATGAGTTCTTCTACATGGCTAAGCCACATGATTCTCCTAGAACTAGACTACCTAGCGTGTTAGTTCCAAACACGATATGTACTAGACGAACTTCACCAACCTGTGTTGTTAGTTACACAGCTGGTTACCCTGATGAATCTACATGGCTTTTTTATTCCAGACACGTTGGGTACTAGAAAGATTTCACCAACCCGTGTTGTTCGCTACACGGACATATATACATGGGTTACACTACACATCGTGTTCAAGCTTCAAAAAAAGTGTATAACTTCTGTTTTATCCATCCATGTCGTTAGTCACACGGGTGGACAAATGTTCTTCACAACATGACATATACATCAAGAAAATGATTTGATCCACCAAAGATTTCCCAACCCTATGTCTCTTCCCACACTTTCAGTGACACGGTTAGAGACTAAATGGAATGTACATATAGTACACGACGCGTACTTAAGAAACACAGTTCATTCCCAAACATAAGGACACGTGGAATGTATTTATCATTACACGTCATTTATTTTGGGTTCTTCTAAATAGCAAGACTCATAAACTACTATGGAACCTAGAAAACACTAAAATGAACATTAAAGTGACAAATTTCAATCTGCGTGGACCCATACTCCCTGTGAATCAAATATTTTCATCTTATACATGTCATATTCAAGGAAAAACAGAACAATGATCCACCACATTCTGATCCATAAGGGCCCATAACACCTCAAGAACCAAAGTTTGGAATCCATTCAAAAAAAACCTTGCACAACTAGTACCCTATAAAAAGTATGTATTCTATCAAGGCATCTATCACAACAGTATCCATATCTAGCACAACATCTATCACAACAACATGAAATCCCTAATTCACCCTAAATGGCATGGTAGAAATGCATGAATTGTAATTTCTAACAAGTGCCTATATGATGCATGAGTAGGAACACCCACATCTCATCAGTTTACAACAAAAAATAGAACCTCAATAACATTGACGATAACAAAAAAATACATGTGAATCACACAATGGTTAAATCAAATGAACTGTAAATTTTTAAAACCAAAAAACTACAATAAACAAGGTAAATTGGCTTTTCCCTGTACATGGGTTAGCTACTCCCAGACACAGCTTTTTACCAACTACTTATTCCTTCATATCCCTGGCTATAGGATCCAAATAGTAAGTCAAGAAGGAAAATATTCCTATGATACCACTTTATAATATCCCAGTTCTGGGAGCTTCCCAGAGGCGCCCCATACCTGATTGGTCAAATGGCCTCACGCACATTTCCCTGAATGCCAGAGGATATCGAGTAATAGCAATGGTCTTGGGTGGGATATTGGGGAAAATATGCCCTCATTGGAAGAGTAACACAGTGAAAGTAAAATAGATAGTAATTGAAAAAGCAGTAATAATACCATAATGCATCAAACAATGGATGACTAAAAGTAACAACAAATGAGCACATATAAATATATATGATGAATGATACATATGTCCAAAAAATAATCCAAACAAGTCACAATGCTGGAATACAATACTAAACCAAAGTACAGTGAAAATCATGTAAACAGCTCTACAACATCACAAGCCTCGGCTTGGTCCCATGCTCCCTGGCTCCATAGCAATAAAGTACCTGAAGTATAAGGGCAGTTGCCCTTACATAGACCTCAAAAAAATATAATCTATTTGGCCCCAAAAGCATGACTCAAATAGGGTGTGAGATGAATCCCAGTAGTCAACCACCCAAATATCTTTGTCTAATAGTCAGTGAATATATATATGGAAGGAAATAAAAAAAATGAAGCAGTAACCAGGGAAGTACACATAGTAACAATCCTACAAATTCAATTTCATTAATTTTCATATATCAAATAAGTAGCTAATCAAAAAAAGGCAACCCTCTAGGAAGTACTCACAGCCTAACCCCACTGGTTCAACCAAAAAAACACAAGCAACCCTCTGGGAAGTACACACAGTCTAACCCCTCTAGTTTAGATTTTGTAAAGACACTCTGAGGAAGCACTCATCATCAATTCCCAATGTGGTCTTGTATCAGTAACTAATAGGCACTCTGAGGAAGCACTCCACGTCCAATTCCCCATGTGGCCCATATAGAGGAAACTACAGACACTCTGAGGGAGAACAAATTCCATCCCCTATATGGTCTCATAAAGTATCAGTAAACAGACACTTTAGAGAAGCCCTCAACGTCCATTCTCCCTATGGTCTACTACACAAGATTCTCACGGCCCCGTGTAAGTCAGTCATGCACAAATGATATGTGGAAGCCAATTTAAACCTCAAGAACAACTTGGCTAAAATATCTACATCATATCATAGCATGTTAGATAATAATCACTCCATCCTAACAATACTAGGCATGGGAAACAAAGAAGCAGCCTAACTTGCAAAGCTAGACTAAACGGTCAAAACAAGAAAACATGGGACAAACATCCATAGCATGGAAAAGTTAACCTTATTTACAAAAAATTAACCGCTATCCAAAAAACAAGGCATATTAGGCAAAATATGGCTAAAAACCATAAACACTCAATTCCCCGAATGAGGGTTTTGGGTACTTTTTCCCATAAAATTCAAAGACTATCTACGGAAGGACACAAACCACCTACCTCATCATAGTACAAATGATATACATGAACCTCAGACCTTGAATCACTATAGAACGTCGTAGATATATAAAAATTCTTAAGACTTTCAACCAAGTATATCTTGTGAAAAAGGAGAAATCAAGAGATGATATTCAAGAAAATAGAGATCTCACCAATAAGATTCCAATACAATAGACAGAGTTCACCTTGGAGAATGGACGGAGATTCAGAGGTCAGAGAAGATCGATGACCGTATGGATGCTCTCAGATGAGATGGGCGAAGAAGAAGAACCTTTTATCTGTCAGATGCGACCCTAGCCTGTTTAATGAAAAAAAAGAATGTACAAGACATGTTATATAAAAGTACATGGTGTGTACATGACTTTTCCGACCTACGATTTAGGCGGTCTCCAGGTCACTACACACGTCCATGTGCTCGATAGTTACATGGGTAGTACACGATCACCCGCAGCAACCAGGTACACGGTGTGTACTTAAAGCACACGGTGTGTACTCCTGAAATTTCCAAAACACCTTTTTTTCTCAAAAAAAAGCAGAGAGGAAAAAAACTAAAAAGAAGATCTGGGTTCTTACACAAGTTGACATCGTGTTATAAGGATTTGTTTTTATATACCATATTTATCAAATAGGTCATCATGGTTTGATATAGGGTAAAAGTTTTTCTTATTTAAAGGAATACTAATTTTTTTTATGTAATTCTATTGCTTAAAATCATACGCTAAGGATTTTCCATCCTCACATCAGTCTATGAGGGAATCATGGTTGGCTAATGGGTTGCGATAACGAGATGGGGCTTATACATAAAAGGAATCCCTCAAGGGTATTTTTGGGTGATGTCACCACTGATAATAGATGGATTTTCAGTGAATCTACATATATTCTTATATACAGAAATTATTGTAATCACTATGTATCCCATGAGGATGGTAATCAGGCCACACAGTTCTAGAGATTGCTACACATAGTTTATGTTAATAGAGTCTGGACCCTAGGAAGAGGGCTACTCAAGGATGTCCACACAGTGCATGAGTAAAAACTCTAAACGAATGATCCAAGGAGGCCTCAAACCACAAGAAGCAATACAAATCTACCCATGAATAATTTAAGCTCATACTATCTAATCATGAATTTTTTTTTGAGTCTTGTGGCTTGGACTACGAGAAATCAGTTTAAATTTCTGATGTGTGGACTGTGAAAGAGTTATATCAAGGAAGTTTTGGTGGTGAGAAAGTTGTAAAATTAGACATGAATGATTCAAATGATCCATATAAACTATACATACATCCAGAGAAAAATGACTGATAATTTAATTTCATAATTGTTGGACCATGGAAAGAGGTCCAAAGGGCTGATGAATTTGCAATTGTAGATGGAGACATGAAGTATGTGCATTTCTACATATATCATAAGGATAGAAATAAATATACACATATTTTTAAAATAAGGTGCAGTAAGAGGCCAACACTGGTGGGGGAAATCCCCTCTAATGAGGGTGATTGAAGTGTCCCAAGGTTATTGTGGGGTATCCCATGTTTGGGGCATGGGAAAAAAATTTCAATCATTCTGTAATTATCATATGAGGTATCCTGATTTGAAATAAGGTAATAAACATATTTTATTAAGAGGGATCCAAATTTTTTATTTGGTATAATAGTATTTTATCGTTATGCATTGAGGATGCTAGGATTTGTAGTGTAATGTTATACAAGTCAAACTATAGGGAATGAAAATAATTTAAGGTCACAATTATTATACCTATTATAGATAGTTTAAGGTCATATTTCGTGGACCATTGAACGACTATTAATTTATGGTCTTAATGCTCAGGCTAATGAGGCTCTAAATTTATGATCAGAGAGTTTGTAAGATGAGTGGGAATCCCAAACGGATGTGTTTAGTGAAGTGAAATGAAAACAAAGATGTGAATGAGGGCCAAGGTAGACCAATGCCACACCACACACTCTTAGGGAGACCAGAATATAGTTTATAATAATGATTCTCAGACCGAGACTTCTAATTTATGGTCAAAGAGTTTGGATCCTAGAGGCTCTTAGTTTAAGGTCATAGAGTTTGGAACACATAAGAGCACCTCAAACGGGCATGTACAGTACAACATACTGACAAACTCGATGTGAATAGAGGACCAAGAAATTCCTATGCCACACACCACATTCTATAGAAAACCCACATATTGATTAAAGTCATGATATTTTGACTTGGACTCTATGTTTAAGGTCATTGGGTACAGTCCAAAAGTTTTTTAATTTATTTTCATAGAGTATGGACCAAGGATAAAGATAATCAAAGATAGAGATATGTAGTGTTCTTTTATAAAAAACGTGACATTAATGAGGATCAAGTAATCCCAACACCACACCACATATTCATGAGAACACTAACACCAAGAGTAAATTTATGATTCTTGGACATAAAATTCTAGTTTACGGTCACAATGTTTGGAATAATAAGGCTCTTAGTTTATAGTATTCGATTTTGGACCATGGGTTCTTAGTTTAATATCACGAAGGTTGAACCATGGGTTTTTAGTTGAAGGTTATAGACATTGGACCAAGGGAGATAATCTGAAAAGGGATATATGTAGTGTTAAAAGAACAACCCAATGGGAATAATGACCAAAGAGTCCCAACTCTGCATAAATCATTCCCAAGAAAACTAGTATATAGTTTAATTTCATGATTCTTAGACTCTGACTATAATTTTATGTTCGTAAAATTTGTACATGGTGTGCAATTTAATGTCGTCTATCTAGGATGTCGACTCCTAGTTTATGGTCATAGGGTTTGGACAATCTACTCCCCTTACATGAAGTACATATTGAGGAATAAGGAATTAATAGGAGGTGTGATACCCTCTTCATCCATAGTGATCAGAGAGTATGCCCTATTATAATAGAACTTAAATTATATATGGTCCTTCCCACTTGGGATTTAAATTCAGTGGCTCATTTCTAAGAATCATTTTTTTTCTAAGATCTGGAAACATGTCTCCTCAGTGGAAGTAGTATAGGTAAATATCCATGTTGGATTCTCTCTCTATATTGTTTTGGTTCCACTCTAAATTGTTCAAGGACTAGAGCTTGTTTACTTTGAGGTAATACTACTCATCTAGATAGAATTTTGATATTTTTTATGGAATATTCTTGTCATAGATAGTTGTTAAGAGTGATGGTAACAGAAAATCTATGGGCAGGGATATCAAAGTTCCATACACTCGAGAATATGGGATCACCTGGGAGAAATACTAAGTCACTATCTCAAAATTCCAGAGGACAACGGAGAGTTTTTTCAGCCAAAATTTCCTATTCTGGCCTTTTATCCACTATAGAATGCCAGAGAGGGTTTTTTATAACACCTTAGTCTATCCATTTTTATATTCATTATTGCAAGAATTGTGATTTGATAATGTATTATACTTGGTGTGCATCCTTTTCAAATCAACATCGCAAATGTTGATCTCATTTCCAGTGATAATGGCATGAGGAACTTTGAACAAATAGATGATGTGGGGTATCATGAATTCAACCATGGATTGTGAATTCACTTAAAAGGGACAAGAATACCAGGTGGTGCGGGAGAGTCAAAGTGCTAGATTCACACTATCTTCATTGAATATACATGTGTATCACCTCTTGTCATAGATGATGTAGTCATGTACTATAGTTGGTCAAAGGTCTCCTCACCTCTAAATATTGTGGGAGAGTTTCAATCCTGCAAGATGAGCAACAAAGGACCCAGTCCAAACATCCTATATAACCTGGGGAGTATTATCTCCTTGGATGAAACAATAGAGAATTCCATAAAACCCACATTAGTAGAGATTCATCTCAAAGTTAAGACTACTATAGAGGGTGAAACATTCTATATGTTGGTGGATTTACTCACACTCAACTCAATTTGATGGGAAAATTCAATGGTGGATATACTCAATGAAAGGAGTCATCTAATTAGTGGTTTCATTCATTGTGGGGGAACCTTAGGTTCCTGATTTGGAAGCACCAAAAACAAACTTGTTTACCTATTGGCTATCATAATTATATGAAATGACATGAGTGATGACCGACCGATGCGCTACATGAATGAATAGGTCACCATGTTTGAGCTATCCTAGTGATACATTTAATCTTTCCAAGGAATATTCTTGACCATTATGTGACTGAGGTACATGAGTCACTTCTAGATGACAACAGAACTAAGCCATCAATTAGAGAGTATGCTCTAGAAAGGGCATGAGTTATGTATTTATGATGATGTAGTCACCATTAATTTGTTTGATGAAAAAAATATGATTTTCCCATCACATAAAAGTGGATGTTAATATCAAGGGCTATATAGAGACTAGTATGGAGTGTCTAATACTATACCTCATTGTTGGTGTATCCTTCTGAAAACATGAATGAGTGTGGCAGAATAACTTGTTTCTAAGTGATGAAGTTGATCTGTAGTCTTAGTCTTTTGAGATAGATATTTTTGCTCCTTATAACGGTTAGTATCTTGGAAAGACCATTGAAATGAATATGAAGACATTAAATGTCATGATCCACAGAGAGGATGTCTATATCTAGGAATTTGACATCGATAGGTGGTTATTAAGGGGTCAGATTGGTATCTAGAAAGTCTACTAATGCCCGAACCTTGATGGATTTCTTCGAATCAAACCTAATGTCAAATTGGAAAAGGATAACTACCCAACATGCTAGTCATCTAGTTATCATGGGTTGATTATGGATATAATTTAATAGGTCTACATGGGACACCGGCTATAATTTGTGATTATTTAAGTAATACCACATATTTTTCTATTCAAAATCCAGCATGAGGAAACTCTTCTTAAAAGTGGATTATCTAATTGTTGTGTCGAGTACCTTTTGACTAAGAGAGTATAAACCATTTTCACTTCCCTCATTGTTCTTATAGGTGATAAAGGAACTGAGGGACTATTCTAGGGTGGGAACACAAAGGACCTGAGGCATCCCTATGATGGGAAGCATCCTAACCAGTTGTTATAGAAAATACTAATCATTTTTCCGAAAGGCGGTTTTACACTCACCATCACAATCATCTACAATTCACTTCTTCACTGATCTTGAATAGTTGTTACTCTTTCCACATATATTTTTGATGAATTACCATATGTAGTCTAAGTGGCATTGAAGGTCCCACGACTCCAGGAAGTTTCTTGAGGGAGGCAAATGGCTGAAGGACTTTATGCTCTTCACATCAATCTCAATGACTTTGTTTCATATCATGAATTTTAGAAAATTATAGGAGGTATCCTATAATGCATACATCAATAGGTTCATCATAAAATTCTAAGAGTAAAGGATTATAAAAACATTCCCATGGTCTTTGAGATTCCCCCGTGCTTTCGAGATTTTACCGCCATGTTGTCCACATAATATTGCACTAAAATACTAAAAATAACATGGATGATGTGGTGTGTGGCCCATTGATATGTTGCACCAGTTTTATTTAGGATGAAGGCCATCACATGATAGAAAAAAGTCCCTTGCAGTGCCCTAAATTTGGTAGAATCTTTATCCTCGTGGGGAATCATTATATGGTTGTACCCAGAATATCCATCCATGAAGATGAGGGCCTAGAACTCTATTGTGGCATCAATAAAAAACTCCATCACTAGAAGGGGAGAGTCACCCTTAAAAAATTGGTAGTTGAGCTTCAGGGAGTTAATATAGTCTCTGATTTAAATTTTCTTCTCCCTAAATATGATGATTATGGCTAGCTACTTTGGGTAGTAGACCTACCTAAAAATGTTGAATTTGAAAATCAAATCAACCTTAGCATCGAACATGTCACTATGGGAAGGGTGAATTTTCCTGGGAGTGTTCTTAGACCCTCATTGAATCCTTGGGATACCAAGATTCTAGACAGAAACCTGAGGATCTAGACCTCAAATATCATCATAAACCTAAATAAATACATTGTGATGTTTTATTATGAAGAACACATTCTACTTAAACCACACTTATGGAGGCATAGCTTCACTAATTATCATTTTCCAAAAATATTCCAATTTCTAAAGGTTCACCTTGATCAACTCATTGATGGTGGTAGATACACCCTCATCAAATGTGGGAGGATTATATTCAAAATCCTCTATGTCATCTAAGGGAAAAGAATTTTTTGGATGAGGTTCATCCTAGCCTGCTAACATTGGGTGAGCATTGGTTCTTACTTTGAAGGATACAAAATCACCAATGAGGGGTTCCTATTCTAATGATTCCATGGACAATAAGGTTTTTAAACCAATTACACAAGGCCTTTGACCACAAATACAGGGTCCATACATAATTTCAAGAAAATGGTGTTGATTGGAATTTTTTTATTAAACTATGATTTTCAAGACATGTGGGAGGTCCATAAAATATTTTCTATATGGTGAAACTCTTGGTTATTCATTGGTTTTGGGGCTTCTGGTACCACCCATGTTTTTTCAGAGTAAGATTGTGAGGTAATATCTAGACATTCCATCTTTTTAAGGATGTGAAAAATGTTCTTATTGGAGAAACATAAACTCCCCAATTATGGTGTTTTTGATTATAACTGATGAATTTGAAGGATGGATTAATTTTCCAAGTCTGCCCAAGGACATATAGTAGTGTTTTTTCACTCAACATTTTTGGTCTGAAATTTCTTACCCAATCTCTTGTGATAATTGAAATCTAGTTTTCTATATTTAGAGGATTTTAATGGAGATACATAACCTTTGAGAACCCCTACTGGACCGTTGAGGTAGTATTTGAGACACTATTGATATAAAGATGTGACTACCATATGAAGATGAATGTAGGACCAACCCACCAATGTGTTATAAGCGGAACACTATGAGACTACCATGAATTCAGTACTTGCTATCAAACCTTCAAATAGGGAGTTAAACTGAATATTTCCATATGATATTTTCTCGATACCTTCATAACACTGAAGCTTCTTTTTCAGAATGTGTCAGATCTGCTTCGGTCAAGCCAAACGTTTGGTCCATCCAATTTGGGATGAGGCTGAGCATTGAACTGGTGTCCACTAAGAACCGACAGACTTCCACACCATTAAAATGGATTATTATGCACATTGGGAGAATTTTCCCCTGTAGGACTGTGACCTCATCGTCTCCAAAAAAAGAGATGGTGTCCTAGAATTCCTCTTGATCAAACTCTTCTATAGCAAGTCTCCATGACAACCACTTCAATACCAAACTAGACAGTGCTCTTAAATTACTCTATGAGGGCCTCACATAGTTATATTGATATAAAAAGGGACTTGAAGATCTATATACTCATAGGTATACTGGATTGGTGCTTCATCATGTCGTATTTCCACGCCAAAAGGTATGTTTTTACCCAGAAGGGGAAACTGCATGGAAAGAGGGAAAATGGGTGTTTCCGGTTATACCTTGATATTATGGATGGTACTAGAAATGTATTAATGATCGTTGGATGAATTTATTTAAATCATATTGAGTTTTCTATCGGCTGGATGAGTCCATGTTATGGATGTATGTGGCCGACTATGGACTGATCACATCTTGTCTTCTCGGTCAGTTAATGTGGTTAGTTATGGCTGATCTTCTTCATCAGTTATCACAGTTATCTATTGTAGTGAATTAGATGGAGTGAGATGGTATGATTTCACTTTCTATGATCTATGCTGGACCTACTACTTGGTTTTGATATCATGCACATCTTGATTTGAAAACTGGCCTGAATATTCTAGTAGCTCACCTGTCTTCGACCTCTCATATGACAACATCAGTTTGAAGCACTTGGGGGGGGGGGGGTAACTTTTATTCATCATCATCAGAAATCACGAATGGATCCACCAATTCAATAGAGTGCATAGAGGAATAACCCTACTCAACATCAAAGTGTTTTTTCAATTATGGACGTACCCTAGGGGTGGTTCCCAACTCTATGGGCATGAAATTTCAAAGGGGGTGAGATAGGTTTGGCACCAACGGGGGACTCTAGTTTCCCTTTAACTATTAGAGACTTCTCTTCTATGGCATGGATGGTTGTGGTGTATATGTGGAAGCAGTGGTTGTATAAGGAGTAGCAACAACCACAAGAGGTTCTATCTTTCCTCGTAATACATGTATGACACTATGGGTGTGAGAAACAACCATTCAAGACAACAGGTCATCATACTTCAGGGTTCCATTGCTGGAAACCTTCTTCAATTCACATAAACCATCACTGTCACTACTGAGCAGAGTGGAGATATGAGTTACCTAAACTGGAATATTTCTCAAAATTTTAAAACCATCTTCCACCTAAAATTTTGTGATGGTATGTAGGAGGATTCTATGGAAATGGAAATTGTCAGGGAAACCAATGCTTCTAGCCCTGTGGGTCCAATTGCTCTCTGGAAGATTTAGACTCCCTTTCTCTAGGGAACAGATGAAATATCTAGGTATTTATGAATCATTGAAGGAATATGACCTATTTCTTCAGATTGGTAAGGGTACCATGGAATCCTAACATGGGAGAAGGGACAAATACTGACAAGGGGATAAAGCCACATTCTATAATATAGGCAGTGGTTCTTGGAGAGGAGACACCTAATGGGTTTTCACTAGGAGAGGTGGATCCTGATACGACTTCAATGGGGATGGATCCTCTAGAAAAAGGGCCAACAATTCCAATGCCTTAGGGAACTCTACCTGTACTTTGGTGAAAAACTCTACTTTGGCAGACCTTCTCCTAGGAGATGGAATAGTCAAAGAGCATGCTTTCTTAGCCTATATTAATGGTTCCTCTAGATGTTGTGACTTATCATAAAAATCCCAGAATCCACCTTGTATGTTCTTTGTGATATGGGTAGGGACCATATCAATCCTAATATTCTCACAGACATCATGAGTATCTACTCTTGATTCATCAGCTTGCCAAGTGAGTATGTGAGGCCTTTATATATGGAGAAAAATTTTTATGACTCGCTCACTGAGACTTTTTTCACTTGGAGTGGTCACTAGTTATTTTATTGTGCATCGTGGATCGGAACTATTAGAATAAGTTATTGAAAGGTCTTCCCAACTAGTGATGGACCCAATGGGCAACTGGTTGTACAAAAAAACAAAAATCCTTCTAATGTTTGAATGAAACATCGATGCTTGGAGACCTCCTACTACTCTAGGGATCCAAACATATGTCCACATATTGAGATAAAGTGGATCAAGTGCTGCAGTAGGTCACCCATTCTGTTGAATGAGGTGAATGTGGGGTTCATAGACACTGAGGGTGTATGTATGTCATCCAATCATGATGTGTATAGTATTCCATCAGGTGGGATTACTACCGATCACATCTTCAGGGCCTCGAGGAAAGTAGTGGGAGTGGATATCAAATCATTTTAGACCATATCCATATCTTGATATAGATCTCTAACCATGAATACATTAGAAGGCCCATAAATATGCTAAGAAAGCTCAGTGGCTCATGGAGCTTCTCGATCTGGATTCTGATGATGATATTTGTGCTTCTCGGGTTGGTTTAGTGACTCATACCTAAATTTATTTTAATACAACCTGTCTTATTCTATGTTCTTGTGCCTAGGATTAATAATCTCAATAGGGGAAACTGGCCATGGAGTTCCAGATGTTGTTTCCCTAATAAAGTGGAGATGAGATCTCTTGGAGAAATATCATGATCCTAGTATAGAACAACCATGTAATTTGTGAGGTGCTTCTTCATCTCTGTATGCTCGTATAGTAAGAAGGCTACAGTGGTCTTTTCATATGTTTTCATCATAATATTTGGTGGATCGGATGGCTCAAAATGGTTATTTCCCTTATCAGCATTCTGATAAGAAGGAAATGATGGATCATGAGTGGGATCACCATGGTTTACCACCAATCATCATTGGTGGGTAAGTAAAACTGTGTGAGGATCTTTCTCACACTACACCATCCCTTGGGTAATGTGTTCCCTGTCAAATACTATATGAGAATGAATTTTCCCATGAAACTCAATAATGACCATGTTCACCATAATAGTACCTTAAAGGGAACCCTGATAATCAAGGGGTTGGTCAAGATGTCAGAAGATAGGGTTGAAATGTAGTTCAACATACTATCCCCAACCACTAATCTTGGCATTCCTAGAAGCCTATTCCATGATCTGATGTAACACAATGAGGCTCTTGATGCATTTTAGTTGGAGGGTTTAGCAGTATCTAGATTATGTAGGGGGTTGATCCACTAAGATCACTTCAATACCAACCCTTTGAAACTATTGGTCAATGTCCTCAAGGTCCCCTAGGCTTTCTGGTTAGGCCAATTGATGATCACAGAGGTTTTGAAGCATCTAGAAGATGATCATATGGAAACATGTGGCATGGACCTTGCTAAGGGACTATGGGATATCGATGTTGGGAGTTTTTGTTAGACATGAAAACATGGAAAATTGATCGATGGACATAACTTCTAGTAATACCTTTTTCTCAGAGGATGTGCACTGCTCTTGGTCATCCCAATCATGGATCAATGCTAGCTAGGAGATGGGTGGTGGTATAGATGTTAATTGGTTCTACGACTAGTTGAATAGAAGAGGATTCACTGCATAAGTCTTCTTTTCACTAAACTCTAGGATGTCTCATGGGGGCGTTACCAACCGCATCATCATGTCCTTATAGGAATGGGGTTTCCCCACTGCTTCATGTGGAAGGGCATCAGTGATCATCAATGGATAAACCAGATACTCTTCATATATAATATTCATCCCAATCCACATTATTAATCTTATTTCTAATGTAGATAAATAAAGGTTGAAAAATAAAAGTGACATGAAAGGCTACACCATGAGTTCCTATAAGTTATCTAGAACTTCCTCCAACAACATGTACTTCTAGAGGGATTTGGGGATCCTATGGATTTCACCTTCTAGGATGGAAACTTTCACATTTTGAGTTCATTTCAAAGACTTTGAAAGTTGGGGTTGAGGTGTAATTTTTGAGTCATCTGTGTCCTCAGAATCTAAAAGTCCAATGAGCTTGACAATGAATTGATGATTCCTAAGATTTCACCATTAGAGGAGATTGTACTAAATTCTTCCCCAAGATGGTTCTTTAGGGCTAGGTACCTATTTAGCATGGGGTGGAACTCCTTGGTGGATGGTGGTAATGTGAGGAGGGCCTCCGCTTTGGTTGGTTGGGATATAGGGAGGGCCTTCATATCATCTATTTTTATAGCATGTAAGACCTCTTCTTTGAATGGTATAGGAGTGGGGAGTACCTCAACTACAATTGTTAAGAACATAGGGAGGACCCATATGTTGGGAATCATGAGTATGAGGAGTAACTCCATAAGGGTTTTCGAAAGAGTGTGGAGGGCCTTTTATTTGGTTGTTAAGAACACAGGGAGGACCTATATATTGATAGTGGGGAATACCTATGCTTGATCCACTATTGAAGATGGTAAGAACTCCACCTGAATTGGTGATGGAGCGGGGAGGAGCTCCACATGAGGTGGGGAAAACATAGGGGGACCTTCATGCTGGTTGTTAAAAGTGACATGAGTACCTCCATGATGAGTTTCATTGTCATGGGATGGACTATAATTATAGTCGGTTAGTCTGTCAATTGAAAGAGTCAACCTGGCATGCCTATGAGTTGAATGGGGTATCGATCTCAATCATGAGAAGATGGATCCATGTTCACCAATATTAAGGAACTGACAGGATATGCTGATGGTGACTGGGGCCACTCGCGATTTTGAAGATGATTCCCCTTGTTATAAATTATCCATAGCTTGTAAACAACATTTGTGTCAGGTTTTTATGATCGGTGCTGGAGGAGTAGGGGTATAGTTCACCAATACATTTTCCTGAGGGACCAATCATTCCTTGAACAAATGTGGCCTAATGGGAGTCCTCCTTGGTAGATCATGGGATGTTCTCATGGTTGGGGTGACTCAATCATCCCAACCATCTCAGTGTTGGGGAGAAAGTCATAATACATATCCAAATAGAGGCTCTGAATCCGGTTTACTGTAGGAAGTGGGGTTGATTGACACCGACACAACCCTTGGTTGGGGAAATGGTGTCGGTGAGATGATGATGGCTCTAGGTCCTATAGGGCCATGTTGCTTGTGGTAATAACCATTTCTTGGTCATAAAGGTATAATAGGGTGTTGATCACAAAATGTTGGATGCTTTTTGAGTGTGAGATGGATCATAGGCTCCAGGTAGTTGTAGGAATGGATGAAGTCATAGAATAGTTGGAGTTATATAGGAAGCCTCATCCATATTTCCCCTACCCCTATGCCTACGAGTTCTAGGTGGTTGATTTCCTATAGCTTTGATCTAGAAATGAAGGTGGATTTATCCATCACTAAATGTACATGGAAGGCGATGAACAATTCCCCACCATCTTCTAATCATCCATTGATGTAGAGGGACCCATGCTAACTATGTCACATAACGAGGATTCCCAAATTCTAACTGACAAAATTCTCTAGTGAGTTCCATGATGGGGCCCACCATTTTCTTGGTGGGACCCGGTGGGAAATTTCTGAATTAAGTGACATGATAATCTATTTATTCCACAATGATACTAACCGCCATGTAGAGGAGAATCGTTTTACATCATATTTCGTATTTATGCTGGTGAATCCCTGCTCTATCAACGTATGCATCCAATACCTAATATAATGACCTAAATTACTAGTATTAATTATTAAAGGAGAATAGTTTCACATTATGCTCACCATTTCTATTTCTAATAATTTTTTGGGGCCCTCTTGCATGTTGAAATGATGTGTGTTCACAACGTATTTTTGTAGGAATGCATTCTAACTTTGCAAAGGAGAGTGGATTTAATCACTTTTAATGGATATGTCTGATACCTGATGGAATGTCAGTTCCTCCCTCCATGGATTCTTCCTTGGATCTCAATTCATATTTTAGGCCTCCTTCATAGTGTTTAGTCATGTACATGGAACTCATTTGTGGTGACATCTCATTGTGAATACAACATAATTACACTGGTTCTACCGTGTAACATTCATCATGATAGGGTAGAAAGCATTAGTCAAGAGAGTAGCCATGTTGGTAATCACTATACATGTCTGGAAACTAAGGGAATTGGTCATCTATAAATCTTCCACTTAGAATGGAATCTCATATGAATAATCTTAGGAATCGAACCCAAGAAATCCTATTTCAATCACGAGGTAATGGTTCAAGAGGCATCAATATTCCAAGGATTTTACCTCAGGAATCCCATTTTTATTTATTGAATTAGGTGTTTTGGGTCAGGTCACAAGTTTTATATCCTATAGAGATGTATTAGAATGTCTATTTGAGATGAATTGGGGAATGATTTTAACATCTCCCTGAGATGGGTTGGGTGTCAGGTTAAAATATTGTGTGGACCTATTGGGAAGATAATAACACCCCATTTATGGGGATCTGTGAGGTTTTTTCCTCTATAGATGATGTCACACTTGGAGGTTTACCAATGGAAGGTATGTCCGTCGATGTGAAAATGGATTTGATCATATCACCACTTGAGTATGATCTGGATGGATGGATCAGAACACCCATTGAGGTAGATCTAGGAGGTGTGACCCTTGGAGGGAAGATTTCACACTTAAACATTTACTGATGGATGGGAATCCCCTTAAATGGAACCTAGAGTTTATCAGATAACCCCTTTATGCAGATTTGTATGGATGGATCAGAATTCAACTTGAGGATGATCCAAGAGGTGTGTCTCTAGGATAGAAGATGTAATACCTAGATGGTTTACCAATTTATGGGATACCCCTTTTGGAAAACCAAATGTTGAGGAGATCACCCCTTGAGGCAGATCCAGATGGATGGATAGGAATTCCTCTTGGGGAATATTCGGGTGGCTTGTCCCTAGGAGAGAGAACCAAAGTTTATCACTGGTTGGTATTGAACCTCTGGGAGGTTTCATACATAACCCATGTTTAGAAGACATGAATCAAAACCCATGTAGTTTAATTCCATAGTTTAATGTCATGTGAAATGACCAATCCATGTATTTTAATATCATGCGGTATGGACGCTCGTGTCATGAAAGGATCTTTGACAAGGGGTGGTCTGTGGCTTATGCACTAAAGATTCCCTTCACAATAGGATTTCTCTTGGATGGATGGTATGGGGATCAGGCATTGAAGCTTATTAAAGGATAAAATTCAATGTGAGTGTTAGAGGTTTGGGTGTAATGTCTTGAAACTCACATAGGGAGTATAATATGCTTTATCGCATAGGGTAGGAAGATAGTTTTATGTCATGTGATGAAGACATTATCATGGAGTTTAATTTTTTATTAATATGACATGGAACATGCATTTTACATCATATAGATAAAATGTGGGGGACACACTTCTCACCCCTATGGAATATCTGATACCACTCATTCACCTTTAGGCAGGGCATGACATTGGCACTTCTAGGGTACACCCACTAGATGAGTGGCCAATAATCAAGGCAACGTTAAAGTCCCTATTCTGGGAATAAACATGGATTCCAATAAAAATTCTAAGAATGAAAATATAATTTAGAGGCTCAATCAACACCTAGGGTGAAGTGGGAGGAAACATGAGTTGGTGGAACATGCCACATGTGGACTCGAGGTGCAGTTGGATCGATCATAGATGGGTGTGGTTGTTCTGTGCACTCGACCTTAATTAAGGAGGGTTGACAGAATGAAGGAACCACATAAATTCCTATGATATAGGTTTCTTATATCCTAGGGCCTTTCATATATTATATTTATGAATACCTGGTGTATAGCATAGTCTAAGGGCTTCGTAGAGGGGTATTCTTTTCAAAACAAGGTGCCCCTTACTGAGAGTGAATACTTGATTTGGAAAGGGAGTTCTTCCTGAAAACTGAATTATTCACAAATCCTCAAGTTCCCCATGGGGGATTTATCCATTTAAATGGTAATGATACATCATTAAAGGAATCTCCCCCTCATTTGGAGGCTCTTAAGAACACAAAAAAATGGGTTTTACAAAGCATGGATAACTTGGGTGATCTATTTTTCTTTAGTTCACAAAGGATAGCAGGTTCATGAATTAGGATGAGTTTTTTGGAATCCAAAAGTCCAGGGGACATTCATAAAATAATAGAATTAAAGGGATATTAATAAGAAATGGGTTTATTTAAAGTTGGATGTGTTTTCAAGGTGGTTAGGGATTTTCAAAGGGTCCTGACTCCATGATTATGAGAGCCATACTTACATAGACACCTTCATGCATTTGCGTAGTCATGAAGAACTCTGTGAGGCCAAAATTCTCTAAATGTAGGTTTATAATCAAACATTCATGCATTGAAATAAGAAACATCTCATTTAGGGATTTTCACAAGCTCCGACAATTCCTAGTGAATTGGGGATATGTTAAATAGTCTTCTCACTACTACAAAAACGGCCTATATCAGTGCTAAAAAAGGGCTTTAACAGTGCTAAAAAAGCGCTGTAAAGATCAGTGCTAAGATCAGCGCTAATATAAGGGGGTCCCTTTTATCAGCGCTTAGAAAATCACTGATAAAGGCCCCTTTTATCAGCGCTAACAAAAAGCGCTGATAAAAGAACCTTTTATCATTTCTTTTTTTAGCACTGATAAAAGGGGCCTTTATCACTGATTTTTTTAACGCTGATAAAGGTCAAAAAAATTTAAAAAAAAATAACAAAAATTTAAAATAATGTGGGGAGTGCTTTTATCAGTGATTCACACCCCCTTTTATTAGTTCTAGGAGGTCTCCCGTGCGCAACCCCTCCCATGCATCCTCACACGCGCACCCCCAATCGCTTCCACCTGAACTCGAACCCGGGACCTCCCCCCTTTCGCAGCTGCACCTTTACCACTAAGACTTTTGTTTTGTTACCTATTTAATGATATATCTTTATATATATAGTTATCTTTTTTTGTATATTAATATAGATTCATATTAATATAAATATATTTATTCATATATTAGTATATATATATATTAATTTGTATATTAATATATTTATATATATTTTTAGTTATAATTTTTTATACATATATTTATTTGTATATTAATATATACACGTAATATTAGTTTTAAATAAATTTATGAAAAAATATGTTTTTTATGTGTGTTTATAAATAAATAAATACATAAATACATACATATATATATAAAACACACATACATAGGTATATACAACACAAAAAAACACACAGAGACACACACACAAACGCATTTATATTTACGAATAAATACATATATATGTGTTTTTGAAAAGCCATAGAATGTACATATAAGATTAGTTTTAAATACATTTATGAAAAAAATATTTATGATTTTTGTTTATAAATAAGTAAATAAATAAATAAATACATATATACATATATAAAACACACAAAAACACACATAGACACCCACACACACACCGACACATATATATTTATGGATAAATACATATATATATGTGTGTGTATTTAATTATCCATAAAATGTTAAAACGACCATAACTTATAATCTAGAATTCCGTTTCAACACCACAACTAGTAAAATTGAAGAAAATGAAACAATCTTTTATATGATATGTGGTACAGGCCTAACGGACATCCGGATCAGAAGTTATACTTGTTTGAATGTTAAAAAATCGGGGTATCCGGACTAAAAACTCAGATTTGGAGGCCTTATGGGCCTTTTTTGGGCTCAAAAAATGTGACCAAGGCTTTGCCTAGGACATTATCGCGTAGAGTTCATCGCAGGATTTGATTTGATATGTTGTAGAGATCAAACAGACACCCGGATTAAAAGTTATGGCCATTTGAAGTTTGAGATACATTTTCAACATATTTTAGATCTTTTATTAATTGGTTTGACTTTTTGTGTCCTCAAATTGTTATTAAATGACTTTTAATCGATAATAATTAGAAAAATATTAATTAATTATATTTTTTTTAAAATATTTTGAAGCAATTTTCACTAAATTTCTTATATATTAAATATAATAGTCTACTTATACGTATCTAGAACATATTTAAAAAATATATATTGTATTTAAATCAATAGAAATATACTTATATAAGAATAATTTATTTTTGCAGTTTTTTTTGAAATATAATTTTTTTAGCACTGATAAATCCCCCCTTTATCTACACTACTAAAAGAAGTGCTGATAAAAGGGGGGCCTTTATCAGCACTAAAAAAAGCGCTGATAAAGACCCCCTTTATCAGCGCTTTTTTTGAGCACTGATAAAGGACACCCTTTATGAGGGCCTTTTTTAAGCGCTGATAAAGGCCCCCTTTATCAGATCTTTTTTTGAGTGCTGATAAAGGGGTAGCGCTTCCCTTGCATGTTTTTGGCGTTGTGTCTTAGAGGATATCTGGGCTGTTTTGGATCGTATTTTCTACAAAAAAGCTTTTTCCTTATTCGAAAAGTCTCTGAGGTACTTGTATCTTGGTTCCAAAAGTAGACTTACTTCATAAAATTTATTGATGAATTGATTAGATATGGTTATTTCCACTTGATGAGGTATAAGTCTAAGTCCATCGATATATTCAATGTATTCATGAATGAAGTAGAAAATAAACATGGAATGATGATTAAGAATATTCGATCAGATCAATGTGGAGAATATCTTGCCCAAGAGTTCATCAATGTTCTATGATATTTATGGATTCTATTTCAAATCACTCCATATTACACACCATAGTAGAATTGTGTTAGTGAAAGGAGGAACCTTACCATGTTAGACATGGTAATGTTAATGATATGTTATGCAGTTAATTCATTATCCTTTTTGGTGTTTTCATTAAAAACAATTATATACACACTAAACTATGTTCCAACTGAAGTGGAAAATGGAATTCCATTTGAGTTATGTAGTCAAAACAAACAAGGTTTTTTCATATAAACATGTATGGGATTGAAAGTCATTTGTTAAGGGATTCTCAGAGATAAACTATCACCACGGGGAACAAATTGTATCTTTATAAGGTATCCTAAGGAAATAAAGTTGTACAACCCATACAACACCTCAGAGAATAATGTGATTTTTCCTATATAATACATGTTTATTGAAAGGGATCATATCCTCAAAAAGGATCGTGTGAGCATGATTGACTTCGATGAATTTGATGCTCAAGATACACAAGAGTTGGTATAGGAACAGATTTCATACTTCCTTATTGAAGAAGTAGTTCTTGAAACACATGTACTATATAGGAGCACTTTAGATGTAGTAAAAACAAATAGATATGTTTTTTCTGGTCACCAAATATGGTGAATCATTGTTTTTTGATAATGATGAACATATCACCTTACAAATATATAGTATAGAGCTTAGAAATCAAAATATTTCAAGAATCCATGTATTTTGGAATGAATTCCATGTATCAAAATCAAAATTTGGTTCAAGTCAATGAAATAGTTGATGTAAATCCTATTGGGACCAAATGGCAATTTATGAGAAAACTATACATGGAAGATAATGTAAATAACTATAAAAAATGTCGAGTGGTGAAAGGGTTTATACAACTTCAAAAATTTATTATGATGAAAAAAAATCACTTGTTTATATGTTTAAATATATTATAATTATAATTTATTTAGTATATTATCATGACTTTGACATTTTTAAGATGGATGTAAAAACATTATTCCTAAATGGGAACCATTAAGAAGATGTCTACAAGAATCAATCAGAAGGGTTTGTGATGCTAGTTAATTCCAAAAGGATATGAAAATTGTAGATAACCATTTATGTATTGAATAAATTATATATGTCATGGAACATTTGAATGAATAAATCTATAAAATAATTTGGTTTCATTAAGAATGAATATGATCCATGTGTGTAAATGTGGTTTAGTGGGAATGTGGTAATTATCCAAGTAGTACATGTTTGTGAAATATTACATATAAGAAATGTCATCCTGGTCATATAGTCTATCAAAGAATGGTTTAACAAGTGTTTATCCATGAAGTAATTAAGTGAAACAATCGATATTCTAGTGACCAAGATAATTCATGATATATTCAAGAGGATATTTGGACTTTGTCAAAGTACTTACATTGAATATATACTAAAGAGATTCGTTAGGGTCCAATACAAGAGGATATTGGTTCTAGTGTATCATGGATTATATCATTCAAAGAAATTTTTTCCATAGAGATAAAAAAAGAATGTGATAATGAGTAAGATATCATATGCTTAAAATAAATTATTAATCATGAATTCTATTCTATATAATATAATTGAATTTTTCAATGCACTAGGTATGGCAGGAACATTTCAAGATGACCCAGAATAAAATTATTGGTCAAATATTAAGTATATCCTCAGGTATCATAGAATAAATAGGGAGATTCTCCTGGTATATAGAGTATATTATGATTTATTCATCGAGGTTTATATTGATTCTTATTTTAAAAGTTATCATAATTATATGATGTTGTATTTAGGATATGTTTTCTACTCAACAAATTATCATTGAGCAAGAAGAGTTCAATGAATCCATTTATAACTGATTCTATATTAGAGTTTGAATATATAGTGGCTTCCAATGCATCCAAGTAATTTGTTTCAGTATGAATGTTTATCTAATATAATGATGTGGTAACTAGTAGTAAAGACTCTATCACATTGAATTATGAAAATACTATATTGACGAGTCTTGAAAATAGTTCAAGTTTAAACCAACAGACAGAACACATACCTTGTAAGTATTACATATTGAAATGTTTTTCTTATTGGAGTGAATTTCCAGTAATAAGAATTCCTATAGAAGACATTATGTTGGACCCCTTGACTAAAGGCCTATCTCAGCATAAGCACGAGAATCATTTGAGATCTATACAACCAATTGTTTTTAAAAGTTTCATCTAGTGAAAGTGGGACTCCAAGGGAGTTGGTTTTCTAGAACCAACATCTTTTTACTTTATAATAAAATGTACTCATTGCTTATAATATTAATAAACTCTTTGTCATATAATGATTGTTCTTCTGCATAACATAGTATGTGATAATTTCATAAAATATCTATCATGATGAAACATTAAATACGTTCCTCACTATGATGAGAACCCATAAGTTCCCTGAAACTATTCTTAAATATATTCTCAATATTTTGATAAAATAATTTGAGGTAAATAGATGATACATGATATCAGGCGGGAAACTAATAATACCTTAAGTCACCTTCCCATGGTATACTCCCTTTGTAATATCTATTGTAGGATATTTTGATAATGGGAACCAATGGTAGAAAATCCATTTTTAGAAGTGTAATTGGATGTATTTTTTTATGGATGTGTGTATTCATCATTATAAATTAATAATATTATTATTTTGTAGTATATGTAATGTAATTTGATGTAATGATGTCAACATTGACGATATCTGTTCTCAGTGAGGTGGGAAAAATTGGGTTCATCGGGAGTAAAACTTCATTAATAAATACTATGGGAAATTAATTTTCCCCTCTGTTCTTCGAAAAAACATGATATCTCATTCCCTTTGATGTAAATGATATAGAATAAATAAATACATATGCGTAGTGTTCTATAAGAAAGTTCAATTTCTGAAAAGTCAACAAAATATCCATCGAGCACATAGGTTGTTAGAACTAGTAAGAAACTTATTTTATTTGAGATATCATGAGAAATGTAATATATTATGTAGTAAGAATCTGTATGAGGTATTACGTCATCACTGCATTATATTATTTCTGTATGGCTGCCTTGACATGTTTCTAGATGTTAACCTTGGACTTTAGGTTTCTTTTTCCTAATCCCACTGAGAAATATGCATAGAGGGTCACAAAAATATTAAATCTATAATCCAACATAATCAATACATTTTTAATTATTATTTAACAAGTTGAGGACATAATATTCTTGCATGTGCTTTAATATTTATCCATGCTTTGATCATATATATTCTATCACCAATTATTGGAGAGAATATTATGTAACCAGTATAACATCCCGACCCAGATTCCACTAAAGAGATCCCCATGACGGTGTGTCAAATGGACTCAAGAACATCACCCCTAAATCTAAAGGCCTCCAACTATTAGAAATTTCCTAGGGTGTGTCTGTGGGGAAAGTATTCCCTCATGTCGTAGTGTAATTCAATGGTAGTAAACATAATAATCAACAGAATAAGAGGTAAATCAATTAAACTAAAGATAAATATCAAAGATAAAAATGTATTAAAAATTCTAAAGGTATCTCACGTGCAATAATAATCATTCCATGTCTATAAAAAATCCCAAATCGGTATATAGGAATCCAGTACAATACTTGTATCAATTAACAAAAGATTAAAAATACTATCCCATATAGCTTCATGACCTTCAAGTTGATCCTGTGATCCCCTTCTTCTATGAATGGAATAAGTACAAAATCACACTATGGGATATTTCCCTAGTCCCTACTTGTATTAATATATTTAGTCTTGGTTCCAAATGGTGGGTTTAAGAGGTTGTGATATAACACATAGTAGGGAACCACCAATATCATCTATAACAAATCTTGGATGTGCAATACATGATAAATAAGTTTGAAATGTATGTAATTTATATGGTACTACTTCAGTGGGATTACCATAGAATAAATAATATATATAATGTGATAATATCAAGAAAAACAAGGATCCTTGTGAATAATATTCATGATCCCATACGTAAGGGTAGCAGTAAAAAATAGAAATAATAAGTAAAGCTTCCCAATATACCAACTCTAAGCTGATACCCAAACCCGGGATATCATTAAAACATTCCAACAGATCCATCATAGATATGTTGTATAACCAAGTATAAATCACTACCAATATAATGCAATATTATATAGTAAAAAATTCATCAAAACCTGTCCTAAAAAATAAGTCATCTACAATTACGTGACTGTATAATCAAATGTTTCAAACTATGAAGGGCCAAATCAAAGGTATATAAGACCAATGAATCCATATTGAATCCTATGAGCATCTATGTGGAAACTCGGTAATGGCTTGGATGGAGTCTAAGGAGCATGTAAATAGAAAAATTCTTATCTGAGTCCATGAAATATAGATCTTAGGGGCAAAAAGGCCTATGGAATCCTACAGAATCCAGACCCAAGAAGAAAAAAAGTATGGGGGTGTTCACTACCCTAAACAAGATATATATGAGAAACATCCAGGGAATCTTTGTGATCTGGATTCAATGTATACCAAAAAAGTAATCCACTACCATTTCAAATAATCATCTCAGTTCAAAAATTATTTCATATTCAATCTCATTCTACGAGTTCCGCTAAATCACATAAAAAAATAAATTAAATCTATTCAATAATTAAACCAATTCACATCATGTTATCACATGGATAAGGAGGCATAACCATCTCCTAACATTCAATTAAATTTGATGAAATTCAATTCAAGGGATTTCTCTAACTATTTAAATTTACACACACCCTATGGGTGGTATTACAATAGGAATATACAAATTTTAACCCCATGGGTGGCCTAGGTTGGGAAAATATCCTCCAAAAAACTCAATGGAACTAGTGGGAATTTATTTCAGGTTCCAATTCATCCCATTCAACCATTTAATAACATAATGGTGAACCACCAAAAATTATAGTGTATGAAACAATGAAAAATTCTATTATAAAATACCAACCCTAAAGGGAAAGGTATAGAACACCTAACAAATGTCCTTAGTAGAGAACTCATCCAGTATCAACTTATGATTTGATCTATATCAGAAGAAAAATGAATAATGGTTGAAAAACCTATAAATAGGTAATATTATATTGATCCTAAAAAAACTCTATCTATACCAAGAAAGATGGATAAGGACACCAAATGAATGAATAACTGAAAACCATGAATCCAATGAGACTAACAACATTCAATTCCATGTTCGGGTCGAGAATCAAGAGAAATGACTTCCAATTGACATCAATGAGGAGCTCGCAATATAAAGAGGATACCCACATAAGTAAATAGAAAATTATTTTAGGTTTAATAGATTATATGGGAAAATGGAAATTTCACCAATATTTATTGGGCCACATGTTTTGGTCGCACGGTTGGCCAAATCATGTTCCAATAGTGCACCTTTTATTATTTTAAGGGAAACCACATAGGGTTTCATGCACACAGCTTGGATAGCCAGGTGAATATTTTGCAAAAACCTCTGCTAAAAATTTTAGAGCTCCTCACACAGGCATGTTCCTTCTTCCCCTAATTTTATTAAATCGTGCACCTCCTGATAGTGGATTGGAAAGAATCTCATAGTTAGAAGTAATCATACGACATAGACCACACAGTTTCTTCTAATCATGCACCCTGCCTTGTTCTTCTAAAAACCTGGATTTTGACTTTGAGCAAGCCTTGAAGCCCCCCGATCCACCCATGACATTAATAGGTACTCTCATTAGGCCATAAATAAGAATTTAAAATGAAGAAAATAGTTGTACCATATATAAAAACTTTGGATCTTAAAATATTTCCCATTGTAGAATTTTGTCTCTAAATTGACCTCTCAATGGTGGTAAGAATCATTTGAGACTAAATTTAAGAATTGGGCACACACCTCTGCCTCCCACTCCAAAGTATCATATGGAAAATGGCCATGATTCCATAACATCCATACTAGAGGAATTGACCAGCCTTAGAGATCCTTTGTGGTCTGTTCAACAACACATATATGATGCTCGTAAATTGACACATCTACTTATAACTCCACCTCATCTAGATGCAGAGTGTGAGAATGCTTTAGTGATAAAGGCATAACTGAGATATGGAGAATACATTGTTCATGGTGTGGTACATATAAGCATCATAAACTGATAGGCTACTATCTTGAGTTTCTCAAGAGCCATGAATAACCTGAGATATCATGGTGGAAGATTACCATATCTGATAATGTCTTCGTGACCAAGCCATGGTGAGATAGGTAAAAAGACTTGATACCCAACCTCATACTCTATATGTCTTATATGGAAATCAATGTAAGATTTCTGTCAAGACTCTGGAGTAGCCATCAGTTTCCTGATCAACCAGACCTACTCTGATGTCTCCTACATAATATGTGGTCCCAGTAAATCTATCTCGCATGAATCTAATCAGTATAGGTGTTATCAACATTACCTACACTAAAAATCCTTATATGGTTTCATTTTTATGGTTTTCTAATATCTATTATTGTATGATAACTCAACAAGTGGAATATGTCTCTCCCAAGAGCCCCCAAAATCTAGAACACATGATCACATGATGTCCTCAACCACCTAAATCGTGTACTCTGACTTCAAATCAATCCAAGGTTTCTATGCTGGTCTGAGAAATACCTATGTACCCAACACCCACTACAAAATATACCATAAAGTAGATATAAACCATTTTCCCTATCTAAAATGATAAAATGAGGGACCCCATGAAGTCGTAATATCACATAAATATAAAACCTACCAATATCATATACACTAAAGGTATCCATGAGCTTAATTAAATCAAAAACCTTCATGAGCCTGTCAATAACCACCCAAAAAAATAACTACCTCTAGGTGACCTCAAAAAACCAGTCATGAACCCATCATGACATCCTTCCATATCCACATAGTATTGGATAACTTATGTGAAATTCTGTTTGGTCAATGATTCTCCATATTCACCTGCAGACAAGTGGAATATCTCATAACAAAACACCCTACCTCACATCTTATCCACTAACACTAATACTGGCTATGTAAATAATGATAAATATTGGTAACATCAAGATTCACTGCCCAAATTGAGGCACGAAACTCCAACATCAACACTTCAGATATTTCCAATGGAACCCAAACATGACCATGTATATGTAGGATATCATGCTCACCCACAATCCAAATAGAATGCGGGTCCTCACATACCATCGTCTCCCATAGAACTAGGCCCTAATAATATGATAGCAACCTTATCCTCACTCTTTCTAGAAGGGTAGAGGTTATAGGTAAAGATGAATGAATGTTCTTCCCCTAACCATCATTCTCTTCCATGTGTATCTCTGAAAACAATTCCAAAATCTTTAAAATTCTATTGGCCACTTTTACTACTTGTATTCGAGTCCTCTTTCTTAGTTCATCAGCCTTATAATTTCACTTTCTAGGTGTATAGACAATATCTATGTTAAAAGACTATAGGTACTCATCCCACCTTTGTTGCCTTAAATTTAGATCATGTTACATAAATATATATCTAATGTTTTTTGGTCTATGTAACCCCAAAAATCTCTCTCAATAGATAATGTCTTCAAAAGTGAAAAGCATGAAAAACTATATCAAACAAAATATCTTGTGTATGCTAATTACTCCTGTGTGGAATCTTCTGATAAGACTCATATTACATGACTCTATTCCTCTATATAAGAACTTCTCCAGGCCTAAAACCTGATTCATAATAATACAAAATGTATCTCTTGCTTGTCTCTGGTTGAATTAACATTGGCGCTGATGTCAGTCTTTCTATTAGCATCTAAAAGTCTATCTCAAAGGTATATGTCCATAAAAACATCACACCCTTCTTAGTCAATCCCATATGAGGTTCTAAAAAGTGTGACAATTCATGTATGAAACACCTGAAATATTCATATATCCCCAAGAAACTCCATATATCAAATATTTTCATAGTTTACTTCCATGAAACTAAATATATCACCTTTTTTGGTCTACTAATACTCCTGTCTCTAAGATAATATGATCTGTGAAGAGAATATCATCCATCTAAAAGTGTAACATTTTGAAATTGGCATATAATTGATGTTCTCTTAGTGTATCCAAAATGATATAAAGATTATTTTTAAGGTCATGTTTATAGTGTAAATACACCACGATATCATCCATGAAAACCACCAAAAACAAAACCAAATAAGGATGGAAAAATCAGTTCCTTAGTGCCATACAAGAGACTAGAATGTTTGTGACAAATAAAATAATAAAAAAAATACTCATACAGAACATAACTGATTTAAAATCTATATGAGGTGTTCTGGAGCTTGAACACTCACCAAATGATATCTCGATCTCATATAATTTTTCAAGAACACTCGATCTCCTAATAGATAATGACAAAGTTCATCTCTCCATTAAAAGGGATTCTAGTTCTTAACCATAAATTGGTTAAATTTCTGGTAATCAACAAATATCTTGTGGTCACTATCTTTCTTTTTCGAGAAATCACTGGTGAATCCTCTGAAGAAGTAGTGGGTCATATAAAACTCTTTGTCTCCATGTCCTATAGTTCCCTTGTGTGCTCCTATAACTCCATTATTGCCATCCTATAAGGAGGAATGGATACTAATGCATCTCCTGGAACTTTCTTGAGGGAGAAATCCCCCTCTCCCTCAAAAGATAAACTATGAAATTCATCTGGGAAAATATCCCTGAAATGATCAACCACAGTAGATAATTTATCCTGATGTGATCCCTGACTATTAAGACACAAACTAGCAATCTAAGCTATCATCCCGCCGACCCCAAGATGCTCAGGTCCAACTCATCTCTCTTGGATATCATATTCATCCTTTTAAATATAAACTCCTCCCCCATGTTATGTGAATACAGTGACCCAGGCTTCACATACATGTAAATTATATCATTTTAGATGAATATTCAGTACATTACAAAAACACATGCCTGAGGACCATAATAGTTTAGAGTAATTAGAAATTGGAAATGATATCTTATATCCTCGTGATGGATCTTTAAAATCTCCCATACAGATATCCAAAATTAGTACTTCTACCTAAAAACTTTCTTTATAACCTGGGGAAGGGAAACATAAGAAAGGGGTGAGCTCAGATACTCAGTTAGGGTAAATAAATGAAATGTGTAAGCATAACATGATCATAAGGGTATGGAAATGGGTCCATAAATAACATTGTGAACAAGAAATCAGTTTTATGCATAATATTTTGAACTTGTAATCCAATTCACAAATAAAATTATTGAAATGAAACCCAGTACATGCATAACATTGTGAACATGTAATATGTTTCACTCATAAAATTTTGAAAATGTAATCAGGTTCACATATAAACGTATATACTCATAAGTCATCCATCATTACCCAATTAATTCGAGGGATATCTAGATCCAACCCAAGATATAACAAAATAATAAATATGAGTTCCACTAGATTAAGAACAATAATCATATAATGACCCATGAAATGAGATCAGAATCATGAACATTTAATCAAATAATTACCTATGAAAAAAGGTTGGTATAATAATCTCCACCCATGAAAAGAAGTGGGTTTCAAAAGCATATAATTTTTGGAAGAGAAATGGGTTTCATAAATATCATGAAATCAAATCATAATATATTCAATGAAATAATATGATCAAAACCATTATATCATTTATTAGAATGGTATTATTGACATCAACTAATGTCATATTAGATGAAAAATAATATTGAAATATATTTTTGAAAACATTGCTTGAGAAAAAAATCCTTTATTTTTTGAAAAAAAATCCATCTTAAATGATAAAAACTTATAAAATCTATTTCCTTGAAAATTAACTTTAAAAATTATAAATAATGAATTGAAATCATTTTTTAAACTTTTTTCTTTTAAAATTTATAAATAATTCTTGAAAACATTTAAAACATTTCTGAAGCAAAAAATATTCTAGAAAACCATTTTCCTTGGAAATATATTTGTAGAATTTTAAAGGAATATTTGGAAACAATGAAAAAAATTAATATCAATTTTATTTGAAAACATACTTCAAGGATCATTTAAAAACATTTTTTAAAACATTTTTTTTTGAAATAAAACTAATTTTTGTCCGAAGAGAGAAATATGGTCAAATTTTCATGAAAAAATTTTCTTCATTATATTAAGTACTAATGAGTTAAAAAAATGCTATTAATACATGTGTGTATCTTTAATAAATAAAGTTTAATGAAACTCATGAGTTTCCATGAGATATATATCATAATATTTCATCAAAGGAAGCATACATATATACAATCTTGACAAGATATGAGATTGTTTCAATAAACTGTTATCACTTGGTAACATGGGATCAAAGTATCCATGTAAGAAAAGGAAATTATATGAAGCTTAAAATATCATTGAAATAGATTTATTCATGATCAAACATGTAAAATGGAATTATATAGACCTCAAAAAAAATTAGGTTTATAAAGAACATGGGTCTCAAAGAAGGTTATTTGAGACAAAACTATCTTACTATTTTGATAAATTTTGAAACATAAAACAGATGAAATAAATATCCTATAATGGATATTTAAATACCCTTCAATCTAATAATTAATATAATTGAATACAACAATAAGAATTATGCACACCGTACAAAAGGAATGGGTAGTGAATAAAGAATGTATCTTATGGAAATAAAAGTGAGATGAAATTCCCTTACCATGTGTCTTGAATTTCGTCGTACTCATTAAAATATCTTGTATAATAAATATATGTTTTTTATACATAACTTATAGGAACATATTATTATATCTTATACCTTATATGTTTTTTATTATGACCTTATATTACCTTTTTATCAACAATCCTATGTTAAGGTTTCATTTCGGGTAATATCCACTTTGTTATTTTCATGTGTAATAATTTGTTTTATCATTGGTCCTTATAATTATATCATGATTTTTAGAATGTAATTAATTATATAAAAATAATTTTTATTTATTATATTTTTATTAAAACAATTTATAGAATGTAGAATTATGAAATGGAATACATCATTCCTGGTGACGGTAAGTCGTACGTACTCATAAACATTGTTTCTATCTTTATTGTCATATTAAAATGAAGAAGGAAAATGAAATATGTGTATATATGTGTATATTTATATATAATTATTCAATTCTAATTATTATATCTTATATATCATATCATCTAACTAAACCCATCCTTAATACATTCCATGTAGTGTGTGAAGGAATCACATCACTTTGAGAGGGTGGTAGTCCACACTTCCTCAAATGAAATTATTATATTTAAACAAAATAGAAAGTATAAATATATGTTTTTTAAAAGGATTAAATAAGATTAAATACATAATAAATATAAAATATAACATATATAAACAAATTTTCAATCATAATTTCCACCATGAGAGGTGGTAATGAAAAATGAACAATCATCATTCTATGGGGTGGTAGTTCGCCATACAAAAAAATAGTATGTTCATTACCCAATTGATGGTGGTGTGTGTAATTTTAGGTTGAAAATTTATAAAAAACTCCTACTATATTAAAGATAATGTTTTTTTAAAAAATAACGTGATAATGAGGTTTTAGGGATGGATAAAGAAAATAAAACAAAGGTGCTTGAGGGAATTCATTGCCTTTTAATCAGGAAACTCCTTTTGGTTTGTGTAAAAAGCCTTATTTGGATTTATTACATCAAAAGGGAGGATAAAAGGATGAGGGAAGGTATGTTTTTTTGTCTATTGGGAAAATATTTTCTGAACCATTCTGGTTTTATAGGTGTGAAGAAGAGGGAGAGGTGGCTGCCTTTTTTTGGGAAGGGAAAGGATAGACTTGGAATTTTTTAAAACAACTTAGGTGTACCATTTTTTTTCCTAAAAAAAGTCATAAATAACCAATAAAACTCAAAACTTTAATGTTAATGGTATAATAATGGACATAAAAATTGTATTGGAAAAGTTTCTAGGTTGTTTTTGTTCATAAATTTAATGACTACTACTTTATTAACCTAATTTTTCTCTTAACCACTGTAATTAATTTTAATCACTTTCACTATTATTTTTGGTCAAAAACTATATTATCCTTATTATAAATCATTAATTATGCTAATTAAAAATATAAAATCCATTTATTACAAATTATAATAATATAAGTGGCATAAATTAATTTTAAATTAATCCTGGTAAGAGGTCAACACTACAGGTTTTTGAAGTCAAAATGTCCAAAAGATTGTTATGTTTTTATGCCCAATTTTAATGTGAAATTGATTCGCATTACCTAAATGTGAATAAATAATAAAAATATGATCTAATTATAATTTGAAACCAAATTATAATATAATTAAACCTTATAAATAAATTAAATGAAAATGTGTCTTTGAATTGAAATCAGGTATTTTTCACTATTGATCCAAAAATATTGTTTCTTAAAAAAAATACAAACAAATCACACTAATATAATTTCTAAATTCTAAATAAAAAATTGATTTTGATTTTATAAAATTAAATTTCTATTTTTTTGTAAATGTAATATTATTATTTTTCATAGTAGGACATAAAAAAGAAGTTTATTTGAGAAATTAATATTTTAAATATATAAGTATTTTACCAAAAAAATCGTATTTTATCAATAAAACCATTATAAGAAATACTTGAAATGTAATTATTACTATTCATATTTCTATGTTTAATGGCTAGTATAAATTTAAGTCATTTAAGTAGTTATAACAATAAAATTATTTTTTTATAAACTTAGTGTTTTCTGTAACGTATACCAAGTCAATGATCGGTGTAACATACGACAAGTTAGTGTTGCATGTAACAAAGGCCATGTTAATGTTTTGTGTAACATATTCCATTTTTCTACCATGTGAAAGGAAAATTTTACTTAGTGATTTAATATAATGAAAATAATTTTACTCTTGTGTGAAATGTAAAATATCAAAAGATTAAATTAATTTGGAAAATATATTTCAAAAAATATCGGGGTGTAACATTGTACCACCCTTAAAATGAATCTTTTCCTAGAAATTTTTTTGGGTTATCAAAATATTAATATGTGAAAGTTTCCTTAATAAAAACCCACATCGTAATAATTAATACAAAATTTTTTTTAACAAGGTAAGATTGGAAACATAATGGTGACCTAATGTAACTAATAACAAGATTCCCACATGGGAGAACATATGTGGGAAATGAAAACATATACATGTAAGATAAATAATACCACCATATTCTGGTGGACAATGGTAGATAACATGGTTATGGTAAATTTAACAATCACAAATCCATAAATCAATGATGATCTAAGGGATATTTGATTTATCGAAAATGAAGGTACAAGGACAAATTTTTTGGTTTCATGATTCATTCCCTAGAGTTAATGAATTTCCTTGAGGATTTATACTTACATGATTTAATTCCCTTTCTTATGCACAATATCAACCTTTGGTTGTTCCTTTATGTATTTACACTTCATCTATTACTCTATGAAAAGAATATGAACTTTTTTTCATTCTTAATGTACTAATAGATCATGAGATTCATGATAAGTTATCCCATATTTCTTCAGTTACCATGAACACAAACAGGTAATCCAATATGCATGATTCCTCATATGGTTAGACAATACCTTAATCTGAAAAACATTCTTTGATGTTTTACATAAACTTTCAACAATTATTTAACCTTAATCCCTTCCAAATGTTGAAAATTCAAATATTTAAAACTAATTTAATGAAATTGGATTAACATTGATCCCCATATATCACAAAGTACCACTTGGTTTTCACATTAAAAACATGTGAATGAACCCATCATATATTCCTGTAATTACCGTAAATACTTTTGGAAAAAATGATACTTTCTTATACCAATAATTAATATGTATATTCTTTAAATCCAAGAAGTTATAAACCTAATCCTTAATGACATATAATTTTTTTTAATAATCAGTTCCAAGGTAATATATATATACAATTTACTTATTCATATCCAGTATATCATTATCCAAACATCATTATCACAATGTTAGGAATTAATTAAGGGTTACCTTTCGCTAATCAAAATATAACATTTCCATTAAATCACATTTCTATGTCTTCATCACTACTAAACATTTCCTTTTCATTTGTTAAGAAAAAGTTATATAGAAAATACTTATAAATTTATCGATTCATATAACATAATCATTGAATAACAAGACAAAAATACTTCATTAATCCCACCTTATTGTTAAACCATTAATCACAATTCATAAAATTATTTCTTAATACCTCTTTCCAATAATATTAAATATGATTCATTATTATGATTCCTCAACCTCAATATAATCATTTTTATTATCATTAATGTAATAAATACTGTAAGAACATAACTTACCTTTCATATGTTTTTTAGTCTAATTATCTTTATAAGTATAACCAATACCCATACCACATTACTATTGAGATTTATAGTTGGGAAATCAATTTAATAATGAACATACATTCCTAATCTGAAACATTCAATTCCAACCATGATCCTTCTAGTTTACTAAATTTACTAAATTATAAAGCGTAGGGTGAGTAACCCATATCATATAATAAAACCACATAATCATGAAAAAATTACTTAGTGGATGTCAAAATCATGAATCCTACTTTTTAATCAATGACGCCTTAGGTTTGTAATAAGTTGTTTCTATAATTATCCATTTACATCCTCCAAGATTGTTCATAAAGAGTTTGTCAATTTCTAATGTATATCCCCCAAGAGTGTTAAACTAGGTGTGTAGAATGGCATGTTGTCAAGTAGAAAATTACCCCAAGTCCAGCGCAGAATATTAGGTCAGAGTTGTTTCTCATAGGTACATTTATGCTAGAGCCATATCCATTTGTAGTATCCAGATATGGATTTATTTCTAGGAAACAAGTCATTTTATCCTTTACCAAAATTCCAGTACATTTTCCTATACTTCTCTTTATCATTAGAGTTATCCTTAGAGACATCCCTAGACATATTTTTAGAAATACCCCTTGGGATCTTACTAGGTCTTTCTAATCCTATTCTCCAAATATTGAATAAACCTTTCCATTGATATAAAAAATAGTAACCCATTCTTAATATACATGGATATTACATCATTTTAGATGACTATTCACTACATTACAAAAAAACAAGTCTGAGGACCATAATAGTTTAGTGTCTTAGGAAACATGGAAATGATATCTTCTATCCTAGTGAAAGATATTCAACATCTCCCATATATATTTCCACCTTTAGTACTTCTATCTAAAACCATTTTTCATATCATAGGGAAAATAAACATAAGAAATGGGTGAGCTCAGACACTCAATAAGGGTAAATAAAGGAAATGCATAAGAATACCATAAACATAAGGCTATGAAACTAGATCATAAAATTTTAAGATCATACCATGTATATTTTATATCATAATAAACATTTAATGTTCATAATACATGGATCATAAGATCATTAAGCTCATAATTCATGAAAGGATAACACAAGAATAAGATATGGAATTTGTGGAATGCACATTTGTTTATAATGTTGTGAACATATCTAAATAGAAATTGTATCACTCATTAACTTGGGGACATGAAATAAAGTCCCCGCATCAAGTTATGGACATACAACCGGGTCCATGCATAACATTGTGAACATGTAATAACGTTCACAGATAACCTTATGAACAAGAAACAGGGTCATGAATAATATTGTGAACAAGTAATTAAGTTCACGCATAACATTGTGAATATGCAATCAGGTTCATGTATAAACATATGGACATGAAACCAGGTCCATGCATAACGTTTTGAACATGTAAGAAGGTTCATACATAACATTATAGACATGAAACCAAGTCCATGCATAATATTTTGAACATGTAATCATGTTTTCTCATAACATTATGAACATGTAATTTGGTTCATAGATAAACATATAGACTTGAAAATGGATCCGTGCATAACATCGTGAACATGTAATATGGTTCAATCATAACATTTATTACATATAATTTTGTTCAGATATTAACTTTTATACTCTTGATTCATCCATTATTACACAATGAATTTTTGGGAGATATAAATCATACCCAAGACATAAACAAATCATACATATGAGTGCCCTAAGATTAAAAACAAATCATATCATAACCCAGGAAATGAGATAGGAATCATGTATATTTAATCAATTAATTACCTATGGAAAAGTGAAAGGCCTCATAAATGCTGCCCAGGAAAAGAATCATATTTTAAAATTATATATCCCATGGAAGATAAATAGGTTTCATAAACATCATGACATCAATGTCTATGAAGGGCACTAGATTCTCAAAAACATTCATCATATAAATAAATAGATTTAAGTACCATCAAAACAAAGAATTAATTTTCTATATTTAATTTGTTCAATGGAAATAAACATAAGAAGAGGTATTCTGATAAACATGTAAAATTTGAATCACAAAAGAAGAAGAAGGGAATGAAGAAATTCCCATTATGTGAGAATTGTGGAAAGAATCATCCTAAAAAATTATTGAATGGTATGGGAGTTTGGTATAAGTGTGTAGAAATGGATCATTGAGCTAATGAACTCAAGGGGAAGATACTACACAATTATGTTCAATGCTAAAATTTTAGGGAGATGGAATAGTATGAAAATGGCAATCATAAGTGTCAAAGAAACTCACCTTAGTAAATTCCACGAGAGCAAGGATGATTTTTTTCAATCACAACTATTGAGGTGGAAGATCCTAATTATATGGCGTGATATACATTATTAATTTATTAAAACATCTAAAATTATTTATTTTATTATGTATTATCACATTCTTTTATATATTTATAGTTTTCCATGAAAATTAGACACTTCCTTTTTGATTTTAAAATTGAGTTGTCAGTCAAAACTCCTAAGGGAAGTATCATTGAAAAAAAGATGTGTCAGTCTGTCCCATTCATGACATATAAACATAAATTAATTAATAACATTATCATCACAACTAAAATTGAATTTAATATAATCCTAGATATGAATTGGATTTCAAACTATGACAAAATTTTTTATTTTAATAAGATGTATGTTACAATTTTTGGGAAAGGTGTAGAATCCCTTATCTTCAGGGTAGAAACCTAATCATCTAATTCTTATCTAGATCCACCTTCAGTAGTGATACTAAATGAAATTATTGTTGTGGAAGATAGAAAAACATCTATCTATGAGGAAATTAATCTTCAAATTGAGGATGTACTAATGGTGTAAGACATCATTGATGCATTTTTAGAGGATTTTCATGTATATCCTCAGGAGTGGGAAGTCAAGTTCTATATAAATTTAATTCCATGTGGAATACCTATATCAAAGACTCCATATAAAATGGATACTATAAAATTATTGCAACTAAACAAAATATTATAGGAATTGAGTCACATGATATTTATTCACCCTAGTGTTTCTCTATGGGGATTCCATGTTCTATTTTTCAACAAGAAATTTGGATCCATGTTGTTGTTCATTGAATATAGGGAAATCAATGATATTAAATTAAAGAACAAGTATCCTTTGCTTAAAATTGATGATTTATTCGATCAACTTCATAGAGATCATTTTTTTTATAATATTGAACTTAGATCTAGATATCATCAGTTTCATTTGAAGAAGTATGATATTCCAAAGATGACATTTCAAACCTTGTATATATATTACAAATTTATAGTAATTCCATTTGGAATGTCTAATAAAATATCTATTTTCATGGATCTCCTGAATAGAGTTGTCAATGAATATATTTATTTTTTTATTTATTGAAGATATATTGATATAATACAAAATCTATGAGAACCATAAGAACCACTTCAGGGTTGTTATGGAGACTCTTAGGAGGGAAGTGCTATATACAAAGTTTAGTAACTATGAATTATGGATTCAAAAAGTTTATTTTCTTGGCCATCTTGTCTCTAAGGATGGAATCTCAGTAGATCTTTCAATGAAAAAGGAAATCCTAGAATAGACTAACCCAAAAAATATAACCAACGTGCATATTTTTATTATCTTAGCAGGTTATTATCTATGTTTCGTACAGAAATTTTTTGATTGTATAACCCACTAACCATGCTCACACGTGAAGGGGTTAAGTTCATATGAAAAAAATAATGTATGAAATATTTTGGAAAATTGAAGAGAATATTGATCAATGCTCAAACTTTGACTACTCCTTCTAGAAATGATGGGTTTGTGATATACAATGATGCATCAAAGAATGGACTAGGTTAATTCTTTATTAAAAATGATAATGTTATTTTATATTCATCAAGGATTTTGAATACACATGAAAGCATTATCCAACACATGATCTTGAGTTAGCATCCATAATATTTTCTCTGAAAATATGGAAACACTATCTCTACAGTGAAAGATGTTAGATATATATGGATTATAAGAGTTTGAAGTACATTTTTACAAAGAAATAACTCAACCTGATAGAAAGGAGATGGCTCGAGTAAATAAATGATGATTATTTTTCAATACACTACCACCCAGGAAAGAAAAATATGGTAGCATATAAATTAAGAAATAAAGAACATGGTCTTCTAGCCCAAATGAGGACTGAGATAGATTCTATGTTAATGGATCTAGAAAAAATTGATATGTTAATTGTTAAGGAAGTGGAAACATAATTACTTTTTCAAATTATTTCTAAACCATATTTTCTGGAGAAGATAAAAATATCTCAATCTGATAATGAGAACATTAGAATGAAAATGAATATTGTTAAGGATGAAAGATTGGAGGGCTTTGTGTATGAGGACAAAGTTCTAAAATTTTGAATAAGGTTTTATGTTCTATAAATACCAGATCTAAAAAGGAAAATATTTTATAAATCTCATAGATCAAATTTCTTTATACACCCTAGTACCACTAAGATGTATTGAGACCCGAAGGAATATTTTTTTTTGGGATAACATAAGGTGGGAAATTGCTTACTATGTGTCATGGTTTCTAGTTTGTCATCAAGTGAAGGTTGTGAGATAACATCCTAGAGGTGTTATGAATCCTCTACATATTCTTATGTGGAAGTTGGATAAAATTATGATGGATTTTCTCACAGGACTACCAAGTACAACAAAAAAGAATGATGCAATAAGGGTAATTATTGATCAACTTAAAACATTAGCACATTTCCTTTCTATGAGGAAGATTTTCCACTAGAGCGCCTAGAAATACTATACATTAATGAAGTTGTAAGACTTCATGGTGTACCTTTATCAATTATTTCTGATTGAGATTCCCTATTTACATCACTAATCTATAAGATTCTTTGGAAGGTTTTAGATATTGAGCTTCATGTGAGTACTGCTTATCACCCTCAAACCGAAGGAAAATATGAAATAACTATTCAAACATTGGAAGACATATTTAGATCATTCCCACATTACATTCAAGGTATGCAGGATCATTATTTTTCATTTGGAAGAATTTACCTAAAATTATAGTTTCCATTCTTGTATTTGAATGGTACAATTTAAAGCATTATATGGCAAGAGCTCACAAACCACAACATGTTGGGATAAATTTGCTGTGAGGAAACTTATAGGCCTTTAACTGTTTGAAGAGACAACAAAAAAGGTAAATACAATTCAGACTCATATTAAAGTAATGATTTTTTTTGAAAAATAGTTGTGCTTGGAACCAAAGAAATGGTTTATAATTACAATTGGGATATCATTTATTTATGAAAGTACCTCCACAAAAGGGTTTGTTATGGTTCAATAAGGAAGAAAAAATGTACCCCAAGTACATCGGACCAATCGAAATTCTGGAAAGAATTGGAGTTGTATCTTACTTTTTAGAAATGGCTCCAAGTCTCTCTAATGTTCGTAATGTGTTCTATGTGTTGTTGTTAAAGAAGTACATGCCGGACCAAACACATGTACTCACTTATTAAGATATAGAAGTAGAACATGATTTATCTTATTGTGAAGAGCCTATCAAGATTCTTGACACTAGAGACCAAGTATTGTGAAATTAGATAAGTCGGCTGGTAAAAGATATTTAGAGAAACCATAAAATGGTGAAAGAAAAATTGGAACGTGAGGATGAGATGAAGAAGAACCACCAACTTATTTTTAGAGGGAAAAATAAACAAAAAATTTTGAGTAAAAATTTTATAAAGAAGGGAACAATATAACTCCCCAAACCTTTATGGTATGTTTCTTCATAAATAATTTCAATTCATTAGATATATTATATTTCACACAACACTAAGTCATAATGAAAAAAGAATTTGTTATTATGATTATGTAGATAAAATTGTTATAACCAAGACATTAAGCCTTATTTTTCCACTTCTATTAATCAAATCTCAAAAAACTGACTTACATAGTTGTGATAAGTAAGATATTTGGAGTCTGATAGGATCAACTTAATTTTTTGAGTGAATAGTAACTTGACCCTTTAGAAAAAGTAATGTTACCCTTATGAATAGTAATATGACCCTTAGGAATATTAAATCATCCAAATGAATATTAATTTCATCCACGAATTTATAAATTAAATTTATTCATATTATATATGAATGTATGATATAATTATAGAAAATAAATATTTCAAAAATTGTAAATTAAGTATTAGTATTCTTATAAAATGTAAATGTTTATTAAATTTCTTTTAATTAATATAATTATTCAAAAGAAAAATTATTTTTATAAAATTTATTCATAAAATAATATTTTGTTGTCTTATGAATTTAGGATAATTTTGTGAGACATTAGTTAATTTTTTAGAGTGTTATAAAATTAGTTATAAATTTAAAATCAATATTTTTAAAGTTAATGATTATTTTAATTAAAAATTAAATGTATAATATCTATAAAATTATTTTCCTAAAATATATTTCGTTTTTGGATTCTATAGACCAAAAAATGGTTAAGGTGAGTTTTTTGGATTTTTCGGAAATACATAAATTTTTAGTGAATAGTAAAATATTGTAATTTACGGTATATATACATTAGAAGTTAAATACACTCTTCATTGAATCATGAATTATGTAAGAACCATTTTTTTGAACTCAAATGAATTTATTCTTTTATTTGGTCACAATAATCCACACTATTTCTTGTCTTAAGTACATTAACAAAGTAATAAATTAAATAATGAGAAATCACCCCTCTCCTCCAATATAAAAACCACCACTTACCCATCTTATCCTTGCTCTTCTAAGCCTTGAATATTTAAATTTTATTGTCAAATAATCCTACCTAGTATATACCCACTTCCACGAGCTCTTGGTCTTACCAAAAGACCAAAACCCCTTTCCTTAGGGAGGTTATCAAGGAGGAGTATTCAAGAGGTAAAATCCTCTTCCATTTCATTTTATTATCTTTTCAAGTTATTTATTTTATTATACTCTCATCACATCCAATAAACAAATGACCATGAAAACTCTAGTATCATATAAATACATTAATGAATCTATTTTATTGAAATAACCATGATTAAAATCATTTCACTCTATCATTTATTTTAAAAACAAAATTATCGTCCTTGAGGTGCCGATTTACAACCTTCGTGGAAAACAGATTTTCATTCTTCAATTTCTCCTTCAAGGATGTTAATGTAACCAATTTTATGGTTTAACCAAATTATTAAATATGTATCATATCATATTTAATGTTTTTAATCCATTATATAATATATATAATATTTATTTATTAAACAAAACAAATGCATAATGATAAAAAATGCCCAAAATAATCTACAAAATTTTCATAAAAGGTTTATCTAATGATTCATCTTCATTCCATTTAACCAGATGATATATATAAACATTTATATTTTTGTATATTATTTAATAATTGAAATTATGGATAATTATACCCATTTTACCAGAACTTCATTACAAATATATAAGAGAACCGATAATCAAAAAGAAGTAAACAGACGCTCTTGAACCCGCATTTTTTCCTTTGGGTTCCACTTCCCCTTTATTTTTACACAATAAAATACACAACCAATAATTAAATGAATTTATTATGAATTAATTTTACTATATATTAATGATATTTTCCTGCTTTAGGTGTCGTAATACTATATATAAAACTTTAAAACATCTTCTTCCCACTCTCCCATCAATGTCCCGTTAAAGGTCAGTCAACCACCTATGGTGACATTTCCATGTCAAAACATAAAATCATCCACAAGGGTGGATGTTATAATATATATATATATATATATATATAATATAAACATATAATTTTTTAATTATATAATTATATAATTATTTATATTAATTTATAATTTACATTTATATAAAATAGCAAAAGTGTTACAAAACTGTAATTTTTTTAAGTAAAACATGATATCAAACGCTTCAATTTTCATCAACAAAAATGAAGAAAAATAATCCAATAATTAAAATAGATAAATATTTATATAAATGGCTTGAAGTCAATTCTATAAAAATATTTTAATAAATATAATATTGTTTTTTTGAGGCACAAACGTGAAAAATTTATATAGGAATTCAGGTAAGGGATTTCGTCTCAATTTCTATTTCACTGAGACTTACTTGGTATTGTGCACCAAATAATTTTTATGTGTTGTATATACTTATCCTTTTAAAATATTTTTTCATTTTATATTAAATTTATATTAAATATCCATATTCTTATGTCATGGAAATTATTTTTATCTTAGTAGTATACTATTTTACATACAATGTTTATTTTGAATGTTGTTTTAATTGGGTAAATACCGAGGAATCTGTATCCTCTACTCAATAATAATATTTACGAGACATATTTTTCTTGAATTACATTTATTTATGAATAATTATATTTACTTTCATTGACTAATGGGGCATGATATGTCCATTTAATTCATTGATAGGTGTAAAGAGACAAAATAGCTGGAAACAAACTCTTTGTGTTTTTTTCCAAACAGAATCAAATGGGTTTCAACGCTCATACATAAACCTTATCAATGTTATAATGATTTATGTTCTAGATACATGATTTCCAATATGATTTTTTTTAATTTAGTACTCATTTATTACTTTCGATGATATTTTCACCATGACAAAATCCATGTATGCATTTTCATTCCTAGTATATTGACGGAATGTTTTTATTTAGATTATTTACCTCACCATAATGTCATTGACTTATTGATATTAATTTGATTATTATTTCTTTATGTGACTGTTATTGAGCGTTTGAGCTAGCCCTTATTAAGTTTCAATTCAATAGGTTTTGATGAGTAATTTTTTGAAAGAGTTTCATGGATACAATTTATTTCATTTTTTATGTATCATGTTGTATTTTATATCTTTTCCAATGCACACTAAGTATCATGTATGTAATATAGTCTTCCTAAACATTTAATGTGATCAATTATTTTTCAATTTATTCCTTTTAATCATGAAAAATGTTGTAAAATAATGCACCAAATCTGGTTTTTTGGGATCAGGATGTTTCAAAAAGAAGTGTAAAGGTTTGTTTGTCTTACAAGAATCACCCTCAATAATAAATAGTTTATTACATTAGTTTTTTAAAAATTGTTTTAAAATCTACTACTAAACACAAATCAATATTTTAGTCCCCTATTTTATTGAACCTTCTTCAAACTTTTAGTAACCCGTGATGTTTTGATTAAAACTTCTGCTATACTTTCTAATGAGCACATTGTATCTCGACCCCCCATGCCCACACTAAAACTCATCTCAACCTCACCCTCCCCCTCACCGCCACTTGATGTCAGGAATTCCTCAGACTCTCTCTCTTTATCGGTCATTGTTGGGCCCCTCTCATCCTCCCCCTCACTATTTCTCAAAGTCATACCCCCTCTAATTCAATATTGTTTGATGCCAGAATAACTTCAATCTTGGCCTTGATACTAGACCCCCCTCTCGAATTCCAAATCATACTCTATACCACCAACCCTCACTTAGATTTGGGATGACCTATCTCATATTCATTTCACCATAATAATAGGTAGTTTATTTTATTCATAATTTTAGGTAAGAGTTTTCAAATATAGTTTGGTATAACAATTTACCTATTCTAATTCTCCCTCAATACATGTATTTTAGTAGATTTATTAATATTTCATGAAGGAGGTGTACTTTGGTGGAAAATTTCTTGTAATTTTATTTAACATTATTAGAAGAATAAATAAAAAATTTATGTACTGAGGAATTATTTCTTAGTTATATTTTGTTATTTTCTAGTATGGTGAATTCTTATAAATGGAAAAATAAATCTTGAAATGAGTGTTTTGTATAATGTTTGTGTATGGATCTGGAAATAATATTTATTTCATCTTCTAGTAGTTATATAATATTTTAATATAAATATATAAATAAAATTTTATGTGAATGACTAAATTATCGGTCTGAATATGTTTATCCAAATATAGAAAATTTCAATTGTCTTAAATTTTGAAATAAAATTTATTTTATTTTAATATATAAAAATATATTTCTATTTTATATTTAAAAGTGTAAAATTACATGAAAATATGGATTATTTTATTATAGGTATGCCAAACTAGATGAGTTTTAGTGAAAGTATGCATTTTAAATCACATGGTTCTTATTCTCCCTATATGACACAAGGTAAAATTCATCACATAAATTCCAAATATTCTGAATTAATTTCATATTATCCTAATTTTCTTCAATCTTATGGTATAACTTCTACTAATGTTATCATGGAATCAAGTATGACACCAATAATGGATCAATTTTGTAATCTCACCGACAGTCAGTTTCTATTGAGAGAATATTGGTGTGTCGCTATCATTGTTATGTAATTCAATGTTAAAATATTACATTCTTAAATATGGATAATAATTATTTAATTTAAACGTAAAATATATATAGAATATTAAATAAGGGATACAAACCAAAATAGTCACGATGATTGGAATTTTAATAACATAAAATTATCTATTCTTTTTAATGAATATAGGTTACCCACTTAAAATCCAACATGAATTTTTTGGTTGTTCTTATGGTCTTTAGATTTTGAATAATCATCCCCCTGTTCATTATTTATATTGGATACACATTCCATTATATGAAAAAATGAGTTTTTTGTTCTTAAATAAGGGTACTATCATTATTTTATATTCATATATGTTTAAAATAATCATTTTAACTCAATGTTTAAATAATTTAATGCATTTATGCATTTATTTGTTGATTATGATTCATTTTAACATGCCTGATGCAATTTAGAATCACTAGACCCTAAAAATTCTATGAAAAATAGAAATATTTTAATTGTTTATTATTCAATTAATTCAATTATTCATGTATATATTTATCACAGATGTATTGTAAGGCCATTGAAGGCCTTCCAAGGGAAAAATAGATAAATATTTGAACTATATCCCATCGAATCTCATAAAGTATTTTATAAATATTTAATAGATTAAAAAAATTAATAACATTACATGTTTTATTTATATATAATTTTTTATGATGATTTTTATGATACATTCTATCAATAGAGAGAACAAATTGATCCCACACATAGTTAGCTCAATGAGTATTGTAAGGAAATGATCCATAAAAGATCTATAAAATTGATTTAATATATAACAATTACACTTCAAGAAAATTTATTTGTTCAAAATATTATTTATGAAATTTGATTCAAAAAGGATAAGGATGTTGGACATTCTATTAGAAAAGGAAGAATTTTGGTTTGATGTTCAAAATATAAAATATGGTAGTTATATAAAAAACTCTACAAAATACATATGGTTAAGTAATATTTAATTATTAGTTGGTGATACTAAATGACATTATAATTTTATATTATTCCATTTATAGTGTGATGTCAAATAATCAAGGGTTTCCTACCCATCCTTTTTTATTTTTGTATCCTCAAGGGAAAAAAAGGATCGGGTTTTAGGAAAATAGCATACTAGTCATGTAATGGGAATGAGTTATATGCCGTCCTCATTTAGAGTAATCAGAAGGGTACATATATCTTCATCAATGGTGTCAGTGGGATGGGGAATTATTTGTTTTTTTTACACTTTTCCATAAAATATAATTATTGCTTTGAAAAATACTATTAAATAATTGAATCAATTATTAATAAATATAATGATAAATACCTTCTATTGGGCAATAATTGTTTTTATGTTTCTAAGAGTGAAAAAGTCTTTCTGATGAAATAATAACACTCATTTGGGGTTTAGGAGAAGTAAATTTCATAAATTTACACTTCTATTATTCCTTCTCGTAGTTATTTTTTGTTTAGTAAATCATATAAGTCAAATGAAACTAAATATTTCATTTTAATCTCCCATAAAAATTGGTCTTAAATTATTTATATAATCCATATCGTAATCTTGTGATAACACTGATAACATAGAGGAAGATTAATCCAAAAGATAATTTTCATGAGGGATTTTTCTAGGTTGTTTTTAGAGTATGTTAATGGAATAGTTTTTTTTTTCAAAAGTGATTAATTTTGATTAGGGGTTTAGAATTTCTATATTTCTAGTATTGTAGTTTATTTATCATATAGTAAGTTTTTTATTTTATATATCCCATTCATTTTAAACTAGATTCGGTAAATAATGAAAATCTCAATCATCAAGGGTTTTATATGAGGATTTGATCAATAATTCGGTCAAGTATTATACTCTTTAATCTACTTACCTATGTGGATGTTTTTATGAATCATATAATATTATAGAAAAACATGGAATGAGTTTATAGAATTATTATTTTCAATCCACAACCTGCTATGGGAAATGGATAATTACGTTTATGAAAGTTGAATTGTAATTTCTTCAAAAAGAAATCACCACTACCAAAACGGGCAAGGGAAGCTCCCCCTTATATCAGCGCTAAGAAAAACCACTGATAAAGGTTACCCTGTATGAGCGTTAAAATTTTAGCGCTGATAAAGTGGTTCTTTATCAGCGCTTTTATAGCACTGATAAAGAAACCCTGTATCAGGGCTATAATTTTAGCGCTGATACAGGGAGTCCTTATCAGTGATTTTCTAGCACTGATAAAGAGGCCACATATCAGCGCTAGAAAAGTACTGATAAAGAACTCCCTTATCAGCACTACAATTTTAGTGCTGATACAGGGTAACCTTTATCAGCGCTAAAATAGTGCTGATACAGTGGGGATTTATCAGCACTTTGTAGCACTGATAAAGGGTACTATTATCAGCACTTTTTTAGCACTCATAAAACCTTAGTGAATTTTTTTATAAAGTCGGTCGCACAGTGCCCTCGTTTTATCGCGACCTAAAGCTCTCGTGGTACTGGAACTCATCGACTTCCCTCTGCCGCCCACTGAGATCACGTTTTTGGACCTCCACTGCCCTAGCTACTCATTGCCAGACCTCCGCCGCCCACTGAGTTCGCATTGCCAGACCTCCGCCGCCCTCGAGCTTCAGTTTACCAGACCTCCTCTGCCCGCAACGCTTTCAAGCGTCAGTTTGTAGGAACTTTTTTAATGCATGTTTTCCAAATCGTTTTTCAGTATTTTCTCCTATCCCATTTTTATATCATTTTTTAACATGCTTTTTTATTCTATGGGTGAGTATTATGGATTGACCGACTGAAGAAAATGGACCATACTTGATGGAAAATGACTTAAATGGGATGATTCAAATGTGTTTACTAATTTTCATTATATTTCTCAAGAACATGGTTGTTGTTTACTTTTATTGTTGAAAATCATCATTGTTTTTTGGTGGGGTTGTTTGAGAAGTTTTTTATTAGTTTGGTTGTGATAGATTCTAATTGGGGAAAATGTGAGATGGTTGAGGTGGTAAATCGTGATGTGGGGAAGCATCAACATTTCCATTTTTAAAAAGACGTAATGAGTGGGTTATTGTGGGAGATGACATCATTAGTTGATATGGGTTTTCCTTTTAGTTTCCTAGTGACATAGAATATAGTTTTTAATGATGAAATTGAAAAGGGTTTGGTGGGAATTGAATAACTTCATGGATAAAAATGAAATGGTGGCTATAAAACTATGCTCACCCCCTACGTGATGAGTGTATCAGGTGGTTCCCTATTCTAAAATTCAAATATGTGAGTTCCTTTACCAAGATATAAACCTATGAGAACTCTTAATTCAGGAAACATGGAACTCTAGGGGATAATCCTAGGTTTCCTTAGGTGACGAGAATATGAATTCCCTATGTTATGGGAATATGAGATCTTCTTTATCTCCCAAATAATGTTCCCTTGATTATACCTCATGATAATCTAAATAGATTCATTAGGGGATTTTCCAAAGAATCCCCTAAGTGATGATCATAAGATCTCTTATTCATCTCCTAGGTAATGATCCTATGATTATACCTCACCTGAGGTGTATGAGATTCATGAGGCGATGTGCCAAAGAATCCCTTATGTGATGAGCATACGATCTCTAAACACTTCCCTTAATAGATGATCTTATGTTATTACTTAGTGTGATAAGAACACGATTCATTAGTTGATGAATATAGAAATCCTTACGTGCTATGAATATATTTTATGAACCAAATCGGTGTATATTCCTCACTTGAAAAATGTGATCCACCTTGTGTAAGGAGCCCAAATATCGAATTCAAATTGTCCTTATTCTATGGGAACCATACATATTAGGCCATACTCTAAATGAAAACATTCCCACACATAGAGGACCATATTCACATAGTGGTCCATACTCCTACTAGTTGAAAAAACCCTATACCACATAGATTCATATTTTTCGTGAATCCAAAATACTCTCATTAGGCTATATCCCCTTTTAGTTAGACAAAAAATGTCTTATCACACATATTTACCATACTAACTTTCACATGGTATCATTCAACAAATAATCTATACAACTTGATGTTAAATTATATCAATTATTTATTATTAGAAGTACATTGCACATGGTTGTGATAAATACGCTCGGTGCATTAACTAACCCATGACATGTTAGAGGATGGTTTTAGGGGGTCACTAGACTATAATCTACTAACCAATAGGGGGGTCTAAATGGGTATAGGCCATGAAATAGTGTTATCAAAGAATTTTATTAGGAGATATGATGGGATTTAATGTTAGGAACATTTGAGGATTTCAATGGTTTGGTTTAGAAGGTATTTCATTTGAATTCATTGGTATGTTTTGGGTATACCTTTCCTTAAGTTTCAAATTATGCTCTTAGTGGTTCTTCATGGTTAGTGGTTATAGTCTCTTATTTGGGTGACGGGATGTGTTCTTAGTATATTTACATATTATGATGTTCTTCATGGTTAGTGGTTGTAGTATCTTATTTGGAGATGTATGATGTTCTTGGTGAGGGCCACTATCTAGATAGTGGTGTCATTGTATATGAGAAAGCATCGATGTAGTTGGAGATGTATGATGTTCTTCATTTGAGCAGACTCATTCAGATTCCAAGTGGGTGTTTCTATACTATATCTTCTTTTTGGGATTCATGTGTTTCATGAATTCATATTTTATCCATTTGAAGTTGGTTAGACATGTTTTGATCATTTTGAAGCACAAAATAACCCTATAAATGAAAATAATATAGGGAAATGGATGGTATCTTGGTGTGAATTAACCTTTTTCATTTAAATAAATTAGGTTTCCTTCTAGACAACATGAAAGCCACTAACCTATTCTCAAATACCATGTTTTTCCATCTTGTTTGGGGTATTTTGATTCACTCCCCCCTTTTGGTTTCCATTTCTTCTTGGCATGATCATCAGTAACGGTTTCACTTCCACCACCAGTGAGTATTTAGGCATGATGAATAAATACTAATGGTTAGTCTCTATTAATCTCCATTTTTATAAGGAAGTGGTTCTCTTCTACTGTATTTGGAATTCTTGTTTTGTGTACTTGAACCATAAATACTAATATTTGAGATTCTAATAGGATGGAGGTGAATAAAGATTGGATGGATGCTAATCGTTTAACAATAGAGTACGAGAATTGAGTGAAAGAGGTCATCAAGTTTTCAAAGGATCACGCAAAGGATCCTTATCAAATACTTTGTCTGTGTTTACATTGTTGTTATACTAGACTACTTAATCCAAAGGAGTTGGAAGAACATTTGATATGTCACGGAATAGATTGGAGTTATAAATGTTAGACTAAACACGGAAAAAAGCGAATGTAGCTACTGGCTGGGATAAAAATGTGTTTTATGGAATGTCAGATATGAATACAAATATGGATAATGAATAAGACCATATGGAGGATGTGATTACAAATGTCAACGATGATGAAGATCGTATTGAGGAAATGACAAAGACAATTCAGGATGAACTCCGGGATTTCCTAAAATTGTTTGAGAAGTTAAATAGTTGTGCAAAGACACCATTGTATGCTGCTTGCACTAGGTATACAACATTGTCAGCTGTACTGAAGTTGTATAAATTGAAAGTAGGAAATGGATAGAGTGATGTCAGTTTTACAAAACTACTTTCTCTCTTGAATAACATAATCCCATAAGATAATGAGCTCCCAAGTCGGACATATGAAGCTAGATGAATGCTACGCTCGATGGGAATGATTTCTGAAAGAATACATGCATGCCCGAAGGACTATATATTGTTTCTCAAAGAGAACAAATCACTTATAGAATACCCAAAGTGTGGTGCTTCTTGATACAAGAAAGATAAATCCAATCCTATGAAAGTTTTATGGTACTTTCCAATCAATCCAAGGTTTAGGCGTCTATATGGAAGTGAAGAAACTGCAAGACAATTGTCGTGGAATGCATATAAAATAAATAAAGATGGGTTATTACATCATCCAGCCGACTCTCCTCAATGGAAGAAAATTTATCATGAGTATCCTGAATTTGGAAAAGAGCCGAGAAACCTTCATCTTGCGTTATCTACAGATGGAGTGAATCCTTTTGGTTTTCAAACCAGCACTCATAGTACATGGCATGTTATGTTGGTAAATTATAACTTTCCACCCTGGTTATGCATGAAACAGAAATTCATCATGTTATCTATGCTTATATCATCACCAAAACAACCAGGTAACGATATTGATGTTTATCTGCCTGCTTTGATCGAGGATTTGAAGTTATTGTGGGACTTAGGTGTAATGTTGTATGATGCTTATAAAAGTGAATACTTCACGTTGAGAGTGATGTTGTATGGGACAATAAATGATTTCCCTGCTTATGGAAATTTTTCAGGATATATAATGAAAGGAACTCAAGGGTGTCCCATGTGCGAAGAAGATACAAAATCAATTAGGTTGAAACATTAATCGAAATCTGTGTTTCTAGGACATCATAGATTTCTACCTCGTCGGCATAAGTACCGATCTTGGACGACATCATTCAATGGAAGTTCAGAAAAACATGCAACACCATCTCCACTAACAGGTGATTAGCTATTTGAGAAAGTAAAATATCTGAACACTATTTTTGGTAAACCATTTTCGAAAAACCATACGAAAATCAGTTGAAAAAAGAGATCAGTTTTTTTTTTGAATTACCATACTGGAATTGTTTGTACGTCAGACATTTTCTTGATGTGATGCATGTTGGAAAAAATGTATGTGACAGTGTTATCGGCACATTGCTAAATGCCCCTGGAAAAACAAAATATGTAATTAAGGCAAGATTGGACATGGTTGACCTGGGAATACGAGAAGATTTGGCACCCGTGAAGGGTGAAAATCAAATGTTTCTTCCTCCAGCTGCTTGTACTATTTCTATGGTGGAGAGATATCAGTTTTGCAACTTCTTCAATGATTTAAAGGTTCCAGAGGGGTACTCATCAAATATAAAGAACATTGTGTAAATGAAGGATCTAATGTTAAAAGGTTTGAAATCACATGATTTCCATGTTTTGATGCAAGATCTAATTCTTATACCTTTATGTTGCATTTTTTCCAAGAATGTTCATAATACGTTAACCAAACTTTGTTTCTTTTTCAAAGCTATATGTAGAAAAGTTTTAGACTCGAGAAAATTGCCAGCTATGGAAAAAGAAATTGTCATCATATGATGTGAATTAGAAATGTTCTTCTCACCGAAATTCTTTGATATGATGGTTCATTTGATGATTCACTTGGTTAGAGAGATTCGACTTTGTGGTCCTATGCACTATAAATGGATGTATCCTGTTGAACGGTATATGAAGATTTTGAAAGGGTATGAATAAGATGGGATGATAAATCTGACATTAAGAGAATCTGATACAAGAAATTCTTCCAATGATTCAGCAAGTGAGGCTATATTTAAAGATATTTCATGTGTTTCATCAAGAGAGTCAGTTCCTAGTTCCAAAAATCATTCATAAACATCACTCATCAGTTTCCTCAGGGATAAACATGGGTTCATGGATTTGTATGATCAAAGAGATCTATCCTCTACTGCTTTTACAACCTATGTGGTGCATGTTTCAGATTCCTCCAGGAAAAAGGAACAAATGTGGTGAGTTGTAAGCCACATCTAATTGATGTTTTGAAATGTTAATTATGTTTTGAAAATGGTTTCAATCTTTGAGGAAATGTTGAACTGTCCTTGATTCTTGTATGGATGACGGATTCACATCCATTCCAAGTGGTTTTAATAGAAAGGATGGATGATAACATTGGTTGGTGTTCTCATGGATGTCTAAGCATGGTAAGTTAGAAAACATGTTGGATATGTTGTGGAGTTTTAGTTGGGGTTCTAGTGGTTCTTTCCCGATGATGGAGGTGTTAAACATCAGATGGTGGTGTTTGTGAGCTAAAGCGTATAGTGGGGAGCACCATAGAAATTAAGTGGTCGGTTGATGACATGATCAGCATTTTGAATTAGATAGTCTTGGGTAAAATCCATCTTGGTGTTTATATCGGTTGAGTACATTGAGATGAAGGTTGTGGTTGGGTTGTGTTATGGGTGTTTGGGGCAATGTAAGTATTTAATGGTACCTTTATGTTTGGAATAATAAATAATTAGTAGATCACATTCGGATTGCATTGATATTTTATAAGAACGATCCAAGGGTCCTTGGTGATGTGTACGAGTCAACCTCGCCTCAATCCAAGGCATGGTGTGGTCACTAGCACTCAAAGGGTCTCTATTTTGTTTAAAATGGACAAGATTTTAAATGAAAAAAACAACTGACCTATGGAAATCTGACCAAACGCTTTCCAATTGCATTGATCTTTATAATAACGATCCATGGGTCCTTGGTGATGAGTACGAGTCAACCCCACCTCAATCTGAGGCACGGTGTGGCCGCTATCACTCAAAGAGTCTCTATTTTGTTTAAAATGTACAAGATTTTAAGTGAAAACAACAAATGACCTACGGAAATCTGACCAAACACATTCCGATTGCATTGATCTTTTATATGAATGATCCATGGGTCCTTGGTGATGTGTACGAGTCAACCCCGCCTTAATCTGAGGCACGGTGTGGCTGCTATCACTCAAAGGGTCTCTATTTTGGTTAAAATGGACATGATTTTAAGTGAAGACAGTAACTAACCTACGGAAATCCGATCAAACGCATTCGGATTGCATTTATATTTTATAATAAATATCCAAGGGTCCTTGGTGATGTTTAAGAGTCAACCCTGCCTCAATCCAAGGCACGGTGTGGCCACTAGCACTCAAAGGGTCTCTATTTGGTTTAAAATGGACAAGATTTTAAGTGAAAACAAAAACTGACCTATAGAAATCCAACCAAATGCATTCCGATTGCATTGATAATTTATAATAACGATCCAACGGTCCTTGGTGAGGTGTACGAGTCAACCTCTCCTCAATATGATGCACAGAGTGGCCGGTAGCACTCAAAGGGTCTCTATTTTGTTTAAAATTGACAAGATTTTAAGGGAAAACAACAGATGAACTAAGAAAATATGACCAAAAGCATTCCAAATGCATTGATCTTTTATAAGAACTATACAAGGGTCCTTCGTGACTTGTAAAAGTCAACTCCGCCTCAATCCGAGGCACGGTGTAGCCTCTAGCACTCAAAGGGTCTCTATTTTGTTTAAAGTGGACAAGCTTTTAAGTGAAAACAACAACTAACCTATGGAAATCCAACCAAACGCATTCGGGTTGCATTGATCTTTAATAAGAACGATCCAAGAGTCCTTGGTGACGTGTACGCGTCAACCCCACCTCAATCCGAGGCATGGTGTGGCCTCTATCACTCAAAGGGTCTCTATTTTGTTTAAAATGGACAAGATTTTAAGTGAAAACAACAAATGACCTACGGAAATCCGACAAAACACATTCAGATTGCATTGATATTTTATAAGAACGATCCAAGGGTCCTTGGTGATGTGTACGAGTCAACCCCGCCTCAATCCGAGGCATGGTGTGGCCGCTAGAACTCAAAGGTTCTCTATTTTGTTTAAAGTGGACATGATTTTAAGTGAAAACAACAACTGACCTACCGAAATCTGACCAAACGCATTCGGATTTCATTTATATTTTATAAGAACTGTCCAAGGGTCCTTGGTGACATGTACGCATCAACCCCTCCCCAATATGAGTCATAGTGTGGCCGCTATCACTCAAAGAGACTCTATTTTGTTTAAAATGGACAAGATTTTAAGTGAAAACAACAACTAGCCTACGGAAATCTGACCAAACGCAGTCGAATTGCATTGATCATTTATAAGAACGATCCAAGTCTCCTTGGTGACGTGTACATGTCAACCTCGCCTCGATCTGAGGCACGGTGTGGCCGCTAGCACTCAAAGGGTCTCTATTTTGTTTAAAGTGGGCAAGATTTTAAGTGAAAACTACAACTGACCTACGGAAATCTGACCAAATGAATTCGGATTGAATTGATCTTTTATAAGAATGATCCAAGGGTCCTTGATGATTTTTACACGTCAACCCCGCCTCAATCCACGGCATGGTGTGGCCGCTAGCACTCAAAGGGTCTCTATTTTGTTTAAAATGGACAATATTTTAAGTGAAAACAAAAACTGACCTATTGAAATCCAACCAAATGCATTCCGATTTCATTGATATTTTATAAGACGATCCAGGGGTACTTGTTGATGTGTAAAATTCAATTCCGTTCCAATCTGAGGCACGGTGTGGCCGCTACCACTCAAAGGGTCTCTATTTTGTTTAAAGTGGACAAGATTTTAAGTGAAAACAACAACTGAACTATGGAAATCTGACCAAACGCATTCGGATTGCATTGATCTTTTATAAGAATGATCCAAGGGTCCTTGGTGACCTGTAAGTGTCAAACTCGCCTCAATACGAGGTACGGTGTGGCCGCTAGCACTCAAAGGGTATCTATTTTGTTTAAAGTGGACAAGATTTTAAGTGAAAACAACAACTGACCTACAGAAATCCAACCAAACGCATTTTGATTGCATTGATCTTTTTTAATAATGATCCAAGGGTCCTTGGTGACGTGTATGTGTCAACCCCATCTCAATCCGAGGCACGGTGTGGCCACTATCACTCAAAGGGTCTCTATTTTTTTTAAAAATGGACAATATTTTAAGTAAAAACAACAACTAACCTATAGAAATCCGACCAAACGCATTCGGATTTCATTGATATTTTATAAGAATGATCCAAGGGTCCTTGGTGACGTGTAAGAGTAAACCCCGCCTCAATCCGAGGCACGGTGTGGCTGCTAGCACTCAAATGGTCTCTATTTTGTTTAAAGTGGACAAGATTTTAAGTGAAAACAACGACTGACCTACGGAAATCTGACCAAACGGATTCGGATTGCATTGATCTTTTATAAGAACAATAGAAGGGTCCTTGGTGACATGTATGGGTCAACATCGCCTCAATTCGAGGCACGGTGTGGCCGCTAGCACTCAAAGGGTATCTATTTTGTTTAAAATGGACAATATTTTAAGTGAAAACAACAACTGACCTACGGAAATCCGACCAAATGCATTAGGAATGAATTGATCTTTTATAAGAAAGATCCAAGGGTCCTTGGTGACATTATGAGTCAACCTCGCCTCAATCCGAGGCACGGTGTGGCCGCTAGCACTCAAAGGGTCTCTATTTTGTTTAAAACGTACAACATTTTAAGTGAAAACAACAACTGACCTGCAGAAATCCAACCAAATGCATTCGGATTGCATTGATCTTTTAAATGGGGGGTCATGGCATGTTATCTATCAGGGGCCTCATATATATCAAGTCTTGGTTGGCCTGGTATACTAGGGTGATCATGTGTTTGGGTCTATGATACTTATGGGCTTATATCTATATGATAATACTCCCATTTGGGGGGGTGGATATGCTTATGGGTCTTATTCCTTAAATGAGAATACTCTCATAGGGGAGGGATGAGATGTATATAGGTATTATTCCCCAAATGAGAATACAACCATAGCAATGGGATGAGATTCTTATTGAGAATATGCACTAAATTAAAATAATCCCACAGGGGAGGGCTGAGATGATTATATAGATTATGCCTCAAATAAGAATACACCCATATTGGAGGGTTTATATGCTTCTAGGGAATATTATTTGGATGATAATACTCTCATATGGTAATAAATATATGCTTATTAGTATTATTCCCTAAATAAGGGTACTCCCATAGTATAGTGATGAGATCCTTGTAGGTCTTATGCTTGGAATTGGAAGAACACATATCGGTGGTCTGAGATACTGTTGAGGGTATTCCCTAGATGAGAAAACTCCCATAAGTGGATTTCCATGATGGAGTATAAATAAAACTTACCTATTTGAGGTTAATGATAATTATGTATATAGTGGGGAGACCATGGTATATTATATGTTTTGTGTGGTTCCTATGATGTACTCAGAGAAACCCTATCATTGGATGAACTAGGTATGGTTGATCATGCATTAATACATGAGAATCAATGTGTCATGATATAGATGGGGTAGTACATGGTCAAACTATATTTTTATAATGTCGACACAATCCTTGTGAAATGCTTGGTAAAATTTCAGCACATGGAAAATTAATTTGGGTTTAATCATGGTCATGGTGTTGAGTATCAATGATGATTTTTTATTTGTTTTATTCTAGTTCATTCTCAACTAGGTTGTGCATATTGCCTAATCCTGCACTTACAATAGCGTTTTGCAGGTTTTATAGTGGGGGTTTATTAATGAGATTCATCCCCCCCCCCATGTATGTGCACCTCAATGTGTGTACAAACCTTATAACGTCTTTCAGTTTTAGAACATGATTCATAGTGGATAGAGAAAAGTACAAAGATTTATGTATTGATAAAACACATCCATGTGGAGCCTTAGGATTGAACTGGAAAGCCCCCTGGATACCCCATACCCCCCTTGGATAGCCACCCCAAACCCTTGAACAGCCACCCCAAACCCTTGAACAGCCCCCAAACCCCCTGAATTCTGAATTGATTTCTTTAAGTACTTGATTAACTTATAAATTATGTGTTAATGTTGTATGAGTATAATTGTTTTATGGGTATACTTGGTCTAATTTTCTTATGATTTATGAGTTAATTTTGTGTGGGTATACTTGCTTTAATTGGCTTATTGAGATGCTGTTTTTTTGTAGGTGTTGGGGTGTGATGCTATAGATTTATAGGAGCAGCAGAGAGGGCATTTACGAGCGCTCTTTTAGCACTGATAAATCGTGAATTTATCAATGCTAAAAAAGCGCTGATAAAGAGCACCTTTATCAGCACTAAAGAATAACTGATAAAAGATATGTTTATCAGTGCTCTTTTAGCGCTGATAAATCGTGCTTTTATCAGCGCTAAAAAGGCACTGATAAAATACACCTTTATCAGCACTAAAGAAGCGTTGATAAAAGATATGTTTATCAGCACTAAAGGAGCGCTGATAAAACAATCATTTATCACTGCTAAACAAGCGCTTGTTTAGCGCTGATAAAGGGTTTTTTATCAGCCCTTTTTTATCGCTGATAATGGGGTACCCCCTTTATCAGCGCCGAGCTTTACAACGCTTTTTTAGCGCTATTAAAGCCTATTTTAGCACTGTTAATGTCCATTTTTGTAGCAGTGAATAGATGTGGATTTCTTTTGGGTTTTATCAAAAAATAACTCACTTGTAAGTTATCAGTGTAGTGAAATAGACCATTTGAATACACATCACACAATTTCACCCAATACCTATCATTAGTATAAAAATTAGGGTCATCTAAATAAGTCTTGTAAAATTTCATCCTATTTTGATACCAGGTTAGTAGGATACAAGATGTGTGGATCAGAAGTTTTATTGGATGAACTGAAGTATTTTGGGTTGGAAACTCAATGCATAATGGTTATGCTGCCAAAAAGAAGGAAAAACAATATCTTAAAAGGATCAATGTGGGATTATTGATATCAAACATATAACTGATGATTATTAGGATAAATAATAACCATCTATAGTATTTGGTGTTACTGTTATCTCATATACTATGATTATTATATTATTTGATATAGGTCCATCATATTATTTTTTATCTTCACGGGTAGTAAATCAGTTATGGCGTGGAATTGAATTGAAACCTTATTCAATGAGAATTGATACCATATTAAGAGAGGGTATTTAAAAAGGGTTTAAATGAAAATAAATCTCTATTATTATATTCTATGTGGAAATAAAATTTTATTTTATAATCCACGAGATAAAAACATGTGACATTATCATCATAATGGATTGGTTTTTGAGATAGAAAGATTATATGAACTATTATAGTTTATGGAATATATTTATCACTATATACAGAGTTATTTACACATTTCCTGAAGAGTGGGATTATTTTTTATGTAGGAATGGTCCAATTATTTATGATATTAGATCAAAATATAGTAATATACCAAGACTAGTTTATGAATCTTTAGTAGTGATTTATGACTAATTTTTTTTATTAATTATCAAAAAATAGCCAAATGTCATTCGTAAATTTATCTTTTGGATTGACACTAAAAAAGACATTACAATTTTTAAATTGGCATTTTACCTTAATGAAACGAAATTCGTTTACCCTCTTATATAATGGAATTAATGTAGTTCTTATAATTGAGGTACAGTTGAATGTTTAACTAGGTGATAGTAATAAATAAATAACCTTTACCACAATTCAATTATTTATTTCCATTAGAAGGGAATAAAGTATCTTTTAGAGATTAAATTGAGATATGGATATCTTCATTAATGGGTGAAGAAGTATGGAATTTTGAAATGAGTTTTTTTAGATTAAGTACAATATGAATTCTTAATATGAAATTTATGGTTATTAATGATTATATGACACCATTGGATTGTATAAATCATTTCATCCAAAAATATATAAATTCCATAATGGTAGTGTTTCTAGATAATAATTTTAGTTACTCATGGTAAAATATTTCTTAATGGATTTATAAACATCAGATATATATATATATATATATATATATATATATATTAGGTTCTTGGGGGGGTACAAATACAATTAAATACACAAACACCTCACACACTAGCAAGAAAGGAAGCCTATAGCCCCCAATAGGGATATCACACCCATAAAGCATTATTTATTCAATACATTTCCCATAGGACTAGTGGGAATGAATCCCATTGCATGGATCATAGGCCCCGTGGGCATGAAATCCCATTACATGGCCTATGGGCCCATAATTTTGACCAAAAGGCCCACTAGTGAATAGTTTAGCTACCATACCCAGGATTCTATTGTACTCGCTATATTGTTTACGCCATTATAGTTCCCACCGCTTCTTCAGTGTCATCGCCGCTACATGTTTTATATAGTAATGCTATAGTACTACTGTAGTACCTGTGCATTAAGGGGTTTAAACCCCAAACTCAATGTAGTATTACTGGGTTCATCTCAATGAATGCATTTGGTGATTTTTTCAAATATATTTCATTAAAATCATTTTTATATAATATTTTCTCAATATCACTTTGGGATTCATGATGTGATGTTTTTGAGATATATCATTTCTAATAAAATTATTAATGGAAATCCAAATAAGAATATCCATTATTATAGTATTACATAAACTGAATTAAGATAAAATCATATATCAATTGGATTGTACTTCATTAATTATTAATTGAATACGATCATTACAGATGTGTAATTTACTACTTAAAATGTAAATAATGGAGTTTGTATGTGGGGAAAGGGGCAACAAGAAGTATTATGACCGGTTAAAGGGGAGTAAGAAAAATGTATCCTAGAAGAGTTTTTAGAACTATGTTTTGTTTTTAATATTTTAAAAATATAATGTTATATAATGTTATTTTATTTTATTTAATGTAATTTTGATATATTATATTTAATTACATTGTGTAAAAATTGACATTTTCTAATTTTTTTGTTTTCATTTTTTCTGTTCTGGTTTTTGGTGGATCATGAGAAGATGAATTCCTTAATTTCTAAAAGAACATATTTAGTGGCGGTTAAAGCTGCCAAAAAATATTATATGATTCCATATAGAAAATCATTTTAAAACCTCATTTAATATTTTTTTTCTTTAAGAAAACCACTTATAATAAGAAAAACTAAATAAAAATGTATATTTTCTAGAAATCCAACATCAATTTTTTTCACTTTATAAAACATCTGATAATTAGAAAAAAACCACCAGTAATTATAAATTTTATCTGAAAAAACAACAAAATAACCATCATAAAATATATAAGGATATATAATTTTTTGGTGAGTCTAAGAAAATTTAGTGAAACATTTTAAGGGACGTTAAAAGGACACTAAACCTAATAAAAATCTAATTTCAACTATTTTTTATTTTGAGAATTCAAGAAAAATAATGGACCAAAGGGAATTGAAACTGTAGGTGGACATGTAAAATCCAAGAATATATTAAGGATAATAATATAGATGTGGTTTTAGAAATAAATATCATATAATTAAAGTGATATAAATTTCGTAATAGTAATATTGAATTCAATGTATTCAGGCAACGAAAACTCTTATAATTACTCTTATATTCCATGAAGTCGCTTTATCGTCCCATATAATAAACATAAAAATGTTTGTAAAATATTTCATAAACTTATCCATATTTAATAAATTTTATATTTATCAATTATATTCATTAATTTTACATGTATTAGTTATTTATTATTTATTAAGATCATCACATTTTAGTTATTTTTATTGATTCACAAAAGTTTTGTAATGGAGAATGTGATCCTTCTTCTTGTATACCGTTATTATCTTTACCATATTAGTAGATGTAGTTTAATCACTATTTTCCAATAATTTAAGTGGTTTCATGTTCATTTGATTCAAGGTATGGGTGTTATTTTCAAGAATTTAATGCATGAAATTCTTTTTTCAGGTAATTTAATGATAAAAATGAGTTATATTAATTTGAATATTAATTATTTTTTTCAAACATAAAGAGATATATTTGTCAACATAAATTACCATTTTAATTCATATATTACTAGTATTAATTCACTAATACTGATATATGGTGAAAATCCTGATGTAGGTATAACATCCTTCATGTCTTGGCTTAAACCAACCCAAACAAGATCATGAAACACAAGTGAATAAATAAGATTTTAGAGTTATATAATAATAGTATCATTTTATCAAAATAAAAATGGTGTTAATATTACATCATTATAGTGGATAATTATATTTAATAATATTATATAGGATAAGGTCATTTAAAAATTTTGGAAATAAGATAGATACTTAATGAATTCACTCCTCAACATGGGTTCTCTCGAAATGAAGAATTTAGGACCCATATTGAAACCAAAAGCTACCAAACCTCTATAAATTCTATGTGATATATAAAATAGATAGGTATTCAATATATTTATTAATGAATGAAGTGGTTTGGAATGGGTAGAGGTGAGCTTATTTTATAGGTGAAAATAATGGGCATTTATTTAGAAACATAAATAGGTGAAGGTTAAAGATAGAATCACATGGGAGTTAGGTAATTTAGGTGATTATATATTGTTGATAAATTTAATCTTGAATTCAACACCTCACATAGAAAATCAATAATTACAAAATATCATTTTGATTATTAAAAATTTTAGAAACATTTCTTTACTGCTTTTTACTATTTTTCTACCTCTTTACCTTGTTTAATTATTTATCATAATTATTTTTCTTATAAAAATATAAAATGACTCTTACTAAATAATTTATCCATGATGATTTTAAAATTTAACACTATTTAATCAAATTAAATTTATAAATATTATAAATTTATCATTTAAATGAAAACATGATATGTAGAAAAAAAAATGTTTTTATAGAAAAAATTAATTTTAAAACATTAAGTGTTCCAAATATTATTTCATATCAATTAAAAATCCAAAAAGAGTTTATATGTCACGAACCGAATCTGGTCGCCTTCAAACTCGGCACCCGACCCGGTCCATGGCAAGACCCGAAGGGCGTTCCCGATCCCCACGGGATGGTACAAGTGCCCGGGTATCATAAAATGAAAATTGGGAACGATTTACCCGAGTTTATAAACATAAAACAACAAAAGAATCCAATGAAACAAATCTGGATTTTTCAAACCAAACAATCTTTTACAAAAATCCAGAACTGAATTACATGGCTTAAAACAACTCAAAAGGTCTATACCAAAGTTAAAAATCCAAATAAGGACAGCCCAAGAACCCTCATGGCAAGGGTCACCTCCTACAAGCCACCTCCACAAGACTTCACCACCAAGGACCTGCTAGAAACCCGAACCACTGGAACAAAAAAAACTGTACCCAACCTGCGACAAAAAAAAAACCATGTCTACTTACACCCAAGGGTGTAAGTAGGGTGTGAGACAATGCCCAGTAGGATACCACCACTAAGAGATTCCATGTGATTAACATTTAAAGATGAAAAGCATGCAAGTTTTAAAAAACATGAAAAGCTAGTTACAATTTCTAAAAGATGCTACTTTGAATAAAAACTGTTTTCAAGTGGGCTATCATTAAGAATCAACACTTTTAAAAAAAAATCAACACTACTGAATTTTCCAGCCAACTATACCGTATGCCGACGGTAAGTACAAAGTAAACAATGAGCACAAGAAATAGGAAGTAACACCTACGCACTAGCTAGCTGTGGGTCCCAGGTACCTCGTATCTCGGTGAGAGTAACCATCACAAATATCCATTCTCGTGCACGAGCCACTAGTAGGGAACATACCCATAACCTAGTGGTCCCCAATCATCATCATCATAGTTTAGTTAGAGTTGTAAGCGTCAATCTTGCTAAGTGAAACTGAGGACAAACCCCACGGATTCACTAGCATACTAGTACACGTCCACCCACCTAGATACCCAGGTTTTCCCCTTGTGCTCAAACATGTTCAACACATCACGAAATGTACATTGAACATGAAAATATCATTTCCACATCACAAATTCACCAAACAACCCATATGTATACCACACAAGTCACAAAAAAAATCCATTTTTCATTCAAAATGATTTTGAAATCCGAATCACACCAAAATAGCCCACAACATATTTCACATTTCTTCAACACTTCCACAAAACCATTAAACAATTTTATAAAACAATTATATGATAATTAAACTCATATAACAGCCCACACACATGGAATATAACTCTTCTTTCATATTCAAAAATTCAATTTTTCACATCACACTCACACAAAACACTCCACATCACTTTCACATCACTTTCACTCCAAAATATCTCCTTCAAACAATTTAATAAAATATTTCCAAGATGATACATATCACATAGCAGCCTTTTCACAAATGAAATGGACCTTTTAAAAATATACTCCTACCAAAACAGTTTGCTGATATAGTTTCACCTATTACACAACCCAATAAAGCATTCAAAACTTTCATAAAACAATTATAAAGAGTATACCCAAACTTTGCACATAAAATCCATTTCAAAAATCTCTTTTTAAACCAAAAGCACACCAAGACCCTACCAAAACATAATTGGCAGCCCAATAAACATGAAATAATCCACATTCAAATGTTATATAATTACGTTGAATAATATCACAAAAGATACCCATGAGAACACACAAATCCATAAAACACTTTCAAGGAGTATAACAAGGTTATACAAATAAAACCATTAAAATACACCCCATTTTTAGGCCCACATGGAACTATATCATTACCTAACCATAATTTTCAGCCCCTTTCAACAACTAATAAATCACATCCACATTTCACAAAACTACCACAAGATATAACACATGAAATACATTTGAAAAATACACACTTCAAGCAAAAATGTAACTCTAAAAACAAATGCTTTACTATTGCAACCAAAAATGGTTTTCAAATAATGAACAGCACATAAGGAACATTCAAAATTATTTAATCAAGCAAACTAACTCATCATTAAATGGTAACCCACGTAATCACCTACCGAATGTGTCGAAACCCTCAAAACTTGGTGCGAAACATTAAGCGCACCACCGTTGCACCAAAAGGAATACAAATCCAGACCTAAACCACAAAAACTTACCCAAAAGACACCAAATCATACATTAGGATCGAACCCCAACTTCTGGACATGAGGAACTTCAAGAAAAAGGAAATAAAACTAAAAGAGGATGGAAGGAACCAAGAAGGAATTCTCTTACTTGAAATATCTTAAAGGAATCGGCCCCAATCCACAAAATAATGAATCCCCAAGTACCCAAAACTGGTATGTAGGTTCGAAGGATTCATATTAGGTCATGTGGGGACTGAAATGGGGGAAAAAGGATGAAAAATGAAGGAGTTATGAAAGGATCAATTTACCTCTCCAAATCTTCCCGATTTTTGAAACCCTAATACGTTCAGTACTAAATCGCGATGAAGAAGAGCTCCAAAGAGGGGAGAGAGAGCTTGGGCGCGTGTCTGGGTTCAAGGGGCGCATATGAGGCTTTTAATCACCGAAAAATACTTAAAAATGAATATGTTATTAATTAATCAAATATTATTTTTAAAACTGGAATTGGGCTTTCGGGCAGGCCCAATCCCTTAAATAAAAACCAACATAAACCTTGGTTATGGATTTCAAAAGGCTCCAAATTTTAATTGTGGTGTTAATATATCAGGGGAGGAAATTTAGGAGTTGGAATGAAGGAAAAATATTAAAAAATGAAAAAGTTATAAAGGAAACAAATTTTATTTTTAAATCTGGAATTGGGCTCGCGGTTTGGCCCAATTCATGAAAACTCATCTATTTCTCCATAAAACCTTTGGAAACCATCCAAAACAAAAAATGAAAGGAAAAAAAATGAAATTTAACTTCAAAATAATTCATGTATGTGACAATTCTCCCCACCATGAAAACTTTCCGTCCCCGGAATGCTACAGAAAGGCCAGATACGAAAGCCAAACCGAACTGATAAAGCAATATGTACTCCCTTTCCAGGTTTCGCCCCCCCAAAGGCCAAAACACCTCCATTGATCAATTAAGGAAGGAATAATTCACAACAAAATCATACACCACTTTCCGGAAACAATCAATCACATTCAGGCTTTATCCCAAAGGAAAACACCTCAAACACTATCAGAACAAGACTCAAGCAATTCACTCAAACGAACAACAACATCGAACAAGGTTACACTTACCTTACTTTAACTAATACATTGGGCACTCTCCAGTCCCAAAGTTTACCCAAGGAACATGTAAGTAGTTAGATATATCCAAATGATATTACCTACTTCCCATACAATACCAAGGAAAAACATGAGTTACTTGTATAAAGAGACACAAATGAGCTCCCCACCATAAGAGACAAATTAATTTTTTTTTCCCGAGACAGAATCAAGACAGTAATAGGGGAAGGCCCAAACAGACTCCCTAGTACAAGGGGTATACATCCATTAGAAATTTACAAAATAATATGCACGATACCCATGGTGGGTCTTCCCACCACAAGAACCAACCATCTTAACCGACCGGCGTGGGCCGACATGAAAAGACCCCAAAATTAAGGAGTTAGGACGGTCACATAGTTAGTCTACACAGTTTGAGAAACTGTGCGATAACTATGTGGATCCTTATATCTGCATGGTTATTTTTTTTGTTCACGGTTAGAACTAACCATGTGAAAACCGTGTGCTCATCTTGTCTAGCCAAATTTCCAACCATTCTCCAAAGACTCAATGGAAACCAAAGGGGAGGGAATAACATTGTGTGATGACATGGGTACAAGACCCTCCACCTATTTCCACCGAACAGGAACAACAGAAGAAATATAATGACACCATAGGTTTAAAATCTTCCTATCTTTCATACTGAGGATAGTACTTTGTAGAAGGGTTTAAACGACACTGGGGTTTCCCTTGACTACGCGCCAGCTTCTCTCCGGGACCTATGGCTGGAGCTCAAAATATTGAAGCATCTTCGGCCACACAGTTTGGCTGTTGAAACCCCTATGTGGAACTTCTTCTTTCGGTGCCACAAACAACTACACCGCATACCCTGAAGGGTTCATCAATATATAACACACTCCATAACTCACTTTACCAAAACCATACATTTCACTGAAACAAGGGATCAAAATAAGCACACACATCGCACCTTGTTTCTTTGGGTGAGAAACAACAGAAGGGTAGGACACGTATAAACACCATCCACTAAGATAGAGGATTTGATGTTTTTCCCAAGGGATACATACTCCCAACATAACAGAGAACCTAAGAGGATTGTGTGACCTTGACCTTTACAGTCAAAAGAGCACACAACATCACAATGCGTCACCAAACAGGACCTTTGTGATTGATAGAAACAATACATGGAACCTGACCATATACCAAGTCTGTAAACAACATACAAGTCCAAAAAGTGGACACAATATCCTATCAGGACCAAAATCTCAAAATTGGTGGTTTAATACTAACTCTTGCTTCAAGGAAACTATGAAGAACCCAGAGGCCCTCTTTGACACCATCCAAATTCTCATCCATGCTAACAAACCCAGAACACTTCCACCTTCGAAAAATTAGGAAACTTAAGAGGCTAAAGTCACTTTCAACCATCCATAATCAATCTCACACTACAAGAGGATACACAAAACCAATAAAGGAAAGGGTGTATACTCAATCTAAAAATCTCAATAAATGGATTCCTTATATTGATCAACTGGAGGATTTTCCAATGGAGAAACAGTCTGGGTTGCACTTCAGTTATGCATTAACCTTTAATGGGGGTGTACCTTATCCAATGGGAGAACCCAAGGACCCAACCAACCTAGTCCATTGGTCAAAACAAGCCATAAAACAGATCCAAACACATGAAGGGAACTATCGTAAAGTAATCCCAAAACATTTTTCAAAAGAGACCACTAACCGTCCCTACAACACAGCTTACCGACCAAACACAAACCCAAAACACAGTTCAAACAGGAGAGGTTATTGGACTAAAAAAAACATCCCACAAAAACAACATCTTCAAAGACCCATAATACAAACCATCCCAAAACTATTCATCAAGACATCATGTTTTTTTTTCTTTAAAACCATTTCTTTGAAATCAAGTGGCTCAGCGGTAAGAGTATCGACCAATGGTACCCCATGGGCCTCACACATGCATGTTTTTGTGCCACACCAGAATCCCTCCTCATATCCGTCCCGGAACTCATCCATTCATGCCATAAACCTTCCATCATCCCATATAACCCCATGCATGTGGTCACTAAGGGAAATACCAAAGGTTAAAACAAAAATTCTTTCCACTTTTCAAAACCAACACGGTCAACCAATGCATCCCTTTTTTTTCATAACCGCTAACCACGAGATCAAAATCCCAACTCACATCTTACAAAAATTTTCAGAAAGTCACAACCATTTAGAAAATAACTCACATTCAAGATATTCACATCAATTTAAAAACATCTCATCCCATTAAAACACACTCTGATTGTTTAGAAAACTCTATTGGAAACACTTTTCAAAACCACCTTCAATACAGTTTCTGCCTTCAAAAGAGGTGTAATCACACCACTTTCTATTTCAAAATAATTCTGAAAAATAAGTTCCGCCATTTCATAAACCAAACCATTCCCTCTTTATTTGAAAATCATTTCACAAAAACTTTACACTTCTTAAAACCAAAGTGCTAAGGTTTCAAAACCTAAGCACAAAACAGTGCAAGAGGAACTAGTTTCAGTGGGTGACTTGGACATATGGTTGGCGGCCATATTCCAATCACTTCACTATCACATAGAGTGTTCTAGGGAATATCCCCAGCTCCACATGGCTTGCCAGACCCTGCGAGCTCATTGAGACCATTAACCCAACTCTCTTTTCATTTCCCCTAATCATCATCAAACCAAGAAAACCAAAAGACATAGACAAATCCCAACTTCCCTTGGCGACTTGAATCCTGAAATGAGGTGTGGTGATCAAGCACACTACCCATAACCAGAATTCCATGTCCAAACAATCCTAACTCTATACTATCCTGACTCTTCCCCAAATAACATGACCCAAAGAGTTAACCTGAACCTCCTTTGATACCATTTTGTCACGAACCGAATCTGGTCGCCTTCAAACTCGGAACCCGACCCGGTCCATGGCAAGACCCTAAGGGCGTTCCCGATCCCCACGGGCTGGTACAAGTGCCCGGGTATCATAAAATGAAAATTGGGAACGATTTACCCGAGTTTATAAACATAAAACAACAAAAGAATCCAATGAAACAAATCTGGATTTTTCAAACCAAACAATCTTTTACAAAAATTCAGAACTGAATTACATGGCTTAAAACAACTCAAAAGGTCTATACCAAAGATAAAAATCCAAATAAGGACAGCCCAAGAACCCTCATGGCAAGGGGCACCTCCCACAAGCCACCTCCACAAGACTTCACCACCAAGGACCTGCTAGAAACCCGAACCACTGGAACAAAAAAAACTGTACCCAACCTGCGACAAAAAAAAAACCATGTCTACTTACACCCAAGGGTGTAAGTAGGGTGTGATCCAATGCCCAGTAGGATACCACCACTAAGAGATTCCATGTGATTAACATTTAAAGACGAAAAGCATGCAAGTTTTCAAAAACATGAAAAGCTAGTTACAATTTCTAAAAGATGCTACTTTGAATAAAAACAGTTTTCAAGTGGGCTATCATTAAGAATCAACACTTTTAAAAAAAAATTCAACACTACTGAATTTTCCAGACAACTATACCGTATGCCGACGGTAAGTACAAAGTAAACAATGAGCACAAGAAATAGGAAGTAACACCTAGGCACTAGCTAGCTGTGGGTCCCAGGTACCTCGTATCTCGGTGAGAGTAACCATCACAAATATCCATTCTCGTGCACGAGCCACTAGTAGGGAACATACCCATAACCTAGTGGTCCCCAATCATCATCATCATAGTTTAGTTAGAGTTGTAAGCGTCAATATTTCTAAGTGAAACTGAGGACAAACCCCACGGATTCACTAGCATACTAGTACACGTCCACCCACCTAGATACCCAGGTTTTCCCCTTGTTCTCAAACATGTTCAACACATCAAGAAATGTACATTGAACATGAAAATATCATTTCCACATCACAAATTCACCAAACAGCCCATATGTATACCACACAAGTCACAAAAAAATCCATTTTTCATTCAAAATGATTTTGAAATCCGAATCACACCAAAATAGCCCACAACACATTTCACATTTCTTCAACACTTCCACAAAACCATTAAACAATTTTATAAAACAATTATATGAAAATTAAAATCATATAACAGCCCACACACATGGAATATAACACTTCTTTCGTATTCAAAAATTCAATTTTTCACATCACACTCACACAAAACACTCCACATCACTTTCACATCACTTTCACTCCAAAATATCTCCTTCAAACGATTTAATAAAATATTTCCAAGATGATACATATCACATAGCAGCCTTTTCACAAATGAAATGGACCTTTTAAAAATATACTCCTACCAAAACAGTTTGCTGATATAGTTTCACCTATTACACAACCCAATAAAGCATTCAAAACAATCATAAAACAATTATAAAGAGTATACCCAAACTTTGCACATAAAATCCATTTCAAAAATCTCTTTTTAAACCAAAAGCACACCAAGACCCTACCAAAACAGAATTGGCAGCCCAATAAACATGAAATAATCCACATTCAAATGTTATATAATCACGTTGAATAATATCACAAAAGATACCCATGAGAACACACAAATCCATAAAACACTTTCAAGGAGTATAACAAGGTTATACAAATAAAACCATTAAAATACACCCCATTTTTAGGCCCACATGGAACTATATCATTACCTAACCATAATTGTCAGCCCCTTTAAACAACTAATAAATCACTTCCACATTTTACAAAACTACCACAAGATATAACACATGAAATACATTTGAAAAATACACACTTCAAGCAAAAATGTAACTCTAAAAACAAATGCTTTACTATTGAAACCAAAAATGGTTTTCAAATAATGAACAGCACATAAGGAACATTCAAAATTATTTAATCAAGCAAACTAACTCATCATTAAATGGTTACCCACGGAATCACCTACCGAATGTGTCGAAACCCTCAAAACTTGGTGCGAAACATTAAGCGCACCACCGTTGCACCAAAAGGAATACAAATCCAGACCTAAACCACATAAACTTACCCAAAAGACACCAAATCATACATTAGGATCGAACCCCAACTTCTGGACATGAGGAACTTCAAGAAAAAGGAAATAAAACTAAAAGAGGATGGAAGGAACCAAGAAGGAATTCCCTTACTTGAAATATCTTGAAGGGATCAGCCCCAATCCACAAAATAATGAATCTCCAAGTACCCAAAACTGGTATGTAGGTTCGAAGGATTCATATTAGGTCATGTGGGGACTCAAATGGGGGAAAAAGGATGAAAAATGAAGGAGTTATGAAAGGATCAATTTACCTCTCCAAATCTGCCCGATTTTTGAAACCCTAATAAGTTCAGTACTAAATCGCGATGAAGAAGAGCTACAAAGAGGGGAGAGAGAGCTTGGGCGCGTGTCTGGGTTCAAGGGGCGCATATGAGGCTTTGAATCACCAAAACATACTTAAAAATGAATAAGTTATTAATTAATCAAATATTATTTTTAAAACTGGAATTGGGCTTTCGGGCAGGCCCAATCCCTTAAATAAAAACCAACATAAACCTTGTTTATGGATTTCCAAAGGCTCCAAATTTTAATTGTGGTGTTAATATATCAGGGGAGGAAATTTAGGAGTTGGAATGAAGGAAGAATATTAAAAAATGAAAAAGTTATAAAGGAAACAAATTTTATTTTTAAATGTGGAATTGGGCTCGCGGTTTGGCCCAATTCATGAAAACTCATCTATTTCTCCATAAAACCTTTGGAAACCATCCAAAACAAAAAATTAAAAAAAAAATGAAATTTAACTTCAAAATAATTCATGTATGTGACAATTCTCCCCACCATGAAAACTTTCCATCCCCGGAAAGCTACAGAAAGGCCAGATACGAAAGCCAAACCGAACTGATAAAGCAAGATGTACTCCCTTTCCAGGTTTCGCCCCCCCAAAGGCCAAAACACCTCCATTGATCAATTAAGGAAGGAATAATTCACAACAAAATCATACACCACTTTCCGGAAACAATCAATCACATTCAGGCTTTATCCCAAAGGAAAACACCTCAAACACTATCAGAACAAGACTCAAGCAATTCACTCAAACGAACAACAACATCGAACAAGGTTACACTTACCTTACTTTAACTAATACATTGGGCACTCTCCAGTCCCAAAGTTTACCCATGGAAGATGTAAGTAGTTAGATATATCCAAATGATATTACCTACTTCCCATACAATACCAAGGAAAAACATGAGTTACTTGTATGAAGAGACACAAATGAGCTCCCCACCATAAGAGACAACTTAATTTTTTTTCCCGAGACAGAATCAAGACAGTAATAGGGGAAGTCCCAAACAGACTCCCTAGTACAAGGGGTATACATCCATTAGAAATTTACAAAATAATTTGCACGATAGCCATGGTGGGTCTTCCCACCACAAGAACCAACCATCTTAACCGACCGGCGTGGGCCGACATGAAAAGACCCCAAAATTAAGGAGTTGGGACGGTCACATAGTTAGTCTACACAGTTTGAGAAACTGTGCGATAACTATGTGGATCCTTATATCTGCATGGTTATTTTTTTTGTTCACGGTTAGAACTAACCATGTGAAAACCGTGTGCTCAACTTGTCTAGCCAAATTTCCAACCATTCTCCAAAGACTCAATGGAAACCAAAGGGGGCGGGAATAACATTGTGTGATGACATGGGTACAAGACCCTCCACCTATTTCCACCGAACAGGAACAACAGAAGAAATATGATGACACAATAGGTTTAAAATCTTCTTATCTTTCATACTGAGGATAGGACTTTGTAGAAGGGTTTAAACGACACTGGGGTTTCCCCTGACTACGCGCCAGCTTCTCTCCGGGACCTATGGCTGGAGCTCAAAATATTGAAGCATCTTCGGCCACGCAGTTTGGCTGTTGAAACCCCTATGTGGAACTTCTTCTTTCGGTGCCACAAACAACTACACCGCATACCCTGATGGGTTCATCAATACATAACACACTCCATAACTCACTTTACCAAAACCATACATTTCACCTAAACAAGGGATCAAAATAAGCACACACATCGCACCTTGTTTCTTTGGGTGAGAAACAACAGAAGGGTAGGACACGTATAAACACCATCCACTAAGATAGAGGATTTGATGTTTTTCCCAAGGGAGAAATACTCCCAACATAACAGAGAACCTAAGAGGATTGTGTGACCTTGACCTTTACAGTCAAAAGAGCACACAGCATCACAATGCGTCACCAAACAGGACCTTTGTGATTGATAGAAACAATACATGGAACATGACCATATACCAAGTCCCTAAACAACAGACAAGTCCAAAAAGTGGACACAATATCCTATCAGGACCAAAATCTCAAAATTGGTGGTTTAATAATAACTCTTGCTTCAAGGAAACTATGAAGAACCCAGAGGCCCTCTTTGACACCATCCAAATACTCATCCATGCTAACAAACCCAGAACACTTCCACCTTCGAAAAATTAGGAAACTTAAGAGGCTAAAGTCACTTTCAACCATCCATAATCAATCTCCCACTACAAGAGGATACACAAAACCAATAAAGGAAAGGGTGTATACTCAATCTAAAAATCTCAAGAAATGGATTCCTTATATTGATCAACTGGAGGATTTTCCAATGGAGAAACAATCTGGGTTGCGCTTCAGTTATGCATTAACCTTTAATGGGGGTGTACCTTATCCAATGGGAGAACCCAAGGACCCAACCAACCTGGTCCATTGGTCAAAACAAGCCATAAACCAGATCCAAACACATGAAGGGAACTATCGTAATGGCATCCCAAAACATTTTTCAAAAGAGACCACTAACCGTCCCTACAACACAGCTTACCGACCAAACACAAACCCAAAACACAGTTCAAACAGGAGAGGTTATTGGACTAAAAAAAACATCCCACAAAAACAACATCTTCAAAGACCCATAATACAAACCATCCCAAAACTATTCATCAAGACATCATGTTTTTTTTCTTTAAAACCATTTCGTTGAAATCAAGTGGCTCAGCGGTAAGAGTATCGACCAATGGTACCCCATGGGCCTCACACATGCATGTTTTTGTGCCACACCAGACACCCTCCTCATATCCGTCCCGGAACTCATCCATTCATGCCATCAACCATCCATCATCCCATATAACCCCATGCATGTGGTCACTAAGGGAAATACCAAAGGTTAAAACAAAAATTCTTTCCACTTTTCAAAACCAACACGGTCAACCAACACATCCCTGTTTTTTCATAACCGCTAACCACGAGATCAAAATCCCAACTCACATCTTACAAAAATTTTCAGAAAGTCACAACCATTTAGAAAATAACTCACATTCAAGATATTCACATCAATTTAAAAACATCTCATCCCATTAAAACACACTCTGATTGTTTAGAAAACTCTATTGGAAACACTTTTCAAAACCACCTTCAATACAGTTTCTGCCTTCAAAAGAGGTGTAATCACACCACTTTCTATTTCAAAATAATTCTGAAAATTAAGTTCCGCCATTTCATAAACCAAACCATTCCCTCTTTATTTGAAAATCATTTCACAAAAACCTTACACTTCTTAAAACCAAAGTGCTAAGGTTTCAAAACCTAAGCACAAAACAGTGCAAGAGGAAACTAGTTTCAGTGGGTGACTTGGAAATATAGTTGGCGGCCATATTCCAATCACTTCAATGTCACAGAGAGTGTTCTAGGGAATATCCCCAGCTCCACATGGCTTGCCAGACCCTGCGAGCTCATTGAGACCATTAACCCAACTCTCTTTTCATTTCCCCTAATCATCATCAAACCAAGAAAACCAAAAGACATAGACAAATCCCAACTTCCCTTGGCGACTTGAATCCTGAAATGAGGTGTGGTGATCAAGCACACTACCCATAACCAGAATTCCATGTCCCAACAATCCTAACTCCATACTATCCTGACTCTTCCCCAAATAACATGACCCAAAGAGTTAACATGAACTTCCTTTGATACCATTTTGTCACGAACCGAATCTGGTCGCCTTCAAACTCAGCACCCGACCCGGTCCATGGCAAGACCCGAAGGGCGTTCCCAATCCCCACGGGCTGGTACAAGTGCCCGGGTATCATAAAATGAAAATTGGGAACGATTTACCCGAGTTTATAAACATAAAACAACAAAAGAATCCAATGAAACAAATCTGGATTTTTCAAACCAAACAATCTTTTACAAAAATTCAGAACTGAATTACATGGCATAAAACAACTCAAAAGGTCTATAAAAAAGTTAAAAATCCAAATAATGACAGCCCAAGAACCCTCATGGAAAGGGGCATCTCCCACAAGCCACCTCCACAAGACTTCACCACCAAGGACCTGCTAGAAACCCGAACCACTGGAACAAACAAAACTGTACCCAAACTGCGACAAAAAAAAAAACCATGTCTACTTACACCCAAGGGTGTAAGTAGGGTGTGAGCCAATGCCCAGTAGGATACCACCACTAAGAGATTCCATGTGATTAACATTTAAAGACGAAAAGCATGCAAGTTTTCAAAAACATGAAAAGCTAGTTACAATTTCTAAAAGATGCTACTTTGAATAAAAACAGTTTTCAAGTGGGCTATCATTAAGAATCAACACTTTTAAAAAAAATTTCAACACTACTGAATTTTCCAGCCAACTATACTGTATGCCGACGGTAAGTACAAAGTAAACAATGAGCACAAGAAATAGGAAGTAACACCTAGGCACTAGCTAGCTGTGGGTCCCAGGTACCTCGTATCTCGGTGAGAGTAACCATCACAAATATCCATTCTCGTGCACGAGCCACTAGTAGGGAACATACCCATAACCTAGTGGTCCCCAATCATCATCATCATAGTTTAGTTAGAGTTGTAAGCGTCAATATTGCTAAGTGAAACTGAGGACAAACCCCACGGATTCACTAGCATACTAGTACACGTCCACCCACCTAGATACCCAGGTTTTCCCCTTGTGCTCAAACATGTTCAACACATCAAGAAATGTACATTGAACATGAAAATATCATTTCCACATCACAAATTCACCAAACAGCCCATATGTATACCACACAAGTCACAAAAAAAATCCATTTTTCATTCAAAATGATTTTGAAATCCGAATCACAGCAAAATAGCCCACAACACATTTCACATTTCTTCAACACTTCCACAAAACCATTAAACAATTTTATAAAACAATTATATTATAATTAAACTCATATAACAGCCCACACACATGGAATATAACACTTCTTTCATATTCAAAAATTCAATTTTTCACATCACACTCACACAAAACACTCCACATCACTTTCACATCACTTTCACTCCAAAATATCTCCTTCAAACAATTTAATAAAATATTTCCAAGATGATACATATCACATAGCAGCCTTTTCACAAATGAAATGGACCTTTTAAAAATATACTCCTACCAAAACAGTTTGCTGATATAGTTTCACCTATTACACAACCCAATAAAGCATTCAAAACTTTCATAAAACAATTATAAAGAGTATACCCAAACATTGCACATAAAATCCATTTCAAAAATCTCTTTTTAAACCAAAATCACACCAAGACCCTACCAAAACAGAATTGGCAGCCCAATAAATATGAAATAATCCGCATTCAAATGTTATATAATCACGTTGAATAATATCACAAAAGATACCCATGAGAACACACAAATCCATAAAACACTTTCAAGGAGTATAACAAGGTTATACAAATAAAACCATTAAAATACACCCCATTTTTAGGCCCACATGGAACTATATCATTACCTAACCATAATTGTCAGCCCCTTTCAGTAACTAATAAATCACTTCCACATTTTACAAAACTACCACAAGATATAACACATGAAATACATTTGAAAAATACACACTTCAAGCAAAATTGTAACTCTAAAAACAAATGCTTTACTATTGCAACCAAAAATGGTTTTCAAATAATGAACAGCACATAAGGAACATTCAAAATTATTTAATCAAGCAAACTAACTCATCATTAAATGGTTACCCACGGAATCACCTACCGAATGTGTCGAAACCCTCAAAACTTGGTGCGAAACATTAAGCGCACCACCGTTGCACCAAAAGGAATACAAATCCAGACCTAAACCACATAAACTTACCCAAAAGACACCAAATCATACATTAGGATCGAACCCCAACTTCTGGACATGAGGAACTTCAAGAAAAAGGAAATAAAACTAAAAGAGGATGGAAGGAACCAAGAAGGAATTCCCTTACTTGAAATATCTTGAAGGGATCGGCCCCAATCCACAAAATAATGAATCTCCAAGTACCCAAAACTGGTATGTAGGTTCGAAGGATTCATATTAGGTCTTGTGGGGACTGAAATGGGGGAAAAAGGATGAAAAATGAAGGAGTTATGAAAGGATCAATTTACCTCTCCAAATCTGCCCGATTTTTGAAACCCTAATAAGTTCAGTACTAAATCGCGATGAAGAAGAGCTACAAAGAGGGGAGAGAGAGCTTGGGCGCGTGTCTGGGTTCAAGGGGCGCATATGAGGCTTTGAATCACCAAAACATACTTAAAAATGAATAAGTTATTAATTAATCAAATATTATTTTTAAAACTGGAATTGGGCTTTCGGGCAGGCCCAATCCCTTAAATAAAAACAAACATAAACCTTGTTTATGGATTTCCAAAGGCTCCAAATTTTAATTGTGGTGTTAATATATCAGGGGAGGAAATTTAGGAGTTGGAATGAAGGAAGAATATTAAAAAATGAAAAAGTTATAAAGGAAACAAATTTTATTTTTAAATCTGGAATTGGGCTCGCGGTTTGGCCCAATTCATGAAAACTCATCTATTTCTCCATAAAACCTTTGGAAACCATCCAAAACAAAAAATTAAAAAAAAAATGAAATTTAACTTCAAAATAATTCATGTATGTGACAATTCTCCCCACCATGAAAACTTTCCGTCCCCGGAAAGCTACAGAAAGGCCAGATACGAAAGCCAAACCGAACTGATAAAGCAAGATGTACTCCCTTTCCAGGTTTCGCCCCCCCAAAGGCCAAAACACCTCCATTGATCAATTAAGGAAGGAATAATTCACAACAAAATCATACACCACTTTCCGGAAACAATCAATCACATTCAGGCTTTATCCCAAAGGAAAACACCTCAAACACTATCAGAACAAGACTCAAGCAATTCACTCAAACGAACAACAACATCGAACAAGGTTACACTTACCTTACTTTAACTAATACATTGGGCACTCTCCAGTCCCAAAGTTTACCCAAGGAAGATGTAAGTAGTTAGATATATCCAAATGATATTACCTACTTCCCATACAATACCAAGGAAAAACATGAGTTACTTGTATGAAGAGACACAAATGAGCTCCCCACCATAAGAGACAACTTAATTTTTTTTCCCGAGACAGAATCAAGACAGTAATAGGGGAAGTCCCAATAAGACTCCCTAGTACAAGGGGTATACATCCATTAGAAATTTACAAAATAATATGCACGATAGCCATGGTGGGTCTTCCCACCACAAGAACCAACCATCTTAACCGACCGGCGTGGGCCGACATGAAAAGACCCCAAAATTAAGGAGTTGGGACGGTCACATAGTTAGTCTACACAGTTTGAGAAACTGTGCGATAACTATGTGGATCCTTATATCTGCATGGTTATTTTTTTTGTTCACGGTTAGAACTAACCATGTGAAAACCGTGTGCTCAACTTGTCTAGCCAAATTTCCAACCATTCTCCAAAGACTCAATGGAAACCAAAGGGGGCGGGAATAACATTGTGTGATGACATGGGTACAAGACCCTCCACCTATTTCCACCGAACAGGAACAACAGAAGAAATATGATGACACCATAGGTTTAAAATCTTCTTATCTTTCATACTGAGGATAGGACTTTGTAGAAGGGTTTAAACGACACTGGGGTTTCCCCTGACTACGCGCCAGCTTCTCTCCGGGACCTATGGCTGGAGCTCAAAATATTGAAGCATCTTCGGCCACGCAGTTTGGCTGTTGAAACCCCTATGTGGAACTTCTTCTTTCGGTGCCACAAACAACTACACCGCATACCCTGATGGGTTCATCAATACATAACACACTCCATAACTCACTTTACCAAAACCATACATTTCACCTAAACAAGGGATCAAAATAAGCACACACATCGCACCTTGTTTCTTTGGGTGAGAAACAACAGAAGGGTAGGACACGTATAAACACCATCCACTAAGATAGAGGATTTGAAGTTTTTCCCAAGGGATAAATACTCCCAACATAACAGAGAACCTAAGAGGATTGTGTGACCTTGACCTTTACAGTCAAAAGAGCACACAGCATCACAATGCGTCACCAAACAGGACCTTTGTGATTGATAGAAACAATACATGGAACATGACCGTATACCAAGTCCCTAAACAACAGACAAGTCCAAAAAGTGGACACAATATCCTATCAGGACCAAAATCTCAAAATTGGTGGTTTAATAATAACTCTTGCTTCAAGGAAATTATGAAGAACCCAGAGGCCCTCTTTGACACCATCCAAATACTCATCCATGCTAACAAACCCAGAACACTTCCACCTTCGAAAAATTAGGAAACTTAAGAGGCTAAAGTCACTTTCAACCATCCATAATCAATCTCCCACTACAAGAGGATACACAAAACCAATAAAGGAAAGGGTGTATACTCAATCTAAAAATCTCAAGAAATGGATTCCTTATATTGATCAACTGGAGGATTTTCCAATGGAGAAACAATCTGGGTTGCGCTTCAGTTATGCATTAACCTTTAATGGGGGTGTACCTTATCCAATGGGAGAACCCAAGGACCCAACCAACCTGGTCCATTGGTCAAAACAAGCCATAAACCAGATCCAAACACATGAAGGGAACTATCGTAATGGCATCCCAAAACATTTTTCAAAAGAGACCACTAACCGTCCCTACAACACAGCTTACCGACCAAACACAAACCCAAAACACAGTTCAAACAGGAGAGGTTATTGGACTAAAAAAAACATCCCACAAAAACAACATCTTCAAAGACCCATAATACAAACCATCCCAAAACTATTCATCAAGACATCATGTTTTTTTTCTTTAAAACCATTTCGTTGAAATCAAGTGGCTCAGCGGTAAGAGTATCGACCAATGGTACCCCATGGGCCTCACACATGCATGTTTTTGTGCCACACCAGACACCCTCCTCATATCCGTCCCGGAACTCATCCATTCATGCCATCAACCATCCATCATCCCATATAACCCCATGCATGTGGTCACTAAGGGAAATACCAAAGGTTAAAACAAAAATTCTTTCCACTTTTCAAAACCAACACGGTCAACCAACACATCCCTGTTTTTTCATAACCGCTAACCACGAGATCAAAATACCAACTCACATCTTACAAAAATTTTCAGAAAGTCACAACCATTTAGAAAATAACTCACATTCAAGATATTCACATCAATTTAAAAACATCTCATCCCATTAAAACACACTCTGATTGTTTAGAAAACTCTATTGGAAACACTTTTCAAAACCACCTTCAATACAGTTTCTGCCTTCAAAAGAGGTGTAATCACACCACTTTCTATTTCAAAATAATTCTGAAAATTAAGTTCCGCCATTTCATAAACCAAACCATTCCCTCTTTATTTGAAAATCATTTCACAAAAACCTTACACTTCTTAAAACCAAAGTGCTAAGGTTTCAAAACCTAAGCACAAAACAGTGCAAGAGGAAACTAGTTTCAGTGGGTGACTTGGACATATAGTTGGCGGCCATATTCCAATCACTTCACTGTCACAGAGAGTGTTCTAGGGAATATCCCCAGCTCCACATGGCTTTCCAGACCCTGCGAGCTCATTGAGACCATTAACCCAACTCTCTTTTCATTTCCCCCTAATCATCATCAAACCAAGAAAACCAAAAGACATAGACAAATCCCAACTTCCCTTGGCGACTTGAATCCTGAAATGAGGTGTGGTGATCAAGCACACTACCCATAACCAGAATTCCATGTCCCAACAATCCTAACTCCATACTATCCTGACTCTTCCCCAAATAACATGACCCAAAGAGTTAACATGATCTTCCTTTGATACCATTTTGTCACGAACCGAATCTGGTCGCCTTCAAACTCAGCACCCGACCCGGTCCATGGCAAGACCCGAAGGGCGTTCCCAATCCCCACGGGCTGGTACAAGTGCCCGGGTATCATAAAATGAAAATTGGGAACGATTTGCCCGAGTTTATAAACATAAAACAACAAAAGAATCCAATGAAACAAATCTGGATTTTTCAAACCAAACAATCTTTTACAAAAATTCAGAACTGAATTACATGGCTTAAAACAACTCAAAAGGTCTATAACAAAGTTAAAAATCCAAATAATGACAGCCCAAGAATCCTCATGGAAAGGGGCAGCTCCCACAAGCCACCTACACAAGACTTCACCACCAAGGACCTGCTAGAAACCCGAACCACTGGAACAAACAAAACTGTACCCAAACTGCGACAAAAAAAAAACCATGTCTACTTACACCCAAGGGTGTAAGTAGGGTGTGAGCCAATGCCCAGTAGGATACCACCACTAAGAGATTCCATGTGATTAACATTTAAAGACGAAAAGCATGCAAGTTTTCAAAAACATGAAAAGCTAGTTACAATTTCTAAAAGATGCTACTTTGAATAAAAACAGTTTTCAAGTGGGCTATCATTAAGAATCAACACTTTTAAAAAAAATTTCAACACTACTGAATTTTCCAGCCAACTATACCGTATGCCGACGGTAAGTACAAAGTAAACAATGAGCACAAGAAATAGGAAGTAACACCTAGGCACTAGCTAGCTGTGGGTCCAAGGTACCTCGTATCTCGGTGAGAGTAACCATCACAAATATCCATTCTCGTGCACGAGCCACTAGTAGGGAACATACCCATAACCTAGTGGTCCCCAATCATCATCATCATAGTTTAGTTAGAGTTGTAAGCGTCAATATTGCTAAGTGAAACTGAGGACAAACCCCACAGATTCACTAGCATACTAGTACACGTCCACCCACCTAGATACCCAGGTTTTCCCCTTGTGCTCAAACATGTTAAACACATTAAGAAATGTACATTGAACATGAAAATATCATTTCCACATCACAAATTCACCAAACAGCCCATATGTATACCACACAAGTCACAAAAAAATCCATTTTTCATTCAAAATGATTTTGAAATCCGAATCACACCAAAATAGCCCACAACACATTTCACATTTCTTCAACACTTCCACAAAACCATTAAACAATTTTATAAAACAATTATATTATAATTAAACTCATATAACAGCCCACACACATGGAATATAACACTTCTTTCATATTCAAAAATTCAATTTTTCACATCACACTCACACAAAACACTCCACATCACTTTCACATCACTTTCACTCCAAAATATCTCCTTCAAACAATTTAATAAAATATTTCCAAGATGATACATATCACATAGCAGCCTTTTCACAAATGAAATGGACCTTTTAAAAATATACTCCTACCAAAACAGTTTGCTGATATAGTTTCACCTATTACACAACCCAATAAAGCATTCAAAACTTTCATAAAACAATTATAAAGAGTATACCCAAACTTTGCACATAAAATCCATTTCAAAAATCTCTTTTTAAACCAAAATCACACCAAGACCCTACCAAAACAGAATTGGCAGCCCAATAAATATGAAATAATCCACATTCAAATGTTATATAATCACGTTGAATAATATCACAAAAGATACCCATGAGAACACACAAATCCATAAAACACTTTCAAGGAGTATAACAAGGTTATACAAATAAAACCATTAAAATACACCCCATTTTTAGGCCCACATGGAACTATATCATTACCTAACCATAATTTTCAGCCCCTTTCAGAAACTAATAAATCACTTCCACATTTTACAAAACTACCACAAGATATAACACATGAAATACATTTGAAAAATACACACTTCAAGCAAAATTGTAACTCTAAAAACAAATGCTTTACTATTGCAACCAAAAATGGTTTTCAAATAATGAACAGCACATAAGGAACATTCAAAATTATTTAATCAAGCAAACTAACTCATCATTAAATGGTTACCCACGGAATCACCTACCGAATGTGTCGAAACCCTCAAAACTTGGTGCGAAACCTTAAGCGCACCACCGTTGCACCAAAAGGAATAAAAATCCAGACCTAAACCACAAAAACTTACCCAAAAGACACCAAATCATATATTAGGATCGAACCCCAACTTTTGGACATGAGGAACTTCAAGAAAAAGGAAATAAAACTAAAAGAGGATGGAAGGAACCAAGAAGGAATTCCCTTACTTGAAATATCTTGAAGGAATCGGCCCCAATCCACAAAATAATGAATCCCCAAGTACCCAAAACTGGTATGTAGGTTCGAAGGATTCATATTAGGTCATGTGGGGACTGAAATGGGGGAAAAAGAATGAAAAATGAAGGAGTTATGAAAGGATCAATTTACCTCTCCAAATCTGCCCGATTTTTGAAACCCTAATAAGTTCAGTACTAAATCGCGATGAAGAAGAGCTCCAAAGAGGGGAGAGAGAGCTTGGGCGCGTGTCTGGGTTCAAGTGGCGCATATGAGGCTTTGAATCACCGAAAAATACTTAAAAATGAATAAGTTATTAATTAATCAAATATTATTTTTAAAACTGGAATTGGGCTTTCGGGCAGGACCAATCCCTTAAATAAAAACCAACATAAACCTTGGTTATGGATTTCCAAAGGCTCCAAATTTTAATTGTGGTGTTAATATATCAGGGGAGGAAATTTAGGAGTTGGAATGAAGGAAAAATATTAAAAAATGAAAAAGTTATAAAGGAAAAAAATTTTATTTTTAAATTTGGAATTGGGCTCGCGGTTTGGCCCAATTCCTGAAAACTCATCTATTTCTCCATAAAACCTTTGGAAACCATCCAAAACAAAAAATGAAAGGAAAAAAAATGAAATTTAACTTCAAAATAATTCATGTATGTGACATTATATACTGGTTATATATTGAAAAATTAAATTAGATTCGACATTTAAATGTTTTCAATCATATTTCTTAAAATATGAATAAAAAATACATAAAAATTATTCCATAAAAGAACCTTTTAAACATTAAATAATTTTTTATACGTCCTATTAAAAATAATTATTCAATTTCTTACCATTTAATTTGAACAATACAATGGTATTAAAATCATCCTTTAATTTTATAAACACTTCTAATTTTTCCATTATTATAAGAAAAATATATAATGCATAAAAATATATGTTTAAAATAAAATATTTTAATTAAATATTATTTGTTTATTTTATTCACAAATTATTTATTACAATATTATTTTGAACAACACAACTTACCAATTTGAAATAACCAACAATCATATATCCGGTGACAATATTTGTAACAACCATATTTCAAACGATGATATATATATCAATCATATTTTATTTCAATATATAGTAATACATACATTACTAAAACCATTCATCCCATATAATTCTCTCTCAACATGTATATTATATTTATAATGTTTTTTTACTTCCAATAATTGAAATAGGGGTTCTCATATTCATTGAAATACATAAAGATAAATATTTTATATTCATGGTATTTTTATTTACTGTTGGTTTTAAACCACTTCTAATTTTTTAAATTATGTTCGATATTAAATTTATGTAATGTATTAATGTTTATAATTTATTGTAATATTTTATCTCAAAAAAATTCATCCTTGATCATTTTAGTTTGGTTTTTCGTGTGAAATAATATATTAATATAGTACTTATTTAAGAGAAATATACATAGAAAAATCATGAATTTTACATTCTACCACCTTAAAAGAATTTCACATTAGAAATTTTGTTACTCTATTTATAAAAATCTGTTTACTAATATCTCATTGAATATTTAGGTTTTCACATTGCTTCCTCAAACATATTATTCCTCAATAAAACTATAACCCAGTATATAATTTTTTTCATAGTACTTTATATCAATTATATGATATTTATATCAATTTTACTCATATCAAAGAGTATGGTCCACCAGTACAACATCTGAGTTCAGGTCATATGATAGAGTAGGTATTTAGTTCCTTAAAAATTATACATTGAACACATCATTCACTTGGGAGAGGTTTGATGTAAGATCAAGGCAATTTTTTTCTCCTCAAATGATCAGGGATTTTCAAGGGGTGAATGTATCTATAGATCAACATTACCTTATTCCAAAATCATAAAATAATCATTCATATTTACATTCAATTATATACATTACCTCAAAATTCATACTCAAAATCTCACTAATAATTGTTAATGGATTTCTTTTATTTTCTATATGTAGTTTTAATATTTCCCATAATGGTTAGAATCCTCTATACCATTTTATGAGAAATATCTTGTCTTAGAAAGTTATACTATATAACATTATCCCAACATAATTGAGTTATGTTCCTATTCCAATATTTTCCCTCATATGTGTTTATTTGAATGATGGAATTGAAATTTATATTTTATGACAACTTTACCTATTGAAGGTTCTCATCTGAAACATCCTCTCAATAAGATATTGACATATCATCTAAAGTTTGAATAGTTCTTTCTGAGTGACCATTAGTCTAAGTATGACACATTTTTTTAAATCTCATCTTTACATCCAATTATTATTTAAGAATTATCTTAGACTTTTGATAAATCTCAAGTCTCAATTTTATATAATAACAGCCGCAAATCCAATATCTCAAAGCCATTATACACTTTATTGCATTGGAATTGATAAATGGAGTATATTAGAAAAGGGTAAATTAGATTAGAAGTCATGGAGAACTAGAAATATACATGATACCCATTTTAAACTAGGAAAAAATATAAACACAACAAAAGTAAATATTTATCATCCTTGAAATCTCATTCAAATATTTATTCTAAATATTAAGGAAATGAAAAAAATAATGGTGTGTTCAAGTTATCATTATGGTTTACATAAATAGGAACCTCTCATGAGTGAATAAAGAATAATCAATATGGAAAGGTAAATAAATAAATAAAAATATCATTTAATCAATAATATGAGCACAAAATGCCTCCATGGATAATCCAAATGAAATAATCTCAATGATAATAATAACAATAATAAATGAATTATAAAGGAATGAAAGGTATACTATTAAGAAATCATGATATTAGAAATCATGATATCTCTACTATCAAGACCTTTCACTAAGACTCTTTAATACTACTGGTAAACCCTATTTAAAGTTATATTACTGATTTGACAAATAAGGCCAATCGATTCATTGAGGGAGTATATAATTAAATTCCACACTATTCATTAAAATATTAATTTATTTCTAAAATATCGAATTATTGATTTAATTCATGAATAATATTCCTTATTAATAAATATATGTATTGAGTAAAGAATAAAGAATCTCAATATTTCCTCAATTAATCAAATAACATTTATAGTAAAACATTTTATATAGAAATGATATAAAATTTTGAAGATATTCATATCCATGATACAATGAATATGTATATAATGTTCAATGACATAAATAAAGTGAATGTTTTAAGGGGAAAATAATTAATAAAAAATTAATAAGAGATAAATGATGACAATCAATTCCTCAGATATATAGGTTTTATGATAAATTCATGTATTTTGAAAAATAAATAATATATAATAAAATAAATATTTTATAAAGAGTTTCATTTTAAAAACTATTTAACATATTTATAATAATATAAATATCGGAAAATGGATATGGTTGTAGGGATGTCATTTGGTGCTATATAATTTAAAAAAAATTCCTTTTGAATTTTTCTAAAGAAAATTTAAAATGAATCATTTCAGGAAAAAAATGAAGTATTTCTTTCATAAAATATAAACAGTTAAAGATAAATCATAATTTTCTTTAAAAATAATTTATTTTTGTAAATAATTTTTCTTAAAATATGGATATAGAAGAAAAATATACTTGATCAAGAAGAAAAATATTATTAGATTTTATTTTAAACATATCTCATCAAAGTGTAACTTAAATTGAATTTGTAATCATAAATAATAACTATATATTTAGGAAAAATATATTAAATTTGTATTATATTCCCCAAGTAAATGTATATATGTTCACATTACCAAATATTTCTTAATGGAGTGGTAATTGAGATGAAATCCAAGACCTCAAGTTCATCTTACCTCATAATTTCTCTAATCACCTTTATAATAAATTTAAAAGAAATTATAATTAAAAATAAGAACCATATTCAAACCCAAAATACAATATATGACCCATTTCTGAAATTTTATGACCTATTTGTTAATAAAATTTTATTATTATCATTAATTAGAATAATAACTACTTTATTTTTTAAATATGTTTTGATTCGACAGTGTTGGCCAATGAATATTTATCATGGTTTCATAATCTTAGAAATTTTATTCAATATATAAATATCATATTTATTCAATATATATATTTATAATCAATCATAAAATATAGAAATAAAAATATTAATTACATCATTCATGGTGATGGTAGGTTGCACGATGCATAAACGTTCTGTTCACTTTTCATCAAATAAAACAGAAGAAAGGAAAATATTAATTAATATTTACAGAAAATTTATAATATCATATATATCATATAAATTCATTAAGTACATCCTTCTTACCATCTATATAAATCATTAATGAAAAATAGTTCACATCGATTTTTGAAGGTGGTAGTCCACATGTACGCATAAGCAACATTTTTATTTTCCAATGGAATTTTAGGTAAGAAGTTATACATTATATTATAATGCATGAAGTATATTTATTTCCTAAAAAAATATTCATTATTTCCATTTTTAACCATCCATGTAAATTGGTGTTGAAATATGAATTTCACCGCCACGTGTAGATGGTAAGACATACCAACGCATGCATGATGTTTTTTCATTTCATAAGATAAACAATAGATGAAGTATAGTTTTACCATAATTATAATAATAAAATAATGAAATATTTTTATTCTGAATTTATAATTTTATGATGGTTACATCATATTAAGATGATGTAGATGAAAAAATCAACTTGAAAGAGTCGGTAAATATGATTATATCTTCTTCGATAGACTTCCTTTAGATCTCTTATTAAGGGACTCGGGGTTAGACTTTTGGAATGAATAGAACCTATAAAACATGGATAAGGAAATTTAGAAGATTAATTTTTAGGGCTTTTCAAAACTTGATTGCTCAAAGTTGTGTAAAGAAGAGAAAAGATATGTTTACTTTTACAATTGTGTGGAGGGTCATCCATGAATTTTTTATAGTATAAAATTAATAGAAATTATTTGTCCTGATAAAATGACTTAAAATATTATTATTCTGTTATAATAAGTCTAAATAATCTCATAAAATAAAAATTTGACTTGTTTTGGGTATTATTTCACCCTTATCGTTTAGTTTTAATCCCTCTTTAAGCTTTTTTTTAAATTACCAAAATATTAATATTTTTATTTCTTTAAGAGTAAATAATATTACTATAAAATGAAAATTGACCCATAAATGAACAATGGGAATTTTTTATACCATATTCCCGACATTTTGAGAAAACCAATATTTTCACAATGTTTAAATCAATTAATTAAATATTATTGATTAAGCATATAATTAAAGTCATATTGAACACTATTCATTTAATTTGAATTTAAATACATCAATACAAAGGTTTAATTATAATATAATATTTTAAAACCTCTTTAATGTGTCATGTAAATCAAGATAATACATGTTATAGGCTAAAATATTCTAATTTTATCATATTTTATATTTTTAAAATCATTTATTTATTTCTATTATTTTAATAAATGATGTGTCGGTGTTGTACAAGAATCTAAGGTATTTATGTTATCTTAAAAAATTAAAAACAAATTACTAGGGAAAAAATAGTTTATATGTAAAATAAATATTTAGAACTAATCAAATCATCTATTTATACTTATGTAAAAAAATTATAGATAAAAAATAGAATGAAATTTTTGACTTTTCATTTAATAAAATGATATATAGGTCAAAATATTGTCTAAATGGAAGAAGATGTCATGTATTTGATTTTTTAATGATTATGGATGAAATATATCCATCTAATAAAATTAATACACATGTTATGGTTTATATTTAGTACATTTCACATTATTTTTACCAATTATTAACCTATTTTACCTTTTCTATTTTGAAGATAATTTACAATTGTTTCTATTTAAAATGACCTAAAATAAAATGGATATTTTTACCAAGTATGAACCACTTGATTCTAAATATTTAATTAATTTTTCATAAATTAATTTCATTATTTTCAAGTAATTAATTTAAAATAAAAATTAAAAACTCAATAAAAATCGATTTAAAAAAAATGACTTCTATCTATATTTTTTTTAATGAAATGAAATCGCAAAATTGATTCTAATCAAAATAATTAAATTATTCATAATATAAAAGAACTAATTTTCATTTAAAATATTTTATAAAAATAATGGATCTTTTTAAATTCGTAAAACCAAAATATATTTTTCAATAAAATTCGATATTTTTTAATTTTCAATGGAAAATCATTATTTTATTAAAAATATGAAATTTCAACGTAAGATAATTTTTATATTCTGATTTAAAAAGTAATATTATTATTATAAAATATAATTTATCTAAGTTACATAACTTATTTATAACATTTCTTATAAAAATCCATTAAATTCGTTTCTGATGAAATAGTATTTTTGAAGCATAAGACCACATTACTTAAAATTTAGTACTTATTTCTTATGAACTAATCAATGAGTTTTTATTTAGTATAAAATGTACACTTATTTCATAATTTGTTTAATAATATTAATGTAGTCCAATTTAATGACTATGTTATATCCATCACTTTAAAATAATAACATTTCATGGTTTGTTTAAAATTGGTGTTCTGTGTTGTAAACACTAATGAACATAGTGTTCTTTTAAAATATCAATGTGTCACATCCCCCCACCCCAATTAAATTTTCCCTCAAAATGGGATGTTTTTCTTTGAAATCATTGGTTTGAAATTTGAAATTTTCTTTTCAAAAAATCCACATTGTAAAATGTGTGAATAAAACCATGTCTTAAAAACCATGATAGGGAAGCATAAAGGTCACCACAAAACTGGGTTTCCAAATAGTATAACATTAGTGGCAGTGAAAATTTGGAAAAGGAATATAAAAAATAATTCCCAAGTATTAATAGAGATTGATAGTGAACCTGATCTTGAGAATGTTAATGTCCAGAAAATAATAAATCTATGATGGGTGAAATGAACATCAATTCATTCGAAATGATCATAATATGATAACATTTTAGTTTCTAGAACATTTTTCATAGAGTGTATTTTTTTTACAATCTAAGATAATATCCTAAGGAAATAGGAATGCATAGTTTTATCGTTAAATCAATAAAAATCACATAATTTTATCCAAATGATGAGTATTCAAGATGAATTTGTCATGACCAAAGAACAAAATTTAATTTCTAATGGATCATATATCCAAAACGGTCAATAATATATTCCTCCTAATGCTATATATTTTCCAACACCAAAATGGTTAGCCTACGTAATACAATAAGTCATTCATAAAAAAAACCCAACAAAAAACCCCAAATTCCAACTTAATACAATACAAAAATTGTTTACCTTAAGACTCCATTTAAATGATTCTAACCAAAATCAAAACACAAAAATCTAAAATAATTGATCAAAAAATTATTTCCAGGAAATATAAAGTGTATAATTTTTTCACATGAAAAACATGTTAATAACATGATCACATATTCTATTAATACATACTAATAACATGAATCACTCTAAAATTTTGGATAAAAATATAAAAACATCAAAAAAATAACTCTATCCTTTTTTATTATATCCCTTAAATAAAAAATAATGTAAACTCCATAATAATTTACTTTTTTAATAAATTACTAATCATTTTGATGGTAATAAATATGATTTTATTTATATCATCAATTTTATCATCTCTTTATCCCATCAAAACATTATTGCAAAAAAAAATTGGATCATAATAAGGGTTACCCTTCCCTCTATAATGTGTTTTCAATGAAATACCACCTTACCATTTAAAAACTTTTCTATATCATCATTACCATTTAACATATGATTTCAAATATATAAATAAAAATTATTTTTCTACAACACTTATATATTTCATGATTCTTATAACCAAATATCATAAATAAAATACTTCTACATGTTCATGAATTTAAATAAACAAGATCATCAATCATACCGTGTTGGTTGTTGGAACAAAAAAATCACAATTATATAGTATGTTCCCTTGATTCCTATAACATTTCTTTGAATAATTCCCCATATCATTATAGTTGAAACAATAAATATTAGAGCTTTTTCTCTTACCCTTTCATTCTCGTACCTATGGTAATTTCTCTCCACACTTGAAGAAAACATCTATTCCATTCGAGTATGTACTATAGTGTTTCTTTCCCCAATTATCACATGTGGTAAGTTACATCCTTTATTTATTTTCATTCACCAGATTTATATTTTCATGGAACTCAGTCAACCACTTATTCCATTGATTTTCTTTAAAAATATATCACTGAAAGAATTATTTAATCATACTAATGAAACTTGTTACCATGTCATCATCAGATGAAATGTCTAAGAAATATTTTCCTTAAAGAAAATCAACATTATTCTATCTTTTAATTAGTCAATCTTTATTTATGGATTTTTTACATATTCTAAATAATTTCTCAATAGTCATGTAATGTTATCTTCATACTCTACCACACATTCATATTCATTATATTTTCATCTGAGGAACTTGATTTCAATTTCATCTCACATTAAAAGTTTTCAATTCCACTCTTTCTTTTTCATTACCCACTTTAGTGTTTTGGATCAATGGCCTCTTTCCATTGAAATCTCTATTTAAATAATTATCTTCCTGAATATCCTATTCACTTTTATTACATCCAAAATCGAGGAATATATTTTTTTATGTATTTAATCCATTTCATAGGTACCAATGGATTAATTGTTTTACTAAAATATGGAATACTTTTTTCATGAAGTGATCCAACAAAAATGAACGACACTATAGATAATTTTTTTATATACATGTAATCTTATTTGACATAACATGAGTCAATAACCGTAATATGGACATGATCTACTCTGTTCAAATTCTAGATTTATTTCCTTTTATAGAAGAGACATATCTATATTATATATTAGTGTTAATTCCCTTTATATCATTATTTTCCACAACAAAATAATGGAATACACTTAGTTAGCTCATACTCATCATGAATATTGTAAATTAAAATAAAATCCCTCTAATTGGAAAAGTTCTCAGATACTATAATGTATTATCCTAATTATTTTTTTATCTGTGTTAATTTAAAATATAGTTCCCAAGGATTATAATAAAATTTCTCTTATACCAACTATAATAGCCCCAAATCCAGTAACCCAGATCCAATGTTTTCTTTATTACATTGGAATAGAAAAAATGAGTCTGATCAAAAAATGATCAATCTGTTTAGTAGTCCTAGAGAACTAGATATATAAATGATACCCATTTTACTTTTGGAATAATATTTAAACCAAAAAAATAAGCAAATTTCATCCTTGAAACCTTTTTATATATTTATTATTCATAACATGTGGATGGGAAAAATGGGTGACCTCAAATAATATGTAAGGGTTACAAATAGTGGAAATTATCACGAGTAAATAAGGCATAATTAATATTTAAAGTTAAATAACTAAAAATAAATCATTTAATAAATAACATGAGGAAAAAATGAATCCATTGATAAAATAATTTTAATGTTCTCATGGATAATAATAATAACTAAATTTTCAATGAAGGAAATGAATACTATTTGATGTCATTATATCAGACATCATGATATCTCTAACATCATGACCTTCAACCAAGATAGTTTAAAACAATAATTAAAGATCCATTTAATTATAAATTATTGATTTGACTCATGAGGCTTATTAATTCATTGATGGGATATATCATTCTATTCCCCACCAATCACTACATGTCTAATTCATTCTTCACATAATGAATGATCGATATGATTAATGAAAAATATTCCTTATAGAAAATATCTATATTGAGTAAAGAATATATAATATTAAAATTTTACAATTAATAATAAAACATTTAAATTAAAACACTGCATGTTGAAATTTTATATTACTTTTAAAATAATAATATCCACAATAAAAAAAATATGGATATAATTTTTAATGATCATAAGAAACATAATATTTCAAGGGAAATCTTGTGATTACAAAATTAATTAGAGATAATATGTGTCTATAAATTTATTAAAGTTTAGGTTTCAGAATAAATTAAAATCTTTTGAAAAATAAATTTGAAATATTAAAATAAAATATCACAAAAGATTTTCTATTTTAAATCATTTGAAAATTTTTATAGGAATATAAATATCATAAAATGGTTATTGTGGTATAGAAGTCTCTTAGCGTTGTATAAGTTAAAAAACACTCCTTTTGTCTTTTTATAACGAAATTTTAAAATGAATCCTTTTAAGAAAACATTAGAATAATTCCTTTAATACCATGTTAAATGTGAAGGATAAATTAAAATACCCTTTGTAAATCATTTTTGTAAATAAAAATTTATTTCATATAAAAATTATAAAAATATAGATACAGAAGAAAAATATTCCCAATCCAGAAGAGAAATAATATTAAATTTCATTTAATAATTTGAATTTAAATAATAACTTGAACTGAATCACTGGTTATAAATATAGAAATTATATTCATGTTAAATAATTTAAATTGGTTGTATATACAGCATGAAAATGTATATAGGTGTATATTATCAAATATTTCTCAATTGAATGAAAATTGAGACGAAATCCCATACCTCAAGTCCAAAGTACCTCAATGAAAATACAGACTCATATATAGTATATTATAATTTATTATAATTACATTAAATAACTATATTAGTATCTATAATATTATATATGATCCATTTATGATAATTTTCACCTGTTTTTTAATAATATTTTTTTGTGATCCTTATTTTGGGTGTCATCTTCTTTGTTTCTTAATTATGTTTTGATTTGGTAGTCTCAATATTTGTATCTTTATAATAGATTCATCTTATCATGAATTTCATTAAGGATATAAATTTCATATATATTATACATATAGATATTCCTAATCTTCTATTAAATAATGAAAATGAAAAAATAAAATACATTGTTCATGGAGATGATATGTCAAACATTTGCATGAATGGTGTTTTCACTTTTCGATGGATGGTACGAACGAAAGGTCAATAATAATAAATCTCTATGGAATCAGAATTATATTACATATATCACATATATTCATTAAATCCCTCTTTATTACCATCCGCATAAATCATAAATCCAAAAACGGATCACACTACTTTGAGGAGATGTCGGTCCACACATATGCTTGAACAATGTTATTGTTTTTCAACAAATTGGTAGGTAAGAAGGTATATATTATACTATAATTATATAAGGATATTTATGTAATTAATATCATATATATTTATTATTTTAATTTTAATATCCAACCATGTAAAGTGGTGATGAAAAATGAATTACACCTCTACATAGAGACGAGAAACTGAATATATTCGTGAGCGATGTTTTTTATTTTCATAAAATAGAAGAAAGATGGAATATGGATTTACCATAATCATAATTACATATCAAAATATTGATGAAACTAGATTTTCTATTTTATAATTTTTAAAACATATAAATTGGATGTTTAATAAGAAAAAAACATGAAAGAGATGGTAAATATGTTTACCTCTTCTTCGGTAGACATCATTCAAATCACTTATTATAAGACCTAGGGTTGGTATTTTAGAATGAAAATAAAATCTAAAGCTTTCATAAAGATATTTAGAATATTAATAAGAAGGATTTTGTTAAAATAGATGGGTAAATGTTTTATAAATAAAAAAAAATATATGAGACCTTTTATAATTGAGTGTAGGGTCATTTTTGTAATTTATAAAAGAATTAAATAAATATAAATTATTATTAATTCCAATGTGGATCTAAATTCATTTAAGTAGAATATTCATGGGTACAATTCTAATTCCTCTCACCCAATAAAATTTGTACATGTTTTGGGTATATTTTTACCCTTATCATTTGGTCTTAACACCTGTTAACCCTTATGATAATTACTATAATTTTATAGTTTTATGCGATTTAAGGGTTATTATTGTTATAGTAAAACTATGAAAAAACCCTTAAATATAAGTTCTGTTAAATTCTTACCCATATAAAATTTGTCTGGAAAAATTAAATATTTTTACTAATTTAAAATAAATTTATTAAATATTATTTATTATAAAATATCCTTATGACATTTTTAAATACATTAAGTTAAAATTAATTTAAATACAATAATAAAAATGGGAAATTATGATATATTATTTTTACACCTCCCAAAATGTGATATAGATCTAGAAATTTTCTATGGCATACTAACTTATTCATATTATATTACTTTTCATATATTTTAAATCATTTACTATATTTTTTATATTTTTTTGGTGAATAATAACTCATTAAAATTATATCACTTTTCTATATTTAAATATTCAATTTATATAAGATTATGTAATTAATTTTAAATCATAATTGAAAATAGAATGAAAAGATGTTCTTTAGAAAAAAGTCTTTTAAGTATAAAAATGTTTTTATACCAAATTCTATCATAAAATTTATTTAAATTAAAATAATTAGATTATTAAGAACATAATAACACTAATTTTAGTTTCAAATAACTCTTAAAAAATGAAGCTTTAAAATTTTGGATACAAAAATAAAGTGTTAAATAAAAATCAGTATTTTTCACTATTTTCAAGAAAATAAATGTTTTTAGAAAAATTATAAAATTTCACCCTAAGGTAATTATAGTATAATTATATAAAAAAGTATATTATAGTTTTGGAAATAAAATTTATATAGTATACATAAATTAATTATAATAATTTCACATAAAAATAATAAAAATCATTTTTAAAGAAAATGTATTTCTATAGCATAAAATAACATCATTAAAAATTTGATACTTTATTCATATGAATTAATAAATTCATTTTTATTGAGTATAGAATTTATATATATTTCATAATTCTATTTAAACTATTCATACCATCCAACTCAACTACCATGTTATAATGATCAAATTTAAATAATAATATTTTGTGGTTCATTTAAGCTCGGTGTTCTGTGTTCTATATTCTGCTGAATATAGTGTACCATTAAAATATTAGAGTCTCACAAATACAATTGATTGTTTTTCCACGTGAATCCTTACCACTTTATTTGTATATATCTTTTAATGTTCATAATATTAAAAATCTTCTTGAATAAAAAATGAAATGTGATTACTTAGTTTGGAAATCAAATACAACCAAAATGGTATTATAGACTTTAGTTCTCTTAGAAAGACCTATAATTAAATCCATGTTGATGTATTTCCATTTTCATATAGGTTTGTGTAATGGGTACATAGCCCCCTTAGACTTCTATCATTACCCCTTAACTTTATTTCATTCCAAGCATTGAGACTAACACTCTGTAATCTCCCTCTTCATTTTATCCCAGTAGAAACTATTCTTGATATATATATATATACATATACATATATATATATATATATATATATATTATTCTTGGATAGATATAGAATGATGAGCTATGAGCTTTATCAAACAACTCTTTCTTAAATTTTCATATTAACGGAACAATTATTAATTTTCCAAATCTTATAATTTCATTATATATTTTTAAATTTAAACTTCAAAATATTCTCTACCATTTTAGTAGCTTCATATTCTTTATTTATGACTCCATTATTATTACATGAAAATATTAATAAGTGTCATTTAGTGAAGACATGATTTCTCCTATTCCATTATTATTTCATGGCCCATAATTTTTAAATCCAAGAGTATTTTGGTCTCTTTAAATACTTGTCATAGATAAGTAAAAACGATCCTTCTTACTCAAATCACCGTACACCTGGTTTTCCTTCTAAAAGTAGTAATGTATCATGAAATCAAATCACCTAATCAACTCAAACAATTAAATTTAGAAAATCCTGATATATAATTATAAAATTTAATCTCATATGATATGTATATATTTCACACAGTTCACCATAGATATAATAGATCCATAGCATCAATGTAAATATTAGCCCTGTTAGTATAATTTCCTAGAACTCTTACACCCAGATTTGTTATTAAAATCATAAATATTAAAATTCTGGATTTGATATAAATTAAGGTGACCCAATTTATATCATCTAAACTATACAACATAAAAAGTAAATATTGGACCACTTACATACCCAATGACCTTTTAAGTGTAGTGTATTAGATAATTTGTATAAACTCTTACTAAAATAATACCCCTATTTTTAAATGATTATATCGCCCACTTAACCCATCATTTATTATTTCATATTAATTAATATTTATCATCTATTTAAAACCCTTAAATACAGAATCCATTTAAAAATAATTCTTAAACACCTTGAGAAAATAACACATAATAATGGTGAGCTCAAATTTTTAGTACGCGTAAACATAATAATTAACAATTTCATGTCAACATTGAGTATAAAAAGTTAATATGGGTATGATGATATAATTATTTTTCATGAGAAAATCATAAAGAAAATCATACCCATCAATTCCTAAATCATCAATCATGTAATATGGAATATGGATATAACAAAGAAAAGAGTCATAAAAATCATTAATAAAGAGATATGTGATATCAATAATGAATAAATGAAACAATATAAATCAATAATAATTGTAGATAAAACTTGTTTTTATCTTGAAACATCATCATTAAAGAACCTTTATGTAACCCTTATTATTGGAAACAACATATGTCCAACTTATAAAGTAATATTCTAGAGAACATATTATTTACCCAATATATTTGAGTTCTATCTAGGCACACACATCAAATAATATATATCGGGCTCACTTGACACTGTCGTGGTGCACCCATCATATAATTTATATCAAGCTCACTCGGTGCTATCTAGGTGCACCCGTCAAATATAATGTTCAAGAACCAAAACCTGAATAATTAACATAGAGATTACATTTCAATAAAAACTCATAGAAATTTCCTTTTTTTCAAAACATGATCAACCCATGGAAAAGAAATGGGTTCCACAATAATCTCATTAAAACTTTATTAACCCATGGTAAAAATTGGTTCCATAAAAATATATTTGAAATATGATTAACTCATAAAAATAAATGGGTTCTATAAAAATCTATCTAAAACAATATTAATCTATATAGTGAAATAGTAAGGATTATATCATTATGTAATATTCCCATTGGAGCATAGGTAACAACAAGGCTTGTTGATTTTGATGAATGGAAATACCATTAAAATATTATTAAAAAGACTAAGGAAAAAAACCAATTTATTTTGAAAATCCATTTTGAAAACTAATAATTCCCAAAATATTGTGAAAATAAATTTCATTGAAAAAAACGAAGGAAAATTATAAATGAAACTTCACAGAAAATAATTAATAGGAAGGTGGAATGATCTATTCATTTTGTAAATTTTAAAAATAATCATTATTTTCAAAATAAAATTGTAAAAGGGATTCAAAAGTGACCCATTTAGAAAATGTTACGAAATTTTATTTTAAAACCTTTTAAAAGATGGTAAAAGATCATTTAAAATGGCTTTATAAAATCATTTTTTTTAAAATAACATTTTTGAAAACATTTTAGAAATAACGGTTTTGTAAGAGAAATATTACCGGTCTAAAAGAAATTACAAGATCAATATCACTTACAAATGACTTTCTTGAGGTTTCTTAAATAATTAAGAGAAGAAATAGAAATTAACCATTTGAACCACATTCATAACTAGTTATAATAAAGTAGATTTGGTTCAAGAAGTTAGTTTCACATTATTTCCTCAAAAATAATCATGACCATAATCAATTTTAAAAGAATGGATATTCTAACATAAATATGTTGTCTCTTTGGTAACTCAACAACCATAAGACCCATGAAATAACGACATAAAATGATTCATTAAATATCATTAAAAAAAGTATTTTCATGATCTAATAAATAAAAGTAAATCATATACACCCTACAAATTAATATGGGTGTATATGAAAAATTTATGTCTTCAAGAAAAATAATTTGAGATGAATAACTCTTATAAAAATCATGCAATTTTGTTTGAGAAGTGATTATGTGTATCAAATTTAAATCCACATAAAAATTGTAAAAAAATAATAAATACTAATTTCACATAAAATCATTGAAAATAAATAACAATTATAATGTAATACAAACTAATGAGAATAAATTTAGTTAATAAATTCATTGCCACTTGGTAAGTTTCAAGTCAAATAACCTAGGATAAAATAATTCAAATTCGAACATAAAATGAAAATATGTATGAATAATTCATTATATTACATATAAAATGGGAATTAAATAAACCAGATAATATAAATAAGTGGTGAATATAGGATATGTCTCATAAAAAATAAAAAAGTTAGACGAGAAACCCTTACCTTTAGTATATACTTTCTTTGAATGTCCTTTATCTCATTTGTAATCAGATTACATAAATTTAATATGTTTCTTAATTAAATTTTTCTTATTTAACACCTAATACGTAAATCATTTATTTTAATTCATTAAAATATCATATTTCAACACTTAATCAGTTAAGTCCATGTCAGGTGTTTTGGGGACCTTCGGTTCATTATTTCCAAATAACTTCAGTTTGTTGACCATAGTCAAAGATAATATCATTTAAAAATCACAAGAATAATAATTATGAAATATTTATCATATTTATACATCAATTATACTTTTACAACCAATCATGGATGATCATTATGTAAAACGAACTACATTGAAATCATAAAGAGGATAGGTTGTACGCACAAATGAGTAATGTTTCCATTTTTCGAGGATCATTATATAAATTAGGTATGTATTATTTTATATTGAAATAATTACATTAAAATCATAAATGAAATAATATTTCATTAAATATACTTATATATTTAATCTATATATTGGGGTGATGACAAAAGAATCACATCGGTTTGTGGAGGCCGTAGTACACTGTGCGCAAGAAAGACATTATCATTTTTTAGTGTAAGAAAGAAACTAATATATTATCATCTAATAATGAAAAATATTTCATTAATATAATAATTTTTTTGTACCACATAAATTTTATAAATTTTACCTTTTTACCTTCAATTCAATGTTTTAATGAAAAGCGAACAACATTGCGTCCTGAGGTGGTAGTTCATCGTACACATGAGAGACCTTATTGTATCCACAATGGAAAGGAATGTAATTAAGTATAAATAATAAAATATTCATATAAGTATAAATAAATTAAAAATATCATATATATATACTTTTAAAACATTATTATATCAACCCATGAAAGGTGATGATAGAAAACTAATGACATCAGTTCATAATGTAGTAGTCCTCCGTACACACAAATGATGATTTTGTAACTCATTTTATGGAAGAAGAGATGAGTTTAGTTTATGGAATTAACATAATAACATATTATTATATGTAAGATAATTTTTTTTATTATATAATAATAATTTAATATGTTTAAAAGGGGTTGAAGAAGAAATTAAATAAAGATGTTCGGTTATGTACGATACCTCTTCTTCAGGCAACCTTCTTAAGTAAGAACCAACATCCTCCATAAGATAGAAATATGATAAAAAAGGATTATAGTTCATCTTAATAGAACATATTAATCTATTTTAGTAGTTATTGTGGGATCAAAAGTTATTTTATGGTGTGAAGAGAATAAGATAGGTGTGGCCTTTTATAAGTAAGGTCAGCGGCACAGTTGTAGTATTTGAAAAAAAATTGTGTGTCCAAGTTTGTCACATATCACATGGAAACGAAATAGAACATTATAGATCCTTAAATATGATATCCTAAAAATATTTTCTCAAAATATTTTTTATAAAATATTTTACTGCATTTTTATGCCTATCTTTGTAGTTTAACCCCCGGTAAATCCATTTTCTCATTTAATGAGGAAATTAATTTTTAAAATTTAAACTATTCATTATGATAAAAAATTAAGTCGCCCATAATAGATAATATAAATTATTATTACTACTAATTTTTAATACATCTTAATAAATTATATTCATATAAATACAAAATTTTTATTTAAAACAAAACTTGCAGATGCAATGAAAAAATGGTTTTCAGGAATTGTATTGTTCAAGGAAAAGATGATTTTATATTAAATTTATGAAAAATAATAATCATTATATGAAAAAAAAATTATTATATATTGATATATAATATATAAGTTTCATTTAAAACAATCCTCATTTGGAATTATTTTAATTAAATAATATTGGGAAACATTATACCCATTAAAACAATTGTCAGAGAAAACCTGTTTTATATCCCAAAAATAAGCTTATACTATAATCCAATATAAACTTGATTTATATTTAATTAATTGTATTTAATATAATTTAATAATACTTCTGTGACTTTAACTCATATTAGATACATAATGGGACTTTTAAATTGCATAATTTATTTAAAATAAAATACTTTTTACATAAATCGATATGTTCACTATTCATCATAAAATACATATTTCAAAAAAATCCCAAACATTCACCTGATTTTAATTTTGATATTATGATTTCAGGAATTAGGTTTATTTTTTTAAATACATTCTCTGAAAATTTCAAGGATTAATTATAATATGTTTCTATGAAAAGTAATAATAATAATTTTTGCAGGAAACATATTATTAAAGAATGAAATTAATTTACTAAAAACTAAATGATTATCTAGTATAAAATTATAAAAAAATTATATTGAGTAGAATATATATATATATACATATAATATATGAGTTAACACTGTTCATACCCACCAATTTAACATCAATTTTATAATAGACCTATTTTTCACTGGCCGCTTAAGCTTGGTGTTGCATGTTGGATACAATATGCAACCTATTTATCTTCTTATAAAATATTAAGGTCCCTTTAATAAATTATGACCTCAAAATTTGAATTGACCTCAATAATAAATGGCTTTACATTTGAAAAAATATATTTTGGAAAATAAATTCATCAAAAAAATTAATTAAACATCCTCTTGATAAGAGAAAAGAAGAAGTACGAGGGTTATTAAGAATAACACATATGAGGTTTCTAAATAGGATAACCTAGGTGGATGTGAATATTTAGACCTGGAATAAAATAATCAAGTCCAAATAATTATATAGAGTGATATAAATAATTGACCACAAAACAATTATTGATCAAGAGAATGATAAAAACCACAAAACCAAAAAATAAATATGTGTATAAATAGAGATTGATATCATCTGAAATGATGGAAATTGAATAAAATTTTGGTTCATGATACATTTCCAAGGTTGGGGATTCCTTACCATCTATACTATTGAAATATGAAAATATATATACATTATATGTTTAAATTCATTCCATTAATAAATTACTACAACAATCTCATATTCTAAACTAAATGATGAGTATTCAAGATGAATAATAAAAGCCTGATATAGCACCCCTGACCATTACACCTAAAAAGTGATCAGGGATAGTTGACCACTGGGCCTTAGGCATGAATCCCCATATTCCAATGGCTACTGACTAGCAGTGATTGTGTAAAGAGGTGAAAGTAGGGATATTATACCCTCTAGTGATAATGGGGAGACTCTACCCAATGGACCAGTAACCCACTATAGATGAATCACAAGAAACAACAAAAAAATGACTTAAAAGCCCAAAAAATCATTTTCATAATTAAATAGAATTTTTAGCTACTAAACAAGCATGATACAATTTGTTGAAACATTCATACAATTGGGGTCATAAAAAATAGTATGTAATAAGGGTTTCTCATGGCTGACCTCAGTATAAACATAAAATAATCATGCATATATGAAATCAAACACTGAAAAATAAAATTCAGTTGATTCTAGAACCTTTAAGGTACGTTGAATCCATCCAATTATAAATAGTCTAAGAAGATGCCAAAATTCCAACTCATGATCCAAAACCCTAACCGGATCATAGAAGTATAAAATCTACATGCTTCTTGAGGGGCCCATGTAGGGTGTGAGAATAATCTCAGTAGGCCACCACTAGCATGTGCATTTCTTACATCTATTATAGGAAAGTGTTATAAATAATAAATTAATTATCACATGCTCCCCTTGTTCTCAATAACCATAAGGAATCATTCACCAACTTGATCCAATATTGGTAATCCATGTCCCCCATTTAAATATATGGAATAAAAAGACACATTTGTATATATATAACTATATTTTAGAGGATCCTTATCATAAATAACAAGGAATTACCTGGTGAGTAATAATCTAGAGATACCTGAGGCACCTCCTATAAATGTAATACCTGCAACACATGCCACCCATTACCTCTCAGGCAGTAATCCACTAACCAACATCTAAAAGGCAAACCCACTCAAATACTTGGTCCCTAGGACCACAGATCTGAAGAATACTCTTCAGTTAAAATCCCAATATACAAGGAACAATTATTTGTGTCCTCTAAATAATAACACAATCATCTAACATTGTGAGGAATGATAATATACTTCCTCCTAAAAAAATCCAGGCACAGGCGCTTCAATATACGATGAGCCTCATCCCCTAAAAAATGGTATCTCTACCATCAATGGATGGATTATCAACATCAACCTAGATTTATATTGAAATCAACTACATCCTCAATGATGGTCAAAGCCATCCTAAGACACATCTAACAGAGGCCTCTACCCACATGAGTGGTCAACACCACCTCATCATCAGAGTCCTATTTTTGTGAACACAACTCCAATGGAACATCGACCAATCAAGGTGAGTGGAAATCACCAAAAAAGTACCTAAGACACATAATCTGGGTACATCATTCCAATATCATCCCAACCTGGGATCCATCTAACCTCTTCCTTGAGCCTATGGGTCACATATATTCAAGTGTTCCAACCTTTACACTAGAGACTGCTACCAAGAAGTGAGGTTGTCAAGTTGTTTCAATGAGGAGATTATACCCTCATACGAGAGTTTCATAGTGGATATAACCATAAATATACAATATTAGGGGTAGAAAATAAGAACAAATAGAATACATAAATTAGAAGCATATGAATAAATAGCTTAACAATTGAATAATCATATCAAAAGTCACTTGGTATTTTCATATACATGGATGAAGGACATGCTAATACACAAAAGGGGAAAATGGGACATGCATATAAAAAAACTAAAAAAAGAACAAAAATATCCTCTAATAGAATCTCAAGCATACACCTAGTCCTATGTTCATATGCTTCATCTAAATTGGAACATATCAATGACTTGTAGTAGGGTGTTTTCTGTTATCCATACCTGCTGACATGTAATATTTTTGGGTACCCAAAGCAGCTCGATTAGGCTGTGAGATAAAATATCATTAGGATACCTCCAACAATTTTTATAATTAACCCCATCATTTATTATAACTAAATATTGTGCAGGTATAAAATAAGTAATATACAATAATTAATAAATAAATTACTTCCTGCTCATGTTCCTAAAGGACACATTGCAGAATTATCTGCTATAGCTCATAACCAAAATGAATGTTCAGTCAGTAACAAAATATATAGTATTAATATATATATATATTATAATTATATATTTCAGGAACGTATTTAGACCAATATAGTGTAGAAACTAATGGCCATTTACTAGGAATACTATTTTTTGGCTAGACCGGGGCATAACTCAATCATCCATTACCAATTTAAATGAGATTATGTAATCAACCAATATGGTACATGACTTACATCTCATATTGAGTGGGAGAAACTATGATCGAAACTCGATATAGTGAGTGTGACATCCAATCAACACTCGAAATAGGGATGTGGTGCATCATACCCATCATTCAAATAGTGTTAGTGGTGTGAGATGTTTTTCTCAACACCCAATGTAATGGAACATGATATTGTCATGCTCAAAAAACCCTTAAAATTGTACCAAATCCTATATCAATGAAAAAATAATATTAATAATATTAAGCATGAGGTAATACCTCTCATATGTCTCAATAGCCATGTATAATGACATACAAGGAATTATAATTATTAATGACTATTTAATAATTAATAACAAATGGTGTGGTCTTACTCTCCTTTACAAGTCGATATAAATGAGACAATAAATTTATTTAAGGAAAACCATCAAAAAAATCCGTTCCATTTAAACAATCCATTTAATTCTCTAAGAAAAAAATTCATATTATATGGATCAAGAGTTTTTTAAAAAGGTGACATGGTCAAATAGGAAAATTACATACATGGTAAATTCCAATTATAATATATTCTAAACACTTAACAGGTTCCTAGGTTCATTAAAAAATTATATAAAAGGCGAAATTTCCATTTTAAAAAGAATCTAAATTCTTAAAAGATGTTCAAGGAATTTATTAAATTTGCTATTAGGTGGAAATCATTTTGGAAAAATCAAGGGGTGTCCATAATAGCGGTAAACATCTTCTAATCTACTAAAAAGGATCAACAGGTCTATATAAATGTACATAGATAAATTTATATTGAATAAATCTATAAAATGGTAACATGTGAAAAGGTAGTCTTTTGGAATAATAGAAAATCTATGAAACACAGAAAATATTGTGGAAAATGTAGTCACCACATACCTTCGGTATATTGAGTACTCCTCATCCTATGGAAGTCTTAAATTTGAAGTTGGATGATTGAGATGGATGAAATGGTTGAATCCCCTAAAAATATGGTAAATGAGCTTGCACCTAAATAGAATAATTCTTACAATCATAATCTTAGATCAAAGGAAATAGAACTTGATATCTCTCCTTGATCTATCCAAATCCTTTAAAAGACCATGATTTGGGAAATAGACACAAGATTTATCTCAAAGCCTAAATCAAGGGAGAATAAAATCTATAGAATGAAGGAAATACCCAACCACTGGAAACGGAATGGGATGAAAGAATTTTTTTTAAATAAATTTAATCAGGGGAAAATTTAATTTCACCTTCAAAATAGGGGATGCATAGTGTGACTTTATGGTTTGGACAAATGGTGTGAAAATTGTGCTTAATATGATTCATAAAGAAATAACAATCATGGTTAATGAACAAAGTTTCCCTAAACTTGGAAAAACAATGTGAAATACCATTATATAAAAAATATAGGTGTTTTGCATAGTCATGTTCTTGGAGTCCCATAGTTTTAGAAAAACCATGCACCTCCTGATGCACCTATATTTTCCCACACAGTTAGTATAGACCGTGTGGGTTGGGATGTATGGTTTTCACTAACTATGTGGCCCAGTTATTTTTCTAAAATTTTTGGTTGAATAATCTTAACAATCCCTGTACACCCTTATAACCCTTGTGAATCTATTGGAGAACATTACAAGTGTGCTTTAATGGAATTTAAAAAAACGAGTTGTAACTTCATGAAATGATGGGTCTTTACAACATCCCCTCCCTAAAGAAAATCACCGCCAACTTTTATTTTTGAGTGTAAAGAAGTATTGTCAGCAAATATTTCTATCCACTAAGGTCATATATTATCTTCCCATTCTCAAGTATTGTCTTGTACTCAACCGTGATATTATAGAACCCATACTAAAAATAAATAACCATCCTAATAGTTTCTTCAAACTCCGATCAACAATACAAACTATATACTCCTCAAAGGATGCATCCACGTCCCTATTAACCTCATCAGGGTGAAAGACATGTGATGGGTATTGATAATATCATCGAAGCTAAAATAGTTAAAGGACATCCTTCATAAATCAATATATCTGAGGATGTGTTATCTAGTATGCCATTGGTCGAATCTTTTTAACAACCTAGAAGGGTCCAATGAACCTAGGTGAGTGATTAACCTGACTCTAAATACATCTACAACCCAACCAATTTGAGACTTGCAAGAAAGACCATTCTCTGACCTTGAACATGAGAGGAAACAAATGTTTGTTGGTATGTGACTACTGTTTAAACTAAGCTATCATAATGCATTTTATAATCAGCTAAACCTACTTTGTATCCTCCTATACAAGATTTGGTCAAATACTAGCTTCCTTCCCTACCCCTTGCACGCATAGAGGTGAACGAAAAAGACTACTATATAAGGATTCATAAGGATTCATTTAGATGGTAGACTGAAATATATTTTTATAAGACAACTTGACAAGAGGAATATGGTTCTACCAAGAACCATCAATGTCATGGACACATTCATGGAGCATATATTCCGGAACATGAATTGTATTTTCTATCTTTCCATTAGTTTAAGAGTGATAAGTTGTGCTCAGAAGAACTTGTGTACCCATGGTGTTCAGTAACCCCTTCTAGAACTATAATGTAATATTATAATCACTATAAAAAAATAGAATAAAGATATACATGATGGTGTATAGAATTCTATATGTGAATCCCCTAGTTCACCTACTAAGAAGGTCTCTTGCATAGGTAATAAATTGGAGACTATCGCCGAATAATAAAAAATGACCTATACTACATCATTTCAATGATTTGATTTTGGTAAACTAGCCATAAAATCCATCGAATTGTTATCCCATTTCCTCTTAAGAAAGGGAAAAAATTGTAAAAGCCCTATCAGTCATTGATGTTCTTATTTCACATGTTGATTGGTGGAACACCGAGGATAAAGCTTGAAATATCATGTTTCATACCATGACACCAATACTGGCATCGTAAATATCGATACATTTAGGTGACATCGAGATAAAATTCCCATGATGTGGTATGAAATTACCACATCATTCACTCTATGATGTCTTCTAAAACCAATACATTCCCATGGAACAATAAAGTATCATCCCCATCCACGGTCCAATCTAAAGATGCATCATTATCTTAATAAAATTCCCTCAATATTAGTCCTTCTGGATCAGGTAGTTTCTTTATTATTACCCATTACAGAAGAGTATATGTTACCACTAAGGATGTGGGTCTTTCTAATAATATTCCCAATGAACCTCAATTTGCATATCTGAGAATAGGTCCATGAGATTCCATTTCCCTATTTCATCCTTAACATCTTATAATTGAGTCTTTCATCTCAGATCATCAACCATTGCATTTACCTTACTAAGAATTTGGGAAATCTCAAAATCAAATGATTGTAGGTACTCTAACCACCTATGTTTCTAGATATTTAGATCCCACTATGTGAAGATGTAATTGAGTATTTTTTGATCTGTAAACACCGAAAAATTCTCTCCAAGTAGATAGTGTCTCAAACAGTTTAGATCATGAAGTAGAGTATCTATCTCAAGGTCATGTGTTCAATTATTACTCTAATGAGGCCTCAAATAACAGGACTCATACATAATGACTTTCTCATCCTATGTCAAAATATCTCCAATCCCATTACATGATGCATCAAAGTATACAATATAGCTCATGTATGACTCTGTAAGAATCAATATCGCTACTGAATTCAAATATACATTCAACTCTGGAAGGGCTATTTCACAAGATTCTGACCATAAAAATATCAAAACATTCTACGTCAAGCTTGTAAACTGCACTTCAATATGTGATAAATCTTGGATAAAGCATCTATAACACCCATTTAGAACCAAGAAACACTGAATGTCAAGGAATTTCATTAATTTTTCCCCTGAAACAATATCTATCGCTTTTTATGGGTCTTTTGAAACTCATAACTCTATGTTGATGTAACCAGTGAAGTGAAATTTCTCAAACCAAATGTTGAATTTATTGATCTTGACATATAGTTGATTCTCTCTCAGTATATTCATAATTATATAAAGATGGTTTGGATGGTTGTTTATGGAGTTTGAATACACTAAGACTTCATCAAAAAATACTATCACTAGTGAATCCATATACGACTCGAAAACTAGATTCATAAGATCCATTAATATAGAAGGTACATTCGTGAGACTGAAAGAAAAAACCAGGAACTCATAGACACCATACCCACTCTAGAAATCTATGCGAGGTATGTATGATGAATTTTCATGCACTTGATGATATCCTTATCTCAAATCTATCTTATAAAACACTCTCGCTCCTTAGAGAAAATAAAATATGTCAACTATTCGAGGATGTGGATACGTATTCTTTACTACGAGCTAGTTTAATTGACGATAATCCACACAATGCCCGAGGGTACCATCTATGATCATGAAAAAAATTATTGGTGATCCCCAAAAGTAAATTTAGGGACATATAAAACCTTTATCATCCAGGTCCTCCAACTTTTTCTTGAGCTCTATAATCTCCATAGGTGCCATCCAATAAGGAGGAATGGTCCCTGGTGATCTACCGGAAAAATTTAAATAGTAAATTCTACCTCTCACATTGGAGGTCAACAAGAGAAGTCTTCATAAAACACTTCCCCCAAATGATCCACTATAGGAGGAGAAAGAGAATCTTGTAACCTGAGGTTATACTGGAAAATACTGGTGATCTAATATATCACATTACCTAGCCTCAATTACTCCGTTATATCTCTAGTCACAATGACATCTCATTCTCCCTTATGTGCATGAGAAATTCCCTCTGGTAATGTAAACTTTACCCTACAATGATAGAATTAAATATAGGATCGATAGTGAACTAACTGGTTCATCCTGATAATTACATCAAATCCAGTCATATTGAGGATGAAGAGATTCTATAAAAGTGGTATCTCCCCATATCATGGAGAAAATAATTACAATGACAAACACTCTCTAATCAGATACCTAATGGGTTACTAAGTATCAAAACACCATATAACTGTTCAATCTTGAGTCCCATACTCTCTATAATATTATATAAAATAAATAAGTGATATATGACAATTTCAAATAAAGTAGATACTAAATTGGAGGCTATAAGAATATTATCTAATTCCATATAATGTATGGATCTTTCCACCTCTTGGAAATTATTTATTGCATGTAACTAGCTTGTACCATAGCCCTGAGTCACTACACGACTGCCCAAAGCATTCCTACTCTATTAGCTCTAAGATTCAGTGGTTTTACTACCTATACCGTGATGAACACCTCGACATGAATGGATGGCGGTATTCAATATACCAACCTAGGTTGATCCTATTTTCCCCACTCCTGACTATGTTGTGGGTTAATATCCCATCTTGCTAGGTGAAGAAGGAAAGGTCTTACAAAAACATTGGATATGGCCCATCCTTTTGCAACCTCTGGATTCCAAATTATATCATAAGCACTAAGTTTTAGTATTTACTAAATTCACACACTAGTTACATATCCAAAATATTTTAGTATGACTAACATAACTTCTACTACCTTCATGAGTAGCATAAAAATTGCTATTTTTTCTAGAAGAAGATGTACCAATAGACTGAGGTTCCAAACTTCCATAACTCACACCTTCAAATTCCCAATAATTTCTTTCTGTAAAAAGGGATTGGTAGATGATTTTAAAAATAATAGGCAACCTGAACACATTTACCTCTGATAGGATGGTGTATATTATCCCATCCTCGAATCTCCTTGCGGTCATAATATCATCGCCTATAAGAGCTAGAGAGAACTGATACAACTTTGTGAAACTACCAGAGTATTCGATAAAAGACATGCTTACTTATAATAGTTTCACTAATTATCTAGATCTATGACCCCTCAATGTCTAGGGAATGAAATATTCATAGAAGATTGTCTTGAAATCTACCCAGACTATATCTCTATTCCAATCCACCTGGGTAATAACATCACTCCACTTCTTAGAAGAATCAAATAGAATATAAACTACATGCTTAACCCTCTACTATAGAAGTGTCTTTATATTATTGATTATATAAATGATTGATTCGATCCAAGAGTCCATAGAATGATGTTTTCCATCACCCAAAAAGGTGGGAGGATTCTACCATTTTTACTCTTGAGTAGGATCTACCATACTCGAGGTTGGTACGTCATGGAAGCATGATACTAAAATTACAAACACACACTGCAAAATATATCTTAACAATTGAAAGGATAGTAGATTACAAACAAGGACATCTACGTATAATTCCTATAAAAATGATCAGACCACTTTTCTTACTCAAAAATCAAAGTCTATATGGTAGAAAAGACCATGATGGTCATAAGAATGTAAGAGATACCCCAATAGCCACTAAAAATGTTGTGTTTGGGTTTAAGACTGTGTTATATATATATATATAATAAAATCATTTAATTATAAAATTTATATTCGTTCTTATATTTGTGCTCATTATGAATTAGAATATCTTTAAGTGGTTGAATAAGATGGATTTCTAATTCTGATCTAAAAGGTCCCACACTCTTTATGATCCAAAATATGGAATCCACTTAACCCATTCCATAACACGTTCCATCCCATGCGACCAATAATCCTGGAATAAATATTCCCCAATTGACTATAGAAGGGATATTCTTTAACCTATATAGGAACTTAATGTGAGGTTAAGGATGACACTTTAAGCGTTATTCATGTTCTCCGATGCTATAAGGAAAGTTAGTACAATTCATTAAAAAATCAAGGAACTAACAATTCCCAGTAGTAAAATTCATACTGAAAGTATACATAACATGGGAAAATACATGTAATATATGTACTATTGTGCCTATAATGATTCTTGTAATTAATTTTATTCATTTTATTATTCCTAGGTAAAGGAAATAATCATCTTTACAATACCAAATAGAATAACATCGTAACACAAGTGTATCACCAAATAGTGAAGTCATATCAACTATAAATAGAATAATAAATAACTTCAATTACCCATCCCATGTAATTTGGGTTTCCACTATACATGTATTATTTGTGTCCAAGAATAGGGTCACTTCTAAATTTCCTTAACTCTGAATCCCATGTGTATTGCCCAAATGGTAAGACAATGGAAAATATGCTCTGATAGAACTTTGTAACATCTTGACTCTGGATTCACTTAACCCATTCACATATATAGTGGGTCACAAGGCCTCAAGCGCACCTCCCTATAAACCAGAGGTTGAAAACATGATGTGAAAGTGTAAAGGAGGTATAGTGGTGATACTATACCCTTATATCATTTTGGCACAACAGATATAACCATAAACCTAAAATAGTAGCAGAATGATACAAGAACATATAGAATAAATATATAAGAGGCAAAATAATAACCAACTGAAAAACTAAATAACCATACCAAAAGAAAGTATGTAGGGTCATATACATGGACGCATTGAATGCTGATATAAAAAAGGGGGATAGAAGACAACCATATACAAAAAAAAAGATGATCAACTAGCATCTCGAGTGTATTCTTGGTTCTATTATCCTATATTCCATTTAATGTGAAGCATATCAAAGTCCGATAGTAGGGTGATTTACCATATCTGTAACTAAAGACATATATTATTAACTAGTACTGAAGGAATCCCATGTAGGGCCTGAGATAAAATCTCAATAGATCTCCATCGAAGGTGTCTAGAAGTAATCCATGTAGAAATTGTAACTAAATAGTTTGCTGGTTTAAGTGAAACAATATAAAATAATGAATAAATAAATAATTGCCATCTCAGGTTCCTAAAGGACACATGGTGGCACTACCTAGTTTGGGTCATGGATGGAATGAATGTCTAATCAGTAACTATATATATATATATTATTAATATATATAATATAATTTTATATATCATCCACATATATAGACCAAGGGTGTGAAGATTCTAGTGGCCGTATACCTAGAAAACTATGTGCTGGATGGACCGGGTTGTAACTCTGTCATCTATAACCAGTCCGAATGAGCCTATGATATCAAGAAATATGGTTCATTCCCTTCATTTCAAAATGTGTGGTTGATTTCATGATCATCAATCGATATGGTGAGTGTTTCGTCTGATCTAAAATAAAAAAAGGGATGTGGTGCGTCATGCCAACTATCCAAATAGTATCTGTGGTGTAGGAAGTCCTTCTGAATAGCCTATATAAAGGAGTGTGATACCATCATGCTCAACAGGACCCTTACTATCAAAACACAACCTATATCAATGCCTAATCATATATATAATATTAGTAATGTGGAAATACCTCTCATGTATCTCAATATCCATATTCAATAACTTAAAATTTATTATAATTCTCCATGATCATTTAAAATGTATAGAAAAAGGTGTGGTCTTACCACCATTTGAAAGTCACTTTAAAGGATCCATTAAATTTATTTAATGAAACCAATGATGAATAATTCATTCAATTTAAAAAATCTATTTAATTCTCTAAACATGGAAATTCAGAATATAATGCTCAAGTATCAATTAAAAATGCTCCATGGTCAAATAGTGGAATTACCTACATGGTGAATTAAAATTATATGCTAGTAAAATCACTTAAAAGGTTCCATGTTTCATTAAAATATTATATAACATGGTAAATTTTAATTTTAAAATGAAACAGAACACTTAGAGAGCATTATAGGAATTAATGAAATTTTCTATTAGGGTAATATTTTTCACACCCAAGGAGTGTCTATAATGGATGTCAAAATCCTTTAATATACAAAAAAGTAACTATATTCATTTATCAAGGTGCTTAGATCAATTTAACATGATGAAATAAATTAAACATCGATGTGTAGAGAAGGTTAGTGTGTGGCAGAATTAAAAATCCTTGAAACACTGAAACTCTTTGAAAAAAAAATGAGGCCACCTACCGCAGGGTTGTTAACAACTCCTCATCTGATGGAGGCATCATATTTGTTGGAGGTTATGAGAAATTTATGAAATGATCTAATCACCTAAAAATAGGGAAAAATAGATTGCATCTAAATAGCTCAATGGATACAAAGATAAACTTAGATCGAATATAAGATAACTCGAGAGCTCACCTGAAGCTATCCAAAACCTTTGAAAGATCTTATTTTAGGAAAAAGACATAGGATTTATCTCAAATCATAGAACGAAGTAGAATAAAATCCATAGGAGGAAGAAAATAACCCAACCACTAGAAAAAAAGGGGGATGAAAGAATGAAGGGTATATAGATTTAATTTGGGGGAATTTTTAATTTAAACCTTAAAGTATGGGGTGTACAGTTTGTATGCATGTTTTCGCTAAACCGTTCAGAAACCATTCTCAAGATATTTCTTCAATAAATTCACTACATGGTTAACACACATGGTTTCCTTAACAATGTGAAAACCATATGAAATCCCACAATCATAAACTACCTATAGTTCACATGGTAGTGTGCCTATAGTCATACGGTTTTAAACCAACTATATATCTCCTATTGTATATATGTTTCCCCCCACATGATTATTAGAGACCATGAGGTCTTGGATTCATGGATTCTACTAACTGTGTGGCCTACTTATTTTTCTAAAATTCAGGGATCCAAGCTTCGAACAAGCCATATACATCATTTTGACCCTCGTGACTCTATTGGATTACATTATAAGTGTTTTTAAATGAATATTAACCACAAAAAATGAATCGTACCTTCATGAAAATATGGGTTTCCATAGTTCCCCTACAACTATGTCTGTCACCCTAATGGTCAACATCATCTCAATGTCCTTGTCTATTCATTCAATCATGATGACCTCATTTAATTAATCTGATTACCATGTAAGCTAATCTGTTATCAAAATTACCCCATGTGTCACATTCCAATCATTTCATGATAAATAATTTCACCTTAGAAAAGGTGGTAATCACTAACCAAATCCTCTAGAAAATACAAAAAAATTATCATTAAAACATCACAAAAATTATATATAATTCAATTAACTTTAAATAACCCACCCATATTAATATTCCCATGTGATATGAACCCTTTATCTTTGATTAAACCATTTTTATCCAAGGAGTAGCATTATCATATGCATATTATGTGTTCAATTTATTAATTAGAAGACATGAATTAAATTATTAGGGTCTCTCTCATACAACCAAATGGATAATTCGAGATCTCACCACCAAAACATACGCAAAATCAAAGAGAAAGTGAGGCACTACCTACCTCATCATGGTTGATATTCACTCAACCGATATTAGCATCTAAATCGAGATGATTTAGAGGAAATTAGATTGTTTATAAAAATGCACTAAAAATAGGGTAAAACAACTCACAAATATTTATAATTCTATATAGAGAGAGAAATAGAGAGTATATGTAATTAGACTAAAAGATTTATTGATGCAGTTCTAATGATACTGATAGAAATCAATTCTGGGTTTGGATGTGGAAGACGGATCAAATCCCAAGAAATGGGGAGAAATGGTAATTCCAAATAATATGTGGGGGGAGGAGAAGGGATAAATAAGAGTGGGAAATTTTAATTTTTCCATTTTATGTGTATCGCATGGTTTGGCTACATTGTTTCGAAAATCATGTGCCAATCCTACATCATCCACTATCTTTACAGTACACCGTGCTCGGTTGTCCTACAAAACATTCCTAACTATTTGAAAACATTCAATATACATTGCTAAAAAAATAATAATGCCACACATATCCATGCTCCCCCTTTTGTATGGTTTTTCAAACTTTTTCTAGTGAATAAGGATCATTACAAGATTTCTCTTGGGAGGCTGTACAGTTTTCGAAAACAATGCGTATTATTTTTCACACTTTTCAAAGAAGGGGTTTTCGGCATTCAAAACACCTGAAACCAAATTGAAACATAGAGTATATTTACTAGATTCTAAACTTATATTAGAATATAGGCTATGGCCAAATAAAATCCCATAAGTAAGTTCCAAATATCATGGAATGAGTTGGCCCGCTCACCAAATTCCAAAAATTAAAATTATATGAGGAATTTGACCCACTCTTAAAACTCGAGTCATTATAGTTTCTCCACCTTAACATTGATCATTAAAATTATATAAAAAATTATCCTGATATGGTATGAAACAAACCCATCTCATTCAAAACACCTTGGTTTGTGCTGGTGATAATGTCCTAAGTCATTTATCTCATGGCACATCCCACCTTATGAGTTACATACCCTGTCGCATCCCAACCCAAAACCCAAAATATGTTGGCCCCCAAACCATAATGGGGCCCACAGATCTTAATAAGAAGAATATTTACTCCTTCAACTCATAAGGTTATCACATCTGTCATATGTCACATCTAACACCCATCATGTACCACATCTCATCAGATTCCCAACTCATTTCCATGTCACACCTCGAACCAAATAGGTCATAATTCTCATCAGATGTCAAAAATCAGTCATTGTGCCTGACATTTCTAATTAATACCACATTGTATTGATTCCCAGAAGCATACACACCACATATATTCCATGAATCACTTTATTACCATAATGAATCTTGGTTCCACACACCTCATATATATATATATATACATCATTAATTTGATCATATTTGAACCTACGAACTGGCATCTGGTAAGTCCAATATTATATCTCATGAATAACGTGCATCTAAACCCCAACATTCCATACAAAAAGTAAAATAAAAAATAAAAAAGTAACATGATCATTACCATGGAATAACGCTAACTGTAGTCAGTTACCTAGCCTCCTCTGCACCTTGAAGCTCCACTATGTGCACCAGGCCAAAAAATGACAACCTGAGGCTTGGACTCTCGATTAAAATACACTAGATACTAGCCACTAACCCCACTACTAGGTCCCACTATATCTTCCAAGACCTCTACATGTAGTTGACTACCAGCTACCAAATCCTAGTACACCTCCATCTCCATCCTCAGACGTTTGTGTCTACCCTAGTCCCTAGATACTGGAATGCCAAGAATCATTTCTATAGAACCAATGAAATTATGAATATAACCACATTCTCGACACTCCTTAGGTTCCTGATCACACTACATCTACAAATTTCACAGTTTCCTGCATTAGAAGCACACCATCAATGACCCACTCCTTGATGGTATTATCAAGGCTTTGGCTAGAACTCCATGATAATAATCCTAATGGATTTGAATCATGCTACCCTAATAATCACTAATAGTGTAACCTGATGTCATAACCTAGCTCGAGTATGACCGGTACATTAAATTTCCCTCATCTATTAGCACCATTTTCAAAGCCTCTAAGAATGAGGGTGACCTGAATGTTTTTACCTACACCCTAATGGTGTGTCGTAATCTTTCCTTGAAACACCTCACTCTCCAGCTATCATCTCCCACTATAACAAGTGAGAAATGATACTAGAATGCAAAGGTAGCTATAAATTCCATGACAGACTTGTATCCATGTTGTAGACTAAAGAAATCCCATGTTTTCTCCACCTTCATCATCTCTTGGAAGAAGTAATCCGAGAACCTAGCCTCTATGTCCTTAAAATATAGTCCCTAGTATCTTATTTCCTATACATGTAATTCACATAAGCACATAGCCAGTCCTTTGAGAATTTATATCTCTAGTTTCAACCTCCAGCCTGGTTGTGTCAAAATCTACTTAAAATTGTAATGCATAAACTATGTCTAGTTCTCAGCCTCTTGTGGTCTGACCTCACCCTAGAATAGCATTGGGTTTTGCGATTGGAACCATCAAGTCAAGTACTACATATAAGGATATTCTCCCTAAGATCTCTTGTCAATCCCCTGGATAAAATGAATCATGCTCTCCCTAAGATGCATGATCATAAATTGCCTAAAATATTTCAAATATGAGGGTTTTCTTTCCTACACAATAGCCTGAACCTGAGCCTATACCTATGGATGATGATCCTCCTTACCATTTCAGTCCTTATTCTGACCCTCTGGGGTGTCATCCCATACATTCTCTTGCTGCACCTAATCACCTACCACATGTTTCTCCTTTGAAGAATGTCTAGGTGGCTTCCTATTGAATACCAATACCATAATCAGAAAACCATAATGACATATATAATATAATAAATAGGGAAATCTGTAACAAGTTGTGTAACCTCACATCCCTTACACTCCCCTACCACACCATATCACACTACATTTGGACTTTTAGACCCTTACCTACCTTAATAAAAGCCAGAAATAACATGTAAATATAGCCTCTTAGCCCATCATCTACACATAGTAGAATCATGAATCAAACATAACATGTGGTACCTGAGCAGAATTCCACTAAATATTCTATATAAGAAAATATTTTTTTATTCTTTATTGACTATTTGAACATCTCACCACCTATCATCATCTATTCCTACTCTTATTAGAGAAATTAAAAAAATATATATATAACATGAATATAGTAACATCACATCACATACAGATCACATTGGAACAACATGTTTGGGTTGGCTGAAAAGAATGCAACCAAAGAGAGGATATGTTGGAAAACATTTTTTATCTTCCTTTGTTGAAACATTAAACAACAAAACAACTTTTAGTCCATATCATGTTTCCAATGATGATCACAAGATATTTTTCATAGGCATATATATATATATATAAATCTTCCTGGATACCAATCAGGATTCATAATAAAAACTCCCTTTCCATACTAGGACAAGGGTCCAAACTCCTCCCTTTCCTACCAATCAAATGGTTACATATGATAACATATAAAAACCACAACCAAGTATCCACCATTGGTGGAAATAAAATAAAATATAAAATCACATCAAAGATCATCAATTTACAACCCTTAGAAACTTGGTTTGTTTCCCATTCATGGGGCTGTATGTACCTAAACAAGAGGTCTTTACCTATTTATGAAAATATCCTAATCATTGATCTACCATATCCTAATGAGTAAGACCACATAAAAAAAGAAAAAAAATTATATCATTAGTATCTAGATGAATGCTTCTAAAAATTCTTAGTCATGAACTACTCGGATACAATTTATAGTGCCCTAGCCCACTTTCCACCCAAATAGTGCTCATGTACGATTAACTATTGGTACTTAGGAGAACCACCCCATATGATAAAGGATACCAACTACCAAGGATGGTGTAAAGAGGTGATATTGGAGTGACTATACCCACTCGTAGTGGTAATAGTTATGCTCTATATGTGTGTACAAAGATGTTGAGTAACCCTAAAGCACTGTACTAGTAACCCGCTATAGCGGAAGCAAAAGAGAAAATAATAATAATATTGAATAAACTCAAACATAACTTTTTTAGAATAAGATACTATTTTTAGCTACTAAAAAAGTATTATACCATTTATATAAAAATGCACACAAGTCAGACCATATATAATAGTAACATAGAAGGGTCTCCCATGGATGACCTCAGTACAAACATATAATAAGCATGTTGATAGGAAATCAATGACTCATAAATAAACACCATATGATGCTTGAAACTCCAAATTAAATTTTATTTATCCCATGAAAAAATATGAAATGAACGCTAAGGTCCAGGTCTTGATACTTAATGCCTACCTGATTGAAGAAGAATAAAATCTACACACATCTAGAGGGGCCCATGAATGGTAAAGGAACAATCTCAATATTCCTCCACCAACATGTTACTAACATACATCTATGATAGGTAGGTTTTATAATAAATAAATTAATGAGAAAATTTTCATCAAATAAATACTTGGATTCCCTTGGGATAAACAACCACAATGAAGAATTCACATGTTTCAAAAAATGACTATAATCTATTAGTTATATATATTTCATATGTCGAGACTCCAAAAAATATATAACTTTAGTGAAGAGGATCCTTAGAATTAATACCAAGGAATCCCTTGTTGAGTAATGTTTCAGAAAACCCTCATTATCCTCTAATAAATGTATCACTAGAACCTTGTTCCCCCCAACACCTCTCGTGCCATAATCCAATAAGTGATGTCCCGAAGGAATTCCTAGTCAAGTACCAGGTCTATCAGACCTTGGATAATAATAATCCCCATCGGCTTGATGCTTGATGTCTGAGGAACAATTATTTATATCCTCCAAATAATAACACCATCGAATCAATAGCTGATGCCTAGAGGAGTGATGATATACATCCTCTTAGATAATCCCATCCCAATTTCCTCAATATATAGTGAGCCCCATACCTTACACAACGGTCCTAACACCTTCAACCAATAGCTCCTCACCTTCCTTGTGGATTTTTATAGAAATATCCTTCACAATCACTAATCATCAACACCATCTTAAGTTGAAACTAATGTCGGACCATTTCCATATGCATATAATGGAATGAAATTGTTAATTAAAATAGAAGAATTAAATTATTAGGTATCATTCTGAAAACCCAATGGTGTGGTCAAGAACACACCCCAAAACATGAGTGAAATCATAGTGAAATCTAGGAACAACCTACCTCATGTTGGTAGATACTCGCATGCCCGATATTAGCCTCTAACTGGAGCTGACTAGGAAAAAATTGATGTTTTAGATGAATTCCCTAAAATTTGGGTAAAATGGAACCCAAATATTTGTTGCCTTGTATGGAGAGATAAAATTAAAAAATAATCATGAGGACTTAAAGACTTACAGATGTGGTTCTAATGCAACCAATGATGATCGATTCTAAGTTTGGAGGAGGAATATGGATCAAAGCTCAATGGAGAGGGAGAAGGGGGAATTCCATGTGCTATGCATGTGGGTGGAAAAGAAAAAAGGTAGAAAAAGGGATAAATATAAGTAGGGTAAAATCAATATGTTTCCATTTTACATGACCCACTTATTTTGGTTTCATGGTTTGGTAATACATGCCCCAACCTTGTGACACCCACAATCTCGGCACTACAACACAAATGGTTGGCCCATAAAATTTTCCAAACTGACCATGAGCCTATGATAAAAACTATATAACACCCAGAATGGACATGATATACATCCTTAATAGTTTATAAAACCATTTCCATTGAATATGTATAGTTTAACAGTGACTCTTGGTAGGCAGCACAATTTTTCCAAACCATGCGCCTCAATTTGTGCCCTTTGCAAATTTGGGTTTTTCGAATTTATTGCATCAGAAACCCACTAGAAACCCCAAATCACTAACCAAAATCTAAAATCATCTAAAAATAATGAATTGGTCCAAAATAAATCTATTAATTAAGTTTCTTAGATCAATAATATGGTTGGACCACTCCCCCAACTCCAAAAATTCAAATTACTTGAGAAATTCAAACCACTCCAAATACTCGACTCATTACACCGAAAGCACTGCAATTAAATTTTAATGGACCACATGACCATAAAATTCATAATAAATATTTTCCTCTTTTCTCTATAAATAAAAAAAATAAAATGGTTATCATATGATTTTATAATTCAAAAAATTATTAAACATACATATGATTAAATAATACATTAATCACTAAAATTCAACAGTAATACCTAAAGATAAAACTGAATAATTCATTATTAAAATGAACCCATATCCAAAATAATCTTAATAAAATAACCATTAAAGGGGTTTTAGCCTCTAAATTTATCTTATAATAGTAAGCATACACGTAAAAAAAATTTGTAAATTTTTTCTAAAATAACATTAATCACATAGTCATTAAATCAAATTTCAATCCCATGGTAATATATGTTATAAAACATGTGTCCCCATAATTACCTTGACCCCCTAGATTTTAAAAACCATAAATTTTACCAATTACATTAATCTTATGTCCAAAAAAATTATCACATTCTTCATGAAATTAAACTTCACTTTAAACCAAGGGTTTATATATACTTCATCCTAATAAAAGGTCTACCAAAATGACATTAATCACTTTAATATATAATCACTGAAAACATAAAAGGTTTATATAAAAATTATATCTTATGATCAATATTAGACCAATAAATCTATTATGGACCAGTAACTCTTAAGATAATCTCACAAGAATATTTTCTCTAATGTTATCTAAACCCTTCTTTAATACCAAATATTTATCCCAAAACCCACACTCCCTGATCCAATGCTAAAATCATACACAATTGATTTCTAGATTTTATATCAATGAAAGTAACCAAATTATTTACATCAAAATCATAAAAAATCAAATGGAAATATTGGATCCCTTTCATACCCAAGGGTCTTTTAAGTTTATTGTTTTACTGGATGAGGTAATACTCTAACAAAAATAATACCCTTGTTTTAAATGTGAATTTATCCCAATTAGATCATCCTTTCTAATTTCAAATTAAGTCATCGTCGTCATCCATATGTAACCCTAAAATAAATAATTCATTCAAAATAATTTATATCACATATATTTTTTAAAATTATCATTATTAACTTCTGTGTAAATATTTTTTGAAAGAAAAATCACATCTCTTTTCGAAATGGTAGTTTGGATTTTACATGAGCGATGTTATCAAATCCCCCATGAATGAAAGGTATAAATTTATATGTGATATCATATTTATGTAAGTATAAATATGGAAAAAATTTCATATATATACTTTTAATCAGAAATTATATGAATTTAGGGGAGGTTATGAAGGAAAATGAATGGGAGAAGCTCTTGATTCAATAGTTCATCATACATATGAATTGTGATTTTTTTTATCTAATTTTATGGAATAGAAGATGAATTTAGGTTATTAAATTAAAATAATAAAATAATAGTATATGGTATTTTTTTTGAGATTATAAAATAATTTTTCATTAATATTTTTATGTTAGTGGGGATAAAATAAAATAAAGAGGTTCAGTTAGGCATGACACATCTTCTTTAGACGACCTCCTTAGGTAGACTCCAAAATCCATCTTATAATGGATTTTGTATCCAAATATAGGTTCTAGGTCATGAGTAGAAAAGTTATTAAGGTATCACTATTGTTATTGGGTGATCAAAATGAATTCTTAAGTTTCTAATAAGAGATGAGAGGGGGTGGATGTTTATAAGTGAGCTTAGTAGAACAATTATAATTTTTGAAAATAAAAGGATGTAAAAACGTTTTTACATGTCAAAAGGATCCAAAATGGACCATAATAAATATTTATATATTTTAGGGTCTAAATATTCCATTAAAGATATTTTAGAAAATATTTTAGGTTATTTTTTTGATAATATGTTTATTTTAACACCCGGTAAATCCATTTTCATCTTAAACTAGGTAATTAATTTTTATTGTTTTCAGTTTTCATAATGTTCAAAAAATAATTTTACCATATTAGATAATATATATTATTCTCATTCAAAATATCTAATCTATTTTACAAAATTAAATTTATATAAGTGAATTTTTTAATTTAAAACAACGTTCAAATGCGACAAAAAATTGGGTTTTAAGAAATGTATTTTCAAGTGATGCTTATATATTAACTTTATGAGTAAAAATAATAATTTTATAAATATAAATTAATATTTTTTGATTTATTATATATAAATTTAATTTAAAACATTCATAATAATGTATTATTTTAATTAATTATAATGGAGGATAATTATTCACTAGAAAATAGTTTTTTTTTCAAAACCCATTTTTAAACCCAATAATAAAAGTGTACTAAAATCCAATATAAAGTTGATTAAATAGTAATTTAGTTTATTTAATATATCAATATAATATTTATGTAGCTTGAAATAATATTCAATACTTAATTGGACTTTTTAATTATTTAATTTATTGAAAAGAAATGACTTTTTTTACAAAAAAAATTTATTTTTTACTATTAACTGAAAAATCAATATTTTTTGCAAATTCACAAAATTTAATTATAATTTTATTATGAGACATTGATTTCAAAAATAATTTTCATTTGAAGAAGTAAATTTTCTAAAACCTTTAAAAATTAGTTATAATATTTTAAATAAAAGAAAAAAAATGTGCTTTCAAGAAAACAGATTTTTGATGAAAAACATTACTTTACAAAATATTGATTGATAAACTAAAAAGAATTTATCAATAATTTATTTCGAGCAGAATATAAATATAATTTAGTTAATACAATTAATACCCTTTAATTTAATTGTAAAATTATAATTGTAATATATTTCACAGGTTTTTTATACTCGATGTTGTGTGTTGAATATGCTATCGAACATAATGTTATTATTGTAAAATGTCATGGTGTTATAGTTAGAACTAAATATTTCACATTGAAAATTTTCTCCAGAATCATTACTTTTGTGAGGGATAATCTACCACTATTTCATTCTACATAAGGAAAAATACCAATCCCTATTTGATGTGTCATTATATATCGTAAACCCTTCTCTAGTATAGGGTAGTGTTAGTATGGGTGTGGTGAGAAACCATCTATTGATCTCCTTGAAATTTTATTGAAATTAATTTTTCTAGGAGTGCATGGTTTTCATTAGAGTTAAATTGTTTTTTGGATTTGACATTAATTAGATATTTCATAAATAGAATTAATATCATTCATCCCATACTATAAAACTACTTATCTCTATTATAGTTTTTGGGTTGGGACATTATTTAATTAGCTCTATCATTGAAGAATCCATAGATATACCCACTATTGTTATTATATGACCCAAGAATGGTAGATTATATAGTAAGAATATACAGTTTCTAAATTTAACATAAATTTTTCCTTTTCTCAATATCTTTATCACAATCATCGAATGATTATAAAAGAATTAATTTCACTTAGAACATATAAGAATATCATCTTTATACACTACCACAAAATTTTCAATGTAATACATAAAGAGTCCATTCATATAATCCATGAATATAATAGGGGAATTTGTGACTCTCAATGGAATCAGTAATAATTCATAGTTCCCCTATCTTGTATAGAAGGTTGTATTGGGTACATACTCTTTTTCACCATTAATTTAGGATTTCTATATTGAAGGTCACTGTTTGAGAAGAATTTATCACCTCAATACTGATTGACTATTCATTAATTTTTTATAGTGGGTAATTGTTCTTAATTTTGATTTTTTAAGTTCATGATAATCAATGTAGAGACGTATTTATCCTTATTTATTATCAAAAAAGTGGACGGGTGCTACCCATGGTGTATCAATTGTGCATATGATAACCAAATCCAGATTCACTTGGTGTTTCTTATTTAATTCCTCTAATTATGTCATATAAATTCTATTTGTATTTTTTAATATAATTATATCACTAAGATAAAAATCAATAGAAAACCCAACCTTTTGGTATGGTAAAATACCAAGAATATTTTACTTAAATGTACTAATGTGATCCTACATTGTTGGAATAACTTTAATATCAACTTTTTCTGCAAACATTTTTCCAAATACACCTCGTGATTATGTATTGAGACCTATTTAATTGATGTAATTTTCATAGAGAGTACATGATCATCCTTTAAAAAATAGAATATCATCTATTAATTTGAGAAATCAACTTTGAATTACCTATCTCTATAGTTAATATGTAATCTATAGATACTTAATCCACTTACACATATTATTAGATTATTTTTAACAAAAATACCCAATAAACAAAAACCAAGGATTGAGATGCCTTGTGACTTTTAGGGACTAGGTACCAGAAACATTGACATGAAACTAAAATAAAAGAAAATTAATTTTAATCTCCATAATGTTCTCATATATCCATTTGATATTATAAAACAATATATGATAACCTATATAACACAAAATGAAAATTGGTGAGCTATCAAACCCGATAAACGAATGATCATGATAAAGGACCATAACAGATAAGTCAAATGGTATAACATGATATCTATGACATTCCAAATGCAGATGTCACTTAAATGGTGCCTTGAGCCTAATGGACCACATGGCCTCAAGCACATCTCCCAGAATTCCAGAGGCTGCCGGCTAGCATCAAGGGCCTAGGGTGTGTCTGTGGGGAGACTATGCGCTCATTACAAAAGTGTAGTGGAGCTGATGGATGTAAACATTAATAAATAGTGAAATCAATATAAGTAAAAAGAAGACAAAATGTAAAAAAGAGATAATAGTAACAATAAATGAAACAACTGGAATAACCTTCAACAACTAATCATATATCATATCACTAAAAAACCGAAAAACATGGATACAAGACAACTGGCACAACATGTTCAACAAAATAATAAAAGAAAAAAAATACTATCCCAAGCATCCAAGTTCCAAATCGGTCCTCTACTATCAAGATTCATACTAATCAATAATAAATCAAGTGTTTGAAGTTTTATGGTTCCCCTTGTCAACACCTGCAACCATGTCATCTACTCCAGGTACAAACGTCACCAAGATTGGGTGTGAGATAAATCTCAGTGGGACACCACCAATGTTGACTATAACATCTAACCCATGTAAGGGAAATGTAATAGTGTGGAAGAATGTGTATATAAAGTAAAGTAGTAAAATGTAACTATAAACCATGTACCTTATTTATCCCTCAGTTGGTGTTTGAATATGTAACCAATTCATTATTTTATTGTTACAATCTTATAACATATCACATGTTAACAATAGTGAAGGTTCCAAGTTATAACAAGACAACCTGTAATTATGTTTAATAGTGAAGTCCTAAGGGATTAACCAAGGAAACATAGACATCAAGAGTTTCCAACTGAGTAATAACTATATCATGGATGGGTTAAGAGTGTAATACAGGGAGAATAGTCCAATGAAATCCACAATGAAGTGCCTACCCAGTCAAAGGTGATCATCCCATGTAAAACGGGTCTATGTAGAGACAAGGCCCTATGGGATTTAACAATATAACATAATTGTCGATGCCACATCCACAGAGTGTATCCAAAGCATACAATAATAATATGGAAGGATTCTATAGTGTTGTATCGGGTATCCAACAACAAATAATGATCAAGATCTTGGTGGGTTTCGACCTATGCATACTGAATCCTTGAAACAGAATGGGGCTCCTGACTTCCTATGCCATTCTCTGACTGGATTCCAAGGTGAGCTTGAGTAAGGCCATTCCTATTGGATTATGAATTTAGGTAATATTTCTTTTTTTTCAATACATTCCTTTAAATGTGGTTATAAGGTCCATTAGCATGCAACCGTTCCTTCAGGAATTTCCTGTCATTAGTGTGATAAGGTCAAGTAGCAGGAATCCTTTAAATTAAGTCATTTTTTTCAAGCCTTTCCTTTTTTTATTATAATAAGGCCATGTAGCATGAAACCATTCATTTAATCCATTTAAATAATATTCCATATCTGAGGACCTTTCAGTTACCTTCCATTAATGTCGTAAAGGGTACTACGAATATGCAACCTACTATTCATTTACATTTAAGGCCAAGTCATATCCTTAGTATACTTTCTAATTCCCATTTCACATTTAATAATCAATTGAGGCACTTACCTTAGGCAGGTCAAGTGGAATGAATACATGGTACTTTCTATTATGAAATTCACAATATAAAAAATCCATTTATAATATAAATTTGTACCCATACTAATGTCAATCCAAGGCACACCATAAAGGTGGCAGAAACATGTCAAAACACTAAATAAAAATTATGCCATAATCTTCTACAAGGAAAGGATAAAGTTGTGTTCATTAACACAACAAATTAAACACATATATAGAAATATCATATCCATATGGTTCTAATGAGTATAATCATGGAATATAAATTATGTTAATAGAACATGATGAAATAAGTGGGCCCCACACTACAAATCCAAAATCAAAAAAAATTAGGGATGGGTTATAGACCACAAAACATTGGATTTTATGAATCTATTACTCCAGTATTGAACTTTTATATGGATCAGATTATAGTATATCTAAGAAAAAGAGAAAAATTATCATAACCCAGTAACTCAGTTGAGAGAAAGAGAGACAAAGAAGGGCTCAAGAGGACTCAAGTACATACTACTTCACATCCAAAGTTGCAAACAAAAGATTGATCAGATCCCAGACTAAGTAGATATTTGAATCCCTTTCTTTGGTCTTCACAAAGATCCAAAATGAGAGTTAGGGAGGTGAATCCTACATAATCTCATATTTGGGAAGAAGGAGTGATCTAATTAGATCTTTAAGGGAAATTTTGTAAAATTACATACAAAAAAGGGAATGTTCACAGTTTTAAAAACTGTGAGCAAGCCGTGAAAGGTTTTATGGGTTGAATGGTCACATTTCCTAGTTAGGACACATAGCTTTATGTGAACTGTTCAAATTGGTTCTGTCCAAAAATATCCGTCTGCACAGTTATCCAAACCGTTCTCCAATTTGGCACTAACTATGTGACATGTCTAGTTTTCTAAAAAAGATGGTTTTTGGGTTAAAACATTTCTTGGAAACCCTTGAGACGTTTACTAACCCATTAGGAATCCTTATTAGGTATAAAGTAAATATTTAGACTGAAATTTTAAAAGATTCATACCTGAGTGAAAAATTGGGTTCTTACAATATCATAATGAACAAAGTATATAATTGATCACATTGAGGAATGAGACAAATAATAGGGAATAATATAAAAATGTTATCTTATAAATGTGTCTACAATATAAAACAAGTCATAATCACATGCTAATGATTACTATGAAGACAACATAACATGATGGACAAAGTCCCATCTGGGACCATGTTTACTCCCCAATCTCATACATATCATATCATGAGATATAAACATTACCCAATGAATTGGAGAACTATCTTGGTTCACCCATCATTACATGTACATAAAAATGGGTTCCACATAATTGAATAAGACATATAGTATAAACATAAAAAATACCCATGGAATTTGATGGGTTACATAATATTTCCTCAAATCATATTTAAAGGATCATTCATAATGATTCCAAAGGGAAGAAAGAATTAAATATTTTCAAAGTTCATATTTAAATCATAAAGAATATTCCTTATATCTTGAGTTTAATTTAAGAAATTTTCATGGTAAATATTAGTTAATTGGTTTTAGATAAATACATTAAAAATAATTTTTTTAGTAAATGGTAAATTTATTTTAATGAAAGAATGAATAAGATATTTTATTTTAAATGAGAGGTGAAATGAAATGATTAACCCTAAAATAGTTCTCATTTTATAAAATCAATATTCATTAAAATACTTTAAAATAGTGTTACATGAATGGATTAAAGGAAAAAAAATAACCCTAGTCGAGTTTAACTTTAAATAAGGTATTGAGAAACGAACACAAGGAATGTATAACCCCATCATAAAAAGGGTGAATAAAAAATGTTAATATGTAATATATATATATACATATTCAATTTAAAATAATTACATGATGATAAATATTTATAGAAAACTAGTTATTAATAAGAAAGTAATAACCCGATGAAAAGAGGGTGGTTCAGAATGTTCCCTTACGTTAGGTCCAGATTTACTCTCCACATTCACTTAACAACCTCAATAGTCAATTTAGAAAATCTAAATAGATTATTTTCAAAATTATTATAATAAATTTGATTTATTAGAAATTTTTTATTTAATTTTAGAATGAATTAATTAAGATATAATTTTTTTTCTATTGTACCAAGGTCCATTGTGTCATGGTTCAAAGGTCACATCACTTAGAGTCAATTATGTATTTAAATTATGAAATAGATTAATTAATCCATAAATGTTATACATGATGTTCATATTCTTTCAGTAATTCAAAATGGTCATGAAATTATAGTTTTATAAAAAATACACATGGTTTATATAGTTTAATTATGATCCTTATACACTTAATTAACATTGGTTATTTTTTCAAGCATGTTGAACTTATATGGTTTCTATTAATATTATATCTATATAACATCTAATTAATGTTATATAAAATATAATTTAGTTATTTACATAATTTTAAAACATAAAATGTGAATTTAAACCATCCATGGAGGGGATGTTGGAAAATGAAATTCTTTGTTCATATAGCGGTGATCCGACCATATAATGAAAAATCATTTGAATTTTGGAATAAATTTCATGGAGGGTATAAAATTGGTATTCCACCATAATAATAAATTATTAGTATATTTATAATACTTATTATACTATATCAATGGTGGGTTTAAATCATATCTAGTGGTAGAAAGGGAATAAAATTTAAAGAGGTTTTGTTGAGAATCTGCCCCTTCTATTGGGTGTGTCCTCTTAGGCTACATCTGATGGCTCCTTGAAATGGTAATTAATAAGACTATAATAAATGTGAAATCGAATAAAATATTGAGAAGTTAATTGGGTAGAAAATTTTCTTGCTCCATGGAATAAAATGTGTGAGCATAAGGGGAGATGAGGGGTGGTATTTATAAGAGGATGACAGATGTGTTTTTTAATATATTAATAATTAGTTTATAATTTATTCTTTTGACTATAAATATTTTTGATTTTTGTGACTATATATAGTAATTAAGTCATGTTATATCAAGCTAATGGAATATTACATTAGCAGGGACTCAGTAACTCATATATTTACCTTATAATGTAAAATACTATATTTGGTTGCATTTTACTATACACAGAAAATTGAACTATTTTATAAAAATACAAAAAAAATCACCATTGATAATTCTTGATGCATAGATTAAAAAAAACTATTTTTTGAAAAAATCTATATGAGATAAAATCTATTTTTAAATAAAATTCATATTAATTTTAAAAATACAAATTTTAATATTATCATCAATTTTTGGAACCTTTCAAAAATTACTTATGGTATCATAAAATCATAATACCATTTTAATTAAAATTTATATTTTTTTATAAAACCATTTAAAGAAAATAAAATTTGTTTTGTGATATTATATTAATAGTAAACTATAAAGCGAATATATGCATTAAAAAAAACCCAAAAACATTTTTTTTTTAAATTTTAGAGCTTTTATTTATATGTATCATGATATAAATTTTAAATATTATAATTTTATAATAACACTAAATATAATTTTACAATTACATAAGTGAATTTACTATTCAATAGATCATGTCACTAATCCAATGGTTTGACTATCAATGGTCATATGTGTACACCACCTTCTATAAGAACCTCATATTTAATTAATTATTCATTCACTTTTATTTTCTCTCATGGTTATATATATTTTTATTTTCAAAAATGAGTATTTCATTATTGATATTCTGTTTTATTTTTGTAGTGTTTTTTTGTGAGTGTGATCATTCTAAGGGATCAATCACACCCAAAATTTCATATTGTAGTTATCTTATTTTCTTATTTTCAATTGTAACACTTTCACTTATTATGGAAAGATTTATTCTCTAAATATAATTTCTATGTTAATGTATTAAAAATTTTATGGTACTGTATTGTGGTGTATATGATTCAAGAAATGTAATATTTCTAATTATGAGATGTTTATATAATTAGTAGTAGAATTCAATTTTTAAAATTTTTTGCCACTAAAGGATATATTTATATAGATTCAATATATACGTAAAATGAAATTAAATTCAGGTAATGGGAGTATATTAAGATTTATAGGAAGCACATTCTAAAAGACTTCTATTTGAGAGGATTTTTAGAGGTGGTATACTATTATCATACCGCTATGATTTCCCAGATAATTCAATATCTATCTATTTGAGATATGAATTAATAATACAAGATTATATTTAATAAAAAAAATAATTCATATAACTATCCTTTAATTAGATGTTTCTGTATTGAGTGTACCCATCACCACCCCAAATTCTTGATTATTTCTTCAGTCCCTTACTAAAACCAAAATTGTTAGTAGAGTATCATCCTATAATTATCAAAGTAAAAAATCATATTATGGGTAAAACTAATCACAATTTATCCAAAATTATGACATGTTTATGTCCTCTTATGATATTTTATGTTTATTGTAATCAGTTTTGGTTCTTCATAGGTTGTTTTATGTTTTACCCCCTTATTTTTCCTAAACTAATCCCTAAATATGACTAAACCTCACTATGATATCAAATATGGAAACCTATACATTTGATAAATAATAATTACTATATTTCAAAATAATATTTTTAATATTTAAAAATAAATCACACTCCAAGACCTATTGGTTTAGTTTATTTTAAGATTAAGTACATAAACAACTTATTTTTACAACATTTTTAACATAAACTAAAAATAATTATCTCACATGATACCCTTTATAAAACATAATACATAATTGACTTTTTCAAAACAAGGGTTATGGAAAGATAATAAAGGATGATATCTTATTCTCATAAAGGGAAAACATCGAAGATATCAAAAAAAGATCATAAATGACACTAAGATAAATATATAGGAATGAGAAAACATTCCAGGTGCTTGGTCGTTACATAAGATGATCACACCCAACAAAAAAATACCAAAAATCATGATTAATGGTATATGTTTTTTATAATAACATAAAACATGAAAAATATAAGTGCGAAACAATAGTCAATCATCGTGATTTGTGAGAACATAAAAATTTTTGTTGCATAACATAAAAAATTGAAACAAACATAAGCATATAAATCATAACATATTCCATTTTTAACCACCAATACAGTCAAATAAAATTGTTATTGGCTAATAAACTTCCCATAAAATAAAGTGGTCTTAAGATAACCACATGTGTCCCATAACATAGTGAAAATAGGCTGACCAGATGTACCTCATCCTGATATCATGAGATATAAAACATTATATAATGAATTTTTGGGATCTAAGGGAAAAATAAATTAAATAATGACAAACCATTCCTGTTTGCGTCCTGAGAACATAAAAAATCATAACTCTATAAAATCCTAATTAAAATATCTGAAATAGTTATGTTTCATAAAAACTATTATAATAAATTATCAGATTCTATATAGAGAAATAATGTTGATGAGATCATTAGATAACATCTCTCATGATGAGTAAGAAACATTATTTTATGTTTACATATATGAAAAAAACTTTTATATAAGTATTTTAAAAACTCATTTAAAATAAGGAGAAATTTATTTTACATTAAATATTGATTATTCAAAAAGAAAGGGATTTCAAAAAAATGGGAATGGAAATTTATAATGAAAAATGGTTAATTATATAGAAAATTTCATAAATAAAACTAATGAAAGTTTTGGTAAATTACATTCATATGAATAATATATTAAAAATATATTGTCTTCCCACATTTGTACAGAAAGTCAATGTTATTCAAAAATGAATCATGTGGAAAACGATAAAAATATTCCTTTCATGTTTTGTTAAATAATGTTAAATACAAAATACAAACACCTTATGAAGTTATCTAATTAGATATAATATATATCCATTAAACAAAATAAAAGATATCAATATGAAAGAGAAATATTCTCTAGTGAAAGAATAGATATGTTCAGTTTCTATTACAAGTAACATTTTGAGTTAATTAGGGACCAATGGGAATTTAAGACATAGAATGAAATATAAAAACCCTAAATAAATATAGTAAAATAAAATATATTGAATTTTATTGAGAAATATTATATATATTCCTTAAATGGAAATTTAGTCCTAAAAATCTCAACATGAAAGTTAGATTAGATTGAAAACCCTTACCATTACACTTGTCTTCAAAAAATTCAATTCAACATACTATATAAAAAAAATATCCATATTAATACATTATTTTTGAAATATATAATTAAAAATTTAATTTTACATTATTAAATTATAACCATTCATTACACATATATTTGTAATTTTATATTTATTTTCATCATCACATGTTAGTAATTTTTATTTTTTTGATACATGTTTGTTGTTGTAGATATTGATCATCATTATTTGATAGCAAGTTCATCGTTCAAAAATAATTAAGTATAGTGGAATAATTGAGTTAAAATGATTTATGAGCTCCCATTTTTAGTTTATAGAAGGTATGGGTATGGTCTATGAGAATTGGATCCATGAAAAACTTTCTTCGTGTAATTTGATCACATCAATGAGTTACTTTATACTGATCATTAATTTTTCTTATTTCACAATTGAAAAACCGTATTAATAATATAAATTAATTTTTTATTTTATATATTTCCATTATTAGTTCATTTATACTAATTAGTGATTATAATTATTATGTTGTGATAGAATCCTTCATGTAGGTGTTAACCAAATAAATTTATTAATCCATGGTACAACAAGTATAATAGGAATCAAAAACATCTATGGACAAGGAAACGAGGTAGGAATCATAAAATTTCAACTACTAAAATGTGTTCTTAAAATAATTTGGAGTGATGAACACTAATCATCCTCTGAAGAGCTATGAGTGTTGTGTTTTTTCCTTTTCTACTTAATAATTTTAACCTAATATTATTTCCAAGAACATAAAATCACCATCTTGATGACTATTTATTTAATTATTTATAAGAACTTTTGCTGGTATCATTGTTGTGTCCAAAGTCTATAACTCAGCCGTGATTAATGAACTCGCTATAATTTCTTATTATCCTTCATTGAATAAAATTTGATTTGGTCTTGGACAAGAATTTTTTTAAATATAAATAAAGACCATGGTACTTTATAACATATTGAAATACTAATTAAAATCCTAAATCAAACCATGATCATATATTGGTACAAGGTTTATCATAAACATCATATAAAAAATCACTCCCAATATACAGGTCTTAACACCGAATCTTGTAGTTTAAATAGAACAAATAGTTACGTAGAATCCCAATATCAGTTATATTTCTATTAGAAATGAAAATATGGGTTCACTAGTTATACTTATTATGGTGAGGATGAAACCTCATAAGTCATAATATCTTGATTAATAGAGATCCTTAACTATTTTAACAGTGAGTAGTAACTGCAATTTTAAGGATGGTATTTATTTAAGCGGGTAATATAATGCCTAAATATTTTACTATATATCTTTAATTTAATTAAATATAATGTTTTCTAAAAGTTATTTCACATGAAACACACAACTAAAATGGGTGAGTCATACTAGATGAATATTATAAAGAATATTTTAGAATAATAGAACTTTTTTAAATAAAAATATTATAATCAATTAAACATTCCTAAAAAATAGGATTAAGAACATGTAATGTTTTAAATAGGAATTTTAAACTTCTTAGACTATCTCACTATGAACATTAGTTAGACATGTGTTGATAAATCCACTCAAGCGAATCTCCCTATTTTCCAAAGTCTTCAGAATAGTAGTGGGGGTGTAAGGTAGTACTTTTGGGAGAATATACCCTCATAAAAGTGAAAAAATTACAATAAAATAACCATGAGTCATTATAATTTTAAACATCCATCATATTACAGATATAATAAAGTAACAAAAATATAAGATAATAAATAAAAACCAAACATAAAGGAATACATCAATACTGATCACCCACTAAGCCAATCACATATCTAAAATTGAAATACATGTAAAAAATAAAAATGTTGGAGGATATACTACTTTTTAGATTCTCACCTCATCCTAATATCTAATCTAATACAAGCCACCCTTCTATACCATTCTATCATGTTAATCTACCAAAATAGAACCTATAATCAGTGATGACTGCTTGGGTACCCTAGTATCATTGTCGACCAAGTATAGTGCGAGTACATAACTCAGTAGTGAACCACCAATATATTCCCATACATAACTAATTAATGAAGTGATATGTGGATGTCTAAGGATTTGAAAACATAAAAAATTAATTGAAAAAAAACAAATATATAGAAAACAACCACTATCAATTCCTCGATTAGTAACCAAGGTTGATCACAACTACTTCAGGCAGTGTTGGGGTATCTTTGATCATGTTATGATGACCATGAAGTTATATATTAAAAAAGGTCTTTTATCTTGGTATATAGTGATAATAACATGGGAGATGCACTATCCCCTCTATACTATGTTCTGACCACCATTCATGTATCAATACCTCATTACCTGGAGATACATATCACACAAACACAAGAACTTATATCATATCATAACAATATACGTGGGTGTATCCAAGTATCATGAACTCTTCTCAAAGGATATATATCACCATAGTTCCTGAGACTATATCATATCATAACTGCCTACCAGGGCATGTGCAAGTACCATTCCCTCATTACATAAAGATACATAATAATCAGGTACATGACCCTATAAAATATCATAACTTCATATTAGGGATTATGTGGGTATTCTCCCTTCATCACCTAGAGATATATAAATCCCTAACACCTAACACTAAATTATAACAAGACCACTTCAAAGTGAATTTTCAAATCACATATAAAAATAAAATGGGTAGAGTGTTGACTGAATGCCAAATCATTAATAAATATCCATAGAAAATTGGTTCAAACAAAAGGCAAGGGTTCTAATGTGATGCCTCTAACTATCTATACACATGTACCACGCACCCACCCAGAGTCAATAAGTGTCGGGGTACCTACTCAGCCCCATATATTAATATATAAATAGTTTACACTACATGGGGTCCTTAGGGATGACACATAACCAAGGGACCCTACCAAAGTCCTTTAGACTATCATATAGTAGGGTATCCCTATATGGTGACCCATTTAAAAAATCACACATTATATTCAAAATCCATCACTTAGGTTCATTATATCCCAAAACAAAGACTCAATGCAGAAAAAAAATATAAGGTGTCTTAACAGTTTTCACATGGCCTACTTTAGCCACTTTACTCAAGTTATAATAGTCCTCCTCTCGTTGGTGGTCAAGGGTTCCTGGATTAGGAGCACCAAGTCATAACCATTTTATTTTCAACCTAAGAACACCCCTCAAGGGGGTTAAATCATTAATGGGAAATAAACAAAATCAAGGCCTTTGCCATCGGTGGCCAATTTAAAAAAGATAGTGTGAAAAATTCCATGTGGCCATGGTACAATAATAATTCACATAAGTCATGAAATTAAAATTAAAATTTCAAATTATTTAATCAATTTAAAAAATAATTTAAAATGAGTTAGAACCTTAAATGGAGAGACCACACATCACATATATTATAAAAATCATCATAACTACCATCGTGATTGTATGAAATACAACAAAACATTATGTAAGACACTTCTATTTAATTCACTTATCGAAAGCTTCTACTCGAGCTACTCTAAAACAATAAATCTCCTATAAAATCCTGAGTCTCTTATCCCGGTATGAGACATCCAAATTAATTAATTTCAATAATTAATATTAATTAATAAACTTATTTCTAAATAGTAATAAGTCCTATTAACTCACTGAGCATCCAACGATCATTAGAACTTCAAGAAATGGGATGTAAGTCACCCCTGGAATACCTCTCAAACCCACATCGATTAAAATATTCAACTTAAACCACTATTAACACCATGAAAATAATTTTATTTTAAAGTAAAGCCAAGAAAAAATTCAAAATAGTTTTTAAATTAACCAAAATGATAACCCCTTATATACAAATGTGATACTAGGACACCCTCTTCCAAAGCATCACAAAATTACCATCATCTAAAGATGATTCTACCTTGATCTTTTGGAATAGTCACTGAAATACATTACTAGAATAATTGAAATCAGAGAAAAATAGAGGATGAGATAAACAATGGAAAATTGAGGTTGATATACCTTTAATCAATTTTTAAAACCACCAAAAACATCACTAAACAAAGGAGTAAGCGATAAAATTATAGAGGAGAAGATAGGGTTCAGTTGTGTGAAAAAATAAGGGAGAAGGGGACTTCTAATTATAAACTCATAAGGGGTAAAAGTGGATTTCCTTCTAATTTAAGGGCCATTAACTAGCCGATGTTCCTAACTAAAAATCCAAGATATTATTTAGTCCCCCATATTGATAGGGGCTATCTAGTGGCTACTAACCCTATCCCAAGCTCCTAAACCCCCTTCGGTGTTATCTCTCTACTATTGTCTACCGCCCAATCCATTTTTTCCAAAAAGAATAACTCTTTTTAGAAGTTTTAACTCTAAAGATCCACTCAAAATAATTTATCAAAATCAAACACCTACACTAATTTAAAATTCTAAATTTATCTTTCATTTTAAATTCCATTATGGACATGGGGTTTTACAACCTCCCCTGCATAACTCTTCTCATTGATGGGATTTCTTAGTGGTTATTCACCCATATAACCAGGTTGACATTAGTTATCAATTCAAACCCAATGGACACATTCCATCATTGAATTTCTAGAGTGACTCCTTATCACAATTCCAATATAAAGAACTAAAATCACCAAAATAAAACCCACCACTCAAATTAATTACTTAAAAACTGAGGCAGCTCTCACCTGCACCCTTATATCCTCATGTAACTGATGTGATATTTTATACTTGATAATAAAATGTATTGTGATCCACACAATATATCCTAGTTCAGAAGGCCAATTCTAATCTAAACTGCCTTCCACTATAAGAATTTCCAATAAAAATAGGATCTCATCCTTCTAAAATCTCCCTCAATGCACCTTCCAACATTTATACCTAAAGATATGTGTAACCATTGGTCATATACTAGTACTACTCTCACTTACAATTCATGACAAAAAGTATGTTACATCACTAAATGAAATAACATGATCACTTTGGATTTCCCTCAATAATCCTTATCCCATTCCAAACAATATACATGTTGTATCCAAAAATAATTAAATTGACACAGTTACCATCTCACCACACCCAATTATATTCAAATCATGTTTTAACACTCCTTTTAACTATATTTATCGAAAGAACTCAAATTCCACCCCTGGTGTGTTACAAGAATGCCTGATCAAAACCCCATACTCCTAGAGGCACTCCATGATCATTTGAAATGCTTACTAAAGCTCGTACCTAACTTGAATTGAAATTTTTTAGGTGCATTCTCAACCAAAAATATAGTTATTGTGTTGTATCACTCTGTATAAACCCACATTCATATTACTTGATCACGCTCAAATCATGCTAGATCATCTTTAACTTAAATGTGATGATTGGACTCCCTCCATGACCACTACTCAAGGATATATTCAGTATTCAATGAATAATATAGATAATCTATAACCATTTAACTACTGATGTAACACCCTAGGTAAATAAACAATATGTCATCTTTATATTTATCCATATTTGTGAATCAAATATTAATATTACTTTAAAGGGGATGCTATGCTAGATGGCGTACCCAACACACAACAACGAGTTTCTTGGGAATCTTAAGTTGCACTCTAATAATAAAATAACATTATTTTAAATGGTAGTTAACATGTAGCCGTTGTATTGGCTGGAATGGATATAAATAACTAAAATATGATTATATATGTTCTTAAATGTTTTTACATTTATCCAATAAAAGATAAAGGCTTAAAATACAGAAAGAATTCAATTTTAGGCGTATATGCCCTAGTTTTCACTAAAGGTTCACTTATCTCCTTTTGATGGCGTACTTTCATTAAATATAGTTTTGATCACTCTTATACATTCTTTTGGACCAAATAAAACTCTTCTTTAGAATCGGGACATTAAATTTTACTTTGTGTAAATTTGTGGTATTTTTCTAATAAAGTTCATTTTTTAATGAATAGTGTAAAATGTTGTATTTTAATTCAAAACCTCTTTTTAATATAATTTATTTATATGATTAGATTATCTTTTTAATTGGTTTTAATTTGAAATTATAATATATTTTTACCATTAAATCCAATAGTGGTCGTTGGAATTAATTTCACTTTGAAATCAGACTTAAACTAGTATCAATCTTTTGATACTTATTGTTTCAAAAAAACACGCTATTTGCTCTGACAGCGGGAATTAATTATTAAATTAATTAATGTGACTTATATGTTTTGAATTTTGTAAAATAGACTTCATTTTTGAATTCGGAATATCAAATATAGCTTAGGGTGAATTTTTGGTAATTTTCTGAAAAACGTCAATTTTTGATGAATAGTGAAACCACTAAGTGGTACTTTTAAAGACTGATTTTCCATTTAAATGAAATTTTGCCATCATTGTGTTTTTAATTTCAAAAATTCGACATACATGGTTGTCATTAAGATGTTAAATTTGGTTCAATGGGATAAAAATAATTTCTTGGTGAATAGTAACTTATTAATTTCTTAATCGCGATTAGTGGTAATTAGGGTAGTTTAAGGTATAAATAATGCTTTAATAATATAACATGACCTCGACACATGTCCCAACCTTATTGGTTGTGTCATGGCCGACCAAGACAAGCCATGGGTCAAATTGGGGACCCCATGGAGACACTTTGGTTGGGAAATGACATAAATAACTTTTTATTTAATGTAAAAGTAAAAATGACACAAACATAATATGTTTTACGAAAACAATTTTTATATGGGGTTATAAAGATCAGATTTTTTCTTATAAATAGTCATTGAAAAGATGAAAATATTTCCTACATCATAGTAATTTTTTTATAATTTTTAGACATTAAATAAATTAAATTATTTATGACATAATAATGATGCAGCGATGACATCATTATTTTATGATTTAAATAAAATGGAAAGATAATATAACATCTATGAACTAAATAGGTCCAAAACCAATTGGATGAGTGGATTTCGAACCCTTATCACCTTATCCACTAATTATATCAATGTGGGACCTTTTAAAACCGAAAAACATTTTCAAATAAAGTAATATTTCTTTACTTTCCAAAAGTGCCCCTCCTCTCCTCTTATAAAAGCCCCCACCTCTACCTCATTTCACACACTCCTCAAGCCTTTGGCTCGGCCAAACCCTGCCAATTTACTCTCTCCACATCCCTCTACTAATCCTAGAGGATTCACTTTGGGAAGAATCCTTTCAAAGGAAGCCTTTAGGCTCAAATCAAAAGGCGTTACACTTTTAAAGGTAATTCATTCTCTCTTGTTCATTTGTTTTATTTTGTTTCTCCAACACCCTAAACTCTTTTTATTTACTTATTTTGTAACAACAACAGTATAATAAATATACTAGGATGTTGTTATAAGATTTATTTGAGCTACACTCTCACAAAACTACATAAAATGGTTAAAGAACATACGGTTTCCGTGGATGGCGAAATTCTGCCTCCCGAAACGATGATTGTTCAATACTCATTTAACACCTTCAAAGGTGTCCATTATGATGTCACTATTTTTTTATATATGATATATGATATGTTTATTTTTTCTTTAAGCTTCTTTATTTTTCATTTTGGGCATACCATTATGGTTTCCATTGTGGGTAAACACGATATCTTCATTTAAGGATGTGCGGACTACCGCCCCCTCAAAGTGATGTGATTCGTTAATGCCATATGTGGGACATGTAAAGGATGGATTTAAAGTTATTATATATGATGTTATACTGGAATTATAATATAAATATATATAATTATTATTTCTTTCCATTAAAGTATGAGATAGAAATGAAAGTAGCGTTCATGCGTACGTACGGCTTACCGTCTCCATGAACGGTGCATTTCATTTCTTATCCCCAAATGTAATGTACTATTATAAGTACATATATATAATGGATATATATGATGTATGATACATCTAAATGGTTAATATAATTCTGTAATTAAAATATACATACCTCTCATATAGTTTTAATTCCATTAATACGACATAGAAATGAAAGTAGCGTTCATGCGTACGTACGGCTTACCGTCTCCATGAACGGTGCATTTCATTTCTTTCCTCTAAATGATTATGTGATTTTATAAATACATATATATGATGGATATATATGATATATATGATATCCAAATCAGGAATGTCATTTTTGGATGTGAAGAACCTTTGACCACATGAACAACATGTAATTGTAAGAAGTCCACATTCAACTTAAGAACCAAATATCGACAAAACAAACATTATTAACTGGTTACATAATGTTTATAACATGGAAATAAGTGATATAAAAGGAATAATTAACTCTAAAAAGGTTCTTAATCAAGTAGAAATTAACTCAAGTTTATTATTCAGGAGATTAAAGAATGATCGAGTAAAGTCGGACCCGAGGTAAGGGATCCTACTCCTCTCTTTCTTTTTAAGTACACTCTTTTGTGTCATTCCTTTTAAAGCTCATCTTTATTGTTATTGGGATGTTATTTTATATTAATCATACTTTAATTTTTATGTTCATGTGATGAGAGACCCTATTCTCTCTCATCAATCCATTTGGGAAGTTTTGAGTGGTGCCGATAGGATGTCGAATTTTCGTAAGAGATCTAACATCTCTCTTTTTTTAAAGTACTCTCCTTTATGTCACTTATTTTAAGCTCCTATTTGTTATGTTGGGGGATGTTATTTTATATTCCTCTTTCTGTAAACATTATGTTGATGTAATAAGAGACCCTATTTCCTCTCATCAATCCATTTTGGAAGTTTTAAGTGGTGCCGTTAGGCTGCCGAGTTTTCGTAAGAGATTTTTCATCTCACTTTTATTCCCGTGAGATTTATGCTACATTTGCCACAATTTCCATTGAGTGGTTTATTTACTGCCCAATATTAAACTCCTTTTGTAATATAATTCCATTTATTGGTATTTAAATCTTCATTGTATGACACTTCTTCAATGGGGTGTACTTTTCAAAAGTTACCCAAGTCGGAAAGGGAACCTTTCACCCTCCTTTTTTTAAAAGAATTCTTTTGTTGGGTCATTTAATTTACATATTGTTATGTTGGGATATGTTCTCATATATCCTTATTGATGTAAATTTTATGTCCAAGTGATGAGATACCCTTTTTTTATCTCTCATCAACTCATTTTGATGTGATGCCGTTAGGCTGTCAAGGGAACTTCTTAACCCAATTTCGTTTTCTTTGGGTTCAACATGTTGTTATTGAATATGTAATCCTTTGAATATGTGTGAATGACCTTTGATTATTTTACACTTAATATCCACATATATTTGGTGTATTCATTTGTCACACATAATTATGTAATTGATTTATCTTTAAACCAAGGATATTGTCTTTGTAAGGGACTTCGTCTCAATCTCCTTTCATTGAGGCATATTTCGTTTTGTACACAACTATATTTTATACAATGTATAAACCCCTTTGACTTTTACTTTTATACAAAAGGAATCTTTTTCTATGAAGCGTTTTACTAAATGACAAAAAGGAATGTTTTTTTTAACATACGCGGTGACAACGACCTTTTCCGCCGCCACGAGTATTATTTGGTCTTTGGCTTCCTCAACAAGCCGATATGTTTTTAAAATGAAATAAATACCATATACTCTTTTATGTATTTTGGTATTGAAAATGGTTTTGATAAAGGATTCTATTATATTGTGATTGAAATGTGGAAATGTTATCATTCCTTTATATTGGTTTTATGTTTTATGATTTTATATTGGTACTTGGACATTTTAACGGGTGGTTACGTTATAAACCATATGACGGGTGGTGCCGTGAATACCAGGACGGGTGGTTACGTTATAACCTCCAATGCATTGGGTATGGAAGTCGGCCGTATGGCTATTCCATTAAGTATGTATGGAAATTGGCCATATGGCTATTCCATTAAGTGATATGTGTGGAAGTTGACCGTATGGTTATTCCACTTAAGTATGTTTATGTCCCAAGTTACCTTTATATATGTTATGTGTTCTTTATATGGGTTTTATGGTAACACTTTGGTTACAAAAAGGTAAGTAATGATATATAATTCATGAATAGTTTTTACTACTTCATAATGGTGAAAAGTATTACCTTGATAAAGTATACATGGTTTACTTTTTGTTTTGATAAACTAACAGTTTTTATTCTTTGTGTATCCCTTACTGAGTTTTTATGCTCATCCCAAGTTTTTGAAATGTTTTTCACAGGACTTAGCGTGGAATAGGGTCAAGGATGGGATCAAGGGAAAGTCATGCTACCTAAAACATGAAATTAGACATGTTTCTTTTTAAGAATTTTTATTTTATGGAAATTTAGTAGAAGAGACTACTTTGTAATCTTTTGAGATGTAATAGTTATGCCCTAATTCTCTAAAACTCTAAACCTGAAAAGATACTTAATGTGAATTATTCATTTAATTAAATTTTATGTAAGGTTTAAGGCTGGGGCCTTATAGTTGGTATCATAGGTCGGTTTAGATAACTTTAGAGGTTAGGGTACTCTTTAAGCATAAGTGACATTACCATAATGGTTAGGATTTCAGAAAGAGTCCTAGTTTTAGATAAAGTGAATGAGTAATTCTATCTTAGTGTTTACCTTCCTCATTAGTACATGATGGTTTTGTTGATATACTCACACTGACATTTCTATTTTTAGTGAATGGATGGATCTAGCAGGAACCAAAGAGACAACAGGTTTGAAGGAAACTGTGGTGGTTCTCTGATTAAGATACTAGATAAAATGGAGGATTCAATGAGGAAACTCGTGGTTGTTCTAAACCAAATATCAAGGAGTCATGATCAACCACTTCAACCTTGGTGATTTCTCTAATGCATCATGTACGAGATGGCCAACTCGATGTGGAAATTCAGGTAATAATTATTAAGGTAACCATTAGGGTTTATATGATACTTAATTTTTAGGTAATTATGGGTTACTCTATGATATGATGGAAAATGTAAGGAATGAGATACACTTGAGGTTAAAATATGTTATGATTATTCTTGAAGATTTTTTCTCATTTTGGGGAATGTTTTTAGAATTATATAGTTTTGGAAAAAGGACAACATGTAGACCGTGTGACATCCTGCCGCGTCGGACAAAGCTGCGGTAATCGAACCCACAACCAAAGTGCGACTGGTATTTATCGCCTACCAATGGACTACGTGAAGTCCCTGGTTAGTTTGATTGATTCTTTATAGTTATATGATTTTATGAATTAACAGTAAGATGATTTTGGGTTATTTATGAAAATGATTAACCTATCAGGGAGGATATGTGATTAGGTTAATTACTTTTCAATACGGGACTTTAGGAGCAACTGATGTTGTTTGGAGATAAATGTTACGATTTAACTTGGAAGACTATGTGACTAAATCCTTAAAATGTTTGGGTTTTAATCTTATATTGGTTTACTTTGAGGAATTTTTATGGACAAATTTGTTTACCGGATGGTCCTCATTGAACTTTGGATTTTGTTGGACAAATTTTGGAGATTAAGAATAGATTTTCTTTTTATAAAGGGTTATCCTTTTTTGGATTATCTGACCTTGTACTAAAATTTTTGGTTTTGGATATGGTTAAGGTCTAAAGATATGGGAAGTATATAGTTCTATTTTTTGGATTAGGTGATTCTCTAGAAGTTGATTATAGTACTCATAATTTGAACAAGTCTTCCTAAATACTCGCCTTTTGAAGAAAATATGAGTTTGTGTAAGGAATCTAATAAAAGTTGAGAGTCAACAGGATAAGTGATTATGTTTCCTTATGAATAAATTCCTCAATATAATATGAACTTAAAACAAAAATGTTGTCTATTAACTTTTCCTACTGGGGAATCGAATACCGTTTAACCCATCACAAGTTTGTGATTCTCTCATCGTTAACATTCTCCTAAACATGTTTTCTATCACTCTCCATCAGAACATGACCCTATGTTTTCTCCTCCATGTCCATGTTTTCATACTTGGAATCCTAGTATGGGTTAACTCGGGTGACCTTTGTACTTATCTTTCTTTATTTTAAAGTGATTGTTTTACCGACCCTTGTTCCGATGTGGTACTTTCAAGGATGTTTCCAAGCCCAATTTTAAAATTGCGAGGACGCAATTCCCAAAAGAGGGGAAGGATGTAACACCACAGGTAAATAAAGAATATGTCATCTTTATATTTATCCATATTTTTGAATCAAATATTAATATTACTTTAAAGGGGATGCTATGCTAGATGGCGTACCCAACACACAACAACGAGTTTCTTGGGAATCTTACGTTGCACTCTAATAATAAAATAATATTATTTTAAATGGTAGTTAACATGTAGCCGTTGTATTGGCGGGAATGGATATAAATAACTAAAATATGATTATATATGTTTTTAAATGTTTTTACATTTATCAAATAAAAGATAAAGGCTTAAAATACAGAAAGAATTCAATTTTAGGCGTATATGCCCTAGTTTTCACTAAAGGTTCACTTATCGCCTTTTGATGGCGTACTGTCATTAAATATAGTTTTGATCACTCTTATACATTCTTTTGGACCAAATTAAACTCTTCTTTAGAATCGGGACATTAAATTTTACTTTGTGTAAACTTTTGGTATTTTTCTGATAAAGTACATTTTTTAATGAATAGTGTAAAATGTTGTATTTTAATTCAAAACCTATTTTTAATATAATTTTTTTATATGATTAGATTATCTTTTGAATTGGTTTTAATGTGAAATTAGAATATATTTTTACCATTAAATACAATAGTGTTCGTTGGAATTAATTTCACTTTGAAATCGGACTTAAACTAGTATCAATCTTTTGATACTTATTGTTTCAAAAAAACACGCTATTTGCTCTAACAGCGGGAATTAATTATTAAATTAATTAATGTGAATTATATGTTTTGAATTTTGTAAAATAGACGTCATTTTTGAATTCGGAATATCAAATATAGCTTAGGGTGATTTTTTGGTAATTTTCTGAAAAACTTTAATTTTTGATGAATAGTGAAACCACTAAGTGGTACTTATAAAGACTGATTTTCCATTTAAATGAAATTTTTCCATCATTGTGTTTTGAATTTCAAAAATCCGACATACATGGTTGTCATTAAGAAGTAAAATGTGGTTCAATGGGATAAAAATAATTTTTTTGGTGAATAGTAACTTATTAAGTTCTTAATCGCGATTAGTGGTAATTAGGGTAGTTTAAGGTATAAATAATGCTTTAATAATATAAAATGACCTCAACACATGTCCCAACCTTATTGGTTGTGTCATGGCCGACCACGAAAAGCCATGGGTCAACTTGGGGACCCCATGGAGACACTTTGGTTGGGAAATGACATAAATAACTTTTTATTTAATGTAAAAGTAAAAATGACACAAACATAATATGTTTTACGAAAACAATTTTTATATGGGGTTATAAAGATCAGAGTTTTGATTATAAATAGTCATTGTAAAGCTAAAAAGATTTCCTACATCATAGTAGTTTTTTTATAATTTTTAGACATTAAATAAATTAAATTATTTATGACATAATATTGATGCAGCGATGACATCATTATTTGACGATTTAAATAAAATGGAAAGATAATATAAAATATATGAACTAAACATGTCCAAAACAAATTGGATGAGTGGAATTCGACCCCTTATCAACTTATACACGAATTATATCAATGTGGGACCTTTTAAAACCGAAACACATTTTCAAATAAAGTTATATTTCTTTACTTTCCAAAAGTGCCCCTCCTCTCCTCTCTTAAAAGGCCCCCACCTCTACCTCATTTCACACACTCCTCAAGCCTTTGGCTCGGCCAACCACTGCCAATTAACTCTCTCCACATCCCTCTCCTCATCCTAGAGGATTACCTTTGGGCAGAATCCTTTCAAAGGAAGCCTTTAGGCTCAAATCAAAAGGAGTTACACTTTTAAAGTTAATTCATTCTCTCTTGTTCATTTGTTTTATTTTGTTTCTCCAACCCCCTAAACTCTTTTTATTTACTTCTTTTGTAACAACAAAAGTATATTAAATATACTAGGATGTTGTTATAAGATTTATTCGAGCTACACTCTCACACAACTACATCAAATGGTTAAAGAACGTACGGTTTCCGTGGATGGCGAAATTCTGCCTCCCGAAACGATGATTGTTCAATACTCATTTAACACCTTCAAAGGTGGCCATTATGATGTCACTATTTCTTTATATATGATATATAATATGTTTATTTTTTATTTAAGCTTCTGTATTTTTCATTTTGGGCATACCTTTATGGTTTCCATTGTGGGTAAACACGATATCTTCATTTAAGGAAGTGCGGACTACCGCCCCCTCAAAGTGATGCGATTCGTTAATGCCATATGTGGGACGTGTAAAGGATGGATTTAAAGTTATTATATATGATGTTATACTGGAATTATAATATACCTATATATCATTATTATTTCTTTCCATTAAAGTATGAGATAGAAATGAAAGTAGCGTTCATGCGTACGTACGGCTTACCGTCTCCATGAACGGTGCATTTCATTTCTTATCCCCAAATGTAATGTACTATTATAAGTACATATATATAATGGATATATATGATGTATGATACATCTAAATGATTAATATAATTCTGGAATTAAAATATACATACCTCTCATATAGTTTTAATTCCATTAATACAACATAGAAATGAAAGTAGCGTTCATGCGTACGTACGGCTTACCGTCTCCATGAACGGTGCATTTCATTTCTTTCCTCTAAATGATTATGTTATTTTATAAATACATGTATATGCTGGATATATATGATATATTTGATATCCAAATCAATAATGTCATTTTTGGATGTGAAGAACCTTTGACCACACGAACAACATGTAATTGTAAGAAGTCCACTTTCGACTTAAGAACCAAATATCGACAAAACAAACATTATTAACTGGTTAGATAATGTTTATAACATGGAAATAAGTGATATAAAAGGAATTATGAACTCTAAAAAGGTTATTAATCAATTAGAAATTAACTCAAGTTTATTATTTAGGATATTAAAGAACGATCGAGTCAAGTCGGACCCGAGGTAAGGGATCCTACTCCTCTCTTTCTTTTTAAGTACACTCTCTTATGTCATTCCTTTTAAAGCTCATATTTATTGTTATTGGGATGTTCCTTTATATTAATCTTACGGTAATTTTTATGTTCATGTGATGAGAGACCCTATTCTCTCTCATCAATCAATTTTGGATGTTTTGAGTGGTGCCGATAGGCTGTCGAATTTTCGTAAGAGATATAACCTCTCTCTTTCTTTTAAAGTACTCTCCTTTATGTCACTTATTTTAAGCTCCTATTTGTTATGTTGGGGATGTTATTTTATATTCCTATTTATGTAAACATTATTTTTATGTAATAAGATACCCTATTTCCTCTCATCAATCCATTTTGGAAGTTTTAAGTGGCGCCGTTAGGCTGCCGAGTTTTCGTAAGAGATTTTTCATCTCACTTTTATTCCCGTGAGATTTATGATACATTTGCCACAATTTCCATTGAGTGGTTTATGTACTTCCCAGTATTACACTCCTTTTGTAATATAATTCCATTTATTGGTATTTAAATCTTCATTGTATGACACTTCTTCAATGGGGTGTACTTTTCAAAAGTTACCCAAGTCGGTAAGGGAACCTTTCACCCTCCTTTTTTTAAAAGACTTCTTTTGTTGGGTCTTTTAATTTACATATTGTTATGTTGGGATATGTTCTCATATATCCTTATTGATGTAAATGTTATGTCCAAGTGATGAGATACCCTTTTTTTATCTCTCATCAACTCATTTTGATGTGATGCCGTTAGGCTGTCAAGGGAACTTCTTAACCCAATTTCGTTTTCTTTTGGTTAAACATGTTGTTATTGAATATGTAATCCTTTGAATATGTGTGAATGACCATTGATTATTTTAAACTTAATATCCACTTATATTTGGTGTATTCATTTGTCACACATAATTATGTAATTGATTTATCCTTAAACCAAGGATACCGTCTTTGTAAGGGACTTCGTCTCAATCTCCTTTCATTGAGGCATATTTCGTTTTATACACAACATTCTTTTATACGGTGTATAAACCCCTTTGACTTTTACTTTTATACAAAAGGAATCTTTTTCTATGAAGCGTTTTACTAAATGAAAAAAGGTATGTTTTTTTAACATATGCGGTGACAACGACCTTTTCCACCGCCGCGAGTATTATTTGGTCTTTGGCTTCCTCAACAAGGCGGTATGTTTTTAAAATGAAATAAATACCATATACTCTTTTATGTATTTTGGTATTGAAAATGGTTTTGATAAAGGATTCTATTATATTGTGATTGAAATTTGGAAATGTTATCATTCCTTTATATTGGTTTTATGTTTTATGATTTTATATTGGTACTTGGACATTTTAACGGGTGGTTACGTTATAAACCATATGACGGGTGGTGCCGTGAATACCAGGACGGGTGGTTACATTATAACCTCCAATGCATTGGGTATGAAAGTCGGCCATATGGATATTCCATTAAGTATGTATGGAAATTGGCCGTATGGCTATTCCATTAAGTGATATGTGTGGAAGTTGACCGTATGGTTATTCGACTTACGTATGTTTATGTCCCAAGTTACCTTTATATATGTTATGTGTTCTTTATATGGGTTTTATAGTAATACTTTGGTTACAAAAAGGTATGTAATGATATATAATTCATGAATAGTTTTTACTACTTCATAAAGGTGAAAAGTATTACCTTGATAAAGTATACATGGTTTACTTTTTGTTTTGATAAACTAACAGTTTTTATTCTTTGTGTATCCCTTACTGAGTTTTTATGCTCATCCCAAGTTTTTGAAATGTTTTTCACAGGACTTAGCGTGGAATAGGGTCAAGGATGGGATCAAGGGAATGTCATGCTACCTAAAACATGAAACTAGGCATGTTTCTTTTTAAGAATTTTTATTTTATGAAAATTTAGTAGAAGAGAATACTTTGTAATCTTTTGAGATGTAATAGTTATGTCCTAATTCTCTAGAACTCTAAACCTGAAAAGATCCTCAATGTGAATTATTCATTAAATTCAATTTTACATAAGGTTTAAGGCTGGGGCCTTATAACTGAAATCCAAATAACTTATCTAATTGCCAATTTTTAGTCTCATAAACCCAATATTCCCCTCAAACGAGTGTCGTAGCACCGTGATCGACATTTCTCTCTCCACTAGAGGAGATTATGTTTCATTGTATACCTAGACCAAATTTCATAATCAACATGGAATTTTTCCCATATATCACCAAATATAATTATTATATAGATTCTTCCCACTCATAATAATTATTATTGATGAAAAAGAAAATTAAATTTCCCAATTTCCAACTATTGATAACTTCACCCATCATACACAACCCATTTCTGATGTCTCTCAAACCTTAGATGGATTTTTTTCATACATCCTTGGTAATCCAAGAAATAAATAAATCATTTAATTTATATTTATTATATGTATTTTTATTCATTATAGTGTTATAAATAATATTATATTAAAATTTAGTCAAAATGAAATTTTTTTATTTAAAAAAAACTCTTCTTACAAAAATTACATGGGTTGGTTTAATAGTTAAATTTTTGGATTTTAGAAACTGATTTTAACAAAAATTTATTAATTTTCTGAATAAGTACATAAAATATTTATTGGGGATATTTTTTATGTTTTTTATAAAAAAATCGATTTTTGAGTGAATAATGAAAATACTATATTTTGAAAAATTATCATTTATTTCAATAAATAATTTTTTTAAATGACCAATTATTTTTTATATTTTATTTAATATTAAAATAATATCCATTTATCAAATATAATCTAAATTATTTAATAGTAATAATCATTATATTTTATTTTTTAAAAGATAGTTTTATTCTTTATAATAGAATTTTCTTGAAAATAGATTTTCATTACGTTTTGTACAATTATATTAAAAGTAATTTCTGAAATTTATATATATATTAAATCTTGATAAATTGATTAATTATTTTTAATTTTTATATTAAACTTTATTAGTGATTTAAATTTAAATTTTTGATTTTTATGAATAGTTCTACTCAAAAAAATGTGTCCAAATGGTAAAAGGGTAGAACAGGTTAATTAAGATAAAAACAACGCAATGAGTTAAAAAAATTATTTCTAAATTATTTTTTACATGAATGTATTTAATCAATTATGAAAGTATGATGTAATTGAAATTTTTTAAGTTCAACATGATGATTAGGGAGACTGAATAGTATTGTAAATCATTGAATAATTACAAGTGTGTTGCTCTCATCACTTATAATAGTGAACCCATCCTCCACCATTCTTCGTTCATTTTTAGAACTCTAGTTCAGCCATTACCAAACCAAATAATTCTCCAAAATCCATACCAATTTCATATAGGTCGTGGTCTCACTAAAATACCAATCTTAGAAGGATTATGGGGAATTTCATAGAAGGTTTTCTAAAGAGTATTTATAATTATTAAATGAGTGTTTCGTGTATATTTTTTCTTATACCTCCTTAAAATATTCATTAACCATACTGAAATAAAATAAAAAATATCATACATAAACTTAAATTTTATTATGATTATGTTAAAACCACTTTTCATTTATTTTTCCAACTTATTGGAAATGAAAACATCGCTTGTAGGTGTGTTTGGGCTACCACCTCCTTGAAGCGATGTTTTTTTCATAACGTGATCATATAAATGTTTAAAATTATGTAATAAAAAAATTTATGATATTTTTTAAATAATAATAATTATTAAATATTAATATATTAATTAACTTCTTTCAAATTTCATTCTTTGGAAATTGATAATATCACTCGTGCGTACGTGTGGAATACCACCTCCATGAAGAGTTGTGATTCATTTATCATTTTCACAATATAAGTATGGTAATATGAATATAAATAGTGAATTAAAATTCTATTTATAACATATTTATGATTATATTAAATCATAATATTTTCTAATTTATTTATTTTCCACCAATTAAAAAAATTAAAACACCATTCATTCGTACGTACAGACTACTGTCACCATAAAAGGACATGGTTCATTTTTTAGAACCACCTTCCGAGTTTAGCTTAAATAATGTATATAATGTGTGAATATTATAAGTATAAAACATTCATTATTATTTAGTAAATTTAACCATAACCCATTTTACCATGTTCACAACACTGATGTTGTTTGAGTTTATAAATCGAACACCCTTAAAACATATAACGTGAACTTAACCATTTTCATAACTAAATAAAACATGGTATTAAATTAAATTAGCATTGAAAAGGTTATTAATAAATTATAAAATTAATATAATTTCATTATTTAAGAATTATAGAATTTATAAGGCTATACGAGACTTTAGGAATTAGAGTTTCCCTCAAAACATCGCTTTAAATGTTTTAAACACATTCTTTTCCATATCAATGATCCCTTTAATGTTTCAAGAATGTTATTATATATCTATCAAAGGTTTATAAATCAAATTGTATACTATATATAAATTTATTTAAATTTTTTTAACAAATAATATTTTTAGGGTTTTCTATATGTTTTATTTTAAACTTTTTACCATAGTGTAAAAGGAGTTCTTTGTTTAACATATATGGTGTGATCACATTTTACAACCACCCATGTCCTTATTTATTGTCACGATTCTTATAAAAGATTACACAGTTTTAAAAATAATATTATAATCCATCTATTCTAGTAATTTATCATTTATTTTAGTTTTTGAAGAAAAAATATATATCTCCCTAGGATTATGTAAAAAATAAAAAAGTGTTTTTCTTATTGGTTTAAATGAGTTATTTAAATGCTTTATGATGAAAAATTAGCAGATGAAAAATATTTTTTCCCTATATATTAATTTATTATTTTATATTATGAATGGAGAGCTTAATATATATCTCTATTAAATTAGGAAATAAATAGTCTTCATAGGTTAAAAATGATGGAGATAACCTGGTTGGTTATTTCAATATAATAAAATCAACTTCAGTTATTCTGAAATAGGTTTAACATGATTAAACATATGTAATTAGCATGATTCTTCATGATACATATATTATGTTTTAAAAAATGGGTATTATGGAAATATTTTTTTCTATGAAGTAAGGAATGATTATTGGTGAAATGTTTTTTAAAAGGAATGTTTTTAAGAGATCCCATTTTCCCCAAGATTCATTAAGGATTTTTTCCTACTCTTTCTAATCATTTTCATGGATTCTCTTTGGTAAAAAAATTATTTTATCATACAGAAACGTTATTCTAGTTTTCAAATATTTTTTTTAAAAAAATCTAAACATCAACATGGGTTTTCATATTTTTTATTTTACTAACAATATTCCTTTATTTTTAACCCATTAGGAGATTTATTTTTCTTATCCAATGTTCTTAATTTTTTTTACTTAGATACAATTTAGACTAGACATTTTATTACCTTTATGTTTTCTTATAAAGTGTCTTTTCATAAAAAAATAAAAATTATCTTAATGAATTTGGGATGTAAACATAAAGCATTTTTTTGTCAAAAAAACGTTTACAATTTGAAAATTTCCAGTTTATTATGTAACCTTCATACATAATTTTCTAAAACTAAAAACAAAAAAGATTCCAAAAATAAAAGAACGTGAAACCCTTTTTATAAAAAATGTAATTTTTTGGTTTTTATGTTATGGGTGTTATAGTTAGAATCAATGAAATGTTTTAGATGCCTATAGATGTTAAGAGAATATTAAAAGGGGATTTAAAAAAAACTAATTTATGGTAATATTAACATGAGATAGGTTATGTAGATTTCCATGTTTCTTCATCTAATAAATTTTTTTGGAATAGTTTTAGTTAGAAATGCATCCAGGGGATAATATACTCTTGAAAAAACAACGTAAATTGGCTGGAAAAAAGTAGTTTGGGCAAGTGTTGACATAGTTTATGGAGGATAAAAATATTGGTACCCATGAAAGAGGGTGGCTAAACACTCCACAAAGGAACATGGCTTTATTGGAGATTTTTATGATACAAAACCAACTGGATTAGGGAGGATCATCAGATATGGGTTTTTTTGAAGGATGGATCAATGATTTATAAAATGTATTTGATGTTTTATGATGTACAAAACCAAAAAAGATAACAATTATCATTTTTTTGAAGTTGGAATCACCTGGTGGTGTTATTATATTAAGAATATATAGAAAAATGATGATACTGATTACTTTAAGTAGATGGTATTTAATGATATTATTCTTGAGAATTATTTTCCAAAAATTATTTAACATAGTTTTGAAAGATAATTTGAAGAGTTGAAGTAAAATAAAGAGGACTTATTGGCCACATATGAGGAAAATATTTCTTGACTAGTTATGTATTCGCAAAAAAAATAGAAAATATTGGTAAATATTATATATTTTAAAAAATTATAGACCAATGTCTATATATAGCTTGAGACCCCTTGAATTTAAAAGTCATAAGGATTTTTTTTCACTATGATGAGAAATTTAACATGGATTTTTTAGTCAATTATCTACTTCATAATGAGAAAAGTAAAAAGTAATCATGGGGTTAACCGATGGAGAATAATTAAACAAATAAATATTTTGTTAAGCCCTATAAATTTTCCAAATTTGGAAAAATTCATGTTATATAATGTTCGGCAGTATTAAGAATGTGTTATTGATGTGGAATTCTCTATAATTTGGCTCATAACTGCATAGAAATGAGTTAAAATCAGATTTTTAATGTAAAAAACATATAATTATCTAGTATAATGATATTTTATTACAATTAATTGGGTCATTATACAATGAAATTTATAGGTTAGTTACTCACAGTGGTAATCATCAAGATAGAAATAAAAAAGGCGTGAAAAAGTATTTTTCTACCACTAAGATAGATATTGGACCTTAAAATGATGTTTGGTTTGGGGAATACATATTTATTCATGTTATTCAATTAAATGATTTAATTAAAGATCTAAAAATTCTTTTATATATTTGAAATCTACATGAAAAATGGAAATATCATCATAAGAAATGAATATAGATCTTTTGCTAAAAACTCATTAGGTTAGTATGAAAGGAAAAAATAAATTTTAGAAATATTCTTTATCACTTCTATAGAATGGTTTTCCCTACTAACCTTATTTTATTTCCCATTTTATAGTTTAATGTTATTATGTATACGGATTTTATTTTAGTTAATCACTTTAAGATAAATTGTAGAGATAAATAATTCATCTACAAATTTTTGAGTGAGTTTCAATTCATGTTAAGAATGTGTTTATACCTTTGATAAAATATTAACAAACTATGACACTAATTAAATATGGGAGTGAAATTTAACATTATCATATTTTTAAAATAAATAAACTATTCAAAATATTTACGTTCCTATAGAGAATGAATATATTGTGTATTTTTTGATAATTTTACTTGTTTTATTCTAGATCAAGAGGTTGACTTTACTATTGATTTTGTTCCTCATGTTATGACACTATAAAAACTTCCTTATTAAATGGATTTAATTGATTTATTAAAATTGAAAATGTATCTACATGAGTTTCTCATTAAGGGTTCTATTTAGCCTAGAACTCCTCCTTGGGGTTCTCTACTTCTATTTGTTAAAAATATAAATGCATCCATGCAAATTTTAATGGATTATATATCCGTAAATAATATAAATATGAAGAATAATTATCAATTTACTCATATTAATGATTTTTTTGATCATATTAAAGGAGATCATTGTTTTTCAAAGGTTGATATTAGATCTGATTATCATCATCTATGGGGGATGGTGTAATAAATTATGAAGAGATAATTTCATACTTGGTATGGTCATTATGATTTTTCAGTTATTCCTTTAAAAAATGAACCCATTGTATTAATAAATCTTATAAATAGAGTATTCCATGAATAGTTGGATAAATTCTTGATGATTTTCATTAAGGGAATTTTAGTTTATTATTTGGTCCATGAGGAAAAAGATAAACATATAAGGATTTGTTTACACACTTTAAAACTAAAAAATATTTATAGAAAATTTATAAAATGCTAATATTTGATTTTATAAGTTTGTTTTTTTGGTTATATTTTTTCAAAATATATCATAATAGTTGATCCTACTAAAACCATTGTGAGGGAACAATGTCCAAGACCCATAAAGTTCCTTGAGATTCAATTTTTTCTTGGAAAATTGGGTTGATAGTGATGGTTGGTTGATATTTGTTTTCAATTAACTATCCCCCATACAAAGTTAACTCAAAAAGAAGTTAAATTTATCTAGATAAACGAGTGTTGTGAATGCTTTTAAAAATTGAGAAGAATATTGGTTAATTATCCAATTTTTTTCTTTCCATAAAATAGGTAATTATTTTCTTTATATAGAGTGATTATTCTTTGAATGAAATTGGTCGTGTCTTAATGAAATAATTTTGGGTACATGTTTATTTTTCACCCCAATAAAAAATCCAGTAGAAAAATTACCCTATGAATAATCATGATAATAGATTACTATTTTTATTTAAAAATTTAGAGGAATCTATTAAATAGGGTAAATGTGAAATATATAATGAATATTAAATTTTTAAATATATTTTCACTAAAAAAGATTTGATCATGAAGAATAGAATATGGTTTGAACTTATAGTGGAATATGATTTCATGATTCACTATCATCTAAGTAAATAAAATAAGGTAGTTTATTACATAAGTTGAAAACAGAATACATTATTAACCATTATCTATTTTGATAATGATCCTATGGTCAATGATTGAATTATTGTTGGCTTATAAATATTGCATGTAGGAACTATCTCTCTTTTGATTTATATTTCAGTATATTCTTCCTTGGAAGGAAAATTTTTGAAGGCTCTGTTAGAAGTTTATGGTTTTTATGAAATCATAGAATCTTATTGAAAAGGGTAAGTTTCTTATGCTTAATTTTGATACAGCTGGTTTTTTTATATTTGGAAAGAGTTTATGTGTCCTTAGTGATCCCCAGTTGAAGAAATAATTTTTTAGTGAATCTCACATTGCAATATTTTTCATTAATCATGGAATTACTAAGATATCTAAGGACTTTAAAAAACATTATTGGTTAGAATATATGAACAAAGATACATCAAAATTAACAATGAAATGTTTGAATTGTAAATAGGTTAAAGATTAGTGGAAAATTACAAAGGGTATGTTTCATCCATTGACTTCTTCTTAATGGAAAATGTATAATATATCAATGGATTTTATGGGGGTATAACCAAATATATATCAAGGTAACAATGTAACATGGATTATTAGTTATTTTATGACAAAAAAATTATTAATATTAGAGATAATATGAATTTTTTTAATAATTCTTGAACTAAGAACAATGATATATTAAGAATACATAGAGGACCTCTCTCTATTATATCTTATTATGATCCAAGATTTACATAAAATGGTTTGGAAATTACTGTAAAATATAATGGGTGCTTAATTGAATTTCAACGTAACCATTCATCCTCAATATAAGGGATAGTATGTAAAAATGATTTAAAATTTAGTGGATATTATTTTTTCCTACTATTTATATTATCAGTGATGTAGGGATTGGAATATTACATTTTTAAATTTTTTCTTCAATAGTAGTTTTCATTCGAGTATACTGAAAAAAAATTTTGATTCGTTATATGGAAAGTAGAGTTGAACACCATAATATCAAGATGAAGTTGGTGAAAGGAATTTTTTGGGAAAAGAACTATAAGAAGTATTGGTATATAAAATAATGATTATTCAATATCATAGGGTGATGTATCAAATCAGGAAGTAGAGTTATGCACATCATGGGAGGAAAGATCACTCAAGTGAGGTAGGAGGACATGTTTTTTCTAAAAGTATCTCCATGAAAAAGTGTTATGAACTTCTTAATCAAGATAAATTTAAATATATTAATTATTAATACATATGTTGATCTAGAAAAGATATTATCATTTTATTAATGATTATCTTTACCTTCGAGTTTATCTTTGGTATATGATGTGTTTCTTGTTTCTTTTCTACGAAAGTACATACCTGATAAATATCATGTTTTGTGCCCTAAAGTGGTAAAATTAGATGAAAATAGAACTTAAAAAGAAAATTTAGTACAAAATTTTTATTGAATATAATATTTACCAAGAAATAAGGTGATTTTACTGTTATTTGTTTTATGGAATAATCTCATGATTGATGAACCATCATAGGAATCAGAAAGTTCTATGAGGGGAAAATAACCTCACTAATTTAAGTAATGAATAAAAATATGTGGATGAAATTTTTTATTTGAGGATTTTTATAAAAAACAAGGTTATATTGTAAATAAATCAATATTATTATTTATAGGTATTATATGAATTTATTTTCATCATGGATTTAAAAATAATATTATAAAATTTTTCATATGAGAATGAAATAGTATTTTTAAATAAATTTCTCTTCCATGAATTGCTTGGATTTATTTTAAAGTTAATTGTAAAAAATTCAAAAAAAATTATAAAAGCGTTTTTATTTTCTGATTCAATATATAAAATATAACTTCTTAGGATTTTTTAATTTTTTTAATTTTTTGGATTTTCCTGAAAAGATTTATTTCTGAGTGAATGGTGAAAATGCCTATTTTTTCTAATCTATCATTTTTAATAAAATAATGTTATTTAAAAGTCCTTTTATATTTCAATTTTTTAAATTAATATAATATCCAAATGATTAAATATAAACTATAAATTTCCATATAAATAAACATTATATTTTATATTCATAGAGGTAAGTTTTTATACCCAAAACACAACTTTCAAAAAATAAATTTTCATTCTTTTTTTCACACATATTGGAAAATAAATTTAAGAAAATTTTTAAAAGTGAATAATGATAAATGAATAAAATATTTTAAATCCATAGGATAAAATTTATTAATGAGGTCAATTTAATTTTTTATTCATTTTGAACAGTAACTCTGGTAAAAATGTACAACCATGATTAAAGGATAAAACAAGTTAATTAAAGTAAAACTAAGAAAAAAGGTAAAATAATATTTGTTAGATTATTTATACCCTTATAACCTTATCTTATAATATAAAATTTTAAGTGCCACTGGAACATGAGAGTGACTCTATATTATCTGAAAAAGTTAAGGAATTACAAGTGAGTCAGTCCCCTCGCTTATAAAAGGGCACGTTATCTCATTCATTCCTCACAAATTTTGAGAAGAATATTTCATCCAATATATACCCAAATATCGAATTATATCCCTCTTAACATACTATGTGTCTAAGTATGACCAAAATACTAAACCTATGTGGCTTAATGTATAAGTATAAATAGGTTTTCCAAAGAATATACATAATTCTTAACGGGTGTTTTGCGTTTATTTCTTCTTATAACTCCTTAAATTCGTCATTATCTATGATGAAATAAAATCATAAGTATCTTCCACATACTAAAATTTTATTAGGATTATTTTAAAACCCTTTTTATCTTCTTTTCTATCTTATGAGAAATGAAAACACCACTCATTCATACGTGTGGAATACCACCTCCATGAAGCGACATTTTGTTTATCATCAAAAGATCACAAGAAAATTAAATATTAAGGTAAAATTGAATATATCTGTTATCCATGAAATTATTATGATTTTTATAAGTAATATAATACTTATGTTCTTTCCCTACCTATCTGTTTGAACTTGATAATGTCGTTCATGTGTATGTGTGGAATACCAACTGAACAATGTAAGGTGATTCATTTTTCATTTAAACTTTATAAGAATGGTCATAAAGATGGAAATAATTAATAAATATGAAATTTATGACATATTTATGATTATATTAAATTAAAATATTTTCTATTTTATTTTTTCCCCCTGATAGAAAAATGAAAATGTTTTCATGTTTACATATAGACTACCATCTCTATGAAATGATGTGGTTCATTTTCCATAACTTCCATACAGGGTTGGGTTTAAAAGTGAAATTAATGTAATACTGTGATAATTTTTATTTTTCTAGGATTCAATATATAATGTAACTGCAACAAATTTTATCATGGAAAATGTATTGAAATTATTTGGGGTTATAAACCAAACAACCCCTAAACATCCAACAACAACTTAATCTTTTTTCTAACTAAATGAAACATGGTAATAAATAGAATAAAATAAATAATAATAATGAACATGAACATGAATTTTTTTTAATCAAGTATAAAACATTATATTTTTATTACCTATGAGTTATATGAATTTATGATGCTTGACTAGACTTAAGGTAAAAGATCTTCTTTTAAAACGTCATTTTAATTATTTAAACACTTTATCCTCTATATCCATGTTCTTTTAAATTTTTCAATAATATTACTATGTATTATTCCATGTTTGATAAAGTAATTTTTCATCTATATATGAATTTATTTTAGAAAAGATAAAAGATAATCCTTTTTATTTTTTACATGAGTTATTTTTTTATTTTTACAAAAGTTAAAAATGAATTGTTTTTTAATGTATACGACCAAAATGACTTTACCTATCCTCATTGTAATTAATAGTTACCGAGATTTCTCAATGATTTAACCTATTTTTTCATATAATATTCTATTCATACCCTTTTTGGGTTTTTTTCATTTTTACAATTTTTTTAATAAAAAAGATATTTCTTCTTATGATTGTACATAAAATGGATGTGTTTTTTATTTGAATAAAATTTATAATTTCATTGGTTTTATAAATAAAATTTGAAATATTCCAATTTTTTTATGCATGATATGTTATGTGAAAATTATATATGATGAATGGTGAACCAGATATTTCTCTCCAATGAATTTGGTAATGAATTGTATTCGAAGATGAAAATTATAGTTTATACCTGTTTGGTTACTCTTATGGAATAAACTAAGATTTAGTTATCCTAAACAGGGTTAAACATTAGTGAACATTGTTTATGAATATTTTTCTATAATAAACCTATACTATTCTTTCATAAAACAATTATGGGAATATTTTTATTTTGTGATGTAGGAAATGTTTAATGGTGTAAGACTGTTTCTCAAATGAATGTTTTTATGAATTATCACATGCCACAAGATGCCTTAATAGTTTATTCTTATTATTAATAATGTTTTTTTATTGTTTTTATTTGAGAAAATGATTATCTTTTCAAGTCTAAATGTCATATTTTGGTGCTCAATGTTTCATTAAGAAAATCGTAAATGTTATCGTGGGTTTTAAAGTGTTTTACTTGAACAATAGGATTCCTTTATTTTTTTATCCCTTACAATGATTTTTTTCACATTCAACATTTTTAAATTATTTTTATTGGATCTAATGATGATTTGAAATTTTAGAAATGTCATCTTTTCTTCTATAGTAACTTGTCTTGAATAAAGAAAAATATTCTTTAATGAAATAATGATGTTAACTTAAATCACTATTTTATGGGAAAAGAATTATATATGTGCAGGTATCAACATTATTATGTAATTTTTTACATAATTATTTGATAATCAAGACCAACAATATATTCAAATTGTTATAAACTGAAAACCATGTAGTAAATCATATAATAAATTTTTATTTAAGTTATGAGGTTATATATTTATTTTAATCATTGAACCTTAGAAACCCATGCCCGCCGGCATCACATAAAACATCATCAGTCCTCAGATCACACATGGAATTTCTCTAGTGCATAATACATCTTCACTACGTGTTATCACATATATCTCCTTAAACTATTTCAAAATCATGGGACATTAGATTCTCCAATGATTGATTATGAAACCCAACTTAGGATTCCTTGAGTATCAAATTTATAAACTAAGGTCCAAGTGCCTAAAAAAGCCATGCTACAGGGTATGTTAGTTTCATCTAACCATAGCTCCCTTTAGCACCATTTAAAGAATATAATATATATTCTATTATAATATTTTCCACATTTTTATACTCCATCTAAAACCATAATAAAACCATAATTGTATACCTATTCTTGCACCACACTTAGGATGTATCGAAAAACAATAGGCTTTGGAACACAAATAATCCTTCCCATCGAAACAAACCTAAAAACCCACTATCAGTTATGGTGATCTAACTCATATGTTCTATGAATCTCTATTCCCAGACCACATTGTCAATAACACTTATAATGTTCCAATATCAAACTATAATTTTTACCTATATCAATGTTTCCAATTAATTCACATTCTTGGGTTAACCCCTCTTCAGGTTTAATCTCACATATAACATCTCGAAGACTCTGTATGATACTAAGTTATGTATTAATAGTTAATAAGTTCTCTAAACTACCCATAACCCATGTCTTATATAAAGATGAAAAATCATGAGGCATCCTACATGTTCCCATCTTAAACATCACATGACATCCCAAATTCCTAACTACCCACTCTAGGGTCTCATATGCATATACAAAATCATTTAATGACAAACCATATCCCTAATAGGGAACCACCCCATCCAGGAATCTTGACTATCAGACCACTCTACGGAGGATCAGGTTTCATCTACATGAATACAGACACAACCTAAATCTCCCTTTGATGATCTGTGTCCATTGAAACATAATCACACAGTTTGGTTAAGTATAATTTCAATCCATGGTATATTGTAAAGATCTATATTGGTTCTTACTGAAACTATAATTAAATAAATCCATACAAAAATCTTTCAATAAGGGTTTTCCACTAAGTTGTTGAATGTTAGTACCAACCTATATGGTTCACTAAACCTTTGTGCATAATGGGATGGGTCATTATCCTCATAATCAGCACCAAACTATATATCCATAGGACCAACAAACTATGGGAAATTAAGATACATAGTTTTCTATGTGATTAGAATATATCTAAGAAAATATTATATAACATGTTTTTTGAGTTTTTTTAAACATTAAATTTTGGAACAATTTTTATTAGTGATAACAATTTCAATTCCATGTCTATATATCCCGTAAATCCTACAAGCCTAATGTGAGATATGTAAACACATCTTACCTCAAAAAAATATCTAAATCCAATAACTAGCCTATTTATAAAGGTATAATATCCAAAACCAAACAATAAATCATCAATCTCAAATTGCATGTTCATCAAATGGGTTGAAAAGAATGCAATTGTAAAATTGAAATCCAGAACATTGATATCATCCTCGGTAACAATGATTTCCCATCAAAAATGGTTTTCATTATTCACCAGTCTGAGGTAAATCACAAGATCTTAAACATTTCTATATCACTCAGTGTTGATTCCCTAAATAGTAAGGAAAAATAATAACTTTGATACCTCTTTGTAATATCATATCCTATCTCACTACCCTATATAACCTCATGTGTGCCTCCATGTATTCTGTAGGCTTAAAACTAGAATAAAAGGTGTAAGGTGGTATCATTGGGAGACTATACCGCCATATTAGAGTGCACAAACCATATATAATAATCATAATTTAAACAAACATTAGAGTAAAAAAATGATAATATAATTAAATCATGTAATAAGAAGTAAAATTATTTCATATTGGAATACATCAAGACTAATCTCCCACTCGGTTAATCACATATAAAAATTGAAATGAAAAAACATATAATACATGAGTCTCTACAACATCTATCTGCCACACCACATCTTGTTATCCAAATTCTTCGATGCTGTCCTACTCTACCATGAATTATTGGTCCTCTTCCCAACCCAAACCTAGAATCAATGGGGGATTATCAGTTTTCCAAGTGTTATGGAAGATCAAGACAAGAGTTTGTACATAACATAGTATCGAACCACCAACATAGACTTATATATATCTAGAAAATACAGTGACACATGCATGTCACATGCTATGAATAAATGAATAATCTATTGAAAATAAAAGAAAAGGATAAAAAACATAACCATTGTTAATCCCAACGTTCGTGACCCTTACCAACCATGTGTGCTTTAGCTATTGCCAAGTTTCTATTATAATTTCATGAAAATAGGGCCAACAATATAATGACTAGAGTACATTCACCTAGGTATACTAGGTAATGACTGTCTACTAGGTTATATGTAGGTGTTAGGCCATCATAACTCAAATATACATATCTCCCTAATGGTTGAACCTATATCATATCACAAATTCTTATAATGGAATTTATAGGTATCATACCATTATTACCTAGGTATGCGTATCACCTAGATGTCTAAACCCATATCGAATCATAGCTACCTACTAGGGTATGTATAGGTATCTGGACCTCATTATATAAAGATACATGACTCTCTAATGCCTCAACCAATATTGCATCATACCTGCATACTAGGTTGTATGAAAGTATCAAACCCCCATTACCCAAAGATACATAAACCTAACCATAGAACCCTATATCAAATCATGAACTCAGTTTCGAAAATTTTAAATATCACTTATAAAAATAAAATGATGTAAGGGATGATCGAATGCCTAAACCCATAATACCATCCACAACCCATCGAATCATGTTAAAGGTACAGGTCCTAAGGTGACACCACTAACTGTCTCTACCCATATCATATGCGCCCACCTAGGATTAGTAATAGTTGGAGAAACTACTTAGGTTCCATAGATCATTAAGTAATAAAGCTACCTTAATTGGGGTTGTTAGGGTCAACACATAGCAAAGGCACCATACCTGGGTCCTTTATGCCATCACATGGAAATGGAAACCAACTTGGGGTCCCATGTAGAATAACTACCTCTATGGTTAGAACCTATCACTCAGGGGTATCACTTCGTATAGACTTGTCATAGTGATCCAAATGTCTCCATGTTGTCTCAAGGGTGCTCACATGGTCAACTATGACAACTTAACTCAAGTATTTTCATTCCCCTCTAGGATTTTTTTAAGGATCAAACATATAGACTACCTAGTAAACCCATTTCACTTTTAGCCTAATAAATCCCCTTAATGGGGTCTAATAATCAAGGGGAATTCAGAAAAAGATGGCCTCATCCATCAAAAATTGAGGCTAACAGGCTAGTGTGCAAGAGTTCATCTAGCCTTGGTAATTTAATTAGTTTACATAAGGCACGGTGTTTAAATTTAACAAGAAATTCGATTAAGAAATTATGTTAATTAATTAAACTAGGTTAATGGATTCAGTGGTGATGCCACACAATACACACATGATAAATAACCATCATAACTACTATAGAGATTATATGGAAGACCACCTAACTTTAAAGATGTGACATTTAATTAATTCCAAAGATGAATAACATTTACTAGGATCCTCTAAGATCAATAAAGAATGTACCAAATCTGTGGGATCCTATCTCCATCAATGTTATCCCAATTAATTTTTTATAATAATTAATATTATTTAAACAACTTAATTAAAAATATGCATAAATACATATTATTTATCAGGTGTTCAACGAGCACTAAATCAATGAGAAACATTCTTTCAGCCACCCCCAATAAACCCATGAACCCACAATTATCCATATTATTAACCATCACAAATATTTAACCATTAAATTAATTTTATTTAAAAGGAAAAGCAAGGGTAAAATCATAGTACAATATACTATAACCAAAATAATGATCCTTCTTATACAGATGTCACACTAGGGAACCTGTTGTTAAGAAGCATGAAATCTCTATCATCTTAGGATGATTTCATCAAGCTCTTAGGGAATCAACACTCAAATACCTAACCAGAAGAATTAAAATACAAGAATAATGGAGGAGAATATGAATAGACAATGATGGAGGTTTAGATATATCTATAATCTATGAATATTTTTTTCTAAAATCAAATCTAAATCAAGGGGGATAAGGGAATAATAAAGGAGGATAAGAAGTCCGTTCGTGAGCAAATATATGGGGAAGGTGCTTCCCTTTCTAAAAATACTAGGTTCAAAATTGGATTTCTACTCCCCCAACTAATATGGGATAGGTAAGATGGAATGATCAACTAGCTATACATGATACTTTCTAGTCTACTGGCTAGCCAATATCAATCTTTCTACTAGTCATTGGATATTTAATGCATCCCCTCCTCTCAGCCTCTATACTCCTAGATACCTCTCAAGGATTATTCCCCTCCCAAATTACCTCATTTAAGTGGTTCCAAAATTATAAGATCCACTTTGAATACTAGATTAATATATGACCCCTCCACTAATTAAAAATTAAAAATTTATCAAGTATTTAAAATACTCATACAAATTAGAGTTTTTACAGCATTTTTCAACAAAAGTATTTTTTTTAATAATTACATGCATTTAAAAAAATTGAAAATTTAAATTTTTAATTTTTAATCATGATCCTAATTTTTGAATTCATTTTTTCAAAATCAGTTTAGGGATATTTTTTGATTTTTTTTAAAAATAATTGATCCTTCAGTGAATAATGATGAAAATATTGATTTTTCTATTACCATCACTTTTTTGAAATTATCATAATACAATAATGATTAAATTTTTTTTAAACATTTTTTAAAAGGTATATACTTTTAATTTGAAATAAATCATTTTATAGTATAGTAATGAATTTATAATACTTTTTTTTAATGTTTAGGATTCTTGATTAATTTTTTACTCTAAAAACGATATTTAATCTATTATAATAAAAATTATTTTTCAATAATTTTAAAAATTAAATATAAAAAATGGAATCAATATTTTATATCAACATGTTATAAAATCTGAAAATATAATTTTCATTTATATACAATTTAAAAATATTACTAGGATTAATGTTAATTATTGTGATAATTGGAAAATAGTTATTTTTGAAGAATTATTTTATTTTCATTGTATAATTTGTATATAATAATTTATATTAATTTTTTAAAAAATTATTCTAATATAATTTTTAAACCTATATATTAACATATTACCACTCATTCAATTAGATATCAATGAAAAATAATATTAAGAACACTTAATGTTAAAAACATTTTTATACAAAACAATTTTTCTATATATTACATGTTTTAATTTAGACTTGAATTTTCGGTTATTTATAAATTAAATTGTATTAGATGGTGTATAATGTTGTGTTTATAACCCCAAAATTTTGTAAGAGGGGATACCTTATATTTTTTTTATAAAATATTAATTTATTATGAATAAATATGACTAAAACATGTGTGAAAATGAAAAGTAAAGGCCTTGTTGACCTTAAATCACATAAAAAGTAATTATTTCATTATTTGGATCCACTTACTCTTGAATAGTGTTATTAAATCATTGAAATGTTTTTGTGTATTTAAAAAAATTCCATTTTCATCACTTATAAATGCAGATAACTTAATCCAAATATCTCCACCCTTTCCAAAACATTACCTCAACCAAAGCTCAATCCTAGTCACTGCTAATCCCTGTAAACATGTCCAAAAATCCTTGGGATTTCCAAAATAACATTCTAAGTATTCTTATGTTGATACTCATGGGAGAACATATAAAGGGTAGGTAATATTATCAACCAATATCTCTTAAATATTTCTTTATATACCCCCATAAATATTTTATTACCATGAATATATGAAACCATTATTATTTATAACATGATAAATTTTTTACTATACTAATAGAGCACAAATTTTACACCGTCCCCCACAACTAATTGAAAAATAATGAGGTTTCCATGCATATATACGGACTAACATGTCCACGAACAATATGTTATATTTTTCATAACAACCGTGTATGAATGGTTCAAAACACATACTTAGTGAAAAAATAAAGTTTATAAGACGATTTATATTATGAAATGATAAATTATTTTATTTTTTACATCCTTCTCATTCTATGGAAAATAAGAATCTTGTCCGTCTGTATGCATGGACTACCACCTCTGTAGAATGGTGTATTTTTTTTACAACACTTTTTATCACGGAGGACATGAAAAACGTTTTTAATGTATAAAAATAAAATTTATTACAATTAATATTTTTTAAATATAATATTGGACACTCTGTAATTTATATTAACAATAAACGTTGGTAGTAAACATAATCTCCATAAATCAATATACCAAGGAACCATTCTTAATTTGAGTCTATTTTGAGAATATATATGAAACCATATAATATTTTCTCTAATGAGATAATAAAATAAATAGACCTCTATAATTATTGATATTATTAATCCATTTTACCACATATTTGACCATGGTCGATATAATAAGGAAGTTTCAGAGAAAGCGATGGAAACACCAAAAATAACCACTATAAGAAAAAATATTTTATTTAATAAATAACATATCATAATAAATAAACCACATAAATTGTAACATATATTAAAATGGTAAAAAATAAATTTTTAATAAAATTAACTTTATGGTTTATGATGTTAGGTGCATGAATAGATTTAATCAAGACTTAAGGTAAGAGTTTTTGAATCTCACATTTGGTTTATTAAGATATGATTTGTATTAAAAAATTGTTACATATTGTCATGTTGTACAATGATTCATTTTTTTCATAATTTTAATTCAATATATGTTAATTACTAATTCATCTAGAATTATTACTATCATGGTATTTTGATTTAAAATATACCAATGTTTTAGAGGTATTTGTTAACCCAACTCCCTTCATTGAGTTATTATGCTTTTTCATGATATTATTTCTTACAAGATTGGTTTCTTCCACCATAAAATTTTATTCCATTTAAATTTATAATCATATTTGGGGAAAATAACTTTCAATTAAAATATTCTAGATTAATAAAAATTTTCCTTGAATATTATATCATTGTTGGGAATAATTTACATCATGTTTAATGACAGTTTCCTCCCCTTTTACATATTTTCATTTTCTTCTAATGTTATCCATTATATGTGGAAAACCAATTATGTGATACCAAAAGTGGCTTTCACATTTCACTTTTCCACTTTTCAAAAATAATTTTTCTTCTCCATTTTTATGATCTGAGTTTCAATATACATATTTTAAAATATTAAAATGGGCTTCCTTCCATGGTTATTTGATTTATCCTCAAATCCAAAATTTCTTTTTTATAACCTTTATTTATTTTATCATGGATCCATTATTGAGGGTTCTTTATAGAATTATTTAATTTTGAAAAATAACTTCACCTTTCAAAAAAAATGTATTTTGAATGTGACCTGTAACTTATTCTTTAATTAAAATGTTAAAAAATTTCGAAAAAACTTTTCAGGTTTTGATTCAATTTTCCTCTAAATAAAAAATGGTTTTTTATTCTGAAATTATTTTTCATAAATTACCCTCTAAATTATCTTATACAATTTGGGGGGATTGAAATAATGGAAATCCATTACATCTATTTTCTTACCTAATCATCCAATATGAAAAATTTGGCTTTTCATTAAATTCCTCTCTCTATGAGATCATTATATTTCATTACTTTGGTTGATGGGTGTTAAACAAGAATCTATGAATTTATAAATTGGGGAAATTATTGACATGATTATATTTCCATTTTTTCTATTTGGTGTAAATTTCATAAACCTTATCATATGAATTGAAGGGTATTTACATATAGAGTTACTAAATATATTTAGAGAACCAGTTATTTTCAATTTTTATAATGTTATTATTATTTACGTAATTATGAATGATTTATTTATTTGATTTTATATTAAAAGTTATGAAACCCATTTTCCTCTCATGTATTTTCTTGATATATTGAATAATTAATATCTTATAGAAGACATATGTATGGATGATTATGGGTGGGGTCCTATATATCCCTAAAATAAATTTTTTAATGTTTTCTATATCATGAGATAATGTATCATGATCTATCTTTGATATTATCAAAAATTATAGGGAAATCCATCTTGTATATACTAATAAACTAAAGGTTTTACCTTTTTGAATAGGCTCACAGTATGATGATTCCATGTTATTAAGTTTTTCCCAAATATCAATTTTATTATATGAATCAATTTTATTATACATTTTCCTACAATATAGATATGGTTATTCTCCATGGGTCATGTTTATTATCTCATTATTCTATACTCTTATTCTGTTGTATATGTATTTCTATTTGTGATTTCATGTCCTTATATCAATATTTATGCAGAAAGTTTATCAAAATATGTTATTTTTAATAAAAATATTACTCCAATATAATGTTTTATAATATAGTAATGATTTATCCCTGGATTAAATATTCATTAGTAATTACCTTACTAAGAATATTTACAGTTAAACAATCCTTAATCAAAGTTTATTTCCTAGTTTTTCATAGATATTTTTAAAAAACCTGAGGATCTAGAGATCTATTTTATTTGGAACACTAGATACATAAATAAACCATCATAAATTTAAAAAAGAATATATTTATTTAAAACTCTAAATAGTGATCCGAAATTCTTTACACATTATAAAACAATATAGGGAAGCCTAGGTAATATACAATGTAAAAGGGGGAGCTCGAAATCTCATTAAAGTAATAAAAATTTAAATAAATTGTAAAATAATATCTAGGAGGCACAACATAATATCATGAAGAGAATAATATTAATCATATTAAAATGGAATAATTTTTTAAAATCATAGGATCACTGAATCATGAAAAATATGGTAATAACATAATACATGACATCATAATGATAATTCAAGGTTCACTCCCAAGATCATCGTCATAATGTCAAAAATGTACCATGGTGGATTACATTCTATCTCAAATCCATTACATAATATATCAGGAGATATATATTATTACCCAATGGTTTGGGGGATATATAATTCCTACCCACCCATCAAATAAAGAAAATCATACATATGTGTGCCACATAATGAAAAGTAACTTCATATAGATCATAACTATGATTAAACCCATGACGAGGAAGCAGGTTTTTTAATTCTGATTCAAGGAACAAATGAAGGATAAATCATAAGAATTACCAAGGGAAGAAAGAATTTAATTTTATAAGGTCAATTTATCATATTTTTTTATTAAATATTAATATAGTTTCTTCTTACATACATTACTCAAGGTTGTTCAGTTAATTTTTTTATTACACTTTTGGTTTATTGAACATGGCCAATGGTGTTTTAAAATAACTAAATGACCACCATATTTAGGTATGTTTATTTAAATTATTATTTTATTTTAAAAATTCCATTATAGTTTCAAAGGTTACCCCAAAATAGACCAAAATTAAGGACGATTCCTTGATAATTCTGTTTAAGGTGGTTAAAGTAACTAAGATTCATTATTTTTTATAAAACAAAAAAATAGAAACATTATTCATCAAAAAGATTCATGGTGTTAAAATTTTAATTTTTAAATACTTTAAACATTTTTAATGACATCCATGTTAGGTGGTCATGGAAACAACATGTTGTTTCATGGAAGCATTAGTATGTGTACATACAAATAGACAACACTTCCATTTTCCACGGAATGAGAAAGGGAATAAGAAATAAAATAATTATCATTTAATAATTTTAATAATGTTATAAATAAAATATTATTCAGTTTTTTTACCTTTTTTAACCTTCCATTTAATGTGTTTTTTTAAATTGAACACATCATTCCTGGTGGCGAGATTCCTCACACACTCAAGACAACATTTCCTTTTTTATAAATAATTTTTAAGGATTGTATAAAATAGATATTCGATTAGTTTAATAAAACACAATAATAATAAAAAATAATTTCCCATTATACCTTCAGGGATAGAGGGTACTTGAGGGGTTTAACAAAAAAACAAAGTAGAGATTTGGGGTTAAGAGTATTACCTTTTCCTTGGATGTTTTCCCTTAGGTAACCCTTTATGGATCGTTAGATTGATATATTGGTGAGAACAAGACTTCAATGTAATGGGCATGGAATTTAAATGATATTAGTTCTATGTAATGGTTGATCCCATGCCTTGAAGTTTAATTATAAATGGGAAGGAGGTGAGATCCTTTTTTAAGTAAAGAGAGAAGATTTTGTGTAAAATCTCATTACTTTTTAACGGTTTCACTCCACTATTCAAGGAAAGAGGATAGAAAAAATAGACAATAATGGTGTGGGAAAAGTTAAAATGTTGATATTACCTCCACCATCGAATATAACACATGTTATTCATATGTTTTAATCTTTTACACCATGTTAAACAAAATTTAACCAAATTTATCCTTACAATGATAACTCCATTTTCACCCATGATAACTAATTTTAATAGCCAAAATTAAATCTGACATTAATTTAAAATTTTCACATGATGATTTAAAATGTTAAAATAATTTTATAAATAGTCTTTTAAGAGTTAGGTAAATGAATTTTACATTTATCACACATAGCCCCTAAAAAACTATTTCTTAGAAATAGTTCATTTGAAGAATAAAATTTTATTGTCGGATAATATTATCAGTGTATTTGAATTTCAAGACACATATATGTTTATTATAAAACAAATAAATATTATTTTTATTCAAAATAAATCCAACCCTAATTTTACGAGAATAATTTTTAATTATATAAAGATATGAAAAAAAAAAATTTTATTAGAAGTAAAATATAACTTCAATTTAAATAAATGTTTTAAAATCTTTTATAAATTGAAAAAATACATCTTTAAAAGGCATAAAATTATTCCTTAAAATTTTATTGGATCAATTAAATGGTATTATAAAATTATATTTCTCTCTTATATTATGATAAAGTAATAAAAGTAATTATTTTTTAAAAAAGGTTTTTTAACTATTCACATAAAAATAAATTACTTTTTTAAAACCCAAAAACATTCATCCTATGACTATTTTCACATGTTGAATGAAAAAAATTAATTAATTTGTTTATATTCAAATTTTACAAGTGAGAAAAATATTTATATATATAAGTTCTTAAAACACAATAGTTTTTTTATAACTTTTAATTTAATGAATAAAAAATATCAATAAATATATTATGTTTTGAATTAATGATAAGATTATGTCAATTATTATCAGCTATATTACCATATATGAAACATTTATATATTAAAAATGGAAATTCCGATATATAATTTCTAGTTCATTACATTCTTTCACCCCCCACCTTAATATAGTATGCCCTCAAAATTTATTCCCATACACCAGGGTGAAAAAATATGGGTACTTCTATTTTATTTTCTTTTTAGGTTCCCATTTAACCTGTTTATACATATGATTTTTCTAAAGTAAATTGACTATATTAGTTTTCATGTAATCCATAACATTGTCTCTACGGTCTTGGATCTTCATTAACTGCTCTTTATAAGTGATAGATCATGCATATACTATACCCGCTTTAGATTTAGTACATGTGATGGATCTATAATATACTTCCTTAAGAATGATACATGGAACACATCATTTATGTTAGAGATGTTTGGTGGAAGTACTAGTAAATATTCCACCACTCTGATGAGATTGAGAATCTCAAAGGGGAAATGTGTTGGGAACATAACTTCCCCTTCTTCCCAAACCCCATGACCCTCTAACGTAGATTTATGTAGATGAAGAATTTTGTAACAACAATAAACATCAAGGATTATCGAAATAACTCTTCTGTTGATTTTGAGACATCATGATGTGTTGTTTAATAGTCCAACCCTTTTTAAGCATTTAATTGACCATTTTAGGTCTTATAAACTATAATTCACCAACATTATCCAGGAATTCATATTTTATATATCTCTTCCCATAGAGAGATTCATTTTAGGAAATTTTAATTCTCAAGTAGAATTTTTTTTGAATGATAACTTGACCAAAGGAAGATATATGTCCTAGCCTCCTTTGAAGTCTATGGAGTAATATCTCAATATATTCTCATGTTTTTTTGATAGTCAATATTGATTAGACATCAGTATGAGGGTTATAGGATATAATGACTTCAAAATTTATGTTTAGATCATGCCAAATTATCTTCTAAATCTTTTATGTGAACCTAAGATCTTGAGCAGATAGAATCAATAGTGGCGTTCTATGCAACATTACCACTTCTCTAATATATATCTCTAAAAATTTATTGAAGGATAATTCAACATAAATTAAAATGAAGTGATAAGTCTTTTTATGGTGGTCTAGTATAAAAAATATTGTATTTGTTCATATTTATGTAATTGTAATACTCATGAAAAAATTTATAGGGATGTTTTTCATCTTGTTTTAGGTATGGGAAATCGGTGCATCATCCCCTTGAATTTTTCCCCTTCATCATTCACCCACTAATATATTATTAAGATTGGTGTATATTACTTAATATAATTCTTTATGATGTCTCAACAATATTTTTCAAATATATTTTTATTTATCAGTAGGTTTCATAGATGAATGGATAACATAAACCTATGAGTATCACTTTTTTACTTCTTCATTATATATGGCTATGATGTAATGATAACTAATTTCCAAAATCACACAACTCCTTCATAATCAATTTTTAACTCTAATTACTTTCCTTTTCTTATAAAATAATCCTTTTCATATATATACACATCACACATTTTATATTTAGTAAGTTTCACTAGAAGGGATAGTTGAGAAATCAGTTGAGAATGATATGATTGTTTTCCTTTATTTTATATTATCATGTTCATCATTTTCATGTACAATAAGATTGTATCATTCTCAATACTCTTCATAAATAATATTTCAGGATCGTTTCTACTCTTTACATTTTCCATGTGATTATCCCTCCCAATATAGTATTGGATTGACCAGTTATGATCCTTGAATATCTATTACCATATACATTGGTTCATATTGACATCTTTCAGTATGAATATATATTTTAGGATCTTATGGTTTTTATATATATAATAAATATCTCCATTGATATAATTCTTTCATATCTTCAGTTGAAATATGAACACAACCATCTATATGACATGCATGGGATAATTTTTCTCAGGCACATTCAGTTGTCTCAATGTGCATTCTATCACATCATCATTCTACATGAGTACATATCATAAAAATATTTATTAATGAATCACAATAAATAAAAAATCTTTCCCCAATTTTGGGTAGTGTGATTACATGTTTATTGGTCAACCGCTTATTCATCTCTATGAATCTCTCTTCACGTTCATCTATCCAGACATGCTTCACTCCCTTACAAGTTAGATTAGTTAGTGGGTTTAAAAATCTTGAGAAGTTTCTCACAATTCATTGATATTAACCAACTAATCCATGGACAGTATAGATTTTTGTAATATATGTTTTTAGGCCATTTCTCATTAACTTTACTGTTAAATGGATATATATATATCCCTTTAATATGTATAATACTCCCTACTAATTATAATTTCTCTATATATAACTAAAATTTATTGTAATCTATATATACTTCCCCTTCCTCAATGTTTTAATCATAATACTCAAATATGTATCATGTTCCCTTTTTATTCTTATGTGTAAGATAATATCATCTATATAGACTACCACAAACTTATCGAGATAATCTCTCAACACTATATTCATTCATTCCATAAATCCCACTAGAGTATTCATGGGTCAAAAATGTAAAGACTATGAAATCATTGTTCTTGTATCTCATATGAATGTAGGCCTTAGTAATATCCTCTTTTTTAACCTTTAATTAATGATATTTGGATCAAAGATCCATTTTAGAGACATATTAAGCTCCATGTAATTGATAAAATAAGTCATCAATTTATAGAAGGTGATAATTTTTCTTTATCATGAACTTTTTCAGTTCATGATAATAAATACATAGATGGATCGACACATCCTTATTAATGAAAAAGAGAATTGGGGAACCCATGATGAAGCACTGGGGTGAATTAAACATTTGTCCAGATTATCTTGAATTTTTTCATCCAATTATTCCAATTCAATAAGGTCTATTTTATATGTATTCACTCATATCAATAAAGATCCATTTGTAGGTTAATTAAAATTTCATCCTCTTTATTAGAAGGAAGACCATGAAACTCTTTGGGGAATACATACTCATTTTCCCTTAAAATGGTAATTTATTCAAGGGTTGGTCTCTCCTTTGTTATGATTATTTAAGAATGATATTATTCCTTAAAAGGAAATAATATCCATTTATGTGATGAAAATTCAAAAGGATATTCATCATAATCCTTACACATGTATATAATTTGAAGATTTTTAGGGATAAGGAATGTGATTTTCTTATTTCATTGGTTGATGTGTTATTTTTATGAAGATAACCAATATCTTCCCAGTATAGAATTAAACTATTCTATAAGAAATATGAAATGTTTTGATAGATGATTCATCCCTTATATATTTTCTTAATAAGATCTAAATATTTCAGACACAATTATTTTACTATATTTTATATTTAATGATAATTCAAACTACATGAATTATAGTGGTTTTGAATAGTTATATCCGGAATTCAATATATGAACGAGTACATATAACTGTAATCATATAATATATTTTATATTAATTAGGGGATATTAAGAATGCCTCTCTCTTTTTATTCTGTTTCTAATTACTTACTAAAACCCTAATATAGTTAAGGATGAGAATACTCTGACTAATGAGCTTAAAAAGGAAACTATAAAATTAGAAAGAATAAACCAGTAACGTTATATATATATATATATATATATATATATATCCAAACATAGAGGCACTAAGATTAAATATTGGTTAACCAAAGTAACTTCCCTATTAGTTTTTCAAACCTAAATCTGTTTTTTTAAATTATGTTCATCATAAGAGTTTATAAAAATCATAAGAATTATCCAAATTATATCCATAGGGAGTATTAAATTTTGATAATTTTAGGTACTATGATATTATCAAGTTATGATTCAATGCATAGTTTTTAGGGTAACTTCACTAAGGTATATCAATTCCCAACCTTGCATCAAATTGTAGAATCCAAATAATATTTTTATTACTAATAAAATTGGATACTCATAACTTTTCAAATATTTCATGATGTTTTCCAATACATAGGATTATACTTATTTCATCTTGATATCCAAAAATAAGTTTTCATTCCTTTGATACAAAATATAGAGACCCGAGAAATAAAAACACTTTATTAAATAATTCTTTTAATGTAGATTTGGAAAAAAAATAAAACTAATGATCTAGAGGTCTATTATCTTTGGAAGAATAGAAGAATAAATATATATTCATAAACATAAAAACATAATATTTTTTAAACTTCATATACATCTCATAACTCCCATATATCTTATAAAATAACATAAGATACCTTGAGTAAAACACATAAGTGAATGGGTGTGCTAGAAATCCTAATAAGGAAATAAACAAAGAAAAATGAATAACAAGAGAGTTAAGAGACATAACAAGACATCACAATGAGAATGAACATATGTATAGAAAAATTTTATAAGGAAATGAAATCATAAGATAATGGAATCATGTAATATGATGCGATAATGTAAGGAATTTCATCAAAAGATAATTTAAGGTTCACTCCCAAGACCTTAATCATAAAGTGGAAAATGTCCTTTGGTGGAATAGGTTCACTCTTGAATTCCTTATATAATATCTCAACCCTAAACCTTACATGGAAAGAGACATGGTGATACTAACTTTTAGTGATGACCGTAAGATAATAAAGGCTTCCAATAAATGTAAAGGGCATTACATGAAATTGGGGGATAATTTTCAATTTTTAAACAAGAAAACATTTTAAGAAAAAAATAAACAAACAAACCCTATTATTCGATATGTATAAAAATATTAATCAAATGAAAAACCAAAAAAAAACTACATATGAGTATCAATGAAAAATTATAGAAAATATATTCATAAAACTCAAAGGACATCCCGATACAGAAACACTGACGTGGAATCACTTCAACTAATTCATAAGATAATCATTAAGACACAATAACATCCCAAGAAAGCAGCATCATGTTACTATACTAGAAAAATTATAGAACTTTATATTACATGTTTCATAAAGAATAATATCCGAATATCTACTAAAGTGCCTATATAGAGAGTGAGTATTCATACCTAGCAGTCTTCTACTAAGATATTTCCCAACTCATGAAACTAGAGTAACAATATAGTAGCTCAAATATATAAATTTAATGTAAACCAATGAAATAAAAATAAAAGATTTTACCAATTTAAAACAATTAAAACTAGTAGTTGAACAATTTATGTATCAATACCACCTGGAATACCCAAACCACATCTTTCCAATTACACACACATGAATTATTAATGAAAATCCCAACACTTAAAAGTGGTGATCCATCCCTCACCAATCCATTACTTGGTGATATAACTTTTTTTTAATCTGTTATAGCATTGGGCACTATGTCCATACCAAAAATTACCTATAATATTCAACTATAAACACATAAAACCCATGTATTCCAAGTAATCACATAAAATCATTCTAGATAAATCCATTCTTCCATTTAAAACATTAAATGTCACATCATTTTTCCATTAAACCAAATTCAAAATTTAAAACTATAATTGAAAGGAATTTTCTAAAAAATATCTAAACCATGATTTTGAAACCTTAACCAATAGTAGTTTCATTTATTAAATCATGCAATATTTTATTTGAAAATACAATAAAAACATTTAATAAATCTAGGAATTAATGTTTGTGAAGAATTAGTGAAGGGAGAGTGGCCACATACCTCTCAATAAGTGACAAAAATAAATAATGGCATAATGAATCCTCCTAATTTGGGCATGAGACTCTTTTCCTTCAATAGATCCAACCATGATCTCTTCAGAACACGTCATGGATTGTACACCTATCCATAACATATTAGATATAAAATTTCATGTTATTGGATTTGGGTATATCTAGAGAGACATAAAGAGAATGGATACTCACTGTTGAATATGAAGATCCAATGCACATAGATTCATGAACACTAGCTTCTAGATCTAATGAAATCGCAAATAACACTTAAGATGAAAGTGGGGTTAAAGATCCTGAGGGGAGAGGTAAAAATTGAGGATTTGTGGTGTTAAAATCAAGTTAAAATCCAATTTAAATAGATTTAAATTCATGATACATGGTTAGTCCAAATTTTTTGGGAAACTGTGTGGTTAACCTCTACATGTTACAACCACCAAACCCATCCCTCACATGGTTGGTCCACATTATTTGAAAAAACATGTTCCAATAATGGTTTTCCATTATTTTACAATTTTATAGTGTCTCCTCACCACCCACACAGTTTATAAAAGTACATCATTGTCCATGAATACCATCCCATAATCATAATCCTATCACACTATTACCTGGTGAAAACTGGACAGTTTCCCTTATTAATTCTCATGTAATGCACCCTTAAAAACACTTCCAGAACGCACCAAAACAATCCAGAATCTCCTAAAACAAAACCTAAGTATCATATAACATAAAAATATATAATAAAGGGGAGAATTTTTGAAACTAATGAAATTAAATTCTACCCATCATAAGTCTGCCTATCCTTAGAAATATAGAGTCTAGAGATAATGATACATAAAGTCAATGTAGGATTCCAATATAATAGGATACGATCGTCAATGTTATGTGGGGATTGATTTATTCTATAACTAATGATTTGAAAATAGTACAAATTAGTCCAGTATGATCTTATCATGGCATATCCAACTAATGACATACATTAAATAAAGATTAAATGAACAAGATCAATAATAATAAGAGAATAAGAAATAGATACTGGAATCAGACATAGTAATGGACCACAAAGAGATAAAAAGATAAAATATATTACATTAAATATAATTAACTATTATAATATAAAAAACCCCACTAATATGGTGTTGGATTTCATATAATCCTACATAATAATGATTTAACTTCTTCATTTATCTTGGTGTGACTATGAAACTCCCAAAATCCAAGAAGAACCTATGATTATAGAATAACATATCGGGAATAAAACAAAAATAATGTGTATAACATGAAATCAATATAGGTGATGGTATGATGATTTAAATAAGATCATATAAAGAATATGTGGATAACTAGAAACTTATAAAATGTCTTCTTCAGCATGAATGGGTTCCATGAACTACTAAATTTCATTACACAAATCCCCCTAAATGAATGATCCACTTAGTCTCCCCCACCATTATTGAAGATTATATTTGGAATTCACTGATAAACCACATTCTAAAATTCATTGGATTAACCACTATCCCATAAAATAACTAGGTTTTAGGAAATTATGTGAAAAATTAGAACACTATGTAAGGTATTTAGTTCTCAAATGTACTATTGTGACATGAACATCGTAGATATAATTCCCCAAACATGAAGAAAAATCGTCGACCCAATGATATATTCAACATGGGCATCAATGACATCAATATTCTTAGACAACTAGTCTCCATGCTTATGATAATTCACCCTAAATTCATAAAAGGTACATATAATCATAATAATATGATCTATAACCTATTTGTGATAGTCACTACCCTGAATACCTTCCATAAACAGATATGTACAATTTAATTAAGGTTGTACTGACATAAGTAGGAACCCGAATTGGGTCTCGATACATTAGAAATTTTTTTCATCCACTGTCCACTTCTTAGTATCTCCCCACCATTAAGATCTTACAAAATTATAATATAATTAGAATTCAGTAATTGAAACCCATTGGTCTAGGTCATCTAAGACTAGAATGAGAGTTAGTTGATAGAAAACCATGACATTATCTTGTTGAACTCATGTCATGATAATGTTACTTATTTTTTCAATCAATAATCCATGATCCAAAATTTTAGTAACTAAACACCGAGGGATTGGAAAGATATGCAAACCAACAACCAACTAATCATGAAAAGAGATACGTAGTCATATTAGTTATTAGTGATACCAAATACATGAAAACAAGAATAAAAATCTTGAAATAACACACTAAACACAAAGGGTTTTAGTTATTGAGGATATCTAAGAAAAAAATATGTCTCATTTATATTGTTGGGGGAATGATTATTAATGACCCATACCATTGAAAGAACTAATGGAAAGTTATCCCCAAATTTAATCTCTATGACACACATTAAACCCATACATTTGATTCAAAAAAAAAACAAGATATTATTACTAAACCATATCAGGTAATATTCCCAAAAAAAAGTCCCAACTCTTATGAAATAATGAACTGATCCTTTAGAAAGAAAAAAGTATTGTCCAAATAATCAAATAAATTGAAATGAAATTGAATATGAGGGGCCATATTGTGTGGCATTCACTATCGTACATACCTCCCCAACACATGGATGTTCAATTTAGTTAAGGTTATACTAATAAAGGAGGAACTTGATTTTGGTCTTGATTAATTAAATATTTTTCATCCATTTTCCCCCAATCAGTAGTTCTAAACCATTAAGGTCTAACTTAATTGTAGGATAATTATAATTAATCCTGCAAACTACCTTTAGTTTGGTCATATATGTCTATAATGAGAGTTATCTGATATAAAACCTTGACATTATCCTATTCCACTCATCTCAAGATCAATATAGTGATTTTTACCATCAATCATTCATGATATAAAATTTTACTAACCTAACACCGAGGGACTATAAATATATAAAAATAACTACCCAACTAACAATGATTATAGGTAAATTTTTCGAGTAGTCATTAGTGTTACCAAATAATATAAAACATGGATAATAATATAGAAATAACCCAATATGCATAAGGGGTACAATTCATTGATGTTATCAAAGAAAACATCTCCCTTATTGAAAAAGTTAGGGGAATGATTATTTGAGAACCCTCACCATAGAAAACAATTATGGAAGGTTCCAAACCTAAACTAATCTCAATGACCAACATTAAACCCATATATTTGACCCACTATAGATAGAAAAAAACAAGATATGATTCCTAAACCATATGAGATAATATTTCCAAACACATGTCCCAACCCTGATGAAATGATGAAGTTCTCTTTTAAAAGTAATTGTAATATCCTACTAATCAAATAAATCGATTTAAAATTGAATCTGAGGGTCCATGTAAATCCCCAAATTACAATAAATATGCACTGAGGGTATTGAATTTGACTCAAGGTGGACCATGTCAAAAAAAATTATCATGGTGATACTTTTAGATAACCTAATATCTCACCATTCAAAAGATGTCATGATACTCATATCATGAGAAATCACTCATAAAAATAATAATTTCCATTCAAAATATTACATCTTTCATTGAGAAATAATAATAACCTACACAATAAAGATAAGAATGTATAAGATAAATAGGAATAACATTTAGACGGACAGGATGTAAGCACGACAAGTATAAAACACCTACAAGTATAAGAAGAAGCATAAGAACAAGAAGTAGTGTAGCACAAATACTAAATGAAAAAACGACAAAATAATAACATGATGCATAAATACCATATACAGAAAAATTATTCCCCAAGGAAAATATCTTTCCACATCTTTATCCATCATAGTAAATCATTATAGTCTATTCTAATACACAATCATGGTTTACTTTATATTTCAACACGATACTCCAATGTCTACTTAATGAATATTATTTAAATATTTTACAAAATTTAAAATTTCTGATAATTTTTATAAAACATTTTATAAAATACATTTTGTAAGAAAAGTTTTATATCCCGAATTTTTTTTATAAAAATGTTATCCGAATAATTCATCAATTTGAAAACCTCACGTCCATAAAATCATGGTTCCTCAACTAAGATCATGTAAACCTGAGTAAAAATAACGTATAACCACCATAAAGTAAAACAACATGAACTAATATTCTCATATGACTAAAAAAGTGACCAAATGTATATTTAATTCATGATTTATTAACTAGTTTCAGTTAGAGACTAGTTATGATATATTACAAAATATTAACCAATTGAAATTATTTCCAAAAAGGAAAAAATATGTGATAATTAACATGTAACCATATTTAATTACATTAGGTACTAAAGTGAAGGATATTAATGGAATTACTCTTTCCACAATCAATGATAATCAAGTAACAACAAAATTAAACACAAAAACCTTAATAGATAAAAAAAATTCATACTTCCATAACCAATGAACTATTGATTGAATATTTTCGATGATAGTGAAAAATTATAGGTGACAATACCTATTACCATAACAAAATTTCATTGTTTTTCCACTAACTACTTCACTAATTACATAATGAACATGAAATAATATCAACATAGTTCATCTTTATTTGGTTTTAAAATTGAAAAAATAGTTACATTTTTAGTATGCTTTCATAGCCTATTATCTAATAATATTATTAGTCCAAAAAAGGTTAAAATATGAAATTACATTTTACATAAAATAATTTTATGTGTAACTCGATTCATGGTACTAATCATTCTTTACTAATTTAGATTTTAAGAAGGAATAAAAGTGAAATCCTATTATTATAAACATATCAATAAATTTAACAAGGGAATAGTTACTCTATGTTCAAACATGATCCTTTATTAATTTTATGAAATAGGCATAAAACATTAAAATTAATAAATTTAAATAAGTGCATAGCATCACATAAAACTATTAAAATAAAATTCTAAAAAAATGAGTCAAACATGTGTAACAGTTCATATAGTAATAAGATATAAATAATTATTGAGCATAAAAATAATAAACATGGAATTATGCATTTTACTACTCATTATAAATTTACCACAACATATTTATTGAATAAATTATAATTTATAGTAATAAATATTGAATAATTACAGTCATTGTGAGTTTAGGTTCAGTTACATACTAATTTAATGTTTCATTAATAAATAATATACAAAGAATACATTAATAAAAATCAATTCATAAAGAAATATCCCAACTAAAATTAGTAAGAATTAACAAACAACACATAACCATTCCATATTTACTATGTTCATAAAACCATTTCATATAAACCTTCTGTTTTTTATAATGAAAAATAATCATTTAAACATATAAGTTTATAATATCACAATATACCAAATAATAAGAAAAAAGTACAGTATGAATAATTCCATAATAGTAGTAAATAAAATTAATAATGCATGGTACAAAACCCTCCTCAGTTAAACCCAAAAAATATGAGGTGAAGACAAACTTAGAAGTGTTTGAGAACACTTTTTTTACAATCAGACCACCATAGTAACTTGATGTTTATTATAAATACATCATCTACATATTTATATGCTATAATTATCTTGTCATAAAATTTAATATCTCATTTATACCATCCCATATGATGAACTGATGAGAACTAATAACATTTATAACAAACTAACCCTAACCATTGTATTGGAAAGAGCCTAGGTTCTACTAATCTTAGGTGATATACCTAATACGTAAAAGGCTATAAATAAATTACAAGTGATTTCATAGACATTGGGATATGATTTTCACTTTCTAAAAAACACAACATATAAATAAAAATAATCAAACCAACTATAAAATACCTGAGTTATAAATAATATAACTGAAATGGAAAAACGATAATATCATAGTAGAAATAATGAAGAAAATGAATGAGTCTCCAAAAACCAAAGGATTCCTTGATGCACAAACATTGATTTAAAATCTATTAAACCAATCCATAAGAGAAAATCCAAGATCAAACATCATCTTGAGAATGTGTAATAATGTTGCTACTTTAGGGAAACTAGAGGCCTTTTTTTACTTGTGTCCTGAAAAACATCATCTTCACATTCACTAATATGCATATGTAGGGGGTGAGTAGTTATGCCCAGTAGGATTTTCCTAAGACACTTCCTAACTCCTGCCACTATGATAAGAACATGTTGGATAAGTATTCAAAATATAATTTACAAAAAATAAAAAACACCAAAACACTTTTCCCATTTAATGAAATTTATATCAAAGGTACAAAAATTTAACCATAAATGCCACATAGCATAACCAAAATACATCTATCCACTCATAATAAAATGTAGTATGAATGGAAATCCCAATAATAATGAGTAGTCATATATCCTTAACCAATTAATTACTTGGGGAAATACCTTTTTGTGTCTCTATTTTGGCATCAGTCATCAAACTCATACAAATAACACCCCACAAAATACAATGATGAACACATTCCACCCATGTATTGTAATTTCTCACACAAAATCATTAAAAATAATTCAATATTAATTTTAAAATATTATTATGTATATATTTCTTTCACTAAACTAGATGCATAATTTTAAACCATAATTAAAGATATTCTCCAAAAACTATTCAAATAACATTGATTTACAAACAAAAAACCAATATCTTTTTCCTTTATAAAATCATCCAATATTTCCCTTTCAAATCCTAGAAATAAATTTTATAAATCTAATTCTTTGAGTTATAGAACATGTGTGGAAGAGGGAGAATCCACCAACCACTCAATGGGTGAAAAAAGGCACAACAAAGCCTCTAGATCTAGGATCGAGACAACATTACTTTAATAGATCAAAACATGATCTCATAAAAATGTATCACATAGCATAAATATATCCATAAAGTATTAGATATTAAATTTAATGTGAGATAAGATGAGGATATCTAATGATAAAGAGAGGAAAGAGAGACTTTCTATCGATTTATGAGATCAAACACACTTAAATCCATAAAAACTAGCTATTGTTCAAAAAAACCCATAATGAACACTTAATAGGTTAATTAAGGTCATGAAATTGAAAATAGAGGTAATAAAATGAGGGTTTTGGGGGTTAAAATGTAGTTAATGTCAAATTTTTATATTATTAAATGTATATGGAATGGTTAGTCTACACAGTTTAAGAAATAATTAACTAATCATGTGTTTTTTGGGTTTTCCACCCCTACCCTCACACGGTTGGTTTGTATGAATTGAAAAACGATAGACCAACCATTCTTTTCCCTCTATTTCCACTTTCAAAATTTCTTCTGGCCATCCACATAGTTTGGAGAATCCATGAACTAGTAATGCATAGCCTCATATCCTAATAATAGAGTAACATGGCTACAAAAACAAAACCATACGGTTTCCCCTAACCATTATCAAACCATTCACCCATAAAAATAATTCCAAAACACATCCGAATTGTAGTTCCACTAAGACACGTTCTCCCAGAACTGGTGCTGAAAACATATAATGTACAAAACTGGATTTTAGAAACAAATAAGATAACAACATAATCCACACATTAAAAAACCAAATACATTTTAGTTGGAAATTTATATAATAAAGAAAAATAGATAAATAATATATATCAAGTATTCAAATAAAATGGAATATTTTCCCACTAGAAAGAAGGAAAATAAATATATATTGAGTATTAAATGTCACCCATGATTTCACCCAAAAAGATTATCCTCTAGGATTAGAATAATTAATATTTCTTTCATAACCTAGGGAATAGAAATATAAGAATGGGGTAAGCTAAAATTATCAGTAAGGGTAAACATAACAATTAATCATCACATTAAAAATATAAGTCTAAACATGACAACATAACGTGGATGATCAAAATCATGGAAGTATGGAATAAAGAGATGATATCATATATAGATGGATTACAAAATAATCATAACGTAAAATCATGGAATCATAGTAATGTGGTAAAAACATAATCATAACATCATAAGAAGAATTCAAGGCTCTCAAACTTGTTAATATAATATAGTTTGTAGGGCTAGAATCCCATGCAACATAGCTGGCTTGGCTCGCTACAAACCTACCGTGATATCTCATTACATTGAAGCATTTCCCAATAAATTGTATGGATATATAATTATGGTCCCACCATCAACATAATGAAAATAATACATATGTGTTCAACATGTTTTTAATGAACATATCATAAAAACTGATGGAAATAAAACGGGTTTTATATCGCTTTCATGTAGATCCCAAACGAAGCATTCAAGACTTCCTTAATAAACATGACATGATTATCTCATGGAAAATAAATGTTTTTCCAATTAATTTTTGTAACACCATAATATATTCAAATAATAAAATTATTTTACATAGGTTATGTGACTTGAAACATCGAGCTTAAATAACCCACACAATATATTCCTTTAAATTTAAACTCTTCGATAGATTTCAGAACATGCACCCCCAAATCAATATGAACCATAATATAGTATACCATCATAAAATATTCTTTAAATTATCATGTATTAATAGTATAAACTAAATTATTAAAGTATTTTTTTTATTAGTAAAAAAATAAGAATAATTTAAAAGAAACAGAAATGTTTTCTTAAAAAGCAGTATTTTTTCTAAAAGATGGCTTAGTGGTATTTTTTATATATAATTTAAAATAAATATTTTATTCTATTGTAACATTTATTTGAAAAAAACTAAATTTTTTAAATAATAATATTAAAATTATCTTAGGGTAAATTTTTGGGATATTTTTAAAATATTTCATTTTTTGAGAATAGTGAAAAATATTAAATTATAATTGAAAACTATATTTTCATTAAAATAATTTATGATGAAAATTTATATTTTGAATTTTTTTAAAGTAAAATTATTTTAATTTTGTTTCAAATAATCCAATATAGTTCATTGGAATAAAATTCATTCTAATTTTTATATAAAAATATTTTATACTTTTGAACATTTTCTCTTTAAAACCCTTTTTTCACATTGGTGAGATTAATTTTTAAATTAATTTTACCAATTATGTGGATGTAATTTTCAAAATGGGTTCCATATTTGGAATAATTATAATTTATATTATCTAATAATACAAACATAATTATTCACCAAAATTAATAATAAAACAAATTTAAATTAATTTCTACGATTAAGGTACAAATAGATTTCTCACGTGTTGAACTAAGAAAATAATGGTTAAAAACAACCTACCAAATTAACAAACCGATTTTTTGGCGATAATTTGAAATTAAATATTCTATATTCGATAATGGACCATTTTAGGCTTTTTATTATTAAAACATTCGTATGATTGAATATTTTTAAAAAATATAAGTGTGTCACTAAGAGCGCTAATAATAGGCTACCCCATCTCCACTCTTCTTCACACCTTCAAACATATTTGTTTAACACAATAAATACCCAAGTAACCTAAAAATATATATACCATAATCCTATATGTCTTATTTTGGGCATAAATAAAACCTTGGTTGGATTTGGGGTAAACCTAAAGAGGATACCCGAAAAAAGACATAACATTTTTCAATGAGATATTATATTTTATTTCATCCTCCACCTAGCTCTCCTCTTACTGAACCATGATGATATAATAAAATAATTATATTATAAATTATAATATGTTTTGATAACAATTTAATTACTTAAATCCTTCTCCAATTTCATCAAATGTGTCAAGAAATCATCATATGTACGACGGACTACTGCCCTGCGAACCATTGTCATTTGTTTTTCCATTACCACCTCTAATAGTTGGGAATGATGATTGATACAATGATTATACATTATATTTATAAAATAATTATTCTTTTGGATTCATTATATCATATATACGTTTTTTGTTCTATTCCCCAAGGGATAACATAACGTCGCTCGTGTGTACGGTAGACTACCGCCTCGCGAAGCGATGCGATTCGTCTTTCACTAATATTTTACATTGAAGGGGATAAGGAAAAATATAATTATTATATGTGATATAAATGAAATAATTATGATATTAATGGTATATTTATCATTTTTTTAAGATAATATATCATTCTATTTCTTTCCATCCCAGTCACTTTATAATGATAACATCATTCATGTACGAGTGGACCACCGCCTTCCTGAAGCGATGTGACTAAATTTTCATCACCAAATTGAATGGATGAAATATATACATATATAATATAATATTTATAATATTAAAATAATTATTTAATAATAAAAAATTACTCACCTTATTTCCATAAAATCATTGAATAATGGAATCCTTACCCAGGCATATGTATGGCCTTCCGTCTCCAAGATCGTAACATACTTTATTTATAAAATCCATCATTAATTATTGGTATTATATGTAAAACTAGTGTATAAATATGATAATTATGTCATTATTATTATAATTTATATTATGTAACTATATAATATTCACTATAATAGGATATTCCATGACAAAATGTATATAATAAAATCAGGACATTAACACTCAAAACAATGAAATTAACAAAAGATTATTACGAACGGGTGATAAGATGTTATAAATGGATCATATATGATATTATAAATATTAATATGGTTATGAAATAAGATAATAACATGATTAAAACAACAATATAATATTTTAAACCATGTGTTAGCCCAAAGTATGTGTGAGGTAATGGATTTCATCTCAATTTCATTTCATTGAGGCATATTATAATGTCATGCAAATGATTTATTTTATATAGTGAATGTAATACCCTTTTAACATTTTATATAAATATTAATTAATAATTAATTTTATTTTATATTTAAATGGGAATTATTTCATCCAAGGGGAATTTACATGAATATTACCAAATGGTAATGAATTTTATAACTCTATTTATTTTTATTAGATAATATTACTTATTCTTTTTCCTTCATTTTATATGATTATGTTGATATTAAATTATTAAAATATTATGTTCTATTTATAATTTTTTTATTTGTATTTATAGTAGATATATAAAATCTATTCATTGATTAATTCTCACATCAATATTTCGATCCATGTAAGGGTTTATTTCACATTCTCATTCTAATTGAGAAACCTATTCATGAATTTTAGTTGAAGGAAATTATATGATCATTGTACATTAAATCCATTTCACATAACCTCATATGGTTACAACTTACATTTTTATATAATATTATCATTTTCACACAATTTGATATAATAAAAAATTATTTTTTTTTAAAATCCTACTTAATTTCTCTCTTCATGTGAAAATATATTTTCTTCCAAAACCATGTTTTCAAAAAAATATCCAAAATATATTTAACCATACTATAATGATTTATTGAATACATTTTTACCCATTATTAATATTTAATGAATTTTTTTTAATGGAATCATTATGTTTTTTCAAAATAATTCCAATTTGGTTGTACTAAAAAATAAGGTCATTTTATGAAAAATGTCCTTTTATATCCTTTTTATAATGAAAATGAAGTTTTTTTAACTTATATAACATGTATGGAATTACCTGCTATTATGATCAGTATTTCTTGGAAGCTTCCTTCTCAAATTTATGAAGATATTTTTAAAGAATATTTTTTTCCAAATATCTGAAAAATCATTATTTTTAATGTGTTTTTTAAAGAAAATGATTTTTTAAATGTTTTATGTTTTAAATGTGATTTTAAAAATACAAAATTATAATTTCTCAAAAAAAAATTAATGATATATTATGGTATTTCTATTCGTAGATGATAAAATTATTTATTTTTACAAAATACACTTGGGATATGTTGTATTGATACTATAATTATTATCTCTCTAGATGGTTTATGATTATTTTGAATAATGATATTATTGGTATTCTCTTACATGATTCATTTTTGTAGTCAATAACTTTTTTCCTTGAAATGTTCACTTTCATGTGATCATTGGACATTAAATTTCCCCTAAATATCAATATTATTTATCATGAATATGTTTATTCTTTAAACTATATATCATTTCTATAATTTTTTATATTGATAGTCTTATTTTGATTGTGGAAAATACTGATAAATCTATATTCTTTACACAATACAGATATCTAATAATATTACACAATTTTTATGAATTAAATTGATTATTCAAAATATAAGGAATGATTTGGAAATGAAATGCCTGGGGGGGTCTTGATTATTGATAGCCCCTCGATGCATCAGTTGTCATATGAGGATAATCAGTAAGCTTTCATTAAATTAGTTGTATAAAACCAATAGGTTTTTACCATATAGTTTTAAAAATTCATAAAAATGTCTTGATGGTAGAGGTACCTTGTTTTCTAAGATCATGGAATCCAATAATTAGTCATTACCGTCATTTAGAATTCCGTAATTATTATCCATGATATTTTCATATTGATATTATCTCTATATTAATTTAATTCATAGTTAATTGATAAAATGGAAATTATTTTAATTTATCTACCTTACCATATTGATTATCCCTTATCCAGTTCTTTAAATTGAATGCATGTTAAGTTATTTATCATTACATATTGATTATCCATGATACTGTTATTAAAATTTAATGTTTGTTTAGTTATTTAATTTTATATATTTATTATTCCTTATCAAGTTATTTAAGTGGAATGTGTGTTCAGTTATTTATCATTCCATTCTAATAATCCTTTTCCAAATATTACAGTGGAACTTTTTTTAGGTATTTATCATTAAATGTTTATTATGATTATGGATTCATGATATCTTCTATTATACTTATCTATTAGTGATATTTTGATCTCACACTTATTTTGTTTCATTTATTAGGATTCCATGAGGTTTAAAAAAAATATTCGAGAATATGCAATAGTGAATAATGATATACTTAAAGAAATTATATTGTGATTTTTATATTCAAATGTAATATGGTAATCATGTATGTATCTACTTTACCATGACTACTAATTTATAGTGTCCTACTTGATGAAATTCTGCGTATCTTATTTCAATGTAATAAAGTGGTCATCGAATCTAGGCTACTGGGGTCATGGTGGCTATAGTTGGCACCAAAGAAAGTTTAGTAGAAACTATAGTAACAAGATTTAGGAAAACACAAATTAGGTAGAATAAACCTATGGTAACATTGAATACAAGTATAAAAACATTATAATGTATTATAAAGGAAGAGATTATATGGTTTTTTTATCAATACAACCCTTTTATGGATACTAAAAGTTATTGTGGTTCTAGCAAAATAGACCCTAGGTGTAATAAATTTTTAAAAAGGTGTAGTGGGATTGACCAGATTATCACCTGGTGCATGGAAAAAATATTTATGGAGTACCTTTTTTTACAATCCCAGATGATATTTTTTGGATAATTCAAATTATCTTTACAAAATATTTTGAAGTATTCAAAATTATGGTAAAAATGAATGACCTGGGTTAAAATATGGTTGTTTATTCAAAATAATGTGTCTCAAAAGAAATAAAAAAATATTTTTGTGTGGAATGAAGATGTATAATAGAAATAATTGTCTAGGAAGAATAAAATGTGTGATGGAATGAAATAAATCTAATCCTAGGGATCCATTTATAGTTAGTTGTGTTACATGTGGAGAACCTAGACATTATTCATGTTAACAACCACTTCACAGGGTTAATCCCTATAATAAGGAAGGACCTATATGGAAATAAAATGGATAAGGTATTTATTTATGAGGATTCAAGTATTAAATTTTAGAAGTACTTTACTAATGGAATTTTGGTTATAATAATCCTGAAACAAATAAGTATTAGGTCAAATTTTATATGGATATGTGTCTCCATAAAATTAAGAGTTATGGTACCATTATTGGTTTATGAGTCTATCATTTATCATAAGTTCAAAATCCAAAATACAACTTTTTATGTTTTAGGTGATATAATTCTATGATTATTGATGATATTTTGGGAGAAATTTATAAAAATTATAAGTTTTAGTGGAAAGGTAATTTGACAATAGTTCCTTTACATTTTATTGAAATAATTTTGGAGGTATTGGAAACCATTAGGGTTAATATGGTCATTAATGACACTTTAATATTATTCAAATAAGATTATTAGTCTTTGTGAAAGAAAAAATATGTTTTTCTAGAAACATAGTAAAAATGTTATATAATTATATGTTTTTTTCAAGGATGTCCACTATATATTTTTTAAATTTTTTTTAGGAACAATATTAATATTGTTTAGAAAAAGGAAAACTCACATGATGGGAGGAAACCAATCCAATTAGGTAGGTTTTGGGAGTTTTAACCCATGACTGATGTACGATGAGGGTTGGGCACTTACCATTGGCTTACATCATGACTTATTTAAAATGAAATTGTGTTTTGATAAATTATTTAAAAAATAAATATTAATAATGAACTAGTGGAGTTAATTTTAATATTTAAAGATAAATTATAAATTCTTCTCACCATATTAGTTTTGGAATATAGTTAGAGATATAATGAAATAATAATCACTCTTTTATAGACCATACGATCACTTAAATCTGAATGTTACTACTTCAAGAATAAAAAATATTTTTTTTAATCATTTCAAAGAGTACGAGATAAATTTGAAATATATTGCAGCGAAACCAAATGATAAAATTGTTCTTATAAAATAAAAACGTATCAAGTAAGTATATTTCATTATATTCATGGATAGTAAAATAATTACTCAACTTTAGGAAAAGGATCTCAAAACAAAATATTATCCAATTACATTCATATTTGGTGAATCATATAGACTATTAAATCATTATATAATTATGGTTTTGAGGTCCTTGATATTCTTTTGATACTTCACTTTCTCATGATCAATGATCTCTATGACTCTCTATAATTATTTACTATTTTCCTCCATGATAATATATTTACTTGCCAGAAATTTTGTCTTATACATAAACATTGATAAATGTTATTCCATATGACCTATGTACTTACCTTTGTCTCTTATAAAGAGGATTTTTTATTAACTTTTTTTAGGATACACAATTTTTTGAAATGGTATTTCTAAATGTTAGACCCTTGATTACCGAGAATAAGTTTAAACTATGAGAATGACATTTTTTAATGTGATTATAATCTAACACCACCATATTTTAAAATACCAGAATTACTTTGGAATGCCCATGTGACACATAACACTAAGATTAAATAACCTAGGAAATATATTTCTTCTAATTTAATCACTTTGATAGCATGTGGAACACACAACCCTGAGTTGAAGTGAACTGTATTGTAGTATATTGTAATAACATAGTCATTAAGTTATAAGGTATTAATAGAACTGACTAAATTATGATATTTTGGTTATCAATACATTATAAATATAATAACAATCATTTAAAATAAAAAAAATATTTTCTGAAGAAGATTTTTTTAAAAAAAAATAGTTTTTTTACACTTTTCACATATTATTTAAAATTAAAAATTACCACTTTAAAAACATTTTGTGAAAAAATAAACATACTTTTTTTAATCATCATATAAAAATTATATTAGGGTTATATTATGGTTATTGTCATAGTTATTTCTTTTTCTGAAGAATGGTGAAAAATACTTAGTCGGTCAATATTTTTTAGAAGTTAGAAGAATACATTTTAATGGAAATGGAGAACCCATAGAAAATAATGTAAAAGTACCTAGTAAAAAGATCCCATACCAAGACCATACCTACCCAAAAAAATCAAAGTGAATGAATCCTGCCTTGATGTACCATTCTCATCACTAACCCGCACAACACCCTCTTAACATATCCCATCACTTCTCAGGATGGAAGCTTCTATCTCTACAACCAACACCTCACAAGAATCCAAAAATCCAAAAATCCATATCCAAGCATGAGGTAATTAGAATAATCACTTTTATATCAATTAATATATTTTATTTCATTAGAATAATTTTAATATTAAATTTTAATATAAAAATTATATAATATTTTGAACTTTTTATCTTAAAAACCGAAATTTCTCATCACATCTATAGGATTATTTTTATATTAAATTTTAAAATTTTTGTGAATTGAATTTGTAATAATAAAATAAATATTTTTAATAATGATAGTTTATATTATCTAATAATTTCAACATACTTTTTGACTATAATTAATAGTAAAAACAATAAACATTAATTATTATGGTTATGTTAAAAATTTGTTTAAAAGGGGTAAAATTAAAATATAAGAGTTAAAATGGTGTACCAACTTGTCCAAAACCTATTTTTAGCCATATTTTGACCTTAATAATTTTAGGTTCAATAATAATTCATTTTTGAGGAATTTTTAATTATAATAACATGAGTATTATTTATTCTTATAAAAACATGCAAGTGTGCTACTCACCTCACTTATAAAAGCCCACCCCCATCCTTTCTTCTTAAAATTTTAAAACTAATTTGGTTTGATCAAGAACTACCTGATTTACTTTTAACATTAAACACCCATTCTTTATAATCCTTACTTTTTGGTAGAATGTAATCCTTATAAGGCTTTGGTGAAAACCTAAGGATTATACTCGATGATAAGGTAATGTTGTTCAATGAGTATTTTTATTTTATTTTATCCTACACCTTACTAAAATTTTATTAAAACACGATGATAGAATAAAATAATTATCTATAACATTATTATTTTTTATTATAATTTTTTCATGACTTACAACCTTCTCCACTTACATCAAATGTGTTACTAAATCATTATTCATGTGTATGGCGGACTACCGCCTCACAAACTGATGTCATTGGTTTTTGGATACAATATCTCATGGTTGGGTATAATTATGCATGAAAAGTATATATATGATATTTATTACATTATTAAACCTCTAGAATAATTATTTCATAAATAATTTTTTTCAATTTCATGTGAGATATAATAACCCCACACATGTTTATGGAGGACTACCGTCCTGCGAAACTATGTGATTCATCATTCACTAAAGATTTATATGGAAGGTGAAAAAGATAACATTAATGATTATATGTGAAATAAGTGAAATAATGATTATATTAATGACCTTTTTATAATTAATTAAATATAATAGATCATTTTATTTCTTTCCTTTTCACTCAATTAAAGATGATAACATCCAACATATATGTGTGTAATACCACCTTCATGACACGATGTGATTTTAATTTCAATAATAAAACACATTGATGATATATATAATTATATAATATGTTATTTATTATATTATGATCATTATTTAATGATAACTTATCACTTACATTCTTTACATAATGCTCATTGAAAAATGGAAACGTTACTTATTCGTACGTATAACCTACCATCTCCATGATCGTAACATACTTTATTTATAAAAATAATATCTCATTATTTTTTTCTAAAATTATAATTTATGTATAAATATGAAAATTATTTCATTATTATTATTATAGATATCATGGAAGTATATAATTTCCTCAATAATTTTATCTTTTAAGATAAAACACACATGATAAAACAAAGAAATTAACACTTGAAGCAATGAAATTAATGAAATATGCTTAACGATAATATGATTGGATGTTATAAAATGATCATATATGATACTATGAATATTAATATAGTTCTGTTATAAGTTTATGACATGATTAAAACCACTATAAATGTGGTTAAATCATTTTCAAACAATGGAAGTATATGGTATGTCTCAATTTCATTTCATTGACCCATATTGTAATGTTATATGCCTAAGTTTTTTATACGTTGTATAAAACTACACATTGAAATTTTATACCATGATTCATTAGTAATTCATGATATTTTATTTTTCAATTTTAATTATTTATTATAAGGGTATTTGACTTGGAAATTACCAAGTATTAAAGAGTTTCATAACTCAATTTACATTCATTGGGATACATTACATCCTCATTTTCATTGAAATTAAATGATTATATATTTAATGGCCTATTATTATCATATGTTGTATTTTCACAATTTTTATGAATATTTATTGTTGAAAACCCTAATCAATTAATTTATTAATTCTCACATATACATTTCAATTATTATGATTTTTTATTTCACAATCTCATTAAAATAAAGATTATTTTTTCTTAAATTTTAGTGGAAGAACATTACTTAATCATTGTCTAATATACCCTTTTAATATTCTCCTCGTATGTTTATTCATGACATTTTAAAATAATATTTCCATTTTTCCAATATTTGGTACTTAAAATAATTGATAATTTTTTTAAGAAAACTTTACTTCATTTCATTATTTGGTCAAAAATATATTTTCTTCCAAAATAATGTCTTTTTAAAAAGGTTTTCAAAAAAGGTTTTAAATTTTTTTTAAATGATTTATTAAATAATTTTGTACACATTTTTACTTTTTACATGATATTTTAAATGGAATATTTATGTTTTTTCAAAACAATGACTATTTTTATTTTATTGAAAATGTGAATGTAATATTCCTTTCAGTTTGAAAATAAAGAACTTTTCAATCATTTTTACAGTGAAAAAGGAATGATCTTTGTAACTTGTATGGAATGTACAAAAATTACCTGTCATCATGACAACCATTTTTTTGAATATTCCATTTAAATTTTCTATAGATCATTTAAAAAAATATTTTTCCCTAATATTCTTGAAATTCATAGACATTTTAAACTAATTTTCAAACAAAATAATTTTAAAAATATTTTTTGTTATAAAAATGGACACTAAAAATGAAAATATTACTTTCCTATAGATTTTTTTAAAAGATATTTTATCATATTTATTTACCTTAAATAAAACAACCCTTTATTTTACATAAACAACCCTATAGGAATATTGAATTTATACTTTCCTTATTATTCCTATATATAGTTTATGATTATTTTGACTAAAGATAGTGTTGGAATTCACATCCTTGGTTCATTTCTGTAGTCAATAACTTTTTCGTGAAATGCTAACATTCATGTTACCGTTGGACATTAAATTTCACCTCAATGTACATATTATTAATTGTTGATATTTTTATTATTTAAACCATATATAATTTATATATATGATGTTCTATATTGAAATTCATTTTTTATCTTGGTAAATATTGACAGCTAAGTATTATTTACTCAATGTGGATATTTGATGATAAGGATAAATTTTTATGAATTAAATCTATTATTCCGTATATGGGAAATTATTTGGAAATCAAATACATGGGTGGGGGAAGATTATAGATGTCCCCTTAATGCATCGATAGTATCATGAGGTGAATTAGTAATCTAGAATGAAATATGTTAGCCAAACCTAATGGATTTATACTTAATAGTTTTAAAAATTCATTTGAATGGTCTTGAAAATACAGGGATTATAATGCATGAGATCATAGACTCAAATAATTATTCATTTCCATCAAATAATAATTCAATTAATATTATCGATGATATTTTCATAATTATATTATCTTAAGATGCATTTCATTCAATTTTTATGGATTAAATTTTATGTGTTTAATGTTATTTACCTTTCAATAATGATTATTCATTATCCAATTATTTAGCTAAATTTTTTCATTATATATTCACCTTTCATAATTAGTTATTCATTATATAGTTATTTAAATATAATTTTGTTCATTTTTTTGCCTTACCATATTTATTATTCCTTATTCAGATATTTTAATGGCATGTGTGCTTAGTTATTTATGTTTTTGTATTAATTATTATGCATATAGTTATTTAAACAGAATGTGTGTTATTTTATTTATATTTTTATGTTTATTATGATTATTTATTCATGATATAGTATATTTTACTTAACAATTAATGATAATTTGAAATCTCCCTAATTTTATTTCCAATCCCAAGAATCATTGAAGTGTACTATGAAAAATATATAAGAAAATACTATAGAGAATAATGATATTATCAAGAAAAAATATTCTATTTTAAATTTTGTATTAAAATGTAATATTTGAATCATGTATGTATCTATATCACGAATACAACTAAACTCTTTGGTCCTAAGGGATGTAATTCCTTGTTTCTAATGCGAATTTAATAAATTAGGCATCGACTCCGGGCTATTAGGTTTGGGGTATCTACACTTTAAGAATAATTATAGGTATATGCCAATTAACAAAGAGGAATACTCATATGGTATTTACCTTCTATAGAATATTTGTATATGATTTAGATAAAAATTTCCCCAATCAATTTATGTATTAGTCATCTAAGTGAACACACATCAATTAAGTAACTTAACATAGGGAATTCACATTAGAAAATAATTGGATGTAAATTAATACTATATAAGTGTATGATTAGGAAATAAAAAAATATTTTATGTATGATATCATATATTAAAAATTAAATTTCCTAAACTATCTAAAAAAAGGTGGATAGTATCAGTTAAAGAATATACTAGATCAAGCATTGAACATGTATAAAAAATAGTCTTGAAAGCATTAATAATTTTTTTTTCTCAAAATGATAATTTCCCTTTCCATTAAAAAAATATAAAAATGATGATTTTTTAAAACCATATGAATAATAATTCCCTTTCTGATAAATTTAAATATTGGATATGATGTTTCTTATAAGATCATAAAGGATTCATAAATATATGTTCACACAGAAACAAATAAAATAGATTCTTTCCCTTGAAAGTGAACCTTGTCGAAAATGTAATAAAATTTTATTTTAAAACATTTATTTAAAAAAATAAATATTGTTTAAAATAAATTTTATATGGTCATTCTATGTGAAATTTCGATACATTTATCTCAATAATTTAAAGTAATTTATTTTTTAAAAACAACCCATGTTGAAAATATTAAAAATACTTTGAAACCATTTTATAAACCCACCTCATAAAAAGGATAATAAAATATTTATTTTAAAATAGGTGAAGGTAATATTTTATTTAATTTTTGATCAAACATATTGGGTTATAGATTACAGTTTTAAAGTATAAAACACGAAAATGGAAGAAAAATGTCCATCAGAAATTATAATAGTGATTATTATCAACACCGTTCTTTTATTTGAAGAATTTTATCATTAAAGGAGAGGATATTAATGAATAGAATTAATATACCTAAATAAAAATAAAATACATAATTTTAAAAGATAATGGTGGTAAAATGATACTTGGAATATCAAAATCAAGAAGAGATGTCAAGGATCATGGGTAAAAGGACTTGAGTTTGGGATTTTTTTGGACATTATTAACTTTTTAATCATATCATTTGATGGTGAAATAACATTTAAATCAACCTTAAATACCATTAATAAAATATATTTCATGATACCATAAAACATTTTCAGCATATACATCATATAGAAGTAAATTTTTGTATAACGTAAAATGTGTCTCGGCAAAGGGTATTTCAAAAAAACACTTACCATATTTACCTTCTTAGTTGAAAACACTATGACTTATTATAAAACAATCATAAATATTGTAATCTTATATTTTATAAACCTTTTCATCTCTATAACCCTTTTATATACTTCATTTATTATTATTTAAAATTAATATATAGTTATTCACTATAGATTATTTTTAACTTGAAGTGTTAAAACATTTAATTGTATTTCACATGATTGGTAATGTTAAAGTTGTCACTTTTTGATGGCCCAAACTTGGTGAAACTCTAGAGTTCCCCAAAAAACTTGGACGTATGGACACAAGAAAGCCTCCTCGTATGCCATAGGCTACTGATGTGACGTCCCTAACTCAGATTCCACTTTTAGGTTCCCCAAATCTGGTTGGCTACATGGAATCAAGTGTATCTCCCCAAATTCTAGACGCTTCTGACTAGGAATGAGGTCCAAGTGTGTTTCTTTGGGGAGACTATTCCCTCATCACCAGAGTGTAACATAGCAAAAAATATCAAACATGGGTAAATAGTGAAAGTGATATAAGTAATCATGTAGTAGTAGGAAGTTACAAGAATAATAATAACTGAAACAATTATAATAATTGATATAAATATAAAAAAGATGATTATGATATTTCATATATCTATAAAGCTGGAAAACAATTATAAAAAAATCATGTTATACAAAATATAAAAAATTAATCAAAAACTATCACCTTCATCACGCGCTCCATCTCAGTCATCTACAGTTGGATCTATCATAAGAAGTCAAGAAATCTAGTTTCTGATGCCCGGTGCTTCCCTTTATCAACACCTACATACAAGAAGTCTTCTTGAGTACTAGAGGTTCTAGGATAGGGTGTGAGATAAATCTCAATAGGACACCACAAACATCATCAAAAAAATCTGTGTAATATAAACTAAAATAGTGTGCAAGCATACATATATAAAAGTAAAGTTGTACTATAATATAAATACCAAATTACCTGCTTCTTCCCTCATCTTATGTTTGAATATGTAACCAGTTCATTAATTAATTAAATTATAGCTTATACTAAGTCATATGAGGTATATCTATCACTAACAACACTTCATGATATTAATAGTAATGATTCCAAGATGTAATAAGGAAACCTGTAATGATATTTATAATGAAAGGGTTACAAGGTAATAACCAAGGAAACCTAGAACTCAAATGTCACAAAATCAGAAGTTACTAGGTCTTGCCTAAGGATAAGAGTTTAATACAAGGATCGTCATCCAATTATTTCCATAATTGAATGATCTAACCTGGTATAAGGAATATATAGAATGATAAACATGATAATCTATGGCTAGGAATAATGGTATAATCGAGAAATCTCATGTCCATAAAAGACATGTTGGATCAAAGGATTGTATCAAAGGAATCATATAATAGTAAATAAGGGATCTGATAGAATTGTATCAGTCATCCATTTATAGATGTGGATCAGATTCCAAGGTGAGTCTCAACCAAGGAAACCATAATTCACGAATTGTAATTGTTTCTTCAAGTGATCAAGGAATTCCCTCTGGAATCCAAGGTGATGTCTTGTAATACCACCTCTTATAATGAGGTCAAGGTTTATATATATAATTAATCACCTTACATTAAATTCATTTAATCAATTAATCCAAGTGATGGGAATATGATTTAACAAAGTGAAAAGGTTCAGGACTTAACTTTCATTAGTGTGACAAGGCCAAGGGGTGTGCAACATTTATGTAATTTTATATTTAATTATATGGTTCTATCATTTACTATTCATAACATGACAAGGTAGTCCTAATGAAAAGAAACCCCATTCATATCATCTAATCAAAACTTAGCCAAGTCATATACATACAATATACTTTCCATTTCATTTAACGATAAAATTTAAGCACGTACCTTAGCCAGTTCAAGTGGAACTAGAATTACCAATTCAAAATTCAGTTTATAGAGAATGTATTAAAATTAGAATGGTCAAGCTCATATACACCCAAATGGTGGATCTAACATGTGAAAGCACTTAAAACCCAACTATGGTAAATAACCTTACATGGGATGGATAGCGTTGTGTATATAACCACCAATGATGATTAAAATATATAGAATGGGTCTTATAACATGATTTTAAAGACTAAAATGAAATGAATATTAAATAAGAAAATGATTCCCAATGAAATCGGTGCACCAAGATGGTTTTTTATAAAATGAATATTCTTGAGAACTTAGTTATAGACAACATATCTCATACTTGTACGATTATCCTCATCTTGTATCATACTCTAGTTTGAACTAGATTAGAGAAGATATAAATAACTGATTAATGCCCTAAAATTGGGGAATATAATTCAACATCGAAATAACATTGTTGATAGGAAGAAGAATGATGAAATATTAAAAAAAATAAAAATGTTCAATTGTGGATTCAATAAGATGAAATATGATTAATTCAGACTTCAAATGGATATTAAATCTCAATAGATAAAATGGAGAGATTAGGGATTCAAAAAAGGAGGAAATTGAAGCTCAGTCCACTGGAAAAAAGGAAACAAACGAGGGGTTGGTTTTAAACATAACATAAGAGAAAACCCATCATTTCACCCAAAATGTACCCTTCACACAGTTTGGCCACACTATTTGGAAAAACCATGCACAAATCATGAAATAGTAGTTGTAGGAAGAGGAATACCATATTTTTAGGATACACGATTTGGAAAATCGTACACCAATCATGTGAAATGGATATACAATTTTTCTGCAGTTTTCACACGGTAGTGCGACCCAACTCACATAGTTAGATAAAACAGTTCACTCAATTCTAGTCCACTGTCTAGCCTCTCATGGATAAAACATACCATGTATCATGCCCTGTATAGTTTAAAATAACTATGTGATAGGCCTTTTCCCTTCGTCATCTGATGTTCTGAGGTCTAAAAAGGCTTCATACACACACGATACCTTCAATAACTCATTAGGTGTTTGTATTCAGTCCGTAAAAGTAAATTAGGCCAAAATTTAAAGGATTTATACATGAGTGAAAAAATGGGTTCATATAATCTTCCCCCAATAAAGAAACGCATCCTTGAGTTCACCCTATGAGGTTGGAGAAACATTTTCTAAGAATAACTCAAGCCACTATGCACGTACATTGGCCTCCCTCCACCAGGTCTTGTCATCTATATGGTCGTGATTCCATAGCACACGTACTAGAGGGACATAATTTCCTAAGAATCATTTTTCTCTAGTCAACAATGCCTATATGATACTCCTCAAATAAATCATCAGCATCGAGCTAAAATTATTTGGGATCAACAGTATGAGACAGGTCGGCATGATATCGGTGAAGCTGTGAAATGTGGAAGACATTGTGCATGGCATGGTACCTCTGAGGTAGTAACAACCAATAGTCTATCTGCTCAACTCCATCATAGAACTCAAACAGCCAAATAATGTGAGTTGACCACTTCCCATTCCTCAGTATCTGTATATTCCATATATTGGGTGATACCCACATAAAAAATGATTTCAAAGATCTAAATCTAGAGTCCATTGATGGTGATTGGCATAAATTTTTTTTTGACCGAATAGTTGACATATTCTTCTTAATTAACTAAACCTGCTCTATATTCTCCTAAAAGATATAAGAATTTTGTAGGGGTTCTTCACCTCCCTCCAACCAACACTTGGGTAAATATAATGACCTACCATACAAGGCCTAAAAAGGATCCATCTTATTTGTCATATGAAATATACTATTAGAGAATGACTAAATGAGAGGGATATGCTTCCACCAAGAACCATTAAAGTTAAGGACCCATTCTTGGAGCATGCCATTTATAACTTTTATTGTCCATTACGATGTTCCATCAGTTTGACGGAGAAAATTTATGCTCAAATGACCTTTTAACCAATAGACTTCTACAAACCCAGCCAAAACCAAGATGTAAAACAAGTGTCTCGGTAAAAAATGATAGTTTGAGGGACCCTGTGTAGTCAAATGATCTCATGGACCTACAATATTCTAGATCATAAACATTGAATGCCACCCAAATAATAATTAAGCGAGATACTTTCGACATAATTTCAATGAAAACCCATATAGCATCGCTAAATCTAGGTGACCTAGGTAAACTGACTATGAAGTCCATAGAAATATCTTTCCTCTTCCATTCAAATACTGGAAGCATTTGTAGCAAGAATGTAGGTATATGGTGCTCCACCTTCACCTATTGATAGGTGGAACACCTAGTTACAAATCCTTTTATCCTATGTTTCATATCTGGCCACCAATACTAGAATTACATATATTGATACATTTTGAAGATTCTTGAATGAACTAAACACTGGGAAGCATGTGACTCTTGTATCAGTTCCTCTTTCATATCTGAAGGGACCCAGATGTGACTATAAATATGAATAAAATATTCCCTATCAATTGAAGATTCTTGAGGTGGGTCATCTCTTGAAATTCTATCATGGAGAACCAATAACTCAAGATCTAAAAATCACTTTCTCTTCATCTTCTTAAGGAAGGAAGAGTAAAATGTCAAGGCTGATAGGTAATACTACATGTGACATTCTTAAAACTCCAAATGAAACTCAAGAAATAGGTCCATTAATTTAAAATCATAATTGGATTCCCATACACCTTGTGCCCGAGTTTTCTGAATATGTACATCTACTTCTGTATTGCCTTTTACAGTTGTATAGGCACACTCAAAATCAAAACACTGAAGACAGTTGACCCATTTTCATTGTCTGAGATTCTATTCACATTGTGTAAAGATATATTTGAAGATAATATGGTCTGTATAGTCCACAAATTACCCACACAATATATAGTGTCTTAAGAAACATAATTCATGGAAAATTATTTCTAGCTCAAGGTCTTGCATTGGGTAATTTCTTTCATGAGAACTCAACTTACATGATACGTATGCAAAAAATTATCCACCTATATTATCACTACTCTAATGATGATACATGATGAATCACAAAACATTTCATATCCCCTTTTTGGATGTGATACAGTTATAATATGTGTTGTGAAAATTCTTCCTTTTATCTAATAAATAGATTTATCACACTATTCTGACCATAATAACTTAACACCCATCCTCATAATACTAGACAGAGGTGAAGAAATTCATGAGATGTCCTTTATAAAAGACCTATAATGACTAGATAGACCCAAAAAATGATGTATATCAAAAACGTTATTGAGATTCTCCTAGAAAACTATAACAATAACCTTTAATGGTTCAATGGAGACTCTTGATTCCAAGGTAAAGTGACCCAAGATGTGAAATTTTTCAATCCAAAATTGGATCTTAGCAAGATCGGTATAAAGTTGGCACTCTATCAATGTACTCAGAATGATCTCATGGTTCTTATCATGGTCTCTTTAAGTGTGATAATACACCATGGTTTCATCCACAAAAACCATGAAAAAATATTCTTGATATGGGGTGGAAAACCCTATTCATCATAGCCATGAAAACGGCGGGCAGATTTGTAAGATTGAATGACATAACAAGGTAATCATATAGACAACACCTGCTACAAAATGTTGTATGAGGTATGTTTGATGGCATAACTCACACCTGATGATAGCCTGATATCAGGTAGATCATAGAAAAAAAATCCTAGCTCCTCATATCTTGTCAAATTGATAATCTATTTGAGTTAATGGATACCAAATATTGATATTAAGTTGGTTACAACAATCAATAATCCATTAACAGATGAAGGATCACATCCACCTTCTTAGAGAAAAGCATGGGCATACCCTGATAGGAAGTGCTAGTCCATATAAAACCTTTTTCCTCTAGATCCTCTAACTTCCTCTTGATATCCTGGATCTTATTATGTTCTATTCTATATTGAGTAATGAACAATGTAGTTTCTATTGGAATGAGATTAGTTTTAAACTCTACCAATCTCATGGGAGGTAATCTAAAAAAATAATCAAGAAATATATCCCTAAAATAATCTAACACTAGAGAGAATTCAGTCTAAAGTAAACCCTGGTCCTATATAGAGAAATTTTAAATATAGGCAGTCACTCCACTAAGCCCAAGATAAATTGGTCCATCTTTGAGAGCCTAGAAATACCACTCACCCTTTTGTAGATAACCCACTGGTGGAAATGAAGGTTGTACCACCACTTTTATATGAATAGTTTTATAAAACCGTTGGTCTAGGAGGACTACACCAATGGGTTGTTCAAACAATTGGTATACTATTTTCATAATCATCATTTCCCAACATTTTGAGGAAACCATTGGGATATATTTAATTTTTATAATGTAAACAAATTTTTTTTAAAACCCATTGGTAAAGACTATGTTTCCGACTAGTTTTTTAAAACTGTTGGGAAGGTTTCCCCCCAAATTTACAGTAGATTCAGTTCCTTATCCATGTGATTGCAACCCTAAAACAAATCTCTCCCAAAGCTCTCTCTTTACCATAGGATGTGAAACTCCCTCCACCTGATATATCCATCTTCAATCAAGAAATTGTTTAGTTCTAAACTTCAAATCTGTAAGTGCTACCTTAGTTTTAATATTCTAGATTTTTTTTTCTGTTTTTATTTGACCTAAACCAGAGGTTCTTGTAGTCTGTGGCATGGTATACCCATTAAGTGCAATTTGATATTTCTCGTTTTTGTTCTATACTTTAAGATTAAAGATTGTGAAAATCATCTTTATTTTACATCTTTATAGCCCCTCTTTCTATGTAGAGTTAGTGAACTATATGAACTAATGGAGGTGATGGTGAGATGTATCCTCCCTCAAATATAGTAAAGGGTTTGTTTAGTAATATTTTCTTGACTTGGGTAATGGATATAAGGATGGTCTGTGTTATGGGATTGGGGTTAGTTGGGGTAGTGGTGTAGGTGGTTTTCCATTTTTAGTGGGTTGATATGGTAGTTTCTATGGACTTTAGTTTTGTTCAAAATTGGATTTCAATTTTGAATTTATATTTTTTTCAAGGAATATTGGGAAGGGATGTTATATTGAGGAGAAATTGGATGTTGGATTGGTGATGTATTGGAATTATGATTTTGTTTGGATTGGGTATACGTAATTTTAAAGGTGTTATATGGGTATTGGATCCACTAATCACTACTCCTCTTATTCTAAATTTTTTCCATCTATAGCATTGGTATGGGAGTTTAGGAGATTATATTAGATCATATACCCAATTAATTCAAAGACAATTTAAAAAAAATTGCATATTGTTTTTAAAGTAATCCTAGTTAGTGACCCGTTTAATATGGATATATATACATACCATTGTATGGTTAGTTACATTTAAGAGGGAGAAAGGATCCATCTTATAATTTGTTCATTTGGAGCTTCAGATATTTTCTATTCACCTTGGAAAATTTTTAATGTCCTTTTTGGATCATAATAGATCAATGTGGAATAGTTTTCACTCCAATGAAATGTATCATCCAATGTCGATGAAATTTACCTATACGAAATACTTAACACAAGTTAATCAAAAAGTATATTATACATGGGTGCGAATTTTCCTAATTTGATTCATTAGTCATGAAACTTTATGGATTATATTTGTAATTTTTTTCATTCTCATATATGCCTCTATATAATTCTTTTAATTCATCCAATTAGAAGAACAACTTTCCACCCTGGTTATAAATCCATGTTAGCTTTCCTCATAGAAAAATATGAATAATGTTTCAGATCAACTAATAACTAGAAAGGATTTCCATCAACAATCCTAAATGGGGTCATACCAATTATTTATTTTAAATTCTTAAATGAATGACTATAATAAATAATCAAGATTTTTCCTAAAATCTATGGATGTTGAATGCATGGTTTTGTCTAAAATTGTATTGATCTTTTAGTTGAGTAATGTCACTTACCTAAATTTTTTTGGTTAATAAGGTATTAGGGTGTTGTATTGAGCTTCACATTTATCATGTATTACTGCAAAAAAATCATTGAATTTCATTCCATGATCAATAATAAGTAAAAAAATTAATTCCAAACTTGGAAACTACATTCCACATCAAATATTTGATCAGAAATGTAATTGTTTTCTTCAAATTGGCCCAAGATTCTAACCATTTTGACACATAATACACACACACACAATAGAAAGTCTCTGATATCAAATGATTTATGGAATATTACTATTTAATCGATTCCACACATAATTAATAATTTAACTTTGGGTATTGGGTGTTATGAAATATCCTAACTTTTCAAAATGTATCAATTTTTTCGAATCAACAAAATATTTAAAGAAATATCTATACACATTCGGCATCTTTAATGAAAATAATTAACTTTTTAATATCTTGAACAATGTTCTATCTGGTCCATGGTGTCCTACTGTTTGTGATAAATGAAAAAAAAATCAAAAACACAATTCACCTCAAATTTAGGTACACATAATTGAATTAGTATATCTTTATATTGTTTTAATAATAATGTATAAACCCAGGAATAGTTTACTACATAAACTAGAAACCCCATCATTTATGGATATCTAAAATGGGGATAGATTATTCCATTTGGAAAATAAATTTCAATCTCATTATTTGAAATATCCATGTTCATGGAATCATGAATCTTTTCTCTGTGGAACCTCCATCTTTCGACATCAAAATCCTCTTAGTTACATTTCATGTTTCTTGGATAATGATCCACACATATAACCATGATGTTTCAATCCCTAAGTGACTTTTTACCATCATTTTTAGATTATATTTCACATTTATTCAGAATAGATTTTATGAATATCACTCAAATAATCTGCTAAAATATAAAATTTATTCTATCTAAAATTTACTCAACTCATTGATAATTCTCCTCCAAAAGTGTACATGATCTTGTATAATCATGTATAGTTATTAAAAGATATTTGAAACCTTCCTTGAACATTTTCTTTGGTCTCAAAATACTCTTCATATCTCATGTGATTAAGTTATTACTTAGTTCATTGAATACTTGAGAATAATGGGATTCTTCTCCTTCAAATGCTCATGGATTCAAATTATCTCTTTCTCTTTGACAAAAGATGTATGGGAATATCAACATTCTCGAATATATTATATATTTTCCCTCAATATTCACAACATTAGTGGTATTATATTTATAATTCAAGTCAATATCATGGATTTATATTAATTTATTGTATTTTGTTCTAAATATTGTTTTTTTTCTTTTATATTATGATTCTCATATAGCGTAGTGTGTCAGTTATGGTTTCATATAATGTGAACAATTCTCATTTTCTAAAATATATTTTCGATTAAACTTCAATATTAATAAATTTATTTTGATAAAATGACTTATAAAATTTCTTTACAAAATGGATATATGTGGGATGTAAGAAACCAATCAGATCTCAAGAAATTTTCAAAACAATTTAGAGATATTTTTAGATTTTTCATCTCGTAATGCTTCATATAGTGGTCACATACACTTCCCATGTTACAATTGTGTTGGAAGACCTTCGTCGAGACATGAAGAAGTCAACTACTACATAACAAAATATGATTTCCAAGAAAAATACTATGTGGGGTATCAAAATGGGGAGAAAATGGAAAATCTAGAATTTTTAATCATATTTTTTCATGGGAAAACTATGTATGGGATTAATAATACCTACATAGATTATATTCATACCTTCTTGAAGGACTTTCTTCTAGATGATGCAGATATTCCCTTAACCAGTATATGGAATGGAAGTTAGTTGAGGAACATGGATTTTAAAGAAACAAAATTCATGCTTGCATGAAAGATTTCAGTTTATTATGGGAGGAAACTACTAAATGAAATGATTGTATAAAATGTGGAACTTCCCTCTGTAATCCAAAAGTTGATGGAACACAATCTCTTATGAAATAGAATGTAATGTGGCAATTTCCATCGATTCCTAGACTCCAAAATCATTTTTTGTCTGATGAAATATCAATAAAAATGCAATGGAATGTTACTAAGATAAAGAAGGCTAATTATATATTGGTTAACCCTATATATGGATTATCATGGAAGTGATTTTATGATCTATATACTAATTTTGCTGTTGACGTGCGTAATGTAAGGCTGGATCATTCATGTTATGGTTAAAATCAATTTGAGATGATGCTTACTTCGCACAACACATGGCCCGTTTGTATACAAATTTATAACCTTCCCCCATGGTTATGTATGAAAAAACCTTTCACTTTCCTGAGTATAGTCATATCTGGACCTTATGATCTGTACAATTATATAGACATATAAATGAAACCTTTAAATAAAATAGTTGAAACATCTTTGGGATGTGGGTGTGCACACATACATTGTATTTTCAAAATACATATTTCAGATGCATGTGGCGCTTATGTGGGAAATCAAATATTTTCCTTCTTAAGCAATGATGTCTGGATGGATCATGAAGGGAAAAATGGCATCTTCTGTTTGTATGAAGAATACACATTCCAGAAGACTAAAACATCACTATATTTTCAATTTTATGGGACATCAATGATTCTTTCTAATGGACCACCCATATAGAAATAATCTTCGAAGATTTGAAAATACCATCGATACTGAGGATCTACCTCATCATATGTCTGTAATTGATGTACTTAATGAATTGAAATATTTTTTTTCATTCGGTAAGGGACAAATGAAATTTGGAAAGAGAAAAAAATTCCACTAAAAAATGTTACAATTGGAAGAATATGAGTATCTTCTCTGATTTTATTTATTACTCAATGAATTTGTTATGTCCTTTCATAGATGTAATGTACATTGAAAATAATATATGTGAAAATTTTCTTTTTATTCTTCTAAATGTTACGAGAAAAGAAAAAATATTATTTACAGTCCCAACATGACATGGTAAATTGGGATATCAGACCAGAATTGCATCCTATACGTATCAGTGAAAAAAAAAATGAAAGTTCCATGTGCTTATTATGTGATGAAACCTACATAAAAAAATAAATTTCTAGAAGTACCTGATACTATTAAAGTTCATGATGCATTTTCAAGCAACATATCTAAATGGGTCAATCGAAGAGAGTTGGAGATAAAATATTTGAAGACTCATGATTATCACGTCCTTCTGCATGAGTTGATTCCAATATCAGTCCATCATATTTTGTCTAATAACTTAATATTAGATGTTATTTGGTTGTTACATTTGTTAGATATCTTAGTGTTAAGATGTTTTCCATGTATTTATTCTAAAAAATGTTGCGAGATGCCCCATTAAGTTTTTGTGAGTTAGGGAAAATAATTCCTCCATCATTTTTCACAAGCATGATGCATCTGACTATCCATATTTCTACACAAATACTTCTTAGAGGACCTAATTATTTTCATTAGATGTATCCAAATGAAAGAAATTTTTACACATTATAGTCTTATATCCAAAACAGGAATCATCCTAATGGATCTATCATGAACAGTTACTTGGCTCAAGAATGTATAGATTTTTGATCTATGTATTTGTTTGATTTTACTTCAATAATGAATAGAAGAATGATAAAAGAAGAAGAATTGTATAAAAAATATGGCCTATTATCCCATCACTTCCTCATGCCAGAGAAATTTATGGATCATATACATTGATGACATTAAGCCTTAAAGAGTGGGCTATGCCACATCACACAGTTGTGTTCAACTATGATTTGTTCGATGACTATATCTGGAATTTAAATTTAATGTTTATATATTACATATATGTTAAACTATTCCTATTTATCTAAAATGAACAAAAATCAAAGATAAATTGAAATCATCGTTCTTTATCATTGATAATGAGAGAGACTTTCCATAGAAAAGAGTTTTCATCTTGGTTAAAATTGAAGGTATAAATATTACTATTTAAAATAATGAAATCATTATTTAATTAAGTATAATATTCATTTATGTTTTAGGTATTGAGTTTTCCTTCTATGTCTATCTCTGAGGAAATAAGTTCTTTGGATTTTGGTCTTAATACCATGGTTCGTTACTGTAAATCAATTGTTATCAATGGGAACATATTTATTATCACTAAATGAGAAAAGAACATGTGAACAAAACATTATGGTGTTATGGTTAATAATACAACAGTCTTTTATTCTTGTGCTTCAGATAGTAGGCCACAATTTGGAAATGTAAGCTATTATGGAGTTGTTGAAAAAAATATTGGATTATTACTCTCATGGATGAGTCACGATGATGAAATTATAGTGGTTTGATTCAATGATGAGGCATGGCACAATTATTAATGATGTTGGATTTAGAGTAATTGATATGACTCTAAATCTTACTACTGATGAATCATATGTATTGGCATCAATGGTGAAACAATTTTTTTATGTCAAATACCATATTCGACCTGAATTTTCTGTCATTATTGAAATAATTACGAGACAAATTCTTGATGATGGCGATGATGGTAATTACACCATCCCTAATGCAATTAGAGCCAATCAATTTATTACTTTCCATGACTCTAATAGATCAATTTTCAAAGATGACTGTGAACCTAAAGTTGTGGTGAGAAACATATAGAATCATCTATCAATGTTCTCAATTATTTTGATTTACGTCGATATGGGTTGTTAATGTTAGTACTATTCAAATTTATTTAATATTGATTACAAATATGTTGTATCCAACTTGACCTTAATGTGATTTTTCAATGATTATTGGTTATAATTTTATTTGAATTTCATTTTCTTATTTGAAATGGAACTGTATTCAAACTTTAGAATCCAAAATTTCTAACATGGTGAAGATTTCAATGCTTTAATGACCATTTATAAAAATAATATAATTGTAAGACCTCCCTTTAACATTTCACCAGATAATGAACATGATGGTTTCTATTCTTTGACAAAACATGTGTAAAACCTACATCATCTACTTGGGCTAAACAATTAAATTTTTCCTTAATTTAGACATGTTCTTTACCCTTTATGAATATATAAGATATCTTATCCTTGTTCATATGTTTATATAATCATTTTAAACTATCTTAATGGTTTAATAATTTAGAATATAAACCTTGATCAGTTTTTTAGAGGCATTATTCAGTATGCTCTCTCTCTCTTTTGTTTAGTGAAATAAAGCCTTAAAATCAATGTTCCATGATTTTAATAGACTAGTGAAACTTAGTAAATAACCATCATACTCAAAATTAAATTTCTTTATTACATATTGTATGATTTATTGATTTCATTATATATCCTTTCAAACTCACGTAAAACAATGGATAGTAAAATTATCCATGAATCCCCCTATTCCCTCTCAATATATTTTGTTTTTTAGGTTACACAGTAGTTATCCTTTCTTAATTACATCCATATTTGTTTTCAAATGCTAGAAATGAAACAAATTAATAATAGGTGACAGAAAAAGATGATGGACAAAAATCGTCGTATAGATGAGATGGGTGTTCCACCACTAATGCCTGTAGTGAGTCTTTTATTTCATATATTTATATTTACATAATATATAATGTCAGGTGATTAATTTTTTTAAACATTTTTACAGGATTCACCCCTTAGAAGACAATTATTTTATGGGAAGCGTCATAGTGGTCCCAGTACTAAGGTTGGTCGTCTGAGGGGGGGGGGGTATGAAAGCTGGGCAATTTATTCGGCATACCCAATTAGACCCTACCCCTCCCACTGACATACCATATATCCCACATTTTGATCCTGATGTGTCATTAGGGACACACAGGATATTTAGGCCTCCCATTTTTTCACAACCATTTACATATGAGTATCCTCACCCATCTTCGCCATATCTGATGATGATTCTCACTCCCCATCCAACATTCATCCAGCCAACCATGTCATATTCATTTACTTATACTTCTCTCTAAGATTCTATTTTCCATTATTTTGACTTTTTCTCCAACACAGTCTGTACCTGTGGAGCATACAGGGGGACCCACTTCACCTGTACAAGGTGTTCTTTCAGTTTCTGCGGATCTAGTGGCGCCCATTTATTAGACTGACGTAGATATATTTAGAGTACCCTAACAAAGTTTTATACCATTATTTATTTATATTATAACATGTATTGATAAAATATTTGTTTTTATTTCAAAATAGATACATATAATGATAGAAGGTGAGGATGGGTAATTGACACATATGTTCAGTGTGGAACCACCACACACATTTTATAGTGGACTAAAATGAAGAGAATCAAATGATTGAAAAAACAGGGCAGTAATGTCTGAGTTTTTTGGTGATGCTTTCCAAATACTTCGACATCATTCTCGTCAGCCCACTCTCATGGTGGCAGTTTTCAAATGAAGTCATGGATAATTGTTGGTAACAGATATGGGTTAAGAACCTATTGTATTTAATGAAATATATTATTTTTTAATTTATATGAATTAATATTTTGGTGCAGATTTAGTTTAATTTTCCCAATGGTGAGGGTGCATGACCAGCACATCTAAAGGATTTAAGTGAAATTTGGAGAGCCTATAAGAATGAGTTGTATATTAGATGGTGTGATAAAGTTTTAATAGAGTTAAAGTCCGTACCTTTCATGGAATATTGTCTAATATAATAGTATCGGCAGAAGATTACTCATTGGATGACTATCCAATTTATGGTATTAATAACATTTGAGATATTTAAATGAAAACTTTTCTTGTTTTTCATTCATGATATCTTTTGTATTATTGAATTTTATTTAGGAATAATCTAGAAGAAATAGAAAAATTGATTCTAAAAAATACCTCCACCCATTGTGATGTACGACAATGTCTAGTCATGAGAGGAAGAAGGTATGAATGTTGTTTATAATTTTTCTTTACGACTTGCACATTCTATAATTTACTCCATAATTTATTTGATTTCAAATGTATTCATTTAATTTATGTTATGATATTAATAATTGGTAACCTATTTTTAATTATTTTTTCTTACATTCAATGTCATTGTAGAGGAAAACATTGAATATTGCAGGATGTGTGCCTTAAGAAAAACTATTTCGCTCGAGTCGAAGGAAAATGAGGGAAGTCTGGTAAACAAACTAACTCAACAACATATTGTAAGTTTTACTTTGTTGATTTAAAATTGTAATATCTATTTTGTAACTTAATAATCTTTTTATATTTGTAATATGATTTTTTAGATTCCCTTGATGCCTAGGAACCTGACAATTTTGCGCCAAATGATCACTTACATCAGGTGTTTGGAGATGAACAACCTAGCAGAGTACGCTACTGACATGGGAAGAGTATAGTCACAAAGAGGTATTGGACCACTTCAGGTATGAGTTGTAGTGGCACAATGTTCAATAAGGATAAGTAATAGGCATAAAATGCTAAAAAATGACCATATAGAGGGAATAACAGTCTGCTAGGGAGAACACTGCATTTATGAAACAGATGGATGATTTACGTCCAACACTTCCACCAGAAGCCATTATAGATTGTGGTGAATATATTTCATAATTGAGTTCTATATATGGTGAACTAGGTGTAATTATTAGTGTTGGTTGAGATGATGTCATTCCTGGTGATGACGATGGTGAGGAGGAGGCCGAGGCAGAGGACGAGGGAAAGGAGGAGGTCGAGGCTGAGGAAAGGGTGAGGAGGAGTCTAATGCTGAGGAGGAGGGTGAAGAGGTGGGGGATGAGGAGGCCGACGAGGGGTTAAAGGGAGAGGAGGTGGGTGTTGATGAGGGAAGAGAAGATGATGGGGATAATGATGAGGATGGGTATGATGATGATGATGACAGTGATGATGATGATGGTGATGAGGGAGAGATTGATCTGTTACATTTTTGACTGATATTACTAAACTTGATGTATGATGATTTGTGGTTCCTAAATATATGTTTGATTAGGTAGGTCACATTATATTTATTTCTTTTTTAATAAATAATATAACTTGACTTGATGATTTGTTGGGACTAAATATATTTGTGACTGATTCACCCCTTCCCTGGACACCCACACCCCCTTGGACATCCCCCACCCCAGGACACCCCCATCCTAAGACATCCCCCACTCACAAGACACCCTCATCCCCTTGGATCCCCCTACCCCCTGGCACCCTCGAACACCCCCTGGATAGCCCCCACCCCTGGAAAACCCCACTCATTTGAAACCCCCTAGACAACCCCCTGGAAACACCTACCCACTAGATAGACCCCACCCCCAGGACAACCGCACCCCTGGAAAGCCCCCGAGATACCCCCACCCATGGACATCCCCCCCACCCTAGGCACCCCCATTGGACAACCCCCCCCAGACACCCCCACCCACCTACACACCCCACCCCCTACACACTCCACCCCCTTAGACAACCCCCACCCCCTGGACACCCCTAACCCCCCTCGACACCCCACCCACTAAACACCGCTCACCCCTATGGACCCCCCCCCCAATACACCCCCTCCCCTTGGACATCCACACCCCCTGGACACCCAGACCCCCTTGGATAGCCTCCTTGACACCCCCCCACCTGGACTCCCCACCCCTTGGACATCCCACCACCTTAGAAATCCCCCCTAGAAGACCCCACCCCTAGACTCCCCCACCACCTTGGAGACCCCCCTGGACACCACCCCACTACCTAGACCCCCCCCCCACCCCTAGACACCCCCACCCACTTGGACAGCCCCCACCCTTGGATATCCCCCCACCCCTAGAAACCCCCACCCTCCCTGCACACCCCCAACCCTTGGACACCCCCATCCCCTAGACACCCCCACCCCCTGGATACCCCCACCCCATTGGATAGCCCCCCACCCACCCTCGATAGCCATCACACCCCGAAAACCCCCACCCCCACCCCCACCCCCTTGGACACCACACCCCTTGGACATCCCCCCACCCCCCTGAAAAATGACAATTTTTAAGTCATTTATCCATTTTCATATCTAGTTACATGTGAAATGTATTAGTCGATCATCAATAAAACAAATTTCATCTAAAATCACCCATGCCTTTTATTTCAATTCTAAATTCATATTCTATATACCATATTCTATATTCCATATTCTGAATGGCATATTATTTATATTCTATATTCCATATTAGTTATATTCTATTCTGTATTCCATATTATTCATTTATCCATATTTTTTATTCCATATTTTGAAATCAATTTTTTATTCCATAATCTGTATGTGTAATACATAATTATTTTCGGTATGTATTGAATTATAAATTGAATACACTGTACATAATTCATAATTATGTATGTAATTCATAATCCATTTTGTATTTTTTGATCATTCATAATTCATAATTCAGTGCATAATTCATTATGTATGTATTAAATTGAGAATTCAATTCTGAATTTTTTATTTCATAGGGTAATTGGGTTCTGAATTGAATTCTGAATTCAATTAAATTCTAAACATAATTAATGTCTAAATTATGTATTCATTTCTACATATACATGCTTATAATTGTAGGTGCACATGGGATTGTAGATGGGGAGGCAGGCTGACCTACTGCTACAATTGTAGATATGCTATACCAATGGTTTTAAACGATTGGCATATGTGTGAGAAGTGACTTTATACTAATTATTTACATAAAACTATTGGTAAAACTATATACCATTGGTATAGAACATATAATAATCCTTTACCAATAGTTTTATGTATACCATTTGAAAAGGATTATTCCAATGCTTTGAAAACTGTGGGAATATATCAGAAATTCATTAATTGACAATGGTTATCAACCATTGGTATAAAGTTATACAAATGGTTAGCTGAAACTGTTGGTATAATGTGAATTATATAGCCATATACCAATGGTTATACTATAATTTTTGGTATATGTCTATCCCAATAGATAACTATCCAATGTATTGAACAACCATTTGTATTGTTTATACCAACGTTTTTCACGACTTTACCAATAGTTTGAAACCATTTTTATAATTCATGTTTCTACCAGTGAAAGTTTCTGTAATGTGATGTAAATAATACCCTATGGTGATTTAAAACTACAAAGTCATGATATGGACCCAACCAATCCATACCTTTAATGAAATCAATGCCCATAATCTCATGAAAGAAGAGGTCCCACAAGAACTTGTAACATCCTTCCTCAAGGGGAATGTTCCTACATTGGGATATTCCCTCTGAACATACTCCCACTAATGTATCTAGGGTCATTACACCACAATAGTACTATATTTCTAGTTCAAAACATTCCACAATAGTTAAGGAAATAAAAATGTGTGAATCACCCATATAAAATAAATATGATACTATAGTAGAGGATACAAGAATAGTACCTTGTACGGTATATGTTCATGCAGCCTGATCCTCATGTATCTGCTATAGTGCATGCAACCAACCTAATCTATGTCCCTATGCAACCGATGGACTACCATGATCAAAATTTCACTGTTGGCATGGTTGGTGATGAAGTGCCTAGCTACCACGATCATAACCTCCTCCTAGTGTAGTCCTACTAGTGCTACTCCAACTCCCCACATGATATGTTGTACAAGAACTTTCCCCTGAAGGTGGAGCTAATGCAGAACCTCTTCCACTAGAATCTGATTCAAAGGTCTAACAGAATCTCTAAATATCCTCCGTATGATTATAATCACAAAAACATTGTAAGTTCTCTATAAAACTGAGACTCTGGAGTCCCCTATCGTCCACACCGATGACATGCTATGGAGCTACCAGAACGGGTACTCTGGCATCCATTTCCCTGCAGATAAACCTCGCAGAAACGTTTCCTGTTGTAGCAAGAACTATTGTCCTACCTATGAACTAATACCCTATTCCCAATAATTTCTACATCCCTCATGTTGTTATCTGTGATAAGATCTTGATTAACTATTTCATAGAAAGTAGTTAGGCCAAATACATTCACCTAAGCACAGATGCCATACACGATCCCATCCTAGAAGCGTCTTGAGTGTATAAGCTCATCACTGGATAGAAGTGGTGAAAGTAATATAACTCCATGAGATTTTCTAAATATTACATTACTAACCTAGAACCCTACTCAAGATTCATGAATTATCTAGATTTATTAGATATCGACTCTTGAGGAAAGAACTAATAATAGAAGGAGGTCTGGAAATCAGACCATACCATGCCCTGATGGTGATTATCCTAGGATACTAAATCCCACCAAAACATGGTTGAATCATTCATCATAAGGGTGAAAATAATGGCCCTACACTCTGGAGGGATCTCTAGATAATCAAAGATTGAATGGATAGCCTCTAGAAAAGAATCAGTAGCCGATGAACCACCATCCCCCATGAATGTTAGAGGATGCTGGTGATGGAACTCATGGGTCATATCATCAATCATAGGTGCAGGACATGGATCACCATGCATATACCACATCAGATATAGAATACTATTACATAATTGGGGATCATTTCCAAGATCAAGTACATCAGGTGGTTCCTCAAGTGGCACTCCAAGAGGTAAGACTACAATCTCATGTTTCACCATTTCTGAAGCATGAGCACCACCACTCACTTGGTGAATGACACAAGTATGTCGTGGCAGTATTGGTTTACAAATTCTAATAACACACCTCAGAACAAGATTTTAGAAGATAGACAGAAACACTAGAAGAATAAAAGTGATAAAAAGGGCTCACTACCCATGGTATACTACCCCTACTACCTGCTTAGAAGGCCATGTATTGGTATGTGATATTATATAAGTTAAATGGGTTCTAGTAGATGAAAGGTCAACAACACCATGACTCTTCATATAATAGAAACCAAGTCATTTTATATGTCATTTTTCACTTTTATGTTTGTATTTTCTTATTTCTATATATCAAGGTTCATAACTAATGGATCACCATTCCAAGTGAATCAAGACCCATACATCTTATCATTGATAACAGAATCCATTTGATTTTAAAATAATGGCTCGACTCTATAAATTACCAATTCCAACCAATGGGGGCCCATAAAACCTCATGAATTGATACCATCAAACACTCAATTGAATCTAATAGAATCATAATTATATATATACAAACAAGTTTTACTCAAAAATCATCAGCAAATAATGAAATTCAATGAATTAAATACACCTATATGATATGGAAATATGCATGGAATATAAATTCTAGGTTCCTATAATGATGCATGAAATAATGCACCATTCCCTCATATCATTGGTATAAGGTTGAAATGAAATTATCAATCAAAATAAAAATCAACGATAGCACATAAAATTTGCATCACCCAATGGTGAAATGATAACAAATATAATAGGAAAAATAAGAACAACAATTATAATTCACGAAATTTTTTCATTACCCCAAACATGGGTTCGCGATGCCCAATAAAGGCTTATGACCAAGTTCCAAGATTTCCTAATATCCAATATAATATCTCTAAATATTAATGAAATAATGGAATATGATTTGATACCACTTTTGGATGTCCCAAACCTGGATTCTACATAGAGTTTCCGTGAGCTCGGTTCGCTACATGGACTAAAGCGTATCTCCTGGAATGCCAGACGCTGCTAACTAAAAGCGAGGCCCTAGGTAGTGTTCCTTGGGAGATTATTCTCTCATTAATATATTGTAACATAGTGTAACAATATCAAAAATAGGAAAATAGTTGAAGCAATATATGTAATCAGATGGTAGCAGGAAGAGATAAGAATCAAAATATCTAAAACAATTGGAATAACTAATATAAATTTAAAAATTTTGATGTTGATATGTCATGTAACACGAAATATATAAAATAAGTATACAAGTAGAAGATAATAATTCTATACAAAATTATCAAAGAAGTATCAAAAACTATCTCTTGTATCTCGAGCTCTTGCTCAGTCATATGCTACTAGCTCCATCCTAAGTAGTCAAGTGAGCAAGTTCCTAAAGCCTGATGCTTCCTTTTTTCAACACCTATATAAATGTAGTCTACCTGGGCACCTTAGGTTATTGGATAGGGTGTGAGATAAATATTAGTAGGACAACACCAATAGAATCTATAACATTATATCCATGTAATATAAACTTAAATAGTGTAAAATCGGGCATATATAAATTAAAGATGTACAGTTATAAAAATATTCATATACCTGATTTAGACCTCAGTTGGTGTCTGAACATGTAACAAGTTTATTAATTAATTAAATTATAGATTATAATAAGTCATGTGAGTCATATCCATCACTGACATCACCATGGCTTGTAATAGTAAATCTTCTAATATGTAACATTTCAACCGGTAATGATATTTATAATGAAAGGGTTACAAGGTAATAAAATGGAAACCTTGACATCAAGGATTACCAACTTAGTTTTAATTGTAGCCTAGGTATGTGTAAGATTTTAATCCAAGGAGAATCATCCAAATAATTCCACAATAGTATGATCTAATAGAATCCAAGGAATATATCTTATGTGAAACAAGATAAGAAATGGCTAGGCCTATGGGTATAACCATGGAAGCTCATATCTATAGAATTCATGATGGATACAAGAAGTGTATCCAAGGCATATTATAATAGTAAATAAAGGATCTTTAGGTGTTATACCAAGCATTCACTAATAGGTGATAATTGGGTTCTAATGTGGGTCTCAACCAAGGCAACTGGAATCCTTGAATCAAGAAGGCATCCTCGAGTTATCAGGGAATTCCCTTGTGAATACAAGTCCATATTGGATCAAACCACTTCCTAAAATTATACAAGGTACATATATATAATTAAACACCATAAATTAGATTAATTTAATCAATTAAGCCAAGTGATGATCATACCATTTAATAATTGGGAAAGATTCTAGCCTTTCCTTTCATTAGCGTGACAAGGCCAAGGGCATGAAACTATTTTAGTCATTTGATATTAAATTACATGGTTCTCTCATTTAACTTTCATAATATGAAAAGTTTGTTCTAAGTATGAGAAACGACATTAATTTCAATTAATATAAATAATTCCATGTCATAAACATATGATATTCATTCCATCTCATTTAACATTGATTAATAAAATTTAAGAACATACCTTATGTGGGTCAAGTGGAACTAACAAAAAAAATTAAATAGTAAATTAATATATAAATAATTACCATTATAAGGGTCAAGCTTAGACACACCCGAATAGTGGCTCAAAAATGTCAAAACACTAAGAACCCAATTTTTTTAAATCACCTCACATAGGATGGAAGACATTGTAGACATAGCCATAAATGAGGATTATAATATATGGAATAGGTCATGAAAAGTGGTTCTAAGAAAAACAATCACGAAATATTAATTAAATAAATGATGTCAGATGAAATTTTTATTTCAGTGCGATAATTAAAAAAATGATGAATCTTGAGGAGTGAGTTATAGACCACCTACCTCATACTCGTACGACTCTCCTTATTAAGTATTGACCTATAGATTGTCCTGGTTTATATTAGATCTGATGAAAAAACCAATTCCATGAAATTGGTTCATATGATCTTGCATCTAAATAGCATCATTGATTGGAATAAGTGCAACAAAAGATTAAAACATAATTAAGAACATACCGGTGTAGATCCAATGAGATGAACATTGATCGATTTAGAATTTGGAAGGGTGATAGATCTAAAAATATAGAATTGTTAGATTAAGGATTCAAAAAGGGAGTAAATGAAGGATCTATCCAATGTTAAAAATTAATGGAAAAGGGGTTGGATTAAAACATGACTTAAGGTAAAACTCGTTATTCCACCCAAAATTTACCCTTCATGCAGTTTTGCTACACGTTTTGGCCAAACCATGAAAAAATCAAGCACGAGAAACAATAGGAAGGGGAATACCATACGATTAGGCTACACAGTTAGAGAAAACATGCACTATCCATGGGAAGTTCCTCAAAAAAATTATGCATTTTTCACATGACTATGAAACCCAATCACACGGTTAGATCAAATCATGCACCCTATTCTATCCCATATTCTATCCTCGCATGGTCAAAAAATAACCATGTCGCATGTCTCGTACGGTTTAAATTGACCATGCAATAAGAATTTTTCCTCCACTGGCTGGGGTTTCAGGCTCTAAATAAGCTTTGAACTCCCACGAGACCATTCTAACTTAATAAAAACTTGTATTATGTCCATAAAATAAATTGGACCAAAATTTAAAAGATCCATACCTGAGTGGAAAATTGGGTTCTTATAACCAACCACCAGCGAGGGCCTTGGTTGTGTCTGTGGGGAGACTATGACCTCATGTCATAGTGGAGAACATTATATATAATAAGAATATAAAAAGGGGAATCATAATAATAATTAATAACTCAGTGGAAGTAGACTTAAACAAACAAGAAATAGATAATAATACACAAAGATGAAAACTGAACCATATAAAAATGGATAATGTCATGTCATGTTTCTAAAAAATGGATATATAAATGGAATTAATCAATACAATCTATAGAAAAGAGTAAAAAGAAAAAAAATCTATGTGGCATCTTGAGCACTGGATTAGCCATCTGCTACCAGGCTCTCATCCTAAAATAAGAAAGCAATTCTTGTGTCCAAAGTGAGATGCTTCCCCTTATCAACATCTGTAGACATATAATATGCATGAGTACCAATGGTGGCATGGATTAGATGTGAGATAAATCTCAGTATTCCACCACCAATTGTGGATATACAAGTCCAGTCTGTGAATATAAACAAAATAGTGTACAGGTATATATAAATGTAATGTAATTCCAAAAAAATAAATTCTACCTTCTTCTGCCTTAGATGGTAATGTATTTTAACATGAGGAAATTTAATTAATTCATTTTTATTTATTGTATATAGATAAGTCCCATAAAAGTGTCAAAAACACTGTAATAAATCATAAATATAATAATAGGGTGCCATTGTTTCACTAAGGCATCTTGGACCTCAGGGGTCAACCAACTCATTTTAGTAACTCATGAAACCTATAAATAAGGGTTATGAGTGTAATCCAAGGGACATAGTGAAGGAATTGTACTATAAATGAGTATAACTAAGTCCATGGAGATCATCCATAATAATCATAGGCTATTCAGGACTTGACCCAGTGGGCTGAATCCTTGGTGACACATGTCCTAAGACATCAAGTTTGTTCCAAGGAGTGTATCTGGGGAATCCTAATTTCTGAAAGATAGTGAAGGTATCCTACAATGTCATTCTGATCATATTTTAGTACACAAGGACCATTACCAATGTTTGGTATCTCCCTTGTATCCTAACTCATTGAATTTTAATGTCATCTTTTGATGCTCAATGCATTCCATTAAGAATCCAAGGCTACCTTAAGTTTGACTACTCCTATAAAGGCAAAGAGGTCCATATTAAATGGTAACCTTATACATTTTCTATTTATACCATTTTAATCATAGGTCATGTAATACTCATTCGTTTTAATAATTTTGATGGTGGATTCCATCACCTTTTATTAAAGTGACAAGGTATATCAAGGACATGAAACCATTAAGTACATTAATTACTTAATCATTTATTAGGTTCATCCCTTTAACATTCATATCTGTGACAAGGAAGGATAATGACATGCAACAAATTACCCTTCAAATTCATTTATCTATGATAGGTGATATATTAAAATATAATTTTCATTAAACAATTTATGATTCCTTTATCAAATTGTTACAGTTACCTTATAAGGGTTAATTTATAGTTATAAACAATATATTTGTTCTAATAATTACAAATTCATAATTTATTTTAAATAAAATGGACTTACAATTACCAGGTTCAATAAAACACACCCGAACAGAGTCTCAAATAACTATAAGAGGGGTCATAATTTCATAATAGTGAAACACCCTACTAGGGGTGGATAGCGTTGATGTCACAACCTACAATGAGATGAAGAACATGTATAGAATGGGATCTATAATACAATCACCAAGATTATAATAAAGGCATTTGAATTTTAGGGGCAATGACTGGTGAAAACGGTGTGCACACAATAATGGAAAATTATAAACAAAAATTCTTTTAGGGAAAAGTCATAGACCACTTACTTTAGGCATGCAATACTCTCCTCATCTAGTACCATCTCGAGATTTGCATGGATCTGGAGAAAAATAAATAATGGATCAATGCCCTGAAAATAAGGCATATGAGCCTTCATAAAAATATAATATTTAAGAGTATGAAAAACAATGAATTGAGCCTATGTACTGAAAATATTACTTGGAAGAATCCAATGAGATGAACAAAGACTGAGTTGGAGGTTAGATAACAAATCAGGACCAAAACCAATGAAGCAGGGCTTGGGAGCTCAAAATGGGGGAGAAGGAGATCCTCTATCTATTGGAAATGAAAAAGTAAGAGGTTGGGTGAGTTAATATATTTTTAATGGAAAATTGTTATTTCAACAAATAATTATTGTGTCACATGGTTTGCAACACAGTAGGAAAAACTATACGCGAATCATGTTCCAACATCTTCCTTAAGAGGGGACCCATATGGTTTGGATGCACAATTCAACAAACCATATTCCAACTATGTTATGTGGATCTTAAAAAAATTGCTGAGAATCCACTATGTCATATATCCATTCACGCATGGTTTTGTAAAATAGTGTTCCCTTATTTTCCCTCTAAAATACCACTCATGATTAAGAGAATCTTTTTGGTATGGGCAACACAATATATACTATCTATGATTCCCAGTTCTTTATTCCACCAAATGGGGTTACGAGATCTTAATAAGCCTTGGAAACCACTAAAATCTTCTATAAACTTATTAAGCATCAATAATAGGTCTAATAAAATAATTATACAAAAATTTAAATGATCCATACCTTATAGAAAATATATCTTCTTATAATCTTCGACCTTATAGAAACTCATACCAATGTTTTCTTCTAGGGGTGGTGATAAACTTTTTGAGAATAACTCTATCCACTGAGTATGTATCTCAGCCACCCTCTTTAAGGCCTCATCCTTTACACGATTTTGCTTCCATATCACAAGCACCAAAGGAACATACCATCCTTAGGGAGACCTTTTTTCTAGTCAATGATGCATATAGGATACTCCTTAAATGAAGAATCATCATCCATATCAACATCCTAAAGATGAAAAATACGATATGAGATAGCATGATAATTTTGTAGTTGTGAAATTTGTAAAGTTTCATGGAAGGAATGATACCATTTAGGTAATAAAAACTATTAAGATACCAGCCCAAATCTATCCAGGATCTCAAACAACCTAGAAAAATGTGGTGATAACTTCCCTTTCCTATGAATCTATCTATGCCCAAACCTGTGTGATATCCCTAGGGAAAAACAATCCTCAAACTAAAACTGAAGAGTTCACTGATGATGATCGACATACATTTTTTATGTATAATAATAATTAAACATACACTTTCTGTTCAGCTAAAAATGCAATTAAGTCTCCTACACAATATGTGGAACTACTAGTGATTCCACTCTTTCCTATAACTAGTATAGGGGTGAAAGATATAGGATATCATACACGGCCTCATACAGAGCCATCTGAATCATCTTCTAAAATATATTATTGTAGGATAGCTCAATAAGAGGTATATTCTTCTCCCAATAACTATGTAAATCAATACTTATTCTAAGAGTATTTTCTCTAACACTTGTAACATCTATTTTGACTGAACATCGATCTAAGGGTGAAAATATGTTCTTAGAAGAACCTATGTATCCATATCCATCTATAACCCTTTCCAAAACCTCAATGTGAAATGATAATCCCTATATAAAATGATAGTATAAAGACCCTATGGAAATGTATTATCTCAAAGACATATAATCCTCCCATATAATTAACTAAGAAATTCTCTTAGATGGGAAGTAAGTGGGTTTCCTTTTTTAATTGACCCATGACTACCCACACTTCTCACTTCCTCGGGGTGATATTGGTTTGAAAACTAATAAATTTATCATAAAATATTTCCATTTATATTCCAAGAATGGAAATAGATTCAATAATATATAAGGTTGTCATTTCTCTACCATCACCTGTTAATAGGTGGAACTCTAGTGATAAAAGCGGCTATATAATATTTCATCCTAGGACACCAATTCTAGTGATACATATCACGATACATCTTGGAGATTCCAAGATGAAATACCCACTAAGAATAATGTGAATCTCACATCCATTCCTCTGTCATCTCTATAAGAACCCATACATTCCCATGTATACATAAGATGTCATATCTATCAACAAACCAATCTAGAGGTGGGTCCTCAAATACAATATTCTCTCGAAGAACCAACCCCTCAAGATCTAGATATTTTCTCCTCTTAACCATATCAAGGAGTGAAGAGGTAACTGCTCAAACAATAAGAGAATATTGATCGTGACTCTCATTAAACTCCATATGAAACTCCGAAAATAGATCCATAAATTTCCATTCATCAATGACATCCTCCACAACATGTTCCTGAGCCTTTTGGCTCATCACATCAGCTATTTAACTTCCCTTTTATATGTATAAGAAACTTTATAGTTGAATGACTGAATGTATTCAACCCAAATTCACTATTTGAGATTCAAGTCGCAGTATATAAAGATATATTTAAGGCTCTTGTGGTCCGTATACACCACAATGACCTCACCCCTATGATAGTCTCTCCGAAAGTGTAAGGCCTGGACAACAACTAGTAGATCAAGACTATTCATCAGGTAATTAAATTTGTGAGGTACAAAGTAGAAAGACTCATATGTCATGAAAATATGATCCTATATCAACACTTCTCCTAGTTCAGTGACCGATGCATCAAAAAAATATAGCCTCTTCTAGGATCTATAATAATCAGAATCAGTTCCAACATAATCATTCCTTTTATCTCATGGATTTTATTCGTGCATTCTTCAGACCATAAGAACATTACACACTTCTTTGTATAACTCGTATGAGGTACAGTAGGCTGTTATAAGTCTTATATTAAATTAAAGGGATATTTGGCCAGCCCCAACAAACTATATATATCCAACACATTCTTGGGATACTCCTAGGAAACCACACCACTCAACATCTATAGTACAATGAATACTCATGATTCCAATATAATATATCCCATGAAGTGAAATTTTTCGATCTGGAAGTGTCACTTATCTATCTTATAATATAGTTAATTATATCTTAGTGTATTTAAAATGATATCATGGTGTTTAGAATGGTCTCTATGAGTATGAAAATACACCAAGTTTTTTTCCACAAAACCGAAATGAAATTATCCAAAAAGCGGCTGAAAACCCTATTTACCAAAATCACAAAACAAAGGGCGCATTTATAAGACCAAATGGCATAACAAGATACTCATATAAAGCATAACTCCTTAGAAAAGTTTCACATAGTATATCAAAATGCTAGTCCTTCACCTGAGGATAGCTCGATATCAAGTGGATCTCCAAGAATACCCTATCCCCTTAGATCTAATAAAATATATCTTCAATCTGAGGTAGTGGATATAGATTCTTAACCATAATCTGGTTCAACTAACATTAATCTATGCATAAACGAATGGTGTCACATGCCTTAGTTAAAATCATAGGTGAACCCCAAGAAGAAGTGTTGGGTTGGATAAAAACCATTGATTATAAATCCTTCATCTATATCTTATGATCTGGGATAATAGGTTCCATTTTTTACATAGTAAAATATACTAGAGATTCTATTGGAGCACCCTCAACCATAAACTCTACCGATCTATAAAAATGTATCCCAAAACAAATATTCGCTAAAGATATCACTGAAATTATCTACTAAAATGAGAAAATCAGTCATATGTATTCCCTAATACTCTACAAAGATAATAGAAATATGGTAGGTTACTCCACCTATCTCATGACACTCTAGTCCATCTCTACCAGACTAGACATTCCACTCACCCTCATAGAGATAACTCCCACCCTATGGTGATGTAAATGAAACCCTGTGGTGACATAAGTCCACATAAGAATGATATAAAAGAAAATAATTCATGATAATGATATAAAAACATATAATCTTAACTATTAATAGGACCCATATGAAGGTTTAAATTCCAACCTCAAGGGGAAAAACCCTAAATCGGTGCATTCCCTCTGACTGCAATCCAAATGGTGTGTCTAGGGTTATCACCCCACAGAAGTACTGAAATTATATACAAATATTTTCCACGGTGGATAAGTAGATAAAGGGGTGATGTGAAACTATATCAAATAAATCAGATACAATATTAGAGGTGAGTAGAATGGTACCTCGACCCTTAGATGGTATCACACTCTGATCCAAGGGATCAGTTCTAAGGCTCACAACTGACCAAATCCACAACCTTATGCTACAGTTAGACTACTATGACTATGTCCTCTCTATTTTTGTTAAAAATCAAAATTATATTTACAGTGACCACAACCTCCTCCTCGGCATGTCAATTTGGTGATAGTCTATCACCCAACCAATCACAATGCAACTGATCATTCTCCAAAAGGTGAAGCTAGTGCGAATCCAATTCCACTAAAAATAGGCGGAAATGTCCATAAAAATCTTTAAAGATGACCCATATAGTCATATACATGGAAATACAGAGGTTATTTAACACAATGAAGCTTTAGATTCCCTATATTTCCACACTAATGAAATATAACAAAACAGTCAGTTTGGATACTCTGTCATCAATGGCTCGGAAGAGAAACCTCAAGGCTGTGCTTATTGCTACCAAAAGAAATACTATCATTACTTATCACTGAAACTATTTTCTTGGTACTATCATATTCTTTAAAGTTTATTTTAGTGATAAGATACTTATTTATGATCTTATAAAAGTTAGGTAGGTGAAATATATTCACTTGCTAGTGCATGGCATGATTAAGCCGATCCTCAAAATGCATCTCTCATGATATCTCACCACAAAGTAGAAGCAATGGGAAGTTGTTAAACTTAGTAAAATGCACTGAATAGTCCATGATAGACATAGAACCCTGATCCAGGTCCATAAAATTCTTTTATTGGTCATCACTCAGTATCTATGGGAAAAATAATTGTAGAAGACAATCGAGATGTTTCCCAAAACCATGCCTTCAAGACAACCAGCCGGAAAAATAACATCCCACCAGCACTTTGACGAATCACACAGATTATAGGTGGAAATATTGACCCTCCTCTATGTAGGTGTCTCTATATTCTCAAATATAGAAATATTTTCCTCTATCTAATACTTTTAACCTTGTGGACCGCCATCACCCAAAAATATGGAAGGATGATGATACGAGAACTCACAAGCCATATTAGCCATAACAGGTGCATGTCATTAAGCACCTTGTATTGAATATAGTAGACATAAAAAACACTCATTTAGATCAACTTCAATTCCTAGTTTGGGTATAGTTGGTGGTGCCTCATGTAGAACTCTTGGAGGTAGGAATGGATGCTCAGGGCCCACCATATTTTTAGCATAGTCATCATGAACCTCCTATCCCCTCATTCAATGATGTCTCAGTGTCATAGCTCTACAAATTACAGGATCATGACTCAGAAAACTAGTTGGTAATAGATAATATACCTATAAGAATTAGATAATAATAATAAAGGATCACTACCCAAGGCACTGCCCCATGTACCTACATAAAAGGTCAGGGTATTGGTAAATGTTCAAACAATTATTTATAGAGGTTCCAGTATGTGAAGGGTCAATCACAAATTTCTTCTTCATTTAATGGAAACTATTTCACTTTATGAGTCAATATTTTAATTTAATGTCTGTATTTTCTTATTTTCACATAACTATGTTTGATTAAATGGATCATCATTAGCGGATAATTAAGGTTCATACACTTTATATCTAAAAGTGAAAAACATTTAATTTCATTCAACCTCATCTACATTCAGTCTTAGAATGTAATGGGTAAAATACGATGGCTTGACTAAGAAAATATACCCTTCCAATTCATGAGGACCCAACACCTCCTAAATTAAATATGTTAGTCACTAAATCATATCCAAATCCCAACTCATGTAACCAAAGGTACATATATGACATAGGTTGAAAATATCTATTTAAAATTCCTCCATCATCTTATATAGGAAAACACTATTAAGATTGATGATGAAACATTAAATAACCAATTATCTTACACTAAAGAATATGTTAGCAACACCGACCTATATAAAAAAAATGGCTCAGTCAACAATCACATGAAACATAGGTAATTCAAGCAGTGAAATTAACATATATGTCAAGGAATATGATATCTAGATGCCTATAATGATGCATGTAATAATTCTAATTGTTGTACCAGACCATTGTAAAAATAAATAAATTATATCAAGAACCAAAATCAATGTGAATCACCAAATAGAGAAAATATATCAACTCCAATAGAAAAAACAAAAAAACAACAGTTTCCCATTCCCATTAAACTTAGTATCTACCCTGAAAATGGGTTAACTACTCTAAGGAATTACTTTTTACGAAGGCCCAAAATGTTCCTAATATCCCATATATATTTCCCAAACAATAAGACAAAATAAATTAAAACCTTACCTGAAACCACTTCGTGACATTTCAACCCTGGTTCGGCTCATAGGTTCCCTGAGTCGATGGGAAACATGGCCTCAAACACACCTCCATGTATGGTAGAGGATTCCAACTAGCATCGAGGGACTAGGTTGTGTCCATGGGATGACGATGTAAATATTTCTTAGTGTATCACAATAGATATAATAAGAAGATAAAAAAGAGAAGCATAATAATAATTAATAACTCCGTAGAAGAAGACATAAATAACCAAGAAACAGTTTATAATACTCAAAGATGAAAACTAAATCATTTAAAAAATGATAATTTCATGTCATATATATAAAAATTGGAAAATATGTACACATGGAACCGATTAATATATAATATAAAGAAGGTTAAAAAAGAATCCCAAAACTATCCATCATTTTGAGCGTTGGCTTGATCATTGGCTACCAAGCTACCATCCAAAAACAACAAACAATTCAGTTGTCCGAAGTGGGATGATTTCCTTATCATCAAATTCATACATATAATCTTTTTGGGTGCCAATAGTGGCTCTAATCGGGTGTGATATAAATATTAGTAGCCCACCACCAACAACGTCAATAAAAATGTAGTTTTTGAAAAAAAAAACTGAACAGCGTGCAGGAATATATAAATTTAAATAAATGCCAAAATAATAACTCATTCCTACATTATACTTAGTTGGTAATGTCACTAAACATGAGATCATTTAATTAATTCATTCTAGTTCATTTTGTAATGATAATCCAAGGTAAAGGGTGAAGAATACTGTAATAGATCATAATGATAGAAAAAAGAGGATCCAAGGTATAACCAAGGCATTCTTGACCTCATGGGTCATCCAACTCGTAGTAGTAACTCATCAAGTATAAAAATAATGGATTTGAGTGTAATAAAAGGGTCACTCCCAAAGTTATTTCACTATAAGTGAGTCTAAATTTTTCTATGTACCTTATCCATACTAATTTTAGGCTAAGCATGACTTAGCCCCAATGGCTAAATCAATGGCGCCACATGTCTGAAGACATCAAGCTGGACCCAAGAAGTGTATTTGATGAATCATAATATCCAAAATATTGTGAAGGGATACTATGGAATCATTTTGATCATCTACTAGTAGACACTGACCATGTTCTAAGGTGGGTATATTCCTTGGAAACTAGTGCCTTGAATCAGAATGGTGTCCTCTGAGTGCTCAAAGTTTTCCATCATGAATTCAAGGCTGGATCATGTATGGCCACTCCTATAAGGTTAAAAATAAAAATATGTAATATTCACATTATACTTATTCCATTTATACCATATTTTATCTTTGTCTAGGTAATAATCATGACATTTGATAATTTAGTTGGTGTATTACATCTCCATTCATTAAAGTGAAAAGGTATATCAAGGAAATGAAGCCATTTTTCACATTAATTACTTAATAATTTGTTATGTTCATTCCTTTACCTCTCATACTCATGATAATTTAGGCTAAGGACATTCAACTAATTACTATATAATTTAATTTAACAAGGGAAAGTGAAACATATAAATATACTTATGATTAAACAATTTAATATTCATTTTTTAAATTATAACAATTACCTTAGAAGGGTCAAGTGATAATTTTATTAAATATACCTATTCTAATCAGGATTAATTCATAATTTATTTGAATTAAAAATGAATATCCATTATTAGGGTCAATCCAAAAAATCGGAACTATGTCTCAAATAGCTATAACCAGTTTCATAAAGGCATAACAAGGAAAACACCTTATTAGGGTTGGACAACAGTGAGGTCACTACATCCAATGACACGAGTGACATGTACAAAAGTGGATTTATAATAAAATCAAAATAATTTTAATAAATGAATATTAATTTTAGGGGAAACACTTGGTGAAACCGGCATGTCTACAAAAAATAAAATTTATAAATGACAAGACTTTTAGGGAAAGGTAATAGACAACCTATGGTATTCCTCTAGTACTCTATTTATCCAGTATTGACCCTCAGTTGTCCTAGATCGTAGGAAAACTAATGAACAAGTCAAAACCCAAAAAATAGGGAATATTTTCTTTTATCAATTTACCATCTCAAGAGGAAGGAAAAATAAAAACTGAGACTATGTACTAAAGAGTGTACCTAGAAAAATCCAATGATACAAACACATATCGAATCAGAGGTTGGATGTTGAATTAAAATCAAAACCTGTGAAAATGGGATTGGGAGTTCAAAATGGAGGAGAATGAGATCCTCTAACCACTAAAAATGAAATCGTAATAGGTGGGTTATATCAAGATAATTTTAAAGTAAAAAATAGTAATTTCACCTAAACATTTCTAGGTCACGTGGTTTGGTATCATGGTCATCTAAACCATGTGACAACAGTGCAACATGATCAACCTTAAGAGGGAACCTATATTGTTTGGTTGTACTATCCCTAGTTATTTCTTCCACCATCCAGGGTTTTGAGCTCTGAAGAAGCCCTTAACACCCCCAAAATATCAATGACCTCATTATGCATCTATAATAAACCCAAAATAAAGAATTAGAATGAAATTTAAGAGATCCATACCACATAGAAAAACATAGATCATACCCCCTTTATATTGGATACAATATTCATAATTCCTAAATTATATATTTTCCTTCAATATATATCCCATTAATATCAATAATTTTCCACTTTAATCCTATGGGATATTTAATAATGACTCTTGAAGATAAATCCAGAGGCAAACTTGTTTTGATAGTTTTTAATAAACACAGATGGTATATTATTAAAATTTTTAGATATTAATATTATAACTCCATAACCTATAAAAATCATTAATACCTTATTGTTAAATATAATTAATAGTATATAACATTCTTTAATCATTCACTATATAAATATTTCAATATTGCGGAAGTATGTGGTAAACCGACTAAAACAAATGTGTGTCATAATAATCAAATGATTATGAAAGTGATATTACAAAATGCTGATATAAAATATAAATAATTTTTTAAAAGTAGTATATATCATATATATAGATTAGATATATTCATAAAATGAATAATTGTTAGAAGAGATGATAAATGAAATTCTCTTTTCATAGAGGTCGTTGTACGCATGTTCGCATGATTACTGATCTCATTTCTCAATTATTGGATGGAGTGATGGTATATTAAAATATATCATTACATAATTATAACCATTTCATAAATATTATATTTTCTCATTAATTATAGTTTTAATTTGAACCAATTTATATGTTTAATAGAAATAAGACACCTCATTCATGGAGGCAGTAGTCAGCAGATACACATGATTGACAATATCATTACATAAATAATGGATGAAGTGATTGAAAATGTAAATTTTGATCATATATGAATTTGATAAGTTTTATAGAAAATAATTATTCACAAAACCCATTTTGGATACCACCTCTAAGAGGCAGTGATAAATAAATGGACTGCATCTCATTGTAGAGGCAGTCGTCCTCACATATGCATGAACAATGTGTTTTTTTCTTAGATGAAACTATAGAAAAAATTAATTAATTTTTAAAAATTAATTTAATTGAAATTATTATTATATATTATAAAAAATTAGTTATATGTAAAAAAATATATAAGATTAGGAAGAGGGAAATTAAAAATAAATAATAAGAATAGAGTAATATTCACATTGCGAACATTGATATTTCCTTGGAACTATCCATGGAAATGAAGGGATTATGTGAACTAAAGAAGTCCAAAGGCTTAATATAAATGGATAGGATTATATTATGAACAAATTAGAATACCCTAAAAAACTAATTCGAACTAATCGATGTGTAAATAAGGTATTTATGTGGTTTCTTATATAAGTACGGGGAAAGGGTGTTTTGAAATTACCTAAAATTATAAAATTATTTATTTACATTGTTTCAAGGTAAAAGACACCCATATTTATAATATATTTATTTTTTGACATGGTAAAGTCTAAAATCCTATAATCCACTCAAATTGGATACATACTTGATTTATTTAGTAGCGTTTGTTTTATTGTTCATTTTACCCTAGTGTACTTTTACAGAGGTTTTGTATCTATTCATCCATGTTGATTAATTAAAATTTTAGATATAAATTTTCATATTAACACCTAATTGTGTATTTTAATCCAATATAATATATTAATTTAAATTAATAAAAGTATTAGATTAAGAATTATTAATTTTCAAATAATCTTGTTTAATGTTTAAGAACAATTTTTAGATATAAGAGTTTTAACATTCAAATTTTTTTATGAGTTATAATTATTAAGGTTAATAAATTTATTGGAATAAATGTATTTTTTATAAATTAATTTAAGTTTATGTTACATTTAAATAGTAATTAAAAAGGATAATTTCAAAAACAATTATCAAAAAATCGAACTACGAAACTTTTAATTTTATAAATTTTTTTAAAAAAATTATATAATTAATTTCTAGAAAATATATATTTACCATTTAGTTGGGGTTTCAAAATACAAATAAAAACAACTTTTATTTTATAAAATGACCTTCTCAAACATTAAGTGTTTCTAATTTTATTTCATACCCATTTTATAATTTAATGAATTTTTATATTTTATTTCATATATAGATATCTTATATGTTATCATAATGATATTTTGAAGGTTATTATTATAATTTACATTTTTATCAAGACCTTTGCATTAGTTCTTGTGAATAAATATATCAAAATCAGTATTAAAGAAAAAATATATATATACTGAAATATCAAAATGTTAAAAATACCATTAAAAATCTCCAGGAACTCAAATAAACTTCTCTATAACTTCCAAATAAATAATAAAATAGAAAAGTATCATAGAATTTGGGTGTTACCTCTTACATAATATCCCATGGGATATAAATATTTACCAAATAAATTAGAGGGAATATAATTCTATGTTTTCCATTTATATATTGAAAATCATAAATATTCATGGAACATAATGAAAATAAACCATAAATGAATATTAACATGATAAATCTCATAAAACATATTTAGGTTTCATAATTCTGATTCAAGGAATAACCATATGAAAAATTTAAATAGAATATGGAATTCAATTATTTTTGACTTTAATAATTTAAGGAGGGATATGGGTAATTAACATTTTCTTCCATTATAAAAAATTCTTGGGAAATATCTTGAGAAGAATGATTAATAAATAACCACTTGGTGAAGCATTTATGAAATAACTAAATGATCTTTTAAAGAATGAAATATTTTACATTTTCTATAAAACTTAATTTGTAATAATATGGTTCTATATAATTTACTGAGGGTTTTAGATGATATTCTTGGGTCAAAAACATTTTATATGGGTGATTCTTAACATTAGGTAAGAAATATGAGTGACCCCTTAAATCGGTATTCCTTTAAAGTGGGAATTTATGAGGTAACTAAAAACATGTATAACCCTATAAAAAAAGTATATTTAACTTGGTATATATTTAAGGTAAATATATACATTAATATAAAATTTTAATCAGAATTATATTTCATTCAATGTATAAAAAGAAATAGAATGTGTAATTTTCATGTAATTCTGGTGGTAAAGAAGATCCATTTACTTATGTCTGGACTCACTCTACACTTACACTTAGCATCCGAGATTATGAAATTATGTTAATTAAATATATACCTAAGAACATTAATAATACATTTCTATCATGGGGTGTGGAAAAAATTATTTCCTATATTATTATTTAGTATATCGGTCAGCCTAGGTTGTCTCTAGTGAGGAGTTCACAATAATCACATTTATCAATTTTAATTATAGGGAAGAATGAGTGTTCTTTGAATTTTTTTATTTTGAAAACAAAAAAAAAGTAATGAAAAAAATATTTAAATTTTGATAAATATTTAAAAAAGATGAAAATTAAAGTGATTGAAAATATTGATAGGAGTTGGGTGATCATATCAGGCGCGGTATTGTGATTGGAATGTTATCCTATTTCAAATTTATCTAATACTATTCTACAAATCGAATTAAAGTAATATTTTATGATTAATTCTTTTATCACTGTTTGTAAAATAGTGATATTGAGATTAAACCTTGATATAATATCATCTTCTACTACTCTCATTTTTATGTTTGAGAGAGTTCTATTGAATACCCTCAACTAACTTTAGAAATACCTGATCGAGTCTGGTTTGTCCCAAACAATCAAGAATATGCACTGCACCTCCCACGCGTACTGATGATCTCTGAGTACTTTATCACTAAGACCTTGTTTATTCCATTATATATAAACAAAATCCTATTTGAGGGAGAAAAATATAATTGAACGCATAAATTACTACAATGAAATTTAAAACCAAATACGATCTTATTTGATAATTAAAAAAATCTATTAGAAATTGAAATCAACTTTGTAGAAGAGGGAAATGATTTTTTTTCATAAAGTGAAAAAACTAAATAATTACAAAAATAAAACCTCCCCTTTCCAAATCACTCATAATTTTACCCCTAAATGTGATTTGGGTCCATTAATAAAGGTTAACAATAGGTCATCACAAATCTAATAATGAACAAAGAGTTAAAAGGAAGAGTAGAAAATTTCTCATCCCAAATTTTCCCACTGAATGTTTCCACTATTTATATCAAATTAATGGAAAAACATTGAAAAGGTTACTTCTAGAAAGTTATATTTATTTTATATATCTATATAAATTAAAAATTTCATTTTCATTTGAAACATTTAAACCAATATTTTCCAAAATTACCTATGAATTCTTTTTCTGTTTGATGAGACCCTTCATCTTCCGATAATTTAGAACATTCGAATTTTTACCTTAATGAGTGAATTTCTCAAATAAATTTAATTTTCACATAAAAAATAGATATATCATTCATTTCAAGATATAATAACCTCATTTTGAGGTCTTTATTCCAATATATGACTCATTTATGGATGAGGGGACCATTTTTTCAACTAGAAATCTTTTTCAACTTTATTGATCTGTTTGGGCCCATTGAAATTCGAATGAACTCTTTGTACAGTTGAAAAAGTTTAAGAAAATGTTAAAAATAATCCTGAAAAATAACAAAATTTAGATAAATATAAAAAAATATTCTCTCAATACAGAACTGATATAAAAATGTAAGAATTCCATAATTAAGAAATTTTCACATGTTAGCGCTAAATTCATTAAAAATTAAAAAATGAATCATATAAGAACAAATTGTTAAATATTTAGAGGTTAAATCATTGAAATACACATGGAAAATAATAGAAATACTACCATTATTAATTACCACACAATTTGTACTTGGAAACATGAATTTGTAATCCTAAAAATCAAATTAAATAAAATCTAAAACACATACCCCTGAGATCCACCAATTTGATAAAAATAAACAAAATATATAATGCCTCCTAAAAACCCATTATTTCAATTCATACATTCAGATAATTCAATCCATTTCCACTTTATTTCTCTTCCCTTAAACATAGGACACCTACATCAGATGAATTTTATATCATCTCACAAATATCAAGTTTCAATAAGGATTTTCTCATCCAAACCTATAAAAGAGTTAACATAAGATTGAGAATTTACTACATCTCCAATTGATGTGATTCAGGGATATTTTTTTTATCAAATTGATTTACTGGGTCTATTAACTGAATCTTGGTTCGTAATGTTAATATTTCAAAATTATATGGTCGGACAACGAGAGATTGGATATTTTTGAAGAAAAGGTATATGATTCTAGTAGATATTGAAGTATGGTATCCTACTCTATTCCCTTAGAAAACAATCAAATACAAGAACCATTACAAAATATCATGAACATCCCACACTATTAAAATTTCATACGAAACAATTACATTTCACGTCTCAATTTTTTCTTGAATGCTCCAGGTAATAAAAAAATTGTTTCTCCTTTGGAGGCTCTAGAAAGCTGTAGTTTTTTCATGAAAGCTCCAAAAAGGAACAAATTTCAATAGTACTAATTTTTAAAATGAAAAATTATCTCTTAAGAACATTATTTTCAACCTAATGTAGAACCAAATGATGTATAATATCAAAAAACAACTCCCCCTCCCCACACACTTAGTTTCAACTAGATCATGACATTTCACTTCAAGAGAAGGTTAGATAAACAAAATTGGCATGTAATGTGGCTTACATGACATGATATTCATAGATTATAAGGTATAAAACGTCTAAATGTACAATTAATACCAAAATAAAAAGTATTATATATATATGGGTCCTTTTAGACCAATGAAATTCCTCATTCATTTAAAATAAAAGATCCTCAAACCCTCAAGTTTTGACCAAAATAAATTCAATTATGGTTAAATAAAGAAGGGTTTGGTTCTATCAGTAAGTGAGGTATATATAAAGAATTTAAAAAGGGTTTATAATACTCATAGGAATGTGATTATAATGTTAAATTTAGTTATATGTGGCATCAGATTCAATAATCATTGTACTTTTCTTGAAATTTCCAATGATTTGAACATGAAACCAAACGAATTTCAACATTCCATTAAGCACATTTTTTTGGAATATTTTGGTTAACTCATTTAAATGGGTTTAAAAAAATGGAAAATATAATAATTTTTCTCTTATATTTCTAAAAAAATCATAAAATAAAATATAAACAGACAAAAATTTCATAAACATGCCTTTTTAGAAAATTAGAAAAACAAAAATCAACAAAATTAAACTACAATGGTTACCTCCCCTATACTTAAATGATATAATTTCCTCAATGAATTTAAGTTTATTTAACATGATATAATATTCATACAAGAATCATATTAACCATGTTAGTGTTAAGAAGATGTACAACCTGATGAATTTTATTGACGAATAGTTTGAAGGAATGTGATCTCCTCCATTAGAACAAATGGAGAGTTCCAATGGAATTTCATTAGCCTATTTCCATTAAAAGGGAATTTCTTCTATTCTCCATCCTTTATAATCTTCATATCACCAAAATTATATAGTTAAGAGACTATAAATTGACCTTCCTATCGGGAATGAAGTCTACCTATCATCAACATCAGTCTTGAGTTGAAAAATATCATTATGTCTCCAGGATAGAAGCCATTCAGTTGGTCCAACTTGTCATTATCCACTCTTGTTATCTCTTTTTAAATCCTTTAATTTTCAAATAATTACCTTATAATATCCTCAATATCCTCAAGCTGTAATATTTCATCTTTTCCAATTCTTTCAAGATCCAAATTCATATTTCTTTCAACCCTGTATGGCTTATGTTCTAATTCTATAGGTAGGTGAATGATTTTCCCATAAACCAACCTATATAAAATCACTCATATTGGGGTTTTGTATTCTATTATTTATTAACATAATGTATCTTCCAAACATTACCTTAAATCCATCCTACTAAATTTTACTATCTTTTCCCAATTTCATTGATATCCCTATTAGACAATTCTTCTTAACAATTAGTCTGTCTATGAAATAGAGTTAGTGTTTTATAATTCAATCCATTATCTTTTAGAAATACTCCCCATTATTTTATTGGAAAATTCATACCCCTGATAACTTATGATGTATCTAGTCACTCCAAACCTATAAAATACTTTATCATAGAAAAAATTTCAAACAACATTAGAATCATCTACCCTAATTACTTTTTCTTCAACCCATTTTAAATGTAATCCACTAAAAAAAAGATATAATAATTTCAAAATGATAATAGAAAATTACATCTAAAATATATCCCCAAAACCTCAAAAATTTCACAAAAAATAAATTTCTTTTGGGTAATATCTTTATTCAATGAAGTATTTCTAGGAACCATAAAAATTTACAGCTTCTCAAAAAATTTTGAGCATATTTAAATAGGTGTGACAATAAATTACAGATTCTAAAACATTACGTACTATTCATTAAGGTATAAATAGTACTATTTTATAATAACTATTGAAAAAATATAATTTAGATTCAATTTGATTTTTTGTAAAACCACTTCTTTTCACCTGATCATTGCAAATCTTCCAAAAAATGGATATTCCAAAATTTAATATCTAGGTTCATATTTATGTTTTTAATTTTTTGGGAGTATAAATGAGTTAGGACATAATATTTTACAATAAAATTGACAATTTTATCATAATAAGGAACTTCTCATTCAATAAAGTACCACTACTCTTCATGAATGTTATCATTAAGTTGTTATTTTTGGTAATTTTAGCTTAACAAGTGTTGGGATATCAACTTAAGTGATCAGACACATAGTTATCATTCCCTTATTGTATTTGATTTCTATGATGAACTCTTGTATCCGTAATATGCATCTCCCTAGCATTAGTTTAGCTTCATCCTTTATAATAAATCATCTAAGAGTTGTATGATCAGAAAACATGGTAAATTTTTTTCCAAGAGGGTATGATTTTTATATTTATAAAGAAAAGAAAAGAGTTAAAAAATATTTAAAAGTGTTGTGTAATTGAATTAGAAATATACAATATTCTTGAGGCATGTTAACTGACTTCTGGATTTCCTTAAATTAAATCATAATGTTTTTCTATATCTTCTTTCATGGAACCATCACAAAATATATCGAATGGTTATTCCCAATTTGGTGGCAGCATCACTAGTGGGGTAATCAATATCCACATTAAATCATCATAGGATTCCATACACTAAACAATGAAATAAAAATCATAATCCTTCGAAATTATTCTCTAGATTGGGAGAGAAATATTATTGAAATCCTTGATAAATAAAACATATAATCATGTATTTCGAAAAAATTATCTAGCCTGTCTCACACAAAAAGTGTAAGGAGATAAATTTATCACTTCAATTTATGATTTATCCACTTCAATATCTTTTTATAAATGACATTACCATGAAAAATTATTTTCTAAATCATGAAATGACACTTTTAAAAATTTAAAATAATATTATTTTCAGTGGAGGTTTTCAAAAAAATTCTCAATTTTTCAAATGATAATCAAAATAATTTTAAAAAACTATGAAATTAACCATGGAAACCTCCAATAAATATTCAATGTGATAAAAATATATACTTACGGTGAAATAATAAAATATTCCTATAGAATTATATAATTCAAAATTGAGTTCTTTTATATGAAAACGTGATGAAGGGACAAGTAAATGTAGTATTCTCTCAACCCTCCGAAGCAATTGGTTCCTGAAAATAACCTGACTCATTAATTAGTTCTGTACCAAATTCATGGGAGATTTTAAAGAGTATGTTTTTATCTGATGGGCTTCCCATGGAGTCAAAAATATTTATGTGGATAGCGGTATCTCCAAACTCCTTAGTGAGTTTCCCATCATGATCATTAATGATATTTCCTGCCATAATTAAGAAATATATCTCTAAAATGATCAGTGAGTTTGATGGGTTCTATCTAATTTCATTTTCAGAACATAAAATTAAACTATAAAAAAGATATATTTTACTATCACAAGGAAATCCTCGAGAACTCATTCTAGGAAAACTATGGATATATTTGTAGGTTGGACCACCACTTTAACGGGATTCAAGTCTCCCATAAGCTGAGAAGTATATACTTAATGAGGAAATCAATTATATGAAACACCTAGAACACATAAATTATTTAATATGTTTATAGATCAAATTCAGACTGTAAAATATTATTCTTATGATTATTAAATAAGGTTATTTCAGTTTTAGTATTTATAGAGAAAGGATTAGTGATAGGGTTTCTAGTAATGTAATTTTAAAATTATATTGTTGGAAAAACCTCCCTGAAAATGAAGCGATGTTTTGAAATGTTCTTCTCATGGACTATAGAAAAAAAATTATTTCCTATGATAAAATGTTATATTGGTCAACTGAGGTTTTATCGATAGAGGAGCATGAAATAATCACATTTTTTACTTTGAATTAGATGAAAAAATGGTTTCTTTTTGAAATTTTTTGATTTAAAAAAATGAAAAAAAATGAATCAAAATAATATAATTAAGTGAAAGATTGAAAATAAATTGAAATTGAATGTGATTAAAAATAATGTTATGAGTTGGATGATAAGTTCAGGTTCAATCATCCAATTTCAATCCTATACTAGTTCTAATCTTTTTATTCCTCTTCTACTAAGCTGATTTAATTTAGATTTCACAATTATATCCTATCAGTCTCTTGGTCAAATGGTTATTCCGAGAGTAAACAATTCCAAGATATCATCTAGTCCTACTCTCCTTACTATATATAATAGAGTTATAATGAATACACTCAGTTTACATATGAAATACCCAATCAAGTCTTTTTTATCCCTAATAATCAATAATATCCTCTACCCCTCTCTTACATACTGATGATCACCGATTAATTCACCACTGAGATACGCTATTTTACATCATATATAAACATGAAGCTAATAGAAGGGTATATTGATAATTTACTAATGAAATAAAAAAATATAATCTAAAACCCAATATGATAATACTTGATAATAAAATTGGCTATTAGAAATTTAAATAAACATCACCGAATATAAAGAATAGTTTTATTCCATGATGTTCAAGAACTCAAAATTTTAAAAAAGAACCTCCCCTTCTTGAACCACTAAAAATTGTACCCCTTCATGTGAAGGGTTTCCATGAAGAATATGGAAGATTAAGGTTTTACAAACATATATGAACAAAATAGTTACAAAGAAGAGGATAAAATTTTTTCATCAATAATATGTCCACTATACGCATGCTTTGTTTATCCCCACTAGATGGCCAAAAATCACCAAGGTTAATTATTAAATGTTTTTTAATTTTTTTGGATACCGACCCTCATAATTTCAAATTCATGCGACATGTGTAGAAAAAACTATTCCCTATTTACTTAAGGCCACATTTTCTTCTTGAAGATACCCTTCATCTTGCTATTCTTTAGCACATTCAATGACTATATTAATGAGTGAATTTATAGATGAAATTAAACTTGAACATGAGCCTTTGGTTTCTATTTAATTTTAAGCTAGAATAAACTCATTTAGAAGACTTTATTTTGATATGTGACCCATTTAATATTGAGGGGACAATTCTGCGATCCAAAAAGATGATTCAACGTTATTGATTTTTTGGTTCTGTTGATTTCTGAACGACCTATGGGTATTTTTGAAGAAGTTGAATGCCACGAAAAAATGAAAAATACAAAATCAATCCATTTGGATCAATATTAACAAAATTATACTCAAAATACACATGTGATATAAAAATGTTTAAATTCCAAAATTAAGTAATTTTGATATTTTAGCCTAATATTAACCAAAGTTCCAAAAACGATGCCTATCAACTCAAATTGTCAAATTGGAATTGATTGAATTATTAAAATAATCATTTAAAATAATTTAAATATTAGATCTATAAATTATTCATCTATATTTAATTTGATAAGGTCCATTTATAATCAATTATTATCTAGTTTTAATATAGTTTCCAATTACAATACTCAATATAGGTTGTTTAGTTAATTTCTTTATAAATTTTGTCATTTTTTGACCATGGGAAGAGTTCATGTAAAATAAATTTTTGATCTACATAATTTGGTAGGTTTATGTCCATTATTATTCCATTACAGCAGTACCTAGATTGCAACATCCTAGGTAAATAATGAAAATGACCTTTTCATATTTATTAATATTTGTGACTTAAATATTAATGTTAATTTAAAGGGGATTCTTTGTTGGATGATGTACCTGAAACACACCAACAGTTTTCTCTAAAATCTTATGTTTCACACAAGGCTAAGTCATATTGAGAAAAATAATAATAATATAATATAATTATTTTTAATGGTAGTTAACGCCTATCCATTTTATTGGTGAGAATAAAAATAACTAACCATATTATTATTATAAATGTTTTTTAAATTCCTTTACATTTATCCAATAAAAATGTGAGTCTTAAAATGAGAATGAATCTAATTTTATGCATAATTACTCTAATATTTTTAAAATGTAGTTTTACCGCCTTTTGAGGGTGAACCCTTTTTAAATATAGTTTTTGTCTCTTCTATATGTTCCATTTGAAAAAATAGAAGTCTTCTTTAGAATTGCGACATTAAAATTTTCTTTGGGTAAATTTTAGGTATTTTTCTGATAAAGTTCATTTTTTAATGAATTGTGAAAAATACTGCATTTTAGGTCAAAATTGTCTTTTCATCTAGTTTATTTATATGAATATATTTTTTAATTAATTTGTTTTAAAGATTAATTAGATTATATTTTAATCATTTAATTCAATTGTGGTCCTTTTAAGTAATTTCACTTTGAAATTTGACATAAACACATGTCATTCATTTGGTAGTTTTTACTTCATAAAAACTCTCTTTTTAGTTTTAACAATGGGAATTGATTATAAATTAAATTCTGAAACTTCTTAGTTTTGAATTTGGAAAAATGTATTCCTTATTTAGAATCCAGAGGTTCAAATTTTTTAAATAGGTGACATTTATTTTTATACATTATGAATATTAACATCAATAAATATTTTCTTTACCATGGTTAAATGGTAAATATGGTAAATAAGGGTAAAAAAATATTATAATAATATTAAATTACCCTAACTAATATCCTAACCCTATTGGATAAGATATGTATGACCCTGGTCATCCTTGGGTCGATTCTATAACCCCATGGAACCAATTGTGTGCGGAAATGACATTTAATTACTTTTAATTTAAAGTTAGGGAAAATATAACCTAAACGTATATCTTTTACTAAAATAATTTTTATATAGGGATATATTAGAGATCTCATCAACTATAAATAGTAATTATAAATCTAAAAATATTTCCTACATTATGTTATTTTATTTATAATTTATATACATCAAATATACAAAATTATTTAAGACACAATGGCGATTTAATGATTACATTATTATTTAATGTTTTAAATAAATGAGATTATAAAAATTTAAATTAATTTTTTTGAAACTTTTTATTCCATACATTAATTTTAAGGATTTGTATGAATTTTTATATTTTAATTAAGGATTTTTTTGAATGAATCATGTTTTTTATATATTTTTTTTAAAAAGTCATGATATGCATAGTATAAAAATACACATAAATGCGTTTTTAAATTAATTAATATTTTATTAAATTATATAATGGTCTAAAAAATATAAGATTTAGATAAGTAACATATATTATGTTATAAAAGACATTAATAATCAAATTTTGGGTCTCTTTTCATTATATAATAATAATGGTGTCCATATATTATGAATATACTAAAAGAAATGGTCAAAGATAAATTAGTTAACTAAGGGTTAAATCTAAAATATAAAGTTAATTATATGAATTAATATTGTATAAAACCCATTGTATTAGAGGATATATACCCATACTTATCTGATATTATAAATATATTACTTTGGTGGTATTATAATTCTAAAATCAATTAATAATAAAATAATATTTCAAGACATTCCTAAATTGCCCCTCCTCCCTCTTTTAAAAGGACACCACCTCTAACCATTACTCACACATATAAACCCCCCTTGGATCATCAAAACACTTCCCAAATATGCTCCTAACATCCATACCTTCCTTCTAGAAGCCTTATTCTAGGTATATGGCAATTCAAGAGAGCTGTTTGTCTCAAATGAAAATAACTTACCTGATTTGAGGTAACATCTTCTCTCAAGTTCATTTCGATTGTTTTTCCTTCTCCACTCCCTATTCGCTTATTATTCTTTTTTCACATAACTAAAAAATAATCCTCTATGTACTAGGTTGTTTTTATGAGAATTATTCTAACCAAAATTACACAAACTTTTTTCTAATGTGTATAGAACATACTGTTTCTGTGGATGGTGAACGCCTCACAAAACGATGATTTTTCAATCTTATCCTACACCACTTATGGAGGAAATTATGATGGAAATGTAATTATATATCATGTTTATTATGTTTATTTTATTTCTATACTACATTAATTATCATTTATAATATACATTTCTTATTTTCATGTTGTATAAATACGATAATTTCATTTGAGATAGTATGTACTACTGCTCACTCAAAGTGATATGGCTTATTCATTCTATAAATTGAATGTATAAATGATGGAATTAGTGATCTTATGTGACATATATAAAATATATATTATAATATAATTATAATATACCCATGTATCATTTAGTTTTCATTCCATTAAATATGAAAAAGAAATGAAAGTATCATTCATGCGTATGTACGGCTTCCCGTCTGCAAGAACTGTGCATTTCTTTTCTTATATCCAATTGATATAGAATATTATAAATACATATATATTGGATATATATATGAAATATATTATATCTAAATCATGTATATAATTTTGTATATAATGGACATTTGACCACATGGACAATTTATAATTATAACTAGTTCATTTTTGACTCATGTTCCGGACATCGAAAAAATGTACGATATGAATAAAAATAATTAAATAATTATTATAGAAAGGTAATAAGTGATATAAAAGAAATAATAAACTTGTTAAAGGTTCTGAATAAATTATACATTAACTAAAGTTTTTTATTCATGAAATTAAAGAACAAATGAGTCAATTCGGACACGAGGTAAGGGACTTTGACTCAATCTCATTTCATTAAGACGTATTTTGATTTATACATGACATGATTTTATATGATGTATAAACCTATTTAACTTTTAATTTCATTTAAGGGGAATATTTTTATACACATAGTTTTACTAAATGATAAAGGGTATTTTTCTTTTTAACATATGCGGTGACAAGGGCCTTTCTCCCGTCGCGAGCATTATTTGATATTTGTCTTCCTTAAAAAGTTATGATGTTTTTAAATAGAAAATAAATACGATAAACCGTTTTTACATATTTTTTTTATAGAAAATGGTATTGAAAGTGGATTTACTATTTCAATATCCTGAAATTATTTTTTATTATTGAAAATGAATTTTTTATTTTTGAAATGTTGATATTCGTGATCTTTTATATGTAATGATTATATAATGGTAATTGGAAATTAGATGGGTGGTTATGTGATAAACCAAATGAATAGTGGTTCCATGATACACCTAGGATGGGTGGCTACATTATAACCACAAATACATTGGTTATGGAAGTCAGGCGTATGGCTATTAGATTTTTAATAATGATTTGTTGAAGTCGACCGTATGGTTATTCCATTTAAGTATGATTATGTTCTATGTTTACCTTTTATATGTTATGTGTGCTTTCTATGGGTTTTATCATAATATATTTTTTGCAAAAGGGTAAGTAATGAGATTTTAATCAGTGAATATTATTTACTACTTCATGAAGGAGGAAAGTATTAATTATGAAAAATTATTCATGGTTTATATATTGTTTTGAAAATTTAATAGTTTTTCTTTTTTGTGTATCCCTTATTGAGAATTGTATTCTCATTCCATGTTTTTGAAATGTTTTTCACAAGACTTAAAGTGGAATAGGGTCAATTATGGGATCAAGGAAAAGTCAGGTTGTTTAAAATATGGAACTAAACATGTTTCTTCTCATTTGAGAGTTTTTATTTTATAAACAAAGTGGATACTAATTAGAAGTGTCTAAATGTAATATTAAAGTTGTTATGTATAAGTTATGAACTAATTATATAAAGCTCTAAACCTAAAAAAGATCCTCAATTTTAATTGATAGATTAATTTAAGATTATGTAATGTTTAAGGATGGGTCCATATAGTTGGTATCGGAGGTCGGTTTAAATTAATTTAGGAATTTTAATTTTGTTAATTGAATATCCATAAATAATTTTACATTATGGTAAAATTGAAATGATATAGAATTTGAATATTTCTATGTTTCTTTTTCTAAGATATGTTTTTTCAGAATGGTTTTCCATAGAGATCACAGGGAATTGGTGATGGAAAGGCATACAGAGGGGAATAACCTTCCAAATCAGCATCCCAAGATGGTTGGAATTGGAACTAAATAGTATGTTGTAGTAATGGAGCAGTTGACTCATGCTATAAATGGTGGCGGTATACATTCACGATATCAACCAGATCAACCCCAGATGAACATTTCTATAATGGATCATTTCATGAGGCCACATCCCCCATCATTTAAATGATCATATGACCCTGTTCAAGCTGAAGGGGCATCAAAGAAATGGAAAATATTTTAGATTCCATGGGTTTAAAAAAAATAAAAATTTCAGTCTTACTGTTTATCATTTTGAAGGATAAGTTGATCAGTGGTGTTTGATGGTTAAAAATATCAGGGATAGTGAGGAGATTGATGCTCTTGGTTGGTATGAATTAAATGGTATGTTTCTTGAGAAATATTTTCCTAAGGTGGTTTGACTTTGGATGGAAAAAAATCTTAAAATTGAGGCAGGAGGATGACTCAGTGGCTACTTATGAAGAAAAGTTCACTCGAATGGAAATGTATGCCCCAAATTTCTTCTTAGATCTTGATAGTAAGATAAATAAATTTTAATCTGGACTAAAATCATGATATCAAACAGCATTTTCCTCGTGTGAATTCAAAATCAATGAGAAACGTTTCAGGTGTGTAGAGATGGTAGAAATTGAATTTTATGATGATCAGGTGTTCCATGAGAATAAGAAGAATAAGAGGTCTAGTTGTCAGGATAATAGAATGTATTCATCAAAGAATCTTGGAGGTAAAAAATTTAAATTTAAGTCTTGTGAGAAGTGTATTAAAACGAATCTTAGATAATGTGTCTCAAAATCTGGAAAGTTCTTCCAGTGTGGTAAGACTAGTTGTATTTCTTTTAACTATAAGGAAGATGATCAAGTATGCAATGAAAAGCTAGTGGTAAGTTGTTTTAGTTGCAATGAGTTTTTTTTTTATTTTTACAATGCTTGTCTAAAGTTTATTATCCTTGGTGGAAACCAGACAGATCAAAATCAAAAGGGTTGGTCAAAATATTTTTCTACTACAACGATTGATGTGGGACCATAAAATGAAGTGGTATCAGGTACATTGTTTTTTTTTATATTATTCCAATGTGTTGTTTTATTCATGGTCTACACATTCTTTCATTTTCAAGAAATTTTCAGGTAAATTTTGAATTTCCCCTCAACAATTGAATCTACAAAAATAATGGTGGATGCAGTTGACAAGACTCTGGCTGTTGCAGGTGGCCCTTGGCTCGAGGCCTCATTGGGTTGGGTGTCCTTTTTGAATTTCAAATTTGCTCTGAAGATGTATTTTGATATCCCGCGTGAATTCTATGGTTACCTCTTTTCCTCAAAGAGGCTCTTTTAAAAATAAAAAATATAATTTTCAGTTTCTAGTAGAGTTTGATGTTATTTTGTGAATGGATTGGCTTTCGATTTACCAAGGAAAGATTGAATATAGTGCTAAAGAGGTTTCTTTTTAGAAATACTTTTAGTTTATGTACAATAATGAACCCTTATCACTGATAACATATTAGGATGATGAAAAAAACTAGGTAATGATGGAAATGAATGTTACCTTTCACATATTACTGAAAAGAAAGAAACTATTCAGATTAATGACGTGAAAGTAGTAAATGAGTATCTTGATGTTTTCTTGATAAGTTTCCTGGTATTATACATGACTAGAAAGTTTAATTTATTGTTGACATAGTTCTTAATTCATATCCAATTTCTAAACCCCCTTATCAAATGACTCAAATTAAACTTTTATAGCTAATGAAACTATTGCATGAGTTTTTAGATAAAGGATTAATTAGACCAACCACAACATAGTGGGGTGCTCTTGTCTTGTTTTTTAAAAGGAAATATGGTTCAATGAGACATTGAATTTATTATAGTGTCTTGAATAATATCACTATTAATAACAAGTATCCTTTGCCTCATATCGATGATTTTTTATCAACTCTTGGGAGATCGATATTTTTCAAAAATTAAGATGAGTTTGTAGTACCATTAGTTGAAAGTAAAGGAAGCTGATGTTTCAAAGACTACATTTTTTACTAGATACGACCATTATGAATTTGTAGTTATGCCTTTTGGGGTAACCAATGCACATGTTTTATTAATGGATTTATGAATATAATTTTTTGTATGTTCTTGTATAAGTTTTTTGTTGTGTTTATTGATGACATTTTGGTATATTCCAAAAGTAAATAGGAACATGAAATTTATTTATGGGTGGTCTTTCAAATCTTAAAAGAAAATAAATTGTATGGAAAATTCATCATGTGTGAGTTTTGGTTACAAAAAAATCATTCCTTGGTCCTATTGTTTCCAAAGATTGCATAACTGTTGATCTTGTTAAAAAAATATTTTATTGAATGGACAAGACCCAAAAATATAACTGAGATTCATATTTTTCTTGGTTTGGTAGGAAATTACAGAAGTTTTGTTGAGAAATCTTCACGGATATCTATCCCACTAAATAAGTTAACTTGAAATGGTGTTTAGTTCAACTATACAAAATAATGTAATGATTGCTTTTAAGAATTGAAAAAAATATTGGTGAATGCTCTTTTTTTGGAATTACCTTCTAGAGGTAGTGAATTTTTTATCTATAGTGATGCTACATTGAAAAGGCGTGGTTGTTTACTAATGCATAATGATCGTGTAATTTCTTATGCTTCACGTCGGTTGAAACTTCATGAGTTAAATGACCCTACACATGATTTTGAATTAGCTACTATTGTTTTTTCTTTAAAAAATTGGAGGCATCATCTGTATAGAGTAAAATGTGAAATATATACTAACCAAAAATGTTTAAAGTATATATTTTCTCATAAATAATTGAACCTGTGATAGAAGAGATAGCAGGAATTATTCATGTATTATGATTGCACGATTCATTACCATCCTGGAAAACAAAATAAAGTGGTTGATTATTTGAGTCGAAAAGGTAATGAGACATTAACCATGTTATGTTTGGAATAAGATCCATTGATTAACGATTTAATGAACTTTGGCATAGATGTTTTTGTAGCGGGAAATTCATCTATTTTGTTTTAGGTGTCAGTGAAATCATCTCTCTTAGACCGAATTAAGAAAGTGCAGAAAGAAGATAGTCAGTTGCATAAAAATGTAGAGCTTGTTCAGAAGGGTAAGTTTCCTTAATTTAACAATGATAATGATTGTATTTTGAGACTTGGGAAGAGATTATATGTAACTTGTGATTCATAGTTGAAGAAATAGTTTTTATGTGATGCTCATAGTTCTCTATTTTCAGTTCATCCTGACAGTAGCATTATGTACAGAGATCTTCGTGTGTATTACTGGTAGGATGGAATGAAAAGAGATATTTTTGACTTTAATGTAAAGTGTTTGACTTCTCAATAGGTTAATGTAGAGAGGAAATTACCGAATTGGATGCTTCATCCTTTACTACTGCCATAGTGGAAATCATAAAATATATCCATGAACTTAGTTATGGGATTAACGAAGGCATATTGATGTAATAATGCAATCAGGGTTAATGTTGATCGATTGACTACATTAGCTCATTTCCTTCCTATTCGAGATACTCTGTCTCTAGATCAACTTTCTCAGCTGTTACATTAAAGAGATAATTAGGTTGCATAGAGTTCCCCTCACCATTATATTTGATCATGATCCTAGGTTTACTTATAACTTTTGCAAAGACCTTCAGAAGTCATTGGGTAAAGAATTAATTTTTTTTACATATTTTCATCCTCAATCAGATGGGCAGTCAGAATGAACAATTCAGACATTGGAAGATATGCTACGTGCTTCTTCAATGGATTTCCAGGTGAGTTGGGACCAATATATTTCCATGGTTGGTTTTTCATACAATAACAGTCTTCATTCCAGTATACAGATTTCTCCATTTGAAGCATTATATGGGAAGCGGTATTAAACACCATCTTTTTTGGGATAAAGTAGGTGAAAGGAAACCGATGGGACTGGAATTGGTATAAGATATGGCATAGAAAGATCAGTTGATATTGAAACATATGAAACTATCACATTCATGAGTTATTTTAAAGTTATTCTACATTTAATTACTATTCTTGATTTGTTTTGGGGGGGTTTCCCGTGTAGTTTTGAAGAAAAAGGTGTGTTATGATAATTTGGGCCAAACTGTGAGCCCATTTTATGTTTTAAAAACAAATTTTGTTTTTTATAACTACTTAATTTTTCAACATTTTACACCCATTCCACATCCCAATTGGAATACATGGTATATTAAAACCACCATATCAATTTGGATCCCATAAGAATTTATAATAATGATGTATTTGGGTTTTTTATTAATTTTTTGGGCCAGCTCGTAAGCACATTTCTTACTTTAAATTATTTTAATTAATTTTTCAATATCTTATTCATTGTTTGATTTTTTTGGTGATTCCACATCCCACTCAAATCCAAAAACATAATTCACACCCCCATTGTCGATTTTTCCTCTTTGGAGCACATCTACCTCATGGATTTGGGAAATCATTATTAGTCATTCTCAAATCTCCCAGATTTCAAGAGGTAAAATATTTCTTTCATAACTCCATCAATTTTCACTCTTTTTCTATCATTTTAGTCCTCATGTGACCTACTAAGACTTTTTATATCCTTCCTAATTGTTTTTTCTACTTCAATATTTAACTATTGGTGGATTTGGGCTGATTTCTACAAGATCCCACATTTAAGTTGGTTTCCTTCTTTCATCATCCTATTTTCTCAGGGTTTCTCCAATATTTTAATGATGTTATAAAGAGTCCAGAAGTTAGGGTTCATACCTAGGGTTTAAACTTGTGTCTTTTTTGTAAAATCTTGGTGTTTTAGGTTAGTTTTCACTTCCTTGTGGTGTGGTGGTGGTGATATTGAAGTTTCACACAACGGTTTGGATTTTTTTGGCACAAATGGTAAGCTATTCCAGGGTAAGAATTATTAGATGAGTTAAAATTTCTTGATTTATCTGGTATCCTGATTATATTACATTGTGTTTTGTTTGAAATTTAAATTTGGTATCATTTGTTAAGCGGTTGGTTTTTAAGTGGCTTTTTTGTGCAAAAATGTATATTTTTTGTGTGTATTCCATGTTGTTTTCATTTGGTTTGTTTGATGATTTGTGGAATAGTATTATTAAATGATTTTATGGCTTACAATTCTATTTTGATGTGATATAGGTATGCTTTTTGTCTTCAAAGAGGGGTTTTAGAAGGATTTTATGTGCAAAACATGGTTACACTCCATGGAATTATTCTGTGATGGTTTAAAAATGTTTCTTGATTTATGTAAGAGGTGAAACTATGTTGTAAAACTATTTTGGTAGGAGTGTACTTTTTAATTGGTATATTTTAATGTGAATGGTATTTTATGTGATTTTCACTATCTTGTAAAGGTTTTATAAATTTTTTTAATGCATTTGTTGATGTGTGATACGGAGGTGAAACGTACTGTGGGCTGTTTTGGTGTGATTATGATTTCAAAAAATGAATTTGAATTAAAAGGGGGATCATGGGACATGTGTGTGGTATTTTTGGTGTTTTGTTGGGCTGGAAATGGTATTTTCAGGTGAAAATTCTATTTCATGGATTTTTGAACTTGTTTGAGTACAATAAGGAAAACCTGGGTATCTAGGTGGGTGGATGTGTACTAGTATGCTAGTGATCCCATGGGGTTTGGCCCCTATTTCACGTAGAAAGTTTGACTATTACAACACTAAGTAAATGATGATGATGAGGATAATGGGGGACCACTAGGTTATGTGTATGATCCATACTAGTGGTTCGTGTGCATGAGAACATATATTTTTATGGTTACATTCACCGAGTATGAGGTACCTGGGACCCATAATGAGATAGTGCCTATGGTTGTTTTCCATTGCTAGTTCTAATTAGATATTTTATACGTAACATCAGCATAAAATATGTTTTTATGGAGAAATTCATTTTCTTTTTCATTTTATTTAAAAGTGTTGATTTCTTTTAAAGTAGCCCACTTGAAAGCTGTTTTTTTAAGTTGCGTCATTCAGAAATTGTTGCTAGTATTTTTTGTTTACAAAACATGAAATATTTTTTCTTAAAATGATTATCACATGGAAACGTTTTGTGGTGTCATCCAACTAGGCTTTTAATCACACCCTTATTACACCCTTGGGTGTGAGTATACTTTGTTATTTTGTCATAGGTTTGGGTAAAGCTTTTAGTGACAGTGGTTCAGGTTTCTTGCAGTCCTTCTTGGTGCAGTGTCCTTGAGATGGCTTGAGGGTGGGGCCCCTTTCCATGAGGGGGTTCTTGCGATATCCTTTTTTACTGTGTTCCTTTGTTATAGAATTTGATTTTTTTTGAGATTATAGAATTCAATTCTAAATTTTATAAAAATATGTTTTTGTTAGAAAAATCCATATTTGGTTTATGGGATTCATTTGTTGTATTATGTTTATAAACATAAGTAAATCATTCCCAAATTTTATATTTTGATACCCAAGAACTTATTCCATCCCATGGGTATTGGGAATTCCCTTCGGGTCTTGTCACAGGCGGGTTTTGGTGCTAGTTATGATGGCGACCAGATTCATTTCATGGGGAAATGTTATAAGAGGTGGTTCACTCTCTTGGGTCATGTTATTTGGGGAAGAGTCAAGATAGTTCTGGGTTAGTATTTTTAGGACTTGACATTCTGATTATGAGTAGGGTTCCTAGATGGCACACCTCGTGACATGATTCATGTCGCTAGTGGAAGTCAGGTTTCATCTGAGTCCTTTTCTTTTCATGGTTTGATAATGATTTGGGGAAATTAAAAGGGAGTTGTTTTAATGGTCTTAGTTAGCTCTTAGGCCTTGTAAAGCCATGTCGAGCCAAGGATATTTCCCTAGAACATTCTTTGTTATGGTAAAGTTATTGGCATATAGTCACCAACCATATGTCCAAGTCACGCACCAAAACTTGTTTCATATCACATTGTCTTGTGTCCTTTAGTTTTGGAATCGTGGAAGATTGGTTTTAAAAAAATGACTTGGTCTTAAGAATAATAATGTAGTTGAGAAATGATTATCTAGTAGAGAGGAAATGGTTTGTTTTGTGAAATACTGGAACTAAAATTTTAAATTATTTTTGAAATAGTAAATGGTGTATATATACTCTTTTGAAAGTATAAATTACGTCAAAGGGGATTTTGAAAATCTATTTTTAATGGAACATTATAAATTATTGAAATAGTATTTTGAATGAAATAAAGTTTTTTTTGGATTTTGTAACTAGTGAGAATTTGATAAGTTTTTCAGATAATTGGAACTTTGTTTTAAATAAGAAGAGATTAGTTTTTCAATGAATGGGTTTTGATCAAATGGTGTTTTTCATAAAACCAAATGTTATATGAAAGGGGTTGAGATGTTTTGAAATTCATGTGAATAGATTGAAAGTGAGTTATTATTTGAATTATTAGGAATTTCTAATCATTTTTATATGTTAATTGGATTTTGATTCCATGGTAAGCTATCTAGAGAAAGTTGAAGTATTGGTTGACTATCTTGGTTTTGAAAAATGGAATGAATTTTGGTTTTATCCTTTGGTATTTCCATTGGAGACAACATAAATGAGGTAATATGGAATAATGGATAGTTAATGGCATGAATTGATGATTTCTAGTATGGATATGAGGAGGGTTCCTGTTGTGGCATGGAAACATTAATATGTGAGGCTTTTGGGATAGCATTGGGGGATGTGCTAACCACCAACCCATTTTTTTCTGTGTAGTGATTCTTTTAAGGGAAAACATGATGTCTTGATGACTGGTTTGGGTGGTGTGTCTGGTATTATTTTTGAAATATTTTTATTGTGGGGTGTTTGAATCCAAGATCCCTCTTGTTTAATAGTGTTTTGGGTTTGTATTTGGTTGGAAAGTTCAGCTGAAGGGCTGGTTAGTGGTCTCCATATGATAAATGTTCCAGGAAGCCTTTATGGTTGTTCCCCTCATGTGTTCAGTTCTATTTTGTGGATTTTTTTGACAAATAGACTATCTTGGTTGGGTCCTTGGGTTCTCTCATTGGATAGGGTACACCATTCATTACTGAAGTGTCTCCTAGGTTGCTTCTTCATTGGAAAATCCTCCAGTTGATCAACAAAAGTAACTTCTTCTCAAGTTTTGGAGATTGAATATTCCCCATTTTCCTTTCCATGTTTTTGGGATTCTCTTGTAGTGGGAGATTCATTATAGAATGTTGAAAGAGACAGTAGTTTCTTATGTTTCCTGATTCACCAAAGATTAAAGCGGTTTGGGTGTGTTAGTGTAAGATGTTCTCTTAGAGGTCCCTGGGGTCTTTTGTTAGTCTTGTCTAAGAAAGAGTTCATGTTAGGCCATTAGTGTGGAAAATCAGGCTGAGTGAGGTTGTTATGGCTACATGAAGGAATTTTGTATTGTTTGGGACTCAACATATGTTTTGTCTCCTTATTCAGTTTCTATTAGTCATAATGGCCATGTTTGGTGATTCCTTGTGATTTTTTGTTCTCTTTTGACTATAAAAGTGAAGGTTGTGAAATCATCTAAGAGTATCTATTTTGTAGGAAGGTTGACTCCATCTAGAAAATATAAATATCATCTATTTAGAGAAATTTGTTTCCATATGTCCTTTCCTCCATCCTTTTTTCATCTTAATAAACAAGGGGTTATGTGTGTGGAACTTCTAAGACCTTGTTTCATTTAAATGTTAGGTTTTGATAAAGTGGGTTTTGGAGTGTGTTATGTCTTGGTAACCCCTCCGGGATTGTGGTGTAGTTGTTTTTGGCACCAGAAGAAGATGTTACATTTGAGGGTATTCTAATCCTGAATGTGAGGCCTAAGATGAATCAATCATATTATCTCCATCTATAGTTATTGGAGTGAAGTTGGTGCATAGTCCGGGGAAATCCCGGTGTTGTTCAAACCTTTGGTCAAAGTCCCATCCTCAGTATGAAAGATGAGAATAGTTTAAACATATAGTGTCATCTTCTTGTTCTAGTTTTTTTCTGTGATAGAGTCGGGTGGACATTGAATCAATGTTATAGCCTGATTTCATGAAATTTTATTTGATTTCCTTATAATTTTTAGAGAAAAAGATAAAATTTGGGATTTGCAGATTGAAGAGAACGGTTTTCACACGGTTTGTAGTAACCGTGTGCTAACCTAGGAAATTGTGCGATAAGATATAGTATCTTCTACCTGGTCTTTTAATGGTCGTGTTCCATGATACATGTAATTGTGTCAAGCTTCCCATTTGGACAGAATGATCCCCACAGTTAGGACACGGTTTCCCAAACTATGCGGTCGTGCCAACTCTTTAAATTTTGGGGTCTTTTTGTATCGTCTCATGCTGGTCGATTAATATGGATGGTTATTATGCTATGGATAACCACTATGTGTATCATGTAAGTTATTTTGGAAAATTATAATGAAATTATACTCCTTGTGTCAGGAGTCCATTTGGGCCTCCCCCTATTTGTGACCTGATTCTATCTCAGAAAATAAATTGAGTTTCCCCTTATAGTGGGGAGTATGTTTGTGTCTCCCCATGTCTTTAACATTTTTTTACCTATTGTTTTTATGGAAATAGGTAGTCCCTTTTAGATTCATTGAATCATCCACTTCCCCCTTGATTAATCATTGGGATTGGAGTACGCCCAACAGTTTTGTTGAATTCAGACTATGTTGACCTCGTTCGTTTTCATTGTTCATTCCAAGTAAGTTACCTGAGTCTTGTTCGGATAGTGTTTGATGTGTTTTATTTGGATTTAGATTGAATATTCTTGATCATTTCAGTAATTGGTGTATGTTTTGGTTGGGGAGAGTATTCATTCTTTGATTGTTCAATTAGAGGTGTTTTGTCCTTTCAGATGGGTTTGATTTTTGCTTTTTGCCTTGTAGTTGATTTCTAAGGGTGGAAAATTTTATGGTGCAAAGATTCATCACATACATGACTTCTTTTAAATGTATTTTTTCCTTTATTTATTATCCTTTATTTGTTTTTGGGGGTTTCCCATGTAGTTTTTGAGGAAAGGGTGAGTTTTGATGATTTAGGTCAAACTGTGATCCCATTTCATATTTTAAAAACAACTTCTTTATAACTACATCATTTTTCAACATTTTACACCCATTCCATTTCCCAATTGGTATCCCCTGGTATATTAAACCCACCATATCAATTTGGATCCCATAGGAATCCATAATAATAATGGATTTAGGGTTTTTTATTAAGGTATTGGGCCAACCTCTAAGCACATTTCCTACTTAATTTTTTATTTAAAATTATTCAATATCAGATTCATTTTTACTATTCTTTCTGATTCCACCTCCCACTTGAATCAAAAAACCTATGGTGCGCCCCCATTATGAGTTTCCTATTTGGAGCGCATCTCCCCCAGCGATTAGAGAAATAGTTCTTAGTCCTTTTAAAAACACCCATATTTGAAAAGGTAAAATATTTCTTTCATAACTCCTTAAATTTTCACTTGTTTACCCCATTTTAGTCACCACATGAACTGATAAGACTTATTAGAGAAGCCCTACCAGTTGTGTTTTCTTCAAGATTGAACTATTGGTGGATTTGGGATGATTTCTTCAACATCCCTCTAGTAAGTGGGTTTCCTTCCTCCTACCATTTTCATAGGGTTTCTCCAATTTTTTCATTAATTTCTAAAGTTTCTAGTAGTTAGGGTTCGTAACTACGGTTTAACCTTGTGTCTTTTGGTGAAATATCAGTTTTTTAGGTTGTTTTTCACTCCCTTGTGATACGGTGGTGGTGCAACTGATGCTTTTCACAATAGTTTGGAGTTTTTAGCACAAATGGTAGGTGATTCCATGTTTAAGCATTATTGGATAAGATAGTTTTTCATGATTTATATTTTTATAATTATTCTATTCCATTTTTTATGATAAAATTATATTTAGTATCATTTGTTATTCGGTTGGATTTAAGTGGAAATTTTTTTTAAAAAATGAATATTTTTTGTGTGTATTCCATGTTGTGTTCATTGGTGTTGTTTTATGATTTATGTAATTGTTTTTTAAATGATGTTATGGATACCAATTCTATTTTGATGTGATATTGGTATTCTTTTGGTATTCAATAAGGGTTTTTAGAAGGATTTTATATTCAAAACATGGTAACACTCCATGGACTTGTTTTGCGAAGGTTTTAAATGGTTTCTTGATTTATGTAAGAGGTGAAACTATGTTTCCAAAAAAAATTGGTAGGAGTGTAATTTTGAAATGGAATATTTTATTATGAAATGTCCGTTATCTTATGTGTACTATCTTGGAAAGGTTTTATAAATTTTTTTAAAGGAATTAATGAAGTGTGAACTAGTGGTGAAACGTGTTGTGGGCTGTTTTAGTGTGAGTATGATTTCCAAATTGAATTTGAATGAAAAAATGGGATCATTTTACACTTGTGTGAGATGTTTGGTGTGTGAGTGTCTTGGAAGTGGTATGTTCATGTGAAAATTGTATGTCATGGCTTTTGGAACTTGTTTGAGCATAAGAGATAAAACCTGAGTATCTAGGTGGGTGGATGTGTACTAGTATGATAGCGTTACCTTGGGGTTTAGCCCCTGTTTCACGTTGCAAGTTTGACGATGACAACACTAACAAAATTATTATGATGATGGTGTTGGGTGAATAATACATTATGGGTATGAACCCTACTTGTTTCTTGTGTTTACGAGAACAGATATTTGTATGGTTACTTTCACCAAGTTTGTTGTACCTCGGACCCACAGGGAGTTAGTGTATGTGGGTTTTTTCCCATTGCTAGTGCTTATTAGATATTGTATACATAACATAGGAATACATTATGTTTGGATAAATAAATTCATTAGACTTTCCATTCTATTTAAAAAAATTATTTCTTTTAAAGTATTCCACTTGAAAACTATTTTTATTTAATGTTTCATCTTTCAGAAATTGTTACTAGCATTTAATGTTTACAAAACATGCTAGTTTTTGTCTTATAATAATTATCACATGGAATCTTTTTGTGGTGGAATCATACAGGGCTTTGTATCAAACCCTAAATACACCCTTGGTTTTAAGTAGACTTGGTTTTTTATATATTTGGGTAAATCCTTTAGTGCTAGTGGTTTGGGTTTCTAGGGGTCCTTCTTGGTGCAGTGTTACAGAGATGACTTGAGGACGATGCCCCTTTCCATGAGTTGGCTCTTTGGCTGTCCTTTTTGAATTTTTTTATTTGTTATAGAATTAGAGTTTTGTTTTAGATTATATAACTCAATTCTTAATTTTTTAAAAGATTTTTTGGTTTAAAAAAATTCATATTTGTTGTATTGGAATCATTTGTTGTTTTATGTTTATAAACTCAAGTAAATCATTCCCAAATTTTTTTGTGATACATAGAAACATGTGCCAGCCTGTGGGGATTAGGAATTCCATTTGGGCCATTTCACGAGTTGAGTTTGGTGCCAGTTTTGATGGCGACCATATTTGATTCATTAAAAGGAAAACTCAGAACATGTTGAAAACTTATGCGGATAACCAAAGGAATTATATTTCTTTCGAGGTAGGTGATCATGTCTTTCTAACAGTTTCTCTATGGAAATGTGGGATGCATTTTGGTAAGAAGGGGAAGATGAGTATGTGGTTCATTGGATGCTATGAAATCCTAGAAATACTTGGATCGGTATCCTATAATGTGGATTTACCTCCATGTTTATCCCAGATACACAATGTTCTTAATGTTTCAATGTTGAGAAAGTATATGCCAGATCCATCTCATGTTTTGAGTCTTGAGATAGTTCAGTTGGAAGAGAATCTCTCTTATGAGGAATAACCAATCAAGACTCTTGATAGTAGAGAGAATGTGTTGTGGAATAAGATAATTTATCAAGTTAAGGTTTTTTTGGAAAACATATGATTGAAGAGGTGATGTGGGAATCTAAAAATGAAATTAGGGGTAAATACCCCCACTTATTTGATAATTGAATAAAATTGCTAGGATGCAATTTCCAAAAGGGGGAAAGGATGGAACATCTCAAGTAAATAAAGAATATGTCATTTTAATATTTATTAATATTTGGGAATTAAATATTAATTTTAATTTAAAGGTAATGTTATGTTTGATGGCATACCCAACACGCAACAGTGGGTTTCTCTGAAATCTTATGTTGCACATAAGGATGATTCATACTGAAAATAATAATAAAAAAAATGTATTATTATTTTAAATGGTAGTTAACACCTAGTAGTTATATTGGAAGGAATGAACATAACTAACCATATTATGATTATACATGTTTATTAAATTTCTTTAAATTTATCCTATAAAATTTAGAGTCTTAAAAAGGAGAATGAATCAAATTTTAATCATAAATAATCTAATATTTTTAAAATGTAGTTTTACATCCTTTTGATGGAGAACCATTTTAAATCTTTCTTTTCTCACTTTAATATATTCTATTTGAAAAAATAAGCAACCTATTTAGAATCGGGACATAAAAATTTACATTTGGTAAATTTTTGGTATTTTTCTGATAAAGTTCATTTTATAATGAATAGTGAAAAATACTGCATTTATATCAAAATTACATTTTCATCTAGTTTATTTATATGATTATATTGTCCTTTTAAATTTTTTAATGTTTAATTAGATTATATTTTTATCATTTAATCCAATTATGGTCATTGTAAGTGATTTCTCTTTGAAATTGGACATAAACACATGGCAATATTTTAGTAGTTTTTATATCTTAAAAACACGCTTTTTGGTTTTGACAACAAGAATTAATTTTATATTAATTTCTACAACTTCTGTGTTTTGAATTTGGAAAAATAGTTTCCATATATGGAATTAGGTTCTCAAAATTGTGTAAATAAGTAACTTTTATTTTTAAACATTATGAATAGTAACTTCAGTAAATATTTTATTTTCCATTGGTCTAAGGGTAAATCTGGTAAATAAGGGTAAAAAATAAAATTATAATAAAATTAAATTACCCTAACACATGTTCTAATGCTATTTTATGAGATATTTCCAGACATGGGAATACTTGGGTCTATATTAGGACACCATGGAGCCACTTGTTGGTGAAAATTTCATTCAATTACTTTTAATTTAAATTTAAGGAAAGTATAACCTAAACATTTATCTTTTACTAAATCAAATTTTATATGGGGTTATATAAGTGATATCTTCAACTATAAGAAGTAATTAGAAATATAAAACTATTTCCTAAAACAGGTTATTTTATTTATAATTTATATTCATCAAATAAATAAATTTATTTATGACACAATGATGATGTTGTGATTACCTTATTAATGAATGTTTTAAATAAATTAGATAAAAAAAATTAAATAAAATTATTTTGAATATTTTTATGACATACACGAATTTTATGGATGAATATGACTTGTAATATTTTAATTAATGAAGTTTTTTTTAATGAATCAAGTTGATATGAATTTTCTAAAAAGTCGTGATACGAATAGAATAAAAATTCACTTAAATGAGTTTTTAAATCAATTAATATTTTATTAAATGATATGACAATCATAAAAATCTAATATTCGGCCAAGATACATATATTATGTCAAAAATTTCATTAATTGTCCATTTTTTGGTCTCTTGGAATTTATATTAACTATGGTAACCATAAAGTACGAATATATAAGAAGAAATGGTAAAAGATAAATTAGTTAACTAAGGGTTAATGCTAAAAGATAAGGTTGATTTTATGACCTAAACCTATCTAAAACTCATTTTATGATAGTATTTAGACCCATAATCATCTTAGCTTATAAATATATCACTTTTGTTTATTATAATTCTAAAATAAATTAATAATAAAATATTATATCAAGACATTCCTAAAGTGCCCCTCCTCCCTCTTATAAAAAGGACACCACCTATAACCCTTACTCACACCTCACAAACCCCATTATCTCATCCAAAATCTCCCCAAATAATATCCTAAAATCCCTAATTTCCTCGTAATATCCTTACCATAAAAATAATACAATTCTAGATATCCCTTTGGCACAAATCAAAAGCAATTACCTGATTCTAGGTAATGTATTCTCTCAAGTTCTATTCCATTATTTTTCTTTCTCTACTACCTATGCTCTTATTATTATTTTTTAAAATAAGAAAAAAAATTATATTAAATATAATAGGTATTTTTTATGATTATTATTCTAACTACACTTACACACACCTTTTTCAAATTGGTATAGAACGTACTGTTTCTGTGGACAACGAACTACTGCCTCACAAAATGATGATTTTCAATCTTTTTCTACCACCTCTTATGGTGGCCATTATTATAAAAATGTAATTATATATGATATTTATTATATTTATTTTATCTCTATTCTACTTAAATTTTCATTTATTACATACCTTTAAGCTTTAAATGTTGTTTAAATACGATAATTTAATTTTAGGAAGTGCTGACTATCACCCCCTCAAAATGATATGACTCATTCATGATATAGATGAAATATATAAAGGATATAATTATTGAACATATGTAACATATATAACATATATATTATTCTGTAATTATAATATACCAATGTATCATTAACTTTTCAATCCTTTAAATATGAAACTGAAATGAATGTAGTGTTCATGCGTCCGTACGACATACCGTCTCTATGAACGGTGCATTTAATTTCTTATATCCAAATGCTATAGAATATTATAAACACATATATACTGGATATATATGATATATATAATATCTAAATCATGAATATTATTCTATAGATATTGTATTTTTTACCAAATGGACTATTTATAATTATAACAAGTTCATTTTTGACTCAAGTTCCGAAAATCGACAAAATGTCTGATATGAACTGAAATAATTAAATAATTGTTATAGAAATGTAATAAGTGATATAAACGGAATAATAAACTTGAAAAGGTTCTTAATCAAGTATAAAGTAACTTAATTATATTATTCAATAAATTAAAGAATGAACAAGTCAAGTCAGACATGAAGTAAGAGACTTTGTCTCAATCTCCTTTCATTGAGGCATATTCCAATTTATACATTACTTGATTTTATACGGTGTATACAACCATTTTAATTTTAATTTCATTGAAAAGTAATCTTGTAATATGCACAGTTTTACTAAATAACAAAGGTATATTTTATTTTTAATGTACGCGGTGACAGCAATCTTTCTTCCACTACCACCATTATTTGATATTTGGCTTCCTTAACAAGTCATGATGTTTTTAAATAGAAAATAAATACCATATACCATTTTTAAATATTTTGGTATTGAGAATTATTTTAAAAGTGTATTAACTATTTAAATATCTTGAAATTAATTCTTATAATTGAAAATGAAATTTTAATGATTGAAATGTTAATATTTCCATTTTTTATGTGTGATTATTATATAATGGTACTTGAACATTTACTAGTGGGTATGTGATAAAACAAATGATGGTTGGTTTCATGATAAACCAAGGATGGGTGGTTACGTTATTACCTTCAATGAATCTGGTATGGAAGTCGGACGTATAGTCATTCTATTTGTAAGAATTCTTTGTGGAAGTCCACCATATGGTAATTCCATTTAAGTATGATTATGTCCCAAGATTATCTTTTATATGTTATATGGGATTTCTATGGGTTTTATAGTAATATTATGGTTACAAAAGGGTCAGAAATGAGTTTTCATTAAGTGAAGATTATTTTCTACTTAATAAAAGTGAAAATTATTACTTATGATAAAGGATTCATGGTTTATATGTTGTAATGAAAAACTAACAGCTTTCCTTATTTTTGTATCCATTACTGAGTTTTTTATGCACATCCCATGTTTATGAAATGTTTTTTACTGGACATAAAGTGGAATAAGGTAAAGTATGGGATCAAAAAAAATTCATGTTGTTTAAAAAATGAAACTAAAAGTGTTTATTTTATTTTAAGAGTTTTTATTTTATGGAAAAATAGATACTGAGTAGAGGTTTCTACATGTAATATTCAAGTTATTATGTATAAGTTATGAAATAATTCTATAACGATCTAAACCTGAAAAGATCCTAAATTTGAATTATTACCATAATTTTAGATTATGTAATGTTTATGGTTGGGGCCTTATATAGATTATTTCAAAGGATATCCAAAAATAGGCCCAAATTATGAAAGGTTCCTTGATAAGTCCATTTATGGTAGTTTTAGTTACTACGACCATTTCTTATTCATTAAAAATGTATAATTAAAAACATTATTCTTCAGGAATATTAATGTTGTAAAAATATCAATTTTATATTCTAAATTCATTTTTAGTGTTTCATGTTAGGTTGCCATGGAAAAACCATGTCATTTCATGGAGGTGGTAGTCCTCACATATGAACAAATAATATTTTCATTTTACATGTAATAATAAGGGGAATAAGAAATGAAATAATTATAATTTAAGAATTATAATAATGTTATAAATATTATATAAGTTAATTAAATAACCTTTATAATCTTTTGTTTTTTTAGTTATGTGAAATTGAACTTGTTTTTCATTGAAAAAGTAGTCATCACACATGTGTGATGACATTTTCATTTTTCAAAATGATTTGGAAGAAAGGTAAAAAAATGGTTATTTCATTGGTATAAAAAAAATTTATTGTGACAACTGGGACCCAGTTATAGCACAGCCACCCCGCCTAAACATGATCGTCAGGTCCTGGCCCACCAGGTACCACCAGTTGCCCCGCAGACACGTGGGGCCCACCCCAGGGTCCACCCACATGCCTGCAAAGGTCATCTGACTAATGACAGTACCCACAGGACAACACACGTCCTTTCCAGTGTGCTTTGTCCTCACTCACACACACCCTGGGAAGCTTCCCAGAGGGTCACCCATTCTGATCACTACTCCAGGCCAAGAACGCTTAACTGCGAAGTTCTAATCAGATAGGCTCTCGAAAAGGAAGGTGCACCTTGTTAACATGAGTCTTATCATTTAGTCATTTAACCCTTTATCATTTGGGAATGTTAAAATCACCCCCCCTTTAGAGCACAACACCCTCATTGTGGGCCCTATATCTCAACCGAGGTAGTGCACCGCGTACTTAAGGCTTGGTTCCTCCTCTGATACCAATTGTGACAACCGGGTCCCAGTTACAACACATCCACCCCGCCTTAACATGGCTATCGGGTCCTGGCCCACCAGGTACCACCAATTGCCCCGCAGACACGTGGGGCCCACACTAGGGTCGGCCAACATGCCTGAACGGGTCATATGACTAATGACAGTCCCTACAGGCCAACACACGTCCTTTCTAGTGTGCTTTGTCCTCACTCACACACACCCTGGGAAACATCCCAGAGGGTCACCCATCCTGATCACTACTCCAGGCCAAGCACACATAATTGTGAAGTTCTAATCAGACAGTCTCCTGAAAAGGAAGGTGCACCTTGTTGACATGCGTCTTATCATTTGGTCATTTGACCCTTTGTCATTTGGGGATGTTACATTAATCATCATTAATTTTTTTATCATCATACCTTCATTGATAGAGGGTACATTATGGGTGTATAAGTAAGAAAGAACATGAAAGTTTGGTTGAGATTATTACCATTCCCTCAGATGTTCTTCATTGGGTAAATCCTTAAAGATACTTATCTTGGTCTTTCAGTGAGATTATGAATTTATGGTGTGAATTGGGCCTTTAAGAGAGTCTATCATAGTGGTTTGGCTCAGCTAAATCGTTATAATGGGTTCGTAAATGGGAAGGATGTGATCTCATTTTATAAATTAGTAGAGTGGAATTTTTGTAAAATCACATTACTTTTCAATAATGGAACACAATTATTCAAAGAAAAATGGAAAAATGGAAATTAATAGTTTGGAGAATCATATAACACATATCACCCCTCCTCCATAAAAAATAATACAGGTTTTCTAAATTTTTTAAACTTTTTTTCCTTTGTTAAAAAATATTTACTATAATTTTCCCTTACCATGGTAACTCCGCATTCAACTTCAATAACAAATTATAATAGAAAAAAATCAAATTCAAATTATTTAATAATTTTAACATATTATTTTTTTAGAGACCCAAATCCTGATGCACATAGACATTACATTACATTTGTATAATACCTAATACATGACAAAAACAAACGCCCAAATACCGTATTATTTTAGTGTCTTCGAAAACTCAGAACATAATCTTCTAATCATGGTGGAAGATCTTCAACATCTCCCATAAAGATCTTCCCCTTTTGTTTTCTTACCTAAAACCTTTCTTTATATCATGGGGAAAGGAAAACATATAAAGGGTGACCTGAAATTCTCAGTAAGGGTATGCATGGAGAAAATAAAACAAACCATATACATTTTAACTGAAAAACATGAACATAAAGTTTAAACATCAAAATCTATAGTTGGGAAATAATTCTTGGCAGTACATAAGGTATAGATAATAAAGGAATATTAATCATGATAACATAGCATGGGAAATAAAACATGTAGTTGTGTCAAAACATTAAGCACAGATTATGATTTCCATAGTAGCCAAGGTATTGCTGCCAAGACCATCATAGTGGACAAAGTCCATTACTGAACCGGGTTTACATGCCGTTCCAACCCTGTATTGTTGAACTGGATTTTACATTGCATTCCAGCCATGTCTATCTCACGAGATATAAATATTTTCCCAATGAATTGGAGGGATATATAGGTCCCACCCATCTCATAATGAAATCATTATTTCATGTGCTACAAAATAAACATGAACAATTCATCATAACCCACAGAATAATATGGGTATCACAAACATCTTCCCATCTTAACATAATCCATATAAAATAAATGGATATCATTTCATTATAAGAAAAATAAAACCATGTAAATAATATATACATTATACTTGAAACATAATCATACTAAATAATGTCATCATAGATGGGAAATAGTTTTGATAAAACACGTGAAATGATTTCTTGAGGAAAATATCATTTCTTCATCAAAATAATTTTCTTTTCACAAAATTCCATGTAATTTTAAATGAAAAGTATTTTAATGAAAATAATCATGAAATCATGTAGAGGAAGCTTAATGAAAATAAGGTGTTATGAAACTGTAAAAATCTATTCATGCCGTATAAGTTAAAAAAACAATCTTCTCGTACTTTTGTTGGAAAAGTCAAAAAGTACCTTCTATGCTAAACAAAATAAAGATTTCATCCATACCATGTGGTAGAAGTCAAAAAAGGGGAAACATGACATTAAAAATACATGGAATAATTGTAAACATTTTATGAAAACATTTTGAGAAAACATGGACATGGATGATAAACATAACCCCAGTAAATACTTACAAATAAACAATCTCATATAATAATGAGATTGAAATAATTACACCTTACCATTTATAATCGGTGGAATCATACGTGTCATTAAATAAAGAAAATTACATGCATATTTAAACCTCATATCATTTATAATAAAAATAATAAAACATTCATGGGAAGCATAAACACCATACAGAAAAATAGGCGGTGATGAAGGCATATGTCTCACAGAAATAAATGTGAGACGAAATAATCCATTACTTCATGTGAAATTTCTTCCGTATGTGTTTGAGACTCCTATATAGTGGGTTTAAACATATTATTAACTTGTAACATAACCATAATAATACTTATGATATCATATATGATTCACTTAAGACTTTATATTACCTGTTCTTTTGTCAATTCCATGATAAAGCAGCGTTTTGGGTAAAATCGTTTCATTTATCGTACATGTTTTGACGTGTAATTATTCATATGATTACATAGATCAGGATTACATATTTCTATAATGTAAAAAAAATATTTATATATAATATATATTCATTATATAAATATATATAATAGATCGATAAATGGAATGAAATACACTATTCATGGAGAGGGTAGGTCGTGTGTTTGCATGAACGCTATTTTCCTTTCCTTATTGACTTGAATGGAAGTAAGTAGATAAAATATATATATATATATATGTATATATATAAATCTAGTAGAATCATTATGTCATATATTTCATTATTATTCATTATATATACTTTATAATCATTCTTGAATGGTTAACATTAAGAATGAATCTCACCGAGTGGTGGAGACGATAATCCATATGTACGGACGAGGGATGATATCGTTCCTATAATTATTGAATGGTGTAGGAGTGGATGATAGAATATATCAGAATTAGTATCATGTTATAATAATAATATATAGTTATTATTTACACCATTATACCCATCCAAGTATGGTGGTGGTGGAAAACAGATTACACCACGGCGTGGAGACGGTATTCGGTACGTACGCACGCGCACTGATTGCATTTTCCTTAGGATGGATAAAAGGTGAAATGGGGTTGTTTAATATTTATAATGATATAACAGTATATTATTTATACTTATGTTATTAATTTATAATGAAACAAATAAATAAGATGATGTAGAAGAAGAAAGAAACTTGAAAGAATCGGTAGAAGAGATTACCTCTTCTTCGACATGCCTCTTTTAAAATTCCTATTAGGGCACTAGAGTTGGTCTTTTAAGAAGATCATAACATCTATAATATAATTATAGAGGATGAGAAGCGGAATTTTTAGGGTTTCGATGAGATTTAAGGCTTAAAATGGAGTAAAGAGAAGAGGGAGGAGGTGCCCTTTTATAAGAGAGGAGAGGAGCACTTTTGATAACCTAAAAAATATTAATTTATAATAAACTCAAACCCCACATAAAAATATCCAAAATGAATAAAATTCAAATATTATATGAGATAAAATTTTAATTTCATCATACAATAAAATTTATACATGTTGGGAAATTATTTTAATCCTTATCAACTTGATTTATCCTTATTTAATGTATTTAATCTTATTTTTGGTAATAATATTCTAAATTTTAAGTTGTTATAAATACTTACTTATGTGTTGTTAATTGTCTATAATTGGATACTTTATTACATTATATACCATATAAATTTAATTTTATAATTTTTAAATATTCTTTTAGTTTTAGACAATTTAATAATACATTATTTTTATAAAATTTCAATAGTGTCAATTTTGACAGTATTCATTTATTTGAATTTAAATAAAATCCACACAAAAGATATGTTCTAAAAAAATATTTAATAGATTCCTAACGTGTCATATTTATCTATAAAATTCTTGGAGAACATTAATTAGTTCATATAATATTTATTTTAATATTTTTAAAACTATTTATTTGATATTTCTCTTAATAAAATAATTACTACAACATTTTTGTATTATTATTCAATATACCTATTTGTTGCATAAAAATTAAAAATAAAATACTATGATGAATATAAATCTAATATATTTTATAATAATACTTTTTTTCAAATTTATCTCTAAAAACACTCATCTTTTAAAATTTTATTTTTATTAAATTATGAAGCTGACAACTTTGACATCATTTAAAATAAAATAATATAAATGTCATAATCTATTTTATAAGGCTCCAAATGGTCCACAAGTCGACCCTTGGATGATTATGGTATTGATATTCTCTAAAAATATGGTTTGGTCACGTTTCTGGTCATTTTGAAGGTTATTATTATTTTAATAAAAACTATATTATTGATTTTTCACTAAATAAATAATTTTTGCATCATTAATGTATAATCTATTTAGGTAATTATATATTTCTTAAAAATTAAAAATAAATTACCATAATTAAGGAAAAAATTTATTTTTAAAATTAGTATTTATAATTGAATTTATGTTTAGTATAACCTTATATTAAAAATACTTTAATTATTATAGTTTGATTAAGACATATTTCACTTTCTTTAATTAAAATAAATTAAAGGTCTTAATCACATCCAAGTAGGTTCAAAAAGATACCATTTCGACCCAATTATATTTCAGGACGATATATAATCATCCAAGTATATTAAGACAAAAGTTAAGGCAATTTTATAATATTATTTTTACCCTTAATTAGCTGATTTACCTTTAACTGTTGTAAAAAAAAATTACCGTAGTTATTATTCATAATACCTAAAAAAAGTAGCATATTAACATAATTTGGACCTACGAATTCCAAATACGGAATCCATTTTTCCAAATTCAAAACACAGAAGTTGCAATATTTAATTTTAAATTAATCCCGCTGTTGAGAAAATGGGTTTCAAAAGTTAAAACATTGCAAAAGATTGAAATGTTTTTACCTATGAATTCAATGTAAAATTAATGATAATTACATACATAATATTAAATGGTAGAAATATATTTTATTTATACATTAAAAACTTCCAATATTATAATTTGCCCATAAAAATTAGCTTAATGAAAAAAATTTGTTTTTAATTAACATTTAGCGTATTTTTACTACTAACCAACATATGAAAGTTAAAAGAAAAATATAAGAAATTTATCCAATGTAAATTTTTATATCCTTATTGAAATTAATATGTTTATTTTATCTAATTGAACTTATAAACATGTAAAAAACATGATTTAAAGTGGGTGCACCCTCAAAAGGTGGCAAAACTACATGTTTTTAAAAACAATTATTTTATTCGAAAAATTTATTTTATTCTCATACCATGTTCTAGAAATGCGTAAAATGAATAATAATGTAATAAAATTCATAATGTAGTTAATACTATTTATAATGGATAGTTCATAAAAATATTATAATAATATATCGTTGTTTAGTAAAACTCCGTATTGCGTATAACAGAAGCTATTGAGGAAGGTCGCTCTTGCGTGCAACACAAGCCAAGAAATGTTTTTATGTATACTAAAAGGTAATATGGTATTGCGTATAGCGTAACATAATCTTGGGGAAGTGTACAACACAAGACATCAAAGAAATTAAAAATAATATTTTCATAAAATCTCAGGGTGTTACAAGGTTCAATCAAAAAAATATTTCTTTTAAAGAAAATTATAATATTTATATAAATTAATTTTAATATTAGATCACATAATTCATATAAACATTTTCCTTGAAAAATAAATTTTAATCATAAAAAATTAGTATGGGATGAGGTTATTGATTTTTCTGTTTTGAAGACATAAATTAGCTCAATATAAAAAAAATTAAATAAAATTTTGTTTTTAAATCAATCTAAAATGATATATTTCTAAAATTATTTTAAATTAACTGAAAAGAAAAGAAACAATTCTTTTAATGTAATTTAAATTTCACTTTATTTTTATACGGTTAAGCATTAGTTTAATAAATTTTTTAAGAAATATCATTAAAATGAATAAAATTATTTCTCAAATACTTGTTATTTTAATTAAAAAATAGAAAATTATATTTCTCACTTATATAATAATAATGTAATAAAAGTTATTGTTTTGAATAAAAAATTGTATTTTCACTATTCATCTAAAAACTATAAATTTAGAAAATTATCAAAAATTAATCATAAGATCATTTTCACATAATGAATCAAAAAATGGAATCAATTTTATTAAATTTAACTTATAAAATTTATAAAAAACTGATATATAAATAAGTACATAAAACACAATAATTTTTTTAAAATTTAATTTAAATAATGAAACATATAAATAAACATATTACGTTACAAATTAATAATAATGTGAAATTAGTTATTAAAAACCACAATACTTATATGAAACGTTAATATATTCATAAAGAAAATTTCTAAATATAATTTCTAGTTTGTTATAGTTTTCTTTCATCCTTTTTCTTATGTTTCTATTTTCAGGGTTGTGAAGATGATTTTAACTTATGAGAAGTCTAGTAGAGAGTCTAGTATGGAAATATTATGTAACAATGTTCCCAATTATTTTAGAATAATTTTCTTATATAGCTATCCCTCAAAGACCCTAAAAATTCTATTATTGATAATGTGAGATTATTTTATAGTGTGCAATGTTACAATTATGGAAATGGTGTTGAATAAAGATATGTCTTGTTTGGGGATTCACATGTCTTCACTCACCCATATTATTTTATTTTCAAAAAAATGATTGAATTTAGATTAATTTTTCATCTTGTTCTCTAATAAAAATTTCCTAATTTGGATGGGATATTTTCTTTATTGTTACATATTTATCCCATAAGGATCTTGATATCATTTTGAATTTCTCTAGTTGATATGGATTAACCTGTATTTGGGTTGGTTTTTCTATTTTTTACTAGAGATGCATCGGGATACCTTTGTAGTAGTATATTTCTGGTTGAATTGGATATATATTATGATTTTGTTAATGGTTTGGATAAAACATTTATTATGATTTTTTTTCTTTTAATATTATTTCTATTATTTGATAATCATTAAAAGGTGTTATAATTTTTAACTTTTTAATTTTTCTATGTTGTTTGAATTTTATGTTATATTTAATTTATGATATATTTCTAGATTATATCCCATTACACTATCATTGTTTCCATTATTATAAATAATCATTTTAGAATCCATCATCCACTAAAATCTAGAATTATATCCAAAAATAATTTAGGGGGTACTTCAATTGGATATATTTAATCCTAAATTCCCCATATCCTTTATAATTTAAATATTATAATGAAAAAATGAAATAAGTTTTGGTTGGTTATAACATAACTTCATGGGTAATTGGAATTGCATATAAATTATTGCTCTATTAAAAAATTTAAAACTAAAATAAATATTTTCTTTGAAAAAACATTTTCTTGGAAAAATAAAATCTTATGTAGTGTATTATAAAAAATGAAATGAGATTTTGAATTTATCACATAATGGTTATGATAGGTCAAGGACCTATCTAGGTTTTCTTAATTTACTCAGTTATTTTAATTTAATGGTGAAAATTATTCTTTTAAAAAATAAAATTAATTATAAAAATTAATTATTCATGATTAAGATTGGTTAAGTTTGGTTTGGACTATTCGAGATCAATTCATGTGACCAAGCCTAGCTCTGATATTAAAAAATATGGTCGGGCAGGCTAATTGTATCCCCTATAAGAATAGAGAAGTTTTAGAGGAAATAAAAAATATTATTGAAGGTAGAAATTGATAAATGATTTATGAAATTACAAATACTACTTTTAATTAAATATTCATGTTTAATATATCTATATCTATGTAGTTATTCTTATAAATTAAGATTAATATTTTTAACCAAAACACTCCTAGATAATTTATATTTTTTTTAATCTAATTGGGTTGTTGTTCTGGAAGAGTTATATATTAGTGTATAGTTTTAGAATTATTATATTATGTATCTATTTAATCTATCTAAAAATAAATTTCCCCTTATATCATCAAGGTTTATAATATCATCCTAAATGGTATTATATACCAGGAATAATATTCTATTGAGTGGGTTTATATACCATCCCAAAAAGACCCAATGTGGTTTAATTCATTGAATTTTAAAATATATTAATTAAAACCCTAGATATAGTTCTCTATATTTTTATCATAATAATATTTATGTTGAGACATTTTTTATACCAATATTATATGTTTAATATCTACAAGAAATTCAATTTCAGGGTATATGGTTTCATCTATAGAAACATGATGACATGGCACAAAAAAATCACATGATGAAACACCTGTAGTTATTAATTATGTTCCTTTTCATGTTCCTTAGTAATATGGTAAATTCTTGGTAATTTTATACAATTCAACAGATCAAAATGGTGAGATTGATGTCAAACATTGTGGAATATAAAATGTTTCCTCATTTTTGTAATAGGTGAGGCATACACATTCACTCAATCTTGAATACTGCAGTTTTTTGTTCCATCCCAACCTAAGAAAGGTTGTCGATGAGTATTATAGTACTCGATAATCTATAAAGAAAGATAAAACAATATTCTATCCATACACATATTTGATTATACTATAGAATGATTTCAATAAATCTATTGTGTTCTCCAATAATATCGTAGTTTTTTTCCATAAATCTTGTGACCTTCTCTACTGTTCTTGTCCAAAATAGTATATGTTTAATGTTGGTGGGAATTTTCTACGAATATTATACTCTATTTATAATATTCATCTTTCAACTTTGATGATAAATCTGATGATTGTGATTTTTTTCCATTAGCAATTTTTCTTTAAAAATGTAATATGTCTCCACTATATACATCTAGGTTTTTCCTTTTAATGTTTTATTTCCTCTTTATCTCTCAAATATCTATTTTTTATACATTTTTAACATTCCGTGATCATTTTCATTTTATATGTTTGAATTATTTAGTTTTCCATTTTATATACATAATTGGTGTTTTATTTTTTAGTTTTTTCATTTATTAATTTTTATGAATAATTTTTATTTTGTTATTATTACTAAATATTATGTATTGTTATAAATAAATGTGTTATAGATAAATAAATATAAATGTTATTTGACTCAATATTCCTTAAAATTTGGTCATAATTGTTATGTTTTTTTGTAATTATTGTATATTAACATTATTTTTCTATGTACTGATTTTTACACCATAAATCAATATTCCCCTATGTCATGCACTATGCCATATGCATTTCCACCTAAGACCCTTATCTCCATTTAGAACTTATTAAAAACTAAATTAAAGGATTTTTTATCTATATTTTTAATAATTCAAAACACTTTAGTGAGATAATCTAATAGTAGTTAAAATTTCTGTAAAGAGGGTATTCCATGAGTAGAAAAATTTGTTGTTCTCTGTCACTTAATTTTGGATAATTTTGGGAAAGATCGTTTATCATAAATATTTATAGTTCTAAGAAAAATAAGAAGATATTTTCCTAAATGGGATTCATGGAGATCATGTTCAAATTTTATGTAACTAAGATCGGAATATAAATATATATTTCTTAAATTAATAGAGTTTTCTACATATATTATATGTTTTAATAGGGTTTTCTTATCCTATGTGTATAACTTTGTTATTATATTTTCATTGGTGTTTTAATTCTTTTTTGTGTTTATACTTCTTTCATTTACATTGAAATCACAAATATAAAAAAATACAATTGGTCCTCACATGAGGATAATAAACGTTAATACCAAAAATTTACAATATAAAAAAATATTTTCTGTTGAATAATGATTTTAGTTAGCAAAATATTGTAGTATATAGTCTTGTTATTATATTAACCTTGATTTTTAAATTATTGAATAATTCCTACACATTATGGGATATAAATAAATATTATGAGCCATTTCATGTTTTATTTGTATTGTCTTGAATTGTTTATTGTAGATATCATGTACTAGTTTTGTTTTGTCTTTCTTGACCTAAAAATGTTATTACACTCCATTTTAATAATTTTTTATTAGGTTAATTTATTGGTTTATGTGTAGATGTCATTTTGGTTGAAATTTTAGTTGCTATGAATCAAATTTATGTTAAAAATTTCTTATTTATGTATAATATAATAGTTTTTCTATTGGAAATTTCATCACAAATAATTGAAATTGGATCTATTGGGAAGAGGTTATGTAAATAGTTTAAGTTGTTGTTTACTAAATAAATAGGGGTGAGGAATCTCATATTGGAAATTCCAACCATCCATTTCCTTTTTGGATATATAAATTTCCCACCTCTCCACCAACTAGAGTTATATTTATTCAACTTTTTAGGCATTCTTATTCATATATGGGGTTACTTTTTTTCTCTAGACTAATAGTAAAATTACATAGCATAGCTAATTGTAGTATTTTTCATTAATTTACCATGTAACATCACATTAAAATTAATTTTCATTATTAAACCATATGGTTGTATGGTTACCTTATTAGAAATGATAAAAAATATAATTTAATTCAGAAAACATAGAATATCTTTTATTTTTTTAGTTTAATAATTATAAAAATTGTTTCATAAATCAGAAATTGAGTTATATTTTTTGATGAGTTAAAAACTATTTTGAAAAGAATCAAAAAAAACTATTTTAATAACATTAACATTTTAACTGGTTTAAATAAAAAAATAATCTTTTAATAACATTTTATTTGAAAAATATTTTTCATAAAATAAAAAAAATATTTATTCAAATGTGTATGTGTGATAATATTTTAATAATTTATATATTATTTATTTTTCAAATCATATTTACATATTTAGTATTTCATTATGAAATTCATAACTATTTATATATATATATTATAACATTTATATATATGGTATAACATTTATATATATGTTTTGTTGTAAATTCAATAAAATGAGTGAAAAATGAATTACCTGTGAAGATATGGATGCTAGTTGTATTATATAAAATGGTTTTCCAACCTGAACATACCTAACCAAGAAAATTATAATTTTTTATGTCTGGTTGAGATTGATCTAAGGATTTGGGGATGTTCTATCGAACTCAAATTCAAATCAAATTCAATCCAACCCAAAATAGTTAATATTTTTTTCATGAAATCGTTTTTATAACAATTCTCAAAATTCATTCCCTAAGTGAGTTTTATTTGTTATTTTAATAGAATAATAAAAATATACAAGCATGAATATAAAAACAAGTGAATCCCTTTACCATTGAATCATATATTAAAAATATAAATACCCCAAATACACAATTACTATAATTACCCTTATTAATCTAAGTTTACATCAATTTAATAAATAATAAAATAAAACAAAATGATAACTCATTAAATAAAACTACCCCTCATGTTGGACATGCCTGGATTTTTTTATAAATAAAAACCACAAGAAGAAAAATATGACACTCAATACTAATAGGACCATGCTCTCTTATGTGACCTTTTCTATCTCCACACGAGATATCTCCCCCTCATGTTAAAAATATCCAGATAAAGAATGAAAATTAATGTATGCACTAACGAACTACCATTCTTCATAACATATATATAATAAAGGCCCTCATGATATATATAATACTAATAGGATATATGATATACATAGCTCTATCTAAAACCTATATATTTAGAGTAGTGATCTAGTCATAGCACTATATTCATCTATAGAATCATCATACACAATTCTCAATAGATGTTGGATCACATCTATCTCATATAGGGATGGTGGTCACATAATAAAATAATACATTTTAAATAATACCATTAAATATCCCATGATAAGTTTTTCATTCATTGAATCACTCTCGATATACCTACATAAATCTATAAATAAGTTAGAACTACTAATCTCATACTAAATCTGAACCTCTTATGAAAGTATTACTTGAACCTAGATCATTAGGTGAGAAGAAAGTATGTATTTAACACATCACCATAAACCTCAAACCTAAAACTGTGGGATAGTAATTGTTCAAACTCATGGTTCAGTCATCATTTTTATAAAACATATGTTAGTGGAATAAAATAATATCATCACTCGAGTATATCATCAATACTATCTAACCCACAGTAGTTAAAAGAAGAGAATAAAATTTTGAATATCATAATATTACTTTAACTCAGGTCGGTGGGTGTGTATAATGTTACTCACCAATGAATTAATATTATAATGATATACCAATCATAAAATTTATATCACAATAGGTGTAATAAAAATACAAATTAAATCCATAATATTTCAATTGAATTCGACATCATAACCAAAGGTGATGCATCTCTACTGGTTTTATTGGTAACTAATATCATTATTATTATAAGAAATTTCCATTTAAAAAGTTTATCTATTACATCCTAGGTAATTTCCATCACCAATATAAATAATACACATCTTTTTTAGAGTTGAAATACTTATTTGGAATGAGGTCATAGTCACACATTTTTAAATTTAACACAATATTTAAAATATTCCCATTATTTCTTAATTTAATTTCTATTCATTACCAAAAAAGAAGCCATCATCATAATCTATAATCATAAAGTATCCCACATCACTTCATAACTCCTAACAATCCAAAATTTTCTCTTTTGGTTTGAATTTAGAGTTTAAAAATAACTCTATTTTATATCCTATAATTAATCATCTAATTGTAACAAGTTTTCATCACCATTGAAATAATTCAAGGTCGTATCAATGACTATTTAAATCCCTAAAAGAAATATACCATTGATATTTTACATTATAATATCACCATCACTAGATCAAGATTAACCATTGACTTATATCAGACAAATTTTACTTCAAAACATTATTAAAAGCTATCCAAATAGTATACCAAGAGTTAAAAGGGTCAAAATTAGTATAATAGAATTTTTTGTGCTCAATTTTTTAATTATATATGGCTCAATGGGTTCTTTAGAGTCTGAAACCCCCTACATACCCCAGTCTCAACTCTTCTCACTAATTTCATGTCATCTTGTTAGTTCTCTCTAGGCCTTCCCACATTTTAATTAGATGAAAATTATGGTCTCAACTCATCTGAATTTCTTAGGGAAGATTAAAAATTATTCTAAGTAAAATTTAATAATAAAAACAAAGAAATATTCCCACACATAAAAACCTGAAACCATATAAAACTGTAAATAAATAAAATATGCATCTACCATACACCGATTATGATGCTACCAATGATCCTTATTCTTTAACAGAAATAGTTGATTAAGATAATTAAGAGGTATTAAAAATAATCCTTTATTAATGGTATATTAGTGGGATGAAACTAAATCACAAATTGTATAGGTAGGAACCTCCTTATCTACATAATATGCTTGTATCTCACATGGAAAATGAGGAATGAGAAATAGAATATATTTTTGGATGAGAGAATCAGGATGATGGATTTCTTATAAATAAACTAAAACCATATTCATGGTGTATTCATCATTATATAGTGCTAAAATAACCTGAAAATGTAAAATTTAACATTCAAAATGTTTATTTTAAATCCATGTTCATACGAAATTTATAATAAATATGATTTATGAAGATTAAGTGTCTGAAAATTTGTTCCCTTGAATATCATATCCAATAAAACATTTTCAATATAACATGATTAAGGATATAAATTAAATATAGGCATATTCTACGGAATAAAACTATTCATGAGATACCATAAGTCATATACTTATCAAATATTATAATTAGGGTCTCATGGAATTTTCCCAATGGGATCAACTCAATATGAGTCACCTACATGCATGGTAATGTTTCCACAAAAGATGTTGTCCAGTCATTATAATTAGAACTTCAATATTAAAAGGGATGAAATAAATTCTACTGTTTATGTAGATATATGTATAGTTTTTTTGCTGAGTAAAAAAGAGAGATCTAGTGGTGCCAGCGCCACACTCTTTGGGATGACATAACCCTTTTCTCATCGTCCAATCATTTGATCAGATTAACATTTCTTATCATCATTCCTCTATCATACCACCAACTTTCACCATCACAATGGACTAAAACTTAAATATATACACCCATCAATGGTCATCAAATTATTAACATATTTTTTCCAGTTGGAGGATCATTGAAAATGTAATTTTTATCTCATTAATCATATAAGTAATCCTCTAAAAGTTATAGTGATGCTGAAAATAGAAAATATCTATTTAATACTTCTTTATTATTACCTTTAATCTTCGATTTCATAGTTTTTTTAGTTTTGTTTCATTATTATCCACCCATTGGTATATCATTTTATCTTAATTATTGAAAAATATATGTTAATATAATATTAATTATAAATTTCATCAAAAATTATACCTATGATATCACTAAAAAAATAATGTATATTTTTGTACAATTTGTCCCATTAGATTCATTTTTTTGGAAAATAATTCAAGATATATATTTCATATATTTTTCTTTTTATGTGTAACCATAATCCATAAATTATATTCATAGAGAAGTTTATGAGAGTGTAACTTCTTTTTAAGATTAACCATAATACATATATCTAATTCATGTCAATTCAATTCCATTATCATTATCTCTACTTATAGTTTATTATATATCACTTATACAACATAAAAAAATACATTTTTTGATAGATTATTTTTGATTTATTTAAATAGTTAAACAAATGGTGTTGAATCAAAAGATTCATACCTTGTTGACATGTATGATATGCGTTCTTCTCAAGAAAAAATGATGAATATGGTGTCATTTCATAGAAAATAATTAATATATATATATATATCATTTCATAATTTAATTTTTTAAACATCATAATAATAAATTATATTAACTCCTAAATAACACCCCAAATATTCTCATTTCATCCCATAATTCCAAAATTTTCACCAAAATTAAATGTTAATAGTCCAGATTCAATGATGGAATCTGTTTTTAAATCTGAAACATCAATAAGTGATAAATGTATTATTTTATTAATTATTTAACAAATAAATTTCTTCCGAAAACCTTTCTTCAAAACATAACATAGTATTTGATTTAGCCATTCTAATAATTTTATTTGTTTTAAAATCTCAATAAAACCAAATAAAATCAAATATAAGATAAATCACCAAGAATAAATTAAAGAACTCATCAAATAGAAACCTTTTATTTTACAATTTTCTTTTGTCTTCATTTATAAATCATAATTCCAAAAATGAATTCAATGTATCAAGATGTGGACTAAAAAATGGATAAAAAACACAAACTATTAACATTAAAGAAATCCTCAAATTTAAAGTTCCCATTATCAGAGTATATCAATCACAAGACAAAATACCTTCTTGGTATATCATAGTATGTGAAGAATTTTTTCCCAAAGTAGTTTAATGGGATTATCCATGGACAAACTTACATTTTTTAGAAAGTTATTATTTTTTGATCTAGTCATAGTGAGGTAATTTTACTTACTAATAAGTCAATGATACTTGTAAGGTGAAGGAAATATATGAATATATTTATGAAATCTCTCAAGATAAGTATCAATAATTTTAACATGTTATAATCCTATCTTCATAAGAATATCCAATATATATTTCCAATGAGATAAGAAAAACAATTTTTAGCATCAAGAGACCTCAATTCCTAGGAAATATTTTAAGGATCTTGAGTCTTTCGTATGAAGAGCACGATAAAGAAAAGACATCACCTGAAAAAATACCACCAAATCACTAAATGTAATTATAAGATCATTCTAATGATCAATAAGGAAAAAATTTCTATAGTCATACTATTGATAAAAAATAGAGGAATACATTATACTCTAATAATTCCGATGTTAATTACTATTGTGAAAAAACAAACACACCACTTTCATAGGGATGTATAAGGTCTTCTTTTGATAATTAAAGATGATAAATCTTGGATGATTCCCTCTAAGAATAAAATTCATGGGGGTCATCATATGTAAATCCTTGGAAAATATGTTTTTATATTCAGTGTCCTAAATGAATAGTTATTTTAAGTGATATGAGAAAACTATAGATAAACATGAACCATTTTTTCCACTATAAAGAAATTACCCAAATAATAAATTCTATATGTTTAGACCATCCCCTAGAATTGAGTTAGTCCTTGAGGTGATTGCGAGAGTCATATAAAGTAACATCGACAACATATACTCACTTATATCCATCCACTCACTTCCATGGTTTAAGGGAAAACAGATTCCATGAATGATTATCCATCAATTTATGAATCTCGTTATACATTTCATGTATCTATCCAAGAAGTACTTTCATGTCTATTAGAGTGATAGGGGTATTATTTTTAACCAAGGTATTTAATTTCTTAATAGTGTGTATCAGTAATTCATGATTAGAGTGTGTGTATATAAGAATTTTTTAATGAGTTTATATAGATTTTCACTAGTAAATAGGAATATTTATGGTGATAGTTGGAATGGCTAGTGGTGAAGAAGGTGTTAAGAGGTATTTTCTAACATAAAGTATTCAGGAGACTATTATATATTCAGAAAAGTGAACAGACACTAAAATTAGAAGGATATGGTAATAAATTTCAAACTATAGGGACACTAACAAAGTTAAATCTATTATCCTTTTTTGGATTTAGTGTAATAATATCGATATTTATTGGGTAATATAAGATAGAAATTATGATGTATCGATAAATGAAATATCAATAGATATCATTAATAACCCCAAGGCATGGAAATAACATCAATATTATTAATTGGTATGATAATTTCCAAGAACAATTTATTAAATATAATGAGGATCAAACTTGGTCTAAGTCATATGAACATCAATGGAATATCATAAAAAACTAAAAACATGAATTATGAGTGAGTATGGTGGGTGATATGGTTAAAGTATATGGTATGGATACTCAACATGAAGGACTAAAGATGAAAACTAGTTAATATTTTTTGTCCCTATCATAATAATATCATCCCCAAAAGTAGTAAGAACATTTATATGAAAAATAATGGTCGAAGACATATCTTAGAGTAAAAGGTTTTTCCTTCATGATTTATTTTTGTTTCAGTGTGTTAAAGAAATATTTTTTATGAATAATGTTGTTCTAATCAATTAATGGGTAAAAATAGGTGGATAAGTAATAAGAACCACTATTATAACATATTAAAATTTGAGTGTAGTTAGAAAAATATGTTTTGATTTCATGATAGAATGAAGAAAACATAGAATAAATATCATCTTATCTTTTCATTGGATAATCCAAGGCTTATGTGTCAAATAATAAATAAAGGATATGAAATATTGGTATCCTGTTTTTTTAGGAACATAGGTGACTTGATGACGTTTGGCTGGACAACTCAACTCCAAATCAATAAGGGAATGATAACCCAACTCTATATAAAATTAATAAAAAATAGCTATATGTGGATGACAATATCATAAATAAATATCTTGAGAATTGGATGACATTGATAAACAAGTGATTTTCATGATATCAACACATATATTGTTCCACATATTTTTACACTACCATGAACCGTGTGCATTGATATCTCCTAGACAATGACATGGGTTGATTATAATATAATAGTCAATAATAAATGTTTAGTAATATTACAGCTAGAAAATGAATTGAATGTGATATATGAATCATAATCAATAAAATAAAGTGTATCACCATGATTAAAAGTGTAGATACTAAAACCATCTGTGAGTACTAATGATCCATTAGCTATAATGATAGAACAACTATATTAACATTTGATGCAAGACCAAATAATACCTAGGTTGTTGGTAACATAATCAGAAGCACTAAATTCTAGTAATCATGTAAAAGAACATTATAATATTAAATTAAAATGAAGATAGTGACAAATATTAAGGTCATGGTTTCACTTTCAATACATATACACCTCCATACAGCCATCCTCTACTAATAACTAGATTCATCAATGGATCCTAGTAAATATCAAACTATGATGACAATATAACTAAACACTATAAATATATATTATTCTTACTGATTGAAAATGAACCAATAATTCTATGCCAAACATAATCCACTGATGAAGTGTGATCTCATGATTGATAATGTAGGGACACAAAACATCTATTTGTATGAAGTAGGAATTTACAATAAAGATAGTGATGTTATATGTGTTTCGTAGATAATATTGGAGAATACCTTAGAACCTTGTGGCATTATCTAAATCACAGGAATTTAGTAACAACATGACAAAACATTATGATATGAAAATGGAACAAAAATCACTTTTGGATATATAATAATTTCTGGAGATATACCATGAATATTATATAAATCATATTATTATTTTTTATATAATGTTATATGATATGTTTATTCAGTATCGTAAAATATGTGAGAACAAGAATTATACTATTCCTTGTAGTCATATCATAATAAATGGATATTATTATATCATACTAATATCAAATAACTCATAATTTAGGATTGAGCAATAGCCTATGAAAGTCAATCATATTGAATGAATTACTATAACACCCTATGAATAATATTTATAATTGAATGTTAAACATTAAAGTGAATGAATCTTAAACTAAATAAAAACCATTAATAAATTTTTTATATAATGAAATTTCTGGTATAAATTAATCGATCGAGAGGTTAAAATGAGTTGTAATTGCAAACCCTTCACTCATATATTATGAAAATATGATTAAATTATTTTAAGGCCTTTATAATAATATAGTATCCATATGAATGGCTAGGTTCAATCGTTTAGAAATTATTCATTGATACTCTGATAAAGATATTCCATAAATCCATGCATGATGAGATACATTTTTTCTATATCATATAATATGATATAGATAATTAATATGGTATGATTTACATGTTGTAAAATCATTTTCTATTTATTATTTTTTATAGAATTTAATATGATATATGGATGTCGTATTTAACAAAATATATTATTGAGTATTGTTGAATCATTTGGTATGATTCATTTTAAATAAAATTACTAACTATGAAATAAAAAACTAGGATATAATATTACAATATCAATCATAATGGAATTCATTATATTCAACGTTTTAGATGATAAAACAGTCGATATGTATTCATGGATGACTGTTATATCAAATGTAAATGAATTCAATAACAAGTAACATATTAGTTAATGTTTGTTCACTTTATGAGGATTTAATATTGATTTATATAGAGGAATTGCACTTACAATAGGGTGATCTAGTTCATGTGAATCCTAGGTCGATTCTCCTTAGACTTCTTTCTCCCTCGCACATTTCCTGATATAGATACTAGCATAGATTAGGTGTGTGGATGATCTTGATTGTGTGATCAATGATTTGGTTTAACATGTGGATACACCACAGAAGAGGGTGTTTGATTGATTCCTCTTAGTGTTCTTCATCGCAATCATAGTTAATAGAGATAAAGTAGCAACATCTATAGTGTATGGTGTGCACAATATCATGTTTTAAATTTATATAAAACATGTTATTAGGTTTTATTCTTTGTAATCTTGGGTTTTTTCAGTTTGATATATTTCATATTCTAATAATAAGTGTTATTAAATACTAAAAACCCCGACCATGGTATCAGATATTTTCCAGGATCATCTATTTTTGAAATGATGTTTTGAAATGAATAGAATATGTTATTGTATTACAAGTCATTATATATAACTGGTTATTTATTCTAGATCTTTTGGGTTATGTAATATAGTATAAGATATCACAAGATGTGACATAGTCCAAACCTTCAATTTTCTTATATATTTTAATTTATGATATATACTATCATAATATAAGCTACCACTAATAATGTGTCAATAATATAACATTTTATCATCGAATTGATACGATGAATGTTATAAAGAATGACATCTAGAGATTTAGTTAATAATACAGGATATATGGTTAATTTAACAAAAAGCCAATCAGGGAACCCAAATTCCATTAATATGAGATGTGTTCAATTAATCCAAAATGTTCTTATCATAGGAGTTGATAGCTAGGATCTGTATGATTTTTATCATAAAAAAGGTCTCTCTTGATGAGTTAATTTTATACATAGCTTTTTTTAATGCTACACACTCATGTTCCATTATAGTTACTCTTATGCGGGTCATCACCACATGGTATTAATCCTATACAATAGATTATCATAATCCATTAATCTTACTTTAGTGGTTTTATTCATAAATGAGATACATATTTCATCATTTTAATCTTATGTGAAGCCTAGCATAAGTCGCAAGTGAGAATAGTCGATGCAGTTACTTAATCCTACACAGACCTTTCTACATGTTGTTTAATATTATGTGGGGCCTACAATGTTCTTATCTCTAACAAAGCATATTATGAATAATTTTTACGATTCATAATTCTTTGGTCATTTAATTTATATATCATTAATTATGACATATGTGATATCATTGAATATTATTATCAAGATAAAATTTCGATTTCTCATATTATGAATTATTAATTAAATAATATTTTTTATAAATTTTTTATAAATCATAATAAATGGTATTTTGGGATAATTATTTAATTTATAAATGATTTTGAGCTTAATATATTATAAAGTGTTTATAATTAATTAATTAATTTTTTTGAAATAATATTTACAAAAAAATCATAATATTAAATGTTAATAATAAAATAAATTTTTAAAAATTATAAGGCATGAATTATGATTTATAAATAAAATCTTTATTTATAAGTTATAAAGGTGATTTTAATATATTTTTATTTTTAAAAAATAAGGCATAAATATAAATTTGTTTATATATAAAATTATGATTTGTATATAATTAATTATTATGATTTATTCAAATTAATTGCCATATTTGAAAAAATATTAAAACCTTATCAAAAGTTTTTTTGTTAAAATAAATAATAAAATATGTTTATATTTCATTTAGTATCATTTATATATGAAAATTTACATATAATAATATGATGGATTTCATATTGGAAATAAAAATAAAATAAAAATTATTTAATTATGAAATGTTAATTAAATGTGGGTAAATTATAACGTGTTTATAATTTCATGATTTAGGAACTTTTCATAAATTATTTATCTCATTTTTAAATTTTTTAAATTTTTTATTTATTTAGTTTATTTTTTTCATTCATATATATAAATTTCTTATATTACAAATGTGTGCATGCTTTAGATTAAATATATTAACTACTTTTATAAATCTGTATACATCTATATAAGGAGATATATGCAAGGTATGATGGTTGATTTAGTTTTACTCAACCTTGGCTTTGTCCTGTATTTAGTTATGAGCTCTAATTATATAGTTAGTTATGATTTAAACATATTAGGTATTAGAATTATGATTGGATTGAGATATCTATTTTGTAAATTATATACCGAGCCAAGATAAACAAAAAATTTATTTCATTATTTTACATGATTAATAATTCCATCACACAAATAATTTCAAAACCCAAATACAAAAGGTTTAGTGTCTTTGAGGACTAGCTACATGAGAAAAACATGTGTACATTTCCCTATAATCAAAACACTCTAGAATGCCTTCTAGACTTCACATACATTATACTACTCATCATAACCTAGGGGAGAGAAACATAAGATAGGGGTGAACTCAAAAACTACGTAAAGAAAAACATATAAACATATCATTAAGGTTTATATCATAAGAACATGTGGAATTATGATCATAGAATAAATATCATAATAAAGATCATAGAACAATAATCATTGTCTATAAGTCATGATATAAGGACATGTCATCTCAAATGAAAAAAAAATACCATTGAAAAAGTGTGTGGAATAATGATACATTAAATGGGAGTCAAGGATTATAGTAAAAGGTATAATATTGTGATGGAAGGGTGGGGCATAAACATTATATTATAAATCATATTTCAAGGCTACCCAAAAAGGCATTCATCACTCAGTAGGATTTGGTTATTCACTTGTGTACCTTCTTAGTTTTGAGATGATCCTCCTATGTATCAATTATCTCAGGATAAAACCTCTTTTTTGACCTTTGTCATAGGATAAGTCCTCTAATGTACCCTTTTATTTGGGATAAATCCTATCATGTACCCTTGGGATAAATCAACTTTTAACACTTTGGATTAGTATAATTCCTCCTCTGTACCCTTTTTCTTGGGATAAATCCACTTTTGTACCATTTTTATCTCAATATAAATATATATTACCAATTAATTGTAGGGATATGTTCAACCCCACCAATAAATCAGAATTATAAATACATCCACAAAAAATCATTAAACACATCATAAACAACTAATGGAATGAAAACCTAGTTTCACAACATTTTCAGACAGTATCAATAGAAATTGACCTCAAGAATGTACATAGTTGATACCTAAAATTCGATAACCCTAAAATAGTGCATCATAAAATCAATATGAAGTTATTTCATCAAATATAATTTCTCAATAATTAAGGAATTTACAAATGAAGAGGTAAATTGTGGTAAAATCATAATTGTTTTTAGAAAAATGTTCTATCATCAACATAAAAGAATAATTTATAGTTCATTTGATTTTTATTTGAAAAATTAAAGTAAAATCTTTTAAAAAATATTTAATTTATAAAAAATTCTATTTGTGGAGCCTTGAAATTTCTCCAAAGGTTTCAAAAATGATAATTGAAAACCTTTTGAAAACTTTTATGTTTTTTAAAAAGAATCTTCAATAATATATCCTTTAAAAGTTCATAATGGTTTCAAAAAATTTATGTGAAAACGAATTCAAAAAATGTATTTTTAAAAATATTCTTTAATAATAAAGATATAAAAATTCATAACGGTTTTCAAAAAGGAATGGTTAGTGAAAGGTAAAACTTTTGATTTGAAAGTACTGAAAACATTTTGAGCATTTTAAAATACCTTTTTTGAAAACCCACACCAAAAAAAGTGGCCAGAAATAAAATTTTAATTAAATAGAAGGAAAATATAAATATCACGTGAGATAGAACATAATTTTTCGCATTATAAAGGATAATATTTTCATGAAAGAAAAATATGGGCATGGGTGGGAAGTTTTCATTAAAGATGATGTGAATTACTCTTAAAATGATAAATTTTTTATAAGGATGAAAAATAATTGAGGAGGAATAATTAAATAAAATGTGTAATTTAATATTAGATTAAAATATGTACCATTAAAAAATCATAATTTGGAATAAACCAAATATTAATGAAATATGTTCAAGAATACACAACATAACTCAAAAAAGAGAGTTAAGTTAATAAAAATAACGATATCTTTGGTATCTTTTGAATCAAAGGTTATTCAATAAATGAAAATTATATAGATATTAAGAAACCAATTAATTAAACAGTTATGGTAAAATAAATTAATTACTAATTAAAAACACCATATTAAAGATGTCATAGTGGACAATAATAAATAGGTCTCAAGAAATTAAATTTGTGATACAAAACCAAAAACATGAATTAGTGCTTAGTTGATCACACTCTGAACAGCTCTATAACAGACATAAAAATATTAATAACATATTTGAGAACCTTATTAATTACTATTAACTTTTATAAACCTCATATAACATTATTCGCTATATGTATATTAGCTATCTAATATCTATTGTTTGTATCGGGTATGAGTAATCATGGTCTTTTGGAACTGGTTTTATAATAGTGGTGTTTTTATTGATTTTCACCAAAATTTCACCATTCATAGATCGTAAATGGTAATATGATTTATTTTTTATAATTATTTATAATTTTATAGTTTCATTATAGTTTTTTTGTTTTGATACTTTAAGATGAATTTTTTGGTGAGGTTATTTCAATGATTCTTAGTAATCAATTGGTGCTTTCTTAAATAATTAGTGAAATTTTTATATTACTAATAAAAAAGAAAAACCATCATTATTTACATATTTATATCTCATAATATGAGAAATTATAATCTTGTAATCATAAAAGATATAAATTTATATCATTGTTCAAGTTTGTGGTTAAACCCACCCAAACAAAAACATGCAATAGTTAATGGATGACTATGAAGTGATTTGTTCATAATATCCCTGTACTAAAATCCTAATGATGTTATTTAGTGTTTATTAGTGTGATATATAATAATTTCAAAGTACTATAAAAATAATATAACTTATTATAAGTCATTAAAAAATATAAATAAATCATTTTTTCTCATAGAATGCTCATTTGGATGGTTGAATTTACTACAGTTTTTATTTCTCATATTGTTAAAAGGTTGTCAGATTATTCATTCGAGAATTTTTATAATTTCATAGTTGTTTTTATTAAACCCATTCTCTTGACCATCCATCTAATTTTTAATGAAAAGAAAAATGGAAATCACACGTTTCAAGGAAGGGGTAGTCCACACATATGCATGAATAATGATTTCATTCTCTATAGAACATGGAAAAGGTGTTATATGATTTATAGTTTTTGAATCTAAAATATGTAATAAATATCATAATTATATATGAAATTCCATATTGGTAACATCCTTTACAAGTGAGGAAGTAAAATTAAATGTTTTTTTCGTGGTGGTAGTAATCTACGCAATGAACGAAGGAAGTTTTCATTTCTCTTAATTAAAAATGGAATGTTGGTTAATGATTGTACCAGAATCATAATAATATAAAAATAAAAAATATAATTATATTACCGATATAAAATTGTTTCATGTAATTAAGGTAGAATAAATGAATAAAAATATATATAAATGAGAAATAATATATTTTAAATTTATACGGCACTTCATGGATTGGTTCCTTTGAAAAGGGGATTAAGACTTCAAGGTATGGTCTTTTGAGAAGACCAAAACCACTTCAAGATTTCTTTGAATATTTGTGAGAGGTTTGGATATATTTTGCGATAAAATGAGTGGGTTATGGTACATGTTTATGTGAAGGGATTATCCCCTCTTTTATAATTTAAAAGGGGTTTTATTTTTTGGTAATAACTATGAAATTTTTATAAGTGTGAAGTCACACTCAAGGAAAATAGCTCCAAAATTTGGAAATAATAGAGAGGGGAATGTATAAGGTTAATAATGGACTAAAACACCCATTAATGTACATGTTTACAACACGTTTTTGATCTTTTCTTCTTGGTTAAAACCTTTTTACCCAATTTTATTTTGAATGAGATAACTAGTTTTTACCAACATAATGTTCGTATAAATAAGGGTTTTATGTTTTTGCTCTTATAAATGCAGGGAAGGGTAGTTTTGGAATTACATTAAATTATTAAATTTTTTATATACAATATTATATGGCCAATTAAACCAATATTTCAATGATATGGAGTTTGTGGACTAGTAAGGTCGAAACTCATATCATCTACTCATTTTTTTTGACAACTATGATTGATTTATTGGATTTTCCTTTTATAGTTCACTTAACCAAGTATACTTTTACCTAGGTGATGATTCTTTTCATTACTGTTAATTAATTAAAAATTTCTTTGTTAATAGTGATCTTACCAACTAATTGAGTATTATAATCCAATATATTATATTATTTTTCTCAACTAAAATTACCATGATTAATAAAATTTGATTTTAAAATGATCACTCTTAACACTGAAAACTGGTTTTAGGTAATTAAGTTATTAATCTATATATCTATGTGTGAGTTAAAATTAATAATTTCAATAATTTTTTAGAAATAAATTGATTTATTATAAATTAAATTAAGGTTGTGTGACATTAAAATCAATCCATAACCAAATTTTTCCCAAATATTAACTAATTGAAATAATAGACACAAATTAATTTTCTTTATTAAATTTATCTGTTACTTCTGTTCTAAACATATTTTTCATGGGTGATCTATGTTCAAATAATACATAAAATAAAAATTTAATTCATTAATTTCATATTTTATTAGCTAATATTTTTTTTAACTTTCTTTCATTATTATATTTCAATAAATTCTTGAAAATTATAATGTTTTCTAAAAACCACATTTTTGACTTAAAATTGATTTTTTCCGAAAATTCTCAAAAATTAATAATCAGAAAACCTTAATTTTTTAAATTATAAAATAAATATAATTTTATATAAATAATTTTTTAAAAATATATATTTAAATTTTGTATATATATTTTAAAATATAAAAAAGTAGTTTTATTTTAAAAAATGAACTTCTTAAACATTAACTATTTTTAATATTATTTCATACTATTTTTCTAATTAGAATAATTTTATTATTTTATTTCATCTATTGATATCTTATATGTAATTATTGTGGTCTTATTTAGGTGATTATTTTAATTTACTAATGTATCATGACCTTTTTTAGTGTGTTTGAATAAAGATATCAAACTTAGTATTTTTTTAATGTAATATATATATGTATATTCTAAAATTTAGAGATGTTTCAAAAACCATAAGAATCTTTTTAAACTCTTCCAATGTACTATATAACTTCAAAAAATATAATAAAATAGAAAAATACCATATAATGGGGGTGTAACAGCATACATAATATCCCATGAGATATAAATATTTTCACAAAATTTTAGAGGGCTATATAATTGGGGGACCACCTATCACATGTTAAAAATCATACATATATGTTCCAAATAATTAAAATATACCATACTTAAATCATATTCACAATCAAACTCAGGAAAATGATATGGGTTTTATTCTTCTGAATAAAGGAATAACCAAATTAAGAATCATAATAAAATAAGGAAATAAATTATTTTTATCTTTCATAATTAAAGGCGGGATATAGTTCATGATCATAGACTTCCATCCTAAAATATTCAAGAGAAATATTTGGAGAAAAAATACTAAAAATGAACCACATTTTTTATTCTTTTATGAAATAAATAAATGATCATTTAAATAAGGAATCCCCTTATTATTTTTCATGTAACCATAATTATACCAAGAGGGTTATATAGAAAATAATGAATGTTTTAGAAGCCATTCTTATGTTAAAAAAAATTCAATGGGGGTATTCTTGACAGGAGATAAGAAATATAAATATTGGTTAAATTGGGTTTACTTGTATGTGGGAATTTCAAAGGGAATTAAAAACATGAATATCCCCAGAAATTAAAATAATATTTAAATAGGTATATATGTAAGGTACATATATGAAATAATAAAAAAAATTATGATAATATTATATAAAAAAATTGAGAAAAATAAATAGAATGTTTAATTGAAAAGTAATGAGGGTCGTATAGAAGATCCATTACCTTGTGTAAGGATTCACTCTAAACATTGACTAAATTTTTTGAATAAATAAATTAATTTTATTAAACACGTACCCAAAAAACATATTAATACAATACAATCATGGTGTGTGGGAGATTTTGTTTCCTATGTTAAAATGTAGTATAGTGGTCAACATAGGTTTTCTCTATAGAGGAGTTCACAACAATTACGTTTTTCACACTTAATTACATGGAAAATTGGTTATTTTTTTAATGGTATGATTTTGAAAAAAAAAGAAATATAATAAATAAATTAAGTGAAATATTGAATAATTTGAAAAAGCAAGTGATTTAAAATAGTAACAAGATTTGTGTGATCAATTCAGGTTCAATTTTTCAATTGAAATGTAATCATAGTTCCAATTAATCCAATTATCTTCTACTAAGACAGTTAAAGTTAGATTTCACAATCACTTCCTCTCACTCCCTTGGTCAAATGGTGATGGTGAGAGTACAAATTTCCAAGATCTCAAATTTTTTCATTCTCCTTCCTACTTAAGAGAGATTGTTTTATAGAATACCCTCAATTTATATAGGAAATACCAGGAATAGTATTTTTTTATAAATAATAAATAATATCCTCTACCACTCTCACATGTACAAATGATCAATGAGTACATCACCACTAATCTCTGGTCTATTCCATCATATATGAACCAAAATCTAGTGGATGGATATAATAGTCATTGACCAATAAAATAACAACAAATAATTCTAAAACGAAATGAAATCATATTTTATAATAAAAATATCTATTGGAAATTGAAATCAACTTCACTGAAGATATAAAATATTTTTATTCCACGAAGTGAATGAAATAAATAATTAAACAACAAAATTTTCCCTTACTCAAACACTCATAATTTCACTCCTCCATGTGAAGGGTATACCTGAATAAAGGAGAAGAATAGGGCATTACAAAACTAGGAAGAATAAATGATTGAAAAGAGAGAGCAGAAAAGTTCGCCTCCAGAATCATTCTAAGGAATGTATTCTTAGATTCTACCTAAATGACGGTAAAATATCTCCAAGACTCCTTAAAAGTTATTCTAAATTGTGGTATCTGTCATACCTTATAATTTAAAATTCAATTAGAATTTATAGAAATATTATTACCTAATTACATAATAACACTTTTTTTTACCAATAGGACTCTTTATCTTCATCTAATTGGGCGCATTCAATGGTTACCTTAATTGGAAAATTACTATAGGAAATATAATTTTCACATGAACTTTGGAGTCATATTTCATTTCAATCAATAAAAACCACATTTAGAACTATATATCCCGATATATGGCTCATTTAATGATGAGAGGTCCATTCTATCAGCCTGAAATATTCATTAAATTTATTAATTTTTTGGGGCTATTAAAATTCCAATGACTGTGGCTCCAGTTACAGAAGTTATATCCTATGAAAAAAGGGTTCCCAAAAAAATAATAGTCACACTATTTAGATCAATATTTAAATGTTTATTCATGAAATATATATTTTATAAAAAACTTTTAAAATTACATAAATAAAAAAATTCACTTTTAGAAAATAAAATTCACCAAAATTAAAAAAATAATGACGAAAATTACATTACATTTATAAACTTATCATTGATTAAATAATTTAAATTCACATGAAAAATAATTAATTTTTTTTATCTATTTATTCCCCTACACATATCCCTTGGAATCATAGACATGTAAGTCTCAAAATAAAATCAATGAAAATTTAATACACACATCCATGAGATCTTCCAATTTGACAACAATAAACTAAAGATATAATACATCCTCAAAAAAAATTATTTTATGTTCTCCATTCATATCATTGAATATATTTACACTTCATTTATCCTCTCATGCACACTAGACTCCTACATCACATGAATTTTCTATCTTTTAAAAAATATCAATTCTGAATAATGATTTTCTCATCCAAACCCATACAAGGGTCAACATAGTCTTGATAAATTTATAACTCTAAACGTGATTTGATTCAAGGACATGTGTTTTCAATGAGTATTTTTTATGTCTGTTCATTGGATTTCAGTTTCTATGATTTATATTTCAACAAATATAATGCTAAATAAGGAGGGATTATCTCTTTTTGAGTCAAAATTCAAGGTTCTAATTGTCACAAATTTATGGTCTGCTACTCACTTCTCTTAGTAGAATATTTTGCATAAGCATATTTAAAAATATCATGGACATTTCACATAATAATCATTTTAGAAAAAAAAATATCATTCCACTTCTCTATTTATTTTTCTGAATTCTTCAGGTAGGAACCAATTTCTTTCTACTTTTGAAATGACAAAAAGGTATAACTTATTTTGCCATGAATTCTCCATAATGGAATAGCTTAAGAATGAATTAATTTTTCAGAAACAAAATTATCTCTTAAAAAATTTATTTTCCACCCAAATTTCCCCCAACTTATGTAGTATATCCCAAAACAACTTCCCCACCACACCCACACACATTTGTTCAACTATAACTTGTAATTCCATTTTAAGATTAGGTGGGATAGGGAAAATTGGTATGTAATTTGGATAAACTAAAAAGATATATATAAATTATATGGGTTAAAATTATTAAATGTATAATAAAGTCTGAAATAAAAAGGATTCTATTTAAAATGGGAATCCAAAACACAAAAAATATTTCAAACATTTAAATCAAAATTACTTAAAATACTCACTTTTTAACATAAATAAATCAAATTCTTGATAAAGGAATCATAGTTTGGTTCTCTCAAGAAGTAAGTTCAATGTAAAGCACCCAAAAATGGTTTTGAAGCCTCATAGTAAAGTTATTTTATTAACAAATATAGTGATACGTGGAATGAGATTCAAAAATAAGTATATTTTTACAGAAATTATCAAATATTTGAAATTGAAAAAAAAATTAATTTTCAACATTCATTTAATTTCAGTTTCATGGAATAAATTAATTCACTCATTAGAATTGTTTAATTAATGAAAAATATAATCATTTGATATCACCTATTTCAAAAACACTTAAATTTTGGAAATAAAAAGACACAAAATTGAAAAAACTCCTTTTTTTAGAACAAAAAATTTGATTATCTTAAACCATAAAGGCTCCATCCACCAAAAAAAATGATGTAATTTTTTCAATGAATTCAAGTGGATTTAACAAGTAATAAATTTTTTAATTGAATAACAAAAAGAAACCATCAAGGAGAGGTACAACCTGATTGATTTTGTTGATAAAAATGTTGGGGGAGAGTGATCTCTTTCACTGGATCTAATGGCATGTTTCCATGAAATTTCATCAGCATGTGTCCATTAACAGCTAATAGATCCTAATTTCTATTATTTTTAATATACATAACAACCAAAATATATAGATATTTACCTATAAATATAAATTCCCATATGGAATTTTCATGAACCAGCTCGGGTACCCTGGTAACCCGATAACCGAGTCGGCCCTAACATAGCCTGAAGGGCGTTCCTAATCCCCACGGGTTGACGACTAGCACCTGTCATCACACAACATGCAAGTGGTAACGATTTTTTCCCAAGAATGCGGAAGAAAAAGAAACAAGACAATATGCATAACAAAAAGAAACTCTACTGGGAGTTCTGTACCAGCATACAAAGAGGCATAAAAAGCCCAAAGTACTACAACCCAAGTACTAAAGATTGGAAAAATCATCCCCAAGGTCCCTAAAGACACAACTCACCAAGACCAAAGATCAACAACTGGATCCACCTCCTAGAGGTCCCTTCCCTTTGCTCAATCATGGAAGAAGAATGTCTACAGACACCCAAAGGCAAAAGTAGGGTGTGAGCCTAAGCCCAATAGGATACAACCAAAGATTCTATAACAGATGAAAAATATATATTATCCAATGAAAAGCTATCAATTTTTAAATAAACAGGTTTGGAAATTCAAAGCATATTTTAACAAAACATGCTATACATTTTCAAATGATGTAAAAATTACTTTAAGAAAAGGCTTTACAGTGATATAATATTTCTAAAACAATGGCTTAAGAAAAAAAATTTATAAAACCTTTTATATAAATTCAGCTGGCATGTAAGGGAGTTCAAAAGTAGTGGAATACATTTATATCTTACATATAAATAAACAACAGAGAAACATGGTCATCTATCAAAAGGTTTGATAGTATTAACCAGTTATAGGATTATGCACTCTATATGAGAACTAAGAAAAATGTGTATAAACACATCCCTATGAAACTAGATAAAGGAGACTTGTCACTAACCCGTTGGGGATGTGACCCTCCATAAGTATGTTTAATAATGTTGTCGTAGCGTAGATTGTATCCAAATAACTCACTAACTACCTAAGGCTTGCATGGGCGATTACATGATGGGAGAAATATTTTACGAATGGTTAAAATACGATCAATCCCATTCTTCCATTTCAAAAGTGCCAATTTCATTCCATTTAAAACCAAAATAGGTTTTATTCAAAACATGCCTTTTTCACAAGATAAATGCAATTCGTTTCTATCAAATTATTTTAAGCCATTTTCACTAGTTTGAAATCCATTCAAAACCAATTCCATCATTACACAATTTATTTCCACAATTAAATTAAACAATTTAATTGAAATCATTTCCCTCAAATCCACAATTTAAATTCAACAATTTAAATTGGCCAATTTCCATAAACATGCTCAATTCAATGGAATTGGGGTTTTCCAAATTTCCATGCCAAAACCATTTCAAATATCTCAAATCACCGGAATCACATTTTTATAAATTTAATTTAATGAAAACATAAGAAATCAGATTTAAATCAAAAATTGAAATAATCCATGAAAATACAATGTTAATAAATTTGGAATGTTGGGATGGAACCACCCACCTCGAAGGTTTTGACCAAAACCACAACGGTCGAGAACGATCAAGAAAACCGGGTTATTTCTTCAAGAACCAACCTTATATCTCTTCTCCTAGAAAGATAAAGACCAAATCTCATCATATTTGGTACCACACTTTTATATCGGCCCATAATGGGAATAGATCTAAGAAATCGAGAGAAGAGGAGAAGTAGATCTAAGTAGATCTAATAAACCAATCAAGAACGATGAAGAACAATCACACAACTCAAGAATCCGGCTTCGATTCACCATAAGGATCCTTTGGATCACCTCCGGAATGATGTGAGAACCTTATCTAACCTTAGGAGAAGACAAATCCCAAGTGAGAGCTGCTTAAGAGGATAAACGTGGCACTTAGAGGCAAAACTGAGTTAAATCCGCAATTTAACGATCCCATTTTTGTGGTCGCCCGGTTAGTTCACACGGTTTGAAATACCGTGTGTTAGCCATGCATTATCTTTTACCTTGGCCATCCTGCTCGCACGGTTTCACTACATGGTTAGAAAAACTATTCACTGCCCGTGCAGAAGCTACTGCCTCCAAGACCAACTGCGCACAGTTTGGCTGCACGGTTTAGACAACCCGTGCCGCCTGAGTAACTTCCCCTTTGCCCGAAAACAACATTTAAAGTTCTCCTGACTCTCCCAAGTCACAACTCCAAAATAGAGGTACTTAGAAACATCAAAATTAATTGAAAACGTAACGTGATGTTGCAACCTCTCCACCATAAGATCATTATGTCCTCAGAAAGCCTATGAAGAAACCTCCGCATCAAAAAGATGAGGCCACTACTCTCTCATTAGTGCCTCCCTTTCCCACGTCTCATAAGAATCCGAACCATGCTACAAAAGTACACGAACCATAGGTATAGTTCTCCCTTTAGGTACCTTAGTCTCAGAATCAACAACCCTAACTGGTCGTTCAATAACAGATAAATCTGGTTCAATCTCAAGATCACTCCATCCCACAACATGAGATGGATCAGAGAGATACTTTCACAGCTGCGATACATGGAACACGTTATGTATCAACGTCAGCTGTGGTGGTAGAGCTAGATGGTATGAAACTTTCTATATAAGACCAACAACCTCAAAAGGTCCCACAAAACGAGGTGAAAGCTTCCCTTACCTCCCAAGCCGTCGATGACCTAATCGGGGAGAAACTTTCAAGAACACCTGGTCACCAACTAAGAACTCTAAAGTTTTATGGTGACGATCATCATAAGACTTGTACCGACTCTATGTTGTCAACATTATTTGACGAATAAACTAGATCTTAGTTGTCGTCTCTTGGACCAAACTCGGTCCTACCAAAGAACATTCACCAATCTCCAACCAACATAAAGGAGATTTACAAGGATGGCCATACAAAGCCTCAAAAGGTTCCATTTTGATCGCAGACTAATAACTGTTGTTATAAGAAAACTCAACTTGCCCCAAATGATCATCTCAAGACCCACCAAAGTCGAGAACACATGCACAGAGCATATCATCAAGGATCAAAATAGCTATCTCTATCTAGCCATCTGATTGTGGATGGTAGACCTTGCTCAAACGGACCTGATATCCCAGCACCTCTTGAAGGCCTCTCCAAAATTGATAAGTAAACCAAGGATCCCTATCAGAGACTATAGAAGATGGAACTCCATGAAAATGAACAACTTCTTTCACATAGATATATCCCAACTCCTCAACTTTGGTTGTATCTCGAATAGGTATAAAGTGAGATGACTTGGTCAGTCTATCAATCCCAACCCATATCAAGTTCTTATTCTTCTAGGTTTGAGTTAACCCAACTAGAATGTCCATAGATATTTCATCCCATTTCAATGTAGAAACTAGAAGTGTTTGAAGCAAACCCGAAGGTTTTTGGTGCTCGGATTTCACCTGCTGGCATGTATGGAAACGATATACAAACTCAGCAATTTCTTGTCACATACCTAGCCACAAGAACTGTCACCGCTTGTCATAGAACATCTTCATGGTTCCTAGGTGTATAGCCCAATGAGTGTTATGGAAACTCCCCATCACTTCCTTCCTTTCTGCTAACGACACAACATAACGGTTTTGAAAAAACAGAACACCCTCTTTGGAGAATGGCCACGGAATGTCGGTCTCCCCACCATAAAGAGAGTCCCTAATTCTATGGAATTCATTATCCGGTTGTTGTTTCTGAAGAATTTACTCGAGGAGAGAATAAGTCAACTGTACACTAGATAAAGAAACTTTATTACCCTTCCACTAAACTCCAATATGCAATTGAGAAAAAAGATCAATCAGACTCCACTCTTCTAAAGATTCTTTCACAGTCTGTGATGGAAGTTTCCTACTTAACACATCTTCAACTACATTCTCTTTTCCTGGTGTATAGGCAATGTAAAAGTCAAAAGATTTCAGGTACTCCACCTAATGGCTTTGGCGGAGATTCAAATATTTTAAAGAGAAGATATAACTCAAGATCTAGTGGTATGAATACACAATAAACCTTTCTCCATAAAGGTAATGTATCCAACACTTAAGTGCATGCATTACAACTGAAAGTTCAAGGTCATGGTTATGATAGTTCTTCTCATGAGGATTAAGCTGACAAGACACATAGGAAACAACATTATTACCTTGCATAACGACCCATCCCAAACCTGAAACTGATGCATCACAGAAGACCACATAACCTATCCCAGCCTCAGGAAGAGTTAACACCAATGCAGTAGTCAAAAGTTTCTTTAGCTCAACCAAAGAAATCTGACATTTATCATTCAAGGAAAACATTACTCCCTTTCGAGTCAGAGCAGTCGTTGGAGAAGCTAACTTTGAGAAGTCTTTAACAAACTAGAGATAATTTCCTGTTGAGCCCAAGAAGCTCCAAATCTTGAAAACAATTTGTGGTTGTTCCCAAGTCATAGTAGCCCTCGCCTTCATAGGATCAAGTGACATTCCTTGTTCTGACACCACGTGTCCCAAGAATTTCACTTCCCGAATCCAGAAATTGCACTTTGAAAGCATGGCATAAAGTCGGCGATTCCTTAGAAGACTCAGAACGGTTCTATGATGATGAACATGATCCTCCTCGGACTTGGAGTAGACAATAATTTCATCCAAAAAGACTATGAAGAAATTATCTAGATACTCATGGAAAACCTTGTTCAGTAATTCCATGAAAACTACAGGAGCATTTGTTAGGCCGAAGGGCCTAACAAGGTACTCATAATGGCCATACCTACTTCAAAAAGTGTTCTTATGAATGTTAGATTCTTTTATCCTCTATTGATGGTAACTAAATCGAAGGTCAATTTTTGAAAACCACTTTTCCCCTCTCAATTGATAAAACAAATCATCAATTCATGGTAACAGATATTTTTTCTTTGTTGTAACTCGATTGAAATTTCGATAATCAACACATAAGCAAAGAGGACCATTAGACTTCTTGGAAAAGAGAACTTGTGCTGCCCAAGGTCACACACTTGGGCGTATAAATCATTTCTCAAGAAGATCCTTTAACTGAGACTTTAGTTCTTTTAGTTCAGCTAGTGCCATTCGGTAAGAGGGAATAGAAACTGGTTGAGTACCAAGCATTAAGTCAATAGAGAAATCAACCTCCCTTACTGGTCGCAACAAGAGAAGTTAGAAGGAAACATGTCGTAAAACTCAGCGACGAATATTGGAAGATCACCACACATTGAATATCTCTCTAGACCAAAAGCAAACACTGATTTAACTTTACCCAACTCTGGATAAGAGGGTCCAGCTCTACTAGACCTTGGGGTCCCATTCTCCTTGAAAAACAAGAGGTACACCACTAGGTGTAGTAAGGTAGACCCATCGAAGATAACAATCGATCTGAGATTTATTGGATATGAGCCAATCCATCCAAAATATGACATCAAAAGATTTCAGCTCGACAACTAAGAAACTCCAAGAATGATAAACATCTGATAGAGAGAAGACACAAGCAGGACTATAGAGTCCCTTCTCTCTCGTTGTACCAAGGGGTGTAGTAATATCCATCACACAAGATAAAAGTTCCATAGGTAGATTAAAAAGATTAACAAGTTTGGTTGAAATAAAAGAGTGAGATGTAGCAGTATCAAAAAGAGTTGTCACTAAAGATGAAGCTATAGTAATGGTACCTCTCATAGTTGCAGGACCTGCATCAGCTACCTCTGGAAAATCTTCCTCTCCGTAAAGAAGCTTCGTTCCGGATGCCTGTGGATGGAACCCATTTTTACATGAAGCATTTGATTGCCCTACAATTTCCGGAGGTGATGATGATCCTATTCCACTACATGGAGTATATAAGTGATGGCAGAATCTCTGTAAGTTCCCAAAACATCCGTAGGAGCTACAGTTCTTGGGTGCCTCAGTGAAAACTCTCATAGAATTTCCTGGATTCCCATGGTGATAGAAAGTCAAGGAATCCCCCCAGGGTGCTACCGGAGGTCTGGGATGAATCCGCTATCAAGAACTACCATGTGAAAAGTCACACTTTCGACTTCCTTTAAAGGAACCCACACTTCCACTATGAGGGAAAAGAACCCCCTTAAACCCAGACTTTCCTTCCAAGTCCATCTCAGCCATCATCGCCCTATCCAGCACATCATCGTAAGTGGTTAGCTGTAGTAGGAAAACCTGAGAAAGGATATTTGATCGAAGTCCCAACTAGAATCATTGACCCTTCATCCTCTCATTAGAAACAATCTCAGGAGAAAACTGTACAAGCTCAGAAAATCAATTTGAGTACTCAATCATGGTTATTTGGTCTGCTCAAGCTTGAAAAACTCCACAGCCATTGCCAACATCATTGATTCTAGATAGAACTGGTTAGTGAAAAGAAACCTAAAGTTTTTCCACTCCAAACCCTCATGTTTCCCATCTCTCACCATTATGTCCCACCATATCCTACATGGTCCCTCCAGTACGAAGGTGGCACACTTCACCTTGATCACATCTGGTGTCTCCAAGAACCCAAACTGATGTTCAATCTTACTCAACCATTCTTTATCATGTTGAGGTTCAGTGGAGCCTTTTAAAACTGGTGGCTTCTGGCATAGGAATTATTGAGAATGACTTCAGAGAATATCACTATAAGGATATATAGATAGATCCTGAACAAGAACTAGAGGTGGTTCTTGTCCTATAGCTTGGACATTTTGAAAAATCACCTTAACCAGACTCAGATCCACAATAGAACTCGCTTGCTGATATTCACCAGCAACCTCTTTTTGGATCTAATTTCCATGTCTTCTTGGAGGCATGATGCTACACATCATAAAAATACATAGATTAACACCCAAAACCATGTAACAAGGAAAACTATTCTTAAAAGAAGGGATAACAAGATTTGGATTCCACTCTATCCAAATCAAAATAGGGAAAATACTAGAACTAATCCACAAGTCGTATTTCCCTAACCAACCCTGGTGACTTAAGGTTCATTGCGGTGAGAGCTGGTCGGGCACTCAATCACAACTACCTCCCATGTCTCGACAAGAACACTAAAATGTGTATTGTGATCATAGTAAGATGTTTAACCTTCCCTCTAATACCACTTTGTCATGAACCAGCCAAGGTACCCTGGTAACATGATAACTGAGCCGGCCCTGACATAGCCCGAAGGGAGTTACCGATCCCCACGTGTCGGAGAATAGCACCTGGCATCACACAACATGCAAGTGTGAAAAATTTTACCACAAGAATGCGGAAGCAAAATGAACCAGACAATATGCATAACAAAAAGAAACTCTACTAGGAGTACTGTACCAGAATAAAAAGAGGCATAAAATTCTCAAATTACTACAACCCAAGTACTAAATATGGGAAAAACATCCCCAAGGTCCCTAAGGACACAACTCGCCATGACCAAAGATCAATAGCCAGATCCACCTCCAAGAGGTCAATTCCCTTTGCTCGATCCTGGATGAATAAAGTCTACAAACACTTGAAATCAAAAGTAGGGTGTGAGCCTAATCCCATTAGGATACCACCAAAGATTCTGTAACAGATTCCAAATATAGATTATCCAAAGAAAATATTTCAATTTTCACATAAACAGGTTTGGAAATTCAAAAGCATATTTTGACAAAACACGCTATACATTTTCAAATGAGGGAAAAATTACTTTATGCAAAGGATTTACAATGATGGAATATTTCTAAAACAATGGCTTAATAAAAAAATCTATATAAAACCGTTTATATAATTTCAACCGGCTTTTAAGGCAGTTCAAAAGCATTGGCATACATTTATATCTCACATTTAAATAAAAAACCGAGCAACAAGGTCATCTTCCAAAAGATACGATAGTGTTAAGTAGTTATAGAATTCCACAAAATCTATGTGAACTCAGAAAAATGTGTATACACACGTCCCTATGACACTGGACAATGGAGACTCTTCACCAACCAGTTGGGGATGTGACCTTCCGCAAGTATGTTTTAGAACGTTGTCGTAGTGTAGAGTATATCCAAATAACTCCCTAACTACCTAAGTCTTGCATGAGCTCTTACATGATGGGAGAACTATTTTAAGAATTCTTAAAATATGATCAATCCCATTCTTCCATTTCAAAACTTCCAATTTCATTCCATTAAAAACCAAAACATGTTTTTTTTCAAAACATGCATTTTCACAAGATAAAACCAATGGGTTTCTATCAAGTCATTTTAATCCATTTTCACCAGTTTGAAATCCATTCATAACCAATTCCATCATTACAAAATTTATTTCCACAATTAAATTCAAAAATATAATTGAAATCATTTTCATCAAATCCATAATTTAAATTCAACAATTTAAATCAGCAAATTTTCATAGAAACACCCAATTCAATGGAATTGGGGTTTTCCAAATTTCCTTTCCAAAACCATTTTAAATATCTCAAATCACCAGAATCACGTTTTTATCAATTTAATTGAAATAAAACTTGATAATTTGGATTTAAATCAATAATTTAAATAAACAATGAAAATACAATTTTAATCAAGTTGGCAAGTTAGGACGGAACTGTCTACCTCAATGGTTTTTACCAAAACCACAAGAGTCGAGAATGCTCAAGAAAACCGGGTTGTTTATTCAAGAACCCACCTTAGATCTCTTGTCCTAGAAATATAAAGACCAAATATCATCATATCTAGTACCAAACACTTTGTTCTACCAATAACAGGTGTAGATCTAAGAAACTGAGAGAATATGAGAAGTATATCTAAGTAGATCTAAGAAACCGATCCAGAACGATGAAGAACGTTCACATACCTCAAGAATCCAGCTTTGATTCACCATGAGGCTCCTTTGGATCACATCTGGAATGATGTGAGAACCTTCTATGACCTTATTTGAAGACAAATCCTGAGTTTGAGCCGCTTAATAGGACAAACGAGGAACTTAAAGGCAAAACTGAGTGAGATCTACAATTTAAGGATATCATTTAAGTGGTTGTATGGTTCGTTTTCACAGTTTGACAAACCGTGTGCTAGCCGTGTGTTAGCTTCTACCTCGACCCTCCTTCTCACACGGTTTGGCCACACGTTTAGAAAAATGGTGCGCTACCCATTTGGAAGCTACTGCCTCTATGACCAACTGCGCATGGTTTGGCTGCACAGTTTAGACAACCCGCGCACCGCCCGTGCGAATTCCCATTTTCCACAAAAAAACTTTTAATGTTCTCCCTACTCTCCCAAGTTACAACTCCAAAACAAAGGTACATAGAGACATCAAAAGTACCTAAAAATTTAATGTGATGTTATAGGAATGAAGTTTTTCTGGAATCATCTTGAGTCTTAAGTTGAATAATAGCATTGTGTCTTTAGGTTAGAGATCATTCAGTTGGATCAACCTGTCATGATACACTCTTGTTCCCTCTTTTTAAATCCTTGAATTTTCACAATAATTAATTTTTATTTCCTCTATCTCATAGAACTATTATAATCCCTCTTTTATAGTTCTTTTAGGATCCAAATGTATTTTTCTCATATACTAGAATACCCTGTAATCTAATTCCCTATGCAGGTGATAGATTTTCCCATAAATCAACCTATTTGGAAAATTTCTTATCACATCTTGGTAGGATATTCATAAATCTAATAACGTTTCTTTCAACCTTTTTCTTCAATCCTCCATGTTAGATTTAACATGTTTTTCCAAAAATCCTTTGATGTCTATATTGGACACTTCTTCTTGAACACTAGTTTTTAGATGATAGGGATTTAAGTTTTGCTGATTCACCCCCATAATGTTTTAGTAATTTCTCTATTTGATGATAGAAAAAGTGATTCCCGTGATCACTGATAATGTATTTATTCCCTCTAGACCAACAAAATATGTAATTCATGACAAAAATCACAAACAAATTTAGTGTTTTCTATCCTAGTTGATTTTTCTTCCACCCATTTTGAAACATAATCAAAAAAATTCATGATATAATAATTTACATATTAAAATTATAAGTGGACAATAAAATATATCCCCAAAATTAAAAAATATCACAAATATTAAGTGTATTTGTAGAATTTCTTTTTTCATTGAATTTTTTTGACAATACTAACATTATTCACACTATTTGAAAAAATCATGAGGATATTTAAAAAGGATGGGCCAATAAATTCAAGATTATAAAACATTCATTATTGTTATTTGAGGTCAAAATTATCCTCCATAATAAAAACTGAGTCAAAACACTATGATAGATTCAATTTCAAATTCATTTTCATGAAATCATTTTCTTATCACATGATCATTCCAAATGTTCCAAATAAATGGATATTCCCAAATGTAATATAAGGATTAATATTTTAGTTTTTTATATTAGCTGGAATTTAAATTAAATGGGACCTGAGATGTCTCTAGATAATTGACCATGTCAACATAATAAGGCACTTCTCCTTCAATCAAGTAAAATTTCCCTCCTAAAAGGTGATTGTTTAGTAGTTCTTTTTCTGGAATTTCTGCTTCAGCAGTGTCAGGAAGTCCACTTATGTGATTCTAAACGTGGTTATTAGATCCCTTATTGTATTTAAATTCTATTTTCAACTCCAATCTTAGTAACATTTATCTCATTATCCTTTATTTAGTTTCTTTATTCTTCATCAAGTACTTAATAGATTCATTATAAAAAAGTGACATTATTTCAAAAAGATAAGTTCTAATTTTTTAAAGAAAATAAAACTACTCAAAATTCTATTTATATGCCTTTTAATTGATTTAATAAACATTTAAGGTTCCTTAGGATAGTCAATGATGTGTTTTCTTCCCTCAATTTACTGAGAAAGTACTACTCTAACTACTTGGTTTGAAGTGTCACAAAGTACCTCAAATGGTTCTTATAAATTTGGTCGTAGCATCACTAGTGGTGTAATAAATCTACTCTCAAACACATAAAATGATTCCATATACTTATCATTGAAATAAATATCGCCATCATTAGAATTTAATATAGAGATATAGAGTTAAATCATACTAAAATATTTGATAAACCACTTCTGGATTCCTACATGTCCTAAAAATGATATAAAATGTCTCACACAAGTTGGGTAAGGAAAAAAATTCACTTCAATTTAGTATTTATACACTTAAATATCTTTTTCTAAAATGACATGACCATGGAAAATTCCTCTCTTAACTAGGAAATTACACTTTTCAATACATATATAAATATTCTTTTCAATTCATATTTTCAAAAAAATCACATATTTTTTAAACAATGGTCAAAATATTTTAAAAAATATACGAAATCATCTTAGAAAACTTCCAAGAAATATTCAATGTGATTATAAAATATACTAAACATGCACCTCTAAAATTTACCTAGAGAATTACATAATCCAAATGGAATTATATTTTTTAAAAAATAGATGAAGGGATAAGTAAAATTTGTCTCTATTGATCCTCAAGGTAAATGGGTACATAAAAATAACCAGATTCTTATATTAGTTCTATACCAACTTCATGGGATAGTTCAAAGAGTGAGTGATCATATGATGGATATCTCATGGTGTCAATAATGTTGAAGTGGATATAACTATACCCAAACTCCATTTTGGGTGTTCCATCATGGACATTGATGATAGTTTTGGCCATATTTAAAAAATATATCCCTAAAATAATTGTCTAGTGTGATGGGTTCATATCTTATTCCATATTCAGAACATAGATTTCAGTTTGGAATAAGAGATATTTTACTTTCACATGGACATAAATGATAACTCTTTCTGGGAAAATTGTGGATCAGTTTTCAAGTTTCACCACCACTTAGGTGGGATTCAAGTCTTTCATATTCAAATAAGTATATACTTAGTGAGGAAATAAATTAATTAAACAATCTATATGAAATAAATCATTAGAGGGATTTAACCATCAAATGGTACATGGAATGGATATTTTCCCTTGATCATGAAATTTGGTTGGAATTAGTTTTGTGATAATCTATAAGACCCTTGTTCCCATTTTTATACTATCATTCCATTGAATTCTCCTCTTCATGGTGGAGATTTACTAAAAAACATATCATACCTTTGAACTTTGTTTTTAGTTATTCGAGTAGGGGGTATTAATTTCCACTTTCTGTAAGGTGTCAAAAATTTACTTTTGAAGTGCTTCTTCCTATAATCTATTTGATTATGTCATCCTTTATGGAAATGGTGGGGCTATATAATTCTTCTCCATTTTATATCATTTCAATAGTGTTTCTGATATCTTCCCCCATGGAATATCCTTCTCCTCCTCCACTTTTGTTCCTTCTTCTTGGTGCATTTTCACTAAATTTTTAGAATCCCAACTTCATTCTCCATCAGAATATGTGGTATTGTTTTAGGGTCATCTTGGATGAGAGTTTCCTTGGGTTTTTTTCAACACGAAGATAATGAGACTATCGAACATTTTGGATATATATTTATTATGTATTTCAACCCCTAAAACTAATAGTTTTTCTATGATTTTTTAAGAGTATATTGTTTACTGGAGGATGGTTTTTTATAGTTTCTTATGAATGTGGGTGGTTGGTGGTAAGTGGGTTGGTTATAAGATTTCATTTTTTGAAATGGTGGAGAATTTTGGAAATGATACTGGAATGGGGGTTGGTTTTGGAAATAATTTTCATAAGGGGGTCTAGCATGATTCTACCGATTTCCAAATCTATATTAGAATTGATTAGGATCTTTCGATCCTTTATTTTTTTTTGAAAATTACTTAGCTAAAAGGCTCCTATAAAACATTCCATTACATGTATTTTAGTACAATTTTCATGGAAATGGTCACTTGATGTGTATAAAATACATACGGTTTACTATGATTGTTGATCACTCACTAGTTTCAAGGCCATATATCTCACAAAACTATTTATTTTTTCAATCCTATTTTCATAAAAGGGTGATGGATATAAATTATTTCCATATATATTCCTCTTATTAAATTACCTATCATACTAAATTTTTCTGAGTTCTATAAAAAAATTTCAATGAAGACTATTGGATCCTTCAATTGACTTGGAAATCAATGCACATATAGTTGATGCATCCAAAAGGTTTTTTTATTGTCCAATAGGCCTTGGTAAAAGAGAAAAATTAAGTGAATCTATTTAATTACATGATGTAGGTATCAAGAATATATATTCTTAAAGATATCCTGGTACTCTTAAAGGGTTTCTTGATATTATTTTTTGATGGCATATATCTTATTTCTAATGGTTTTGATCCTAGAGGTGGGAAGTATATTTTCTTGACTCTTCTCAATATGCCATTCTAGTCTTGAAAATCTCTTATTTAAAGGCTATAAAACCATTTTTCACAGCTCCTTCTACTGAAAATGGGAATGTCTTCCACTTTTCCTACTCTTTAGCTACTTTTGGGTGTTTGAATGCAGAGAAGACATATGTGAACTTTTCAAAATGTTTTTTTGGTCTTCCCCTACAAAAACATAAAATTTTAAAAGTATTGGGATCATGTCTCAAAATTATTTTTAACTCTGTAATGGAAATTTCTTAATTTTTTTAATGATGTATGGTGCACATAGGTCACTTAGGGGTTGGTTATAATCTCCAACCATGATGACATGGTTGAAGTAAAAAATTTAATTTTCACTTGAGTTTTCAATATATATCTTCTCAAATATATATTTTAAATTATGTATTATAAGTATATTTAAAAAGGATCATTAAATATTATGATCTAGGGGGTAGGCGTCGGTGTTAGTTGTTCTTCTCATATAATTTGGTAATTATATTTTTCGAACCACATCCCCAAAAATGAAACTAACACTTGACACATTCCTTTCATAGAGTATATAAAAAATATTATTTCTGATGTTAAAATGCAATATATTGATCAACATATGTTTCCTATAGTGAGGATCATGCGACATTCATGTTTGTGACTTTGAATTAGAATAAAATGTGGTTTTTTTAATCATTTATATTTTGAAAAAAAAATGAATGAAACAAAACAAAAAAATGAAATTAAGTGTAATATTGAACAAATTTAAAACAAAGTGATTAAAAATAGTTACATGAGTTTAGTGATCAATTAATGTTTAGTATTCCTATTGAAATTCTATTGTAGTTTCAATTTATCAAATCCTATTCTACAAATCTAATTAAATTGATATTTCTGAATCACATACTCTGTGTCTGTTGGTTAAATGGTGATGGTTAGAGTAATCCTTTAAAAGATCTCAACTCAGCATATTATCCTTCCTATGTGTGAGTAAGTTGTATAAACTACTCTCAATTGAGTAATCCAATACACAATAGAGTCTTTTTATCACAAAAAATCAATAATATCCAACACCCCTCCCACATATACTATCAATTATAGAACACTTCAATACTAAGCCCTAATATATTACATCATACATAAAATAGAACCTAGAAGAGGGAGATAATGATAATTCACTAAATAAATAACAACAGCACAATCTAAATCCAAATATTATCACACTTTATAATAAAAGGGGCTATTGGAAATTGAAATCAGCTTTATAGAAGAGAGAACATATTATTATTCTATAAAGAATAATAATTAAAGCATTACAAAAAGAAAACCTCACCACAACCAATAACGCAAGAATTTTAACCCTAAAAGTGATGGTTATCCATGAGGAATGGGGATGAATAAGGCATGGAAAAAATAACAAGTACAAAATAGGGAAAAGGAGGAGCACAAAATATTTCCATCAAATTATTTCCACCAAACATATGCTTTGTTTCTACCCTCAATATGCCCAAAAATTTCCAAGGATACTTCTTAAAAGTTGTTTGAATTGAGTAGGATTTAGACACAAAATATTTCAATTTCATTGGACATGTTTAGAAAAAAAAATACCCTAATTACTGAAGCATACTTGTTCTTTCTAAAGATACCCTCATCTTCCTTTACATTGGGGAATTCAATGGCTACTTTAATGGGTGAATTTATCCATGAAATTTAATTTGAGAATGAATATTCAACAATCATTTCAATTCCAAATAGAATCATCTCATATAGAATTATTTATCCAAATATATACCTCATTTAATGATGATGTTCCCATTCTATCATCCAAGAATATTTTTTAAATTTATTTATTTGTTTAGGCTTATGAATTTCAAATTATCTCTTGGTCTAATTGAAGAAGTTTTATCCAAAGAAAAAAATAATCCTAGAAAAATAAGCCTTGCATTTCAATAATTATTAAAAAATTATGTTTGAAATACACAAGTGATAGAAAACTGTTAAAATTACAGAATTAAGTAGGTTTAACATTTAATCCCAAAATTCACCAAAAATCAAAAAATGATTCCAATAATCACAAATTAATAAATTTTTCAGGATTAAATCATTGAAATACACATGTAAAGTGATTTAAATATTATATATATCACTTATTAATATTTGTATAATTTTATAACATCCATTTATTCTAATTTTTTTATATATTTTTACTATAGTTTCTTCTTACATTAGTGACTCGAGGATTTTTCAAATAATTTCTTCCTAAAACATTCGATTTGATGACCATGGTAAAAATATTTTGTAAAAATAAACTTCATGTTCATCATCGGAGGTCTATTTCCATTATTATTCCATTATAATAATAATTATTTTTCTTCAATGGCTATCCCAAAATTGACCAAAATTATTAAAGATTCCTTGATAAGTCCATTAAAGGTGGTTAATTTTAATACAATTGTTTCTTATTGATCACACATAGATAATTCACAATATTAATCTTCCAGAATATCCATGGCTCAAAAATTTAATTTTTTTCATTCTAAAAAAATTATTAATGTTATTAATTTTAGGTTTTCATGAAAAAAATTTCATTCATAGAGGTTATTATCCTCGCATATAAAAAGATACCACTTTCATTTTCATGGAATAGAAAAGGTATTATGGAATGAAATAGTTATCATTTAATAAATATAATTTTTTTAAAAATATAATATTTTTTAATTAAATATAATTTTAATGCATTAATTTTGGGTGGTGATGGAAAATTGAACCTATAATTCATTAAAGTGGTTGTCTGCGCACATGTATGATGACACTTTCATTTTTCTCAACGATTTTGGAAGAAGGTAAAAATGGTTATTTCATTAATATAATAAAAAATAATCATAATTTTTTTTATTATCATACCTTCATGGTTATAGGGGACATGAAGGGTGTAAATGATGAAAATAACTAGAAGACTTTGGTTGAGAGTATTTACATTACCGTGGAATATCTCCCTTGGGTAACTCCTTAACAATCCTTAGCATGGTATTTTAGTGAGACCAATGATTGAATCTATAAGGAGGGTGTTTAGGATAGAGTATGATGGAATTTTAGGGAACCTAAATCCTTGTAATGAGTTCATAAATTAAGAGAAGGTGATCTCCTTTTATAACTAAATAGAGTGACATTTTTATAAAATCACTTTACTTTTCAATAATGGAACTCCTTTATTCAATGAAAATGGAAAAAATAAAAAAAATCTGTGGTGAAATATATAATGTCAATACTACCTCTAAAATCAAATATCATACATTTTTCCCATGTCTTATCCTTTTTCACTATGTTAAACCTCTTTTACCCTAAATTTCACATTACCTTGGTAACTCCACTTTCCCCCACATTACCTAATAGTAATAGAAATAAATTCAAATTCAAATTATTTATTTATTTTAAGTTTCTAATTTTAATCATGGAAATGTCTTTTTAAAAATTATAATATTTATAGAAAATATTTTTATTATTATATTACATAAAACGTAAAACTATTTCCTTGAAAAATTAAGCATAAAAATTACTTGTGTGTTAACATTATAATTAGTTTATATTTTATATACATAAATTAGTTTAATAAATAAAATTAATATTTTGTGGATTCGAAATCAATATAAAATGTAATTTTACCAAAATAATTATTAGTTAAATGGAAAGACTGAAACTAATTTATTGTTAGAATTAAAATATTACATTGTTTTATTAGGTTGAATACATAGCTAATAAATTTTAAAAAATCACATTAAAATGAATAAAAAAATTTCTCAAATACATATTGTTCCAATTAAAAAAATATCAAATTCTATGTCACAATTATATAGTAATAAAATAAATAAACTCATTGTTTTACAAAAAAAGGGTATTTTTTACTATTCAACTAAAAATAAATTATTTTAGAAACATATCAAAAATTAATCATAAGAACGTTTCACATGATGAATTAAAAAAATGGAATTTATTTTACTATATTATAATTATATAATTTACCGAAATTAGACCTACATATAAGTACTTAAAACACAAGAAAAACACTTTTCTAAAATGAAATTTGAAGCATGATATATATACCTAAAAACATATTATGTTCCAAATTAATAATATTCTGAAATTAGTTTTTAACAATGATATTAAATTTATGACACATGTATATATTCATAAGTGAAATTTTAATATATTATTTCTAGGTCATTGCAGTATGATGTCGTCCCTTTTCTAATGTTTCTATTCTATAGGTTATGAAGATGATTTTAACTTTTGAGATGTCTAGTAGGGAGTCTAATATGGAAAAATTATGGAAGAATGTTTATAATTATTTTAGAATAAGTTTCTTATATACCTAGTACTCAAAGACCCTAAACCTTATATTATTGATATTGTGAAATTATTTTCTGGTATTTATGGTTTACATTATGGATAAATTGTAAAATAGTTATATGTTTAGTTTAGGCCTTCATATATCTTCAGTCACTAATATTATTTTGTTTTAAAAAATTTTATATAATTGTAATTCATTTTCCCCATATTATCTAATCATAATGGCCTTATGTGGTAGGTTTATTTTTTTCTTTTTTTTCAACTCAAACCCATAAGATTCTCGATACCATTATTAATTTTTCAAAATTATATGGATTAACATAAATTTATGTTTTTTATGATTTTTTATTCTGGAGACATGAGGATACATCAGTAATAGGATATTTTTTATATAATTGGATCTATATTCTAATAGTGTTAATGTTTTGACTAGAACATTAATTGAAAAATTATTATTTTTCTTCTTATAGTATTTATTTTATTTGAAAATAATAAAAAAGAGTTGAAATTTTTTACTTTTATATTTTTCCAAGATGTTTGAGTATTCATTTTTCTTTAACATTATGTTTTATTACAATATTATCTATTATTACAATATTTTTTTCCAATATTATAAATAATCTATTTCGTAGATATCATCCATTGAAATATAGAATGATATCCACCACTAATTTTAGGTGAACTTAAACTACATTAATTTCATTGTTAGTTTTAAAATTCATTTTCAAAATAAAATCTTATAATGAAAACATGAATACATTTTAATTATTTTTTTCATCTCTTTATGGGTAATTAAAATTGAATATAAATTATTTTTACATTAAAAAAATTACATTAGAAGGAAAATTTATATGGAAAAAATAAAATATTATGTGGTGGATTATAAAAGAAAAAATGACTTTTTTGATTTTTCACAAATTGTTTAAGATAGGGTGAGGACCAAGATAAGAAGTCTAGATGTCTGAGGTTTTTGTATTGACTTGGGAAAACCTTACCCTTTAAAAAATTATTTTTTAAAAATATGATAAATTATAAACCTTAATTTTCTTCATTTAGATGGGTTCATTTTATGTCTAACCATTAAAGATCAATTCTTTGGACCAAACCTAACCCAGGCATTAAAAAAGATATCTGAACATTCCAATTTTATACCCCTATAATAATATAATAGGGTTATATGAGATATAAGAAAATTTATTAAAGGTAAAAATTGTTAAATGTTCTCTGAAATTACCAGTACCCCTTTTAAATCATAGATCATGTTTAATATATCTAAATATATACACAGAGTCTTTCACAATGAGATTAATAATTTTTAGTCAAAACACTCCCAAATAGTTTATCTACAATTTTAACTTAATGGGGTGGTGATTTGACCTAGAGTTATGTACTAGATTATAATATTATATTTCTTCTATTATATATCTATTTGATCTATATATAAGTAAATTTCACAATGTCTCATTCCGGTATAGGATATCATCCAACGTGGTATTCTATTCTGGGTATAATATTCTATTGGGTTGGTTTATGGACCACCCAATAAATTCTCAAACGGATTTCATTCCATGAAATTTAATATATATTAATTTGGATCCCAAATATAATTCTTTATATATTTTGATCATAGTCATATTTTTGTTGAGAAGTTTTATGATACCAATTATAGATATTGTTAATCAATGATAAATTTCACTTCATGGTATATAGATTTTATCAGTATAAACATGATCTCATGGGACAACCAATCTCATGATATAGAACCCATTGTTATTAAAGATGTTATTTGAATGTGACCTAGAAATATGGTTAATTCTTGGGAATTTTATATAATGTAATGGATATACAATAGTGATATTGAAGTGAAATTTTGTGGAAAAAAATATTTTCACATGGTTGTGACAGGTGAGGTATGCACAATCACTTAATCTTGGAGACCATAGTTTATTTTTTCTATCCCAACCCAAGAAAGGATATGAATGAATATCATAACACATGATCATCTATCAAGACTGAGAAAACTATTCCTTCAAAACACATGTTTGATTTTTCTATCGAATGATTTCAATAAATATATAATGTTATCCAATGATATCATATTATATTTCATCAATATTGTAACCTTATCTAGTGTTTTAGGATAAAATAGTAAAAGTTTAAAATTGGATGGATTTTTTTAATCTTATAGTGGTTTTTCTAATATTCATCTTGCGACCTTGATGATAGGTCTGATGATTTTCATTTCTTTCCTTTAACATTTATTATTTTAAAATGTAATATGTATCCACTATACACAACCCTGTTTTTTCCTTTTATTTTTTTATTTCATCTTTAGCTCTCAAATATATAGTATTCTTAAATATATAACTTCACAAGAATATTTTATTTTTATGATTTTTAATTATTTATATATTTATTCATTTATAAATAATTTTTGTTTTTTTATGTTTTATTTAATTTTTTGATTATTGTGAATAATTATTATTTTTCTATTGTGTCAAATTATTTTTGCTTATTATAAAAAAATTTATAATTGATTTGTGACATTATATTTCATTTGACTAAAAGGGCATTAAATTTTGGTGAATTTTGATTTTTTTTCAAATTTATTTTATATTAACTTTATTTTAATAAATATTTATTTTTAAACTATAAATTGATATTTCCAAGTGTTGTTCACTATGTCGAGTGCTTATTCACCAAATGAAATCATCTCTATTGTGAACTTATGAAAAACCAACATTAAGGAGGAGTTAGATATCCTAGTAATATGTTAACATGCTTCAGTGTGATAATATAATATTAATTAAAATTACAATAAACCTATTCATTCTTGAGTAGCCAAAACAAATTAAATCTGTCCACCACCAAATTTTGGAGTATTATGATAAACATCATTATTGTCATGAATATTCGCACTACTAAATTACAAGATGATATTTTCTCAATGGGGAGTCATAGATCTCGTGTTCGTTTTTTATTTATAATATTGAATCATTAAATATGTACTTCTTAGTTTGATAGAGAGTGATGACTATATTTTGTGTGTGTCACGACCCGTCCCCCGGGGGCCCATGCCGTGACTACCCCAAGCTAGCCTTCCATAGGCTAGGGGCTGACGACTAGCACCGAAAGGCATATCTTTTCAAACCGAGAATACATTGCCTTTATAACATGTAAACACACTCAACCAAGCACACAACAAGATATGAACACAACTAAACTGTATATTAAAAAGAGTTCTGAAATTAAGAGGGGTTGGAATACAAGCCCAATAGTAAAGGTACAAGTACAACTGAAATACAATAAAACTGTAGAAAGAGAATGATAGATACTGGGTCATCCTTTGAGGTTCCTACCCGAAGGGTAGGTACTGATCGCCTCCTTAGCACACAATGTCCACCCGTCTCCTCTGCATATTGATACGTCGTATGGTCCACCTCCCGGAACTGTCCAGTCCAGGTACCCTCACCCTCAATCAGCACTATCCGTCGTCTACACCAAACAAAACAATGTGTGGGAAAGACCAGTGCATGGGAGAGTATAATGATACTCAGTAGGGACTCCAATACCCCCAAGGTCTCACAAAAATCCACTAATGATAAACCAAAATGCATGTAAACCAGCTGACAACCCTACTTAGGTATATACCCATAAATATACCATAGTTATCCAGTATACCCATCTGAAACATGAGGAAAACACAGGGTCCAACCCAAAAGTCCAAATATCAACTGTTCCACAAAGGTAGTAATACCATGAAGGTAAGTACCACACAGGTACGCCACATAGAATAATACGTAAAGGTATTACCATGAAGGAAAGTATCACACAAGTACAGACTCATCTCACACCAGGTATTACTTATGTACAGAAGTATAGATGATTAGATGTAACTATTGAATCATCTAACTCTGTTATGAGGCAGACCCACATAGGATCCTAGTACATCGTCAGACCCATAGAAGATCCTATTACATCATGAGACCCACAGAGGATCCTAGTACATCGTCAGACCCACACAATATCCTAGAACATCATAAGACCCACACAGGATTCTAGTACATCGTCAGACCCACACAGGATCCTAGTAAATCTTCAGACCCACATAGGATCCTAGTACATCGTCAGACCCACATAGGATCCTAGTACATTGTCAGAGCCAGCTATATGGTACTTTCACTAAGCATTATCATCTCTGTGAGATTCTGCTCCTCACACTATTGGTCGATAATACAACTACAATGAAGTCCCATTAATAAGTATTTCAAAGGACCTCCATGTAAAAGGGATCTCAACGTAATAGACGGTGCATCAATCGGATGCCCAGTCTGTATGTTATTAGCCTTTTAGTCCCAAGGTCTCGGTTGGATTTGTGCTCAATCAAACCCAACCGTATCCCAAATTTATCCAAATCTCAAGTGGGGAATACCAAAAGGACCATCTCATTCCATGGTTTCTGGCGCCATAGACGGTTCGTCAAACAGACTCCTAGTGCCAATGTTATGGCCAAAAGAACGTATAGGGTCGAAACTGGTCCAGGTCTGGTCCGACCCAGTCAGACCGACCCAGCCTGGGATGACCTAACCTGGTAATGGTCGACCAGACTAGCTGGTTCCTGCTCAGCCACTGGGTCTAGCCCGGCCCGCCGGTGCGGCCCGGCCCGGGCTGGGCGGCCCAGCTTGGCTGCATGTGGGGGGGGGAGTCGCAGCCCCCCCCCCCCCCCCCCCCGCCATCAAACGCCGAATGGATGAAGCCGTTTGGTCGTCAGTAACACATGGGACGCACCGTGGGTCCCACTCGGTCTAGGCCGACCTGCTGAAACAGGTGGCCCTTGGTCCTCCCAGCTGCGTGTCGTGTTCCACCACTCTGTGGTTGGTCGAACGTCGGTCGCGCCTCCGCCATCTTCCGCGGCCAGGTGGGCCGCAGCCCCCTGCGCTAATGGCGACACGTCGTGCGCCAGCCCTCTAAAGCCAGCCAAACGTCAGCCGCCCTCTATCCACCATCACGACCGATGTTCCCCAGCTCTTCTTCGGTCTCCACGAGGCCACTTTCTCTATCGGCAGTGCGGACGTGCGCCACCCTAGTTCCTTTCGGTCGGGCCCATGTGTCGGCCTCTACCTTTCTCCGCCATGAAGAACATGATAATCATGAAGAAAAACAGAGGGATAAGGCCATGTTTTTTTGTCCCACACCCTCCTCATTAGATAGGTAGCAGGAAAATTAAGAGAATATAATCAATGAAAATCATGAAGAACAACTAAACCTTTACCTTGAAGGTTCCATAAGAGGAGGCGTGAGGAAGAAGATGAAGTCGTTGAAGAGAATTGGTGTACGTCTCTTCCGCAAGGCACTTCCGTTATAGGCTCGAGTTCGGTTCATCGTTCTTCATTGGAGAATAATTCTTCGTTGGAGAGTTTCTCCATGTATTTCTCATAATTCTCCCCTTTTCCAATACTTCTCTAACTGATCCTCTCCAAAGAAGAGGGGATCCATATAAATTAAATTATGTTTAAAAATTTAACTTGTTGGAACAATTAATTGGCTCAATTAAAAGGGAGACTAAATTAATGGGAAGTTGAGATGTTTTCCCACTATTAAGAGGGGTTTGGGTTGTCCCCCCCCCCCCACTAGAATTTAATTTTGGGGGTTTTCTAGTTCGGGTGGTCTCCACCTCCATAACCCATATTGAGAGGTTTTAAAAATAAAATAAAAGTTTGTTGTTTTATTTTTCATCTTCCTCCCCCAAAATCACAAAAACTAAATTTCACCTCTGACCTACTGTTGTTGGGGTGAAGGACTTATTAAGAGAATAATCGCGCTACGAGTTCAACGGTGTCCTCAGATTTCAATTCTGAGCACTGGTTCAAAATTTACAAAACCCCGCTCGCACGTTTACTAAACTTACCCAAAACAAAAGTTCATAAATTCATTCTGGGCACACTGGGCCTCAGAATCATGTGTCATAAAATTTCACGGACATTTAAAATTCCCATATAATTAAAAAAATTACATGGAATTTCGGGATATTTACATTCTCTCCACCTCAGGGACTTGCATCCCTGAAATCCACATCACAAAAACTAGAAAAACAAGTGGGGTAACTGGGCATGAATATGAGCCTCCTGCTCCCATGTTCTCTTCAATAGGTTCTCATGTTGCCAACGTACACGCACTAAAGGTATCGATCGCCAATGAAGTACTCTCTCCTGTCAATTCTCAATCTCCACTGGAACCTCCATAAATGTTGTCCCATCATCGATGTCCAACCATCTGTGATCAATGACGTGTGATGGGTCGTGCACGTATCTCCTCAGCTGGGCTACATGGAAAACGACGTGAACCTGGTGCAACTGAGGGGGAAGTTCTAGGCGGTAAGCTACATCACCAACTCTGCTGAGTACCTAAAAGGGTCTGATGAACCTCAGATATAACTTGACGCCCTGGCCAAATCTCTGCAATCCTCATCGAGGTGAAACCCATAGAAAGACATGGTCACCATCTTTGAACTCTAGAGGTCTCTGTCTCCTATCAGCATAAGAATTATGCCTTCTCTGGGCAGTCTTCATCCACTTCTGGAAGATCTACACCTTCTCTGTGGTTGCTCGTACTGTCTCTAGTCCCATGAGTGCTGACTCTATCCCAATCCAAAAAGGATTTCTACAAAGCGTCCAGCTACTCCTTCGCCTCACCTAGTAGGTGTATACCATATCTCTTGCTGAGCGCATATTCTACAACGTTCCCTTTCACAGGAGTATAGACAATCTCGAAGTCATAGTCATGCAGGAACTCAAGACAACGTCATTGTCTAAGGTTCAGGTCCTTCTGGGAGAAGATGTACCCGATACTCTTTTGATCTGAGTAGACTGTAAATTGTTCTCCCATCAAGTAATGTTGCCACTTATTCAAGGTGAAGACCACTGCTGCTAACTCCAGGTCAAGGGTAGCATAGTTCTACTCATGAAGTCTCAGATGTCGATAACCATATGTTATCACTGTTCTCTCCTGCATTAGGACACATCTGAGTTCGGTCCCTGATGCATCACAGTAAATTACATACCCAATGCTCTCCCATGGAAGCCTCAAGATGGGGGGAACTAGTCAACCTCTGCCTCTGCTATGTAAAACTCCACTAATATGTCTCTGACCACACAAAGGGATTCCCTTTATATTTCAACAATGATAAAGGTGCACCTTGTTGACATGAATCATATCATTTAGTCATTTAACCCTTTATCATTATGGGATGTTACAATCACCCCCTCTTCAGAGAACAACGTCCTCATTGTGGGCACTTATCTAAACCGAGGTAGTGCACCACACTTAAGGATGGGTTCCTCCTCTGATACCAAATGTGACAACTAGTCCCCGATTACATCACATACATCCCAACATTACATGGTCGTCGGGTCCCAGCACACTAGGTACCCTAGTTGCCCCACAGACACGTGGTCCCCAACAAGGGGCCCACCCACATGCCCGAATGTGTCATCTAACTAATGGCATTCCCCATAGGCTAACACATGTCCCTTCCAATGTGGTTTGTCCTCACTCACACACATCCTGGGAAACTTCCCACAAGGTGCACCTTCATTTCGAGAGCATACTTGATTTGAATTCCATAGTTAGGCGTGCTTGGCTTGGAGTAGTGATCATGATAGGTGATCTTCTATGAAGTTTCACAGGATGTGTGTGACTGAGGAAAAAAGCACACTGTAAAGGACAAGTGTTGGCCAGTGGGGAATGTCATTTGTTAGATGACACGTTCGGGCACGTGGGTGGGCCCCATGGTGGGGAACACGTGTCTACGGGGCAACTGGGGTACCTAGTGGGATGGGACCTGACAACCATGTAAAGGTGGGGTGCATGTGCTGTAATCGGGGCCCAGTTGTTACAGTGTGGGAATTGGTTTATCTTATCTTATGTGTATAATAATATTTTTGTCATTTCCTTGGTATTTGGATTTTATTTTTATTTTTATACTTACTGCATTTATTTAGAAATTTTTTGTATATAAATATATGATTATGCCTAACTTGAGGATTATAAACCTCATTGCCAAAAATTTAAAATATACATCAATATTTTCTATTGAACTATTAATTTAGTTATTAAAATATTGTAGTATATAGTTTTATTATTCAATTACCCTTTATTGTTAAATGATTTAAAAACCCCTAATCATTGTGGGCCATAAAGAAATAGTAAAAACCATTTCATGTTTTAATTATACTGTCCTAAATTGTTTCATTTAGATATCATGTACTGGGATTATTTTATCTATATTAACATAAAAGGGGTTTTTCACTTCCATTTTATTATTATTTTTTAATTAGGCTAATTTGGTGATTTACTTTTAGATGTCATTCTAGTTTAAATTTATTTTTTTGTGTCATAGTTTTTTTTAATTTTTTTCTTTATATTTATAATCTAATAGATTTTATTTTGGATATTTCTTCTCATATAGTTGAAATTGGATTTATTGGGAAGGGATAAAGCCAATGGGGTATGCAGTTTTTTTCTCTTGATGCAGGGGTGAGAACACTTGTATTAAAAATTCAACCCATCCATTTTCGTTTTTGATATAACAATTTACCCCAATCCCCCATATATAGATTTATCATTGCATATTTTTATTAATTACCATTCATATTCGGGGTTACATTTTTTTCTTTGGACTAATAGTAATGTTACAGAGCATATAAACAAGTATCACTATTCTTCAATATATTCTATCACCTCACAATAAAATTTATTCGTATTATTGAACCATATGTCATCTTGGTTTCCATATGTTTAATGTTAAACAAATGTCTAATTTAATTCATAATACTTAGTGTTTTCTTAAATATTTTTTTATTTTCATGTTAAAAAAACTATTTTTTAAATCATAGACTGAGTTCTCTTTTTTCTGATGATTAGAAAACTATTTTTGAAAATAAGGAATAAAAATTACTATTTTAATAACATTAACAGAAGAACTGGTATAAATATAAGAAAAAATTACTCATTTAATGAAATTTTATATGAAAATTTTTATTTATAAAATAAAAAATATTTTTTTACATGTCTATATGTGATATTTTTTAAAAAAATATTCCATTTTAGTTTCTATTTTTATAAAAAAATATAATAACATATAAACATGACTAGTATTTTATTATAAAATTCAGAAGTAGTTTTTTATTAAAAAATATATTTTTTATGAAATTTTTATACATGTTTCATTGTGTATTTAATAAAATGTTGTGATAAATCATTAAATGTGATATGGACACTAGTAGTATCATAAAAAATAATTTGTTAGTCTTACCTTACCTTTCAAATAAAGTTATTTCTAGAGTCATGTTAGGCTTGAGATTTGGCTTTGGGTTATTCTTTTGAACTAAAATTCAACCAAAATTCCATCTAAACCAAAATAGTTAACATTTTTTATTGGTTTTCATGATATTTATGGAAGGATAATTATTGAAATCCATTATGTTGAGTGAGTTAGGGTTGTTATTTGTATTGATGAAGAAAACAATTTACTCTAGAATATAAATACATGTCAAACTATCACCATTGACTCATATCTTAAATATCTAAATAACCAAAAAATTACATTACTATAATTCTCCTACATAAACTAGGTTTACATACATTAGATAAATAATAAAGGAAAATAAAATTGAAAATAGTCCTTATAATACTCCCCCTCAAGCTGGACATATCAATCATTATGTATAAATAAAAACAAGAAGGCCATAAATTTAAAACTCACCACCAATTAGATCTAGGCCACTTATGTGACTTTTTACTTCTCTGTATGGGATATCTCATTCTCTTTTTAAAAAAGGACAATATGAAATAAATAATAATAATTTCTACACTAATTAACTCCCATGCTTCATGATATATAGATAATAATGACCCTTGAGAACTATATCTAATTAAATAACCATTAGATACTAATAGATCTTTCAAAAACCTAAATCATTACACTATAAATCTAGTGATAATATTGTATCTATTTAAAGAATCATCATACAAATCTCTCAATATATATTGGAGCACATTTATCCCACACATGGATTGTAGTCATATAATAAAATAATATATTAGAAATAATACCATCCCACATCCCATCACAAGTTTCTTATCTGATGAATTACAATTGATGTATCTATGTAATACAATAATCAATTCAGAACAAATATTATCAAATTGTAGTTGATCATCTTATAATATTTCTCCATTAACACATATTTTTGGGTGAGAAGAAAGCATGTATTTCAAAAATCACCATCCTCATCAGTCCAAGAACCATGCAAGAAAAATTGTGTAAACTCCTGAGTGAATCATAATTTATATAAACCCAAGTTAGTGGGACAGAATAAGATCAACACTCAAATACATCATCTTTAGTTTTTTACCCATTGTAGTGAGTGAAAGAGAATAAAATATTTAATATCATCATCTTCCTCTAACTCAGGTTGGTGGGTGTGTATAAAGGCACACAGTAGTGTATCATTATTATAAAAATCTTCCAATCATAAAATGTATTTCATACATGGAGTAATAACCACAATAAATAAACATGTAATATTTTAATTGAACTCCACATCATAACGAAAGAAGATACATCTTCAATGGTGTTACTGATAATGAATAACAATATTCTTAGAAGATATTTCCATTATCAAAATTAATTGATTTCATCATTGGTAATTTCCATCATCAACATAAAAAATATACTTTTTTGTTAGAGGTGAAACATATCAATACAATGACATTTTGGTCACTTATATTGAAATTTAATCAATTCATTAAAAATTTTCATTTATGTATTCATTTAAAAACAATTAATTTCCAAAAAATTCCATCATTGTAATAAAAAATAAACAATTATCCCACATAATTTCATAACTCGTAACATTCCAAAATGATCACTCTTGGTTTTAATTTATAGTTTAATAAATAACTTATTTGTTAGACGATATAATTAATCATGTAATTATAATATTGTGAAAAAGAATTGAAATAATTCAAGGTTATCTCCATGAATATTTGAATCATTGAAATATGCATACCATTTAGGATTTACATGTAAATTTCACCTTTACTAGCCGCAAGTCACAATTTACTTAAATAAAAGGTTGTGCCTTGGTCAAAAGGCAAGTCATAATTATTAAATAATGAAATTATTACAAAAGTCTAAAAGACTGGATTTTTCATAATCTTTTTCATGAATGGGAATCAAGTCTAAAAGAAGGTCAACCAACCAAGTGATGTCATTATTGACTCCCTTTTTCCAACCTTTTCCACAATCATGTTCGATTCATGAAACATATGCGTAATAATATTGTTGATCTCTAAGAGAGAATAAGGGAAATCCATCCATTAAGTAGTGATCTACCAAGCAAGATGAACCACGCCCTTTCGAAGAGCATTCACGATGGTGGAAGAATCAATTTCTATCTCTATATTTTTTCAACCTTTTTTCCTTTAGAATATAATAGAATGGATAATGATTAACATTTCTACCTACTAAGATGAGGTGCAGCTACAATTTCCATATAAGAAACCAAGCAACTACCTAAGGTGGTTCATGTACACCACTCCACATCCCGAGTTCCCTAGGTTACCTATAGTGGCACCATCAACATTAACATTAATCCAACCTAGGAGATGATTTTTCTAGAAGAAATCAAAAGTGCATTAAGGTTGACTATAAATTCCATCAACACCGAGGCACTACATGATACTGAAGCCAGATACAAAATTATTATAGTGCCCTTATTGGATAAAAGCAGCTTCATGGATAGTAGTAGAGATCCTTACCTGGCCTACTTGAAGACAGAATAATCCATTGTGATGTAAATAATAATTTCTTTGATACCAGGTCACATGATGAAGCTAAACGATAGAATCCAAAAAGAGGTTCTTGATCTATTAAAAGGAATTTGTTTCAATAAAACATTGAACTATAGCATTGATTGATTCCGAAAGTAATCATATGTAATCAATGAGATCAAGAATATATTTCCAAAGAGTGGTAACTATATCACAGGAAAATAAATATATGGTTAGTTTCATCTATATGCTGATTTCATAGATAGAATTTAGAGAAATGTTGGACCCCAAAATATTGGAGGCACATATACGTGGGGATCCGGTTGGGAGTAATTCTCCAAAAAAGTGATTCTTGAAGGTTTTATCCAATATTTATCAAAAAAGATAATCCAGTATAAATATTTATTTGAATTCCTAAATTAATGATTTTATATAGATTTAGAGTCAATAATTCCATTGTTAGAAGGATATCAAATTATGAAATCATCAATGTTAGCTAAAAGGTAATTGTTAATGACTTGTTTAACATTGTTAGGAATACAAAAATTTGTGGAATTTAAAAAAATACTTGATGGTAAATAAGTGTTCTTAGGTAATTTATTTTTTTCATGCATTGAAATCATAGGAGATCCATTGTAGTTATCTAATAAAAAAATCTTATAAGAATCTATAATAACTATCAATCTAGAAATGAACATAATTTTATAGAAAGAGTTATTTATGGATAGTCAGATAGAGGTGTCCATATAATTTATGTTTCCATTCTTCAACTTGTCAAATAATATATATTTAGGTAAATTAAGAAGTATGGATTCATTATGAAGTAATAAAAAACTATTATTTTTAATAAAATTACTACAGAAGTTCTAATTTCAAATTAGTGTTCCAAACAATTGAACTCTTAAATAAAAACCATACATTGAAAAAAAACCACACCTAGATTTATGGACTATTCCTAATCCACAACCATTCCAATATCGCTAACATAAATTACATCTAGATACTTTCAGATATCCTTCTTCCTCACATAACATTTCTGGTTTATGTGGGTGGAATACTAGGAAAAAAGCTCGTTTTATCTCCTATCCAAAATCAACTCATCCTTCACCTTCTCTGAGCACATGACTGGTACCCCATCTATCATGTCCACCTTTCTCCCCTTCTTTTCACTGAGAATGTTTTGGATCTCGATTGATATATAGTCATTTTTAATTCTATCATTGATGGATAAATCTGTATATACAAACCACATCATATATAAAAACCATTTTGCAACACCATTAATGAGATTCTAGATATGTGTAATCATGATAAAAATCACAGTAGTTTCCTTTTCTGAAGAAAACTATGTTTAGATCTTCATTTTTTCCTTTCTAGATTCAATATCCTTTGTATTTGGAATTCTAGGTTTTAGTGATTGAAATTGAGAGTGATCTTTTCATGGTCTCACCTCTTCTCACTCATGTTGTGTCATCATGTGGTTCCTCTCTAGGCCTCCCCATATTTTAATCTGATCATAGATACGGTCTCATCTCATCTTGTATTATTAGGTTAGTTTAACAAATACTCTTTGTAGTGAAAGTAAATAATAAACCCAATGAAGTATTTCCATTCATAAAAACCTGAAAACATATAAACCCATAAATAATGAAAATTTTCATGTATCATACTGCGATTTTGATATGACCACTACTCCTAATTCCATAAAAATATGTTTAATGTAGTTTGATAAGGAGTAATCAAAACCATACTCACTCCACAATGTATTAATATTATGCGACTAAATCACACATTGTATAGGTAGGTCACTCCTTATCTCTATGATATGCTAGTATGTCACATGGAAAATGAGTAATAAGGATTTGAATATGGCTGAGGATGGGAGAATCGGGATGGTGGATTTTTTTGGAATAAACTCCCTCCATTTTGAAGGTTTTTTCTCTTTATATATCCCTAAAATGTCTTGAAAACATTAAATTTAATATTCATAAAATTTATTTTAATTCCATTCGGTAACGACATTTATGATAAATATGAAATTTGTACATTAACTATTTGACATTCAGTTTCCTTGAATATCATAGGTAATAAAACATTATAACAATATCATGGTTTTGTATATAATTTCTTGATTGTAATATTATATTGACTAAAAAAATTCATGGAATACCATAATACATATACATATCATAAACGACGGTGTAGGGCTTTCAGGAATTTTCCTAGCAAGCTCAGATTTATCTGAATCACCTCCATGTTTGGTACCACAAACATTAAAGATGTTATCAAATAATTCCAATCACAATTATATGTTTAAAGGGAGTAGAAACACTTTCATGTGTTGATGTGGATATATGGATAGTTTTTGGACAAATTTAATTGAATGACCCAGTGAGGTCAGCTCCATGAGCTTATGGCTGACATAACCCTTCGCCTATCATCTAATCATTTTATCATATTTCTATTTCTCATCCTTGTTCCAATATCCTAACACCAACTATCAACATCATCATAGCCTAAATCCTAGAAATATAAACCTTACAATGGTCATCAATGTTTGACTATATTTTTTTCTAGTTGGTGGATCATATCCCCCTTTTAATTTTGTTATTTTCAAAATACCACTTTATGGCTGAGTGGAAACCTCACAAAGACTGAATATAGACCAAACATCACGCACATAAAATATTACACACCAAACCACATCCCAAAATCCACATTAAAAATTCAAAATTCAAAATTCAAACACCGGAAAAACCAAAAGCCCGACCCAGAAAGAAGCCCAAAAAACCAACCATCGAGGAGACACCTCACCGCCATCATCACCATGTCGTCCAATCATCTCAGTATCGTTGTGTCATCACGTCACTTAGACATCAACCTCATCATATCATTGAATATTCTCATTCTTAATTTTTTTAGGGTTGTTTCATCATTATCTTCCCATTGATGTATCATTCTTATAATAATTCTTCCCAAATTTAAGTTAGTCTCAAATTAAAAAAAATATCATCAAATCATCTATAAAAATTTCAATAATACTCTAATTTATATTTTTGTAAAATTTATTCCATTATAGTAATTATAAGACAAAAATTCAAGATATATATTTCATATTTTTGGGTTTTTATGTTTTCCCTTAATCTATAAATCAGACATGGAGATAAGTTCATGAGAGTCTATCATCTCTTTTAGATTATCCTTAATCCACATATATAATTTAGGTCAATTATATTTTATTATCATTATCATAGTTTATATTTTATTATATATCAATTCCATGAAATAGACCAAATAAAAATAAATTGATTTTGATAGTAGATTTGAAGTCATAAAAAATCAAACAAAGGTTGTTGAAGAAAATGAACTATACCTTGTTGTGAAATAGGAGCAACCTTCTTATCTAGAAAAAATGGATTATATGTTTTTATTTAATTGAAAATCATTAATATATATATATATATATATTTTAATAATAAACTTATTTTTAAGCATCATAATAACAAACTTATCCAAACTCCACTAAAACTCACAAAATATTCTCATATCATCACAAAATTCTCAAAATTTCACAAAAATTAAAAGTTAATGCTCTAGAGTTAATGATGGAATCTATTTTAAAATATGAAACTTTGATATGTACATAAAGTAATAGTTTATAAATTTTCTTATTAAATATTTAATTACCAAAATATTCCTTTAAAACATTATATGATTCTGGGTTTATTTATTCCAATCATTTTATTTCTTTTAAAATATCATTAAAACTGAATAGAATCAAATATAAGCTAAAAATTAAAGTTTAAGTTAAAGAAATAATTAAAGAAAAACCAATGATTTTACAGGTTTCTTTTCTCATATATATGAAATATAAATTCCATAAATGAACACAACATATTCATATATGGATCATTGATTGGATAAAAAACCATCACAATCAACATTATAGAATGCCTCAACATTAATGTTCCCATAATCAGAGTATATCAGTCCCTAGAGAAGTTCCCTCTGGACATATCATATAATTTGAAGCACTTTACACAAATATAGTTTAATAGGATTATCCATAGACTATCTTACATTTTTTAAAACAACAAAAAAGTTTTATTGTTTCATAGTGATGTATTTTACTTTTTAATAAGTTGACGAAAGTTTTTAGGTGAAAGAAATATATCACTATCTATAGAAAATGGCTCAAGATAAGTATCAATAATTTTTGCATGGGGAAATACTATCTTCATAATTCCATATGATATATATTTTTACTAAGATAGCAAAATTCAGTTTTAGTATCAAAAGACATTAATTCATATGTAATAATTTGAGGATCTTTAGTTTTCATATAATGCCCATGGTAATGAATATATGTTAGTTAAGAAATTCCCGCAAAATCAATATATGTATCTATTTTATCATCCACATGAACGAAAAGAAAAAAGATTATAGAATCATTCTACTTCAAAAAAACTAAGGTATCCATTTAACTCTATAAAAGTCAATTAAATTGTTTCAAAAATGACAACACCACATTTATAGTTATTCCTAAGGTCTTCTATAGATTATTCGAGATGATAAACCTGGGATGATTTCATTTGAGTATCAAATTAAATGGGTTTTTCTATATATAAAAACATTAATAAATTTATTTTTTATGTCAAGTGCATTAAAATAATAGTTTTATGAATATATAATAGAAATAAATACATGAACATACACCATTTTTAAAACTAAATAGAATGTATAAAAATAATAACTTCCATATAAATGTAAATACCCCGTGCAACTGAGTCAATCCTTGAGGTGATTGGGAGATTCATATGAATTAACAGAGACAATATACACTCACTTATGTCCATCTACCCACTTCTATGGTTTAAGGGAAATCAAATTCAATGTATGATTATCCCTCAATGGATAAATCTCCTTAAACATTACCTGAAACTATCCATGTTGTGCTTTGGTATCAACAAGATTATGAGGGTCCTATATTTATCCAATGTATCAGCATATTATAAATTTTTTTAGTAATCCATTAATTGATTTTTTATATATTGGTATTTTTTAGAAAGTGCATGTATCTTTTCATAGGGAAATAGGAATATTTATGGTGATAGATGGCATGGTTGGTTATGAATCAACTGATAAGAGGTATTGTTGGATGGAAATTATTTCCGACACAAGTATAGAATCATCTAAATCAAGAGACAATAAACTTATAAGGGTGTGATGATAAAGGTAAGACAAGAGGTACACTACTAAAGTATAGTTTATTCACCTCGGTAGGATATTCTGAAATAATATCTATATTTTTGTTGTGTACAATGAGATATAATCATAATTTATTGATAAATAAAATATCACTAGATACAATGTGTCACCCCATGTCTAGGTAATAGAATTTATATACTTATTGTTTTTTATGATATCCTTGAATAATTTATTAAATATAATGAGGATAAAACTTAGTGTGAGGGGGAATAACATCACCGGAATAGCATAAAAAACTAAAAACATGAAGTATGAGTGAGTGTGGTGGGTTATATTATCAAATTATATGACATGGAGACACACCCTTAATGATTGAAGATGAAATATTAGTTAAAATTAAATATCTTTATGATAATAATATCATTCCAAAAATTATTGGAAACCATTATATGTAAAATAACGGTCCAAGTAGTATCTTACAGGTTATGTTTTTTTTCTTCCTAAGAAAATGTTGAGGTGATTTAAGGAAATATTTCTAATGAATATTGTTTTTATCATCAAGGAATGTTTAAATAGAGGTGGATAAGTACTAAGAAACATTCTTATAATGTACAAAATTTATGGAGTTAGAAAACTACCTTTTGATTATATGATAGAATGAATAAAACATTGAAAAAATTTCATCTTGAATTTTCATGGGATAAATCCAAGGCATATGTGTGAAGTTGTTAATAAAGGATATTAAATATTGGTAGCCAATTTAGTTAGGAACACTGGTGACCTAACGATATTAGGCTAGACAACCCACCGCACAATCAATAAAGGAACGATAACCCAACTCTGGATAAAGGTGATAAAGAAAAAACAAAGGTGGATAACCATATCAAAATGAAAATATTGATTATGAGAAGACTTTCATAAAAAATAATTGATATTAGTGAGATCAACACATACATTCCTCCACACATTTTTCCACTACCATGAACTAGGTTCATTCATTGCTCTAAAAAATGACTTGGGATGATGATAATATAAGATAAAATAATAAATCTTTAGTAATCTTAATAATAGAAAATGAATGGAATGAGTTATTTGAATCAAATTCGAATTAATAATGTGTAGTATAAGGAGTGAATGTTTAGTTACAAAGAACATCTATGAGTATGATGGATCCATTAGCTGTAGTGATATCACTAATATATTAGTATGTGAGTTATGAAAATTGAATACCTAGGTTTTTGGTAAAATAATCAGAATCAAAAAAGTCTGGTAACCATGTGAAAGAATATTTTGATAAGAAAGTGAAATAAAGATAGGGAAAAATAATAAGGTGATCATTTTAATTTCCATACATATACACCTCCATACACTCATCCTCAGAAAATCACAAGATCTATCAATGGATCTAAGAAAATACCATTTTTTGGTCATAATATAATTGAACACTATAAATATTTATTAAGATTACTGATGTAAGAAGAATTGAATGTGCTATGTGACACATAATACTCTATGTAACGACCTGACCCCAGTTGCCCAGTGTATGTGAATTATTTTTTTACATTGTCATGATCACAATATAATAAAATCCCGAAGGGCTGGTCAGTTTTGTAGCCTTAGGAAAACTAGATACAAACATATGTTTTACATTACATATTGAATTGAATAACTATATAGTGTCTCATTTGAATGCACCCATATTATTTATACTATCTGTAAAGTTAAATCACAATATAATTCATCACATCCTATGTAAAAAATTTAACATAAGAAAGGGGTGAGCTTAGATGCTCAATAATGATAAACAATATAAATGAAGCTATAATAAATAAAAATAAACTTTTAAGGCAAGGTATAAAACTGAAACACAATACGTTTAAACATAATATTCCGAATAATATAGAAATAATAATTAAAATAATTCCATTTAAACATTCACATTGATATTCTACTAGTTGAATAATTAGTGTTATATCAATAACTAATCTCATAACGGGAAAATATATAATGTCGGACATCATAACCATACCGTTGAGGCCACATTCTAGGACCATTACCATATTGTTAAGGACTTGTGACAAGACACTAGTTTTTCTCATGATACCTACCAAGGCCTTGAGGGGATATAGTGGGACTTGACCATCACATACTATGTCCAATGCATTCCTCTTATGAAAAGGGTGAAGCATGACATAAAAATTCATATTAAAACAACTGTACAAAATGTTAATAATTTAACCATAAACCACAAACAGAACAATCATAGTCAAACATATCATAAAAACCTTCAATAAAATTTTGAATATTATATCATAATAAATCAACCTCAATCAAGCATAAAATCCAACAAAGGATGTCGAAATAGATGAAAATAATCTTACAAATTCATTAAAACTATGTGAGAGAAAAATCACTTTTTTAAGTTGAAATTATTTAAAAGACACGCAATTATAAAATAAAAAATCTCCTTAGAAAATAACCGTGTAATATTGTATGGAATCTTCAAAATGTTAATCTGTCATAACAGTAGAAAATAGTCACTTTCTCCTTATAAGTTAAAAAACATTATTTCCTTGATTTGTCGAAAATATCACAAATTACATTGTTTGGAAAGATATGTAAAGATTCCTTCCCAAATATTTCATAAAAATTTAAACATGGGAAAAATTGTCTTTAAATTTTTTGATAATATTTTGAAATACATATAATTAAATATAGACATGGATGATGAAGTTGTCCCAGTTGATACTTATGTATAAACAGTCTCTGATCTCTATAGGACAATGCTAGTGGTGCGTTTCAGAGGTCGTCGCCCTTCAGTTGATGCCTTTGATAGATTCGTGTTTGATTCTTGGGGGCTTCATGATTTTGCGGTGGTGGGTCTGGTCAACTGGCGCCATTTGATGATACACATCTCCTCGGAGACTGTTCTTGTTGTGGCTTGGTCCAGCGCTCCTCGATCTCTCCATGGTTGCAGTTTCTACCTCCTTCGCTGGTCCTTCAAGTTCAACATGAACCGAGATGATCCGAATACAGCGGTGTCGGTAAGCTTCCCAGAATTGCTTCTTCCCTTTCCTAACCCCTCAATTTTAAGCATGATAGGGAACATGGTAGGTATATATTTGTGCACTGATAGTTGGGCTTCAGCGATATGTCACCCCATCTCCCCCCGTGTCTATGTTGAGGTCAATGTTTCAAAGCCTCCTGCAGATTGTATTTCGATTTCGGTTGGAGATGATTTCAGATGGAAACAATGGGTGGTTTTTGAATCTTGGCTAGAATACTATTCAGGCTGTGAATAGTTAGGAAATCCAATATTTGGATGTCATCATAGGCTATGTGCTCAAAAAACTTTTCTTCCTCACCCAGAAGGGTGGGAGGTGCTGGTCGACCCCGCTGTGGTCCAGCAGACTCGGGACGGTTTGGATGGGTCAGAAGAGGCGTGCGGGATAGTCTCAGAGGAAGGGACTCCAGACAGGTTGTGAACCTGTACAAGAGAGGGCATTTCTCGGGAGGCTCAGCTTATGCCGTACCCTTCTTCGGTGCCACTAGCTGCAGTTAAGGATGTTAAGGAAAAGTCACATGATCTACGAGTTGTGGATGTCCTAAGCCGCTTACAGCACGATCTAGGGATCGGCCCCATATAGGTGGGTAGAGTGGAGGTAGTGCTCATGGATGGATTGGAAAAGGAGGTCTCCTTGAATGTGGATCTGGAGAAAAACCTAGCCTCAGTCAGCATTATTGATGATGGAGTGGCAAATCTGTCTTCCAGTGATGGCCATAGCCCCGGGGACCCTCAAGGTCGGGGCTGCAAGGACTCCTACATGCAACTTCAATTCATAGGTCGAGGAATTGAGCTTCCCACAGCTTCAGAAATGTCGTGTAGTGCTGTTCAGGTGAGTGGATTTATACAGGAGGCCGAGCCTTCTGTATTGCCATTGCAAGGGAATTTTCGTGCTTCTACAGGGTCTTGTGGACAAGGAAGACAGGATGGGGTTACTGTCTTGGGTCCCTTGGACCTAGACATTCCCATTACCCAGTCCTCTTCCATCCAGAAGTCTTGAAGTGAGGGAAAGAAGAATGGTATGGAGGATAAAACTAGAAAGAAGTATTTTCTGTGCAGGCCGAGGCCTCTCAAAGAAGCCCCGAGGTTTGAGTTGAAAAATAATTTTGAATTTCTGGCGGTCCAAGACCAAACATTGATGTATGAGGAAGATGATTCAGGTGATTAAAGTCATAGCCAAATCTCAGTGGATAGTTTGGACCGTTTGCAAGGGAAAGGTCCCCATAGCCAAAGACGGAAGAAGGGGGAAAAAGGAAAGCGTGAATTAGGAAAATGCATTGTGTCTGAGGGAAAAAACCCAAGGGACACAAAGACGATTATTACTTGCCTAAACCTATGGAAACCAGGTCATCCAAGAAAGGTGGGTGTAAGGAAACCAAAGACCTGTAAGTTGAGGAAATGGATGATCCAAGTAGAGAACTGTGAGTGATGGAAAAAGAGGTAGAGGAGTGTCTAAGGTTCATTTTCCACTCCAAGGAAGAAATGACATAGGAAGTTCTTCAGCTCAACACCTCAAATGATGATATTTTAAGAATCTATGAAAGAAGGATTCAAGTTGAGGTCTCTCAAGAGCAAGAATATTGAATATAAAAGCAAGATTGTATCATCGCGTGAGGTTTTAATCAAGGGAAAATCACCATAGAGTAATTAATTCAGACAATGGACAGAATGGTTACCCAACTTGAAGAACTTATCCAAGAGGATCCAGACATCCAGGTTAGTACTCTACACTAGGAATTATATAGAGTTTCTGACTCAAATAATCATAGCCCGGTGTATAATAATTTTGTGAGCTATTTTAGCACGTAGAAATTCTTATTTGGTGGACTATGGTTTCCCACATTCCCTTAGTGTCATTTTAATAAAATATTTATTTTTGGTGGTGGTTCTTGAATGGTTAACATAGAGAATGAATCTCACTGCATCGTGGAGTTGGCAGGTCGTACGTTCGCACGAATGATGGTATTATTCCCTTGATGGTTAAATGGGATGAAATTGAATGGTATATTAATTACATAGAATCATTATAATTTTATATTAATTATTTATACCCATTATAATCATCATTATCCCCATTTAAACAAAGTAGCATTGATTAAAAAATTACACCGTGACGTGGAGACGGTAGGCGATACGTACATACGCATGGTGATATTATTATTCGTAAGAAGGAAAAAAAGAAGAATATGGTTTTCCTATGGTTATAATAACATATTAGTATATTTATGATACTTTAGTTATTATTTTGATATAGAAACAACATAGTAATAGAAATTATATGAATAAAATTACATTTAAAGGGTTGATAAAACAATTACCTCTTCTTCAGGCGCGTCAATTTGATTTGAACAAAAGGGCTCGTTATGATAGATATTGGCCAAAAGTTATGACTATATGATGAATTGAGGGAGTTTGGGGGGAGAAATGATCAGGGGTTGGCTGAACCAACAGGCTTTAGAGGTGTGGGTTAATGAGAAAGGGAGGTTCCCTTTATTAAGAGAGGTGAGGGGCACTTTAGAAAAAATATTGAAATATTAATTTATTATAAAATTATTTTCGGTTTCTAATAGCTCTAAATTGATTTATTTCATGGATAAGATGAGGATGGGTCTAAATACTCTCTAACAGTAGGTTTTATACATTTATAGGTCATGAAATAAATCTTATCTTTAACTATTTAACTATAAGTTAAATAGTTTAACTCTTACCACGTCTTCATGTATTTTGAAACTATATGGTTAATATAGTTACTAAAAAATGAAAAACGAACCATAGTTAGATAATTTATGAAATATTTAACACTATTGTACTTATTTGGATGAATATGATATTTTTATTAATTTTATTAACTTTAATTAAATATTATTTAATTTAAAGAAGTATTTATGTCAATTTTGATACTATTCAAAATTTTCATTTTTATAAATATAAAATCAACATGATAACCTAGAATAATTAACTATAATACGTTAATAAAATGTCCATGTTATCTATAAAATTATTGTATGTAATTAATTAAAACAAATTATATTTATTATTATTAATATCATTAATTTGATTCTTCATTTAATAAATCAATTACTACATCATCATGGTGCCATAATTAAATTTATTTATTTAATGCTTAATTTTTTTTTAAATATCATTATGTAGAAAAAATTTCTACATTTATAATTAATTCTTATAGTCGAATTTATCTAATGTATAATCTTATATTAAAAATGGTTTAGTTATTAAAATTCAAATATGACTTTTAACTCTAGTTTAAATAAAATATAATAAAGGTCATAATTGATCACAAGCGGCTTAAAAAGGATCATCTTTTCGACCAAAGGTTGATTTTTTTCAATGTAGACTTATCCAATAGAATTAGGACATGTTTTAGTGTAATTATATATTATTATAATATTTTTTTACCTTTAATTAATCTATTTACCTCTAACTGTGGTAAATAAAATTCCAAAGATACTATTCACCAAAAATTATTTTGATCCTATTAGACCACATTTTTTACCCTAATTACAATAATGTTTGTTAGGTTTTTTAAATTCAAATCACTGAAGTGCTAAAGTTATGATTAGTTCTAATTTTTAGATATACCTAAAAGGTGGGTAAAAGAGACGTCGAAATGTTCAATGAAATTTTATATATCCAATTCTATTATAAAATGACTCCCATGAAATAAATTAGACTAATATTTGTATTATGTATCTATTTGGAATTTAAAATAAATTTAAATTAGAAAAATTATTTAAATAAACTAAATTTGGTCTTTTAAATTCAATGTAGTGTTTTAACTATTTATCGCAAATTGAAACTTTTTATAAAATTTCAAAAATTTCACCGTAATATAATTTTGATATTACGAATTCAAAAATGAAGTCTATATTGAAAAATACAATTTATAAAATTTCAAATTGTGGTTAATAATGTTTAGTACCATTTTTTAAATAGATATTTGGAAAGGTCATGGTGTGCTCGAACATGATGTTGCATGTAGCACAAGCTATTGAATTATTTAAATGTAAGAATATCATGGAAGCTTGGGGTGTTACATTCTTCCCTCATTTAGATAACTACATCCCCAAAATTTTTGGAAAATCACTTCATAAAAAGATTTCAGTGGTTCTTCAGGTTCTCTGGTTCCCTCTAACATTTTATGGTTTCTCCAAAGAAGTTTCACCAGATGAGTCATCCTATTTCACAACACTTGTTATCGGGTATCAATAATCTTGATCGACTCTTCACAATAGGACAGATGGGGTTCTAGTTCTATTTCCTCATAGGTGAGTACATGCGTTGAGTCTATCATGCATTTCCATAACATTGATACATGGAACACATCATGTACGTTGGAGATATTTGGCAGCATTTCCAAACGATAAGCAACACCTTCAATTCGTTCCAGAATTTCAAAAGGTCCAATGGACTTGGGACTTAATTTACCCTTCTTATCAAATCGTATAACACCCTTCCATGGAGATGACTTCAAGAAAACATGATCTCCACCTTGAAATATCAAATCCTTCCTTTGGAAATCAGTATAGCCTTTTTTCTACTTTGAGCTATTTTGATATGGGTCTGAATATCTTTTACCTTTTCCATTGTTTCCTCAAAATGTTCTGGACCTATGAGTTTTCTTTCACCAGCATCATCCTAACAAGTTTGTATACTAAATCTCTTTCCATATAATTCTTCATGTGGTTCCATCTAAATACTTGAATGTAAGTTATTGTTATATAAAAATTCTACAATAGGTAAATACAAATCCTATATACCATGAAATTTATGTGAGAAATATCTCAACATGTATCCTAATGTTTGAATTGTCTGCTTCGATTATCCATTAGTTTAAGGGTAGTATGTTGTGCTCAAAGGATACTTAGTATCTAGAGCCTTCTGAATACTTTTCTAGAATTTTGATGTAAAACAAGGATCATAGTCAAAAAAATGATAGGATTACACCATGAATATTTACAAAATCATTTATATATAGTCTTTTTAAACATTCAAGTGGTAAATATTCTCTTATAGTAAGAAAATGTGATTATTTAGTAAGATGGTCAACAATAACCCACATAGAATCATTTCTTCTGGGAGACTATGGTATCCCCATGGAAACTTTCATTGTAATATCATACCCTTTCCACACAAGTATAAGAATAGGTTGCATGAAACCTCTCTGATGTTGTCCTCTAGCCTTCACATGTTAAAAAACTAAACATATTTAAACTTAATCAGCAATCTCCCTCTTCATGTTTCCCACCAAAAATGTTCCTTCAAATCTGTATACATATTAGTGCCACCAGACTATAAAGATAAATTGGATATGTGATCATAATCCAATAATATTATTTTTTTCTCAGGTACACTAGGAACACAAGGCCTCTTCCCAAATTTGAAAACACCGTCTTCAAATACGAAGTAAATCAGTCTCCCATAATTCGCACCTTTAATTTTATTTTGAAACTCCTCATCAACTGACTACAATTTTTTTCCTTTCAAGTAAATAAGGTTTTTCAACCATTTAAAAGAGCAGTGATGTTTCACCTTCTCTGATAATTCCCATATCCATCTGTATTATATCCATAAAAATAAGATCCCTTTCAAGCCTCATTTTGTTTAGAACTCCATGGCCTTTTCTACTCAAAGCATCTGCCACCCTATTTTCCTTTCCTGGGTGGTAGTGTATTGTGAAATCATAATCCATGAGTAGCTCAATACATCTCCTTTGTCTCATGTTGAGTTATTTATATGTGAAAATAAATTTCAAACTTTTATGATCAATATTTATCTCACTTATTTCACTATAGAGATACTGTCTTCATAGCTTTAGAGAAATGATTACTTCTCCAAACTCCATATCATGAGTTTCATAGTTTTTTTCATGAATTTTTAATTGCCTTGATGCATAAGAAATAACCATATCATTCTTCATAAGGAAAAAACTGAGTCATTTCCTTGATGCAACACTATAAATCACAAACCCATCATTCCCATATGGTAGAGTCAAGATATAAGCATTGACTAATATTCTCTTCAATTCTTCACAAAATTCTTCACACTATTTTTCCTAAACAAATATAACCCCTTTACGTGTGATCTTGGTTAATGGGTTTTCCAATTAGGAAAAATTCTGGACAAACCACAGATAATGACCTACTAAACCAATAAAAAAGTTTACCTCGGTTATTCTCGTAAGTGCTAGACATCCATTGATTGATTTTCTTTTTTCAGGATCATCATAGATTCCATAAATGGAGACAAAATGGAAATGAAAATAAATTTCTTGAATATAGACTTTAGACTTACTAAATTTATCATATTATTCATTTCTTCTAAGAGTTTTCAGAACAATTTGCAAGTGTTTTTCATGGTCTTCATAGATTTTAATGTATACTAGGATATTTTCAATGAATACGACTACAAAGTCATCAAGATATTCCATGAACACTATGTTAATTAGTTCCATGAAAATATAGGGTTTATTAGTCAATCCAAATGGAATTACTGTAAATTCTTAATGACCAAACCTCATTTGGAATGTTTTCTTTGGAATATCTTCCTTTCTTACACCCAATTGATGAGATCGATAATAAAGGTCAATATTCGAAAAATATTTTTCTCCATGAAGTTGATAAAATAAATCATCAATTTGAGTTAGAGGATACTTGTTCATTATTGTAATAGCATTGATTTCTCTATAGTCAACACATAGCCTCATTGATCTATATTTCTTCTTAAAAAAAATTGGGGCTCCCCATGGAGAAACACCGGGGAAAATATGTCCCATATTACTAAACTCCTTTAGTTGTTACTTCATATCTACTAATTCCAATGTGTCCATTCTATATTGAATTTTTGATATTGGTCGTGCATCAAGGATTAAATCAATAGTAAACTGAACTTTCCCATCTGGAGGATGTTGAGTTAAATCCTCTGAAAATACATCAAAATTTTCTTGTACAATATGAACATACTCAATTCCAATATTTCATTCTTCACCCATGGATAATGTTTTCTATTCCTCCCCAATATTTTTTTGTAATAGATACTGGGGGTGGATCTAAATAAGAATCAGATAATGAAATTTATACTCTAAATATAATGGATTCTACATCATACTCAAAAATCATAACTTCCATCTTCTAGCAATAAATTTTCACATCATATTTTTATAGCCAATACATACTGAGAATTATAAAAAATTTGGCCATAGGTATGAAGATAAAGTTAGTAGATAAAGCATGTTTATATGGCATAATAGGAGATGTATGACACATCTTTTTCCAATAATACTTACCTTAGGGTTTTTGACTGACAACTCCTTTGTTAAAGTGAATTATAAATATCTAATTTTTAAATAAAAATGGAATGATATAAAAGAATGTGAGGATACATAATCAAATATTTATTTCGCTAAATTTTATGAAACGATTATAGTACCTCCTTCCACATCATTCAAAACTTCAACCTTAGTTGTTGCGATATCATAATATTTTCCTTACTCCCTTGAACTTTTTGAGTCAATTTTCCTTGATGCTTAAAAAATTCATTTTTATAATGTCTAATTTCAATACAATTGTAGCATTGAACAGTGAAAACCGTTTTCTTCCCCTTGGAATCACGTTCTTGGTATCCTTTTTTTCCAAACATGTAACAAAATCCTCTTCCATTTAGGCATATATAGGGGCGCTTCTTCCAAAAAATTACCGCAAGGTGGAAAGTTAGCTTTTCCCTTCTTCCCCTTATTTCCTTTCCTAGAGTGTTCAGCATCCCTCTTCTTCTCTTGGTTCCCTTTAATGTCATAAGACATAGATAATTCCTTTTCATTCCTGATAGCACATGATAATATATCTTTATATGATAATAATTACTGTGAGACCAATGCATGTCATAGGAATGGTTTTAACCCATCAAATAATCGACCAATCTTACTTCTTGGGTTATGTATATAGTCTAAAACATTCCTTGATAACCTCATAAAGTTAGCCTCATACTTTGCAACATTCTCACCCCCTTTTTTCCTTAGACTCTGAAATTTGTTTCCTATATACGCTAGTAGATCCTGAGGAAAGTATTTTTTCAAGGAAGAGTTCTTTAAATTGCCTCTATTAAATATTTTTGAGCTCTTCATCCCCCTTAATGTTTTAGATCAATGACCAAAATTGATCACCATCTACTGAAATGTGATAGACTTCCATAATAACCTTTTCCATTTAATTAATCCCTAAAGAAAAAAGTATTTTCTCTCACAAAATTATCTACTGCTCAGCTACAAAAAGATTTGTAGCCCCTTGAATGTTTGTGGTTATTGTTTCATTTAGCGGTATAACATTGATCCTCCACATTGTGGATCAAGATACTCCATATGGTTAAGGTTATTATTCATAAGCTGAGTCACTTTCCCCAGTATGGTTATAATATGTTCAGAGCAAGTTATATCACTAGCTCGACTATCATTATCCTACATAGGAGGAAAATCCCTACATGTATTACATGCGTTGATATAATTTACATTTCTTCCACTAGGTTCCATTTCTAAACAATGGCATACAATTGATTAGGTTATGAATAAAAATTCATAATCCTAAACTATTAAAATACTTAACTTAAATTAAACATTTTTTGTATATCTAATCCAAAATCATAAACATGGTTTCATTGAGGAAATATTTATTCATAATTCCTTCATAATGGTTCGTAAAGAAAATATGAATTATACTAAGCATATCCCCCATGAGTGTCAAACCAGGATCACAGTAAGGCCCATTATCATGTACTTGGTTTCCCTGAGTCAAGCTCAAAACACCATGTTGGAGTTTTCAACCCTAGGAACATCTGTTCCAGAACCACTTCCACTTATAGTATCCAGATAGGGATGTATTTTCTAGGAATACCCACATAATCTATATTTTAACAAAATTCAAGGGTGATCTTCAATACTTCTCCTCAAATTCTATATTAGGGTAATGTTCCCTAATCAAGTTTTTTTCTAAATCTAGTTTCCATCGGTTTTACTAAAATTCATTTGATAACAACTATAATTCCCCGACCATAGTTTACTAGAGTCAGTGCATTATTTTATTACATCAGTACGATCATATGAAAATGAAATCCTAAAGGACTGATCGGTTTAGTAGCATTGGAAACACTAGATAGAATCATAAGTTTTAAATTACATATTGATATGAAAAACAACACTGTTTCTCCTTTGTAAAACCCCATATTCCTCAGACTATCCCTCCAGGTTAATTATAATATACATCTTCACATACTGGGTATAAATGAAAATAATAAAGGGGTGAGTTCAGATGATCAGTAAGGATAAAAAATATAGCGAAAGCTATCATAAATAAGCATAATGTTTTAAATCATGGTACAAAACTAGAACACAAGAATTTTAAACATAATCATAAGCATAATATGGCATAAAAAGTAAAATAATTTCATTTAATTTTCACGTGGATATTATACTAGTCAAATAATCAATGTAATATCAATAAAGAATCTCATATCAAGGAAATGTATAATGCCGAACATTATAACCATGTTGTCAAGGCCTCATCCCAACATCCTTATCATACTATCAAGGCCTTGTTCAAAGAAACTAGTTTGTCTCATGAGACCAAATAATTCATCGAGGGGATATAGGTGTCCCCTCCCATAACATAATAATTCCAATGTATTCCTTTTATAAAAAGGGTGAAACAATACATAAACATTTATTAAAACTAGCATACAAAATCTTAATACATTAACCATAAACCATGAATATCACATCCTTTGTCAAACACATCATAAAACATTCAATACAATTTGGAAGATTATATCATAATAAATCATCCTCAATCAATCATAATATCTGAAAATTTATGTTGACATAGATGAAAATAATGTAATAAATGCATTAAAACTCTTTGAGAGAAATATGCCTTTTTTAATTTGAAATTATTTAAAATATTAAAAGTTATAAAATAAAACATTTCCTTTGAAAATATATTTGTATGCTTGTATATGAATCTTAAACATTTTAACTTTTCATAATGGAGGAAAATAAATCCTCTACCTGTATAAGTTAAAAAACATTCTTTCCCCAATTTTTTGAAAAGATAATAAAGTACATTGTTTTCAAAGAGATGGAAATATTCTTTTCAAAATGTTTTATAAAAATTCAAACATGGGTAAAAATGTATTTAATAAAATGTTTATAAAATTTTTAAATATATTTAATGAAACACATATGTGTATGATAAGGTTTTCCCAGTAGATACTTATGTATAAAAAATCTCGGATAATAAAGAGATTGTGAAATTAGCCCTTACCTTATACTTTCATTTAATAGAGGGTGAGTTAGCCTCCAGTATAATGGTTAAAATATGTTATTATATTATACCAGAACCATATATATTTTTATGATATCATATATTATCATCTTATATAACATTGGTAATAATATTTCAGTATTATTGTTGTTTCGGGTGTTAACTTCTTCATTTTCCCACTCCTATTCCATCATGTAAGACATGTTTCTTTTGAATATGATATTTTTTTATTCATATAAAGAATGAAATTAAGTTCATAATTATTCTTTTTACTCATAATATAAATTTTATAATCATTCTTTAATGTTTAACGTAGATAATGAATCTCACTCCGTCATGGAGACGGTAGGTCGTACGTACGCGCGAGCGATTATATCATTCCCTTGATGGTTAAATGGTATGAATTTGGATAGTATATTAACTATACAGAATAATTATACTCTTATATTCATTTTTTACATCCATTATAAACATCATTATACCTATCTAAACAATGTAGTGTTGAATAAAAAATTACACCACAGTGTGGAGACAGTAAGTTCTACTTACATGCGGATGGTGATATTGTTATTCGTAAGATGGATAAAATGAGGAATATGGTTGTCCCATAAATAAAATAACATCTCAGTAAATGGATGATACTAGAGTTTTATTTTGATATTTAAACAACATAGAAAGAGCAACTATAAGAAGAAAAAAAATTGAAAGGGTTGAAAAAAGAATTTCCCCTTCTTCGAGTGTTTCCTTTTGATGTGAACAAAAGGGATCCATTGGATGGATTTTTTCCTAATTTTAGGACCTTGGAATGAAGTGAGGGAGGTTGGAAAGAGATATTTCTAGGGTTTGGAAGAACAAAAAGGCTTTAGAGGTGTGAGTTAAAGATAAATGAAAGTTCCCTCTTATAAGAGAGCTGAGGGGCACTTTAAGAAAAATCTTGAAATATTAAATTATTATAAAATTATTTTCTGTTTCTAAAAGCTCCAAAATGATTTATTTCTAGTATAATATGAGAATGGATCTAAATCATCTCAACTAGTAGGTTTTATAAATGTTTAGATCATAAAAGTAACTTTAACATTTAGATTTAACTAGTTGTTAAATAGTTTAACTCTTACCGTGTCTTCTTGTATTTTGACACTATAGGGTTAATACAGTTACTATAAAATGAAAAAAGAACCCCAATTGGATAATTTATAAAATTCATAATTCTATACTAGTTCTTGTTCCAAAAAAGTGTTTTTTTAAAATTTTATAACAATTTATAAAGTGTTATTTATTTTAAAGTATCATGTATATCAATTTTGATACTATTAAAAATTTTTATTTTTAATAATATAAACCCAACGTGATAACATAGAATAATTACCTCTAATATGTCAATAAAATTTATAGGTTATATTTAAAATTATTTTATTTTAATTAATTAAATCAATTTATATTTAATATTATTAATAATATTTATTTGATTCTTTCATTAATAAATCTATTACGGCATCATAATAGTGTCACAATTAAATTAAATTTTTTAATGTCTAAAAATTATAAAGCAAATATCCTTATGTAGATAAATTTATTATATTTATAAAGAATTTTTATTTTCAAATTTATCGTATGCATAACCATATATTAAAAATGGTTTACTTTTTAAAATGTGAATATGACATTTTTAACTCTTCATTAAATAAAATATAATAAACGTCCTAATCGATCAAAAATGGCTTAAAAAGGATCACATTTTCGACCTAAGTTTTATTTTGGTCTAACTAGACTTATAAAATATAATTAAGACACGTGTTAGGGTAATTTTATATTATTATAATTTTATTTTTTCATTTAATTACCCTATTTACCTTTAAACGTGGTAAATAAAATTCAAAAGTTGTTATTCACTAAAAATTATTTTGATCTTATTTGACAAAATTTTTACCCTTATTACAACCATGTATGTTAGAATTTTAAAATTCAATTCACCGAAGTGATAAATTATATTTAGTTCTAATTAGTAAATGTTCTTACAAAGTGGGTAAAAGAGATGTTCAAAAGTTCAATAAAATTCTATATATTTAATTCTATTATAAAATCAGTCCAATTAATTAAATTAGATGAAATTATGTATTATGTATCTATTTTTACATTAAAATATATTTAAATTAAAATAATTATTTAAATAAAAAAAGTCGGTCTTTTAACGTCAATGTAGTATTTTTCATTATTCTTCATAAATTGAAACTTTTTTGAAAATTACCAATATTTCACCATAAGAAAATTTTGATATTCCGAATTAAAAAATGAAGTCTATTTTGAAAAATAAACTTTATAAAATTTCAAATTCTGGTTAACACTATTCTTAACCACTTTTTAAATGGCTAGTTTGAAAGGTCATGGTGTGCTCGAACTTGATGTTGTGTGTAGTGCAAGATATTGAATTATTTAAAAGGAAACATATTGTGGAAGCTTGGGGTGTTACATTTTACCCTCCTTAGAATTATTTATTCGTCTAAATTTCTATAATATCACATCATAAAAAGATTCAAGTGGTTTTTCATCATAATTTCCTCAGGTTCCCATGTCACCTCATCCATTTTATTGTTTCTCCAAAGAACCTTTACTAGACGAGTCATCTGATTTCTCAAGACTTATTCTCTTGTATCAGGTAACTTTATGGGCTCCTGAAAATAGGAATGATCATGTACCGGTTCAATTTCTTCATAGGTGAGTACATGCATTGGGTCTGGCATGTATTTCCTTAACATTGATACATGGAAAAAATCATGAACACTGAAGAGACTTGGAAGCATTGACAAACGGTAAGTTATTTCTCTAATTAATTCTAGAATATTAAAAATACCAATGTATATGGGACTTAATTTTCCTTTATTACCGAATCATATAACACCCATCCATGGATATACCTTCAAGAAAAATGGATCGCCCACTTGAAATTCCAAAACCTTCCTTTGGTTATTAGCATAGTTCTTTTTCCTACTTTGTGATGTTTTGATATGATTCTGAATAGATTTTAACTTTTCTATTGTTTCTTCAACAATTTCTAGACTTATGAGCTTTCATTCACCAACATTATCACAACAAGTTGTTGTACAACATCTCTTTTCATATAACGCTTCATATGGTGCCATATGAATACTTGAATGGAAGCTATTGTTATAGGTAACTTCTAGTAGAGATAAATATTGATCCCACATACCCGGAAATTCATGTGATAATGATATAATCATGTATTCTAATGTTTGAATAGAACATTATTCTTATCCATCAGTTTTTGGGTGGTATATTGTGCTAAAACGAAGCTCAGTATCTAGGACCTTCTGAATACTTTTCCCGGACTGGGATGTAAAATGTGGATCACAGTCAGAAAAAATTGATAGGGGTTCACCATGAAGTCTTACAACATCATTAATATATAGTATTTCTAAATGTTCAAGTGGTAAATATTCTCTTAAAGAAATAAAAATGTAATAATTTGGTAGGACGATTAGTAGTAAAACATATCACATCATTTCTTCTGGTGGTCTTAGGTAGCCCCATGAAAAATTCCATCATAATGTCATCCTATTTCCACACAGGTATAGGAAGAGGTTGCAGGAAAACTCTATGATGTTTTCTTCCTTCCTTAACCCATTGTCAAACCAGACATCTTGACACACAAATAGCAATCTCCCTGTTCATGTTGTCCCACCAAAAAAGGTCCTTTAAATCTCTACACATATTATTGCTACCAGAGTGTATATAGAAATTGGATCTATGATCATCATCCAATAATTCCATTTTTTCTCAGTTATAGTAGGAACACAAATCCTCTTACCAAATTCAAATACACCATCTTCAAATACAAATTCAATCAATCTCCCATCACTCACAACATTAATTTTCTTTTAAAACTCCTCATCATCAGACTGAGAACATTTTGTCATTTCCAGTAAATAAGGGTTTTCAGCCATTCAAAAGAGTAGTGATATTTTACCTTCAATGATAATTCTCATAACCATCTTTACTAGATCAGTAAAAATAGGATCTCTTTCAACTCTCATTTTCTTTAGAACTTCATTGTCTTTTCTACTCAAAGCATCTGCCACCTTATTTTCCTTTCATGGGTGGTAGTGTATTATGAAATCTTAATACTTGAGTATCTCAAGTCATCTCCATTGTCTCATATTGAGTTCCTTCTGTGAAAAAATATATTTCAAACTCTAATGATCAGAATATATCTCACATATTTCACTGTAGAGATAGTATCTACATATATTTATGGAAAAAATTACTATTGATAACTCTAGATCATGAGTTTGGTAGTTTTGTTCATGAATTCATAATTTCCTTGATGCATAAGCAGTAACCCTATCATTCTGGATAAGGAAACAAACAAGTTCTTTCCTTGATATATCATTATAAATCACAAACCCATGAATCCCATATGGTTGAGTCAATATAAGAGCATTGACTAATCTTCTCTTTAATTATTCAAAACATTGTTGAAATTGTTTTTTCAAAATGAATTTAACCCCTTTACATGTCAGCTTGGTCAATGGGATTTCCAATCAGAAAACATTATGGACAAAATTCCGATAATAACCAGCTAAACTAGTAAAATTATGTACTTCAGTTATACTTGTCAGTGATATACATTCTTGGATTGCTTTTGTTTTTTAAGGAGCAAAAGATATTACATATTTAGAGACAATATGGACAAGAAAAGATATTTCTTGAATCCAGAATTTACACATTATAAATTTAACATATAATTCATTTCTTTTAAGAGACCTCAGAACAACCCTCTATTGGTTCTCATGGTCTTCATAGGTTTTGTAGTATACCATGATATCATCAATTAATACCACTAAAAAATCATCAAGATATTCCTTAAACACTTTTTCTATTAGATCAATAAAAACAGATGGTGCATTAGTCAATCCAAATGGAATTAATATATGTTCTTAACGACCATACCCCATTCAGACTGTTTTCTTTGGAATATATTCCTTCCTTACTCATAGTTGGTGATATCTAGAATGAATGTCAATCTTAAAAAAATATTGAGCTCTGTGAAGTTGATCAAATAAATCATCAATTGTAGAAAAATGATACTTGTACTTTATTGTAAAATAATTGATTTATCTATAGTCCATTCATAGTCTCCTTGATCCATATTTCTTCTTAATAATGAGAACTAGGTCTCCCCATAGAGAAACACTAGGGAGAATAAATCCCTTATTTCTCAACTCCTCTATTTTTTTCTTCAACTCTACTAATTCCACTATGTCAATTATATAGGCAGTTTTTAATATTGTCCTTGCATCAGGGATTAAATCTATAATAAAATCAACATACCACATTGGAGGATTTCTAGGTAAATCCTCTTTAAATACATCAATATATTCTTGTACAATAAGCACATACTCAGTTCCTATATTTATTTATGCACCCATGTATAGTGTTTTCTCTTCCTCCTCAAGAATTTTATTTAGAAGAGCTACTAGGGGTGGATATAAATAAGAATAAGATGATGGAATTTCTCCTCTAAAGATAATGGATTCTACATCATCAAAACAAATAATAACTTCTTTCTTCATGGAATAAATTTTTGCATCATATTTTGATAGCTATTCCGTACTGAGGATTATATCATATTCGACCATAGGTATAATGATAAAGTTGATAAATAAAGTATGTTTATATGATATAATGGGAACTTATTGACACATCTTTATTGCAATTAGAAATCCCTTGGGGGTTTTGAATGATAACTCCCTTATTAATGTGAATTGGAAATATTAAATTTTTAAAGAAAACTAGGAAGATATAAAGTAATGTGATGATCCATAATCAAATAATGCAATGGCTAATTTTGAGGAGACAATTATAGTACCTGCCTCCATGTAATTCGGATCTTCAACCTCAATAGTTTTGATCGCATAAGATTATTATTTTTCCCCTGTCCTTTTCTCAGGAATGATTCCTTGATGATTAGTACATTCATTTTCATAATGTCACATTTCTTTACCATTGTATCATTGAACATTGAAAATCTCTTTCTTCCCCTCGCAATCATGAGCTTGGTAGTATTTATCTCCACACATGAAAAAAAAACTATCATCCCCTTTAGGCATGTACCAGGGTGTTTCTTCCCATAATTACTTCTGGGTGGAAAGATAGAATTTTCATTATTCCCCTTATTTCCTTTCCTAGAGTGTTCAGAAGCCTTCTTCTTCTCTTGATTCCTTTAAGAGTCATAAGATTTAGAGAATTCATTTTCTGTCTTGGTAGCAGATGAGACTATATATTTGTACGATAAGAAATATTGTGAAACTAATTCCCATCAGAGAAATGGTTTTAACCCATCAAATAACTGATCAATTCTACCTCTTGGGTTATATATATAGTATGAAGTATTCCTTTATGAACTTGTGTAGTTAGCCTCATACATTGCAGCATTCTCATCCTCTGTTTTTTCTCAAACTTAGATATTTCCTTTCCATATCCACTCATAGATCCTGAGGAAATTATTTATCTCGGAAGAGTTCTTTAAATTACTTCCATTCCACATTCCTGACCTCTTCATCCTCGTTCATGTTTTGGATCAACGACCACCATTGATCTGATTCTCTAGAAATGAGATAGACTTCTATGAGATAATTTTCTCTTTCGTTACTCCCAAAGAAAGAAATATTTTCTCTATGGAACATATCCACTGCTCAGATAAAAAATTATTTGTAGTCCCATTTAATGTCGGATGTTGTTGTCTCATGAATCATTCTAAAATTGATTATCCACATTGTGGATAGTTTTCTCTATACAGCTAAGGTTATTATTCATAACCTGAGTCAGTTGTCCGAGTATGGTTATAATCATTTCAGCACCAATTGTATAACCAGATCCACTATCATTATCTTGCATATGAGTACAATCTCTACATGGATTAAATGCATTGATACGATTTCCATTTCTTACATTAGGTTCCATTTCTAAACAATGACATATAATAGATTAGGTTATGAATCAAAATGCATAATTCCAAACTAGTAAAATACTTTACTTAAGTTGATAAATTTATGCATATCTAATCCATAATCATAAACATGGTTCCATTAAAGAAATAATTAATCATAAAACCATCATAATGGTTTTTAATGTAAATATGAATTATCCAAAGCATATCGCCTGGAACTGTCAAACTAGGTGTGCAGTAAGGCATGTTGTCTTGTACTAGGTTACCTCGAGTCAAGCTTGAAATACCTTGTTGGATTTTTCACCCCTAGGAACATATGTTCCAGCACCACATCCAATTGTATTATCCTGGTAGGGATATATTTTCTAGGAATACCCACATAATCTCTATTTTACCAAAATTATAGGATTCTCTTCAACACTTATCCTCAAAGTCTATCATAGGGTAATGTTTCCTATTGAAGTTTGTTTTCTGAATATAGTTTCCATGTATCTTACTAAACTTCCTTTGATACCAACTGTAACACCCTGATCCAAGTTTCCTTGATTAGGTGCATTATTTTATTACATTGGCACGATCATAAAAAATTGAATCATGATGGACCAATTGGTTTAGTATCCTTAAAAAAATATATACAAATATAAGTTTTACATTACATATTGAATTAAAAAACAACATAATGTATCCTTGGTAAACACTCATATTCATTAGAATATCCCTGTAGCTCAATCATAATATATTTCATCATGTCTCAGGTAAAAATGAAACATAAGAAATGGGTGAGATCAGATGCTCAATAAGGATAAAAAATTTAGCGGAAGATATCAAAAATAAGCATAATTTTTTTTTGGAAAGGTATAAAACTGAAGCACAAGCCTTTTAAATATAATCTTCAACATTATATGGAATGAATAAATCAAATAATGACATTTAAACTTTCGCATGGATATTCTTCTAGTCAAATAATATGTTCAATATCAACAACTAATTTCATAATGAGGAAATGCATAAAGTCGGACATCTTAACCATACTACCAAGGCCTTATTCCACGACCATTACCATACTATCATGGCCTTGATTCAAGACACTAGTTTGTCTCATAATAACTACATATTTATAGAGGGGATATATGTAACAAACCCGGTGGGCCTAAAGCCCAATGAACTTGGCCACACCTGAGCCCAGCCCTCTGGCAGATAGCAGACCCCCACCCTCAGGCATATAATAGGCCCCCACCTCAGACTAGCCTAGATAACACGGGGTAGGAATTGTCCCATTCCAGGAAAGTATTTAATACGCCTCCCCCACAACTCATACCTGTAACCACATGGGACAGTTCCTGCCACATGTTATCTGGTCATGTGTTCGAGTTGCGGGGGAGGCGTATTAAATCTTTTCCAGGAGGGGGAAAATTCTTACCACGTGTTATCTGGGCTAGTCTGAGGTGGGGTCATGTTATCTACCTGAGGGTGGGGGTTTTCTATCTTCCAGAGTGATGGTCTCGGGCGTGGCTAAGTTTTTTTGGGCTTTAGGCCCACTGAGATCATTACAATATAGCAGGCCCTTCCCGTCAATTACTCTGTCCAATTCATTCCTCTTATGAAAAGGGTGAAACATGACATAAACAATTTTATTAAAACTATCATTCGAAATGTTATTAATTTATCCATAAACCATGAATATAACATCTATAGTCAAACATATCATAAAACCTTCAATAAAATTTGAAATATTTATCACAATAAATCAACCTCAATCAAGAATAAAATTCAACAGATGATGTTGACATAGATGAAAGTAATCTAAAAAATTATTTAAAACTCTTTGAGAGAAATATCCTTTTTTTATAATGAATTTTTTTTAAAATATGCACAATTATAAAATACAAATTTCTCTCTAAAAATATCCTTGTATTCTTATATGGGATGATTCAAAATTTTAAGGCATCATAACGGTGGAAAATATTTTCTCTCACCATATATGTTAAAAAACATTATTTCCTTAATTTTTCGAAAAAATCATAAAGTACATTGTTTGGAAAGTGAGGGAAAGATTCCTTTCAAAATGTTTACAAAAAATAAAAAAATTTGTAAAAAAGTATTTAAAAAATTTCAATAATATTTTCAAATACAATTAATGAAACATGTACATGTATGATAAGGTTTTCCTAGTAGATACTTTTGTATAAACAATCTCGGATAATAAAGAGATTGTCATATAACCCCTTACCATATACTTTCCTTTAGTTGAGGGTGATTTAGCCACCTATATATTGCTTAAAACATGTTATTAAATTATACCATTACCAATTAAATATTTTTTATATCATATATTATCCTCTTACATCACTTTGTTTATAATATTTCAGTATTACCATTGTTTTGGGTGTTAAATGCTTTGTTTTACCATTCATTTTTTTCCATGTAAGACTTGTGTGTTACACATGGGATAAATTTTATTTGTATCCATAATTCAATTAAGTTCATAATTATTATTTTTACTCATCATATAAACTATATAATCATTATTTAATGGTTAACGAATAGAATTAATCTCACCGAGCTGGGGAGATAGTAGGTCGTACGTACGCCCGAGAGATGATATCATTCCCTTGATTGTTAAATGGTATGAAATTGGAAGGTATATTAACTAAAAATAATCATTATAATTTTATATTTATTATATATATCCATTATAATCATCATTATACGCATCAAAACAAAGTAGTGTTGAATAGAAAATTACACTAGTGCGTGTAGACGGTAAGTCATACGTACGTATGCATGGTGATATTGTTATTCATAAGACGGATAAAATAATGAATATGGTTGTACCATGATTATAATTACATGTCAATATATTTATGATATTAGAGTTAATATATTGATATGGAAAACATATAAATAAGAAGTATAAAATGAAAATAACATCAAAAGTGTTGATGATACAATTTCCTCTTCTTCAGATGTTTTCTTTGGAAGTGAACAAAAAGGATCTTTAGGATAGATTTTGTCCCAAATTTATGGCTCTCAGATTAAGTGAGGGGGGATTGGAGGAGAAATGGGTAGGTTTTGGATGAACAAAAATTCATTATAGTAGTGAGTTAAAGAGAAAGGTAGGTTCTCTTTTATAAGAGATGTGAGGGGCAGTTTAGGAAAAATATTAAAATATTAATTTATTATAAAATTATTTTCCTTTTATAATAGGTAAAAATTTATTTATTTATATTATAATATCAATATGGGTCTGAATACTCTCAAAAAATAGGGTTTAGACATGTTTAGGTCAAAAAATTAACCTTATCTTTTAGATTTAACCCTTAGTTAAATAGTTTAACTCTTATTGTGTATTCTTCATTTTGACACTATAGGGTTAATATAATTACTAAAAAATGCCCAAAGAATCCCAATTGGATAATTTATGACATATTAAACATTATCATTATTAGTTATATGAACATTATATTTTTATGAATTTTATATCATTTAATTAAATATTATTTATTTTAAAGTATCATTTATGTCAATTTTGATACTATTCGAAAATTTTATTTTTAAAAATTTAAAACCAACATGATAACTTCAAATAATTACCTTTAATGTTTAAATAAAATGTCTATTTTATCTGTAAAATTAGTGTATTTCATTAGTTACATCAAATTATTTTTAATATTATTAGTATCATTTATTTGATTCTTCCTTTAATAAATCAAGTGCTTCATCATCATTCTGTAACAATTAAATTTAATTATTGAATATCTAAAAATTAAAAAAATCATTATGTATATACATTTTTTATATTTCTAATGAAATTTTATAGTCGAATTTATCTTATGTGTAACCCTATATTAAAAATGGTTTGGTTATTAAAATTTGAATATTACATTTTTAACTCTTCTTTAAATGAAATATAATAAATGTCTTAATCGGTCAAAAGTTGCTTAAAAAGGATCCCATTTTCGACATAAGGTTGATTTTGGTCAAAATATACATAAAAAATACAATTAGGACATGTGTTAGGGTAACTTTGTGTTATTATAATATTATTTTACCTTTAATTTCCCTATATACCATAAACCGTGGTAAATAAAATTCCAAAGTTACTATTCACTAAAATTATTTTGATCTTATTAGACCTCATTTTTCACCCTGATTACAACCTTGTATGTATAATTTTTCCAATTAAATTCATAGAACCTGTAAAATTATATTTACTTCTAATTTGTAAATTTTCCTAGAAGGTTGGTAAAAGAGACATTCAAAAGTTCAATAAAATTTTATATATCTAATTTTATTAAAAAATGACTTCAATGAATTACATTGGACTAAATTATGCATTATTTTTTTATTTCTCACTTTAAAATAAATTTAAATTTAAATTATTATTTAAATAAAACAAGTCGGTCTTTTAACATCAATGTAGTGTTTTTATTGTTCATCAAAAATTGAAACTATTCATAAATATACCAAAATTTCACCCTAACATAATTTTGATATTTTGAATTCAAAAATAAATTATATTTTGAAACATAAAATTTATAAAATTTTAAAATTTGGTTAATAATGTCCATAACCATTTTTTAAATAGCTTGTTTAAAATGTCATGGTGCTCTCGAACTTGATGTTACATGTAGCACATTATATTGAATTATTTAAACAGAAGCGTACTATAGATTCTTGGGGTGTTAAACACTAAATAAGTGTAATATCATGATTTATATTATAGGTATCAAAAAATTCTTTGTGTATAGATCATCCATTAGAAACAATGATGGTGATGCTATCTGTGTTTAGTAGATAAGACGGAAGAATACCTAGGTTTCTAGTGACATGATCAAATTCACTAGAATCCATGAGAATGAATGTGTTACTATTGAAATTCCATATTTATTTTTTGATGGTTATATTCCCTAAATTATTGGTTTCATGAGATAGACTTTGTCTATATGTTATATTCAAATCTATGTAATTTGTTTGGTATGATTTACATGGTGTAAAAACATTTTGTTATATTCATTTTTGGTTATATCATTTAATATGATATATAGATATCATATTTCAATTCATATATTATTGATGATTATTTAATCTTGTTATTTGATTCATTTAAAATCCTATGACTAAATATGAAATCGAAAAATATAATATTACATTCAAGTCACTATTATAATGGATATCATTATATTAATTGTTTCATATGATAAAATGGTCGAGTGGTTTTCATGGATGAATGTTATAGAAAATGTAACTGCATGAATTAACATGTAACACATGAGTTACTGTTTTTTTACTTTAGGATAATCGATGATGTATTTATATATAATAAGTACATAGACAATGGGGTGAGCTAGTTAATGTGAATCCTAGGTTCATTCTTCGTAGTTCTCTTTCTCCCACACCTTTTTTCTGAGTTAAATACTACCATATCATGGGTGTTTAGAGGATTTTTCTATGTTATGGGTGATTTATTTTAAAATGTGCATACAACACATAGTATTATGTTTTATTGATACCTTTTAGTTTTGATCTTCATAACCATAGTGAAGGGAAATGAAGTATCAGTGTCTACAGTGTAAGGTGTGCACAATATCATGTTGTACATTTTATATAAAACATGGTTTTGGGTTTAATGCATAGTAATCTTCTTTTTTGAGGTTTTATATGTTTCTTCTTCCTATAATAAGTGTTTTTCATTCATAAAACCCCAACCATGGTATTAGAACTTTTTCACGATCTTGGATTCTTGAAATAATGTTTTGAAATGAAGATAATAAGTTATCACATTACATGCCATAATATATAATTGATTATTTATTCTATATATTTTGGTTTTTGGAATATGGTATAATGTATCGTAGGATGTGACACGATCTAAACAATAAATTGTTTATTATATTTTAACGTATGCTATTAACTATCGTAATGTATGCTAACACTGATGAAGAGTAGAAAAATATAACATTTTATCAACCTAGTGATAAGATTCATGTTGTAAAGTACGTCTTCTAGGAATTTGGATAATGTTAAATGGAATAAGGTTAATAATACGTAAGTCTTATTTTTGATCACAACATCCATGAATATTAGATGTGCTGGATTAATCATATGTAGTTCTTATCATCGGAGGTGATAGCTAGGAGTTGTGTGAATTTAATCAAACACATGGGCTCTCTCGCTAAGTTAATGTTATATATAACATATTTTAATGATTGAAATTCATATGATATACAAGTTATTCTTACATGGTGCATCACCACATTGTATTAATCCTATATAGTATCTAATCATAAGCCACAAATATTAGATTTTTTGTTTGACTCTTACATGGGATACCATTTTCATCATTTTCAATCTTATGTGAATCCTATCATAAGTTACAAGTGAAAATAGTCGATGTGGTGACTTAATCATATGTAGGCCTTTGTAGGTTTTGTTTATAATTATGTGGGGCCAACATCAAAGTTATCTCATGAAAAACATATTGGAAATAATTTTTACGATTCATAATTCTTAGGGAATTGCATTTATATAACAGTAACTATGCTATATGGGATATAATTGAATATGATTATGAAGGTAAAATTTTGATTTTTCATATTTTTGTTTAATTTTTAAATTATATTATTTTTAAATAATTGATCAATGAATATAAAAGGTATTTTGTGATATTTATGTAATTTATAAAAGAGTTTAAGCATAATTAATTATAAAGTTTTTATAATTAATTAATTAAATTTTTCATAAATAATAATAACATAAATATTTCAAAATAATACATGTAAATTTTTAAATAAGTTTTTCAAATTTTAAGGCATGCATTATGATTTATAAATAATCCTTTTATTTAGATATTGTATGGGTGATTTTGAAATTCTTCTAATTATTAAAAATAATTTACAAATATAAAAGTGATTGTATTTAAAATTAATAATTTTCTATAATTAAATAATTTCATTTATTCAAATTAAATTCCTTCTTTGAGAAAATATGTAAACCATCTAAAAATTGGGTTTTGATAAAATCTGGAAAATAATATGTTTATATTTTATTCAGTATAATTTATTAATGTAAAATTTCATACAATAATATGATGGAGTTCTTATTTGGAATAAATATAAACTATTTATATTTATTTAATTATGAAATATAAATTAAATATAGATAAATTTTAATGTATTTATAGTTTCTTGATTTTTAAATTATTCATAAATTGTTTATCTCATTTTTTATTTAATTTTATATATTTAGTTTATTTTTTTCATATGTAGATATAAATTTCTTAAAATATGATTGGGTGTATTCTTCTGTTTAAAAATTATAACTACTTTTATTAATTGGTTTACATTTATATAAAGAGATACATCCAATATGTGATGATTGATTTAGTTTTCATCTATGTTGACTTTGTCTTGATCGTAGTTATGATCTTGAATTATACATCTAAATATGATTTATACATATTATGTATTGGAATTATGATATCATTAATATCTATCTTATGCATGTTAGATACCTTTACTATATAATCATAAACATTTATTTCATTATTTTAGATGAATATTCATTCCATCTCATAAAAAGTTTTACAAACCAATGAAGGAAAGGTTTAGTGCCTTTGAGGACTAGCTTCATGATAAACACGTGTGTACATTTCTCTATAATGGAACCACACTAGAATACGTTTAACAATTCTCAAAAGTTATACCCATCTTCATAACCTAGGGAGGGGAAACATAAGAGATGGGCGAGCTCAAACACTCGGTAAGGGAAAAAATGTCAAAATCTAATCAAGGTTTAGATAATAAGGATATGAGGAAGCATGATCATGTGATAAATATCTCATTAAAAGAGCATATAACAATAAATATTCTGCAAAATTCATGATAGGAAGACATGTAATCTCAAATGAATAAACAAATACCATTGAAAAATTGTGTATAATCATGAGATATTTAAAAGGATTCAAGGATCATATTCATAGGCATAAGATTATGACATAAGAGTGAGGTATAAAACTAATAATAAAAATCATATTAGAAGCCTACCCATAAAGATAAGCATCACATAGTAGACTTGGGTTATTCACTTGTGTACCTTCCTGGGCTAGGGATGTTCCTCCCATGTAACCAAGGTGTCGGGATAAAACACCATGTGTACCACAATATATTGGGATAAAAACACTTTGGAAACCTTTTTCTTAGGATAAATTCTCCCATTTACCATATTATTTTTGATATATCTTATCATTTACCCTTTTTATTGGGATAAATAATCTTCTTAACCCTTTGAATTAATATAAATCCTTTTTTGTACCATTTTATTGGGATAAATCCACATGTGTGCCCTTTTGATCTCAAGATACATAAGAATTACCAATGCATTGGAGGTCTATTTTGGTCCCCACCCATCAGTCATCCATAAAAATGGTAAGAATTAATAAAAACATTAAACACATTAAAAATAACACATGGAAAGAAAAATTAGGTTCACAACATTTTCAGAAAGTATCACCAAAAAACAACCTCATGAATATAAATAGTTGATACTTAATGTTTAATCACCCCAAAAGAGTATTTCAAAAGATAATTTAGCAGGAAATTCCTAAAAAATAATTTCAAAATAAAAAATTACTTCATATATCAATAAAAAAATTATTTTAAAATCAAAAGAGTTTTAAGAAAAAAAATTATTCATTGGAATTAAATAATATATTATAGTCACATTAAAATGTCATTTTTAAAAATGTGATGTGAAAATATTTGAAAATATTTATCTTTAAAAAAACCTTAATATTAGATCATTGAAAATTTCCAAATGGTTTCAAAAATAATAAGTGAAAACACAATAAAAACATTCAATTTTTTTTAAAAAATAATATTTGATAATGGATCCTTGAAAAGGTCACTATGGTTTCGTAAAATTTAATTGAGAAAAAATTTACTAATTTGACATTTAAAAATATAATTTAATAATTGAGATATGACATTTCATAAGATTTTTTAAAAAGTAAATTATAGTAGAAGATAAAATTATTTATTTGAAAGTACTAGAAAGCTTTTAAACATTTTCAAATACTTTTGTTGAAAACCCACGTCAGAAAAGTTTGAAAAAGAATTAATTTTTAAATAAATATAAAGAAAATGTAATCTTCACATTAGATAAAACATTATTTTTTCCAATAGAATGGATAGTACTAGAGGAAAAGAAAAATATGGACAAGGAGGGAATTTTGTCAGTAAATATTATGTGAATTATTTAAAATGTGATATACATTTTATGTGTAAAAAATGTAATTGATGGAAAAGAATTGAATCAGAAGTGTCATCTATTATTATATAAAGAAAATTCACAATGAAATGAAATATTATGTATTAATGAACTAATCATTAAATAAATATGTCCATGAAGTCACAATATGACTCAATAATGGGACTTGATTTTAAAAAAAATTACAACATTGGTATTGTCGGAATCAAAGGTAATTTAGTGGAAGAACATAATATAGATCTTAAAAACCACATAAATTTCATAATTATGGTAAAATACCTTAATTAATCATTAGTCACACCATATCAAAGATTTCATAGTTCTTAATATGAAATATTTTTCAAGATATTAAATTTCAGACACCAAAACCCTAACCACAAATCCCATTTTAGTTGATCACTCTCAAAAAACCTCTAAAAAAATAATAATCTTAATAAACTATATGATAACCTTATTAAATACTATTAACTTTAATAAACCACATTTATTATTTTTCCCTATATTTATATTTCTTATTTATTATCTATGCTTTTGTATCAGGGGTGGGTAATCTTTCTCATTTTGAACCAGTTTCATAATGCTTATTTTTTATTCAATCTTTTCCAAAATTTCATCATTATTAGATCATAAAAGTTATTATAATTTATGTTTTATAATTATTTCTAATGTTACATTTTCATTATATTTTATTTTTTGTTATGATCCTTATAGATTAATTTGGTGATGACCATATTTCAATGATTCTTAGCTATCAAATGGTTTTTTCTAAAATAATGATCTTTATTTTTATATTAATTTTATAAAATAAAAAATAAATCATTATTTAAATAATTTTATCATATATTACCATAATTTAGAATCTTTTTTTCATCTAAAATATAAATTAATAGCATTGTTCTAGTGGGTAGTTAAACTAACCCAAATAAGAACATACAATAATTAATAGATGAAAATAAAGTGATTTAGATTTAATATCACTTTACCAAAATAATAATGATCGTGTTTAGTGATTATTAGTGTGATATATCATAATTTTAATGTAGAATAAAAAAACCTATAGTAAGTTTTTACAGAATATAAAAAAAATCTAATAGAATTCCCTTTTGGATTGCTGAATTTACCACAGTTATTTATTTTGAATATTGTTAATAGATTGTCAAATTTATCATTATAGTACATAAAAAATTTCATAAAAGTATAATTTATTCATTAAACCCATTCTCATGACCATTAATTTAATTTTTTGACAAAAATAAAAATGGAAATTGATCATTTCAAGGTAGCGATAGTCCACACATACTCATGGATGCTAATTTTATTCTCCATGGATCAGGGAAAATAAGTAATATGGTTTATAATTATTAAATCTAAAATATGAAATAAATATCATAATTATATAATAAATTCCAAATTATTACCATCCTCTATAGGTGTTGAAGTAAAATTAAACATCCATCATTATGGAGGCAGTAATCCACACAACGCACAAATGAAAGTTTCGTTTTCCTTAATAGAAATGGGAATGGTGGTTAATGGTTGTAACAAAATTATAACAACATAAAACTATAATAATTATAATTATTTTATAATTTTAATATTTTTTAATATAGTTTCATGAATAATAAATACTTATAAATAAATATAAATGAGAAAGGATAGATTAGAAATGTATACCTCACTTCTTGGTTTATTACTTTTACAGGGGGATAACCCTTTGAGGGATAGTATATTTATAAGGCCAAAAACTATTCAAGGTGTATATTAATGTTTATGATAGTTTTTTTAAGATTATGGTATGAATTTATTGGTTTTTTTGTTTCATTTTAAGAGAGGAGAGGATCCCCCCTTTTATAAATGAAAAGTGATGACATTTTTTAAATACCAAAAACACTTCAATTGTGGGAAGTCAAAAACAAAATAATAAACTTGAAAAATAAAAAAACAATGGATAGGGGATGGTCTATGTTCAATAAAAGACCCAAACTCCCATTTATACACATGTTTTAAACAAGTTTGTGGTCTTTTCCTCTTAGTTAAGTCCTTCTTACTGGTTTTTTTTACCGTGCTAACTAATTTTTACCAAAGTAATTTATATTTTATAGTTGAAAATAAATTGGACGTTATTAAATAATCTAAGTCGAATGATTCCATAAATTAAATCCATTTTATTATATTTAATTTATTTCAATGATAGAAATTAATTGTAAAATACTAAATGTATGATGCATTGTTTTTTTTGAAAACCATAACTTATGTTCTAAAATGTGAAATATGGGTTTTTAAATTAAATACACCATTTTTAAAATTATAAATTAACATATCAAAAACATATTTTGTCTTATAAAAGTGTTTCATAAATATAAAATTTTTACTTACATTCTTATAATGTCATTAAATTGTTGTTATTTATAAAAATGATGTTTCATGTTATTCACTTAGAAAATTAACATATTTATAAAAATACCAAAAAATTAATCTCAATCATTCACTGAAATGTGGAATTAAAAAATAGAGTTAATTTTTTTAAAATAAAATTCTAAAATTTATAAATTTATCATTTCAATGAAAATATAATGAAAAATTCTTTTACTAAAAAATAAATGTTTTTAACATTTATTATTTTTAGTACTATCCCATACCAATTCATATCATAATGATTTTAATATGTTAGTAAATATAATCAAAATTTTATATATTTTCAGAATAATATTTTAAAATTGATCTGTTTTAATTTATTAAAACATTAAACAGTTATTTAAAAATAGGCAATCCTTTTATTTTTTATATCATATTCATTATGTATCCTCTAAATGTAATAATTTTAAATTGGTTAATATCTTTCCATATACTAAATATTTTATTATAATTAAATTTTATTGATAATAAATATGTCACAACTAGTTTTATTTTGGTGTTTTATATAGAGAAAAATATTGAATAAAATATTTATTTAGGGAAATATATTCCTAAATCTCATGTTGTTTCATCCCCTCTAAAATAATTGCATCCTTATTATTGTATTTTTAACTTAATAATGAAAATAACTAAGGGTATCTAAGGGATATACATGACTCAAAATTTAATTTATACATTTTTATCATAATACTTGGGAAAAATATCATTCTTCCTCATAGTATATGAATACTAATATAGACTTTTTCATGAATCATTTTAGTTAAACATTCGTCTTTAATAGGTATCATAACTTATATAATTTAAATAGTCTTCTAAGAGCTCTCGTTGTTATCCTTGCATTAATATATGATCATGGGTGGGTTTGAAATATGAAATGGGATTTCCCTATTTTGGTTATCAATATGGATTTTATAAGGAGATGACTAATACATCTCCAAAATCAAAATGAATTAATAAAATGGTTGTATAATAATAATTTTATAAATAAAATTACATAATACCCAGAATGTTATTAAATAATAATAGAATATATTTTCAAATCATTGTGTTGATTATTTGATGCTCTTAGAAAACATCCTTGGCCTACAAGAGTGGCTAGATATAATTTCAAATTTGATATCCACCAATGTATAGTGTAGGGTCAATGTACATTTTAACCTTCTTATTTTCATGACTTATATTTATCAGTATGTATAGTATATAAATTCCCTTGTTTCCTTGGTTTAATTTTTTTTTTGATTTTTATTATCTTCGTTATATGTCCGGTTAGGGAATCCTTTTGAAAAATTCCCAAACTCTAGATATTTGAGGAATTTAACATTCTTCACATACATTTCATTGATTGGATTATTTAACCTTAATTATAAATAATGTGATATAGTTCTAATAATTCCATGATTGACACACTTTCATGTGCCTCTAAGACATTCCCTAGGTTAATTCATAATACTTTTTTGATATGCAGGAAGTTGAATCTTATTTCCTTCATCATTTTCATCACTCGATATCCTATAAAAGTCTATAATTTTCTTCTTTAGTGTGTTTGAATGTTTTGAGAGAATCAAGTAATTTATCATAATTCATTCCATTTGGGTGAGAATAACAATAATATAATCTACACTAAATTCTATCCCACCTGGTTTCTTATTATAAAAATTATTTCATTTTTCATCACGTTTATTATTAACTTATTTCCCACTAGCTCTAGCTATATCCAAAATCGAATGAGCTATTCTAGAGTGATGAAAAATTTTTACTATAAGAGAGTAATCATAGGCTAATTACATGGAAAAAAGCCTTCTTAAAAACAACATACTCTTCAAAATAAATACATTATATTTCAGTTCAACCTATATCACTCTTGGTTTTATCTAGGTCTATTTATGTTGGTTTCTATCATATTCTTTCACCTAATTACATAACATAAAAAATCATTTATAATGACTTATAATGATAATTTGAAAAACTAGATCATATTCATTGGGAGTTTCGATTCAGGTTTTCAATCTTAGGATCACTCATTATTCACTAAAGTGAAGATTGATCCAATTATACATGATCATTTTTTACAGTGACTACAACTAGGGTCATTTTTTCCAATGCAAAATATGTCATCTAGTATCCATAAGTGATATAATTTATATTATAATGAATTAATATATAATTTAAGAAACCATTGGGATGTTATTCTATAAAAATAATAATCCCTTCATCTTATCCTTATGGTTTCAATATTTTTCTACTATCATATTCCCAAAAATAAATGAAATAATCCTAAAAAATAACTAAACCATCCTCTGATACAATATATAGTGAATAAATCTTACTAGACACATTTATTTCATTATTTTACATGAATAATCACTAAATATCACAAATAGTCCCTCAAACCTGAGAACCAACAGTTTAGTGTCTTTGAGGAAAATCTATATAAGAAATACATGTGAATATTTCTCCCTAATAAAACCACATTCAACTCCGTTATATAATTATCATAAGTTATACTCATTTTAATAACATGGGGAATGGAAATATAAGAAATTAGTAAGATTAAATGCACATTATGGGAATACTTATCAATGTTCCAATAGTTTTTATATTTTAGGTATATGAGATTAAAAGATCATGGGATAAATATGATATTAAAAGAGAGTATAATAGTAAGTGTTATTTATATATCATGATAGAAGAAAATTTAATCTCAAATAAAAAAAAATATATCCTAGAAACATTTTATGGAATCATGAGACATTAAACATGATTTAAATATCATAATCATATGCATATTATTATGATATAATATTGTTGTATAAACAAAATAATAGAAACAATATTCAAAAGCTACCCACAAAGACATTCATTATATATTATTCTTGGTCTAATCACTAAAAATCATTCTTTTACTTATGATAGTCCTCTCGTGTTCCCTTTATATTGGGATAAAACCACATGTGTATTAACTTATCTTGGGATAAATCTTCATTTTTACCCTTTGTCTTGTGATAAAACCCCATGTGTCACCATTTCCATTCAATAAATCCTCCCACATACCCTTTGGATTTGGTAAATACCTCATTTACCATTTATCTTGGGATAAATCTTCTCATGTACCATTTCTATTGGGATATTTAGTCTTTGTCTGGATTGGGATATATACTCTCATGTACCCTTTGTCTTGGGATAAATCATCCCATTTAACATTTGGATATGGGTAAATCCTCTCATATACCCTTATATTTAGGATAAATCCTCATGTGTACCCCTTTTAGATCATGATTTATAAATATTTACTATGCATTAGAGGGATATATAAGACTGCACCCACCAATCATCCATGTATATGGTTCCAATTCAAAAAATCATTAAACACATCATAAATAACACATGGAATGAAAAATGTGTTTCATGATATTTCTAAATGGTATCACAAAAAAAATTCCTCAAGAATACAAATGTTTGATGCCTAAAATTAAATCTCCATAAAATAGTATTTCATATGGAAAATAAGATGTTAATTCATCTAAGAGAAATTGAAAATAAATAACTCCCCTAATTATAAATGGGAAAATTATTGTGAAATCATAAAAGATTTTTTATAAAATGATTTTATCATTATAATAAAAGAAGAAGACCAGTTTACATTGAAAGGATGTTTTTTAAAATATTAAGTTAAAAGAATTTATTTTTTTTATTTTCACAATGTATCTTCTAATAATAGGGCCATTAAAAAGGCATTAGGTTTTCAAAAACGTAAAGTGATAATACTTTGATAAAATTTATTTTTCTAAATAATTTTCAATAATGAATCATTAGAAATAGAACAATGGTTTCAAAAATGTTTATTGAAGCACATTGAAAAATTTTAATTTTAAAAATAATATTCCATAATAGAGTTATGAAATTTAAAAAATGTTATATTAATGGATTTTGCACTATAAGATAAAACATTTTATTTAAAAGGAGGGAAAACCTCTTGAAAATTTCGAAATATCGTCATTGAAAACCAAAATAAAAAAATAATTACCATAACATCCTTTTTAAATGAGGATAAGACAAATATAATGTTCACATGAGATAACACATAATTGGGTTTCCATGTTTAAATTATAACATTGGAGGAAAGTAAAACATAGAAAAGGAGGAGAAACCATCATTAAACTGTATGGGAATTATTCATAACGATTATATACTACTTATCAAAAAAATCATTAAGGAGTAACATTTGAAAAAAAATCATTTACATAGAGGTAAATTTAAATTACCATGAAATAAAATCTTAAGGTGTAATAAATCAATCACGAAAGTAGTTCAAGAAAACACATTTTAACTCAATGATGGGAGTAGAGTTAACAAACACCATTACAACTTTGGTGTATTTTAGATTGAAGAAAATTTAATAAATGAAAATTATAAGTCTGTTATAAAACCCATTAATTGCATGAATTTGGTGAAATATATTAATTAGGAAATAATAACACAACTTAAAAAAATGTATTTGGTGCATAATGACAAATATGTCTCATGAAATCAAATTTGAGACACAATACCCTTACCTTGAATTCCTGCTTAGTTGATTACACACTAACCTTATATATAACAAAAATAACTATATTAATAACCTATATCTTAATTTTATTAATGAATATTACCATTTATAAACATAATTTATAATTATTTCATATATTTATAATATATAGTCATTATCTATTTTCAATACCGGGTGTGCGTATTCTTGATCATTTTGAACTAGTTTCATAATAGTGGATTTTTTCTTCATTAATCTCCAAAATTTTATAATTATTATATAATTCAAGGAATTTTAATTTATATTTAATAATTATTTAAAATTTTATAATTTCATTCTATGGGAATTTTGGTTATGATCCTTAAATATGAATTTGGTGATGAGCATGTTTTGATGATTCTTAATGATCAAAAGTATTTTTCATAAACAATGAATATAATTTTTATATTACAATTATAGAAAAATAAACTCTTTATTTTTTTATTGATATAATATATTTCCATAAATTAAATTCTGATATTAATTCATGATATAAATTTATTGTATTATTAATGTAGGTGGTTAAGAAAACTGAAAAAACACAATACTTAAATGTGTGAGTATGACATGATTTAGTTGTAATATCATTATAAATAGATACTAAAGTTATTATTTAGTGTTTATTAGTGTAATATATAATAAATATAATTAATTAAAATAATAATATATCTTATATGATGTTATTACATAATACAAAGAAATCATTTTTTTAATAGAATGCTCTTTTGGAAAGTTTAATTTACCAGAGTTATTTAATGACCATATTATTAATATTTTTCCCAGTTTTTATTTACAAAACATGAAACAATTTCATAAAAATAATAGTAATCCTATATAACCATACTCAGGACTATCCATGTATAGAGTTTATAAAAAATAAAATGGAAATTGAACGTTCCATTCAGGCAGCAGTCCATGTATACGCATGTATAATGACTTAGTTTTCCATAGAATGGGGAAAATGAGTAATACAGATTATCATTTTATAATATGAAATGTTTCTTTAATATCATTATTATATAATAAATAACCTATTATCACCATACTTATATAAAATTTATGAAAATGAAACATGTTTCATTGTTCTAGTAGTAGTTCGTATAATGCACGGATGACAGTTTTGGTTTTTAATTAAAAATGGAAAGGTGGTTTATGACTGTAAAAGTCATTATAATTACATAAAATTAATATATATATATATACATAATTAATTATGTTAGGATGTTTTAATGTACATTTAGTAATACTGATTTCACATAAATAAATTTAAATGAGAAATGAGTCGTTAGAAATATATACCTCACTTCTTGGATGATCTCCATTATAGAGGGGGTTAATCCTTTCACCCGTGGAATTTAGAGAAGAAAAAAATAGAGAATAAATCTAATAATATTTAAGATTGGTTATTTTTTACTTTGGTATGAAAATATTGTATTTTGTTATGAGAGTAAGTGGGGAGAGTAATTCCCGTTTTATAAGTTAAAAGGGATGGAATTTTTGTAAATACCCAAAACATTTCAATTATGAGAAGTCAATATAAAAGAGATAAGATCCAAATTGGGGATATAATAAATTTTTCAATGGATAAGTTTGATCAAGGACTAAACTACTCAATCTTAAACACAAGTTATACTTGTTTTTTTTACTTTCGTCTTGATTAAACCCTTTTTAACCTTTTTGATTTTTACCTATGTATCTAGTTTTTTTACCATTGTAATTTATCCATTATGCTTGAAACTAAATTCATTAGTATTACATAATTTATAATTAATGTTTCAAAATTTGAAATCAATTTTATTATATTAATTTTACAGTAGTAATAAAAATAAATTTTAAATACTAAATGTTTATTGTAATATTTTTATTGGAAAATATTACTTATGTTCTAAAATATAAAATATGGGTTCGTAAATTTAAACTAAAATTTTGAAAAATTTAAATTCACTTTTTAAATATAAATTTCATCTTAGAAAAATGTTTCAGGAATTTCAAATTCATACTTATATACTTATAATCACATAAATGTAATGTTATTTATAAAAAAAGGTATTTTACACTATCTACCAAAAAATCAATATCATTTGAAAAATTCCCAAAAATAATCTTAAAATAATATTGATTTGTAGAATTAAAATGAGGTTAATTTTAAGAAAATAAAATTCTAAAATTTATAAATTTTTCACTTAAAAAATATAATGAAAATCACATTTATAGAAAAATACTCTTTTTAATCATTTAGTGTTCATAGTATTATCCTATACCAATTCCTAATGTAATGATGTTAATATGTTTGTTAACATATATTTAATTATTATATATTACCTACATAATATTTTAAAATTTATTTATTTTAATTTATTAATACATTAAAAGTTTATTTTAGAATGGAAAAAACTTTTATATATTAAATATTTTTAATTATATATCTTCTAAATGTAATAATTTTTAATTGAGTGATATCTTTTTATTTTCAAGAGCACCATTATTCTTAAATTATCCTAATAATAATTATTTATTGACTTATTTTTGTTTGGTTTTGTGTTTTCAATATTCTATTTACAAAAATTATTTAGTAAAATATATTCCAAAATCCTAGGGTGTTGTAAATTGTAATTGGGTATTGGGACATGAATTCAGACTGCTCCCTAAATTACATGCATTTTACTTTCTAGGGAAATGGTGGTTAGTTATCTATCACTCTAAGGTTACTCTTATGAGGATTATTAGTTTAATATGATTATAATACTTTTATAAAAGAGTTTAATGCACCATTTTCAGGGGATGAATTTAGATAATTATGAATATAATTGGTTTTAATTTGACATCGTAAAACAAGTAATGTGTTCTGTAAAGTGTAATATATAAATATTATATGAAAATATTTATTTACTAGAGGAAATATGTTTCAAAATATAATTAATAAAATAATAAATACATAAAGGGAATAAAATATGATAATATAATGAGATTAAATCTTCTTAAAAAATACTAATTGTCAAATTCTTTCCAAAGTGAACACTTTACAATTTATAGACCACCCAACTGGGTTGGTTTATGATAATGTTAGGTGTTGATGGTTCATCTTGTATAAGGAAATAAATTAATAATTTGTGTCTCATTCATAGTTATTTCTTTAGGTTATACTTATTTGGTAAACCACTTGGGTGGATAGAATAATAATGGTTTTTAGTTTAACCATATGATTGATTGGGTGAAAATTTTTCTTCTCAATCATCTAAGATTCAAATATTATATGACTAGTTTAATGTCCTACCTAAATAAATAAGTAGTTAGATGAATAATAAAGTGCAATTTTTTATATTGTAAAATTTGGATATGAATAATTATAAGTGTTTATCATTTTAGTGGTAGAATATTTAATATAAGTCTTTATTAAATGCATGTAAAACATTATTCTCATATGATAAAAGATTTTATTATAGATAAATAACATTATAATAAGAAAAATTGACAATTAAATTGTTCATAAATAGAGGGTAATCTTATTGTATGAAACTTATTAGGATGGTATCTAAACATAATAATCTTTTTTCAGAAAAATAAATGTGTTATTAAAACCCATTCCTAAGTAACCAATGATTATATTTGTTCAAAAATAAAATATAAATTTTTATGAGAACAATAGAATTATTCACATTTCATTTAAAAGTTTTTAGATTGAAAATGACCTAAGTAACTTCTATATCCACCCATATAATCAATATAATTGGGTAACACTTAGAGAAATTAGATGTTTTCTTATGGGTATTCATGGTTTTTTAATTCATTCCAAACTCATCATTGAAAATTTTCTAACAATTTGAGTGAGTTCAAAAAAAAGTTACTCGGTATTCTCAAATTGTTGACGATTTCGGAAAAAGGTCTTGTGATGTCTAACATACATATGATGTCTAGGTTCTTGGATTTTTTTCAACAATATAGGTTTTAAAAAATTTAAACATAAAGTATAAAGGTTAATTGGAAATTCCAACAATGTTTCTTAAAGTATTCATCCATGGTCATGGAAATATTGAGGAAGTGTTAGGAATTAAGAGCAATGTTTACATACGATGGAATTTTCTAAGATACCAAAAATGGTTTGAGAAACTCTATTGAATTTTCATGTAAGGTGTTTATTAATAATTTAATTTTAAAATGTAAATGATACCAAATGTATAAATTAAAAATGTTTTGAGTGTAAAATATTTCAAAATCATGGTAATAATTAATAGGTATATTATTTTATTTCCAAATGATAAAGAAAAGGTTTTATAAATCATATAATTAAATGTAAAAGAATATATTAATCTCATATGGATCTTATTAAAGTACATATATAACCCTCTTATTTCTCTTATATGATTAAAAATTTTGTTTATTAAAGAATTTTTTTTAGGAATAATATTATATTTCACACTTCTTTTATAATTTATCATATTCTACAGCATACTTGAGAATAATATAAGGATAAAAAATTATCTATTATATATTTTTTTATCTATTAGTACATTAAATCATGATTGATTTAATCCAACAACCATAAATGGAATATTTTAAAGAATATTTTTAATTTTGATAAAATACTCCTAATATATATAATACAATATTAGATACGGATACAATGTTTTATTTATTAAATTTTCCTACCATAAGAAAATAAGAGTTATTTCTTAAAAAATACAACCTATATATATTTAAAATATATTCTGTAGAGAATATAGTGTCTAATAAAATAGTGGGAAAAGGTTTGGACCTCAAAATTGTTAAAGTAAAAAATAATGGATTATACTAGTTACAAAATAGAGTGAATATCACTTAATATATTATGGGATTTTAGGATGTTTTAGTAAAAAATTAATATAATGATTTAAATTAGTTACAAAAAATATTTCAATAAAAATGTTTGTTGGATAGTTTTCCAAGAAATATGATGATGTACTTAAAAAGAGTTCTATATAAGCAATGAATGTTATTAACACTTTATTTATTTTATGTAGTGGAGTTACGTATTTTGAGTATTTTCAAGGAGATTATATTTATGAATATGATTTCTAATTCTCATTATTATTCAAACTAATTTTATTCATAAATTTTACCGACTAATTATTGTGGCAGGAGGGTTTTATCAGATGGAGATAGAGATGTGATAGTAAATACATAGATACATGATGTGAATAAAAAAATTGTAATAGTATAAAAATCATAAGAATAATCTATAAATCTATAATATGTGATATTATTAGACAATATATTATGTGTGGTTTTGTTAATTTTCTTAAAAATTATAATAATATAAAATGTTTCTTATTGTAGAAAATGAAATATCAACTTTTTCATTCTTTTATGATGCATGAATATATATATATATATATTTATATATATATATATATTTGTGTGTGTGTGTGTGTGTGTATAAAGGATTGAAATGATAATAAACCTCTCAAAGTAATAAAAGAGTTATCCCTAATTGATGTTCATCATGGAGTATTATATCTTTTGATTATGTGTTATTTTTAGAGTAAGTAGGATTCTTGTATAGAGATATGGAATATTCTCATGGGGCCCAAAATGAGTTTTGGGAGTTAGATTACCTACTAGGTATATTTCCCATGGGTTTTCATACACAATGTAATTTTTATAATAATTGTGTATGGTTAATATTTATATTCCCTGCTACCTGAGGTTGGTGACATACCTATCATGAGAACCTTCAAACCGTTATACCTTTGTTATTCAATCCTTAAGTATTAGTTGATTAGGAGTGGTTGGTTATTTTTTTGATCATGTCATTAGTTCAAGATTAACCGATATTAGATATAACTTCACATATGTTGGGTATAACAATTTTTACCCTTATTTAGATAGATGATGGATGTGTACGTCTATACATAGATGACACATATGATGTGATTAACAACTAGATGAGGGGAAAGTGATGTACTCATACAAAAAAGTGAATGATATGGGATTCCTTCATCAATGAGTTCAATATATATTTAGAGAATAAAAACATACGAGGATACCACATGGTATTAACATACTTTATGTACCATGGTCATTTGATGTCTTTGAAAAAGGGATCATATGAAAATTCATCCTTTCATATGATAATGCTATTGGAAATAGGTATAGAGAACCATATGTTTGATAAAGATCACACCGAATACTTTTATAGGTTTCGTATCATTGTTTTTTTCTTATATATCACTCCTTTTTTACATTTTTAAATTCTGGAATTCATATTATTTTTCAACTATACAAAGTCCTATGGGGTCACAAATTGTGGTTGACTGAATTGGTATTGAGGTTTACGTTGATAGATTCTCTAAAAGAGTTTTAGAGTTTATACAAAAGGTGTTTTGGATGGGTATTCAAAAGGAATTTCATATGATGTGATATAAATGTAATTTCAATTATAGCATTAATAATGTGTTCTGGATGATATCCAAAAGGGGTTTTAGATATGGTTTCACAGGTTATTGTGTTTCATAAAATATAAGGTGAAATTGAAGAATGTCAATGTGGATTTAGTGAAAGTAGGATAGTGATGATGATATAACCTAAATCAATAAATGCACCAGATAAATATTTTCAACATCATATAGTACGATATAAGTAATATGTATGGTATGATTTAAATGGTATATAAACTTTTTTATCTATTTTATATATATAATTCAATATTATATAAATATAACGTATTTTACTACTTTGATTTTCAAGGTTTAAGGATTCATATTGTATGATTCATTTAATATCCTATGACTAAATAGGTACATAAATGTTATGAGATTTTTTTAGATCTCTAATATAATGGATATTATTATATACAACTTTTAATATGATAAAATATATGGGAGGTTTTTGTGGAAAAGTGTTACAACCTATGTAACCTCACACATTAACTCATAATGAATAAATTAATGCATGCTCACTCGAGGATAGTCCATTTATGATTTATATAGATGGAGTTCCCAGATTATAGAGTGTTCTCATACATGTTAAGCCTTTTATAATTACCATGATCTCCTTTTCTCCCCCACCCTTAGAAAAAGCGAGACACTAGAATTTCATGGGTCTATGGAGGATCCTTCCCATGTGATGTGTGATTTAGTTTCAACCTAAGGATGTACTGTGGAGGTAGGATTCTAATGGCTTCCCATTCTCATTATTTATAACAACCACAACGATTGGAGATAAATAAACAAAATCTATTGTGTACCGTATACACAAAATCTAGTTCTTTATTTAATGTACAGTATAGTTTTAGGTCTGTTTCATGGTGATCTAGGGATATTGAGTTTCATTATGTTGCTAATACCAAGAAAAAGTGTTAAAATATCCTAAGAAAACAAAACTTATCTCCCTACTTGGAATATATATTTAAATTAAATCCATTTTCCATCAGGAGGAACTATCATACCATGGGATTTATGAAGAATTACACCAAATTTTTTGGTTATTCCGTTCAACCCCAAGATAAACCACAAAGGAGGATGTTTTTTTTCTAGCTCTTAGTGTTATTCTTCTAACACAAAGAGTGAAGACAACTGAAGTATCCACCATCGATGAGTGTTATATATTGTTCATTATTTATACTTTATACGTGGTTTGTGTTTAATTCAAGTTGAATATAGAAATTTGATATTTCTAAGTTATTATGTTACATTGAATTAGTGTTATTCAATCTTTAGAAAATACTCGGTGGTATTAGACCTTCACCACACTTCTAGATTCCCAATAACATGTTTGAAATAAGGAATATTATTTAACATATTAGTTTCATATTTTATTTAATAGAACACAATATATAATTTAAATCATGGCACGAATTATGATGTAGTATATCTTAAATAAAATTATAAAATTTTAATATGCATGGTTACACAATCTGGGATGGAATATGCTACAATATTGTTATTTTATATAATATAAGATATCATAGGTTGGAACATAGTTATATTCATTTGGTTTTAAACATGTAGTAACGTATGATATATGGAATCATAAAATATGACAGTACTAGAATGAAATATTAATGTTGCTAAAAAAGAGCATTATAAGTGATATTATAAAATTACATTCCCTTAAACCAATGGTTAATATTGTATAGGAGACAGATTAGTGTTGTTTTAATTACAAATAGTAGATCCTAGAGGTAATAAATTATGGAATATCTCATGTTTTGTAAGATACACTATTCGTTGAAGTTAAAGTAACTTATTATGATTGATGAGGCATATCATATTATCTAGTGATATAATTGGATATGAATGATAATGTTGGATTATCGGTCATAGTACATGGAACACCAATATTATGGTATTATATTAGTTTTGAAATGAATTTCACCTTATCATATAAGTGCAATCAGGAAATATGATATCATTGGAAAAAATGTATTTTTCATTTTTTCTCTAATAATATTTTAATAATATGGTTTATAAAATATTTTCAAATCATTAAAATATTTCTCTAGATATATATTTATTTTATAAATGTGTCTATAATTTAATTAATTATAAATTGTTTATAATTAATTAATTAAATGCTTGTTAAATATTTACAAGAATATATCCAAAAATTAAATGTTAATATTATATATCTTGTTTATTTTTATATAATGACTTATAATTTCGATACAAATGGTTTATAGAGAAATTATAAGTTAAAATTTTAAAGTGTTTATAAATTAAAAAACAAAGAAAAATATAAAAGTGTTTATATGTAATATTTTTTAATTATATACAATTAAAATTTTAAAATGTTAATATTAATGTCCTTATTTGTGAAATTATATAAACTATAGGAAAATTAATTTTAATAATAAATCTGATCAGGGTTTAAATAATAAATATGTGATATTTTTATTATTTATATAATATATGAGAAGTTTATATATATAGTGTTTATATTTAAGATATCATACATTTAAATCAAAGGTCATATAATTGGATTATATAAAGGAATTTATATTAGAAATAAATATAAATTTTTTATATTTACATAATTATGAATTTCTATAATGCATGAAAAACTTATAAATTTTTAATATTTACTTTATTTATAAATTTTTATCTCGTTTTTAAATATTTTATGTGTCCAATTGTTAAATTTTTTTCTCTACTTTATTCATAGATATAATGTTATATTATGAATGGTTTTATTTTTTAGCTTAAATAGTAAAATTGTTTCAATAAAATTTCTTATATGAATATAACGAGTTATATGTTAAGTATGATTATTGATTTTTCATTCTTTTACCTTTAATTTGGACTATATTGGGTTATGAGCATGAATGAAATGGTTGATCATATTTCTAAAAATTAAATTTTAAAATTATCATCGAATTGTGGTCCATATTGAGTGAAGTAATATTTTGTAGAGGGACTTTGGTTCAAAATACTCCCTATTTTAGAGGCTTATTCCCTGTCTAGAAAAGTGGGGGTCAACTATTATTCAATATTAGATTACTCTAATGAGGATAATTTTTTTCATATGATTTTAATTCTTTTCATGAAAGGGTTTCATATACCTTATACATGGGATGAATTTGGATGTGTATAAATGTAGTTTTTTTATTTGTATTGATAACACAATCTATGAGTCATGTAAATAGTAACACATTAAGATGGTATGAACATATTTATACAGTGCAAAGAATATGATTTGAAACTAAATTATTAGAATCATTCATACATATAAAGGGAATACATGTGATAAGATAGTTAGAGTAAATAACCTTTCAAATATTAAGTGTTAAAATCCATCAAAAGAAAAAACATATAAATACTTCAGTCATCCAACTACATAGTTTCCTAAAAAATAAAGGTGATGCTGAATTTTCTTTTCTAATGAAAGTAGGAGATGACTAACCCAAAGAGTTAGGTAACCAAATCCAATAGTGAACTTGGGTTACACATACCTAGGAAATACTATGAGATCGAATACTAAATTAATAGATTTGGGTTGATCCATATGATGTATTAAGAAATAATTTCTATACTCAATTCACTAGAAGTTATATATGATATTATTGTCATGATGGATGACATAAATAGTTGATTGGTGAGATGAACACAAAAGTGAACTCATCACATAATAATATATGGAACATTTCCCACTAAGGGATGTGATGTATTTTAAAAAAACATCATTTTAGTGGGAGTGTATTTAAATAAATTCTTTATCAAATGAGTAAAGAACAAGATAATCATTTAATAAAATATTTTTATAGATAAATATCTTCACCATTATTAAACATTACTATCATATCATTCCTATAAAAGGAGATTTTTAATATATGAGAACTCATATACATGTATTGTAACTTTAAATATTTTCTCAAGAAATAATGTAAAATTTTGTTTGTTAAAGAAAAAACTTTTTTGATTAACAAAATTCTAAGGTTTCTTAATATGTGGATCTAAATGTTTATGAGAATCATAAATTATTTCACATGTGGTTTAAAAATAATAAGATTCATGATGACCAAATGAACATAAATCTATAATCATATATTTAATTTTACTAATAATGATAATCACACAAAGAGACTAATGGTTTTAATTAAGGATTAGACCAGTTATAGAATTAATTATATGATAACCATTGGATGTTTTCTGAAAATATGAATGCGTTTAACGAATTATTAAGCATTTTTCTCAAAATATCAAAAAATCATGATATAGGCATGTGATGTCATGTTTCAATTTTTTATTAATAGTAATTGTGGTTAAATGATCAAATTATAATGGTTTTCTAAACCTAAAGGCGAATTCAAAAGAGTGGGAATAATTTTTTATAAGATGAAAATTCTATAGGACACCAAAAGGGGTGTTTGAGAAAATTTGAGGAGAGTCTACATTGGGTATCAATGTTATAAAATTAATTCATTTATTTTTATGGTTATATGATACTAAATTTATATTTTAAAAAGGTTTTAATCATAAAATAGATCAAGATCAATGAATGAATTGATGATTATTAGAGTTTGTATTCAAATTATGATCAAAAAAGGATGTTAAATCATGGAGTTAATTTCGAAGAAAATATTAATATCAAATGGATCTAAATAAAGGATTTGTATTCTGATGTCATATAATCTAAAATAATTGATTTTAATTTTTAATAAATAGTTTTAGGGGAAAAAGATGCTAGATTTAATACCCATGGATTATGATTCATCAGACTTTATAACATGTTTGATAAAAATATAAGGATGAAAGGATTTATATCTGGTATACAATATTTTATCAAGATATTCGTTAAGATATTTGGGATGTGATCCCACCACCAATCGCTTACATTTATTAAATAATAAAATCTTTTTTTATGTTAACTATTCTAAAATATAGAATGTCATATAGGATATGTATAGATTAATTCATTTGTGAAATATTCACAGTAAAAGTACATAAGAGTTATTTCTAAACACAAAGGAGTCTGTGTTTATTATGATCATATTCTATAAATATTATAGTGTCTAAGAGGCTATAGAGAGTATATTTGTGACATAATTAAGTTCAAAGTGTAATAAAAAATAGATTATGTTATCCAAAATTCGATGTTAATGCAACTTAATATCTTAAAACATATTATGGTATCTATATAAGAAGTTATGTTTAGTTACCTTATTTAATTGTAAATCACTTTATGTCCATAAAAAGTTTAGGATGTTTTGGTAAAGAAAAATGTAAAGAGAATAATATTTCTAAAAAAGTGATATTATAGGATACAATTGATTAAAATATTCCGAGAATAGGATGATGATATTGAAATTGGGAAGAGTTCAAAGTAGACAATATAAATTATTAGCATCATAATATTGGAAGTTGTAAATTTAGGGAGTTTGAATACTTGTTCAAAGTGTTGAGAATTAGAAATATTAATCCTTATTCATCCAATTTTTTAATCGTGATTAATTTATAATTGTTACCCACAAAAAGAGGTTAGTGGAATTTTTTCATTAAATGGTAACATTAATATGTGGATGGAATTACATAAATATGTGTAAGAAACCCTTCATGTTCAGAAAAAATAAGGGTAATATAGTTATCTATAATATGGGATATGATTATATGGGAATTTATTTATGGTTTATTTAGTGTTGTTAAATGAATAGAAGAATATTGATTTTATCATGTTATATAAAATACAGTATCTAATTTTTTATTACTTCATGTTATCTACATATTATCTAAAGTGAAATTATAATTATTCTCTCAAAGTATGACATTGAGTTTTCCCTAACTAATGTCCTTTAGGAATTAATATAGATTATTATAAAATGTTAAGGTTTTCTTGAGTAGGATTTCAAATAGATATATTAAATATGATCATGGGGGAAAACATGTTTTGTATGCTCAATGGACTCCAAGTATACCATATGCAGAGTCATCCATTATGTATTTGTTATAATAGGGATGAATATTTGATATTTATAATTCGTCAGTACCAGATGTTGGTGATATACCTTGCATGAGAACCTTAATACTATGATGCCTTTCATAAAAAATCATTGATTATTTTTTAATTAGGGGATGGTTGGTTATGTTATTGATCATGTCATCAATTGGAGCTTAACTGAGATGGGTTTTCACCTCACATATGACATGTATGGAATATGGTCCCTCAATTAAGTTACAATAGAAGAATCTAAAATCATGCCTAAATAATATTTTTTAATTGATTATAGTTTAAAATTTAATCTAAGCAGTGGAACTAACTAGAAACGATGTTTCCACGATATACCATTATTGAAAACTGAAAGCATGTATAAACAGAAATGAAGAATATTTATATACCTTTCACCATTGATTTCCACTACCATTGTATTTATCACAATGGTTTGATAAAAATCCACTATTGGTATTCAAATGACTCTCTCTACCATGTAATATCCATGGGCTAAAATGAATCACCAATAATATGGGAATGTCCCTTCTTAATCCTATTATATGATAGTATTTCTCAATAAAAAGGAAATTAGAAGGAATATTGATTTTTATGGAGGGATATTTTCTGTAATTATCTCATAAAAGGTTTTTATAAAAAATTATAGTGAAATAATTCTTTAAATAAAACTTTAGTACATTACTAATTCACTATTGAATTTACTCATTTGTCAAAAAATTCATGAGTATATCTTCACATACTAATGAATTTATTTCATGAATTCATTTATCCAATAATTAATTTCATTAAATGAAAAGCTCAAAATTATGATATTCATTAGTGGAAGATATTTTATTGATAATGTTTTTCATTCATATCTCATGTTGATCATATAGTGTTTATGTGAATCATACTATATGAATCACTACACTATGATATACCAAATTCCTATACTATGACTGGCCAAGTAGTACCATATGAAATATTATATCATAAAAAACAATATACCCAAAAACATGTATCACATACCTTATATTAGACTTATATCATAAAAAATGATATATCAAAAAATAAAATACATTTTATATTGTATTTGGGGAATATCTCCAATAGATAATACATGTGATGTTTTTATCTATTGGATGAGGTTAATATCATGAGTTTTTTCATGATGGTGAATAAAATATATTGTATTAATTAATCTAGTAAGTAAATAATTGGAGAATATAGAAAAAATGATTTTTAATAAGGGATTGACATACTCTATGTCAGTTGACTACCTAATGTCTTGGACAGCGGGATAATATGAAAATGAATTCATTTATATGATACAAATAGTGAAAAAATGTATATAGATACAAGTTTTTGATATATATTTTTATAAATCCTTTTATATATTTAGTATAAGTAATGATTTTTTATAATAAACTCTTTTCATACATTAATGGATTTGGGAAGACATATTTTGCTTCAATGATAAACAATCCTATGGGGATACCCTTTTGGTTTTATTAAATGGGGTTTTATTTTATGAAACTCATAGATTTTCATTAAAATATTTTTATTTTATCCAACTGAGTTTTTGGACTTATATTCACTAGGTCATGTATATGATGTGATTTATGGGGAATGTTGATTACAATTTTCCAAAAGTTTTTTTAAAATATCCAAAAGAATTTTTGAATATGGTTTCATGAGTTATTATATATTATAAAATATAAGGTTAAATTACATAAAGCCTATAAGGATTTAGTGAAAGTGGAAGATTAATGGAGATACTTTTCACGACCTGCCCCCTGGGGCTCGTGCCGTGGCTACCCCAGTTCTGCCTTCCATAGGGCATGGGCTGGTGAATAGCACTGGAAAGGCATATCCCCTAAACCGAGAAGGCATTTCCTTTTATCCTGCAATATCACACAATCCAAACAAACATAAAGATACAAGAACATAGAAAAATATACAGTAGAAAAGGATGACTACATTAAGTAAAGGGGCCAAAATACAATCCCAACTGGAAAGTACAAGTAAAACTCAAAATAGATCTTGTGAACACCCGGCAAGAATCCTACCAGAAGGGTAGGTACAGCTCTCAAACGATCATCACTATGGTACGTCTCCTCTAATTATCCGCCTCCGAACAGCCTCTATGTAAAGACCTGGAAATTTCAAGGAAATTTTTTTCTTAATTTCTTTGGAATTTTACGAGTCCACAGTTTCTGACGACGCATGATTCTGAGGCCCGGTGTGCCCGAAATAAATTTCTAAAGTTTTGTTCGGGTACGTTCAGTAAATGTACGTGCGGTTTTTTCTATCTTTTGGAACCGGTGCTCAAAATTGAAATCTAAGGACACTGATGAACTCAAAGTGTCGGTATTCACCTAAGGGGACCTTTACTATTGTTGCATTTGGTGGGTAGGAGAAGTTAATTTTTGGGATTTCATATTAAAATAAATAAAAATTATGTGTTACATAATTATTGTTAAGGGGGTGGTTATCTTATCCAAATAGGAGTTGGAGGTGGGTCCCACACCCCACATAACCTCCCATGAGAGGATAATGTGTAGTGGGTCCCAAACAAGAACCTAACCCCTCAACTCCCCCTTTAACTCCCATGAACCCCCTTTAACTCTTTAACCTTTCACCTCCTTCCATTAAAGATGCCAACACTTAATTAATTAGCAATTAATTAAATGGATCAAAAAATATGAATTATTTTGAAATTCATATCAAGAATAAAAATAATAGCCAATCTATTATTTTTGGGTTGGCACATATTGTATTGGTGGAGTTCTGAAGAATAGAGAGGGTCCTCTTCCAACGAAGAACAATTTCCTCTCTCGACGAAGAACGGTGACGCCCATGAAGAACACCCATCTTCTTTCTTCTTCCTCCACGCCAAGGGAGAAGAAGATTCCCATGAAGAACATTTCCAAAGACTCTCCCTCCGACGTTGATGGAATGACACCGCCTTCTACGACACCATTTTCCGCTACTACGACAAACGTACCTTGAATCGAGGTAGGGTTTATGATTAATTTTAATTGAATAAAATTGTACCTCATTATTTGTTGAATACCTTGGTTCGTCATTGGAAAAATTATATCATCTGATACGGAGGTCGTGGGCCGAACCAACACGACCCAACATTCCTTCGTTGCTTGTTTGTTTATTTGGCAATTGTGGTGGAGCCAGAAGGGTGCAGTGTCGTCGCACCGCGCTAGAGGAAGAGGCCCTGACCATGAGGTGGCAGTGATCGAAGGAGGTGGAAACCAAAGGCCGCGGTCATGTCGGGTCGCAGCGGTGGTGGACCAGCGTCGTCGTGCCGGCTGCATGGAAAAAAATTCAGCCCGCATCCGCGGGCCACTCGGAAAAACCGAACCAGCTGGCTGGGCTTGATGACCTGGGTGCCCACTTGGTGCTACGCTGTGGAGAAGACTGTGGCCCGCTGTGCGGGCCGATAGGCGGGCGAACCGGCATGCCACCTACCGACCGGGCTGAAGGAATCTGCGACGCCTATGGGAACAGTGTGCGGAGGAACCATGACTTGCAATAGCAGGCAGCTCGCACCAGAAAAAATAGGATGGCTTCGGCTGGCCGAGCAGTAAGGAGGGGTGGCACCGCTCGGCGCCGCTGGGTGAGCTGAACTGGCCCGCGACCCGGGCCGAGTCTGTGGGTGGACCGCCCCCCACCGGGCCGGGCCGAACCCATAACCAGGTCGGACTCACCGGGGCGGGTCCCTGGGTGGGTTTTTCTCCACCAGGTTGGGCCGTCCCCCAGCCGAGTCAGACCTTCCAGACCGGGTGGGGTAGACCCGCCAGCCCACTAGGCTTAACGGGTCGGGCCTGTTTCGCTTAACTGTGAATATCTTCTAGACCGCGCGTCTGATCGACGTGTCGTCTGCGGCACTGGGATCCCAGCGACGAGGCAGTTCTTTTTCAATACTCTAAGTGAGTTTTTGAAAACTTTGGAAAATGGCAAGGTTTGGAACGAGCGTAAATCTAATTGGGCCCTTGGAACGGAAAATCCAATAACTCTCAGACCGGGCGTCCGATTGGCTCACCGTCTGTCACGTTGGGTTTCTTTTGAAGTTACAGAACTTTGGGATACATAAAATAAGGACTTCATGATAGTTGATGTATCAACCCCCTTTTCTCGAGGAGCGGACCCTTCCAGAATCGAGCGTGCTGTGTGCGAGAACCCTAGAACTGGCTGCGATTACGTCGAATTCTGTACCGGAATCCTGTGTGGGTTCGACTTTGATGACTACTATACAGGAATCCTCCATGGGTTTGATGATGATGACAACTGTACTGGAATCATGTGTTGGTTTGACAGTTCTGACATAGTTGCTAGACTTTATCCTATGTGGGACTGACAACTTATATGAATCAGTAACTACATCTGGTCATCTCTATTACTCTAGAATAGCTGGACTGTATCCTATGTGGGTCTGACAGATTACACAATATAGCTAGACTGTATCCTTTTTGGGTCCTATAGCTTAGCTGGACTGTATCCTGTGTGGGTCCGACATCTTAGATGATCCAGTGGCTACATCTGATCATCTATATCTCTCTACAATTGTTGCATACCTGTGTGAGTTGTGTCATGTCTTTCAACCATTATAATCATGGTGTTTGACTATACTTCCTGTGTGCCCTGAGTTGTACTTGGTCTTGTGAGTTGGAGTCGGACTGTGACCGGTAACATATGTATATGTATGGGCATATACCTTAGTATGGTTGGTTGATAATTTTTGGTTTTATCTTTATTGTTTTTCTTATCCTTAGAGGATATTGTGAGACCTCATGGGTATCGGGGTCCCTACTGAGTATCATTATACTCACCCCTGCAGAGGCTATGCCCGCACCATTTTGTGTTGGATGCAGATGATGAACTGTGCTGACAGAGGCCGAGAGTGCCATGACTGGACGGTACCTAGAGGTGGACCTTGCGACTAGTCGGAACATGGTGGAGACTGACGGATGTGGGTACTGAGGTGGCCATATGTACCTACCCTTCAGGTAAGAATCCCCGGAGGAAGATCCAAAAGCATCTCTTTACTTTCAGTTGTTTGTCCCATTACTTGTAATTTTTTTTCAGTTGGGTTTGTATACTGGCCCATTTACTTTCCAACACACTCTTTTTTATTCAGTTTTACTTAGTGTTTACTTCCACTTGCGTACTCTATTGTGTTTTTTTACTTTCATAAATGCAATGCCTTCCCTATTTAGGGATTTACGCCTTTGGTGCTAGTCACCATCCCCTGGCTTATGGAAGGTGGGATTGGGGTAGTCACGGCACATGCCCTGAGGATGGTTCGTGACAAATTGGTATCAGAGGAGTCGGTTCTACCACAGAACTCAGGACTCTGATCATTACTTTCAATGAATAAATCATGTTTAGAGTATTGAGTGTGGTTTTCAGTCCAGGGAGTTCAGTGTTGGTGCGGTGGCCGACGTATCCATACATCAGGACCCTGACCTCTGATTTCCAGCTCAATGCATGAAAAATCTAATTGCGTGTGTGTTTTTTTGAAATGTTTTATTTTTTATTACCTTGTGTCAGCTCACCAGGTATTCTGTTTAACCGTGGCGCACCTGTTTATTTTCAGGATGGCCCCACGAAGGCAGCCAACTAGGGTTCTGAGTTACGTATGAGATGGTAGCCCACCAAGCGATGAGGCCTCGGTGCAGGGCCCTATCACAGAAGAGGCACCAGCGGTACCAATACCTACTGGGGCACCGATACCACCGGCCCTAGCAGCAGAGAGTGCACGCCGCCTGAGTGTGTTTCATGAGTTCCAGTGACAGAGGTCACCCAGGTTCCGCAGAGAGATGGACCCACAGGCAGTTGAGCATTGGATGGAGGCTGTCGTGAGAGTCTTCAGATTGATAGGGACACCAAATGACCTTATGGTGATCCTTTTCATGAGTCTTCTTCACGCAGCAGTAGGTAGATGGTGGAGCCTAATGCTCCAGGTGAATGATGAGGCATCACTAATCTGGGTAGACTTTGTGAGCCTGTTCTGCTCGGAGTTTGTTCCAGCCACCCTTCGTGCGGTGCGGATTTAGGAGTTACTTCATTTGCAGCAGGGCAACATTATAGTAGATCAGTACTCAACAAGGTTCACCGACCTCTCACAGTACTCCACGAATATGGTGTTGGAACTGTTCTTCAGGGCATGGACCTTCGATCAGGAACTCTGTCATGAGATCTAGGGTTCGACGATTCCCCTCAGCATTCTGACGCAAGTGGGGTGCTAGAGCGAGCCCTTCTAGTGGAGAGATTTTTCACTGAGCAGTCACCAGTAGGGAGACCCACCACAGGGAGACACGTAGTAGAGTCTTCTAGAGTCATCAGTAGATAGATTTCGCATAGGTCCAAGTGGACTAGGATATCAGATGGGTGACCCAGGATACAGGTTCGGTTGTGTGGGGCATATGAGAGAGAGTCAACTATACGAGGAGCATGTTGTGCTATGCATGCGGCGGGCAGAGCCACATGGATCGTGACTGCCCGACCCTCCATGCAGATGAGCAGAAGACAGTAGAGGGACCCCCTAGCAGAAGTAGAGGTTTGACCATGGTGTTCCATCTGGAGCAGGAGGACGTGGCAGAGGAGCTGGTCGAGTAGCAGGTGGTGGAAGACATTTCGAGGCACTACCACCACCACCACCAGGAGGTCCACCCTGACTACAAGGAGCTGCTAGATAGAGGCGGACTCAGCTCCAGGAAGTTGAGGCCTAAAACCACGGCGCACCTGAGATGATTGGAGGTACTATCTTTGTCTACTCCACCCTTGCTCCATTACCTGTAGACACAGGTTCGAGTCATTCTTTTATTGTCGCTGCCCTTGTTCGGAGATTGAATATTCTGATGGATCCGTTGGCTCAATCATTACAGCTAGAGTCTCCTACGGGAGCATATTCGAGGATTACGCACTAGTTACGGAAGTGCGATCTTACTCTAGGAGGCGAGAGCTTCGGCTGAGATCTTCTTATAGCGGCGTTGACGCCTTACAACGTCATCTTGGGTATGGACTGGTTAACTATAGTCCATGCTCAGATCGACTATATTAAGAACAAAGTACAGTGTGTCTGCACTGATGGGAGCAGGGTCACATTCACCGGCGAGAAGGGAGACTTTGTAGTGCAGGATGGACATACGCAGAGGAGGGGGTAGTCGATCACACATCAGTTGGCTACTCTCATCCTTGGAGAAGTTTATGTGAAGAGTCCGAGTTTTCCTATTGTGGTGGATCAACACATGGATGATTTCCCTAACGACGTTCCAGGACTACCTCCTCGCAGAGAGGAAGACTTTTATATTGACCTATATCTCGGGACAGCACCGATATCTACTCCAGCATATTAGATGGCTCTCGCCCAGCTTTGTGAGCTGCGGGTATAGCTGGAGGACATATAGGTAAAGGTATTTATCCGACCCAGTGTTTCACCTTGGGCATCGCCGATTTTGTTCGCGAAGAAGGTGGATGGGAGCTTTCTATTGTGTGTTGACTACCGTCGCCTGAATCAGGTGACCGTGAAGAACAAATACCCACTCTCGAGGATTGAGGACCTCTTTGATCAGCTCAAGGTAGGATGATGTTTCTCAAAGATAGACCTCAGGTCAGGCTATCACCAGCTCAGAGTTCGAGACGAGGATGTGAATATGAGGGCCTTCAGGTGTCGGTATAGCCACTACATGTTTTGGGTTATGCCCTTCGGCGTAAACAATGCTCTAGCAGTGTTCATGAGTCTCATAAACCATATCTTCCAGCCTTAACTCAATCTATTTTTTGTATTTTTCATCGACAATATACAGATTTACTCGACTACTGAGGAGGAGTAAGCCTACCATTTGAGAGTAGTACTAGACACACTCCAAGAGAACCTGCTTTATGGTAATCTCTCGAAGTTCCAGTTCTGGATTTGAGAGGTTCACTTCTTAGGACACATCATCTCGGAGGCTGGATTTGCGGTGGATCCAGTGAAGATCGATGCAGTACTTTCTTGGGATCCACCTAGGTGTGTGACAGATGTATGAAGATTCCTGGGTCTGGCTAGATACTATCAGAGATTTGTACCAGACTTCTCCAGAGTTGCAGCACCACTTTCAGCTTTGATAAAGAAGGGGAAACCCTTTGTGTGGTCAGAGAGATTCCAACAGATCTTTCAGAAGCTGAGGTAGAGTTTGACCAGTGCGCTCATCTTGAGGCTACCAGAGGAGGGCGTAGGGTACATAGTTTATTGTGATACATCAGGGACCGGAATTGGGTGTGTCTTGATGTAGGAGTGAGAAGTGATAATGTATGGTTCATGGCAGTTGAGACAGCCCAAGTAGAAATATGCTACCCATGACCTATAGTTACCAGTAGTGGACTTTTCCGTGAAGATGTGGCGGCACTATCTGATGGGAAAACATATTATAGTCTATTCTGACCACCAGAGTCTCAAGTACATCTTCTCGCAGAAGGACCTGAACCTTAGACAGCGGAGATGGCTCAAGTTCCTTCAGAAATATGACTTCGACATAGTATATACTCATAGAAAGGGGAACTTTGTAATAGAAGTTCTCAGTAGAAGATCAGGAAGTCATCTGCTAGGAGATGCGATGGAGAAGCTGGCCGCATTGCAGATATCCTTTGTGGATAGAGATGGAGCAGCCTTTCTGCAGTCTCTCACAGTCACTCATCCAATTCATCAGTGAGTCAGATAGGCGCAGCATGGGGATGTTGACTGTGAGGCATGAAGTGCTCATATATCCTCAGGGCAGGCACCTGATGGGCTTTATGAAGGTGGGGAGAACGTCCTCCTCTTTAGAGGACGTACCATGGTATCAGTTTCACTACTGGAGGAGGTGTTGAGGGAGTTCCACACTTCCCCTCTAGTGGTACATCTAGGAGTGGAGAAGATGTATCAGGACCTTAGACGACAGCACTGGTGGCTAGGTATGAAGAAAGCAGTAGAAGAGGTTTTCTCTTTATGCCTCACTTGTTAGCAAGTGAAGGCGGAGCACCAGGTTCCAGCAGGATTGGTTCAGCCCTTAGAGGTTTCAGAGTGGAATTGGGAAGATATTTCCATGGATTTTGTGAAGGGAATTCAATGTACATCTAGAGGACATGACTCTATCTGGGTGATAGTCGGCCGACTCACCAAGTCATCCCACTTCCTACCGATTAGAGAGCATGACTTAGTATAGAGATTGGGATGCCTCTACGTTCAAGATATCATATGACTTCATGGTGTGCCATCGACATTTTTCTTCGATCGAGATTCTCGTTTCACTTCCTAGCTATGGAAGGGGTTACATGAGGTTTTTGGGATGCTGCTTCACTTGAGCACTACCTTCCATCCTCAGATGGATGGTCAAACTGAGAGGACTATTCAGACACTCGAGGACATGCTCTATGCATGTTTCCTCGACTTTGGTCACAGCTCGGAGGATCACTTACCCTTGTTAGAGTTTTCATACAACAACAGCTACCAATCCACCATCGAGATGGCCCCTTAAGAGGCATTTTATGGCTGACCTTGAAGATCACCTCTATGATGGACTGACCTAGGGGTGTCAACACTTGTAGAACCAGAGATGGTGTAGGATACGACGGAGAAGGTGCAGATCATCCATGAGCAGATGAAGACTGCACAGAGAAGACAGAATTCCTATGCTGATGGAGGACGGAGACCATTGGAGTTCGAGGATGGAAACCACGTCTTCTTACAGGTCTCACCCCGATAAGTTCTACGGAGATTTGGCAGAGGCATCAATTTATCTCCGCGTTTTATCAGACCTTTCTAGGTCCTCAGTAGAGTAGATGAGGTGGCTTTCCACATGGCCCTTCCACCTTAGTTGCATCGGGTGCACGACATCTTCCACATATCTCAGGTGAGGAGAAACGTGCACGACCCATCTCACATCATCGACCACGAAGAGCTTGGCGTTGATGACAGGGTGACTTTCACAGAGGTTCCAGTGGAGATTGAGGATCAAAAAGAGAGGGTCCTACATGGACGGTCGATTCCTATGGTGCGCGTTCGCTGGTATCATGGGAAACTCTAGGAGAGCACATGGGAGCGGGAGGCTCAGATGCATGCTCAGTACCCTCTTTTGTTTCCCTAGTGTGTGTTGTAACTTTATGGGGATTTAAATCCCTGAGGTGGGGGTAACGTAAAGACCAGGAAATTTCAATGAAATTTTGTTCTTAATTTATTTGGAATTTTACTACTCCACGGTTTCTGACGGCGATTGATTCCGAGGCCCGGTGTGCCGAGAATCAATTTCTAAACTTTTGTTTGGGTATGTTTAGTAAACGTACATGTGGGGTTTTCTATCTTTTGAACTGGTGCTCGGAATTGAAATCTGAGGACACCGATGAACTCACAGTGTCGCTATTCGCCTAAGGGGACCTTTACTACTGTTGCGTTTGGTCAGGAGTAGAAGTTATTTTTTGGGATTTCTTATTAAAATAAATAGAAATTATGTGTTACATAATTTTTGTTAAGGGGGTGATTATCTTCAACAAAGAGGAGTTGGAGGTGGGTCTCACACCACACATAACCTCCCATGAGAGGATAATGTGTGGTGGGCGCCACACGAGCACCTAACCCCTCAAGTCCCCCTTTAACTCCCATGAACCCCCTTTAACTCTTAAAACTTTTACCTCCTTCCATTAAAGATGCCAACACTCACTTAATTAATTAGCAATTAATTAAATGGCTCACCAAATTTTAATTATTTTGAAATTTATATCAAGAATAAAAATAATAGCCAAGCTATTATTTTTGGGTTTGCACATATTGTGTTGGTGGAGCTTTGAAGAATAGAGAGGGTCTTCTTACAACGAAGAACAATTTACTCTCGCGATGAATAATGACGATGCCCATGATGAACGCTCATCTTCTTTCTTCTTCCTCCGTGCCAAGGGAGAAGATGCTTCCCGTGAAGAACATTTCCAACTACTCTCCCTCCGACGTTGACGGAACGACACTGTCTTCCACGACGCCGTTTTCGGCAACAACGAAAAACGTACCTTGAATCGAGGTAGGGGTTATGATTAATTTTAATTGAATAAAAGTGTACCTCATTCTTTGTTTAATACCTTGGTTTGTCATTGGAAAAATTATATCATCTGATATAGAGGGTGTGGGCCGAATTAACACGGCTCGACGTTCCTCTGTTGCTTGTTGGTTAATTTGGCAACAGAGGGGGATTCTGAAGGGTGTGGTGCTATCGCACAGCGCCAGAGGAAGAGGCCCCATCCATGAGGTGGCAGTGATCGAAGGAGGCGGGAACCGAAGGCCAAAGCCAAGCCGGACCACGGTGGTGGTGGACTAGTGCTGTCACGCTAGCCGCTTGGAAGAAACTGCGGCCCCCATCAGCAGGCCGCTCAGATGAACCGAACTGGCCGGCGGTAGCCGGTTGGGCTGGAGGACCGCGACGCCCACTTGCCACTGCACTTTGGAGAGGACCACGGCCCACTGCGTGGGTCACTCGGTGGGCAAACCAGTCGGTCGCCTACTGGCCGGGCTGAAGAAAACTATGCCGCCTATGGGCGTCGCATGAGGAGGAACTGCGGCCCTCAGCCGTGGGCCGCTCACGCTCGAAAAAACCGGCTGGCTTCGGCGGGCTGGGCAGCAAGGTGGGGCGGCGCCGCTGGGCGCCACTGGGCGAGCCGAACCGGCCCGCGACCCGGGCCGGGTCCACAGGTGGGCCGCGCCCTACTGGGTCGGGCCGACCCCCTAACCGTGTCGGACCTGCCAGGCTGGGTCCTAGGGTGTTTCATGCTCCATCGGGTCGGGCTGACCCCCATCCAGGTTGGACTCGATAAACCAGGTCGGGCCGACCCGCCAGCCCACTGGGCTTGACAGGCCTGGCCCGTTTCGTTTAAACATGAATATCTTCTAGACCGTGCGTTTGATCGACGCGCCGTCTATGGCAATGGGATCCTCACGACGAGGCGATCCTTTTGCAATAATCTATGTGAGTTTTGGACAACTTTGGAAAATGGATGGGTTTGGAACGAGCGTAAATCCAACTAGGCCCCTGGAATGAAAAAGCCAATAACTCTTAGACTTGGCGTCTGATTGACAGGCCATCTATCATGTTGGGTTTCTTTTGACGAGACGGAACTTCACGATACATCATCTCATGATTTGGTGATAGTTGATTTATCGACCCCCTTTTCTCAAGGAGCGGAACCTCTCGGAATTGAGCTTGTAGTGTGTGGGAACCCTAAAGCTGGCTGCAACTGCGTCGACATCTGTACCGGAATCCTTTGTGGGTTCAACTACGATGGCTACCATACTGGAATCCTCCATGGGTTCGATGATGACGAAAACTATACCGAAATCTTGTGTGGGTTCGACAGTTCTAACAGAGTAGCTGGATTATATCCTATGTGAGTCTTATAGCTTAGATGAATCAGTAACTACATATGATCATCTATATTACTCTAGAATAGCTGGAATGTATCTTGTGTGGGTCCGACAGCTTAGACGAGATAGGTGGACTATATCCTATGTGGGTCCGATAACTTAGAAGAGATAGTTGGACTGTATCCTGTGTGGGTCTGACAGCTTAGCTGGACTGTATCATGTGTGGGTCCGACAGATTAGATGATCCAGTGGCTACATCTGACCATCTATATCTCTCTAAAATTATGTCATACCTGTGTGAGTTGATTCATGTATTTCAACCATTATCATTAGGGTGTTTGACTTTACTTCCTCTGTGGACTGAGTTGTGCTTAGGCTCATGAGTTGGAGTCGGACTATGACTTGTAACTTCGGTATATGTATGGGCGTATACCTACATAGGGTTCGTTGATACTTTGTGGTTGTATCTTTCTTCTTTTTCTTATTCTTAGTGGATATTGTGAGACCTCATGGGTCTCGAGGTCCCTAATGAGTATCATTATACTCACCCCTACGCGGGTTATGCCCGCACCTCGTTGTGTTGGATGCAGACGACAGACAACGCTGACGGAGGTCGAGAGCACCACTACTGGACGGTACCCGGAGGTGGACCATGCAATGAGTCGGCACACGGTGGAGACTGACGGATTTGGGTGCTGAGGTGCCCATCTATACCTACCCTTCAGGTAGGAATCCCCAGAGGATGATCCAGGAGATACTCTTTACTTTCAGCTGTTTGTCCCTTTACTTGTACTTGTTGTTCAGTTGGGTTTATATACTGGCCAATTTACTTTCCATCGCACTCTTTTGTATTCAGTTTTACTTAGTGTCTACTTCTTGTTCTGTACTCTATTGTGTTTGTTTTATTTCATAAAGTAAATTCCTTCCCAGCTTAGGGATTTATGCCTTTGGTGCTAGTCGCCAGCCCCTGGCCTATGGAAGGCGGGCTTGGGGTAGTCACAACACGGGCCCCAAGGATGGGTCATGACACTCTAGTCCCGGCACCCTCTGCATCGATCAATGTTGTCTGTTTTATGCACAAGTCACAGCAAGGTGCAGGCGTAGCCCATGTAGGAGTGAGTATAACAATACTCAGTAGGGACCACGAGATCCCCGAAGGTCTCCCAAAATCCACAAAGGATAAACCACAATTCAAGACCTCAAACTCAAAGAACGAAGCAATAGTCATCAACACTACTTAGGTATATTCCAACACATATACAAAATTTTCTCAATATATACTCATCTCACACATGAGGGAATAATACCACAATGTTAACACCACACATGTAACACCACAAAGATATAAGTACCACACAGGTAACACCATGAAGGTAAGTACAACAAGGTAACGCCACCCATAAGAATACCAAAAAGGTATCACCACCCAGAAGTGTATCACAAAGGTAAAGACTCATCTCACACTAGGTATGTCTTAAGTATGAAAGTATAGATGATTAGCTGTATTGTTAAATCATCTTACTTCATCGAAAAGCTCTGATGTTGACCCACACATGATCATAGATGACCCACACAGGATCTGAAGATGACCCACACCGGATTTGAAGATGCTGACCCACATAGGATCCGAAGATGACACACATAGGATCTGAGGATGACCCACATAGGATATGAAGAAGACCCACACTAGATCTGTAGATTCTTCTAGTACAACCAGTGATAAGGTTCCCACACTAAGAGAACTTGTTTCCGGGAGGACCCACTCCTCAATCGATCGGTCAAGACCTCAACAGCCACAATTCCCCCACGAAGAAGTATCTTAATGGACCGCCACATCATAAGCATCCCAATGAAATAGACGACGCGTCAATCGGATGCCTGGTCTGTACGTTATTAGCATTTCCGCTCCATGGGTGCTGTTGGATTCGGGTTCGATCCAACCCGAGCATACTCCAACATTACCCCAAAACTCAAGTGAAGTATACCAAATGGACAGTCTCAATACAAGGAATCCAGTTCCAAAGACAGTTCATCAAATGGACTCTTGACTCTCAAGATAAGGCCAAAAGGTGTATCTTGTTCCAGCTGGGCCCGGGTCCGGTCCGACCCAATCAGCCTGACCTGGCCCGACCCGCAAAGGGGGTAGCCCTCCCCCTTGGGCATGGACCAGTCAGAGAGGCCTGAATGGTGTGTCACACTCAACTGGGTGTGGTTCGCCCAGAAGGGGGCGGTCCAACCTGCTGGGTTTGGTCCGTTGTGGTGGGGACCGCCCTAGCCGCATCGGGTGGAGGCACCCCCCGGTATTCTGAAAAGTACAGTGGACGTTTCGGCTTTGCAAACCTGTCGGTGCCATGTTTAATCACCTGCTGGCATACAGGACCTACCGGAGCGGTCCCACTTGGCGTGATGCGGACGACCGACGGTTCTAGCCAGCTCCCACCTTCCAGTGGCATGACGGCGCCACTTTCCTTTCGTGGCTGGCCGGTTGTCGGCCACCCCGGTGCACCACTGCAGCTTGATAGTCACGATTTCCTCCTTTACCAGTGGCATGGAAGAGCCATTCCCTACCTCCATGCGGTCGGCCGGGTATCGGCTGACCTCCCCCACCACCGTAGCTAACAGGCCACGGCGCGGTTGCGCCTCCGCCACCATCACGGCTGGTCGGAGTGTCGGCAACCGCCTTGTGCCCTACCGGCATCGTCCGCTAACGATGTTTCTCCGGCGGAAATCCACTCATCCAGAAGTTCGCTCGTGAAGAACACCTCAAACGACGAAGATTGCGGAGGGATTGGGCTGTATTTGCATGGCCTGCACCCTCCATGTTAGACTGATAGCATGCGGCTCAAGAATGATGATTCGACGTAAATTAATGAAGGAAAATATTAAACAAACCCTACCTTGTTTTCTCTTTGGAGGTGGTGTGAAGTAGGAGACGAATATGATGAAGTCACAGACGTCTGTCGCTCCCAAAACACGCTCCAAATATGGTTCCTCATTCTTGATCCGGAGGATGTTCTTCATTGAAGGAGGTTCCTCGTTGGAGGATTCACTTCCAAGTTCTCCAAGGATCTCCAAAGTCCTCTCCTTGGCCAACGATCTCCCCCACAAGAGGTTAGGAGCCAATATTAAATAAGTTACATAAATTAGATCAATTAATGTTGGCTCATTAAATTGGAGAAAAACCTAGGGTTTTCTAACATTAAAGGGGAGTTCAGGTGGTCCCCATCACCAAGATTCAAAATGGGGGTTTCAAGAAAGAAAAATAAAAAGTTATTTATTTTATTTTTCTTCTCCCACGAAAATAACTGAAACCCCAACTTCCACCCTTGGTCTACTACAGTCGAGGTGAAGTTCTCCTTAAGAGAATATCGGTGGTGCGAGTTGAACTGTGTCCTCGGTTTTCAATTCTATGAACCAATTAAAAATATACAATACTCTGGTCACACGTTTACTGAACATACCCGAAAAAAAGTTCATAATTTCATTCTGGGCACACTGGGTTGTGGAATCACATGCTGTTAATTTTTGCAGACTCGTAACAGTTCCATACAATTAAAAAAATTAAATGGAAATTCTGGGTCTTTACATTCTCCCCACCTCAGGGCTTTGCGTCCCTGAGAGCCACAACACAAACTATGGAAACAAGTGGGGGTACTAAGCATGAATCTGAGCCTTCAGCTCCCATGTTCTCTCCTAGATGTTCTCATGTGTCCAATGAACATGCACTCAAGGTGTCAAACACCCATGAAGGACCCTCTTATGTCGATCCTCAATCTCTACTGGAACCTCCGAAAATGTCACCCCATCACCGATGTCTAACTCACCCCAGTCAATGTTGTGCGAAGGATCATGTACATATCTCCTTAGCTAGGATACTTGGAAAATGTCATGCACCGGGTGGAACTGAGGGGGAAGAGCTAGGTGGTATGGCACCTTTCCAACTCTGCTGAGGAACTGTAAGGGTCTGATGAACCTCAGAGATAACATGCTTCCCTGACCAAATATCCGCAAACCTCGTCGATGTGAGACCTATAGAAAGACATGGTGACCATCCTTGAACTTTATAGGTCTCTGTCTCCAGTCATCATATGACTTCTGTCTACTTTGTGAATTCTTCATCCACTCCTGGATGATCTTCACCTTCTCTGTGGTAGCCTGTACCATCTCTGGTCCCATTAGTGCTGACTCCCCTGGGTCAATCCAGCATAGAGGTGATCTACAATTTCAATCATACAATGCCTCTAATGGTGTCATACCAATAGTGGAGTGATAACTATTATTGTATGTGAACTCCACCAAGGGAAAGTGATCCTCCCAGTTGCGGCCGAAATCAAGGATGCAAGCACGCAACATGTCCTCAAGTGTATGAATGGTCCGATCTATTTGACTATCCATCTGAGGATGGAAGGCGGTGCTCAACCGAAGCAGTGTTCTGAATGCCACCTGCAACCCCATCCATAACTGGGAAGTAAAAAGTGCATCATGATCAGAGATAATCATAGATGGAACCCCATGAAGCTGCACAATCTCTTGAATGTAGAGGCGTCCCAAACTCTCTACTAGTCCCTAGTCTCTAATAGGTAGGAAGTGGTCCGACTTTGTGAGTCGGTCAATGATCACCCAGATAAAATCTTGACCCATGGACGTGTGTGGAAGTCCTTCCATGAATTCCATGGAAATTCCTTCTCACTTCCACTCTGGAACCTCTAGTGGTAGAATTAAGCCTACTGGAACCTGATTCTCTACCTTCACTTCCTGATAAGTGAGGCACCTGGAGACAAACAATGACACTGATTTCTTCGTTCCTAGCCACCAGTGCTAACGCCGAAGGTCATAGTACATATCCTCCACACCTGGATTTACTTCAAGAGGGGATGTATGGAACTTCATCAACACTTCCACCCTAAGCACCACTATTACCATAGTTCGCCCTATGAAGAGGATGACGTGCTCCCCACATTCAAAATATTCATCGGGTTCCCATCTTATGGATATCTGAGCACGCCATACCTCGCAGTCAGTGTCCCCAAGTCGCGCCTCCCTGACTCGCTGATGAAGTGTGGTAGTGACTGTCAGAGACTGAAGATAAGTTTCTCCATCTCAATCCATGTAGGATATCCTTAAAGCATCTAGCTTCTTCGTCGCCTCACTCAACATCTGTATACTAGATCTCCTGCTAAGTGAATATGCTACTACGTTCCATTTCACATGAGTATAGACTATCTTGAAATCATAGTCCTGGAGGAACTCAACCCAACATCGTTGTCTCAGCTTCAGGTCCTTCTGAGAGAAGATATACCTGAGACTCATGTAATTAGAGTAGACTACAAAACGTCCACCCATAAAGTAATGTCGCCACATCTTCAAGGTGAAGACCACTGCTACTTACTTCAGGTCATGGGTAGAGTAGTTCTTCTCATGTTTTCTTAGGAATTTAGAACCATACGTGATCACTACTCATTCCAGCATCAGGACTCATCCATGCATGGTCCCTGACGCATCGCAGTAGACTAGGTACCCAACGCCCTCCTCTGGTAACCTCAAGATGGGGTCACTCGTCAATCACTACTTCAGCTCCTGCAAAAGTCAGGCCCAAACCTCTAGTAGTATCCATCCAAATCTAGGAAACTCCGCACCTCCATCACACTCCTAGGTGGCTCCCAAGAAAGCATAGCCTCAATCATTTTTGTATCCACTGCAACTCCAACCTCCGAGATAATGTGTCCCAGGAAGTGTACCTCTTGGATCCAGAACTGGCACTTCGAGTGCTTACCATGAATATGGTTCTATTGGAGTGTGTCTAGAACTATATGCAGATGACATGCATGCTCCTCTTCTATAGTTGATTATATCAAGATGTCATCGATGAAGACTACCACAAAGTGATCGAGGTATGGCTGGAAGATCATGTTCATGAGTCCCATGAACATTGATGGGGCATTGGACATGTTGAATAGCATAACCCAGAACTCATAATGGCCATACCAGCATCTGAAGGTCGACTACTGCACATTCTCATCTCGTACCCTAAGTTGGTGATAGCCTGATATGAGGTAAATCATCGAAAACCATCATGCTCCCTTTAGATGGTCAAAGAGATTTTCAATCGTCGGTAGTGGGTACATGTTATTCATGGTATCCTGGTTCAGGCGTAGATATCCCACACATAGTCTCAAACTCTCATTAGCCTTCTTGGAAAAAAAATCATGGCTTCCTAAGGAAAAATGCTGGGCTTAATGAACTCCTTTCTCTACAAGTCCTCCAGCTATAATCACAACTCTCAAAGCTCTGCAAGAGCTGTCCGATATACTCATGTAGATATCAGTGAAGTCCTGGGGTACAAGTCGATATAAAATTACACCCCCCTGTTAGGAGTTAGACCGAGAACATCATTATGGAAAACATCAGTGTGTTGGTCCACCACTACAGGATAGCTCAGACTCTCAACATCAACCACTCTAAGGGTAAGGCTAGCCAACTGATGTGTGATCGACTGCACCCTACTCCTAGTAAGTCCATCTTGTGCTTCAATGGTTCCCTTCTCACTGGTGAAGGAAACCCTTGTCCCATCCGTGCGGACACATCACACTTTGCGCCAAATACAGTCGATCTGAGCATAGACTGTAGATAACCAATCTATACACAAGATAAAGTTTTAAGTCATCGACGCCGCTACTAGAAGATCCCAATCGAAACTCTCTCCTCCTAGAGTAATCTCACACTATTGGAACCAATTTTTAATCGTTGAATAATCTCCTATAAGAGTCTCTATCCATAAGGATTGAGCCAAAAAAATCCCATGGAATCTACGATCTCTGAACGAGGGTCGTGGAAATAAAAGAGTGACTAAAACCTATGTTTATAAGTACTAAAACTAAGGTGGAGTAGGCACATATCATACCTCAAATCATCTCCGGTGCGTAGTGGTCATAGGCGTCAGCTACCTGGAGCAGGGCTTTTCCTTGTCCACCTGCTCCCTGTGGTCGGGGTACACCACCTGGAGGTGGCGGTGGTAGAACCTCGAGTCACCGCCCACCGCCTAGTACACGGTCAACTCTTCTGCCACATCTGCCTCCTGCTTGCAGACCTCCTAGATAAAATCTTTGCCTCTACCCAGGCGGTCCTTAGACCATCTACTGGTCATTCGTACGGTGGGTTAGGTAGTCGCGAGCCATGTGACCCTGTCTACCGCAAGAGTAACAATGCTTGCTCCTTTCCTATCATGTTGTGTCTCGAGAGCCCAACACAACTGACCCTGTGTACTGCGGTCATCCACCTATAGGTCTGGTCCTATTGGACCTTGGCATCATCTGTCTATTTCCAGCTGTATATGACTTTGCTACGTGACATCTAATGGTGGGTCTCACTGTAGGTGACTACTCAGCAAGGGATATCTCCACAAAGAGTGATCTCTCTAACACCCCTGCCTACGTCGGGATGCTTCGGGAAATCATCGAAGCTCTAATATCCTGTTAGATCCCCTTCTTGAAGTTTTGGGCCCTCGAGAAATGGTACCACACCATGTTAGTGGAGTAGCATGAGAGGTCAGTGAACCTCACAAAACACTGATCCATAGTCATTATGCCCTACTACAAGTGGAGAAGCTCTGGTATACGCACTGAGAGTAAGGTCTCTGAGATGAACACTGCCCTAAAAGGCTCTTGAAGTCTGCCTAGATGAGAGTACCCTCATCATGAACAAGTAGAATCAAGCTCCACCTTCTTCTCACTACTACCTAAAGAAGACTGGTAGCAAGGATCACCATGAGATTAGTTGGCATCCCTACTAGTCAAAAATCTCTAACCACGACCTCTAGACAGTCCTCAGCCGCCTGTGGATCTATCTCGCCCCAGAACCTCAGTGGTCTGTAGCACTGAAGCTCGTGAAATGTGCTCATGCCATGTGCACCCTCTACTGCAGGGGATGGTGGCATCGGCTATCCAACGGGTAGTGGTGCTGCTGGTACACCACCCGATGGTACAACTACCGAAAGGGGGCACTACACCGAAGAATGTTCGCTCAGTGGGCTGTCATCTAGTACACTACCTAGGACCCTAGCTAGCTGTCTTCATGGATGCATCCTGAAAAGCAATAGGTGTGACACTGTCAATAAGTTATACACGGTGAGCTGACTCAACGATATCACAAAGAAAACTTTTCAAAAACACACATGCAATCAGTGCTTTCATGCACTAAGTCAGAAATCAGAATTCAGGGACCAAGTTTATGGATATGTCAACCACTGTACCAACACTGGATTCCACAAACTAATTACCACACTCATAACACCTAACACTATTTCTAATTAAAAGATCAGAGTCTAAGTTTTTCAGTAGAACTGACTCCTTTGATACCAATTTGTCACGACCCGTCCCCTGAGGCCCGTGCTGTGACTACCCCAAGCCTGCCTTCCATAGGCCAGGGGCTCGCGACAAGAACCGGAAAGGAATATCCCCTAAATAGGGAAGGCATTGCCTTTTATCCTCTAATCTCACACAATACCATCACACATCAAGATAAAAGCACAAAGTAAACTATATATTAAAATTGATGAGTTTAATAAGTTAAGGGTCTAGAATACAAGCCCAACTGGAAAGTACAAGTAAAACTGAAAACAGATCCTGTGAACACCCACCAAGAATCCTACCTAAAGGGTAGGTATTTCTCTCAAACGATTGTCTCCACAGTACATCTCGTCTAGTGATCCACCTATGAGCAGCCTCCAGTCCTAGCACCCTCATCCTCGGTCAATGTTGTCTATCATCAACATAAGATGCAACTAGGTGCAGGCGTAACCCGTGTAGGGGTGAGTATTACAATACTCAGTAGGTACCCTGAGACCCCCAAAGGTCTGCCAGAATCCACAAAGGATAAACCACAAAGCAAGACCTCAATCTCAAATCATGAATAATTAGTCATCAACACTACTTAGATATATACCCATACATATACCTAAGTTATCAATTTATACTCATCTCGGACATGAGGGAATAATACCTAAAAGGTTACACCACAAAGGTAGAAGTACCACACATGTAAAACCAAGAAGATAGAAGTACCACACAGGTAACACCCCGAAGGTAAGTACCACAAAGGTAACACCACACAGAAGAATACCACGAAGGTATCACCACACAGAAGTATACCAAAAAGGTAAAGACTCAACTCAAAGCTGGTATATCATAAGTATGGGAGTATAAATGATTAACTGTATCGCTAAATCATCTTACTTTTTTTAGAAGCTCTACTATTGACCACACAGAATCGTTGATGACCCACACAAGATCTAAAGATAACCCACACGGGATATGAAGATTCTAACCCACACAGGATCCGAAGATGACCCACATATGATCTAAAGATGGCCCACATAGGATTTGAAGATAACTCACACATTATCTATAGATTCTTCAAGTACAGCCAGCCACAGGGTTCCAGAACTAAATGAACTTGTTTCTGGGAGGATCCACTCCTCAATCCATCACCTGATAACTCAACTTCCACAAAGTCCCAAGAAGAAGTATCTCAACGGAAAACCACATCATAAGGGTCCCAACGCAATAGAAGTCACATCTATCGGACACTCGGTCGGTAAGTTATTAATTTTTTTGTTCCGAGGGCCCGGTTGATTTGGGTTTGATCCAACTAGGCCATACTTCAAATTTATCCAAAACACAAGTGGATTATACCAAAAGAACCATCTCGATCCCAAAAATCCAGTTCCATAGATGATTCAACAAACAGACACTTGGTTCTCAATATATGTCCAAAAAGGTATATCGTGGTCTAGATGGGCCCTGGCCCGGTCCGACACAGTTGGCCCACCCTGCAAAGGGGGCGGCCTAGCCCGGTCGGAGTGGCCGACTAGGTGTGTCCTCGTTAGTGCAGCCCGCTAGGCACGACCCACTCGGCTTGGTGCGGTCCGCCTGGCTGCGTGCGGTCCGCCCGGCTTGGAGAGCTCCGCCGTGGTGGGGCCCACCCTAGCCGCACCGAGGGGAGACCCCCCCTGGTGTTACGAATGGTCTAACAGACCATTTGGATTGGAAAACCAGACTATGCCATGTGGTGCCGCCTACTTGTACGCGGGACCCGCCGAAGCGGTCCCACTCAGCGTGATGCGGCCAGCCGGCAGTTCTGACCAACTCCTTCCTTCCAGCAGTGCGACGACGCTGCTCTCCTCCCTCATCCAACCAGTTGTCGAATGCCCTGGTGCACCATCGCGACTTCCTCTTCTACTGGAGGCATGGACGCGCGCCGCCCTGCCACCATGCGGTCGGCTGGGTGTCAGCCGACTACCTCCAACACCGCGGTCGACGGGCCACGACCTCCTTCGACGGTGCGTTTGCACCACCACTGCCATTTCGGTCGGCCAGAGTGTCAGTCACCACCTTGTGCCCTGTCGGTGTCGGTTTCCTGTGATGTGGTTTCGGCCAGCTTCCAGTCATCCCAAAGTTCTCCCATGAAGAACAAGTCAAATGACAAAGATTGTGGAGGGATCGAGCTGTGTTTGTTTGGCCCGCACCCTCGGTGTTAGACCGATAGCATGCGGCTCGAGAAGAATGATTAAACCTAAATTAACGAAGAACAATATTAAGTAATCCCTACCTCGTTTTCTCATTTGAGGTAGTGTGAGGAAGGAGATGAAGACGATGAACACCCTTACATCCGTCGCTCCTGTAACATGCTTCAAAACAGTTCCACATTCTTGATCCTGAAGATATTCTTCGTTGAAGGAGGTTCCTCATTGGAGGATGTTCATCCATGTTCTCCAAGTCTCTTCCAAGTCCTCTCATTTTCCAACGATCTCCCATATGAGAGGTGAGGAGCCAATATTAATTAAGTTAATTAAATTAAATAAATTAATGTTGGATCGTTAAATTGGGGAAAACCCAAAGGTTTCCTCACATTAAAGTGGAGTTCGGGTGGTTTCCACCACCAAGATTGAAAATGGAGGTTTCAAGAAAGAAAAATAAATATTTATTCATATAATTTTTCTTCTACCATGAAAAAAAACTGAAAAATCAACTTCCACCCTCGGCCTACTGTGGTCGAGGTGAAGTTCTCCTTAAGCGAATATTGGCACAACAAGTTCAACACTGTCCTAGGTTTTCAATTATAAGCACCGGCTCAAAAGTTAAAAAACGCCGCTCACGTATTTACTGAACTTGCCCCAAAAAAGTTCATAATATCATTCTGGTCACACTCGGCCCTAGAATCACACGTCATTAATTTTCACAGACTTGTAAGAATTCTATATAATTAAAAAAAATTAGACATAAATTCTGGGTCTTTACAATATTACTTAAAGCCAACATAATGCATTTAGTGTTTTTTGATATATTAATTTATATGGTATTTTTATTTCATATGGTATGATATATGTGAACAAGAAATATCATATTCCTTGTTAAATGTATATCATAATCCAAGCGGAATGAAAATCATTTTCCATGTTAAAGGCATATCATACTCCTCATTAAAGGAATATTATAGAGAATGAGCATGCTTATATCATTCTACTACAAAATAAATTATAATATACAACTCATCTATGTATTGTGGAAGTAAATTGTATTTAATAAATCCATATAACACCCTATGATTGAGATTTGATGATGAACATTAATCATTAACATTTGGTAATATTTGTTAATAATGATTTTCATGAACAAATGTTTCATATAATTAAATGTTCAAGATAATTGAATTTAATGAGAGGTTACCCTAAGTAGAAACCTTAATATATTTACTCATTCATTATGAATTTCTAATCAAATTCATAATAAGGAATATGGGTATCCTTATTCATATATAAATAAGTAATATTAATGAGAATGGGTGTATGTGATCCTTCAAAAAGACCATGTCTATGCTCTCCCTCGTAATATCTCTTTCTCTTCGTTCATTTTCCATTGATAGGTATTAATAGACAATAAATGTTAAGGATAATTCCACCTAAGTGTTATGTGATTAGGTTCAACCAAATAATACACCATGGAGGAATTAATTTGTTGTCTTTCTCTCAGTGATCTTCTTCAAACACATAGATTTAATATTGAATCACATTTCTTGGGGTGGTGGAAAAGGATATTTATACTACTTCTAGTGAAACGCAATTTCTAATGAGTTTTGTCTATAAACAAGACTATTTTTGATCACTAATTATTCTAACTACTTTATTATAATTTTTTATCACCCACAGTTTCAAGTTAGTATCCCTTTATTTATGCTTTTAAGTATGTAATGTGTTTTGGTGATTTGTGGAGAGTTTAGAGAAATTTTGGTATGTTTTTATAGATTTTATAAAGGTGAACAGTTTTTAATGGTTATTGAAAACCATTAAAATATTATAGGAAACCATTCAGAATGAGATAGAGGGTTTTGGGTAAGTGCATGGTTAAGGTTCCGGTTTGAACAAACAATGTGTCCACCTAGTAGAAACCATAAAAAGTGGGGTAGTGGCCTTTTTTACAGTTGGAACATAGTTTTTTCTAACCTTATGGACCAAAAATGTGATTTTCTCCCTAAGGAATGGGTTTTTTCATGGTTAGTGCATGGTTTTCCTAATAGTGCAACTAACCATGCACAGTTTAAAAGTGATATCCTAAAATTGTGGATCTCACTTACATTCACCTATCAACCTCTTGTTTTTCATTATTGTTTTTCCATTAAACGGGATTTATCCCTACCAATGGCAAATTAATCTTTCACAATCAAATTGGAAGTAATATGGAGTCCTTTTTTGGTGAGATAAAGGCTTATTCTCTTGGAATGTCCTCATTTATGGTAGTTTTCTGTGGTTTTTCTTAGATATACTAATCTCTCACTCTCTTTGTTTCTTAGATATAGTTCATTGTGGATAGATCTAATGTGGTTTTTTCCAATCATGGTTAGATTTGGCCTTATTGATGATAGGGGAATATATATAAGGAATGTTTTTTGAGACTCAACCCAGTTTCATTGATGTTTTAATTTCATTCTTTTTTCATCATAAATCTCGAGGTTGGTGGATTTACTCTCGAATGATATTATTAGAACATGATTGATTAGTTTCAAATGGATTTCTTTGATTGAAATTTGTTGTAAAATTGTTTTTAATTCCTTGTTGGAAACCTACTTTGGTGATAGTTTATAGAATTTTGAAAATTGGGATTTTTTGTGGAAATTGAAATTGGTAGCTTGATTTTAAAATGATGATTTTAAAATTATTTTTTGGTTTTTATGCGTTAAAACGTTTTTTCATTAAAAGGATGGTTTTATTGAACTGGTTTGATTGAAAGGTTCTCAATAAATGTATGTTTTTATTAAAATAGATGATTTTTTGCATTGGTTTTTGGAATAATGGTTGTGTGTGTTCATGTGAATATGGGAAAGATAAGGGTATGAAGTCTCCCTTGTCATTAGTGGTATGTATAATGGACAGGACGTTCCCCTATCAAAATACTTCATTAAATGATATCTTGTTGAAAGGATCACTCACCACTCGTAAGTATAGGGAGGTCCATGGGATCATGCACAAATGGACGTATGGATATGTGGAATTGAATTAGTTAAGGAAAATAGAACTTGAGAAATGGTTTCATATCTTGTTTAGTTACATTCCTTGGAAAACGTATTTTTTTTTTGAAAAAAAAAATTGAATGAATTTTTTTTATATTCTGACATAAACTATTTTGAATCTTTTTATATAAATTGTTTTATATAAATTTGATACCTTGTTCTATCCTAGTTAAGTGAGTATGGAAGTCATTTGGGGGAGCCTATTGAGTTTCATAACTCACCCCTGATTTGAAACTATGTTTATTTTTTAGATATTGTTTATCAGGACATAGTAAAAGGTAATGTATCACACTTATCTAGTGGAACATCATGATACATGGGTTATTTTGTGGGGTTGGAGCATTGAATTTTTTGGGAGCATAGAGTTATTATTTGAGTGTTTGATTTTTTTTGTATCTCACTATGTACATTGATATTGTACTCTTCTGTTGAGGTACTTTGTTAAAATTTGGTTTGAGATATCAATAGTATTACATTGAGTTATCTTAAATTGTTATCATGAATTATGTAGAAGTTATTTCATTATTTTGTGTTTAGTTGGATTATTTATTTTCCAATGGAACATCATCCCCCACTTGTTTATGAATCCCTCAGTTTTTATTTCTAGCCTTTTGTGACTTAGGGATGTTTCTTATGGACATGTAATGTACTTCCTCCTTCTCAAGACAATGAGGAGGGTGGGATGTTAAAAGTGGTTTCAGCTTGTTCGGTCCTTGACTTGAAAGTGGTATTAGACTTGGTTGGTCTTTGACATGGTAATCATTTTTTTAGTCTTGGAGTTGAAATTCATTCTATTTATTACTTGATTTGGGATGGTATGATGGAGTAGGATTTTTAGGACTTTAAATTTAGAGCATAAAAAGACATAGAGAACCTTTTTATCATGAACTTCATGTTGCAAGGGAGTTGGGTTCATAAGTGATTTGGAAACATCTATAGGAATTGAATTCTCATTTTCATGGGTTTAACCAATGAGACAAGAATGACATGCATTTTTGATATGACTTTCCACTATGATTTCATAGTTCATATTGAGTATGGATTTATGATTTCATGCAAACATGTCCATTTTTGAAAAAATATATGATAAAGATGTTTTCAAATTTGAGATTTTTTAAAACTGCATGATTATGGTGTCTTGAAAATAGTTTACTTTTCCAAATCAAGGTGATATTTTCAAAAATGGTTAAATATTGAAAAGGTAGATTTTTGGAAATCATTTTTTTGAGAGTTTTGATATTGTAGAATTAGAAATTGGTAAGCCTTTAGTTGTTAGAGAGTGAGACTTTGATGTTCGTTGTGTTTCAAGACAATGGAAGTCGATAGAAATCATAGAAACCAACTAGAAGAAGCTATAAATATTGTGGCTACACTCGAGCCATAGGTGAAAACACAACTAAATTAGAGTATAGTAATTTTTTTTAAGATGTGGATAGAGGGGACAAGAGGAATGGAAAAAGGAAAGTTGATCACTCTATCCAGTTTCAGAAGTAGAATTAACCCATCCTCCAAGGTGATTCAGAACCAGATAATGAAGAGTTGTGGATGAATTGTATGAATGTAATATTATATTTTCTTTAACATCCACGATGCTAAAATTCAGGTTGGGGAAATATATTCTAGAAGATCTTTCATGCCAATGGTTGGATTTATCACTTCAGGCTAAATTAGAGAAAGGCATCACTTGGTAGTATTTCGAAGAATTGTTCAACAAACAATTAAATCCTTATATGTTTAGAATTGAAATAATGATGGACCTATTCAGTATGAAAAAAGAGATCCTCTTAGTGAAAGATTATGTGGATAAATGTGTGAATTTATTCTTCTTTTCACCCAAATTTGCAATAAGCTCATCCTTGAAGGCAAGTATCTCTAAATAGGGGACGAGGTAGGTGATTCACTCAATGATTTTCATCATCTATATAATGTATTGTATAGATATGGCCAATCATGAAATAGTGGAATAAAGAGACATCTCAAGAGCAATTAGAGGATGGAGTATTTTTATTCATATTGTAAATGGTGGGAACTCTAATTCATGGAGAAAGTCAAAGAGGGACACATATTTCCAATTTATTGGGGAATCCCAGAATCTAATGGTTGGATCAATGAATATTCTTCTAAAACCAATGATCTATAATAGATATTTTTAATTTGGTTTGTTCGACCACATGAAGTGCCAATGTAGGGAACCACCTAGATCATACCAAAACTACAATCAGATGTGGAATCTTCCGCGTTATTGTCATAGTTCTTTGAGGTCAAGAATTTGGGACACTTATCATGAGTCATAGACATCGTATGATTCGACAGGACAAGGGATGAAAAATAATACTCAACTGCATAACATAGTTATCCATGATGATTCCCAGAATACCATGACACCTCATCACATGAAATCTCAACAGGTTAATATAGGAAAAAGTGTCACGAGAAAGAAATTATATGAACATGAAAATGTTATTTTGGTTGATCTTCCTAGAACATCGATGGTGATAGGTACCATTCATTTTAATTCTACCCTTATACAAGCTCTAATTGATACGTTTACTTCTCATTTATTTGTTTCTTCTCATTGTGTTGATTTGTTGAGTTTAAAAGTTGAGATAATGCCTTCTGTTTTAAAACTGCAAACTCCTCTTGGTCAAAGAGAATGGAAAGCCTATATTAGAAAATAATTATCTATAATTCTTGATGGATCCGAGATGGTAAGATAATTATTGGTACTTTAGATTAATATCAATGATATAATATTGGGTATGCGTTGGGTGAAAATGCCTGAGGCTCACATCGATTGTTATACCAGAAGGGTTAGTTTTATAACTATGGATGGAACTGAGCATATCTTTATAGAAGACTGGAATTTGATGGGAGCTGCAAAAGGCTTGTTAGTAGTAGTAGTTAGAATGATATCAAACCAGTTGGTGACTTTGACTTTGGCATTGATGGAAGAGATCAAGTAGGATATTTTTCTAGTAATCATTGATCAGTTTCCTGATGTTTTTCAAAAGCTTTTCTTAGAGTTTCCACCCATAAGAGAAGTGGAGTTTACGATTGACCTTTTTCCAAGGACCATTCATGTTTCCCATCCGTATTATTATATGGAACCAATATAATTGATTGAATTATAATTGAATTTTTAAGAGATAGAAGGAAAATATTTCATTCAGATGATCACATCTCTATGGGCAGTATTGGACTTTTTTGTCAAAAAGGCGGATTAAATTCTTTAATTTTTTTTCGATTATCATAAGCATAAAAAATTTAAGATAAATGATCAATAATCACTTACACACATTGATGATTAGTTAGATCAATTGAGGGGATATCATTGGTTCTCTATGATTGACTTGATATTTAAATATCACCAACTATAAATTCAGAAGGATGATATTTTGATAACAACTTTCAGAAGTAGATATGGCCTTTATGAATATGTCAGTATTCCTTTAGGTATTATGAATTCACCAGTGATCATTATGGAATTTATGGATTGGATATTTCAAATAAATATTGATTCTTTTGTGTTTGTGTTTGTGGATGACTTACTAATGTATTCAAAGACAAGGGATGAGCATGAGAAATGCATGGCGATAGTTTTGGGAATCCTGAGGGATCATCAGTTGTATGAAAAACTATAAAAGTGTGATTTTTAATACAATATATATGTTTAAAAGGCCATGTAAACTCTAAAAGAGGTATTTCTATGGGTCTAATGAAGGTAAAAGACGTTTTCTCTTGGAAACTTTCAAAGAATGTCTTCATGATACGCAGTTTCCTTGATCTAGCTTCTTATTACCAATGTTTTTTTCATTACTTCTCAAAAATAATTTCACCTATAACCACTTTAATATGGAATAATTTTATATTTCAATGGAATGATGAATAACATAATTCCTTTCATGTGTTAAAGGATTTCTTTACGTCCACACTGATCTTGAATTTTATAGAATCAGGACTAGGGTACATAGTGTATTTTTATACTTTGGGATCATGGGTGGGATGCTTTCTCATGAAGAAATATCATGTAGTTACTTATGGATCAAGTTAGTTATTATTTCATGAGAATTACTATCCGAAACGTGATTTAGAGTATTATGTTGTAGTCTATGCATTGAATACTTAATTTCATTACCTATTTGGTGACAAATTTTTTATGTTTATGGATCATAAGAGCTTGAAGCATATTCTCACACAAGGATATTTGAATCTTATAAAAAGAAAATATGTGGATTATCTACAAATGTTTAAATTTTAATTTATGTATACATCGGTAAAGGGAAATTTTGTGGTAGTTGAATTAAGAATAAATTCATATACTATTTTGGAAAAAAAGATTCATATGAGTGGTATTTGATATTGGTCCAAGAAAACATGCACATTGAATGTGAAGGGTGAGGTGAAGTTGCAGGATTATTTCTAGTTTCATTTATTCCTAATATGATGAAGATTGTTAAATATGCCTAGATGTCTAATTCAAAATGTGTGGTGATGAGGAAAAAACTCAATAGTGGAGAGAGCATTGAGGGATGGATGCTAGATGGGAGTTAGTATTGTGATTTAGAAATTGGATGGTTGTACCTGTTGGTTTTTATGAGTAGGTGTTTCATGCTTACCATGATTCGAGATGGCCTATTCATCCTAGAATATAGAATATGTATAAGTCATTGAAGTCACATTTTTTGGTGGGTTTGTATGAAAAGTAAGGTGGATGACTTTGTTCCCATATGCTCAACTTTTCAATAGGTTAAGGAAGAAAATCAGTGACCAGTAGGTATGTTGCAGTCTTTTCATAATCCTACTTAAAAATGGAAGCAGATAGATATGGATTTTGAAATAGCTCTCCCAAGAATTTTTCAAAAACATTATTACAAATGGATGATAGTGTATCAAATTAAAAATTTAGCTCATTTCATCCCTATTCATGAATCACATGTGGTATAGGAATTCCAAAATTTTATATGTGATAAGTGGTAATGAGGCATGGTGTACCAGTTCCAATAATATCTAATAGATATCTATGTTTTACAACTCATTTCTAGAAATCCTTATGAAAACCCCTTGGAACTCAATTGAATATGAGTATAGCATATCACAATAAAATGGATGGAAAATCTAAAAGGATGATACAACATTGGAGGACATGATACTATCCTGTGTAATAGATTTTGGTAGCTCCTAGGAGGATCATGCACCGTTAGTGGAGTTATAATATAACAATAGTTATCAGAACTGAAGACATGTGGATCCTTTTGAAAATTGAATGGATTTCCTCGTTGTTCTCCACATTGTTCGATGGAAATAGGTGAGACATCACTGTTTGGGTCAAGACTTGTCCAAAAGACTAGGAAGATGATTTGATTGATCAATAAACATATGGAGAGGGAATAAAGTCATTAGAAATCATATAAAGATCATCTTCAACAACTGTTTCCATTCGAGTTGAGTGATAATGTGTTCTTGTGGATCTCTTAAAGGCATGGGAATCATCATTTTGGAAATTAGGTGATGTTATATACCATATACATAGGCCCTTTTGAGATATTAGAATGAGTAGGAACGGTGGCATATTTAATAGCATCGCCAATATGGTTCATGGTTGTGAATAATGTGATTCATCTAACTTAATTGAAAAAAATCTTCATTATCCTAACCAGGTGATTCGTTATGATCATGTTGACCTAGAGGTCGATGCTTAATTGGTGAACATGTTAGAGATGATTTTGGATAGCCATGAAATAGTCTTGCCTGGAAAGAGAATCAGTATAGTGCAGGTTTTGTGGAAACGTCATCAGATCCTAGAAGAGGTTTGGTAATTGGAGAAGGAAATGGCCGAGAAATGGCCTGAACAATATTGAGACACTAGTATTTTTCTACTTTTTGGGACATAAATGCCAATTTTGGGTAGAATGCAGCACCACAGTTTCAATTAAGTAACCCTTTATTTATTCTTTTAAAGTGTTTAAGTTTTTTGGGTGAAAATTGGAATATTTTAGTGATCATTTGGTATGTTTTGAGGGATTTTATAAAGGTGAACGGTGGGTGAACTATTAGTGAAAACAATGAAACTACTACAGTAAACCAAGAATAGTGAGATAAAGGGCTCTGGTTAGGTGCATGGTTAAGGCACACCGTTTGTAAAACCCATGTGGCCACCCAGTAGAAATTGTGCAGAGTGAAACATTAGCCTTTTTCATGGTCGGTGCATTGTTTTTCTAATCAGGTTCTCTAACCTTGAGAGGTCCTTCTAGAGTCATAGGTTGTAATAAAGTTAGTGCGCGAATTTTTTATCCATGTGACTTATCGTGTATGGTTTAAATGCGATATCCTAAAATTGTGGATCTCAGTCATTTTCACCTCTCAGCCTCTCATATTTCACTATTTTAAAAACTAAATCAATATTTATCCCTCCCATTGGTTAATGAATCATTCCCCATTTAATTGGAAGCAATCCAGAGGCGTTTCGTGGTGTATTATAAGTCAATTCCCTTGGTAAGTCATTATTTATGGTAATTTTGTGTGGTTTTTCTTAGATCTACTTCTCTCTCTCTCTCTCTCTTAGATTCATAGATCTAGTCCACTATGGATATATCTATATTAGTTTTTTAAAAATAATGGTTATATTTGGACTTTATAGTGATAGAGGAATAAATCTATGGCATATTTTTAGAGACTCAACCCAATTTCATGGATGTTTTCTTTCCATTTTTCATTTTCATAAAAAATCCCAAGGTATGCGGATTAAATCTTGACTCCTATTATTAGAACATGAAAGATTAGTTTCAAATGGATTTTTCTTATTGAAGTAATTTATGAAATCACTCTTAATTTCATGTTGGAAACCCTCTTTGGTGGTAGTTTATTGAAATTTGGAAATTGGGAATTTTTGTGGAAAGTGAAATTGGTAGCATGATTTTAAAATGATTATTTTAAAATGACTGTTTGGGTTTGATATGTGGAAAACTATTTTCAATAAAAGGGTGGTTTTAATAAAATAGTTTGTTTGAAAGGTTTTCAATAAAATATGGTTTTATTGAAATGGTTGAAATGGGTGTTTTGAATTTTTTTTGGCATAATGGTTGTGTGTGTTCTTGTGTATTCAAGATAGATAAGGGTATGGAGTCTCCCCCATCATTTGTGGGATGTATAAGGGTTAGGAATTTCCCCAATGAAAATGGTGTATTAAGTGACATCTTAGTGAAATAATGACTCACCACTCACGAGTATAGGGAGGTACATAGTTTCTTTCATGGTTGGATGTATGAATATGTGGAATGGAATTAGTTACGGAAAAAAGAGAACCTGAGAAATGGTTTTACAGCTTGTTTGGTGACTTTATTGAGAAAGTGGATTTTGTTGCAAAAAATGTTTTAGTGAGGAAATTGTTTAATATTCTGATATAAATAGATATAAATTGTTTTATATAAATTATTTTATATAAATTTGTGAGATTTTTCTATCCTAATGGGATGAGTAGATAATTCATTTAGGGAAAGCATAGTAAGTTTCATTACTCACCCCTGCTTTATAAATTTAGAACTTTTGAAGATATCATTTATCAGGACATAGGAAAAATTAATGTATCACAATTCTCTAGTGGATCATTATGATACTTAGGTTATTTTATAGAGTTGGAGTGTGGAGGGTGTTTGGATCTTGGAGTTATGTTTTGTGACTTTGAGTTTTATTGCTTTGTCTTCTGCTGTGTAGTTTGATATTGTATTCTTGCACTATATTAATTTATTATAGTTTGGTTTTAGATATCAATGGTATTATATTTATTTTTCTTAAATTGTAATAATTCATCACATAGAAGTTAATTTTATATGTTTTTCGTGTCGTTTTTTTTCTTTTCAACGTTAAAAATCGAGCCCTACTTGTTTATGAAGCCATCAATATTTATTGTAAGCCTTTAGTTCCTTGGGGATGTCTCTTAAGGCAACGTAATTTCCTTACAACTTCTCAATCCGATGAGGAGGGGAGGGATGATACAATTTTAGTCTTTCATTATTTTTATTTAATTAATAAATAATATAGTGGTTTTATAAAATCAATCAAAAAAACATAAAATAAATTGAAAATTTGAAAAAATAGAAATATTCAGTGAAAAATAAAGTGAATCCAACATTTGGATAAATGGTTTATTTCATTATCCTTTTTATAAAAAATACATACCATTATACTTGATATTCTATACTCGAATTATGTTTTGAGACATAGTTCATCTAATATATCTCTTTTAGACACTAATCTCACCTCCTTCGATTGTAAAGAATGATAATAATTACTAAATAATGGGTGAATGGACATCCTAAACCCAAATACATTGCATTTTGTTTCATCCCTCGACAAACCCAACTCCATAATATTAAGGGTTACTCAATATATAGGAGGTTATGAAATTTATATAGGGAATATTACAAAATAGTTGATATTTCACTGGAAATATGGATAATCACCGTATAAATCATCAACACACCCACTTCCTTCTTACAAAATCATGAAAACATTATAAAATATAGTATTGGGATTTAGGAACACCATTAAAACATCCACCAATTTCACTCCTTGTGTAATATACTCACCTTCATAATAATTGATGAGCCACTATGGATAAATATGAAGTAAAATAACACTAATATTTATTAAAATGCATGAAAGAAATTATAGAGGTAAATAATTGGTGTAATTCTTACTATAAATTAGATGGGGAAAAACTCTAAAATCTTTTTCATGATCCCACCTCTATATAGGTAATAATATATTATAAATATGAAAATATAAAATGCAACAAACTTCAATGTTCATGGTATTTAATTACACATATAAACGGAAAAAATGGGATTTTCTCCAAATATAATGGAACTTCCTTGAGTTTATCAATTTTTTATTTTTTGAAAACTTCTCATTGCCTTAATTCTTCCATTAATTAAACATCCAGGATCCTTGGTTCGTCTTTTCCTATTTATCTCCCTTTTAAATACTCCTAAAAAGATGAAATATTCTCTAACAAATTTCCATGTATTCTACTGATAATCCACACAATGAGACATGTAACATATAAAAGGAATTAATATTCCATGTCATTTGAAAAATAATATATAACTCCCATATTTATGAAAATAAAATTTCATTTATCATTTTTCTACCTAAACATAAGAAAAATATTTCATACATAATACATAATAAATATTACTTTTCCAAAATTATAGTTTCATATTGATACCAAAGACAATTTCATCATATGTAAGAAAATTATTTTGTAAATATTACATAAGATATCATTCTCAAAAGAAAAATATTCCATAAGAAATATGTAAAAGACAATATGTTTACATAATAAAAATTTTCTCATGTAAAATTTATTACATAGCATGATTCCAAATTTAGCTAATACATAGTATTTTTCTTAGCCAAAATGTATGATAAATTACTATCTTTAATTTCAACTCTAAATTATTATAGGTATATTTAAAATGATTCAAATGTGTATAAAACTATTCAAAACCCATTCTTTAATCTATTTCAAAATTAAACTAAAAAATACACCTATAAAATAAATATTTGATAATTACCCAAAAAATAAAAAACAATTGGGAATAAAATCGTAAAATTTTAAATGAATGATAATGAAAAAATATTTTATATCAAAGATAGTATCATTGTTCACCATTTATGAAAGGTACATAATTTTATTCATTAATAATTTAAACATTATTATAGTTTCATGTACAATGATCATTGGTATTTTAGGATTATAATTTATTTTTCTTTATTTATTTCATGTTATTTGATCCTTATTAACCCATTAAGAACTTATTTATCCAGGAATTGTCATAGGAACATCGATAAGGAATATAAATATGGTATAAATCATGAGAAGGGATTCAGGAAGTATAACTCACTTATGAGATGTAGGGGTTCATGACTATAAGAAGAGAAGACTTATTTTGGATGGAATTAAATGTATTCCAATATGTGTAATTCCATGAAGTTATGTTTATAAATTATTCTAAGTATAAAAGTAGATATTAAAAACTACAATGCATCCAGAAAAACAATCATTGGTAAAATTATTGGATATTAGAATGTTTTTATAAAAAAAATAAAAAAATACATTTTTAAAGGGGAAGGATTTTTGGAATCCCACAAATAATAGTGGAATGGATTGGGTGTAATTTATTAGGGGATACACATTATTCATTATTTTAAAAAGATAAATTAAGGTAATAATCCTAACTTGGATGGTGAAATACACCATCCAAAAACAAACATGAAAATACATAGTGGAGTTCTTTAATGGTTCACTTTTCACTTCACATTCCACTTCTGTGAAAGGTTCATAAAGTATTAATTATTTTATCTATAGATTGGTATGTTATACTGGTTTGGTCTAGGCATGAATAGGTATGACTGGTGGGTCACCCCAGTTCACTAAAATTCTCTGATCTTAAAAATCAATCTAATGAGACATGATCTAACAGAAAAAACTATTTAATATCAACTGTGATATGGGCTAAATAATGAATTGGGTTTGATTAAATGTGTATTATTATATCTAGAAAATATATTTCTTTTTGTTAATAGGTATCCACACAATTTCAATAGGTATAATGAATAGTATAAAATATTTCTTCCATTCCTATAAAATAGAGTCTCCAATTAATAGAGAAATTACTTTGAATCTATCATGTGATTGCCCATACCCACATCCTAGAATTTAGTGTGAAAACACATATTCTGCTACATATCATCTTTGAAACCAACTGAATAAACTGAAACATAACCACTTAGTATTAAAATATATTAAAAAAATATGGATTCACATACACACCATGTACCTTTTAGGTTTAGAGTTTTAGAGAGTTATGAAAAACAATTATCAAATAAAACCCATATATTTAGCATATAATGGAATGTTTTCCCATTATATGAAGAATTACATAATATAAAATAAGACCAAAAAATATCCAAAACAATTTTACACACATGATAGCCTTTTATACATATCAAATGCATTACTCTTCTTCTTAACATTAGAAAATGAAATCCTACGAAAGGAGAGCTCAAATGCTCAGAAGGGGTAGAGTATATCAGGAGTTATCATGTAATTAAAACGAATTAATAATATGGTTTGAATATAGAAATTTAATAATGATATACAACTAATAAAATCTACATGAAGTAAATCCATGGATGACATAACAATAAAAATATGCACATGAATAAAAATAATTTATTTTGTGGTGGTGAAATGCATAGTGTCTGAAATACTAATCTTACCATCAAATCCTTATCAAATATATTATACGTACCATCAGGACTATATCAAAGAAATTATATTTACCCTCATAATCATATCTAAAACATTGTTCTTACCATCATGAACACATCGAAGACATTATTCTTATCATCAAGGTTATATCCAAGTCCTTATTTTTACCATTATGATATTAGCTAATAAATTCTTCTTATTATCATGAACATAGATAAGATATCATTAAAAAAGTTGCAGGAGTACACAAAAAATAAAAAAGAAATTATCTCAAGAGATATACTAATACATTGACAGGGTATATAATTCAAGATACTATACATAAATTGTTCATGTCCAATGATTTCATCACATATTAAGTGACAAATACAATACATAATCAACTTTCCTTTTTAATAAATAGAAAATCATATTATAATAATGAATATAAAATATTTCAAAACATTCCATAGTCAATAAAATGTAATAACATGATCATAAAACAACCAGAGAATGATTTTGGATTTTATCATTAGATTATATCCTCAGAGAAACATAATAAACGTTAAAGAATGTTGACATAGATGATAATAGATTTTAAAATAGAATTATAGATTTACTTAATGAAGGAATAATAAATACGGATTATTTTTTTCAGACCATTTAAAAAAAATATAAAAAAATTGAGTAGAAATTTATTTGGAAATAATTGAAACCATGAGGTTATGTTTCTAAAAAAAATAAAAAAAGAGAGTAAAAAAATACATTTTCTAAAAAAAAATTAAGAAGTGATTAATTTCACCTTTTTGTAAAGAAAGTCAATATTAATTCAAAATTAAATAAGAATTCACTTATAAATATAATTTTCAATAATATAACCAGTAGAACCTTTAAAATTATATTTCCAATGTGAAATCTCAAAATCCTCATTATGAGATACATTTATATATCCAATTCTCCTATCTCCCCCATAGTGATTCTCTAGAATAACTTACCTAATGGAAATGTCACGACCCGAACCTACCTGGGCTCGAGCCGCAACTACCCCAAGCCCGCCTCCATAGGCCAGGGGCTGGCGACCAGCACCGAAGGCACAATAACTCGGGGAGGACTTTGCCTATGTACGTGTACACATACACGCAGCACACTCAATGCAAAAGTGCAGAGTAAAAGAAAAAGTAAAGTACCAACTGCTATAAATAAACCACAAATGTGCATCGACCTCTAAATAGTACAAAGTAAAAGGCAAAACGAAAAGGGGCAAAACACGCACCCAACCAGAAAAGTGCCACAACCCGACAATAGGTAACAAAAGAAAAATAGCTGGAAGGGTCCCCCACCTAGAACCCAACTACGACCACCGCACGTAGTCCAAGCTCTCGAACTCCTAAGCTCCACTAAATTCACCACCAACCTGTCTGTTGTCTGCAAGGGCACACCAACTGCAAACAATTCCCAAGCAGGGGTGAGTATAAAAATACTAATTAGGATACCCCGAAGGCTCGAGGGAGAAACAAAGGAGGTACCGAAGGGTGAGAAGTAGATCAAATAGGGGAATGTAAAGGAGTACAACCGAGAGTGGAGTAAGAGTAACAATATAGAGTCCAGCTCAACCCAACAAGAGAAAGGAGGTAGACTCATCCAGAAACAAGGAGTTGGAAACGGTGAGAAGATGAACTTCCCATCGAGTCTTCGCTACCTATAGCAGGAGAGTAGGCTCATCCAACCACGATAAGCTAGACACGGAAAGCATGTGGCATACCCCGTGCGTCTTTGCCTCTCTTGGAAGGAGAGTAACCAAAACCCAAAAAACAGGTATCAGAAAAAAGGTATATACATATCTATATGCTCAATAAGAAACTCAAACAAGATCGTATGGGGATCTCCATCCCACAGCTCAGCCCAAGAAAGCGAGTAGCCAACAGTCCCAGAAGTAAACACCATCGATGCCCAGCATCCCGCACATCTTCCTCAAACTACAAGTCAAGGGGCTTAAACCACTGCACCTCGACACTATCTGCTTTGGGTGGCACTGACTCGCCCGCATGGTTTTAGGTCGCTTTACAAGGACGCGTCTCGGTGGGGGAAAAGACCCTTGTACTTGAGAGTTATGAGGGAACGTCAAACCACAACTCGTCACTACCCCGCAGTCGAGAGCACTCCTCAAAGTCGACAGGCGACCCACTGCCCAGCCCCGCTGGAGGGTCCCTCTAAGTCCACGGGTTCCCACTATAGGGATACCCGAAAATAGTCGATGGGTGCCACACTGCCCAATCCTGTAACAAGGTAAACCACTGGAGGGAGACTCGGCTAAATTCGTCGACGAGACCACTACCCATCCCAGCTAGAGGTAACCCATCATCGGGGACCAATGCCCAACCCACCTAGAGGTAAGCCCGACATCGGGGACCACTTCCCAGCCTAGCTAGAGGTAAGTACGGCATCGGGGCCCACTGCCCAGCCCCGCTAGAGGTAAGCCCGACATTGGGGACTACTAACCAGCCCAGCTGGAGGTAAGCCCAGAACCGCTCTGGCCATCCCTGCTAGATGGTACTACTCGGTGAACACCGCTGTACTGGCCATCCATGATGGATGGTACAACTGGCCAGCCCTGCTTGAAAAAACCTCAGCCCTGCTGGAAACAACCTCTTGGGTAGAGGATCGGTGCTCACGTAATGTTTTGGTCACACGGAGTCTACTAGAACTTTATCAGGGAACACAAAGGAATGGGAGAAACTCCCCAGGACTCTTAGGGTGATCACTCTCCAATCCGCTGAGTCACTGTCAAAGTGTACTGAGACAACTCATCCCAGAAACTGGTAAAACACTCACGTTGTACAAGCACACATAGTCGTAGACGGTGCCGCTGTCTGGTGGAAGTGGCACGGTACTAAAACCCCTCACAGCTGAAGAAACTGAGGAACCAAATCATCTCTTTCGGCCAATTGAGAACGAAACTAGGGGAAAACTCAACCCTACCGGTCAACAAATGAGAACAGGACCAGGGGAAAACTCAACCCTGCTGGTCAACAAACGAGAACAGGACCAGGGGAAAACTCAACCAAGCTGGTCAACAAATGAGAACAGGACCAGGGGGAAACTCAACCCCACTAGTCAACAAACGAGAACATAGGAACCCTCTATGTTGTGAGAGGTCAAAAGTATGTAAAGCAGAACACAACACGCACATGGGGCCCACACGAAGTGTGACCCCAAGTCAACCCCAACCAAGCGCACAAACATTCTCAGGTACCAACATCCACATGTACCTCCCAGTGCTCCCGTATACTCCCAGAGTATACCACGTCTCCAGCCCAAAGTCTAACACGCACCCGGAACCCAACATCAACGTGAAGGCCTAACGTAACAACTCCAACCTGCCACCTCAATGGCAGAGGCACAACCAAACCCATCTCTTCATGCATTTACATCACTGACACACGAGTGCACACGATCACACACCAAGGGGTCCTCTACAAACACAGTAGGACGAACCACCACCGGAACACTTTACTTGCTTCCACATTTAATAAGATCGTGTAATAGGCTCAGTTCACCTGAACAGATTACACCATTGTAATCCTCACATAAAAAGATGCTAGATCGACTACTAACATTCCTCAAACGGATATCCGATGGAAAAGTCACCAACACCGCCTTACGCCCGAACGACATCCCGTGATCCCGAGCCTCGGCCCTGAAAACAGTCGGGTGCATCGCACCATTGTGATCCTCTCAGGAAAACACGTCAAAAAGACTGCTCACTTGAGCACAACGGATATCCGGAGAAAAAGATGCATTCTGGCGCATCGCACATGAGCGGTGCTACGTGGGACCCGCATCCCAGTCCCAAAACATAATGAACGGATCACACCATTGTGATTCTCTCAAAGAAGTACACAAGTTGACTATTCACTTGTCCAAAATGGTTTCCCTGTGATAGAGATGGAAAATCACCGTCAACGCCCAAACAGCCCTCGTGGACCCCGCACCATCTTGCGGAATTAGGGTGAGTGGATTACACCATTGCAATCCCCTCGGAAAAACATCCAGAATCAACTGCTCGTACGCCCCGAACGGACGCCCGATGAGAAAGTCGCAAAACACTACTCACAGCTCAAAAGACGGGCCGTGGGTCCCACAGCCCAACTCCGGCATCAACGCCTAAAACCACAGGGGAAAGCTTTTCCCTGGTGCCAGGGTCCCAACGCCACTGACGGCACTCAAAACGGACATCAGACGCGTCCGCGCTGTCAAAAACAAGATCCCTGGGAAAAACGACAATTCACATAAAGACGTGTTGCGCCTTCGAGGCCCCTCGTTTCGGGAATTAAAAATTCTCAAAACTATCTCAAAATATTCTCTTCATCCCAAGGAACGCTTCGCCACTGACGGCGCGCAAATCCGACACTCGAGCTGACTTCTACAGCCATTTAAAAAAAATTAAAAATGAACTTTATTGGGCCAGGTCGGTTCGGCCGGCCCGCACTACTGAACCGGCCCGTAGTCGCGGGCCGGCCTTCCACGCCCGAACCGGCAGCAAGCCGGTCTGGCCTGTCTTTTTCCACAAAGACCCAATCAGGGCAGCTCTTTCCTGCCATGGGGTCCCGAGGACCCCCCCTATCGTCGTCTCCTCAACCCGGCTAGGAGGGTCGGCCGCCTCGTCGCCCGCGTGCCGTGCCTCGCCGGCGCTTGCAGCTGACGACCCCGCTGGTGCCCAGCTCACCGTCCGTGAGTCCTAGCCAAGACTGGACGCGACGCCCTGCCACGCCGCTCCACACACCAGCGCCGCCCGCTCGCACCGACGCTAGCTGCACCGCTCAGCCGTCCGGCTCATCGCACCACCGCCTGGGATAGCCGGCCGTCGTGCCTACCCACCGGAAACACCCAGAACCTGCCGGAACACCTCTTGAATGCCTCCAAAAACCCGAAATCTGCGGAAAATGATTGTGGGTTCCTCAGGAATCCAAAACCGAAACCAAAAGATGCGTCGGATAGCTCATAATTTCTACTACGGAACTAGGGGATTTTCTCGAAGATCAACTAGAAATTCGACGATGCAAAATTAAGACGAACATGGTGTGGGAAATAAAACGAAACAAAAACGACACCTACCTGGTGGGACTAAGCCTGTCGCTTCACAGCGATCTTCTGGACGCACACTACCTTGGAGAGGAGAGGAGATGGAGATGGAGAACTGTCCTTTGGTTGCTGCCTTCCGCCAGAGGGTGAACAATGGGAGGAGGGTGAGGGGTTTACTAGAATAGAAAAAAAATTAATTTTAATTAATTAATTTTAAAACAACCCAAATTAACCTATAACCAAAACTCCCAACGGGGTCGAGGTTTAGCCTCACCTAGGGTAAACACCACCTACCAAGGACAACTGCGGTCTCAGAAATTTAATTTGAGGCCCTGATTAAAAGTTATCAAATTGAACGCCCAAATCCGCCAAATTATGAAAATGCCCCTGGGGCCATCTTTCATAGACGGGTCGTGCCCGTGAAACTTACACCCCTCCTATGGTAAACGACATGCTCCGAACTCAATGGTGCCCTCGGTATTCCCATACGAGCCACCGTTTAAGAGATACAAGCATTTCACCATTAAACGAATTAATTAATTAATTTAATTATCTGTCTAACGTTCTGAAAGCGGGCGAGGGGTCCAAACGTCCTGTGCTGACAAGTTTTATGTCGTTCCTAGGGTAAAACCCCCATTCTGGACCCATCCGTACACTCGGAACTCTGATCTGGATCACCGTTTATGGGTTATCCCAATTATTTGGCATTCCAAGTGTGAACGCACTAAAAATTTAATTCCAGCCACACCGGGGCTCGGAATCGCACGCCGTCTTAAGGCGCTGCTCTAGAATAACATCATAAATATTCAAAAGTCCTTCGAAGCAATAACCGGGTTCTTGCATTATTCCCTACACCAAGATTTTCATCCCCAAAAAGCAGAACTATAAAGCAACACAGGGTACTAAGCCCGCACCTGGCTTTTTCATACCCAGAACAACCCTCGCACAGTTCTGCGCCACTATAGACAGACCAAAGGATTGATCTGTTCACACGAGGTTGGCACTTTCGGATGTCGTTCATAAGAGCACACAAACTTCTCTTCAGGTAAACCACTCGGAATACATCGTGCACACACTCCAGACTTTGGGGTTAGTGAAAGGTGGTAGAAAACCTCATCATCCCATTGCACGGTCTCAAACGGCCCAAAGGCTCTCGGGGGTAGCTCACCTCCCCGACCGAACCTCCACGTCGCACGCTGCAACTGGAATCACCGCCCACTCCTGGAACAAGGCCAGGTGATTCCCTCCTTCAGAATATCCATATGGTGAAACACCCAAGGATATCTGGTCACGCAAGATTTCACAGTCGATGTCTCGCAACCAAGACTCTCTTACATGCTCGGGAGGTGATGGACTCAACACCATCGACTAAAGAAAAAGGTCCCACACCTTTTATCATACCAACACAGGGTTACACTGAAACCCCGCACCACCCTGGTAACACCTCAAGAAAGGAGAAGGGAGGAAAGCATTCCACACACAGAGTCTAACAATTCGACTGTAATAAGTAGAAGAGCTATAGAGTGTACCTCTTATTACTTCATGCTATGCAGGATCGTAGACATCCAAATCTCGCGACTGTCTGATGTCCCAACTGTCTGCTCCCGGAGCCTGACGTGGACCGCCTTGTGGTGATGGGAAGACCTCATAAGGTTTTCTTCCACTAACTTCTCCTCCAGCTCCTCTTCTTGCACCAACTCTCTGGGTACTACTCCGATCACGACGCTGCCTCTGTCGTGGTGGTGCTCCTGCTGCCTGCCTGAAGCTCTTTGCATGCCTGGTCGGGCAGTCTCGTGCCAGGTGACCTCATCCATTGCAATCATAGCACCGACTCTCTCTGGGCTGCACTGGTTCTCTCCGTAACCACTATGGTGTACGACCCTGCCCCTGAGTCTGGTTGTCAGAAAGCCTCCTACGTTGAGGTTCTGCTTACCGACGCCCGCTAGCTGCGGCAGATGTCTCGGCTCTAACGTGCCTGCTGCCACCACCAACTCTAGAACGTGACAGGAATCTTTCTGTCACCAGCGCCTGCTCTAGCACCCCGACATATATTGAAATACCCAATGGTACTATGATAGCATGAATTTATCAGCAGAGACCGTACTCAAACTTCCACGCTTGGATGTTGTCATCACGGACAATGTCCGGGTAAAAGTGTGTACGGTCTACAAAACTAGCCGCGTACTTGGCCACCTTCTACCCTCCCAGCTGAAACTGCAGGAGATCCTGAATCCGAATGGAGCGCAAGAAGGAGGGGAAAAACTCTTCACATAAATACAACTGAAAGTCGCCCCACGAAAGCGATTAATCATCAAGAAACTGAGTCACCAGACTCCACCAATGTTAAGATGACCCATGAAAAAGGCTGGCTGCTCAAGCCACTCTCTGATCTGTAGGTGTATGTAAAATCCTGAAAAGGCTAACCAAAATCTCTAGCCAAACCTCTGCTGCCTGTGAGTCTGACTCACCATTGAACCTCAGCGGTCTCTGCCGCTGGAACTCACGGAGCGCGCTCAACCTGCTCTCAAGCTCAGCCTGCTCTGCTGAAGCTGTCTGCTGCTCAACAGGTGGGGGTGCTGCTACAGGCCCACCCGGATAAAGGGGCTCGCATGATGAGTCCTGGACTGAGGCCTTGTAGCTCACAGGGTCTTCTTCACGAACCAAAGCTGATATCCTGGCTGGCTGTCTTCGCGGAGACATCCTGAATATTATCAAGTAGTGTCGCAGTCAGATGAGAATATATGTATATAACAGTCACAACAAAGGGGAGCTAACTCAAGAAGGACTTTCAAAGACTCAATCCTATGTGATGCACAAACCATATTTTCCCTGAAACAAGTGTCTCAGCATGCCTATTTGACAAGAGGGTTATTAAGGTCCTGGTGAATGGATACGTTGGCCGCCGCACCATCACCGGACTCCCTGGCCTGAGAGCCACTCTCAAGACACGTTAACACTGTTGTCCTAAATCCCAACCAGTTCCTTTTATTTTAGGGACGTCTGAACAGCGTCCCAAGGAACAATCCACCTCTGATACAGCATTGTCACGTCCTGACCCTACCCAGGCTCGAGCCGCTACTACCCCAAGCCCACCTCTATAGGTCAGGGGCTGGTGACCAGCACTGAAGGCACAATAATTCGGGGAGGCCTTTTCCTAAGTACCTATACACACACACGCAGCACACTCAATGCAAAAGTGCAGAGTAAAAGAAAAAGTAAATTACCAACTGCTATAAATAAACCACAAATGTGCATCGACCTGTAAACAGTACAAAGTAAAAGCTAAAAAGAAAAGGGGAAAAACACACGCCCAAACAGAAAAGTGCCACAACCCGGAAATAGGTAATAAAAGGAAAAAATATAGAAGGGTCCCCCACCAAGAACCCGACTACGAACACCACACGCGGTCTAAGATCTCGAACGCATAAGCTCCAGTGAAGTCATGACCAACATGTCTATCGTCTGCAAGGTCACACCAAGTGCGGGCAAAGCCCAAGCAGGGGTGAGTATAAAAATACTCAGTAGGATACCCAGAAGGCTCGAGGGAGAAACAAAAAAGGTACCTAAGGGTGAGCAGTAGATCGAATAAGGGAAAGTAAAGGATTACAACTGAGTGTTCAGTAAGAGTAATAGTAGAGAGTCCAGCTCAACCCAACAAGAGAAAGGAGGTAGACTCATCTAGACATAAGGAGATGGAAACAGTGAGAAGATGAACTTCCCGTCGAGTCTTCGCTACCTATAGTAGGAGAGTAGACTCATCCAACCACGAGAAGCTAGACACGGAAATCATGTGTCATACCCCACGCGTCTTTGCCTCTCATGGAAGGAGAGTAACCAAAACCCAAGAAACGGGTATCGGAAAAAAGGTATATACATATCTATATGCTCAAAAAGAAACCAAAACATGATTGTAAGGGGATCTCTATCCCATAGCTCAGCCCAAGAAAGAGAGAAGCCAACATTTCCAGAAGTAAACACCATCGATGCCTAGCATCCCGCACGTCTGCCCCGAACTACAATTCAAGGGGCTTAAACCACCTCACCTCCACACTATCTGCTTTGGGCAACACTGACTCGCCCGTATGGTTTTAGGTCACGTCACAAGGATGCGTCTCGGTGGGGGAAAAGCTCCTCTTACTTGAGAGTTCTGAGGGAACGTCAAACCACAACTCGTCACTGCCCCATAGTCGAGAGGTCTTCTCAAAGTCGACAGGCGACCCGCTGCCAAACCCCGCTGGAGGGTCCCTGGAAGTCGACGGGTTCCCACTATAGGGAGACCTGGAAAAAGTCGACGGGTGCCACATTGCCCAGTCCCGTAACAGGGTAAACCACTGGAGGGCGACCAGGCTAAAGTCATCGACGGGACCACTGCCCAGCCCAGCTGGAGGTAACCCGACACCGGGGACCACTGCCCAGCCCTGCTGGAGGTAAGCCCAGCATCGGGGACCACTTCCTAGCCCATCTGGAGGTAATCCTGGCATCGGGGACCACTTCCCAGCCCCGCTGGAGGTAAGACCATCATTGGGGACCATTGCCCAGCCCATATGGAGGTAAGCCCAGAACCGCTCTGGCCATCCCAGCTGGATGGTACTGCTCGGTGAACACTAATGTACTGGCCATCCCTGCTAGATGGTACAACTGGCGAGCCCTGCTCGAAACAACCTCAGCCCTGTTGGAAACAACCTCAGTCCTGCTGGAAACAACCTCTTGGGTAGAGGATCGGTGCCCTTGTAAAGTGTTGGTCACACCAAATCCACAATAACTCTACCAGGGAACACAAAGGAATGGGAGAAACTCCCCAGGCCTCTAAGGGCGATCACGCTCCAATCCGCTGAGTCACTGTCGAAGCGGACTGAGAAAACTCATCCCAGAAAGTGGGAAAACACCCACGTTGTACGAGAACATGTAGTCGTAGATGATTCCGCAGTCTGGTGGAAGGGGCACGGTACTGAAACCCCTCAAACCTAAAGAAATAGAGGAACAAAACCATCTCTATCGGCCAAATGAGAACGGAACCAGGGGAAAAATCAACCCTTCCGGTCGACAAACGAAAACATGACCAGAGGAAAACTCAACCCTGCTGGTCAACAAATGAGAACAGGACCAGGGGAAAACTCAACCCAGCTGGTCAACAAATGAGAACAGGACCAGGGGGAAACTCAACCCAGCTGGTCAACAAACGAGAACAAAGGAACCCTTTATGTCATGAGAGATCAAAAGTACTTAAAGAATAACACAACACGCACATGGGGCCCACACGACGTGTGACGCCAAGTCAATCCCAACCAAGCACACAAACATTATCTAGTACCAACATCCACATGTACCTCCCAGCACTCCCGTATACTCCCAGAGTATACCACGTCTCCAGCCCAAATGCTAACGTGCCCCCAGCACCCAACATCAATGCGAAGGCGTAACATAACAACTCTAACCTGCCACCTCAACGACTGAGGCACAACCAACCACATATGTTCATGCATTTACATCACTCAGACGGGAGTGCACGTGATCACACGCCAAGGGTCCGCTACAAACACAGTAGGACGAACCACCACCGGAGCGCCTTACTTGCTTCCACATTTAATAAGATCACGTAAGGGGCTCCAATTGCCTGAACAGATTACACTGTTCTAATCCTCACAGAAAAACATGCGAGATCGACTACTTACTCGCCTCAAACGGATATCCGACGGAAAATTCACCAACACTGCCTTACGCCCGAACGGCGTCCCATGATCCCGAGCCTCGACCCCGAAAACAGTCGGGTGCATCGTACCATTGTGATCCTCTCAGGAAAACATGTCAAAAATACTGATCACTTGAGCACAATGGATATCTAGAGAAAAATATGCATTCCAGGGCATCGCACACGATCGGTGCTATGTGGGACCCGCATCCCGGTCCCGAAACACAACGAATGAATCACACCATTGCAATCCTCTTGAAGAAGTACCCATGTTTGACTATTCACTTGACAAAAACGGTTTCCCAGTGATAGAGATGGAAAATCACCGTCAACACCCAAATGACCCTCATGGGGCCCGCACCATCGTGTAGAATTAGGGCGGGTGGATTGCACAATTGCAATCCCCTCAAAAAAAATCCAGAATCGACTGCTCGCACGCCCCGAATGGACGCTCGATGAGAAAGTCGCTAAACACTGCTCGCAGCTCAAAAGACGGGTTGTGGGGCCCACGCCTCAACTCCGGATTCAATGCCCGAAACCACCCTGGAAAGATTTGCCTTGGCTCCAGGGTCCCAACACCACTGAAGGCGCTCAAAACGGACGTCAGACGCGTGTGCGTCGTCCAAAACAAGATCCCCCGAAAAAAACGTCAATTTGAATAAAGACGCGTCGTGCCTCCGAGGCCCCTCGTTTCGGGAATTAAAAATTCTCGAAACCATCTCAAAATATTCTGTTTGTCCCAACGAACATGTTTCCTCTGACAGCGTGCGAATCCGACACCCGGTCTGACTTCTACAGCCGTTTAAAAAATATTTTAAAAATGAACTTTGGTGGGCCGGGCCGGTTCGGCCGGCCCACTCTCCTGAACCGGCCCGCGGTCGCGGGCCGGCCTTCCATGCCCAGACCGACAACAAGCCGGTCTGGCATTCATTTTTCCACAATGACCCGCTGAGGGCGGGTCTTTCCTGCCGCGGGGTCCCGAGGACCCCCCTGTCACCGCCGCGTCAACTCGTCGCCCGCGTGCCGCGCCTCGCCGACGCCTACAACCGACGACCCCGCTGGCGCCCTGCTCGTCGTCCGCGGGTCCCGGCCGAGACCCGCCACGAAGCCCTGCCGCGCCGCTTCGCACACCAGCGCTGCCCGCTCGCACCGATGCCAGCTGCACCGCTCTGTCATCCGGCACACCGCGCCACCGCTTGGGATGGCCGGCCGCCGCGCCTACCCGCCAGAAACACCCAGAACCCGCCGGAACACCTCCAGAATGCCTCCAAAACCCCGTAATCTTCGGCGAATGATTGCGGGTTCCTCAGGACTCCAAAACTGAAACCGAAAGATGCGTCAGATAGATCATAATTTCTACTATGCGACTAGGGGATTTTCTCAAAGATCAACCAGCATTTCGAAGATGCGAAATTAGGAAGAACATGGTGCATGAAATAAAACGAAACAAAAACGACGCCTACGTCGTGGGACTAAGCCCATCGCTTTGCGATGATCTGCCGACCGCACACCACCTTGGAGAGGAGAGGAGATGGAGATGGAGAACTCTCCTTTGGTTTTTTGCCTTCCGCCAGAGGGTGAACAAGGGGAGGAGGGTGAGGGGTTTACTAAAATAGAAAAAAATTAATTTTAATTAATTAATTTTAAAACATCCCAAATTAACCAGTAACCAAAACTCTCAACGGGGTCGAGGTTAAGCCTCCCCTAGGGTAAACACCACATCTTGAGCACAATATAGGTCTTAGAATTTTTATCTGGGGCCCTGATTAAAAGTCATCAAACTAAACGGCCAAAGCCGCCAAATTACGAAAACGCCTCTGGGGCCATTTTTCACAGACGGGCCGCGCCCGCGAAACTTACACTCCTCCTAAGGTAAACAGCACACTCCGAACTCAATGGTGCCCTCGGTTTTCCCATATGAGCCACCTTTTAAGAGATACTAGCGTTTCACCATTAAACAAAATAATTAATTAATTTAATTATCCGTCTAACGTTCCGAAAGCGGGCGAGTGGTCCCAACGTCCTGCGCTGACAAGTATTATGCCGTCCCTAGGGTAAAAACCCCATTTTGGACCCATCAGTACACTCGGATCTCTGATATGGATTACATTTTATGAGTTATCCCATTTATTTGGCATTCCTAGTGTGAACGCACTGAAAGTTTAATTCCGGCCACACTAAGGCTCAGAATCGCACACCGTCTTAAGGCGCTGCTTTAGAATAACATCAAGAATATTCCAAAATCTTCTGCAGCATAAACTGGGTTCTTACATGAAATGTATATCCCTCCACCTTGGTCACTGAGGGTGTGGGTTGTCCATTATCATCCTCTCACTGGAATCCCATTCTCCCTTTCCCAATTTTCTCCTCCCAACATTCTTTTAAATTCATCTAGTTAACCCCTAAAGTAACCATGGTTGATTTTGGGGCCCCTAACTCCCCCTCCCACATCATAAGTTTTATAAGGCCTTGAACCTCAATATCCACTCACTGGTCACTCAATTTCGGTAGATTCATTAATCAATAAATTCCTTCAATGGGTTCATCAGTTCTTATTGGGGATTGAAAGAACACATTGTTGTTTCTTTTCCTATCTCCTATAATTTTCATATTAGACTTTTTGGATATGATATTTCATTTTTTTGGTCCCAGTGACTAAAAATAATCTATGGATCATGTTTTTCTCATTTTTGATGCACTTATAACTTCTATATGTATAAGGACCCCCTTATTTAGTGAGCCCGATTCTTTTCCTAGAACATCCTATCCCCTTCCAAAATTTTGAAATCCTTAAGATGATCATCATTCTGGTTGGTAACTTCTTATACATCAATTATAGGTCCAAATATATGGGAAACCCTATTTCTCCTCATATATATATCATGGTTGATTTTTCCAATACCCAATATGAGGCTATTAGGATTAAAATCGGAGGGGAATTCTAATTTCATTAGGAGGTTTTTTTGAATATTGGAGTGACCATTTCTCATATTTTTTTGTAAGATCACCTAAAAAAGTATTATCATTGGTGGATATGTCAAGATGGTCCTTCCATGACCCCATTCATTGGATAATGGTCAATCTACAAAAGTCGATTCATCCATAGTTCAACAATGTCACACCTTGTTACATTCTCAAAATATTCCCATGAATTCATATACTCCTTCATCTTCATTTTAATTGAGTCTCATAAAACCTCACTTTGTTCTGAAAAATTATCAACTAATCCTTCACACACCCTACCTTCTAATACAGACAATGTTTTGGATGGGAGGGTTCTCTCCAAAAGCATGTCTATTGGATTTGCTCAAAATAACTCACATGAAGATGTGGTCAATACAACATGGGTCTCACAATAGGTAATTTCAAGCTTAATCCTGGTTGAGATAGTATACGGTATAGGAGTGAAGGTTCAAAATAGTTTTCAATCCATGTTTCTATTTATGTACATTGAGAAGGAGGCCCCTACTCTTTCATAGAAATCAAATCAAGATTCTTTGGAAATTTCATAAGAATCATCATAGAGTGAACCTAGTAAATAGGACATCAAATTCATTAGACTGTAAATAAAGAATAATAAGAAGGGAAAATTTTCTTCAAGGTGATTTTCAGTCAACAAAATTAATAGATATAGGGTCGGGATGGACTACTCCTAAAAAACAAATCTAATAGCCACCTTGTAATAAATGAAAATTTCATTTCCAAAGAAATGTAAGGATTTGAGAATACCCTATAAAAATTCCCCTAGAAAAAAAGGTGGTGGGATTCTCTGAGATCAAGAAAAGTAAGGTTACCCTAATATAAAAAATTTAGTAATAGAGGAACTAAATGATATATTCCCCTCAAATCATGATGGTTCCTATACCCTGGTCTGAAGGTCATAATTTTATCATAGTAAAGGATCTAATAATGGATAAGATGAGGCTCAAGTTTCCTACCTAATTATTCTTTGTTCTTACAAGGAGATGCTAGAGAGTGAAGTTATGGAAGTTAACTAAATAGAGGAGAAAACTAAAAAAATGAATAAAAGGGAGATTAAGTGTAATATTAATGATGAGCAATTGACAAGGATCATTGTGCAAAACCAAACTATACATTATGATTTCAACAAAGGATATTAAAATTCAAAGAGTTAATTATGTATTAAGAAAAATTAGAAACCTTATTTCAAGTCTTTTTTAACGATGATACAATAAGGTTGGATTTTCCCAATGAGTGGTGCTTCAACATGGTACATGAAACTAACTAGTTTAGTTTTTTATAGAACCAATCACCAATTTATTTTTAAGTCTAATATCCTTTTAATTGCTTCTAATTTTTGGGTTCTCTCTTTTCATCAAGAACTAGTTTTAATAAATTTTAATTTTCCATCATTCAAATCATAAAAATGGAATTTTGAAAATAAATAAAGACCAATTAAAAAAATATTTTTTGGAAGATAAAATATATGATCACAAAAAAAAGTATTTTTTATATTCTAAAATACCTATATAAAAACCCAAATCATAAAAAGGATGGTAAAATTTTCATTTAATAAATATTTAAATATAAATAATAAGTTCACAAGGAATAATACATATATGGGTTTCAAAATAATAAAGAATTTTTTTTAAATGGATAATATTGGTATGGAAGATAAACAACCATTAAAGAGGATGAAGATTATTCTAAACTATGTTTCATTTTTTTGAAGAAAAGAATCCATCAAAGTAGAAGAATTTATATAATAATCCTTTGAAAATTAGTTTGTGAGGGATAATTGTAAATCCATAGAAAAATTATATAATGTGAAATATAATTCAATAATATGGTATATTATACCCAAATTATAATAATAAAAATTAATGAAGAGTGATTATATATCATTAAATGAAAATGGTTTTGGAAAATCCCCCTATGAATTTGGTAACATTTTTAAATAATGATCTGGAAAGAAATAACTAGAAATGGAACTTTAAATCCATTTAATTTCATGAAATGTATAATTAATGTAATCCATATGGTAGTATTAAATCAAGTCGTGAATATTGAACATATATTAAAGAACGAAAATTGAAAACAAAACCCTTAACTTGACTGTTTACTTTAGTGAAGGGGATTTAACCTCTAATATAAAAAAAATAACCTTATTAGTAACTCATTTTATAATATTATTCATATATATTTATTTTATATTCTTCAATTATAACTATAAATTATACATTTATTACATAATAATTGTTTATTTTAATCATGTCAAGTTTGCGACTTGGATTGTTTCATATGAGTTTTGTAAGGGGAAAATTGATTCCGATTATTTGGTCAAAATTTCATCACCAAAATATTATAAAATAAAATATAAGATAAATCACCCAATATTTCATATAGTTAAAACATCATTTAATAATGTTTTTTTATGATTCTTAAAGATGAAATCGTTGAGAGACATGTTTCATGTAATTTACAAATATAAATAAATTAATTTATAATGATTAGTTATTTTCATATCAACCACTCAAAATATTAAATAAGTCAAAATATAATTATTATCATTATATTTAACCATAAAAATAATTTTTATAACCTTCTATTGAGGCGGTGATGAAAAATCATACACATCATCCATGGAAGTTGTAGTCTGCACTTATTAAGACCGACATATTCATTTTCCAAAGAATGAGACTATTTATAGAATTAAAAATTTCTCTTTAAATAACCAAAATAATTAAATAAATATTATTTTTATATGTTAAATCAGTTTTTATTACCATCAATTAAAGGTGGTGGTGAAAAACAAACAACATCATTCATAGAGCAATAGTATGATTTTACGCATAGGTGGCATTTTTATTTTTTGATGTATGAAAGGAAATTAAGGTAGATAATGATTTATAATTCTAGGATAATAATTATTAAATACACATCATATTTTTCATTAAATATATTTTTATAACCATCTATTTATGTCATTTATTAGAAATAAAATACGTCGTCTATGGAGGTGGTAGTCTGCACGTACACAGTGGTGACATTTTCACTTCCCAAATGGTTGGGTGGAAGGTAGGAAAATGATTATACCATCAATATAATTAAATTTTAGTAAAATAATTATATCAATTAAATTAGATTATAATGGTTAAATTATGTCTTCAGGATAAAGATAATGAAGAAAAAGGATCGGAAATGACTAATAATATTATTGACTATGTGAACGTTCTCTTAGATACTTGTGGTAAATTGAGGGATTATCATAATTTATTATGACCAAAGGCTTCTAAATGTGAAATACTATTATATCATAGGTAATTTTTTTAAAATCTACATAAACGTATTTATTGAAAGGAGTGGGAGTGATCAAGTTTTTATAGTTGAAAAAGAAGTTCTCTTCCATGGAATTGAATGGTATATAAGGGGTAAATATCGAATCACATGGGATTTAGGTGAGTTTGGTGATTTACTATTGGTTGGAAATTTAGGTATGACATTACCACCTTGAAATTTTCTTCTATAATTTCATAGTTACATATAAACCAAACAAAATTTTAGCCATGTTATGTGACTCCTTTTTACACTTATTAGCCTTGATTAATTGTTTACCATAGTATTTATTTTGTTTCAAAAAATAATGATAAAACTAAAAAGGTTATTTTGACACAATTAATATAAATTTTAAATAAATACATATAATTCAATTTATAAATATGATTAAATTAACTTTTAAATTAAAACATATATTATAAAGAGAAAATATATTTATAGAAAAATGTACCTTTTACATTAATTGTTTTTTTTAATATTTACCATAAATTACAAATTATATGACCTATAATATATATTTTTTATATGTTTAATAATAATATTAGACTCATTCATTTAAAAAATTAAATTAAATGTATTTAGATAAAAATTACACAATCCTTATAAAAACAATTATTTAAAAAATTATTATGTTACCATGGTAACTAATATTTACTTTAGTAACATATTTTTTGTTAAAATATAATTTTATTAAAATGTTTTTTTATATTTTAATTATAAATTTTGAAAATGTTTTATTTCAATTGATTTTTGGAGTTGTTAATAATTATTTTTAATATAAGTACACATTATATAGAAAAATGCAATTTTTTGTAAAATATATTTTTTAGAGTGAAATAATCTTATTAGTTATATTGCTACATTAATATAATGCCATCAATAATTTTTTATTAAAAAGAAAAATTAATTTTCTTTCAAAATATATTTCAGAATAATTATACTTCTATTTATACTCTATAGTTCAATGTCTATATTATAATGGCCAAATCTAATACTTAAAATTTATCTTAATAAATATCATTTTTTTTTGTTTTGTGTTCTATGTGAAAAAAAATTATCATCACTTTGATGTATTATAAATATAGGGTGTTATATATCCAATTATCATTCCATGAACCCCTTATCAATTTTAGATTCCTCCCAATTCATTCTACAATAATTAAAGACACTTTGTTGGTGTGCAAAAAAGTCTGTTAATTACTCTCTTATTTCCAAAGATTCTTTAACTGACTCTCTCCAGTAAGTACAACTGTAGATTATTGATCCCCCATTTTATCCTAAATTGGATTCAATAATAACCCCTTTTAATGTCTATTGGATATGAAATAGTATATTATTAAAGATATATACATTAAAACATGCCTTGGTGAGCTCCATCTACCACCATATAAGAATGTGCCAGGCCATTATCCACCACTAACCCCAGAAATCATATGAAAAATTACATTCAACTTGGATATGGTGATTATCAACAATTAGTTGAAGGTATATTAAGTTAATATCAATAATTTCAAGATGTGGAAAAATAGAATTAAATTTATCATTGTAACTCCCAAAGTGGTGGCTGTTCTTTCGACTCCAAATTACCTCCATCCGAAGATGAGATGTTTTAAGTTTCCCACACAAGGAAAAATGAAAAAATGATTTTTTAATGTATATAAGACCCATTATCAATGAATTATTTAGTGATCTCTTTCAAAAATTCCAACACATATTGATGAATAAATAGATTAATAAGTCTTTAAAAAAATACTTCATCGAGTATACAGGGAGAAAGAAATCCTAGTACGAAAGTTAATTTTATAAAATATGGTAGATCATAGATATAAATATATTAGGATATTATGTGTATAATTATAATTAAACAAAAAAACATAAAAAGAAATATATAATTAACATGGATTAAGTTATCATTGTCATATTTATCATCAATAAACTTCCCCCTTATTGGATGAATGTTAAACATTCACTAAAACACAAGAATTTATTTCCCAAAATGAGTTACTCAACTACTTATAAATCTACTAGGAATATAAAAAAACAAGGGGGAAAATAAACCAATGTATGATAATTCCAGTTTCTTATTTGTGGATGGAGTGGTCCCATCTAGGTCCTCAAAGGAAAAAAGTAAAAATCATAATTCAAAAGGAAAATCATATTTCAAGAAGAAGAAAGGTTTGTACAAATTCTATGGAATGTTAGGACACTTCAAATGGGATTTTAATCTCTACAAAAATAATGATGGTAATAATGATTCAAAAAATAACATTATAACCATGATATTTGAAGATAATTTTGTAATGGTTAATTATTATTTGTGGATTTATTATGGATATAAATGAAATCTTTACCACAACATATCTTTCTTCAATTAGATGGAATCATCAAATTATTGTATTATCTCTACTTGGGGTACTCTATAAGTATAAACAAATAAGGAAATGATGTTAAGGATCTCAATTTACCCTCATGAAAGATCCTCATTTTAAATTATTTCTTATATATACCCAAAGTTCATTGGAACTTAATTTTGGGGAGATTATTAAATATATAATGGGTATATATTAGTATTTGAGGTAAATAACTATGTTATATCCAAGGATAGGAAATTATTTTGGAAGGGACAATTATATGATGGATTATTCAAATTAAACACAAATGTTATTTAAACATACTTTATATAGCCTTTAGATTTATTGAATATTTCTTCAGTTTATATAAATTATAAGAAAATGAAAGACATGTAAAAATAGAATTATGAACTATCGTGGATAAAAATGATCATAAATTTGTGACTTTCATGAAAACTAAAATAGTTTATAAATTTTTTACAACTATAGAATGGAAAATTAATTTGTTAGTATTAATTTGTACTGATGTGTTTGACTTTCATTCTATACCCACCATAGATAATAAAAAGAACCTTATATATTTTTTGATGATGATTATATATTTTACCATGTCTATATTTTAAATACTAATGATTAGATTATAGACAAATTTAATATTAAAAAATGAGGTTGAAAACAAATGAGGTATTGTAATTAAATTAATTAGATCTTATAGGTGTGGATAATATTATAGTTCTTCATTGATTAAATCAATAGGGATCATACACGAATTCATAGCTACCTATATGCCTTAACATAATTATGAAGATATGAAAAATAAAAGAACATTAATAGAAATGGTTAATTACATGATTTCTATCTTGGGTCTCTAAAAGGGATTTTGGGGAGAGGTATTATTAAATACATCTTATATACAAAATATTTATCCCAGAAAAAGTAATTTTGTGACTCCATTGAAATTATTAAATCATAATAATCCAAACCTATGTTATTTAATGGTTTTTAATTGTCATTTAATTGTAAGAGCGGTTAAACCTAAAATAGAAACTTATGGTAAAAGATTAATTAATTTAAAAATTCTTTGATATGCAATAATATCAAAAGATTATAGATTCATGGTTTTAGAATCAAATTAATTAGTAATTGTAAATAATGTTATTTAATCAAATGATGATAATTTTTCTGAATTTAGTTTTACCTATTTACCTAAGAAAATATAAATAGAAAAATTTGGATCAAATAAAGGAGTATCTCAGTAAGATATGGTCAATAAGGTTTGTAAATTTAAATAACCTCAAATGCCCATAAAATAATGGTTTGATTTATATATATACTTTTTAGAAGAAAAAATTGATAGTATTGATACTCTAACACTATATTTTAATAATATATAGTATGAACCAATAACCATCAAAGTTGTTATTCTAAATTTTAACAGATCAATTTATAAGGAGACAATATATTATGACATTGACACTATAACCATGAATAATAAATTGGAACAATTTTATCATACCTATGTTTCAAAACTGATGAGTTGTAAATGGGTATTTAAAAGAAAATGAAAATCTGATGGTACAGTTGAAAATTTTAAATCTATATTGTTAGCAAAGGACTTTACTCAAAAATAAGGAATCCATTATTTTAATTCCTATGATCATGTGTCTATGAATACTTCTATTTTAATTTTTCTCACTTTTGAATCTATATTTAATTTGAAATATCACAAAATGGATATTGAAAATGTATTATTATATATTTATTTATATGAAGAAATATATATAGAACAACTAAAAGTATTCATATAACTTAGAAAATAAAAGATATTTATTTTTCAAATATGTAAGTTCCCTAAATTATTTAAAACTAAATCTCAAATAATGGCATGAGAAATTTAATTAAATGATTTTGTCAAATGGAATTGTATTTAACCAAGATGATAAATGTTTTTACACTAGGTTCCATAATCACCATATTGTATTTATTTATTTATAAGTTGATGAAATGATAATATTTTTAACTGATATGAATCATGAAAATAAGTATATGTCCGTTTTATCTAGAAAATATGATATGAACAACATAGGTGAAGATAATTTTATTTCAATAATCAAAAATTATTTGAAATAATAATTTTATTTTTCTTTATAAATATCATTATATTGTAAAAATAATAAATAGTTTTGAAAAATTTAATAACTTAACAGTTTATAAACTTTTTTCTTATGTGATTTGTATGCTACTAAATCTTGGTGGAAAAAATGATCAAATAAAATAAGAAATATTTATCAAGTTTCTCATTTATATCATTATCTGCCCAATACCTGATTTTTAATATGTTGTTACAATTTTGAATAGGTATACAATAAATAATGGTTTTTCATGAATGGATATGTTTAAAAGAGTAATCATTTTTCTCAAGGGTACTATGAATTACATTGTATTTTATAATGGAAACCCAATTGTGTTGGATGGTTTTCCTAATGAAAATAGGATTACTAACCTAGAGGATCACAACTTCCAACTTCAATTTTTTTATTATTATCTAGAATACACATTTAAGGTAAAAGTGAAAAACCCCAAGAGAAAAAAAGTTATTAAAATATAACATAAGCCTATTGGGATGCTTATCTTTAAGGAGATTCTATGAGAGAGAGGTTACTAGTTTTCTGAATCATCTTGTAAAAGATCTTTAAAGCGGCATTCTAGTCTATCCCATTCTTTCATGAATTCATATTGGTTCATTTTTCCCATGTTAAAGCCTCAAAATAATATTGGATTATTATTGTCAATACAATCACTATGTTCTCTATTCGTTTCCACCTGAATGGTCCTTAGCATCATCTTGACACTATTTTATTTTAAAGCATTATGCAGAAAGGATTCATCCTTCATTACTTCTCTAGAATGCAGAAGCAACTCCATTGGTTGTATAACTGCTATGATTGTCTTTAAAAGGAACATACTTTTACATGTTATTAGGTTTTTTTACTTGGAGGTGTAGAGGTTTCTTGGGGATCAAAGAAACAAACTTATATAACAGGCTCTATAATGGCTCATAAATTTATTACTCTAGTAGCTACTAAAAAATAATTTGAATGGATTAGATCTTTTCTATCAGAACTACATGTATATCTTATACTAATGTATCATGTTATAAAATATTTTGATATTCAAACAACATTGTATATCTAATATAAATACACTTCTATTAGAAAATATTGACACATTGATATCATACATATATATGTGAGATAGTTGATAAAAGATTGTATCATAATTGAAAACTTTGTTATATCAATAACTAATTTAGAGGATCCTCTAATAAAGGTACTCTTAATAGAGTTGTTATATAATAATTCATTAGGTATGGGTTTAAATCCCTATTAAAAATTCACAAATGAAGGGAATTCAACAAAAAATGTGATAACTTTACAAATATAAGATTAATGTGTGAAATTCCATTATATGCAATAAGTAAACCCCAAATCTATATTAAATACCATGAAAATAGTTTTTAATTCATATGAGAAAAAGGAGGGTTATTTTAAAACTCTTATGAACCAATTAAAATAAACCGTTATTAAAACTTGGAAACACTTTTTGGTTCACTTGTGAGAATTTGGGAATGTGGATTCTCTAAGTAGCATATGAAATTGGATCTCAAATATTCATGAAAGGATAAGTGACATATGGCCATAATGGTGTCTAGAAGTAGATAATGAACTGATGAACATGAATAGACTTGTTTAGGATGAATTTGGAAGATAAAAATAGTTATATTTTCAAGGTAGTGTCTAGCTATTTTATATTCAGATTTTATTTTTCTATAATATATATATATATATGTGTGTGTGTGTGTGTGTTCTAATAAATCTAATCATTTATTTATGCCTATCTTTCAAAGTGAGTATGATTCTTGATTTTTAAAACATGTTTTAATTGTTTTATACTGGTGGGGGATTCTTGTATTTGTAAATGTTTAAAAAATATTTAAAATTGTTTTATTTTAATTTATTTTTTTAAGGGGAAGGTTTTTTAGAATCCCAAATCAAAAAGTGTATTATTGTGGATCTCTTTTATTATAATAAACACCTTTTTAAATATTTACAAATTATAAAGTAGGTAAATAATATTTTTGGGGATGGTGAACCACATTGTACAAATGCAAATGAAAACCCATAATGTTTCACTTTGATGGAAAAAATGCACTTCACTCACCAAATCAGTGCAAGGTCCTTGGAGGTACCTACGTTTTTTCCAATGGATTGGTAGTTAATACTAGTTATGGATAAGGTAGAATGGGTACCTATAGTGGGTAAACCAAAATTTTTAAATGGTTTCAACAAGGACCATCTATTATATAAATGACTATATAATCGACATGCATGTTCTATAGAGGGTAATACATGGTCCACATAATCAATCAGGTTTGATATATTGGTTAAGTATAAATATATAAAATAAATTTCATTAAGGAATATGTATCTACCAAATTCTTTGTTGTATGATGACTTATCCAAATGGTTTATTTCATTCCTATAAAATAGAGTCTCCATTTCATGGAAAAATAACTTCCATGTTATTAAATTACCATTACAAGAACCCCTTTCAATTTTATTTTCCTCTGTTGTCTTTCATCAATCACCAACGACACTTTTTTGTGTGAAACAACAAAGTTCCTTCACTAATATCTTGTTTCTAAAGATACTTTAAGAGATATTCTCGAATAAGTTCACATTTAGAATATTAACCCACTATTGTATATTAAATAGGACTATTCGGTAACCCATTGTAATTTAGATTTGGTGATGGTGAATCTACTATTATGTAGGTATAGAACATAATGTGACTCATTAGGCTCCATATACAACCATCCAAACAAAGGATATAAAATTATATACCAATATCTGCATCAAAAACGTGGGTTGGGGTGTTGGAAAACCAATATTATTTCCACGAATGAGTTAGGAATAATATTCATGAAGTTCACATGAACTTTTGTGAGAATTTTACATTTAAAAAAAATAAAATTGAACCATCATAATTATAGATTAATAATACATTATTTTATTAAAAGGAATATTGTAGATAAATTATAACAAGATTAATACCCAAAGAATGTGCTTGTGCAGTGCTGCTACAGAGTTCTCCTCGTTGGAGGCACCCGTGTAATGTACCAGGAGGAGAGTTCATGGATAGTTTCTATCAGGTGGGTACACCACGTTAAAGAAATTTCTATATTTGGGTGGTTGTGACGGTGACTCAAGAAGATGGGGTGTCCATTTTAATATTGTTGTGTGAAGTGTTGGGGATGATATAGGAAAGAGAGATAGACATTACCAAAGAGTTTCTCCTTGGTTGTGTGTGTAATGTCCTGATCTGGATTTCACTGAATGGTGCACCAAGTTAGTGGGTCACATGGCCTCAAGTGCATCTTCCAAAATTCCATAGGTTGATGAAAATTAGTGAGAGCCTTGGGTGTGTCTATGGGTATTTTCTTCCCTATTGTGAGTGTGTATCGTAGAAAAATATCATATCATTCAAATAGAATAATCATTATAACAATTAAGACATAGTAAGAATAGACACTATGCCCACTGGACCAGTAACTCATCGTAGCAGAATCAAAATAATAACTAAACAAGAGATAGACATATAAAAAAAATTATATAAGTAATATACTATAAAACATTATATGTCATTTCATGTATCTACAAATAATATTTAATAGGTATATATGCATCAGTATAATACATGTATCAAAAAAACAAAAAAACCAAAAAAGCACTATCTCAAGATAGCATCAAAACCCACATCTTGGTCATATGACCCCTTATTCCTAATAATATCATAAATTTAAGCATCGTACTATGGTCTCTATCCCTAGTCCCCACATGTATCCATATATTCTATCTTGGTACCCAACAGCGGCGCAAGATAGAGTGTGAGATAAAATCCCAGTAGGACACCACCAACCGTTTCTATAACAATCCAGGATATGAAATAAAAGACAAGTCCTGTGAAATATATATATATGGTATAACTAAAAATTAAACAAGTGCCCATGTAATATGTAAGCAATTCATGTGAATCAATCTAGCCAACAAGTCTCCTTGAAAAACAAGGGGTCAATATCTTATAATGAGGCTATTGTAATGGAAATACAATTAAACACCATGGACATTACTTATACACAATATATCATATCATCAATTTCCATGACATTTAACATATAAATCATATCAACCATGGACACCCCATATAAATATTATTGTCATATCAACCATGGTCGAGCAATATAATGAGAAGTGTCAGACCTCGCAGGGTAGGATCCAAGGAGTAGTGAACCAATAAATCCTCATCGAGTCCCAGGAATATCTCAATGGAAAATTGGTCATACGTGGAATGGGGTAAAAGAATAATTTAAAAAGACCATATCCACTATGATCCCAAACAATTTGGATCCATAGGGTAGCAAATCCCAAGGCATCCCACAGAATCCATACCCAAGGGGAAATATCATCCAAGGTGTCCACTACTACTATCAAGATTTAGGGAAGAAACTTTCGTGGAATCTAATGGAATTAATATCCATGGTATACCAAAAAAATCATATATTACCATTTAAATTCTCTACATTTCATTCATCAATTCAAAATCATTCACAATCCATGAGTTTACCCACTCATATAAGAATTACCATTTAAATAATTAAACAATTAACATCATGATATCACATGAATAATGAGGAAAACCACCTCTGAATCTGTCAAATAAATTGAATTGAATTCATTCAAGGCTTCCTTTAACTAGGAAATCACACACATACACCACTTGGGTGGGATAACAAAGGGAAAATTCCTAGGCACACCACATGGGTGGCCAAGTTTGGGGTAATAACCACCAAAAGTCACATGGAACTAACGGTAGTCCCTAACAAGTTCCAATACATGAAATCCAATTATTCAATTGAAATGTTGGGAAACACCCAAACGTTTGACAAGCAACAAAATAGAAACTACCTCTATAATAAAAAAACATGAGGGAAGGTATAGACCACCAATTTTAAGTATATATTAGAGTTCAAATCCAGTATCTGCTTTAAATTTGATACATATCAGCAGAAAATAAATTAATGACCTGGAAAATAGTGAATATTATCTTTCACCTAAATAACTCTATAGATATGAAGTCAATTTAATAATAATAAAAAAGGAATTCATAACTCACTCGTGTGAATCCAATGATACTGAAGATGTTTGATTCTGAGTTTGAACGGAGTAACAATATCAAAATATACCATTTGAGCTTCAAATGAGAAATCCTATTCTAATAGGATATTCAACAAATGATAAATGAAATATTTGTTTATGTATAAAAGGATTTTAAGTGAAAATTGTCATTTAACAAAAAAATAATTGGTTTCTTGATTTGATCGCACAGTTTTCCAAACCGTTCACCCTTCACTGCATCAAGGGTCTTCCTATATCATTTGTGTACACAGTTTGACTAACAATGAGAAAACTATGAAAAACATCCCTACTAAGAATTATAGGTTCTCTTTCATGGGATTATACCTCAATTCACATGGTTTGAAAAACCATATGGGATCCTTCATCCCACTTCCCTTTCCTCACACAGTTTTGGTAACCATGCAACATGTCCTGCATGGTATCTCTAATTTATGTGGCCTTCTTGTCTTCCCAAAAAGATACTCTTCAGGCTACAAACAATCCTCAGACACCCTAGATTGTCCCATTTTCACATTTTTCACTCACATTAGTCCATAAAAACATTCAAACTAAAACGTAAGAGATTCGTACCTCTCAAGAAAAACCGTGTATCTTATAATATTCCATCCATTATAGAAATTAGTCCCCAAATTTCCCTCTCAAGGGTTTTCAAGGATCCCATGAGAATAAATATGACCACTTAGCATGTACATTGGCCTCACTCTCCAAAGTCTCATCTTATAAATAGTCGTGTTTCCATATCACCCTGTATGAGAGGAACATGCCATCCTCTAAGAATCTTCATTCTCGTATTAATGATATGAATATGATTCTCTTCGAAGGATGCATCATCCTAAAACTCTACCACATCTGACTACATAGCATGAGATTTATCTGAGGGATAATAGAGTAGTTGAGATACATTGAATAAGTCATGCATGGCCTGATACCTCTGGGGTAACTGAAACTGATAGGCTACCATCCCAACTCTCTCCAGAATCTCGAACAACCTGATATATCATGGTAAAAGATTAACTTTTATCCTAATATTTCTATGTACTGACCTACTTGAGATATAAAAAAATATCTTATCCCTGACCTCAAACTCTAGAGTGCATCTGCGGCGATTTTTGATTGATTTCTATCAACATTGTGCAAGAATGATGATTAGTTATACATGTATAGAAGTCTCCTACATGAGAAGCAGTCCTAGTAAAGCTTCCTCACCTACCTCTAAAAAGTACAGGGGTGATTGGTATGGCCAACCGTATAATGCCTCATAAGGATCCATCTGTATAGTCAATTGATATATATTTTTGTATTCTAACTCAACTGAGGGTATATTCTTCTCCCAAGAGCCAAAAAAATAAAGAAACATTTCTCCAAACATTTCCTCAAGTACCTATATCACACGCTCTAACTAGCCATCAGTGTGAGGTTGGTATGTCATGCTCAGATTCACCTATACACCCAACAACCTCTAAAAACACTTCTAGAAACAATACGTAAACCAAGAATCCCTATATTAAATGAATGTAAAAGGGAACCCATGAAGTCATACTATCCCAAAAATTTAAAAAAATCCAAGATCATCCAATTATAAGGTTTTCTTAGTCAATATGAAATGAGAAACCTTCATGAGACTATCCACAAAAACCCTTACAACATCACTACCTCGAGGCAACCTCGGCAACCTGATCACAAAATCAGTCACAAAATCATCTCATTTACACTCAATAATATGTAACGAATATAAAACTAAAGATGGTCACTAATGTTCGACCTTCACCTACTAATAAGTGGAACACCTTGTAACAAAACCAATTATCTCACACATCATACCCAACAACCAATACTGGTGTGGTAAATCATGATATATCTTTGTAATGTTATGATATACTAAATAAATCATGGTATGATATTCCTACATCATATTCCCATGTATTTACAATATAACTAAAATATGGAAATGGATAATTATAATATCATCCTCATCTATAGTCCAAGAATAAGGTGGGTTCTCACCTTCCATACTCTTTTATAGGACTAGGCCCCCTGAATCTAATAGATTTATCATACCAACACTATCCATAAGGGTATAGGTCACAACTACGACTGAAAGAAATTTTTTCCCCTTACTATCCTACCCCTCCAAGTGTATATCATAGAATAAGGCCATAATCTACCACTCCCTACTATCCTTTTGAACCACATATATCTAATCCCTCCTACTTAGTTCATCACCCACTGCATTTCCCTTTCATGTCATGTAGGAAAGATCAAAGTCAAAAGACATAAGATAATCAACCCACATTCACATCCTCAAATTTAGATCAAAATATATATATATATATATAATTGAAGATTTTTTTGTGTGTATACCAAAAAAAATATTGCCAATAAGTAATGTATCCAACAATGCAAAGCATAAATAACTACAGATAACTCAAGATCGTGTATCAGATAATTCCAATCATCTGACCTCAAATAATGAGAACCATACTCCATGGATCTATCTCCATAATCAAAACTTATAGAAGACTGATGCATGATGAATCACAATACACAATGCAACTCTTTCCTGGCTCTAGTATAATCTGTACCGTAACTGAATTCAATCTCACTTTTAGCTCCTGAAATGTTGTCTCATTGGTATCTGACAATACAAACATCACACCATTTTTATTCAAGCCTATCATTTTTACTTTTAAGTATGAAAATTAATGTATGAATGTCATTTAATATATATATATATATATATATCTGAAAAAAGCTCTGTATATCCAAGATGTTCTTAATATTTTATTATGAAAATCTATCTCTCCACATATCTAGGTTAAATGATACTCCTACATCTGAGATAATATTACCTTGGAATTGAATCTTATTAATCATAAAATGAAAATTTGTTATAATAGCATATAATTGATTCTATATTAGTTTATCCAAAATAAATTCAATATTTTTGGGATGGTGGTGTCTATTTTGAGAATACACTAAGATATCATCCACGAAAACCACCACAAATAAATCTAGACAAGGATGGGAAATCAGTTCATCAGTGCCTTGAAAACTACCGACACATTCATGAGACAAAACTAAAAAACAATATAATTATATAGACTATACATGTTTTGAAAATATATATGAGGTATGTTTGTAGCTTGAACACTCACCTTATGATATACATATCTCAAATCAATTTTCAAGAACAACCGAGCTCCTCAGAGATGATAAAAAAATGTCATATATCCATGGAAAGGGATTCCAATTCGCAAACATCAACTATTTAAATTTATGATAATCCATACATAGCCTAAGGGTACCATCCACATTTTTCATAAAAATAACCATAGAATTCCATGAAAAATTAATGAGTTTTACAAACCCCTTTGCCTCCAAATTCACTAGCTACCTCTTGATCTCATATAAATCTGTAGAAGAAATCATCTAAGGATAAATGGTTACCAGTGAAGCTCTTGGAAATTTCTATATGGAAAAATATACTTCTATCTATGAAGGTAAACTAGAAAATTTATCTAGGTAAATATCCCTAAAATGATATACCATATGAGGTAAATCTTCCTAACACAATCCCTAATCATCGAGATACAAACCAGAAATATAGGTTGTCATCCGATCCGACCCTTGATGCTCGGGTCCATATAGAATCATCTATAAACCCCATTCACCTTTGTGAATAAAAAATATTCCCTCTGGTTGTGTTATGGTCACCCTCTGATGATATTTAATCAACATGTGGCTAATAAAAAACTAGCCAGTCCATTCTGAGTATGACATCGAACTTTTTCATCTTGAGGAAAAAAGATCCCATACATAGTCACACCCACCAATCTCAAGTGATAACTCCCGTAATTGGTGTAAACTCCCCCTTTGAATCCCTAATGGATTATCAAGTTTTATTCTGCCCATAGAATATTGAATCACAAGCACATGGCTCTCCAAAATAGGTAGAGATAAGAAATTATGTTTTTCACCTATATAAAAAATGGTAGATACATGAGTAGAGGCTATTAAATAATACTACCAACCATATATAGAACACTACTCTTATCCCCATGGGTAGGCTATATGGAATATATATGGCCTGAATTGTGTTCCTATGAATCAACCCCACTACATGGAGTAGGCCCACCTTACTGTCTAGTAATAAATGGCTCATGGATACCTTGACCTAAATGACTGGTACTACTCCAACACCATGATTGATGTGGATATGTAAAACCCACCCTTGATCCCATTATCAGATATAAACCCCTTACACTAACTACTGGAGGAAAGGTCCAACTGTATGTGGCCCGTCCTACTACAAGCTCTTCACTGGATTGAGTCTCAATCACATTGATTACTCACATGTCCTCTTCTTCCACAATGATGACAGAAAACTTCATTTCTAGAAGAGGAGTCCTAGAAGGTACTCATATCATGAGAATACTCAAATCATCTCTTCTGAAAACTAGAATATCAATCAGTGGGTTGAGAAACTACACTACTCTAATATACACCCTCATCTTCCTTCAGGTTTTACTATTTAATTCACACTTACTTCAAAATTATAGTAACATTCATCGACTTGTGCATGCTTACATGTGTTCGAACAACGTGTTTATTAGCTTCTTCGAAGAGTCTCTCCCTCAATGCCTTGTAAGATAGGTATATCGAAAACACTTAATATCTATAAACCATGATAAATATTTCAAAAAACAATCATGCCATACTCCAGGTGCATGAATTCACTATCCCAGTCTGTTCTCAGAGTCACGGGGAAAATTATTCATATAATATGGTTTGGAAATAACAATAAACCATGTCTTATAGATTTTTGTCTTGTTTCATAGCATCCAACTTGTTCTTCAGTACTCCTTGAAGCATATAAGTCCTGAGATTCACTCTCCTCTCAAGAGGTATCTCTAAATGCTAAAATATCAACAAAGTAGTATCAAAACACATCTCAACATCCTAGAGACCCAAATACCTTGAGAAGTTGGGAGGATTCTACTAATGGAAAAAATGTTTCATCCCTTCTATAAAATAAGGTATTCTTCGGTGATCCTTGAAAAGTCTTCATAAAGTGTAAAAATCCCTTTTGGAACTATGCATCATCACCAATGTCTGAAAAAAATGATTGTGCCTCAACTGGAATAAAGTGGGTTCCACTGGTATCCCATGGCCCCCTTTTTCTGGAGCATAGTCGTCACCACCCTTTAGGATTATAACTGGATGTTTTTGTGGTATAATTGATATATAATTCCAAGAACAAACCTTAGAAAAAAATATTTATCAATACTTTACATATAAAAGATTAGGACTTGTTCTGACCCTCCTATAAACAAATCGTACCCATCTTCCTACTCTTTAAACCTAGACTGGGTAAAAGGAAAAATCACTAACATCATTAGAGACACTACATATTTCCCACTCATATGTTGGGTCAAGTTCATTTACTTTGTTTTCACCAAGTTTCATTTCATTAAATTCACATTTAGATTATAACATTATATTAAACGATTGATAAAATGGATCTCCAATTTAGATCCATAAGGTCCCACACACCTCATGAACCACAATATAGAATCCACTAAATCCATACCATAACACATTCTAGTCCATGTGACCAATTTTACATGACTCAATGTGATATATTTGACTACTTAGAGTGTCTTCTATAACCTAATCAGGCAATCACTGTGTAGGTTATGAAAGTCCCTCTGCGTACCAACCATGTTTCTTAATTCCATGCATATAATATCTATCAAATGAAAATATATATCACACAATGCACATATCACAATGGCATTTAGTCAAGATATTTACCATATATGCCAAGGCATAATTCATGTAATATGGATTCTAATAGGTTCCTAAAATGATTCATGAGATTAATACCATCATCTCATAAAAAATGGTAAAATAGAACATCAATAATATAATTTATAAAATAAAAAATCAAGTGTATCAACCAATAGTGGAATAAAATCAACTATAATATAAAAAAATCTATAAAACAACAATTTCATCCATGGAAAATTGGTTTTCTCCCTGTATGTGGATTTTCTACTCCCAGGCACAAATCATAAAAAAAATAAAATTCCTTCCTAACCCCTTTTTAATGTCTCCAAATAGTAATCCAAAATAAAACTCTCTCTAATTCCACTCTGTAACATCCCAACATAGACGCCACTGAACGGTGCCCAAAGATAGTGGGTCACAGGGCTCAATTGCATCTCCAAAAATGCTAGAGGCTTCCAACTATAAAGTAAGGTCCTAGTGTGTTTCTATGGGGATAATATGCCCTATTTTTCAATTTTAACACATTAAAATATCATATCAATCAAATTGTGGAAGCATTATAAAAATGAAGAAGCAAAAAGAATAGACACTATGACCACTGGACTTGTAAATCACCATAGCATAAGAACAATAATAACGGGACAAGTGATAAAAATACAAAGAAATATATAAACAAAAATTCTACAAGTAATTTCATGTAAAAGATGATATTTCATGTCAGGTATCTACAAAGCATCCAAAACTGGTATATAGACATCGATACAATATATGTATCAAAATTCCAAAATTTCCAAGAATTATTATCTTCATATACCATCTTGAATCTCAATTTGGGCATGTTCTCCCCTCCTCTTTATCATAGAAAAATACTAGTATCATATTATGGGTTCCTTCCTGAGTCCCGACCTACTTCCATATAGTCTTTCTGTGTACCCAATGATGGACCAAGATAGGGTGTGAGATAAAATCTTAGTAGGCCACCCCCAATGGTGTCTATAACAATCCAGGCTATGAAATACAAGATAAGCAGTGTGTAATGTATATATTAGGTATAAAAGAAAGAAAAAATTTCCCATAAGACATTTAAAAAAGTAAATTGAATTGTTCTAGCCAACAAGGATCCCTACAAAATAAGGGGTCAATCCCTTATAATAAGGTAGTTGTAAAAGAAATAGAAAAAAACACCATGGCCAGGCTTTATACATAGTATCTCATATCATCCATGACCACCCCATATATACTTTATATTATATCAACCATGATCATATCATATAACCATAAGTGTCATATCAACCATGTATAAGCAGTATAATCATAAGTGGCAGACTCCATAGGGCCGAATCTAAGGTGTAATAAACTACGACATCCTCATCGATTCCCAAGAGCATATCGATGGAATCTCAATTAGACGTGGAATAGGGTCTAAAAAGAATATCAATAGACTATTTCTATTTCAATACCAAAAAAATGTATCTAAGGGGAAGAAAGGCCCAAGGCATCCCATATAATCAATACCCAAGGAACAATATCATCCAAGGCATCCACTACTACTATAAAGATCCATGGAGGTAACATACATAACATCTAATGGAATCAGGATCCAAGGTATAACAACCAAGGAATAAATTACGATTTTAATTCATCATATTTCATTCATCAATTCAAAAGAATTTTCAATCCATGATTTTACCCACCCATATAAAAATTCACATTTAAACACTTAAACAATTCACATCATGGTATCACATTGAATTAAGGAAAAAGTTCCCTTAATCAATAATTTCAATTCATTTAGGTCTTCCTTTGAATAGTAAAGAACAATCATACTCCCCTTGGGTGGTATAAACAAGAAAATTCAAAGGTACACCCCATGGGTAGCCTAGGTTGGGACAACATCCTCCAACAGTCATAAGAAACCAAAGGGAACCCCTAACACGTTCCAATACTTTGAATGAAAATATTCAATTCAAATTTGGGTAAATAGTGAAAAGTATGACATGAGGCGCAATGAAAACTAGCATTATATATCAAAAAACTATGAGGGGGGTATATACCACCTTCTGTACATTTGTAGTAGACTGCTCATCCTGTATATGCTTCTGTTTTTATCTAGATCAAAAGAAAACTGATGAAGGGATGAAGAACTGAGAAATAGGGAATATTATCTTGAACCTAAATAAATCCATTGATATGATTTCAAACAAATAATAGAAAAAAATTATGGATAAATCACCTAAAAAAATTCAATGATACTGGAAGAATTTGATTTTGAGTTCAAACAGAGGAATGAGATCAAAATATACCCTTTCATCTTTAAAGGAGTTATCCCACACCATGAGGTTTTCTTCCAAAGGATAAAATAAATTGGTTTCAGATTTAAAATTAAGGGAAAAAATTATTTCATATAAAAATACTATTCCATGTGATTTTCTATCATGGATGTTCATGTTGTGCACTAATCATGAACCATTCACTACTTAAGGGGAACCCCGTATGGTTAGTTAGCACAATTTTACTAATTGTGCACAAATAATGATAAAAACCTATATGAAAAATTTCAAGTTCTCTAACACAGGTGTTAGCCTCCATAATTGTGGTATAAAAAACTATGTGGGATTCTTTACCACACTTCTCAGGCCATATGTAGTTTGGGTAACTACTAATCTTGTCCTGCATGGTTTTTCCGAACCCTATGGTCCACATTTTCCTTCCAAAAATCTAGGCTCTAGGATCCATAGATGGCCTGAAAACCACAAATTATTCCATTATCACATTAGGAACTCACATAAGGAAATAAAATATCATTAAATTTGAAATTAAAGAAATACTTACCTCTCCTGAAAACATGAGAACTTACAGTTTTCCTTGTGTGGGTGCACCTATACAAAAAAAAGCTTGTTTAAGTGTGGTGTAACAGAACCTAGAGAATATATGGATTTACTTGGGAGAGGATTGAGCGGTGGTTGAGTTATTATATGAAAGATATAGAGAGATATATATAGATAGATTATAATATTTTCCTAGATCTTGTATCATATAGAAACACCACTCTAGAAAATTGTTCATCTAAGTAAGGAAAATATCTTCATTTATAGAGAAAATAAATACATAAAAAATCCTAAATAAAATAGGAAAAAATTTCAAATTTTCTAGATATTAGTATAAGATAGACTTGTAAAAAAATATACTGACATCAAAAAACTAATTTTAAGATTTTTTTTTATTTTTTGGTAGTATTGTGTTTTACTATAATTAGAAAACATTCAGAATCACTTATTGAAAAAAATTTATATAAATTTCTATTTGGTTTCAAAAAATAAGAAATATCTATTTCATTTTTGAAAAAACAATTCTTCAATTTAAATATTTAGAGAACATATTTTAAATTGTTTCATGAAACATGTACTTTTAATAATTATTCAGAAAAAAATTTATTCATAATCTATTGTGTTAATTGATACATTATATAGACATTTTTATGTGAGTGTAATCTAAAAAAACCTTACAAGAAAAATTATATATACATTTATTTCTTATAATAAGCGTGTTTAAAAAATATTTTACATTTATTTATGTTTAAAAAATATACTTATAATTGGGTTTTTTTTAAAAATTATATATATAATGTACAAAAAATAGTTATTCAATATGCAATTTTTAAATACTTTTAGAGGAACATGTTTTAAGTGATAATTGTTATCAAGTGTTTTAAAAAAATATCGACTATGAACTTAAGATTGTAGATTTGATTTCATGTACTAAAATCTTGGTTGGGCCTACCTGATGCTTTTCTGGGTCTAGATTAGGTTAAAGTCATAAATGTGCTGAGTTAGATATGAGTATGAGGAGGAGTTAATTACTTCTCACAAAAACATTTCTTAAAAAAAATACTTTTCTCCTTTTACATATTGTGTACAGGATCAACCTTGAAAACTCTTGAAACATGATGAATGATAATGAAATTAAAAAATAATTAAACAATAAGATCATTACAAGTTTCACTGACTTTTTGTGAGTGGATAGTTCTTATAAATTTTTAGGTTTTATCCCAATTTGAAGGGTTTTTTCTTTTTATAAAATATGAATATTTTTTTCAATGGGATGACCATGATCCATTTACAAAGATTCCTCCTAAAAATCATAGTTTTTCTCTCATATGTTACACAATATAAATACTATGACAATGTGAAAGATGTTCAGTTATTAATTATAAATCAAAAAATGATATTTTCCATTACTTCACATTTAAATTTTAATGATTTTTGATTCATATGTCTATTTTTTTACTCAAAACACATCCCTTTCCCTTATAAGAGCCATACTCTAATATTTAAGAAGCTATATTTAATACTTTTCAAGTGAGTCTATATATATATATATCAAAAAACCATTATGTAACATCAACCATAACATGATTTCACACAGTCTACTGTAAATCTCAATCCATTGTTGAATATTCAGCCTCTACAAAATCTACTAGTCATATCCTTTTTCTCCCTAATTTTTTTACTAAAACCATGGTGTGATTTCTTTCAGTCCGTGATGTGGCTTTTTCTCTATTCTCTAGTAGCTATCTTTAGAAACATTTTCAAAGAACATAGACATTTTTTCATTTATTCATTTTTTAGTTAGAATACCAATGTCATGTCTTTTAATTTATGTGGTTAATCCAATTTTTTACGAGGACATGTTGAAAACCATGATATGATTTTCTGACCCCATTGTATCTATTAATATTTTCATTCATTCTCCAGTAACCATAAAAACATTCTAAAACTTATTCACAATCAAGTATTCCTCCAGAGAAACTGTGATGTTATTAATTATTTCTATGATTTTTTTTCATTTCATTAAAACATATAAAATTTAAATCAAACTAAAATAATTTCATGCGAATATTGATAATAAATATAAAAAAATATAGTTCATAACTCATGAATAGTTTTCTTAAGAAACTAATCCATAGTAATATCTCCATTGGAAATTAATCTAAACACTACATTACCAGATAGAGTAAATTTTTTGGGAAAAATTCAAATCTCTTTGTGAATAAAAATACTACATGGAAAATGTCTCATTAATTATCAAATAATTTTCAATATTATTTATGAATATTCATTCTACCCATATTTAACAATAATTATTTCGTAGGGATCTTTATTTTTTATGGGATAACTATGAGATTAAATAATGCATGGACTAAGAATGTCCAAGATTGTCCAAATCAATGCCAATATCTAACCTAAATTTGGGTGGATGTGGGATATATACATGGAATAATGAAAATAATATTGATTTATTCATTTTTATTTTGAATTTAACTAATTTTTCTTGACCCACCTAATATAACATATCATGACCCCAGGGGGTCACAATAGAAAACATTTATTGCAAGGGGTGCGGGTGGGAAATGATTTCAGGCATAAGAAAACGCTCAAAGTGTCCATACCTATAAAATATAATTAAAGAAACAAAAAAAATATATTTAAATATTTGGGGATGGAATTTTTTTAAATTTTTTTGGAACAATATCGATTGTAAGGAAACATTTTTTTCTTTTTTAATTGAAAATTACATTTTAATTTTTATAGTATGTATATGATATTGATTATACTGATAATGATTGATAAAGTAATAAAAATTAATCTATTTAATATCTATTAAAATTAGATAATATGAAAATATTTTATCTTAGAAATTTTATAATTTTTTCCAAGTATTTTTAAGACATTAATAAAAGCTTAAACATTTATATATTATTATATTCAATATTTAAGGAATAAATATTAATATTTTGTTATTTTATTATTTCTATTATTTTTCTTAGGTTGATAATCTTGTTCTGATTTTTCTTTTCATTCTAACATGTTTTCATGATTACAACCAATTACACGGGACAACAAAAATTTAGGCCTTGAACTAGGTGTTTCCCTATGCATGTCGTCTTGACCTAATATAGATAGTGTAGCCATATTGAGAGATTTTTATTTCACACTTGGGTATGGTTTGACCAAAAATTTCCCAAAATCATAATATATTATTTCATTATCAAATTGAAACTTATTACAATAAATTTGCAAGAATTTATATAAAATTAATTACACAAAATAATTATAGAACAATCAATTAGATAGAGAAAAAAATTATCAAGTACTTAGTGATAAATTATTTTATAATAAATGATTAGTGGAAGGGAATGTATAAAATATTAGTGGAGGAGAATTTTGAGTTATGGGGAACAAAAATGGAGACATTGAATGAAGAACATATTCTATATTTGTGGTTAGAGAGAAAATAATAGATAAAATCTATATTGAGATCATTACTACACCGATATATTGATGGATGTAATATTCGTTATCTTTTTCTTTATTTAGAAACTTGTAATGGTAGTGATTCAAATCATATTTAAGGAATTTATTCACAAAATTTGATGAGGGTAGTGTGTTTAGAGAGAGGGTATATTTCTCAAATTTTTTAATAAGTGAGATTTTTTCATTGTGTGAATTGATCGATGGTTCATATGTGCTCCTTGGATTATCCTCTGAAAGTTAGGTGAACCTTGTAAATTGATGTGTTAATTATTCATGATTTATATTGATTTTATATGAAGTTTAGGTTTTACAGAAACAAGTTCTATTAATCATGTCACAAGATCTAATGTAAAGAATGAATTTTTATGTTCTTAATTTAACATATCCTAATTTACACCCTCTTTATATATCTTATTCCATGTAGTTATGACACCTAGGGTTGAACTTTGAGTCACCAGTCATAGTTAAGTAATAAATTTTTTTCCCTTTATATCATGTAATACATACTTTTTGGGTACTTTATTTTCCAAATACATTAGAAATTTGGATAATTAAGAAGAGATAGAGTTATGACTACTGTCTTGGTATAAAATAATAATGAAAATAATTATTGTTTTCAAACTTCCACCATAATTTATATACCTTATTATTGGTGGATAAAAAAGTTAAGGGGGTGAATAAATCCTTTAAATTGATTTATATCATTCGAATAGTTTTGATGGAAATAATAAATAAAAGGACCAATGTAATATATCTCAACTATTGTACGAAATAATTGCTGGGGTATTATGTGAATTGGGTAATTTATGGAAATGTGAAAAAATTTAGTTTAGAATCTTCCTTTTCCAAGGGGAATTTCTGAATTATATTATAACCTAGATTTATATGTTAGGTAACGTATTGGAGAAAAAATTGTAAAGGGATAGGGAGAAAAATCACTCTGTCTATAATGGATTAGATGGGAACTAAAAAAGTAATCATAACCATTTAACTTTTTAAAATTAGAATATCATAAATTTATACCTCTTAATGGAGGTTAAAATATATTATTTATATATTAAGAGAAGATACATAATATTTGATATATTAAAGAAATAAAAATTCTATTAAGTGAGATGTTATAATGGGAAAAACTCAATCATAATTAATGGGCCTATCTGCACCCACATATAATTCATGTAATTACTCAACAATCCCCCTCATACTAGGTAATATATATCTATTTCATTTTCATCTTGATACAAAAAAGTGATAACATCATCCAATTCAATTATATTTCACATGTAATTAAAAAATATATGTTTCTTCTACTTATTTTCCTAAATAAGGAGCCTATAAATCAGGATATTCTTTGTCCATTCCTAAAAAACATGATTCATAGAATAATTTTTATCATGGATTCATATTTTTTTTATAAATATGAGGTTTGTATATTTCATTTATATTATATTTTTATTCTTTCTAAAGTGAATTTATTTCTATTTATTTAATTTGTTCCCTTAATTTAGTTGTTGAACAATGACCTATTAGTGGTGGTCTACCGGGGTTATACTCACGATCATCTTTTTTCAATCAAAGGATATAAGTGGGGACATGTCATCAAATATATTACATAAAAAATATGATAACTATATGTTCCAATTATATCCCATGAATTAATAATATTACACATCTTTACTAGTAAGTCAATCCAAAAAATATGTATAAAAATATCAATACCATGAATACAAAATAGTTAAATTTCTAAAATTATGATATGTTATTTAAACCTCATAATCTAGTTTCTCATATCAGTTTACTAGATCAACTGTCTGAAAGGGGATAACTCATCCTAGGAATTCATAAAACATAATATAGTCATATTTCTATTCCAAAGGTGTGTTGGATCCCATACAAGATAACCAATCTCTAACATGTGTCAATCTAGTAAAATATTTTTTTTATTTCATGACCCGGTACTTTTTCTCATAACTCTTGAAATATATGATGGTCTGCTACTTATTTTTACAATAAATTAGATTAAAAAAAATTAAAATATAATATCTAGATATAGAACAATAAAAGGAAAATTGACTTGTATAATTAGTATCAAAAGTTTCATCTACATCAGTATTACATTATCTAAGTATAATAGTCCCCAAAATGGTTTCTCTCTTGACATATTTAATAATATAATGTGAAATATCACATAGTAATCTCTAATAATGATCAATAATTTGATTCACTATGAGTAAAACAAAAAATATCTAGATAAGTCATAATTGGGTAGTTTATCTTTCCATCATGTTGGTAATACATGTTGGGTGACAAAAACACCTCATTTTTCCATAAAAAGATTTATTATTCCAAACTGAAGATGTTTTATATTGGTGTCTACATTAGAAAACCCCATAACATGTAATAATGAAAACATATATTTTCATTGAAATAAAAAAAATTATTTTCATAATCTAGTTACTTAAATTGATAATAAGTACTTTTGGGAACCCAAGTACATTAAATGAAAATTGTAACATGGAAAGAAAAAAGGATGGTCAATTCAGGTTGATTCTATGATTTTTATTATCATGTTATCAATGTAAATAAAAAGTATAATAATATTAAAAACTAATTTTTTCATAAAATAAGGGATAATATACACTCCACGGAATCCCAAAATCAGTTACCAATGTACAAAAATGACTAAACCATGTCTACATAGAGTGTATAAGGGCCATATAGTTATCTTCTAATATAAAAAACATTAGTGGGATCATTTTGTGAAAAATAATTAATGAGGTTTCTCAATATAAAATATCAATTTCAAAAAAATGGGGAAGATATTATTGACTTCTAGTATACAATGAGGCTACTAAAATGATGTTTCTAGAGAAATAAAAATTCAGAAACATGAAGCATTGACTACTTAAGAGAATGTTAATGGGATTCATGGGATATCTTTATAATGAAAATAAGATAAAAAATATAAAATCCATGACGAGATCAACCATGAGGGAAATCAATAATATGAAATAAGAAAAACCCATAAAAATGAATATTTCTCTATATATGATTTAAATATTCAATGGTGGTGAGTTTAATTGAGTTCTCTTATTAGTAACGAATACATTATTACCTTTGAAGATATCTATTAGCCACTAGAATCATCAAATTCTTCAGAAGGACATATTTTCTGTAAATAGTGTGTTAGAAACATGACCTAAAAGAAAAATGGATACAAAATAAATATGTAGATATTTTTTTCAACTGGTAATGATGAATTATGCATCAATGAGATACATTATACACTATTTTATAAGACTCATTCAATTAATGAAGGAGCTTCTTAGAGTTTTAAAATTTTATAAATTATAAAATCTAAAAACCCTTTTAGATTTTACCTCATTCAATAATATGATTATTAAAATCCTTGAAAAAAAATTTTATCTACCCATCATCATATGATGTGTTTATAATAAAAACATAGTCATGATAATCACTTAGGATAGCCATATAATGATATAATAAATCATTATTAGCATGCACAATGGAATTGTGTCTTATACCATATGAAAATATTGTTCATAGTGTACTTTAGTGTAAAATTAAACAATCCACCACTTTTACTAAATCTTAATAAACATTATGAAAAACTTATCAACTCTATATGAATACATTGAAAATTCTATTCATATGATTTTTAGTATCTTTAGCGTATTTTAGAAAATAAATTTAGCCAAAAATCAATACTATTTCCATGACTTTATGTGTAACTATGCGGTCCTATATAGTTTTGAAAATAATTATAAATCCCCTAATTCAACACTTTAATCACAAAATGGAATTTATAAAAACACCATTTCTACTTGTGATATAAAGCGTCCCGGTATGATCTCAATCAAACACACTCGTATTTCAAAATGGTAATGTCCATCACAAGATATATCTCTATACATAATATGTATTTTTATTTAGTCTCTTTTTCCAAGACATTGAGTGACCACTAGAAAATGAACATTATTTTCTAGTATAGGCCATATCACATGTTCATGATTCACCAAAATATATTGATAAATTTGAATGAATACCTCACATGTCATTCATATAATTTTTTGAGAATATCACATGTCACTCAAATTAAAATAGTCATGCATTTCCTCATTCTAATTCAATCATGGTTCAAAATGGCATACATGTCACACAAAATGAAAAATTCAATCTTGGATAAACATTTCTAACTACATATTCAGAAACATACTCTACCCCCAGATTAACATAGCCTCAAGAATGGAGTAAGAAATGTATCAAATCATAAAGGTTAACATGATATGTATCTTATAACACTCGGGTAATGGGGATTTATATTTATAGCACTCTCATAATTATATTGATGATCATATGAAATCCCAATTGATATGATTTCATTGGTTACTCAAGATGAAAATTCTTCACATATTATCACATGAATATATTCTATATAACAATGAAAATGCTACTCATGTTAATATAATTATAGTCCATAATACTCTGTGATGATCATTTATTAGTGAAAACTCAAAGTCATGCTTTTAGGGGATTTTATCATTCTATTATCTCTGTGATATATTCATCACATGTGAATGAATAAAAAATAATGATTTCGTTTATTATAAAACCATAATACAATCCCACTAAAAACAATAATTATATATAGTATCTCATTTATCTATTGTACAGAGAAATCATATGAACCTCATGATTCTATGATAATAATTTCATTGTAAATAAATTATTTACATTCTTATTTTTAGTAATATAATAGATCATAGAATATCATTTCTCAATTATCTATTGAATGAAATGGTGTTATTAATGGATTGTTTTGGTATTTTAGTGAGACCAAGTATCCTTATCCTATGAAATAGCTCTATTATTATTAAAATAAAGAAAAAATGATCTATAAAGTCTAGTAACTACCCCAAGTTATTTAATTAACTTCATAATCCAAACAGGTTCATTCACATCATCTGATATAGTAATGTACTCTACCTCCATTGTTGATTCCTCTATAGTGTCTTGTATAGAACTCTTCCAATTCATAGCTCCATAATTGAATAAAAATATAAAACCATATTGAGATCTCATATCATCCTTACCATTTTAGAAATTAGAATCTTTGAACCTTTTACAATGATGTTTTACTCACTTAAAAAGGTCAATAATATGTCCTTCCTTAATTTCAAGTAGTTAAGGATATTCATGATAGAAATCAATTAACCCTTACTAGGATTATAATTTTTTGCTCAAATCATAAACAGTGTCAGTTCAAGTACACATCATGACATATATCACAGATCCTATGAAACATATATAAGTAATCAAATAAATCCTTTCTAAACCTTTTGAATGATTTTTTATCTTCCTAATATCAATTCTACCAAAAATTAGATCATTATCAATATATATTGAATTAGTCCAAGAAACATATTTAATATATATGTGTATATATTCAAACTTGATATGTAGGCTGTTTCACCCATGGATTTCATTAATAAGTATTTATTAACCACGCATTTACATAATTAAGTGCTGAGATATCCTTTACAATAGGTTATATGTCATCCATATATGATATCATAAATACCACAACATTCCCACTAACCCACTTTTATACACATGAATTATCGGCGTTCTTGATAAAACTAAACTCTTTGGTTGCATCATCAAGTTGAATATTATAAATCAAATATGATTACATGAATTCATAAATTGACCATTGAAAGTTAGAAAACCTTTTAATGATCATTTGGCACCTCATAACCTTTAAATTTTTTAATACACATTTCTTACACTAAATTATCATTAATGAAAATTGTTCTAACATCAATTTGATAAATAAAAATATCATAATGAGCTTCTATGATAATAAATATCTGGGTCGATATTATAATCACAACATGATACAGTTTCTCTTTATATTCAATATCGTTAATTAGATAATAAAATTAACCTACCAACTGAGCTTTATAAGTAAACACTCTACCATCTATTTTAGTTTTCTTTTAAAAACTCATTCACACAATATGGGTCTCACCCCTTTAGGTGTAGCCTCCAATTTACAAATTAGATTAGTGTATATAGATTCTATATCAATATTTAATAAGCTCTAATTATTAATTATAATTTAAATTTCCAATGGTCTCTTGGAAAATAGTATATTTTATTAGACCCAATGGGGGGATGGAAAATTATCCAAAAAGGGAGGTGAATTATATTTTTTAGATAGATTTTAATAAATATGTTATATTTTTTAAAGTAAACATAAATATATGTAAATGTACAAAAGTATTTTTATAGTGGTTCGGATCTAAATGATCATATACCAATATCCACCCCTCTCATTAACTAAGAGAGATTGAATCCACTATAACCACAATAATGGATTATTATAATGAATTTTTCATACCAGGGTTCAAAAACAAATTATAAATCCCTTTTCACCTAGGAAGCTTAAACCCAAACAAAACATTCCTTTTTCTACTTGGAGGCACAACCAGAAAAGTATGCCTTCTTCCCTAGCTAGAGAAATAAAAAAATTTCTAAATTTTATTTAGGAGTCTCATCCCATTATTCTACCATATAATGGGTAGTTTAACCCATTACAATTATGTACATAAAAATAAATTGAAATGAGAAAAAACCATAGAACCACATGAAAGATTCAAATTTTGAGGGTAACGGTAACAAGAAAAACATAAGTAGTAATGGATCAAATGATTCTGGTTTGGATGATAGTGGTAGATGATTCTCTAAATATTGTATAAATTGTGTGTTTTAATAAAATAATCAACCTCATATAACAATTTCTTTGGTTCTATAAGCTCTATGTATATAGAGTTTCTTTAAGAACAAAATATTTCAAATTTGAATTCTGTTGCATGTTTCATTTTCCCATTGTAAGAATTGTGAATGAAAAACCAAAAAACTAGTTCCGAGTCTTACATGATTGTTTCATAGATAATATTCCACTTTTAAATTAAAAGATAATAATTATATGAGTTTTCCATGCTATTATATAAAAAAAGATAAAAAACCACACAGTGTAATTCATTAGATTAGTTAATATATTAGTAAATAATAATCAATAACAACCTAGAAAACCTCCTTGATAATATTCAACCCTGAACCTACATATATCATTCAATAAGAATATAGATATTTTAATATCCAAAATTTATTTGTGAATATAAATATATGTAAATATTATGAATATATTTTTTAATTTATTAAAAAACAAATTTAAACATGTTCTCATGGATTATAAAAAATTAATAAGTAAATTTAGAATAAATGAAACACTTAAAATTTTCATAATAAACATTCAGTAAGTTAAAATATGAGTTAATATGAAAAATAGATCATATTTAAAAGTTTAGAACATCCAAAAAAATCATAGGTGAATTATTTTCTACCCTTATGTGAGACACACCCACAGTGTTTTGTTAACATATTTTACCCTTAAATGGATTTCAACCCTTATAAAACACTTTGAGAACCCTTATTACCTTTATGAAAGACTTAGGAAACCCTTATGTTGGATTTGAAAAAAATTAGGTACCCTTACATAGGTAATGGAAATACACTGGAACCCTTACACAAGCTTACTGGTACCCTTACAAGAGTGTTGAAAAAGTCCTACTACCATTAAATAATTATGGCCTACCCTTACATGAGTATCATGTTAACTTTACATGAGATAGAGTATACCTCTATGTAGGATCAACTACTTTTATGGGTGATATAGTGTACCCTTAAATATGTTTAGATACAATGATGCAACTATATAACTATCATTACATAATTATACCATTATGTATGCTTTCAAATTCGAAGGTTACCTTTACATAACTATTGAACTTAAAAGATTACCCTTGCATAACAGACATATAATATTATATATTTGTACACCACAAATAGAAAGTATCGCTTAACTTTATAAAACTCATAGAATCATACGGTTACTCTTATGAAACATATAGATACATATAGTTACCTTTACACAACACATGTAAACATAATTTTAGCTTTACAAAAGTCTATAATAATCAATTCTACCCTTATATAACCCATTGAAACCTATGGTTGCCTTTATGAAACACTATAAAACATCAATTACCCTTACATAACCTATTAAAAAATAGTTTTAAATTTATGCATCACTATAAAAACCTATTAAAATGTAATTTAAAGGTATAAATGATATTTTTAGCCTATGAAATCAATATGAAACTTATTAAACATGTTATAAAAAATTACAACAAGAATTATTAGTATGTTAAGTTGTGAATAATAATATATAACAAATTTTTATAATTCTCTGAAAAACTAGAGATAACACACTAAATAATACTTTTTACAAAATTTGTGAAAATGATATTTAATAGCAATATGATATTTATTAATTATAAAAAATATAATTAGGTAAATGTGATCTAATTATTCACTTAAGCATTCTCCACCTTTTTGAAAATTATCAAAAAATCATAATTTCAAAAACTCCCCCTATTTTAGATTAAAAAATAATAATGTTTCGAATGAAAAAAAAATCATTGAAAAAATAGTGTTTCTTTATCATTTGTTTAACATAGTGTTACATGTCCACGAATTAATACTCAAAAAATATCTCCATTTAAACAAAAAATGCATAAAAACATTTTATTTCATTAATGTGAATTTAAAGTGTACGAATTTAATTCCACAAAATAAATACATATTTGTATTTCAAAAAATATCTCAATGATCCACTGTAAATGATTCTAATTATGGACATTAATAGTATAAATTTAATATTTTTTAATTTTTTTTGTGAAAGAAAATAATAAAACCTTTTTAAACGTTCCTTTTATGAAAAATAAATTTTTAAATAGTATTGTGGAATCATTTAGTATGAATGAGAAGATAAGAAATTGTAATATATTAAACAAATAAATACATAAATTAAAAACTATAAAACGTAAAAATAGACACTAGATTTTACATATCTAAAACTTTCTGTGTAAAAACACACATAAAATCCCCATAAATGCTTTCCAGATAAAGCTTAAATTTCAATTTTTAACCATGTTCAAACGTTATTTTCCCAAACATTTTAATGTTCATGGTCTTAGTAACGATATTGGAATGTTGATTTTCTATATAAATAAATTCGAACTTTATATTTCTTTTCTAAAGATAAACTCTAAGAAAATAAAATTTAACATCAATGTGTTTATACATCATGTTTTATAGGGGATTTTTTGAAATGTAAATAATTGAATTATTATCATAGAAAATATGAATCATATCCAAATAAAAACCAATATCATAAATTGTTGGAAAAAATAAGATGAAGAATATATATATTCAAATTCATCACCTAAAATAGAAACATAATTTTTTTCTTTAAATCCAATGAAACTAAATATTTTCCAAGTAAATGAATCATACATGAAGTGATTTTTCAATATATCTTGTATCGACAAAAATCCAAATCAGAATAACTTTCCAAATAAATTTTAGTATTAGAAGGGTAAAATAAACCAAGATTCAAAGATTATTTAATGTATCAAATAATAATATTAATATATTTAATGTAACATTAATTATGGTCGATATAAAATATAGCACAAATTAAAATTGAAACCATTAAATTAGTCTAAGAAGAAGTTAAGTACAAAAAACATTCAATCGTGCCTCTATAAGTTTTAATATCTACCTATTTTCTAAATTTATATAAATCTAATTTAAATTCATACTCATGTGAGTATTTTAACTTTTATAAGAATCTAAAATAAATCATGTAACAAGATCTTTAAAATATCCCAATTTCTTTAAACAAATATCATTATTTTATAAAACAAGTTTTCAATCGGGATAATAATCTCAGTTCCTTTATCATTATAATATAAACATCAGAAGTCATCGCTTCAAAAAATGAATTGAAATTTGTTTCACATGAATATAAAAAATAATTACATCAACATAAATTTAAATAATCAATATATCACTAAATATTTTGTTATAAACAAATTAATATCAACATTTTCCTTCTAATTTTTTTTTTCAAAATAAAACTAGTTATCCTTTCATACCATGCTCAAAGATCTTGTTCCAAACATTATAAATCCTTATATAGTAAATAAATTTAATGAGTATGTGTTTAATTTTAAAAACTATGGTGATTCATATCATATAATTCTTAAAAATATAATAATATATAAATGTGGTTTTTAAATCCATTTGAAATAATTTTAATAAATGATAAGGTTCATAAGGTAATAATATTCTATTTACATCTAATATTGAAACAAGTGAAAAAGTTTTTTTGAAATTAAATTCTTTATAATAAAATGACCTTGAGATAATAATATATATTTATTTTTATCAATATTTATAGATTCGCCAATTGTTTTCCCAAAGATCCATTTTTTAAAAATAATATTAGAATCAATTGATGAAATGACTAATGTTTGTATATTATTTGTAGTAAAATTAATTAACTAATCTTTCATAGACAATAACAAATTAAAATCATTTAAAACCTCATAAATATTCTTAGGTTAAAATTTGAAATGAAATTATGATAAGCACAAATAATCAAAATATATTTCCTAGTTGGAGTATTTTATTCAAAATTACCAATCAAATTATATAAAGAGTGATCTCTATGATTCTTACAGTATTTTCCAGAAATATTTTCAGATTGAGGAAATATATTCTCCCCCTAAATATGTGAAACGTTATCATGATGGTATTCCTATTTAAATTAAAATATCTAAATTCTTCCACATGATAATCAATATCATCATATCTTTTATTCAAATATTTTGCATCAAACATAAGATGAATTGATTATTAAACAATTAGTGTTCTTTTAATGTATACTTTTTATGCCTTTATATTATTTGAATATCATAACCAAATAACTTCATCATATTTTTCATCAAATTTATTCAATGCATCATAAGTATTTTGAATGAAAACTCTATACCCAAAGACTCGAATGAATAAAATCATGAGTTTTATCGCCATATAAAGAACATAAGTTATCTTTTTTCAACAAAGGTATTGAAATAATAATTTTAGTATCATAAAAAAAATTCACAACTTCATCTGGAATATATTTAGGTATATGGAAATCATTTATCTTGGTCATATACATTTATAGAAGTGATATATTTTTCCATTCAACTACACCATTTTTATGGTCTAATACCAGATGAAAAATTGTAAAACTACCAATTTTATTGATTAAAATGGATAAATTTCATATTATTGAATTCACTACCATTATTAATTCTTATTGATTAAATTATATTTCCTTTCTCATTTGGAACCAATTTAAAAAAATTAATAAAATTATATAATTTTTTAGATTTTAGTGAAACAAAATAAACCCATGTGTATCTAAAAAAATCATCAAGAATAACTAGACAATCCATATTACCACCCAAACTATAACTTTTTATAGGACTATATAAATAAAAATGAATAAAATAAAGAGTATTTATAGATAGTAATTCTTTAATTGACTTGACACTACTTCTATTTTTTACCTTTCTTGAAATATTCACAAACAAAGATGATTTCCACTTTATGTTCTAGTAACTGTAAAACTATTTAGTTTTTTAAAATCTTCTGCATCAACCTAAAATTTTCATTTCACAACTTCATTTAAAAAAAAGGTTTTCATATTTTGTATCATTCACCCATTTTTATTTTACATCGGTTAATTCATAAAAATTAATTAAGGGAATGTTGTATTTTATATTTTTATAAAACATAATAGGTTTATCTTAAATGTCAATGAATTTATCATTTTTAAACTTAAGAAACACCCCATTATAATATAGTTGTGAAATTATTAATAAATTATTTTTCAACTATTCAACATATAGATCATTAAAAATAATAATATAACCTGAAATTCCAACATCATTGAAACCATTTACATTTCCTTTAGAATTATCAGCAAAAGTAACCATACCTCCATCACATTTATTTAATGATATAAATCATTATATGTCACTAGTAATATATATTGAGCATGGACTATCCATGTAACAAACATATATTTTGATTCTCCAAAGACACATTTCGTAGAAAAAAAATATATATAAGAGCTTCGGTACCCTTGTAAATTTGGGTCGGAGGGGATTATCATATGAATTCTTGGAACCCAAACTAAATTCAAATGTTACTTTACAAGAAATAAATATGATATTGATTAATAAATGAAATACATAGTATTCCCAATAGATTTTCAAAAACTCAAGTAACACTCATGTTGATCATTACCTTTCATTTGAAATCAAAACATTATATAATTTAATGCACTCCTTTGGTAAATTTAACGAATAAAGTCTTGTATATTATGGATAAATTGTTATCATAACTAAGTCTCAATATCTTTATATTCATTTTATTGAAAATAGTCATTTTATTAAAAAAATTCTATATTGAACACAAATGGGCATATTCAACTTTAACCCTTTAATTTTATATTTAAGTTTATCATTCTCTTTAAGAATATTATCATAAATCTTCATTTCAATTTCATGAAATTTAGTCATGAAATAAACATCACTTTTAAATTTCTCATTATTAAAAAGAGATTAATTTTTTTAGAAATTTATAAATAATTTCTAGGTCCAAATGCTTAGAATTTAAGTCATTATAGATATATTTATTCATATTTTAATTTTTCTTATGAATAACCTTTTGTTGACTCTTCATAATCTTATATAAACTAATGATCATTTCAAATTTATGATCAATTCTTTAAACCCCTTTATAAAATTATTCTACATTGGGTTTTTTAATCCTATTCAGAAGAATAAGAATAAGTTAAATCACTTACATAAATTGATGATTCAATTAACAAAAAAATTTCCACAATATTTTCTATACATAATTATTCACTAGTACTAGAATATTTATCTTAGCTTCATTCATCTTCCATTACCTTATTTTATTTCTTATATTGCATCCTCTTATTTATATCCTTATTTAATATTGGGAAATGAAGATTGATGTTCTAACTTTTAATACACTCATAAAAACATACATATTGAGAATAATTAAAATTAAAATAACCTTCATTATTTTCCATGAATTCATATTTATGATATTACATTCAGCATATCCTTGATTAGAATTTCTATTTTCTATATTATCACATTATAACATTTGTAGTATGATTCCGATCACTACTCTATAACTATAAATCATAATAGTATGTAGAGACATTTTACTTATAACACCATAACCCCATTTACCCAGATTTGGTGCATTATTACATAACATTGGCATGATACCAGGAATAATGTCCCAAAAGACCGATCAGTTTAGTAGCCTTGGAAGTACTAGATACATTTATAAGTTTTATGATACATCATGAAATAAAACCATCAACAACATTTTGTCCCCTTTTGAACACACTTATATACTTATCATATCCCTATAGGTCAACCATAAAATACTTCTTCACATCCTGGGAAATAGAAAACATAGAAAGGGGTGATCTCAGATGCTCAGTAAGGATAACAATATAGTGGAAACTTTCATAAATAAGTATAAATAGTTATGGCAATGTATTAGACTAAAAAAGGCCTTTTGAACTTAAACTTTATAATAATATAGAAAAGATAAAATAAAATGATGCTATTTACTTATTCACATGGATATTCTATAATTCTAATAATCACATGCAATATCAATAGCCACTTTCATAATGATGGAATGCATAATACCAAACTGCATAACCACATAGTCAAGGCCTTGTGCGAAGACTACAAATAATATTTAGTCAAGACCTTGTTCCAAGACACTAGTTTGTCTTATGAGACCTACAGATGCATTGAGGAGCTATAGCAGGCTCCACCCGTCACTTAATTAGTCTAATTCATTCTTCATATGAAAAGGTTTAAACATAACATAAACAGTCATATTAAAACTAGCATATGAAATGTCAATAATTTATCCATAAACCATGAATGGTATAAGAATAAAACATCCACAGTAAAACATATCACAAAACCTTCAATACAATATAAAATATTTGTATCATAATAGATCAACTTCAGACAAGATTAAAATCCATCAAAAGGATGTTGACATAGATGAAATCAAAAATTATTTTAGGGAAATATATCTTTCTATTTTGAAATAATTTAAAAGTCATATAATTATAAGAGATAACATTTATTTTGAAAATATACTTACAATCTTGTAAGGGAAGCTTCGATGATGTTATAACGGCAGAAAATAGTTACACTTTTCGTATAAGTTAAAAAAACATTCTTACCTAAATTTTGTCGAAAATGTCATAAAGTACCTTGTTTGGAAAATGACGGAATGATTCCTTTGAAAACATATAAGTTATAATAAGGGTATAAATGAAATTAACCTATTTTCTGGTAAATAGTCAAAAAATTGAAATACATTTTTAATAAAACACAGATGTGGATTATAAAGAGGTCCCCGTAGATGTTTACGTAAACACAACCTCAGATAATAAAGAGATTATGGAATTAACCCTTACCTTCTACTTTTACATGGTTGAGGGTACGATAACCTCTTGTATAATAGTTAAATCATTGTTATTAAATTATAATAGAACTATATACTTAAATATGATATCATATATGATCCTCTAATATTGCTTTGCTAATAATATTTCAGTAGTATCATTGTTTCAGGTGTTAACTAATCCATTTTACATTATATTCTTGGTTACATAAGCCATGTTTTTTATGGATAGGATGTATTTTATTCAAATCCAGAGTGATATTAAGTTCTTAGGCATTATTGTTAATCATAAAATGAAAATTAATATTGAATGATTGTGATGGGGAATTAATCTCATCGCGTTCGTGGAGACGGTAATCCGTACGTACGCATGAGCGACAATATCATTATATTGATGGTGAAATAGTATTTAATTGGATGGTATATCATATATAAATAATCATTAACATGTTATATTTATTATTCACATAAGTTATACTAATTATTATTCCCATCCAAATAATGAAGTGTTTGAATAACAAACTACACCATGACGTGTAGACGGTAAGCCCTACGTACGCATGTATGGGGAATTTGTCATTCATATGATGGATAGAATAATGAATATCGTTATACCATTTTAATAACATAACAGTATATAGAAGATACAATAGTTATTATTTTATAATGGAAACAACAAAGAAAGGGTAAGTAGAAGAAGAAAAGAACTTGAAAGAGGTGATGAAATATTTACCTCTTCTTCAGGTTCTTCCTTTTGATTTGATCAAAATGGCTTTTTTAGGTTGTATTTCTGATCAAATTAAGGCCTCTAGGTTGATGGTAGAATAGTTTAGATGATATATGGGATGTTTTTGGCCGAGACAAATGGATTTGGAGGTGTGAAATTGAGAAAAGGGAAAATGGCCATTTATAAGAAAGGTGAAGGTCACTTTAGGAAGAGCTTGAAATATTATTTTATAATAAAATCATTTTTGATTTCTAATGGATCTAAAAAAAATTATTTCGAGTCTATGGTATGTAGGGGTCGATAACCACTCAACCAACAGGTTTTATACTTGTTTATCTCATCATATTAACCTTATCTTTGAGATTTGACTCTTAGTTAAATAGTTTGACATTTACCATGTCTCTTTGTATTTTTATATTATATGGTCTACAAACATACTATAACAAGCCAAGAGAACCCCATGTGGTTAATTATTAATATATATAACCTTATATAAGTCCTTTGGCCTAACCTTATATTTTTAGGAATATTATATCAATTAATAATATAGTATTTGTTTTAAGAACTCAATTATGTCAATTTTGACTCTATTTAGCATTTGATTTATTTGATAGCCATAAAAACATTATAACATAGAATAAAAATTTATTTAACCAATACTACTATGTCATATTAACCTATAAAAGTAGTTTAATTCATCATAATTCTCAATTTACATTTATTTGGATATTTATAATATCAATTATTTTAATATTTCATTAATAAGGTAATTACTCAATCATCATTGTTTCATAAATAAATTTTATTATTTAATGTCAAAAAATTATAAATAAAATATAGTTATTTAGGAAATATTTTTATCTTTCTAATTAATATTAATAGTTGAATTTATATTGCGTGTAATCCTATATTAAAAAAAGTTTAGTTATTAAACTTTGAATTTAACTCTTTTAACTCTTTTTCAAATAAAATAATTATAAATGTCATAATCTAATCCTAGTGGACCAAAGAGGATCATATTTTATTAATAAGGTTTGTTTTGGTAAAATCATAATTATCTTATAGAATTAGTACATGTGTTAGGGTAATTAAGAATCCATTTTTACCCTTAATTTCCCGATTTACATTTAATTTTGGTAAATTAAAGTCAACAGTTACTATTCACAAAAAAATTATTTTCATCTTATTGAACCAAATTTTACCTACTGATATTAACTGTGTCTTTCAGATTTTTGAAATTCAACTCACAGAAGCAATAAAATTGTGTTTTATGCAAATTTTAAAATGCTCCTAGGAGGTGGGTAAAAGACGGTAAAAAGTTCAACAAATTTTTTATATATCTAAACTTATTATAAAATGACTAAAATGAATTAAATTGAACTTATATAGGTATTATACATCTATTTTTACTTAAATAAATTTAAAGAAAATAAATAATCATTTAAATAAAAAGTCGGTTTTAACCAATAACGTAGTGTTCTCACTATTCATCAAAAATTGAAAGTTTTCAGAAAAATTCCAAAAATTCACCCTAAGATAATTTCGATATTCCAAATTCAAAAATTAATTCCATTTTGAAAAAAAGAATTTATAAAATATTAAAATTTGGATATTACTATTCATAATAGGTAGTTTGATTGGTCGTAGTGTGTTGGAATCTCGAAGTTGCGTACAATGAAAGCTATTACATTATTCAAAGGGAAATGTACCTTGGAAGCTTGGGGTGTTGCATTACTAAAAGAAATTTCCTTTTTATTTGAATTACTTTCTTTAATATAATTTTTATGTTCCAAATCATATTAGAATAATTATCTAATAAGCTCACCAATTGTATATTACTTAATGTTCATACTTTCATCTATAGTAACATTTTTATCAAGCAACAACATAGGAAGTTTTCTAAGTAATATTTCTACAAGAACATAACTTGCAATAGTTTCTCATAAAGATCTCATACCATTTAAAATAATAGTGATTATATGATACATTTTATTAAAAGTTTCTTATTCACCAATTTTAAATTATTGATATTTCACATTTCACACGTCTAACATAATTCTAAATTTATTATCTAAACCATGTTGTTTACCTTTGATAATTTTTCATATTTCCAGTGTAGTTTTATATACAAATTCATTACTATAAAAATTTATATTTATTAAAAAATATAAAATATTCACCACCTTGTGGTTCAACAGATAATTTACCACATAATTACTGACTAATGATTCAACTTCACCAATAAAAATCTTGTAAGGATTTTATATTATTGTCCAATGATAAATACAAAGTTTCTTTAAGTAAACATATATCTGAGATTAAAATTATCTTTAATTAGTACCATTAAAATTAGGTGGTCTTCGATGTATCCTTCCATCATTTTAACTTCTTCTTTCCATCTCAAAATGACATTTTCCCCTTGATAGTTATGTCAAGAAATGGTTTGCACAAATAAACATATATATTCAAATTTTGGTCATGTTTTTATAATAATTGTTGGTCTTAAATTGAAGATAGAATATTATCCATGAGGGGTGAATTGGAATTTTTAAATCAATTTAACTAAATATATTTGAGTTTTAAAAGTAAATGTATTGTAAATTAATGAAAATGGACACTGTGATTTTTATATTGCTTCATATTTAAATCATAGTTTTTCACTGTTAGTACATATCATAAATTTAGGGATATGGAACCCACTATATCCACTATAATAGATACATAAAATTTATTTTTAAAACATAGAGTCACAACCTAATTACAAACTATTTTTACCCTGGATGTTAAAACCCATACCAAACCTTATATTTTTAACCTGAGGGTACAACCCAAATAGTCTACCTTTATCACATGGATTCCAAACACAATTCCTACCATTTTTGGGGATTTATGACCCACTATCCTACCTTTTAAGGGTTTTTATAACCCATTAAAATTATAAACAAAAAATAGAAATATTTAAAACCATAAAACCAGATTAAGGATTCAAAGTTATAGATTTGAGGATGAAAATAACTCTCTAATATAAAAGAATCAAATGATTCTAGTTCTACTAAGAATAGTAGTTGAATCTCCAAATAATTTAGTAATTTTATAGTTTGAGAAAATCCTTGATCTTTTATACCCCCTACATTAGTTCAATAAACTCTACGTATATAAAATTTCATTACGATCAATGTATTTCAAATTTGACATATGGTCAAAATTTCTTTTTTCTTGAAGAAATAATTTATAATGAGAAACCAATGAACTACATCATAATTCTCCACTCTTTTTCTAAGATAATATTCCATTTTTAAACAAAAAGATAGGAATTATGTGAGTATTCCTCAATATTATGTAAAAAACTATACCCTAGAATTTTTTAGAACAATCATTATTATAATAAATAATAAGAATTCATAACCCATTAAACCTTTGTAATAATATTTAAAATTATCCCTTCATATTTAATCTAATTTGAATATGGACAATTAAATTTCCGAAATTTTAGTATAAATATCAAAATATATAAATCGTATAGAGATCTTACATGATTTATCATAAAAAATTAAAACATGATGACATAGATTCTAAATAATTAATATATGATTTTATAATAACTAAAAATTTATTAATATTCATAATAAAATTTTATTATTTGAAAATATGAAATAATATGAAAAATAGAAATTTTTTCAGAGTTTAGAACATTTTTCAGAATTTTATGTAAATTATTTTATACCCTAACATTATACATACATGTGGGTTAGGGTTAATATATTTTACTCTTATGTGTCTTTATACCCTTAATATTTTTTAGAGAACCCTATTTACCTTTTAAGGAGACATATGTTACCCATATGTGGGATTTGAAAAAAAAAATTGGTACCCTTATGTAAGTAATGTAAATACATTTGTACGCATGAAGAAGATTACTGGTACACTTACGCAAGTATGGATTACCCTTATATGAGTGTTGAAAAAGTTAAATTACCCTTGCATAAGTATGGATTACCCTTACGTGAGTATCAAATTACCTTTATGTGTGATAGAGAGTACCCTTACACAAGTTGAGTTACCTTCGTGTGATATAGAGAGTACACTTAAGCAGGTTCAGTTTCCTTTACAATAATATAAAACTAAATTTATGAAACTATAGCATCACGTAATTATACCTATACACAAGCTTTGAATCAAAGGTAACATTTTCACAATTATTGATATTCGAAGGATACAAAGTGTAACTAATATAAAGTGTCACATACCCTAATAAAACTAATAGAAAGTATCACTTACTATAATTAAACTCATTGTAAATTATTTTTACCCTTACATAACATATACTTATAGATACCTTTACTATACACTCATCAAATAAATTTTACCTTTACTAATGTACAAAAAAACCTCTTATACCCTTACGTAGGCCATTAAAACCTAAAGTTTCATTTTAAAAACAATATAAAACATCACATACCCTTTAATTAACCTATATAAACTTATTTTTACCACTAAAAATCACTATAAAAATTTTTATAAATGAAATTTAATGTTTTAAATTATATTTTTAACTTAGGAACTCAATATTGAACTTAAAAACATTTCATAAAAAATTTAACCATGAAATATAAAAAAGTTAACTAAATAAAGACCAGATAGGAGAAAAATTATGAATTATTTAAAAAACTAATGATAACATGCTAAATATTATTATTAATAAAGTTGATAAATTTATAAGTAATTATAATATGATATTTTTTAATCATTAAAAACAAAATTTGATAAATGATATCCAAGGAGATATTTAAATAGATTCATCATCTAAAGACTATATTTTATCTATATTTTCCATTATAAATCAACATCTTTTTGGTACCTATTGAATCTTTTTATACCTTCCATGTTATTATATAACTTGATTTAGTAATTCTTATAAACATATTTATGGAATAAGATCATCTTTTATCTCATAAATGATTCTTATTTTTTCTATTGAATATCTCTAATTCTGACTTTCATCCAACAAAAATGTCAAATAATGTGATCCATCCAAATAAAACCGAAACTTTGGTCATCAAATACTTTTTGTATTTCTAGATTATAAAATTAATACCTCACATAATCCATGGGATAACCAGAAAAATGGATTTTTTGTGATTTATGGCCAAGTTTTTGGGTATAAAAATGTTATATGTAGGCTTCATATCCCCTAATTATCATATAAAATATTTTGATGCTTCCTATAACATATGCCATATGGTGTCTTTGTGACTCCCATTGATAGAATTTTTTTTATAATGAATGATTTTTCTTTCAGATCATATCCCCAAAATAAAACAAAAAGATTAAATCGACTCATTATTGATCAAACCATTTCTAAAATGGTAAAATTCTTCCTATCAAACATATTATTTAACTATTGTGTTCTAATAGGAATAAGTTCTAAAAAATCCCACAATATCTCAAATTATCATTAGATTCTAGGCTTTAGTATCCACTACATTAAGTTGATTAGATATTTTAACTAATTCTTCCCAGTTATTATTTTATTTCAATTATTAACACCTTAAACAATTATATGATTTGGAACTTTTGTATCACCGAAAAATATAATCTATATTTACATATTTCATCAAAAAACGTTACAAATTACATATACACCCCACTTTCTTGTAACTCAATGGTCACATAAATCCCCATATATAAGAACCAATAGTCCACTAGATATCTCACATATTCTACTAATGGGTGATTTGGTCATTTTTCATAATAAAAATGATTCACAATTGACAAATTATTTATAATAAAATGAATCATACAATCAATATTTATGGAATCTTTGGAATCATTTTTAATTTATGTGTCCATTTTTACAATGATGGTGATAAGTGGTGTTATAATCTACCCAGAAATTTTTAATCTAAAAGTTATACATCAAAATATCCATGTTAATAATGTATAAAGCATTCACCACACTCAAGATTCCATAAAAGTATTCATTCATATATATAAATTAACACTTGATCTTAATAATTAATTAAAGTTTCCTATTATCAAAAACAAATATAGAAATAAAATTTCTATTTTTTATCATGGTAATAATTTTCTAATTCTGTAACTAATCCACTTGGTATACTGTGATCATAAGAACTAAATTATGATGTAAAAAATCTTATAAAATTTATAATACATTGATATACTATGGTTTTAATCGTTTATTCCATATTTTTTACTATTTTATTAGCCTAAATGGGTGATTTACGCCCATTATCCAATACCCATGAGTCAAAATTAGAGAAATTTATTTCTAGAGCATTAGAATCCAAAAGTTATTAATAACTATACTTGAAAAAAGAGGTCTCATCCTTTGATACCAATCATGAATTATTGTATAGGTTATACCTATAAGATATCTCAAAATGAGAATCATTCTACATTCCATAATCCATAACAAAGATATATCTATGGGTGAGTATATTTTTATATCTTTTAATTATGAATGTTTAATAAAATTAATCCCAATAAAAATGATGACCCAATACATTATATTAATTTAGTGAATCAATATCCATATTTCAATATGACTTATCCCACCTTAGCACATAACATAATACATGAGTATATCGGGTAGAAACCCATTTCAATCATATTAAATATGACTATTGGTTAGTTTAGTGGATAACTTTTTATCATAATCCATCATAGGGATTAAATAAACTCTATTCCCTTGGTATTCTATTAGTTAGGTTTTCCCAAATAATTGAAAACAAAATCATAAATAATATATAGGCTCCAAATTCTTATAGACGTCAAGAAGTATCTATCTTTACATAATATAATTCATGGGCACATAATTGGGTCACTCATAATAAATGATTGAGATCTTGAAAAATATTTTATTTTAAATAAATATCACATTTTTTATTTCATGGTTTTTTTCATAGTCTCTCTATTATCATATAAATCTTATAGATATCATATGTAACTATCAAATACCATGTAATCTTTAAATATCATGTAATTCCAATATGTCTACATGCTTCCAGTGATTATGTTTTTGAATCCCTATTCATTATAATATAATAATATATTCAATTAAAATTAATGTTTAACTATTTACACAACAAAAATTTTATGTTACTAACACTAATATAAAATACAATAATCACCATAAGATTAATCATATATTGATAAGTAAACAAACATCACTTTTCTAGAAAAGAAAAAAGCCTCTAGGATAGTTATGTTTCTAAACCAAAGCCCCTATATCAATGGTTCATTACTCAATGGATACATAAAATCCATTATAATTAAAACACTCAATATATGTACACTATATTAAACCAATTAATTCAAGATCATTACTTTATAAAAAATTGAATTCAAGGTAGAAGAAAACTATTCATATATTTTAAACCTGGCATAAAATTCATGTTTTAAAAATCTATAAGAAGTAGTTTAAATAATTTAGACTAAAGTGTAGAATATAAAAACAATATAACAATTTATATAAATGAATACTTTAAAAATAATAACATAATTAAATGAATATTCCATATATTTAACATGATATATCAAAACATTTGATAATCATAGTAACAAAGAAAACTTACCAAAGTCAGAAGCACCATAGCTAAGGTTTTTATAAAAAATATTTTTAAAAACAAAAATTATATAGACCATGGATTTTTACCAGGTAATTTTGAATTCATCCAAAATAATTTATAATTTAAATAACACTTCCTGAACCATGAAAAAAATGAAATTCTACAAACTATATCAGTATTTTAGTTTCAAAAAGGACCATGAAATATTATAAATATTTTTGGATGTCATATTGGACTATGAACCATGACAGAAATGTGAGACACATTCGGTTTTGGTTCTTTAGTCTTTCCCAGAGAAAACCCCACTTTCTAAAAACCACTATGACATGGTTATTCATCCTGGTAATTCAAATAAAGATATATTGTTCAACTAACAATGTCATGGTGAAAAAAATATAAATATTTATCTTTATGTTTGAATAAGAACCGTTATTTTCCATTAACCAAGTTGTTTTCCATATATTTTTTTGGAATTTTTGATGTGGGGGCATGCATACCACACCATGGTGAGGAAAAACATAATATCTGATGACATAGTTTTCCCACTATGTTTTAGAGTTGGAAAACACCCAAATATACCTTTCAAATACTAATCTAATAATATATATTCATCAGTGGTAGTGGACGTGGTGCCACTAATGGGTTTTATGGGACATGTTTATACCCAAAAGTTGTAGAATAAAACCAAAAATACATTACAATATCAAATAAGAGTGGAATATATATTATAAAATAATAAAATAACCATAAAAATGTGTACCTAACTATATAATATTTATATATTAAATTAATTTGAGTTTTATTGAGTTCCCATAGTAGAAACCAACATGTTTCTTACGTAGGAAGGTATCCACCAACCACTGGAATCACTGAATGCTTCCGAAAAACCTCTTTTTTGGAATAGTGTGTCAAAACCTCCTCATAAATGGAAAATGGAGATGATATAAATTGAGATAATATTTTAGCTAATATATAATGAAAACTTATGCCTCAATAATGTCTATGATACTTCCTTTTATAGGCTTCCTTCTTTGAATAAATGATTCTCTTGGAGTTGTAACATTTCATATGTTATGAAATGGCAAAACAATTTTGGATTCTACCTCATTTAGTAAACAAGTTATTGAACTACTCAGATAAATAATTTTTATTTACACGTCACAATAATATTTGTGCACAGGACTAAATGGTCATGATAATCACTTTGGGAGAGCTAACTGAATAATATCATGTCTCGTTATTTATATGCACCACGAAATCGTATTACATAAAAGGTGAAAATAGTAGCCATGGTGTGGTTTCTTTCACCATTTCATGCTATAATTATTTATAGTAAAAAATATATCAAATTAGTTAATGGTAAATTTATGTGAATATATATTTTATACTAGTTGATCCATTAACCTATTGAGTGTTCCATTGACATAAAATTGAATAGTATATAATCATTTATAGAAATTAACTTTTTTTCTTAGAGAAAGAGAAATATGATCCCATGTGTAATAATTCTTCATATAACATATTTCACAAAAGATTTTCTAGAACAAACCTGAATGAGTTTTCCCTCAATTAGAATCTAGGGAAAAAATAAAGTATCTAATGTGCCAATAGATCCATTAATGTGTGAGTAAAAACAAAATAATATTACAAGAATGTGTATCTTTTTACAAGGAAATAGAAAGATCATCATTGGAAGGAATTTTATGAGACAATAAATTAGATCCAAGGGCATAAAATGGTATTCTATGAGGTTTATGATATTTATGATGAGTATAAACATGCCATAAAAGTGACCAAAAAATCCTAGGATGTGGAGGTTGGGGAATTAAAGGGATTTTATTGAAGAAAACATCATTATCCTCAAGGAGAGTGGGTGGAGGGGTAAATGGAAAAAAAAATTGAAGATTTTCCTCAGGATCAGAAAAAAATTTTGAATCAAAAGGATATATAAAATGGGATGTATTTATGGAATCCCCATTAGTGGAGAAAACATTGAAACCTATGTCTATGTAGTAACAACTATAGATCATTGTGTATGTAATAATTAAAAAATGATATTTGAGATATCATAAACATGAAATGTGGTATGACTAAAGCATTTATTATGGACATAATAGAGACATTAGAACACTCAGAATAGATGGAATTATGGTGAATGTAATTAATAAATATATGATATTGTGTATATTCCTCCTCAAGGATGGACAAGGGAATAATATTTATGAGATAAGTATTATTCAAAATTAAATCACTCTAAAACATAGTAGATACCTAAACATTTAAGATAAAATTTTAGAAAACATAAAAAATTTGATTTTTTTTACTTTAGGACACAATTTTATCATGTTGTGATTGGGGGGGGATGCTTGGTAGGTGTTTTGATCTCTAAGGAAGGCGAAAAATGATGAAAAAAATTATTCACAACCATTATCAAAATGTTAAATTTTCTGGAAAATGGTGTACAATTTTTTTCATTCATTATAAAATGAAAATATATATCAAAAAAATATTCTCAACCCTTTTAGATATATAAAAATGAAATAAGGGAGAAATATTCAATAAAGAATAAATTATAGTGGTAGTTCAATTTTTTTAGAGATGGGCTAGTCCCCTATAAATTAAAATATATTGATAGAAATTACTCACCACTTGTTTTTATTATTGAGAAACATATTATTCCCAAAACCAATATTGAATATTTATATTGGAAACTATTTTTTGTAAAAAAATTCTAGATTATATGAAATAGAATACTCTTTTGATTTTGATGTTCCAGAACTAAGAGATGCATGCACTCTAGAAAATGCATTAAATCAACACTACATTATACATGACTTTACTAATCTAAACAGAACCAAAATAACACACTAAACATAAATTGAACACTAATAATAACATGGTTCAAAACATAATTACATTATATAGAAGAAAACTACAAATTTATACATTCATGAAAGAAAAATAGAGATAAAAAATGGGTTATATGGAAATCCATCATCTATATAACACTAATAAAAATCTTTGTTACGTGGAAAAATCCTTCCAAAATTCTACAAAGATATGGGGGAACATTATTCTAAATTATTCTATGAAAATAACCTAATATATTCACTCCCATAATTATGAACAATTCATGGTAGACTTTAGATCATTACTAGAAATCATTAGTCCCTTTGGTATATCTCCACATTCTTCTTCTTCATCTACTTCTTCTTATCATTACCCCATATAAATTCATGATGTCTAGTTTCACTACCTCTATCATCAAAGCCTTCATCTCTACTTAGATATGGAAAATTAAAATCAAAACATACATTTATTTATGAGATTTATAGTATCAACTATTTCTACTGATTACCCCACCATCAAAACATTATAGATGTCCTTCGACATGATCATGGCCACCGACAGCTTCCATGAAAACACAACACCTCAACATTCAATCCACATTGAACAATTACATTTAATCTCACAAATCTGTATGAAGATATTTAAATAGACTCTATAAAACCCTAGGTTACCATTACACATTATTAGTGTTATTTCTATGAATTTCCATCAAGAATTAGAAATCATATTATCTTTGTTCAAAATTTCACCATCTATAATCAGTTTATGTGTAGGCTTCAACACTTCCTAAAATATTTTCACATTCATAACATCCTCTTATGTAACTTCCACTATAATTAGATTATTGTTTCATATACCATTAGACTTCTTGTGTACCTATGAACTATTTTCATTTGGTTATGAATCCCACCATTTATAACTATCTCCTTCTATAAATTATGATATGTTAACCATAAAATAGTTTTCTGACTAGAACCAAATAATCTCCCACTTGAGAACATTTTTCATAGATAAAACTAACAACATCCCACTTGAAGACTATATTAATAAATATAACTAATACTTCATAACACTCTAGTCAAAATATTTCTTACTTTTCTATAGTAACACCATTGTTCAATACATTATTTCATTTCTAATTCCTTCAATTAGGTCACGCTACCTAACAATAAATATCAAAATGAATTTAGAAATAAGACTACAAGTATCCAAATGCACTTCCATTTATCCAAGACCCTTTTCAGACTAATAACACATGTTTCATTTCCATGAAACCACTCTTATAAATTCATGGTGTTTTATAAAAAATAAATCTAAAGAAAATTTGAATTATTAAATAATCATTAAAAAACCATTTCCACATACTATTTCTCCACCATTAATTTCTACCATATATTAGTATATTTTTTTCTTACTCAATCCCCCTAGATGTAATTTTTATTAGGCCCCAGATTTTTTTACTAGTATCCATTTTTTCAAGCTACTTATACTTTTACCACATCATGTTTATGGGTTCTCTACTATCTATAAGAAATAATAAGTGTATTAAATTTTTTAATCGTTTCACCAAGATATATTATTTAGTAGAAAGCTTGAGATTAATGATGAAACAAATCCTTTTTATAATAAAATATGCATAACTCTACACCGAGTTTTTATAGACCAAATCTTCTAGTACCTCTAAATTTGGTGATACTAATGAAACCAAAATCTATCTGAAAACTCATTCTATAATGTTTGGTATATTTTAAATAATCAAATTTCTAGATAATTTATATTTCATATATCATTCCATCTCAAAAAAAATATCATCATCCATCATTCCTTTGTTGCCAACTATACCTTACACATGGTTCAAATCCTTCAAAGGATAACCCCTTAATCTATTCATTCTTTTGTATTTTCCCCCATTGAAGAGGAAGTTCCATAAAATTGATGAACTTCATTATGTCCTTATATTAGGGATAGAAACCAAATTATTCATTTACAATCATTAAAAAAAATACACCAGGGAATTTTAGATGACACCCTCCCCCCCTTTCTAGAACCAACATTGTTTTCCCTGATAACTCCTGAAGAGTTTATAATGAGAGGTCCCGAACATAAACTATTAGATTCATCACCAAAATACCAACAACATTTGAGAAAAAAAAAGTCTCCTTCACTTCATGATTCTATATTCAATGATCATTCTGATCAGATATCATACATTGTACTACAGGAGAAATACTCACACCTTAAATATTGCATTGTTGATAGAGGTACTAAATAATAAAAATACATCATATGTGAAGGAAGTAGGACTGGCATCCATACTTTTATATAAACTAGCCTTTTTGGATTCACGGTGCCGTTATCATTTTCAATTTAAGACCACATTTTGATGCTTCTATAACATCTTTGTCCTGGTTCACCTCTAATTTGACTGAACCAGTTTATTACATAATACAAGAACACTTACCCATATGCCAAAGGCTATCGACTAGTGGTGGGGGTCTTAAAACAATGTGGGGAAAATATACACCCTAGATCAAGTAATAATATGTAATATTATAATAAATATGATCAAATTACATAAGAAAGCAATAATAAAAGATACATTACAATGAAATTCAATAAAATAAACAACACAATTCATGCTATAATAATATAAATTATGAATTTTTTATAAAAGTTATATATACAATAAAATTAGATCTATCTTGGGCATTCCATATATAGAAGTTCCAAAAAATAATTTAAAATTGAAAAAATAGAGATAACTATAAAACTAGTATTGATTTTAGTACAGTCCCATCTCCCCACTATAACTTAGTTACTTAACTCAACCATCAATCACAGGACACTTTACTATATCCATACCTATAACCATAAATTATTATTAGGTACCCACTACACCTGGAAAGGGTGTGAGTAAAATATTATAGGCTACCACTAATGGTGTACCTAAACATAACCTATTTATAATTGTATATGATAATGTGATAATATATTTGGAACAAATTATTATAAAATTAAATCATTATCGATCCTTGGGTTCCTTGATGATAAATTGGAATTTTCCTACCAATTTCATTAAGTGAAAGTTCTTTTTAACATTTTATATTCCATTGGAAAGGGTAGTAATAGTCTTTTCCCATAATATCAACTCATATTGCCCCATTATTCTATGGGTATAAACAGTGCCCTCCCAAAAATGTTCTTGTTTTGATTCTTAGAATCCTTAGATTTAATGATGAAAACCACTCTTTAAAGTGTTTAATAATTTCATTTATGTGATTCTCAGTTAATATTGATGAATTATTGTTATAATATTGAAATGACCTTGAAATATAATTTAATATGTCTTCATGTTAGTATTAAATCTGTGTATGGAGGCTACAAGAACCATAGAATTCCATTTATGAAAATAGATTATCAAAATGTTAAAGATACAAATCGAAATAACTAGATCCATATTGTGGTAGTTGAAGAAGTTGTGGAAATATGGGATGGAATGACAAGATAGCCAATGAAATGTGTCTATGAACATGGTGTTAGACATTTTGAGATATAAAATGGAAACATTTAGTACACTAGGGCATGGTGCATGCTTTGTCAATTTTGTTGCTAAATTTAGGGATTGGCCAACCTCTTTAATTCTGGTCATCAATGACTAAATAACTCATTGGATAATTCCAAAAGGTTTTTGATGGATTTAAATTTTATAAATTGATACCACTTGGTGTATTGAAAACCTAAAATGAAAATCTCTTCGTTATCCAATGCCAACATGCTAAAATATATAATTTTTTTGAATGTTCCCTCTTTTTTTAAATCCTATATTCTCTAATATTGAGTGTGTTATTATTTTAATACCTTCTCACTCTCATTTTATTTCTCATTATCATCAATTTGTTCTTAATATTCTTATAAGGGAGTCAATACACTAATAAAATATGATTAATCCTAATCAGTCCCCCTTTATTCCTATATCTTCTTTTATTACATCTCACTTTTTTTTAATTGAAGAATTTGGGTTTTCTTGACCTATGAATCCAAAGAAAATGGGCTATTCTCTTTTAGATTTCTCTCTATACCCATTAAAAAGTTGGTGTTGATTATATTTCTCATTTCATTCTATAAAATATAAATCATTGTTGTTTTGGTATCTTGGATACCATTAATGATAAGTTAACAATATATTAAATCCACAAGAGATTATGTTGGTAGACTTAGGGTTTATTCTTAAGCTATTTACAAACATACTTATAAAATCGTCTTCCATATTTACTTTCTTAATTTATATTTATTTATAACTTTATTTCATTCAATTAATTAGTTTCTTATTCCATTAATATTCTTCATATTTTTGAAAGAATCACCCTTTTTCTTTACTCTTTCACATTTATAATCATGTATTAAAATATCCTTTTTATTTTAACATTGATTCATTTTTTAAATCATTAAATATTTTTAATTATTATCAATATTTTTAAAATTGGTATTTATCTTTAAGAGTTTTTTATTTACTTTTTTCCTTTTTTAATAGAAATTCATGCACTACCATTTCACCATACTCATACCTATATTTGGAATCGAAGGATTATTGAATTTTTTTTAATATTCTCTTAAATGTAATTTTATTCTCAAAATCATTAACACATTTTAAAATAAATGTTCTATTTTTAAATGGATTTTTGAAAAGCCCATCATTCTCTTAAATGAAACTCGATGGTTCATGCCCCCTTTTTAGGGTAATAATTATGGATATTAGAAAAATCACATGTATACATTTCTTATAACTATTTGTTATCTTATATATAAGATAGTTATGTATGGTTATAATCCAAATATTAAAAAGAAAGGTAAATGGAAGCCTAATGATATTTATACATTTGAATTCAATAGTATAGAAATGAATGCCTTTGTATTATGGATTATATAAAAATGATCTTAATTGGATTTATATATGAAAAATGGATCATAAAATTTTAAACTCTTACAAGTAACTCATAAAAGAACTAAAACATTCAAATATACGAACTAAAAAATTCAAATATATGAGATCAGATATTTTTTCGCAATACTTTTAAAGTATCTCTTTGCATCATAGTTAATATATTATTGAAATGTTTACTCGATTCAATAATATTTTTTATGGTAAAAATGTTATTAATTGATATCAATCTATTGAAACATTATTCAATAAAATCCATTGGGTTTTACTAAGAAATTGGGTACCAAAAGTCACTATGATCCAATAATCTAAAGAAAAACCAAATATAGAATTTGAGGATATCATCATTTCTCTCATAACATATGAGATAAAAATGAAAAGAAAATTCAAATGGTAGAAATGGATTTCATATAAAATAAAATACAATTTCTTGAAATGAAATTAATAACTGATAAACCAAAAGAGAAGCCATAATTTCTCAAAATAAAAACAGGTCAAAAAGTACATGAACAAGAAAATATCTACTCAATGATTATAATCGAAAAATAAATAAATGGAATTTACATACATCAATTTTAAAAAATATGGGACACATAAAAATAATAAAGGTGATAAAACTCTAAAATTTTCATCCTTGATTTCTAATGAGGAAACAATTACAACATAAAAATGTAGTGACAAAAATCCTAGGTACCACATGGCTAATGTGAAGGTATGTGATAATGTAAATTGTTCCTTTTATAGATTATATTATTATAATTCCTATATAACTTATTTTATATATAAATTTATCCTTTAGTAAATCGATCAACTTCGAGATAGATCTTGGGATCTTCTTTAAAAATTTAAATATCTTAAAAAGTATTAAAATCTAGTTTTTTTTGAAAAATTCAACCTATAAAAGAAAAATTTTATTTTATTTTGAAACAAAATGTTGAAAAATTTTAATTTAAAATTAATTATATTAAATATTCTCTTTAATATTTAACTAAAGGTGAAGATATGTTAAAAAAATTGGGATCTCAACATGTTGTTAAAAGTAATTCCATGATTAGTTTTAAAAAAAATATTTTTCCAAAAAAAATAAAAGTATATTCCTGTGAAAGGAACTTCCTAAAATAAATTTTGTAATTATTTTTTAAAATTTCATCATATTGTTTATGAATGAAATATTAAAAAATTATAGATATTATAGACTATAGAGTATTCAACTCTCATATCATGTTTCTAGATAGAAAACATTCTATAAAAAATGATGGATTCCAAATTCATTATTAGAAAACTTATATAGACATATGATATGGGTACTATATGAATTTTTATCTTAATCCTTTATAGGAAAATTTTTCTACTTGGATAAAACTGAGAAGCTACACGATATATGGATAATGGGTGCTTGATGCATATGGGTGGCGATCCTTCTAAATTTAATCATCTTGAATAATTTGACAGGGGACTTGTAACATTTGTAGATGACTCAAAAGGTAAAATTATAGGTATAGGCATGATCATTTTTCCAAAATACATTAATAAAATATTTTTAATTTTCTAAAGTACGGAGGCATAATTTAATAATTATTATCCAATTATTTGATAGAAGTTTAAAAATTAATTTCAAAAAAAATATGTAAATTTTTTCTATTAAAAAAACATTTATTTAAATCATATAATTTTCAAAATTTATATATTATAAATTTAAAATATACTAAATGTAAAAATTTTATATTTTTTAGTTCACAAGATAATGAATCTTGGCTTTGGAATCGGCATCTAGGTGATTATAATATTCTCTCTTTTAAACTAAACCATAACCAAATTTTATAAGATCTATTGAAATTTTATTTCAATGATAAAATAGTTTGTGAACATTGAAAATATAGAATGAAAGAAAAATCTTATTCCAAATATAAAAAATATGGTTTCATATTCTAAATCATTAGAACTAATCCACCTTTTTTTTAGACCAACCCTAGTTGCTAATATCGAAGGTAAATATTATACCTTTGTAATTATTGATGACTATAATAGATTTACATGTGTTTTATTCTTAGTTTATAAGAATTAGGATTATAATTTCACTATCAAAAGTTCAAGTAAATATAGATATTAAAAGGGATAAAAACAATTTACCCATAAATGAAACTATATTAGATAATTTGTAAACAAATACATTGATGATTTTTTTTACTTCTCACAAAAATTATCACACATTTTCTATTAATATAACAACTCAACAAAATGGGGTTGTGAAATGATAAAATAGACCTCCCAGAAATATCTAGGACTATGTTGAATGAGTTTAACATTCTCCAATTATTTTGGGCTAAGGAGGTCTATACTAGTTGATTTATCCTTAACTATATTCATTTAAGGCCCATCTTATGGAAAAATCCCAATGAAATTTGGATAGTGGAAAATTAAAAATGTTGGATTATTTGAAGTTTTATATTATAAATTATTTATCCTTAATAACAAGGATAATTTAGGAATGTTCTACCCTAAATATGATGAAGGTATCTTTCTTGGGTACTTAAACTCGAGTAAATCCTTCGTAGTCTTGAATAAGGGGACTGAGATTGTAGGAGAGTCAATTCCCAATAAATTTAATGATAATATTCCTAAAAAACATTCTAAAAGTGATGATTATGTTTAATAAACTAGTTAATACTTTCCTGAAAATCAATATTCTAATGTAATTTAAGATGTTTAAGAACCAATTTCAACTCATTTACCAAGGAATTGGACCATCCCCTTGAAAAGTTTATCAGTGAATTACAATATGGAACTCAAACCAGAAGGTCAGTCATAAAAGAGGTTGAAAGTCATGTTTTTGGTCACCTAAAACTGTATTCCCTTGATGATGTGATTATTTATTATAATTTGATAATTTATAGGAAATATGATTTGCACCAATTTAAAATGACTTACATTTTCCTATTCATGGAATGACTAAATAATCAGAAATTTATTAGCTATGAGTTGGTTTTCCAAAACAAACATGATGATAAAGAAATTATTATCCATAATAAAGATCAACTTGTTATAAATGTATATTATCAAGAAAATTTTATTTATTATGATGAAACATATTCACCCGTTGTTTGAATTTAGTCTTTTATAATCCTATTAACATCCATCACTAATTTTAAATTTTACCATTTTCAAATTGATGTTATAAGTGATTTTCTAAATGATTTTATTTATTAATTTTTTTTTTACTAAACCAGCATATTTAAAAAAACATATAATTATAAATCATTTTTTCAAGTTAACCAAAGATTAATATAGTTTTATAAAATCCCATTAGTCTTGGTATTAGTGGTTAACTGAATTCCATATATAAAATGACTTCAAAATATGATATGTTTAATCCACTCTATTTCTAAAAACCTTTTAAAATGATTTATTAATATTTAAAATTTATATTGGTTCTATTATTTTTATCTTAAATAAAGAAACTCTTCGAATTTAATTTAATATTCTAATGAATAAAGAGTTTGAAATGAGTATTATGAAAGAACAAAAATTATTCCTTGGTATTCAAATTTCAAAAAATTCCAATGAAACTTTTTAAAATGAAATTAAATATAATATAAAAATTATAATGATGTTTGGTATGGGTAATACTATGTGAATTAGAATAGTTGTGTCTATAACTTGTAAGATAATGCTGTATAAAGTTGGTCAATCTGTCAACAACAAGCTTTATAGGAGTATGACTGAAAGACTACTTTACCATAGTGAGACCAAATTATAAATCATGTTTAGTGTATTCCTTTGTACTCATTTTTAATCAAAAACATAAGAATCTCATTTAAAATATCTCAAAATATTTATTTGATTTTTAATGGATCTAAGAACATTGTATCATTTTGTGAAAAATAATATTTTTTAAACATTCTTGTATTTATGATGCTAATTTTAGAGGATTCCAAACAGATAATAAAATTATTAGTATAACATATCATCAACTAGGATGATTCCTTAACTGAAGTTGTAGTAATAAGATATAATATGTTTCCCTTTCTAGAATCAAAGAGGAATACATAGCTGGAGGGATTTTTTTTCTCAAATTATATAAATAAAACATACTCTATTTGTATTCAATCTTACATATTATCATGTCCCTATCAAGTATGAAAAAACTAGTTTGATTAGTATCTCTAAAAAACATATCCAACAATCTCTCACTATGTAGCTTTATTTGAGACACCATTTTCTTTAAGATAACTTTTAAAATGGTGACATTGATTTATTTTTTTTACCAACCTTCAACATGTAGATATATTAAGTAAAAAAATTCTCTTGATCACTTTGTCTTTATTAAATTAATGTTGGGTATGATTATCTTGTGTCACTTAACTCAAAATATTGTAAATATAGATAAATATTTCGATTTTTTTAATATTTTTTTTTTCAAAAAAATTTTTTTTCTTATTTTTAAAAAATGAATGTTTACATACTTTTTATAATTTTAGAAATAACAAGTTAGTGTAATACTACAAAGAAAATATTCATATCAAGATACAAATAAGTAGATGTTTTTTTAGAGAATATTATCCTAGGTATATTTTCATGAAAAGGATTGATTAGGTTTCAACCTAGACTTCATCATATACATGATGAGTGGGCCTTTATAGCACACCTGGTTTGACACTTCGGGGTAATTTTCTATGGTTTAATAATACAAAATAAACCTTAATCATGAAATATTTTTAAAAATATTTTCTATTTTATTTCCTTTAAATTTAGTTTTTTGTTTAAATGGATATGATTCTTTTCTCTATCCTAGAGTATTATTTGAGGGTATATAATGTTGTTGATGATGAAATTGTTCTAAATGAGATACCAATTATCTAATTTTTTTTCCAAAATATTACATTATCTCTTGAGTTTCATAAAAAAAACTTAATATTTTATTTATCTCATGAATTATATTTTTAAATGATTTTTTTTATTTAATATTGAAATTTATCCAAAATTTGTCTTATTGAATTTAAAGTGCTCAAAATGTTATACCATTTATTTTATCTATCTAAGAGATCATTAATGGTTATAAAAATAGTTTTTATAATTATTTCTATAATATTTTTCTCTAACACCAACTATTAATCTTTTTTGATAATCTTAAAGGGGTAAAAATATTATGCTAAGGGGGATGTTAGTTTTATGAGAAAAAAATTATATAAATGGGATACGTATATTATTATTTTTAGAAGGGGTGGAAATATTTTTTTGTTAGACTTAATTAAGGTAAATCTATTTAAAAATTATCTAGTTATATTATTATTATTATTTTATCATTCATGTGTTTCTGAACATAAAAACGGGGGATATCATTGTGCTTCTAACCATATTTAGTTTTAATAATCAAAAATAATATTTAAAGTATTTAATAATTTTATTTAATTGATTGGAATTTGGTATTGATTATATCTTGAAATAATTTTGATAGGACCTTAAAATATCCTTGAAGATGTATTAATGGACATATTCAATCCTTAGATGAAGGTGATATAACCTATAGAAGGCCATTCAATCAATCAGAGGAGCTACTTATTGATGATACATAGAAAAATGGCTAGATCAATGATGCGGTAGTTAAAGTTGTGGTGGATAGGTGGGATTTACGGCCAAAACATAAAATGTTGGGTGGCCATGCCCATGGTTTCAGGCATTTTATGAAGAAAAATAGATAATTTTCTTCAATATGGCATGGTAAAAGTAATGTTGATGATTTATATGCATTTAATGATTGGAAACATCTTAAATTCATGCCATAAACAAATTCATTACTACTTAATAAATTCTAGAATATTTATAAAGGATTTAAAGGGTATTAATGGAGACCTCCTTGTAGTTTGCAAACCAACAATGATAGTCATTTCATTCTCCAAATTCAATGTGATAGAATCATCAATTAATTAATAAATTTAACTTATATGATAAATATTATCTTCTATAATATGTAGTGTATTTTTGTTCTAATATATTCTCACTCTAAAATATTTTCTCATTCTCTTCAAATTTTACTTGATATTCTTTATAGAGGGGTGAGACAGTACTAAAATTTGATTTATTTTAAGTAATCCTCCATTATTACTATATATTCTTTTGTTGTTTCTCACCACCTTTAAATTGATTAATTTTGGTTTTATTTCTATAATTATTTCAGTTCAAGGGACTACTCTCGTGGAGTTTTCTATCTAGACCCGCTAAAAGTCTAGTGTCGATTTTTTTTGGGTATCATAATATAACATAAAAAATTAAGGGATTTTTGGTATCTTTTATACCATTAAATCCAAGGGACTAATATATTAAATCCCTAAGAGTTTGGGGTGATAGATGTAGCGTATCTACTTGAGGTATTTCCGAACTTCCTTACCAAATTGTGTGTCTGATTTACTTTCTACGTTATTTATTATTTATTTTTTATTTTTTTAAAATAATCATTTTTAATCAATAAATATGTTTTCTCGTTATTTTTTAAATCACTATTTTATTTTATTCTTACACTTTTATAACCATATATTACTATATCATTGTGATTTTAACTTTGATTATTTTTTATATCTTAAATGGTTTCAATTAACTTCAATATTTCTAAAATAGGTTTTTAGTCATCAATAATTTATTCATTTCCATTATTTAAAATTAATTTTTTAACTTTAAATTCGCCCCTATTGTTTCCATTTTACCCTTCTCTAACCTACACTTCTCATATCATCCCACTATACCAATGGTTGGAATTAATCCTTCCCTAATTCCATCTCATAACATACCATTGAACCAAGGTTTATAATAGAGCATAAATTGATACCATTTAATATCATCCCACTATACCAAAGGTTGGAATGGAATCCACCATGACACTATCTAATATCATCTCACTAAACCAAGAGTTAGACTAGATCCCACCCTGATTCCACTCACCAGTGATAGTTGGAGGGGCACTCTGGTGGTCTTGTTATCATACACTTCCATATTAACATGTAATATCAATGGTGGATTTTTACCCAACCCAAAACCACTTCCATCATCTAACAAGCCTATAATAATAAGCATAATTCATAATTCACATTTTATAATTTTTAAAGATGATCTTTAAACAAGATTTGAACACACCGGGTTTCCATGGGTTAACACCTCATCCAAATCTGTTCCATATATATATATATATATATATATATATATATATATATATATATATATATATATCTCACTTGAGGTAGGTCACTGACTAACACAACCTCTTACCCCTACCCATATTTATCTAGGGATACTATAATATTGGCCTCACCTTACCACATTTTCTTTTATAATACACACTCCAAGAACCCAAACCAAGTTCTCTAGGTCAGAATTCCACTCATGAAACCGCTATCGGTTTCCAATCAAAACCCTTAAACCATAAAAATTCTAGGAATAACATTTATCAATAGATCACTCATGTCACCATTAGAGTTTTATAATTGTAAAAAATAAGAATAATCCATTTAGGATAAATTAATAGTTCAAGAACACACGGTAGAAATAACCACACATCACATACACGTGGAAATTAACATAAACCAGGGGTAAATGATAGAAATTAAATCTATCCCATTGATCATATTTGAATTATTTTTCATTATATGAAAGAAATAATAAAATCAAATAAATATATAAATTTACGTATAAATGATGATAATTCGTATATGAAAAATATTTAATGGAAGTGAATATGGAAGATCACAATAGGATTGACAAGATAACTATTAGAAATAAGTTACAATATATGAAGCATTAATTGAGATAAAAAAAGGGATCCAAAATTAAAATAGAAGAAACAAGATGGGAAAGGGCTATGAGCATGGCTACTGAAGAAGAGAGAAACCCTCATTTAAATATTATTGTAAAAATTAAAAAAAATGTTAAATAAATAAATAAATAAAATAAATCTCATGAATTATGGTGTGAACCTAATACTTGTGCAACTAAACCACTCCAAGGTCACCCATATGGCATATCTCTTTCAATCGTGGAATGACACCCCACCCCGATGAAGAACCAAAAACCCAAGCCTCCAAAACTTCATGCTGAAAACTTCCCCTTCATAGTATAATTCCATCCCACAAGTCTAGGATTCAAGAATAGAAAAATTAATGTTTGTTTCATCATGTTTTATCCCCTTCCCTCTTGGAACATCACTACAAATTGGCACAACATCATGGTGAAAACCACATTACTATGTCATAAAACTACCCCTATTGATCTAGATTTCCCCATACAACCCATAAGGTCACATCATGAAAAATTCCTATAAATTTTCATAATTATAGACAAAACTATTTTATTTTATATCCATATCTCTCCAAAATTTTATACCATAGGTTTAAGTGGGATTTATCATGATAACAACAAAATTTAATAATACACATCTATTTCTAAGAAGTAATGCCTTATGTTCTGGCATGGTCTCTCCGGGAAATCAGAAAATTAATCACACATAGGACATAATATTTTTAATATATATATCCTGAATAACATCACTACTCACTCAATCAAAACACATAATTAGGGTTGAAACCTTATCATGACATGACCCTCATGTTTTCTAGTGTTATGGGCCACCAGCTACATAATTATAACCCAATCCAAATAAAAACACCCAAAACTGATACATGAGTCCCACACCAACTCATCCCATAGAATAAAATCACTAAAATAATATTTTATTAGAAAAAAATAAACTAGTATTATTTCTTGAAGAAGACCCATTGTTGATTCCATGAATCTAGATGTTGTTGAGAAGCTAAAAAAGAAGAATTTGAGAAGAGAATAACTAGATATGATTCTTATGTTGGATTTTATTTTAAATACATAAATAATGTTCAATAAGATATATAATAAATTTTATAATGTGATTTAAAAAAATTTAAGAATTTTTTATGTGTTTAAAATAAGATTAGATATTTTTTGAAAGAATTCATGATTTGTTTATCGAAATGGAGGTATTTTGTAAGTAAAAAAGATTAGTGGATTGAAAGATGATATGATTTAAGTTATTTGAAAGTTATAAATTTGTTTACCTAGAATAATTAATCATTGTGATTTTTTTGATTCACTCTATTTTGTATCTAGAAGTTAAGAATGGGTTATTATTATAAGGGGTTTCGATATGATAAATCGACCAAGTACATAAGATCAAAATTTGAGGTATGTATAAGAAAAGTATATTTAAATGTCCCAAAGTTAAAATATAAATGATTTATAAGAATTAAAAAATTGAAAAATTCAACAATATGTTAGATTTATTTTTCAATACATAATAGTAACCTTATTTTTATATAATAGTTATTTTGGTGTGAAGAAACTAGGGTGATAAAAATGGTAAAGTCCTTTAAATGTGATGTTTTTCCTCACAATTATATGGAATGTTTTTATATTCTGTACATAATGATTTTTGATATGTGATGTTTTTCTATCTAAAAATGGTAAAGTCCAAAAATTTGTGATTTTTATATATTATGATATGAGAGGATTTTAGTTTGAAGAGATGAAAAATAAATGAATGAAAAAACTTTATTGTGATACATAAATATCTTATTTTCTATATATATAGAATTATGATATGTGGTTTTTTTCTATTTAGTTGAAAAATTTAATCCCTCAAAATGTATGTTTTTATATATTATGATATGTAAAAATTTCTGATTGTGTGGTTTTTTATCTTTGACTAAAAAATTAAAATTTCATTATAACGTCAGGGTTTCCATGTTGTATTACCTATGGATTTAAAATATGTGACGTTGTCTCCCAAAATAAAACATAGGAAATAACTTGAACATAAGGGTTTATTTATATGGTTTTTTATATGTGATATTTTTTATACATAAGAAATTTTGATTTTTAGAGAATTAAAAATTAAAATGTTGAATCTGTTATTTTACACATAAAATATTACAAATAGAAATCATGATGCAACCAGTTTAATAATAAGGTTTGTTTCATAAAGATAATAGTCACACCACAATGAAATCCATGAATGAATAAAGGCTTATAGTGAATCAGAAATTTGAAAGATATCCATGGTATATTGAGAATAACATGTACCTATAAATAATTAGGTTTGTCTCACATGATGGAGTTATGTTGTGATATTAAGTTGTGATAGTTAAGATTCACATTTTGTTAAGAAAGAGATAATATATTTATTAGGAATAAGTTTTTTACACAGTAAATTAAGAATATGTTACTAAAAATGTTAAAGGAAAACTGGTTAGTTATACCATGAGGTATGAAGTCATGTCATGATGACTTGGATATATACAAAAATGGAATATGTATCAGGATAATGTTATGAGAAGATGATGATTAGTGGAATGTGTTTGGGATTTAAAATTTGAATTTTAAATTAAAATATTTACATGAAGATGAGTCTCTTATTGTGTACGAAAAATTCTAATTAGGGTCTTGCATAATTTTTTAAGAGAAAGCGAATAAGATCAGAATGTGGGGTTGAGTGTGCATATTAGAGTTCATAGAAGAAGAAGATTTATTATAATTATAATTATAATAATAATAATAAGAGTACACACATGGATTGTTCATAATAATCACAAAGGTGTTATGTTTTGAGGATGAAATAAGTTCACACATATTCTACAATGTGAAGATGTGGAGGATAACTATATATTTTTACGATACAGTAATTCATATAAAAAGGATAATCCATTCCTCATTAAAGATAAATACTCTAATGAATCATGTTTGGAGGATTTTTAGAAGATAATATTATTATATTCAAACAATACTTGTTCAAGGATAAACATATTCTTATTATATAGAAAATAGTGATTTATGTTGACTGTATGAACTCAAGTGATTACAAGTCGTTCCAAGGATTAACAACACCTTTTTAGAAGTTAAACATAGGTATTATGAGACTTTTCATGTCTTCTTTCCTTGGTGTGTGTGATTTCAACAGTGAGATAAATCACTCTAAAAATTGATGAATTTTTATTTCAGAATTATTCATAAAAGGTAAATTGAAATATTTTCCACTTATTTACCCCTCATCTTCTATTTGAACCTGCATCAGTCTTGGTAAAATCATAAGTTGTATGATAGCCATTTTTTCTTCAAATATGGTCTGATTTCTGGAGTTTCAAGAGAAATACATCCTCTATATTTTTGGATTTGGTCTCTGGATTTCTATTGTGAATATGGAAAATATTAATTCATTGAAAAGTTTGGGTATTCTAACTTTAGGTTGAAGTAATTATTATATTTATAATGATTTTATGTTTTCATATCTTTTATCAATTAATATGTAAGTACTAAAGGATTCCATTTCTACATGTTAAAGGTACTATGATAATGGAAATAGATTGAAAGAATTTTGAGAATGGTTTTAATTCTCAAAATTCCATCCTTTGTTCGATTTAGAAAAAATAGTTTCTAAAGGATAAGTGTATTAAGATAGAAAAATAAATTTGGGATAAGTTCAAAATTATTATTGATGTAAATGTGGAAATTGATCAATCCATTTTACAACATTGAATATTGAAATATAAAGATCTAAAATTGATTGATATGAAACAAATTAATTACTAATTCACTATAGTTAATGAAGTTGTGAGCACTATCAAGGTTTTTGGTGAGAAGAGAGAAGGTTGTAAATTTTTCGAGAAGATACTAAATATTTTATCTGATATGTTGGATGTAATGGTTTAATCACTCGATGACCATGATCAAGGTAAAATTCTATTTCTTTATCTTTACAAAAATTATATTTAATATGAAATTTAGAAGGGATGTCTTTTAAAATAAGATAAATGATTCTAGATAAAAAAAATTAATTTTTTTTTTAAATTAACAATATAAAAGATATAATTTTAGAATAAATTGATTTTTATGGTGAAGAAGATATACAAGTGAAATTTTACAATCTCATGTGATTAATTTATAGTAGTGTGGGATGTGGTAAAGGAAAAATTTTAGGGAAATATACCACTGATGTTTTTTAATTGTGGATTTATTTGATATTTTTAGAAAATATTCTAAAGTTAAAAAGGGTAGAATATTTTGAAGATGAGGATATTAGTCTATGGATTTATTTAAAGAATAAAGACATAAAATTTGACAAGTAAACGTTTTATTCAAAGGGAAATGGTGAGAAATTCCTTAAACAAAATAAGATATATTTATTTTTAAAAAATAAAGATAATGATATCACTGAGGATGAAGAGGAAGTTGATACTTCTAGTGATGTTGGTGAAAAAATTATAGATTATAAAATTGAATGAGAAATTGATCACTAGTTATTAGATTAGTGATACTGTAAGTGAGGTTGAAATAGAAATGAAGTTCATGTTGATGTGAGAACTCAAAGAGTGTCATTTCATGATCAAAAAATTGGAAAAGGATAAAAACGTTTTAAATAATAATTTTTAATTATTTATTAAATATTACAACATATATGATAAAAAAGGATAATTTTTGACAAATAATAATGAAAAATTGAAGAAGTTGAATATGGATGTAGAGATGACTATAAAATAAAATATTAATAGATTTAATTTGTTCAAAAAAATTACTATAATTATAAATAGAGTTAGAAATATTCAAATTAAAATTTCATAATTCAATATAAGAATCTAGAAAATGATAAAGAATAAAATGGATTATTTTTTGGAGTTGGTGTCCCAGTACCAAATGTTTTTACTTTGATTACATAAATATTCATTAATTTTATTATTAATAAAATATTTTATTACATATTTTTCATTGAGATTAATGTAATAATATATTAGAGTATATATTGCATTGAAAATGTTGTAGAAGATCCCCACTACGATGAGAACCTTGAAATCCACTAAGGATATTCATAAACATATTTTTATGGGAGGAATATATTCTATTATGGGACACATATAGCATGAATATTGGTTGAAAGTACTCATAAGTACATGAGACTTGTTGTGATAAAATTTTCCCTCAGTAATCTCCAAGATAAGAGATAATTAGAACTGGATCACTATTAAAAATTTGCTATTTTTTGGGGACATTAGATATTCTAATCTACGATCATTCATAATGATTCTTAGAATTTAATATTATTATTAATATATATTACTACTCGTGAAATTATATTTACATTTTATGAAATTACTATATAATTCATGGTGATGTTGGATATTTTTGGTATGTAACGAGTAATGTTTAATTAATGAATAAGCCCATGAAAGATTTAACCTATACATTTTTTTGGAAGTTTACATCTATAAACTTTTATTAGAATATAACCATCATAATAAATTTCATGTTCACGATGAATTGATGTGTATATTTTAGATAGTGAAGTACATATTCATTGAGAATATAGTTTGATGATATGGATGTGAAACATGATTGATGGTATATTTTGAAAAAAGGATAAGATTACATAGAGAGAGTTTATATGTGGTTATCGATATTGTGACATTATGTTATTTATCTAGGGTGGCCTGACCCATTTCTAAACATTAATCAAGAACTTTAGGTAATCCTATCTAAATCTAATTTGAAATAATAATAGAAAGTCATGCACTAAGTGTTACGATTAATCTCTATAAATTTTTATTTCAATTAAATTAATATAAAAAATATTATTCTAATGATAGAGGAGTAATTTTATTCTTGTTTAATCTATCAATAATATTTATTGATTAATCAAATATTTAATTAAATATTTATTCAATTAGTTAATAATCATTGAAAAATTTGAAAGGACTGAGATAACATCTTATGATAAATATTAATGTACAAGTATGTGTAATAATATTTATTATTGCATAAGTTTGTGTGCTCCGTAAAATATTACTATTATTATTATATTCTATGGTGTTTGAAAATAATTATGATATTATTTAAGGTCTGGTATTCAATTAAATAATATTTTAACTCAAAACCATATCTCTATAAATATATGATTATATCTATTATATAGGGTTAATGAAAAAATTGGTAAAAAAGAATCATTGAGCATAACGGACTTATCTCAAGATAATTCTTTCTCTCATATTCTTAAGAATGAGAATAAATTATTCAAACTCAAATTATCTTGATGAAAACAATAAAAACAATAAAATATGATTGATTTGTTGTGTTATCACCCTAGAATTCAATCAGCATCATTTATAGGTCAAAGAAGAATGTATGGATCACAACTTTAGATATTCTATACATGAATGCTTAAAACACAACAAAGGTAATAAAAAAAGGGTTTTTTAGATGATCAACATCGCCTATAAATAAATATCCTAAGATGAGATAATTCTTCATCCAATCATAAATAAATTAATTATAAATTTAATGTGAACATATCCTCTCTTGGTTTTTGGGTTTCTCTATGTCAATATTTGGGGTAAAATTTTAATTGGTCATGGCGTTCACATAATTGCCAATTTTGCTAATAATCCAACTGAATAAGAGAATTTATTTTTTTATATACCCAGGGAGGTGCTTTAGGTACACCATCCATCCATTAGATCGCCCGAAGGCCTTAATTTTTTTTTGTTTTTTTGATAATCTACCGTTCAAGGGGTGAGGTGGAACCCTTAAAATGCATGTAGGTGTAAGCATTACATGGCCTATAGGACATAAAAGAATTCATTGTCTGCAGGCTTCAAACATTACATACAACCCTGACTAACTACTTATAACTGCTTCTTCCCAGCATCTTCATTGTGAAATCATCTCTCCACCTTCGCATGGATGTTCAGGTAGGTTATCCTATGCATGCATAGGCTTGTCCTGAGGGAAAGTTTCATACCCTCTAATTCTTATAATTCGTGTAGCTTCTGTTGTGGTGAAATCTATGTTATCATACTCTTATAGAGCGTGTTCCTTGTAAGTTGTCTGGTTGTAATCTGCACTTATGGTGGCCTGAAGGCCTTGAGGTGGCCCGAAGGCCTTACTGGCCAGAAGGTTTGGGTGGCCTGAAGGCCTTAAAGGACTCGGGGACTAAATCGGTGGCCCGAAGGCCCAAACAGGGGAAAGTTATTGGCTACTACATTTCCTAATATAGTTCCCACTACAGTGTCTACTATAGTACTACTACAGTACCTGAAAATTGTGCCTTTTCCTGGATTTGATCTCGGGTCTCATGGATGCACTTAGGATCCTCACCAACTAGGATGAGGCTCATGTGCTTAAAACGTGTGTTGCTAACACCGACTCCAAGAGGGGGGCCCCCACAATCCCAAGTACATGCCATATTCCCTAGCTAAGAAATCGATTTGAATAACCCTGTTCATAATATGTATAGTGTTCGAGCCTGGTGGGACTCGGTCATGTGCCAGTTCCCATGGAGTGTGAGGGGTACAACCAGCGGGTACCACTCGGCTAACACCCCATGGGCTTTAGGTATACCCAAAAAATAAAGTTGTATTAGAGAGGTACCATTTCAAATTTATAATTATTTATTCGATTTTTAATCTATATGTGCAATTGTGGTTTGATATTTCATTTCAACAATATTAATTATTTAATCTGATTTTAAGTAACATATTTTTAAAACATTAATAATCATTTTCTACTGTTTCATTTCTAAAAGGACTAAGAATATATGAATAATGATTACATATTCCATCAAGAAGTATCTAGGTGACTTTGTGGATAGCTTGGGATTAAATAGAGTATAACAAGAGTACACTCTATATACCCAAGTTCACTACACCTGACCATGTTTCAGAATACACGACATTACTAGTATTAACGGAAAAAGGTGAATTTATTGCACACCACCAGTAGACAGGTCCAACCTGGAAGATGGTATGTAATATTACATGTTGTATACTAGTGTACATGTAATGTTTTCTAAATAGTTTAGCAGTGAAATTCATGCAAGTCATGTGGTCAAATATATGGTGAAAACCATGTGAGACTGATAACAAGGAGAAATAATAACATACATGGTGTGTAGTTAATTATTTCTTAAATCTAAAGTACAAACCATCCATTGAATCAGACAATAGAACACATGAAATGCGAGACACATAGAGTGTAGCTGGTTAGTACACATCATGTAGTCATTTAGAGTAATACACTAAAACCCTAGACATTTATCCCATGTAAAGACAACCAAGATACTTAGTGTGTAACTTGAAAGTACAAACCATGTAGTCTCTTAATAAGGGATAGAATTAAATTAAATTAAATTAAAATTTATAGCAATAAAACTTTATTACATTTATTTTCATCGGATGTGTTTGATAATTTAATAATGTTGTTAAACAATTTTCAAATTATCAATTAATTTATTGTAATAAAATGTGATTATTGGTTATGACTTTTATTTCCCATGAATTCATTTAATAATGGGAATCAATAAGACATTTTATATGATCATTAATATGAAAGGGAATTAATTAATTAATTTAATTATTTATTAAACTATGTTTATATTAATAATAAATAAGAATATAATTGAATGTTAGGCACTGTACTTTTTCATAACCATTGCTTGTGTGACTAGTCATGAGCCTGACCAAGACCTATATATATGTTTTCCTTATTTATTTTATTTATTATATTTATTTGAAATTATTCATTATTAATTTAAAATGAGTCCCTATGATTCATCCCTCCATCATTTATTACATAGGACCGTCTTCTCGAAAGAAATTTATGTAATTCCCCTTAATCAATCCTTTGGTTCCCCTCGATTGTGTGATAGTTATAAGTACATGTAATTAATAGAGTATCCCAAGGTATGTATATGTGGTTTAATATGGAACTGAGATGATAACAAATATGTGACACACAGGTGGAGAGGTTGAATATTGTAACTCATGTCAAGACTAGAAAAGGTTGTTTCCCCTAGGTAAAAGGTGGATTTATTACCTTCTAAATAAATAAACCATTAGAAAAAAATCATGACTGAGTTATTTATTTAATTATTTATTTCTTATGAATTATTTTTTTTATGGATGCAAGGCCATGAACACATAAATAAATGAATTAATGTGTAAATATTTAATATAAAAAAATCACTATGCGTAAATTTTTTATCAAAATAGTGTTAATAAATTAAGTAAAATATGGTTTATATTAGCATGACATGTAAAAGACAAAATAATAAAAAATTTGGGCATTATAAAAAAAATAGCTCATGTTAATATTTTGTTATTAAGCCTTCTATCATCTGAATTAATATGAACTCATAGTTATAAGTGTCAGTTCAGCCTCAATAGAGGGAAATTTTAAGTATTGTGAATTAAAATCTAAGAATATATGTTGAATTAAATGAATTCATATTGTGTTTAAAAGCCCCTGTTTGTCTAAAAAATAATTGGACGTAAGTGCATAGGTAATCAGAGATATGGTTTCTAGGTAGGGGAGTCAACTCAATGGATCCTGGAGCTACAAGCCTATTGTTTGAAAGGTCATCAACTTGTAACTTTCGTTTGATTTTCAGGACCTATGTATAGATTATAAGAATAGAATTATGGATAAATGGAACTTGAATATCATTGAAACTAGATATTATATGTTCAATGGGGAGAAAAATTGACACTTGATAAAATAGTTGGATATTTAAAAAAATTAATATTATCTCTCACATAATTTGTAATCGGGAAAAGTTTTAATATTATTATTTTTTAAATTTTAGAATATTTTAAATTTCATCATCCACATTATACGTATGCTCTGTATTATAAGAGAAAATTTCCTCACTGATAGCAACTTCCATGAGTGGTTCATATTCTTTCTGGTTGTGTTTCACTATGAACAAAAATCTTACATACTAGAATCCCCAATACCTGATCTCTCTATGAAGAAGGTGAGTAATAGAGAGTTCCTTTCCTATGAAAACAAATTTAGTGATGTGATCAATATTCAATTTTTGGTGTTATCATCTATGTCTATTAAACTCGGAATTGTCACAAAACATGGATACTTGTAGAATACTCAGTAATTTCCATGGTATTTACATGTAGAGAGTAATACAGGAACAGTTTGATATCTCTAAGGAACTATTTCATATTAATCTTGGAGATAATGATCCAAATTCTCCTCACATTTTCAATCTCATTATCTACATTTATCACCTATAAGTATAAAGGTTTAAACAACCTTATGAACTATGAACCAATATCATTCTTGCATCACACCCTTAAATATTCTTCATCTATGATACAAATTTTAATATGAACAACATTGAGTTGTATCTTCTTGATTTACTCATTATTCTTCTCTACGTGGATAAGGATATAGAGTGAAAATATACTTCTATTGTTATGGTGAATACACAGAAATTCCAAGTGAAGATCTATATAAACAAAGCATCTTCCCAATGCCATTCCAAGAAGATAAAGATCAAGGAGAAAGAAAGGTATTAGGATTCTATTTGTTTCGCAAGTGGAAATAATGGAATCTAGAAGAAAAATTATACCCATCTATATAATAAGGTAGAAGCTTCAAGTGATTTTGTTATCGAGTGAAACTTGTTTATTTCTACTAATTAAGTATTTGATATAGCTTATGATGCTCAAATATGTAATAAAATACAGAAACCAAGTAGATTCATAAATGATGACAAAGGGGATATAGATTTATGAGAAAACAATGGATCCAAACTAACTATTTTGGCTATTGGGGACTACCACATCATGCTTCCAAATGGAATGATCTTTGTTTTGAAGTATTATTATTTTGCATCTTCTTTTTCTGATACATTATTGCTATATATAGACATGATAAATATGTATTTATATTCAAGTTCAGTAATTAATGTTCTTGATTTTTTTAAAGTTGAACTTTTCATGGTAAGGCACATTTAAAATAATTGTCTTTATGTGTTGGATTACACAAACCATGTAATAGAAATCGATAATGAAAATAATTCACATGTCTCATACACAACCCAAAATTAACCTCACCGGAAAGTAGTGTAAACAAAAATCAATTGACTATATTTCATCAATATGTATATATAAATTACTTTAAACTAAAACTACTCTATTCATGTTATTTATGTTTTCATAGAAAAATGACGGAATCCCCATTTAGTGTTAAAGGTAAAATAGATAAAAAGCTTCATGAATTAGTTCATATCAATTTGTGTAGATCATTTTCTACTATAGAAAGGGGTGGGTACTCATACTTAATAAATTTTACTAATTATTTTCATAGATATACATATGTCTACTTGATGAGTAAAAAGTCAGATTCCATTGAGATATTCAACGGATACAATAATGATGTTGAGAACCATCATGGTTAGAGCATTAAGAAAATATGCTCAGACTGTGGTTTATAATAACTTAATAAATATTTCATTGATTATTTAAGAGAGTTAGGTATCCTATATGAAATCATACCACCTTATACACCTCAACCGAATAGTTTATCTAAAGCGAGTAACCACACCATTTTGGGAATGAATATATCAATGATGTGTAATGAAAGTCTCCCATTAACATTTTGAGGTTACATATTATGAATAGTATCATACATACTAAACAGAGTTCCAACAAGAGGGGAAGATTTTATTCAATAATAATTTTTTATTAGAAATACACTCATGTTATCATACTTATATATGTGGGTAAGTGAAGCATTTCAAAAAGAAAATTTATTTAAATAAATAATCCTGAGGCATAAAGTATATCTTTACTGGTTATCCTATGGAAACAAGAATATTCTACTTATAAAATACTTAATAAAAAAAGGATGTGGTTGATAGTAATTTCATATTACATGAGACTGATCATATATCTAAAAGAGATAGTGAGAGTGAGATATACTTTTTGGAAGCCTAATATCAAGATACATGAGTATTGGCACATGAACAGATTTCATAAGCTCCATGGAAGACGATGTTCGAGAGACACAAATACTGTGTAGGATTAAAAGAGAGGTTGGAGGACCAAATAGATGTGTTTTTCTAGTCACCATGGATTATGACAAGTTATTAGTTCATAATAATAATCCTCTAACCTATAAATATGTATTAAGTGGAATATATTTTTCCATGTGGAAGGAATACATTAATTCTTAAATGGATTCCATGTACCAAAACCAAGGCTATATTTTGGTATATCTTTGAGTATATTTAAATTACGTTAGTAATAAATGGGTATTCAATTTGAAAATGTTGATGCATTGTAAAATAAGAACCTATATGGTACAACTGGTTACAAAACGGTTTAAATAGTGTCACAACATTGAATATAACAAAAACTTTTAACCAGTTTCAATGTTGAAATCCATCCAAATTTATACTTGAATTTATGGTCTTTAATGACTATGAGATTTAGAAAATTATTTTTAAAACAACATTACTTAATGGGAACTTTCTGGGTGATTTATATGTGACAAAAACTGAAGGTTTTGTGACTCCAAATGATGCCAATAAGATATGAAAATGAAAAAACATTTATATATTAAAATAATCATCCAGACCATGGATCATTCATTTTTATTAATCTATAACAAAATTTTAATACATAAATAATGAATATGGGCCTTGTGTATATATTTTTTTTGTGTAAACGGGGTCATTTTTTAATACTATATGTTTATAACATATAACTTATAGGAAATGAAACACCATCCTTATAGTCTATTTAGGCATGGTTGAATAAGTACATCCTCATGAAGGACTTAGTTTAGGTAGAATATATTCTTTGGATCAAGATCAATCATGATAGAACAAATATTCCATTCGACCTCATTCATCGTACATATATTGACAAGATAATGAAGTGATTCAATATAAAACAATACAGTAGAGTATTTTTTTTGCATCGCAAGGAATTCATGTTTTAATGAAAATGTGTCAAATGAAATCGGAAGAAAGACAAAGGATGGTTGGGATTCCCTAAACCTTAGTGATTGGGTTATTCATGTATGTTATACTATGTAGTAAGATAGATATTTCTTGCACCTTGAGTGTTGTATTAAAATATCATGTTGACCCAACTGACTACGAATATATGGAATTCAATAATATTATTAAGTATCTACGTATTACTAATATAATATTTTTGGAATGTGGAATAGATGATGAACTATTCATTATAGGATATGAATATTCTAGTTTATAAATAGATCAATATGATATGAAATCTCAAATGGAATACATATTCACTTTGAATGGAGTTGATGTGATCTGAAATAGTTTAAAGTAGGCTTAATTCATAGATTCTATAGAAGAGTCTGAGCATATTAAGGCCAATAATGTAGCTAAATAAGTAGTTTGGATATAATAATCTGTACAAGATATTTACATGGAACCTAGCAATAAAAATCATATCACACATTATTGTGATAATACTACATTTTTGGCACTTACAGAAGATGGAATGTCAAATCTATGGAAAAATAACATACTACAAAAGTATTATCTCTATAAGATATTTTATCGAAGAGGTGTGTTTGTGGTGAGAAGCATTTATATAGAAGATAATACGGTGGAACCCTTGACTATATAGTTGACCCATTATAGATATGATTATCTTGTGAGTCCTAGAGGACTGAAGATCATTAGTAGTTAGCTCTAGTCTAAGTGAGAGTTTTTTGGAGTAAGTTCCGTTGGACAAACTATTTTTAATTTAATTAAGTGTATATTAAATTATTTGAATATCAATAAAATATATTATTATATATTGTTCACTTTTTTCATGACATTAATGTAATAATGTCCTAGAGTATCTATCGCATAGATAAGTTTGTAGTAGTTCCACTTTATAATGAGAACCTTTAAATGCTATGATGATATTCTAAAAGATACTTTTTGGATGGATAACATTCTATGATGGGACACATTGAACATGATTATTATATGTGACTAATTGTAAGAGTATGATACTTATTCTCATGAATTTCGTACTTTTTAATCACTGATATGGGAGATTATGAGAATAGGCTTTCCTATTTTAATTCTATAAGTTTATGTATCCTCATATATTCCTATCTATGAGAGTGTATAATGATCCTTAGAATTAAAAATTAGTATTTATGAATATTACAACTCACTCAATTATATTTATTTCTTAAACCAGTTCAATAAAGTTCATGGAAAATTTGGAAACGTTGGTTGTGATGTGTTATTAATGAATAAGTAGAGTAAGGATTTTTCCCTTCCATCTTTATGAAAGTTGATAACTCGTCTATTTGATCGGAATAAAATCATCACAACAAATTCAATGTCCATGTTATAATGGAGTGTATATTTTTTATGTTCGAATAAATATGTATTGATTATATAGTTTGTTGACATGGATATGAAACATTCCTGATGAAATATTGTGGGAAAGGGAATATATTACACAACAAGCATTTGTATGTGATTTTAGTTCTTTATCTTGGGTTCCTTTACCCATTTCAAGAAATTAATATTGTTCTTTAGGTGATCCCACCTAATTCCAATGAGAGTTAATCCTAGAGTTTCACACATTAAGTGTTTGTATTTATCTTGATTAAATTTTATTTGAATTTAATTAATAGAATAAATATTATTCTCAATATTGTGAAATAAATTTATTGGTGTTTTATCGATCCTAAATATTAATTTATGATTCAAAAATTTTATTAAACATTTATTAAGGTATTAAATAAATTTATAAGAGATTGAATAGACAAAGACTATATCCATTTATAAATATTAGTATAAAAATGGTAAAATATTATTTATTATTCCACAAGTTAGACCACGCCATAAAATAATAATAATAACAATAATAACATTATTATTATTATAAAGAATTATTTTGAAAATATATTATGATATTATTTAAGGTACGAAATGAAATTAAATAATATTTTAACATAAAACACTATCTCTATAAATAGATGGTTATGAATATTGTGCATTGTTATTCCAGATATTGAGAATATTGAATCATTGTGCACAAAAGACTTATCTCTCTCAAATTCTTCCTCTCATATTTTCATCAATGAGTATAATTACTTTATACCATAAGGATATTTAACCGATCAAGACAAAAATAAAATAAAATATGATTGATTCATCATGATAGAACCCAAAAATCAATCGGTATCCTTTGAAGATCAAAATAGTATGTATGGATCACCACTAAATGGATTATACAGTTGGATCCTTACAGTAAAACAATGGTAATTCCGAAAATAGTTTTTTGGATGATCATTATCTATAAATAAGTATCCTATGATGAGGAAATTCTTCTTCTGGTCATAAATAATTTAATTATATATTTAACATGAAAAATAATCTATGGGGTTCTGATTTTTTTTTTGTAAATATCATGAGGAAAAAATTGTTCATGGAATTCAATTAATTGAATATATTGAGAATTATATAATGAATCAATAAATTTTATTTGTTTTTCATGAATACTAAGTATCTTATGTTTTTCTATAATCCTCTATGATTCAAATATACAAATTGATAATGATAAACTTTTTGTGAATAGAAAAATTATTAAAAAAATACAAAACTATAGGAACACTGATTTAAAAGTGAAATTTGACCAAAATAATGATCATCAAGTGTGAAAAGATAATTATAGAATAAATAATAAAATTTTTGGAGTTACGATACTTTTGGATTAGTAAAATGATCCATTATTAGTGGTCAAAGAGTAAAAGAATATAAGGAATCTACTATGGGACTTAAAGTATTCTATAAATAAAAGTGGAATTTTATAGTTATTTCTGGAATTGTGGATGCATTAAATGTAAAAGGAATATATTATTTTTTGTAACAATATTTATATGAGTCCAAAACATATTGATGATAAATATATATAGGGATTTAATAAAATTAATTATTAAAATATCAAAAACAAAATGAAAAATATAGACTAATAGTTGAGAATATTTTCTAACAATTTGAATAGGTTTTGGAAAGATATAACCAGACATGAAATTTATTTTTAAAGAATGTGTTAACATTTTATCTTCCCAACTGAGTACGAATTGTAATAGTCATAGGTATTCAATGAATAAATAGAAATTAAAGGACAATTCATTTGTTATTGAGCTGTAACTCAAAGAATCACAAAAGTATCATAAAAGGATCTTGGATAGTGGATGATCCTCCCATATAATAGGATATATTAATCTCATCAAAGTTATTAAGATGTGAAAATAATGGTTGGAGAGTTTTGTAAATTATGGGTCACTTAATATTAAAGTAATTTGTTCCATTTTTATGATAGAATACAATTCGGGATCAAAGAATGCAATATTTGCAGATGGGTTGAAACATAATTTAATAAGTTTGTCTAAAATTTGTTATAAATTCAATGAAATAGTGTTTTAGAATAAAAAAATATTTATGAATATATTTAAATATGGATTTTTTATGAAGGTAAATAAATCATGGGGTAACCTGTTTCATGTTGGTGATACTAAATATTTAATGCTACTTAATTTTAAATAATAAAATAAATTATTGCATAGAAGACTCGGTCACCTTGGTTAAAATAATATGAATAATATGATAAAATGAATAAATATTTTTGATATGTCAATGTTGAAGATATAAATAGGTTTTATATTATTTTTATTTCAAAAGGTTATGATATTTAATTCTCTGCATAAGAGAGTGGAGATTCAAACATCTCATCTGTTATAGCTTGTTCACTAAGATATTTATAGTCCTCTAAGGAGGAAATTTTAAAATTGATATAATTTATTTATTTATATTATTTATTTCTTTATTAATGTTAAATAAATTATTTTTATTAATAAAAATATATATTCCTTTAAGATATTATAATATTTTAAAACAATTCTAAAAAATGAGTATGCTTTCTCATTAAAGAAGTTACGAGTGAATAATGGTACTAAATACAATAGTGAAAATATTGAATCATACAAAATAAATAATTGTATTAGTAATGAATTTAGTACAACATATACCCAAAATATTATATTGTGGATGAATAGAAGAATGAAATTTTATTTTAAATGGATTACACCATGTTAAAAGAGCATGATATGTCTCAATTCTTCTATAAATAAGAAATTTGAATAATGGTGTGAATAAAAAGACATTTTTATGCTAACCTAATTTAGATATGGAAACATATGAGATGTATTACAATAATAAACTAATGTTAAAATACTTTAGTATATTTTTTAACCCCTTTATTATCAATGTAAAGAGTTAAAAGTATGAGAATTTTGAACAAATCATGGTTAAAGGTATCTTCATTGGATATTCACTAAATTCCAGAGGATGAAATTGGTACAACAAGGATATAAGAATGATTTTTTAAAGTTATGATGTTAAGGTAATTTAACACTAAATTAATGAGGTTAAAAATCATGAAAAAAGTTCCAAAAGTGAAGATGATAGAGTAGAACTGGTTGATAAGAAGGATTTGTTTTTTGAAAAGGAAATGAATTCTGAAGAAGTATTAGTTGAAGATGATGGTTAACAATTTCTAGGGATAAATAGTAACCATGATCAAATAATTCATGGTTTAGAAAGATATTGGATGTACAAAACATAATTAGATATCAATGAAAATGAATTCATAATAGCATAACTTTGAGAATATAAACTCATACCTCATTATTTTCTCAAGTTGAATCTAAGGATGTGAAAAAATACTTGAATCATTCAGATCAATTCGATGAATGAGGATTTGAATAAATTAGTAATAATGGAACATTGGAATTGGTAACCAATTTTAAAAACAAAAATTTCATAGGAAAAAAGTTGGTGGTCTATAACAAGTTAAATAAAAAAGGATTGATTATAAGAAATAAGGAAATAATTGTGTGAAAAGGTTGTTCATAGGTGGATGTAATTGATTTTTATGATACTTTTACACTGGTTTCATGGATTGAAACCAATAAAATATTTCATACAACTATATAAAAATGGTATTGAAATATCTTTAAAAAGGATCTCAAATCTTTTTTCCTCAACAGATAGTTGAATAAGGAAGTGTACATTGAGAATCCTGGTGAATTATTTCATAGAGTAGAGAAAGAATGTGTTTTCATGTTGCAGATGATTTTTCAATTTTTAAATAAATACATTAGATAATACTATTCAAAGATTGATTTGTTATTAAAGACACATATGTTAAAAAAATTAATTGTGGATAAGAAACTATACATAAAAAAAGTTAAAGAGGTTTTTTTGATTGTTATCTTTTATATAGATAATATAATTTTTATGGAAATAAAAAAGGTTCTTGTGAATAATTTTATTAGAAAATGAATAATATGTTTAAGATATACATGTTTGGAGAGATAATATATTTCATGGGTTATATATTATCTAAATGACGTATCATATTTACTTATCTCAAGATAAATATTTCCAAGAACTTTTGAATAAGTTTGGGGTGGGGGATTTGAAGACACTTTGTACCCCTATTTCAAACGAAACCAAGCTATAAAAAGATAAAAAGGAAAGTAAGTTTATTTATGAGAGTTTACTTAATGGGGGTATAATTTATTTGAAATAATCATGACCACATATTTTCTGTATTTTTAAACATTTTTTCATATTAATGAGTACTATAAAAAAATATAATCTTATCTCTATAAAGGGGATACTCATGTATATCAAAGACATTGTGAATTGTGGGTTAAAATATGATATAAATTGAGTAATTGGTTTATTTATATATATTGATATGGATAGAACTATAAATTTATATGATATAAGGTATATATCTGGTGCAGTATTCATTCATGGAGAAAAGTGTGTGTCATTGCACTTGAAGAAGAAAAGTATAGTGACCTTGAATCTGTTGAGGTGGATTATGTTCTTGTAACTCATGAAACATACCAATTGATATAGATAATATCTTAAATGGAAGACATCAATGTAAATGTGAATTTTCCACTACTCATAGAATGTGAAAATAAAATTTAGATCAATCAATCAAGGAATGTAGGGAACATTGATATCAAATATCATCTTATTAAATAGTAGGTTAAGCAATAATTTTTTAAATCATAATTTTTTCTAATAATGGAGAAAATAGAAGTTGTCTTCACAAAACCTGTCATGACACAAACCTAAAAGGGGATCAAGCTGAAACTACCATAAGCCTGCCTCCATAGGCCATGGGTGGATAAAAGCACCGAAATATATATCCTTAATGGGTGTCATTTCCATAATGTACCTGTATGAAAACACCCAACCATCATGATGAAAATTGCAGAGGAATTAAAATATAAATATGAAACAACTATAAAGTCAAAAAAATCCTGAAAAACTTCTAGGGTTTACAATAGTATGATGGTGAAAATAGAAAATAAAACATCACAAATACATACCCAAACATAAATATGTCCCAACATGAAAAAAATGGAAAGTAAATTGATGATGAGATCCCAACTTCTGATCTTCATGCTATAACCACCACACGCGGTCCACAACACTAAGTATCCCTAAGCTTCTCTAAAGTCACCACCGACCTTTCTTTCATCTATATAAGATAATACATGTGTCGGAAAATACCATATATATGTGATTATATACATACCTAGTAGGACACCCCAAAAACTGAAGGGGAGAAATAAAAGATACAATAGGAATGGAAATACAACAAATAATAATAGGATTCTTCTCAACCAAAACAAAGATAAAGGGTAACCTCATCCAATAACTGGGGGCTCAAAAATATTTTTAGATGGACTACAAATTGATTCATTTCCACCTATAGTAGTATAGTAAACTCATCAAACCATGGGGATATAATAACTAAAAGCATCTGGCATACCTTGCAATTCATCACAACCCATGGTAGGAGAGTGTCAAAATCCAAAGGTATGGATATAGATGTGTGTGTATATATATATTCTCATAAAAAGAATCCCAAATTTAAAATAAAGGGTATATACATCTCAAAACTCATCCTATAAAAACAAGATTCACCCATAGCTCCCAGAGTCTAAAAATGATTCCCAGCATCTCACACATCAGCCCAGTAGAAACCATCCAAGTATAACCATGCGTCATTATTGTTCCCTACAGTCAAGGGTTTAAAATATTCATGTAGAGAACCCATGCCCACGTATAATAAGTGGTTTATACTTATTGGACAGATAGAGGACCCATGCCTAGCCCAGTATGAGGGTCCCACTCTGGTGGTAAAGGACCCATGACCAGCCCAACTGCAGGGTTCCACTCTAAAAGTCTGTAGAGGACTCATGCCTAACCAACTAGGAGGGATTCACTCTAGGAGTTGGTAGAGATCACATTCTCTACCCATTAAGAGGGTTCCACTCTAAATGTTTGTAGATGAACCATGCCCTTCCATGTAGGAGGGTTCCACTCTAGTCATCAAGGACACATGACCAGCCCAACTGGAGGGTTCCAATAGGAAGTCGGTAGAGGACTCATGCCCTGATTTGAAAGAGGGTTCCACTATAGATGTTTTTAGAGAACCCGTTCCATGTTCCAAAAAGAGGGTTCCACTCTATTAATTAAGGAACCATGCCCATCCTAGCAAGTGGGTTCCCCTCAGAATGTCTCTGGTGATCCTGTGTCATCACTATCGTCGTCGAGCATCGCCTAAATAAGAACCATGTATAGAAACATATCACATTGTATCTTAAAATATAAAAAATATTTAACCCTCAAAAAATATATGAAAAATAACTCAAGATAGGATACTTTTGGGCCCAAATTTGATTCCAAATGATGGATATACGAGAAAAAATGTTTCCTCAAAAGGAACCCAGGGGTACATGACGTGTAGGGGGGCCACATGGAATGTGGTCCCACTCCTATTCTTAGTCATTTCCATGAAGGTACAAGGATCAGCTACCATGTAGGTATGCATGCCTTTTAGTGGATATACATAGTGTTTCCATGCCACTCGGGGTCACTACTCTGTGCTTGGTTGTGTCTGTGTACTTTACCCTGTTTTCGTATACTCCCACACAAGATTCTACCTGTGTGCTCTGCCACACAAATAATCATCATGGGGACACATTACATGGAATTTAGGATGGATACAAGCCATTACATCCTTATGAATTCTCAAAACTCTAGCCACCATAGCCATCCCATGACACGTCATGTGTTCTTTGAGATATACTTCGTGTAGAAGATATTTTTCTTAAATCTCAATATCCCCTCTCTGTGAACCTGATTTGGTATTCTACCTTTATATCCCATTTCGTTTTCACTTGAATTAGGGGATCTGGTTGTCTTTTTTTGTTTTCTCCCATCTTGTGGCTATAAATCTGATTGTATCAACCCATGGGGTTTCACCATATGTTCTATAGGCCTCTAATCCTTCATCTATTGGTGATTCAACCATAAATATTTTAAACAATCTCCTATAACCCAAAAAAACCTGGATCTATCGTTAATTCATTTATATGTCCCTCTTTCATGATTTTGGTGTGATTTCAGCAGTCTGATCAAGCTTGGTACTGCACATCAGAACTAAGACCGCAGGGTACAGCCAGTGAAGTATGAGAAGAAATTGAGGGGGAAATGCATAAGAAGAAATTTCTAAACATCATTGTACAAAATTTCCATTCCAACATTCAATAATTTGTATATTCATGTTAGAAAACAAGAATAACCAATTAAAATTCCAATACACTGGTACATGCTCAGGCCCAAATTTGCACAGATGAAAGAAGTGGACTGATCCACTGAATCAATTTAATCAAAAAATTGCATAAAACAAAAATCGAAGAGTCCTAACTAGATAATGGATAATTATTCATCAAATAACAAGATTTATTATGATTTAATGATGTTTTTTCATTCGTTGTGTCCTGATCTACTTTGATCTCGAGTTTTATCACCGCTCGAGGTGATTTTCTAATAGAAGGAGGGGAACAGGCTCTGGTATCCTCTCAGGGTTTATTCAGCTAACCCTCAAGGATTCTACACAGTTATGTGATTTCTGTAAAAATAGTTTAGATCAAATGATTTAATTAATTAATTAATTAATCCTTTGAAATTACCACTAATGGATGATTTATTTGAACACCCCACACTTACCTATTTAAGGTTGCGCCTATAGTAAAAAAACATGTTCTGAACTCAATCATGGTCACAAATTTTTTATCTGATCTTTCATTTAAGATTTAACCCATTTTAGATAATAAACGTCACATTAATAATATAAAATAGAATAAATATTTTTATAAAATAAATTTCGTTCACATCGAGCCTCAGAATGAAACTCTATCTTAGCGCCTAGCTTGAGAAATATATGTAGAGATATTTAAAAATCATACAAGTTTAAAAATTAGTCTCTACATCATTCCATCCTTCAAAAGTTTTATACCAAAAATAAAAATATATAAAAAACTCTAGATACTAATCCTACATAAGGATCTACCACTCTTAGGATATCTCCTATATGTTCTCATGCTTCCAAAACATGTGAACCAAGGGGATAGTCCATCCATGTAGGGTCCAGTCCTATTGATCTATAATTGCCACCAAGTGCTATACAAAGGTTGATCCATCATCGATGTTCATCTCACCCAAGTCATTGACATGGGTGGGGTTATGCACATTTCTCCTCAAACAGTGACACATGGAAGATTCCATGAACCTGCTCTGACTATAGGGGGTAGGGAGAGGTGTTAAGAAACCTCACTAACCCTCTTCCCAATCTTGAATAGCCTAATAAACCTCAGGGATATCCTGCCACCCCGAATGAACCTACTCAATCCTCTTTGTGGGAAGACTCTTAGGAAAATATGGTATCCCTACTCAAAATCCAAGGGCCTACAACAGTGATCTATATAAGATTTCATCTTGATCTAGGATGCCCTCATCCTCTCATGGATGACCTCTACCTTCTACATCATCACCTGCACCATCTCTGGACCCACAAGATATTTCTAACAAATATATATCCAATATAAGGGTGACTTGAAGGGTCTCGTGTACAGTGCCTCAAAAGGAATCACCCAAATAGTAGAGTGGTGACTATTTTTGTGAGAAAACTCGACTGAGGGAAACTGATCCTCCGAAATCTGACTAAAGTCTCACACACAAGACATGATAATATCCTCTAACACCCAGATAGTGAGCTCGATATACCCATCATTCTTGAGGTGATGGTTGTACTCATCCTCATTTGGGTCATGAATTCCTCATATAGGCCTCTCCATAATCGATACATAAACCATGCTTCACAATTGGAGACAATCATTAAAGGAACCCCATGAGGGAGAACAATCTCTCAAACACAAAACTACACAAAAATATCTATTAAAATATACTCCATGATAATAGGAAATTTTCCCAAAATTGTGAATCAGTTAAATTTCACCCATCTGGCCCCAGGTCCCTTCACTTTCCATATAATCCCTGTAACAAATTCCATGGATATGCCATCCCACTTCCACTCTAGGATCTCAAGGGTCTCCAACAAACCTATTGGAACTTGGTGCTCAACCTTCACCTACTGACATGTAAGGAACCAATAGATGAACTTGAAAACACTCCATATCATATCGAACCACCAAAACTGCCACTGAAGGTCTCTGAACATATTTCTCTCACTAGGATGTATAGATAGGGGAAGATTGGAAGTCTCATATAAACTCCTCCGACATTGTGATTGGGAACACCATTTATCCCTGAAAAAATATGATGTTATTAACCCCTTTATTATATACATATGGTGAATCCCCTATGTATATCTGGTCATGCAATACATCCGAGTCGATGTCTCTTAGATGGGAATCTCTCATAAACTTGACAAGTTGATAAGTAAACACCATCAAATGAAGAAAATTTGTACCCTCTTTCTCCATAAAGGGAATATGTTAGGAAGTGATTTGCTCAAAATCCTTCTACACTGAGTGAGCCAATGAAATCATTCTAATGTAATATTATACCATGTTTCCCTTCCTTGAATTATAGAATATCTCTAATTAACAGTTCTATAGAAACACCAACCGGTTCTAATGTATTAGGTTCAAGTCTCTCTGTGTGAAGGAGTAATTGAGACACTTATGATTTGAGTAAACCATAAAGAACTCCCCTAGAAGGTAGTGTCTCCACATCCTAATGTTAAACTCTACTATTATTAGCTCTAGTTCATGATTTGTGTAGTTATGCTCTTGGGTTCTTGATTACCTATACTCATATGAGATGACTGCCTACAATTGCATCAACATGCATCTGATCTCAGCTCCTGAGGCATCACAATACACTATGCACTCTATGCCCTCCTATGGTAGTCTCAATATAGGATCAATTTTCATGCTCTACCTAAACTCCTCAAAGGAAATCTTGTATTTCCTAATCCAGGTAAAAGTATTTCCTTTTTTCATTAGGGTGGTCAAAGGGGCTGAAATCCTAGAGAATTCTTCCATAAACCTCCAATAGTAACCTACTAAGGTGGATCTCAAGAAATAATTACGTCGAACTTTCTATGGGTTCATAGATAAACCAAGCTCAAAAATGGAATTCCCCAAAAAGTGAACCTCATGAATCCCAAACTAGTACATAGAGAGATTTATATAAAGATAGAGCTATCAAATACAATGTATATGAGTATTTCATCGATGAAGACAACCACAAATTGGTCGAAGTACAGCTGGAAGATATGGTTCATCAAATCCATTAGCACTTTGGGGGACTTCGTCACACCAAAGTGAATCACTAGGAAGACATAGTGTTCGTAGAGTAATCAGAATGAAATATTTGGAATATCAGCCTGGTGAACCCTCAACTGGTGGTATTTAGACTAGAGATAAATCTTCAAGGACCATATCACACCTTTGAACTAGTTAAAGTGGTCATAAATCCATGGAAAGGGGTACTTTTAATTTAACATGTTATGGTTCGGGATACGATAATCCACACAATACCACAAGCTCTCGTCCACCATTTTCATGAAAAATAATTGAGATTCCCAGGAGAACACACTGGGCTTAATTAAACCCTTCTTTTGGAGGCCCTCTAACTGAAACCTCAACTCCTAGAGTTTGTTAGGGGTAATCTAATATGCCAAAAAAGAAATCATAGTTTTCCAATGATGAAAGTTAATACAAAACTCCATCAATTTCTTCAATGGTAGTCTCAGGACATCCCTAGGGAATAATTCCATTAAATTATACACAACTGAAAGAATCAAAATTCCTGAAGAGCCTAGTGCATCAAGGTGTATACTCACCAACTAGATGGGTGATGGTATTCAACCTTTTAATCACAGAACCAACTTGTCCCAACTTAAGATCTCCCTCTCCTATAAAGGTGAATCTAGTCCCATCCATATAAAGGCATCTAACTCGTCTGAGGTGATAGTCAATCTGGGATCGAACCATGGAAAACCAATCCATACCCAAGACATTGACATAGGGATCCATAGTGTCGAATATAAATTCCCATGTGAACATTTCTACACCAAATGATAGCTCATAATAACAAAAGATCAATGATGTAGAATAATAGTTCCCTGTAGGAACCTCAAGATGAAGCTTCTAGGCTAGCACCTCACCTGCAAGATCCATATTCACAGTAGGATTAAATAGATAAATGAATGACTGGAACCTATGACTACTAATACTAAATAAAGAGTATAAAACACACTTATATTACATTTGATCATCTCATTCATTTCAAGATCATAAGCCTCCAGAGCCTGTAGTTGTCCTAGGCATCGACTTCCTACTCCCCTAGCCTGACCTGGGTTTCCTAGTGGTGGGGTGGAAGGATATTATAGATTCATCCACCTCCCATAGGTCCTCCAGATCCTATACCAGTTCTGCCTCCATGGGGGACTCCCTTCCCTCTTTTCGGAGATCCCTGGTCAAGGTGATGTCTCTGTCATAGAGTTATATCATCTATCTTCTTATACTCCTCAACATGTCTAGTCATACAGTCATGCTCTATGTTGCCTCACCCTTCAAAAAAAATCTTCCCTCCCTAGGATACCCTGGTGGTCTGTGTTGTACCTATTTCGGATGACTATGTGTATAAGTGTTTTCATAATACAATATTTGGTGTTGAAATCCTATTGAATGGTTCCTACTAGTTTCTACAGATGACTCGTCTCTATTGGTTTCACTATCAACTATAGATTTCTAGAATTTGTCATATAGAAATCTCTTTATCACTAGTTCCCACTCTAGTGCCCTAATATAGGTGGGAATTAACAATGTCCCCATACTGTCATGGATCTCTCTGTAGAGTCCCTTATCAAACTTCCATTATTGGAATTATCCATCTATGTTTAGGCCAAGGGATTACTGGGTATGGTCTATAAATCACATTGTGTTCTCATCCACCATCATCTTTCCATTCTGTATCTCTATAAGTTCTTTAATTGGAACTGAGTACAAATAGAAGGGGTAGTTATCCTCATGGAATAGATGTTGGAAGTCAGTCCATGAGAGTGTTGACTCATCCTGCATATGGGTAACAAGACTCCCCTATACCCAGCTACTCCATGGAAAAGTATAGTGACCAGTGCAACCACTTTATTTTTCAAGGTCTAAATAAACCTGATGATATGGACCACCAACTCTAGCCAATCCTCTTCTTCAAAAGGATATGGATCGATGTGGAACTTTAGTAGCCTCTAGTACTAGATCTTAAGAAGTGCAATGAGCCTGCAAACATACTCAACATACATGGCTATTATAATTTTATACTTGATAGGTCGTGGTGCTACCACTTTCCCACCTGGAGGAAGAATCTCACAGGATGAATCTTGAACTAACATATCTTCACTCATTAGATCATCTCCATGATATGGAACAATATCTTTGTTGGCTATCATCACATAGGCATCCTAAAATTAAATCAATATGTCCCATGGTCAAATGATCATATATATATATATATATATAACAATAATGAATATATGACTCAAAAAGTATAGTCAAAGACACAATCCTATAAGATGCATGAACCATTGATCCCTATAACCAATGTCTCAGTATGTCGAGTCGACAAGAATGTTTTCAAGGTACAAGTGAATTGATACATTGGCCACCCATGCCATCACTGGATTCCCTATCCTGATAGCCACTCTCAAGTCACTCTGAATCCATTTCACTAATCCCAACCAAATCCTCAAAACGGGACTACTCTAAACAATATCCCATGGAATGATATTCTTTGATAACGATTTTTCATGACTTGACACTAAATTGGAATACAGCTGAAATTACACAGTGTTCGCCACTATTTGTAAGGGGTGGTGAAAAGTTACTAAATATGTATCATAAATGGGAGGAATTTTACTAGTGTACCTATTTGCAGACACTCAATTATCTCAATGTGAAAGTGAGGAGGAATATTAATAAAAATATTCAACAACTATAAAGTAAACCAAGCATGAAAAAAATCTGGGGTGTACAAGAGTATGACAGTGAAAACTAAAAAGTAAAGGGTGGAAATACATGCATAACCAAAAATATTTTCCCACCTAAAAAAGTTGAAATTAAGATGATGACAGATCCAAACATCATATCTATAAGCTACGACCACCATACACACTCTACAACACCCAATATCCCTAGGCTCCCCTAAAGTCACCACAGACTTATCCTTCATTTTTATAATACACGAAACATTTGGGAAAATCCCATATAGGGGTGATTATATACATACCCAGTAGGATTCCCCAAAAGATGAAGGGGTAATGGTAACAGATAGAATACGATTAAAATGACAGTAAATAATAAAAAGATTCATCTCAAACCAAAGAAATAGAAAGAGTAACCTCATCTAAGAATAGGGAGGGGAAAATGGTGTGTCTATGAACTAAACCACAAGTATTTTCCACCTAGATCATGAGAGTAAACTCATCCAACCATGACAAGCTAAACATAGAAGTCACATTGCATACCTTGGGCATCTTCTCAACCAATGGAAAGAGAGTAACCAAATCCAAAGGTATGGATCCAAAAGTATATATATATATATATATTATCATCCATAGAATCCAAAACAGGAGTGAAATGGGTTATTCATAACTCATCCTAAAAAAAGAGTCTCCAACAGTCTTAGGAGCTAAACAAAGATTCCAAACATCTAGAATGTTTTCCCAACGGAAACCATCCATGTCTAAACACGCCTTTGAATTGTTTCACACAATAATGGGGCCACAATTTCTATGTAGATGACCAATACCCTAGTACAACTAGAGGGTTACACTCAATGGATAGATAGAGGACCCATTTCTAACTGAGAAGGAGGGTTCCTCTCTAGTGGTAGAGGACCCATGCCTATCCTGGGTAGAGGGTTCCACTCTAAAAGTTTGAAGAGGATCAATTCCATTCCCAATAGGAGAGTCCACTATAGGAGTTGGTAGAGGACCCATACCCTTACCAATAAGAGGGTTCCACACTAAAATTATGTTCAGGACCCATTCCTTAACTAGCAAGAGGGTTCCACTATAGTCCTCGAGGACCCATGGCCAACCCATCTGGAGGGTTCCACTTGGAAGTTAGAAGAGGACTCATGACCTTCCCAGAAGGAGGGTTCTACTCTATAATTCATTATATAACCCATTCCATGTTCTAATAGGAGAGTTACACTCTATTAATCGAGGAACCATTCCTAACCTAGCTGGAGGGTTGCACTCTAAAGACCTCTGGTGATCCTTCGTGATTAATGTCATCCTTGAGTGTCTCCTAAACAAGAACCATGCCTAGAAAAATCTCACTTCTTATCCCAAAATCCACAATCAAGCTCACCATCTTGTTCTACATGGAAAAAACTATGTATATGCTTATTATGGGACATAATAGAATTCCAAACAAAGGAGTTATTAGAGAATGAATTTTACATAAATGGAACTAAGGGGTATGTGGAATATTGGAGACCCACACAATGTGTGGCCCCACTCCTTTTCTTATATGTGTACTTGGAGGTGCATGGATCACCTACTGAATAGGTATATATAGAATATAAAATAAATAAATAGTATTCCTATGCCACTCAGGGTCCCACCAGTGTGCTTGACTGTGTCTGTGTACTTTACCTCGTGTCCGTGTAATCTCACACGGGGTCCTTCCCATATACTGTACCACATGGCTCATCCACTCCGAGATTCAGTACATGTAATTTAGGTGGGAAACATTTTGTTTCATCCTTAAAAAGTTCCTGAATTCTAGCCATTGCATCAAGGGACAGACACGCGATGTGTTCTTCGAGATGCATAGTGTATAGTCAAGATTTTTCTGGAATATCATATCCACTCCCTATGCACCAGATCTGGTATTTTAGCTTCATATCTAGCTAGTTTTCACCCAAAATTGGTGGAGCTTATTATTGTCTCTCATTTCCTTCTATTCGGTGCTCAGAAATCAAATCCCATTGACCTGTGGGGTTTCTATGTATGGCATGCACACCTCTGATCCTTTCCCCATTAACGATTTAGATACAAATCATTGAAATGATATTCCATAAGACTAAAACAACCTATATCTATATTTTATTCATTTACATTTCCCTCTTTCACAGTTTTATCATGATTTTGGGGGTCCGATCGAGATCGGTATTGCTTGGAAACATCAAACTGGGACTACGGTGTCCAACTCGTGAAGAATTCTAAGAAATTGAGGGTGAAAGGTATAAAAAAAATGTTTAACCATTATTGGAAAAACAATTATTGGACAAAAATCAAGAACATGTATAACCAAGTTATAAAATAAGAAAAAAAATTAACATTCCAATACATTGATTCATGCTCAAACCACAATTAGTGAAGATAAAAAAGGGATTGATCTGCTGAATCATTTTAATAAAAAATGGTAACAACAAAAATTGAAGAGTCTTACATGAATATTGGAATGATTAGCATCGATGAAAATTCTTTCTAGTGATTGAATAATTTTATTTCATTCACTACACCATTATATTCTCTGATCCAGAGTTTCATCATCACCCAAGCTAATTCACTAATGGAATGAGGGGAAGAAACTCGGTAATCCTCCCAAGGTTTATACAGCTAAACCTAGAGAAATCTCCATAGAGATTAATTTTTATGAAAAATAGTTTAATTCAATTTAATTAATTAATTAATTAATTAATATACTAAATGTACCTCCAACAACCATTTTATATGAATTCACTGCACCGAGCTATTTTAGGTTGTGCATAGGGTAAAAAATTCATTCCAGACCCAAATGTGGTCTCAAATTTTTGATCTGATCTTATATTTAAGATTTATCCCATTTTCTTTAAGAAAATTAATACATGTAATATAAATATATTTAATATTTTTTATAAAATTAATTTCAAGCACACCGGGCCTCGCAATTGCACATTGTCTTACCGCTTGGCTCTATAAATATATGTATAAATATTTCAATGTTTTACAAGGAAAATATCAGGTCTCTACAAAACAATTGTGTTAAGATTCATTTCAAATTTTGAGGTTGGTGATGGTAGTATAACCTCACTCCACTCAAGGCTCTGGTATGGTGATTTCATACCCTCTCTCACATTTTCATTGGGTATTTATTGTCAATGGTGGAGAAACACAACATAAATCCATTTAGGGTTATTCCTTGATTAATAAGGGTAACAAAAATAATTTAATGGGATAATAAAAATATTTGTGTTTAACCAATTTGGGGATATATATTTTATTTAGGGGGAATATATTTAGATAGAGTTTTTAAAATGGGTAAGATATAGATTCAACATGGTATTGTGAGTTGTGAACTATTATAAATTTTTTTGAGAATTTATGCAAGAAATTTTTACACATGGGTTCAAGGAATAGTTTTTTGTGATGTTTAATAGAAGATAAATAAGCGTATATAAGTCACTTTTTTAGATAACATCGCATTATTGTTCATTTTTTTTATTTCATAAACCGATTTCACTCACATATAGTACAAATTATTTAATGATGATTTATTTCTATGAGTACTGAGTTTGAAAGTTTATTTATCTTCAATGGATCCAAAAAACTCCTAGGGGCATATTATCGATCCCATGAATAAAGAAGTTTTTTATAATCTAAAAAATAATAATTGGAGAAGAGAAGAATTGGATATGATTATTGTGTCATATTTCATTTTTAATAAATTAATCTAGTTCAAACTCACATATAATAATGTTTATAATTTCATTTAATGGTTGTTAAGAAGTTTGGTGGTATTCTAAATTATTTTTGAGTTTTCTAGAAGAATTATATAAGTTTTTCAAGAAATGTAGATTTTTAAAATGTAAATAATATTTTAGATTTAGTATATGATATTATTTATGGTTTTTATAAGTTATCAATGTTCCTGAACTATAAACAGATGTCTTCAAGAAGTCATAGATTCACACTTTGTGTATCCCAAAGTTGAAGTTTTATAATTTGTACCTAAAATTTGTTTCAAGATGTTAAATTACCTAATTAAAAATTACTAGAATTTTAGGAGAGAAAAAGTTGAGGAAATTCATGTTTTAGAAAGATAAGGTATCTGGATGTTAGTACATTTGATGAATTTAGAAATTCCTTATTATGTAATATTTCTATATTAAATACTTAACAATAATTTTTACATATATAGTAGACACTCTTATGTTTAGTAGACCTGATAAACAAATTAAAAAATTCCTCCAAACATAAGGTTTTTCCTCACCATGATACAATTTTTTATATTTGACACATAAGTATTTATGATATGTGATGTTTTTCTCTTTGAAAAATGGTAATGTCCCAAAACGTATGGTAATTCGTTACATTGGTCCATGTAAGGTATTTATTTAAAAGAACTAAAAAACCAAAATAAAACTACGCTATGATAAATAAGGTTTGTTTTTCAATATATAATTAATTATTATATGTGATGTTTTTCTTTATGGTTTAAAAATATCAACCCTTAGAATCTATTTTTATACATACTAGATACATAAGGATTTCTGATATGTGATTTTTTTATCTCTAGTTGAAAATTAGAGTTTTCATTAGAATGTAAGGTCTCGCATATTATGAAATATAAGAATTTATTATAAGTGAGGTTTCCTCTATGGATGAAAATTGAAAAATTCCTTAAACGGAAGGTTTGATATGTATGGTTCATCAAACATGGTATTTTCCATACGTAAGAAATTTTACTTTTCTAAAAAATTAAAATGATGATATTGAATTTTTATTTTATAGTTTAGATATCACAAATGGGAAATCAGGATACAAGAAATTATAGAATAAGGGTTTAACCTTGATGTTGATATTCATCCCATAACACAAGCCATGAATGAATAAATGAATTTGGTGGATTTGTAATTAAAGTAATAGTATAATAATGGTGAGAATCCCTTGATGTAGTAAATACGAAAGTTTAACTCAGGGGATAGAGTCACATAATAATACAAACCCATTAAAACTAACCTTAATGTCCTGTTAAGAATAATATAACATATGTTCCATGAAGATGTTTTTCAATACAAATATGATGAAAATTATATTGAAATTAGAGGAAAACAATTTTTTCATGTCAGAAGCTATGAATTCACGTCGTGATGACCCAGAAATATCTAAATACTAAAGAAGTAGCATGATAATTTTAAAATAAGTTGAAGAGAATTTTATGGTATTTTTGGGTTTGAATTTGAAATTTAAATTAAAATTTGAACATGAATAAGATTCACTTAAAGTGTAATAAAAAATTAAATAGGTGCCTTCCATGATTAATCAAGAGAGAGAAAAAGGGTAAGAGGAGGTGATTAGGTAAATCATATAGAAAATAGTAAAAAAATATGAATAAGTATATGAGAATGATATATTTTTTGGATACAATCATAGTGGAAAAATATAAACCCTAGATTATTTAAAATAAATATAGTAGTTAAAATTTCAGGAGATAGATTTGTTTTATTCTTATAATATGAGTTCTTGGATAAATCCTACTCATTATATCCAAAATGAAAATTATAGTGTATTGTATGATCTCGTGTTATTTTTAGATCAGATAAAGGATTAAATAACCATATTGAGTAGTGAACCTTGTACATCTTGTTGAATTGTTTGTTTGATTTCCTCAGCATGGGTGAGTTTATCAGGGATATTTCACACTCTAAGAAGTGTCAAAGGTCGATTTCAATGGAAATAATAAAATTGTAATTGGAATATTGTTTATAGATTCACCCCTTTAACTCTTTGAACCTAAACTATACCTAGGGATATCACAACAGTTTTTAGGGATACACCAATGCACATTATATAATCCATGTTTTCAAGTTCTAGTACCCATCATCCAGTATTTGCATCATTTTCTCAGCCAACTGACCAATATTTCCTTACCATAGATCACCAATTTCAGTAGTTTCCCATCTGACATTCACAATACCTTCTAAAACCCATGATGGATGAAAACTTATATCTCACACTTTTCTATAACCATGTAACACCTTTCATTTTAACAACCACACTCTATCTACAAACTATAATTACAGAGACATTTAATTATTTTTTGTTTAATTGAGATTCAGATCTCCTAAATCAGGATCATGTTCCACCTTCCTTAAAAACTCAACAAGGATTTATTCCATGATTAAATGGAAAGTAAAACCCTTCCATAATATCAAGAATAAAACCATATAAAACATGTTATAATTCATAATTGTTTTTGTCACATTATCCCTTTCTCTCAAATGTGAAGTGAAAATCCCAAAAATTCAGTGGTTTATGACCCAACAAAACTAAAGACACTGAGAAAATTGAACTTCATGATTTCCAAAATATGACACAGGGATAAAATTTCTAGAATAAACCTCATATAATCAACCATCTAGAATTAAATTTTTATCCCATTAAAATATATTTAGCAAAAATACCCTTCTATTATTAGTCGAGATATAGAACCAGGACAAACCAAATCACATAAAAATTTTCTTTTTAAATAATTTTCACAGTTTTTACTACAACTCAATCATTGATTTTTACTTCTAGGTCATGTAGGGAATGTTCTCATTAACACTTTCAGAAACTCACTCTAGCTGCCTTCTTGTTAAGAAGTATCATTCTCCCTAAACCTTGATTCTATTTGATCCACATCAGTATAAACCTTACCTTTTACAACACTATCTCACAAATAAATAACTACCACTGAAAAAAATAATTGTGGGAACTAGCTACTAAAGTCACTTATAAGTGTAGATTCAAATTTCACCATATAACAAGATCTAAAACACATAAATTGGGGTTAACAAGTTGACCTTTTCAACCAAGATTTTATGACACTTGATATTTAGGGATCCACTAATCTAGAATATCCCCCACAAAAACATGTTTTTTAGAAATAATTTCCATAATATCCTAAATGTAATTGAACCACAAATTTAATTTTTTTAATCTAATAAAATCATGCATCCTAGCCACCCCCAATGAATCATCACCATGTTAGAAAAGAATTTTTCAATCTCAAAAAAACCAAAAAAATACACTCAAAATAATAAAACATTGAGAATAATGTACTTTGGAACTTAATCATAAATCATGTGATAACACTACATCTTTTTATATTAAGGATAGAACAACATAGAAACCATTTATGTTACAAGGGAACCCATCATCGAAGAAACCCTAGCACAATATGAGTTAAAATATATACCATAACATCTATGAATCAAATACTCAACTTGTACCAAGATCACGTCATCACAATACCTTAACTGTACCTTCAAGATTCCATAGGCAAATGTAAATTCTAGGGATTCATAACAACAGAGGTTGTAGGTGGTTTTCACCATTATAAACCAAAAAAATAAAACGAATGGCCTAAAAATATATATTTCCCCTAGGGTTTGTTGGATATCTTGACCAAAATTAAAAAATCTATCTTTAGTATACCTCTTAGCAAGACTGAATGTGTGATAACATGTAGTAACAACTATATGATAGATTCTTACAAATCAAACTATACTTGAATCATATACAACATTGATAAAAAGAGTGAAACAATTCAAATAACACTATTAATAGAAAATGATAACTAAATATGGCCTTATGGTCCCTAAATATAAGGTTATGAGTTTAGAAACCTCACAAAAACAACACTGGAGTACCCCTTCACATCCATCCTACAAGCCCACCTACAACCCTATGAGACTCCACTCCTACTTCGAACTCAATGAGGATCCATACATATAATAGCCATAACCAAAAGCACCAAAAAAACTTTATTTCAAACATTTTACTTGAAAAGAAACATATAAAGAGTTCCATGTCCCCTGAAATGTCCATGAAGAGTACAAGAGTTTTCATACATTGTTGAGAACCGCCAATGTGCCTCATCTTGGTAATGAGTAATCATGGTGTATTTATGAACATGAATACTAATTTAAATACATATAATATTAAATAGTATAACTTATTTTCATCAGTAAAGGCATGGTGATAATAAATTTATTACTATTAACCAACCATAACATGTAACCCCATATACTTGGAGGGTCCATACATTTCCTTCTTACTTTAGGTTGCCACCCAGTATTAGAATATTTTCTTCTTTTAGAAATCCTGATATCATTGTCTAGATAGAGGTAAGAAAATATTTTATCCCATATCATCTAGGATGGGGGTATGGCTATATTTCATCCTATCCCACCTAGGTGAACTTCTAAATTCAGGGTCTCATCCTACCCCCATGGAAAATGGGAGGTGTATACAAATCCAGGGCATTAGACAGTCGTGTGGAATAGGGGAAGGGGTATTCTTTGTCAGGGATTAAAAACCAATCCCTTAAAATGTACCATATTAAATAGTATATATGAAAAGAGAACATATACCTAAAAAAACTACTATAATTTTCATCAATAATCAAAGCAAGAGGCAAGCATAAGAATAATGAATTTGTAATAGTAATTATGTTATTTATATTAAAAGGAGAAAACTTGATCAAATATAATCATTTACCCTATAAATAATATAACATGATTCAAAATAAACATAATCATAAGGGTATTTTTATATAAACTTTTGTAGATAAACTCTTGTTAAAATTCATTTTTATTAACATAATACCAAAAATGTCTCAGATATTGTATATAATGATCCCAAAATCTTCCAGCTGGTAAAACATTCCATGTTTTGATATTATATAAATAGTAGTTCAATGTTGGATTTAAATAAAATCCTTATAGAATGGAATAATTCTATGAATAAAATATTAATTTTGAATGGGTAGTGGAGTAAGTAAAGTATTTTTCATAACCATTTATTACCTACTCTAATAAAAAAATGTATATAGTAAGATATAAGTGTTGATCTTAGAACATTGATTCACAAAGTGAGGTTCTCATTAAAGTTATTTTTATTTATTTAAAAATTCTTCATGAATATATTTCTATAAAATTTAACACTTAAAGAAAATGGAATGTTTTTACACATGATTTTGTCAATTTTAAAAGAACTACTATTTAAAATAAACTTTAATTTTTTTTAAATCTATAATTTATCACGAATAAACAAAATTTAAATTTCTTAATAGATATGTTATTTTTGAAAATCATGATTCAGGTTTATGTTTTAAAACATGAAAAAAATAGTTGTATTCATCATTCAATTAAAAAAATAGTTTCTAAAACATTAAATTTTATTTAGAAAACATTCTATTACTCTAGGAAAATAACATACAAGAACCATCCATTCATTCATCCAAATTAACATTGTCATCACAACTTAATAGATGCAACCATTCACTAGAGATAATAATTTATTGATGAATTATAACTCAATTAGGTTATCATGGGATAAAATGGACCCTCTTAACGTCACATGGTAAAGAATAAAGAAAAGGTGTTCCTAAAAAATTTATGATATAATCATTTTAACTTAATGTTTATATTTTTCAACATACAATAGAAAATAACCCTCTAAAACACACTAGGTTATATCACATGGCCATGTAGTAATATTTTTCATAAAAAACAGGTTAAACAAGAACAATAATATAATTCATGTTCTAAAGTTCCACATAAGAAAATGATAATATATAGTGACAAATAATACAGGCATCCCATTAAAGGAATATAAAATCATAAGTTCTCAAGTGATTAACTAAATTAAATATTAAAATTTATTTTCCTGATTTTTACTGACACAGTCTTAAAAATAAATAAGTATAAGCCTCCCCTCAGAAATACATAAACTATTATAAAAATCACATTAAAGGGAATTTAACACTTTATAATAAAAAACATGGGATAACCAATGATTTATAATTCTGAAAAAAATAATTTATTTCACTTGATTATTAATTTTGGAAAAAATTGGAAGGAAAATTTCATGAATAACATAAAAATCCACTCAAAGATTTTATAACCTCTAATATATTCATTATATATCTTTATCCATTCCTATATGATCTTTGAGAATCCCCTAAAATTACTAAATAAAAATTCTATAATTATTTTACTTCCATAGACAAACCATTATAACTTAATGAAGTTAAAACCCAATAAAAACATACACAAATAGCTTTTGAAATCCAACTAAAATTATAGAATCCCAAATCCTCAAATAAATCAACCTTTACCTACTAAAAATCCAACCCAAATTCATAAAACCCAAGAGTAACACAAACCTCAATAATGACCAACCCAAATTGTTATGAATGGATTGAAAACCACATATAAAATCCTCCATGGGTCATGGAAAGTAAAATAACCATTGTTTTGGATAACTTAAACTATTCCTTGGTATAATTCAATCGAGATACCTAGATTATGGATTATGAAATAAGAAAAAAGATAAAAAAGGATGAATAGGTGTGGAAGATATAATACCTTTGATTCATCATGAAAATAGTCTTTGATCCTAATTGACTCAATGTACAAGTATAAGAAGTAATATAAGGGAAAGAGATATATTTGGTGAGGCCTCCTTTTTTCTATAATGGAATGATCCTACAGGATAAGAAGAGGAAAACAATTGATTTAGGGAGGGGGAAATGCTAAAAATCCCTCACTAAAAACTCAAAGGATGTCCAATGGGTTCCCGATCAGGTACCACCATGTTCTTAGTGGCACCTCAGGCCACCCATCTCATAGTATGGTCTAGCAGGTGCAAAATTTCCTTCTATAAATTATTTGGTGTCACAAATAGGTGTAACCCCTTTATAAGCACCTAAAACCTCTAAAAATTCCCTCAAATCTTAATCTTCTTCCAAAAAATTCATGTAATTATATCCGGAATCACCCAAATCCACATCCAAATCATAAAATATAAAATGAACTCTAAAAAAATGAAAATACAAACAATCCCATGTTTTAGTCAACTCGGATTCCAATGTTTTGCCATAATGACATAAAAATAGAAGAAATTCAGACATGAGACGTTACAATCTCCCAATCATATGACTTATCTTCCTTGATAATTCTTAGGAGACACTCGCCTTAGGACTCAATTCCTAACATGAAAATTTATTCACTACAACATATAAGATAACAAAACCAAGCCTTCCACTAAATCATTGGTCAGTCACATGACATAGCATTCCAAAATGTTATCTCAAAACATTGAATACCACAATATTCTAAAACAAATAATAAAATATGAGATAAATATAACATATATCAGATATACAGACATCAAACACATTTATAAACCAAAAAATCCATAATTTTTACACATTTTTAGTATATATTTTATATTAATTAATATAAATAATACATTAGAATATCTAAATAGATTTTTTTTTATTTTATAGTGTATATAGTGAGATTAATATGAAAATTAATTAAAATATGGGTTTAAGTACTTTTATAGTTTTTTTGAATTTTACTGGATAAGTCTGTAAATATTAAATTGTGTTTTTTTGTTGAATTTCAAGTCATCACTACATGGAATTTATATCAAATGTGAATAAACTAGGAATTCATGAGAATAAACTAATTTGGGGTAGCTCTAAGTAATATTCAACCTCATATTTCATGCACATCTAGCCCTATTCACATGTATCACATCTTATTATCTAAGGGGGAGAGGTGTTTCAAAACTATAAATGCATGATTTGAAGCCAAGTAAATTTAATACTGTTTTATATGACCAATATATTATTAAACCACCCATTACACTATATATATTTGATTAACTATAAGTGAAAACTACCTAATATAACCTATATGGAAGGGATATATTCTTGTGTCAGAATCAAATGGTTGGGATGAATTTTTTATTAGGTGAAACCCCAAGCTTCAATATTAATGTTCAATTAAAACATGTGATGCATGAAATTTAGAGGAATAAAAAGAAGCTACATGTTATTCTAATTCTATATTTTCATCTAAATTAGGTAAACATCCATCAAATGACCACATATAATTCAGCCATAAAATACACCTGTGAATAATAAATCTTGGAAGAAATAATCAAAAATTCAAGAGTCTAGAATTAGGATAATGTAGAGAAGTCTAAATTTTGGATGAAACATATTCCTCTATCACTTTAATAGAAAATTAATAGAACACCCCCATTACCTATAAATCCACTCTAGAACCCTCTTTGTAAAACATTTTCCTCCTACCAAATTAAGGCTGTAAATTTATATGGTACTTGTTTTTGAGAAATTTTAATAACAATAGATCCTTCTCTATCTTTCTTCTTTGTTTAAAAATAACACTATGTTGTGATCTCCTACTTCCATGGTTATGGAATAATGACCTAAGGATTGGTCCCTTGAGGATATTTCTTAGGTTATTGAATTCCTACAGCTAAATTCTCAATGTTTTCTTATAATATCAGATGTATTAGCAGGTGTATGGAGAAATAAATAAAAGTTTGTAATAATATCTTCTACATACCCTCAGTTTTTTATTCTTTTATTCACAATATTTCTTCATCTCTTCCCATTTCATTCACTTCACATGGTTTATTTTTTTATAGGGAAATAAATCACACCTGTTGGAGTAGGGTGTGTGGGGGTGATACATAGTAGTATTCATATTCTATGATTTTCATAAAAATCCACTCAAAGTGTTTAGATCATGTAACATATTCAGTAGAGATCATTATACCTTAAAAATATTCGTTTATCATCCCTTAAAAACCTACAAAGAAATTTTATATAAACAGTTAACTCATGTAGAATAAAAACCATAATTTTATAGAGAGTACCACCAAAAAGTCCTCAAAAAATATCTTCTAAAATCCAATGAAAATCTTAGTAGATAAAATTCCCAAAAAAAACAAAAAATACATACCCCAAATCCAAGCCTAAATCATAAAACCCTAGAGTAACACAAACCTCAATTTTGAATAATCAAAATAGTGATGAATGGAGAGAAAACCACCCATATAAGAAACCTTGGAATAACAGAAGAGAAATCATAATAGTTTCATATGAATTCCACTAATCTATAATGTAATTCATTCTAGATACCTAGAATATGTATGAATATATCATCAAAGTTAATAAAAATAGGGGCTTGTGGGAGAATGGGAGAGTTTACCTTTGATTTGGAAATAAAAACATGCATTGATCATTATCATTTCAAAGACCAAGAAGGAGGGGGAAGAAAAGTACAATAAATATATTTGAAGAGGATGATTTATGAATAGAATGAGGTGAGTGGGAGGTAGGGTAAGAGGATAAAAGAGCGAGGGATGGATGAGAAAAGAATAAAAATCTTCACTAAAAACCACCCATGAAGGCCATTGGGTACTTGATCAGGTATCATCGGGCACCCAGTCAAATACCACTATGTACCAGATGGAGCCCCTAGGCCACCCAAGACAATACTACTCCTAATAGGTATTCAATGGCCAACCACATAGAACCTGGTGACAAATTCATGAATAACCTAAAAGTGGAACCACTTTACATGTACCCTAAACCGAAATTTTTTTCCCTAAACCTCAAACCTCATCAAAAAACACAGATAATTCTATCCTCAATCACCCAAAACTGATTCCAAATCCTTGAATAGAAAATAAACATTCAACCATAACCCAAAATTAAAACAAACTTGTGTTCTGGACATTGTATTTTTCCACTTTTGGCCTCAATGATACAAAAATCGGGGAAATTGGCACACGGGTCATTAGTGATCATTCTTTTGAAAACCCTCTCCCGATTCGGAAAAATATGAATCAAAAACATTCTATAATAAATTCACACTAAATTTTCTCAAATTGTGATTACTCACACAAGGTAGATTTTGGACTTTTATTAGACTCCAACAGTTTCTCAAGTAGCTCACTCTCTTTTACTTATTCATCTTTTCCTTATGATAATCCAACCTTTTGGCTTCAAGACATTTGGTATCACCACCTCTGTAATAAAAAATTCTGGATCATCTCATCACTAAACATGTTCTATACACTCATACTTTAATAAATTGTCTCTATAGAATCTAGTTGGTCGCAATTCCATCTGATATTCATGGAAATCCATCTACTCGATCATAAATACTGAAAGATTATGGGATAACGCGCCACTTCAATTTTTTATCCCATTTGAAAAAATCCATTCAATCACATACATCCCTAAGAAAATGACATTGCCTTTTGAAAATCCTGGGTTACTCTTACACACCATTAGGGTTATACCTACACAAGTCTTTCCAGAATTTGAAATCACATCATGTTTCATACATACTCCATCATATAGAATTAGTTTCCATGTTATCACTACTAATTCCTTTGGAAAATGGTTTTGTAACTTCAACATCTCCCATAATCACTTCCTCTAAATGTGTATATTATTTTCTTCTACCTATGGAATTCCATAATAAAAAATAACATCCTTCATATGGTTTTGTAACTCACCATATATAAATTATGATACTTCAAAAATAATATATTTTTCACAAAAAAATCCAATAAAACATACATGAATTACTGATGCCTGGTGATGTAACCTGAATCATAGTCTAAATAGGGAAGATGATCCAAATGTAGAAGAATATTTCACATAACTGAAGTTTCTAGATGACCATACTAGAAATTGAGATATAAAGTATGAGTAAAGTATGGAATAAACACAATGTAATTGGTTGAATCAAATATATACACCTTCATGCATACAACCTTAAAAGAGAACATGATTTATTATTAGCTCTTGAAATACAATATTTAGGTATAAAAATATAACAAAAAATTGAAAATCATGAGCTTATAGAAGAAAACAACTAGAACTAATAGTAGAGAATACATGTAGCAATGATATTAAATAGCCACATGATATGATATTAAGATAATTATATAGCATGGATGTCAATATTATCCACATGGGAACTAAATGAGTAAAACCCAACTCAATGAGATTGCATCTAATGATACTTGTTATCGGGAAGTGCTATGATTATTAGAGTTCATAGATATAAAATCATAGTTAATGGTATGAAGAGGAAAAATCTAATCAATGTTTTAGGATGGTTGGGACAACTATAGAGATTCTTATTAGTGATAATAGTGATATTTGTTTATTTATAGCATGTAAACAATGAAAATCAACAACTATAACCATCTTTGTTAGATCAACATACACAATGAATTCCACCCTAACTAGTATTTTGATATGCCAAAGTCATTATAATTCTAAATTTATTGGAATACACTATAGTAATAGTATTAAACCATATATATTTGTTCTATAGAAGAGAGAATTGAAAGAGTTGTTCACACTATTTCTGTATCTCATTTTAAGTTTATGGAACATTCCCTAAATTCTATATCTTTTCCATAATTTCCTTTTAGTTATTATAATACAAATAAATCAATCATAAAAATTACCAAAGAGAAAATTACTATGGAAAAATATTATACATTCGAGAGAAATTATTAGTCTCAGATAACATGAGAATTATGGAGTCATAATATTACTTGAGTTCGGTTTCATTCTTTATGACACACATTGCATATATATCCATGTAATTGAGAATAAGGGAAAATATTTTGTTATATTTTTTCCCCCAAGTAGCGAAGGATGGATCATTTGAATCCATTAGAGAACCAACAAGATAAGAGTTATATGCCGTCCTTTTTAATAAATCAACCATTTTCTTTCATTATATGGTGAATTTTTAGAATTATGATATCTTTTAGCAAGACATGTTGATATAGTAATTATCCTATGTAGTAGGGTGCATGCTAATTTGGGTGTTGATGTATTAATTTTTAATGAAATATTTTAAACATTTTATAAGGATTCTTAACTATTTTAATATATATTCCAATGTAATTAATTTTTTTACCAAAATGTCGTAAATTGAAACAAAAGAATTAATATGGATATAAATAAATTAAAATTAAATATTCTGGAAGTTTAAATTTAATTATGAATTCTAGAGGAATTTTTTAAGTGTTTAATACTATTTTCGGTAAAAAAAATATGGCCAACTAGATAACCCTCTTCCCAAAGGGGCCACATTCTATAATTCCATCTCAAGATGGAGTTTGGTCCTAGATGTTTTCATACACTCAGTTGATTTATGACATCAACCCTGATTATAGGTGTTGGAATTTATTTTGAGTTGGAATTAAATATTTCACAGCCAATAAATTTAAAAATAATAGTCTAAGAGTGATATTTCACAATTGAACTTTCAAAATGAATTTAAACAACCAACATGAATAAAGAAGGAACTTATAACCAAACCTTAATCCAAGTATATTCTTTTCTAACCTCATTCTAGATTCATTGAATGTTAGTTTAGATTAACATTACATATTTTCCAACCCTTTCCATTCTTTATAGAAACATATAAAAAAATAAAAATATTTAATTTTAGGTTAACTGGAATAAGAAAGTGAGAAACAATGATGCTAATCATGTGAGAAGACCCTAGGATTTTGTTAGAATATTACAGGGGAATTGTGTGGCACTATGTGAGTTAATTTACATCACCAGAAGTTGCTCATTAGAGACTAATGACGGACATATGGTGAGGCATATGTGGCATCAAGCCAACTTCTCATCAGATGCTCTTGAACAGGCTGTAAATCTGAAGAAACCTCTTATCCTCTTTGATAGTATGGTTTCCCTTCCTACGAAATGTAAAAAAATCAAGGGGCCACCCTTGGCCTTTATCACTTCATACCTCCTTGATATTCATGTGTTGTCAATGGGTCTTTACCCTCCTATTTAATAAAAATTAAATTTTTAGTCAATGTAAGACCATTAAAACGTGGTTCACAATGATGAAGAGTCCCTCCAAAAAAAAGGTTTATGATTTCATTGAACTGGTCCAGAACATGTTAAATGTCTTGAAGATTAGACTCTAATGTCAACAATTGCATTATAAGGTTAATAAAATCCAAACAGATTATCAAATATAAAATCTAGGAAGTAAGTGCTGCAAGTGTTTCCCAATTTTACTAGAGGTACAAGAAGTTAAGGAATTATTTAAAGAATTATTACATCCCAAAAATCTAAAAAAACATATATTAACCTACCAAGAGGATATAGAGTGGATTCATCAGAAGGAATAATTGTATGCTAAGATGTGTGTTTGAGACAAATAAGATATGCATAAATTCTAGAATAAATATTAAATAAAACATTACCTCTATATCCTTGAAAAGGTATAATATCAAACACCTCACTACATATCTCTTTCTTTGAATGGGGAAGAATCTGCCCTAATGGTGGAGTTTGAAGAAATTATAGAGGAGTTTGACTACCTTCTTCTGTCCAGTGAGATCTAAATTCAAGCGATACTTACCAATGAAAAGAGATTGAAACTGAACAAAATTTGAGAGATTGTATTATATTAAACACATTCCCATATACTTTTGATCAATATGAATTATGTATCACCCCTAATATTTTAAATTTTCAGATTCAAAAAATCCATTTTTTTCCTTGGATTAAGGTGTAGGAGAAGAACATGAACTTATTGAGGTACAAATGGACCTCCACGATCTTGTTTATAATGCAATTAAGGAAGCCTGTGAGGAAAGCCTAATGGCCTTACCTTAGGAAAACAACTTGGTGGATTCTTCTACTAAAAGGAAAAAAATATATATTTATTATTCATGTTTAAATTTATTTCAAGTTAAATTACATTCTGATCTTCCATTAAAATATTTAATTGAGTCAACCCACTTGGAGAAAGAACTAGATATTAAAGAGGAGGTTACACAAGTAGTAACCAATGAGGGGGAGGATTCATACTTTATCCAAGCCACTCCATGAAATATTTACCATATTTTGAATGTGGTGGATTTGGTAACCTCTATCCATGGATCCCTCCTCACCAAAAAAGAATAAGTGAGAGCTAGGAAAATGAGCTTGTGGTGGTTAAAATCCATGAAAATCCACCAACCGATAGACTATAGATGACATATGGTACTACCCATCTATAGTAATTATATATATAGGTCCCTATTGGTGGGATTAAACCAATAATTCTCTTTCTATTTTCTTTAAAGGAACATTTTATATTATTATTATGAATTGGTTTAGGATACAACACAATCCTTTATTTATTTTAAACTATAATGACATGGTCTTTATGATTTTATGATTTAATTTATTTTTTAGGTCCATTATGGAACAAACATCCCCTAAATAGAAATGCTAATATAGAACTAAATCTTTATGAGAAAAGTGAGTTCACTGTTATAATTATCCTTTAAAATCCCACACATTTTATTCTTAAATTATGTTTTAATCAAAAAAATTCATCAACTGATCACTAAACATAAAATTGCCTACCCACATTGAATTCTTCCTTTATTTAACTTATTTATGAAAAATTAATTTCTTAAGAACCATATGATTCCATGTTTTATATTTTTATGATAATGATATTTAATGAGTAAAATATATAATTTAATTATTAGAGTGAAGTATGGATGTTAATTTGATGAATTATTTTTTTAGGGAATTTGTTGATTCATGTAAATAAAATTTACCTACCATTTTTTATACATCAAATTTATGAAATAAATCTGAATTTATTTTTTATTACTATTGATTCGAATAGTGATTGACCCAAATTTTATTTCCATGACCTAAGAAGATTTTTAGACCAAATTCTTTTAATTTTTCCTTAAGAATTTTTTTTGAGTGGTCTTGGGGCATTTAAACTTCTTGAACTTTCATTGGAACATGTCAAGGCTATGATTGATCAAAGTCACATTTAACATGATATAATTTTTTTTTGATAATGTATTATCCGTGATACCACCTTTAACATTAATCCATGTTTATCCCATAAAGACTGTGAATGTTCTTATTTGGAATATACCACATTTTTATCCATTTATATTTATTCATACCCACCTCTTGTTTTCGCATTATATTTTAAATTTGAAGGGTGTGTGGGGGAATTCATGGTGGATTTAATACACTAAATTATTAATACAAAAGTTCGGGGTGATATTTTTGGGAATTGTGAAATGTATTTGATTAATACATTGTACATTCATTGTTTTCCTTTCTTAAAAAAATTAAATGAAAAAAAATGGGTTTTGACTTTGGAAGATAAAAGATCACCATTACTAGAACTAGGATTTTTATCATACATTTCTAGGAGGTGAATGTTAGGTCTGTTCCAAGCATATATTTCAAAAAAATATGAAAATTTATTTTGAAAAAAAGGGTTCATAAAATTCAAGATTGTGAGATTAATTCATTATACTTTCATTATTCACGACCTTTGATATTTGGAAGAGCGTGTTTTTATATTGAAGATGATATTTTCATTACACTTTTACTTTTGATGTCATTCTCCATGATTAAAGTTATAAACCAATAATTTTGGATCGTAATGTTTTTCACATCAATAGCTACCAACCTTAAGCTTCAGAGTCATTAGAAGCCTAGTTGAAAAGACCACATGATTTTTATGTGATTTTTTCTTTACAAAGTGGATAAAGTAGTTCCTTTGCAAGCCTAAAAAAGAAACATGTCGTCATGATACGAGCATAAATCCACATGAATTTGTATCATGAGTGATGATAGAATATAATTCAAAGTGAGGTATATCATGACATGAAATTATTGATAATAATGAATTGAGAAAATTCTATTATTGAAAGGATAAGATCCATAATTTGAAAAATGGAGAATGTAAATAAATTTCATTGATTTATCCTTTAGAAAATGACATGTTGAGATGATTTTTTTTATGAAACTAGAAAATTTTATTTAACATTAATAATTGTTTAATTTTATTTCTTTGAGATTTAAATATTTATAGCATTGGTTTTCATCCTAAATTCAACATTGATATTGAATTATTTGGAAATATAATAGGTCAAGTGTTGTGGTATTTGATGTACTCATTTTTTAAGAAAAATATTAAATATTTTTTAAGAATTCATGATGGTTTTAAAACAATATTCAATTGTAGTTCATAATTTTACCAAAATTTCGGAAATTGAAATAGATTTATTTATATGGATATAAAGAAATAAAAAATTAATCATTTTGTAAGTTTAAATTTATTTATGATATTTTAGTATAATTTTTCTATGTTTTTGAAAATATTTTAGGTAAAAAAATGTCTAACTGGCTATCCCTCAACCTAAAGGGGTCAAAAGACATATAGTCAGCCCACGATGGAGTTGATCCTGGATAATACCATACTCTCAATTGTTGTGTGTAATCAAACATGATTATAAGAGAAGGTGGAATTTTATTTTCATTGTAATTTAATATTTCACAACCAATTAATTTATTAATATTTTTAAATGATGGAGATTTCACAATTAAACTATCAAACTGACTTTAAACAACCAACATAAGTAATAAAGGAACCTATAACCAAACATTTACACCACATGATTTCTTTTCTAACCTTTTTATAGATCCATTTCATGTTTTTTTATGTTTTCATTCTCTCTTTTATATATCCTTCCATTGTTTTAACGAAATAATAAACAAATATTTTTAGTTTAATTAGAATAAATGAAAAACTGTGAATCTCTTCAAGTGATTCAAACATGTTCTACCATTGTGTTGCACTCAAAAAATTAATAGTTTATTTTTCCACACTCTATTATTTTTTTTGTCTAGTGTGGATAGAAAAATCAATAAGAAAAAAATTTATTAGAAAAAAATAACTCATATAGGATAAACCAACATTTAGAAGAGGATGAATGTCAACCAAAGAGACATTGTAAATAAATATAGAGAATAATCTACATAGTGAAGTATTTTTGTCCGGATCATAGGTTTTGGTGCATAATATCTAGATAAGATAATTATTACTAGGAATATAAAAAATAATAGGCATCAATCTCCAGTATAGTGTATCTAGACAGGGGCAGTGTTTGGACATTTTTCCTAACTTTTGGGTGGTGTTTATATTTGGGTGAGATGGTGTGGTATATTTTTATAAGGGAGGGGATTTAGAATATTTCCTAGTTTTAGATAAGGTGATAAGCCTTGGGTGATCATTTTAAATATTTTTTAGAAGATAGTTTGTCCAAAAAAACTAATAGAGAGGTGTATGGAAAGACTATATGATCAGTTGGTTGAGGGGTGTACCATTGATCATGTGGGTAGTGTGAGAATAAGATTTTGTGACACTAGATACATTCTAAAATAGTAATTAGAGTTATAGAGGGTGTTTTTATTGAGAATACGTATTCTAAATATTCTAAAGGATGATTAAGGATTGATATATTCATTAGGTTTTCTCATTTTTGAACTTGTTTACATCACACTACTATAAATTTATGCCTATAAAATAGTTGAACACCTTTATATATTGAATAAAAGAAGACACATATTTTTTATCTTGGTTGGAGATGAAAAATTATAATAATAATAATGGTATAAGGTTATGATAGTGATGTATCAAAATGGATATAATGAGTCCTTACAATAGGAAATCAAGTGGAAAATATGGTGTGTTATACACAAATTGATAGAATGCTCTAAGAAATTTGACTTATATGGAAAATTCTAAATACATTAACCATAAAAACCATATTTATGTGATAAAACCCAAAAAAAGAATATACAAAACCATCAATTAAAATATCATAATCAGGGAAGAAAAACGATAATTAAAATAAATAAATAAAAGACTTAATATCCACATGAGTGCTACATTTGTTTTAGGAAGAGACTAAAAATGATGTTTAACTAGATTCCCCTAATTAAGGTTTAACTAATAGTTCAAAATGTGATAAAATTCCTCCCACCTCTTCTTTGGTTTATTTATAGGATCTTGAGTGTTTGATTTCCTTTCCAAAGGTAATAAGATGTAGCATGAATTGTTCTTAGTGAACTCCAATATATTGTAACGACCATTATGATAAGAGTTAACATAGAATTTCTATAGATTCCTTAGCATAAGTTGATGATAATACATCTCCACTAAAACATAATTCATGAAATTTTCATAAATTCCAATAGAAAATTATAAGCTCTACTACACTATGATAATTATATTTCCCATAAACATTATCCCCCGACACAGTAGGGTGATGGGTGCTTCATTATCTTCATGTGTAACATGTCACTACTACAATAAAATCAAATAGCCACATCCCTTGAATAAGTTCATAGATTAGATCCAATAGAATAACCTGAAACTATAGTTTTATAGACACGGAAAATCGAATGGATTCCACCCATAGTCGTAGCCAAAAATTTTACCACCATAGTGCCTACTACTATGGCCACTGGCTGGGGAAATATAGTGGGCCTATATCCAGAGGTGGTTCCCATGGAAATAAAAATCCTTACTCTATGTTGATGGTCCAAGACAACAACCTAAGTCCATGGGATGAATACCCATGTATATATCTTTTATCTATAACCATGATGGTGTTCATGGTCATAGATAATTAAAAATATAAAATTTCAAAGAATTACAATCTTCCAACCTCTAGTGTATTTGACTAAGGAATTACCACTACACCATAAGATAATTTATTTACATATGTATATCGATATATATTCATATATATTTATATTATGGAATCAAATCCAATGTGTAAAAACCTATAGAAATGATAATCATTTATTTTGGATGTCGCATCCTGATATGAAGATCTATAACCACATGGACATATTCCCATGGTTATGGGGTATCGTACCACCATGAGAATATTTCTCATGGATATTTATTCTTGAAACAAAGGTGTACCCCCATTGGTAAATGCCCACATGGCTATACTGCCACATACCTACACTGGAATATATATACTTATGGCTATAGATTCTTAGTATAAAGGTGTACCACCACGGTCATATATACTCATGGTTGTAGGGTCTATAAATTTTTTTTACCACCATAGGCATATATTACTATTTATATAGGGTCTCGATATGATGTTTTGCCAACATTGGTATATCTATTTGTGGAAATAGGGACTCAATATGAATATGTATCACCATAGCCATATATTTTCATGCCTATAGGTTCATGGAATGTAGTTTTATCACAAAAATAATTTTTTCATAATTATATAGGGTTATAGTATGAAGGTTTATCACTATAGGAATATATTTCCATGTTGGTATTTTTTTCCAATATCCTTCTTTTGAAAAAACCCTTATCATTCTAACATATGGATATATTCATATTCCACCCATGGTTTTTGGTCTTTCCCACCTTTTTCAAATATACTAAATTATTTCATGTTTCATCCTATATCCATGGACACATCTTCCCATTACATTATATCCCCTTTGACCATGGGAATTATTTTATTTTGGATATAGGATGGCATATGGCCATGGGACTCCAACCAATGAATATGTGTTCATAAGTATTTTTCAGATGGTGTGTTCCCAACATCTAAGAAGATCAAATTCTCTTTCCTTTTTCAATCTATGATGAGCTAGAGTGCATATTTATTCAACCTTTATCAACTGTGTAAGAGATTATGTCATTTTGATTCTTCCCATGTTAGTTCAGTTTCCATCACCAAGAATCACACCACTTAAACTTCTCACCCCTCTTCAATACCATATTCTAATTCAATTAAATAGTGATTTTCCTCCTGATTATCATCAGCCAAATTTTATTTCTTTTCACTAGCTACCAGTTTAACCTAGACTCAATTAGGATAATTATATGAATGGTGTCTAGGATACTGACACTAATGACACATTATTCAAAACTATCAGGAATAAGGATTATTATTTTGGAAATGTGGAGGTGGTTGTCCTATCTATATAGATATTTTTTGGTATTTGCATGTGGTTTTTTGGTATGTCATTACTGGATTTATTGATTTCCTCTAGGGCCCTACTCTCATTATGCAGGTTAAACTCAAACTGTGTGTTCTATTTAGCTTGATCTTAGGATCTAGGGGAGAACTAAGGAGTCATTACAGCTAATACTCCACCCACAATGCTTGAGTAATTTCCTCATCCAAATTGGATAATGTGATGAGATATAATTTATACCATATGGTTGGCTAAAGGCCTCTAATAAATCTTCATATATGTTGGCCCTCATTCACCTGAAGTTTTTTATGAGATGCTATTCTATGTTAGTATTGATTATACTATTTTATTTTCTATGTCCCTAGAGATAGTCCAAATAAGAATGGTATAATTATTTCTCATGGAAATTTAGAAGGAATCAATGACTTAAGGCTTCCATTATGCACCTCGAGGATTATACTGGGCCTTTTACTTTCCATATTCAACTATTTTTTATTCATTCCAACCATGCATAGACTCTATCTTGGAGCTTGTAGGACTTTTCTTTGACACTAAGATTCTATATTATGTCCATAAGATTGAATTCATTTTTAACCACTACAATATAATGAAAATATTCTTTCACTTTGTGGTTTGAAGAAGCCTTACTTAGAGCCCATGTTTTTCTCCCATAGAGTGGGTAGGAATGAAAATTCCACTGCTATTTTCTCATCAAACATGATAGCCAATAGGGGATCCTCATGGCGTTTTAAATCCCAGTGATGGGTAGTAAAAACCAAAGGTTTTGGCATAGATATTATGAGAAGATCTCACAGTGCCTCCAATAGTTCTCCATGCAACTCTTGAGACTGGGTCTTCTATTGGTGGAGATGTTCTTACAGATGGAGGTGTTTTTATTGAAATTGTTGTTAGTGAAACCAAAGTCCTCTAGAATTTTTTGATAGGTATTATTTGATATATAGAGAGATATATAATAATAAATATCACTATTTTTATCCATGGATATCATAAATCATAGTGAATAGATGTGATAGATTGGAGCACATAGAGAGAAAGGGTTGGGTATACTAGTTCTTATAGGGTTGGATGCACATGACATAGGTTTTCACTATGACTGGGTGAATTTATTTTTCCCCATATTCTCTATTTTTCATTCTATTTTGTTTTTTTATATTTCTTTTAATTTATTTTTTTGATACATTGATTTGGTCTCATCTTGGATTTATCTTTGATACAAGTCATACTAGCATAGGTTGTTAGTGCGTGAGTTCATAGAGAGAGGGATGTGTGTGGAGGACTATTTTGTACATTGGGGCTATGTGTGAGGATGAATAGGTTTTTATAGCTGGTATATTTGTTGAATATTTAGATGAATGAATAGAATGGATTAAATTCCACTAATATTCAATGAATATGTATCAATAAAAATAAACTTATTAAATATGTACAATGTGTTTTTCACTAAATAAAATATGTTGGACAAGGATATAAAAGGATTCCTTAAGGATCATCCTTGATCATCCAATGAAATCCATAGAGCTTATTTTTATTGTGAGATTCTTGAGAGCTCTAAGAAAAAATTAAAGGGAGGAGTGGGTAGGGATAATTCATGAAATAATTCTTCTCCATGAAATAGAATTTCATTTTGTCTCTACCCATTCTTTTTCTTAGTTATCAGTGAATCACAATAAGTGTTATAAAAGTGATGTTCGGTGAAAAAACTGGGGTGAGATGATACATTTTTTTCAATTAATTTTCTAATTGGTAATTCAGTGTGCCACATAATCATTCAATATTGACCATTGATAATGTTTTTTATCACATCTTGATCAATCATCGTCTAATTGCAATGATCTAGGAGTCAATTATATAATTTTCAACCATTCCGAGCACAATTGAATACTTTATTTTTTTCAAAATTATACTCAATTTTTTACAAAAAATAAATTTAATGGGGCTACCATAAATGGGATGAATTCTCATGTTTACATCCTCAAAATTATCAATTTGGATGTCTTAAATAGTGTATTTAATTAATTACATAGATCTCTTTAGACCCATTCAGAATAAGGGATTAAACCTTGATATAAACAAGGAAGCTGAGTGAAAGAAATTGAACAACAAACTGATCAGTCTAATCTATAAATGGATCAATCACCACATCTTCCACCACATTTCCCAATAGAATAGTGCATATGAACTCTAGATGAATTTGGATAATATGTACCCGACAAATACAAATAAAAATCACTATTGTTTAAAATGCTGATTAATATTTAACTACAAAGTGGGAGATCTATAACCAAACACACCAATGAGCTCCATAGCATGGTGGATCAACTAGAGGCAAATGGTAAGACTCTAACTGATGAAGATCAGGAAAACCAATTACTTTTCATATTTCTTGATAGATGAGAAACACAAGTGGTGTCCCTTAGAAACATGACACGATGAGAAAAACATACAATTTCAATGGAAAAGGATGCATTATTCAATGAAGAGGCCCAAAGGAAGGATATGAGTTATAACAAGATGTAGGATCTCATCCTGGAGAAGAGAGGGAGAAAACAAAGAGGTGGTTAAGGGGTATGATATAGAGGTGAAATTTAGAGGAGTGTAAGGTCCAGATTTAAAGAGGCCAACATACAAAGGAAACCATTTTAGTGTATATGGACACTTGAATAAGAATTATAAAAAGTTACTACAAGAGAAAGGATAAGTTAGTGACCAACGAAGAAGAAATGAAAATTTACACAAGATCATCACTAAAGAAATTTCACTTTTCTCTAAAGATGATGAAAAGACATGATTTTATAAATAATACCATCATATAGAATGGGTGGTCGATACTGAAAAATATTACTACATCGCTCCACATCCAGAGTATTTCTTGACTTATGAAGATGGTGACTTTATAAAAGTCAAGATGGGGGATACCAGTTCAGCAAAGATTTTTGGCATGGGTGATTTCAATATCCAAATGAACATTAGATATATAATCAACATGGAGGATGTTCAATATGTTCCTAATCATTACCTCAAAATACTATCAGGGATATCCTTTAAATGAAAATGATATGAAAACATTGTCATCAATAGAGAATTAAAGATGATTAAGGAAAGCATTTTCATCACCCAGGGATGCATATGTGATAAGAAGTACAAAACTCATGTGAATATATTTGTTTTCAACCTCAACATATTGTAAGCTATAATTTATTCCTATTTGTTTTCATAGGAGACTTATCCATATTAGTGAAATAGGGTTATCAACCCAATATAAGAAGAGGTACATCAATTTTGACAAAGATACATCACTTAATCCTGGAAAATACTTCTTATATGGGAAGAAACATAGAGTATCTTTAAATTATTCCTCATCAAGGATATCAACGTTGATGGATTTGATGAATTTTGATGTGTATGGTCTCTTGGATGTGGATTCATTGGCAGTTAATTGATATTTTCTAACATTTATTGATGATTAATCTCAAAATGTTTGGGTGTTCTTCTTTAGAAAGAAGTACCATGTGTTGGAATACTTCAATATGATCTATGCCATGGTGGAATAAGAAACTAAAAGGAGTATGGAGTGTCTTTATTCAAACAATGGAGGATAATACATGTCTAGAGAGTTTGATACCTATTACACGATTCATGGAATTCGATATGATAGGATGGTATCAAACAACCCCAAAACAAAATGTAGTTACAAAAAGAATGAATAGAACCGTTATGGAGATGTTTAGGAGTATGATGAGTTTGGATAAGCTTCTTAAGCCATTATAGGTAGAAGTTGTTTGACATTGTTTCTACCTGGTCAATATATCACCATCAATTCCGCTAAATTTTGAGATTTTAGAGAAGTAATAGTATATTAAACATTTTTTATTACTCTCATTTATGATTATTTGGATGTTTTTATTTCACACATGTTCAAAAAGTGCTCAGAAATAATCTAGACGGTAGATTTAATCCATGTAATTTCATTAAATATAGAGAAAAGGGGTTCAGATAAAAGATTTGGGATTTAAAGTAGAAGAAGGTTATTAGAATCAATTTTGTTAGACTACATGATAACAAGATGGCTAAGGACATTCAAAATACTAGAATATCACAAAGTGAAAGTGAAGTGGAATCAATTCCTAATCTTACTCTTATACTAGCACCAACTTCCACTATTGAGGAGGAGGTGTAATATGATTCATCAATAGTAGACTAAGAGGTAGTAGAGAAGGATATTGAGTAGTGTAAATTCAACCATCTCTATCAATAGATAAGTAACCATCATAAGAGATATGTGATGTTATGCCTCTTGAATGAAACATTTTATATGATCTTCATGAGGAAGGATTCATTTAACAAGATATTTGGAGTCAGAGTACTTATTGGTGACTAGTGAGGGGATTCTAGAAGGATACTAGGAAGCAGTGTATCACCTTGAAAAACTCAACTTGTTTCATTCAATGGAGGATGAGATGAAGTCTTTGATAAAGAACCAAATATATATCTTTTTAGAAATACCCAATGGTAAGAAGGTACTAATGAAAAAAATTGGTTTTCAAGTAGAAGAATATTGGAAATAGAAAGACATTCAAGCATGAATCTCAGTTAGTGGTCAAGGGATTACTTTAGAAGAAAGGAGTTGAATTTTAAAAGAACTCTTCACCCATGGAGAAGATGAATTACATCCTAGTCATTTTTTTATTAGTGAATAACTTATACCAGGAGATTGAATAGATTGATGTGTAGAAACCATTTCTTCATGGTGTCCTATTTTAAGATATCTTCATGAAGTATCTTGAAGGATTTGAGGTTTTTAGAAAATAAACACTTGTATAAAAATTGATAAGAGTTATCATGTACTGAAATAGAACCCTTGACATTGGTATTAGAATTTTTACTCATTTATCATAGGGAATGGCTACAAGAAAACACAAGAGGATAAGAGTGTTTACTTCCAGATATTTCAGGATGATAACTATTTTCTATCTTAATTTATGTTGATAATGTGTTAATAATTGGGATGGATGCATTAAATATCATATATTTTAATAATGAGTTATCTATGTATTTTTATATGTAATACTTTGGTGAAGCGAAATAGATTTTGGGGATGTAGGTCGGTCATAACAGAAAGAGGAAGTTCTTATGGCTATCTCAGTAGAAGTACATTGAACATGTTCTGAAACATTTCAACATGGATAGATCTAAACCAGTTATCATTACTCTACCTAGTAATATGATTTTGATAAATATTTCCAAGTCCTTCATCTAAGTAATAAATAGAGGTAATGGGGATGATACCATACTATTCATTAGTTGGAAGGTTGATGTATGCTATATTGTGTGTAAGGCCATATATTTCCCAAGAATTTGTGACTGTGAGATTATTTCTCTCCAATATTAGGTAGCACAACTAGGACAAAATCAAGTAGATTATGAGGTATCTTAAATATACATCAGATCCATTTTTGTTATATAGGGGTGTCTAACTACTCTTAAAAGGTTATACAAATGAAGATATGGTTGAGGATTCAGACACCATGATGTCAAAATCAGAATACCTATAATTTTTCAATATGAGTTTTATCATGGTAATTAAGGTTGTACAAGTTTGTTTATTTATCCATGATTGAAGTGGCATACAATAATACTACATAGGTTGGAAATTATATATTACGGTTAAAGTGTTTTCTCTAATAGATCTTATTTAACATGAAAGATTAAAAGGTTCGTTATCATAGTCAATGTACTCTTTAATTAAGAACGAACACTATGTATCATTTTTGGATGAAGATCATCAACATTCAATATAATTGGATATGAGAGGTGATGAACTGACATCAACTACAACTTGTTAGGATTTATGTGAAGGAGAACTTGGTAGAAATGATGTAAAATGTGATAGCTTGAGAGAAGAAAGACTTTTTCAAATTATATAGTGGATTATAACTGAATGTGGACAAATTAATGGGTCTTTCCTACTAGTATATTCATTTAATATTTAGTTTCATGAATAGAATATATTAAACTCCCCTAATATTAATTGAATAGGTGTTAATAAAAATTAATGTATTAAATATGGTTGATGAATTTTTCATTAATGAAATAGATTTTTTATAGTCATAATAGAAGGTATTGAAGATAATCCTTAATTATAAAATAAAATATAGATATTTTTTTTGTTATGAGGGCCTTGATATCTCTAAGATAGAATTAATGGAAGGATCATGTGGGTAAAATTAGTGTATTATTTTTTTTGAATGAAGTAAAATTTCATTTTTCTCTACTCATTCCATTTATTAGTGATTGGTGAATCATAATATATGATAGACCATATGAAATTTATGAGCATGAAGTTCTGGTTGTGAAGGAACTGTGTGCATGGAGGTTACCCATGGAAAGGCTAAATTAAATTTCCTAGTTCTGTAGCAGGTTCACAGTGATCTGAACATGGAAGCAGAGTACATAATGACTTAGGAGTGAGGTATCCATGTTCTCTTTAGTTAGTTCACACTATAATAGGTCACTTATATCTTGTTGTTTATGGTTAGTGTTTTTTAATATATGGATCACAACGATAAAATTGTATTAGGATTCTTACTTAGATATATTCTATTTTTCAAAATTTTATACACTTATTTTTTTATATTTGTTTAAAACATAATTAATATTTCTCAATTAATTGTTTGGTTATCAAGAAGCTGATTTGGATGGTGGTGAAGTAATGTGGGTGGTCACAATTTGTACACATTATCTGAAGGACTGGTTGTGATGTATTTATAGGATGAAGGATCATTTATTCATATAGGGGTGATGCATCATGGATCATCATCACAATTAGGTTGTTCACTGCATCTGGATCTGGTGTGACTGGGGATGGTTTTTAGGGATGAATGATCCCAATAATCTTGAGATGAGATGAAAAATTCAATCAGATGGAATTAAATGTGGAATAATGTTACTCTAACACCAACTGATGTTGCACAATGGCGATAATGAGTTGTTACATAGGTAATTTAGTGAAAACACAAGTAGAACGCCCACAAATGGATATAAAACTCTTTTTAATTTTTTTAATATGGAAGCTTAAAAAAATACACCTGAAACCAAATGGAATTTTTTTCCTAAAACTGGAAAAATAAAAGACTAAGCCACCCCTAAAAATATCCGAACTTTGGAAAAAATTTATAAAAGAATATTTAAAATACATTTTGGGTGTCGGGATGAATAAAGGAAGGTCAAAAAGAAACAATCTTTTTTGAAAAAAATATTACCAAGACCCACTCATATTCCACTAAAAACCTTATAAGTACTTATTGGTTATATAAAATACTTATATGTAACTATCTAGTCTTAATGTTAAATGATTTGAGTCTTGTTAGAGTATTTAATTAATTTGAAAAGAAGATCTTATTATCTTTTCCTCTATTTTAATTTTGTATTTATTATCTACCTTGGATTATTAATCGTATTATTTATCTCCAAAAATTATTATTTTTTACCCTTAATCAATTTGAATAGTTTTTATGTCTCTTATTTTTACAAGGTATCTGAGTGGAAAACCTTGGATTTTATCATCCTTTTATCTCTTTCTCTATCTCTCTCCTTGGTCCATAGATTTGCATACCTTGGATCATGATTATAATAATATAATCGCTGGCCTATAAAAATAATACTTTCCCTCCAAATAAGCTTCTCGATTTTGAACTCCAAATCTAGGTGCAATATCACCTGGTGAATCCACCCTTCTGTACATGCCACCAACATTCCCTCTATTAGGGTTTCATTCGCTACATGTTACCACTTCTCAGAGAACCATGTCAACATAGTTACTCCTTTTACATTCCTCTTTGTGTCTAGATATAATCTTTACTCTATGTACACATTACATATCTATAATATAACCACTCTAGTCAGTAAGAACCATCCCCTCTAATGTATACAGTTTTTCATCTCCCTCTTGGATCATTTTGCTATGTTTCTAAGGATGTATTGACACTCAATCAACAAAATAAAAATTATAATAAGTAAGTAAACCCAAGGTCTACAATTTACAAAACCTAAAATCATACAATAATAAAATGATGAACCGAACTGGGTACCTTTCATCAAAGATTTGTAGTTCTGATCTTCATTATAATAGTTTGATGAAGATCCCATGAGAGGTAGATAAAAGAATCCCTACACTAGGATGTATGAATGGATTGAAATAAATCACTTAATTATTGGGTGGGATTCCTCTCACATACAATATATTCTAGTATATCAGGGGGTAAAGGATGAGATATGAAATAGATATTTGTGGAAATGTAGAATCAGTGTGAATCAAGGATGGCTCGATCAATTCCATCTTAATGATAAAGTGGATATTGAATTTTTTTAAACATGATAAATTTTATATCCTTAAAATTAATTAATAATAATTTAAAAAAACTAAACATAATCATATATTTTGTCATATCACTTATGAGATAATGTCATATAATCGTTTTATTTGTTTTAATTTAAAGGGAATTGTTAAAATATTTACATCTATATGTAATTCATTCCAGATCCTTATATATAATCTTGATAAAACTTTCCACTAAACTCTTTGTTGAGTATCATCAATGAACAAATATATTTTGAATAATGATGATAATTAAGAAGAAAATTCCAAATTTTGAAATCCCTGAACAAGTATTCAAACTACTTAACATTGCCAAATCAAATGTTATGTTGTCAATAAATTATATTGTCAACTTATAAATATTTCAAAGTTCATTATCATCATCAATATTGGAACCCTTTATATTAAAAGTTTTTTTAATGTTATATTTACTATATACTTTGACTGGTATAATAATTTTTTTGTAAACGTTGAGCTTATCTAAGTCCAAACATACTCTAACTAGCTTCATTTAGACTATATTCACTTATAATTAACATCATATGATTGTTTAAGAAATAACTCTTATTTCAATTAGTTATAATATTTTACGCAAATAAATGTTATTTCTATATCATATAATTTATTCAATGGGTCTGAAAAATTATTCTAAAAATAATACATTATTGTTTAAAATATTCCATTGATGGGTTGTGGGATCATATCAATTGTATTTTAACAACATCTGGATAACTTCTTCAAGTAATATATACCCATAAAAATAAATGAATTTATTTCTATGTCACTGGTAATAGATATATATTATCCATGTTGTTTCTAAAAATACTATAGTTATTTAATAAAATCACATTCAATAGAACATTGTCTTCCCTTCCAGATAACATCTGGTTTCAATGAATTTATAGAGAAATTTGAGTAAATAATTTTAGAATATTATAACTACTTTTCTTATTCTAGTTTTAACTTTTACTCACTTTTAAGGTTGATACAACACTAAATCATAGACATACCATTACTAGTTCATCAATCCAAAACACTTTAAGAAAATAGGGAAAACATTTCTAGAACTCATTCATCTTACCATAAACCTTCCAATTTAATGAATATCACAATTTGAAAAATCCTTAGAAATCCCTGATTGTATCATTTTATGCTTCTTATAATAATATTGATTCATTAATTGAGATATTTAAATAATTGGTTAATCGAGAAGGGGTTCCTATAAAAAAAATTCCTTTCTGTTAGAATATTTTTATGTTTTACATTTATTTAAGAAGGAATTTTATTAAATTATCTCTCAATAAAATCATAATCTATTTTAGTATATATCATATTAATTAGTGTTCCAAGATCTATATTTCATTAGGAAATGACACGAATATACAATTATCACAATATTTAGTTATTTATATAGGTAATCATCACAATCATACCATATCGGACTCTTGGATAGTTTAGTGGACAACTCATTTCCCAGTCCATCGTATGGATAAACTTGACAATATTTATGTAGTAACCAAATATTATTAGGGTCACCCAGTTATGTGTAATCCACACTAAATTTCAAGAAAGGTAACCTATTTTCATTAGGTCCACCCAATATTTTATTTCCTTACAAAAGATAATATAGGGGCACCCAACTATAGAATAACATACTTGATTGGATAATCAAGGTCTTAACAACTTATTCTTATGAAAGAATTTAAGAGTAATAATTTTAAAGGTGAATTAATCTCACCATATTCTCTCACGTATTTCATTTATTGTTATTCATGATTCTAATAATTTCTTTTGGAATCTTATTCCTTACACTAAATAAATATGTTTAATCCATATTGATGATTAACTCATCAGACATACATAGTTTGTGTCACTAAAACAAAATAAAATCCACCTATATTTATACATATCCAAGTGAAAACCATGAAGAAGGTACAAGAAAAAATTTCATGTAAAGACTTGGAATCATATTAAATCAACAACACACACTAGAGTAATCCAAGACATATTGGTATCCTTCCCTTGATGTTCTAGACATTGGATAAGCCTCCAGAACAATGTGCAATCTTACCTAAATTCCATCAAATAAGGGATACTTTACTCGAGAGAGACATTAATTTCATCATAATTCTAACACTTAATGTATATAAATCATAATTAACTACGTAAGTAAAACATATAACCTAGAAAAATCCAAATTCAAGGTAGAATAAAACTAAATAATTTCCCATTCCTAACATGTAACTCCTCATATGCATATATGATAATTTATACAAGTTGTTTAACATTTAAAATAAAGTATGCATAATAATTAATAATACAAAAATTTAAATTAGGAATAAATAAAGTAATAATTAAATAAAAAATTCATATATTTAAAACATTAGATAAATAATTTATGAACAATTCACAAATAAGACATTTAAAAACACATTATAGTTTAACCTTGCATTAGGACATTATTAATTAAATAAACCTGAACATTTTATATTTACTTTTATTGTATAAAATCCTTCATTTTAATCATTATATATAATTTCAATTTTAATATATGATATTAAATGAAATATAAACAATTTATATTTTAATTTTATTATGTAAAAAAATTACATAATCAAAGTATCATATATTTAATATTATTTAAACCTTGATCAAATCAATTATCAAAACTCATTTTGTTATAGTCAAAATTATTTCCAAAATAATTCATCATAATTTGAACAATTCAAATTAATAATTATGAACAATTAATAACAATAAATATAAAATCCTTTATTTTTAGTTTTTCGTATTTTTTTATTTATATAAATATTATGAATTACAGTTATATTTTTCAAATACAAAAATTATATAATAATTTCAATTCATGCCACATAATTTCACAACGGTAATTTTATTATTAGAAATAAATATTATGTAATATTTATTTAAGAAATTATTCGTAAACATTTAATTATTTATAGAAAATTTAAAATTATCCAACTTATAAATACCTTCATAAATTAATAAATATCTATAATAGCATTTATTATGATTTATAAACATTTTATAAACCCTTTAATAAAATCATAAGTAATCATAAGTAATAATATATCAAAAAAATCTCAATTATATTGTACATAATTATATAAGTTGAGATTCCTTTAGGTTGTATCAGTCATGAAAACGATTGATAAAGTAGATCGCTGAATATAAAAATAGTTATTGAATACCTCAATAAACTTTAACTCATGGTTCTCAGGCCTATGTAAGAATAAGTCATTGTGGCTGGTAGTCATGGATTATGATAATTTATGGTTTGAGATAAAATCATCACTTTAAAATCCAATATAGTATTTAACCTACATGACTTTCTTGAAATATGGTTAATGTAAGATAAAACCTGGCATGTGATGACCAACATAGGTTAAAAAATCAGTCTTGGGGATCATAGCATAAGATAAGTCACTTCATAATGGTAATATAACATGTATAGTATCTATGATAGAGTGAAATAGCAACACATGACCTTTATATGAGTAACTTCACACATGGTGTATTACATGTTCCCACATAAGTGTAATCCTACTATGGTGGACTTGCATTATAACAAACTTTATCCTATTTTAATTTTTTCAAATCACCAGTATGATGTGATTCCCTATTTTTCTATATTTTAATCATGATTTTGTGAATCATGAATCATGGTGTAGCTCTAAAACCACAACTAGGTTTCTAATGATTTATTAACACTCTATCAACATAAAAAATGATAAGAAACCCCTAAAACCATGATCTTCCATGGTTGAACCCTGAAATCATGTGGGAATAAAAAAGGAGAAAAAACTTGTGTACATTTCATTAAAGATATAATGTTGTGATTTTCTTGGTTTGATGACGACACCTTGAGAATCAACTGAAATAATCCCCCCTCAATGGTTTATTCACATATTTACATTAATCATCCAATGAGAATGTAGAATTCCTATCTCATAAAATATAAATTATCATCTCATGGGGTTAAGTATGGTAATATAAAGAGATATTTAAGTAGTGGGAGAATTAGTGTGAAAAAAGGTTGGATCATGTTATTCGATTTCAATGGTGCTTACTTCCTTTTATATTCACTGGGATACACTCACAAAATAACTCATACATTCATAATGTATAAATTAGTGCTTTGAGTGAATGTGCATTCATCTCATGAATTAAATGATCATCTTGTGAATTTCATCATATGAAACTATTATATTAATGATAAACATGTAAGGAATAATCTCAAATAATAATAGTTATCATATGGATGCCAAGTAATAAGAGGATGTTAGTGTATACTGTATCATATGATTATACTAATAACACCCCATATGATACTACCCAATAATGAAATACAATTAGATAATGTAGTGTAATTAAATATATATTTCATGTCCTAATATATACCCATATCATCACCTAAAATATGGATAAATACATCACATGCATAATGGAATTTGGGCATATCACCTTCATATACAACCTAGGAACATTAATATCACTTTACCTATGAACCTATAATTTTGCTCACATACCATCTCATTCCACTTATATATAGACATCATGTATCTTGGTTTAGTGTACTAACCTATAGGGTACTTTTAGGTGAGGCACACCAAACTTTGTTGCCCAACATTTCCTTCCTACTATTGGACGAGGTGTTTTCAAGGTAAATCATAATTTAATTCTGAGGAACACTTTATCCCTAAGGAAATACAACTTTAAATTGTGCTTCACTTTCACCCACTTAACCACTACAAAAAAAGTGGTCTTAAAAATGATTTTTTTTACTATTGGTGGAAATTTAAAGAACTATTATATTGTTTACCAATGGTTCAAAAAAATGTTGCATATTTTATGATTCTCAATCATTTAGCCAAATTTTTTATAGCTCAATGGAGGTTTTTATAGGTGTTATTTTTCGGTATTTAACAATAGTTTTATATTAAGTTGGAATATATGTTTATAATGGTGGAAATAAACATAACTATCGCTAAATTATTTGGCAGCCATTAACTTTAACTCAGGGAAAAAACCGAAATGACATATAATTCCACTAAAAAAATTATTGGTGGTTATGTTTTGTGGTGGTATCTTAAAACATCCACTAAACATGTTAAATAAATTTTAAAAATAAACATTAATAAAAAAATATTATGCATACAAAAAACATAGTCATACAATAAACTCAAATATAAAAAGGAACCATCATATATCCACAGTCATAAATAAATAACCATCAGTCAACCATATAAGTTGAGTAATCATATATAAATATATATAGATAAAATTGGTCCAACATTCACCATCAACCCATTATTAATACGTTCATCCCACCACATCCACTATATCCAATACCTCCATTCCAAGATTAATCATACGTAAAACCAACCACATCATGTAATCAACTGAAACAAAAAAAGATAAAAACCAAAACTAAACGTAATAAATTATAATTACAGTAGAATCATTGATAATATATAAACATACCACCAAAAATATGAAACATCAAGAATATCTTATAAATAGTTTCATGGATCATAATGGTCAAACTCTTGACTAATTCTTTAATCTATTACCAACAATATAATATAGAACATTTATGAAAATAAATACAAACATAATATGCACCAAATATGTTTATATTTTAAAAAAATCTATTTTTTTAATAAATAGATAAAATTTTAACATAACAAATATACCAAAAAACGCCTTGAAATCGTAAAAATGCATATTTTTTATATGATTCAACACTTGAAACAGAAAATGGATAAGTATATAAAAATCTAATAAATTTTTAAATTGACAAGTGGCATGCTTGAAATTACTCAATAAACAAATTTTTAAGACATTGATATGGATTTATTTACTGTATTAAAAAAAATTATCAAACAATGGTTATCATATTATTTCATGTAAATATAAGTACTTTTTTATGGTTTTGATTGTTACACACATGTTTTAGTGTTTTAAAACACTAAAAGTGTATTTACATGAATACTGGGTAAACCATAACGTAGATTGACATGGAATAAGTTCCTACATTTTAAAGATTGATCTACACAAATTTTACTATGATTTTATAACCATTTAGAACCATTTTCTTAGTTTTAACCCCCTAATAGATGATTTTAAATATATTGATAAATTTAGAAACTGCTTATTGAGTCATTAAAATAACACCACACATCGTATGGATGTGATTTCTACTTATTCACAAAAGAATAATTAAATGTGGTTTTCCCAAGTTGTCACATAAATATGAGGTTGTTTGATATGGTTTTAGCATTATATGCACATTTTGTGGATTTAAATCACTAAAAACACATTTAGGGGAATCTTAAGAATATTGTAACATGGATGGACATGGAATTAGTTCCTACATAAAAATAATTAATCTACAACCATTTTATTAATCATTAATGGCCATATAAAGCCATTTTATTTTTTAGATCCTCTAATTCATGTTTTAAATGTATTTTATATCTTTTAAATTTACTTATTCATTCATTCTGAGTACACAACACATTCGTTGAATATTTTTTATGCTTCTACACATCAAAAATAAATCTGTGTTGGGTTTTTCATGGTTTCATGTTAATATTAAGTCTTTTTCTATGAATTTTACTAATACACTCAAGTTTTAGAGTTTTAAAATGCCAAAAAAAACATTTATGACCATCCGGAAAAAATAGTAATTAAAATTGATGTGATGTCAGTTATTAAATTTAATAAATAAATCTACAACTTTGTATTATGACTTAACTGCAATCTGAAATGGTTTTCTTGGTTTTGACCCCTAAAACATGTTTTTAATGTCATTGGTATCATATAAAACTAAATATTTAGTCAATTTGAGCATAGAATGCATCATATGGATGTTTTTTCTACTCGTATATGACTAAAATTACTCAATGAGTGTTTTTCCATGATTTTAAATCAATTAGGTCATTTTCTATGGTTTTGATTGTTACATGAAAGTTTTAGTGTTTTAAAATACTATTAATATATTTATAGGAATACCAAGAAAATTGTAAATAGGATTGATGTTTTATCAATTACTACATTTAATAAGTCAATATACAGTCATTTTTCTATGATTTCAAGTCCATATGACACCATTTTCTTGGTTTTTACCACCTAAAACATGTTTTTAAAGACTTTAATGTCTTTTCAAACAGCTTATTAATTCATTATGATTACACTACATGTTTTATGAACATTTTTTCGACTTATACAAATAAAAATAATTCATTGGTCATTGTTTCATGATTTTAAATCAATATGATGTTGTTTTATATGGTCTTGATTGTTACATGAACATTTTAGTGTTTTAAAACACTAAAAACTCATTTATAAGAATATTGGAAAAATAATTGAAAAAATTGATTTTCTGTTGGTTCCTAAATTTAATAAATAAATATATGACCATTTTCCAATGATTTCCTAGGCATATGAAACTTTTTTTCTTATTTTTCCCCCAAATGCATGTTTTTTATGACTTTGATATCTTTTAAAACTACTTATTGAGTAATTTCGAGCATAGCATGCATCAGATGGATGTGTTTTCTACTTTTACATGTAAAAAATAATTCAAATGTATTTTTACGATGGATTCACATCATTTTGGTGTATTTTCTGTGGTTTTGACAATGACATGCATGATTTAGTGTTTCAAAACACTAAACACTTATTTACAAGAATCCTAGGATAACCCTAACTCGTATTGACATGGAATTGGTTTATAAATTTCAAAAAAAACATAATCATTTTCTTATAATTTCAAGCACATCTAACACTGTTTTCTTGGTTTTTACCCCCCAATACATGTTTTTAATGACTTTGATATCTTTTAAAACTGCTTACTGAGTCACTGTGGGCACAACACATCTTGTATGGACATGTTGTCTACTCATACTAGTCAAAAATAACTAAAATATGGTTTACTTAATGTTTCATGTTAATATAAAGTTTTTTTCTATGGTTTTTATCATTACATTTACATTTTAGTATTTTCAAACACTAAAAATGTATTTACAAGCATCTTAAAAAAACTGTAGCTCGGATTGACATGGGGTAAGTATTTATATTTCCAAAATCATTGTATGGTAATTTCATTAAGATTTCATGGTCATATAATAATGTTCTATTATTTTTGAACCCTTTATGTATGATTTTTAAGAAATTGATAACATTTAAAAAAAACTTATCGAGCCATTCTAAGCACATCACATATCAAACGAACATGATTTCTACACATACATGTCACGAAAAACACAATTCTAGATTTTCTAGGATTTGCATGTCAATATGAGGTTGTTTATTGTGTTATTTACCATAAAACTCATGTTTTAGAGTTTTAAAACACTAAAAATTCATTTTTAAGAATACTAGGAAAACCATAACATGATTAATGTGGTGTCAGTTCATACATTTAAAAAATAAATCTTTATTATTTTTCATATTATTTCATGTGCATATAATGTTTTTTTGGGTTTTGATCCCCCGATGCATGTTTTTAAATAATTTGACATCGTCGAGAACAACTTATTTATTCATTCAAACCACAGCTCATTTTGGATGGACATGTTGTCTACAAATACATATCACAAATAGTTAAATAGTGGGTTTTTTGTTATTTCATTTCAATTTTACGTCATTTTCTATTTTTTTAATATTTCATACATGTTTTAGTGTTTTAAAACACAAAAAAAAAACATTTAGATTCATCATGGAAAAAATATAACTTGAATTTATGTGTCTTTAGTTCCTATATTTCAAAAATTAATCTACTGGTGTTATTATAATTTCATGTCCATCCAGTGTCATTTGATTGGTTTTTACACCATGACGTACATTTTTAAAAACATTGATTTCTTTCAAAAAATCTTATTGATTTATTATAGGGACACTACACATTTGATGGATTTCTTTTTCTACATGTACACATGAAAATTAATTAAATAATAGTTTTACCTTAATTACACATCAATCCATGTTTTTTTCTACGTTTTTTTCTATTACACACATATTTTAGTGTTTTAAAACAAAAAAAATGACTTCACGGGTATCTCAGACAAACCATAAGTCAAATTGACGTGGAATTATTCATATATTTCCCAAATAAATATACAGTCATTTTCTAATTATTTAAATCCCCTTTACCCCCATTTTCTGGGTTTTTACCCCTAGATACAATTTTTAATAACTTTGATGCCTTTTAAAATATTTTATTGAGTCCTAGATTGAGTTTAGAATTTTCTTTGACAGGATGAACTATAAGAATATAAATTTATTTGGGGATTATCCCCATAATATTTTAAAATAAAAAAATAATGAATTTTCCATTTTCAACTACCATTGATCTTATTTTTTCCTATAAGATTCATGTTCTTACACTTTTCCTTTCAACAATAAAATTTTTATTTGTGATTCTTGATCAACGATAATACTCAAACCCCCACTCAGTATATCAATAAATTATGATGATTCCCTACCAAATATAAATGATAGAGTAATTCAAAAACCCATCCCCCATATACTCTTGGGATTATCCTCCCCTAAAATGACTAAAACTACATCATTCTGGGAAACTGGTAATAATTATAAAGGGTTCACATCACATGCTTCTTGAATTTTTACTAGTCAATACAAAAAAAATTATATTTTTTTAAAAATATGTGGCATTCATTATATTTTATAGTTAATAATTTTTTCATTATTATTAAATTTTACTTTATTACTATGAAAAAATATTAATGAAACTAAATTATGACAACAAACAAACCTTAACCCCAATTAATTGGGGCCATCTAGATAGATCAAACTACACTAATAAATCTAATTGGCACCACTTAGTCTATGTATTCAGCCCCATTTAATTATGTTTAAGGCATATTTTTCATATTAATTTATTAATTATTATATATTTATAGTAATGAAGTAAAATTAAATATTAATGAAAATTAATTACTTCAATTTCTCTAATAGGTTCATTCCCAAAATTATCATCAGGTTTTCTATAAACTTAAATATGTATCTCTATCCAACCAATCAATTAAACTAATTAAGCAGTCTCTATAAAATAAATATATGCATGTTATAGAAAAACCTTTAGTTATCATAATATAATATAAATAATAATGGATAAAATATAAAAAATATTTTTCTTCTTCGATAAAAACTTTCAAACCCAATGATATGAGGAATGGTTTCTTTTTCCCGATTGACTATATTTTTTAGATAGTTCCTATAAAAAATAATAACATGAATAAAATTTATAATTTTTGTATGTTTATTTTTTTTAGAAAAATAAAAATATGTTATTACCTCTTGAGATGCATCTTTGTTAATATTGAAAAACTTATTCCATTTTTCATGAGACATGCCTTCGTCCACATTCCCATATATTTTTTAGAGCATAGAGTTGTCTTATTAAACACATTCCATAATATCAATTTAAATTATCTTTATATCTTTCAAAACAAATTATAGTTCATGTGTGAGAAATGGATTCAAGAACATCAAAATGAAAAAAATATCATGAAATAAAAAACATAACACTTTGTAAGTATACGTATAATTGTACTCATTACTTTTAAATTTTTTAATAATGAATATTAAATTAATATTACATTTACATGGTTATAAAACACCTCATTTTTTTCCAATATATGGGAATATTCCTCCAATGTTTATAATTAATGGGAAATCCCAATATCTCATAAGAAATCTTTGCAAGAATCTATCTATAGATTCTGGTAGCATTACTGGTAAGAGCTACAAAATCCTCCAATAGAATGAAAATTTTTAAGTCTTTCATATCCTATATTTCTTTTCTGTATATATTCATATCCTTTTGTTGTTATCTTTAACTATTTGAAAAGTGAATTAAAAATTTAATACAATATATTGTTTTTTTGTATAATGACATACATACCAGTAATGGTTACTCGCCAATATTTACAATATAGAGGGGCAAAAAATTTATCTATCTATAGTGGTTCATTAGATGGTGGGATACCAATAATATCTGGGGAAGATTCTGGATCTCTTGAAGTATATGGTATAGTGGAATCACTCTTATCCACAAAATATAACTTGTTCTCTAAGATTTTGATCATCTCGGATCTTGAATTTTTTTTCCAAACATTATTTCAATTCAAATGGTTAATGATATACTCAATTTTTCAAAAAAACATAATTAAATGATTTTTATAAAAAATGAGAAATAGAACAATGTATATATATACGAAACACATATAAATGAGAAATTGTAATATAGTTTCATTACTAGTTTATACATCCAATTGTCTTCATATTCATTTTCTTCATTTTTATCAACCTTTATTGTGATGAGTAGTTTATATTCAACCTATCTTGAAAGTACTATTGTTTTAATATTATCTGGAAGAAACTGTTGAATGTTTTGTGGTTGATGAGGTTCACTATCACAAAGTACCAATTGAACTTTATCACTCATATTATACATGTCTTTCTATTTTAATTATACAAAAACACTCCAACCTTCATGTATTTCATTATCAACATAATAAACATCATCACTTATTCATAAAAAATAAATGTTTCATGAACTCCATTCTCAATGGTATGAATCATGTTAGGGATGCTTAAAAAGTAAAATGTGACAAATATTCAATTATACCCCTTTTAATAGTAACCAATTGAAATTTGAAGAAGATAACTGAAAATTAAACCAAATAGTTTAATTATATTATATCAATAATATTTTCATACTATCTAACCTTTATACTTGTAAATACACCACTATTTTGTGTTTTCAAGCCTTATTCATGATAAATTGCAAGAAAATTGAATTCGTGAATATTGTAGTATTAAAATATCTTATCATGTATTCAAGCCAAAAAAAATTAAATAATTTTATATTTCATCTCAATTATCTAGAGAAGAATATATACTATGTTAATTTTATAATAGATAAATTTATTACATGTTGATAATATGAATATGATTATATACATACACTATGGTTGAAATATTATATCATCTTTTTATTAACAACTTTTGTTAATTCGTTCTCATTTTGATCCCAACCCCTTTTTTATCTATCATTGTAAGTATAAATTATTAAATAAATGGATCTTCAATAAGACTGTTGTGTATCAATATCTATACACTTTTATTAACTGCAATTTAGTCAATATAAAATTTAACCCTTTTCCAACTAGTGGTCCAGTAATTGGAAATACCAACAACTACTTTTCATAATGAGAATTATTAGAGATGACATAATCATTTCCAACATGAATGAATCTAGTCTCAATCCTATCCAAATTCCATAGAAATAAGATTAATTTTTTTCAGCTACGTAGCATTTAGTGAAAGAGCCTTCTTGTTGATCATTATTCCATAAATATTATTTTAAATGACTTCAAGTCCCTAATAAAAAAATTAACATATTAAAAATAATTACATTATGATTTCATAAAATTAAATTCTTTAATGAAAATAAAAAAAATTGTTAACATACCTCTAAAATGGATACATCAATCCATAGTGTACCTCTCTACCAAGTTTAGCTTCTTTAACCAATTAAACATTCATATGAATCATGTCTCTAAAAAATGACCAAGAAATAGTATCTCTAAATGAAAAATAGTTAAAAAATTATTTATTGATGTTTATCATGATCAGTTGGATTTAAAGTTTTTTTTATAAATCTCTCAGATGATGGTACAAAACTCAACATTATTTTTTTTACTTTTTTAGGTAACATTTTATGGAATGACAAAATAAATAACTACTCCATCATAATTTGTGAGTGACCACTTTTCGATCAATGTAACTTTGATATTTTTAGTCAAAACACCATGAAATATAATTCAAATATCTATCTATCAGTTTTTCATTCTTTAAAGTTTGAAGTAATACATATTTATTATGATTTTTCATTATAAAAATAATTGAAGTATAGGTTCCATTCTCATTTTCCAATGAATAACATTTTATATTCATTAATTATATATACTAATGAGCTTTAAAGTGTCCATTAAATTTACCAGTCACATTATGAAATATAAAAACTACATTTTCATAGACATTATTCTCAATATGTATTATATTAAGAATAAAATGTATCAAAATAAACTATAAATAAAGAAGATTCATAAATATACTTATTTTTTTCACTATTGTGTTACAATTACTTCACATATTATTTTTCAAACCCCTTTTCACCCCTATTTAAACTGATAACATTTTCCAAATTCTACGATGACATTCATTAATTTTCCTAATATTTTTTAACTAGATAAAACCTTTGGTGAGTCTTCCAATTCAATATATAAAATGAATTGTGTATTTTTAAACCTGAATTTACAAGAAGCATAAAGAAATTGATGATTGAAAATAAAACACAGTTTTCTACATTGAAGTAATCATTATGGTTCAAAATCAAAATTACAAACTGGGCAAGACAAAGCAGTCTAAGTGTATCAAACAAATAAGTTTCCTAGACCATGAATGTAACTAATTTTCTACATTGATGTAGCATGCATTTTTAATAGTTTTATCAATGAATAATCATATTTTTCAACACCATGATCCCATAATTCTCGCAATTCTTTTATTAGAGGTTGAAGGTATACATCAATGTCAATTCCAAAAAATATATTTGGGGAATAATCATATAAATAATGAAAGAATTATTCTTTAGACACATCCTTAGAGGTGAATTATAGGGGATGAAAACAACTTTACATATTCTAAAATTATTACTCAAAGTACTGAATGTTTTAAAAACATTAAAATAGAATCTCAAATGTACATTCCAATGATCTGAAGAAAAATATTAATATAATTAATCAAACACATTCCATGATGTTAAATATTTTTAATGTCTCAAAAATCTATCATTTTTACTATTATGAGTGTGCCACTTCATGTCGAATGTAGTCTTGAAATATATGAATAATATTTGAAAGTGTTTTTTCATATGAATGTAACACAAATCCTTTGTGGTAGTTTTCTTCTTTTGTTTATTTTTTTGGTTGCATTAATTTGTACTCTCATTATTTCTCATTGACTTCCTTATACTTTTATAAAATCATATAAATTATTATTTATCAAACTCTCATCCCCAATAATTCATAAAATCATTAGTGTATGTATGTAACTTGGTATAATCATGTCCAAATTTACTAGTGATATTCTTCATCTCATAGAATGATTTTGGGATATTAGCTTCACTAAATGCCTTATAAAGAAACTCTAGGATTGCATCCACTACTTTTTCATTAATTTTACAAAAACACTTGATATGATACAAATTAAATATAAAAAGAAACTTTGAAAAAAATGGTACACCCTTAATGTAGTACTTTTCTTCTAACTTTAAATAATTCATCAAACTTAGTCTTTTGGAAACTAATGTTTTGAGCAAGATTAACATTTTTAGGATCAACTAAAGGTTCTATCGATCTATTAAAATCATGTACATTGTATCATATATATCCAAATGCATCATTTATCTTGTTTTGAACTAAACTATCATTTTGTGGGTCACTTTTTGTTTTGTTGATAGGATATTTGTTGCTTTTCCTTTCCATAACATTCCATTCTTTATGAAACATCCAAGATACATATCACGAATGAAAATATTTCAATATAAAGTGATTATATACATTATTTGTATTCAATCGTCGCTTGAATTTATAATTATGACACATAAATTTCATTCTACCATCCACTGATCATTTTTCAATTGCATAATTTAAAAATTATTCCAAACTATTGGCATACCGAGGTGTGTTTCACGGTAAATTAATACAAATTTTTTCCTAAGTAATTGGATTACCGCACTTCTACCTATATATTTTAAAATAAATATACAAATGTTTTATCAAATAAATAAAATCAATTAATAACATCTTTTAAAAAATCATCAATAAAATTATACTAATAAAAAAACTCTACCTAAAATAAAAGATGGGAAATAAATTAAAATGATTAGTAACATACTGTAAAATTTTAATAATTTTGATAACCATTTAAATTAATTTGATGTAATAATATTTAGAAAAATATTCATAATGATTTAATAAATATAGTATAATATTTAAATATAATGAAAATCTATTTAATCAAAAAATTAATATTAAAAAAGAATATGGATGCATAAAAGAGTATTTGTAATTAAAATAGATATAAAACATAATGAAATTAAAAAAGATACATAAATATTTTATAATTTATAGTAATTGACTATGGTAATAAATTTCTATTGAATAATTAAAAACATTTTAATTTATAATTATGAATTTATATTAATTTCTAATATAGTTTAAGATCATTATCAAGGGATCATACATTCAATAATGGTGATTTATTGGGAATATTCTTGGGGTAGGACTCACCCAACTTCTTAATTGACAAAATTATGTCCTTGATTAAAAAACAAATTAAACAATAAAAATTATTAATCAAATCCAACATTAAACATATTATATGATAAAATAGAAAACATAAAATAAAAACATCACTTCTCAATCAAGACATTGTACTTCAGGGAATAAGGCTGACGAGGTTATCACAATGTGTAGAGGGAAACATACAGTGTGGATGTTGGGGATGTGATAAAGGTGATTTTTGAATCATTAATGGATGGGGGTTGACATATCTAGGTATACACAAATGGTAATGGAGGATGGGGGATCTGTGGTGTGAGAAGAATGAGGCATGGGTGATGTTGAGTCAAGGGCTAGGGTCATATAGGAATGGTGTCTTCAGGGGAAGGAAGATGGGGAGCCACTTTTGGGGGTTACAGATGCAGGTCACCACCATTGGGGTCGTCATGGGGTTTAGTGTTGAAATGAGATGGTTCATAGGTGCAAGTAAGTCTCAACAATGTGGTGGTCAGGGAGAAGGGTTGTCATCATGGTCATTGTCATTGGGGGTTAGGGTAGGGGTCAGTGTTGAGTGGAGAGGGAACACACAGGTTAGAAGGGGTTTCCAGTAGTGGGGGAGGGGTGATAAAGTTTTATTAATATTTAATAATGGTTTTACATAAACTACCGTTAAATATAATAGTATTTATTATTATTTGAGAAATATTGGTGGATATAGAAAACTGAACATATATTTTTATACATTTAGAGTTAGGAACTGTTACAATAACCACTGCTAATAAACTACCACTAAGTCATATTTTTTATAGTATAAATTTTCATCCCTTCTTCTATAAACACAAGGCATCAAATCGATGATCATTATCCTCTTTGTTTTTTTATTTCCTTGAATGATCCAATTATTCTCAGGACTATTCGACATGTATAAAAATGAAAAGTCAATGTTAAATTTAAAAAAACATCATCTTTAATTTTATAGTGATAATTATACCCATTTATTAAAAATATTATTTATTCCATTTATAGAAAAGTTTCTTTCCTCAAAATTAAATAAAAATTTATTTTTACAATTTAATAAATTTTAAAGAATTTAAAAAATAATAATATTTTATAAATATTTCAAATGAATAATAGTATTTAAGATAAATAATAAAAATAAAAAATAGACTAGTGATTATTAAAAAAATTATTATTTATTATTTAATTTTTTAATTTTTTAATAATTTAAATCAGTGTTTATTTATAATTTTATTCAAAATAATACTAATTTGTAATTTAATTCATAAAAATGAAAAAATATTTATATATTTAACACGTGATAATTTTTTTATAACATGGATAGTATAAAAAGATTTAATTAAATTCATAAAGAGTAATCCTTTTAAAAAAATATTTTTAAACTTACCATTACAAATTTTCAAAAACATAAAAAGTCATTATTAGAAAAGAAAATTCATTTTAAAAAACACAATATTTTTTATATATTAAAATATATAATAAAATATTATTATTTTAATACACATAAAAATTTCTATTCAATTTATAAAAAAATTATAATATTTAGAATTTTAAAAATTTATATTTTTTAGCGAATTTTTTTCAAAATAAAAAAATAATTATATTATACAATATTTCTTTACATAAACATGTAGTGGGAAATTCCACTATTAAATGAACTACTTAAAAGAGAAAAATTATACTAAAAAACCTATTAAAATGGAAAAAATTTCCACTACAAAATTCTAGTGGATTGTTTAACTAAGTAATTTCAATGGAAACTTATAGTAACAAATTCTAGGGGAACCTTACACAATAAAATTCTATAGAAAACATTCATTGTAAATTTTCAAAGTAACTGTCCACAAGAAAAGTATAGTGAAATTTTTAATAGAAAAATCTAATGAAATCCTTCATACAAAATTTTGATTGGATAATCACATGCGAAATTTTCAATGGAAGAAACATTGAAAATTTCAAGTAAAAATTTTCACTAAAAAATATTCGTGGAAACCTTTAATCAAAACATTATGTGGAAATTTTCACAGGAAATATCCATTGGGAACATAAACTAAAAAATTTAAATGGAAACATTAAATTTCAAATTTAAAAGGAAATATAGTGGCCCCAACTTTATGTACAAAGATATTAAATCTTAAAATAATAATATTCATTTAATTATACAAAAAAATTTCAGAGGAACATAAAGGTTTTGTGTCTTTGGAAACACGAATACATAAATACTAGTTCATAAGTGAACTATATCATCTCTCACTATTTTCTTCACAAATAACACCCTTATTAGACATATCATACATAATATCATTCTTCCTAACCTAGAGAAAGGAAATATTAGAAAGTGTGATATTTGGTTCTTATTAATGGTAAATAATGTATATATCAATATAACATGAGTATAAGGATATAATAATGTGAGAATAACATTTGAAAAACATACCCTTCAAATCATAGGTTTTAATGTTGTGTCAAAGCATAAATATTGGAGGTTCATAAGACATAAATCAAAAAGCAGTCAAATAACTTGAGTCATGAGAACATGGAATTTAAATAAGCCATTAATTTATTTTATACACATAAGCATAGAAAATATTATGTTAAGGATACCCACCCAGACATTTGTAACATGTTAAGCATGGGATAACCAAACACATACATACTTTGGGAATGGGAAAACCTCTCATGTACTATCTTTTGGGCTTGGTATACCCTCTCATGTACCACCTTGTTGGGGGAATGGGATAACCTCATGTGTACCCTACTGTTTCATCCTTGGGATAACCTCTCGTGTACCCTCTCGTTTTGTTCTTAGGATAACCTCTTAAGTACCCTCTTTTTTCTTACTTGGGATAACCTCCCCTATACCCTTTCATTTCAGGATTATGATAGCCTATAATGTACCATTTAATATCATAGAAACAAAATAATTAACCAATTAATTATAGGGATATATTAGTCCCATCTATCACATAATCCATACATTTTTTCACAAGATCATAAAAAATTCACCATATCATAACCTATGAAAAAGAAATTGGTTTCATAACATTTCATCATAGTATAACCCATGGGAAAAACGATTTTCAGAAACATATCATCATCATAATCATAAAAAAATAGATAAAGAATAATTATGGTTCCATTATATCATATATTTAGTAAACTTTAAGAAACACCAAAGGCTATTGTTCTTGATGAATAGAAATTCCATAAAAAGGTCAACAAAATATTCTTGAGAAAAATATCCCTTGAATTTTAAAATTCATTTTATAAAATATAAAAATTTCTAAAATATTAAGGAAAACATTTTCATTGAAAATAACCTTGAAAACGTATATAGTATGATTCAAATATTTTAGTGGTTATGATGGTGGAAAAATATATTCATGTGGTACATGTTAAAGCCCAAATTCCATTCTCAATTTCAGAATATGGTCAAGAATACGTCATTCATAAAATGATAATAAGATTAATTTTAAGAAAATTTCTAAAAAGTTAAAAATGGTTGAAAATTATATAAAATCACATATGATATTATCAAAAAAATTAAGACATTTTAGAAGCCATGGACATGTAAGAGAAAGGATTTTTTACTGAATCGAAAAATAAAGTTATTATCCTTAAAATTCTTATTTTCAAATAATTAGTTCTTAAATTGTGTATTATATATAAATAACTAGATAAGAATAAAATTAATTATGTTATATAGATGCATATCATAATATTTAATCATAAAAAACTTAATCATAAACAATCCTATTAAATAGTGGGATTGTAACACAAAACATTTTCCACTTTTATAACTTTTGAATTAAATGACCAATGAAAGAATAAATTCAAATGAAACATTAAATATCATGATAATGCTAAAAATAATTATATAAAATTTCAAATCTTCTATATTTACACCTCATAAAAGAATATAGGTGTGTAACATAACATATGTGCTAAAGAGGACAATTCGAGACAATAATCCCATACCATAAGTCTCGACTTTATTGGTACACATTTGAACCTATTGTATAATAAATATATGTTTATTATATATAAAATTCATAATCATAATCATATATATCATACCATATATTCTTAACATATATCCATTTATCACTTATTTGTTTACAATTCCTTGTTAAAATCTTGTTTCAGGTAATAACTACTTTATTTTTTATGTATGTTTTTATTTGATAGTTTTGGTACTTTTAATTTGATCATGGATCCATAATATCAATTATTTTAACCATGATATTAATTATATATGTATATAGATAAATATATTAAATTTAGATTTTGAAAATGAATTACATCATTCAAGGAGATGGTAGGTTGAACATACACATGAACATTGTTTCAATTTTCTCAGTGAATGGAAAAAAGAAAGGTAAATGACATATAACCTTTAAAAAATTAATTATGTTTCATATATATAATACATATTAATTAAATATTTACTTATTATCATCCATGTCAAAATAAAATGAAAAGTGTGTCACATCTCTTCCTAGAGGCGATAGTCAAGACATATGCACGAGCAACGTTATTCGTTTTCAACGGCTTGGAAGGTAAGAATGTAGATATGATATTATAATTAAAGTTGTATAATTATTTCATAAATAATATATATATATATATATGTATATATATATTAAATCCATAATTATATCCATATGTGAGAGGGGATGATAGAAAATGAATTACATCGGTTCGCGGGGGAGTAGTCCACTTTACACATGATCGACTATTTTGTTTCCCATTTGATGTAGGAGGTGGTAGATATAGGTTATTAAATTGACATTATAAACTATTATTATATTTTATATTCTAAATTTATTATATCAACTTATTTTAATAATAATTTAAGGAGGTTTAAGAATAAATAAAACCATAATTCTCGGTTTAGAACGATACATCTTCTTCAGACAACCTTTTTAGGTTTACACAAATATCCTTATTAGGATAGATTCATAATTAGAACATGGACATTAGGAAATGGTGAGGGAATTAAAAATGTTATTTTTTTATATATTTTAGGAACCAAAAATTGTAGGATCGAAATAATAATGTTGATGCTCAATATACAAGAGGGGGGTGAATTGTACACTTTAAAAATTTCCTTTGGAATCTTTAAAGTTGATTACGAATAACTATGTTTTCCTTAGATAAGGAAAGATCTAAGTTTAACAAAGTTAAACTAAGAATATTCATAGCACCTCTAACACCAATTGAAAAAATTGGAATAAGGAATGCAGTTATAAACTTCAAGTTCTATGTACTTGCTTAAAACTAGAAAGAGATTCCGAAAGTAGGTTCCAGAAATATGGATCCGGAAATTGAAACTTAACTAAAGATTACAATATGAGATTCTACCTTAAAGATTATAGAATCTAAATGAAACAGAGTACAAGTAAGGAGGTATAAGAAAGTTATACTTTCATTACAATAAAATATGCAGCAGAAACAAACATGTAGTAAAACTACAAATAACAAGATATAAGTCTTTTAACCCAAAGAGAAGGGTATCCAATAACCTTAGATAAAGGTCCCTTGATTTATAATTTAAAGAAAGTCTATCGTACCCACACCAGGGTAAGCCCTCGATACGAAAATCAGAATCTATGTCTTGCTATCCCCGCAAGCCCTCAACTTCAAGGTAGTTGGAACCTCTGTCTTCCTCAGCAAGGAAGCCCTCAAACTTTAAGGTAGTCAGCACCTCCGACTTCCTATCCTCGGAAGTCCTCGAATGTAATCACCAACATTCGGAGTCGCACGAAGCAAAAACTGAATGAGAGGTTCAGTACGCAAAAAGCATGAAAAGCTTTCTCTTATTAGAAATCACCTTAGCAGCGTGTGGTCTCTAGATCAATCAACTTCATTGTGTCTTGATCTCTTTCAAATGAGCTCTTATTTATAGGCTCGGTCGACCTCCTTTCCAACATTCGTATCTTCCTTAAAATTCGGAGGGACCTATACACGTGTCACTTAACCAACAGTTAGTTTATAATGGAATAGACGACATCGTTTTATAAAAAAACAACTGTAACAGAAAGTACAACATTGTTTCAGGATTAGTTAAAAAGTCAGGAGTGATGATTCGGAGTGTAAACAAAATGTCAAAGAGTAGACAAATTATCAAAGTGTAAGAAAAATGAATGTTTGGAGTCTAACCAAAAATTATATTCAGAGTCTGAATAAATTTTGAGTGTATAAAGCAAAGATGATCAGATTATGTTTAATAGGTGAATTCGGAATGAAAATATGGAATGAGAATTCATCATCAGAATTCGTAATGGGAATTCATAATCAGGATTCGTCATTATATTTCGGTGTCGAACTTCATGAGAGTTTGTATCCAGAATTCGGAGTGGATCTTTTTTAGTGTTTGTATCCAGAATTCGGAGTGGAACATCATTACAGTTCTCATCTAGAATTCGGAGCCTAAAACGGAATGCTTCGTATCAATGTTTTAAATGATTCCGAGAATATAGAAATTAATCTGATTCTTATACTTAAGAAACAAATGGATATAGATAATGAAAATATGATAAGGATAATTTTCCTTATAAAAGCGATTTTCCTAATAAAAGCGATTTTCCTTATAAAAGAAATTTTCTTTATAAAAGAAATTTTCCTTATAAAAGCAATTTCCCTTATAAAAGCAATTTTTCTTATAAAAGGAATTTTCTTTAAAGATAAGGTGTTTGTGATTCTCAAAACAAGAAGGAATGGAAAATTCATAAGGAAACCCTTATTGACTCAACAATCTCCCCCTTTTTGGAAGGAACAAACATCCTTATGAAAAAAGAAAGACTAAGGAAAAAACATTAAGGCTTATCTCCCTTTTCTTATGGATGTTGATGAGTATGACTAACTCCCCCTTAGGCTTTGAAACTCTAAGGATCGTATTCTAGATTTCCGGAATGGTATTCAATTAAGAATAAGAATGTCTTCTTTAATGAAAAACTCCCCTTTAGATAAACTCTATTAGAGTTATGTTTCTTTATCACCCTTTGTTAAGGTTCTTTTTCCTTTTCCCCCTTTGTTAAAGTTATTTTTCCTTCTCCCCCTTTGTGATTTTCAAAAAGAATTTGTGGGAATGGAAAATATAACAAAGTACCTGAAAAATTAGTAACAACAATAAAAGAGACGAGCAAGAAAGATTTTCATTAGGTTTGAAAGATTAAAAACAAAGAATCTAGGATACAACAAAAAGATCGGATTTGTCTATTTTGGATCTTTTTCCTTCGACATAAGACCCTTAAGAATAGTCTTTATTTTCATCAAGTCTTCATGGTCTTCTTCAGCTTGCTTCTCTAACACAAATATTCTTGCACTTTGAGCTTCAAGATTTTCTTCCTAGGATTCAAGCTTTTCTTCCTGAGCTTTCAAAACATGTTCTTGCTTTAACAACTTCTCTTCAATCTCAATCCGACGATCCCTTTTATTCCTCCAATTTTGAGCAACAGAATTCAACTTCCCATTCAGATCATTGTCTTCTTGAATCCAGAAATTCTTTTTAGTTGTCAACTTTTATTCAAAGGAAGAAGTAAGATTATTTAGCTTCATGTCTTCTGTCTCAAATGCATCTTTAACATTATCTTGGAATTCATCCAAGAGCCTCATCTCTTGTACAATTTTCATCAACCAACTAGTCATTTTATAGCAAGAACTTTTGTGGGATTCATAGATGATAAAAAAAATATTTCAACTAAGCCTCCATCTCTACACATTTATCCATAACCATGGATACGAAGTCTTTTTTCTGATTCAAAGTATGTTGGAGCATCTGGCATCTTGAATCAATACTTGAGAAGGTCGGGATAGAACCCACCAACTTCTTTAAAGACTGAACAACAAAGTCATGTCCCAACGAAGATGACTCCGAATCCGAGACTATCCTTGGAGAATTTTGTTCTTCAAATTGCTGATCCTTATTCTTAGAAGAATCACCAAATTCCCTCCTCTTTATAGCCACTGTTCTCAGGGTATCGACAACAAGTTGCTTTCCCTTGTCCTTTTTTGGAATGGATTCCTATTCCGGGGTTTTTTGTTCACTATCAGACACTTGAACAACATTGTCTTCATCATAAATATCTTTTTGAGCACCATCTTCTACATTATCCATTTGAGCAATATCATGTAGAAGATGTTCTTCCTCTGCATGATAAGCTACTTCTTGTTATCCTTTTTCTTCATCCTTCCCTAGAGTGACTATCTTAGAGGACTCAGATTCTGAAGTTTGGAGTGAAAAATGCTCTGAAGGTGTCTCCTTATAATATCCTACTTGCTTTAATAGATCTCCAGTCTCACCACTACCTCCAGAAACTACTTCATCCTCTTCCTCTTGCCCAAACTGCTCAACTTCCTTAACATGCTCAGCTTTTACCTTCTCCGGAGTAACAAAGTTTCTTCCTCGAGTCTCAGGTAGAGATTCCAAAGAGAAATATCTCGGGACTGGAAGGTTTTCGGAGGCCATCTCTTTAAAATTAAATAAAGTCTGAACCATCTGAGCTTTAGACATCTTCTTTTGATGCTTCTTTTGTTTCACTTGTTTTTCTAGTTCAACCGATGTCTTTTCCTTCAAGGCCTTAGCCTCCGTAGGGTCCAAGCCAAACTGAGGATCCCCTTGCACTCTCTTCTCTTTGACTTCCCTCCACTTAGAAACTACCTCATCAGGGTAAGCTTTCATCTTTTTCGTTTTTGGAGGTGCGGAATGAAATTTCTTAGATTTAAGATTCTCTGCTTCAAGTTCGACTTCTTTCAACTTTCTCTTCTTCACTGGCTTAGAAGATTCATGTTCAGCAACTTTCAGAACCACTTCTTCTTGAACTGTAAAATCAAAGAACTCACCAGTATTCTTGTCGAAAGAAACGTTCATCCTTTTAATGGTATCATCACTCACCAACATAATTTTGCAAACTCGTGGATTAGACTTGCAAGCCTCCTTGAAAGATGCAAGGCACCGAACTATTAACTTCGAGATTATTGCTGGATACATTACTATCTGAGCTCTCAGATTCCCTTTCTTAACATTCTCAATGGTAATAATAATGTGTGTCATCAGATTAAACTTACTTATATTTATCAAAAAATCTAGAATAAAGATATCTCTCTTCTTCAAACTGTCTTTGTCACCCTTCTCGGTATGATAAAGCCTTGTACCCATAATTCTAGAATCTGAAAATTCGTAGACATACTAGCAATCTTCGGAGCCTTGTCATCCGACAGTCAGAGAGTCTTCAAAGCCTTTTCCTTATCGAAACTTCCTTTTGAATCCGGAAAAACATGAGTGATGAACTCGGCTTCTCCTTCAGAGGTCAGCCCTACCAAGTTGGCTGCCTTGGGGTAAGAAAGCTTATAAGTCTTTCCATAAGACTTAAATGATATTTTCTCCCTACCATCTTCCTTAAAGAAGGAAACTGTATCATAGAACTCTAAAAGAAACTCTGAATATACTTCATCTTGATTCCCGGGCATAGACACAGCAACATCTTCCCATCCGTTAAGCTTTATGTTCTTGGATATAAGAGAATCATAATTGTTGAAGAAATCAGGAAGAACCAACCTTTCTCTATATACTAACCACTAAGAAATTTTCTTAGAGGTTGACATGTCTTGAGAAGATACTTCCATAGACATTCGGATATGAAGCCTTCTGGGAAGCTCAGAATGGAGATTGCTGAAGATCGGAACGACTTCAAAACGGAGAGGCAGAGGTTCAGGACACTGGAGCTTAAAAAACCGATGTGGGATGACCATTTGGCGTCCCCTTTAAATAGGCAACAATATAAAGTTTCATCTTCCTCGATTGATCGAACGGTTGTAAAAAAATTGAGATCAGATCTGACGGTTGAAAACCAATTCTCAAGAAAACTTGAATCCGATCTTTTGAGGTTTTTATTAAAACAAATATTTAAGAAAACTATAATCCGAAAACAAAATATAAGAAAATAACATCTAGTAAAGTATGATTATTAAAACATGAGTAAGGAAATCATACCTTTCGGATTATCTTGGGAGGATTATTCGTAATAGGTAACATCCTTATTCACTACGAAAGAAAAGAATAAAAAATATAGATCGAAAAACACACTCTGAACAACTCAGTGCGAAAAACCCTGTATGAAAAAAAAAAAAAAAATATTATAAGAATTTCAGTATGAGAATGTCATTACAAATGTCTCAATATAGAAGTCTTACTACGAAAGTATCAGTACGAAAGTCTCGTTACGAAAACCCTAGTCCGAAAATCTCTATTCCGGAAGTTCTTACTCCGAGAATTTCAATCCTGAAAAAAAAATTCAGTTCCGGAAATTACCATTCCAAAAATTTTAGTTTCAGAAAATTTCCATTCTGAAAACATCTATTCTAGAAATTATAACTCTAGAAAAAACTTTTGAAAAACAAATAACAAAAAGTAAAATTTAGTAACACTAACAAATAGAAGTACTCCCCCTATGAAAAGGAGTTTATTACTCTAAGGAGACTTTTTCAACAGAAAGTTAATTAAGAAAGATTACCTTATGGTTATCTTTCCTTACTTCTATTTAATGTATTCAAATCTATCAGAAGACAAATATTTTGTGGAAATATCAGCAAGTTGATCTTGCGTTATGATAAATTGAAGAATAATATCTATTTTAAGTGTGTGTTCCCTAAGAAAGTGATGCCTAATATCTATGTGTTTTGCACGTGAGTGATGTGAAGGGTTCTTACTTAGGGAAATGGAACTTGTCTTATCACAAAAAATTTGAGTTTTAGTAAAACTCAAGCCATAGTCTGTGAGTGTGTGTTGCATCCACAACACTTTATCACAACAACTTCCAGCTGCTACATATTCGGCTTCAGCAGTGGAAAGTGCTACAGAATGTTGCTTCTTGCAAGACCAAGAAACTAGTGAATCTCCTAAAAAATGACAAGTTCCAGATGTACTTTTTCTATCCATTCTACATCCAGCAAAGTCAGCATCAGAAAAGCTTTTTAGAACAAAATAATTTCCAGAAGTATAAATTAATCCTAGATCCATGGTTCATTTAAGGTAGCGAAAAATTATTTTTTCTGCCTTTAAGTGAGACTCCTTAGGATTGGATTGATATCTTTCACATAAGCATACTAAGAACATTAAGTCTGGTCGACTAGCTGTTAAGTAAAGTAAACTTCCTATCATACATCTAAAAGATGTTTGATCTACTCGTTTCCCAGCTTCATCAAGATCTAGAGAGTTTGACGTACTAATAGGAGTACTTATACTTTTAGTATTGTCATAACCATACTTTTTGAGAATATCTTTAATATACTTATGTTGAGATATGTAGGTTCTTTCTGGTTTTTGGGAAATTTAAAAACCAAGGAAAAAAGTAAACTCACCCATCATACTCATTTCAAACTCATATTTCATTAGACTTGTAAAAGAGTCGGTTAAAGATTGCTGAGTTGAACCAAATATGATGTCATTAACATAAATTTGAACAATCAAAACATTTTTAATATCTTTCTTTATAAAAAGGTTTGGATCTGCATTTCCCTTAACATAGTTATTTTGAAGCAAAAATCCAATGAGTCTATCATACTAGGATTGTGGGGCTTATTTAAGACCATACAGAGCATTGGTAAGTCTAAAAACATGATCAGGATGTTTTGTATCTTCAAAGCCATGTGGTTGTTCAACAAAAACTTCCTCTTGAACATAACCGTTAAGAAAAGCACATTTCCCATCCATTTGAAAAATATTAAAATTAAAGAATGCTGCAAAGTCAAGTAGAATACGGATAGATTCATGTCAAACTACTGGAGCATAGGTTTCTTCATAGTCTATTCCCTCTTTCTGATTATAGCCTTTAGCAACAAGTCTAGATTTATTTCTCACTATGACTCCATTTTCATCACAATTGTTCCTGAAGACCCACTTAACTCCAATAACAGAAATTTCCTTAGGTCTTTCAACCAAGATCCAGACTTTGTTCCTTTCAAATTCATTTAGTTCATCTTGCATAGCTTTGATCCAATCATCATCACCTAAAGATTCATCAGTGATTTTTTGTTCTAATTGGGAAAGAAATTATAGATGTTCTATTTCATTTCTTAAGGATCTTCTAGTTCTTACAGGTTGATTTATATCACCAATGATACTATCACTGGGATGATTCTTAAGAAACACCTGATTTGGGTTTTGAAAGGCATGTTCATCAACATTGGGTAGAAAATCTTCTGGGGTAAATGTTTCAGAAGTATCATCTTGAACATTTGCCTTATCAGAAGGATATTCTATCAATGGTTGACAATACGTTTTTGAAAACACATCCGAGGATGAATATTTGGGTGATTTAAAAACAAAAGGATCTGACTCATAAAATTTTACGTGTTCTGTTTCTTCAACAGTACAAGTATTTTTATTGAAAACACTATATTCCTTAGAAGTTGTGGAGTAGCCTAAGAAAATTCCTTTATCAGACTTTGGTGAAAATTTATGAAGATTACATTTAGTATTCAAAATTAATACTTTGCAACCAAAAACCTTGAAGTAGGAAAGCCTTGGTTTTCTACCATTCCATAACTCATATGGAGTTTTATTAAGAAAAGGTCTAATCAAAACTCAATTTATAGTATATCAAGCAGTACGTACAGTTCCAGCCCAGAAATGTCTAGCTATAGAATATTCACTAAACATGGTTCTAGTTATCTCTTGAAGAATTCTATTTCTTCTTTCAACTACACCATTCTGCTGAGGAGTTCTAGGTGCTAAAAAATTGTGAGTAATAACTTTTCTACTAAAAAAAGTTTCAAAACCAGAATTTTGAAAATCTCCTCCATGATCACTATGAATAGCTTTCAATGGAATATTTTTCTCATTTTTAACTTGAGATCTAAATCTTTTTAAATAAGAAAAAGCTTCAGACTTATTTGCTAGAAAATAAAACCAAGTAAATCTAGTGTAATCATCAACTATAACAAACACATAGTATTTTCCTCCAATACTTCTAGTTTGTGTTGGACCAAAAAGATCCATGTGCACTAACTGTAATGCATCAGTTGTTGATACTTCACTGATTGATTTTAAACTAGATTTATGTTTCTTGCCATATTAACAAGGATCACAAACTTTAGAAGAATCCAATCTAAGCTCCGGTATATCGTTAACTAGTTTCTTCTTAGAGATTTTGTATAAGTTCCTAAGGTTACAGTGACCTAGTCTTCTATTCCATAACCAGGAATGATCTTCCATTGCACTTAGTAAAGGTAAATCTTGGCTTCTGAGTTCTTCTGAATTTAAGGTGTAAACATTCTCTAGCCTATTGGCTGAGAGAATAAATTCTTCCTTCTAATTGTGAACTAAGAACTTATCATTCCTAAAATTCCTAAAATTCACAAGGTATCCTTCATCACATAACTGACTTATGCTAATGAGGTTGTGCTTAAGACCCTTTAAAAAAAGAACATTTGAAATCAAGGTTTTACCAAGAAGAACAATATTACCTATACCAACAATTTCTCCCTTAGCATTATCTCCAAAAGTTACCTTTCCTCCTTTCGTATTGATAATCTTTTCAAAATTGCTTTTGTTACCAGTCATGTGTCGGAAACATCCACTATCCATGTACCATGTGTTGTTGTTGGTACTCTCTTTATTTTCTTGAAATCAACAAAAGAATTATAATTTCGGAATCCAAACTTCTTTGGATCCGAGATTTCCAGATAACAAAATTTTAGGTACCCACATCTTCTTAGAGAAATATGCTTTGTGAAATCCTAGAGATTGGGTTTTTTTAAGGAAAAATTCTTTGCCCAGTGACCACCACATTGACACTTGGTACAAAATGGGGCACTTTGAGGAACAAAATAATTGTTACTAAAAATTGGTTTTGCATGATTATAACCAAATCCAAATTTATTTCTTAAAGGTCATATTTGGGAATACATTTTATCAAAATTTTCCTTACCATGGGTAAAGTTTTATAAACACTTATTTAAGGAAAAAATTTCAGACTTGAGTTTTAAAATTAAGTTTTTATCTTCAAAATCATTAGTTTTAAAACTAGATCTAGGCTCGAAGATACTTTTCTTAGAAATTACTTTTCTAATTCTTTAGAATGTTTTTTCTTCTCAGAACATACTTCCTCAAAAATTTTTGAAATACATTCAAAATTAGCATTCTTCCTATCAAGAGCTTTATAGAGATATTATATTTATTTTGTAAGAATATTATTCCTAGAGTTTTCCTTATCATGTTTTTTATTGATTTTGGAATTCTTAATTTCAAGAAGTTCAGCAAACCTAGAAACTTCTTCATAAGTAGGTAAAGTATTTTCTTCATCAGAAGAGGATTATTCATCTAAAGAATTATAATATTCTCTATTATTAGAATTTAAAGAAACATTGGTCAATGATTTCGTATTTCGTACCTTATCCATAAAAAATGATTGTTAATAGGTAGTCTGGCTATAAGAACGAGATTCTTTAGTCAGGAAGATTCATAATCAGAAGATTCATCTGAAGAGTCACCACCACTGGCACTCCAGGTATCACTAGCTTTCATAACTTTCTTAGATTTGGATTTATAATACTTATTTTTGTTCCTGTCTGAATTCCTTTCTTTCCTTTCTTTCTTTTTGAGCAAAGGGCAATCTGGTCTAATATGTCCAGCTCTCTTACATTCATAACACGTGACTTCTCCATCTTTCCTATATTTCCTTTCCTTTTTCTTATAGTTGGATTGGAAACTTCTTAGGCCAGCTATCTTGTTCATCCTTTGAGAAAGATTTGCTAATTCATTTTCAGAGGCTTCACTCTCACTAGATTCGGATTGGGAAATAACCTTCTTAGACTTGGATCTGGTTACCCTCTCAGGAGTCTTAGCTTTCATCAGATTTGATGTTGTTGTGAAAGCAACAATACCATTTCCATTTTTCTTCTTGATGTTGTCAGCATCTCTCTTCATTCTTGTTTCATGTTGAAGAAGATTTCCAAATAGCTCATCAAGAGAAATTCGAGTGACCTTCCTATTCTCATCTATAGTTGTTTTTTTGGATTCCCACTCATTGGGCATAATATCAATTATCTTATCCACAAGGGATTCATCATCTAACCCTTTCTCTCCCATAGTCTATAAACTGTTGACTAAAGCCATAAATCTCTATTGAACTTTACAAATTGGTTCACCATAAAGAAAGTTGAATCCATGGTATTCAGCTCTAAGCATAGCTCTCATAGTCTAAATCACTTTAGAAGTTCCAAAAAGTGTAACCTCTAACTTCTTCCATATACAATTAGCAACTTCAAAAGAATAAATTTGGCTATATATATTTCTATTCATTGAACAAAGTAAGGTAATGCATACCTTATAATTGAGTTGATACTCTTTCTTTTCATGGTTAGTGAAAGTTCTAACTTCCTTATCAAGAATTTTATAATCTCTAGTGAGCATAACAAAGATGTCCACTCCAGTATTGATAAAAAATTCTTCATTCGATCTATCCAGTTCTCATAGTCATTACCATCAAAGATTGGTGGTCTTGTAGGATTTAGATTATCAATGGAACCAACATTGACTCCTTCCATACTTAAAATAACCTTGGATACACAAACTTGTTAGTAGAAAACGTTCGTAATCACAAAGTTTGGAATGACAAAGTTCGGAATGACAAAAAACTTTCTAAGAAAGTATGAAGGATAAAGGAAAATGAACAAGAAAAACTTAAATGTAAGTATACATATTTCAGAGACCTCCTCTGATACCAATTGTAGGATCGAAATAATAATGTAGATGCTCAATATATAAGAGGGGATGAATTGTACACTTTAAAAATTTCCTTTGGAATCTTTAAAGTTGATTACGAATAACTATGTTTTCCTTAGATAAGGAAAGTTCTAAGTTTAAAAAAGTTAAACTAAGAAAATTAACAACACCTCTAACACCAATTGAAAAAATTGGAATAAGGAATGAAGTTATAAACTTCATATTCTATGTACTTGCTTTAAACTAGAAAGAGATTCCGAAAGTAGGTTCCAGAAATATTGATCCGGAAATTGAAACATAACTAAAGATTACAATATGAGATTCTACCTTAAATCGTATAGAATCTAAATGAAAAAGAGTACAAGTAAGGAAGTATAAGAAAGTTATACTTTTCTTACAAAACAATATGCAGCGGAAACAAACATGTAGTAAAACTACAAATAACAAGATATAAGTCTTTTAATCCAAAGAGAAGGGTATCCAAAAACCTTGGATAAAGGTCCCTTGATTTATACTTTCAAGAAATTCTGTCTTACCCACACCAGGGTAAGCCCTCGATACGAAAATTGGAATCTCTGTCTTGCTATCCCCACAAGCCCTCAACTTCAAGGATGTTGGAACCTCTGTCTTCCTCAGCAAGGAAGCCATCGAACTTTAAGGTAGTCGACACCTCTGTCTTCCTATCCTCGGAAGTCCTCGAATGTAATCACCAACATTCGGAGTCGCACGAAGAAAAAACTGAACGAGTGGTTCAGTACGCACAAAGCATGAAAAGCTTTCTCTTTCTAGAAATCACCTTAGTAGCGTGTGGTCTCTAGATCGATCAACTTCATTTTGTATCAAGCTCTTTCTGACGAGCTCCTATTTATAGGCTCGGTTGGCCTCATTTTCAACGGTCATATCTTCATTAAAATTTGGAGGGACCTGTACACGTGTCACTTAACCAACAGTTAGTTTATAACGGAATAGACGACATCGTTTTATAACAAAACAAGTGTAACAGAAAGTACGACATCATTTCAGGATTAGTTAAAAAGATTGGAGTGAAGATTCGGTGTGTAAACAAAATGTCAAAGAGTAGAAAAATTATAAAAGTGTAATCAAAATGAAAGTTTCGAGTCTAACCAAAAATTATATTCAGAGTCTGAATAAAATTGGAGTGTATAAAGCAAAGATGATCAGATTCTGTTTAATAGGTGAATTCCGAATGAGAATTCAGAATGAGAATTGTCATCAGAATTCCTAATGAGAATTCGTAATCAGGATTCGTCATTAGATTTCGGTGTCGAACTTCATAAGAGTTTGTATCCAGAATTCGGAGTGGAACTTTATTAGTGTTTGTATCCAGAATTCGGAGTGGAACTTTATTACAGTTCTCATCCAGAATTCGGAGCCTAAAACAGAATGTTTCATATGAAAGTTTTAAATGATTCCGAGAATATAGAAATGAATCTGATTCTTATACTTAAGAAATATATGGATATAGATAATGAAAATATGATAAGGATAATTTTCCTTATAAAAGCGATTTTCTTTATAAAAATGATTTTCCTTATAAAATCAATTTTCCTTATAAAATCAATTTTCATTATAAAATCAATTTCCCTTATAAAAGCAATTTTTCTTATAAAATCATTTTTCCTTAAAGAAAAGGTGTTTGTGATTTTCAAAACAATAAGGAATGGAAAATTCATAAGGAAAACCTTATTGACTCAACATAAATGTTTTAGAATGTGTAGATGAGAGGATAGGGTTGCCTTTTAATAAGTGGGGGTGAGGAAAAGATTGAAATTTTTTAAACGAAAAAGTTATACACACATTATAAACATGTCACAAGGATCCAAATATGGATAATTATCAATCCTAAGATGGTATTATGTTCAAATATGGTCATAAAAAATTAATCTGACATGTTTTTAGGTAATTTTATCCCTTATAATTTTATTTTAATCTCCTTGTACACCTATTTTTACCTAAACCACAATAATTAATTTTACTATTTTTACCATTCATTATGACCAAAAAACATTGACCTTATTATATATAATTAATTATTATTATTCCAAACATGGAATCCATTTTTCCTAATTAAATTTATGGAAGTGTAAGAATTTAATTTAAAATTAAACTTATAAGCATGCTGAGAATGAGATTTTTTAAAGATATAATTTTCATAAAAGAATAAAAGGTTTTATATAAAAATAATATGTCAAATTGATTATAAGTACCTAAATTAGATTTATTGTAATATAATTGAAATAATTTTTCCTTTAAAAAATTTTAATATAAAATATATATTTACAAATTAGTTAAATGAAAATTCGGTTTTCCATAAAAATAAGTATTTTTTACTATTCATTTAAGGAAATAAAATTTTAGAAAAATCCAAAAACATATCACCGTAATTTAATTTTGACATGGTATTTCAAAAAATTATGTTCATTATTTCAAATATATTTTCCAAACATGAAAAAAAATTATTTTTAAAAAAATAATAATAATAACATTTTCTAATAAAAAGGTATTTTCGAAGCATATAAAGACATTACTACTAATTAAGTAATTTTTAATCAAATTGTTTTATTTATACAAAACTGTTATAATTAATTTTAAAAAAGTGTTTATTCTTATTTTCTCTTTCAATTTTAATGGACAGGTTATAACATTCATGTTAATATAATAATATTAATAGTATATCACGGTTGGTTAAAAATCGGCGTTGGGTGTAACTCAAGCTATTAATGAAATTATTAGTTTTTTGAAAAAACTTATAAAAATTAAAAAATTTACATTCTCCCCCCATTAAAATTATTTTTTCCATCAAAATTTATTACTCTAAAACAAAAAAAATGATGATAATTATAACTCTATATATCCTCAAGTTACCATATAACTTCTTAAAATTAGCGGTTTCGCCACAAAACATTATTTAGTTGAGTGGTCTTGTTTCGTATATATTTCATATATGATATAAAATCATCAATGGTTTTTCTATATATAAAATATCTTAATCTAGTGGTATGAACTATGAGTTCAGTACATGTGAAGGGTTAGGTATGTACTTTCTTAAGAGAGGTATATGGAATGCATCATGAACTTGATAAAGGTTCAGTGGAAGGGTCAGGTGATAAAAACCATCTCTACTTGATCAATAATATTGAAAGGGAAAATATACTTATGGGTCATATTTATTTTTATTCTAAATATCAAACAAAATCCATGTAAATATTAGAATGAAGAACTTCTAAAATACTTCATACTCCAGATCATGTCTTTGATTGTCAATATAACATTTATGTTGACTTTGATCTTCCTTAATGTCATTTTTAATGAATCTAACATTATTTACCATTTCCTTAGCTAGAATAGGTCCCAATACCTTTCATTCACCACCTAAATCCGAGCATGTTGGAGTTCAACACTTATTTCTCTAGAGGGATTCATAAGGATTTATCACAATTCTCAAGTAAAAGCTATTATTACATTAAAACTCAATTATATCCTAACCACCTTTGAAATCCATCAAAAAATATTTAAAAATATCCTCTAGGTTATTAATTTTTCTCTCAAAATAACTTATATTTAAGGATGATATGCAGTGCTGAAACATATCTCCATAATTAAATCCTACAAAAGACTTCTCCGTAACTTCAAGGTAAACCACAAATTCAAATAAAAAAGAATGTGGTACTCCATACAATCATACAACTTATTTAATGTATATCATGAAAATTTTATCCAGATATAAATCTTTTTTGACAGATATAACGTTTTCTAAAAAATTTATGTGATCAACTATAGGTCATATGTCATTATTCTTCTATGATTTTTTAGAGATTCAAACGACAAAATTCATAGTGATGTTTTTATATTTCGACTATACTATGGGTAATAGTGGTAACACCCCCTTAGACTTTTTTCTATCAACCTTAACATACTGACATACCAAGCATCGAATTAAATATTCTGTAATATCTCACTTCATTTCATCCCACTACAAATACTCTTTAAAATATCTATACATAATTGTACTTACGAAATGAATAGAGAATGAATAATTATAAGATTCCTCAAAAAGATATTTATTTAATTAAAGTATGGACGTAACACATACAAAGTTCCTAAACTATATAATTCTATCATAATAAGGTTTAAACTCAATAAAATTTCTTGCCTTCTTTCACATCTATACATCATTCTTTTATGTAACTTATGGTGAAGGGTGAGGTATCGTGGCCGCTGATATATCTGGTTCGTAGCTACAAATTAGAGATACCCAGAGGTTGTGTGATTCGACATGTCCTAAGGGAAGCCAATTTTTCTACATATTCTCTTTCTCGTGGGGGTAGACCGGAGGATCCTTTGGTGATTTATTCTAGTTTAGGTTCCTTACCTAGGGAATGTAACTTATTTTTCCAAGGGGATGCCTTACGTCTTCATCACTTTCGACCTCCGTGAATTTTTGATTTTTGTAGGGCATCCGCCTGTTCTTTTAATGAAAAAAATCTAGTTATGCATCTATAATCTTCACTTTGATAGATGGTTTAACAATCATTTGAAAAAAGAAAATATTTATCCCCTTACTTCAAAATTTCTTGATCCATTATTTTCAAATCCATTAATATTTGATATTTCATGATCCTCGTCATAGATAATCTATAGTGATCCTTTTTGCTTAAATCATTGGCCACCTTGTTCACTTTCTAAATTTGGTAATGTATTGAATAGTCATAATCATCGATCATCTCCAATCGTCGTCTCTGGTACATGTTTAATTCTTTCTGGGTGAAAATATTCCATTAACTATTATGATCAGTATATATATATCTCACCTTTCTCTATAAAGATAATTCCTCAATATCATTAATTAAAATTTACTGCAGCTAACTCCAAACATGATTTGGGTAATCCTTCTCTTGAACCATCAATTTTAATGAGTCATATGATATTCCCATGAAATTTTTCATGAGAATGCTTCCAAAAACCTTCTTTAATTCATCACTACCAAATGAAAACCCTTCTCCATTATAGGGTAATTTATGCACAGGTTCATTGACTAATGTTTTGTTCAATTCCTTGAAATATTCCTCACAATCATCTGTCCAAATGAACATTAATTTATTTCGAGTTAACCTTGTGATTGGATTAGACATCCAAGAGAAATTTTACAAAAGGCTTCTATAATATTTAGAGAAACCTTGGAAACTACAGATATCAATCATTGTGGTTGGTCTGGTTTGATGTTCAATAGCTTTTTCCTTTGATGGATCTTTCAATATACCCTCTATTTAGATTATATTACCCAAAAATGATATTTTTTTAGATAAAATTCAAACTTTGTAAATTTTAAATACAGCTTCTCCTTCATCAATGGTATTCAGTAAAAATATCAAGTGATATTCAAGATCTTTAATTATATTTGAATAAATAATAATATAATTTATAAATACTACCATAATATGATAAATGTAATTTCAAAAAGACTTTATTCATTAAATTCATGAAGATAGAAGGTGAATTGGTTAGACAAAATGGAATCACTATATACTCATAGTTTTTATACCTTGTATGATTTTTTCCCCATGTATATCCACCTTCTTCACCCTCAATTGATGATATCTAGAATAAAGGTCAATCTTGAGAAGGCACTGATATCTTTAAATTTGATCAAACAAGTCATCAATACACAATTGAGGAAATATGTTCTTGATTTTGATCTTGTTCAATTTTTGATTATCAAGGTAACATTGCATCGATCCATTTTTCTTCTTAATAAAAATATCAGTCATGCCCCAATGGGGACACACTGGGATTAATAAATCTCTTTTCAATATTATCCTATATTTTATTCTTTAATTCCAATAAATAAATTAGGTCCATTTTATATGGATTCATTAAAATAAGAATTGCAACAAGTATAAGCTCTATTGAGAACTAAACTCCATGATTTGATAGAGTGCTAGGGAACTCTTCTGAACATACTTTAACAAAAAAATTCACAATAGTCATATCATCAATGTTGATTTTTTTCTAACCATTTGAGATAGTTACCCTTTTTGAATTGGAAACAAGACCTATATAATGGGTAAAACTTTCATCATAACATTATATTTATCGTGACACTGATAAACAATCATAGGTTAGTTTGGAGTATCAAACTGAAATCCCATACTTGAAAATTGACATGGAATTTATGTATATAAAGTTAAGATATCTCTAAGATAACATCAAATTCAACCGGAGGGATGATAACAAGATTTGTAGGAATCACATTCCAACAAACTTTCATTGGATAAGATCCATAGACATGAGATGTGATCATTGTACCATTTTGGGGTTTTCACTTCTAATTCCATATCTAATTGTTGAGTTTTATCATTATACCCTTAGTAAATTTTTCATTTATAAAAGAGTGGGTAGATCCAGAATCAAATAATACTTTATCAGTTCAAGAGTTGATGGAATGTGTTCCTTTTACCATGTCATTTTTTTACCCTCATTATAAATAGTTATCGCATGATATTTACCTTTTACTCTTAGATTTATAGGTTTTTTTTAATAGACTACTATCATAAAACTTCATATTTGAGAACTATTTATCATAATTACCATAATCCTTATATTTGAAACCCTTGATTACTGGAGGTGAGTTCTGTGGAGATTTTACTCTATTCGAATCAATATCTAACTTCATCCTATAACTTCAGTATTCACCCACTCGATGACCATACATTCCACACTTGACTCTTTTTGCAGTCTACCTAAGACAATTTACACTATTTTTCTTTCCACACTTTGAGAATAAATGAAATCATATATTTTTTTCTTCATGGTTTTTAGATTTTCCCTTGAATTTCATCTTTCTTTTTTCATCGAACCATATGATTAATGGGTAACTCCAATATTAATTTCAACCGTGATAGAAAAACTAACTATTTCTTAATATAAACTAATGTACCTTGTGGATAATTCTATTCAATGATTTTTTAGGCCACTAATGTATCAAAAATTAAATTTCATGTTTAATGATAATACCATAAACATACATCCTAAGTCTGGTAAATTTTACACATAAGTACTAATGAATTCAAAATATATATGTTTTGTATTAATGTATTAATTTTCCATTTTCATATAAATAACAATAGGAAAATACATACTAAAAAATAATCACTTATACTCATCCAATTCTATAGATAAATTTTTTTTATTCCTATTTATTGTTCATAATATTCCACCATTGATCTTATTTTCCTTTTAAAAAATAGAAAATTACTTTTTCATTATATAAACATTAGAGAATGAAAAATAAATTCTTAATGCTACTATTACATTTCACAGAGAATATTGGAACACCAGAACCACTAAAATAAGTTAATATTTACTTCTGAAGGACTCAATAGAATATTGTTCCCTCCTTTTTCTCATTTTTAAGTTGAACATAATTTATATCTTGACAAAGTTGTGTGAACATAACAATGAGATTATTCATTATAAATATATAATGTTTGGTTTTTAAGGAGGAACATCATTTCATTGTCTATTAAATTCATCATTAACATAGTTTCTTTAGTTTCTATCTATTGAATAAAACAAAAAATCATAGTGTAAGTAACACTAGTCATATTGGAGAACTACATAATCATGAAAAATAACTTATAGGATGACTAAATCATGGAACCTTATTTTTAATATATGAAACATTAGGGTAAAACTGGTACATTCATTGTCAACATCTATTCAAATCCTTCAAGATACTTCATAAATTTTTGTGAATTTCCAAAACATATCACCTAAGAGTATCAAAATACATGTGAAGCAAGGCTTCTTGTCGTGTATCAGGTGATGATTGAGTCAAATCCCAATCCACCCTTTTTGGAGTTATTGCCCCTAGGTATATATGTACCATATCCACATCTACGTGTAGTATCCAGATAGGGATGTAATTTCTTAGAAACCTCTCACTCTATCCTTCACCAAAATTCAAGGACATTTTCTTATTTATTTACATATCCTTAGATACATCCTTAGGCATCCTGTTAATTTTTTCAAATCATAGTTTCCAAAGGATAGATAAACCTTTCCTTGGATAAAAACTATAGATACCCTGGATTTACATAAATATATATCAAATCATAAAAGATTGATATTTACTTCATTGTAGAAAAACATACCTAAGTACCATAAAGGTTTACTGAATTTGGAAACATAGATACATAAACAATTGGTTCGAAAGCGAACTACATTATCTCCCACTATGTTCTTCATAAATAGAAACCTTATTATACATATCATATATAATGTCTTTCCCTATAACTTGGGGAAAGGAAACATAATAAAGGGTTACATAAAGTTATAAATAATGTTAGAAGAGAGATAAGTCAACATTGCATGAGAAAAAGGGTGTGATAACATGAGAATAATATTTGAAAACCATGCCTTGTATATCATAGATTTTAAACTAAATTCATGGAATAAATAATGGATGTTAATAAGACATGAATCATAAAGTAATCAAAGAACATGATTCATGGGAACATACCATTTACATAAGACATAGATTTTTGGCACACACATAAGTATATAAAATATTATTCCAAGGATACCCACTAATAAATTCATAACATGTTAGTCTTGGGAAAATTACCCATGTACCTTTATTGGGATTAGGATAACCTCATGTGTATCCACTTTTGGGCTTGGGATAACCTCTCATGTACCCTTTTATTTCCGTCTTGGGATAACCTCTCATATACCCTCTTATTTCAGCCATGGTATAAGCTCTTTTTTACCCTCTTATTTAATTATTGGTATAACCTCTTGAACACCCTCTTATTTTGGGATTGGGATAAATTCTTGTCTACCAGCTTGTTTTGGGCCTGGGATAACCACCCATTTACCCACTTATTTCAGGATTAGAATAGCCTCTAGTGATCCCTTTGATCTCATATATTATAAATCATTACCCAATGCATTGGATGGATATTTAGGTCCCACCCATCACAGAATCTGTACATTTTTATTCCAAAATATCATGAAATATTTATTATATCATAAAAAAATGGAAATCGGTTTCATATACGTTTCTTCATAGTATTACCCATTATATTATATCTTTAGTAAAACATAAGAAAAACGAAATGATGTTGTTGTTTATGAATATAAATTCTATAATAAGGTCTGTAAAACAATATATGGGAAAATATAACTTTCATTTTAAAATAATTTATTTAAAATAAATAAATTTTAAAAAACTTAATGAAAAAATTATTTTAAAATAACATTGATAACATGAAATTTGTTTTTATAATAATTTTATGTTGATGATGTTAAATAATTTTTTTACATTACATACACATTAAAACAAATATTTCTTTCACATTTTTGGTAAAATTTTCAAAAGCACCTCATTCAATAAACCATAGGAAGATTACATTTAAAAAAAATTGTAAAAATTTAAATATTGGTAAAAAATTTCTTTAAATGATCATTGGAGAATAGTAATAATTTCATTAAATCTTTTTTATAAAACAAGGTCATAAAAGAGAATGGATTTTCTACCAAATAGAGAAATAAATTTATTTTTTTTGTATATATATTCTTTTGGTATCCTTACTTATTAAATAGAGGAAAAAAATGAAAAAAAAATTATTCTCTAGAAATAACTAGAGGAGAAAAAAATTCATTTTGTTAATGAGATTTAAATAATAATATTTTATTATCTAAAACTTAATCATAAACAATATCGATAAAAATTGGATAGTAACATAAAACCTTTACTACTTTGGTAACTTTTGAATCATAAGACCCATGAAAGAATAACCACAAATGAAAATTTAAATATCATGAGAATAAATAAATTCATGATATAACATGCCAATATTTTTTCATATACACCCTATAAAAAAATATAGGTGAATAACATAACATATGTCTTGAATAAGACAATTTGAGGCAACAATCACTTACCTCATGCATCAAATTTTTTATACACATTTTTAACACCTATATAATAAATACAGTTTTATTATAAAACTATTATATAAATATAATCATATATATCATACCATATATTATTTACTTATAACCATTTATCACCTTTTTATTAAAAATTCCTTGTTAAAATCATGTTTCAGGTAATATTTGCTTCATTTTTCATGTATGTTTTTTGGTTGTTTTGATACTTTTAATATGATCATGATTTAAAAACATCCATAATGTCAACCATTATTTAAATAAATTATATATTAATTATATATATTTTTTGATTAATCCATTAATGTCTGATATAGAATTTTAATTATATCATTTAGGGAGATGGTAGACCATATATACATATGAACGTTGTTTCTATTTTCTCAATGAATGGGACTAAATAAATATAAATAATATATCACCTTTCCTGAATCATTTAAATTTAATAAATATAATATATATTCTTTTAATAAAACATTATTACCATTTATTTAAAAATAAAATAAAAAATATTTCACATCGCTTCATGGAGGCGGTAGTCCATACTTACGCACAAGCGATGTATCATTTTCAGCAGATTGGAATGTAAGAAGTTTGATATGATATTATATTTAAATAAGTATAATTATGTAATATATTATGTATATATATATGTGTTAAATAAATCATTATATACATCCATGAGAGGTTGTGATGGAAAATTAATTACATTAGTCTGTGAGTCGGTATTCTGCCCCACTCACAATTGATGATTTCATTTACAATTTGATAGAGGATGAGATAAATATAGGTTATGAAATTAAAATAATAAAATAAAAATAAAATAAAGATAATAATGATATTATATCATCATATTTTAACATTATTTTAAATAGGTGGATGAAAAAAAACTCTAGGTTAATAATGATATATCTTCTTCTGATAACCTTCTTAGGTTAGCACAAAAAAGCCATCTTAGGAGGGTTTCTAAATCCGAATAAATACACTAGGATATGAGGAGGGAAGTAACTAATATATTTTTATATGTATTTTATTAACGAAAATGATGTGTAAATGTAAAGAGGATTGGATACGGTGTTACCTTTTATAAGTAGGGGATAGTAAGCACATGAAATTTTTGAAAAGAATTTTTTTTACCCATGTTTAAAACACACCATAAGGCTCCAAAATGGATCATTGTCAAACCATAGATGAGATAATGTGAAAATATGGACATAAAATATGAGTAGGATATGTTTTATTTTATTTAAACCTTATCCTTTTATATTAACCCTGCGATGAACCCGTTGTAACCTTAATCATGGTAATTAATTTTTATTATTTTTATTATCCATTGTGAACAAAAATAAAGTTGAAATTATTTGATAATATAAATTATTATAATTTAAAATATAGAATATATTTTTTTCAAATTAAATTAACCTAAGTGGAATGATTTAATTTAAAATTAAACCCCTATACGCGATGAAAAAGTTGTTTTCCAAAAAAAACATCATATTTATAAAACAATTTATTATAAAAAATCAGTATTAAATTGATTACAGTTGCCTAAATTAGACAAATTACATTATAATTGAATTAATTTTACTTTTAAACCATTCTAAAACAAAATATAACTTTTTATATCATTTAACTTAAAATGTAATTTTTTATAAAAACCAATGTTTTTACTATTCACTAAAAAAATAAACTTTTCAGAAAATTCACAAGAAATAACACTGCGTTAATTTTGACTTTTTTATTCCAAAAATAATATTAATTTTTCTAAATAAATTTTTTATTAGTGGTAAATAATAATTTTATTAATTTTTAACAAAAATTAGTAAATACATTTTTTGAGATAATGGTATTTTCAAAGCATATAAAGACCTTATTAAAAATTAGATTATTTTTAAACAATGTGTTCTCTTTATATAAAACCATTAAACATAATTTTAAAAAAAATTATTATTTTTCATACTTACATGATTAATTTATGATTCATAACAGTCATTTTTAAATGATAATATTAATAGTATATCATAGTTCATTAAAACATAATGTTACGTGTAATTAAAACTATTGAATTATTTTTTTTGGAATAAATTTTTTAAAACCTGTAGGTTTTATATGAAAAATACACTAGATAAATCCAATATTGAACTTAAAGGAAAATTATCACTATAAATAATTTATTCAAATGAAATATTTCACCAAATATTTAAAAAATGGAAACTCCATATCAATTTTTAATATTCTAGTAGAAATATAAAACTTCCAAATTTCTTTTATGATATTTATTTATTATAACTATTATTTTGATAATTTAAATTGATGAAATTTAGAATTTTGAAAAAAATTCCATGATACAGCAATTTTCCACAGTTAGTAAATATTTAGGATTAACTATTGAGAATATCCATATATATTGTGAATCTGGTTCCAGCAGTCATTTCATTGTCAGAACATGGATGTGAATAACCCTACAGACTAACCTTATGCAAAGAGGGTTCAATTTTAATGTCTATCACATGTTAATTTCATGAATAATAGTAACTATGTGGATTTATCTTATTTATGAGTAACTCTTCAAGAATTATGAATGATTAAGAGATGATTTGTAGCTATATCTTACATATAGTTCCCTATTATTATCTAACTCATGGTTTTTTTATGGTTTTGAGTAACCATGTGAGTCAACCGTGTGGCTATTTTAGCTTGATTTCAGTAGATTTTTCATGTTGTTTTTTCATATTTTACTAAATAATGTGACTAAATCTTGTGAGATGACCTAAAATAAAAACTTTTGTGTTCATATTTTACCCCTAGTTGATTTTATCCATAACCAACCTACCTCTCAGATCATTTATGTTCAGTCAATCAAATGAGAGTTATATAAGATTCTATTTCTCATTCTCCTATCTTCAAATCCCTTCTCTTGTTATTTTCAAGAGTTTTTCTATATAAATATTCTGTAATTTATTCACTTCATATTTTCTACTTATTCCTTCTTCAATTTATTCTAAAATTCCATTTTTCCATGAACCCTAGTGGCCATTATGGTTGAATTTATTTTCCATGATATAAATGGAAGTTTCAATATAATGGATGGGTGAATTATAGTAGAAAAACTCATTATAAATTTTAAATCCCTCTCATTTATTTAGTTTACTAATAGATATTAACTTTTCATAAACTCACAAACTAGAGTTAGTAAATGAATAATAAATTAAAAAATAGATAAAACCTATGTAAATATAGTGTAAATACAAAAAGTAATAAAACTTGTAATCAGAGTAGAATTTAAAAAAACATTTAAAACAAGTTAAAAAACCAATAACATCTTTAAAATATATTATTAAAAGGATAAACCCTCCAATAAGGGATATCTTTGATTTAACCCAAAGAAACAAGGGAGTCTTTGTCCTGACTGCAGGTATCCCCTTCTTAGAACGGTTATTCTCAATGAATTTTTTCATATAACATGATTCCAACAACAAAATATTATCTAACACAATGGTATATGGAATATTCCAAGCCCCATAATCTCATCATCTACCTGATAGAAAGAGTCTGCATTATATCCTCAGAAGACCGTCATTTAACATGATTATAAAATACCACTTACACACATCATAATATTCTCAACTAGAATGATATTAAACCAAATATTTAAAATATAAATCGTGGATATTTATAATGAAATCATTATAATGTATATATTACTAGAGTTATATAGAAATCAAAAGCATACAATCGGAAGAAATCAATAAAAAAATTTGACTTCAAGAAAACAGCTAGATTTTAGATAACCTTTAAAAACATGGTACTGTTTATCAATTCATAAAGTTATATTTATATATGCACCTCCAATAGCCCAATCCCAAAAAACCCTTTTTTTCTGTAACAATATTAGATAGAGAAAGTATATATTCTGATAGATTGAAAAATATTTTCATCTTATAATGACTTTAAAATTCACTTATAGTGTGCTCTATCATCTGAAAAAAACAATCTAGAACAAGCCCTCGTATCATGGGATTTTAATGAACTTCATCACATACTTAAATTCACCAGATTTATGTTAAAAAAATTGCATCTTCATTAGAAAAACTAACTAAAACAAACATTATGTTAATCATGTTCATATTTAAGTGTGTTGTGATTTTTAAAACAAAGGATGAAAAGGATTCATTGAATCAATAATCACCCCCTTCTTGAAAATAAAAATACATTAGAATAAAATTTAAAGGTTAATTTTATTTAAAAATAATTACTTCTTAGAGATACACAAGTAAAATTGATTTCTCCCCCTTTTGATCTGGGAATTAATGAGCATTCATAAAACAAAATCACAAGTCCAAAACAATTTTATTTTCTCTAACACAACATTTATTTAAATCTAGCCCTTTGAAAAAAATAAACAATATAGGAAAAATAAAAATATTTTACTCCCCCTAGGATCTCACCCTTAATGAAACAATTTTATTTTTTTAAAATTTCTCCCCCATTATCGAAACATCTCTCCCAATAAAAACAAATATATTTATTTTTCAAATATCTATAATATATTTTTTTAAAATTAAATCTAGAAATAAAAACAGAAGAATTTAATATAGAAAATAAAAAGGGAATAAAATATATAAGTATTTTTATCCCTTTTAAAGCACATAAAAATTATATTTTTTAATATTTTAAATTGAAAAAACATAATATAAGAGTAAAATAAAAGTCAAAAAGTAAATCTAAAGATGATAAGATTAGGGAAGTTAAACCTTCCAAATATTATCTCTCAATACCTATGAGTAATATTCACCTTATAAATATGGTTCCAAAAATGTTCAAAGTAAATTTTCCGATCTTCTCAAAAATGAAATTATATTCTTATAAAAAATCAAAAAAAACTTTTCTCTTCATGAGAGTTTGGGGATATATCCCCAGAGCTCAAATAAGTTGAAAAAAATATATCCAATAAAAAATTCTATGTTTTTTTATACCATAATTTAAATAAATTATAATATTACACTTATAATTATATTAAATATTGTATAAAAGAAAATAGAATATTAAATAATACACCATATCAAATAGAATATTCCATATAATATATAAGACGTTATATTAGCACTAAGTAAAATATAATGTATAAAAATATCTATTTTTATGAAATGTTAAATATATTTTTTATATTATATTTTATATGAAATTTCATATTCAATATTTTTTTAATATTTCATATCAGATCATGTAATGCAATTTCACATCCAAATGAAAATTTTAAAATAATATTTCATATTATATGTATGATTTCATGTTCGAACTTATGTGTAATTGTTAAATCAAAGAATGTATACAAATTTATGAAACTTTTCTCCAATTAATTTACAATGAAGTAAATCATGCCTCATATATTTAAAATTTATTAATTTTAAAAACAAGTAACTTTTTCATAATGAAATTTTTTTCACTTATCATCTGAATTAATAAAAGATATATACATAAAGAGTTAGAGAAAAATCAAAAACAAAGAATTTCTGCCCCCATTTTCAATGAGATATTAAATGTTAGAAGTTATTTGAAAAAAAGTGGAATTTATGATCACTTGATATTGATCATACCGAACATTTATGTAATATATTCAAATCTATAGGAATTTAAAGGATTTATGAAAATATCAAAAAGTTTATTCTACATTCCATTAAACATGAGAATCATATCTTTTTTTTTGTGATCACATATAAAGTGATATCTTATATCTTTGTGTTCTTCGCTTGAGTGGTGATTTGGGTTTATAGACAATGAAATAACACTTGTTCATTCACAAATAATTGGGGATTGTGTTACTCTCAAAACGAATCAGTGTGTGTGTGTGTGTTTCATAATCAAAACTTGAGTGTGACAACTTACATATTCCATATATTCATCTTGATTAATGTAGAGTGCTACTGAGTGTTTCTTCTTTCAAGGAAAAAAAACAATTATCCTAGAAGATTAAATTTTTTGAAAGTACTATTTCCATCTAATCCACTACCTCCAGATTCATCATATGATTAACTATTAAGTATGAAATAGGTTATAGAAGAATATAATAATCCACGTTCTAAGGTAATTTTAAGGTAATGGAAAATTTAATTAAACACTTATAAATGCAATTAATTTGTATTCTCTTTAAATCTAACATATAAACAAAAAACATAATTTATTATAGAATATTTGTTAGGTATAGAAATATTTTGATCATACCTATATAATGTTTTTAATTGTTCAATTTCCCAAATTTAACACCATGAAGTTTTATAGAAGTTTATATCAGAATACTAAAACATAAAACATTGTCAACACCAAAATGATTTATTAAATACCTAACATATCAATGTTTACATAAAATTTTTCCTTATAATGTATGAAAATTTTAAAACCAACATAAAATTTAATCTCACTCTTCATGGTCATTTCAAACTCACTTTTAATATGTTCTAATACCACTAGAAAGTTATTTCTAAGTTGAAATAAAAATAATATCATTGAAATAAATATGAAAAATGTTAGTGTATTAAAAAAAATCTTGATAAAAAATGTTTTATTCTCATTTCCATTAACAAAATTATTTTGAAGTTAAAATATAGTTAACCTATCATATCGGTCTCTTGGATAATATTTAATGTTTTAGATAGATTTAGTAGGTTTATATATATGTTTTAGAAAATTTATATCATCCAAACTATGCTTTTTTCTACATAAACTTCTTAATAAACATAATCATCATAAAATTAATTTTTAACATACATTTGGAATAAATTAATGTTCAAATATATTTTGAAGGATAATAGGATTCGAATAGAATCGATTTTAGCTACCAGTGTACAAGCCTCTCAATAATCTATCTCGTATTCCTACAAAGAAATTTTATAAAAAATACATTCCTTATTCCTTACAATTAATAAATTTTTATTAAATTAATTTTAAAATTCCCATTTGAATCATTTCACTGGAAGTTCGTTAAAAATATTAAAAAAATTATAAACTATATTTTGGTCAACTTGATTAAGATCTTCTTCTATGTACCTTATCCAATTTTAATCACCCAAGTCATGTTCTGTCATTTTAGGATGAAATAAATATATGAACCCATGATGCTCACATTAATTTCTTAAGTAACTATGTATTTTTATTGGATTATCTACATCACTAATTATATTATTAATGGGATGATTCCTTAATAATGAATAGTTTCTAAGAAAATATAAAAACTATTACTGAATTAATGCTTGTACTTATTCTATTGAATTAACATTCTGAAATTGAAATTCAATTGGTATTACTTGAAAATTATATATTACCAGTTTTTATGTTCATTTTATAGTGAATTAAATGAATTAATATTAAAAATATCATCTAGAGGATTATCTTATGAACATTTTACAAAATAAAAGTATTAGTTTCATCAAAATTTATATGAATTATTTCCTCAACAACATTATTTCATTTTTTAAACTCTATAAACCTTTTTAATCAAAAAATAACCCAAAAAACAACTTCATTGGCATTGGGATAAAATTTGTGAGTAAGAACTTTATAATTTAAAATGAAAAATGTATACCCAAACACACTACAGAATGAATATTTTGGGTTTCATTCATTCAAAAACTCATAAAGAGTCTTATTAAGAAAATTGAAAAGTCAAAAATGATTTATATTATAAAAGTTGTATTGATAGTTTCATCCTAAGAATTTTTATCAATTGAATATTTTATAAACAAAATTTGAGTAATTTAATAGAGAACTATATTTGTTCATTCAACCAAACAATTTTTAAGGTGTTTTTAGTGATAAGAAGTTATGAGTAACACCTTCCCTACTATAAAAAGTTACAAAATAATAATTTAAAATATATCCACCATGAATAATCCATATTTTATTTTAAAAATATCTACCTTTACATAATTATAGTCATTCATCAACTTAGTATTTTTCATTTCCATTAGAGTTACATAACCGCTCATTTCTTCAAGTGTTGTGTATCTTATTTTTCACCCAATGAGGTAAATATTTCATCTTCTAAATGTTTTTAACTATATTAATCATCCAATGAAAATGGTACATTAGATTTCAAACATAAAGGATTTAGTATTTTCCATATCCATAATAAATTTCACATTATTTGGAATATTTTCATTAAATAAAATAATCTTATAACAATTATTACTATCATTCAAAGAACTATTTGATGTAGTGACTCCAGTACTCTCACTCTAGGTATCAAAATATTTTATTCTTTTATTTCCTCTACTCTTAGAAATATATTTTTATTTCCATGAAATTATCTTAATTATAGATAGTTATTCATAATTTTACTAAGCTTATTATATTTGTAAAACATCATTTCAAAGGTAGATTTCATTAAATATATGTCCTTATGATCCTTTATATAGTAATAAGGGAAATTCTTATTCCCTAAAATCAAGTTCAAAATTGTTTCAATATGATTTAGTTCATCTCCGCTATCATTAAAATTACTGTGATTTTAATGATTCTTATATTTATTCTTTTAAGTAGTATTATTAAAAATATTATTTTTGGGATTAATTCAACAATAATTAATGTTTATAAAAGTAATATTACTAAAATTATAAGAAAAATAAACCCCATTATTTCTTTTCTCTTTTTTAAATCTCTCTTCAATCAGTTTTCATATTGCTTTAAATTTACAATAATGTCATCCCAATTTAACTTCATATGTTTCTTAGTTTTATCTATTGTTATTCTCTTATATTACCACCCCTTTAAAAAATATAAATTATTTTCTACACTAGATGGTAATCTAAAAATTCCTTCCCACCAAGGGATTGAAGTCTATTTAAAACTATCATAAGTCTATTATGTTTCTAGCATATACCATCCTACTTAAGATCATACTAGGATAACAATAAACTGATATTTTCAACCCAAGTTCACGTTTAATTGTCCATGGGTTGGTAACTAGAATCAAGTAGGAATTTCTAGAAACATGTGATTATTTGTCCTATATAAACCAACAAAAGACACATATCTCTAATACAAAAGATAAGAAGAAACACCAGAATAATATATATATATATATATATAAAGATCAATTTAACTCTATATAACACATGCGTGAGATAGAAAGTAAAAGTGTAACCCACAAAGTAAATATATGGGAGATATTATACCTAAAAATCCAGTTAAATACAAGTAACTAAGATTATTCTTGATGTTTAATGTGATCTTAGATCACACTCCACCCTTAGTGTTCACTTAAATGATCATGCATAACATTTATCCAAAATATGTCACTAAGAATCACTAAGAATCCACTCTAAATAATCCATATCAACTCTAGATCTCCAAGACAGTCTTTGAAATGTACATTGTATGAAAAAACACAACATTATGTGGATAAAAGACCATGTAGAAGTGACTATAAATAGACTGAGTAGGTTGCCCTGAAAGTATAGAGGAAACACAAAGCTATAAGTCTTCTCAACTCTTAGTATGAGAGGTTCTTAGCAAGAAGATAAAAAATAGAACCCAAAATTAACACATAGATCTTAGTATTAAATTGTTTCTAAGATAAAAAAAATAAATATCAATCTAGATGTGGTTATCCACTATAAGTATGATGGAAGTAATACAGTCATTATTCATTTCAACTACAATCATAATAGCCACATCACATAAGCCACTAGAGCTATTTGAAACATTAATGAGTTAATGAAACATAAATTTGATTGGTAGTTTTATAAAACATATCAAAGTAAACCCTAGGGTTATAACTAGTCACATGTCCATTATAAGTTTATACTATATATACCCTCAAAATCCATGCAACTATCCGAATATAAGAATTGTATCCCTCTCATCCTATGGGCATTCTTGTGAGATAATAAATCACCAAAACCTCTTATACATCAGTATAAAACCACCAATTATGTAAACTATAAATCTTTTTAACCACTCTAAACCAATATTTGAGGATATTTTACCCCTTGTAGTGAAAGGGGGGAATACCAACTCTAGTGTAGGATCTCGTTCATTACCATATCAATTTTGATATAGGGAATACCAAGTCTGAAAATAGAGGATATCATACCTTATAATATTAGGGACAATACCAAACCTATATGATATGTTGGTGGAGGATATCATTGCCTAAACTATATACTTAATAAATGAGCCTATCTAGGTATGGTGAGAAAAAACTATTCCCTAATGTAACCCTACTGATCAAGAGGGTTTTCATTTAATAATAATTCCCAAAATAAAATCATAATCTATATATTTAATATGTGGTCAGTTATGATTACATCCCCATGTGACACATATTTTTATTCATAGGTATGGCCTCCATTGTGTTATATATAGAGTAATACTGAATATGGACTTCACATATGCCTAAATGGTATCCGAGCTAGGAGATATGACCAGTTGGTGGTTCTAGAAAATGTTCATGAGAGTGACCTTTAGGGTACATGTGAGTAAGATTATGTTGAATCCCTATCCATTTACTTACAAAAAAATTGAAAAGTAAAGATCTATATACATGGTGTGTGATTTGAGGCATATGATATATGGGACCTGAAGGGGAACATAGAATATCCCCTGATACTAAAGTCATGTTCCTCTGAGGACACACACTTGTTATCGTGATAAACACAACGTTTGAGGATACTTGGTTTTAGGGGAATGTACCTCTCATACATGATAATATATATGTCTAGGGATAGATAGTGTGTAGTCTAGGCCATATGGAATGTGGTATTTTTCTCCACCCATAATCTTATCCATCATAATTCTCAGGTTATATTGAATGTGTTCTTTTGAACTATATGTTTTGTTGCTGAGGTTTTTTTATATAAAGTTCGCCTCTATTAAATTTAATTTTGATGTTTCTCAATCCTACATAAAATTTTTTCAATATTCTTAGACCACCACAGTTAAAGTAAATTATTCAATGGAATCTGAGGTATAATAACTGACTATCAAATCAGATTCCTCCTATTTAAGTTCACTATTTATAAACACCTCACTCATAAAAATTTTCCATGTGTCATCATCCATGTAAAATCCACCACCATTTATCATAAATATCTCATGCACCATGATACCCATTTTTTTACAAAATCAAAACAAGAACCAGTGGTTTCTATTACAATTCATACCAGACAAGAAATAATCGAATCAACATCCAAATCATAGCTGAAAATGAAGAATGTAATGAATATAGGGAATGTAAAATTAATATTAAATTGAGAATCATTAATGTCCATTAAAATAAATTTAAAAAACATTTTCATAAAAAATGAATAGAGAAACCATGGGTAAAAATTTAATCCATTCCAAAAATAAATAGTAAATTGATTGGGTCATGCATTAATCAATGCAATTTTAAGAATCAATAATCCAAGCCGAGTAAATAAAATATAAATGGATTAAATACAAAAGAACACTTCCCTACCTCGATTAGGATCAATAATTGGTAAAGAGGGAACTTATGTTGACTATATATATGATATTTGAGGAGGATATTTGATGATTTTGGATTCCCCTCAATCTTCATGCCTATAGTTATCTCATGGAAGATCCTCTTTAATCCCTAGGTTATACAGAAAACCCTATGGATTTTTGTATGAAATGATTAAATAGATGAGATATATATCTAAAAATTAATTAAATTATTTTATAAATTATTTAATTAATATTTCTCAAAATTAAGCCATGATTATGAAATATGATGCAAGTTAGTATGAATAAAACTTGTGTCACGTATAGAGTAAACTCTTTGTTTCATATTCAAATTCATTATCAATTTTTCCACCTGATGTAACATTTAAGATATATAATCCTTAATCAAAAACACATGTGTGTGGATTATAGAAAATATAATATTTTTATTATATTATTTTCAAGGATCTTTGACACTCACTTTTTCACACCAACTCATCCCAGATGTAATCACAATAAACCAAAATAAATGGAACCTAAGGAAAATTTTTATAATGTTATCATTTAGGGTAAAATTGTTGTTTCACCACTACACATATATTGAGACATTAAAACTCATAATTGAGATAATTATTACTTGAGTAAAACCTAGGTCACTATACCCTCCCCACTTTAAAACATTTCATTCATAGAAAGGAAAAAACCAATGCTCCACTGAAAATAAGCCCATGTGGAATACCAATGAAAAGGAACCCCACCAACATATTCACTTAATTTTTCTATGATGGTTTGATATCTAAGAAACCTTGGTATATAAATTCCACATAAAAAAATTCCCACTTCACCCAAGAGGATACTGATTTCATCCATCCTTGAAGAAAGTGTTTAGTAGAAAAAGAAATCAACTTTGTGTGATTATTCCACGAATCAACACCAAAAACCCCTTCTTATTCAAAAGTTTTTTTTCTGCATGAGTTGGAATGAAACCATGATCTAGTATAATCCTTACTAAAAGACTCCATTGACAAGGTTAACATTGGTGGAATAACTCTTATCCTGTATTTTAATAGAATTCTTGATGGATTTTATATTAGAGCATCCCATCTACACTGAACATTTATGAATGATTCTAAAATATGTCACACTAACACCCAAATAGTTTCTATATAACATGAACATCTATACCCATATCATTTTCTCCATAATCTTCATACCTAGAAGGAAATTTGTATCATTTTCACAAGATTATGGAAGAATAGAAACCTAGTATTACCTCCTAAACCCTTACATGAATAACTGTAGGAAACCCCCCATCTATATTATAACCAACAATATGATATCACCCACTATTGAAGATAAATTGGTTACATTATCATTGCAATTTCATAAAATATTACTATGATCACAAAAGGTACAACACAAACCTCACTCTTCCACTCAATGACACACCACTAATCATCAAGTAAAATAATCCACAAAAAATATAATGTGGATGGTCCTAAACCCTTAGATGACCCTAATATATCAGTCCAATTCCGATGATACCACATGTTCGGTTGAATAAAACCCATAAACTATTTATAGAAACCCCTCCTTCACTACATATAAAGAGTTTATGTGAGATGATCTCACCCAAAAAGATCCATTGAATGATCTAAAATAAGGTTTCACCCTATAAGGGTGGTATCTACTCTACATACCATTCATTTTAATTAATAAAACACAAATCTAAGAGCCATCATCTTCTAGGGGGAGTGGTTATCATGTTCCCCACCTTTAAAAAACCTTTCAGGTTTTCCTCTTGAGAACACTTGGTCCCACTTGACCACTATGTTGACATCACCACTATGAGACTCTGAAATTCATGTGAGGAGTGTGGGGCCACTATCATTGAACAAAAAGTGAGAAACATATCAATCTCTATTGTAAACACAATAACCCTAAAACTATCAACTCAATGACCTCTTCCAACATTTATACATAGAGTCATTTTATAGAAGTGTTGACTACCACACCCAATCTAGGTTACATCAATTACAAAAGTATCTACTGATTCAATATCACTTATACCAGGTTTACATCATGCTATTAGATCTCACACCGTGTCATTTTTCTAAAAAACTTATACTCTCATGTAAACGCAATGGAAACTCCCTGTAACATCTAATTGGATTCTCCTTGAATCAATACATTGAAATAATTGATCCCTATACTAAAAAACTACCACAAGGGGTTTATCATACCACTCTAAAATATTCAAAAATCATCCTTGAAGATCAATTTTTTTCTTACATAAGACTTTCAATAAGGTTTGACCACTAGTTACCCTTCAAATTTATGAACACACCTCTCCATACTAGATACAATAACCCTATAACTAGCTACTCAAGAACCTCCTCCTTTATGTAGAAATAGATTTATTTACTATAATTGTTGAATAAAAAATACCTCAATGTTACTAAAATAAAAATAATAATCATGGATTCAATATATTTAAGACCATATTTACTCCATGCTTCTAGATCCCATGCCCTGAGAGTTTTCCCCACAATTGATAGTATCATGTTAAGGCTAGGGAAAATCCAAAAAAACACCTAATTAGATCCTCCTAAAATCAATACAATGAAATAGTTAGTACATATTCTATAACACTACCACAAGGGTTTCATCACCACACTCTGTAATGTTCAAACCTCAGCCGTGGAGAACATGTGGATGCTTACATCATCCTTTCGACAAGGGTCAACAACCATTTACCCTTCAAATGTATCAACACACTTCTCCATAAGTATATATGTAAATTATCACCCTTGATTATAGCTCTCCCATGAATGATAACTATCCTCAGGGTAGTCAATATTAACTAATAATGAGTTGGACCTACTAAACCCCAATTATAGGGGGTTTCTCTCATTATTGAATAAAAGGTCTCACCTCATCAACCAAGACTCCATCATCTCAAAAAATAAGTAATAGATAACCAATACATGTCCAAGGTGGGTACCACTATACCTATTCTTCCATGAGAAAATACCTTTATATCTAACAAAGTCATACTCACTTCACCTAAAGGGGTTAGTGAATACATTTCACCATCATAATAAACTCTCTTTTAACCTAGGGTCAGGCTAGAAGTTCTATTGGATCCTCTAACACCCAAATACATAGAGTCGGGATATTAGATCCTGACGCATCGACTAGTATGATGTTATATAAATTAATTACACATATCAAACCCTAAAATACACATTCTAAAATCGGACTATATCCATTCATCATATGCATTATCATGCAGCTCTGATTGGAAACACTCTACAGCTGATAAGAACTAGGAAAATGTGATTTTTGTGGGGATGGATCAATGTTTTATCCACCTCTTACTACAATCACATAATTTTCTCAAACCTCAAAACATTATCAATTAGTAACACTTTTTATATGTTTAATTTCTAATAATAAGATATTAATTTTCAACTTATTCTCCCATGTGGAAGGTTTTTCCATCGAACCACTAGTTTCCATAAAGTGAAACACCAGCCAACTCCCTATCCATCGTACATCCACTGAGAAAACTCATCCTTTCAAAGTTTTCATGGGACTCTAGAATATGTTATATTAAATGAAATAATATATATAATGAAATAAATAATCCTCTAGAGTCTCCACCTTAACCACTATGTTCATGAAATTACACTTCAAAACACTTAATGGGAAAACAACCCATGGCATTTGTGGTCCATGATGCATTCTTAGAAATGGTCACCCCACCCTATAGAGGGTTTGACATCCTTTGATAAAACAATATCTATGACCAAACCTCAAACATCCACCATGGTAGAGCATACCCATTATGAGTTTGATAAAAAATAATCCACCAAAGAATAACAATTTCATATAATAATCTTGATAAAATAATTGACATCATGTAAATAAAATCATGCAACATATAGAAACATGAGTCTAACACTTCTTCTAAAACACTATAATCCAATGATCAAGCTCTTCTCACAATATCCTTTCCTTTTAGTCATCAAATGAACACAACATATCTACTATATGGTCATTTACATCAAACTTAATGGAAACTACCGTCCACTCTATTAGAAAGATCTAAACCAAGAACAATAGGGAGAGAGATATAACCTTATATCATAAGTAAAGTGCATCTATCAACTGAATCTCATAAAATAATGGCTAATTACTCACTATTCAGGGTGAGAGGTTCAACTATAGGCTTGGGATCATTAAGACCCTTCCCTTTCATATAAAATGGATATTATCATGTAGTATCCCTCACTCTATAGGGTGAACCCATAAATATTAGATTATATTTGGATGAAATTACATAGTTGGAATATAAGGATCACAATTGTCCATTATGTGATACATCTACTATATTTCTTGCACACCATAATAATTTCGTTGATCTATAGGTGAACTAATATGTCATAAATGTCTTGGAAAAAGTACATGTTGGTCGGCACACCTATATTCATCTCCATAGTATATTAAACAAGCATAAAAGACCATAAAATTGTTAACCTAATGTTCCAAAACCATTCCTCACTGAACTACTTACTCAAAACATCATTCCAAGTAAAACACACTTGGATACCACTCAAACGTGACCTAACCCACTGTGGCCCCTCCTAGGTTGGAGGTAAGCCAAGAATTTGACCCCATTCCCACATCTAAAAGGCCAAGGGACAATGATTAACATCAATTAAGAATGTCTCAAAATATTGTAGGCCTTAACCTATGTCACCCTTGAATAGACACATATCTCCAATACAAAAGATAACTATAAACACGAATAGGATATATATATATATATACTTATATAATATCAATTAAACTATACACAAAACATTCATGGGAAAATAATTATAAGTGAAAATCACAAGGTAAATACAAGGGAAACAGTACACCTAAAACCCCCCAGAAATATAAATAATTGAGAAGATCATCCACAATATAGCCATGATGTTCACCACCACTATAGAAAATCACCATGATCCAAAATGTGTCACTAAGGATCACCATGGGTCAACTCCAAACAATCCATGAAAACTCTGCATCAGGAAGACCATCTTCGACTTCCATGCTATCTACATAGAAACAACATGTGAGGTAAAAAATTCCATGAAAGGGTGAGTATAAAAATACTCATTAGGAATCCTGAAAACACCCAAAGTAAACCAATTCAATTAAAAAACTAATATCCTAGTACTATAGTTTCCCATGAGAAAGATGAATAAAATAACACCAAGTCATATCCTAGCTCACTATACAAAACATGATCCAAGAGAAAAACAATAATGATCAATATAGATATACTCAACCACTAGAAGTATCACGTATAAAATTTATTCCTTATCATCTCATATCCAATTCCCATAGACACATTTCACAAGCCACTAGAGGTTCATGGAACTCTGAAGAGTTAATGAATCCTAAATTTTATGGATAATTATATACCACAACGTGAAGGAAACCGTCATGGTGGTGATGAATCAAAAGTATCATAGAATTCTATATTGCACAAAATCTCAATAGCCATACCATCACCAAAAAATAAAAAATGAATTCTCACTCATTTCTAAGGAAATATTTCCAGACAAGGGATCACGTAGCCTCTGGAACATCAATACCAAACCCCCAATCATGTGTTCAAACTATAAACATGTGAAACCTTTATATACCAATATTAAAGGATCATGCACCCCTATTAGTGATGGGGTGAATATAGCTATGGTTGAGGATACCACACCCCACCTAATCTCTTTTGACATGGACAATATTGATTCCAAGGATATATGATATTATGACCTATAATACTGTGGGAATACAAACCATGTCTAATCTTTAGGTATAGGATCTCAATCTCCAACCCTTGGGAGAAAACTGACCTTACCTAAGGATGGGGAGAGTAAATTGCACCCTGAAATAACTTACCATCAGGGAGGGTTATTTTTTACCAACAAATGCCTACAAGACAATCTTGATCTATGTAATAATAATGTGGTCAATCATGATTGTTTCACTATGTGGCACATATTTATATTCCTATGCAGGTCCACCAAAATATTTAATAAGGAAAACCACCAAATATGGACTAATAATATTCCCAATTGAGATCTGAATAAGGAGACACAACCACTTAGTGTTTTTAGTAAAAGTATACGACATATCCTTTAGGGTACATGGTGTATGGGACTGAGTTTAATCCATCTTCAACCACTTCAGTCAAAAATAGAAATTAAATATCCATATATATATAGCATGTGAGATAAGGAACATGGTGTGAGGGACCATAATAATCCCATGTCATGTTCCAAGGTGCCTAAATCGTGTTCCACCAAGGACATGAAACAAGTGGTCCTCATACACATGGTGAGTAAATTTACTTGGGTTCTAGGGCATGTACCTCCCATATATGCTAATCAATTCTTATAGGGATACATAATGTGTAGTCTAGACCACAAAATGTGTGATATTTTTCTATTACCAAAACCTTATTCATTGTAGCACCCAAGATACATGATGTGTATTCTTATGAACTATAAATCATATAGACGGATTTTTTTCATGAAATTTAAGTGTTAACTTAATTTCAAGTCACTACCACTTAATCCACCCTAATATATATGCAATAATCATTTAATTCCTCGATTAAGGTAATATCTTATCTAAAAGACGATATCTAAATACAGTTCATTGAATCAAAATCCACCCATAAAATTTCATCATTTTGACATGAGTTTACATAGTAAAATCCACACGTTTACATAATCCTTGTGTCATATACCACCATTGATCACAAATATCTCATGATCCATGTTCTCTCATGTTTATTACATCACCATAACATTAATTTATGGATTCTATCATGATTAAAACTGAACCAATAATAGTTTAATTACCATCAAAATCATGGTCTATTATGAAGAAGAAAAACTAAATTGAATAAATAGAAAAGTGAGAATCATAGAAGGAAATTAAAAACTCTTACATTGATCATTCTCAAGGAAACAAAAAAATGGGTGAAGAAACATTGAATAACAAATTAATATCATTTAAAAATTGGTTATAAATTGATATTCCATACATGAATAAAAGGAATTTTAAGATACGATAACCCATGCCTTGTAAAAAAATATAAATGAAAAAAATAAATAATATAAATACCCTACCTTGATCAAGATCAATCATTTATGAAGTGGATACTTGTGATGAATATCACTATGTTCTTTTATGAAATTATTTGATAATAAAAAATTATCCTCGATCTCCACAATAAGGGTTCTCCCATTGAAATATCCTCTCAAATATAAGGTATATATAGATAACCTTTATGTTTTTATAAATATATTCTTAAATATATAGGATTTACATATAAATAGTAATTAAATATTTTAATAAATTATTTAATTAATATTCAACTAAATATTAAAGTGATTCTGAAATAAAATGGGAGACTGTGTGAATCAAAATTATATCACACTTATAGTAAACCCCTTGTTTTGGACTCAACCATTGTCTAGGTTATCCCACCCAAGTTTCCATTTAAGATATATAAGAATCAATCAAAAAATCATGTGTGTGGACTAAAAATAATATAAATTTGTATTCTATTATTTTCAAGGATCTATGATAATCACTTTTCTATACTGGCTCAGCATAGATATAAACTCTATAATTTGAAATCAATGGAATGTTAAGAAACTTTATACAAGGTCAGTTATAAGGGTAAAATTAAAATTATATCCTTATTGATATCCTAATACTTTCAAACTAAAAATTGAGATATGTCATAATTAGGTTAAACCTGGGTAAGTACAATGATTTTTCTACAGACTCTCCATATAGAAAATAAAAATTTTGATTTACATCCCTTAACATCACTCTATGATTTTCAAGAACCATGGATGTTCTTAAATGAGTAATTTCAAACATCTTCTATGTACCATTAGATGTTTCACATGAATAAAATTTACTATAAATATTTTTGAGACATATAAAAAATAACATATTCCTGACATTATGATCTTCTTGAGATACCATCTTTTCATTATGAGTGAAAACATAAATCTCTTTATATAGAACCTAATAATTTTTGTGATTATAAGAAAATGATCCATCCTAGCACTGATTATAAAATTATTCACTTGATCACACCAATATCTATATACTACACTATCAAATATTTTATGACAACTAGGATTAAGATTCAATAACATTTCAACTAGAATTATTACTACAAATAAACAATTTTTCCCACCATGTGATTAGTATAAAGAAACTAAAATACTTAAATCTTTGATAAAATTATGAGAAAATTAAATTAGAATAGATATAGTCACAAATTTTGAGACCTACTCTGAAAAAAATTATTATTTTGATAAAATAGATATTAAACTATGGTTTTAATTTTAGTAAAAAAACATACCATTTTTCAATCCCACTTACGTATTCAGTTAACTGGTATTTACAAACTTTTAATAAACTCACAAATCAATGTTAGTAAGTATAAAATCATTAAAAAATTGGTGAAAAAAACTTAATAAAATTTATAATCATATTATAATTTAAAATAAAAAAAGAGTATTTGTTAAAAAACTAAACACTCCTTCAAATGATATTATTAAAATAAAATATCCTCCAATTGTAGGTGTCTTCACCTTATTCCAAACCAGTAAGGGATTAATTGACCTTACTCTAGGTATCCCCTTCCAATAATTTAAGTACTCTATAAAGAATAAAAAATAACATGATTCAACCATCCGAATCTTCTATAAGACCATATTTAGTAGTAGATACCCAACCTTATAATTTATCATTCAACTTAATGAAAATATCATGATTCTTGTCCTCAGATTCACAATGATAAACACAGTCACAAAACCATGATTCTACCTACATAAATCTCATTTTTAATCACAATAATAAAACCAAAAATTAAAATAACAATATGATAGCTTCAAAAATAAATCTCATAATGGAGCTCTTACTATAAACACTCAGAAAGATAAGTTAAACCATTAAAAGCATTTGACACAATAATCTATTGTATACTTCTAGAGAACTGGTAGCTTTCAGAGGGTCTCTTGTAATATTATAATATTACATGAGGTAGTTGGTTCTATTTATATATGAACCTCCATTTGTTGGATCCTATAAACCTTGATTTTTTTTAATTCCATTGAAAGTGGAAACTCTATATTTTAATGGTTTCAGCAAATATTTTCAAATTTTGGTGAATTTAAAATGAACTAATACAGTGATTTGTCATCTAAAAAAATTATTCTGTTATGAAATATCATATCACCATATTTTCATGAACATTTATTCAAACTTAAATTCCTCAAATTTAAGTTCAAAATTTTTTTATCCTATAAAAAAATATAATTAAAAAACGTCAATTTAAATCAAGTATATATTTAAATTTATTGTAATTTTTTAAATAATGGATAATAATGATTCATTGACTCAATAGGACCTAGGGTTTATATTCATTTAAACTTGGGGGGGTATTATTATCTAGTGGTTGTATATATCATTTCGTTTCATGGATTTTATTCCACTATTATGGTAGAGTCGATTCCACTAAGATGAGGTATGTTTCCTTATGGGAATTTATTTTATTTAATAACTTCTTGATGGTTGATCTTTTTAATTAATTTATATCACATAAAAATCTTATATGTTTTATTTATTATAGATTCCTAAATATTTTCCATGAGTTTTTATCAAATACATGTTATTTCAAAGGATTTTCATAATGTCATTTTATATAAATATTTCGTGCATGGTTTTGTACATTCAAGGCTTTTTAAGAAAATCTTTGAGGTTACTTATAGTTCCAAAATATTTTATAGTTTTTGAATAAAATTTTATTTCTATAAAGTGTATTTTAATTGGTAATCAAGTATTATTCCCTAAAAGGAATATTTTATGCATAAATGGTTTTTGATAAAATTTTATTGTGACTTGTATTGTTCTAATTAAATTACAAACAGTTTTGAGATATAATTTTATCCTATAAAAGGTTTTTCTCATGGATTTTAGATAATATTATGATTTGGGGGCTATACCTTATGTTATGACTCATTATTGATTTTTTTGGTGATGTTTTTTTATTATAACCCTTTATTATTAGATACAAGATTTATATTATTATGTTGTTCACTACTTTATGGAATTGATAAGGAGAGAGTGATTTGGTTCTTTAGTATCAATGCTTGGTAACCCTATATAGATTTATGGGTAATTGGGATGACTGATAGTATATCTTAGATTATTTCACTAGCTAGAGAATCTTAGTTAATTCTATGGCCTCTTTAGGGTATTTTAATCATGAAGAGGCTATGAGGGTATTTCAATGTTGGATTTATTTTAGGATTTACCATATACTGATAGGTGTTTTACAAGTGAGGTCATAGATTATCCTAGTATACTCAAGGTTGTTATATTTTATTGTGGTTCATTTTATGAGGTGACTATTTTATGGAATGTTTTACTTTACATTTTATTTTATTTTATGAGGTATTTTAGAATATCTGCCTCAATCCATATTAATATTTGTTTCCTCGTGTTAATTTTTATACTTTTACACATATGTTACAACATTTTGATTCTATCAAAGTAAAGTGGTTTTTGAAATGAAAGGTATCATGATTTGGTTTTCCACTTTTTATAAAATGAATAATGATATTTTTCAAATTTACTTTAAACTAGTGTTGTAATTATAAATTGTAATGTAAAATTTATAGATTCATTGTTGTATCCTACTTGTTTTTTTTCTAAAATCCTATATACAAACCCCATTCTGTATTTTTCTCTGTATTTTCTTGGTACCTATTGCTGGTATTTTATCTATAATTAGCTATGGGGTGGAACATTGGATCAAGTGAAGTAAAATTGAAGTGGTGTCTTAGGTGATGTGAAATATAAGTAGTGGTATATTGATTTTCATGTGACACATGTAGATAGTTGGGTATTTATTTCATTTCATTCAGAAATTTTATCTCGTTTTTACTTTCCTTTGGTTCTTATTGTGTATGTTATTACTTTTTTTTATGAAAGAGGATTTTGTTTTAGATATTTAGATTAACCTTTTCTCTTTTATTAATTTTTATTCACAAATGGAAAAACATTTCAATAATACAATATTACCCTTGACATTAGTTTTCAGCCCATTGTTTTGGGGAATACTCATTGAGACATTTGGTGGGAAAACTCAGTTATTGTGGGCTAGGACTCTTAGGTTGGTTCCTTACAAAATAATATCATATCGTGAGCTAGGTGTTGGGTGGTAGTTGGAGGTTGTATTATCAAAACATGGGTAGTAACTCTGGGATAGAATTGATCAACACATTTTCACACATTTATTTTTGGACTTTTACTCATATGATACCAACTTGTGACTCTATCAAGGTAAAGTGGTTTATAAAATGATAGATAAAATGATTTGATTTTCCACATATTATAAAAATTATAATGATATTTTATAAATTTATTTCAAAGTAGTGTCAAAAGTATTACTTGTAATAGAAAAAATTTAGATTCATGGTGGTATCCTACTAGGATTTTGTTAAAAGATTATATACATACCCTGATGTGTATATATCTATGTATTTTCATGATTTCTCTTGTTGGTATTTTATATATAATTAGCTAAGGGGTGAACCATTAGCTTAGGAAAAGTTAAATAAAAGTGGTGTCTAAGGTGAATTGAAATATCAGTAGTTGAATATTATGTTTCATGTGACACATGGAGATAGTTCGGTCCTTATTTGATTTCATTCAGATAGTTTATCTCATTTTTACTCTCCTTTGGTTCATATTATGCATGTTATGACATGTTTTTTATGTTAGAGGGTGATATTTTTCTTATTTATATTAACATGTTCTCATTTCTTAATTATTGTTCATAAAGGGAAAAACATTCCCATAATACATTAGTACCCTTGTAATTAGTTTTCATCCCACAGATTTTGAGAAAACTCCTCCATCATTATAGTAGGAAAACCTGATTTCTGATGGGTAGGAATCATAGGTTGGTTCATTAAAAAATAGAATCATATCCTGAGCTAGGTGATAGGTTTTAGGTGGAGTTTAGATTATTAAAACATCTTAAGTAACTCATATATGGACTTGATCAACCCATTTGTTGTGTAAAATTAAGATACTATAGGGAGTATGAGTTGAGTTAGTCTAAAAACCCTTTAAGAGGTTCTGATTTCTTTCTTTTCACCACAGAGCGGTATATTTGGAATTAATGTTCAAAGAAAATGATGTAACTTTCAATTTCACATATCATGTATAATTTCTAATTGATGGAATTCTCCTCGTGAACATTCAAAAATTTCCAAATGATTATTAGTGATAATCTCAGTGGTTAGTAAACACCATTGTATTTTGTCATGTTTGATTGTTATTTTGAATTATATATAAATAGTCATTTGGTTTAATGATAAATATGTTTATATGATGTTAAGTAAAATTTATTAAAGTTATTTCTGAAAACATGAATTTAAACTTACACAAAAAAATGTATTTTATGGAAACTTAAAGAAAGTAATCCCATTAATTAAGAGTATGGTGAATTTAAAAAAGATGATTTATAAAATTTTATAGTGAAGGAATATAGTTTTTAGCTACATAGAAAGTTATTTATAATCATCCTAAAGTTGATTAATATTATTTTGAAATGTAAGAAAAAGGTCATAAAATAATTGATTATGATTGAAAATCTTAAAAGTTTTTATATTTATTAAATTTATTGAAGTGAACCTACTTAATATTAGATTTTGTGTCTTAGGACCAAATGATTATAATTTTATTACGAGTATATTCAATGTACTAAATACCAATTTAATGTCTCATTACATATAGTTCATTATTTATGCATGGATATGATGTAATAATATCCTAGAGTATTTGTTTCATTAATAAGGTTATAGAAATTCTCCGCTATGGTGAGAACATTAAATTTATAAGGAAATTTTATTATTATAGTTATGTATTTGGATAACAAACTATTATGTGACACAGAGTATTTATACCATCAAGTGCGAGTGCTCAAAATAATACGAGTCTTCTTCTTAGGAAGTTCACACATGGTAATCTCTAAGATAGGAGATTATGAGAAAAAACCCTCTAGAAGGATTTCATCGTGTTTTAGAGTTATTGGATATTTATATCTATGAGCATGTGGAATGGTCCTTGGACTTTAAGATTATCATTAATATATGTTATAACTTATGCACTTAGATTTACTGACCAAAGCCGTCACACCATATGTTGGTGGGAAGTATGGTATATTGGGTGTGTCACGATTAACACGTCATTAACGAATAATTTGAGGAAGGTTTTTTTCCTTCAAAATTAATTTAAGTAGATATCTTATTCCTTTGATTGTAATAGAACCATCTCATCAAATTCCATGATCATGGTGTAACGATGTGTTTTTTTAGATAGTCAAAGAAAGAAGTATCAAGTAAATTTGTTGAAGACACCATCTTGAATCCTGGTTGATTAGATATTATGGAAAATGGATTATATTACATAGTGAGTTTTCATATGTGGTTTTCAACATTGTGACATTAAGTTATTTCCCTTGGGTTCCTTAACCCATTTCTAGACAGTAATCTTGGAATTTTGGCAAGCTCACCTAATGCTAAGGAGAATAAATCCTAGAGGGTCACACACTAAGTGTTTTTGTTGATTTTGGATAAATTATATTTGAGTTTAATTAATGGAATAAATATTGTTCTCATGTTTGAGGAATAATTTTATTCAAGTTATATAAATTTCATGAGCTAAATAAATATTTATTCACTGACATGTGAATAAAAATATATTTATTTATTTTATTGAATATTTTTAAAAAAAATTATTCATCCTTATGTGAATGAAATATTAATTTATGAATATAATTTTTATTTGAGTGCTCAATAAATGAAATAGGAGTTCAAACAGACCAATACTATGTCTATTGAAAAATATTAATTAATAATCTGGTTAAATAATATTAGTTATTGTGCAAGTTTTCGTTCACCAAAAAATGATAATATTATTGTTATTGTTATTTGGCATGATATTTATTAAAGTTAAGGAATGTTATTCAATGGACGACATAAAATTAAATAATATTTTAACCTAAATCCTAACTCTAGAAATATATGTCTATGTCTTATATAGTGAATCCAAAATTGAGAATATAATTGTTGTGAACAACGAATTCTATATCAACTCCTCCTTCTCCCTCCCTATCAAGAATGAGAAGTGAAAAAGATTTTTCTTCAAGACCAAATAATGAATGATCAAGAACAAACAACACAAGACATTCGACTAACCACACTAGTACCTGGAGATTGAGTAGTGTTGCTCGAAGATCATAGGATCACTTGTGGATCACTGCCAGATGGATTCTATCCATGTATCCTCACAACGTAATGAAGGTAATCTAAAAGTGTATTTTTTAATGATCAACATTCACCAAAGAAGAAATTTTATAAAACTAAGTATTTATTTCGTCAAATATTTAAAAAATAATTATAAATTTTACATGCAAGATCATCACTCATGGTTTTGGGAAAAAGTTATTAAAATAAATTTTAAAACATCTTCCATCACTGCATGCTTCTACTACACCCGAAACCAACAATTGGTATAAAAAATACCACATTTAAATTTATAATTATTTATATTCTTTCTGATATATGCACAATTGTTGTGATATTATCATATTAAGTTATTTGTTTTTTAATTCAAATTGAATTAAAAATTTATTGACATATTAATCCTATTCATTCAGTGTTTCATTTTTTTAATTGTTTAAGAACATATGAAGAATGATGGTTGATGCCATCTGTATGTGCCGAATCGTTATACTGTGAAACTGAGTTATAAGTTGTGTAGTCGGAGCACACCTGAGTACCCATGTTCATTATACCTAGATACATTGAGAAATTAATTTAACTTTGTTCATTTATTTCACAATGTGTGTTGAATGGGCCAACCTAACACATGGTAAGAGGATACAAGGCATGTAGTTGTCCTATACACATCATTTAGCCTAGATGAGTTAATATGCCAAAGCCCCACACAAGTGATTTAGATACCCAGAAACCGATGTACATGGCTTATAGCTGGACTATACATGACATGTAGTGTCCCATTAAAGGATATAATTAAAATTACATTAAATATAAAATTAAATCATTAAAACCTTATTTTACTGATTGGCACACCAATTTGTGTTTGAAAATTTAATAATGGTTTTAAAGAATATTAAATGTTCAATGAATTTATTGTAATTAAGATGTAATTATTGGTTCTTCCACTTATTTTCTATGAATGAAATAAATGATGGGTAACTCCAATTAAGTTTGTATGATCATTATGATGAAATATAATTAATTAATTAATTAATATAATATCTTTCATATTAAATAATAAAAAATGAATAAAGAAAAGAATTATGGCTAATTAGTTCTATGTATTCATTGCATGTACGATTGTTCATTATCTTTACCAAGACTTCTGTATGTGTTGGATGTTTTGTTTTAATTTATTTCATGAGTTTGAAATTATTTATTATTAAATTATTTATGATGACATGCATGTCTTCCCTCCCTACATTATTATTCAGGACCTATGATTCAAAGTATTTATAATTATTCCACATTTAACTAATCAATTGGTTATCCTCACCTTTATTTGATTTATAAATATATATAATTAATGGATTATCCCAAGGCACATGTTAGTGGTTTAAGATGGAACCATTATGATTCCAACTCAGGAGGCACACATGTGAATAGGTGAAATGCATTAACTCATGCCAATACCAGAAAAAGTAATTAATTCTCCTAGGTTGTAGTTTTATTAAATGTATTCTCATTAAATCAACCATTAGATAAATCTCATAAACAAATCATTTAATTATTTGTTTATTTATGTCTATGAGATTTTCTATTTTATGGATACAAGGTAATGGTCACATAAATAAAATATGTAAAGGGTGAAAAAAGATAAAATTTGTGCATAATTAATGAAATCCATCAACCAAATATTAAGTTAGAATGATCCTTCTGTTACCTAATTAAAAAAAACTCAATATAATTAAGTTCTTGACCAACCCTTTTTTCAAAACTTAGTTTTATAAGGGGAGTTTTTATAAATTTTTTGGGATGAATGAATCATTTTAAATCAATGGGAGTATCTCTTTCTAGACTTTGTGTAATTTGAAGGAAAGTGTTAAAGAGATCCAAGTCAAGATTTCAGGATTGGGGGATCTACTCAACAGATCAAGGAGCTATAAGCCGGTAGTTGGAAAATACTTTCCTATGTAAATATCTTCAAAAATCTTGACCATACCTTGTTGGGGTTATTTTAAGGTTTATATGGATCATTTACAAAATAATTTTAAAGGAACTAGACATTTAAATTTCAATGGTTAGGGCTATTGGCGCATGATAAAATAGTGGTAGATTTGATTAAATAAATTAATTTATTATCTCCCACATTATTTTTCATCAATAAAATGTACTAATAATCTGATCTTTTAATTGTAGAATAAAATGGAAAACTCTTCATCCACATTATCCCTACTATCAATATTGTATAAAGACAACCTATAACCTAGAAATAACTTCCGGGAGTGGTTTAGATTACTTCGGGTTGTTCTACTCCATGAATGAATGTCATACGTGCTAAAATCATCAATGTTTGTTCTACCTTCTAAGGAGGTGAGTGATGAAAAGTTACTTGTCTATTAAAAACATGTTATCATTGTAGTCAATGTTCAATGTTTAGTTATTTCGTCAATTTATAGTGTAATCATGAAATATCATAAAAACATGGATTCGTATAGGATGCTTGACAAGCTCTTTGATCTTTACCAGGATAGTTCTAGATAGGAACAGTTTGAGATTTCCAATTCTCTCTTTTAAAAATATATTAGATAGGGTTACCTATCTAGGCCTCATGTAGTTAGGATCATTGGATACATTGAGTTCCTAGAGGTTCTATGGTTTAAAATACCTAATTAATAGGGAAACACTATAATTCTGACATCACTCCCTTCAAGCATATCCATCTTTGTTCTGAAGTTTAATATGAAAAAGCTAATAAGTCTCTTCCAAATCATCTCACTCTTCTTCACCAAGTAGATAAGGATACAAAGCTTGAAAATCCCTAAGTACTTATGGTGAACAAATGGAATGTTAAAGAAAATATCTTTAATACAAAATATTCTTCATTCCCTTTAAAAAGATGAAAATCATAGGGATTGTAATGGAAGAGGATGTTGTCTATTTTACATGGGGCAAGAAGAGACACTAGATGAAAAAAATCACCCATCCAAATAAGAGAGGGGAAGCTTCAGGTGTATTTTGTTTTGAGTAAAATTTATTTGTTTCTATAAATTTGGTATTAAATATATATTTTAGTTCTCAAATATGTATTCGAATATAAGAACTATGTATATTTAGAAAGATTAACCATGGGGAGGTAGATTAATGAGTAACAAATGGAGATAAATTTGATGTTATATCTATCAGGGACTACCACCTCACGTTGTTGATTAGAATGATCTTGGTTTTGGAAGGTGGTTATTATGTGTCATCTATTACCAAAAACATTATTTCATTATCTATACTTGATACATATGGATTTATTATCAAATTTGGGAATAAATGTTTTTTTATAAATATATCATATTTTAGGGTAAGGAATATTTAAATAATGGTTTTTATGTGTTGGATTATAGGAACCAAGTAATGGAAATCAATAATGAGGTTAATTCACGTGAATTATACCACACCCAACATTGGCATCACTAGCTAGGTCATGTCAATGAAAAGTTCTTTACTAAATTACATCAATATGGATATTAAGTTCCTTTTAAACTAAAACCACTTAGTGCATATCATTCATGTTTAAAATGTAAAATGACCAAACCACCATTTAGTGGGAAAGGTGAAAGGACTAAAGATATTCTTTAATTAGTTCATGTTGATGCGTGTAGAACATTTCCCAACAAAATAGAGTGTGGGTACTCATAATTCATAACTTTTATTAATTATTTTAGTAGATAAGGATATGTCTACATGATGAGGTATAAGTAGGATTATTTTGATAAATTTAAGGAATACAATAATGAAGTTGAGCACCATCATGGTAAGAATATCAAGAATCTATGCTCAAACCGTGGTGGATAATATATTAATCAAGAAATCATTGATTTATCATAGAGGTTTGGGATCTTTTCCCAACTCACTCCTCCTAATATGTCTTAGTGTAATGGTGTAATCAAAAGGAGGAACAATTCCATATTGGATATGATGTGATCGATAATGGTTCCTGCAAGTATGTCATTAACCTTTTGGGGATACGTGTTACAAAAAACATCACATATAATAAATAAAGCATAAAATAAATTGATAAATGGTATTATCTACTAATTTTGGAGTGGAATAAAACCCATGGTATCAAATTTACATGTTTGGGGAAGCGAAGCGTTTGTTATGGCATCTTTAGGCAACAAACTTGCATCCCAAGGAAAAAACTGTACCTTTATAGGAAACCCCATGGAAGCAATGGGATATTAACTATACGACCCATCCAAAAAATGTTATAGTGGGGATACATTTCATATTCCCTAAGAGAGAGAATCCATAAATTAGATATTAGGATAAAGATAGACTTTGATGAAGTTGAGCTTCAAAGAACACATGGGTTACTATAGGAACGTATTCCAAGAATCCCCTATGGAAGATTAAACTATTCCTGATACAAAAGTACTTTGTGGGAGTACAAGAAATGTTAGAAAATCGGAATGTTATGGTTTTATAGTCACATATTATTAGATAATAATAATGATCCTTTAACCTACAATTAAGTAGTACGTGACATAGGTATTTTCAAGTGGAAAAAACCATGAATTTTGAAATGGATTCCATGAACCAAAACTATGTAAGGATTTTGGTAGATCCTTTGGAGGATGTAAAGCCTATTTGTTTTAAATGGTTATTCAAGAATAAACTATACGTGGAAGGAAAATCCAGTACCTATAAGGCACAACTAGTTTCAAAAGTGTTTAAACATTATCAAACCATTGAATATGATGAAATATAAGGCCCCATCCTTAAACATTACATATTATAGTTATTTCATCTATATTTCACTTCCTTAAATTTTCATATAACTTTTTGGTTTAGAGTCCTAGAAATTTGGACATAACTCATACATATCAACCCATAAGAATACAATGTGGGAACCATTAAATCCATTTCCATTTCTTCCGAAACATAAAATTTTAAACAGAAAATAACAACGTGACATCTTTGAAAACTTTTCATAACATTTTACATAACTTTATTATTTCTCTTACACATCCTTATAACCTATGAGAAGAATTTAAATACATGGGATTAGAATAAAAATATCAGTAAGGGATATAAAAATAAGGAAAGAAACCATTAGTCCTTAAATACTTAAAAACATATGAAATGTTTTTCATAAAGACATACTTCTTACCCATAAAGAATCATATACTTACATTGAGAAACATGATATTTCCATAAATCATAGAAAACATAAATATACCATAAGGGTATCTTGTGGAATTACTTACTTAATTTTGTAACCCTCATGGATACCTTATGATTTGAAACCCTCACATCTACCATACAATGTCACCCTCATGGCTACCTTATAGTGTAACCATTGCAGTTAAACTTGGAGTAACCATACATCCAACCTCAAACATACACATACCTAATGAATTGGAGGGAGATATAGTTCCCACACTTCATCATAAACAATTAACAACAACCAAAACATAATCATAAAACAATAAAAATTTCATAAAAATATTTGTTTTGAATTTCGTAAAATAGAATATTAAAAGAGGATTTTGAAAAGGAAATTCCTTTAAAAATATCATTTAATTAAATTGAGAATTAATATAATGAAATTAATATTTGTATACACTACAAATACACATAATAAATCATAATATAAACTAAATTTATTACACAAATAATCTTAGTACCACATAATCAAGCAAGTAGAATGTTAACCTAATGAATGGAAATTGGATTAAGAATTCCCTTACCTCAGGTTTTTCTTAATTGAAACTAGTTTGAACCTATATTAAAATTGTTAAAAGAGTGTTAATAATATTTTACAGAAACATATTGATGTTTATAAAACCATATATTATAATTCTATAACATCAATCCACCAATTAATTAATAATATTTTGTTCTTTCCATTGTTTCAGGTGCGTTCTTTACATGATTTCCATGATCGGTTCGTAAAGGATATCCTCGTAGAATGGAAGAGAAACTCCAGAAGTGAAATAAAATGGTATTAATATGTTTCCAAAATATTAAATGATTCCACACATCAATTTGGTTATATTTTATGTGGATGAATCATTAGATAAATGATTAGTGGTACCCATTTAGATCATTTATGCAGTTCTTCAATAAGCATGAAATTTTTTCATTATATAACATATTATTATGTATATATGTTAAATAGAAAACATGAAAAAGGATATATAATACACTTTAATATATATTTCAACCATTAAAATGGTTTTATATCTAGTTTTGAAGGATGTAATGGACGCATCGTCCATGATTTTGGTAAGTTAACACATCATAGATGGTGTTTTTATTTTTCGAATAAGAGGAACCTGAGACGAAGAATGATGATTAATTTTTTCCATAAAAATGATATAAATCCATAATATATATAATACTTGATATTTAATGAATCTTGGATAAAGTTTGGATAGAGTGTAAGAAAAGAAAATAATTGGAATGCAAACACAAGAAAATGAAAGAGGATTCTTACCTCTTGATCTATTCTCCTTGAGATCCTCCTTAAGGCCTTTTGTTTTGGCCTTTTGGTAAGACCAATAGGTCTTATACGTGTGGAAGAGCCTTGGGAAGGGGATTTGGTATAATTTATACAATTATAAGAGTGTGAAAGGTGTAAGAGGAAGAGGGATGAGGGTGGTATTTACAGTGGAGGAGAGCAGGGGTTTTCCATTATTTTAATCATTAGTTTAATATTGTTGCTCAATAATATGAATAGTATTGATTCATGTGACCAAAAATAGTAATTATATCATGTGACTTTTAACCAAGGGTTCTTACATTATCAATGATTCAAGGAATAGAGTATTTAACTGATAATGTATATATATTGTACTATTCATAAGAAATCACGAATTTTAGAAAAATCCCAAAAATACACCCTAAATATTTTTTGATGCGTAGAATTAAAAAATCGAAAACCATTTTTGAAAATAATTATCTAAATATGATTATTTTAATTTTTAATTAAAATCATAATTTTGTCAAAAAAATAACAATTTTAAAACTATAACTCATTTTATATGACCTTGAAAAATTAATCGAGATCTTATTATCTTATAAACTTATGAAAATAAAATAATAATATGATTTACTATTCTTATGTTTCATATTACTATTCATAAGGTAATGTTATTATTCACCAAAAAAACAAGTTGGTTCTATCAAACTCTAAATTACATACTGATCCCAACCATAGGTGTCTATTTTTCAAAATTCAAAACATAGAAGTGAAAAAATTGTTTTTAACGTCTAGTTTATAAAAATCTCCTTAAAAAAGGACACATTATGTGGAGATTCAGTGTTTGATGCATTTTATTAAATTTATTTGTATAACCTTTGTGGGTAACATTCTCCCCACCTTCTGAAAATTACATCCTCATAATTATTTTTATTTACTTATTAAACAGGTGAGGGTACCATTCCCTCATAGAATTTTCATATTTCCATGTTGCTTCTTTATCCATGTGGTTTCTCCACAAAACCATTACCTGGTGGATTACTTAATTTTGTAATACATGTTCTCATAGTTCAAGAATATGAATAGGTTTCTCCTCATAAGAAAGGATCTCTTCCCGCTAAACTACTTCTGGGATCAAAACATGAGATGAATCTGGATCATACTTTCTCAAAATAAAAAAAATGAAAGACATTATGTACCCACGATAAAATCGATGTCAAATCTACTCAGTAGAAATTTGGCCCATTTTTCTCCAAGATTTCATAGGTTCTAATTAACTGTGGACTTAGCTTTCCTTTCTTAAAAAAATACATAACACTTTTCTATGGTGAGATTCCAAGAAAAATGATCTCCTACCTCAAAGGAAAAATTCTTTTCTCCTGCTATTTTCATAACTTTTCTTCCTACATTGAGCTATCCTCATGTGTTGATGGATCAACGTCATTTTGTCAGCCATTTCCTCTACTAATTCTGTTCCCATCAACTTCCTTTCACCAACATCATCCCAAAATGATGGAGTTCGACACCTCTTCCCATATAATTCCTCAAATGGTTTTATCTGTATATGGGAATGAAAACTATTATTTTAAGAAAATTCAACTAATTAAATATATTGATCGGAACTTCCCTGATAATCCATTGAAAATGATTAAATCATATCCTCCAAAGTCTAAATCGTAAGTTATGACTTCCCATCTGATTGAGGGTGAAAAGTTGTACAGAAATTTAATTTGTTTCCCAAAGAATTCTTAAGTCCTTTCTTTAACATAGAAGTGAACCTTGGATCATGGTAAGATATAATGGAAATAGGAACCCCATTTAACCTAAAAATCTTTTTAATATACATTCAAGAAATTTGATCAAAAGACAAAGTATCTAAAATTGGAAGAAAATAATTATATTTAGTGAATCGGTCAACAATAACCCAAATTTCATTGTTACTTTGAGAAGTCCTTGGTAGTTCCACAATGATGCACATGGATATATTTTCCCATTTCAACTCTAGCACTAGTAAAGGCTGAATAATCCCTTTTAGTAAGTTCCACTCTTCATTAAATTATTGACATGTCAAACATTGCATGGTAAATTCTGCAATATCTCTTTTCATTTCATCCCACCAATAATACCCTGAAAGGTCACTATACATCATAGTACTTCCAAGATGAACTAAAAGCATAGAACTATGAGATTAGCACAACAACTCTTTCTTAAGTTGAGAATCACAAGGCACACACAATATTTTTCCAAATCTCAAAATACAATCTTTATAAATGTTAAATTCTATAATCTTACCCATTTTAAATAATTCTAACTTTTTCTATAGTTCCATGTTTGCCTTCTACACTTTCCGAACTCTGTTTGAAAAATATAACACACTAAAACCTGAAAAAAAATAGAGGAATTCCCTACACCAACAACTTCCAAGAAAAAATTCATCAGATCATTAATCAAGAGGTCATGTGCCAATCGTAACATAGTTAATGATGCATAAAGTTCTCGACTCAAGGAATCCACCACTTTTTTTTCTTTTCCCAAATGGTTACTGATCATAAAATCTTAATCCTTTATCAATCCAATCCATCTTCTTAGCCTCATGTTTAGTTCCTTCTATGTGAATATATATTTCAAAATATTATGGTTGGTTTATATTTCACATTTGGCACTGTATAAATGATACATCCAAAGTTTTAAAGCAAAAAATAATAGCTGTTAATTCCAAATCATGTGTGGGATAATTTAACACATGAGGATTTAGTTGTCTTGAAGTGTAAGAAATTACCTGATCATTCTGCATAAAAACAAAAACAAGTTCCTTTTATTAAGCAACACTGTAGATGAAAAACTTGCCATTTCTGGAAGGTAGCGTCAGAACTGGAGATTTCACCAATCTTATTTTCAATTGCTAAAAACAAACATCAAATTTTTCTATCCAAAAAAAATTAACCACTTCTCGTGTTAACATTGTTTGTGGGATAGATAATCATGAAATGTTTTTTACAAACATTTTTTAATAACCTAGTAATACAAAAAAACTACAAATCTCTATAACATTTGTAGGTATTGGAAATTTATAAACCACTTTTGTTTTGGTAGGATCAACTATTATTCCATACTTATTTACAATATTAAAAAGGAAAGAAATCTATTGCAATCAAAATTTATACTTTATGAATATTCCATATAGTTACTTTTCATTTAAGGTTTGAAAGACAACCCTTATATTTTTTTCATTCTCCTATTTATGTTTTTATTATACCAGATTTCTATCAATAAACACAACTATAAGCATATCCATGAACTCATGAAATATTCTATTCATAAGATCCATGAATACAGAAGGTGAATTAGTTAGCCCAGATGATATGAAAACAAATTCATAATTCCCATATATAGTATAGAATGCAGTCTTTGAGATGACTACTTCCTTTACTTTTAACAGATAGTACCATGAACTCATGTCAAAATTCGAAAAATGATGTGCTCCCTAGAGCTTATCAAACAAATAATTATTATGAGGAAAATGATACTTATTTTAAATAGTGATGTTATTTAAGGATCTTTAATTAATGAAAAGTCTCATTGAACCATATTTATTTTTAAAAAACAATATAGAAGAAACTGACGGTGAAGTGTTGGGTCGGATGAAGCCTTTATCTAATAATTCCTATAACTTATTTCTCAACTGTAAAAGTTCCATTTGAGCCCATCGATAAGGGGTTTTTGAAATTATCTTTACATCAAGAACTAATTAAACATTAAATTCATCTTTCCTATAATGTATAACACCAAGTAACTCATCAGGAAACACATCCTGATATTCATTTACTATTGGCACATCATTAATCTGAATAGTTCCCTTGTTTACAATAATATGAGTAAAAAATTTATTTCCATATTTCAATAGTTTCTCAGTTTCCTGATATGTTATCAATTTTATGGGTTCATTATTGTATACAAACTAAAACTATTTCTAAAAAAACATCTTTAGCTCTATAATCAATCTTTGTATGATAAAAACAAAACTAATCCATAATTCCTAAGGTAAAAACAATAAGGTTTTCTGGTAAAGACTTTCTACATACCATAATAGAAATATTATTATAATTCCTCTTTACTTTAATATTTCCCCTTGGTTTTTTAACAATAACCTCTAATCTTGTTTATTGAGGTGGTATTTCTAATTTACCAGAAAATTTCTCAAAAATAAAGGAATTTTTAGATCTCATATCAAACAAAACATTATAAAAATATGAGTAAACAAACAAGGTACCTAATAAAACTTCTTTGGATGGCCCAACATTTGTTGACATAGTCACAAAGGATCTCACTACACCTTTCCACTTATAGTATTGGTTCTTTACATCATTTGGATCTCTCTTTGGGTATGCATTTGAATAATGACCCATATCACCACATTTAAAAAACTTTATAGTTTTCTTTATCATGTTCATTATTAGAATCATTTTCATTAAAATCTAGGGCTATATGTCCAAATTTACAACATTGAAAAAACATCTCGGTTTTGGTAAGGCATTCCTTGTGGTGATTTTTACTACACTTTTCACAAACAGAAAACTAAACTTTCTTACTATCATATTTCTTTGATTGATTATTATCCATCTCTTTCAATCTGGACCTATCCTTCTATTTTTTTCAAGGTACACCTGGTCATAAAAAAATTACATTTCTACCCTCTCCTCACATCGAACAAGTTTCTCATAACTTTTGAACTCATGTGAAGTCATTGTCCTTCAATATCTTGGATTTAATACTGAGTAAAAATAGTTGACTTTTATATAAAGATCCAGAATAATATTTAGAGCATACCATTCCAGTCAGGTGAATTTCAATTCATACACGACCACCTAATCTTCCTCTTTATGCTTCAATTAAAAGAATTTCTTCTCCATTATAAGTTGAACAACCTTTGAAAAATATTTTTCAAGGAAAAAAATTTTAAATTCATCATACTCTAAGGCATCAATCTCTACTCTCTCCCTAATATTCTTGACCATTGACCACCAATAATCAATTTAACCTTAAAAATGATAAATGTAAAGACATGATTTTTTAATATCTGAACATCCCATAACATCTAACATCTTTTCAAGGGATTTGATCCATCCTTCAACTGCTACTGGGTCTGAAGATCCACTTAATGTTGGAGGGTGTTTCCTAACAAAATATTACACTATCATCGTATTTCTTTGTGGAATGTCTAGTTGTTCTATTCCATGGATACCACCACCATTTTATTTTCGGTGTTATGTAATCCATTAATATAAAAAAACTACTCAGTTCCAATTCCCACCATGCCCAATGGAGGATTCAGAAAGATATCATCCTTTTAGTTCATTCCAGCTTCAGCTTCCCTGTTTCTTCTGTGAAAAACCATTCTAAACATACAAATCAATGATGAAGGAAAATGGTAATATTTAAATTATATACCATTTAAACATAAACATGTGGTAAAAATCATTTTTGTTATTCTATTAACATCATTTTAACCCTTAAGGTTACCTAAACTATGCTCTGATACCCACCATAAGGCCACTGCCTTAAAATTTTCATATTCTAGTAATTTCAACTAGATTTGAATTATTTACATTAACAAAGATATTTTTAGTTTAGAATTTTATAATGTTGTGAAATACAGCATTCATATCAACCCACAAGCATAAAAAGTGGGTACCATTAAATCGGCATCCATTTCTTCTGAAACATAAAATTTTAAACACAAAATAACAACATGACTTCTTTAAAAAATCTTCATAACATTTAACTTCACTTCATTATTTCTCTTACACATCTTTAAAACCTATGAAAAGAATTTAAAACCATGGGATGAGCATAAAAATATCAGTAACAGATATAAAAAGAGGGAAATAAACTATCAATCCATGAATACATAAAAACATATGAAATCATTTTCACAGAGACATACTTCTCACCCATAAAGAATCATATACTTACTTTTGGAAACATGATATTTAAATCAATAATATAAAATTTAAATATAGAATAAGGGTATATTGGGAATAATTTACATTATTTTCTAACCATCATGTCCACCTTTGGATTTTTAACCCTCACGGCGACCTTACAATGTAACCCTCATGGCTATCTTTTGGTGTAACCATCGTAGTTACACTTGGAGTAACCATACGGCCGACCTCCAATATACACATACCCAATACATTTTAGGGAGAAGTAGGTCCCACCCTTAAACATATATAATTCACAAGAACTATAACATAATCATAAAAAATGAATAATTTCATCAAAACTTTTCTTTTGAATTTCGTGAAATAGAATTTTAAAATATGATTTTAAAAGGAAAGTGTTATACAAATACCATATAATTGAAGTGAGAATTAATATAATGAAAGGAATATTTGTATACACTATAAATACACATAATAAATCATAATATAAACGAAATTATTTCAAAACTAATAATCTTAGTACCACATAATCAATGAAGTAGAAAGTAAACCCAAGTAACAGAAATTGGGTTAAGAATTCCCTTACCTCTGGTTTGTCTTACTTGAAACTTGTATAAAACTCTTATATGATGGTTAAAAGAGTATTATTAATATTTTAAAGAAACATATTGATGTTTATAATACCTTATATGATCATTTTATTACATCATTACACCCATTAATTAATAATATTTTGTTCTTTCCATTGTTTTAGGTGCGTTCTTTTCATGATTTCCAAGATCAGTTCGTAAAGGATTTCTTTGTCGAATGGAATTGAAACTCCAGAAGTTGAGTGAAAGGGTATTAATATTTTTTCATAATATAAAATTATTCCATAAATAATATTTTTATATGGTATTAGAATGAATAATTAGATAAATCATTAGTGATACTCATTCAGATCATTTTGGTGGTTCTTTGATTATCCCAAACTTATCCCGTTATATAACATATTATTATCTATATATGTTATCTCCAAAAACTGATATAAGATATATTATAAGATTTAAAATATATTTCAATCATGAAAATGGTGATATAACTAGTTTTTAAATATGTAATGGAAATTTTAAACGCAACATCCACGATTTTGGTAAATCGGAAAATCACAGACGATGTTTTTATTTTTAGAATAAGAGAAAGTAGTGAGTAATAATGATGATAAATTTTTTCCATAAACATGATAAAAAATAGAATATATATATAATACTATATATTTCATTTCGATTTTATAATGGAGGATAATTTCATATTAGAAAATAAAATAATTTAGAAGAAAACACAAGAAAATGAACGAGGATCCTTACATCTTCATTTTTTCTCCTTGAGATCCTCCTTAAGGCCTTTGGTTTTATCCTTTTGGTGAGACCAGAAGGTCATGGACGTGGTAAAGATCCTTGTTAAGGGTATTTGGAAGAATTTAGACATTTCTCAGAGCTTGAGAGGTGTGAGAGGAAGAGGGGGTGAGGGTGGTATTTATAGTGGAGGAGAGGAGGGGTTTTCCATTATATTAATCATTAGTTTAATATTATTCCTCAAGACTATGAAAAGTCATAATTTATGTGACCCTAAATAGTAATTATAAAATTTTAATTATAACTAAGGGTGATTACATCATCCATGATGCTAGGAATAGTGTATTTAACTGATAATATATATATATACGGTATATTTCTTTATTTTACTATTCATCAAAAATTCATGAATTTTAAATGAAAACTCAAAAAATAACCCTAAAGATTTTTCAAAATGTATAATTCAAAGATAAACTCCATTTTTTAAAAATAATTTTTTAAATTTGATGCATTTAATTTTTTAATAAAATCATAATTTATTCGAAAAATAATAATTTTAAAACTATAACACATTTTATATTACGTTGAAAATTTAATCAAGATATTATTATCTTATAACCTTAAGAAAATAAAATAATAATACGTTTTAATATTTATATGGGTCATATTACTATTTATATTACTATTTATAAGGGAATATTATTTTTCCCCCAAAAAACAGGTTTGCTCTATCAGACTCCAAATAACTTATTGATCACAACCATAGATGTCCATTTTTAAAAATTCAAATCATAGAAGTGAGAAAATTATGTTTAGCAGATAGTTTAAAACTATATTCTTAAATAAGTCTCTATTATGTTGAGACTCAGTGTTTCATGAATTTCATTAAATTTATTTTTAAAACATTGGGGTGTTACAGGAAACCTGTTCACCAGTTTCAATGATGAAATCCATCACAATTATACATTACATTATAGCTTACCATGACCATGAGATTTGGAAAATGGATCTCAAAACAACATTCCTTAATGGGAAACTTTAGGAAGATATCTATATGAAAGGGTTTATGACACTAAAGGATGCTAATAATATATTTAATTTTAAAAAATCCATTTATGGATTAAAGAAATAATCTTATTAATGGAAAAAAAATTGATGATTCAATAATATTATTTGGTTTTTTAATGGATTAGTGTGATCAATGTGTCTAAAAATGGTTTAGTGGGAGTGAATTCATCTTCTTAACACTATATTTTGTTGAAATATTACTCATAGAAAATTAAATAATAGTATTATAGCCTATTAAGTTATGGTTTAATAAATTCTTCTCCATTAAGGACTTGGGTAAAGTAGTAGTAATTCTTATGATCAAGATCCATCATGATAGATCCAACAGACTAATCTCCCTATTTCAATGTAAATACATTGATAAGATACTAAAGAGATTATGTAAGGAACAATCGAATAGGAAATTGTTTCAAACATCACATGGTATTCATCTTTCTAGGAAATTGATTCCTTAAACCCATAAAGAAATTAATAGAATGGAAATGAGTCCATATGTGAAAGTGGTTGGGTTAGTAATGTATTCTATGATATGTACTAGGATATATGTTTCCTATTCAATTAGTGTGCTAGGTAGATATCAAAATGATCCAAGTAACTTCCATTGGATGGTATTCAAGACTATCCTTAAGTTTCTTAAGTGAACTAAGGATATTTTTCTGGTATATAGAGGATATGAAGAATTATTCATCATAGTATATGTATATTATAGTTTCAAAAATGATCAATAATTCATGAAGCAGAAACATACTAGGATACATCTTCACTTTGAATGGAGGTTCTATGAGATGGAAGAGCTCAAATCAGTCTATGGTCACAGATTTTACATTAAAGTCCCAGTATATTTCCACTTCTAAGGTATAAACGTAAGAACTATGGATACATAACTTTTTCCAAGATATTGATGTGGTAACCAACAGTAATGATCTATAATTCTCTATTATGATAATATTGTAGTTGTGTATCTTTCAAAATATCCATTGTCACATAAATAGATGAATCACTTACATGGAATATATCATATCTGGAGGATTTTTTATCAGATAGGTGAATTTATAGTGATAGGTGTGTCCATGCAAGAAAATGTGGTAGACCACTTAACTAAATCCTTAAATCAATAGAAACATGATTATCATGGGAGGTATTGTGGGATGAAAGTCGTAGTATGTAAGATATATTCCAAGTGGGAGCATGTTAGAGTTGTTTTCCTAAGACCAACTAATTGTATTTTAATTACATGTATATTAAATGTATGAAATATTAATTTAACACCTTATTATATATATTTTTATTATATCTTCATGTATTTAAAGTAATAATGTTATAGAGTATTTTTCTCATTAATAATGGCATAGAATCTCTACACTATGATGATAACCTTAGAGTGTAGTAACAATATTATTAATATATTTTTTTGGTTTGATAACATACTATAATGGGACCCAAAGTATTTAGACCATCAAGTGTGAGTTCTCATCAGAGGATGAGGCTTCTTATCATGAATTTCACACTTAGTAAACTCCAAGACAATAGATTTTGAGAATAAGACAACTAGTAGGAATTCTTCATGTGTTTGGTGTCGTAGAATATTTCTCTATGTGATCATGTTTAACTGTCCATAGAAATTAATATTATCATTATTGTATGTCATGACTCATGCACATAGATTTACTAATCAAAACCTTTATGCCATAAGTTGGTGGAAAGTAGGGTGTGTTGGGTGCATCATTATAGACATGTCATAATGGATACATATAGAAAGGATTTTTCTCCTTCCTTATTTATAGAACATGATATCTCATCCTTTTGATTGGAATAGAATTGTCACATTAAATTACATGGAAATGGTGTAAAAAACTGTTCATTTTAGATAGTAAAAGAGATATGTGTCAAGTAAATAGGTTTATGACACCACTGTGAAACCATCTCAATGAGACATTGTGTAAAATAGATTATATTACATAGTTATAATTTGTATGTGGTTCTCGATGTTGTGACTTTAAGTTCTTTCTCTTAGGTGCCTTGACCTATTGCTAGACATTAATCTTGGACTTTAGTCAAGCCCGCCTAATGCCAATGAGAAATAATACTAGAGCTTGGCATGATATGTGTTTTCATTGAACTCAATTAAATTATATTTGAGTTTAATTAATGGAATAAATATTATACAAGATCCTGAGGAATAATTTTATTCAGATTATATTTATTTCATAAATTAAATAAATATTTATTCACCGGTATGTGAATAAAAATTTATTTATTTTTTTATTTTTTTCAATGATATGTGAATGAATTATTTTTTTATGAATATAATTTTTATTTGGGTGTTCAGTAAATGAAATTGTTCTTCTAACAGACCAAGAATGTTTCTGGTGAAAAATATTAATTTAGAATTTTTTTAAATGATATTTTTTATTATGCAAGTAGGTGCACGCCACAAAATAATATCATTATTATTATTATACAGCATGGGATTTATTAAAGGTAATACATTTTATTTAATGGTCTTAATGAAATTAAATAATATTTTAACCTAAATCCTAACTCTATAAATTGATTGATACTGTCTATTGTGTAGTGCATTCAAAAGTGAGAATAGGGAATTATTGTTCATAATGAATTCCCACTAAACTCCTCCTTCTCTCTCCCTCTAAATAACGAGAATTGTAAGAGAGATTTATTAAAGAAAAAAGAATGAGAGATCAAGAATAAATATTGCAAGAAATTTGACTCATCACACTAGAACCTAGAGATCGAGTGGTGTATCTCGAAGATCATTAAAGTACCTATGTGTCACTACTACAGGGATTATATCCTTGTATAATCATAGGGTAATGAAGGTAGTGTTAAAAGGTCTTTTTAGATGATCAACATTCACCAATGTGGATGTTTTATAATGACAGGTATTTATTTCTTCAAATATTAAATAAATTAATTATAAATTTCATGTGTAATATTCTCACTCTTGGTTTTGATTAATGATTGATAAATGAAATTTTAATATATTACCCACCACCACAAACTTCCTTTATGCCTGAAACCAACATTTGCGACCAAACATTACTTAAAACATGAATAAGTTATTTATCATAATATAAAAATTTATTTTTGTAGTGAAGTTATTTTTTTGATCCTATCTATGCTTGTTTTAGGATTCTCTTAAATGGTAATGGACTTACTGTAACTCAATAATAACTAAATAAGTTTTATAACAATTGATAAATGGATTATTTTAGTAGAGATGTAATTTTTAATGGGTTTCTAGTTCATTGGATAAATTAGTGTCTTTAATATATAATGAATTTTCATGAACCCAATCAATTATGTTTGTAACTTATAACTTATTAAATATTTATAAAACCTTCTATTTGTTTTGTTTTACAATTTATTATAGTTATTTTCTAATTTATTGTCTTAAAAGGGTTTACTTAACCCAACCAATATATGTGAAATTATATTCTAGTAATGAGTATTTGTAATTATATTTCCCTTGAAACCATTTAGGTGTTTTAGAACCAAATTATTTTGTGTGTTCTTTTATAATTTAATTTTTCAAAATCATTTGATATGATGAAAATGAGAAAAAAATTATTCTAGTTGTGTTTTTAAAATTTATGTGTAGCAAAATCACAAAGTGAAGAAATTAGTTATATATTATTGGTTTATATATATATATATATTACATTATTTTTATCCTTTATAAGGAAGAGTTTTGGGTTTATTGTTTATTTTTATCATTAAAATCAGTTTTAATATGATACATTGGTTGATTTCTGGATAATTTGTTCATAACTCTCTAGTTAAAATTGATTTACTAAAACTAATCCAGAATATATTGTATACATATTAATTCTTATGTTATTATGAGATTTCATTATGAAAACTACTACTTTTAGTTATCACATATATTGAAATATCTTCAAATAGATTATTATAAAAACTTATAATGTAGTATTTTTGAGAAGGGATTGGATTTTATTGATGTTGAGTGACATTTCATTGATTTTACTCAGAATAAAATGATTTTCAAGGTTTTTTAACAACTTTGATTTTATTATTCTCGGTAACGTGTTGAAAAAATAATGATTATGAGTTCATTTTCGTCAATTTTTTTCTTATTTTTAAATCACTTGAATACTATATGTTTTTTGGGATGAATGGGTTTTTAAAAAGGTGTATTTATAAAAAAAAGTTATTTATTAATTTCTATTATTTATTATTATGAATATTCATAATTTATTACAATATATGAAAATTAATATCGATTCCCCAAGTTCTTATATTATTTATTTGAATATTGTTGAGTAATTTAAGTCTTAAGTCTACGTGTATACAAGTAAGTAGTTATAATAAAATAGTTTTTTGGTTTGTGATTCCATTTAAAATTGAGGTGAGTGTATTAGCCTAAAACTGTTTTTATGTCACTAGATTTTTTTATGTTTATCTTTACTTATGATAATATACCATTATGTAATGTCATGATTGGTAGTTTTTTATTTGAATAAATGGTTTTATATTTTTTTATTGGCTTTGATAAATATTCGGAATAGATATAGTTTTGAATCCAATTGATTAGGGAATAATTCCATTGCTTTCAAAAAAAATGTTATAGTAGTAAATATTTGGTGACCATTGATCCACTCAAGGACTAAGGCCTTGACTGGGTGACAATTTCTTTCAAAAAAATTAGGGGGTTTCTCTGGTTTTAGAGTTTTTTAATTTCTTTATTTTGAATATTTTCTATCATTTAACAGTTTCTTAGTTTCATGGGATGTAGTTTTATGATTTTTTATTAACTATTATCAATATTTTTTGTCTTTAAAATTTATTTTCATGAAAAATAATGGAATTTTGAATTTAGGACATGTATGGTTTTTATTCATTACATAGAAAGTGTTTATTTTGAGTTTTTTCATGGTATTTTAGAATCAAAAGTCTCTTTGAGATTCAAATGGATTGGAAATTTAGAAATCAATAATAAAAAAAAATTCACATGGATTAATAGTCATGTTAGAACATGGTTCCATTGGTCTTGAATGTAAATTATCATTTTGATATATTGGATATTTGATAACCTTTGAACCTTATAAAATTGATGATATTTTTTAAAGAAAAAAGTAATAGAATGGGTAAGAATCATTTAAACATATTTATCATGGATCAAAAACATCACTAGTAGGTGTATTTTGGAACCTAAGATGAATTTGTGATGTTTTGAGTCAAATTATGGGGAAAATATGTCAAACCATTCCATTGTAAGAGGTGCATGGTTTTTTGGAAAAGCTTGAATGGTTTTACAACAGTCTGCATGGTTCCCAAACATATCCTTCATCTTAAGACAGAGCCACTTGCATGGTTTTCAAGTAGTTTTTCAAACTCTTGGACTAAACTATATATGTGTTGAAACTCAAATTTTTGGTTCATAGTTTAGAAACTATGCACACTAATTATACATGATATAATTTTTAAAATATATCCTAAGAAAAATTGAGGTTTATTTCTATCCTTCCAATATCATTTATATAATTTTTTATTGCATTTCAAACATGAAATATGTCTTTTTGTAGTTTCATTATCATTATTTTTTCTCAAAAATGGTTTTTTATTTAGTTTTATAGATTTTTAAATAAAATAAATTTTCAAAATGAGTTTTTTTAAATAAAAATACATTATAAAAAAATAAGTTTAATCAGAAAAAATATATAGTTTTCTATTTTATATTTTGATTTTTGATGAAAATGTAGAAGAAATTTGGTCGATAGTTCCAACATGTTTAATTGATGAGTTACATATAGTTTATTATGGTTGGGTTTACCCTTGGTAATGAAGTGTTAGATAGTGGAACCAAGAAAACCATTTATTGAGTATTATGGAGCTTCAATATAGTGTTGAGTACCCATATGGAGATATTATGTTGACGTTAGCCTTTTCCACTTGAGATGTTTGTATAAAATGGAGAGTGAAGCTAGTTATAAAGTAAATGTTTTAAAATGTGGAACTTTTTCCTATGCCAAACCATGACTAATTTTCAATGTCCTTGCCCAAAAATATTATCAAGGGTGGGAAGAGTTATAGTAGAGAGATTTGTAACATCCCTACTATTTATGTTTGATAAATAATTATTGGAACTATTATTTTTGAAGATTACATTGTTAAAATTTAGAATTATTAAAAAAATCATTATGTAAGGTTTGATCATGGTAAGATTATGATTGGTAGTAACCATTCAGGCTACTCTTCCATGTTGAGAATCTCATTTTAGTAGTCTATACATAGTGCACAGTTAAGAATAACCATATATACTAAACTTATATAATGAGTGTTTTAATTCAATTTATGGTTCATGTTTAATGCATGGTTAGTATGAATTTAGTAATAACTCTGCAGCCTTATCATATGTATAACTAAAGTTTCTTGGTTGACACATAATTAATAGAATCAATGTGAATATTTCTTATATAGATTTGTATCAGAGTATCCATCACATTGTTTTTTCTCAATTATAAGTAACCATGTATTCTAAATGTGTGAGTGTTGCAATTTTATTTTAGTGGATATAACAGGGTAGGTACATGGTTTACGAAAATATTTGACTAACCCATGTGAGATTCCAAGAAAATGAAAAATTGTTTTTTTTTCATTTTACCACTGGTAGAATTTATATCTAATTATCCTCCCTCTATTAAAATTTCTGTTTGTTATATCAGTAGAAAGCTCTAGGATCTTCTCCTCTTTTTTATCCTAGATTAAAATCCCTTCCCTCATGGTTTACAAGTGTTTTTCTAAGGTAATCCTCCATATTTTATTATGTTCTTCTTATCCTATTCATCCTTATTCCATTTCATCTTGATTTATTTTCATTCATGAACCCTAATGGCCATAATGGTTGAACATATATTTTTTGTTGGTCTCATCATGGTACTTCCATTGTCTATGGATTATTTAGGTAATTTCTTTTCATGTTATTACTTTTTTCATCAAGGGTGTGTTGATTCCTTAAAGATGAGGTAAGTGTCACTATGTAAATTTCTTTTATTTTAAATAACCATGATTATATTAATTTAAAACTAATTTCTACCCTATAAAATACTCTATTTTTCATTCATTATGGATCATAAAACGTTTCCATGTATTTGTATCCAATACTTTCAATTTTAAAGGAATTTTATAAAATCTTAATATAAAAATTCTATATGCATGGTTTTTATATGAAATGTGTTTTAAAAAAATTGAGAATATTTACACTTAAAAGTAATTTAAAATAATGGTTTGGAATAAAATTTGATTTATATAAATATTATTTTCATTGATGATCAAGTACTATTTACTAAAAAGAATATTTTATGCATAAAGTATTTTTTATAAAATATTATTGAGACATGTTAGGTTCCAATGAAATTAAAATTTGTTTTAAGACATATTTATTTTTTATTAAAGGTATTTCTCATATTTTTATCATGGTTTTATGATAGTTGGGGAAATAACATATGTTATGTCTAATTATTGATTTTTTTAGGTTCTTTTGATCATGAACCTTGAGTTCCAGATACATTATTGATGTTATTATGTTGTTAAATATATTATAGAATTGATAAAAGGGTAGTGATTTGATACTTAGGTATGCTCACATGGTAACATTTGGTTGATATTTGGGTAATTGGGATTGAATTTACTCTAGATTATATTAACAAATTAGCTAAAGTCCTCTAATTTAGTTTATTCCATTACCTAAAGAATTTCTCATGATGAGGCCAGGAGAATAATTCAAGTTTCGGGTTCTGTACTGATTCACCATAGACCATAACATGTTCCTCAACTGAGGTCTTAAATTATCCTATTATATAGGTGGTTGGTATCCAGTATAGTTTTTAATTCCATTAGGTGGATTTTTTATGTCATTCTTTACTTTTTTCATATTTTTATTATGATTTAATTTACCATATGTCTATTGTTAAATATTATTACTTATTCTATTATGTTTTTTTGTATATTTTACTTTTATGTTATATCATTATGATTATATATAAAAAATATATTTTTAACATGAACGGTAAATTACTTGGTTTTTCTATTTTTATAAAATAAATATAGATAGTTTGAAAAGTATTTGAAACTAGAATAGTGTCAAAAACCTACAAAGGAAATTACATATATTCTTGGTAGTATCCTACTATTATTTTCCTAACATGCTATATACACACCCTAGTGTGTATGTTGATATTTATTCCATGGTGTATGTTTTAGTTATGTTCTCTAGTATTGGATAAGGGTGAACCATTGTCTTGGATTGAGTGAAGTTGAGGTGGGGGTATATAGAAATTCATATGCCATATGGAGATAGTTAAGACTTTATTTATTTTAATTTGGAGATTGTACCTCATTTTTTTCCTCCTTTAATGATCAATGTGAATGTTATGACATGCTTATTTTCTAAGTGGATGTTATTTTACTTGTTTAGTTTACCTTGTTCTTATTTATTACTTTTTATTCCCAATGGGAAAATTTTTCAAACCATATGTTGGTACTCTTAGCACTAGTTTCCAGCCCATGGTAATCAGGAATATAAGGCCCTAGTCTTAAACATTAATTAATCTTGATTTACATCAAGAATACACGTTGAGGATCTTTTTAGGATTAGAGTTTTAGAGAATTAGATCATAAAACATGCATTACATCCCACATTTAAACAAAGTGGTTACAATAAAAGATAGTATTCATTTTTTTACCATCAACAGAAACATATAAAACATGGATTCGTTCTTAACACTTCCTTGACACTATCATCTTATCATGTACCTTTCCCTTTACCTGTGAAAAACATTTCAAAAACATGGGATGATCATAAAAATCTCAGTAAGGGATATAAAAATATGGAATGGAAACATGAGTACATGTATACATAAGAATCAATGAAATCATAATTTACTCATAAAACATAAGCAATTTAATATACCTCATCAAATCATTAATAAATTATAGAAATCATAAGACATAAAGGTAACTTGAGGTGTTCATAACATTCTTACGTATAGAGTAACCCTCTTGGTTACGTTTGGAATACCCATCACAGTATATTCCCAAAATCTCTTAGGAGAAACCTTAACGTTTAACTCCTTGGAATTACCCAATGCATTGGAGAGATATATCGGGCTCACCCGCCCTTAGTTTATCACGGAACCACCCATCTTCATAACAATGCCCAAGAACCATAACATAATCGTATCACATAAAACATGCATAAAGGAAACATAACATTTCCACATTTAAATCACAATATATCAATACAACGCATTGATATAAAAACATTATGAAAACCATTTTCAATACCAAAATAAAAGAAATGTAATACATGGTATTTATGTTTCATTTTTTTAAAAAAAAGTTAGGTTATGGCTTATAGTGGAAGCCGAAACTCAAATAATGGTCACGGCAGCGGAGAAGTCGTTGTCGCTGCATACGTATGACAAAAAAACATTCCTTCTGTCATTTAGTAAAACTCTTCGTATAAAAAAAATTTCCTTTTGAATAAGTGTAAAATTCAATGGGTTTTATACACAGTATAAAAGAAATTTGTGTATAAAACAAAATATGCCTCAATGAATGGAGATTGAGACGAAGTGCCTTACCTCATATCTGACTTGACTCGATCGTTCTTTAATCTCCTGAATAATAAACTTGAGTTAATTTCTACTTTCTTAAGAACCTTTTTCAAGTTCATTATTCTTTTTATATCACTTATTACCATGTCATGAACACTATGTAATTATTTAAGTTAATAACGGTCATTTTAACGATCATTGGTACTTGAGTCAAAAAATAAAGTCTTTATAATTATAAGTTGTTCATGTATCCATTATATCCAGAGTTATATTCATTATGTAGATATCATATATATCATATATATCCAGTATATACCTGCATTAATAATATTACATAACATTTAGAGGTAAGAAATGAAATGCACCGTTCATGGAGACGGCAAGCCGTACGTACGCATGAATGCTAATTTCATTTCTATTTTGTATTTTATGGAATGGAATCATAATGAAATAAAATTATATTATAATTACAGTATAATTTCATATATAATATCATTAACTCAATCCTTTATACGTCCCACATATGGCATTAACGAATCAAATCACTTTGGGGGGCGGTCGTCCGCACTTCCTAAAATGAAGATATCGCGTTTACCCATAATGGAAACCAAAAAGTTATGCCATAAATGAAAAATACAGAATCTTAAGGAAAACATAAAAATATTATATATCATATATAAATATATTTACATCTTAATGGCCACCTTTGAAGGTGTTAAATGAATATTGAACAATCATCATTTTGTGAGGCAGAAATTCACCATCCATAGACACAGTATTTTCATTAACCATAAGATGTAGGTGTGTGTAAGTGTAGCTCGAATCCTTCTTATAACAACATCCTAGTATATTGAAGATACTGGAGTTGTTACCAAATAAAGGAATAGAAAGAGTTTATGGGGTTGGAGAAGCAAAACAAAACATAAGAACACAAGAGAAGACACTACCTTTAAATCGGGTAACTTTTTTGGATTTGAGCTCAAAGGCTTCCTTGGGAAGACTCCTGCCCAAAGTGAGGCTCCTTAGAGTTATATAAGGATGTGGAGAGACAAAATGGGTAGGTTTTGGCCGATCCAAATGCTTTGGAAGTGTGGGTAATGTGGTAGATGTGGGGGCCTTTTATAAGAGGAGAGGAGGGGCACTCTTGGAAAGTTAAGAAAAGATACTTTCTTATAAAATGATTTTCAGATAAAAAATGTCCCAAAATTATAACTTTCGAGGATAAGGTGATAAGGGTTCGAAATCCACCCATCCAATAGATTTTTGAAAAGTGTAGGTCTTATATTTTACATTATATTTTCATTTTATTTAAATTGTTAAATAATGAGGTAATCGATGCATCATTATGGTGTCATAAATAATTTAATTTATTTAATTTCTAAAAATTATAAAAAAAATATCGAGATGTAGGAAATCGTTTTATATTTCTAATGAATATTTATAGTCAAAAATATGACTTGTATAACCCCATTTAAAAATTGATTTAGTAAAAAAACTCATGTTTGTGACATTTTCATTTTAACTTTAAATAAAAAGTTATTAATGTCATTTTCCTACCAAAGTGGCTCCATGGGGTCCCCAATTCGACCAATGGAATTTCTTGTTCGGCCATGAAACATACAATATGGGTAGGACATGTGTCTAGGTATTTTCATTTTATTATAATATCATTTTTTTTCCTTAAATTTCACTAATTACCTCTAATCACGATTAAAAAATTAAAAGTTACTATTCCCCAAATAATTATTTTAATCCCATTGAACCAAATTTTACTTCATAATGAAAACCATGTATGTAGGATTTTTTAAATTCAAAATACAGAGGTGTTAAAATTTCATTTAAACAAAAAATCAGTTTTTTAAGTACCACTTAGTGGTTTCACTATTCATCAAAAATTGATGTTTTTCAGAAAAATACCAAAACTTCACCCTAAGCTATATTTGATATTCTGAATTCAAAAATGATTTCTATTTTACAAAATTCAAAACATATAAGTTACATTAATTAATTTAATAATTAATTCCCGTTGTCGGGGAAAATTGCGTGTTTTTATGAAATAATAAGTATCAAAAGATTGACACTAGTTTAAGTCCAATTTCAACGTGAAATTAATTTCAACGACCGCTATTGGTTTAAATGGTAAAAATATATTCTAATTTAACTTTAAAACCAATTAAAAAGATAATATAATCATATAAATATAATAGACTAAAAAGATGTTTTGAATTAAAATACAACATTTTCACTATTCATTAAAAAATAAACATTATCGAAAAAATACCAAAAATTTACAGAAAGTAGATTTTGATGTCCCGATTCTAAAGAAGACTTTTATTTGGTCCAAAATAATGTATAAGAGTAACCAAAACTATATTTAATGACGTTTCTCCATCAAAAGGCGATAAGTGGACCTTTATTGAAAATTAGAGTATATATGGCTAAAATTGAATTCTTTTCGTATTTTAAGCCTTTATCATTTATTAGATAAAGGTAAAAACATTTAAAAAACATATATAATCATATTTTAGTTATTTCCATTCATTCCTTCCAATACAATGGCTACGTGTTAACTAACATTTAAAATAATATTATTTTATTACTAGTGTACAACGTAAGATTTCAAAGAAACTCTTTGTTGCGTATCAGGTATGCTATCGAACATAGCAGCCCCTTTAAAGTAAAATTAATATTTAATTCGTAAATATTAATAAATATTAAAATGATTTATTCTTTATTTACCTTGGATGTTACATCCTTCCCCCCTTTTGGGAATTGTGTCCTTGCAATTTTATTTACTTATCAAAATAAGTGGGGGTATTTATCCATCATAGCATTTTCAGATTCCCATGTTTCCTCTTAAACCATATGGTTTTTCCATAAAACCTTTACCTGGTGAATTACCTTATTCCGCAACACTTGCTCTCTACGGTCAAGAATCTGGACTGGTTGTTCTTCATAAGATATGTTCTCTTCCAACTGAACTACTTCTGGACTCAAAACATGATATGGATATGGCATGTACTTCCTTAACATTGAAACATAAAAAACATTGTGTATCTGAGATAAACTCAGAGGTAAATCCACTCGGTAAGCAACTGATCCAACTCTCTCCAGAATTTATATGGTCCAATTAACCATGGACTCAACTTTCCTTTCTTACCAAATCGCATCACACTTTTCTATGGTGAGACTTTGAGAAAAACATGATCACCTGCCTCAAAAGAGAGATCCTTCCTCCTGTTTTCCGCATAACTCTTCTGCCTCCTCTGAGTTGTTCCCATGTGTTTCTGTATCAGCTGAACTTTTTATGCCAACTCTTCTACCAATTCTGGTCCCATCAACTTCCTTTCACCCACTTCATCCTAGAAAGCTGGAGTTCGACACCTCTTCCCATATAATTCCTCAAACGGAGCCATCTGTATTACTGTAATGAAAACTTTTATTATAATAAAACTCAACCAAAGAAAGATGTTGGTCCCAACATCCCTGATAATCCATCGAACAAGCACGTAGCATATCCTCCAAAGTCTGAATTGTTCGTTCTGACTGCCCATCTAATTGAGGATGAAAAGTTGTACTAAAATTTAATTCAGTACCCAACAACTTCTGAAGGCCCTTCAAAAAGTTATAATTAAACCTGGGATCACGGTCAAATACAATGGAGAGAGGAACTCCATGTAACCTGACTATCTCTTTTAGATACAAACGGAAAATTTGATCTAGGGAAAAAGTATCTCGTATAGCAAGGAAATGAGCAGATTTAGTCAAGCGATCAATAATAACCCAGATTTCATTATTACCTCGAGGTGTCTTCGGAAATCCCACAACGAAGTCCATGGATATATTTTCCCATTTCCACTCTGGCACCGGTAAAGGATGAAGTATCCCTTTCGGTAACTGCCGCTCTGCTTTAACCTGTTGACAAGTCAAACACTTCACTGTAAAATCAGCAATATCACTTTTCATTCTATCCCACCAGTAATACTCCCGCGGATCTCTGTACATCTTAGTACTGCCGGGATGAACTGAAAACGGAGAACTATGAGTTTCACGTAACAACTCTCTCTTCAACTGTGAATCACAAGGCACACACAATATCTTCCCAAATCTCAAAACACAATCATTATCAATGTTGAATTCAGGCAAATTACCCTCATGAACCAGCTCTACCTTTTTCTGTAACTCACTTTCTTGCTTCTGTGCTTGCTTGATTCTGTCTGATAGAGAAGATTTCATAGATACCTGAAACAAAATAGAAGAACATTCTGCACCAAAAACTTCTATTCCAAAGTTCATCAAATCCTTAACCAGAGGATCACATTCCAAATGTAACATTGTTAATTAAGCATTACTTTTTCAACTCAAAGAATCATCCACTTTATTTTCTTTTCCCGGATGGTAATGAATTGTACAATCATAATCCTTGATTAATTCTAGCCATCTCTTCTGTCTCATGTTCAATTCTTTCTGAATGAATATATACTTTAAACATTTGTGATCGGTATATATTTCACACTTTACTTCATACAAATGATGCCTCCAAATTTTTAAAGTGAAAACTACAATAGCTAATTCCAAATCATGTGTAGGGTAATTTACCTCGTGTGTTTTCAACTGTCCTGAAGCATAAGCAATTACCTGATCATTCTGTATTAGGACACAACCAAGTACTTTCAATGAAGCATCACTGTAGATAAAAAACTCACCATTCCTAGAAGTTAGTTCCAAAACTAGAGCATTCCCCAATATTCTTTTCAATTCCTGAAAACAATCATCACATTATTTTGTCCAGATAAACTTAACACCCTTCCGAGTTAGCTTAGTCATTGGACTAGATAACCGTGAAAAATTTCTAACAAACCTTCGGTAATATCCTGCCAAACCAAGGAAGCAATGAATCTCAGTTACATTTGTGGGTCTTGGCCATTCTTCCACAACCTTTGTTTTTGCAGTATCAACAGTTATCCCATCTTTAGAAACAATATAACCAAGGAAAGAAATTGTTTGTAACCAAAACTCACACTTGCTGAATTTTCCATACAGTTTATTTTCTTTTATGGTTTTCAAGATAACCCTTAAATGACTTTCATGCTCCTCTATACTTTTATAAAACACCAAAATATCATCAATAACACAACCAACATTTATCACCTGATTCAACTGAGCCATCACTACAGTAAACTGCTCAATTCTGATTCTGACCATCTCAGTATGCTGACTTGGAAGGTCATTTCCTCAGTATGACTTCCCAAACAATATTCTTTGTTTACTCTAAGAAAACCCATTCTTAACACTGAAATACCTTAGGTGAAGCGACATGGTAATCTGTAAATGCTATATCATTTCAATCATACCATAAATTAGTTTATAATTTAACAATTTTCTAACTCTTAAAGTTGTCTAAACTGACCTCTGATACCAACTATAAGTCCCCAGACTTAAACCTTACTTAATATTGAATTAAATGAATAATTCACATTGAGGATCTTTTTAGGTTTAGAGTTTTAGGGAATTAGATCATAAAACATACATTACATCCCACATTTAAACAAAGTGGTTACAATAAAAGATATTATTCATTTTTTTCCCATCAACGGAAACATATAAAACATGGATTTTTTTCTTGACACTTCCTTGACACTATCATCTTATCATGTACCTTTACCTTGACCTGTGAAAAACATTTCAAAAACTTGGGATGAGCATAAAAAACTCAGTAAGGGATATAAAAATATGGAAAGGAAACATGAGTACATGTATACATAAGAATCAATGAAATCATACTTTACTAATAAAAAATAAGCACTTTAACCTACCTCATAAAATCATGAATAAATCATAGAAATCATAAGACATAAAGTTATCTTGAGGCATTCATAACATTCTTACGTAGGGATTAACCCTCTAGGTTACGTTTGGAATACCCATCACAGTATATTCCCTAAATCTCTTAGGAGAAACCTTAACGTTTAACTCCTTCGCATTACCCAATGCATTGGAGAGATATATCGGGCTCACCTTCCCTTAGTTTATCACGGAACCACCTGTCTTCATAACAATTCCCAAGAACTCTAACATAATCGTATCACATAAAACATGCATAAATGAAACATAACATTTCTACATTTCAATCACAAGATATCAATACAACACATTGATATAAAAACATTATGAAAACCATTTTCAATACCAAAATAAAATAAAAGTAATACATGGTATTTATTTTTCATTTTAAAAAAAATAGTTTATGGCTTGTAATGGAAGTCGAAACTCAAATAATGGTCACGACGGCGGAGAAGTTGTTGTCATTGCAGACATACGACAAAAAAAATTCCTTTTGTCTTTTAGTAAAACGCTTCATATAAAAAATATTCCATTTTAATAAGTGTAAAAGTCAAATGGGTTTATACACCATATAAAATAAAGTTGTGTATAAAACAAAATATTCCTCAATGAATGGAGATTGAGACGAAGTCCCTTACCTCGTATCCGACTTGACGCGATCATTCTTTAATCTGCTGAATAATAAACTTTGGTTAATTTATACTTGCTCAAGAACCTTTTTCAAGTTCATTATTTCTTTTATATCACTTATTACCATTTCATGAACACTATGTAATTATTTAAGTTAATAACGGTCATTTTAACGATCATTGGTACTTGAGTCAAAAAATAAACTCTTTATAATTACAAGTTTTTCATGTATCCATTTTATCCAGACTTATATTCATTATGTAGATATCATATATATCATATATATCCAGTATATACATGAATTTATAATATTTCATAACATTTAGAGGTAAGAAATGAAATTCACTATTCATGGAGACGGTAAACCTTACATACGCATGAACACTACTTTCATTTCTATTTCATATTTTATGGAATGGAATCATAATGACATACAAATATATTATAATTACAGTATACTTTCATATATAATATCATTAACTCAATCCTTTATACATCCCACATATGTAATTAATGAATCAAATCACTTTGAGGGGGTGGTAGTCCGCACTTCCTAAAATGAAGATATCGCGTTTACCCATAATGGAAACCATAAATTTATTCCATAAATGAAAAATAAATAAGCTTAAATAAAATATAAACATATTATATGTCATATATAAATATATTAACATCTTAATGACCACCTTTAAAGGTGTCAAAATAATATTGAACAATCATCGTTTCGTGAGGCAGAAATTCACCATCCACAGAAACAGTATGTTCTTTAACCATTAGATGTAGGTGTGTGTAAGTGTAGCTCGAATCCTTCTTATAAAAAAATCCTTTTATATTGAAGATACTGTATTTTTTACAAAATAATGGAATATAAAGAGTTTATGGGGTTGGAGAAGCAAAATAAAACATAAGAACACAAGAGAAGACACTACCTTTAAATCGGGTAACTCTTTTTTATTTGAGCTCAAAGGCATCCTTGGGAAGACTTCTGCCCAAAGTGAGGATTCTAAGAGTTATAGAGGGATGTGGAGAGACATAATGGGCAGGTTTTGGCTGAGAAAAAGGCTTTGGATGTGTGGGTAAGGTGGTAGAGGTGGGGGCCTTTTATAAGAGGAGAGGAGGGGCACTCTTGGAAAGTTAAGAAAAGATACTTTGTTATAAAATGATTTTCGGATAAAAAATGTCCCAAAATTATAAATTTCGAGTATAAGGTGATAAGGGTTATAAATCCACCCATCCAATAGTTTTTTGACAAGTGTAGGTCTTAGATTTTACATTATATTTCCATTTTATTTAAATATTTAAATAATGAGGAAATCGCTACATCATCATGGTGTCATAAATAATTTAATTTATTTAATTTCTAAAAATTATAAAACAAATATCATGATGTAGAAAAAAATTTAGATTTCTAATGAATATTTATAGACAAAAATATTACTTGTATAACCCCATTTAAAAATTGTTTTAGTAAAACAACTCACGTTTGTGACATTTTCATTTTAACTTTAAATAAAAAGTTATTAATGTCATTTTCCTACCAAAGTGGCTCCATGGGGTCCCCAAGTCGACCCATGGATTGTCTTGGTCGTCCATGTCACATCCAATAAGGGTAGTACATGTGTCTAGGTATTTTCGTTTTATTATAATATCATTTTTGCCTTAAATTGCACTAATTACCTCTAATCGCGATTAAAAAATTAAAAGTTACTATTCACAAAAAAATATTTTAATCCCATTGAGCCACATTTTACTTTCTTAATGACAACCATGTATGTCAGATTTTTTGAAATTCAAAACACAGAGGTGGTAAAATTTCATTTAAACGAAAAATCAGTTGTTTAAGTACCACTTAGTGGTTTCACTATTCATCAAAATTGAAGTTTTCCAGAAAAATACCAAAACTTCACCCTAAGATATTTTTGATATTCCAAATTCAAAAATGATGTCTATTTTACAAAATTCAAAAAATATAAGTTACATTTATTAATTTAATAATTAATTCCCACTGTCAGAGCAAATAGCGTGTTTTTATGAAATAATAAGTATCAAAAGATTGACACTATTTTAAGTCCAATATCAAAAGTGAAATTAATTCCAATGACCACTATTGGTTTAAATGTTAAAAATATATTATAATTTAACTTTAAAACCTATTCAAAATATAATATAATCATATAAATAAATTAGACTACAAAGAGGTTTTGAATTAAAATACAACATTTTTCACTATTCCTTAAAAATGAACTTTATCGGAAAAATACCAAAAATTTACAAAAAGTAGATTTTGATGTCCCGATTCTAAAGAAGAATTTTATTTGGTCCAAAAGAATGTATAAGAGTGACCAAAACTATATTTAATGATAGTTTGCCATCAAAAGGCGATAGGTGGGCCTTTAGGAAAATTAGAGTATATATGCCTAAAATTGAATTCTTTTCGTATTTTAAGCCTTTATCATTTATTGGATAAAAGTATGAACATTTAACAAACATAAATAATCATATTTTAGTTATTTCCATTCATTCCCGCCAATAAAACGGCTACGTGTTAACTACCATTTAAAGTAATAGTATTTTATTACTAGTGTGCAACGTAAGATTTCAAAGAAACTCTTTGTTGCGTATCGGGTACGCTATCGAACATAGAAACCCCTTTGAAGTAAAATTAGTATTTATTTCGTAAATATTAATAAATATTAAAATGTTTTATTCTTTATTTACCTGGGATGTTACAAGGAATGTGTGTCAAGCCTTGTGGTTGACTTAGATGGGAACTGGGCATCAGATAGAAATAGTTGGTTCATTAAAAAAATGGTATCAGATATTGAGTAATCTATTAGATGGTTATAATATGAGATGAAATTCACGTTTGGACTTCATCAACCAATTTATGGTGTAAACCTGAGTTGTCATGCGATGTCTAGGTTAATTGGGTTTTTCAACCCAATAATAGGTTTCATTTCCTTTCCATTCACAATGGTGAGGTTTCTTGGGAATTACTGTTCAAGTCAAATGATGTTACTTTCATTATAAAATATAGTTCATTGTTTCTAATTAATTGAATTCCCATCAAGAACATTCGATAATTTCTCATATAATTGTGGGAAATAATTTAGATGGTTAGTATACTCTATGATATTTTTCATGTTTATTATTTATTGCATGTTGTGTGTAAATAGTTGTTTGATTTATTGAAAAACATGTGATTATGATGATAAGTAAAATTATTTAATGTTATTATTGAAATATAAAACTATAACTTTAAACTTCCACCTAATAAATATATTCTCTATCAATTCAAATAATGTAATCACTTTGATTTTCAATGGGGTGATATTTCGAAATGATGCTTTTTGAAATTTTATAGTAAATAAATATATAATTTCACTCTATTGAAATTATTTCCTAATAAGACAACAGTTTTAAAATAATATTTTGAAATGGAAGAGAATCATTTTAAAATAATTTATTTCTCATGAAAATTTATAATATTTTTTTATTTTTTTACTTTCTGAAGGGAAACCTATTTACAAACCATGAATAGTTTGGAACTTTATTATTGTGTGTATTATTATATGAACAAGTATTTGTAGAGTGATATTATTTGTATAAGATTATTTTTTATTTTTTTAGGATTCAATTAAATGGAATGGGACTTACAACTATTCAGTAGTCACTAAATAAGTTATATATAGAGCATAAAATGGGTTATTTTACTAGTGAAATTATTATAAATGGGTTATCAGATCATATTTTGGATTATTTAATTTGATCTAAAAGATTATTTATTGGTCCTAATTGTTATCCCAGAGGTATTTCACCGTGACTCAAGATAGTAGGTGAATTGAGTTCACTAATTTTTACCCTAAAAACCTTTCCCACTTTAAATCTAATTTTAACATAACCTTAACTATTATATCTGATATTTAATATAAATAAAACAAAAATAAATTGAAATGCACTAATATTTATATGGTTTTATGGAAACTGGAACAACCCCTAATCCAATCCACCATCACTAAATATGAGTTCTTGTATTTTTAATCAACCACCCTTTTTCCTAAGGGCTTCCCAACAGAGTGAAAACAGTTATAACATAGTGAAAATAACCTAGTATCCTTTTCCTATGTATCTTTCATTACAAGAAATATCCACAACCTTCACAAAACACATAGTAAAAGGATATTTTAATTTAAATAAATGATAGATATAGAAGAGAGAACATTTTTTCACATAGTTGTGATCAATAATTAATATTAGATGAAGATGTTCTCGAGATGTGAGTATATCTCCAAGAATTATCTCTAAAATGTTAAACTACTATAAATATATAGTAAGCACAATAGTAGAAGTGATCTATTTTTATTTATCTTTTATAATGAAAATAAAATCTTGATCATAAGAAAATGAACAACAATGGTTCATGAGAAGATTACGGAGGTTTTGTTCGCTTTTAAATTGAAATTATTATATCATTATATGGTCAAGAGTCAATATAATAATACTAATAATATGAAATTATTTATTTTATACATGTTATAATTTCTTAAAAAATCAATTGATTATATCCACAATCTTGGAATTCTTTTTTTAATTAATAGGTTTTATTAACTCAATATTTCCTCATTTATACAACTCTAGATTTGATGAAATAAAATCAGGTGTGGAATTTTCAATGTATTATTTAAAGTTAATAAATGCCTCCAAAAGATATAAATAATTGAATATATAAGTATCTGGTCTTCCTATAAATTAGCATTCATCTTAAACAAATCAAAATCTTCTTTGATATTTTTAAAGGGTGAATTTTTTCATAAATGAAACAAATATTTCATTAATGAGTGAAAATAAATTAATTTTAGATCTCATAAATTTTCATAAGACATTATCTCATTTATAAAACGTCTCCATATTCATAAGTCTTTTTCTCCTATATAAGATATTTTCAACTTCATAATATATTCTTGAGTCCTACTTTAATTCTATTCTAAATAAGATATATTTATCTTTATTAAATTATATGGTGTATAATATTTAAACTCCATGTTGAGAATCTATCATGAGATAATCTTGAAGTACTATTCATTTAGAATAATTTCTCTAGTGTATGATATTTCAATTAATTGTAAAATATTTGATCACACTTAAGAGATTTCAAGACATCATAGGATATTTGGATTTTCTAAATATCCAATGCATATGAATTTCTGAGAATGTAAGAAATTTATATTACACCATTTGATATTTCTCATACATTGTAAGATATTTTATACTGTGCTTAAAATAATTTATTTTGAAAAAAAATTGAATTCAATGGTAAAACTTTTGATTCTACCCAGAGGATTTTTCTTCAAGAGCATAGGATAAGTTCCTTTTGAAATAAATTTCAAACTAAAAAAACATAGATTGAACTAAAAAAATAAAATTAAATAACACTTGAAAAAAATTAGTTATTAACCTAAAATCACCTAATATACACTCATTATTAAAACAAATTGTATTTTATGAGCATTAAAACATGTGATATATTAGGATATATTAAAACAGAACTAGTATATCAAAAAATCTCACATTTTTAATCATTAAAAACCTCAAAATAATTTAAAAAAAGATTTTATATATTTTGATATAATATCTCGGAAAAATAAGAGTATATTTAATTTTCAATTTAAAAGAAAATTGTGATTTCAAAAATTATGAATTTTTAAATTTATATCCATTTAACATACCCCCCCCCCCTTTATTAATGTATCCCTAATTATTAATAATAATTTCCTCTATTTTAAAATATAGATTTTAGAGATAGGATGTAAACTAGGATTATAATTCTTTTATTCATATATCCTCCCATTTTGTAATTTTAAAAATAATGATATGGTAGGGATATAGAAAAACATTTACTATAACATGCTGAATTAATAAAATTGTATAATATTGAGTATTGATATAAGTAAATATTTTGAATTGATGTTAGAGAATTAAGAATAATAATTCATAAGTAATTAATATATTAAATTAAATAATCATATAGCCATAATCAAACATTGAATGTAAGAGAATATAACAACAAAGAAATTGTATAGAATAAATAATACAATAATTTTTTTTTAGATAAAAAAATTATACAATCAACAGAAGAAAAAAAACAAAAAATATTTTAATCATTTATCTCTAAAGTGGGTTTGTTTAAAGGTGTAAGGATATGATCTGCACTTTTTGGATAAAAGGTTTCCGTTAACTTCTTTTGGGTTTCCGGATATCTACCAATAGGTGAGGGACCTATAGTTTTTAAACATAGATATGAAAGATTTTATCATAATATATATATTTATCCTTTAGATGATTTATTATCTATAAAGGTAAATTATAAAATAATTGACTTGATAAAACTTATACTTATAAAATATTATAGAATATCGAACATCATAATTGTGTGAACGAAAGCAAATTAGACACCTCAAGACTTCTTCTTGAACAGAAAAATCATGAATGACCACCAAGGGCTATAGAAACAATAAAAACAATATGATATTATCCATAAATAATTACTTACCTTCCTTTGGAATCATCCATCTAAAATTTATCTTACTTCTCAATAACCTTGTCTAAAGATCCCTCAGAATCCAAAGAAAAAATTATTCAAGTGTATTATATAGATTTATTGATTTATATGCCAAGATCATAATTCACATATCTATAGAGATTGTAATATCCTCTAGTCCTTTCATAATAAACTAATTTTATTCAATATTATTTACTTAGATCTCCTTAAATAAACAACATTATCCAGAACAAAACCACTTATCCCAAATAATTATGTTTCAAGCTCTTGATTCCTTTTTATGTAATTAACCTTAAAATCCTTGACTTCAAAGATGATGTCCATTTTTAACTTATAAAGAGTTGATAGTGATACAATATAACATAATAGAGAACCAATATTTTCATTTATAACAGCCAAATATAATGAAATAAATTTTATCTCTTCCCAAATGGATTTTGTCCCATGTAGACCTGAAGAATATACAGTTGTTTGAGTTTGTATGAGTCCTTTGATGAACTCTAGCTAAGTTTTCATTGTTTATTTCATGAAATTTAAGTCTATTATAGTGAGGAACTTAGTAGTAATTTTATCGAAAATTTAATTTGTAAACCATGTATAACTTTAAAAATTTGAGATGAAACTTAGAAACTAAGCATTATTTCAATGGTTTCACTTATTCTTTGTATTTTCTAACCTTAACCTTCAAACCACCCATTTCTTATTTTAGTAAGTTTATTTCAAAAAATAATCATTCATAAAAAATTATGAATTTTTCCATTTAATTCAGATTTTTATTCCTATTTATTTTCATAGGATGTTTCTCCCCTTTCTTATTTATTATGAGAAGTTCCAATATCAAAAAATTACTTTTTGGATCTTAAAAAAAATAATTTTCTTTAATAAAATCATTATTAGATAAAAAATCATTTCTTACAAAGATACCTAGTTTATATTTTACTTCCTCATTGATCTAATGATATAAAATTTATTAAATTATTATTTTAGTATTTCAATAACCACAGTCATTTCATGAATTTCAACTTGGGTATAGGTATATGGAAGGTAAGGGCCTACTTCTCACCACTTTCAATAGCTACTATAATTTTGAGAGTAGTGTCCAATGATACTATAGCCTATGATATTTGATCATCAGTGGCCCCAAGGTTCTACAACAACACCATTGGGAACCTGGACCTTGAACTGATCAACAAATTTATCTTCATGTTAAACCTCATTCCCTACCCTAAATCTAACTTCAACAATAGGAGAATTAATATTCTAATAAATTTCATATATATTTCTTCTAGACTTATGAGATTCATCCCCTTATCTAAAATATTAAATATCATTTCTAATATAAAATATAGGTTTATATTTTGTAACTAGAACCTCTGCAACTATAGTTGTAGATTATAACTCTTGAGTATGTTCTTGAGAATCATTTTCTCTACCCTATTCACTCATTAAAGCTTTTTTTAGACATATAATTCAAGTATAATATCACCAAATACTTGAATAGAATTATACCTATAAAAAAAATTAGGATCATCTTCAAATTATTCTTCAGATATGATGTTTATATTATTTTTCAAAGAATATTTACATAAATAATAACTTTTATTTAGCGATCCAGATCCTAAAATATTTAAACCATGGAACTTAGATATCATACCTTCAGTCATCTCAACCTATTTTCATTAAAATAATATATTTAGAATCATTTTCAATGGATATAAATTAAAATTCGTTCTCTTCATGTGGTAAATATACCTTATTTTGTACCTAGGAAAGTTAACATTCTTCTTAGTAACCAAAAGATCATGAATATAAATTTATGGAAATAATACATTTCAAATTATCTATTACACTGGGCGATTCTAGTTTGAATGAACATAAAAAAAATCTTACAATCAACCTCTAGATCATTAATTGGATTATTTTTTCTATTCGAAACTTCAAAAAGATAAGACATTATCTTAGGAGGACTTACTACAAATATAATGAAAATAAAAGCATTTAATAGGAAACCTCCCTCATGAGGGAAATGAAAAACTTCATCAAACTCTTCTAAAGAAACTGAAACCACATTTTTAAACCTACCAAAAATAGGTATTTATTCTTAAAAATATTGATCTTTTCATTCTCATAGATGTATATGACTTCTTCTTTTATAAAAAACATTACCCTTCTCTAATAAAAAATAAAATACCACCCTTAAAAATTTAACACTTTCTTAAACAATAGTTCTATATAATCTATCTTGTAGAACTCGATGTCCTTTCCACACAAAACTTTTTCCAGAACAATATCTCTCTCCAAAACTACCATAAGAAACATCTTATACTATTTTATACTTTCCCATTCATAGAAAAGAAAATCATCTTGATGTTTGAAGGTTTTAGTTTTAGTGTGTTAAGGGTTTAAAAAAAGAAAAATAAAGCACCAAAAGTTTTCAATTAAGATATAATGAGAGGTTCTAAGCCAAATATTGAAACAATATTTTTATAGAATATGAGGAGTCACTAAAAGTTATGATAAAAAATTAATAAAAACATAAAACTAATAAGTTTTTTTGTCACTTAGTAACGTGATAAATGATTTACTTAAATGAGATATATCACTATAGTGAAAACATAATTCTTCTTAACCCATAAAAAATTATTTAGGAATAAAAATGTGAAATTAAAGAATTTAAGAAAAATATATTAAACTCACTTAAATTCAAATAGGATTAATTCATTTTTTAGGAAAATAAAATATTATAGTATGTGAGGGTTTATAAAAAATTATTTAAATTGATTTTATTTATTTATCAACTTAATGGAAATATCAACCTTTTGTGTGTGGTATACTATGTGATGTCTTCAATATCCGTTCTATGTTCTAGAATGAATTATCAAATTATTTGAAATAATGATATCACAACATTTGATAGGAACATGATCAATATTAAATCTAAAGTCTATTAAAGTGTTTTTTATCTAAAATAATTTTGTAAAACAAATATATTCAATAATGTATTCATCTTTATATGTTAATAGTTTATTTGAGTGGTACTTATTAATTAACCAAGAAACTAATGATTTTCCCAAAAAGTGGAAGGTTTTGGATGTAATTATATATCTAATATAATTCTTTTAAAATCACCATCATAATATAAAATCAAGTCTAATATAGAAATTTTGGAAAGAGTAAAGGTAGATAAATATTTCATGTTAAATATCTTAAAATTATTTTAGTAGCTGTAAAATGATATTCTTTATGATTTTCTTTAAATATAGCACATAAATATATTAAAATAAAATATTTGGTATACTAGTAGATATATATAATAAAGTCAAAATTATATAATTAAATATATTTTTTTAACTTATTTATCTACTTAATAAAAATTAAACTTTATCCTTGAACTCATAGGGGTTTTATATATCTTACTGTTTTTAGTTTTAAACCTTTTTATTATATAATGTGTGTATTTTATTTGGTCTGGTACATTTCTAAAATATTTTTGATAAATTTGAAATCTATGAAATAAATTTAATTCTCTGATCATTCAAATCAAAAATTCTATTTTCATGAGTTTTGAAAAATCATTAGGAAATTTTTTATTTGTTGAACCAAAAATAACATCATCATCATTGATTTGTACAAGAAAATTATATTTTGATAAAGCTTTATTAATTAAAGTGGGGTCTGGAAAACCCATAAGAAATCAATTTTAAAAAATAAAATAACTTATACATTCATACAAAACCCTTGGAGGTTGTTTAAGACCATATAAATCTTTAGTAAGTTTCAAAAAAATAGAAATTAGTGATTTCCAAAACCAAGAGGTTATTTAAAATAAATTTATACCGTAAGAAAATAATTTATAAATTCACATTTAATATCGATTTATAAATATTAAAAATCCATATGAGATGAATAAGATAAAAATAATCCTAATAGATTATAATTTATCTATGGGGGAAAATTTTCCTTATAATCTATCCCTTCTTATTGATTACGACTTTTAGCTATAAGTCTATATTGATTTCTAATCCTTATATTATGTTATTATTGTTTATTTCTAAATACCTATTTAGTACCAATGATTTCATAATCAATGATTATATCAACTAGTCACTATAATTTATTCCTTTAGAACTAATTTAATCTTCTTGCATAGATAACAACCAACTCTCATCATTTAATCCTTATTTTATTGTTTTATGTACATGTTATGATAAAAGGACATAAAATTTAGAAAACTTTTCTACATTTCTTCTAGTAATAAATCCCTCATAGAATCTTCCAATAATTGTTTATAAGGGATTGTTTTTAAAAATCATGGGTTGTCTAGGAACCACACTCTTTGGTTCCCTTGTTTCCTACCTTTAATTACTTTCTTCATCATGATCATATTCAACATCATCATCTTTTTTATCATCCAAGATAGTGTCATGTCTCAAGTTATCCAAGGAATCACCTCGGTCATCAATTTAATACTTTTTTTATAGAAATACCACTTTTATTAGATTTTACATGTTCAAATTATTCCATTATCTTTGAATTTTTAATGAAAACATTGTTGGCTTTAAAATTGGTAGAATATCCAAGGAATATTTCATCACCAGCCTTTGGTTCAAATAATAAAATATGTTCCTTGGTGTAAAAGATGTTAAATTTACATCCAAAAACATTAACGTATTCAAAATTTGATTTTATATTGTTCCATATCTCATAGGTTTTATTCTTTAAAACGAACCTTATGAGAACTTTATTTATGAAATAATTTTTTGTGTTAATAGTTTCTTCTAAAAATGAGTACATATGTTATATTCACAAAACATAGTTTTATAAATTTCTTACAATTTCATTTTCCTCCTTTGAACAATACTATTATATTTTGGTTTCCTAGTTGTTAAAAAGTGGGTAAAATACCATGTTTTGAGAGAAAATAATCTAATTCATTATTCTCAGAATCTCCTCCTTGGTAAATTTTTAGAGAAATAATTTCCAACTTCCTTTAATTTGGAAATAGTTTATATAAATTAATAAAAACAAAAAAAATAACATTTAAATATCAAAAATTAAACCCATGTAAATTTTAAAAAACCATCAACTAATAAATAAACAAAATATTTTCCACCTCAGATTATAGCTCTGAAGGGGAAAATCAATGTGGATAAGTTCTAGTGGTCTAAAAGGGGAAAACAATTTTATTGGTTTAAAAGAAGATTTATGTTTATTGACCATTTTACATGAAACACATAAATTCTTCTTATAAAATTTAATTTGAGGAAAATAAGAAAATTAATTTTTCTTAGATAATTTCTCAAAAATAAAAAATTGTGTCGTCTAAGCCTTTAAAAAATAATCTAAAATTCATTTTTTTTATTATTCAAATAGTTTATATTTTTTATATAAATAGTAAAGATATAATGTGTAAACATTTTCAATTCTTGTTTCCTTAAACTTAAGAATTTTATCTTTGAAAACAGAATAAGAGTTATTAGAAATAAAAACTAAAATGCTATCATCGCAATGTTGAGAAATACATATCAGGTTATTCTTCAATCCTTAACATAAATTACTTTGCATAAAGAATGATTTTGGATTTCCCATTAATCTAAATATGAAAAAATTTTCATTATAATTGTCACCAATATAACATCAGCAACATAAACCTTTGATAATGAGTGGAACATCTCAAATTCACATGTATATACCTTCAGTATCCACTATCCATATACAATATAGCATTGTTGTCTTATTGACTTTTTACTTGTAAAAAGTGTTTAAACAAGAATATTTTTTGGCTCCCAAATTATGTTGGGTCCAAAAAAAATTCTATTAAATATTTGATAACCCAAATCAGTTTACAATGTAAAGAAATTGATGCTTTAATTTTTGAAAATTTTAAGAGAGATATACATTTTTAAAACTAAAAGGAATTGTTTTTATTAAACTTAAATGATTACCATAAAAACATTTATACCATAGTTGAAACATGTGATACTGAATTTTTTTTTATTTTTTGAACTGTTATAAAATAATTTATATACATTTTGGGTCATCACCATTGCATATAATTCCTAGTTTTCCCTTATTTTCCTGATTATTTCCAATTCTTTTGCTGAGGAAACCCCATAAAAAATAAACATACAAAATCATTCAAGGATTTTACCTATTTTAATATTTATTTTATTTTTATACCATAGAAAACATAAATAGAAACATATTTTATTTTTTTATTTTAATTCTGAATTTTTTTTGAAATATATTATTTTTTTAATGTTAATAGAATCAAGTGATTTTTTAAAAATCTTATTCTTATTTTTACCATATTGATAATTTTATTCCATAATGGTACAATAATCATTTATTTCTTCATATGATTATTTTTTTTGAATATTATTTATAAGAATACTAGTAAGTTGGATTTACCACTTTTACCTGAGCCATGAAACTCATATTGGATTTTTGATTAGATTGTTTAGTATCTGATTTAGAACAATATTCATAAATAGATTCTATAGAATTATTCCATATGGATTTCATATAATTTTTCTCTTATTTCTTATAATTATATTTTCTATGAAACTTTTTCTTATATTTATTCATTTCCTTCTTCTGAGGAAATTTAGGCTTGATATGCCTGAGATTATTACACTCATAGAACCTAAATTATTTTTAATTTCCATCAAACATTGGTTTATTGTTAGTTTTTTTTTCTAAATTATCTTTATTAATATAGAAATAATTGAACTCGCATAAAAACTAATCATGTTCACTATTAGAATGTGAAAATTTTTAGAATCCTTTATCAAATAAGTCAGATAATAATTATCCATTAGCTTTATTCTAATCAATAAAGGTATTAACTTTGAGATGAAAATTTTCCTTCTTGATTAACTGAAGATCATGAGTATCTTCTTGAATACCAACTTTATAAATCCTAAAAGTGGAAACTGTGTTATTTATTTTAAAACCCTTATCTGGATATATTTTCTAATAGATGAATATTCCCACTCCATCTAAAAGGTAATAATCTAAGAACTTTTAATGATTGTTCTGATTCAGATACAGAAGTTCCCAAGGAAGCAACATAGATTTAAATATTTATAATCTTTTTATTAATTTTAGTAATATTTTATCCTTCATGCATTCTAAAAGTATCAAATTTAATCTTATAAGCTTTCTATCATTATCAATTCCTTTATATGAAACTGAAATAGTTTCCCACGTTTCATTAGTTGTGGGAAATTTTGAAACTCTATTGAACTCATTATGTCATAATCCATAGAAAATAACATTCAAAAATTTAAAATTCAAACCACATTATTTTTCTTGAGTAAAAAAATACAATTCAGTTTCACCAATAGGAATATTGTATGGTTTTACATATTTTAAATTGAATTTTTATCCAAGGTTCATAAAATTTTTAACCATACTTATTATTACATACCGACCCAGGTGTCACACACTCATGCCCCAAGATGATCAGTTATATGACCTCAAACGTGCCTACTCATATGCCAGAGTTTGTCGACTAGCTGTGAGGGTCTGATATACAGCATTGGGGGACTATACCCTCTTTATCAAAACAGAAAAATAGTGGAAATATATAATAATAAACAAATTATATAAATAATAACCAAAACAATTGGTATCACATGATGACCATAATAGGAAATCAATTTCCAAAATTAAGTAGAAGATATGTCATTCTAATTATGTTCCAAATTTCAATATAAAAAACCCTAAATAAATAAAGACACTGACAACTCTCAAATAGGTCTCGAATCATGTCAGGTTTTCTTATCCAAGATTCATCCCAACTCATATATATAACATATGACTCTTTCCCTTCTCATATCCTACAAATTTATATGATGATCATTTGGGTGCCAATCAGGAAGCCTGAGTAGGGTATGTTTAAAACTAAGTATGCCACCACCAAGGGAGTATAAAATAATATCTAATCAATAAAACTGTATGGGGTTGTTTAAATAATAAAATAAAAGAAATAAAAATATTCGATTATTCTTTATTTAACCACATAGCTTCTTAGGTTCACAATGACACCCATACTATCAATACCATTTTTGGCCTGTGTCAGAGTCTAAACTATCCCCAAGGGATATCACATATAACAATACCATGGTTATCAATTATCATTTCATTTAAATTCTTATTATGGCCAATTGGAACCATAGTCTAATGATGAAATTTTGGGCCTAGAATTCAATTACTTGGACCCTGTAGGCATTTTTAGAATCTGTTTATGTCTCACAGCCCATTCATAAAATAGTCACACAAGTGGTCCTTTGAAGTAGTAATCAATTTCCTACACTCATTATCACATGCATCACACAAGTAGGATTTTTGAAGCAATAGTCTCTCTCCCACGCTCATTATCACATGCAAGAATTTACGTATAGAACATAATATCTAACATTCCATTGGTATTTTAATTATCAATTTGTGTCCCAAAACACATTTGTCAAACATTTACACAAGTGGTCTTTTAAAGCAATTGTATATTCCCCACACTCATTATCACATGAATTACACAATTCAAATACATCACAATTGTCAAGGTAAATCAACATGAACCCTTTTTTACAACCATTTATCATCATGGTTAACATTACAATTTATCACAACAAACACGGTTCCTCAATTTAATCACATGGAATAATATAAAAAATCACCATTAAACTATTTTTCATTATTTAAAAAATAAACTGATTATCCCATTATGGTTAAGCCAAACATCCAATAATGTTTATTCTAAGTTAATTCATAACCGTATTAATTGACCAATTATGAAATCCCAATATCCAATCAATTCCCCAATCATAATATTCCATTAATTAATTAACCAATTAATTAATGCAATTCTTCCAATTCCAATTGCTCTAATTTAACCCAAACCATTATCGTGTGGAAATTAAATTAAATAATTTCAATCATCAATGAAATTATCCAATCATGGAAATTGAAATTTTTCAATTTTATAAAAGTTATTAAATAAAGACTATGGGATTTTAAATTTAGACAACCTACCTCAAAAATTGATGATGAACACTCTCCAGTGGAAATCCACAATTGAAGTGGAATAATGATGATCATGATGAAGGTTGAGATCTAGATCTGAAACATAAATCCAATATCAAATGTATTAGATATACAAAAACATAAATCTTGATCGATCACCAATAGAGGAAAACATCCCTTCAAATGATGAGATAAATATAGGAGAGAGGGAGGAAACCCAATCGGTATTTGAATTAATTATCAGGAGAGCTGAAGATCTTCAATATGGGATTTTATTCATCAAGATAGGAGGTTGTAAGGCCTTGGAATTTATTAAAGAACCTCCAAAAATGAGAGAAAAAGGTTAGGGTTGAGTTGTGTCGATTTTGGTTGATGTTTAGGGGGTTCAGAAATTTCAAATCTAATTTTCAGAATAATTAAACATGAAAGCATGGTTTCCTAGTCTAAGGTACATAGTTACTCCTGAGAGGGAGCACAGTTTGAAAAACCATGCACCAACTATGCAATCTATTTTTGTCTAGGGTTCCAAAGTTTTCTGTGGAAGGGCACACATTTTGGGAAAACTCTGTCCCAACCTTGAATTTCCCAAATCCCTTCCAATATTTTTTCCAATTTTACCCAAAAAATCCCCAATGTAAAACCCAAAACAAGTACACAAAATAAGAAAAATGAGTAATTGTAAATTTTCTCGAGATATCTCTATAAATGTTTAGGATATTATAATCTCCCCACCTTATAACACCTCATCCTCAATCTATACACCCAAGAATATATAAGGTTCTGAGGTAAAAAAGTCGGGACATTAAGCCCATATATCTGCTTCAAATTCCCATGTTTTATCCTACATACTGACATGCTACCATAACACACAAACTATCGGCCCATTTTTTCCCACAACACATTCTCACTATAATTTAACACATGTATTGAACGCTCCATAAGGGATGCATCGATTTCAATCTCAATATGATCCACATCAATCACATGAGAAGGTTTGGTGTGATACCTCTAAATGTTTTCCACATGAAAAATATCATTCATAGAACTGTACCTTCAAGGAAGATCCAATCGATACACCACAAGCCTTATTATCTCCACAACATCAAATGGACCAACAAACTCATGTGCAAACATGCCCTGTCTTTGTATCTTTTAGTGACCCAATATATGAGACACCTGAAGGAACACACGATCACCATATTAAAACTATAGTTATTTTCAAAATCTATAAGCATACGACTTATATCTTCTATGAGTCGTAGAAATATGGTTTTGAATCAACTGAACCTACTATGAATTATCTTATATGAGACTCAGTCCCAACAGATTTGACTCACCATTCTCCATCCATCATAGAGGTGGTCTGCATGGCCTACCATAAAGAGGCTTGTAGATTACTATCTTAATAACTTGATGATAACTTTTTTTATAGGTGAAATACACCAAAGCTAGGTGATTCTCCTAAGACCAACCAAATTCTAGGACACACACCCGAAGCATATCCTCAATCACGTGTATAGTACATTTTGACTTCCCCTCTATCTGTGGATGTAATTTCATACTTAGTAAAACCCTTGTACCAAGTGCCTTCGGCAAGCCCTACCAAAATCATAGAGTAAAACGTGATTCACAGTCTGAAACAGTATTCCATGGAACCCCATGCAGACAGACTATCTCTTGAACGTATATATCTCCTAACTAATCCACTAAGAAAGTCACTCGTACTAATAAGAAATGTGATTTCATGAACCAACTCGGGTCAACCCTGTACCGGTCACCTGATCTGGTCTGCGATATGGCCCAAGAGGTGTTCCTGATCCTCTCGGGATGGCGACAAGAGCCAGTGCATCAATAGAGCCTGTGGGAACGATTTCAACCATATAAATAAATAAATAAAGTAGAAAAAATACAGAGCATCACAAAAATAAATACACCAAGTAAAGTAACTAAACAAGAATAAAAGAAAATAAAACTAATCGAAAGAGACAACCACTATCTCTGTGTGACCTCGCAGGTCACTCTCCAACTCACGACCAAACGTCGCCCAATGCGAACACACCCAAGCTGTAGCAAGCAAAAACACTAAAACAGAAAATAACTATAGGCCTGAGTATTAAAAATAAGTAGGCTATCCCAATATCTATTCCAAATGCACTAACTTTGAACAAAGAAATTTACTAATTCCAGGTTTGAACTAAATTATATAAAATATTATTTTCCATCCACACTTTCATTTCTAAGACAATTAATAGTCCATTCCACTTTTTAATTTAAAAATAATTTTTAATGTTTGAAAGGAACAGGTGCATTTCATTTTTAAAACATTTTTGCGAACAATTAGAAAACCAAGCTTTAGTTATTAGACAAAAAGTAAAACTATGCATAACACACAACACACACCAAGGGAAATGGAAAAAGTGGAACACATGGGCCAGCAACCGAATAAGACCTCTCAACTGTCTACCACATACGAATAAACACAAAACGAAACATGGGTCAAACCTAGGAAATCGTGAACAATCCAGAACATACTACACATGTGACTCATCCTGAAAGCATGCTCTAACTCGATGACATCATAACACCCTAACACCCGTTATATCCCTTCATGGCCTAACTGAGGGGCCCAATCCCCATAGCATCAACAACTCATTATTCCCCTACTATGGGGCCTCTAGCCAATTCATAATCTAAACTAGTGCAACAATCATTCTTAGAAGATTCACTCACTATGCCAGGTTCCCATGTCAACACATACAATAAAAAGGGGTGCGTCCACAATGTAAATCAATCAGTCACGATGCAAAAACATCATATACAACTCACGAAATCAACGCACACCAAAGATCACCCATTACTAACCCCAAAGTGAGTTTTTCCAAAATAATTTATTTTATTAAAGTTCCAAATGGGCCTTCAACAACTTTAAAGAAAAACCTCATTTCTCAATAAAACCCAAACCCTTGTTCAGTATAAATCATTTATCTTTTAAAACAAAACTACATTTTATAGTTCGTGAATTATGTTTAAAATCCAAACAGACATTCTTTCACTACTGGGTGCCCGTTCGTCAAAGAAATATTCCAGGCATCGTGTATAAAATAAACAGCTCTTTTTACACCAAATAATCATTTAAAATTTAATTATCTTATATTATTTACTATTTATTAAAATTAATAAAATATCAAGCAATTAATAAATTCTAAATTTAATGGTGAGTGTAGTGGGGGACCTACCTCAAGACCGATATGAAAAGGAAGACGCACGTCCGACACCACACAGTAAGGTCCAACGTACTGCAAATAAACCACTAAGAAATCAAAGCAAAACCAAAAACCCCAATTAAAGTATATTAAACCAATCAGAAGTAAGAAACCCTCACCTCGAAACTAAATCATGATGACAACGCAAACTCAGAAACAAAGTGCGGTATTGGCGCTCACTCGAAAACGCCCCACGCGGGTCCTAGAAAGTCAAACCGACCCAAATAAAAATTTAATTAATAAAAATTATAATAAAACCAGGGTATATATATATATATAAAATAGAAAATATCAAATTGAGCATAAAATAAATAGGTACCAATGGGGGGTCGCGACTGGAAACGAACTGCCAGAGGGTGTTGCGCCAGAACAACGGAAGGAAGAGGCGGGAGCCGGGGACGAGCAGGGGTCCTGTGGCAAGGAGAACAGGAGTTCGGGGTGGCTTCTACTGTGTATGGGAGCATTAAAGGGTGCATAGGTGGCTAGAGGGGCTGTTGTGCGGCGGCAGACAACATATGAGTTGGGATCATTGTATCAGGAGGATGTGGAGGGCGAGCAGGAGCGCATGATCTGGGGTACAAGCAAGAGGACTGGCGAGCGGAGGTCAGACAAGGAGGCCAGGCGGAGGCTTGGCTCGTGTTCTGCTGGAGGCGAAACACTGAGGGAGGGGTGCAGTTACACTGTAAGGGGAATCCTATGGGAGTCCCAGAAGAACGCAGAGGGTATGCGGAGGGCTCGGGTGAGACCGACTAGGGCACTAGATTGAGAAGGCGGCTGAGGTGCGGCTCAACAGGGAGGGTACCGGAGCGGAGCGCTGTAGCAAGTCAAAGGCGCAGGCGGAGTATGAAGGAGAAAGGGCCTGTGTGGGCTGCTATGTGGGGAACAGGAGGATGGCGTCGGGTCGCATGCAGGGCTCCTGTGCGGCAGAAGTAGGAGAGAAAGAAGGGGGGTCATTGGGTGGTCCTGTTACGACAAGGAGGGGAGGTGACGCTATATGGGGGAAGAGGTGGCCACCAGAAGGGGCTAGAAGGGGTGCTGGGTTTTTGGGTCACTGTAGGTGAGAGAGTGTTGGGGATGGCCGCGAATAAGAGGGGGCATCGCACTGGCTGGATGGGGAAGGGGGCTAGCGGAGGCCTGGCCGGGGTGCTGGATCACAAAGGCCTGGTGGAGGACTCGAGTAAGACCACAGGGGGCGGACGCCTTTCCAGATGAAGCGTGAGGGAGAGGGGAGAGGATCCATGGTGATGTGATGTGCGGGGGACAGCCACGTGGAAGAACAACAAAGAAGAAGAAAAAAGAGAAGAAGAAAGAGGAGAAAGAGAAAGAAAGAATAAAATAATACAAATAATAAAATAAAAGTAAAAGATAATAATAATAATAACAATATTAATAATGATAATAATAATAATAATAATAATAATTACAATAATAATAATAATAAAAATATTATAAATTATTGTTATTATTATTATTAAACATTTTATAAAATTCTTCTCAATTTAATTTATTCATTTAATTTTATTATTTCTCTAAACAGGTGGGCAACCGCGCACTCACCAGGTCTGAACGCATGATCGGACTGAATGCGTGATGACCATGCACCTACCCGGACCAAATGTGCGGTGACCGCTAGTAGTGTGGTGACTATGCACTAGCCCGACACTCATCGAAAACATCAACACTTCAAATAAAATTCAAACCTAGACCCAACGCCACTCTGCCAAAAGTCGCAGGACCGAGAAAAGAATAAAAACATGGGCGTGTCTGGTTGGGGTGTGACATGTGATACCTTTTTCAAATGGTCCACAATAACACAAACAGTGTCATTATTCAAATATTTCCTCGGGATACCCACCAAAAAATCCATGTTAACTTCATCCCACTTCCATTTCATAATGGGAAATTGTTGTAATAAACCTCTATGTTGTTGATGTCTAGACTCTACCTATTGGAAGGTGTATATTATTTCACAAACCCTTTTATCTCCCTTTTCATGTCTGGACACCCAAACTATCATCATAGGTCATAGTACATTCTGTTCAAACCTTGAAATTCACACATCATATCCACCCACATACTCGTAGTTATGAAAACATGCTTATTGATGTAGATAATATCATCCTCATTTATCCTCCAGTCATAAGGTGACACACCACCTTCAAGGATTTCCCTCAATTCCAAAGACTTTGGATCATCATATTTCCTCTCTCTAATCTGACTCAAAATTATTGACTCTAATGAAATAGATACGAGATTCATATTCCCTTGGATCTCCTAAACCAAAACATGCATCTTGACTAGAAACTTTATCATCTTCCACTCCAAAATATACTCTTGAATTGTCTGATTCTTTGTTCTACTTCTTAGAGCATCAACAACACTATTCCCCTTTTCAGGCATATACTCTTACATAAAGCCAAAAGACTAGATATATTCAACTCATCTCCACTGTAGGAGATTTAAATGTCATTGTGAAAAGGTATATTTTAAGATCATGAGATCAGTATACATGGTAAACATTTCACCCAATAGATAATGTCACCAACACTTCAAATAATAAACCACTACATCTAACTCGAGGTCATATGTATAGTAATTCCATTCATGTGGCCTCCAATGATGAGACCCATATGCCACAACTCAATCCCCATGCATCAAAACTCTTGCAAAATTGACCATATAATCATCACAAAAAAACATATACTCCTCTCATGTCTCGAGTAGGATCAATATTTTTTTCATCATCAATATATTTTTCAACCCCTAGAAAGAATTATTACATGATCTAAACCATTAAAAATTTATTAATTTATTGTTCAAGATTGAAATTAGTGCTAAAAAGTTGGAAAATTCCTATATGAACCTATGATAGTAGGATGAAAACCCCCAAAACCTACATATATCAAAAAAATTCTTCGGTTATTCCCAAAAAACAACTACATGCACCTTCGTTGGATCCACTAACACACCTTCCACCAAGATTATGTGACCCAATAAATGTACATGATCAGTCTATAATTGACTCTTAGATAGCTTGGCATATAGATTCCTATCTCTCAGGGTAATCATTTTGATGTATAGATGTTGGGCATTATATTCATGATTCTTAGAGTACCCCAAGATTTCATCCACAAACACAAACACTAACTCATCTATGTATGGGTGAAATATTCAATTCATCAATTCCATAGACATTATTGGTGCATTTGTCAACCAAAATAGCATCATGAAAAAATCATAAAGGTCATACCTTCTTCGTAATGTAATCTAAGGTATGTAATAAGGATGAAATCTCCATTGATGATACCCCAATCTCATATCAATCTTGGAAAAAAACGCCCTTAAACTATAAAAATATATCATCAAAACGCAGAAGAGGATGACAGTTTTTCATATTCATCATGCTCAAATTTTGGTAATTAATGCATAAGCATAGAGTCATGTTAGCCCTATTAGAAAACAAAACTACATAACCTCAAGGGAGAATACATGGTCAGATAGACCATTTATCCATCTACTCTTCCAGTAGTGTCTTAAACTGTTGATGCTTGGTTTCTTCCATTCTTTATGGGGGGAATAGATACTGGATCAGCCCTTTACATGAGCTCAAATGTAAATTCAACATCTCTCTCAGGTGGAAACCCTGAGAATTCCTTAGGAAACATGTCCTAGACCCCATCCACTATGGGTGGAAATATATCATGCTTAACACCCCCATTATCCAGAAAAAAATGATGGAAACCTGGGTAGTGAGATCTCCCTATTACTAATGAACTGACCCTACATGGCCCACCTGGATATACCACTCTCCATGGTTTATATAATTGGCATCCTCATGAAACATAATGGTCACTCTCATATAGTAAAAATATATATCGGCTCAGTATGTTACTAACCCATCCATACCAATAATTTGGTCAAATCCTGACATGTCTAGAATGAAGAGATCCTAAACAAAATGATATTCCCCAACCTCGAGAGAGCACCCCTTGTGCAAGAAGATGTCTCTCTATCGTACTCCCATATGTGTAAATATCTTCATAACCCTACTCAAAAACTCCACTATTAGGATCAGAACATTCACAATTTGTGCTGATATAATGGAATGGGAGGCACCAGTATCAAATGATGCACTAGAAAGTATACAATCTACTAGAATAGTACCTCTAATTATTGATGTTCCAGCCTCGATATTCAAAAGTGTAGGATAAACTATATGAAACTATCTTGTCCCTATTACCTCTTATGTAGTTTGATCCCCCTAAGCTATATCACCTTGATGATATGGGTTCTCTTTCTTAAAAGTACCTCATCCACTTCCTTGACCACCATGGTTAGTAGAAATCAAACTATTAGATTGGTACGGTGTAAAAGGTCCCCTTATCATACTCTGGTTCTTTCTATGTCCTCCATCATTACCTATATATTGAAGGTTTCTACAGAACCTCTCTAGGTGTCCCATCCTACCATAGGCTTGAAACTCTATTGTTGGTTCATGAAAAAATCAATGAAATTGACCTAGCCTACAACACTGGTGACATGTCACTCAGGTAAGGTCATGTGAGACTAATTGTTCCCCCTAGGAACTCTTATTATTATCACCCTAGTTGGAATTATAATAGTGAGGCTTCCAAATTTTGAAATAAGTACCTCAAGACCATCAATTAGAAAACACATTTCCTCCACCAGAATCTTCTTTTAGGTTCCCCTTATAAATGATATCCTAATTCACCATTTCTGAAGAAAAAAATCAGCGATAAAATATTCACCCAGGACATCATTTTACATTTAATCCCACCCTAATAATATTTTTCCATAGTATCCTCATATCCTCCCACTACAGGAACAAATTGCTTAAAATCTATAAAGTTTCCATCATATTCCATCATAGACATACTCCCTTGATTCAACCTGATAAACTCAGCTACCCTCTCTTGCCTCAACGTCTCTAGATAAAACTACTCTGAGAAGTTATCTTGAATGTTCTTCCACTCCATATTTCCCAATTTTCCATCCTAAGTCTGGATATCTCACCAATTCTTTTCTTGACCATGTAACATGTAAATATTCTATTTTAATCTCTTCTCATCAGGAGTATCCAAGTGTTCAATTATCATCTGGATAGAGTCAATCTAGTATTCACCTGTTCTACCCTCACCAATGAAATTTATAGGGTGATTCAACCATAACTCATGTTTTAGATCAGACATGTTCTTCACAACCCACCCTAGGGCTCCTTCCATGAATTTAACGAACCGAGAAATGTTCTCACAAAACTTCTATCTGACTTCCTCAGCTGGAACTATAAGTGCCTCAGGTTCTACCACTAGAGGCACATTTATAACCATGTCATTCTTCCATCCAATCAATAAGTGTCATCATGTAGGCATAAATCTACAACATCAAACAAATTTCTTAGGACACATTTCACAACATTAACACACTTATGGGGATTCACATAAATCCCTAAAAATCATCCCCTAAAACCAACGACATGGTCATATATGTGGAATTTTCACTACAATTAACCATCCTACATCTAGGTTTTGGTTAATGAGGATAAAAAATTTTGTACTATATTTTATCATTAGACATCCATTTTCCACACTTTTCATCATTTTATAATTTTCTTTCTTCAATTTTACATTAAAAACTATTTATATTTAATATTCACAAAAGAAAAAAATCAATTCCACATAAACAAATCATCTAAAAAACTTATTTTCTCATGTGTGCATAAGAATATTCATGTCACAATAAATCCTAAGTTCTTATAATGATGCATTCGTAATCAAATCTCATTCCATACTGATCCATGAGTAAAATCGCTAAATATCTCAGAAAGCAATAACATCCCACAATAAGTGTATCACCCAAGGTGAAATAAAATTCAATGGTATCAATACACATCAATAACAACAATCCCGCCCATGGTGCTTGGATTTTAACCTCATACATGGTTTAGATAATCAAATTTATGAGCTATTAACCAAGACTTGACTCATTGTATTCTTCATTCAAACTTCACTAAATAGTAATCCAAATGGAATGAAAAGAAAAGAAACTCTAATACCACTTTGTAATGTCCCGACCCAAGATCCATACACTGGTGCCCCTAGTCAATCAATTACATGACCTCATGCATGCCTCCTTGTAGGCCAGAGTATGCTGAAAAATAGAGAGGGTTTGATATACAACATGTGGAGACTATACTCTCTTTATCAAATTAGAACAACCATAAAAATAAATGAGAATAACTAAATTATATAAACAATAACAACACTAATCCAGTATCACATGATTAAAAAAATAGGAAATACAATATCTAATATTATAGAGTAGATATGTCATTCCAAATATGTGCCCAGTGTCAATATAAAAAAACACAAAAAAAATAAAGATAATGAAAACTTGTAATCAGGTCCCCACTCACAATTGGTTCTCTCATCTATGCTCCATCCAAACTCAACCTCTAACATAAGAATCTTTCCCTACTCTTTTCCTGAAAACATGAAGTATATTTTGGTACTGATCATTCAACCCAAGTATGGTGTGAGTATAACTTAGTAGGCCACCACCAATGGTTCTTAAAACAATATCCAGTCAATAATAGTGTATGAATTTATATAATGGTGATGATATAATCAATAAAGTAAACTATTTACATATTTAATTATTATTTATTTAACCACATAAGATTATAGGTTCACAATGGCTCCCATACTATCAATACCTACTTTGGCATATTATGGAGTTTGAACTCTCCCTAAGGGGTATCACATATCACATTACCATGGTTATCAATTATCATTTTATTTCAATTAATATTACATCCAACTATAACCATATTCTAATGCCATCATTTTGGGCATATAAAATCATTTATAGGACCCCATGGGTATTTGAATCATTATTCTATGTCCCACAACACATTAATTAAATAGTCACATGAGTGGGATTTTGAAGAATTAGTTTATTTTCCACACTCATTATCACATGAATCACCCAAGTGGGCTTTTGAAGAAGAAATCAATGTCCCACAATCATTATCATATGCATGAATTTGGGTCTAAAACTTAATGTATAGAACTCTGTGGGTATTTGAAGTGACAATCATTATCCTAAAGCCTATTTAACAAACAATCACACAAGTGGTATTTTTAAGCAGCAGTTCATGTCCCACACTCATTATCAAATGCATCACATAATTCACATATATCACAATTTTCATTGTAAATCAACATTAACCATTTTTACCAAAATTTCACAACTTGGTATACCATTAAAATGTATCACAACAACCATGGTTCCTTGATTTAAGAACATGTAATAATATAAAAAATTCATAAATAAATTTTTTTTCATTATTTATTACCTAAACCCATTAACCCATTACGATTCAGCCAAACATCTCATAATCCTTATTTTCAATAAATTAATAACCCTAATAATTGACCAATTATAAAATCCCAATATCGCATCAATTATCCAATCACAATATTCCATTAATTAATTAACCAATTAATTAATCCAATTCCACTAATTTGAATTCCCCCAATTTAACCCAAATCATTATCACATTACAATTAAATTAAATCAATATATAAATAAATGCAATTTACCCATCATGAAATTCGAAATTTTAAAATTTCATACAAATAATTATATCAAGATTATGGGATTTGAAATTTAGACCACCTACCTCAAAATTGATGATGACCAATGACCAACAGAAGTCCCCAATTGAATCAAAAAAATCAAGATCGTAATGAAGAATGAGATCTATATCTAAAACCTGAATACAAGATAAAATGGATTATATCTATAAAAACATAGATCTAGATCCATCATTAACCAAGAAAACATCCCTTTAAAGAATTATAGAAATATGGGAGAGAGGTAAGAAACCAATCTGGATTTTAATTTCTTATCGGGAGAGGTGAAGATCTTCAATATGGGCATTGATTCATCGAGAACAAAGGTTATAAGGCCTTAGAATCCATCCAGGAAACTCTAAAAGTGATAAAAATGTTTAGGGTCGATTTGGATCAACTTCGGGTGAATTATAGGGGTTTGAGAATTTTTAATCTAATTTTCATAAGAATTAAACCTGCTTGCAGGGTTTCCTAGGAAAAGCTACATGGTTTTCCAAACTGTGCACCTTAATAGTACACCTCCTTGGGTGGGGGTGAATGGTTAATCCTAAGAGTTCACATGATTTGAAAACCCATGTTCCAACCATGAAATCCCTCTCTATCTAGGGTTGTGTGTTTTTCTGGGCAAGGGTGCACAGTTTTTGAAAATTGTGTGTCAACCCTGAACATCCAAAAACCCTTTGAGGATTTTTTCCAATTTCACCCAAAAACTCCACAAGGTAAAATCCAAAAAAAACTCAAAATAAATAAAAATTTTACCTATAAACATCATTGATATATCTCTAGAAAATTTCAAGATCCTACACTTCACTTTAAACAAATGTAGTTCTCTCAATTAAAATATAAATAATTACACATTGATAGTATTTCATTCATATTTTCCATTTTATAAACATAAATACTGATCCTAAAGAATTAAATATGAAATAGTTGAGAACTAAAATTTATCTTGATTTAATACCAGTTTTTTCCCAATGGTGATGTACAATGACTCAAGAGGGGGTGAGTTGTATTCTGAAGTTTTCACCCCAAATAAAACATCCTTTGCTAAATTTAATTTGAATTTTTCCTTAACTCTTATATCATATATAGAGTGGAAATAAAAAAAATAAAGATAAATATAGATATATTTATTGTGGTTTCAGAAAATAGTAACTTCCAATAATATACTCCACTAACACTCAATGTGAGGTTGGTGATTTTTAATTAACCAACCCTTTTTTCTAGGGTCTTCCCAACTGAGTTAAGGCATGTATAACTTGGAATAAAGGATCTAATAGGCTTTTAATTGGGATCTTCCCTTAGAATACCTATCCAAAATAAAAACTCAATAATTATTTCAATATGTTATTACTTTATAATGAATGGTAGATATATAATAGATAACATGTTAAACACACAGTTGTGAGAAGAAGCTAAAAGTGGTTAAAGATCTTCTAGAGAGCTGAGTATGTCTTAAAAGAGATTATCTAAAAGGTTATTTGGGATACAAAATATATATAAGAAAAACTATCATTAAATAACTCAATTTTATTATTATTTAATAATGATAAATAAAATCTTGAGCATAGGAAGAATAAAAATAGTGGTTTTTGAGAAAATTAGAGAGTTGTTGTTCTCTTGTAAAAATAACTTCATATATAATCAACTCAGAAATAGTAAATATAATAGTACCCAAAATATTAAATTCATTATTTTTGGCATGTGTTCATTTCCCTAAACATGTATTTAGTACAACTAAGTTTTTACTTAGAGACACTAGATTCTTTATAACTAACAACATGAATTAACTCAATATTTATTCATTTAAAAACTACATTTTCAATAAAAAAAAATTAGTGTACTTTTTGTATTATTCTGTAATGGTAAGAAATAATAAAATGAATATAGAATTGGATGGTCTTATAATAAATCATATCTCATCATAAAAAAAGGTGTTCAATACTAATGAAGGGATCATTTAATCATATATTTAAAAACTATTGGATTATTGAGTCGAAATAAATTTAATTTGGATCTCATAAAATTACATAAATATTTATCTCCTTTATGAGATTTTTATGGATTCATAAGTAGTTTTATCCTCTGTAGGATATTTTTAACTTCTTAATACATTCTCTAGCTTCATAATATTTCCATTCCACATAATACATTTTTCTCCATATGATATTTTTTAGTATATAATATTTGAAATTTGTGTAGATAATTTATTATGATATGATCTAAAAACACTATTTATATAGAATGATTTCTCTATAATAGGGTATTTTGAGTATTCATAAGATATTTAATCACACTTAGTATATTTCCACACATAATTGGATATTTTAATTTCATAAATATCCATCATGTGTGCCTTTATGAGCACATAAGATATTTATATTATCCCATAATATATTTCTCCTACATTAGAAAATATTTTAGACTACCTGTAAATAATGTTATTTTTCCAAAAAATCAAATTCTAGCATATGATTTTTGAGTCTTCTCATAGGATATTTATCTAGTAATTTTGGATAATTTCCTTTGGACATTTTTTTCAAACATGAATAAAACATATTTAAGTATAACATACAAATGAAACAAAACTTAATTAATATTAATTATTAACCTAGTATAACTTTTGATGGCCTCATTAGTAAGAAGGGTGTTTTTTTATAATCAAAACATGTGCAATTTTGGGATGTGTTTGAATAGTACTACTTTTTTCAAAACTAAGTAAATAATGTTGTAAGTGGTGAGTAATTGAATATTTATGAAACCTTCCATTTGTTTTTTTGAAAAGTATGTATCCAATTTAATAAATTATAGTTTTCAAAGAGTGTCCTTCTACCTACCATTAGATTTTAAATAATCTTCTAGTAATACATATTTATAATTAGATTTCCCTTGGAATAATTTATATTTTCTAGAACTAAATGATTCAGTGTGTTCTTTTATATTGTAGTTTCCAAAATCATTTTGTATTATGAGAAGAATAATATGTTTTATTTTAGTTATGTGTTCAAAATGTATGTGTAAAAAACTGATAAGGGAAAAATGAATTATATATGATCTTTTTGTTTTGAAATATAAATTTTGTATGTTTTATATTTTATAATAATATTTTTGGGTTTATACATCATTTAAACCATTTAAGTCTATTGTAATAAGATGCATTGGTTGATTTCATGATGATTTTCTACTTACTCACTAGTTACCTGGGATTTACCAAAATAGAGCCTGAATATCTTGTTTAAATAATTATACCTAATGTATTATATGATGGAATTATGAAAAACTACTACTTTTAGTTATGATATATTTTTAGATTTCATCAAATAGATGATTATAAATATATAATTTAGTATTTTAAATAAAATAATGTATTTAATTGATATTGATTGATTTTTAGTTGATTTTAATAGGAATAAAAAAGTATTTTAGGTTTAAAAATATTGAGATTTCATAATTTTGGGTAAGGTATTGAAAAAAAAGTGAATTGGAGTTAATTTTTTTCAATTTGTTACTTATTTTTCAATTAGTTAAATATTAAAGGTTTTTTGGATAGGTGGGTTTTTAAAAAGACATATTTATAAAAAAATTAATTAATTTCTATTTTTTATTGGTATGAATATTTCTAATGTATTAGGATATAAAAAATATTGAGTTAAAATATATTGGATTAGTTTATATAATTCCTTTGATTAATTTAATGCATAAGGCCATGTTTAGACAAGTGGTTTCTTCCAAAAAAAATTGTTTTTTATTGTTATTCAATTTTAAATTGAGGTGAATATATTATCTTACCAATGTTTGTATATATCTAGAAAATTGTTTTGATTTTTATCTATACTAATTAAAATATTTACTAAAGTAATTTCATTTTTTGTAGGTTTTTATTTGAATAAATGGTTTCATAGTTTTTTTAAATCTTGTATTCATTTAATTGATTGAATCATTGTAATAGAAATGATTTTGAATATAAATTATTGAGGCATTATTCCACACTTTTAAAAAAATGTTTCAATAGTAAATATTTGGTTACCTTTTAGCCACATGAGGACTAAGTCCTAGTTTGGGTGAATGGTTATTTAAAAAAATTGGGTTGTTTTTTATGGTTTTACTGTTTTGGAATTAGTTTTTCTTACGTATATTTTTTTATTTATTTTTTTTAGATTTATGGTATATAATTTCATGATAGTTTTAAAGTATTATCAAGATTTTTGGTCTTTGAAATTTTCTTCCATGGTGAATAATAAAAATTTTATTTCATGGCATTTTTAATTATTATAATCGACTTAGAATGTTTTTATTTTAAATTTTTCCATGAAATTTGAAAAGTATTAGTTTTTTTGAGAAACACACGAATTAAAATTTTAGAATTCAATACCAAACCATATGTGATATTTATAAATATGAATGTTAGAGCATAGTATGGTGGGTATTGAATGTAGATTTTAATTTTAGTATATTAGTTTGTTCAATAACCTTTGAAGATTTTAATATTGGTGATATTTTTCAAAAGAAACAATTTATTTGATGAGTCAAACTCATTGAAACTTGTTTCCTAAGGATTAAAAACCTAAATAATAGATGTATTTTGGATTCTATGATGTCATGGGAAATATTATAGTTTAAATTATGTATAACGTATTTTAAAACAGACTATTATTAGGGGTGGTGATTATTTGGTAAAACATTCAAGGTTTTACATAATTTTTCATGGTTATATGGAAAATCCTACATCTTATGATATAGAAACATGCATGACTAGTTCATGGTTTGTCAAATCATTCAAATAAACCTTATATATCTTGAAACTATCTATGAACTTTGTAATATTTGATGCAATCTTTAGAAAATGTACACACTAATGTTTCATGATTTAAAGTTCCTAAAATCGTGATTTTGAACACCTTGAATATTTTAAGAGTTCATAAGTTTTATTTATTAACCTCCAATATCTTTTTATATGTTTAGCGGAACTTTAAAAGGATAAAATTTGATCTTTTTCTACTTCTATTATCATTATTCCTTCTTAAACATGGTATTTCATTTAGTTTTGGAAATTTATAAATTAGATGTGATTTTAATTTGAGAGTTTTATATTAATAAAATTAAATGAAATTATCAAAAATTTATTAAAATAAAAACATTTAATTTTTCATTTTATAATTAAATGATTCTTGAAAAGGTATAAGTGTCACGAACTAGTATGGATACCTAGGTACCCTAATACCCAATACATCACTAACATGGCCTGAAAGGGGGTTCCCTAACCTCACGGGCTGGTGAATATAACTGAGTATCATACAAGATCAAAGAGAGAATGAATTTTCTTCAAAACAGCCGAAGATAAAAGATACAAGTCAGTTTGGTCAACACTTCAAGGGGAGAAAGTACCAGACAAAATAGGTAAATCAGAACCCAAATTAGTACATCATCAAAGTAGTTAGTATTTAACATGATAAAACTCAAAAACCACATGCCGAAAGTGGATAACATCTCCATCAGTCACCTCCACCACTCTAAGTCAAAAGATCAAGAACATCCACCACCTCCTAGTAACACTTTACCTTTTTCTCAGACCTTCCATAAAAAAATTCTACAAAAATATAATGGAAAATATAGCATGTGATATATAAATTCCATTAGTTTCTCACAAATTTTTCCATAATCAATTCCAAAAAACAATAAACCATATATACTATCAATTTAAATAAAACTATTTATAGAATTTAATTTTCATATTTAAAACAAAATGTGATTTTATTCTAATATATGGAAGGTATACCAAGAAACTTTAAACAGGTTTCAAAGATCATTTTATATAAAAAGGTTTATATAAATTAGTTTTCATGAATAAAACTATTTATAAATCAATGGAATGTATAAAAAATCAAAAAACTACACTCCCACATTCAGTAAAATTAAATCCTCTCCCACTTGAAAAAACATTACATCCAATCCCACATAAGGGAAAATATAATCCACTCCCATTTAAGGTAGAATTACATTCCCTACCAATTAAGGGAAAATTAATTCAAAAAAATGGAAATCAATCATTTTAAAACTTTTTTTAAAACAAAATTGTCCAATTTCAATTTTCAACATGCCTTCCCATTTTAAAACCAAATCATCAGTTTTAATAATTTCCTAAAATTTCAAAACATCATTAAATTTTACCCTTTTTCTCAAGATTGAAATCAAATCATTTTCCATCAAAATGATTTCAAAAATGATCCATCCTTTTTCACAAATTCATCTCACAATTTCAATTCCTTTGAAATTGTTATTTTTATCAACTTCCACAACCCTTTAAAATAAAAAATGGAATCATCCTAATTCTATGTTTTAAAATAAATTAAAAACTCAATTAAATTTTATCAAGAAATTAAATGATTCAATTTTATGAAAAATATTTATGGAACCACATAAATTTAATCAAATATCAATAATTTACACCCGTAATGAGACTCGCCAATAAAGAACGAAGAAACGAAAGATATAGGAACACAACCTAGACTAAAGATACAATGAAAATGGGTTTAGGTCTATAAAATATGTGATGATATATAAAAATATATTTATTAAGGAAATAGAGATTGGAATATTCTATTAGAGATGGAATCAACTTATTATCGGAGATCGAACAAGATCAACCATGCTTCGATCCGCTAAAAACGTTTGGAGGAGCCAAAACCACTTATAGAGAGCCTTTATAGCAATGGAATTAATGTTATAGTTATTTTAAGGTATTATTGATATTAAATTGGGGGTTTGGGAATTTAAAATAAAAATTCGGAATAAATTAATCATTTGTGAATAGTTCTCGGAGACGGTTGCATGGTCAGACAAACCATGCAACCTAACTTTGCTTCCCTACTGTCTAGGGTGAATGGTTTCTCCTTGGTGGGAACACATTTTTTCAAATATTGAACCAACCATGAAATGTATCATTCTATAATGTTGAATGGTTTGAATGGTATGGAAGCACATTTTGTACAAACTGTGCACCCCCCCCCCCCTCTAGAACACCATCAAATGGTGCTTGGTTTGTTAGGTCAAACCAAACGGTTCTCCCTAACTATGCACCAACCATTCATAGACTAAACATATTCTAAAAGATTCATAAATTCACTCAAAAAACCCTAGAGAAGCTCCAACCAAATCGTGGAAAAAATAGGGGTTGAGAAGTTCCTGAAAACAAGTAACATGATTTACAACCTCCCAAACATAAAAACATTCGTACCCCATAAAGCATGTTAAGAAGTTTCTATATCAATGAGTTGAGTTCACTTATATCTCACCAGTTACTACATCTACCATGTCTCATATGAATCAGAACCATGCTTCTATAGAACTTATACCAAAGGTATCATCCTCCCATGAAGTACCTTTTTCGTAGAATCAAAAATCCTGATTGGATGCTTAGTCACGGATAAATCAGGTTTAACATCAAGATCCCCCCAACTCAAGACATGAGATGGGTCACAATGATACTTAAAAATTTGTGATACATGGAAAACATTATGTATCAACATAAATTATAATGTATTTTCTAAATAGTACCCCTCTTTTCCCACCTTCTCAACAGTCTCAAAGGGTCACACAAATTGAATAGAATGCTTCCCTTCCCTCCCATGTCATCGGTGACCCAACCGTGGTGAACCTCTTAATAACACCTGGTCAACAATAAATAATTTCAAATGGATATAATGATGATAAACATAGGATTTATTCCAGCTCTGAGCTATCAACATTCCCAGAAAAATCAACTGAATCTTTTTTATCATCTCTTGAACCAAACATGGCCCAACCAAGGAGGTTTCACCAGTCTTTGACCAACATAACAGATATTTATATGGTCTTCTATAAAAGCCCTCAAAATAATCCATCTGAATCACATACTAGTAAATATTGTTATAAATAAACTCATCCAGTCCCAAATATTCATCCTAAGCTCCACCAAAATCAATGACATAGGCACAAAGCATATCTTCAAGAATTTGTATAGAACACTCTGTATTGTCATCCATCGGCAGATGATATGTCATAATCAATTCAACCTAATATACAATCACCTTATCATTTCATATCTAAAATTGAGAGGTAAAATAGGGATATCTATCAGAGAATATAGCATATGGAACTCCATACAAATGAACAATAATTTTCACATATAGATTTCTTAACTCCTCAGCTTTGGTTGTATCACAAATGTGTATAAAGTGAGTTGATTTGGTCATATGATTGATCACAACCCATATTGTATTATTCTTTCTAGGGGTATGTGGAAACCCAACCACACATTCCATAGATATTAATCCCACTTCCAATTTATCACTGGAAGAGACTAAAGAAAACCTGATTGTTTCTGGTGCTCGACCAAGACCTATTGAAAATTATAACGGTGAGAAAAAAATCATCAGCATTTCATCTCATACTTGGACACCATAATTTCTATTTCATGTCATATAACATATTTTTTGGTTCCTAGTTTCACATCCAACTGGGAACCATGGACATACCCCATTAAAGATGACCTTACGGAAAAATCCACAAAAAACTGATTCTGAAAACATAGAATACCCTCCATAGAGAACGACCACTCTACAATGGTCTCCCCATCATAAAGAGAGTTTATAATACTATAGAATTACTCATCATAATATTTTTCTGAAATATAAACTTGAGAATATTGGAGATCAAATGAACATTGGAAAATATTTCATCTACCTCCTCTCCTCAAAATCTTAAATTCAACTTTTCTAAAATATCATTCAAGTTAGACTCTTATAATTACTCCTTCATGGCCTAGGTTAGAAGATTATAGATAAATTCCTTAGAAACAACATTCTATTTCCCCAGATTATAGGAAATTTCAAAATCAATATATTACAGGTACTCCACTCAACTAGTCAAATAGATCATCGAGTGGTTTTCTTGATGCCATATTATTTTATTCTCAACTGGTGATTACCAAATCAATGATAAATATTTGAGATCCACTTTTCCCCTATCAAGTAGTCAAGTAGTTCATTGATATGTGGTAATTGATAATATTTCTTTATTGTAAATTGATATATTTTTCTATAATCAACACAAAGGTGAAGTGTTCCATTGGATTTCTTAGAAAAGAGAAATGTGTTCCCCATGGTGAAACACATAGTCATATAAATATTTTCTCTAGGATATAATCCAACTAAGACTTAATATATTACATTTAATCTATTTCAATACAGTTAGAAGGAATAAAAATTCGCTGATAACCAAGAAGTAAATCAATAGAAAACTTTACCTCACTTGTTGATAGAAAAACAGAGAAGTTAGAAAGAAACTTATCAGGAAACTCAAAAACTACTAGAGAGAGATCATGGCTCGAAGACACCCACTCCATATCAAAAGTGAACATCGATATTACTTTCCCCAAATAGAGATAGTATATTTTGTCTCTACTCGACCTCAAGTCTCACTCTCCCTTAAATATACGGCATACCCTATTAGGTGCAGTAAATGAGACACTTCAAAGATAGCTTCAATTTATACCTTATTAGTAATGATCCAATCCATCCCTAAAATTACATCAAGAGGTTTCATATCTATAAACAAAAAATCCAATGTAAGATCAGTCTATGATAAATAAAAGATGAAAGAAAGACAATGGAGACCCTAGTCTCTCTTTATTTCAAGGGGCATATTAATATCCATCACATGATACAAAATCCCTATAATAACATTTAGCAGGTTCATAATATGAGTCAATATAAATTAAGGAGATGAATTAGTATCAAATAAATCACTCACTAAATATGAAGTAAGAGTAAAGGTAGCTGTCATGGTTGATGGAGCTGCATCATCTTCTTCTATAGACACTTATACTATGTGAAGAACCTTCATTTAAGATGTATAAATCTAAAAACCCTTAGATCCTGATGCATCTGATTCACTACAATACTTTTAGGTGTTGATGATATCATTATAATTAATGGAGTAGAAAATAAATATAATATTTTTTATAGGTGTCTTGAGAAAACAAGGAACTACAGATCTTTGGCACTTTAATAAAAAACATCTTGATTTCCCAACATTTCAACACTAAAAGCAAGTCATATGGTTACTCTCTGTAAATACATGAGATCTAAAGGACGAATACATTTGAGAATGACCACGAGACTCATCACACTTTACCTTTACTTTAAATGAACTATAGAACTGCCATTAGGAGAAAATGTAACTCCCACCAACACTAAAATACCCACTAGATCAAGCTCAACCATTAGTGCCCTATCCATCATGTCAACATAATAAGAAAGATTCATTAAGAAAACCTGAGAATGAATATTAGGTTTAAGCCCTATCTATAACCATCCAGTCTTCATCTTCTCATTTGATATAATCTTAGGTGAAAACTAAAAAATATTAAGACTGTAGTTCACATACATCATTATGGTACTTTCAGCATGTTCGAGTTTGAGAAACTTCATAGCCTCAGCCAACACAATAGAATCTATATATAATTGATTAGTTAAAATAACCCCAATGTATTTCCACTATAATCCCTATTTATTCTTCATCATTACCATAAAATCGTACCATCTCTTGCTAGGTCCCTTCATCTTTGAGGTAAAACATTTCACCATATTCGATTTAGGAATTTTCCAGAAATCAAATAGAATTTTTAACTTTTTCATAAAATACTCAACCTCTTGAGGATCATTAGAGAATTGAAACATTGGTGGATTCCAGTGAAGGAACTCATGATTAGAAATATGAGATTCATCCCTCTAAGGTTCCACAACAAGATCCTAAATAGGAAATGGTGCAGCTTCATATCCCAGAGCTTGGATAGCATGCACAATAATCTAAATAAGATTCCAGTTCATGGGAGTGTTCGCTCAATGTGGTTCACCAAAAGATTCCTCATATGACCTATTCAAAATAATTCTCAGAGGAATTACGCTACACAACATCAGAAAACAACATTGAATAAATTTTAAAGGATACATATATCAATAACTCAAGAAAAATCAATGACAATATCAATCCTATCAGATAAGATATCATGATTTTTATTCGAGCCTATCCAGATAAAAAGTAGGGAAAAGACTATAACTAGATAAAATTACTCCTCAATTAACCTTCCCCAAACACCCATTGTGACTTAAGGCTTATTATGATGAGAAATTTCTAGGAACATTCTCATTACTACCACCTAAGTCCCAAAAAGTTATCTCAAATTGCATACTGACATCAAGTGAAGATGTACAAAACATACACCTTGGATACAACTTTTTCCAAAAAATTCCTAGATATCCTAGTTACTAGATACCTAAGATAATACTGACAGGTCCTAAAGGGTGTTCCTGATCCCCGCGGGTTGGTGACCAGTACGTAGAATCATATAAGAGAAAAGAGGGGATGCATTTTTAACAAAACAGTGGAAGATAAAAGATACAAGATAGAACGCTCAACACACCAACTGGAGAAAGTACCATAAACAATAGGTAAAACAAAACACAATGTAGTAAATTATAAAAATATATAATATATAACAACATAAAACTCAAACATCCCATGAAATGAGTTCATAACATCTATTTCAGTCACCTTAATCACTCCAAGCCAGAGGATCAAGAATATCCACCATCATATTTTGTAAATTTCCCTTTGCTCGAACCTGGAATAATAAAATCTAAAAAAACAGGAATGAAAAGGTAGGTTATGATCTATAAATATTGGTAGGTTCCCACCAAGTCTTCCATAGTCAATTCCCAAAATTTTAAAGGATATATTCTTTTAATTTAAATAAGATTAAGCATGTCATTATATTTGCATATTTAAAATAAAACATTACTTCATTCAAATAGATGGTAGGTATATCAAATAACATTCAATGATATTAAAGGAAAATTTATATAACATGGTTTATATAATTTTTTTTACATAAATAAAACTATTCATAAATCAACATCATGTATAAAACTTCAAACAGCTTCTCTCTCACTTAATGGAAAATTACATCCTCTCCCACTTAAGGGAAAATTATATCCACTCCCACATAAGGGAAAATTACATCCCCTCACACATCAGATAAAATTAAATCCACTCCAATTTAATGAAAAATTACATAAAACAAATTGGAAATCAATCATTTTAAAACATTTAAAAAAATTCCCAATCATTATTTTCAACATGCCTTATCATTTCAAAACCAAATCATCAGTTTTCATAATTTCATTCCATCTCTAAACATCATTCAATTTAATAATTTTTCCCAGTATCAACATAAAATAATTTTCAATAAAAATAATTTCCAAAAAAATCCATCCTTTTCTAAATAATCACGACATAATTTCAATTCCATTGAAATTGGTATTTTTATCAATTTTCACATCCCTTTCAAATCAAGAATCAATTCATCAAAATTACTTTTTTAAGAATTAATTAAAAACACAATTCAATTTGGTTAATAAATTAATGGTTTCACTTATAAGGAAAATAAAAATGTAATCACCTACCTTTAATAAAAGTTCAAGAATCAACACCAACAACAGAACTCGCCAAAGAAGAACAAAGAAATGAAAGATCTAGGAACCCAACCTAGAATCAAGTTCCAATAAAAATGTGTTTAGATCCACTAATTACCTGATGATCCATAAAAATATTAGGATGAAGGAAGGAGAGATCATAAGAAACTATTATATAGTAGATTCACTTACCATAGTAGATTGAATGAGATCGACCATGCTTTGATTTGCCAAGAAAAGGTTTTTGAGGAGCCAAAACTACTTCTAGAGAGCCTTCCTAAATAAGGAATTCGTGTTAGGGTAAAGTGAAGGGATTAGGGACCTCAAATGGGGGTTTAGGAATTTAAAATAAAACTTGGAATGAATTAACTCATATGCATGGTTTCCTAGAGAGGGAATCATATTTACACTAACCATATGACGTAACCATGTGCCCCAACTTCCTAGGGTGGATGGATTATCCTTTGTGGGCGTACAGTTTTTTTAACCATTCCTCAACCATGAAAACCATCACTATTTAAGGGTGTATGGATTGGAGGACTTGGCTGCCTAGTTTTTGGAAATCTATGTTCCCCTCTCTAGAGAAAAATCGAATGGCGTATATTTTGCTGGTACAAACTGCACAGTTTTCCCTAACCATGTGTCAACTGTGAACAGCCCAAAGGAATTTCAAAATTCTCCAAAATTTACCCAGAATATCTTGAGACAATCCCCAACCAAATAATTATCAAAACAAGGGTTGAATAGAATCTAAAAATAGTTAACGATATGTTACATTAAGAAATTTGGTTGACAGTTCCATCATATTGAATTGATTAGTTATATAGAATTTATTATGTCTGGGAGTACCCATGGTATTGATGTGATGGATGGTGGAACTGTGGTAACCATTATTTGAGTATTATTGAGTTTCATTATAGTGGGAAATACCCACATAGAGAGTTTTTGTTGAAGTTTTTCTTTAACAACTGAGATGTTTTTATAAAATAGAATGGTAAGTTATTTTTAAATTAAATTTTTTCAAATTATAAATATTTTCCTTACTCAAAAAAATATTATTTTTCAATATCCTAATCCAAGGGGAATGAATTTTTATGGTGAGGATAATTTTAATATCACTATTTTTTCTATTTGATAAATAATTATTCTAACTATGATTTTTGATGTTTACATACCCATAAAATCTAGTATCCAGGAAAACCTAGCCCTAATTATTAATAAAATTATAAACAAGCAAAAAAAGTTAGGAATTATAGGGGTGTTTTCAAATCTAGGTGTTAACCACCCCTTATATGTCATTATTCACCATTGAGGTGTAGTAGTGAGGGGCTCTAAAATCTCACATTGATCATTCTACAAGGATCATATTCTTTGAAAAAAAATCTTCCACCTAGTTAGATTCTCTACATACATGTGAAGCAAGAAGATTAAGTTGATTGAAATTATTCATACAATCAATCCAATAGGGTAGAAACTTCCATGGAACATTCCTGGTTCTTTTCTTCAGAGGCATGAAAACATTTTCAAAATTGTATTCAATCCAAATAGAATGACACTTATAATGGAAAAAATGGTTAAGAGCGTACATCATTACCCACAGTTCATCTTCATAAGAAGTCCTTATTATAATATAGTGGTAAAAATAACCCTTAAAAATCCATGATGGGTACAGAAAATGCCTCTACATCCCGATAGATCTATCATGCCCGAGGATTCATCATCAAAATTCTATTTAACACACGATACAATAGGAGTTATCTATCTATCAGATACGAGGACAAGAAGCTTCTTTGACTTACCTACAACTCCCCATAGCATTAGGATTTTCAGATCATCCGTGTCATTATGCATTTCTCCCACCTAAATTGTTGAAGAAACATGAACCTCCCTATGTATATCCATATTTTCATCATGAATGGAGGTAACCTAATCATCAAACATTTTTACATTTTGATTCCTCTATATGGAATATTGAATGGAAGTTACATCCACCAACAGTAAATGTTGGAGCTGTTTGCTCTGTCTAGTGTTGCTGAGAAAGGCCAGTTGCTTCTAAAGAGTTATCTTTGTATTTATGTCTAGGAAATATTTATTACATGTATGCTACAACATATACCTTGAATATATAAATTCCATAAATAGATGATATTTTCTTTCTTATAGTTGAAATTTGAAATTTTGAAAAAAAAATCATGATGTGTGGTTTGAGTATGGTAAGTGTGTGGTTAAGAGTCACTATTGAAAATATTTATACGTAGTTAGATTCCCATATCAATGGTATATGTTTTATTAGTTCATGGTTAAGAGTTACCAAGAATACTAAAATTATATAGGTATGATACTATTTTAGTATCAAATGCATGATTAGTGTGTGGTTAGTAGTAATTGTGCATCCTTGTCTTATTTATAAGTAACCCCACATAGTTGATGCATGGTTAGGGGAAACCGTGTAGATTTATCTTATGTATATTTTCATCTTATTAGTTATCTCATGGTTTAAAATATTTTAGGAGTAACCATATGGAAAAAATATGTAATTATTGTAGAATTATTCCATTGGTTTGTTATGGTTAGTGCATCGTTTACTGAACCACCTGACCAAACCATGATTTGAAATTTTACCCCAAGTTGATTTTATCCTTAAATGGATTCCCTATTTCCTTATTTATGTCTGAATGATCAAATTATATCTCTAGGATATTCTTATTATTATTTTATATCTTAAAATTTTTTCTATCGTGATTTTCATGTGTGTTTTAAATGTAATCTTCAATCTTTTCTTCTCTTTTACTTGTCTTATTCTTCTTTCTTCAATTTCATATTTGTTTATTTTCTTCCATGAAACCAAATGGACATGGTATTAAAACTTATGGTTTTTATTAGTCTAATCCAAGTGATTTGGTTGTCTATTTATTATAGAGGTCATTTCCTTTCTTAAATTCTCTTCCTATATTAAGGGTGAGTTAATTCTATCAAGATGCAGTAGGTTTCTTTTGGGGAATTTATTTTTATCTAAAATCCACTTGATGCCTAATCATTACAGCTAAAATATATGACATATAAGTATTATATTATTAATATATTATGTATTCCAAAAAAATCCATGAGTTTTTATCAAACAGATTCTACTATAAAGGATTTTATATTGTTTTTATATATAAATATCACTCTCACAGTTTTGTGCATGAAAAGTGTGTGAAAAATTTCCTTTGAGATTATTTATAATTAATATGAATTTTTAAAGAAGGTTTTGAATAAAACATTATTTCCATTACGTGTATTTTAATTACTGATCAAGTATTATTCCTTAAAAGTCACATTTTATACATCATGGGTATTTGATAAAATTTCAATGGGGCTTGTTTGGTTCAAATCAAATAAAAAATAGTTTTTATATATATTTTATTCCTATAAATGGTGTTTCTCATGGTTTTTAAATTATGTTATGGTTTTTGAGGGAATAAATTATGGTTTTCTCCATTATTTATTTTTCTTATTGAAATTATTCAATCATGACACTTGAGTTTTGGATATATGACCAATGTTATTATGTTATTCACTATGTTATAAATTGTTTAAAGGGGTAATGATTTGGTTCTCTAGATTGAAAACATGGGTAACATGGGTATATATATGGATAAATGGTATGAGTTGTCCTCTATATTATATTCCCACAATGTCTAGAGCCCCCTAAGGAAGATTGTTCCATAGTAAAGGGATTTTAACTCAATAAGGCCAAGATGGTAAGTTGAGGTTGGGTTTCTGTCAGATTCTTCATAAACTAAAAAGTATTCTTCAAGAGATATATTAGATTATCCTAGTAAACTCAATGTTGGTATCCCATTATTTATTTAATTTTGTGAGGTGACTATGATATTTCATTTATTATTTTATGTTGTATTTTTCTTTATGAATAATTTGACCATATGTCTCAGACTCTATATTAATACTTGTTCTTTCTTTTTTATTTTTAGACTTTTACTCATTGTTACCTCATTATGATTCTATCAATGTAAAGTGTTTTTTGAAATAAACGGTAAGATGGTTTGTTTTCCCACTTTATATAAAATAAACAAAAATATTTTATAAATTTATTATACACTGCTGTGGTGTGTTTCACCTATAAAAGAAATTTTATATATTCATGGATGTATCCTATTGCTATTTTCCCCAAAACCTTCATACAAACCCAGGTATATATGTATCTCTATATTTCCCTAGTATATCTTATATTTATGTTGTTTATCATAATATTAGGGGAATACTTTTGGCTTGGATATATTATAATTTAGGTGGTTGGATGTAGTGATTCATGTGTTGCATAGAGATAGTCAGATCTTTATTTCATTTTATTTGGACACTATTTCTCATTTTTTACTATCCTTTGGTTCTCATTATACAGGTTATGATGTGTTTATTATGTAATTATATTTTTTTACTTTTTCACTTTACCTTGTTCTCATTTATTAGTTTATGTTCAAAATGGTTAAATAATTTCTATCGTATGTTGGCACCCTAGTCACCAGGTTTCATCCTATTGAGATTGGGAATACACCTCGGGCCATGTGGTAGAATGAATCAAGTTCAAGGGGTCAGGTAGATCACTTTGGTTTGTTATATAAAACATCCATCAAAAAAATTATTATAAACCTCAAATTAAAATTTTCATAAAAAATAGAGATATTAATTTCCAAACACACAATAGAAATCTATAGAGGAAAGTTTCACTAGAGAATTCAAATTGAAACATACACTATAATATTTTAGTGGAAACTTATACTGGAAAATTATTATTAAAATTTACACTAGAAATATTTAGTTCAAAATACCATCATTGGAAAATTCAAGTGAAAAAATTCACTGGAAAATTACATTTTAAATTTTTACTTGGAAATTCAAGGGGAAAAATTCTATTGAAAATCTAGTTGAAACTCACATTGAAAAATTCGTTTCGATATTTTCACTAGGAAATTATAATATAAACATTCCTTAGAAATTTAGACTTGAGATTTTATGTTAAGATTTATTCTATAATATTCTAGTGGAAACTTTCACCAAAAGGTTCCAATGGAAATTTTTACTAGAAAATTATACTTAAAAAACTCTAATGAAATTGTTCACTAGAAAAATCTACTAGAGAAATAATTGGAAATATCACTAGAAAATCCATTATAAATTCACTAATAATTTCCACTAGAAAATTCCACTGGAAAACACATGAGAAAATATCACTAAAGTATTCATTAGTAAAATCAATAAGAAATTACATTGAAAAAATCTATTGAATATTACATTGGGAAATTAGGCTAGAATATCTCATTGTTATTGGTGGAAAAAACATTTATGTCACCCATCTAATATTACATTGGAATATTTTATAATAAGTATTAATCTAATATTACAAGAAAGTTTAATTTTATAGTCTCGATTTACACTATTATTTTTTCTTGTAATTCCATCATAAAATTAATCACTATAATTTTTGTATATAGTCATTCACTATAATTTTATTTTTTTTATTTTATGTTGAATGTTTTTTATAATATTTTATCATGGAATTTTTTTGTGGAATTTTATTAGTAAGTATTTATTTTATGATTATCAAAAAAATCAATAATTGTGTATGTTTATGAAAAAAATACTTGTTTATATCTTTGAAAAAAAATTTATTTTAATTTTTAGAAAATAATAATTTTAAATTAATTTAAAAAACCTAATTTAAATTTAATATATATATTTTTCTTTATTAGTTTTTGAAGGAGAAAACAATTATTAGTTTTTCAAATGGTTAAAAATTATATTTCATTTTGAAAAAAATATATTTTTTATCACATAAAATACTATCATTTATAGATATAAAAAAATATAATGAAATTTATTTTAGAAATAAAATTATTTTTTTATAATTCATAAAAACAATTTATACATAATAAAATAATATTTATTTAGGAAATATATTTATTTTTAAAATAAAATTAAAAAAATTCTTTTTTAATATATAAAATAAATTAACATATTTTAAACAAATATAATGTTTTTAATAGCATATAAAATCTTTGAAAGTGGATAAATTTTTGTTTGTCTAAAATATATTCCCTTCCTGTGTGATCTCATCCACATGTAAACAAACTAATGTTTTGAAATCCTAAATGTATGCTAGAGGATCCTGGTATTTTAGTAGTGGGAGAAGATAATTTTAGACACAATGGGGCTTCTTCAATCTTCCCTTTCTATATTTAGTTTTTAAATATATACTTCCCATGTAGTGTTGGCTGTTTTGGTCATTGTTTGGCCCTTGTCAGGCCTCTCTGTTACTAGAATAATCTTTCTAGGAGTTGACATCGAAAAATATATGAGTCGAGAGTCCTAGATTCAAAAATTTGCACATATGTGAGTATTGAGGTTGGAATTACTCGAGAGTTATAGATATTTATACGATTTTATCCTCTCAAGTACTAGATGGTCCACTGGTTTTTTTGTTCATTTTTTTGGAAAATTTCATTTTAAAATTTCCACTTGAGTTTTCTTTAAAAATTGAAACAAAAATATACTTGACCATCCAATGTAATTTCTCCACTAAATAGAATAATGGTAAAAGAGATAGAGAGATTTACAAGTTTTTCTATATCTGATACCATGTAGGAAAAATCAACCCAAAAATTATTCCTCTTGAATAGAAATAAAAAATTGTTTACCAAGTTACCCCAACACGTTTTCTACTCTCAAGCCTATATTAAGAGTCTCATTTTCTATGTGTGAATATCTATTTATTTCATGACCTCTAGTGCACCTCTCTATAACTACATGTTCACTGAATGATGGTCCACTGTGTGTTTTCTAAAATGGGTGAAACATAGTTTCTTCAAACCATTTTAGAAGAGGGTCCATAGATGATGGTTTTTCAAGGTCCTTTCTCTACATGATTTTTTTGAGGATTCATATCAATGATTATTCTAAAACATTATTTGATGACTAATATGATCATGATGAGTCTTATTTTAAAGTTTCATTCCAAACAACCTCTTTATATGATCATTTTCAAAATTATATTCAAATAACTTTTTCGTGATGTCCTCTTCATAAAATTGTTTCCTGGAATCCCTTTTTATATTAATTTTTATTTTCAACCTCTCAATGATAATTATAAAAATATTATTTGAAAGAGATAATCATGGTCCATATTCTATGATATTTATGGAATTTTCTCCCAAATAGTATCCTTGTGTGTTCCAGTGTGTTTTTAATTAGTGTAATAAGTTGGAGTATATTCCATTTTGATAAGAAGTATTAGAGTATTTCATTATTGAGAAAAATAATTTTATTTTATCCCCCATTTCCTCTATTTTAATTATGTATGACTTATTTATCATGGATCCTTTATCTCATTATATATCTTTATAAATAAATAATTTCAACCTAATTTTAGAGGAACAGTTGGGTCTACTCTTTTTATAAAATCCTTTGTAATTTTTTCTTTATCTTTTACTTTCAATGTTATTCATGGTCTTGTATCTATAAAATATCTTTTTGAGTATATATTGGAATGTTTTTTCAAGTTATAATTCACTAGAAACTACTAATTAAAGTTTTTCTATTTTATGGATCCTCCTTTATAAATGAGATCTTCATCAGATTTTATATTTTAAAATTATTATGATAGTAAAACGTATCTATTTTAATCATGTTACTAATATTGAAAATTTAGTGTGCATCATTATTAATAAATATCTTCGTGTACTACTACTAAATATTTCTTGTTTTTTTAGGAAGTTGATTTGGAAAAAAAGTATTATACATTTGGTTTTAGAATATCATTTTATTCAATTTTTTCTTGTAATATAGGTTATGTTTTTGTTAAAATATGAGTCAAGTATTGAGAGAAATTAGAAGGTATCCAATTTAGTTATTAATTCTTACCAAAATAATGTAGTTATTTTGTTTTAGATCAAACATATTCAATATTTAATCCGTTAACTACTATGGTTTTTTGTCGGAATTTCTCCAGATGAAAAGTTTCCCTAAGCTAAATTATCCCCTTATGATGTAAGAAATTATGAATGGAATAGATTTCTATAATTTGTATCTATTTTTATGAATATTGATTTTTTAATGTTGATTTTAAGTTATGTTCAATCCTTAATAAATTGCATGCTCTCTAATTTTCTCCATGCATGACGGTATCATGTGAATAATTACATAATTAATGTTAAGAATATAAAAATATAGTTCACTTAAAACTATTATTTAATTTTCTAGGGATTGAAACAAATATTTCATTGAAAAAATCATATTAATTTAATTTAATCATTGGTTGTGAATTTTTTTTTGAGTTTCATCAAGTGTTGCAGTAATTATTAATGTTTCGATGTCATGTCTCATCTATTGATTGTCAAATTTCTCAGAGATTGGTATGGAAACCTTATTTTCCCTTATTATTTAAATAATAAATTTTATTTTTAAAAAATCAATAAAATTATATGGAATGTTTTATGTAAACTAAATATGAAAAAATTGTCATTCTTTTATAAACTTCTTCTGTAATCGAGGTAGTGAAAGGAAAAAATGAAAACTTAAGGTTTCAAACCTCTAAAATTCCTCAATTGAGAGGTACTAAAAAAATTAGATACCTAAGTGAAGTAAACCATTAGAATATTTTAAAATATAAAAAAAACATAAAAAAATATAATTAAATTTATATAAAGTAAATATAAAATATATATTCATAATAATACAATTCAAAATTAAAATTCAATTCATTTGGAATATGTAAAAAAGAAGATAAAAACACATACTCCAAAAGTTCAATCGGTTGGGTTGGACTTTAATATTCATTTAAACATGAATATCCATTAAATTTTAAATAATTGGGTTGGTATTCATTCTTCATGTTCAGAATAATATTCACTTAGGAATGAAAAGGCACCAAATACATTCTCTTTAGTGAAATCGACACCCACTTTTCCATAATTTTGTTGGGTCAACTGGAACCTCACATTAGTGTTTAGAGCATTTAGTTGCATTCCTTTAGTTATAGTTCTGGTAATTAAACTTGAGAATATTTATTATCCTAGGATACCCTTATTTCACTATTTTATTATAATATATATAATTATTCATTCATTTTAAAAAATGGTATTATTTTTTTATTGGTAGTTCTATGGTTTTTGGGCTCACAGTAAGTCGCACCATGGCCCAGGGGCATCATAGAGTGATAGGCTATGCATGTGAAATTTTTAGTTGAGCCTGATTAAAATCATATCTTTGGAAGGGGTATCAAATCATGATAGATCCTTATTTTTTATTTAATGGTTTTCCTTTCCTTTTGTGATGATGGATAGGTATTTCATGTCTTAATGGAATCCCTCCATGTTTTATATCAAGGAGTTGAAATGGATAATCTCATAAATGATAGTAAATGAATTTAATCTTATGTATTGTATAATACTTTACTCATACATGGGTTTTATTTTACTTTCTAAACAATTTGGTGAAATGGATGTCACATTGTGAAAAGTGATTTTCACGTCATAGAGTTGACTCTTATATATTGAGTGCTTGTGTCAAATTTCACAATGGAATTGAATTATTCTAGGAAGGAGGAGTGCCATATCATGATGACCATGGAATTCAGATCCTTGGTTATTCATTAAGTAGGTACATCACTTCATGACCTGGAAGGCTATGTCATGGTGGGTTTTTGGTGAGGGGTGCAACATCGTGACTATCAAGGCCACATCGTGCGGTGTTTTGCCTAGATTTTTTAGATTTTACATTTCTATATTTACAGACTTAAATAATATTTTTCCCCCTATTTTTCATCATTCTAAAATATCTACTTAGAGAGTCAAATGAAATATTATCCCTCCTTACTCCATGGATCTTTTAACTCCTCCTCTTTGATTTCAAGTAGTTTTTCAAGGTAAATGTCCACTTTTACCCTTTACACTTCTTCTCCTATTCTAACTGCTTCAATTTCCCCTTGGTTTTATTTTCTATCATAAAACCTACTAGACATAGTGTTCAATTCAAGGGTTTGGTTTGGGAAAATAATATGGATTTTATTTCTATGTTTTGTATAGATCATCATCATTTTTGATTTGGTATCCTCCATCAAAGGCACGTTTTTTTCACTTGATTATGGTTGGTGTTTCTATGGAATTTCATTATTTGACATATAATGAAATTTTTGGATTATTAAAAATAAGTTATTATCTACTTATATCTATATATGGTACCATCCATGGGTTAATGTTATAGTTTCAATGATTTTTATACTTGGACTAAATGGATTTGTGTGGATTTATAGTTCTTGATTACAAAAAATAAAAATTTTCATTCATGGTGTTTGAGTAAATTCCATAGAGTATTTTCCAAGTGAATTTGTAGGTTTAAAAGTGTTTTTTGACAATACTTTGGTGATAAAAATAGGGAACTTTTATTTTCAAATGAGTGATTTATAAAAAAGGGTAGTTTATTTGGACATTTATAAACCATTTTTGAATATTATTAGTCTCTGTGGTGTTTTGTAGGGATTTAAAGGACGTTTTAGTTCGTAAATGATTTATAAAATAGGTTATACAACATTGTTTTCCATTTAAGAAACCAAATTACTTATCAACAATTTATGAAAATAAGTTTCCATTATGATTATAACACTCTTATTATGATACACTTATGATCGTTATTGAATAGATGTGTTCCCTTCATGGGATGAAATGAAATATTATTTGATTATTCTATGAAATTTGAAATGGGGTTGTTTTATGTGAGGGTGTTAAAGGTTAGATGCTATTTATGTGATGTTTTTTATTTTTATTTTTATTTTTATCATTTGATGCACATATTCTCACACTTATGCTTGACATGCTAGGGGAACAAATGATATCTAAGTGAGATATCATAGTTTATTCTATAAAAATTTAAATTATGCACAATTTAGTGTCCCCTAGTATAGATTAATTTCTTTCTAGAGGGATAACTCTATGGGACTGTAAGAGTAACACATGTGCCCATATCTTTTAGGAATTAAATATCGGTAGATAGTTCATTCAACTTGAGTATTGTCTAGGATCACCTAATATTAATATTTAGTTGTTTTTTAATAAAAATTATTTTCTGGATGATGATGATATCATGGGGATTACCATTTCATGTTTTATTACATCTCCCTTTGATCATCTTGGTTTGTGAGACAATTTATTATATCATTAGTTACTCTTATTATGTTTATTTGATTTTATAGTGACTATTAGAGTTTTGTTTCCTTTTTTCCATGGTTTAATTTATCTTATAACTCATTTATAAATGTTTATTTGAAAAAAGATAATGGAATAAAAAATATTGGCTTTATACATGGAATTTTGGGAAAATTATTGAAATGAAAAGAAATGTTTTGTTTTGTTTTCATAAAACAAAAATTCCTTATTTTCAGGTTCTAAATGTTTTATTTTAATAAATTATGTTTCTACTTATTTTATATAAAATGAGGTGATCTCTTATTTATGGATAAAATCATGATACTTTGTTTTCATTACACTATCATGTGTATAAAATATTCTTTCATGTTGTATTTCAAACAATCATTTATGAAATTTTTTACAAAATAAATTTGATAGACTATTTAATTAAATCCAAATTGTATTGTTTAGATACCCTATATATATAAATTGGCATGTGTATATATAGTCTTCATGTTTTTATTCAGGTGATCATGTTAGGATCACATTTAGTGAAGTAAATTTTGGTTTTGTTGATGAATGTGTTGGGATATAATGTCTGACCATGGGTCACATGGGAATTATTGTTTATATGGTTTAGGTCATGTTGAATCTTTTTATATTGATGTATCGACAAATTTTTCCAATTATACCTCAGTTATTGTCATTTATTTTTTAGTTCATAGAATGTAGTTACAATTCATATTCTTTTATACCAGATCTTGTTGTGTATATTGTTGATGTTGTATATTTAAAAGTGAATTAGTTTTTTATTATTCTTATGTCTTGTTTTTATTGCCTATATTTTTTAAGTTGTTTCAATTGTTTGGATGAAATTACAATGTATAGATGCACCAAGTTGGGTTATCAGTAGTCTTAATTGTTTTATTATTATGATTCAATGTAAAAAAATTATTCCAATAGTTGTTTATTCAATTCCATCTTGCTTTTCACAAGCCCACAATGATTAGGAACATGATTTTTTCCTTGTGGCGGGTTAGTCTTGGAGATAAGTAATGTTTACCAGGTATGGATTTTTATAAAATGGTATCAAATATCCCTCTTATTAATTATGGTGTAATGGAATATTAGAGATAGAAATGTAATAACTCTAGAGGTAGGTTTGGGGATAGTATTTCTTTATCATTCTTGTTCAAATCCTTGAGTTTCCATAGTTAGTTTGGATTTTTAGTTTTTAATGTTAATTTCAATTTTTAATATCTTGATAATATTTTTATTTCTATTGAGTTATATCAGATCCATTTGGGTTTTCTTTAATTTTTTGGGTGAAACTAAAAAAAAGAATCAATGTTTCATTATTAGATTACACAATTTGGAAATCCATGTGGATCTTTTGTACATAATCCTAGAAACATCTTAAAGGTTAATGCACAACAAATTCATAGTTGGCCAAACTATTCAGTTAGATCACTCGTAGCTCTATATACCTCATTCAAATTTTTTGAACCTCTTTATTTTTAATTTCTTCTTAAGTGATCTTAAATTTTTAGATACGATTCAAGGGGGTTTTGTGATGTGTTTATGATTTGGGATTTTATTTTAAAGGTGGATTTTTTGTGGAAAACAAATTTTATAAAATGGTTCGATTTTTAAATCTATATGTAATGGTTTTTAGGAAGTATTTGATATCCATAAACTTTTTTATGGAAAGTAGGTAGTATTTTAAAATTAAAGAGGGTCTTATATAATGATTTTAAATTTTGTATTAAGGAAGTAGAAATTTTAACTCATGATGTAGTTGTGAGATAAAATTTATTTAGTTTTCCAAATTAGGTGAAAATTTTTTAAGGATTATTTCCTTCAAAAAAATGAGCTTTAGACTCTTTATCAAATTATAGTGATTTTAAGGAAATGTTTTCTTAGTGTGTTTGGTCAAGGGGAGTTCTATTTTTGGATACGTCTCTTGAATATCATTAGAACTATTTGATTTAAATTATGAAACATTAATTAGACAAATTTATGTTTTCTATTATTTATTGTATGCTTCCCATAAATTTCTTAATGAAATATGGAATTACTATCTCTAGAGATGATCCTCATGGTAATTCCTCTCATCATATAAGTTTGGATCTTCATATTATTGACTCTTCCCAAATTCAAAATAGAGTGTTGGCATGAAATAATATATGATATTAGAACTTACATATGAATTAATGAATAATAATTAACCATATTTCTATGTAAATTAATGCCTTATTGAGGCAAGGGATTGGCTAGAGAAAATTTGGGGAATCTTCAATTCTCTTGAAACTCATGAAGCTTCGATGGTAATAGATGTTGTGGGCCTGTTTGAAAGGACTAGTTGAGTGTGATGATTTCTTTTCATCCCATACTAGTTGTATGATGGTATGTATCAATAATAATTTAATATAATATTCATTCAATTGAAATATCTTGGGGATTTGAAGGTAGTGAAATCCATTAAATTCACGAGCCTTTATCAGGGTGAGTGAATAGTAAAGGAGTATGCCAATTGTTTCTCATAATTACAATTCTTATCTCCCAATATAGTTTCCAATGAATCTTTAAAAGATTTATTTTTTATAATAGTTATCCATATATAACTTGGATCTATGTTAATTTAATTAATATTAATGCTTTATAATAAAGTGTTTGAAATGTTCATGTTAGTAGAATTTAGTCACACAAGGTCATGTGACTATGAACTTGGAAATAAGATTGATCAGGATCAATCATCCCTAAGACGTATTGACTCTTATAATAAGAATATATCTCTTATGTTTTTATAGTGTGGAATGTTTAGAAATTATAATAACTCTTACTTAATGGATTCAATGAATTGTATTTGAGGTTTTCATTTGGGACATCTTCAAGGGTTTTGTAAATTGAATTTTTTAGAGGATTCTCTAGTGTAATTATGTTTTGGATGATGATATACTTTGGGATTTATTCTCAATGAGTTTAATGTAGTTAAAAATTTTGAGGTAATTTTTTCTTGATATATTTCTTAGGTATATCCTATGATTATGTATTTTTTATTTTGAGAATTTTGTTATTTTTTTTATTCATGCACATTAATTAGTCATCCTATTTAGGTATTATTTATAACATTATCCTTATGATGAACTTAGATTTTGTTAAGTATATTATGGGAATACTTGGGTATATTATTGGGTAACTAGTACTAGTTCTTTAATAGTTGATATTATTCATTTTATGGTGCCTAGTTTGAGATTCTATCAGGTTCACTGGTGGATCTTTTTCATGGTGTGGTACCTTGTTACCTTGAATTTAGTATTGATACCCACGGTTAGTACCCTTTTTATTCTTATTGAGGCACATTTTTTGTTTATTTGATCCTTCTATTTTCATTATATAGGATTTTTATATATTTTTGACCTTATCAAGTGGTATTTTTATTTTTCCTTATAGTTTATTATTTACTTAGGGAATATGAACCAGTTTCTTTAGTATTTGTTCATGGTTGGTGGGGAATCATCATTTTCATTGTGATTTGAGGATATATTCTTATTTTGGTGATTTCCTCCTGGTAGGTATGTCAATTCAATTTTATTTCCATTCTAAATTAATTCTAGTTGATGGGGATACCTATTTCAAGTATTCATACTCTTTAGTATTATGTTCCCTTATTGTGGCATTATTATTCTTAAATATGTTTGATGATTTTTGAGGATTAGTTTCACTAGTATTTAGAAGTTAATTTTGGTGTTCCCTTTTCATAGGAACATCTTGATTTTTCATTAACCATTAAACCTCATATTTTTGATGATGAGGTTTTTTCCTATTGCCTTCTTCTTTTAACTGTGAGTTTGTAGAGGTAAAAAGTGTCATGGTGGGGAGAATTTTGGAACCCTCATGTAACAATTGTATTATATTTTATAAATTTTGGGTTATTTAAAAAAATTTCTTTTGGTGTTTTTGTAGTTTTTTAGTTTTTGGGATGAGAGTAAGAGACATTGTGTCCTAGGGGAATCACAATATAAAGTGTTGTGTGGGAAACATTTTGATTTGAGGTTGATTAAAAATCACATCATGTCGAGAGGAATCATTGTGTGATGGGTCCTTTTCTTATTGAAAGGTTTTCCATGCCTTTTGTTTGTAGATATAGTCATTTCATGGCCTAGGTACATCACCTTATGATTGTTGTATCGAAGTTGAGATTTAAAAATCTCATATTTCAAAGTAAATAAAGTTACTCTTAAATATTTCATAGTATTTTACTCTTTTATGGGGTTTTGGACTTTATAATAAAATAAGTGGAATAGAGGTCATACCATGATGGGTGAGAATCCTGATGTGATGATTATTCTTATATACTTAATGCCTTTGTGTAATTTCATATTGAAGTTCGATCATGAAATGAAGCAGGGCTTCCATGACAAGATGATTGGGGGCTCAAGATCATTGCTTTTACTCAGAGGAGGTGCAGCATGATATAACTAGTAAGGCCATGTCATAGTGGGTTTTTGGTTATGGGTCTCTTACCAAAACCATCGGGGCCAATTCGTGAGTTGTACCGCCTATATTATTAATTGGGGAATTATTATTTCTACCCCTTTCAACTTAAAAACTCTTTATCCTTCTATTTTTCTTAATATACATGTCTCATCCTTAAGAGATAAAGGGGTGATCCTCCTCAATATACTGGTTATGCAGTGGAAGCCCTAAAAATGTGAGATTTTAAACTTTTTCCACTGAATTTCAACATGATATTGTTTTCTTCATAGAAACATTTATCGATTACCACCTGAGGATCTCATGTGAGGAATTTTAAGCACAAATATAATAAACCAAGATAACTGGTTATATTTGAAGCCGTTCTTGATGTCTTCCCATGATCAGCGATCACTACTTCAAGAATATAAATATGAATTCCAATAGATCATATACACATGTTTCAAAATCTATAGGAGTGCTTATCATTGAAATCTAGGTGCTATCGTGGAGTTCTGACAACACCTTTGGTGCTCGGATGATCACTACATTTCCTTGCTTGTAATTGACGAGAGTATGCTCGATCCGATGACTTGGATCCAAATCCACTCTCTCTAGGATGTGGGAGACAGGAGAATAGATATATATAAAGTGAATAGTCTCATCCATGAGGTGTCTATCGTCTATATATATTGTGTTTTCAATTACCTAGAATTGCCTCTCTGGCCCTCGAATAATTAACACTATAAAAATGATATTATGACTTCTATACTGATCCATAAATACCATTTATTATTAATATAACTTTATTGTAATATAATAAATATATTTTTTGATAGTACCTGATCCATTAACTCATATCTAAATTCTTGAAAATGTTAAATGTACCTTTAAAATTTTAAATTAATATTCATTCAAATAATAGTTTCCATGTATTTACTTTAAAAATTGTAAATACATTTAATAAATAAAGTCAATACCAATTATTCTTAACTTGAATAATATGAATTTATTTTTTTATTTGGTGATTGTATATCATTGGATAAATCATGAACCCTAGTGGTGGGGCCTACCATGTCCAATATTCTTATTCAACTAAATATGTAAGATTCTTTAATATGCTATTGTGTGTGACCCTCTAGGTCCTTATCTCAATAGCAGTGAATACTATTCATAGACCAGAGTGGGATCTAGAAACCCATCATGCCCCCAAAAGAGATAATGATATTCATTTCAATGGAAAACAACCTATTAACACGCATTGTGTAATACAATATTTTTTCATTAATATCTCAAAAAGTAGGACACATACCCATGTCATCGTCCTTTTCTTGCATTATTATTTGTTGATCTAACTAGTTCGATTTACCCTCGACATACATGGACATGGTATTATGAATGTACTACCATCCTAATCAACAAGCCCCGTGATATATTACATCCATAACTTTTAAGTGATAAAACATTTCTTGACCATTCAAACAATGTCATACAACCAATGATGCACCCAACACAAGATACCTCACCACAATATCAATATTATGGTTTTTGTCTTGAATCAAAGTATGTGATAAAATGATACACATTGGTAATTATCTCAAGTTAGGATACCTATACACATGTATATAGACTAGAACAACAAATGACACCCAAAACATATGGTGTTTCTATTTTTTGGTGTATCATCATGATCTCACTACTAGAGATCACCAAGTTAAAACCTCATAAGAATAATTCTCAATGATTATGATTCCATATCACCTGATAGTCAAACAAAAACTATGTCCAATAATTAATATGTATCTAGAATATAAGAAATATATTTATTATTGATGTCATAGTGTCATGAGGTTTTAATTATAGTCAGGGATCTGTTATAACCTTGTGATACAATAATTAATCTATGGACATTAGCATTTAAATAGTGGATGCAAAAATATCTACACTATAATGGTAAGAAAACATCATGTATATCTAACTTTACACATGATATGGTAATCAATAGTTATGAATAGTTGGGTCTAGGGAACCCACCATTAAAAGCTCCAACTTTCATGACATCTAACATTCTAACCAACCTTGTTATCTCTCATATGATTAAGATCACATTTCTACTGAATCATGGATTTAGTTGTTAGGTCTTTTACATGTCCATAACATTGCTATTCTACTATATGTGACCTCATCTCCTGGAGTAAAACTTCTCAATAAATGGTATCCCTGAGTATATCCCTTTTTTCACTACCATAACTTGATATCTTGGCAACTAAGTACATCATAATTTACAATATAATAATTCTTTACTTACGAGGTGTAATTGCAAGCAATGGAACAAATAATTGTTTCTAACTACTTCTTAGCTGCCTTAGAAACTACAACATACTAGGTATTTATATGAATGGGTACCTATAGATTTTATAAGCTTGTCTCACTCATTACCTTATCCTGACTGTAATTTTTGATCAAATTAATCTAAGGAAGACTAGTTTGTGTCCCTTGAAAACTTGTATCATTTAGTCTCTACTTACTAAGTACATATATTTTCTACTTAACAAAGTAAAATTATATAGTTATGACCATGTCACTTGTATTTCTCTACGATATAAATGATATTTTACTACTGTAAAGTACATCTTGGAAATACAAATTTCTTTTAGATATCATGGCATGCATGATTGATCCATCCCTAAAGAGTATGAAATTCAACCCACCATGTGAATATCTTCCCATGTCTCATACATGTCAACTTGGATATATATATTCCATGTGACATAGGAAACAATTTTAGATCGAATTGTTACAACTTTAATTTTTCAATACCATGTCACTATACATATGCTTGACTAGGTCCAAGAGACAGTTAGATCTACCTCAATAGATCTTGTTCCCTATAACTTTAGTTTCTAATTTAAGTTAATCATTGGGGAATAACTTTCATCCTAGTCTTATCTAACAGTAAGACTGATATCTTTTTTTCATATGTTGGTGATCATATTTGACCCCAAAAAACAAAGACTCTTCCACTATCCTATGGTAGACACATGGCTAACATTCATTCCAAATGAATATTCTATGATCTTGTTTCTCACTTCAATCCTAAACTTGATTTTTGTAACCTTAAACCCTTATTATCATTTTTTTATGTGACCATACCTTTCAGGTTGCGTCTTATAGACACCTTCCAAGATTGGTGGACATGAAATTCATTGATCAATTTAAGGATCATAGATATTAGGTATGACATGTAAAATTATAATGAATTTTTTATATATTTAATCCATGTATTACGTTTCATTTATATTGGTCTTGTAGTTTATATTTTATAGGCTTTTAAAGCCACGTACTTGACACTTTTTAAGTTTCAAGTAGGTGGTTTTGAAAACATATAAATTATTTTTTATCATAATTTTTTATAAAATTATTTTTGTTTTCAATTGTTTTTTATATGTTTTATCCATGTTTTAAGTTTCATCTATATCGGTCTTATAGTTTATATTTTATAGTCTTTCAAAGTCATGTACTTGAAACAAACTCGCAAATAAGAAATGTAGAATGTTCTGCGCAGCAAATGGAGAACTAGAATCCCACATCGGAAATGCACGAATGATTTCCAAGTTAAGCTATCTTATCAAAGGGAGCTCTAGGTGAGAAATTTTGTCAGGATCTAGACTGTTGTAATGGCAGTACTACTGGATTTTAAATAGCGGATAACTTCTGCTGAAAAACTTATTTTTTTTTATTTATGTTATGTTTTGTTTATATATATATATATAAACAAAAAAAATAGAAAATTTATTTATTTTTAAGTGGAATGGAGGCATCGTGGATGCAGCCTTTCACTTGACACTAAAAGTGGCATCAGCAATGCTGCCTTTATTGTGTATTTTTAAAAATATTGTAAACATAGGCATTTAAAAAAAATAAAATGTATTAAAATAAAAAACCTGATTCTAGGATCGATATCTCATTTTTTTGAGATCCTATCGGAGCTTGTCATTGTTGGATATTTTTATACTCCACACTACGACAAAACTAGCTTTTCTCAGCGCTAAAAAAGCCTATATCAGCGCTAAAAAGTGTTGTTGATGGAGCCTCTATTAAAGTGTGTCCCCTTTATCAGTGCTAAAAAAGTGTTGATAAAGAGGGTCCTTTATTAATGCTATTTTTAGCACTGATAAAGGACCTCCTTTATCAGTTCTATTCAAAGTCCTGATAAAGTCCCCATTTATCAGTGCTATTTGAAGTGATGATAAAGGCTTCCTTATCTAGGTGTGGTGTTTATATAATAGCACACCCAGAAACCTGTAAAAATTAAACAGAACCCAAATAGTAGAACAAAATAACCAAACCAACAAAAATAGCCTACACAAACTAGCAAAAACATGCTAAAAATAACCACTCATAGTATAGACAAAAGAACCACTTACAAGATTCAAATGGTGAAAAATCAAGCAACACACACAAAGGTTTGGTAAACAATTCTATATAATTTTAATTGATATAATGAATACATAAATATTAACCCATGGTATATACCAAAAAAACACATCTATATACATTTTGAATAATGTTTTATAAAATTACATTTACCAAAATCCAAAAAACAGTTAAAAATATTAATGTTTTCTCTTTTCATGTCTGCGGTCCACTCTAAAAAATGTCCTCTGATGGTAATTGTCGCCGAATTAATCATACCAACTCGAGAAAAAGGTTTCACCTATATAATAAAACAAATATTACATTAGTAATACTATAAAGAAATAAATTAAACATTAATATGAATAATACATTAAAAAATATCAATTTTCAATAAAAATGACGCATTTGGATTTATACCAGTCACACCATGCATCGTATTGAAATGGGGTTAATTCCTACATGTCGAAAATGACTGATGGATTGTTTTTCTAATATATCAAACCAATGAGAATTCATTTCCTTGGTTTTTAGTATATTAGTTGTATTTTTTTACTAAAATGTCATTTCAAACTGAAAACATGCAATTTGAGCCATACCAGTTGCATCGTGCATCGATTTGATGTGAGAATACTTCATACACGTCACAATGTACTTCCGAATTATTTTCTTTAATTTGGTAGACAATAGAAGTTTATTTTCTTGGTTTTTAGTGGGTGACGTGTTTTGAGTTAAAATGTCCATTTTAAACTGATAGGGGACACTTTAAGTCATACCGATCACAATCTTCAACGGATTGAGCTGGGATTTATTCCTACACATTACAACTGAGTTGTGGATCATTTTTCTCAAATATAAAAACAATATTAATAAACTTTCTTGGTTTTCAGTATCTTAGTTGTGTTTTTTTATTTGAATTAATGTCAATTATAAATAACAAGACACATTTGGAGTCATATCGGTGACACCGTGCATCAGATTGTGGTCCAGTTTATTCCTAAAAGTTCAAAATGACTGATAGATTGTTTTCCTAAAGTATCAAAACTATCAGAATTCATTTCCTCGATTTTCAGTATGTCAGTTGTGTTTTTTTACTAAAATGTTATTTCAAAATGAAAATATGAAATTTTAGTCATATTGGTCATATCGTGTGTCGATTTTATGTGAGACTACTTGATATATGTGACAAAGGACTTATGATTCAATATCCTTAATTAGGAATAAAATCAGATCATGTTTTCTTGGTTTTTAGTGAGTGACATGTTTTGAACTAAAATGTCAATTTTAAACTTGTAATGGAAACTTTTAGTCATATTGATCACACAGTACATTGGATTGAGGTGGGGTTGATTTCTACATGTCACAACTGACTCGTGGATTGTTTTCCTAAAGTAACAAAACACTCCTAATGTGTTTTCTCGATTTTTAGTACGTCAGTTGTGTTTTTTTACTTGAATTAATGTCAATTTAAAATAACAAGACTCATTTAGAGTTATACCGATCACACTTTACATCATATTGAGGTGGGGTTGTTTTTTACATGTCGCAAAATAATGATGTATCGTTTTCTTAAAGTATCAAAACAATTGGATTTCATTTCTTAGGTTTTCAGCATGTTAGTTGTGTTTTTCTACTAAAATGTCATTTCAAACTGAAAAAATTCAATTTGAGTCATACTAGTCGCATCGTGCGTCGGTTTGATGTGATACTACTTTATACATGTCACAAGGGACTTATGATTTTGAGATAATGGTTCATTAAATCAATTATAACTCATTAATTCATATATTTAACTTTTAATGTTAAATACTATATTTTGTAGTATTTCACTATTCACCTGAAATTCAGCTACTTTAGAATATTACCAAAAATTCACCCAAACAATTTTTTGATGTGTATATTAAAAAAATAAAATTTATTTTTTGACTTTATTTTTCAATATATTATATAAATCAGTTTTAAACAAAATCCTTATAAATTTTTAAAATACTAATTTTAATATTATGGTCAATTTTCTGACCCTGTGAAAAATTTCTTATAGTCTCATAAATTATATTATATCCATAATAAAACATAATATTATTTTGTGTAACCATTTCACGAAATAAAAATTATTTTAAATTTTTATATTTGTCATGAAAATATAAATTAAACATATGTGTTTTACAAAAATCGAAATACCTTTTTATCATTTTGAAAATATTTATTTATTTGTATCGTGATATAAATTTGATATATTTTCAATTTATAAGAAAAATAAATTTTATTTTACAATTATATAAGTGAGTTTACTATTCAAATTATCATGTTACTATTCCTAATTTTTAGCATAAGAGTCAAATTACTATATCAATGGTCATATTTTTAATGGTCATATGGGTTCTTTACCTTCTATAAATAATTCATATTTATTTCATTCATCATTCACAAGTATTTTCGCTCAAACTTATATATATATATATAAAATTTCAAAATAAATATTCCATTGCTAATATTTTGTTTCATTCCTAAAGTGTTTTCATGAGTTTTATCATTTTAAGGGATAGAGAATATCCAACTTATCATTTTTTAGGCATATTATTTTCTATTTTGTGTCCCATTGTAACACTTTCAGTTCATATAGATATATTTATTCTCAAAAACTAATGTGCAATTCAATATAATAAAATGTTTTTAATTTTATCATATGGTTCATGTACTTTATATAATACTACATTACCAAATATGAATCATTTATATAATCACAATGTAAATTCCAATGATAAAATTATTGGTTATTAAACTCATGTTTGGTATCTTTCTAACCTTAGGTATTGATGACTCTAGATTTGAACCATGAACCCTCAGTATACCAATGACATAATGTATGACACTCTATGTGGTATACTATGTGTCATGATCCCCCCAAGGGTACCCCTCATGGGCCAATAATTAGATAAAGAGGATGGTGATTGTTCAAGTCCTGAATCCAGTAGGCCTCGGGTTTATGACTAGCACTGAGGGTATAATAAGCATGTAGTGGGATGAATTTCCCTTTAATACAAAATGTGGAAGAGAGAGATAATATATATACGCTAATAAAAACCTTCTCAAATATATAAAATAGATACCAAGTGTATAGATGTAATGTCATACATCACTAAAACAACTGAAGGGGAAACAATAAGTACTAAAAAGGTAATGATGGTAGCGACCACAAATCCAAAACAGTTCCTTCCAAATAATAATCTAATAATATCTAGCTTTATCTCAATCCTTCTTCTAATGACCTGAAAAACATTATATATATGGGGTGAGCATAACAGTATACTCGGTCAGATCCTCTTCGGATCCTCTCATTGAAAATATAAAGAAATCATGCAAAAGCATAATGAACAATAGTAAAAATAACTTATCACCAAAATAGGTATACTAAGTTCCCAACCTCACCATGGATAACTCTTACCTAGTAACATATAAGAGAGATTATATAATATTAAATCAACAACAAGGTTACTCTACTACCGCTTCCCCATTGGTTTGCTGCTCTACCTCAACATCGCATGTCTTGGGCCATCTCTCTCCAAAAGTAATCCATCCCATAGATACATGGTCTAAGTATCACCATATAAACCTCATGTATCACATCATCCCATATCGCATATCCATATAGTAAAAGGTAGTTTTTGTGATCCACCAGTTCTCATATGATGTGTATCATATATTGAGTATTATACCTCAAGCCATCACAGCCCATACACCGCGTAAGGTACCTCAATTAATCACAACCTATACACACCATACAAATAATAATCATTTGGATACCATATCTAGAGATACATGTGTGTGAAATAACCACAAGATATCATATCCCTTTATACACACAGAGATATATATATATATAGAAATAGACCTCTGTGCATACCAGCAAACGAACTACCAAGAGAAGAGGGTGGGGCTAGAGGGAGTAGTCATCCATCCATCCTCCCACCAATATGTTGGGGAAAACACCCTCCTAGATTCCAATGGGTATCATTCTCACTACCCAATATGGTTGGTTAGTGTATAAAAACATAGAATATTCAAGATATAATATTTCTCACTACCACACTATTGCCATAACATAGTCTTAGCCTCAACTAAATCTGTTATCATTCAGACTCCTGGCTACCACTGATAATACTAGATATCTTATAAGAACAAAACAATGTTAAAGAGATATATTAAATTAATTATACCTTTTTAAAATTATCCTTTCATTAATTAATCCAATATCCATTAATTAACCATCAGAATTATTCTAAATTATATTATATTATTCATACAAATGATTTCTATATGCTCTAGAAATATTCCAAATTGAGTCCATGGTTTCTCAAGAACATCACTTTTTCATTCTGACAACATCCAACCCCATGAATTAAACATTTATTAAACATTAATAACCATTCCATATTTATAGGAAATCCAGGAAAACCATCCTAATATACTAATAAAAGAAAATAAGAAACAAAGCACATCTAGCTACCTAAAATAGAGGGATAGGAATATATATAAAATAAGAAACCCTTCCATCATCCATTAAACATATTTATAAAAATAAAGAATTCGTATTTCATCACAATAATGGGTAATACATCTTGAACCCATTTATTCATCTTTGGTACTATCCCCAACATCCACATAGATGTCTTGATGCGTCTCTCAATCACAGTTGTCAACTAATGACACATCATCTATGCCTTCCCAACCACATATGATCAGTTGTTAGAGGATCAACCATCACATTCTCATAACACACAAAAATATCACATCCATATCACATTACAAGTCATAAAACAAACAATTATAGCCAACATGGAAAACTAGGATTTAAAAATAAGGAATTCAACCTTCACATGAAAACAGGCTTGCATGGCCCCCAACACAAGGCATTCAAACTTCTCAGAAAAATGGGCACTCTTGACGCCATGATTTATCTTTATCAAACAACATGTTTTTATCCCATATTGAAATAATCGATTCATTATTAATAGGTTCCAACAATAGGCAACCTAAGGTATCATTTATAATAAGTTATCAAAAATTTTAAACATTATCTCTAGCATAAAAAAGTTTTGACAACTATGATAAGAATTGTTCTCATTTCACATGTCCTTTTATTATTGTTTTCAACAGGCCTAAACATTATTCACATTCTTTATAAATAACAAAAATATGTGGAATAAAATTTTCAAATGAACATTCATTTCGAATCAATTTTATTATCATCAAGTTACAAAGAAAAAGGAATTAAAAACATGCCTCTTCTTTAATTATCAATCCAATTAAACAATTAATTCCATATTTACATTATTTTACATTTTAAAATAAAATAAATGTTATAAAATAATAATAATATCATGCTACGCAAGCATAGTATAGATAGCATGCAATATAGAAAATCAATGGGAAAACTGATATCATGGTATTAAACATGGACATTTGATCGCTATCAAATTCTTTATTAATTTAGTTAAATATTTATTAGGTAAATTCAATTTCCATATAAAGTGATAACACATGGAGAATTTACAATTTCACATAAATAAAATAAAATAAATGATTCCCCTACCTCATAAGAATCAACATTTTTTGTATGAGAACAAACCTACATTATTGATCCCAATCAATTATCCAACAAGAAGTTTCATCCCTCAAATTATATTATTCCACAACCACACCAAAAAAACAAAACACTATAATAGCATGGATATAAACCTCTATAACATGGAAATAAAGAAATGTGGGGAACAAGATTGAAGAAACACAAGAGAGAGAGGTAGAACTAACCTCGAATCGCCATGGATCCAACATGGGAAGCTGAGAATCAATCCCCTTTTGAAGGGATCCCAAAAAGGCCAAAATAAAAACCACTAGATTCCTAGAGAATTTTGAGATAAATCTTAGGGTTTGAGAAAACTGAATACATTATAGGTTATAAATTTTATTGTATAGAGGTTATTTGTGGAATAAACCCCTCTTTTACATCGTAAAAACATTGAACATTATGTTTCACTGAAAAAAACAATACCTCAAACTGCATAAACTATATTAAAATTATGTATTAAATTTTATGTTTATAAAATAAGTCCCATGGTCTCAATCACACATGTCCTAAAACCCTTCAGTCCATGAGCTATACTTAAGATGTAAAACAGACATACTCCATAAGACCCTTGTTACAATGCAAATTATCCATAATTACAACTTTTAGTATCCAAACACCACCAGACCTCCACTAAGAATATTCCAAGATCTATGGGATTGGGAAACATGTAAAGGGTTAGTATAGAAAAATTTGGGCCCTTGCATAAAATACCTCTCAAAAAATCTCATCTATTAGAATTCAAAACCAAACCAAGAGAGAAAATGAAAAGGTCATCCAAATAGCCACCCCATGAGATACCTCTCAAGGATATATCCATCATAGGAGTTTGACCAACTCATTAGAGAAAAAACCACAAAACCACACAACCATAGTATCTTGCTCCTAAAGACTCTACCGTTGGAGATACCTCTCAAACAAGATCAGGGATACAAAAAACAAGAGTAAACCATCACATAACCCATAAAATGTTCAAAAACCACAACTAGTGTTACAACTAGAGAAGTGATAAATAAATAAAAAGCTTAGGGAACTAATTATTTATTTGTGACTCATGTTCCCCAGTACTAACTTACACACCACATTTTCATAACAAGACATAAACCAAAGGAAAAACATACTCGTGCCACAACTTCCCTAAGTATTGAAGAATCTATAAAGGCCACTAATAGAAGCTCTCATCATCATCAACATTGATCTCACCCCAATAAATTTTTTGAAAGATATCATGAATGCAACATCAGAGCTACGACATGTGAAAGACATCATGTATCTGTATCATCTATGGGGTAAGTGTTATCTGACACACCATGGCTCCAATTTGATCCAACACATTGAAAGTTACAACAAAATTGGGATAAATCTTACTCCCATGACCAAAACATCTCTACCCACATTGATTATTCACCTTTAAAAAACATGATCTCCATAATAAAACTCTAGAGGTCTCCTCCTATGGTCCCTATATGAATTATGATGATGATGCGTTTCTTTTATCCTCTCACGTATTACCTAAACCATCAATTCCATGTTATGAACTAGCTAAGACCCAAGAATTTATGACTCTGAGATCCTAGACTAGTACAATGGAGAAAAGAAAGGTTAGTGGTAAAATGATTCAAATGGATTCATACTAATGGTTGAGTGAAATCTATTTTTATAAGATAACTTGACCAGGGGAAGTTGTATCATCCATGAACCTCTAAAATCCAAAAAATAAGATCACAACATATACTTAAGAATCTAGTGGACTATTTTTTCTAAATATCCATCTGCAGATGAAATGTAGAATTAAGCATATGAGCCTCAGCCCAGTTGGGGAGGACTCTTCAAGTGCATCTAAAAGACCCGAGATCAAATCTGGGTAGAGGAATATTTATGGGTTACTATAGAATTATTGTAGAAGGTTCTATAGTAGGTACTATAGAAGGTACTATTTGGTATTATAGTAGCTAGAAATATTTATCCATTTCACTAGTTTGGTCCTCAAGTCCTTCAAGTACTTCGGGCCAGCCAAGGCCTTCAGCCCAGTAAGGCGTTTGGGTCACCCCAAAGCCTTCGGGCCACCTCAATGATTTCATACCACCTTAAGGCCTTCGGGACACATGAAATATCGATAAAACAAGATAGATCTAAATGGAACAAGGCTACATATGATGATTTAAAACATACACATTCATTAGAGTAGATATAACTGGATTTGGAAGAATAAGAGAGTATGACATTGCCATCGATACCGGCCATGTTCATCATTTCACAGGATAGCTAGCTGAAAATACTTACAATGTTGGAGAGATGACATAAATATATATGCTGGGGTGGGGCATTTCCTTATAGTCTATTTGGGATGAATTCCTCTAAGGCCTTCGAGTCATGTAATGTGTCACTAAGCCTATGAGCCATGTTAGGGTTCCCCTTCAACCCTTAAAAGGGGGATTATCAAAAATAAATAATAAATGAAGGCCTTCAGGGCCATTTGGAAAAAAGTTAGTATTAGGTCACAACAATGAGATAAAATCATGATAGAGAACTCTCCACACCCTATAGGTAAAACTAGGATCTATATTAGAGATGACCATCCTTAGTAATTCATGGAGTCTCACCAACGCATATAGAAACTGCCTCGATGAAACCTCCACTGAGCTCGACTGCTTAATTGATATAAAGTGGGGTGATTTTATCAAGTGATCCACTATCAACCATATTGAATAAAATAATTACTAATAAAGAGGTAAAATGGTAATTAAATCCATCTATATTTCATCCCACTTCTATTGGGGAACATCTAATGGATAGTGAAAACCACTGGGAACATGGTGTTCAAACTTCACCTTTTAGAAGACCAGTCATCGATAAACAGACTCTACAATTGAACACTTCTACCCAGTCCACTAAAGTTGAACTTTCAGAGCTCTTTGCATCTTTTTCAAATTGGAATTTACTTTTCAGGGTGAGATATAGAACTCATGAAGAACCATCCCACACATCATAAAATGTATTAAAAGTATCCTCTAGAATAACATGTGGTGTTTTCCACCCTAAGACCAACCATATGTGGCATCACCAAAGCCAACTTAGTCTCTCCAGACCTCCACATATGAATCTACCAATTAAGAATCCATCAGTTGATGCACCAATAAATATTTAACTATAATTTAGAAAAGAAAAATTCTATCTCCAACCTTAAACATATATAAATACATAATCAATATCTCTTCCATAACTCTCCATGAATCTCCATAGCCACACATGGAATCTCAATATGATTTCCTACTTAGTAAATTAGCCTCAAAATTACCCCTTATAGGTGTATAAAAAATATTGAAGTCATATTCCTATAATAATTCCATCGTCCTTCATTTATAAAATTTCAAGTCAAGTTGGGAGAAGGAATACCCCATGCTCTTCTATTTAGGAAACTAAGAACCACAATCCCCTACTCTAAATCACAAGGAATCTTGATGACTTCCCTCTTGTGATGTTCTAGTTCGAGTCAATGTCCTTTTAATGACATCTTACCTTTACAACACCTCAATATATTTTGAAAACTTAAATGGGGTGACTTGGAATTGGATATCTAGATGTAAATCCTCCTCGAAGTTACCACCCTAGTAGACTCATCTAGAAATAGATCTGAAGAATATCAAAGAAGGGACTTGAAATGAAAAAAAAACTCTTGCACAATGGAACTCCCCTATCAAAGGGTAAGAAGCTCTTAGAGACTAGACACTTTCACGGTTGAAAAAAGAAACTCTGCTCAAAACTGGTATTCAAACCTCTCCCATGAGACTAATGACTCCTCACGACCCCTGAGGAATAAGATCCACCACTACCTTGCTACCCTATATAGCATCATTACAACCAAAGAAACTCAGTTCTCCTTTTGAGCATTAATCAAACTAAAGGCTATCTCAACCTACTTCAACAAGTATTCTATGAATAAATACGAAATAAACACCTCATACTTCTATATACTCTACCATTAAAACTCTTGGAGTGTCCTCTAAGTGTCATCATCATCAATCTCTACTCTGCAGTGATCTTCTAGCACACCCTGCTAAACATCTTCGGTGCACACCTAATGAGGATATCGATATAGATCAATTCCTGTAAGAAGAACAAATGGTTATACTCATAAACCTAGAATATAGAATATTTAACATTAATTTATTATTTATTTTATTATATTATTTAAGGTTTTAACCTATCCCAAGGTCTAACCATTTCAAACACAGTCTCATAGATGAATGATGCATGATATTTTCCTAGGTATCTACCCCACAACAAGCATCAGTTTATTTAGTAGGCTCAAAAAACTTAAAGGCTCGTGCATTAGATCATAGGTTGGCTTAAATACACATGTCTTAGCTGGTATCTTATGTTTTCATATCTTATTAAACTTATGTATCACCATTTACCTACAAACTCATCTAGTATCACCTATCAATAACCCCAAAATCCACCTTATCCCTCAACAAGAAACCTTGATTACACTCTTTCATGACCCCTCCCATTAAAAGGGTACCCCTTTTAGGATTAAAATGAGAGCAAGAGGATGGTTAATACCCAAATACTACCTCTAGTAGGTCCTAATTTAGTGACTATCATAGAGGGTATCATGAGAATACAATGGGAGGCATTACCTTCTAAGAGAATATGCAGAAGGGAGAGTGAAGATAGATAAACCAATCAAAATATACATAGATATATAAATGAGATCCCACGGGAATACATGTAATGTAATACAGTATTAAAAAATGAAAGGGAAACTATAAGTATCAAAAAGGTAAAGACAACAACAACCACAAAGCCAAAATATCTCTTTCCAAACCACAAGTTAGTTATATACATCCCGATCTCCAACCTACTCCAGATAACCTAAAAAATAGATTATATTTATAGGGGTGAGTATAACAATATACTCAACATGATCCTCCCCAAAGCCTCTCACGTGAAAGATAAATAAATCATTCTAAATCACAATGAGAAACAGTTAAACTAACTCATCCCCTAAATAGGTATACTAAGTTCTTAGACTCACCATGGATAACTCTCACCAAGTAAAGCTTACCAGAGAGAATATAATATAATATCAACAATAAGGGTACCCCTATATCACTTCCCCACAAGTTTTCTTCTTTACCCCAATGTCTCACATCATGTCCTATCTCTCTCAAAAATTTGGTCAGCCTGTAGACACATGGGATATGTACCACCACATGAATTTCATGCCTCACATAATCATATCATCCTATATCACATCACCATATAATAACCAGGTAGTTTTTGTGAGACACAATATCCTATATGATATGTACCATACATTTTGTATTATACCTCAATCCATCACAACCCACACATTATGTATGTAACCTTAATCCATCATTGGCTATACACATTATACCTATAAAAATACTATAGAAACTATATCCATAGATACATGTGTGTGAAATAACAACAATCCATTACCAAAATTTATACACACACACACACACACACATATATATATATACATATTAACTTATGTGGATACTAGCACATGAAATATCAAGAGAAGAGAGTTGGTCTAGATGGGTAGTAAGCTATCAATCCTCCCATCGAGATGTTGGGTAAAACACCCTCCTAGAGTCCAATGGGTGTTATTTTTCCTAAATGAGAAGTACGGAATAGAATATGAAATCAAATAATATATACGATATATTATACCTCACAACCATACTATAGGAATAATATATTCTTATACTCAATTGAAACTAACATCACTCAAACTCCAGGATACCATTGCTAAGAATATATATCCTATAATCACACAAGAATTTTAAATATCTACATTAAATTAATTATTCCCATTTTCTACTTATCATTTCATTAATTAATTCATTATACATTAATTAACTATTAGTAGTATTCCAAATTACATTACACTAATCATCAGAGTGAAGTCCATTCCCTCCATGCATATTCCAAACTAATTCTATGGTTTCTCAAGATCATATATTTTTCATTATAGTAACAACCAACCCCATGGGTTGGATATTTATTAAACATTATTTACCATTCCATATTTTCAAATACTCTATGGAAACCATCCAAAGATGTCACCTAGAAAAAAAATAAAACCAAGAACATCAAGCTGCCTCAAGTAGAGGGGAAAAGAATAAAGATAAAACAAGGAAACTGAACATCATCCATTATACTAATTCATAATAAAAAAAATCAAACATTAAACACAAAAATGGGTAATCCCATATTCAACTATTACATAATCTCTGGTGTTTTACCCAATACTCATATGTATAAATACCCTGCTTTTTATTACATGAATATTACATCATTTTAAAGATAAAAATCATAATAGTGCTAATAATCCAAGATCCAAAGGTTTATTGTCTTGGTAAAATTTGGACCATACATAAATTTTACATAATAAAACATAAATATTTATTTAATTCCTTATTATATAGCTTATTATTGTCCCTTGTTTTCTCATTAGTACAATAATTCACCCAAGGATATACATTAAAAGTATGGGCAAGCTAAAATCCTAGTAAGAGGATGAATTAAAGACATGAATCATAGGTGAACATGATCTCCATCAGCATAAAATAATATTAATATCATCATAATAATAATTAGAGGAATCATTAGATAAAATAATGGAATGTGTAAATGCAGAAAAATGAAATATCATGTCTTACTGGTCAAATACCACACATAGTTGTGAACAAATCTAGCATCACGTTCATGTATATTTCACTGTATCTCATGAGATATATCACATTAACCAAAAATTTAGAGTTCTATATAATTTTTTGTGCACCCTTAACAATATAAAATTTACTATGCTATATAATTCCAGGCACACCCATCACATCATAACATTTACATTATCATACATTCTGTATAGAACATATATAAATCTTAGACCTAAAATAACCCATAGAAATGAATGGGTCTCATTTCACAAAGAAAAAAATTCATGAATAAACTCTGGGGTTGCCAAATGAAATAGGTAACAACATATATGGTACAATAATCATAAATATTGAGTGTAAAATAGATAATATCATGAGAAGCAAAAGTTATATTTTTGGAAAGACGAGTTATTTTGGAAAAATCTTTGAATTTTTCATAAACTAGATTAAAAAAATGTATATCACGTAAAATAAAAGAGTAGGAAAAATAAATTATATTTATGGAACATTAAAGGAACATCAATACTTAAAATGGATTGAAAGATGGAAAACCCAAAGAAAGAGAGTTGGTTTTGAGAATCCAGTTACCTTATGTTCAAATGATTTCTTCAATTTAATATCGAACATAATAAAATTAAATTAATTAATTAAAAAATAAATAACGTTTTATACATGAATTTAATTAATTATTGTTTTATTTATTGTATTAATGGGATTTTATATGAGTTTTAGTATTTAATTTCATCATCAGAAATGTTCATTTTCTTGGTTTTCATGATCAGCTCGCTTGTACATGAGTATGGAAGTTCATGTAAAAATGGAATAGTTATCCAAAATTGAAATTATATGTTATTAATGAACTTTTATAATATAAAATGATCCTATACATAATTTCTTAATATGTTACGAGGATAAATCATGAGAAAAATATTAAATGAAAATTATTTAATTTATTTGGCAGATTTTATGACCATCACAAACTCATATCATTTTATTTAATATCTTGATTATATATTTCTTATAGAAATTTATATCACTTATAATATGTATAATACAATATTATTTAATATTAATGATATTTTTATGTCCAACCTTGAAGGGCTTAGTGAAAAATGAAAACACATCGTCCACGGTGGCAACAAATCGACACACCATGAACAATATTTTCATTTTTAGAATAAAAGAAAAATGTAAGATATTAGAAGATTAATAATTCAATTAAAATTATAAAATTCATGTATATAAAATATATTAGAGTTATCATTCCTATTGTAAAGGTGTAGGTGTGGAAATTATATGAAAACAAATGAAATTGAAAAGAAAATAAAAGAAAAGGTAAGAGGATTTTACCTCTTAAATTTACCCTCCTGGAGAACCACTTTAGGGAAAAGGGTTTGGTATTTTGATGAGACCAATAACTCTTTTAAACGGGGGAGGTTATTGTTAAGAGTATTGGTAAGAACATGAAAAATATTAAGGTCTTGTAATGTGTGAGGAGAATGGGTGGTGAGGGTGGTATTTATAGGGGAAGAGAGGGATGTTTTCTCATTATTTAATTCATTAGTTTATTATTTTGGCTCATGACTATAATAGTTTGAACCTTTACACAAAATATATTAAAATAATTAAGGATATATTGAGATTTTGGGCTTACATCATCCTTAAATCCACAATTAATGAAATATTTATATATTTAACTTTTATTGTAAATTATTGTATTTCACTATTCTCAAAAATTCATTTATTTTATAAAGATCCCAAAATTTAAACCTAATCATCTTTAGATGTATAAAATTAAAAAATGAACTATATTTTATGAAAATAATTTTCTAATATGTGAAATTTATTTTTTAATTAAAATCACCATTTACTTAGAAAATACTGATTTTGAAATTATATTTGATTTTATAAAAGTTTGAAATTTTAATTAATGTCTCATGAAATTATATTATAATCATAAGAAAAAAAATTAATTTATGAATCTATTTTATGAAAATAAATTTTATTTTAAATAATTATACTAATTATAAAATTATAAATAACTATTTAGGTTTTATAAAAATACCAACACTTAGTTAATAATTTTTAAAATATCCAATTACTTATACTATGATATAATTATATCATATTCTGATTTATAAGATGCTTAAATTTTATTTATACTTTTATAAGATATGTTACTATTTTATTGGCAATATTACTATTCCTAAGGGTCATATTACTATTCTAAGGGTCAGGTTACTATTTCATCAGGATAAGTTTCTTATTTTCTATAAATACCTCTTATTTCATTCACTCATAATTTATAAGGTTTTTATTGTGTTATCTATGTGATTTTATGTGGTTTATACTATGAGGAATAATTTTAAGAAGGGAGTTCCCATTGATAAAATTATGGGTTGTTACATTCTTCCCCCCTTATGAAATTTCTCCTTCGAAATTTCATTTTTCATACTATGGTGAAAACAAGTGAGGGTAATTCTCCTTCATCGCTTCAAATGGTTCCCATGTTTCCTATTCTTACTTATGGTTCATCCATTTTTCTTTGACCATGTGAGTAGTCTTGTTCTATATAACTTTATCTCTATTTTCCAAGATCTTCATCGGATTCTCCTCAAAAGAGAGATCATTTTAAAAATGTACCACCTCTAGATTCTATACATGTGATGGATTTGGTATGTACTTCCTCAAGAGGTATACATGGAATACATATTTTACTTGAGACATGGTAGGTGGAAGTGTTAGTCGATAGGCCATAGATCTGACATGATAAAGGATCTTGAATGGGACAATGTACCTCATACTCAACTTTCTCTTCTTCCCAAATCTCGGGATCCTCTTCCATTGAGATATGCCAAGGAATGACATTTCTCTATCCTTAAACTCTATTCCCTATCGATGATTGTCTACAAAGATATTATATCGACTTTGGGCTACCTTGATTTACTATTGAATGGTTTTTTCCTTTTCCACCATTTCTTAGACCATATCCAGTCCTAGTGTCTTATGTTCACTGACTTCATCCCAATACATCAGTGTTCTACATCTTTTCCCATAAATGGATTTATAAAAATCCATTTGGTTGATTTAGTGGAAACTATTATAATATGAGAACTCAACCAGAGGCTGATGTTTGTCCCATCCTCCTTAAAAGTCTATAGAACATTCCCTCAACATGTCTTTTACTGTCTAAATAGTTCACTGAAATTGGCCATTAGTTTGATGATGATAAGTGATACTGATATTTAGATCAGTGTTTAGATCACATTGGAAACTTTTCTAGATCTTGGAGTTGAATCCCATATATCAATCTGATAAAATTGATAGTGGTAATCCATGAATCCTTAAAACTTCTCTAATTTATATCTGTGCATGTTGATCTAGAGAGAAGTCCTCTGAAATTGTGATAAAGTAAGTTGTACTTTTCAGATGATTCACAACAATCCATATAGAATTGTTTCCTCTAGATGTCTTCAGAAGTCTTATCACAAATCCCATTGTGAGGTTTTCTTATTTTCATATTGTAATGGGTAGTGGTTGCATCATCCACTTAGAATTTTTCCTTTTATACTTCACTTGTTGGCATACTATTAAATTTTATTTATATTCAGTGATCTCCTTCTTCATATTGTCTCACAAATAGTGCTCTCGGAGATCTCGATACATCTAGGTATTTATAGGTAAATAGAAAAAGTTGAGATATTTTAATCACTAAAAAGATATTTATTTATATTTATATTGGATGGTACACATTTTCATGACCCAAATATTACAATTCCTTCCTCATGAATTTTGAACTCTGACGATTTATCATTTCTGATAGCTTCCACCTACCTCTGATTTCCCACATCGTTTCTTTGAGCATCCATTATTTTCTCTATGAGGGGTGGTTGATCAATAATTTGAGAATGGATTGATGATATTAATTATTTAATTATTCCCATTTCTATCCTTTTAAAATATAATAATATTGGGTCCTTCTCAATTCTCATTATTGATTATATTGCAGGATACATTCTAATCAGAGCATCCACCACTTTATTCACTTTTCCAGGATGGTAGTGGATTGAGAAGTCATAATCCATGATGAGATATAACCATATTCAATGGATCTTATTAAGCTCATTCTATGTTAATATATATTTTTGTATCTTATGATTAGTATATTTTTCACAGTTCTCCCCATTGAGATAATCCCACCGGATTTTCAATGCAAAGATCACAACTTCTAACTCTGAATCATGTGTGGGATAGTTTTTCTCAAGAATTTTCAACTTTCATAAGTCATAGAACATAAATTTATCATTTTTTGTTATCAGATAACCGAATACCTTCTTTTAATCATCACTATATTTGAAAAAGAGTCCCCCACTTGTTGGAAGTGTAAGTATAAGCATGGTGATAAGCATTTTTTTAACTCTTTAATGAAATATTCACATTCACTGGTCCAGAAAAACCATTATCCATTCTATGTCATCTTAGTTAGTGGATTTGAAAAATAAGATAAGTTATTCACAAATCACTAGTAATACCCAGATAGACCAAGGAAACCATGAATTTCTATTACAGATATTGGCCTTGGCCACTCTTCGATTGGCTTTGTCTTAAAGGGGTCCATAGATATTCTTTTGTTGATGATAATATGTCCCAAGAATGATACTTCCGACATCCACAACTGAAATTTACTATAATTTGTAAAACAATTCTTCTTTCATAATGTATTTAGAACATTATTCAAAATTCTCTTCTTGTTTCTCCTTTCTCTTGAAGTATATCATAATATCATTAATAAATATTTCCAAAGAAAATTCTAGGTAATATCTAAAGACTCTATTCAATAATTCCATGAATAGTTTTAGAGCATTTGTGATTCTAAAAGGCATCATTATGAAATCATAGTGTACATACCTCATTAGAAAGGTAGTATTGGTAATATCTTCCTTCCACACCTTTAATTAGTGATATCCCAACCGAAGGTCCACCTTAGAGAAATTCTTGGCACCATGCAGTTGGTGAAACAAGTCATCTATTTGTGGAAGTGGATACTTTTTATTTATCATTATTTTTTTATATAATGCTAATCAATGTATAGGTGCATTAATCCATCCTTCTTATTGATGAAGAGGACCGGTGAAACCCCTGGGGAAGCACTCGGGCATATAAAACCCTTGTCCAGATTATCTTGTAACTTCTTTCTCAGTTCCTCCAACTCAATGGTGGTCATTCTATAAGGTGACTTTGATATAGTTAGAGATCTAAGAATTATTTAAATTTATAACTAAACCTCTATGTTAGGATTAATTCTTGTAAATTCTTTGGGGAACACATTAGGGTAGTCCCTCACAATAGGAATGTCTTTGACCATGATTCTATCCTTTTTATTAATTATTTGTGCTAGATATACTTGCTCAAAATGAAATAATATCCACACATGAGATGATTATTCTGAATGGGATTCATCCTCCTCCTTATGCTTGTAAAAAAATGGTGGATTCATTGGTATGTTAAGAGTGATCTGCCATTCCTTACAATTGACTTTTTCTTTGTATAAAGATATCCAATCCATGCCCAATATACCATAAAAATCTACCAAAGGATGTATGACAAGATTTTCTGGGAGGGTTACTCCAAAAACATTAACTGGGGAGGAGTTATATACTTTGGATGCAATGATTTCCCCATTTTATATTCTCACAAATAACCCAACCTCCATATTTTGAGGGGGTGTTTGAATAGTTCTACTAAACTTTCAAGATATGAAAAAATGCATAGAACCAAAATAAAATAGTATGTTTTCTATTATTGAATGAATAACCAAAATAATTATCATCACATATTTGTGAGGATCTACCTTAGAAGTAGTTATGACATAATATTCCCCTTTCTTTTTTTTATTTGGTCACAACTAACACTAATTACCCTCAAAGACTCATGGTTTAGTGCAATAGATTTTATAGTTCCCTTGATCTCTACAGTTGAAGCATTGAACCATGGGTGGTGATCTCCTTTCATCCACCACATTTTCCTGCTTCCTCATGCCACTTCGACATTCATGAGCATGGTGGCCTTCTTCCCCACAATTATAGCATTTCCCCATCCCTTTTAGGTAGTTCCCATGATTATTATTCCCACATTTTTGACATGTGAGTGGTTCATTTTTCTTTACACCTTCTTCATTAGAACCCTTAGCTTGAAACTCCATATTTTGATTCTTATCTCCATATCCAGGGAACAACTCTCTAAACTCTATCTCCACTTTGAGAGCACATCGATAAAATTATTCATAACTCCCAAAGTCTCAAATTGTTATAGCCTTTCAAAGGTGTGGTTTTAAAATAGCAAAAAATGTATCTATTTTTCTATCACTGTTTATAAAAAAACCTGAAGTGTATGTTGAAATACTTAGTGAAATTTTCTTCATGTGTCATGACATTTTCTCCTTCCTTTTTCATCAACTCTATAAATTTTGTCCCGCAATTTTTAAGAAGAGTTCGAGAGAAATACTTTTCAATAAAATTTATCTTAAGGTCTTCCCTCTCCATCTATTCAATTTCATCCTTCAGCTTGGTGTTTTAAATAAATTCCCACCATTGATTGGACTCTCCATCTAGATGATAAACAGACAGATTCACATTATCCTTCTTAGAATAGTGGATCATAGAAAAGATTTTCTCAATTGATTGGACCCACTGTACTATGACCAATGGATCAAAATATCCACTACATGTCGGTGGTCATTTCCACATAAAATACATGATAACCAGTTTCTCCCTCTTAGATGAAGGAGGAAATTCCACATTATTCAAGTTAATTTTTATATCCTAAGATAGATGGGTAAGAATCACCATGAATTTTTTAACTCCACCTCCCAAAGAATTGGGGATTTAATTCATGAAATCTCTGCAATGTCCCTCATACAAGTTGTTAGACAAGTTTCTACTATTTCCCACTACTTTATAAAATATAAAAGGTTTGAAAAAATCATATGTAAATATGTCTTGAATAATAATTTTTTAATTTGTCTAATTAACTCTAAAGGTATATCTTGCAGTATTCCTAAGTTTAACATTTCCCTAAAAATAATCTTTGTTTCTTACATATACTTAGTCTCATACTAAGAGTTTTCACTAAGGTTATCTAATAATAATTACCAAATTAACTATACTATTCTTTGATAGAAACTATAGAGATATCGCTTTTTCTTACATGACTATTACTTTATTTTAATGATAAACAACATAATAGTACTACAAATATAGGATCAAAAGGTTTAGTTCCATGTGAAAATTATGACCATACATAATTTTTAAATAATAAAACATAAAAATTTATCTAATTCCTTCTTCTTTATCTTCTTATTGTCCCCCATGTTCTCCTTAGTATAGGTATTCACCTGAGGATATACACCAAAATAAGTTGTGAGATAAAAGAACTATAAATGGATTAATAAGAGACATGAAACATGGGTGAGTAAAATAATATTCATAATAAAATAATAATAGTATTATTATCATAATCATGAGAATAATAATTAGATAAAATAATGGAATGTTTCAATGCATAAAAATGAAACATCGCATCTTAGTGGTCAAATACCACACATTGTTGTGAACAAATCTAGCATCACGTTCGCACATATTTCACTTTATCTCTTCAGATACATCAAATTACCCAATTAAATAGAGTGCTATATAATTTTAGGCTCACCCATAACATCATAACATTTACATGCGCTATATAATTCTGGGTGCACCTACCACATCATAACATTTACATTATCATGCATGCCACATAGAATACATAACAATATTCGACATAAAATAGCCCACGGAAAAGAATGATTTTCATTTAAAAAATAATAAATTCTTGAATAAAAATTGGGGTTCCGAAATTAATTAATTAATAACATACTTGTTATAATAATCGTTAATCTTGGGTGGATAAGAAACAATCTCACAATAAGTAAAATAATTATTTTTAGAAAGAAGGGTTATGTTGGAGAAATCTCTGAATTTTTTATAAATCTAGATTAGAATCATGTATATCCTAGAAAAAATGGAAGCAAAAAGAAATGATATTTAAGGAACATTAAAGTAACATCCATATTGAAAATAGAGTGAAAGTGGGAAAACCTAAATAAAGAGAGTTGGGTTCGATAATCCTCTTACCTTGTGTCTGAATGCTTTCTTCACTTTAATATCCCGAATAATGAAATTAAATTCATTAATTAAAAAACAAATAAACTTTTATAAATTAATTTAATTAATTATAATTTTATTGATTTCATTTTTTCTGAGTGATAGAGTTTAATTTCATCATTTGGGAGTGCTCATTTTCTTAATTTTCATGATTGTTTTTCCTGTATAAGAGTATGGAAGTTCATGTAAAATTAGAATAGTTAACCAAAATTGAAATTATATGTTATTTATGGAAATTCATAAGATCAAATGATCTTATATATCATTTGATTATATGGTATGAAGATGAATCATTAGATAAATAGTTAATGAAAATGATTTAATTTATTTGGAAAATTTTACGACCATCATGAACTCATATTATTTTATTTAATATCATCTTTATATATTGCTTCCAGAACATTATATAACATATATATGTATAAAAAATTATATTTAACCATAATTATGGTTCTATGACCCACCTTGAATGTGGTAGTGAAAAATGAAAATGCATCATCCAAAGTGGTGGTAAATCGGAAAACCAGAGATGATATTTCCATTTTCAAAATAAAAGGAAAAGGGAAGAGATTATAAGATGAATTATTCCATTAATAAAATAAAATTTTAGTCTATAAAGGACACTGGAGTTATCATTCCTCTTGGATAGGTGGAGGTGATGAAAGGATAGGAAATGAAATGAAATTTAAAAGAAAATAAAAGAAAAATAAAGAGGATTTTACCTCTTGAATTTCTCCTCCTTAAGAATCTCCTTGGGTAAAAGGGTTTGGTATTTCGATGATACCAAGGGATACTAGATGTGGGGGGGGATTGGGAAGATTATTTCTAATAAATTAGGAAAAAATCAAGGCTTTTAAGGTGTAAAGAGAAGAGGTGGAGATGGTTGGTATTTATAGGGAAGGGGAGGGGTGTTTTCCCATTATTTTATTCATTAGTTTATTATTTTAGACTAAAACTATGAATAGTTTTAACCTTATCACTAAATATATTAAAATAATGAATTATAGTTCTATATTTTGTGCTTACATTGTCCATACATCCACAATGACTAAAAAATTTATGTATTTAGCTTTTAACGTAAATTATCATATTTCACTATTCACAAAAAATCGAGTACTTTAGAAAAATCCAAAAATTCACCATAACCATTTTTTAAAGTGTAGAATTAAAAAATTGACTCCATTTTATTAAAATAATTTTCTATATATGAAAAATTTAATTTTTAATTAAAATCGTCATTTACTTGGAAAATACCGATTTGAAAATTATAACTGGTTTTATAACACTTTGAAAAATTAATTAAGGTCTCATAAAATTATATTAAAATCATTATAAAAAGAAATGTTAAATTATGAATCTATTTTATGAAAATATTTTTTATTTTAAGCAATTATCTTGTTTATAAAATTATAAATAAACATTTATGTTTTATAAAAATACCAACACATAATTAATAATTTTTAAAATATTTATTTACTTATACTATGATATAATTATATTAGAATTTTCATTTATATGATGAATAAATTTTATTTATACTTTTATAGGTGAGGTTACTATTCTATTGGTCATATTACTATTCCTAGGGTTCATGTTACTATTCCAAGGGCCAAGTTACTATTTTATCGGTATCAGTTCCTTAATTTCTCGATTTACAACTTATTTCATTAATTTTTAATTTATAAATTTTTTAGTATTTCATATATGTGATATTATGTGGTTTATACTATGTGTAATAGTTATAATAAGGGGGTTTCCACTGATAAAATTCTGGGTTGTTACAATATGCATGTCCTGATATATCCCACCTTCACATGTGTCTAGTTATGCCACGTCATTTGGGCCTCCCTACCCATATCTAATCAACCCTCCCAGGTTTATATCACATAGCGAGATCACATCTAGAGAACAAAAAGAAAGTAAAAAAATAATATCCAATAAGGAAACTTTTTCCCTAAAACAAGGCATTCATCCTTCACATGAAAATGAGCCTCATAGCCCCTAACATAAGGCATTTTGCCTTCTTAGGAAAACAGTTACATTAGGCCCTAAGAATTAACTTTATCAAACAACTAGTATTTATTATATCTTAAATTAAATAATTTATTATTTATAAGTTCCATCTATGGTAAACCTAAGGAATCAACTATAACAAGCTATCAAAATGTTTAAATATGTTCTCTAGAATAAAAAAAGCTTCAAAATTGAGAGAATAACTCTTCTTTTCTCACATTTTTTTATTATTCTCAATAATCCTTAACATGGTTGACAGTCTTTATCAATTCAAATATTACATGGAATAAAATTTTCAAATGATCATGCATTTGGCATCAATTTAATTATAATAACATTACGAAGAACACCATATTACAAACATGCATCTTCTTTAATTATTAATATAATAAATCAATTAATTCCAAATTTAAATTATTTACTATTTAACAATGGAAGAAAAATGATATACTGATCATTAAATCATGTTACACCTGTATTATATATATATATAAAACAATCTATCAAACAAGGGGAAAATTGTTATCACAATATTAAACATGGACATGCGATCACTATCAAATTATTTATTAATAAGTTCAATTTTTTATTAGGTTAATTCCATCTCCATCACAAGGGATAATCCATATTTAATTTACAATTACATTTAAATAAAAGACAGTTAATGAGTCCCCTACCCTTGAAGAATTAACGTTATTTGCATAATAATAGAACAATGTCACAGATCCCCATCACTTCTCCTACAAGAATCTGCATACCTTAACATAAATTGTTCCACAACCATTCCAAAAAACAACCAAAACTCTATAGAAACATAAAGAGGAACCTGTATCACATGGAATTAAATAAAAATGACGAACAATATTGAATTACCACAAGATAATGATGTAGAATTAACCTCGGATCACTTTAGGTCCGACACAGGATATTGGGAATCAATCCCCTTCGAAGGGATACTGAAACGCCTAAAGAAACATTACTGGTGCCTGGATATTAGGTAGATCATGGGGCTTTAGAAAACCTAAGGCAATAAATACCATAAAGTGGGATGCACATGGGAAATTTATGGTGTAAACCTCTTGTTTATGTTACTAACACGTCAAACAATAAGTTCTTCTAAAAAACATGTCACCTCAAACCACATAGCTTGTATTTAATGTAAGAATTTTTTTTAGGTTTATGGCATAAATTCCATGGGCTTGGACACACAATACATAAACCCCTTCAGGCCATAATCTATATATATACTGCAAAACACACTTACACCATAAACCCTTTGTTAAGATGTAAATTCTCCCTCGTTTAATATTTTATCATCTAAACACCACCAAACCTCCACTAATCCTTTTCCAAGAGTCGTGGGATCTGAAATCATACAATTTTTAAGGCTAGATAGATCCAGGATCATACACTTTTTGGGTTATTGAGCACCCAGAACCAATTTTGTGAATCATGATCACATTTCAAATCTCGATATAAAAATCCTTCTTAGTCTAACCTTAATATTTTTTCACAACCTATAATTATCCATCATGAACATCGTCTAGTTATAACTCAAATTAATACTTTAGTAGGCCAATTATCATTTCAATTCATGATATATATAGATGCAAGAAAAGTTTAAGAATGATAAAGTGTATATTTTATTTTTTATAACATGATACATTTTATATTCTTAAAATCATTTGAGAATAATTAACAAAACCATAAATAAGAACAATTCTAACATATCGCATATGATAACTCCCAGGTTAGCCTTATTTTTACATCACATTGAGGTGTTTTTATTAAAATCATTTTGTCTCTTGGTAATTCATACCATATATCTATATGACCACCAGATAAAACCCTCCCACATAAATCTTTGGTGACTAAAATCTGAAAATAAATCTAGTTTGAATCATGGTGAGGCTTAGGAATAAAATTCTTAATTTTCAAATCCTTGAATAAGTATTTGAACTCCTTTACTAAAAAACATCAAATGTTATTATTGGTCTAAAAGGAATTATCAGGAGGTGGTTGAATTTTTTTTCCAGTATAAAAATTTTAATATTTGATATTTGTAAATTCAAATTCAATTAATTTAAAATATTATACTAATTTATAAATATAGTAGTTAAATATAATTTTATACTTTAAAATTATCTCTCAAAGGATAAATAAAATCCTATTTAAAAAGAATAAAAATATTTTATATTTTAAAATACTCTAATTAAATCAAATATATATATATATATATATATCTTGTAAATGTAAACTATCAAAGAATATTTGGATAAACCTAGTTTGAAAAATAATATGTGAAAATAAATAGTTATAAAATAATTTTAGATTTGAGGTAAAAATAAGAAGTTAAAGTAAAATAACACACAACTAAATTAAAAAAGTGGTTAACACCAAGTTATAGATTAGTCCTCCCTACAAGATAGTAATCAACTGCCAATAATGTTTACTAAAAACAAATAAATAGATCCACATCCTAGATCATGATTTTACAAATACAATTTCTCACACAGGAGTCTAAGATATACAAATACCCATCCTTATTTATATATGGTTTAATATATGTAATGAAATAAGAGGAGTATCAGAGTTATCATTAATGTAGTACATGATAATTTCAAGTAAATATACAATAAGAAATAAACACAACTCAAAATATAAATGAAATGGATAGAGAATATTAATCATTTAAATTTTTATACTTATCAATATTTGATAAAATTTTGGTTGATCAATAAGTTTAAACTTTTTTTAAATATCTAATAATATCTATAAATAAAGTTATAATTAGTTTGGAATTATTTTATCGGGTTTAAATTTTATCCAGAAAACAAAGTTTCACAGGTGAGTGAAGTTTTCTGATTAAAGAAACATTTTATACTTACATCCTATAATCATATATGTGTGAGGCTTCCTTTTATTTGAACATTCTTCTTCAAAAATTATATTATGAGGAATGATAACTCTTAGACTAGAAGATCATAACTACTCTAACATGTTTAGTAAATACTAAATCTAACCCTTGGGGTTTTTTGAACTTTATCCATGGTATATTTATCACTCATGATTAATTCATAGTCTATCTATTGTAGATTCACCCCTTCATGTAGTAGATGAGTTTATTAGAGTATAAACTTTAGTAGTTAAAGAGATCTTGAGTTAGGCATGGCCAGTCTAGCTTATTAATAAATTTTCTTGATCTCAACATGTTGTCAATTGTATTATATCTTCTGGTAATTTTGTCTTTAAATGTGAGGTATCTTTACTTCCTTTAGAGTTATCTTGGAAAGTTCATCATGTGGCCCCTTGAGTTCCTCCATACAATCACTTAATCACTTGCAGAAATTTATGGTTACTTACATGGTTGGTCAAAATACTTTTTATAGTTATTACAAGTCTTCATGTGTTTGATATATTACATCATTTGGTTGATTCAATTAATCATGCATTTGATAAAATTATTCTTTTAGAAGCTATAACACTTAGAAAAATTTTATCTGAATTTCATAATCACTTCATATGGTTAGTAGTGTATCTTCATGTGGTCACATTTCATACTGTGAGGTAGCTTAGGCACTTATCCAAATTGTACATTTTTTCCAAAAAATAATTTCACTATCATAAAACGTGTTATTCATTATAACCATAAGAAACATGATTTAATATTATTAAAGTATGTAATTGTTCTACCAATACAAAAACCTCTTAGTTTTTTATGATCATAAATCATTGAAATATAAAATTTCTAGGTAAATAATAATTTTATAAAAACTTGAATATTTTATACTTTTTTATAAATAAAACAAAAATAGTATGTACTATCATATCAGAGTTTTCCCTTTTTTGAAAAATAAAAAATAAAATAAAAATTTGAATAGTTAGAAAAAAATAAATGTAATAAATATAAGAAAAAATTCGAAAAAACTAAATATAATCATGATAATAACAAATTTAATTCATTTAGAGTAAATTTAAAACATAAAAAAGAGAAATTATCAATTAGATAATATAATTTGAGTCCGTATAAGAGTCCTTCCTAGGGATTTTTTTAGCAATGTGATATTTTCCTATATCATAGAATGTTTGGGAGGTAGGCTGAGGTGAATGTTGTGGTTGATATTAGGAATGTTTAGAAATGACAACTCCTCTATCAATAAGTCTAAGGCACTGAACATCCTATACTAGAGTAAATTCAAAAGGATACACATAATTAATTGTTAAGGAATACACTTAAGAGGTTAAGGTTAGTTGAAATGAAGGTATAAGAAATAACAAAGTGAAAATAATGGTGCTTTGAGAACTATAGATATAGGGATCCATCATGTGAGTGAAACAATTCATGGTCAAGGATCCTTACTCCATAATAGTTAACAGTTGGGTTTTATCCTTTATAAAGTTCTCCAATTGGGAGGTTATCACCTATAATATGTTATCTAGAGCTTTAAAATCTCATGTCAAAGGAGACATTTGGAATTCTATTAATAAATATCTTAATGTGGTCTTCAAATCCATCTGGGTAAATATTCTACTCAAATAATGATCAATTTCCCTATTCATCACTTATCTACCCCTTCCCTCTTACTAATCATCATTTATTACAACCTCAAGGTTCTTAACAACATGTTTTGCAAAACTAGAAAGAACTATTTATCTTTTCTTAGAGAAATCATTCAAAAAACAATCATTTCATATCTGATAAGCTATATAAACATATTCTCATCCAAGATAACAAAAATAAGAAGAGTAGGTGTACTAAGGGAGAAAGATTTACCTATGCCATTGAAGTACCATTGATCAAACTTTAATATCACATCATTTAGTTCATCCTATAATGTTTATACTTTTCCTCTCAAACTATGAATCTCTTGATTCAAATGATTAATATTAAGAAAAAACTTAGGCTAAATGTGAGGTATAATAAGAGAAACAATATTAATGATTTATTATTCTATTGTAGTTGCAACTAAATCTCCAAATCCCATAAATAGTTCTTTAAAAATATTCATCAAATCAGCTTTGAACTCTCATAAATTCTCTTTAGAAACCAAATAATATGTTGGAGTAGTAGGGGAGGGTTTAATTAGTTTAGAAGGGGGATACATTTCAAACATTTATTCCATAAGAGGGGTTGTATAACTAATAGGAGACACCCTAGAAGCTTCCTCAACTTCTAATATATTAAAAAATGTTCTCTTTTAACTACTTCCAAATCACCAAGATCAATAAATTCTGTCACACAAGATTAATCAGGTTGTGAATGAGGATTTTCATTTGTATTTTTTAAAGCATGACTAATCATATCTTCTAAAACTTCTTGGAGAGTTTGATTAGTATCACCTTTAGGTAACATTGGACTGAGATAATAGGACTTAATCCTTTCTTTAATATTAATATGAGCTATAATGAATCTCTTAGGATCCTTAGATAAAATAAATTTGGTAGGTCTACTATGTATGGGTCCACTTCCCCAATTATAGTCATCATCAAAAGATTCTGAAGCACATTTCTTCCCCTTATGACATGTTTCCCTATTAGTGGGCCATAGATTACTTCCAATAATTATACTTTCTATCAATTTTCTATCTAAATGACTAGAGTCCTCCTTGGGTATATCTTTTTCACATATTTCTTCACTTCATTATTCTTTAATAGACTCATCATCCTCATATTTAGAATCTATATCCACAAGAATATTAGAAACCTCAATATCATCATTATCATTATCTAAATCTATTTTCTCATATGGTAGAAATAGAGGAGGTTTAGGATAGATAATGGGAAAAAGCCTCAGGATAAGATCTTTATATATCAACTAAATCATAAGAGTCTCTTACATATTCATAATATGTTGCAGCTTCAACATTTAAATCCAATATATTTTATTCTATTTTTGCAGCCACAACAACTTCATTTTCTTCAGAATTATAAGGACCTAGCCATAATCATGACATAATCTAGTAAATTCTTTTAGAATTCATTTTATTACATTCCCAATTATATTTTTAGTTATAGATTTTTAGATAATTAGAAAATAATTCATACATATCAATACATAATCATAAAAAGTGGGTACAACTAAGAAAATATCAATTTCTTCTATAATAAAAATGTTTTTAATATAAAATGAGATATTTGCAGGAAAAATCTTCACAACAATAATCTTGTATTCTTATTTTCTCTTAACCATCCTTAAACCCTCTGAAAAGCATTTTAAAACTTGTTATGAGAAAAAAAATCAGTAAAGGAAATAAAAGAAAAAGTAACCATTATTCCATGAATACTTATAAACATATGAATTAATTTTCACAGGATATACTTCTCACCTTTAAATTATCATATACCTACTTTGTGAAAACAAGATATTTACATAAAGCATAGAAAACATAAATAAAAAATTTAGGTAACCTGGGGAATTACTTACATAATATTTTAACCCTTGTGGATATTGTATGATTTGTTACCCTCACAGCAACCATACAATATAACATTCATGACTACCTTATGATGTAACCATCACAGTTACACTTGGAATAACCATTATGGTCAACTTTAAACTTAAACATAACCAATTAATTATAGAGAGATATAGGTACCACCATTCATCATCAAAAATTACCAAGAACCAAAAAATAATCATAAAACATTAATATTTTCATCATAAAAACATTCCTTTTTATTATTGTAAAAATATATATTTAAAAGATTTCTTTAAAGAATTTTTTTACCTTAGGTTCATCTTACTTAAAACGTTTTCAAAGCTTCTTTATAATGGTTTAAGGAGTGTTATTAATATATTAAAGAACTATATTTATATTTATTATACCTTATATTATCTTTTTATTAATATATTAAAGAACTATATTTATATTTACCTCTTGAATTATTCTCCTTGAGAACATCCTTAAGGCACTTGGTTTTGGCCTTTTCGTGAGACCATATAGTCATAGAAGTGGGGAATATTCTTGCGATGGTAATTGGTCATAAATTAAAAAATCTATAAGGCTTTGAGGTGTGACGAGAATAGGTGGTGAGGGTGGAATTTATGGTGGAGCAGAGGGGTGTTTTCCCATTATTATATTCATTAGTTTATTATTTTGGCTCAAGACTATGAATAGTTTGAGAATTATCACTAAATATGTTAAAATAAAAATGTATTATTTGAGATTATAGTGCTTATATCAACATTGAATAATGGAATAGTGTATTTAACTTATAATGTATATATACCGTAAAGTACCATATTTCACTATTTACAAAAAATTAAGCTATTAGAGAAAAAACCCAAAAATTAACCCCTATCATTTTCCAGATTTATAATTAAAAAATGGACACTATTTTTTGAAAATATTTTTATAAGTACGATAGATTTAATTTTTAACTAAAATCATCATTTATTTGAAAAATACTGATTTTAATATTATAACCAATTTTATGACCCTTTGAAAAATTAAATAAGGCCTCATAAAATTATGTTATAATGATAAGAAAATAAAATATTAATTTATGAATATATTTTATTAAAATATATTTTCTTTTAAATAATTATATTAATTATAAAATTTTAAATAATCATTTACGTTTCACAAAAATACCAATACTTAATTTATCATTTAGAAAACATTTATTTACTTATTCCATGATATAAGTATATCAGATTATCACATACAAAATACATAAATTTTATTTATACTTTCATAGGTGAGGTTACAATTTTATTTGTATATATTCTTCAATTTTTGTAAATACCACTTATGTCATTATAAATTTAAAATGAATTTAATTATTTAATTCCAGAATAAAAAATATATATTTTATAAATACCTAGGTTTTCACATTCTCCCCGCCTTCTAGAAATTATGTCCTCACAATTTTTATTTACTTATTAAAAAATTGAGGATACCATTTCCTCATACCATTTTCAGATTCTCATGTTTCTTCTACAACCATATGGTTTCTATGCAAAACCTTAACCTGAAAATTCCATTATTCAGAAATAATTTCTCTCTATGGGAAAATGTTTTATAAAGTTTCTCTTCATAATAAAGATTCTCTTCCAACTAGACAACTTGTGGGAAAAAAATGAGATGAATCTAGAAAATACATTCTCAACATTAAAACATGAAACACATTGTATACTTGAGATAAACTCAGAGGAAAAGCTACACGGTAGGGAACTGGTCTAACATTATCCAAGATTTTATAAGGTCCAATGAACCATAAACCATAGACTTAGATTTACATTCTTACCAAAATGCATAACACTTTTCCAAGGAGATATTTTAACGAAAACATGATCACATACCCCGAAAGAAAAGTATTTCTCATATTATCTGCATAGATTTTAATTTCTACTCGGTGTTTTCCTCATATATTGAAGGATCATATTCAAATTCTCACCCACTTCTTATACTAATTCTGGTCCCATAAACTTCATTTCCCTGAATTTATCCAAAAATTATCTAGTTCAACACAACTTTTCATATAATTCCTCAAAAGGTGCAAATTGTGTACTGGAATGATAACTATTATTATAGGAAAACTCAACTAAAGAAATATGATGATCCCAACATCCCTGAAAATGCATTGAAGAAGCATATAACATAACTTCCAATGTCAGAATTTTTCACTAAATCTGTTCATCATATTGAGGATGAAATCCTATGTTGAAATTTAATTCCTTTCCAAAATGACTTCTAAAGGCCTTTCCAAAAGTTAGATGTGAACTCAGGATCACAGTCAGATAAAATAGAGAGAGTAAATACATGTAACTATATAATCTCTTTTAGGTACAGTCTAGAAAGATTATATTGAAAAATGGTGTCTAAAATAGGAAGGAAATATGTATATTTAGTCAGTCAAACAACAATAACCCAAATTGCATTGTTACCTCGTTTTGTCTTTGGTAGTCTTACCATGATGTCCAGGGATATAGTTTTTCCACTTCCACTCTTTTACTTGAAAATGTTGGATAATTCCCTTTAGTATTTTTCACTTTTATTTTACATGTTGAAAATTCAAACATTTCATGGAAAAATCAGAAATATATCTTTTCATTCCATCCCACCAGTAATACTCTCAGTGTTCTCTATGCATCTTAATGCTTCTATGATGAACTAAAAATAGAGATCTATGAGCTTCACTTAACAATTATTTCTTCTGTTGGAAATCAAAAAGAACACATAATCTCTTTTCAAATCTCAAGAAACAATATTTATCAATATTAAATTTATGAAATTGACCTTTCCTAACAAATTCTACCTTTTTCTATAACTCATAGCCTTCCTTATGTGCTTGCTTAATTCTATTGAAGAGAGATGACTAGAATGAAACCTAAAAGTAAATAGATGAAATTACTACACCAACAAATTCTAATAGTAATTTCATCAAATCATAAACCAAGGGGTCATGTTCTAAACATAACATGGTAAATTTAGAAATATTTTTTTTGACTCAAGGAATCCACAAGTTTTATTTCTTTTCTAGGGTGGTAATTGATTGTGCAATCATAATACTTTGTTAGTTCCAGTCATCTTCTCTACCTCATGTTCAATTCATTTTGTGTAAATATATACTTCAAACTTTTATGATCATTATATATTTCACATTTGGCTCCATATAAATAGTGTCTCCAAATTTTTAAAGTAAAAAACACAGATTCTAATTCCAGATCATGTTTGGGATAATTTAACTCATATGGTTTCAGTTATCTGGAATCATAAGAAATTACCTGATCATTCTAAATCAAAATAGATCCAATTAACTTTAATTAAGAATTACTATAGATGAAAAAATCACCATTTCTGGAAGGAAGGTCCAAAACTAGATCATTCACCAATCTCCATATCAGTTTGTAAAAATACAAAACACATTATTCTATCCCAATAAATTTAAACCATTTTCATGTTAACTTATTCAATGGGCTAGATAACCTTGAAATTTTTTTAACAAAATGTCGTTAATATCCTATTAATCCAAGAAAACTATGAATATAATTAACATATGTGGGTCTTGGCCATTCATAAACCACATTTTGTTTGGCGGTATTAACTGTTATGACATCATTATTTATAATGTGCCTAATAAAATAAATCTGTTGCTACCAAAAATCACATTTTTTAAATTTCCGATATAAATTCATTTATTTAAGGGATTTTTGGAAAATCCTTATATTTTTTTCATGATCTTTATAAATTTTTGAATAAATAAATATATCATCAATAAAAACAACAAAAAACTTATCCAAATATTCATGGATCATTTTATTTATAGTATCCATAAATACAAAAGGGTCATTTTTTAAACCAAAGGGCATAATAACAAACTCATAATGCCCATATCTAGTATAAAAATATATTTTCAGAATTTCATCCTCCTTTACCATCAACTAATGGTATCCGGATCTCAATTAAATCTTGGAAAATTATTGATCTCTATGGAGATAATCAAACAATCCATCTAAATGAGGAAATATATACTTATATTAATATAAATTTTCTTTAAATATTTATAATCAATAAAAATTATCATGGTACCATATTTATTTTTAACAAAAAAAATAAGGGCACCCCATAGTGATGTTTTAGAAAGAATGAAACCTTTATCAAGGAACTCCTCTAACTGGTTTTTCAATTCTAAAAGTTTCACTTGATCTATTTGATAAGGGGGTTTTGAAATTGGCTTAGCATCAAGAATTCAATTATAAATTCATCTTATTGATTTGGTATAACTCCAAACAACTCATTTTAAGAAACATTCAGGTATTCATTTATCACCAGAACATCATTATTCTAAATATTTCCCTTATTTTCAATAATGTGTACAAGATAACTTTCATTTCTATCTATTAAAAATTCTACAACTTCTTGATATGTTATAAATGGTATGGGTTCATTTTTGTATACAAACCAAAACTTTTTCTAAAAAAATTATTTATCTATACAATCAAACTTAGAATGATAAATAAAAATTCATTCCATACCCATAATATCATCAAAATATACTTAGGGAAAAACAAAAATGTTTACAAGTAATGTATTTCCACATATAAAAAAAGGAAGATTATTATAATGTCATTTTTCATTAATATTTTTCCTGTTTTTTTTACCATATGTTCTAATTTCTTTTCTTGAGATGAAATTTCTAATTTACCATAAAAAATAAAGCAATGTGTAGACCCCATATCAAAAATAACATTAGAAAAGTCTGAGTAATCAAAAAATGTACCTGATACCACTTCATTAGATTACCCAAAATCTAATGAAGTAGTAACCAAGTATTTCACTTCACTTTTATACTTATAATCTTGATTATTTCATCATTCAGATCTTTATTTTTGTTTGTATTTTCATAATTCCCTATCTCACAACATTTAAATAAATTTACTGTTTTAATATTAGAATTAAATATACCACTGCAATGTTCATTTTAATTACAATCTTGGGACATATGTAAAAACTTAACACATTGAAGACACTTCCCAAATTTACTAAGGCATTCCCCAAGGTGCTTTTTACAACACTTTTCACAAACTCAAAACTATATTTTCTTACCATCATATTTCTTTAGTTGATTCATACCCATTTCTTACCATCTGTACTTCTCTTCTTCTTATTGTCAAAGTACATTTGGTCATCAAAAAAAAATTTCTACCCTATCATCACATAGAAAAAGTTTCTCATAAACTTTTAATTCATGAGAGTCCAATTCCCTTTGATATCTTGGCTTCAATCCTGAGTAAAAATGATTGATTTTACTATCAAGATCTTGAATATGATTTAGAGCATACCTTTCTAGTCGGGTGAAGTTTTCTTCATACACAAACACTGAATATTCCTCTTTTTGTTTCAATTATATGAATTTATTTTCCATTCTATGTTGAACCACCATAGGAAAATACTTTTTAAGGAACAAGTTCTTAAATTCATACCATTCCAAGGCATCAATCTCCTTGTTATTTCTGATATGCTTGACCATTGACCACCATTGGTCGGATTCTCTTTCAAAATGATAAATATACAGACTAAACTTATGATTATATAAACACCCCATGACATAAAATATATTTTTAAGGACATTAATCCACCCTTCATCATCCACTAGGCTAGAAGATCCACTAAAATAAGGAGGGTGGTGCCTCATAAAATGTTACACTATCATCAAGTTCATTCATGGTAGATCTATGGATGTTCTATTGCTTGAATAATTCTTCCATTTATAGTCTACATAAAGTGATCCATTAGTATCATAAAATTATTGGTTCCAATTCCCACCATTCTAGGTTGCCGATTCGAAAAAATATCATCATTTCAGTGCCTTCTGACTTTCTCTTCCCTATTTATTTTGTAGAAAACCCATTCTAAAAAACATATCTCAGATGAATAAACATGGTAATCTTTAAATTAAATATCATTTCAATACAAACATACGGTAAAAATAATTTACATTATTTTAATAATATCATCATAACCCCTCAATTTTTCTAAATTGTGCTCTGATTCCAACTATAAGGAACCGACCTTAATCATTACTTATACTAGTAAATTATTTTAGAATTCACATTCTTACATTCTTAAAGATATTTTCATTTTAGAGTTTTATATAATTATTAAATAATTCATACATATAAACCCACAGTCATACAAAGTGGGTACTACTAAGAAACTATCCATTTCTTCTATAATACTAATTTCTTTAATAGAACATGAAATTTTTTCATGAAAAATATTCAAAACATTCATCTTGGATTCTTCTTTTATATTAACCATCCTTAAACCCTGTGAGAAAAATTAAACCTTTGTATGAGAAATAAATATCAATAAGGGACATAAAATGATAAAGTAACTATTATTCCATAAATACTTATAAACATATGAAGTCATTTTCACAAGATATACTTCTCACCCTTAAAGAATCATATACTTAATTTGTGAAAACATGAGATTTTCATAAAACATAGAAAACATAAATAAAACTTTTAGGTAAATTGGGGAATTACTTACTTAATATTTTAATCTTATAGTATACCATATGATTTTTAACCCTCATAGATACCTTAAAATGTAACCCTCACATATACTTTATGGTGTAGCCATCGTAGTTACACTTAGAATAACCATTATAGTCAAATTACAACATAAACATACCCAATTCATTAGAAGGAGATATAGGTTCCAAAATTAATCATAAGAAATTCCAAATAACCAAACAATAATCATAAAACATGAATACTTTCATCATAAAAACATTCCTTTTGAGTTTTGTAAAAATATAAATTTAAAATATGATTTTTAAAGAAAATACCCTTACCTCGGGTTCGTCTTACTTAAAACATGTTAAAACCTCATGTATAATGGTTTAAAGAGTGTTATTAATATATTAAATAACATTATTAATGTTTATAACACCTTGTATGATATTTTTATAACATTATTACACCCATTTATTGATAATATTTTGTTATTTTCATTGTTTAGGGTGCATTTATTTCATGGTTTCCAAGGTTGGTTCATTGTGGATTTTCTTATCGAATGGTAAAAAAACTCTAGAATTGGAATGAAATGGTGTTAATTTTTTTCCATAATTTTAAATGATACCATATATCATTCTTTTCTTATATGATTATTAATTATTATATGAAACATTAATGATAAAAGTTTTGTTTATTTTTGGTGGGTTTTTTCCAACCATCACAAACTAGTTTTTTTTATATAACTTTATGTATATAAATTAGTTATAAAAATTAGAAAATTCATATTATAAATATTAAAATATTTTTTAACCATAATAATGGTTATTTTACCACCCTTTAAGTCAATAAAAACATGAAAATATGACGTCCACAAAGTCATTGAATTGATACGTCACAGACAATGCTTTCATTTTCTAAAATAAGAGGAGAAGAGGAGAGTTTTGATGATGGATATAAAATTAAAACAATAAAATTATAGTATATTTAAGATACTTTAGTTATCATGTCAATTTTATTATTGTAGGGAATTAGATATTAAGAAAAAAAATAAATTGAAATGAAAAATAAAAGAAAATTAACGAGGATTTTACCTCTTGAATTCTTCTCCATGAGAACCTCCTTAAGGCACTTGGTTTTGGCCTTTTGTGAGAAAAGTAGGTCCTGGACCTGGGAAGGAGGATTATTATGGTAATTGGGTAGAAATTAAATAAGATATAAGGGTTTGATATGTGAGGAGATGAGGTGGTGAGGGGTGATATTTATAGTGGAGGAGAAGAGTGTTTCCTCATTATTATATTCATTTGTTTATTATTTTGGATCATGACTATGAATAGTTTTAAAATTATAAATAAGTATATTAAAATAATGAAGTTTTATTCTAGATTATATTTCTTACATCCATGATGAATCAAGGAATAGTTTATTTAACTCATAATGTATATATACGTAAATTATTGTATTTCACTATTTATAAAAATTCAACTATTTCAGAAAAATCCCAAAAATTCACCTAAACCTTTTTTTGAGGTTTAAATTAAAAAATAGACTATATATTTTAAAAGTAATATTTTAAATTTTAGAAATTTAATTTTTATTTAAAATCATCATTTATTTGAAAAATACAGATTTTAAAATTATAACCGATTTTATAATCCTTTGAAAAATTAAATAAGGTCTCATAAAATTATATTATTGTCATAAGAAAACAAAATATTAATTTATGAATCTATTTTATGAAATTATATTTTACTCTAAATAATTATATTAATTATAAGGTTGTAAATAGTCATTTACGTTTAACAAAAATACCAACACTTAATTTATCATTTATAAAACATTTTTTTACTTATTCCATGATATAAGTATATCACATTTTCACTTATAAGATACATAAATTTTATTTATAATTTCATAGGTAATTTTAAAATTCTATTTTTATATATTTTTTAACTTTTTTAAATATCACTTTTTTAATTATACATTTATAATGAATTTAACTATTTATTTCAAGAATTAAAAAAATATTTTATACATACCTGGGTTGTTACAAGAAGTGTATTATATAAATTCATCTAGTTCTAGGACTAGGTCTTCTTTATCCTTGGGTGTCAGAGGTTTTTTAAAAGGATTGAAATTTTCATATAGATTTTCATTACTAGTAACCCATATTTTATTTCATGGATTCCAATTAATCACCATCCTCTAATAAATAGTTTGATTCAAAAAATAATCCATGAGTGGCTATTGAATTTTCTCCCCTTGAGGAACATGTCCTTTTAAATACAAAATAGTTGAAATAAACTTAGATTTTGGTAGTGAATTAATCATATAAGAGGGTTTTTATAATTTCTCTATGTTCCTGATTAGATATCTAATATGTTTAATCAATACCATATTCTTAATTAAGTACAAAAATAATATATATTTATGTCTTATGATACAAAAATCTCCTTTCCTTGGGTAGATTAAATATTGGAAAAAAATTCTCAACATCTAGAATTCATCATTAAACTCAACAATCATAGGTCTTTTATGGGTCACATCATCATTCGACACTAAGAGAGTTTTTTAATACTTGATAATTTCCCAAACCATAGAGTAATAGATCAGGAAGTCCTCAAATTCACCTTTATAATGATTACTTATAAATTTAGACCAAATATTGGAAGAAAATATTAAAATTTATACATTCAAAGATAACCTAATTAAATCCTTATTATCATCCATTTCCATTTTAATATTTCAAAGAGAACTCCTTCACTAACCTAAAATAAAATGGCTGATTATCTTCACTAAACCAAGAATCCCAACCTTGCTTCTGAATAGACTTCCAAAATAGATATTTACTTATTATCAACCATTAAATATTTACATCCTTTTCAGTTATTACTGATTGAGATGAAAGAATCATCTTGATAGGTTTGATATGTGCACTAAATGAAATTTTCCTTCACTTTAAGGAAGAAAACATTAAAGATATGAAAAAACAAAATAGAGATTTATCCTAACTATATTCCATTGAGATTAAATGTTCTTGAGGCTTGGAATCTATTAATGAAAAACGAATGAGAGATAGGGATTCAAAATTAAAGGTATTAAGGGTTTCAAGAGAGAGAGAAATTATTCAAATTGTGATTTAGTATATTTAAATCCATTTTTTGATTTAAATAGTAACATAGGAAATATATATACATTTATTAAAAATTAAACATATAGGCATGATATCTTGAGTGACCATGTGAAATTGCTTATGGTAGCTTGGATAACCTTGTTCCTTATGAAAACTTAAGGCAATATTGTAGCTTTACCTACCACTTGATTAAATCTCCATGGTAGCTTAGGGTATTGTGGTAGATTTACCCAGCACATGGCCTAGCTTTATGAAATATTTCCATGGAATAATAACTTTACCTACCACACAACTTTTCCTTAAAACCACTTAATCTTTTCAATCAATTGTGACATTTAAAAAAATAACTAATAGATTAATATTAATGGAATAAAATAATAATGAATAGTAATTAATCATACAAAAATCATGTCTAATATAATTCAATCTTACAATGTTCAATGGTTTTGTGAAAATATCAGCAAGATGATACTCAGTACCTATAAACTCAAGATTGATATCCCCCTTTTAAAAATGGTCTCTAATAAAGTGATTTCATATATCAATTCATTTATTATTATAATGAGAGAAAAGATTTTTGAAATGTTAATTGAACTTTTATTTTTACAATATATAGGCACATGTAAAAATTGATAACCATTGTATATTAATAAACTTTCATCCATATAATTTGTGCAGAACAATTTCCTATACCTATGTACTCAAATTAAATTGTATAAATGCAATAAAAATATTATTTTACTACACCAAGAAACTAGAGAATTTCCCAAAAAGGGACATGTGCTAGGGTCATTTTTTATCTAACTTATAGACACAAAATTCATCATCATAATAACAACCTCTCTCAAATAAATGTATTCTTGAGTAATATAATCCAAAATTGGTTGTATTTTTATGGTATTTCAAAAACCTATTGATTGTATTTAAATTGGATTATTTGTTTTTTTTCCTTTAAAACATGCACACATACGCACACTAACGGTTATATCAAGATATCTATGAGTTATGTATAGTAATATCTTAATCATACCTTTGTATGTAGTTTGATCAGCTCATTTCCCAGTTTCATCCTAAAATAATTTACATCTTATACTCATTGGAGTATCACATCCTTTTATATCATAAATGAAAAAGAATTTTGAAAGTTATTTTTTTTATTTACTTTTGTTTAAAACAATTACATCCTTGTTTTGAAAATTTTTAAAACCAAGGAATAATTTTCATTCTATCATTAAACTCATTTCAAATTATTTTTTCATAAGATTTGAAATTTCAATATAAAATTAATTTTTATATAAACCAAACATAATGTCATAAATATAAATATTTACAACTAAAACATATTTAAAAAAAAATTTGTTAAATAAATTAGTATTTTCTATACATTTTGAAAGTTAATTTGAAATAATAAATGACCATAGCCTATCATACCAATATTTTGGATACTATTTTAAAAAATAGAGAGCTTTTGAAAGTTTAAAAAACTGATTTAGTATATGAGGGCTTGAAAATATAGGGTTTGTTCACTAAAAACATCCTAAAAAATGTATCCATTAAGTAAAAAACTCTCAACATCCTTTTGATATAGTTTGAAATTAATTTTAGCTGTATAAGCAATCATTATTTTAATGGATTCAAGTCTAGATATTATTGGAAAGTATCTTTATAAAAAATACCTTCCTCTTGAATATAAACTTGTGAAACCAATCTCGACTAGTTTCTAACATTAATTCTAGACTCATCAACCTTTTTTCTATACACCTATTTAGTGCAAATACTTAGGTAGTCTTTTGACCTCTCAATTAGTTTCTAGACATAATTTATCTCAAATTAATTCAATTATTCTTACATAGATATCACCTGAATTTCATCATTAATTTATTTAGTGATGTTATTTGGTTCTAGATAATACATTAAGGCTTAATGTTCAATCTGATTTCAAATTAAATATCTGGTTTGACTTCCATTATCCATATCATGAACTACATCATCTATTGGGTGATACTTATGGGTTATAATTGTTATAAAAATCAAAGTATATGGTCATTACAATTTTTATTCAAGGTTAGGTTTGTCCAGATAGTATTTTTTTGGATATTTTTCTAATAAATCAATAGTATGGTCATAATTATTAAAGGATTTATTAATATTTAGATTTAATATATCATCTGCAAGGTTTTCTACAATGGGTTTATATTTATATGGATTTGTCTCAACAAAAGTGGCATGTACAGATTCTTCCAAAATCATGGATTTCTTGTTGAAAACTCTATATTATTTACTATTGATTTAATTACCTAGTAAATTTCCTTCATAAATCATAGGTGAAATTTTTTCCCAGATTTTCTTTGGTATTTAGAATAAAAACTTTACAACCAAAAACACTAAATTAATTCAAATTTTCTTTTCTACCATTCCATAATTCATAAAGATTTCTCTTTGTGATTGGTCTAATCAGAACCCAATTAATTACATAACAAGTTGTTCTTAAAACATTAGCCTAATGATATATAGGTATTTCATATTCACTAAGCATAATCTAGGAAATTTCATGAAGTGTTATCTTTCCTCTTTCAACAACCCCATTTTATTGCTTTGTTTCAGGTGTTGATAAATAGTGATTATAGACATGTTATAAACATATATATTCAAGGTATTGATTATAAAATTGATATCAATGATCACTTACTAAGGTTTTAATGAAAATTACACTAAGTCATTCTACATATTTTTCATATTTAGAAAAAAAATTAAAGGAGCTCTACTCTAATGATCTAGTAGGAATAACCATGTGTATCTTGAATAGTGATCAACAACAATATAATAATAATGTTTTCCAATGAGAAAATAAACTCTAGAATGTCTAATTAATTCCATGTGAACTAATTCTAGTGCTAGATAGGTAGAATCCACTATCTTTTGTTTCAAATAATTCTTCTGTTTCTTCCCATTTTGACGGGGATTACACACCTTGTCTTTTGGAAATTCTAGTTTGTGAAGATTCTTAACTAATAATTTTTTTATCTTCCTTAGAGATTTTATATTATAGTGTCCTAAATTATATTCTATATCCAATATTCTTTATGAAAATAAATTAATCATGAAACATTTTAAAAAAATAAATAATCTAGATTCATAGTATAAACATTATCTTTTCTTAAATTACTAATCACTAAAGTTTTCTATGAATAATAATCCATCCAGTAATAATTTTAAAATTTAAAATTTTAACCATGATCACATAATAGAAATATAACATGTATATTATATTTTAATCCATAAACAAATAAATCTTTACAAATAAATTTTTTTTCAATGTTACCAATTTTTCCAAGGCCAATTGTTTTTCCTTTCACATTATCACTTAAAGTGACATATCCTACATCCACTTTAATTAAACTCATTAAACTTGAGTAAAATCCAGTCATGTGTTTGTAACATCCATTTTCCATATATCATATATTTTTTTATGTTATTTAATAACGTTTACTATTCAAAATCAAATAAGATTTTTTTAATCTAATTTCTCATGAGTACATAAATATTAACAATTAAATCCTTAGGAATCCACTTTTGTTTTATAGGATTATTCACAATATCATTAATATTTATAGATAAAAAGGTCTTGTTCATTCCAAAAGAATAAAAACTATTTTAATGGTTATAATTCTATTTATATTTATATATTAAGGTATTATTATTTTAACTTAGAACAAAATAGTTTTTATAAAGCTTCATTTTTAATCAAGATGCATATCCAATTCCTATATTAAATTTAGGATGTTTATAACTTCACAAAATCATATTCAAGGTATTTGTGACATTTTTAAAAAAAATTAAAATCTATTCTCAGTTTCTCATTTTTCAATTTCAATTTTTAATTCGATTTTAAAAAGTTTTAAATATTTTATTTTTCAATAGAATTTACATTCTAAGCATATACTGATAAATCACACACCTTTTTAAAATTATCATTTTTATCCTTAATCTCATTTGTGGTGTATTCCGACATAGATTAGTATTTGAAAATTTATTTATTTGAAATTTTATTCTCAACTATAAAATCATTATCATAAAAATTAGAAGAATATTAATATTTTATCCCTTTGATGAAACAATGGCCATAAAGAAATAAAAATCTTTCTAATTTACATCATTTCTATCTGAATCGGAATCGATGGAGTTATCCTTCAATTCACTCTATATTTCCTTCGTCAGTTTCTTTATTTTATTTTTCATATCATGATACTTTCTTTTATACATCGGATTAAGATAATAATCTTTATTATGCCCTTTCCTCTTTAATTCAAAGTAGGTAATTTCACCATAAGGGTTATTTTTCGTCCATTCCTTTTCTAATTTATTCTTTTTTATAATTTACATTATAATTAATGTTTCAAAATAATTTATTCTTTTTATAGAACTTATTAAATCTCCTAGATAGATAATTTATTTCTTCATAACATTCAGATTTATATTAATATTCAATTGAATAAGTTTTCAATACCTCTTTGGATTTAGACTCGATTTTCTAGAAATATATAGTTTTCTTCTTAAGTTTATAATCTTTATTGTCTGTATTTAATTCCTATTTATACATCATAAACTTTTTAATAAGTTATTTTACTATTAGATTATTGATATCACATGATTCTATAAATGAAATAGAAATTATTCTCCACCTAATAGTTAAGCATCTCAATAATCTTATAACTTGTCGTTTGTTATCCATTACCTATCCAAGTTCTTTCCTAATGTTGTCAATCTCATTAAACCTTTAATAAATTTCAGAGATTGACCGATCAAGTTTCATTTTAAAATAATATACTTCATATTATATGTATTTAATCTCGTTTTTTAACATTTAAAGTTCTTTCATGAGAAATAGCTAAAGTTTTCATTATTTAAAAAGTGGTAGAACAAATAGATATTCTATTAAATTCTTCTTCACCAAAGAATAAAATAAATCATAAATATTTTTTTAATTGCAATCATAAGTATCAAGTTGGGTCATCTCATTCCTTAATATTATTATTTGGTTTTTCATATTTATTCTCTATAATTTCTCAAATATCAAATCCCATACTTTCAAATAGGTTTTTATTTTAATTTTCCATTGGGCATAGTTAGTTCCATTAAAAATTGAAATCAATTAGTATTATAAACTTTAGGTCTAGCACCCATAATTATGGATTAAATAAATATAATTACCTCATGACTTGATAAAGGTAAAAAAAATAAAGATAGTAAAAATAGAGAGCCTTAAAATAAAATAAATATCTATGATACCAAGTTTTAGATTGAGAGGAATGCTAAATAGGGGGTGAATTAAGCGTCCGATATTAATTTTTTTGTCTTTTAAAGTTATAAATCTAAATCCCATAAATTTAAAATATTGGCCCAATTTATAAAATTAGTAGGTATATATAATTTGATACATATTTTACATTATCAAAGGCTTGATAAAAACCTAATTAAAAAAACAATAATTTTTTTTCATTGAAAATAATCTAATTATATAAAATATAAATATATATCTCTTTTAGGTGAAAAATATCATATAATATTTTGTTAAAATCAGTTTCAAAAGTACTTAGTGAAAATATAGAGTTATAAAAAAAATTATAGAGAAGTTAAAAATAAGAAGTTAAAGAAAAAAACACGCAGAAAAATTGAACAAGTTGTTAGATTCAAGCTGTAGATTAGTCCTATACACTTGATAATAACCCACTACCATTTATGTTTATTAAGACCTAATAAATAGACCCACAACCTTGATTGGGGTTTTATAAAGTTAATTCCTCACAAATTAGTCCCTAATATAAAAAGACTAATCAATAGTTATATTTGGGATTGAAGATTTAAATATATAAGATAAGGAGTATCTGAGTGCTCATCAATATAGCATAGAATAAGTAATTAATAAGTGTACAATAAGAAATAAGCACAACACAAAATTTAAAAGAAATAGAGAGAGATAAAAATAATTTTAAGTTTGATGTTGCTCAATCTATGATCAAATTTTAGCTCATTATAAAGTTTCACCTTCTTTTATAATAATTTGATAGGGTTTAGAATGAAATTTTAAGTCAATTTTTCTTTCTTATGAGTGTTTGAAACTTTTTTAATTAACTAAATTATTGAAGGTGAGTGAAATTTTTTGATTAAAGTACTAGTTCCATTCTTACATCATTTATTCTTACATGAGTGAGTATTATTTTCATTTTATGAGTCTTTTAGAAAATGTATCCATTGAGAAATGATCATTCTTATACAGAAAGATCTTAACTTCTCTGACAAGTCAATTAAATGTCTAAAATAGACATTAAGTGTTTTTTTAACTTTACTCAAGGTATCTTTTTTACTCATGTTCAATGAAGAGTTACCCTATGGTAGATTCACTCTTTCATACAATGGTTGGGTTTCTTAGTGTGGTAGTTTGAACACTTACATAGATCTCAATTTGGGAATGGTCCCTCGAAACTTCTTTATATGGTCACTAGATATCAACGTCTGGTTGATTGGATTCTATCTTGCGGTCACTTCAACTTTCAGCATGTGGTCTCTTGACTTATATCATGTGGTTTCCTAGAAATTGCATCATGTGGTCACTCAAATTCCTTGATATGGTTTCTTTAACACTAATAGAAATTTTAGCTGACCGGTATGGTCAATTGAAATACTTATTCATTTCACTTCAATTCTTTATACAGTTTGTCCACTACATCATGTGTTTGATCCACTTCATCAAGAAGTTGATCAACCCTTTATTATAGTATCTCTAACACTTAGGAAATTTTTTTTCTGACCACAATTATTACTTCACGTAAAAAGTTTTTTGTCTCTATGCTGTCACTTCACATAACATGTAGTCACATCCATACTTAGCCAAATTTTTCATTTTTTCTTGAAAAATACTTTACTATTATAAAATACATTATTCATTAGAACTATAAGATACATAATTAAATATCATTAAAATAATGAATTTATAGGCCAATCCAATAGTTATAATGTTAATAACTTTTTTATCTTCTTATAAATATTTCTAAGTTCATATTCATCATCAATATTAGATCTCTTTCCATCAAAAGTTTCTTGAAATTTACATTAAATATATATTTTCACTAATATAAGAATTTATCTATAAATATTGAATTTCACTATGTCCAAGAATGATTCAATTGGATTCTTAGAAACTATATTCTCTTCATAATGTCATGAAAAGAAATAAAAACCCTTTTTTGTGTTTAGATGTGACACTTATTTCTTTAGTGGGAATATTTAATAAAAAACTATTTTTTTCATATATGGTCTTATATGTGTTTTTAATAATTTAATTGAAATTAATATTATTGTTTAAAATATACTACTAATTTTGGTGGGATCAAATCACTCATATTTTATTAATCATTTGGATAATCACTTTTATCCTGAATCATTTTTTTATCCTTGTCACCTTTTTAAAATGTTATAGACCCCAATTAATCATAGACCACGTGTATTGAATATATCATATCACACTAAACATAAATAATATTTATTAAGAAAAACTTTTTGTTATTATAAAATAGATATAATATAAAAACACACATCCTTTATTTAAATCCATTTGAGGTTGATATATTTCTTTGTATACAAATATTTGATGTAAAAACTCTTTTCTCCATCACTTGATTGAAAAATCAAAACTTTGTCTATTCATTCCTTGATTTTGAACTCCAATATACTTACAAAATTTGTAAATTATACATTTGGTATCCTATACCTTTCAAAATGTAATAATTTATTTCAATAACATCAATACATTACAAGGGAATTCAATGTATTTTCTTAAAATCACATTGGTATTCCGAATAATTATATCCAATGTAATCTTTACTCCTCCTTCCCGATAACACCTTTAGGTTTCAGTGACCCTGAATCACTAATTAAAGAAATTTTATTGGACTTTATAACTAACTTTTATTCATCTTATATAAACTTTTACACACTTGTACTATCCAAAAGACATTAAAATGTATACATCAAATTCCCTAGATCAACTATCCTCAACAATTTTAGATTATCAACTAAGTGTTTCTTGAACTCACCAACAATATCAAAATAATACAATCCTTGAAATAGGATAAATTATATAAAGAAAATAACCATTAAGGAAACCTACAGTAAATGTTTCTTTTCTTCTCATAAGAATTTAGACCGACAGGTTGAACTACTTCAACAATAGGTTACATGGGAAATAATTACCCTAAAAATATAATTTTTCATTCTTAAGAATTCTTTTTAAGTTTTAACAAGTCTAGGATGTTTCTTACATTAAGATTATACTTGTAAATATTAATATCAAAGTTTAGTTGGATGATGATAATGATTCCATTTATCAATAATGGAATATTTTACCATAATAGTATCATATTTTACAAAAAATTAATAAGTAATTTAACTTAATATACTCCCACTAAAATGATTAATCATTTTAAACACATAATATCCATTATTGGTCCAAGATCAATATTTCACCATGATTTACACTAGTTATCACATAAATAAGATAAGACTGCATCGAGAATATATTTGTGTCAATCAAATCATATAACTCTTGGATAATTGAGTGGAAAACTATTTATCCATTCTATCATAGAGATTATCACAATTTGATTCCTTTAATATCCTAATATATAGGGTTTCTCATCTAATTGTACCCAAAATAATACCCAAAGAATGAGGCACCAAACAGTTAGGGTAACCTTACTACTTACTTTCCTTACATAAGATAAAATAGGAGCACCCCTCATTGGCATGGACTTCCTAGTTATATAATTGAAATCTTGACAAGTGTCACTTTAGAAGGAATCTAACACTTAGTATATTAAGGGTATTTAATCTCACTATATCATCTCTTATTATTCCCTTTACATGTATGAATACTTCTAATGATTTAGTTTTGAATCTTAGTCCATTTATTTAATCAATATTTTTAAACCATATCGATATGTAACTCTTTACAAAACTCATAGATTGTATTATTAAACCAAATTAAAATTCAACCATATTCATACATATTCAAATGAATTCTATGCACAAGGAATACAAAACCCTTCCATGTAAAGGCTTAGAATCATATGAAATTAATAATCCCCATAATAGTAATATTATCTCAATAGAACAAAAACCCTCACCTTTCAAGACCGGGAATAAGACACCAAAATTATGAGCAGTTCAACCCACTGCCCATATACCCAAGTATAATTTACTCAAGAGAGATTTAAATTCAATCATAACTCTAACATCTAATATTTATAGACTATAATTAACTTTTTAAATCATTCTCATAACATATTACAAGAAAAATTCATGGTATAAGACAACTAAATAAATTATCATACCTAGAATATAACTCTATAAATACAAGTATTAAAATTTATAGAAGTAGTTTAACTCTTTAAAATAAATAATACATCACAATTCATAATATAACTATTAAATTTATGAATTTTTTTTGAAAAATTCATATATTTAAACATGAGATAAATAATTTCTAAAAATTTTATTAATAAAGTTCTTATGAACACTTTATATTTAATTCAAGCATTTTTTAAATTCTGTAATTAAATAAAAATAAAAAAAATAGTTATTTTTAAAATGTGAACTCTTTAGTATTTTTATTTATGTAGTATTTACATTAAATATATGATTTTACATGAAATAGAAATGCTTTATATTTCAATTTTATTTTGTATATAATTTCAGTAACTTAAATAACACATATTTAATATAATTTAAACCTTGATCATATCAATTATCAAAACTCCTTTTGATATGGATTAAATAATTCCTCTAATAAGTTAATTAACTTAAAAAATTCAAATTATGTATTATGAACAATTCATAATGTTAAATATTAACAACATTATATTTTTACTTTATATTTTAATCTGTAAACCCTTTAAAAATAACCCTTCTAATTTCAATATAATCATTTTATATTTTAATTATAATTCATTTCATATAATTTGAAAAGAAATTAAAATATTATTAATTATTATTTATGGAATATTTATTTATTAAATGATTCATAAAAATTTAATTAATAAATTATAAACTATTTAAAATTAATTTATAAATACATTTATAACTTTATAAATATACCCAAATACATTATATATGATTTATAAACCATTTTATTCAATTCTTGATAGAAATATCAAAAAAATAATCTTTTCTATACATATAGTATTTAATAATATGCTCAATCCATAACCAGTGTTGGGTTTTATATGATTGGGCATTTGGGTTATATCTATCATATACTATAATAGATAACATGAATCTTTCATAATAAAATAAAGAGTTCATATTCCTTGCATATGATTAACTTGGAGAAACAATTTCTGAAAGAGAAAAACTGAGTACTCCAACTATCTTAGCCTATGACAGACACTTGTGTGAGATTAAAACAAGTTTGAAATACCTATATAGGATTAAATAAAATGACTTAGGTCTGTGTGATATTAACTCATTGGATATATAATTAATAAGAATAAATTTTTGGGCCCATGAACTCACGGTATATGATAAGAGTCATGTGTAAGATTAATCGATAAATTCATGATCCTACATAAGAATCTCTCTTGACATTTGGATTATGATACTCCCCAAGTTTTATTAATTTTTTACATGCACCCACATAAGAATAAACCATGGTATAGGATATCATATCTTGTGATACATTGTGGGGTAATGTTAATCTATATCTAGAAATCGTTTTTATGATATCACATATATCGTATATATGACATGATTCTCTATCTTTTAGATCTATATGAACACTTAATTTTTATAACATGATTTTCGGAATAATGAATCATGGTGACTCTATAATACCACTGATAGGTTTATAATGATCAAACTATAATCATTTATCGTATAAAAAACGTTTGAAAAAATATGTTTCTGGTGGTGGATGTTAGAGAGTAACTAAAGAGAATCTGACATAGGATATAGATTTTTGGTCTAAAATTACACATGAATAAAAATGATATAAATTTTTTTGTACTCTGTTTAAGTAAATTATATAACTTATCATTCTATATAATTAACATGAACTAAAAAAAATCTATCAATGAAATTCATACCCATTATTGTTTATCTTACATCGACGATTGAGTGTTAACTTGTTCATAATCAATATTCATACCTGTGAGCAAATGGGAATTTTATTATGAAAAACCCAAAAAAACTGTCTTAATGAAATATTACAAGAGTCTCTTTCAATCAATAAAAATCGTGGATGGATGAATTAAGTAATTATTGAATAATTACCATTATGAGAAGGGATACCAAAAATAAGGAAAATCTCCTTCTAACCAATAGTAAAATCTAGGAAATTTGGGAAAAAATTATATTATATGAGTATTTAAAGGTTAAGGTAATCAATAGGTGTAGGTAGGGGAGTTATATATAGGTTTTTTCATAGATAGGTTAGATATAAAAGGGAGGTAAATTTTTCATAGATACCTTGTAGGATAAAACCCTATACTAGAATGAGATGTGAGGAACATTATTTTGAGATAGATAAAAAATAAAGAATAAAAGAAAAAAATGTGGGGCTCTAACATATAAATCTGGAATTATGATAAATCTAATTGGGTTTTAAAAACTACTATAAAAAAGGGACGATGTTATGAGGTTATTAAACATTAATAACCTCATAGTGACAACTAGGCATAACTTGGAGATTTTACTTAGTTGTGATGAAATAGTTTTAGTTCATTGGTTTGTCATTTTTTGTTTTCTTTTGTTAGTATTGGTATCATGTATATGATTATATTGAATATATTATTATTACATTAGTATCATGTTTTGTACATAATTTTTATTATTTGAATCATGTAAAAATTCCTTATTTTATATGGTTTTTGTTATATTTTTTATTTATTGAAAATTACTTATCAAACTTATCACATGTCATAAGATGTTTTAAAAAATAAACAGTAATTTTTTAGTTTAAAAAACACTCACTCATTTATTCTTGTATAAATTCATTTAAATAAATTTTATATTTTTTTAATAATAAATTTGGAATAACTTACACCAAAACTCATATCTAAATAATCTAATTTTATTAATAAAATTTAAAACACTTCTATATATCCACTAATCATAAGTGATAAGGTATGTATATAATATTTTAAAAAAATTCAAATAAAACCTTATTTGTGTGGATAACATATGATAGGTAATTTATTAATAATATAAATGTGAGATAAATTAGAAAGTGATAAACAAATTCAGCATGCACAATCCCTTCTAATCTAATAGGACTAAATCTATTTGGTTTTGGGTGATTGAGGTTAGTTCCTATCAAAATTCCAATGATAAAATTATAATATAAGTGGAAGTTTAAAAAAATAGCATTCCCAACATATAATAAAGTTCTTAATGAAATCTAATTTTATATGAAATGATATATTCAACTTTTAATCTTCTAAAAAGGGATGTTTCCCATAATGTATCCTTTTTTATCCATCATCTTGACACCCTTATCTATTTTTGGTTCCTCATTTCCCTTTTTTTACAGTTTATCCCCCCATAGAGTCAAACCCTTATATGGCCCAATAAAGTGAATACCACCACTAAGAGGGGGGTGAATTAGTGGTTACTAAAGCACTAACTCTCAAATCCTTTTTTATATATTTTTTACTATGAAGGATCTGAAATGAAATGTTGTGATAGTAAGAGATAGAGCGATAAATAACACACATGATGCAAGCCTTTTTACAAGGCTCACTCACTCTTTATTAAGTGGTTAATCCTTGGTGAATAATAGTTTCAATCCTATTGTGAACATTCTTATCTTAGTATAAAAAATGGAATAGAGAAGGTGTTTGTTCATTAACTCCAAATACAAGAAATTTTTATGAGTATTATATTTTTAATAAATCTCAGTTTCTTAACTCAAGTGACTCTAAAATTGAGATCACGTTTTTACCCTCGTTCTTATCCTCCCTCCCAACCAAAATCTAACTAGAATTATTCTTGGACAAGGTTACTAGTTATCTCAATGTTTCATAAAACATGTAAAGTAAATCTTGTAATTTATTTTTAGCCATCAATCCACCATTCCATAGTCATATCCACCGGGGTGTAGTGGTGAATATGTCTGTTAAATCCATTTATTACATCCATGTCTCCTCAAAATATCATCATTTTGCTAAATCCATTTCACCCTTGAAAATATATCTCCTTTAAAACATCATAATATATTGAAAACCCCTAAATCAGATATTTTTCTATATTGAGAAATAAATGGCCATGGTGATGCCCATTTCTACCTTATGCATGGTCCATATAGATTTATTCACTGCACAACAGGATCCATGATTCTTATTGTGGCCTCTTCTCCCTGTAGTCCATCTCTAGACACTTTCTAAAATATTATACCACCATGTTTAGGCTTATTAAAGGTTTTTAATCCTTTTATAAATAAAATAGGCCCCTTTATTATTATCATAATTTTTTTTCTCATGAAACTATTTCTTTCCAAATCATGGTACGTGGTGATTTTATTTACCACTATAGGATCTAAAACACTCATTTCTAGTTTGTATCCAAATGGTCACTCCCTATCTCTTCCATGAATTCTTCCAGGTAAATCTCTAGGACCATAAACAACCTAATTATGGTAATCTTCAAAATCGAACATGACATCAGGGTAGTCTAAAATAACCATTTTGGGCCTTCCAATGGTATAATCAACAGACCATGACCCCCAAAATGACTATTTCACTAATAAATTTTCACAATTAATTTTAGTCATATCACTATACCATGTCTAATAGATCACTAGGAATTAAAATTTTCTTCCTCATAATTAATTTATCCCTTTACATTTGGATCAAATTAATTAAACCTCTTATCTCTACAAGATCATGCTTCCAATAAATAAAATACAAAGGAACCTTAAATAATCCTGAATTATTATATAATTATCCCAATTTCTAAGTTATCTCAGCACCAAACCATATAATATAATGAAATTTTTATGAGTTCTACAAATCTAATTGTAATGATAAATGATAAATTTACCATGTCTTAATTTAGATAAACTTGTATCCCCCCTTTTCAATTTTCTTCATAATTGATCTTCAACCGTAAGACTCATCAACATCCCCTAATCCACAAGGACTCTCAAATATCCCCTTTTGGATGTTTTGGAAACATGAGAAATAACACATGAGCTATTATCCAAGATTTAAGTACCAACACCTTATTTATCTCCTCATAAGGAAAAACTTATTCTCCTCTACCCTTTGGTAATGATCTGCAAAAAAAGTGAAGTTTCTCCCCCTTTGAAAGAATAGTGCCTTCTGTATTCTTCTTCTTTATCAAAAAAATTAAAGGGAATGAAACAGGAAAAATAAATCAGAAAAATAATAGTTATTTTTTGGATATAATTCACTAAAAACACTCCCATATAATAAAAGAAATCAAACATTAGGGGTTTGGTTAAGATATTCAAAACATGCTCTTTTTTTGAAACATATTATAATTAAATATCTACATGGTCCACCATCTCCCTAATGAAGTGTTACTTGATATTAATATTATTTAACCTTGAGTGTTATATTGGATTCTTTGACAAAATGACTTCACTATAATTATCACTTACACTTATCAATGAGTATTGAATATTCACCCTTATGTCTTCAATTTTTGATTTCATCCACATCATTTGTATTGTGACTTCTGATGTTGTAACATACCCATATCCTATTGTACTGAAGGTGATTGAATTTTTTTTCTTAGATTTTTATGTAAGGAATCATCCTATAATAAGTAATAGACCTCTAAAATTTTATTTTCAAACACCAACAATTCTTGCTCAATCCATATCAAAATATCCAAAAAGATGAAAACATGTATCGTTTTTATACCTCAATCTATAATATATAATTCCTTTGATATAGTACACCATCAGTATCACTACCACTAAAAGTGAAACCTTATGACTATTTTTGAATCATTCAAAAATATTAATTGAAAACATTATTTCTAATATAGATAGTTTCATTTAAATAAGGATACATGTGATCCTTATTAACTCTATTTCATTCATACTCTTTTTTTCTTCATCCAAGGGAAAATTGGTCCCAAGTGATATTAGAGTTCCGGACACTCTAGATTATTTCATTATGAGATTATTCAATAACTCATGAGCATATTTATCTTCTGATATAATGATATAACTTGTTCTATTTATAAATTTCTTGCCCAAAATGAAATTCATCTCAAAAATCATTAACATCTCAAAGTGTTTCATAATTTTGATAGAAAAATCCACACAAGTTTCTTCCATTTTTCTAGGAAAAATAATTTCATCGACATACACAATCACAATGAGTGAGCTGTTGTCATATCCCTTGATATAGAGATCAATATACACCTTTTCCTTCTTGAGTTTCATGCTCCTGAAGTTATTATTCATCTTTGAATAACATTATTGGGAAACTTATTAAATTTTATAAAGTGATTTATCCACCTTGAAACCCTAAGAAACCTCACCATAAATTATAAAATCTTTTTATTATTCAATACAAACCTCTTAATCATGTTCCCTATTAATTAGGGCTGAGTTCAAATCCATTTAAAAAACTATATAATTTATTTAAGCACATTGAAGTATGTATTATCTTAATCCCATACACATATAATGTATTATTGCGTACGTCGTAAGTTGTGATATATCCATGTTTTATGGTATGACATTTATATAACAAATAAATTTTATATGTTATGGTTTTGGAATATCATTGGTTATCATATAATGATATTTCATCCACTACCTTGGAATGGTAGTGGGTTGTTAAAAGGTTAACATTTTAATCCTCTGAAATTGGATATCATTAAATTAAAAAATTTATTAGATGAAAGTCATGTAAGGTTATCCTAGTTGAGGGTTATAAATATAATCAAATTAATTAACTCATAACATATGATCTAATTCATGTTCACTTGAGGAATAACTTTCAGGGGGTTATATAGAGGCATTACTCATACAATCAGTTTTCTAGTTCAGGTGAAGAATTATTACAACCACTCCCCCTCTTGAAGATCCCTTTATTCTTAATCCTTTTATAATAAACTACTAGTATACCATGAATGTGAGGATGATCCCACCTAATCATAGGGTAATTATTTCAACCCGTGGATACATCATGTAGGATTGAGTATTTTTGATACCTCTAAAGAATCTTCGTCAAGCATATGGGATGAAGGCAGCGACAAAACCATCATCAGTGTTTGGTATAAAATTTCATGTTCTTCATTTTAGTTATACATGATTTAAATTTTATGCATAGTGATCATGGGTTCTTAGTTTTTTATATTTTTTTGGTTCCTTGATTAATTGTTAATCAATCCTAAGAGACCAATTAGTGGTATTAGAGCTTTACTATGATCTTTAACTCATGAAATAATGTTTGAAATTTTTAAAAAAAAAAATTATTATTATAGTATTATATAATGATAAAAATAATTATAATTGTGATCTACAAATCCTATTATGATACAAAATATTTTCAATTTCGTTACTTTCATTCCCTGGGATGTGGGATATTTTAGGCTATGAAACATTTCAAGTCCTTCAGTTCTTTCATGTTGCAATGTAAAACATGAGGGAGTCATAGCCTATGATAGAAATACTCCGTTTTTCAAAAATATATCATCATACCATAAATAAAAAATAATTTATATCTTAAGAAGTTACATCCCACATGTCAAAGGTTTTAATGCTATATAGACCTAATATCATAATCCCATATTATAAATACACATCAGGTTTATCCTACATAGAGGCATATAATTGGCTATAATCTCCATGCATGGGATTAACAAATATATAATATAATTGATATACCTTGGTTGTTTTGTGTTCTATATAATATCTATCATTAATTATGATATTATTACATCGTTAAATACAATATTGAAGAAAAATTTATTTTTCTAAAATTTTAATTATAAATTGATTTAAATGGTTTATAAATTCTTTATAAATCATGGAAAATGGTATTTTAAGATATTTTTTTAATTCATAAATTTTTTTATAAATTAATTAATTATAATCTATTAATAATGTATTAACTAAATGTTTATAAAACATTTAGTAAATATGTATTCAATAATATTAATTATTATAATTAAAATTAATTTTTAAAATTATATGGAATGACTTATAATTTAGATATAAAGTGTTTGTAGAGAGATTATAAATTATTATTTATAATGTGTTTTTTAATTATAAAATAAATCCAAATAAAATATATTATATTTAATATTCTTAATTTTTCAAAATATTTAATTAGAATTGTTCAAATTAAAGGCCATATTTGAGAAACTATTTAAACCATATAAAAATGACCTTTGATGATTTTTTATGAAAGTGTAAATGACATTAAATATATGATATTTAGATTAATTAAATTTTTTATATAATACAATTGGGATTTAAATTGTCTATTTTTATATAATATCATATATTCAAAGTAAATGTCATATAATGAAATATATGAAGGAGTTTATATTGGAAGTGAATATAAAGTGTTTACATTGACCTTTTTGTGGTATAACTATAATGTATAGAAATTATAAAGTGTTTATAATTTTTTATTTATTTATTATTTAAATATTGTTTACTCGTGCTTAAATATATAAATTATTCATTTATTTGGTTTATTCCATGATTAATTCATAGAATATAATGTGTTTAATTACAAATTGTGATTTAAAATTTAGTTTAAAATGTTTAAATGATTTTATACAATTTCATACATGAATAGAGGGAGTCACATACATGGTATGATAACAGATTTAGTTTTCTTCTACCATTACTTTGGATTTTACTGGGTTCTGATCTCAAATTAAGAAGTTGAGCATTGTTTATACATATTATGTGTTAAAATTATGGTGGAATTGAAATCACTCTTGAGTAAAGTATCCTTAGGTAAAAATAATTTGGGTTGGACTTCTCATTGGCCTATTGACTTATTCTTTATGTAAAAAATTCTTAACTCTATGCTCACTCTTGTGGGGATTGTTAATTTCATATGATTATAAAACATTACTTGAAATGATTTCATATACCTTAAATATTAGGTTTATTTAGATATATATGAATATAATAGGATTTATATTAGTTTTAGTAATAAAATTTATGGGTTTTTTAATGAGTTTCAAATCAATATGGTTTAAGATATTGATTTGTTAGAAGCTATAGGATTCTGAAATAAGTCATTATAATAACACATGCATGTAAAGGGAATAAAATGAGAAAACATAATGATATTGAGTCCCCTTAAAAGACTAATTATTGGATTTATTCCAAATCATCACATTTCAAGACCTCAATCATCCTACTGGGTAGTCGATGCCATTACTAGGTTCCCTTATATTATCTTATGTACGGAAATAAAGTAATGGGTTACCCTAATTGGATTATTTTAAAATTCATGATGCTTGATATGGATTACACTTAGCTAGAAGAGCCTGATAGGATTAGGATGCTGGATAAATAGAGTTGAGTTGATCCATGTGATGGGTTGGGAAAAGAGTGGTTCAGTTGAGTTTCCAAGATTCATATATCATATGATTGGGATAATTCCCTACCTAAATAAATTAGTGGTTTGATAAACCTCATATAGGAATCATTTATTAGTGAAATATTTATCTTTTACTACTAATGGATATGATGTATTTTAAAAGGGGTTATCATTTTAGTGGGGGTATTTAATGGAATTCCTGATTAAATTAATGTAAAACATTATACTAATGTGATAAAAGATTTTGTTGTAGAAAAATTCTATCCTCCTCATCATCAAACATATCCTTGAGACCAACCTGATAAAAATAATAAGATAAATGTATGAAACTTATTAGGATGGAAACTTTAGAAAATTATTAAATAAATAAAAATTCTATGTGTTAGTGAAACCTCTTCCAGAGTAACCAGCTATAAAAGTTGTTTAACACTTTAATTGAGATGATTATGATAATCATATAATGATTCACTTAATGTTTAAAAGTAATTAGTTGAAAAATTAACTAAGTAAATTTAGTCTATTCTATAATGATCAATGTGATTGATCATGTTGACTACTAGGGGAAACTAAAGATATCCTTTATGTAATGTTTTGTTTGTGGAATTAATGTTTTAAAAAATGTATTGAAATGGTGAATTAGTTCAATAAATGTTTACCCTAAATTTCAAGAAATATTTACCATATTTTCTTAATAAATTTAGGATAGAATAATTAGGTATTATATATCTAGGTTCGAGTTCTATGTCAACAATACAAGTGGGTAAAAGTTCAAAAAGGGATAATAAAAGATAGTTGGAAAGTAGAACAATGCTTCTTAAAATATTAATACATGATCATTGAAACTTCAAAATAGTGTCAACAAGGAATTATTAATGATTCCATAAGATATAATTATCTTGGATATCGGAAGGGGTTTGTGAATCTATAGAGAAAGTCCATGGTAGGTATTGATGTTATAGAAATCCATTTTTTTGAAAAGTATATGATACAAAATGTATACTTTACAACTGTTATAACTATACAAGAGTTCAAAATAAATGTGAGGATTTAAAGAGATTATATCTTGTATTCAGCTGATGAAGGAAAGGGTTGTTGAATCTGTGAATTAAATTAAATATAATTTATATAGATTAAAGGTATCTAAATAAAGGTTGTGTATAGTTATATGATTTATATTAAATGATAATATATGTTGTTTGTTAACAAAGTGTTTTTATAAACAATAAGAGATAATTGATTAAATACATATGATTTATGATTCATTGGATTCTATAATATTTTTGAAAATGATATAAGGATAAAGGGATTTTTATAATGGATAAAACAATTAATCTATATGAATGTTAAAATATGGGGAATTTATATTCAATCACAAATCAATGGAATATTTTTAAAAGATATTTTTTTCATAAATATGATCTAAACACATACAATGTAATGTTTTATATATAAACAATAGTTTTTATTTAATATATTTATTAAAGTAAATAAGAGTTTTTTACATAACAAAAAACAGTCATTGTATCTTAGAAAGATATTATGAAGAGGATATAGTATCAAAGTGGTCAATGGGGGTATATTTGGATTTTGAAAAGTTTAAAATTAACAAATAAAGGATTATTATATTCAAAGATAATGTCACTTAAATATTCTAAAAATGTTTAGGGTATGTTGGTAAAATATTGATGTAAACAGTTACATTAGTTATCGAATGATTTCAAGGAAATATTTTGATATAAATGATTTCATAGATTATGATGACGAACTTAAAAATATTTCTAAGTAGATAATAGAAGTTTTAAACATCATATTATTGGATGTTGTGGATTTAAGTGGTTTGAATATTTTCAAGGAGTTTAACATTAAGAATATGATTCTTAAATCTCACTATTATCCAAACTTGATTTCTTCATAGATATTACTCACTAAAGAATTTAGTGAGAGGTTTTTAATGGATATTCCCATAGTTATATGGTATAAATGATAAATAGATGTAATTAGTATAACAGAATCTATGAAAGTTCATAAAAATAGAGGTTGATCTGGTAATCTGTCATATGTGATATGTTGAACGAGTGATTATGTATGGTTTGGTTAAAATTATTAATAGATTTTAAGAACATAAATGTATTTTTTTGTACTAAAATATGTTCTCAACTTTATTATTAATTTTAATTATATATATATTGTGAGTTTAAATAATAATTGACCTCTCAAATAATAAATTTGAGTTATCCTTAGCTGATTTTGATCATGGGTTTTTATAGGTTATGATGAAATGTAAGGGTTAGAGTGAGTATAATCTTATATCAAAATATAGAATATGATCCTGAGGAAAAAATGAGTTTTTTTCAGTTGGATGACCCATTAATTATATCACATGGAGTTCCATATACTATGTGACATCCCTATCCCAAGTTCCACTAAATCGGTGCATCGAGATGGGTCGTCACATGACATCAAGCGTGCCTCCCCATACGCTAGAGGTTTCCAACTAGCAGCGAGGGTATAATAGGTCACATGGGGAGACTATACCCTTTTTACTACAGTAATACATATAAGAACACAATATAAATAGTGTAAATAATAGGAAACAACCAATAATATGCATAGTCAAACATCTCCCAAATTGGGTACAAACAACAAGCAACAATAAATATGTCATGTCATGCTACAATGCCAAGTGAACAATTCCCAAAATAAAGACAAAAAAGGAATCCCCAATAATGGTCTTGATTCCATGTTTTTAACCTCATCCATGCATGTCCCCTATCCAATCAACTTCCTAGCATAGGGCCCTTGCCCTTATCCGGACCTGAAAGCATGAAATCTACTTGAGTACCCAACGATGACCTGAGAAGGGTGTAAGTACAACTCAGTAATCCACCGCCAATTATGTCTACAAATATCTAGTCTAATATATAATTCATGAAAGTATAAATAAATTACAAGAAAATAAAGACAAATCATGGACACTAGTTAACAATATATACTTAGCTATATTAACTGAGGTGCCAATTCACTAGGTCTCTTTCATTACAAGTTCATCATCAATCACACAAGGATCATGGAAAAAATCATTTTCATAAGGTAAAAAGTAAGTCCCTAACTCACTATGGATAACATATCACAAATTCACAATATCCTCACCTCAAAGCCTCTGTCCTGGTGGACTGAAACCGTTAGCCGAATAGAGATCCATCCCCTTCCCTAACTCGTGCATTGTGGGTGGAGTTAGAGCATCAGTCCAACTTGACCCATGGGAGGAGCCTCAATCCTTTATCCCACACCTCAACCCATTTTTACATGCTTCTATATCTATTCAACACACAAAAACTATATCACAACCAAAAACAACCAATACAAATAGAAATCATAATTCATAACAAGTAACATGGAAAATCATATTGTGCCATAACCCATTATCACATTTTCCATTTAAGTAACTTATACAATTTAGCCCAATTCCCATTATCATTACTAGATCACGAAGCATATTCAACAATTACATTATGTTATTCCCTTTAACATATATTCTCATTTCACATACCATTATCAATTTAGTATATTCACTGCTTCACATGCACTAGCTTGCTTAAGCCTATCTAACATATTTTATAAGCCTATAACCCCAACCACAAATAACCAATAACTATTTTGGACTTACATTATGAATATAAACATACTCAACCAAGGATTTATTTGATCACACAAAAAACTATAACTTACTGAACTAATTCTAGGTTCAAAAAGTATCATCACACCCCATGGGTGGACCAAAAAAAAATCAAGTCATCCTCTAAGTGTCCCATGGAGACCATGAGGGTTTTTATTAATCAATTAGTCATTAATTACACCAAATATCATATAAGTTTCAAAAAAACAACAAGGGGTATCCAAGAAATAAACCCAAGAATTCACAATCTCAAATGAAACTATGGAATATAACCTATAGACCACCTACCTTAAATCTATTAGATAATGCACTCCAAAACGTGGCATTAGATCCATATTAACTCACCTATTGAAGCTTTATCCTAGATCTCGCCAGGACAAGAGGGTTTTATAGCTTCAAAAAAATATCGAAGAAAGATGAAAATATTAATCGAGAAGATGAATCAAAGAGGATATTAGACTTACCTATATCTTCGATTCAGAATTGAAGACACTATAAATGACCTATAGATGAGGTAGAATCACCCTTGGAATATCTTGAGATATATACCTCATCACTAGAGTTGAAAGGGGGAATAAATGAGGAAATCCCTAGTTGGGGTTAAAAATCACGTAATGGCATTTTTGTAAATATCTTAACTTTGCTCGCCCGCATGGTTTACCCACATAGTTTGCCAAACTGTGTGCAAACCATGTGAGATCTACTATCCCAAAATCATCCCTTCACAATGTTTCCTATGAATTCCCCATGGTAATCTTAACCGTGCGATAACCGTGTGGAAGCCTCTACCCAAGGTTGCACGGTGACCTGGGATGATCTGAATAGTTTTTATTAACTGTGCACAAACCATGCAACAATCCCAAAAAACTCTTTTTTCCTCCTCTTTCATGCCTCGAACCCCTGAAATACCCCCGACTCTTCTCATGAACTTCATGAAACACTCATTTGGTCAAAAGAAAATACATAAACTAAAACATAAACAAAAACATACCTTAAGAAAAATATCAGATTTTACATACTATGTATTTTGAATACTATGGGTGAAAGATTTATATATGGAGTCCCCATACCTGTGGTTGTGAGATACCTAACTTGAGAACCTTAATAATTTTATATATTTTTTAATAAATACTTGAGTCACAGCTAATCACGGGGTGATTGGTTATGTTGTTGATCATGTCGTCAGTTGGAGTTAAACCAAGATGGGATTTATCCTCCAGTACAAGGAGTATGAAATATAGTCCCCTAATTGCGATAGAATAAGAATGTTTATAACCATACCTATATATAACATATTTTTTTATTATCAATCAGGTTATTGGAATGTGAATTTCTCATCTAAAAAGGTGAATCAAATATAATATATTCATCAACCTAGTCATTCTATACTCATACAATCAATAATATTTGAGTCGTCTATATGTGATTGATAAACTCAGTGTCCCATGGTCACTCAATGTCTTAGAAAAAGATATTATATAAAAATAAATGCTTTCATATAATACACTTAGTGGATATAGTTATAGAAATATGTTTTTTTGATGGAGACCAAACCACATCCTTTTATAGCTTGAGTAGCACTGATGTTTTTATAGAGCTTTATCTTTTCTTACATCCATGGTATAAAAAGTAGAATATTAATTAAAACCATTTTTAACATTGGTTATTCATATAACCAGTGTTAAAACCCTTTAGTAGTGGGTTTTAATATCAGATATATGAATAACTGATGTTTAAACTCACCACTAAAGGGTTTAAAAGTCGATTATGATATAACTAACGTTAAAAACTTGAATTCTAGTATTGAGTAACATAATTATGATTTTAAAATATATATTTAATGTTGGTTATTATATAACTTATGTTAAAAGTCATGTAAAAATTAAAAACAACATGTCTTTATTTCCTTTTAATTTTTTCAATTCTTAATTGAAACCCTATGCTTAGTGACTCACAAGTGAACACTTTCTTTATTCTTTTGATTGAATTTTACCACTACATTACTTAACCATTGGTTATGTTTTTCCTCCTTCCACTTTCCATTTCTCTCAACCATGTTCCCCCTTCCTCTTCCACATTCTGTTACCCTCTTCTATGTTCTACCACCTTCATCCATATTCCTCATTCGTTTTTGAATCTACTATCAAAAATTTCATTTTTTATGTTTTGAATTTTATTTTATATTTTAGAATATTTTATTGTGTTGAAGAGAGATTTTATTTGTGTAAAAAAATTTCATTCGAGTTTAGTTTATTTCTATTAATTTTATTATTAAAATTTATTACTAATTTTCTTATTTTTAAATGTTTAATATATTTTACATATTCTTTGTAATATTTGAATTTATGTGAAATTGTTGTGATTTTTAGTGCAAAATATATTGATTCTATATGTCAATAAATGTGAATATTTTTTGATAGATATCATTATATAACAGCCATGTTTATAAATAAGTTTATAGATTTATAAATATATTTAAATATTCCCAAATGATTATATGAATATATATTTATATATGTTTGTAAATGTTTAAATGTCTGTATATATATATATTTGTATACATATGTGTTTGTATGTTTATATGATATACACAATTTAAATATTTATAAATATGTTTTATTTAGTGTTTGTGTGCTTATATATTAAATTTATATATATTAACATATATTAATATTTTTAAAATTTATATATTTATATTTTTAAGATTTATATGTTTTAAATTTATATATTCTAAATTCATATACTTATTTTTTAATATGTTTATTTATTTTCATTTTATGTGTATATATAAGTTAAATTTATATGTTTTAAATTTTTATTTCTTTATTTTTTATGTTTAGATTTATAAGTTTATCTGTTTATATATATTATATTAATAACATTATATGTTTATATGTTTTATTTTTAAATGTATATATTTAATATTAAGTAAAGTTTTATGTTTATATATGTTCATATATTTAAATGATTTAAATTTATTTGTTTATATGTAAATATGTTTATATATTTTAAATTTATTGGATTATATATATGTTTAAATGTTTATATGTTTTAATACATTCATATTTTGAATTGTAGTTTTATGTAATTGATGTATCATAATTGGATAAATGCACAAAGAACTAGTAATGAATATGATAAAGGGTTTAATGATTTATTAGAATTTTATAAATAAAATATTTAAAAAAGATATAACTTTTTATCCATGTGTGAAGTGTTTACATATGAGATAATTAGGGTCCATAGAAATTAAATACCATGGGGATTTTGTGGTTTTAATCATAATTATACACACTGCATATGGTGAAATAACAATTTTATTATCTAACATTGATGAATGTGTTTAGTATGTGACAAAGGATCATCTTGATGGATTAATTCATGATGTAGGAGATACATCCATTGAAAAAAAATGTAGGAAATTTGTATGGAGATTCTGAAAAATAATGTTCCTAGGTTGTACTAAATTCACAGTGTTATCATTAGTACTGATATTGGTTAATGTAAAAGTAATAAATGGTTATAGGGAATTTCTTTTACTAAATTGACTAAAATATTGAAAGTGCTACTTCTAGAAGGCAATGGGATTCTAGATTCTAGTCATGATGAAAAAAATACTACATTCAAAAGGACTATAGTATAAGAAAACACATGTTTTATCTAATGACTGCGTGTTTTATAGGAATGAATATGATGGTTTATCAAAATATACTAAATGTGGGATATTTATGGACAACCTATCATGGGACCACTAAAAAAAGCTTTTTTAGACTTGAATTAAGTTCAATGGAAATGTGACTTAGATTTTCTCAAGGGAGGGTAGTTTTTTGGTGTGTTCTTATCATGTTTAATGGGTTTAGTTCATAAAAATATCAATTAATTGGATTGGTTTTTAATTAATGTTTGGAAATAGTGGTATGGTCATGTATATCCCCATCCTTACTTATTAAATCCTAAATGTACTGAAGACCTTCATTTTATTTATAATCCACCTTTCAAGGGGTGAGGTGGAACCCTTACAAGGCCCTAAGGCTTAGAGACAATTACATGACCCGTAGGTCTTAGAGGGTATTAACTAGACAAGACAAATTGGAACTGATCCACCCCAACACATGTCATGATATCCGCACTCCACCTTTGTAGGGTTGGTCGACTAGTTGTCTTGTGTAGAGCTACACAAGCCTGGTACCGATGGCAATTCTATACCCTCTCATTCTTATAATTCTGGTTAGCTCTTCTCTGGTGAATGTGCCTGCTCTGAATCCTCATCTATAGCCTTTTCCCTTTTAGTCTGACTTGTACATATTTATATTCATGTGGACCAAAGGCCTTGGGGAGGCCGGAAGGCCTTGAGAGAAAACTGGCCCGAAGGTCTTGGGTGGAATGAAATCCTTGTAGGACCTGATGACCAAACCGGTGGCCCAAAGGCCTAGATGGATGAATAGTTCCATCTAATATAGTATCGAACAGTAACTACTATAGTGACTACTACAGTACTACTATGTAACTCGTAAATATGTATCCACCCAGATTTGATCTCGAGTCTCTTAGATGCACTTGTCGAGTCCTCACAAACCAGGATGAGGCTCATGTGCATCCTTGCCTATTAAATCCTTATTCTATATAAGATCATATGTTATATTTTTAATCAAGTAAAACCTCACCCAACTATCTTATCCTAGATGTTTCGTATTGATTGGAGGGATGAAATGGTCACTCCATTCTCTAACCTCCCCGGTCCTAATGATCTAAGATCTCCAATCACCCTTATTTCAATCCACTACTCATTATCACAAGTAGTTGAGAGATCCTAAGTGGTCTGTGTGTGAAATCCAATGAATAGGGAATAATAATTTGAAATTCATATAAATAAATAAAAATTATAATGTTTAATACTTTGAACAATTCGAAAATAAATGACCAAAAAGGATATTCGGTTAAATTTTGGAATTCATAAATAGGGAAAGTCGAGTCTCCTTAGTTAAACCACTAAGGACTTAATGTGACTTCACCAGAGTTATTATATAATAATTAAGAGAAAATAAGGAAAAAAGAAACCAAACTCTCAATCCCCTAAAAAATCTCTCTAAATTCAGTGAACAGTTCTTTATTTATAAAATAATTATAAAATATTATGTGCATGCTTTCAAATTTACCATGTATGCATCAAGAGATTCTTCTAATTCATTTTTCATTACATAACATCTATAATATTGATAAACATTAGTGTTGGTACCTAGTAGACTCTTCTTCTCTCGATTATTGACATGTGACTAACTCAAGGATCATGATGGATTCAGTTGGGTATCTCAAATCTTTATACTCTTCCCACAATCGATCTCTGAACTGGTTCAAGAATAATCAAATAAATATTTCTTCACTGTGACACGACACAGTGGAAGTCAAGTTTTGTTGGAGGAATCCACACATCATGAGATGAGATTCATGTGTTGTGGCTGATTTGAGTTTCCGTTAGGGAATGTTTTGGGACTATGGGGTTGGAGGGATTAAATTTTATTCAAGCGGAACAAACATTGAATAGTTTCATGAGTTTCGATGTGGAAGAACATGGCTAAGCTTCAATTCCTAGGTTGATTTCAAAAATATTATTTTTGAAAAAAAATCATGAATCCTTATAATCAAATTTTATGTCTTATACTCAAGTTTGAAGCCTTGTTCTCAAGGTTAACATATTATTCTCTAGTTTTAAGTCTTTCACAAACTTCGTGTAAATCTAGAGAAGTCATGTAGTAATATAATCATAGGAAAATACTTATACTCAACCCAAAAAAGACTCATAACCCCCTTATAAAAATTATTATGCTTAAGGGTGGATTCTTATGCTCGATTGGGAACAAATATAATTTAAGGAGAAATAGCTTGAAGATGGGTCTTGTAGTTATTTAGGATGTTACTTCTTGTAGTCACTTGAGAGTTTTACATGTGGTGAGTCAAAATTCCTTCGTACTTCCATTTTAAGTTCCTTTTCGTGGTTAGTTAGGATGAGGCTTCTTGAAGTAACTTGAAAGACCCTTTACATGGTCAGTTATGATACCTTTCATTCAATCATTTCATTCCTTTATAATTTTCACATGCACTTTATTTTGTTTTTCCTTTTTCTATTTAATTGAGTGACCATGAGATTCTTCTTATAGTCAGTTTACTAATTTTAAAAATTTTGAAAATAGTCAGACTCAAGACCCTTCATGTGGTCACTTCAATGTAATGTCATATTTTTTCAACCTATAATATTGAAAATAAATACATAGTGTAGGATATGTTCAGATATAAATAATTGAAATAATTAATATTAGCATGCTAACACTTTAAACATACTTCAAATCAATGCATGGATTTCACTTAAATCCAAAATAGATGAATCAATTAAAATTCATGATAAAATCAATTTAACAAATTAAGTCCATATTAATTTAAAAAAATTAATAATAGAATTTAATAATTGAAATCGCACTAAAATTTAACTTTAAAATTTGAATCAGTATGTGTATTTGATCATTAAATATAAAACATTAATAATTTAGATAAAAAATTAGTTTTATGCCAATTTTTAATAATGTTATTGATTTAAAAAAGTGAAAAAGGGAATTAATTACTCAATTTTATATCAGTTTGAGGGGATGTATCACTAAAAAATTGATAACCTTTCATTGATTATTTGTCTCACATCACTATCCCACACTTTAAATATTTCAATCATGGGAAATTTAGTGAATTCAATTTTTTGAGGAGATAGTCCTGGCTAGAAATAAGTAAACAATCTAAAGAATAAGAAAACCATATATTCCTCTATTATTTGTACCATATTTTCTTCTTTATGACATTAATTCACTATTTCACTTTAATTCAATCCAAAGTTCCAAGTATATGAGTGAAATAGATATATTCAAGTGGAATAGGAATTTTATCAAGTATCACTTCCATTTATCCCTTTCTCCTAAGTTTCTTAAACCATGATTTCAATTTACACTCCATTTATAAAAATAAAATGAAATTTTAATATGTTAATTTCCCCTTTCTTCATCCGGGTTCAATATTATACTCACATAAATGAATTCATTTTTTGACTATTATGAACTTATTAATTTTTTTCATCCATGATTGTGTAAAGAACTATGTAAAGAACTTATTGAATAAAAAAATGGAATTTAGTCACACACCAGGTGCATAACGTATCAACGATTTATTTTGGGAACCTAATTTTCCATTTTACTCTAGTTTTAAAGGAATTAAAACATTTAATTAGAGTTGGAAGCTTGAGGTTTTCTTTTTCTCAAAGCACAAGTTACGTCAAATTAAGTTCAAAATTCAGGTCACCTTATGTTATAATTTCATTTCAAAAAATATCTCTTCACTCACACTCCTTTCACCAATTCTAAAATTCGATTACCCATAATAAAAATGTTTAAAACTCACTCAATAGTCATTTATCTCTAATAATTTTAGAATCAATGAAATCCATCTATTCTATAATGGTATTTTTCCTTGGTAGAACAACATTAATTCTCAATTTTTACTACCCTAAAGGGACTATAGAATTTAAAAAAATACAAAGTATTTTTTTGTATAGATTTTAAACAATATGATTTATTTTATTTTAATCCATAAACACGCATTAATAAAATAAAATAGAAAAATATATTTATATCCTAAAAAAAATTTCCATATCCACCACACTTTTCTTAGGTTCCATTCCAATTAATTCCAACTTGCATTTATTAAGTAACACGAATTAAAAAAAATATAGACTAGTGTGAAAGAAATATATTACCTAAAGATTCATTATTCCATGGCAGTATGGATGAGTTTGGACTCCTCCAATTGTTCTTTCCAAAATTCTTCCTGGTAATACTTCACTTGATGGCCATTCAACTTGAATGGTTTCTTTTAATCTCCATATTTAATCTCAACTACACCAAATGCAATTGTGTTGGCCACTATGTAGTGTTATATACACTTAATGAAAAGTTTACCAAGCATGAGCTTCATACTTGAGGATAATGGTATCGATTTATCTCCAATATAAAAGCTTATTTTTTTGGATTATCTTGTCATTTAAAGGATTATACTTCTCTTTATGTGTGGTATTCATTTGAGGTTTTTTGGTGCACTCCATATTTATTCCTCAGGTCCACCAGGTTCTTGCTATAAATTTTTTTCCTTGGTCATTGATCATTTACCATGGTAATAAAATATAAACAAAATAATTTAGAAACCCAATTAAAACTTTGGAATCATCATTTTTAGTAGGTTTTCATTAATCCACTTTGGAACATCTTCCACTTTTAATAAAATATAAGAAAAATAAAATTATATGGGGAATATACCCATGAAATCTAATCCCCATACATCAAATATTTCATATAAAATCAAATATTTTTAGGGGAATTTCATGTGTTTTTAAAATTCCTCCAGTAAACTATAATTTTGAAAAATCTTTGCAAAAAATATGTGTATCTTTAAAAATTGAAGGCCGAAAAAAATACAACATCTAAATCCTTTCTAGAAGTTCTATAATGGATAAAATATCCTCCACATGAATGTGTATGGAAAAATTTAAGTGTGATTTAATTTATTCCTAGCGGATACACCATCTAATCAATTTTTTGCTACAAATCATCTATAAATAAGGATATTACCAGATAAAATAATTTGACTCACATTTCAATTTAGATGTTTGATACTTGGTATGAAAGGGAGGTACCTTTGTTGTGTTTTGAAAATTCACCAGATCAGTGTACCAAGTTACTTGGGTGAATTCATAAAATTTTTCATTGGGGAAGGAGTCATCTAGTATTACTTAAATTTGTGGTTCTACCTCGGCAGTGTAATGCAATATACTCTTTTGAGCAGAATCTATATTTTCACAATCCTTTTGTACTTTTTTTTACAAGTAAAACTCTTACAGAATCAACATTTATCTCACCAATCTTGGGTTTGAACCATCCTTCATGATTAGATATATCAATGCTACAAGATTAGAGTAAATAGTTATTTTACTTCCTAACAGATAAGACAAAAATTTCTCTAAATAAATAATAATTGAAAAAAAAATTCACTGTTGTGTAATTTATTTGGATCTTTTAAAGGATATGATAAGTTTAGGATATCACTCCTGAGTGTCCCTAATGTTTTTGGGACAACCCAACTCCTACAACCTTAATGGATACATCACATAGTATCTCAAAGGGAAGATTCTAGTATGGTGGATAGATTATGGGAGTTATGACCAGCCTTTCCTTGATCATATTAAAATATATCCTTTAAAAATCATTAAATATAAAATAAATCTCCTTCTTGAGTAAGTCATTTATTGGTAAATAAATTTTACTAGAGTCCCAAATAAATATTTTTTGAAACCCATCATGTCCTAAAAATGACCGAATGTAATTCATAGTGGTGGGGTAAGTCAATATAGAAATCACATTAATTTTTGACTTATCTAATTCAATCCCATACTTATAAATTATGTGGCCTGTAAAATTTAATTTTTCTACAATAAAATATATATTTTCAAAATTTAAAACGATTATTTTCTCAATTAATTTTCTTAAAACCTTTTATATAAACTTAAGATAAGTTTCCCAAAAAGTTCCATAAATAGTAAAATCATCAAGGAATACGTCAAATTAACTCTCAATAAATTCTAAAAACATACTCATCATACATCATATATAGGTACAATAGGCATTAAAAATACCGGAGGGTATCCTTTGGTAAGAAAACATACCAAATGGGTGGGTAAATTTAGTATTTTCTTGGTATTCTAATGTTATTAGAACCTAAAATACCTAAAAATCTATCAAGGAAATAGTAGTAACCCTTCCCCACTGAAATATATAACATTTGGTCTATAAATGGAATTCGTAATTGGTTTTTCTTTTCATGTGGTTCAATTTTTGGTTGTCAATGTAGAATCTCCAGTTATTTTTAGAATCTTATGGGAACTAAATTATATTTCTAATTTTTTAAAATTATGTGTATACTTTTGTTTGGGATAATTTGAATAGAACATACCCATTTGGATTTTAATATTGAGTATATAATTCCAATCCTAAAAGTAATTATACTTATATTTTACGAATTCAAGGAGGTTTGATTTGAGCCTCAATTAGGGTTGTCTCAGAGCTTCAGATTAATAATATAGTTGAATATTGTTCATAAATGAGGTTGGGATAGTCCCTGGAATACCTCCTATTGTAAATACCACATCCCTATTTTTTTTCAAAATGTTCAGAAGCTAGTTATCTCTATTGGGTTTTAGATTATTTGAAATTATTATTTGAATTTAATCATTTTTCTCAATAAAATATTGTAGTATATTAGAAGGAAGAATCGTTAATTCCAGTTTAGGTGGTTTTCTAATGATTTTTTCAACTCAAAGTGATCCATGCTAATAGCTTTCACATGTAAATGAGAAGTTTCAGTGACAGTTTTGAGAAAATCCTCAAAATAACTTTCATATATTTATTCAAATAGTTCATCACATAAAACAGATTCTAGTTTAAGTTCTTTTTCGAAAATAGATTCATCATAGAAATTAGTTGTTTCTAGAGCTTCTCCAAATAAAATTATATCATCAAACATTTCAATATCTTCTTTAGTATAACAAGTACACTCCAAATTGATCAATGTAAACATGGATTTTTTTCATCATGGGTATTTTTCATTGAATTAAGAAAGTTACAATTCATTTTTCATTATCAAAAAAGTCACTAATATAGTTACCTTTTTAACATTTGTTTTTGGTAGTATTAATAAATTTACTACTGATAATGATATAGGATTGAACTTCACCACTTTATTTCTCCATGTTCAGAATATAAAAATTAGTGGGGAATAAAAATAATTACACCCTTTCTAACACATACTCTAGAACTCCAACCAGATAGGTTGTGGTTTATTTGGAAAGTTACACAACCACTCGAGTGGTTTTGATCTCACCTATCTATAGGGGAGAATAAAATGAATAAAAATTAGCATTCATGGAATCTTCAAAATCACAAAATGCATTGGAAAAGGTGAGTTATTCTATGGTGAAAGGGATGGTGATTGTACCTAGGTCATGGTATTTCCTAGTTATTTGTTGTGTAACAAGGGAAAATATATTTATACCTAGATTTACCTTTTCATACCCATGAAATATCCTTTTTTCAGTGAATATGTCTTTGAAAAATTTTCATACCTTAGGATTTATCAAATGGCTTCTAATAGAAGGATATTGAATTAAAACTTTTGAATATTTCTAGAAACTAGTTTTGTATAATTTCTTCCATTATTTTATTAGGTGTTTTTACTCTATATAGGAAGGGTGGTTGGGGCTTATTTATGTCTTACACCACATTCATTCCCTTTAAATTCTTCAATGGGGTGTTTCTATCGGTACTTCTTCTTGAGGTTCTTTTTCTAGTATATATTCTTCAAGTTTATTAAGATACCCACTTCCACTTTCAGCTTGAGATATGGATTCGTCAGTATTCTTTAAATCTTTTCCACTCATCAATGAAATGAAACTATGATTAAATTTAGAGTTAGTAATTTATTGATCTATAAGATTACAAAAAAACTTTATTTTTAAAATCATTAATGGAAGACATGACCTAGTTGTATTTTCCTCATAGCTCTTTTAGTGATAATCCATGGTTTTCAAGAGTAGTCTGCTGAGAGGTGTGCGACTATGTAAGTTATTTCATCAAGTACATCAAGGAAGGTAAATGATATTTACCTTATTAGTAGCTTGTATAAGGATGATAGTTTTTCTTTTAGAAGGGTAGTAGTTGTAAATTTTATTATAATGGTGTAATTTTTTATTTTGGGTTTCCAGCTCTATATTAACTATTGAAATACTCTCTAAATCCTTGATTTATTACTAGTTATTGTTGGTATTTTCTTTCGTACCTGGAATCATAAATTTTAGTTCCTTGAAATTGAGGGAATCCATCAATATAGTGGCCATGGGATAAGAAAAGTTTGCATACCCTAGGAGGTGTAGTAGGTGTAGTTTTCAGTACCTTATTCACAGTTATCTATCACAAAATAGAAGTTATTTCTTCAATTTTATTTTCAAGTAAAGGGGATTGTAACTATTTACCTCATTCCCTCCTCCTGTGGTATCTCCTATATAAAATTGTTTTGAAATTTGAGAGATCCTCTCAATCAGTTCCCTTAATTCAGTAGGTACACTAAAAAACTATAATTCAATGATATGTTTTAGGATTTTTTTTTAAAATACCACTAATTTTTAAATTTAGTGATGTTTTTCAGGAAACGTCGCTAAAAATATAAATATTTATATAGCTCATTTCCCCACATCAATGTATATATATATATATACATACACACATATATAAATATATGTATAAATATATATATATAAACATACATACACACATATAAATAAATAAACAAATAAATATATACATATATTTATATATATATAAATATATATTTTTAATAAGGTTTGAAGGGTTAGATATCCCCTTGGAGGGGCATGGTCTGCCTCTGCGATGTGTGTGTGTGTGGTGTGTGTGTCTGTGTTTGAATGTAATTGTACCCACAAACACCAAATATATATACACATACACACATACACAAATATATTTACACATGCACACATATATAAACATATATATTTTAATATAAACATATAAAACATATAAAATATATACATATATATATACATATATATATAAATATATAATATAAACATATAAATAAACATAAAATATAAACATATATATATATATATATAATATAAAACATGAATATATATATATATAATTTAAACATATATATATATATATATATATAAACATATATATGTGGGTGCTATGACCTGCCTTTCAGGCCGTTGTTTGTAGTGTGTGTTTAATGTAATTGTACCCACAAGCAACAAATATAATATAAATATAATATTAAATATAAACACACACATATATAATATAAACACATATATATTAATATATTTAAATGGATATAAATATATATATATATATATATATATTTCAAATATTGAAATCTATTTGTATTTATATATTAATATATAAGAAAATAAAATTATTTAATGAAAACTGAAATAGGTGAGTTGGCTTCTACTTTGGTTGTGAAGAACGAGGTCACCCGTTTGAGTTCTTCTGGGGATTCCATTTTCCAGGGTGTGGTCATAGAGTAGGGTTAGCTTACCGGTGGGGGAGAACAAGGGTTGAGTAGGTGGATTCAAGGCATTGTTATATTGGAGGGGTGGGGATTTAGGTGGTGGTTTAGTTGGGGTGTGTTGAGGGGTCGGGTAGAGCTACGGGGAGAGGGTGGTATGGGGTGGCGGTCGAGGGTTGTGAGGAGGAAATTGAGGGGCCAGGGAGGGATGTATACGGTAAGAGGTAGAGCATTGTACGAGACAAAGAAATTGAATGGGTAGGGATAAAAAATATAAAATTAAAAAAATATAATTTTTAAAAAATATATACAATTAAAAAATATATATAATTTTAAAAAAACTTAAATTAAAATAAATTATGATGTTTTCTAGAAATTTCCGTAAATGAGGGGTCACTAAATAGGAGGGGATTCAGTTGGTGCGGGGTGAGGGGTTAGGTAAAGCTAAGGGATAAGGTGGTATGATGTTGGGGCGAGGGGTGGGATGAGGAAATTGTGGGGTCAAGGATGGCGTTATTGGGCGAAAGGCAGACGATCAGGTGGGATGGGGAAATTGAATTTATAGGAATAAGAGAATATATAAAATTTAAAAAATATATATAATTTCTAAAAAATATATAAAATTCAAAAATATATATATAATTTTCAAGAAAAATTATATTAAAATAGAAATACTAACGTTTTCTAGAAATGTTATTAAATGAGGTGTCTCTAAATAGCAACGTTTAAAAAAATTACTAAATTAGCGATGTTTATTTACCCATGTTCCTCTTAAATCTCATTAAAGTAGGTGTTTCTAAATAGTATCATTTATAATCATCGCTAATTGGAAACTTTTATAAACAAAGCTAAATTAGCGATGTTTGTAAACATTGCTAAATTAGAGACACCTAATTTAGATACTTTTTTGAGAAATATCGGTATATTAATTATAAATGTTTTAAAACATTGCTAAGAAAAAAACATCACTTATTAACATTTTTGTAGTGGTAACTTATTGATTAGTGCTCCTCTAGAGGAATCATCTATTAATTTCATTTCATTGTATATCAATCCGTGGTAGAATAATTCCAATAAATGATTGTCTTATATTGGATAGTATGTGAATTATGTTTTCAGACACTTATATCTTTTCTAAAATCCATAGAGTGTTTCTCAACCAGTATATTTGATTCCATCAATGTTTTTCCTCAGTTGGGTACTCCTTGAGGTAGGGAAATATTTTTAAATTAAAAAATTCAAAAGTTTGTCCTAAGTGGTGACTTCCCCATGATGGATGTTTTAAAGTCACTCCTTGGTAGCTAATTCAAGAGATAAGGGAAATACCTTCTGACTGGATTGATATTTTCGGACACCTCTCAGTTTGAAATTATTATATACATTAGAAAACTCTCTTAGATGTCGGTTAGGATCATATCCTTCCAATCCATCATACATTTGTAGGATTTGGATCATTATTATTCTAAGTTTAATGTGTTTTTGAAAATATGGTTTTTGGAGATAGATTTCACTATTCAAATTGGGGGAGAATAATTCTCTCTAGGTTCTGTTTAATTGAGTTGGTTTTGCATCCCTGTTTTCACTTCCTATAGTGACTCTTGTGGAATAATTGGATGAGGAGGGATAATTTTACAATGGGATAGTAAAAAATTCTCTTTCCACTTGTTTATTTATTCTTATGGTTATGACTCTTTCCAATAATGTTCATTCAACCTCTAGATCAAAACCAATGAGATGAGCTGAACTAGATATTCTCATGTGTTGATTTTATTTAAAAAAAAGTAAAAATAAGAATTGGCCTCCTCAATAATGATTCCAAGTTAATGGATAGCATGTCATAAGGCTTTTAGAAAATTAATTTTTAAGCTTGAATTAAATTCAATAATAGTGGGACACGGGTTTTCTCCATAGAGTAGAGTGTTTTGGTGTGTTCTTATATTATTTAATGGGTTCAATGTGTGAAAACTATAGATTTATTAGATTATTTTTTAATTTTTATTTTCAAATAATGGTCTGGTCATGGATATCCCTTCCATACCCATTAAATCATTAATCAATTTAAGATCTCATTTTCTGTTTCTAATCGAGTGAAACCTCACCCGACAATCCTATTTTGAATTTTTTGTATAATCAGAGGGATACGTTGATCACTACATTCTCTAACCTCACCTATGTCAATGATTAGAGATCTCCAATCACCATTAGGTTAATCCACTTCTCATAATCACATGAAAAGGAGATATCCTAAGTGGATTGTGTGTGCAATCCAGTGAAGAGTGAAGAATAATTCAAAATACATAGAAATCAAGAAATATCATAATGCATAAATAGTTCAAAAAATTATAGAAATATAAATAGAATAGATATTTAGTTAAAATTATGAATTCATTAACAATGGAAAGGGTAGTTTCCTTAGCTTATCCATTAAGGTATAATTATGCCGTCATCATAGTTATTACAGCAGAATTGTGAGAATATAAGGGAAAAAACATCACCATAGTTCTTAATCCCAATAAAAATACCTGTAAATTTAGTGAATAGTTTTCTATTTATAGAATAATTATTAGATATTTTTTCCATGATTCTATGTTTACCATGTGAGAAATAAAAGCTTCTTCTACATCCTTGGTCATTCTAGATCTTCTATAATATTACACAACTTTAGTATCGATCCACAGTGGACTCTCTTTTCCCCAATGATCCAAACATGTACAAAAATAGGATCATTATGGCTTCATTCGGGAATCATGAATATTAATACTATTCCCATGATCAAGATCTTTACTAGTTTGAGAATAATCATAGAAAAAGTGATTTATTTTGAATTTACATAATGGGATTATAGTTCTACTCTAGGATGTAAAGACCCAGGAATTCCGTGGAAATTTTTTTTCTTAAATACATGGGATTTTTATGAGTCTGCGAAAATTGATGGTGCTTGATTCCGAGGCCTGGTGTGCCCAGAATCAATTTCTGATGTTTTGTTTGGGTACGTTCAGTAAACGTATGAGTGGGTTTTTCTAACTTTCCATTTGGTGCTCAGAACTGAAATTTGAGGGCACCGTTGAACTCGCACCACCGATATTCGCTTAAGAAGACTTTCACCTCGATGTCAGATGATCGGGAATAAAAGTTAGTTTTTGAATTTTTATAAAAAAAAATAATAAAATAAAGTACAATACTTTCTGTCATGTGTTGAGTGTGTTGGTTAAAACCTCCCCTTGGGAGTTGGTGGTGGGTCCGCCACAACCTAACCTCCCATAAGAGGTTATGGTTGTGGGGCCCACCCGAGCATAACCTCCCATGGGAGGATAATTGAGGTGGGGACCACCCAAGCCGCATAACCTCCCTATTAATGATAGGGATGGGGACCACCCGACCCCAATTGATAGTGGAGGATAAAACCTCCCCACTCTCCCTCATTAATGAGGGAGATCCTCTTGATCTCCCTGCGCAATTAATTTCACCAACACATGTGTTTTATTAAGGAGAGCCTCTTGGAATCCTCCAAATTAATGAGACAACACTCGTGCATTTAATTTGGTGGAGCCAGGTTTTTAATTCTCCTTTTTGAATTGGTGTGCCAAACCAATATTAGACGACAAATCTAATATTATTTCGTTGGAATTTCTCTTTTGGTTTAATTGAGAGGAGCTTGGGAGAAAATTACTCCCAACAGAGAACACTCCTCCAAATGAAGAATTCGAAGAACGCCGAATTTCTTCTTCAACTTCTTTCCTCAAATCCTACAGATGTGGAGCGCCTTCCGCAACTGACTCAACTTAGGATTCGGAGAGTGTGGTAGACGCGACAAATGAAGAATTCTTTCGCCTTCTTCCCGCGACTTCAAACATCAACAAACAAATAACGGAAAATAATAAGGTAGGGGGTTATTGCATGTTGATGCTTCCCTTTTCTTCCTCTCATCATCGAATGAAAAATTGATAAAAAGTGTTGTAATTAATTGTTCAACTTCATTCTGATGATCCAAATGATATCATCTCTAAACTCGAAGGGTCCGGACAAAACTAACTTGGCCCGACTTCCTCCGCCATTCTTTCGTAATGATTCTTAGGCATGGCGATGAGGCGACGACAATGAAGGAGGAAATGACGAAGGTTGCGCTACCTGCGACCTTCGTGAATCGCACCGCCCCCGCGGCACACCTATACTTCCGTTTGAACACCGTTGCGCCCCGCCACGCGAACCGCGGCTTACTCGCATGCTACTCCGCGCACTCCGGTCGGCCCCGCAGCTTGCCTGCGCAGTGCCGGGCCCCGCATCGACCTGCCTGCGTGTTCCAGCCTGCCCGCGCGCCGCCACGCCCCGCGTCGCCTGCCCGTGCACCACCTGCCTGCACGCCTCGCCCGTCTGTGTGCCTCGTGTGCAGTTCAGCTCTGCCGGTGCCCTGCCTGATGGCCCCGCGTGCTACCCGCATGCCCCAAAAGCCTGCCCAGCCCTACTGGCGGCCTGTCCGGTTCCCCCACGCCCTACTTGGATCCCTCGCGCACTGCTCGTGCTCCAATGCGGCCTGCCCGGTGCACCCACGGCCTGCCCAGCATCCAGAATGCCTGCCCACACCCCACGCGGCCTGCCCGCTGGCCTCCCGACCGCTGACCTCCCGAGCCATTCCCCTCGCGGCACTGGCTGAACCAGCCCCAGCCTTTGGACCAAGTCGCCTGTGTGGCGGCATCCAGGCTGAACCGCCCTCGCAGTCCACTCGGCTGGGCCCAGCAGACCAGGACTAACGTAGTGGGCTAACCCACCCAAAGGGCTGGGTCAGACCCATCAGGTCTATCCAGGTTGACCCAGACCAGGTCGGCCCAGACGAGGTTGGGCTGAGTCGGTCCGACCGGGTCGGACCAGACCCGGGCCCACTACCGACCCTTGGCTTACTTTGGCCATATCTTTGGCACCAGACGTCTGTTTGATGAGCCGTCAGCGGCGCTGGTAATCTCGATGAGAGATGGTCCCTTTGAGTATACACCACTGGAGTTCAGGGTATAGTTGAGATACGGTCGGGTTGGTTCGTTCACGAATCCAACCAGGCCCCCGAGACTATAAGGCTAATAACTCAGAGACCGGGCATCCGATTGACACATCGTATGTTGAATTGAGACCACTATGATGTGGCGGTATTTAGAGATACTTCTACGTGAGACTTCGTGACACTTGGATTATTGACCAGTAGATTGTGGAGGGGATCCTTCCGGTGATGAGCAGACAGAGTACAGTGACCTATTAGCTGGCTGAGACCTCATGACTGCTTTACCGGTTCGACTGAGAGTGAGTCGACTATACCATGGGGGAGCGCCTCTGTGTGATGTGGCAGACCCATGGCGGAGGAGTGCCTCTATGTGAGCGCCACAGACCCGTGATACTCGACAGGAGGATTACCTCTATAAGCTATTAGGTGGAGAGCCTCTGTGTGACGCGGCAAACCCACAGTGGGGAGCGCCTTAGTGTGACGCAGCAGACCCACGGCACTCAATAGGAGGAGTGACTCGGCATTCCAAGGATAGTGGGAAGCGCCTTTGTGTGATGCGGCATGCCCACTATACTCGATAGTGGAGGAGTACGCCACCAGCCATGGTTTCGATAATAAAAATCTTGGTTTGAGCAGAGTCTATGACTTTTGTGTTTTCCTCATGATTGATATGGGTTAATAGATAACATAGGTATATGTATGTGCATATACCTAAGTAATGGTTATCCGTTGATTTTGTACTTTTTGATTTATCTTTGTTGTATTTTGTGAGACATAGAGGGTCTTGGAGTCCCTACTGAGCATCTTTATACTCACCCCTTCACGGGCTATGTCCGCACCTCGTTGTGTTGGATGCAGATGATGGACAGTGCTGACAGAGACCAAGAGTGCCAGGATTGGATGGTACCCGGAGGTGGACCTTATGAAGAGTCTGTACATAGAGGAGTCTGATGGAATTGGAGTGATGAGGTGTCCATCTGTACCTACCCTTGAAGTAGGAACCCCGGAGGACGATCTAGGAGATGCTCTTTACCTTTCAGTTGTTTGTCCCTTTTTCAGTTGTACTTGTACTTTACATTTGGGATTGTATTTCCAGATTCTTTTACTTTCGAGCATAATTTTTGTATAGAGTTTTTACTTAATGTTTTTCTTCCAGTTGTGTAATATAATTTTTTTGTTTATAGTTATAAAGGAAATTCCATCCAAATTTATGGATATACGCCTTTGGTTATAGTCGCTAGCCCCTGGCCTGTGTAAGGCGGGCTTGGGGTAGTTACGACATGGGCCCCGGGGGACGGGTCGTGACAAATTGGTATTAGAAGAGTTGGTTCTACTATAGAACTTAGGACTCTGATATTTCTTTTCTGTGAAGCAATAGTGTTAAGGGTACTAAGTGTGGTTTTCAGTTTAGGGAGTCTTGTGTTGGTGCGGGCGGCCGACGTATCTATACACTAGGACCATGACTTCTAATTTCCGACTCAGTGCATGAAAACACTGATTGCGTGTATGTTTTCAAAAAAAATTCTTTAAGTTAGCTCAACCAGGTTAGCTCACCAGGTATAGTCTTTTGACCATGTTGCATCTTTTTCTTTCAGGATGCCTCCCCGCAGATGACCAATTAGATCCCTTAGAGTCATAGGTACTGATAGCCCACCAAGTGACGAGGTCTCGGTGTAGGGCCCTCTTTCAGTTGAGGCACCAGCATGGGAACCAGCGGTACCACTCCCCGTTGGGCCACCGATGCCACCAACCCCAACAGTAGAGAGTGCATGCCGCTTGATCGCGTTGCATGAGTTCCAGCGCCAGAGGCCACCTAGGTTCAGGGGAGAGACGAACCAACAGGCAGCTGAGGATTGGATGGAGGCTGTGGTGAGAGTCTTCAGGATAGTAGGGATACCACTAGACTTTATGGTGATCCTTGATGCCAGTCTTATTTAGGCAGAAGCAGGAATATGGTGGAGCCTGTTGCTCCAGGTTCATGATGTGGCGACACTTCTTTGAGCAGACATCGAGAGTCTGTTCCGGGCGGATTTTTTCCTATCCACCCTTCAAGCAGTGAAGATACAAGAGCAAATGCATATACGGTAGGGTAGCATGATGGTGGGGCATTACTCAGCAAGGTTCACCGACCTCTCACGCTACTCCGCAAACATGGTATGAGACCCATTATTCAGGGCCCGGATCTTCGAGCAGGGGATCATGCGAGAGATCAGGGCATCGATGATCTCCCTCAGCATCCCGACCATGGCGGGGGTGTTAGAGAGAGCCCTCCTAGTAGAGAGTTTTCTTAATGAGAATTCACCATTAGCGAGACCCACCACTAGCTAACATGCAGCGGAGTGTTCTGCAGCTGGAAGTAGACTGATGTCGCAGAGGTCCAAGAGGACCAAACATATAGATGGTCAACCACCTGACTTATGATTGGTTGTGCAGGGCACACAGAGCAGAGACACACATGCTGGTAGCAGGTAGTGTTACTCATGCGGCGGTCTTGTTCACATGGCTCGTGACTGTCTGACCCCCCGCACTGATGATCAGCAGACTGTTGAGAGACCTCCCAAGCAGAGGCAGATATTTGATCGAGGTGGTCTATAGGTCTTATGCGGACATGGAAGAGGAGCTTGTCGAGGAGCTGGTGGTGGAAGATATTACGAGGTGTTATCGACACCACCACCAGGAGGTCCACCCTGACCATAGGGAGCAGCTGGATAGGGGAGAGCTCAGTTTTAGGAAGCTAAATTATACTAACATGGCACTCCAGAGATGATTCGAGGTACGATATGTGTCCACTCCACCTTAGATGTAGTTCTTATAGACATAGGTGTCAGTCACTCTTTCATTGCCACTACCCTCATTCAGAGCTTGGATATTCTGATGGAGTCGTTGGCTCGATCCTTATGACTAGAGACTCCTACGGGAGATGATTTGACAATTACACAATGGTGATAGTAGTGAAAGATTACTCTAAGAGGTTAGAAAATCGACTGGGATCTCCTAGTAACAGTTTCGAGGCCTTACAATGTCATCTTGGGTATAAAATGGTTATCTACAGTCCATGCTCAGATTTACGGTATTAGGCAAAAAGTGTGGTGTGTCTGTAGGAATTGGACCAATTTTACCTTCATTGGAGAGAACAAAACCTTTGTAGCATAGGACAGACTTACTCGGATGAGGGTGCAGCCGATCACTCACCAGTTAGCTTTCCTTACCCTCAGAGCAGTAGATATTGAGAGTCCAACTTATCCTATTGTGGTGGACCAGTACGTGGATGTTTTCCCTGATGAAGTTCCTGGACTACCTCCTCATAGAGAGGTGGACTTCTAAATTGACCTATACCCTAGGAAGACACTGATATCTACTCAAGCATATCAGATTTCTCCCATGGAGCTTCGCGAGATGCGGGTACAGCTAAAGGACTTGTAGAGAAAGGGATTTGTCTGACCTAGTGTTTCTCCCTGGGCAACCCCAATTCTGTTCGCCAATAAAGCGGATGGGAGCTTGAGGCTCTATGTAGACTACCATTTCCTGAACCAGGTTACTGTGAAGAAAAAGTACCCACTTCCGAGGATTAATGGCCTCTTTGATCAGCTAAAGGGAGCTCAGTGGTTCTCGAAGATATACCTCAGATCAGGATATCACCAGCTCAGAGTTCAAGAAGAGGATGTGTAGAATACGGCCTTCATGTGTCGTTATAGACCCTACGAGTTCTTGGTTATTCCCTTTGGCATAACCAATGCTCCAGTAGTGTTCATGAGTCTCATGAATAGGATCTTCCATCCATACCTCGATCGCTTTGTCGTAGTCTTCATCGACGACATTTTGATCTACTCGACTACAGAGGAAGAGCATGTCTACCATTTGTGGGTAGTACTGGACACACTCCGAGAGCACCAGATTTACGGTAATCTCTCTAAGTTCCAGTTCTATATTCGATAGGTTCACTTATTGGGACACATCATCTCAGAGGCTGGAGTTGTAGTGGATCTAGCAACGATTAAAGCGGTACTTTCTTGGGAGCCACCCAAGAGCATGATGGAGGTGTAGAGTTTCCTGGGTTTGGCTGGTTATTATCGAAGGTTAATTCCAGACTTCTATAGAGTTGACGCACAACTTTCATCCTTGATAAAGAAGGGGAAACCCTTTATGTGGTCGGAAATATGCCAGCAGAGCTTTCAGGAGTTGAGAAAAAAGGCTGACTAGTGCCTCTATCTTGAGATTTCTAGAGGAAGGCGTAGGGTACGTAGTCTACTGTGATGCATTAGGGACTGGACTCAGGTGTGTCCTGATGCATAAGCGAGTGGTAATTGCATATGGTTCTCGACAGCTGAGGTAGCATGATAAATACTATGCTACCCATGATCTAGAGTTAGCAGCAATGGTCTTCGCCTAGAAGATGTGGAGACACTATCTGATGGGAAAACATTTTACCGTGTAATATGATCACAAAAGTCTCAGGTAAATCTTCTCTTAGAAGGACATGAGCTTGAGACAATGGAGATGGATCGAGCTCTTCCCGGACTATGACTTTGAGATAGTCTATACTCCTGTGAAGGGGAATGTTGTAGTAGATGCTCTCAGCAGGAGATCTGGAATACAACTTCTAGGAGAGGCGATAGAGCAGCTGACTGCTTTATAGATATCCTTTTTTGATAGAGATGGAGCATCATTCCTACATTCTCTTACAGTCACACCCCATCTTCTTTAGTGAGTCAAGGAGGCATAGCATGGGGACACTGACTGCGAGACACAACGTGCTCAGATATCCACAGGGCAGACCCCTGATGGATTTTCTGAAGGTGGGGAGCACATCATCCTATTCAGAGGAAGTACCTTGGTACCAGTGGCTCTTCAAGAGGAAGTGTTGAGGGAGTTCCACACATCCCCTCTAGCGGTACATCCAAGAGTGGTGATGATGTACCAGGATCTTCAATGACAGCACTGGTGGCTAGGTATGAAGAAGGCGGTAGCAGATTTTGTCCCACGATGCCTCACTTGTCTATAAGTGAAGGTGGAGCACCAGGTACCAGTAGGCTTGGTTCAGCCCTTAGAGGTCTCAGAGTGGAAGTGGGATGGGATATCCCCGGAATTCATGATGGGTCTTCCATGTATATACAGGAGTCACGATTCGATTTGGGTGATCATCTACTGACTCACCAAGTCAGCCCACTTTCTACCGATCAGAGAGAAAGGCTCAGTAGACAGCTTGGGACGCCTCTATGTATAGAAGATTTTGTGTTTTCTTGCAGTGACTACTTCTATAGTCTCTGACCATGACACATAGTTTACTTCCCGGCTATAGAAGGGGTTGCAGGAGGCTTTTGGGATGCAGCTACGTATGAGTATCACCTTCCATCCTTAGACAGATGGCTAGACTGAGAGGAAAATTCAGACCCTCGAGGATATGTTACATACATGCGTCCTCAACTTCAGTCACAACTAGGAGGATCACTTACCATTAGTGGATTTTGCATACAACAATAGGTATCACTCCAGCATAGGGATGTCACCTTTCGAAGCGTTTTACGGGAGTCCTTGCAGATCACCCCTGTGCTGGACAGACCCTGGGGAGTCAGCACTAGTGGGACTAGAGATGGTACGGGCTACCACGGACAAGGTGCAGAGCATCTAGGAGTGGATGAAGACTGCACAGAGCAGACAGAAGTCGTATGTTGATAAGAGATGAATACCTCTAGAGTTTGAGGATGGCGACCACGTCTTCCTACAGGTCTCACCTCGACGAGGTCTATAGAGCCTTTTCTGAGGTGGAAAGTTATCTCCGAGGCTCATCGAACCTTTCCAGATCCTCATCAGAGAAGGCGAGGTGGCTTACCTCCTATCTCTTCCACCTCAGTTACACCGGGTGCATGATGTCTTCCACGTATCTCAGCGGTGGAGATACGTGTACGACCCTTCTCACATCATCGACCATGGGGAGTTGGACATCGACGATAGGGAAACTTTCATAGAGGTTCCAGTGGATATTGAGGATCAACAGGAACGGGTCCTACGTGGATGGTCGATACCTTTGGTGTGCGTTCTTTAGAAGCATGAGAACCTCCAGGAGAGCACATGGGAGCAGGAGGCTCATATGCGTGCTCAGTATCCCCATTTGTTCCCTTATTGTGAGTTGTAGCTTACAAGGACGTAAAGCCCTGAGGTGGGGAGAATTTAAAGACCTAAAAATTCCATGGAAATTTTTTTATTAAATACATGGGATTTTTATGAGTCTGCAAAAATTTGCGTCGCTTGATTCCGAGGCCCGGTGTGCTCGAAATCAATTTATGAAGTTTTGTTCGGGTACGTTCAGTAAATGTACGAGTGGGTTTTTATAACTTTTGAGCCGGTGCTCGGAACTGAAATCTAAGGGAACGTTTGAACTCGTAGTGTCGATATTCTCTTAACAATAATTTCACCTCGATGGCAGACAATCGGGAATTAAAGTTAGTTTTTGAGTTTTTATAAAGAAATAACAAAATAAAGTACAACACTTTATTTTATTTTTAAGTTGCCATGTGTTGAGTGTGTTGGTCAAAACCTCCACCTGGGAGTTTGTGGAGGGTCCGCCACACCCTAACCTCCCATGAGAGGTTATGGTGATGGTGCCCACCCGAGCATAACCTCCCATGGGAGGATAATTGAGGTGGGGACCACCCGAGCCGTATAACCTCCCTATTAATGATAGGGGTGGGGACCACCCGACCCCTATTGATGGTGGTGAATGAAACCTCCCCACTCTCCCTCATTAATTAGGGAGAGCCTCTTGACCTCCCTATGTAATTAATTGTGCCAATTCATGTATTTTATTATGGAGAGCCTCTTGGCATCCTCCAAATTAATGAGACCACACTCGTGCAGTTAATTTGGTGGAGCCAGGTTTTTAATTCTCCTTTTTGAATTGGTGTTCCAACATAATATTAGATGACTAATCTAATGTTATTTCATTGGCATTTCTCTTTTGGTGGAATTGAGAGGAGATTGGGAGAAAAGTTCCCCCATCAAAGAACGCTCCTCCCAACGAAGAATGCGAGGAATGCCAGATTTCTTCTTCAACTTCTTTCCTTGAATCCTACCGACGTAGAGCGCCTTCCACAGTCGACTCAAATCAGGATTCGAAGAGCGTGGCGGACATGATGAATGACGAATTCTTTTTTCTTCTTCGCGCTACTTCAAACATCAACGAACGAAGAATGACTAATAATAAGGTAGGGAGTTATTGCATGCTGATGCTTCCCTTTTCTTCCTCTCATCATCGAATGAAAAATTGATACAACGTGTTGTAATTAATTGTTGAGCTTCATTATGATGATCCAAATGATACAATCTCTAAACATGGAGGGTGCGGGCCAAACTAACATAGCCTGACTCCCTCCATCGTTCTTTCATAGTGATTCTTCATCATGGTGATGAGGCGATGACAACGAAGGTAACAACGACGAAGGCTGCGTTACCCGCGAACTTCGCAAATTGCACCACCCCCGCGGCGCACCTATAATTATGGCCAAACACCAATGCGCCCCACCGCGCGAACCGCGACTTACCCGCATGCTGCCCTGTGCACTCCGGTCCACCCCGCAGCCTGCCCGCGCACCGCTGTGCCCCGCGATGGCCTGGCCGTGTGCTCTGGCCTACCCCGTGGCCTGCCCACGTGTCGCTGCGCCCCACGTCGCCTGCCAGCGCGCCCCGTGCTCCCCCATAGCCAACTCAGCCCTGCCGAAGGCCTGCCCGGCGCCCACGCGTGCTGCTCACGTTCCCCCGCGGCCTATTCATCCCTACCGAAGGCCTTCCCGGCACCCCCGCATGATGCCTGTGCACCACCGCGGCCTGCCCGGCGCACCCGGGGCCTACCCGACATCAACCCGACATGCCTGTGCCCCACGCGGCCTACCTGCTGGCCTCCCAGCCACTAACCTCACGAGCCGTGCCGCTCGCAGTGCTGGCCGAACCGGCCCCAGCCTTCTTGCCGAGTTGCCTGTGTGGTGGCATCTGGGCCGAACTGCCCACACAGTCCGCGGGGCCGGCCCCAGCGGACCGAGCCTAACATAGTGGGCTAACCCACCCAACAGGTGGGGTCAGACCCATCGGGTCTGTCCGGGTTGACCCAGACCGGGTCGGCCCAGACTGGGTTGGGCTGAGTCGGTTCAACCAGGTCGGACCGAACTTGGGCCCACCATCGACCCTTTGCTTACTTTGGCCATATCTATGGCACCAGACATCCGTTTGATGGGCTGTCAGGAATAATGGTAATCTCGATGAGAGACAGTCCCTTTGAGTATACCCCACTAGAGTTCGTGGTATAGTTGAGATATGATCGGGTTGGTTTGTACACGAATCCAACCAGGCCCTGGGACTATAAGGCTAATAACTCACAAACCGGGCATCTGATTGACGCATCGTCTATTGTGTTGATACCCCTATGACATGGTGGTCCTTTGAGATACTTCTATGTGAGACTTCGCGACACTTAGAGTATCGACCAGTAGCTCATGGAGTGGATCCTTCTGGTGAATAGTAGACAGAGTACGAAGACCTAGTAGCTGGCTGAGACCTGATGACTGCATGACCGATTTGACTCAGAGTAACTCGACTGGCCTAGTGGGGAGCTCCTCTATGTGATTTAGTAGACCCATAGCGGAGGAGCACCTCTGTGTGAGTGCGATAGACCCGCAGTACTCGACGGGAGGAATACCTCTATAGGCTATTAGGGGGAGTGCCTCTGTGTGACGTGGCAGACCCATGGTGGGGAGTTCCTTTGTGTGATGTAGCAGACCCATGACACATGACAGGAGGAGTGCCTCAGTAGTCCAAGGATAGTGGGAAGCACCTTTGTGTGATGCGGTAGCCCCACTGTACTCGATAGAGGAGGAGTAGGCCACTATCCATGGTTTCGATAATAAAAATCCTGGTTTGAGCTCAGTCTATGACTTTTGTGTTTTCCTCATGATTGAGATGAGTTACTAGATAACTTAGGTATATGTATGGGAATATACCTATGTAATGGATATATGTTGATTTAATAATTTTTTATTTATCCTTGTTGGATTTTCTGAGACCTTGAGGGTCTTGGGGTCCCTACTGAGTATCATTATACTCACCCCTGCATGGGCTATGCATGAACCTCTTTGTGTTGGATACAGACGACAGACAGCGCTGACGGAGGCCAAGAGCGCCAGGACTGGACGGTACCCAGAGGTGGACCTTACGATGAGTCGGTACACAGAGGAGTCTGACGGACATGGAGTGATGAGGTGGCCTTTTGTACCTACTCTTCCAGTAAGAACCCCGGAAGATGATCTAGGAGCTTCTCTTTACCTTTCAGCTATTTGTCCCTTTTTCAATTGTACTTTTACTTTATAGTTGGGCTTGTATTTTCGTCCCCGTTTACTTTCCTGCACACTTTTTGTATATACTTTTTTCTTAATGTTTTGCTTCTAGTTGTGTACTCTGATGTGTTTGTTTATAGTTATAAAGGCAATGCCTTCCCAATTTAGGGATACACACCTTTGGTGCTAGTCGCCATCCCCTAGCCTATGGAAGGTGGGCTTTGGGTAGTTACGACACGGGCCCTAGGGGATGGGTCGTGACATAGGAAGCCACATGTAAGGAGATGAGATGCATGTGTTGAGCTATATTGAGTTTTAGTAAGGTAAGGTTTTGATCAAGATGGATTTATGGTCTTAAATATTCTTTAATTGGGTTGGCATTTGAATGGTTGCATGAGTGTTGATGTGGCGGCCCATAGCTCAGCTTGATGTCCTAGGTGAATTTACAAACAGTTATTTTTTTAACAACAGCATGAATCCTTATGATTAAAATTAAATTATTATGTCCATGGTTGAAGTATTATACTTGATGTTGAATTCCATCATTGGATCCGTGGAAATATATAGAAGTGTTGAAGTATTATGATCTTGGGAACCCCCTTATGATTATCCCCAAAAATAATTAAAATACCCCGTCTATAAATTAATACGCTTAGTGGTGAAGTCCTATATTGGATTAGCCTCAAATATAATTGAAGGTGTGGTATCTTGAAGATAGGTATCATGGTTAGTTGGGATATGGATTCTTGCAGTCACATGAGAGTTTCACATACAGTCATTTAAAGTTCATTCTCATAGTTAGTTGATGTTATTTCTTATGGTCATTTGGGACTAGGATTCATGTGGTCAATTTCATGAGCCATCATGTGGTCAGTTACAAGACCCTTCATGAAGTCACTTAATTCCATTAAATTTTTTCTATGCGTAGTATCTTGGATTTTCTTATTGCGTTAAGTTAAGTGACTGTGAGATTCTTCTTACGCTCATTTGTGTCATGTAGAAAATTTTGAGCATACTTAGTTACAAGACCATTCAAACAGTCACTTCATATCTATGTCATTATTTTATTCTACCAAAAATATTGAAAATTGAACCTTAGTAAAGGCTGTGTTTTGATAAAAACAATTTCAAGTAGGAATATTATCCCGATAACATGCTAAACTCCTTCTTTGAATCAATATTTGGATTTAAATTAATTCAAAAATGAATAAATCAATTAAAAATCATGGATAAATTCATTTGAGAGAGTAATTATAAAACTAAAAAAAATAATTTAATAATTAAAATCCCAAGAATTTTTGCCTTAAAATTTGAACCAATATATGGCTTTGATCATTAAATACAAAAATTAAACAATTCAATTACGAATAATATTTTAATCCAATTATCAATGAAATTACATATTTAAAAAAGTAACACAAATGAATTAATTAAATGGTTTTTGACTGGTTTGAATGGATTTAACATTGAAAAAATCAATAATAATCAAAATATTTGGATCACATCAGACATCATAATATAAAATTAATGGGATACCCAACAGTGATTAATTCTCAAGGAAAGACACCAAACCTCCTACATAAGTAATCTAGAATATTCCAATAATCCCTTATTTAAAGTGTTTGTTTTAAAATTAAAAAATATATATTTATTTTTATTTCATAGAGAGACAAAAGGGTAACAAGGTTAGGGGACTAGAATATTTCAAACCGGGGGCATCATCCATAATAATATCTAGACAGTCGATAGGAAGAGATCCAAAACTAGAAAAAGGGTTTACACATCATTAGAGTAAACCCATGACGCTAAGTAGTTTGCCTATTTATTTCCTTCCTTCCAAGTATGGAGAATATTGGTATGTTCTTTCATGATATCTTCACATATACACATATGGTAAATGATAGACCAAGGAATAGTTATCCGGTCAAGGAGTGAGCAGGAGATGACTGATGAGTCCATTTCAATCAATTCCAAACCAATATTTTTCTCACTACTCTATTCCATACCACTATACATGGAACATTCCTCCACTAACTAGGAATACTCCTGGACTTAAGAAGTACTGAATGTGAAGATAACATAGCCCTGAGGGTCCCGAACTATACCACCACCATGCATGATACCATAATTAAAGGATCCATTCACATTGAGATTAAAGCTAGATGAGGGGGGATACCAACACACCTTGTGACCTTGTAGAGATGATTGATATCTTGGGAAATGAGGGCCTCGATAGTTTATAATATTTATTAGAGATGGTATTTTCTCCTATTTCTTAAGGAGGGGAGCCAGATCGTCTACTAGGCATCCAGCTCTAACATCCAGGAAAAATTTTGAATATTCATCTCCCTCATGTTGAGTCGTATTTATCAAATATAAGATACTCCAACAACTATAAATAAGGAGAAACACCCAATAATTATTCTTTGTACTACCTTTTGAAACATTGTTAAACTAAAGCTGAAGTAACTCACTTTCATTGCTCTTATTTGATGTGAAACCAAAGAAGGAACTAAACTCTCCCCAAATAAAATCGGCCCAACCACTTTTAAAGAAGAGGTGATATGTGGGTTCTTCCTTCGAGTTTGAGTAGTACATGGACCTCAAGGTTATCCTGACCCCAATTAGTTTCACCTCATCATCCATGGGGAGGTAATGGTTTCTAATTCTCTAAATAAGAAAATTATATTACATGGGAATATGATTGCACTAAATACGGTCAACCCATTCATTTTTCTCCACATTTCCATGCAGATACTAATGGTATGCCTTTATTGAGAATATTATGGATGCAGATCTAGTAAACATAGAGAATTTTAGATCATTATTGATAAAAATGTTGTGAAATTTTCCATACTTTTAATATTTGAGAACCACATTAATGGATGAGGTATAGGTGTTGGTGATCATGAAAGATATTTGAGGGGTTGGGCACCCCAGAAAACCATGAGTGACCCTCAACCAGTTTTTTTCCCATTAATCAATATCCCCTTAACCAATGGTCCAATGGTAATTTTCTAGAAGAATCAGGATATGCATGTGAATAGATTTCTAGAAAATAGAGACCTTCCCCTTTTTTTCTTGAGATACTTACTATACTTGTTAATGATAAAACTACCCATGAGATTTTATCCCTTGAACACTTATCATGGTATCTTTGATTGGAGGCTATGCATCATCCCCGTGACATCATTCAGATTAATACCACTTACACCCCAAGGCTTGGATAGTCTCACCCATGAGGCCAAATGGAACTTCCTATCATCGTAATCCTCCCAGAATAAAGATACTAAGAGATTCTCAATATTCCTGATGCTGGATTTGGGAACTTTGCAAACTGAGATAACATACATCAGAATAGATGGTAGAATTATATTGACCAAAGAGATCCTTCCACCAAAGGATAGAAAGTGATTCTTCCAATAGTTTATTCTACTAGATATATTGTCAACAAAACTATATAAAAAGTAATTGTGGATCCATCACGAATATATGGGGGATCCCAAATAATCTATTGGGAAGCCTTGGCTATGAAGGACCAGTAAGTCATCAATCACATTAGTGTTCCTTAAAGATAAATGAGTAGGTACATACACACTTCTTTTATCTCAATTTACACTTTGTTCTCCCCATCTACAATACTCTTCAATTACATTGTTAAATCCTCGCAGATATCTCCTTCTACCATTGAGAAACAAAACCATATCATCAATGAATATGAGGTGTGAGGCTCCCTTAACCCCCTACTAATATAAAGAAGGATGTCCTGATTGGAAAGAGAGTGATTGAGATACTTTCATAGAGAATAAGACACCAAGATAAATATATTGGGGGAAAGAGAGTCCCATTGACTTAAACCTCTAACTGATTTCATGAAGCTTCACTTCTTACCCATAAAAGAAATTAAAATCCATATGGAACTGTTGTATAAAAAAATAGATCAGTTGCCCAATCTGAGAACCCAATATGGACCATCACCTGGATAATGAAGTTTCATTCGAGCCTATATTAGAATTTGTTCATATCAATATTGATGATAATATTCAACCTTGTAGAATTCATGTTGATATCATTAATAATCTCATGGGAAATGTCAATAGCACTGTGGATTTTCCACCCTTGATGAAACCATGTTGTTCTCTAGACACCCAGTCCTACAAGAAGACAGTGAATATCCTATTAAGGATACTCACCAACACTTTATAAGGGAAGTTTCACATGATGATATGTCTTAATTGACCCAATAAGGTTGGGTCCTACAATTTTGGGATGGGACTAAGGGTGGTAGAGCTAGCCACATAAGGGATCCCTCCACCATTAAAGAAATATTGAATTGCCTCTATAAGATACTTCTTAACTAGGTCCTATCCATCAATATAAGAATATCTCAAGAATCTATTTTGACTTGGTTAACTTTCTTGATTAAGGGATTTAATGGACTCCCAAATTTCCTTTTCCTATAGGATGCCTACGATCAAGGAGTTGTGGTGATTCAAAACAACTTGAGGAATATCATTGAAAAGGGATGAATTATCTCTTAGGTGACCATACTGTATGTTAGGGTTAATATAAATATGTAAGGATCTATAGAAATCCACAACCATACCTCCCACATTCATTAGATCGTTGGTATAAGATCCATCTTCCTTAAAAATATTGGGCCTGATTTTATGACTCTTTTCTTTGATACAAGTATGGAAATATTTTGTATTGCGGTCACCCTCCTTGAGTCAGGTTTTGCTAGACTAAGAACTATCATCCCTCTCTTTTTTCATAATAAAATCCTCCTTTTGGAAATTTTATTGTGCTAATAATTCAAATATTCCTTCCTCCCATGTATACCCAAACCAAGACTCCAGATTCTCAATGTCATACATCAGAGAATCTTGGTCGAGCTAACATGAAGCCTTATTAGTATTCCATGAATATAGGTCACCCTTCATGAACTTGAGTTTATTCAGGGATATAAATATTTCCCAATTTATGAATAAGGGACTTTATATCATTATTTTTTGAATGGAATAATGAAATTGTACATAGGATACCAAATATTGTTTTGTGAATGGATCACCCTTATTGAAGATTAATTTTTTTTAACAATTTACAAGAGTATGATTTTCCACACAACCTTTTTCAGCTGAATAATATTACAACAATGTGAAACACATTTATTTCTCATTTGTGGGGAAATAATGTTCTGTTCAGAAAAAAATACATGGACTAAATAGTAAATCATATTTGATCTACCTTAATAGATATTTTTTGATGTAAAATATAACATTTATGTTATGCATTTTGGAAAAAATATATGTGACAGATTAATTAGATATTTTTTAGATATAAAAAGAAAGAAAAAATATGGATTTTATGGAAGATTGGAATTAATATCTATGATAATATGTTTGGAGTTAGATCCCACAATAAAATAAAAAAGAACATATTTACCTTTTGAATTGTCATGTGTTAAGAAAGAATGAAAATATTAATTTTTATCTACGTATTCATAGTATTAATGTACATAAGGGGGTATTCATCAAATGTGAATAATGTTTTTTTCATTGAAGGATTTAAAGAAAAAATGAATGAAATCCCATGACTGTCATGTATTAATGAATTGGTTTCTACCATTTCCACTATGTGGGATATTATCAATTCCCATCATAAAACACTATCTTCAAGTTTTTATAATTTTTTAATTCCATTTCTAAAAAATTCATGGATCCGATTTTTTTAAACATATCAAAGAAATAACATTTTATCCTACTTTTTCTACTAGAGGTATATTTTCTGTGGTCATTTTTTGATATTATTTTTTATCTGGTGATTTATTTGGTATGAGAGATAAGGACACATGGTTCAGAATATTTATGTTTGGTGTATAATTTTGAATGATGTATAAAAATTATTAAATTTATATATTAAACATATTCATTATTGTATGCCTATATTTCTCAAAAATATATATTAAAAGAGGTGATTATGTTATATTCTAACTACTTGAATGAAGAGGAGCACATCGGTCTCCCTATATATTAGCATCTAGTAGTTAATAGTGATGGTATGTGGATATATAGATTAAAAGTAAAGTTAATTTCATGTGATGTAATGATGTAGGATCATTTATACATTTTAAAAAACACATGTGAAGTTAAAACATATATATAATCACATATTATTGGATTAAAGGTATGATATCCAAAAAAAATAAGGAAAAGTAGTTGATGAATGAGCATAAAAATAAATTTTTTTATGGTTTAAGTAGAAATTTAGCTCTGATTCATTTTCATCATAAACATTGAAATAGTTATGTTGTACTCTGAGATTCTTATACAAAGGAGGGGTGAATCAGAATGTCAAATTTTTTATTAAATAGATATTTTCCCTACAATGATAGGGTCTTGTTAAGCCTCTCTAACTAAATTTTACATTCACAAAACACACAAATGAAAAAAATAAAAAAAATACATTTTATTTGGTTCACAGCTAAGGGATAATCCAAGGATAATAGACCGATGATATATCATACATACAATAATAAACTAAAATTTATTTGATTTCACGGATTAAAATTGTTCAAACATGTTCAATATTTTCTAGGAACACTTACTTTTCAAGAGTTTAGGGTATATTACACTACCTCTCTCGGATCACTTCCATCAACTCCTCCTTATTCACTGCTCCAAATAAAGTCTTCCCTGGTGTAACATCTTGAATGTCACCTCTATATCATGATTAAAGTATGATTTATTTGTATCATGATAGTCTAATTATCATGCTCAAATGTACTTTTTTATTCTTTTTAATACCCACTAGAAAATACTGCATGAGAAATACCAGCTTAAAAATTATCTTCTGCATATATACTATGTGAACTATTATTCATTGCACACTTACCATGAGAACTAACAGCACGCACTACCTTCTCACGACAACCCCTAAATACTAACTTTTTCTTACTAAATTCATTAAATTATTACTTTATTTGTACTAAATATGTGGACCTTACTCTTCATTGAACTTCTTATGATGACCCTACTCTTCATGCACTTTTGGTGTATTCCATACTCCTCATGCACTTCCTAAGAAGTGTCTTCTGTAAGGAAAAAAATATTCTTTGATGATATTATAATTAATCTCCCAAACACTTTAATTATAACACCTTATTTTTAAATGACATGAATATTTGGGGATTTCTATAAATTTATGACTGAAAATCCCACAGATCACTAACATTACTATTATAACCATTGCTAAATCCCATGAACAAACTCCCTTTATGGTACACCAATCAGAAAACAACATCATGGACCATCCTCTTCAAGAAATAAACACTATGTAAAAACTAAGTGGCATACCCTTCATGGTCATCCTAAAAACCACCACATATTCCCTATGAATGTATCCATCCATCACATATTTCCTATGCAGAATCATCATTCACTCTAAATTGATCACCAATTTTTTAGAAAAATCAACAGTCACTAAAAACCTTTCATGAACTAACTACATATACCTACAACCACATACTTATTACAATATTTGTACATGAAATATGTGATCACATAACTCTTACATGGGTCACCCGCTATGAACTCTTATAGTATACTTACTATGCGTTCTGTATGCTTACTATGCATGAAACTTTCTTTAACCCTAAATTTTCCACACCCAAATAATAATTAAACACTAGATACAATTCCATTATAAAAAATACATAAATTACACTTTTAGAATTCTATTTTCTATAAACTAACGTCATTATTCATTAAACACCTTGATCTTCCTAGAGAATGACAGATAATAAACATAAAAAGTCCTAAAACCCTATCCTACATCACCTTGGTTCCGAAATTCTGCCCCTTTTGGTTTTCTGAAAATATATAGTGAAATAAAATTCCACACATATACTTCATTCCTCAAAAAGAGAATTATAATAATTCATCTCTAATCCTATGTGATTAATTCTTAATATATAAAATAAGATTTCAAGAAAGAATTCAATGCCTTGTGATTACAATTTTAAAAACTCCCATGTCTTCTTGCCCATTCAACTTCTACGCTACACAAAAAATGAATTTCTTTATAGATCATACCTTCCAATAAATTCCACATCATAAACTCCCCAAAGATTTTAGATTGATATTAGCCCTAAAAAAACATAACGATCACTATGATTTCACACAATTTTCTCCTCCTTTGACAATAGAACCAAAGAGATAGAGAACTTGTGAATCACAAATACACATGTAAATAAACATATAAAATATGTAAAGGGTACATATATGAACCTAATTAGGATAATGGAGGTGGTTTAACATTGATGTTAAACTAATGTTTCTCAAAAACTAGAGTGTTTAATAGCTTCTCTGTGATGTCCTCCATTTGTTCATTCATTCCAACATGCTCCACTATAACTATTACTTTATCTACCTTTTCTTTGATAAAGTGATATATACTCTCAATATTTTTTATATGCGAGTTTTGTACAAGATTTTTTATGAGATCCATCAGACAATTTTTATAATAGAAGATCACCATATCTTGGTTGACTTCTTCATCAATATCTTTCCAACTGTTTCTTTATCCACTGTAGCTGAGTGCATGCCTTTGTCAGTGAGATATATATTAATTTCTCTGTACTTAGAGAGGTGTTTTCCTACTTCTTACTTATCTATATAATGAACTTACTAAAAATAAATAATACACCACTATGTATAGACTATTGACCCACATCATCATTAGCACATTATACATTATAAAATAATAATAACTTATTATTTTTATCAACATTAAAGAGTAATCAAAAATTGAAAGTACTTTGGATGAACTTCATGATCTGTTTAACTAAAAAAATATACTATTAATTTTGATCAATTTTAAAAATTACATAAAACATGTTGTAAACATAATATTATATCGTATTGTAGTCAATAAAATAAGCTCCCAATAATCCTCTTGTATATAGTTGGGTCCATATATTTCTCATCCATGTGCTTTGCAATCTTGGTTCTAACCACAATCAACGTTGACATTAGTTTAGAATCAATCATGTAAAATGTATTCAGCGGTGCACTTTCATACTTATCCTAGGATACAAAAGTGTATCCCATTATCTAAACTACTTTTATCCCCAGAAAAAAAGTAAGTTCACCAAACATGGACATTTCAAACTCTGAGCTCATTAGCTTAGAAAATTCTTCTATAGACTTATATTTTCTTTCACCAAATATAATATCATCCATGTACATAAGAACCATGAATTTTTATTCCTTATATGTTTTTACATAAAAGTTACGATCAACACCACTAATTTTGATTTTAGTATTTTCATGATATGATTACAGGCATGCATTCCATAATCATGGTTCTAGTTTTAGACTATATAGAACCTTCATTAACCTAAACACTGTAGTTTAATCATTTACAATTAGAAATCCCATTGTATGTTTAATATATACTTTTCTTGAAGTACAAAATTCAAGAATTGTTTTACATCCATCTAATAAATCTTGAAACTTTTCCGATTTACCATTTCCTAAAATATTTGGACGGACTAAAACCAAGACACTAGTACACATATTTCATCAACATAGACCACTTTAATATTTTAAAAGAATTTAAAAACTAAAAATTGCTTATTAAGAATCATGTTTCTATGATCATTGAATTAATTTTGATGATCTACTTCATTCTAATCAAATTGTGATGTTTAGTATTCATTACTAGTTACTAAGTTTTATTTTTATCAATTTGATCCATTTCAACATTCATGGGTCTATCCCATGATTCATCCTTTATTTGTTCTTCAAATGATGTTGGTTCAACTATTAAATGAAGATTATCATTATCAATATTCCTCATTATTCATGTCTTTATTGGATATTTCTATCCCCGATAATGTTATATGGATTAAGTTTTATTCTCTAGTTTCTCCTCAAGTCCATAGGATGACTTTCCTCAGTTATTGTGTCCACTTTTGATTTAATCTCAAATTTTTCATCATTTTATGAGTTTTTTATAACCATGAAAGTGGTTTCAACTACATTATCTTCTTTAGATAATTCATCATAATTTTTAGTTTGGGTATTCTTATTAAATTTTTCCTCAATTTATTTGACATAATTACTCAACACAATTTTGTTCATCATTTTTTTGATGCATTAGTAAGACTTACCCTTTTTTGAGTATCCCAAAAAATACTCATTTATTTGCAACATCAGTATACTTTCCTTTATTTATTTATTTATTTTGAATTTAATTTATAATTTCAAAGATTCAAAAAAGTTTTAGTATAGGATTATTTATATTACACATTTCATATGATGTCTATTCCTCCCCTTGGCTATGAACATCCCAGTTTTTTTGTGTACACTACACATTTCACTAATTACTTCTAATAATGATGAGATATAACACTTATAATGAGTAATATTTTATCCATATTTATCACCTACATAATTCTTTTCTTAACAACTCTATTTCTATGGGGTTAAAATGAGAATACTCGAAGCTCAATATCATACTTCTCAAGGTAGTTTTAAAATTAAATGGATGTGTATTCAGTTTCATTTTGGGAGAGAAAGATCTTCAATGTGAATATGGTATAATTTTCAACTCTTCACATGTATCTCTTCATGAAATCCATAATTTCCCTATTTCCCATCGTAAATATCATGCAATCCATTATATTCTCATAATTGAAAATAATAATGATATAACTTTCCCCATATTTTATCTATTTATTCATTGGCCCACAAATGTTCATATGCACCGGGTTGATGATATTAGAGGTATGTTTCTTATTTTTCTAGTATGGATTTTAGACAATATTTCCTTGCATACGTGCATAATATATCTTTTATAGATCTCATTTTAGAATAATAATATCTAATTATAATTTTATCTTGGACAAGTTCTTTATGTTTTATTGATTAATATGGTCAATCCTTTGATATCTTATGTTTTTTTCCTATTAAAAAATTAGGTAAAATGTATTATCTTTTTTATCCATTAGGTAAAAAATTTCTTTTTTTTACCAACTTCTCATTATTGAGTTTCTGACCTTGCCTTTTATAATTCACCACTTAGGATTAAATGTAACTTCAAGTATGGAGTCAAATAGTTGAATCACACTTAACAGATTGTGTTACATGACATCCAAACAGATCACATCAATTTTTTATAGCTCATATCCTACCAATATAGGATTATCATTTCCTTTGATCTTCAAGGCACTTTCATTACCAAATCATATTGTTCTATTAACAATTACATTAAAATTATTTAGAAATTTCATATTTCTAATCATGTGGTGTGAGAACCCACTATTAAGGATCCAAGTTTTGTTGTTCTATATAGCCTTGAGAATAATTTCAATGAAATTGGAATTCTCTCTTTTCTTTTTTTCCTTCCTATAGATATCTAGTTGAGTATAGGCATAAGATGACCTCTCCTATTTATCTTCAATATAAGTAGTATAGTTATACTTGTATTAATATTATAATGTGAAGTATATATTACTCAATGATATTTTTCCTAGTTTTGTATATTTCTCTTTCCTTTGAATCCCATGGTGGTAACCACAACTTATTATCTTCCTATAATCAACATATTTATGCCTGAAATTAGAGTAGTGAAAACTATATCCATAGAAATAATTTATTTTATAACATGAAAGTTATATCATCATTATTATTTGTTGAATTTAAGGTGTTTCAATATTTATATATCTCATTACTTATTCACAATAGGATATGGTATGGATAAGAAATACACAAAATTTATATGTCCTAAGTGGAAATATCTTCCTTTCAATATTCCTCCACATATCCCCAGCCTTGGTAAAACTTTAGGACTATAATTGGTTAACCCTAAAGGATTGAGGATCATTTTATTCCCTTTTATTTACTTTGATAAGATTTATATTTATATGAATAACTGGTGTTTTAAATTTGAAACCAGTAACACCATCCTTTTGGTACCTTTTGTTCTGGTCTATTGTTTCTGATTTAGATGATTCAACATCACAACCAATACCACTTTTACCCATTAATACAGTTCATTATTCCTTAAGAATGTTATTGAAACCATAAAAAACTTTCTTTAGTATTTATAGTATATATATATATAATCCTCCGATATTATATATTATTTTTATGAATTACATGATTTTACTTATAATTTTTGATTCTTTTTCAATTAAAGACCTCTTCTTCAAGGGGAACAACCTTATTATCTATGTCCTCTATAAAATCATTAAGTCCATTAATCTACTTAGATTATTATTTAATATTCATATTGAAATTATTAATCTCTTTTGAATTCACTTGAGAAACTGATTGATCTTCAAGTTCTTTTCTAAGTTAGTCAATCTCTTATAAATGATGATCCACATACCCAGATTTTTATTTTATAAATCCATTAACCAACTGATTTTAACTACCTTGTATATTAAAATCTTTAATAGATCTCTCTAGTTACACTTTGAGATCAACAAAACCTTATAATTTTTGAGAGTCGAGTTCTATATGTGTCTCTTTAACCCTACATCAAAATTTCACCTAAATACCATAATATATAAGTACTAATTTTTTCCTCTTATGGGGCTGACAATCAAGATTTTTCATGTACCAATATTTATAAAATTCAATATTTTTAGGGAAATTCAATACCTAAAAAAAGATATTATAATATTTATAATCAAACAAATATGTAAATAGGTTGGAAGTAAAATTATAGTAGTAGAATCAACAAAATAAAATAAGTGGCATATTCTATAAATTTTAATGGATCATTATCTCCTCATCGTTTAAAAATATTTTTACATAAATAAATATCTCATCACATGATTTTTTATAACAAAACATACATCTCATTTCGATTAAAATATTGAGGTCAATAACTAAGATCTTATCCATTGATCTCTTTCCATAAATTGTCAATCAATGTAGTCAATTATTGTTGATCAAAATGACATAGATGATCACTCATTATGCTCACAATCATCAATCAATAATTAAGATATTTAAATAGAAATAATCATGTTATAACTACTACTTGGCCTGAACTAACAAACCACATTCAATAATTAACCTAATCTTATTAGATTTGTGTCAATCATATAATGAAAGGACTAAAAATCTAAATGGTAGATTAAATGAAGATCAAAAATCAACCAAAATTAAATGATCATTTATCTAGATAAAATTATAGTGTGAAATTGAATTAATAAAACTCAAATAGAATTCACTATGAAAATCCACTCATTTCATCCACTAAGAGACTTAGTTGATCATGAGTAAAGAGTATGAAAATTATTTACTCTTCTTCTCCATTGAAGGATGAATCAGTAGTTTCTCTACCTCATAATCCCAAGAAAATATCCTCATCTCTAGATCCCGAATCACCTCTCTTTCTATCTCCATAATTTATTTTCCCACATACATCAAAGAAGTAAATCCATTTTAATTTATTACACAACCATTCTTAGTGTCTAACTCACAGTCATCATTTCCAAACTCGTCTTCTAATTCTATATGTAAAACACCTTCACAATTCATTATCCCCTTAATATGAATCAAGTAAAACTCATGTAACAAATTTTTTATGTACTCACATGTTCCTTTCTTCCGGATTCTTAAGTATGAATTTAGTCATGATTTCATATACAATTCAGTCTTTATTATCCTTCTTTAGAAAATTTTAGAATATTTAAAACATCCCCTCAACTTGGGTGGCCCCCATATATTATGTGTGAGTTAAGAATCTGTGATATTTGGATATGAAAATATAATTTTGAAAACCCCAAGGAATTTTGGTTACATGTTTGTTTTTTGTATGCGATCATTTGGGTATATGAAACTTCATTGAGATATTTTACATTTGGCTATGTCAGTATTTTCTTGCATAGAAATTTTTTAACATAAATATACTATATGAAAAAAAGTTACATGATTGAACAACTTTAGTAACGCATAGGTAGTCACTTGAAATTTGAAAAATCAGCTATATGAAAATCCTAAACTTTTAGTTACATCACAAATCAGTTACATAAATTTTAGCTATTTTGAATTTCAACTCTATGGATTAGTATACATATCAACATAAAATTATTTAATTTTTCTATAAATATATCATTTATAAATTCACCTACGTTAGTTTATATACAGAGAAAATCACCTACATGGAGCTTCTCCTATAAACACAATTCAATACCATAGAGAAAAATAATGGAAAATAAAACATTAAGTAGAATTCACTAAGAATTTATACTTAAAATAAAACTACAATAATTAATATAACATTAAAAGCATGGAATATGAAATAATTTCATCCCAAAATAATAAAACCAAAATGTTCAGATACAAAAAGTCATTATCTTTATAAAAATATTTAATTAATTTTATTTTTTAGGGAAAAATAATCAATATTAAAAAAATCTCCATTATAAGTACAATTAACCCTTTGAAATGAAATTAAATCATCAAAAATGTGTGGAAACATACAATGAAATAGATCCATAAAAAATTCCCCCACACTAATATTTTTTTACCTCAATTAATAAATTAACCAAATTTAGTGGATGAAAATTATATCCCAAGACTAAAAAACTAAAATTCAGCAAAAATTCTATTTTCATAAGTATTATACCCTATAGACTATTAATTTCTCAAAGTGAATTCTCTATTAAATAAAAAAATTTGTAGTTAAAAGTTTGTTATTTTTTTTACAAAGAATGATTAAAATTGAAAATTTTAAATAGAATTTAACACAATTTAATTTTCATCCAAATGAAAGTACAAAATTATCTTCACCACCATGAGAAAAGACTCGTATAATTTAATATCTCATCACAAATAGAAACACCATTGGATGGGGTGGAGTGAAAATGTATTGGTGGAATAAATAACCCATCATATAGTTATTTAATAAAGACTAAATAAATAATGAATAATTATCTTAACCTAGATCATAATTTTCTTTTAATATTTCATTTAGATTCATATCTTATGAGTTAAATAAAAATTAAAATGTTCAAAGTCAATTATTATTTTATTACATTCACCCAAAAGTTTACAAAATCCCGGTTTTTTCAAGTGAGAAATAATAATAAAAATTAAATTAAATTCAAGGGGTAATAAATATTAACCTCCTAAAAGTGGCATAAAAACCTTCAATTTTGTGAAAAAAAAATCACAACCAAAAAATTCTTACGTAATTCATTAAAATTAACAGTTTGAAAAAATTTTAAGAAATTTTTATTTGTCAACATTTAAGATCAGTTAAGCACACTTAATACCCCTCCCCAAAAATTAAAATTTTATATTGTCTATGATGTTTAATTCAAGGTGTAAGCAACATGTAAATATAGTTTAAAGTTCTAAATAGATTTAACAATTCAGAAATTTTAAAATCATAAACAAAATGGTTATAGAGGATTTCAATTTGAATGTTTCCACAAATTCTAGTGATGTCCAAAAAAATTCTTAAAGGTACATTATTACTCTATTTTACATTAAAATGTTTCATAAAATAATCTCATGTTATGTAGCATGATATTCAGTGATTATATAGAAAATATAAGTTTAAATATAATGGTATTCTAGAGGGTGAACAATAGAAAACTAGTTTGTTTTAAGCATGAAAAATGAGAAAAATTAAACCTAATAACATCCCTAGTATATAAGCTTAGTATTCATTTTAATATATGAATAAAAACCCCTTATTACCTATAAAGTAACTATTTCTGGTTGGTCAGATTCAAGATCCTTATGGTGAAAACAAATAAGAATTAAATTCCAAAAAAATAAATTCAAGTAAAATATAACAAGAGTTTAAAAATTAATGGAGGATGATTCAAGTTTATATAGTTTTTAACCTAAATTTTTTATTGTAAATCATAATAATAAAAATAAAAATAGGAATATAAAGTATAGACTATCCCTAAGATGATTCCTCGTGTAATTTAAAAAAACCAGTAACCTTCCATTAAGCTCAATTTATTTTATACAATGTAAAACAAAGAAACACAAATCTTAATAGTAAAATTTCTTATTTATCCACACCCCACTCCCCAAACAGACACTTATTATATAAAATTAAAATATTAAGGAAAGATAAAACCTGTATAATTCATTGGTACTCAGATTTAATTATATGGAACTCCTCCCCCTTTGGTTACTTAATCTCTTCTCAAAATAGATTAACCCTTTCTCCATTGACTGTGAAAGGATCATCCTTCCATGAATTTCAAATATTTATAGTACCAAAAGTGAAAACATGAGTCTCAATAAAATAACCATACCATTTAGAATAAAACTTACCTAAAAATATATTAATCTTATATATGTATATCATCTTTTTATCTCCGATTTAGAATTATTTTTTAAAAATAAATTTATCATGATCATTTGTTTTCTCATTTAAATCCATGCATTTTCATAGGAATTGTTCCTTATTTCATTTAATCCCTACAAAAACTAATTACTATCTTTTATATCTTTAAAAAAATTAAGATTTAATAACTTAATACCCAAAAAAGATCTATGTTCTAACTCGATATATGAATGATAGGCTCTACGAAAGACTATCTTATAGGGTGAAATCACTATTGGATTTTTATAGGATGTCTTATACACCCGAAAAGCACCTTCAAGCCTTAAAATACAAAATTTATTATTTGGGTTAACTTTTTTCTCAAGAATATTCTTTATTTTTCTATTTTAAATCTTATACATACCATTTTTTAGGATTATAGGGCATAGACACTTTATAACTAACCTTGTAACTTTTTAGTAAATATTTCAATGTCCTATTACAAAAATGTGTGTCTTTTTATATAAGAATATACATTGGCATCCCAAATCCAAAAAAATATTCCTATTGAAATAATGGGAAACAACTTTATCATAATCGATCTTAGATTTTATATATTTAATCCACATAGAAACCTGGTGTACATAAATCAAGATAAAATAATATCCAAAGGAATTAGGGAAAGAGACCATAAAATCCATTCCCCTAACATCAAATGCATCAAAAAATAATAAAGGTTATTGTAAAATTTCATGTATTTGAAAAACAATTCCTTGGAATTGAAATTATTTACAAGTCCTAAAAAACTCATTATAATCCTTAAATATAGTAGGTCAAAATAACATTGAATCCAACATATTTATAGTAGTTCCCTAGAGCCTAAATTTTCTTCCACAACTCAAACTATGAAATAATTTCAACACAAAATAAATCTTATAATTTGGGATACATATCCTAATAATTTGATCACTTTCAAAATTCCAAAATTAAGGATCCATGAAGAAATATTTCTGGGACTCACTAATAAATTTTTCAAACTAATATTTTGAAAACAAGTGATGAATGAAATATGCATCTAAGTAATCTGCAATGTCTAAAATCCATGGTCTCTTTTCACATTCGTACAATACAATATTTCCATAAAAAACTACCTATTATTTCAATAAAATGATTATCTATAAAATATTCCCCAAGTAACCTACTCAAATTATCATCCATGGTGTTCTAAATTATTTTCCTATCTTGGATCTATATGTTGAATTCCTAAAACAAAAAATATCCACTTAACTACCCTTGGTTTTGATTCATAATTCTTAAAGAGATATCTAAAAGATGAATTTTTAGTGACAACCACAACTTTGAACCCCAAAATATATAATTTAATCCCATCAATGTAAGAAAAATGGTTAGAAATTATTTCTATATTATTGTGTAATTTTATTTGGAGGCATATAAAGTCTTAGAATCATAAGAAATGACATGTGATTTACTTTCTACTCTTTTCTCAAGAATGACCCCTAAAGAGAATTCTGAAGCATCGGTAATCAATCCAAAAGGTAAATCCCAATTATGTTCTTGAACTATTGATGGGAACACAAGATTCTATTTTATTTAATTAAAATCTTCCTTACACTTCATATCAAACACACAAAAAAAATATTTTTACATAATTCTTGTTAAAAGAAAAAAATTCTTGATAAAATACTTTATGAACCTCATATAGAATCCATTATGGCCAATAAAAGAATTAATATACTTTATAGTCTTTGGAAAAGGAAATGAAAAAGATAATATCATATTTTTACTTGTCCACATGAATCTCATTCCTATACACTTCATGACCAATCACAATTCCACTCACAACCATAAAATGACATTTCTCATAATTCCAGACAAGGTTTTTTTCAATGAATACTCTAAGAACAAAACCTAAAATTCTCAAAAAGGAATCAAAATATGACCCATAAACTATAAAATAATCCATAAAAACATCTATACACTGCTCTATAAATTTAAATAAATTTATAATCATGTATATTTTGATAGTGGAAGGGGTTTTAAATAATCCAAAGGGAATTCTATTTTAAGAAAAAACACCAAAGGTACATTTAAAAGTTTTTTTATCCTAATATTCTTGTGAAATATAAAATTGAAATTATCCTAAAAAACAACATAGGAAGTAATAATGAGGTTGACAAACTCACCTTTTTGTGATTTGATCACGAAAAGGAAAAGTGATATTTCCTAGTAATAAGGTTCAACTTCCTATAATCTATGAAAAATATTCACTTATTTGGAAACTTAACAGACACTTACTCTATAAATTAATTCTTGACAACAGTTAACCCACACTTTATATGACAAATATAGACTGTACTTACCCATTTCCTATCATAAATGGGATAAATTATACTTGTAATCAACAAAGTGGTCACTTAATTTTTTAAAATTTCAGGAAGTGTAGGATTCATACTCCCCTAAAATTTTCTAATGGGTTTGGAATTATCCTCAAGATGGATCCTGTGCATTTTACTTAAGTATATATCCTAATAAAGTCATATAAATAACTACCCATGAACTTAGCATTCTTATTAAAAACCTCTCAAAGTTAGTTATTTGTTGAGTATATATCCTATTAGAAATTATGGCGTGTATTTTTTTGTTCATCTTTTAAGTAAACATACATTAAATTTTTGGGAAATACTAAAAGTTAAAGTATGGTTTGGTTTTACCCTTTATAAAAAATGAGTTTAATGATGTTTTTTACTTATTTTTCAGCCTCTAAATCATTCTTCAATAGAGAAAAATTAAAAACTCTAAACCAGAAGTGTAATTATTCTTAGATAGAAAACATATGTCACACTCAATAGGGATATCAGATTAAAGTGAAAAATCATGATATGACCCTTCATAATAATTATGTGTAGTTTTAAATATTGGAATAATGGATTCCTAAGAAATATTATTAAATAGATCTTTACAATCCATAATACCAAAATGTACAGAATATTTTAAATCTGTTTCAAACAGTTCAAACCATTTTTCATTTTAAATTTATGAATTCTTAGAAAGCACAAAATTTTCAAAATATTCGGGAAAATCATTAACCAATTCAACACCATTTCTAGTAAAACCATTATAACCTCCACCTTTTCATCTATATAAATATCAAAATAGCATGTAGTTCCTTTAAAAATTCATATTATTTCAAAATAATTACAATAAGTTTCAATATTTTTAGTTCTAGTAAATTCATCATTAGGTAAGAGTTAATTTTACAATGAATTCATAATTTCATTATTTTGAATAAAACCATGAAACAAATATATAGAAAACCAATAAATAATATTAATTTTTTGGGTGGAATGGTCTCCTATATGGTGTTTCATTGATTCATAGATATGAAAATTAATCATTTGACCTCCAAACTCTAGTGACAAAGTTTCTTTATAAACCTTAATTATAGCCTTATTAGTTTCAAAAATTGTCTACCTATAATTAATGGTGCATCTATGATAAATCTTTTGTATTCCATATATAAAAAATAAAATTATTCATAAGAAATAATATATTTTACCCTTACTAACACATCTTCAATGACCCCTTCCAGCTTAGCTAAACTTATATTAGCCAGCCGGATAACTATTCCAAACTTCTTGAGCTCTCCAACCTGTAAAGATGAAAAAACAGGGAATACAATTTATAGAGGATCCTAAATCTAAAATTGCATCCTCAATTTGATACTCTCCAATAACACAAGGAATAGAAAACATACCTAGACCTTTATATTTAATAGGGAGAGAATGTTGGATCATGAAGGAGACATTCCTTCCTAAATTGAATTTATCACCTCCCTTTAACATTATTTTTTGAGTAAACATTTTCTCAATTAATTTAATATATATAGGGATTTTTTTAATTATATCTAATAAAGGAATATTAAAATGAGTTTTCTTAAATTTTTCAAAAACTTCCTTTTCCATTTTCGTTTCAACATTGTTTTTAATAGTAGGGCTACCCAAATGGTATGGATATAGTGACCTAGAATTTTATTTCATAGATATGACATCTTAATAAATGAGTATTCATTATATAACATAATGATCCATGCCAGAATCATATAGGTCTAGTGTCTTTGGAAACTTGGGCAGATAAATAACTAGTACATAAAATATATACATCATATCCCACTAAGTTATTCATAATTATCACCCTTCTTAGAAATATCATACATAGTGCCTTTATTTATAACCCAAGGAAAGGTAACATTGGAAAGGTTTAGCTATGATTCTCATTAAGGGTAAACATGGGAGATATCCATGATCATATAAGCATAACATTATAAAAAGGGTATGAGAACATGATCTTCACATTTTAAAAGCATACCCTTCATATCATAGATCATAATATTGAGTCATGGAATAAATATTTCCAATTTATAAGACATAAATGACACTAGTGCAGAAAACGTTTTTTACGTCGGTTATTTTTCATTTTTTACATCGGTTTCTAGCCGACGTTAATATGTGCGACGTTATAAATAAGGTTTTTGACGTTGTTTATTTAAAAACTGACGTCAAAAACATAAAATCGCGATGTTTATCACGTCATTTATTTTAGAACCGATGTGATAAAGAAAATGGGAAGGGTTTATCACATCGGTTATTAAACAACCGACGTGATAAACAGGGGAGGGGGGGTTTATCACATCAGTTCATATAGAACCGACGTGATAAACCGGGGTGAGGGGGGTTTATCACGTCATTTCTATAGGAACCGACGTGATAAACCGGGGTGAGTGTGGTTTATCACGTCGGTTATTATATAACCACCGTGATAAACCGACGGGAGGCGGTTTATCACGTCGGTTATTCAATAACGGACGTGATAAACCATTGTCCAGGCCTTTTATCACGTCGGTTATTCAATAACCGATGTGATAAACTATTGTCCAGGCCTTTTATCACGTCGGTTATTAAATAATCGACGTGATAAACCATTCTACAGGCCTTTTATCACGTCGGTTATTAAATAACCGACGTGATAAACCATTCTCCAGGCTTTTTATCACGTCGGTTATTAAATAACCGACGTGATAAACTATTTTCCATGCATTTTATCATGTCGGTTATTAAATAACCGACGCGATAAACTATTTTCCAAGCATTTTATAACGTCGGTTATTTAATAACCAACGTGATAAACCCAATTTTTTTTAACAGAATGCAGTCATCTTCTCTCCACCAGAATCAACCAGAAAACAAATCAAGAAATCGTACCACAAAAACAGAAGTAGATAAAAATTATGCATGTACATAGATAACATATAAAACATACCCCCTAGACATCCCCCACCCTCATTTATACCCCATGGACAGCCCTCCCCCAGCCCGTTGAAGACCTCACCCTCATGTATACCCCCTGGAAAACCCTCCCCCACCCTATTGGAGCTCCCACCCTCATGTATACCCCTTGGACAACCCTCCCCCATCCCATTGGATCCCCCACCACACTCTTGGACTGCCCCCTGACACCCGGACACCCCCAAACACCCCTCGACAACCCCCCACCCACCTAAACAGCACCCCCTCACCCCCTCACCCCACTTGACAGCCCCCACACCCCTGGACAGCCCCAAACACCCTTGGACAACCCCCCACCCCTGGACAGCACTCCCACACCCCTGGACCACCTTCCCACACCCCTGGACATCCCTGCCACCCCCCAGGACTGTCCCCCCACCCCACCGGACAGCCCTCCCAGACCGTTGGACACCCCCCAACCCCATTGAACACACCCCCACACCCTTGGAACCCCTCCCCCACAGACCCAAATCCATACCAGAAAAACCATTAAAAGTATACCAAAACAAGAAGTAGAGAAAAATTCAACATTCACTTATATAACATACAAAACTTACACTATCAACTTCAAAAAAACTAAATCCAACCTAAACAACTACCAAATACACAATTAAAACGAAAATATTCAAAATTACATTTTACATTACAAACAACTAAAATTTAATCAAACCTGTAAAATAATTTGACCACTCCACTTGTATGTGTTTGATGTCTTCAGCAGTATAGGGTTGAGGGTCATCAAAAAGCTACAAATGAAAAAGAAGATAGTTAACATGTATAATGAAAAAATCAAATTGAAATATTATGGCAAAGTTTAAGAGGAAATCGTACCAGGTCAAAATTCACAACTGTCCCAGTTGTTATTATTTCATACATAAATCTTAACATATAATATCCGCATTCGATGAAGCCTTGTGGTTCATGACAATTCTGTTTGAATGAGTGTAAATTCAATATATTATTTTTATGTAATAAATCAAAAAGTACAAATTATAAATGGAAATTTACCTTCGCATTTACATATTTGATCTTTGCATTTATTTTCTTTGTGTTTTTTCGAAAGTAGGCCCATGCACTGTTAGAAAATAATACGAATGGGGTAATTTTAAAATTCATTATAATATATAAAACTATTGAGAAATTGAAACTTACTTTTCCAATATATTCTTAAAACTTTCCCGCACATCACCATGAATAGAGCATATTCAATAAAGAGCTTTCTCCCTTGGGCAAAAAATCCCTAACATCCAATGATCACTGATAAAAGGAAATTTAATGTTAGTGGTTTTTTATATTAAAAGATAATTAACTCTTTGAGAGAAATGTGTTTCATACCTCTCACAAAAAGGAATCATCCAACATTGTGTGATTATATTCTTTTCAAATCTTTCAGCAATATAAACCATTCTTTGTTCCTCATTCAATGCACATGCTTCAGGGGAAATCAATTGCGGGTCTATGAATCCATATACTTTTGTCAGCTCATTCCTCTCACAAATTTTATAAAGATACCTAATACAAAACATACATAAGTATACATTTCTAATAAATATAATGCAGGGAAAAGGTGTTAAGACTTACATAGAAAAAAATTTCACCACGTTGATGCCCAACTTATCTCTAGTAACAAGCTCCATGATATCAGTTTTTGTAATCCCCACACTTATTTCATGTCCACAAACATGAGATTCCATTGGAAACTCATAAAAACCCAACAACAAATGTGAATATCTTGACAATCTGTCAAGACCACTGGAATCTGTATCTGATGTGATAGCCTATTGTCTTTGTTGTTGTCTATACAGTATTTCTTTACCTTTGAAGTATTCCTGTGAAAAAAAAATTGAAAAATATAATAATTTTCAAATGATAAAACAACTTTAATAAAAAATAAAATAAAATATATTACATTCATACCTCTATGGTAATGAGTCGAAGAAGTCTGGATGGCCAAACTAAAAAATGGATGATACTCTGTCCAACTGTCGCCACCTCATCTGTAGGTATTGGTACCCTATCTAATCTATCTATAATATCCTGTACAGTGACCCTCTGATTCTCTACCTCTAATTGTTGATGATGAACTGTATCTCCTATACAATATACCAACCCTTATGCTACTATATGATGTTGAGAATCATCAACATACAACTCGCAATATGTAGGAAGCTGCGGCGGAGGCGTAGGATAAAAAATGGGGTCCGCAGGCTGAGGTGGGGGAGTGGGAGCTACTGGCGGAGGTGGAGGATAAATAATGGGGTCTGCAGGGGGGAGGTGGAGGAGTGGGAGCTGCAGTCTGAAATTGTCTTTGCATTTCTGCAAACATAGACTGCACCGACTCTCTAATCTTGTCCTCCATCATCGCATTAATATTTTGAACTTCAGCCTCCAAGGATTCTATTTTTTTTATAAACCCCCTCAATGTTAGAAGTTGAAGAACGTGGAAACACCTTTCTTACCGATACACCTGCCGGATATCCTCTTACACGACCAGGATGTTCAGGCCTTCCTAATGCTACAAATAAAATATCTTCCCTCCCAGTAGCTATAAATGTCCCCTCTGAACTCTGCACCTCAAGAGAGTCTTGTATTAATTAATTGAACATTTCTTTAATGATTGAAACTTATATGAAGAAAAAACTTAACTTAAATAAATTAAATAGATATCTTACAATCCTCTCAGCTACGATTCTCGATTCTTCTGAAAGATATTTCCCTTTTTTTCCTTCCGAGCTCTCTTCCATTTTTCATGTCTAGATGGAGGGGATGGAGGGGCCACCTCTCCAGAGCTTGAAGACTCAGCTCTTAGTTGTTGAAATTTTTCCGCCATCATTTTTTCTTCCAATAATGCATACCCTCCCCGAGATAAACTATGAGGGTATACATTTTTAGATTGGATCTCCTGATGAGCTTTCCTTATTTGATGTAATTTAAGAATAATAAATCATTAACAAAACATTAATAAAATCATTTATATAAGAAAGTTTATAAAAGTTTACATTGCCCTTACCAGAAATGATTCTTTTTTTCTACTTTCAAAAAACTGTCTCCATGTGTCTTCATCTATAAAAGGATATATACGACATGGATTGTCGTGACTCCTATGACCATAAATGAAATCAGATGAGAGGGTTGATTTGAAATCCCTCCATCTCCTGGCAGCCAATGATAAGCATTTCTTCCTGACTCCTCTAGTGTCAGGAATATCAAATTTCATCTGATAAAGAAGAGGTTAAACATATTATATATACTAGAAACATTAAAAGAATGGTCAAACAATGACAAAAGATCTTACCAAAATTGTCTCCCACAACTGAGAGATAATCTCTTTATCCACACCTCTCTAATCATCATACAGAATGCTTACTTTGGTCTTAGCCTGAGTTGCAACAAAACTCTTAAAATTTTTAGCATTCGGACCTCTAGGAATATCATCATCATCAAACTCAACAACTATCCTCTGATCCTGCGTACGGGCAAGTGATAATTTTGGTAAACATGTGCACCCACCTTTACCAACCTTTGAACTCTTTATCGTTATAGGAGCATGTGAATGTTCATCCCCAGAGGTATGACCAGCAATATGCTCCTATCCAGAATCTTGTGGTTGATCATCTGAATGATCTGTCATTATCCTTCAAATCAAAAAGACAAACGTCAGTTCACAAATATACAAATTCAAATATTTTAATACTATTGTAATCATAAAATAGAAAAGTGTACTAAGTTACATAATAGTAAACATTGGTAATATGGTAAGCATGTTAAACAATGGTAAAGATGGGAAAGATGGTCAAGAAGGTCAAGATGGTAAAAATGGTAAAAATGGTAAACCTGGTAAACATTGTAAACATGGTAAAGTAATTTTTAGTGAACAAAAATATGCATTTTAAAATTCATGTAATGGTTATAAACATGATAAAGTAAACTAAAAAAACATAAAACAAAAAAAAATATACTTATTTTATTTTAAAACATGTTTTAATAAATAAAAAACTTACAATATCTAACATTTATGGAAGAAATAAATGTAAACAAGAAATAAACATATGTTACCTATAATTTTAGGAATGTACAAATAGATTGTTTTCCCAAATTCCATCGTCGCGATCGTTCCTTATGGCACAAACTATGTCTTCAACATGATCATCATTATGTTCTGTTAATATTTCCATGGAAGTAGGGATATCACATAAATCAGCATATTCATCAAGTTCATCCTCACCAACATATTGTTTTTTCCCTTGTAAAACAACATCCCACTGCATATCTGATTGATCTAATACATAGAAAATTTGTTTTGCATGTGTTTCCATTATAAAAGAATCAGCTGTGTCTTCCAATCTATTCAGATTAACAAGTGTCATTCCAAATTCATCGTGTCTGACACTGTTGTTATCGTTAAACCATTTACAGTTAAAAACGGGAACTTTAATTTTAAATTAATCAACCTCCCATATGTCTTCAATCACTCCATAATATGCAGTTGATGCAGAAATTGGGTTTTTGTCCTTAGCACTCGAAAAATGGATTGCTTCTACAAACACCAATACACCACTATTCTGAACTACACTTTTGTTGTCCTGATCTTTTTTATAAAATGTATAACCCTTAATGTCATAACTGGACCATGTTATCACATTTAAACATAGACCACCCACTATCCATTTTAATGTCTCTAATACATCTGATCTACCAAGCAAAGTCTTTTTAATCCATGACAAAAAAGTTTTGTTGTGCTCATTCAAAATCCACATTTCTTTCTTCTTTGGATGACATTGTTTCAACTCATTAATATGAAATGTGATATATGGTTGAGCATCAGCTATGTTATTAAAGATGTATGATTCTAACTTCTTCATCTGTTTAGCTGAAAATGATTTTACTTTCAAGCCGTGAATCCCCTTTCCCTCATTATTAACTCGTTCATGGCGAGATGGAGGCAAACCTATGTGTTGCGCCGCAGCCAAGTAGCTCGTACAAAACTCTGCTACCTCCTCAGAAATATACTTTTCAATAATAGAGGCTTTAGGTCGATATATATTTTTAACATACCCCTTTAATATTTTCATATACCTTTCAAAAGGATACATCCAACGAAGATATATAGGTCCACAAAGCTTTATTTCTCGAACCAGATGAATCATTAAATGCACCATTATATCAAAAAAAGTTGGAGGAAAATACATTTCCAATTGACAAAGTATAAAAATTGCATCCTTTTCCAAAATGTTCAAAGCATTCACATTAATTTCCTTGTTACAAATTGAATTGAAAAAATAACACAACTTCATTATAGTCTTTCTGACACAAATGGGAAATATTCCACGCAATGCAACTGGTAGAATTTGTTGCATCATGACGTGACAATCATGTGATTTCATACCTATCAACTTCAAGTCCTTCAATGAGACAAAATTTTTTACATTAGAAGAATAACCTTGAGGCACTTTGGTATCATGAAGACACTGACTGAAGCTAATTTTCTCCCTCTTCGATAATGTATGACAAGCTGGGGGAAGAAATGTTCGTCTTCCTTTAGGAGTGGAAGCTAACTCCAAACGTATTCCCATTTATAGTAAGTCTAATATTGCATTCAACCCATCTTTAGTCTTTCCTTTAATATCTAACAATGTTCCAATCAAATAATCACAGATATTATTCTCCACGTGCATGACATCAATATTACGTTTAACTTCATGATACCTCCAATATGGTAGCTCAAAAAAATTTGACCTTTTCTTCCAAATATGTCTATCATTACCAGTTTTCTGTGTCTTTCCCAATGTCACGTCAAGGTTTTTCACCCTCTCAAAATACAGATCAGGGGATAAAGGTTTTGGAGCAGTATCAAATTCTTGTGAGCCATTGAATGCCTTTTTTAGTCTTCTATAAGGGTGTTCCATAGGCAAAAACTTTCGATTAACCATGTACACTATTTTCCTCCTATGATGCAATTGACAATATGACGTATGTTGTTCTCAAATTGGACATGCTTTATGCCCTTTAACACTGTATCTAGACAAATTTCCATACGCTGGGAAGTCATTTATAGTGAACAGAAGCACTACATGCAGTTGAAAATATTCCATTTTATAAGAATCATACACCCTAATACCATCATCCCATAACAGTTTCAAATCATCAATCAACGGTGACAAGTAAACATCAATATCATTATCGGGTTGCTTTGGACCAGAGATCATTGTACTCAGCATGACATATTTGCACTCCATACAAACTTCAGGAGAGAGGTTGTAAATTACCAATAAAACAGGCCATGAACTATGTGTGCTACTGAGTGTTCGGTATGGATTCATTCCATCTGTGCACAACCCTAGTCTGAGATTTCTAATTTCATTTCCAAATGTAGAATACTGCGCATCAATTTTTTTCCATTGTGGACAATCAGCTGGATGACGTATTTTTCCATCACATACCCGCTCTTCAGCATGCCATCTTAACCTTTTTGCATCATGTGAATTAGCAAATAAACGTTTGAAATGATTAATTATAGGAAGATACCAAAATACCTTTGAAGGGAGCTTTGTAATCTCTACATCAGCCTGTGATTTTTATTTCACCTTATACCGTGATGTCCCACATTTAGGACACTCTGAAAGAATTTCATATTCCTTCCTATATATAATGCAGTCATTCGGACAGGCATGTATTGTCTTGTATCCCAATCCCATCGGGAATAATATTTTATTAGCTTTGTAATGTGAATCTGGAAGATCGTTATCTTTTGGAAGAATGTCTTTCATCAATTGTAGCAGCTCTGTAAAACTTCTATCACTCCATCCTTACTTCGCCTTCAGGTTAATCAATCTTAACACTGCCAACAAAACCGTAAAATTTGTACAACCAGGATATAATGGTTTTTCAGCATCACCATATAGATGCGCAACTGTCAGTTCTATCTCAATTTGTTCTGCTACAATATCGTGAATCATTTCTTCAATTCCATCGGAGTTACCATCTTGTGAATCATCATCATCAGTGACATTCCATCCAGTTTCACCTTGCCAAATCCAAGGGCTGTAACTCGGATTAAAACCATGACAAATTAGATGATCTTTTATCTCTCTACTTTTCAACTTCTTCATATTCAAACATTTCAGGCATGGACAGAAAAAAATGTCACTACTTGGAACATTTTGTTTTGAAAATTCCAAAATGGCATCAACACCTTCCTCAAATTCATTGCTCATTCGATGTGCCGTAATCCAACTTCAACTCATTATTACCTATAACAAATATCAACAAAAAATATATATTTTTAAGATAAGACAAATATATGTTTATATGAAAAAAATAATAATTTGAATGTAAAACAATTTAAAATATAAAACAAATCCATAGGTATTTAAAAAAATATGCTTGAATATTATTTATAAAACAAAATTTAGTTAGATATAACAGTTTTAAATTTCATTGAATCAAATAAAACCATGACGCCTACATAGTTTAATATTGATTGCAGTTTTGATGTTTTAATATATTAGATAAACTACCTATTTAACATGTTATTAATGGTTTCTGTAGACCCTAAATCCATTTGGTAAATATTTTCACACAATTATAAAAATCAATGGAAGTGTTTTTAGGAGAAATATGTTCAATCATTTGATTTTGATGTCCCATATTCTATAACAAAAGGCAATGTGGATACCAAATCACTTAGTTTGGTTTTTTATTCTCAAAGGATTTATGATGAAAAAGAAGTGTATAAGTTGATGTATATGATAAATAAAATACAACTATATTTTATTTATGGTTATGATAGAATGAATTCATACCATAACATTTAGGATCTGATCCCACCAAAAGTAACCCTCCTCAGTTCGAAATGAATAAATTTAGATAATTATGCATGAATTCATACAGGTATTGTTGTACATAAACCAAAAAGAAGATTATTAGTACTAAAAGTAACTCTAGGAAGAAACAATAAACTCTATATACTCATGAAAGCTACTCCACAACACTTCCATGCTACTAACATCTAAAAAAAACTACAAATTGCTTTTAAAAACCAAAAAAATTGCTTATATTTATGTATGGTTGGCATAACATGTATACATAGTAAGATCCTCCCTAAAACATCTCTTGAAAATATTGAGGAAGTACACTAAAGCCCTATGAAAAAAGGAATCTAAATCATCACCTAAACAAGGAAAAATAGTTTCATAATAATTCATATAAATAAACCTTTTCGTATAAAAAATTATATATATATATATATATACTAAAATTAAGGTTCTCGGATACCACTTCTCCACTAGTTTTCCTCTCACACCCCAATGCTCTACTCCACAACACTTCCATGATACTAACATCTATAAAAAACTAAAAATTTCTTTTAAAAACCAAAAAAAATTGTTTATATTTATGTATGGTGGGCATAGCATGTATACATAGTAAGATCCTCCCTAAAACATCCCATGAAAATGTTGAGGAAGCACACTAAAGCCCTATGAAAAAAGGAATCTAAATCATCACCTAAACAAGGAAAAATAGTTTCATATACTCACTATGGATCACTCACAAAATAAATCATATAAATAAACCTTTTTGTATAAAAAATTATATATATATATATATATATTAAAATTGAGGTTCTCGGATACAACTTCTCCACTAGTTTTCCTCTCACACACCAATGCTAATGTCATGGTCTGACCCTGCCCATAAATCATCCTACACCACGTGAAATTGTGTCAGTTCCATCAATGAATCATATGTATCTTAGATTATCTCATCACCATCTTATCAATATAGTAATGAGGTGCATACTTCGAAACCACTACATCTTGTTTAAATTAAATGTACAAAAATCGCAAAACATAATTATAGAATATCCGTGAAAAAAAATGAACGAAATAAATTCATGGAAGGATTACTTGAATGTTGCGAGTTGAGATGATAGATCCGAGAGGAGTGAAGAAGATAAACAATGAAGCCAAAATGAGTTTAATGCAGGTCGATCGACGAGCCGATTAGGGTTTACTGCGCGAGAGAGACGAGCCGACAGACTGTCAATCGAAAAATCGTAAATGACAGTCCACGGGGCTTTAATTTCTTTAAAAGTTTTATAACGTCGGTTATTATATAACCGACGTTATAAACAATTTTTTATATTAATAATGTTGTTTATTTCAAAACCGACGTAAAAAAGCGCCCGCGCTTTGGTTTTTTACCTCGGTTATATTATAACCGATGTAAAAAATGAGATATCTACGGGGTTATTACGTCGGTTATTTTATAACCGACGTAAAAAACCGCCCCGTGCTTTGGTTTTTTACGTTGGTTATTTTATAACCGACGTAAAAAAATTCTTAGATATCTCGTTTTTTACGTCGGTTATAAGATAACCGACGTAAAAAACCAATGCACCGGGGTTTTTTTACGTTAGTTATTTGGAAACCGACGTAAACCCCCCCCCTGCATTGGTTTTTTACGTCCGTTATAAGATAACCAATGTAAAAACTGAACAGGCGTGATTTGTAACGTCGGTTATTAAAATAACCGATGTTAAAAATCTACTCGCCGCATTTTTACGTCGATTATATATAACCGACGTAAAAAATGGTGACGTAAAAAATGGTGACGTAAAAAATGTTTTCTGCACTAGTGTCATAAGGGAATCAAATAAAATGATCCATGAGAGCATGAAATTTTCCTAAGAAATTGAATTATGGCATACACATAAGTATATAAAATAATTTCCTTAGTAGTCAAGGATATTTTATAATACTACCATAGTAGAATGGTTTCACTCCCAAAACCATCATTGTAATAAAGGTTCACTCCCAAGAATATCGTAGTGGACTAAATCCCTTAATGAACTAAGTTAACACCCAATTACGATCTTTTTTATCTCATGAGATATCATTCTTTACCAAATGCATTGGAAGGAGATATAAGTCTAATCCGTCACATGATAAAAATCATACATATGTGTTTTGTAACTTTCCAACCTCGGAGCCACTAAAATGGTACCCTAATTCAGTCAATCAAATGGCCTTAATCCCACATTCCCATAATCCAGAGGCTGCCAACTAGTAGCAAGGGTCCAATGGTGGTATGTTGGGGAGACAATACCATCAGGATCAGAGTAACACAACATTATAAGAGATTAGAAATCAATAAATATAGAAAAGAGTATAAATTAGGGACAAAGTAGTGCAATATAATAATAACCGACTAATAATGTTTCTATCTTTAAATATACAATTATGAATTCATATATATATGATGCTACATAAATAAAGTATGAAACTTGTAGCTGGTGATACAATACAATACATGTACAATAGAAAAATGAATAAGATCCCTAAGGCTATCTCCACGAACATCCTAATCTATGAATCAGTTATGTGCTCCTAATATTTCATGTACAAATGAAAAGCACAAGAATAACTTTCAAACCCAAACCTATAAACATGAGATCTGTTCAAGTACTCCAATTCAATGGAGTCCCGAACAAGGTGTGAGGTATACTCAGTATGAAACCACTGAAAGTTTCTAAATCAATCCAGCCCATGGATATAAAAAACAATATTGTGAAATTATATCAATAAATAAATAAATAAATAAAATTAAACAGTTCATGCTTAGGTTCCTCAGGGACACGTCGCCGATGTTACATGCTTTGGCCTAAGCCAGGATATCTCTGGTAAAATTTTCAACCTGTATGTGAAGGTATAAATATGTACATAAGAATACATGTTTATATATACATTATATACATACAAGAATATATATATATATATATATATGTGTGTGTGTAAGAAAATACCAATCAGGAACCGATGAGAACACAAGTGTCCCTGAAATGGGTCTCTAAAACCACAAGGCAACTTCGAGTCGTTACATGCATCTGGTAATACGACCATTAGTTGTTCAAGGACCCAAGGTACATATCAAAGTAATCCTAGCATAAAAACTATCACAAGGTGAAAAAATTAACTATATTTAATAAATAAACAAGCATGATATACTTCATACATCCTATGAACCCATCTAAGGCATCCCATAATGAGGAACCCAAGTATCACCCAAAGAGTCACATAATTCTATTAATTCTATGAGTTTTTCCTTGGTGTTATGTAATGAGTAAACCCTAGTATCACTCATAACATCCAACTACCCTATGATCCCATCCATGGAATTTCATAAAAGGGAGACCCAAGTATCACTCAAGACATAAGTAATGTCTTTTATGCTATGAGCTCGTCCATGGAAGTTCATAATGAGGAACCCTAGTATTTCTTAAGGCATAATATAAGTCATGTATCCCTTGATCCCATACTAGGAATTATTTTTAAGGAACCCAAATATCAATCCTGGTATATGTAATCATAATCATCCCATGAGCATGTCCATGGAGTTCCATATACAAGAACCCGAGCATCACTCAAGGCTTACATAATTCATTCACCTATGAGCCCATCCATATAATTTTGTAAAAAGGAACCCAAGTATCTCTCAATTCCTAATACAAATCATGAAACCATTTGAATTTAAGTGTTAATGAATTCTATGTTAGTTTTCATACTGCATTAAAATACACATATAAACAAGGAGGGTCGGGTCCACAAGCATTCCATTCATTATTTCAAATATCTCTATTTAATTTTCCCATTTTATTAATGTAGAAATTGCACCTCATATGTTGTTTTATTATTAAAATAGAGTGATTTTATCATTTAAAATCATTTAATTCAATTTAAACATCTTATTCGTAATGATTTAATACCCAAAGTGGGGTAATTTTGAACACAATCCAAAAATGAGAAGATCTCTATAATCGTAACCATTTTAATAAACACCCTAATGGTGGTTTAGTTTTGAGGTGGGAAATAATTATTTGAATAAGTATATGAACCCACCATATTGAGTGGTTATCATTGATATTATGACCTCCAACTAGGATGAGGGGTCTAAATTAGATCACAAGGTAGTCCTTAAATTTAATTAAAGGTATTTCATAATTTAGAAGCGATGCCTGAAAATTCCAAGGCATGGAACAATGGTAATATCATATAAACAACACGAATTTTAAGGTAAATCTTATAGACCACATACCTTATACCAGGGGAGATCCACTCATCCATCATCACCCCTTAACTCAATATGAACTAATATAAAATTGAATATTTTTCAGACACGTTTTAAATAGAGAAAATTATCTTTTAAAGACCCCAACCCATGTAACCCAAATTTGATGGTTACTTTATTAAATTGGAATAATATACAAGGAATCGCATATAGAAGGACTGACCAATTTACTGATTTTATAAAACTAGATACATACTTGAATCTCTCATTACAATTGAAAATATATAACACAATATATATAATCCTTTGATAACACCATTATTCTTCTAGAATAACCCTTCATATTAATCATAATAAACTTCTTGGATTCCTGGTGAAAAATAAAGCATATGAAAGGGGCTATATAAAATGCTAGTAGAGGGTTAATTACAGTGGACGATATTATGAATCAATAACAATAAACAACATGGTAAGGTAAATTACTAAACAGACATTACATTTAATCAATGACTTGAGCATAATATGTTAGTAATAAATGATAGTCAATTAATTCCATATAACTACTCACATGATCTTAAAACATAACCATGGATATTCTAACTGATAGAATAATCATATGGAATATCAATAATTGAATTCCTAATGATTGAATACATAATTTCAGACATCTAAAACATACCATCAAGGATTTCTGTCAAGGATCTAATACCATTAAGGCTTCATGCCTATAATATAATAAATGGTTAAGGCCTTGGGTGAAAACCAATATAGTTTGTATCCTAAGACCTAATGATGCGTCAAGGAGCTATAGTGGGACCCTCCTATCACTTAATAAGTCTAATTCATTACTCACATGAAAAGTTTGAAACATAATGAACATATGTGTTTATATTTAAACTAGCATACAAAATGTAAATAACTTTCCCCAGATAATAAACATAATCCCAAATCATCTAGAGTAATATAGTGAATAGTATCTAAATATTTTATTCTTAGTCAAACTTATCATAGACTATTCAATAAAATATTGTTGATGATATCATAAGATATTAACCTCAATAAATCATAATATTCAATAAAGGATACTGAAATATATTAAAATAGTTTATTAATATCATAATAAAATTCTTGAGGAAAATTTATTTTTTAAAATTTAAAAATAAATTAACTTTAAAAAAATGTGCAATTATAAAATAAAAATTTTTATTTTAAAATAGCTTTGTAATCTTTTAAAGGAAGCTTCAAAACATCAATTCTTCATGATGGTGGAAAAATCTGTTTACGCCGTATAAGTTAAAAATAACATTCCTTCCGTATTTTTTTCGAACGAGTCACAAAGTACCTCGTTTGACAAATGAATAAAATATTTCTTAAAACCATTTTATAATAATTCAAAAAAAATTAAAAATGGATTTAAATAATAATATTATAATAATAATAAAAATAGAAAATAATTTTAAAAAACATGGATATGAAAGAGAATATTCCCCAACGGAGGCTTAAACATAAACAACCCTAAATAATGATGAGATTGTGAAATAAAATATTACCAATTTTTAATCGGTTGAATCTTATTCCCCATTAAATAATCAGATTTAATTTTTTTTAATATCATGAGAATAAATAAATACATGATGTAACATTTCAAAAGGGTGATATTTACACCTCAGAAAAGAATTCAGATGCATAACATCAAAATATAACATAGCGAAATAAAATTGAGATGAAGTCCCTTACTGAGATAATATCATTGAAGTGATAATTAATCAAATATATCAATTATTTGTGTAATATCTATAGTTTTTAAAAGTAAATACTATATTCAATAGTGTACAACACACACAACATCGAACTTAAACAGACTAAATATTGTTATTAAGTGATCGTTATACCGTAGCCATTAAATTGTTGGTCGTGAATAGTATTAAATGAATTATAAAATATAAATGGTCCTACTAATTAATAATTAATTAAATAATTTTTGAAAATTAATAACTTTATTTTAGTAAATTCATTTTATTCTTCAAATACACTTCTTCAAAGAATGATTTTTTATTTCTTTTGTAGTGAAAGATATAATTAATTTCTAGAAATTTTATAAATTTAATTAAATGAATTAAATATAATTTTTAAAATCATTATATGAAAATTATATTTTGGTGAAATTTTGTGAATTTTTTGAAAAGGCTGTTTTTTAATGAATAGTTAAAATATTGATTTTAATTGAAAATTGAATTTTATTTTCAAGTATTTAAAATTAAAATTAGATTTTAGATTAGTTTTAAATTTTTATTTGTTCATTTTTATTTAAAATAATAATATTATGGTTTTTGAATATATTTTTTACTATAATTTAGTATAAAAACATTTTATGTGTAAAAAATGCCTTTTTTCGAAAAATAGTTTTTCATTGTGTTTTATCAGTTTAATTTTAAATTAAATCCCACAAATTAAGTGTTTTTAATTTTGAAAAATGGATTACATATTTTTAATCAGGAGTTCCAAATTTAATAAATAGGTCACCTTTTTTGTACATTATAAATAGTAACTTTAGTAATTCTTGTTACCACTGTAATGGGTAAATCAGGTAATTAAGGGTAAAAATAAAATGATAAGGAATCAAAAATGAACCTAAAACTCTCCCCAACATTATTGGATGATTAATATTTTTCCATAATCATTAAATATTCAGTTATATGACCATTTATGGCCACTTGTATTTGATTATGACCTTTATAATATTTTATTTTCAGAAATGACAAACATGTCACATTCTTGTTTTAATAAGTATAATATTTTTAATTTGGTTTTATTAAGAATATACATTCAACTAAAAATATTATTTTTAAATATAATATTTCTATATTAAACATGGTAGTTTATTTTTTATTTTTATTGAATAAATAATTACCTTAAATTCTTTCACAACACTGATGTAGTAATTATTTAATTAATGGAAAAAATGATATTAAAAATATTAAAATAAATATAATACGAGATAATTAATATAATAAAAAAAATTATAGATTAATTTTATACTTTATGTATGTATTAAAATATTTTTTTGGAGTTATCTTATTGTATTGATATTTTTAAAAGTCAAAGAAATGAATAGTGACAAAATTGACACTAATGATATTTTAAAATAAATAATATTTTATTAAATGAAATAAAATTTCCAAAAATCCTAAATTATGATAATATATTATTATAAGGTTTAAAATATCAACCATGATCCATTTATGGGTCATTTTTCATTTTATAGTAACAATATTGACTCTTAAAAAGTAAAAATCAATATTATCATAGTAAGAGTTTATGGGGTTAAAACAAAAATTTTAGGGTCTAAAATTGTATAAAAATTATTTTATAAGATTATTTATAATCATAGTCATATTATATTATAAATAAAAAACTTTTCATACTTTTTTAATTGAAAATTAATTTATATTAATTTAATATTTTTCGAAATTCCAAGAGTGCCCTCCCCACTCCTATAAAAGGACACATTTTCTTCACATTTATTAAAACATAAAAACCAATTTTTTTCGAAAATATCTTCCCAAATACCTTATTATAATACATTAACTCATTCTATTGTCCATATTTTTGTAGAACACCAACCTTTTTGGTCTTAAGGTGTTATGCAAAGGAGGTTGTCCGAATAAGAGGTATATTTTTTAATCAAGTGTTTCTATTTTATTTATTCTTCGACGTCCAAAAAATCTTTTTCAACAATGATAAAATAATGAAATAGATAAAATAAATACACTTAAATGTTATTATTTTAGAGTCTTGAACTATATCAATCTCAACTTCCATCAAATGGGAACAAAATTTTCCATTCGTGTGTACGGAAGACTACCGCCTTGCGAACCGATGTAATTTATTTTTCATTATCTCCTCTCAAGACTAGTTATAATGATGTAATTAATATTTATATATTATATTAATGACATATTTATAATTATATAAATATGATATATTAATTATATTCTTACTATTCCATGCAAAGAAAAATGATAATGTCGTTCGTGTGTATTTGTGGAATATCACCTCTACGAAGCGATGTGATTTGTTTTCATCACCATATCACATGAATGACCTGAATAATTACATTTAAAGAAATAATATGATATTTATGATATTATTATATTTATATAAAGATACAATAATACTTACCTTATTTCCAAAATGATCGTTGAAAAATGGAAACGTTGCTCATGTGTTCGTGGAACATACTGTCTCCATGATTGTAACGTAGTTTATTTATCCTAACTATAATTAATGGTTTGATATAAAATTATAACATATGTATAAAAATTATAATTATTTAATTAGTATTATTCTAGATATTTTTTAATAATGACCCTTACGACCATAGTCAATATACCTATGTCATTTTGGACCTCAGAACCGAATATTGCAAAAACATCCTCTAAGAACTTAAATAATTAATTAGTTTTTATAAATTGTTAATAAATGAAATAAAATTAATAATAAACTTAAAAAATGTTCTCAATAAAATAAATAAAATAATCTATGTTTATTATTCAGGAAGATAAAGAGTTTACGTGACAAGTCGGACTCAATGTGTGGGACTCTTTAAATAAAACCTCCTTTTAAATGATTTAAAGATTTATTTTATATATATTTATCTTTCATGTCCGTGATTTTAATTATTTTTATGAATTTATTTATATGGAAATGATGTTTTTCAAAGTTAATTTTTTAATTTCCTCCAAAAATTGTCAAAAGGGGTCTTTTTAAGGTTTTATGTATAAGAATTTCTTTAAAAAATCTTATTTAAAAGGTTCTTTTCACAAAATTCAAAAAGAATATGTTTTAACTTATAAGTAATGATAATATTTTCTCACGTTAATGCCACCTTAATGTTTTTAGGATTCCCTTAAAATCATATACGGTTATTTTCAATGAAAATATTTCCCTTTTTATGTGTGTAGTTTCCTTTTTAAATAAGTGATTTCCCTCAAGGAATTTTTTTATTATGTAAGCATTCATTTTTATTATTATGTTATGGTTTTTGGGAATATTTTATTATGATGTGGGTTTCCATTATAAACCAAAGATGGTTGGTTCCATGATATACATCTAATGAATTGGGTATGGCTCAAGTTGACTATGATGGTTATTCCAAGTATAAATGTGTTGGTTGCATCCAAGTATAACTCTGAGGGTTATTTTATGGTAGATGTGAGGGTTAAATAATGTGGTAGTTTCGAGGGTTAAAACATATGTAAGCACGATAATAAAATTATTCCCCAATTTACCTATATTATTTTTTAATGAAATAAATTTTTTTATAGAAATCTTATGTTCTAATAAGGTAAGTTATTGAGTTTATGATGAAGGGAAAGAATTTATTACTTTTATGTACAACTTTGTGAAAATGTTTTCATGGGTTTATTATTTTTTTTAAGAGACCTTTATGAATTTCTTTTTCCTTTAATATCTCTTATGAAATTTTTTAATGAATTATTTGGGAATAAAATTTTATTTCTTGATTAAGAAATGTTTTATTTTGAGCACAAATTTTATTTTTTAAAAATGAAACTTTTTATAAGTGTATTTAGACTAATGATTTGTTTCTTTATTTTTTTTGTCCCTTACTGTGATCTTTGTGCTGATATCAGATTTTTAAAATGTTTTTCAAAGTATTTTAATGAATAGTAGGGAAAAGGATGATTTAAGGATCAAATGTATTAATATATTCCATGAAAAGAAATCATGATTTTGTTTAAAATGGATTTACTTTGGTGGAAAAAATGGATACTAAATATTAGTGTCCACTTGTAATGAGTGGGTTTACAATGTAAGAGTTTTTCTGAATTCTTTGAAACTCTAAACCTAAAATATAGTTTGGAAAATTTTATTTCTAATTTTAAAATAACTAGAATATATATAATTTACATTCGGGTCCATACAGTTGGTATCAAAGCAAGGTTTACATAATTTTGAAAATTAGGATTTTTTCAGGTTCCATTATCGTAAGATTAATAGATATCATCATGGGTTTACAATTTTAAGGTTTATCATAAGATTAATTTCTTATAAATACATTTTAAGTCTTTCAGTTATGAAATTTTAAAGTGACTAATGATATTTTTGTAGAAATTTATTTTTTCGAGGTAATTATGGGTTATTACTTTTTGGGATAAAAAATAATAAGTATAAGATAACATTTTAGGTTAAAATATTTCCTTAATGTTGTATATTTTATGGCTATGTTTAGTATTTTTCATATTTTGAGGAATTATATAATAATTATATAGATTTATAAAAGGAAAACTCATAGACCATGTGACAACTCATCACATCTGAAAAGGCTATGTGAATTGAACGCACAACTGAAGAGAGATAAGGTTGAAGTCCCTACCACTAACCTTCATAAATTCTAGATTAGTATCACTTCTTATTATTAGTTAAATGATTTTTTAAGTGAAGAATAAGTAGATTTGGGGAAAATATGTATAGAATACCATGGGATATAAAATTTATTTGGTGATCATGTGATTAATGTTATTTTAGAAGAAATTACTATAATTTTGGGAATCATTAGAGGAATAAGGTAAAAAAATAATATAATATTATATTTTAGGAATAAAGTTTTAATTGTCTTTTTATGGACTTATGATGTATGGAAATGATTATCATATATTATATATTATATAATTTGTGTATATACTTTTTAGTATGATAGTAATTGATGTTATTTGGAGATAAATATTAAAATTATCTTTGAAGACTATGTGATCAAATCATTCTGAATTTTGGGTTTCAAACTTAGTTTAAACTATTTTGAATAATTTTAAAGAAAATTATTTATCAAATTATCTATGTTGAATATTACTGTTGAACATTGGAGATTAAATTTTTTTTTGCGTATATTGGTTTATTATTTTTGGGGAATTTTCTTATTTTATCCTGACTATTTTGATTTTTATTAATTCCCAAATATAGGAGGAATATAATTTCATTTTTTGGATTTATTCATCCATAAAAGTTTATTCTAATGCGTCATGCATGAAAAAATCATCTTAAATACTCATTATTTGGAGAAAAAGATATGATTGTGGTTGGAATTGATTAAAGGATGAAACTATACATGTAAAGTAAGTAAATTTTCTTATGTTCTTATTTGAGGTTGTAAAATAATTCATAAAGTCTCTGAAAATTATCTTGAAAAAAACATTATCTATTTAATTTTTTTATTGTGAATTCAAGGACCATTAAACCCATCACAGATTTATGGTTCTGGGATCATTCACTTTCTCATGACCATGTTCTTTATCACTCTATATTAGTACTTAGCCATTAGATTTTCTCTTCAATTTTCATGTTTTCCGATATATAAACCTATTATGTGTTATTACAAATGACCTTAGTACGTTTCATTCATTCTCTTAAAGTAGAGGTTTTGTTTACCCGTTTTACAATATAGGATTTCAAAAAAAGGTATTTTGAAAAGTAATAAACTTAGTTAATGATCCCGAATTAAAAAATTAAAGGACATAATTTCAAAAACTAGAGAGAATGTAACATCCCAAAAATTTTCACGGAAATACCATGTTCGATAGAATAGAATATACGCAACACTGAGCTTAAATGAATAACTAAATATTGTTATTATGTGACCATTATAAACTAGCAGTTAAATTGGAGGTAAAAAATATTATTTAATCAATTTTAAAATATAAAATGTAGGTATTCATTGGTAATTTATTCCTTAATTATTATAAAACTAATCACTTAATTTTAGTCAAGTTGTTTTATTCTTCAAATACACTTTATTCCAGAATTATTTGTTATTTATTTTTGGAGCAAAAAATATAATTAATTTCTGTAACTTTTAGAATTTTTATTTAATAAAATAAATATCATTTTTGATATCATAATATCAAAATTATCCTATGGTAAAATTTAGATAATTTTCTAAACGATTTATTTTTTTAATGAATAGTGAAAAATATAAATTTTTATTGAGAATTGTATTTTCTTTTCAAGTATTTACAAATTAAAATTATATTTTAGATTATTTTGAAATTTTAATTTTCTCCATTTTTATTTAAAATAATCAAATTATTTTTTAAAAAAATTATTTTTTACTTGAATTTAGTATAAAAAAAATTTATGTTTAAATAGGGCATTTTTCTGAAAAACTATTTTTCATTGCATTTTTTCGGTTTAATATTAAATTAAATTATGAAAATTATGTGTTCTTAATTTTGAGAAATATATTACATATTTTTTATCATTAGTTTCAAATTTATTAAATAGGTTACTATTATATTCGGGAAATATGAATAGTAACCTTAGCCATTCTTGTTACCAGAGTGAAGGCTAAATCGAGTAATTAAGGGTAAAAATAAAATGATAAGGGATAGAAAATGACCCTAACACTTAACCCAATTTAATTGGATGATTAAAATTCATCGATTATCATTAAATTATTTTATATGACCATTTATGTTCACTTGGATTAGATTGTGACCTTTATAATATTTTATTTTAAGAAATGTCAAAAATGTCACATTATTTTTTAATAAATATAGTATTTTTAATATGATATTATTCAGAAGATATGTGTGAATAAAAATAGTTTTTTAAAATATAATATATTTATCCTCAAAATGGTAATTTTCATTAATTTTTAATGAAGAAATAAATACCTTAATGCTTTTATAACACGAACAGAGTAATTATTTAATTAACGAAAAAATAAAATAAATAACATTAAAAATTTTAAAATAAACATAATATGAGGCAATTAATGTAATAAATGAATTTTATAGATGAACTTAATATGTTATGGGTGTATTTAAATATTTTCTTCTTAGTTATCTTGTTGTATTGATATTTTTAAAAGTCGAAAAATGAATAGTGTCAAAATTGACATTACTAATATTTTAAAATATATAATACTTTATCAAATGATATAAAATCATTAAAAATATTATATTAAGAAAAATTATTATGATAAGGTTTAAAATATTAACTTTGATCCATTTATTTGTCTTTTATCATTTTATAGTAAAAATATTGACCCATAAAGAGTAAAAAATCCATATTGTCACGGTAAGAGTTAAATGGGTTAGATAAGGGTTAAAAGTAAATGATAATTGTTATAATGTGACCTAAAATTTTCTAAAAAATATTTTATAAGATTATTTCTACCCATAATTACCTTATATTTTAAATTACTCCCTTTGGAACATTTTTTAATTGAAAATTAATTTATATTAATTTAATATTCTGAGAAATTCCAAGAGTGACCCTCCACCCTACTATAAAAGTAAACATATTATTATCATTTATTCACACATGGAAAACCTTTTTTCATACAATATCTAACCAAATACCTTCATATAATACCTCCCCTCTTCTAGGAGTCCTTATTTAAGGCTTTAATTCAATCTTAGTGTTCTTAAGGTGTTAAGTAAAAGAGGTTGTCCAAAGAAGACATATCGTTTTTAATCACGTGTTTCTGTATAATTTCTACTGGTACATCCCTAAAACATTATTAAACCATGATCAAATTATAAATCTAGTATCCTCTATATACTGATATGTTATTATTTTATTTTCATGATTCATATCAATTCCCACTTCTTATAAAATGGGAAAAGAATTCATCATTCGTGTGTACGATGGACGACCACCTCACGAATCGATGTAATTTATTTTCCAACACCATCTATAAGACTAGTTATAATGATGTAATTAATGTTTTTATATGATATTAATGAAATGATTATCATTATTTAAATATGATATATCACTTACATTCTTACCATTCCATGCACATAAAAACGATAACGTCATTCGTGCATAAGTGTGGGCTACCACCTCCACGAAATGATGTGATTCATTTTTCATCATCATATCACATGAATGACATATATAATTGTATTTAAAGAATTAATATTATCTTTATGATATTAATATCATTACATAAAGATAAAATAATACTTACTGTCTTTTCACAATGATCTTTGAAAATAGAAATGTTACTCATGCATATGTATGACCTACCATCTCTGTGATTTAAACATATATAATGTATTGATTTAAAAGTATAATTGATGCATAAAAATGATAATTATTTCATAAATATTATTCTATATATGGGTTAATAATGACCCCTTTGACCATAGTCAATATACCTAAGTCATTTTGGACTTCAGAATCGAATATCATAAAAACATCCAAAGCAAACTTAAATAATTAAGTTATTTTTATAACATTGTAATAAAGTAAATAAAAGGAATAATAAACTTAAAAAATATTAATAAAATATATAATTAACCTTATTTTATTATTCAGGAAGATAAATAGTGTACGTGATGATTCAGTCTCAAGGTAAGGGACTCTTTAACTAAAACCTCATTTTAAATGTTTTACATATTTATTTTCTAAATATTTATATTTTACATCCATGATTTTAATTATTTTTAAGAATTTATTAATATGTACATGAATGTTTTTTAAAATTTAATTTTATAATTTCTCTCAAATTTTTTCAAAAAGAATATTTTTAATGTTCTATGTAAGCGACTTCTTTTAAAAAATACCTTATAAATGCTTCTTTTTACAAAAGTAAAAATCTATATTTTTTAGAATTATTAGGAATGAGTTTATTTTTATTATTTCATGACACATTAATGTTTTTAAGATTACTTTACAATATTAGATGTTTATTTTCAGATAAAATATTTTTCTTTGTATCTGTGCGGTTTTCTTTTTAAATAAGTGATTTTTCTCATGAACATTTTTTATGATGCAATCATTCTTGTTTTATGATTATATTATAGTTACTTGGAAATTTTTATATTTATGGGTGGTTCCATTATAAACCAAATATGAGTGGCTCTGTGATAGACCTCCAATTTATTGGGTATGTTTGAAGTTTATCGTGATGGTTATTCCAAGTGTAACTTTAATGGTTATATCTAAGTATAACTATGAGGGTTATTTTATGGTATATATGATGGTTACATCATATGGTATCTCTGAGGGTTAAAATATGAGTAAGTATGGTAAGAAAATTATTCCTCAATTTATATATATGTTTTATTTATTTCTATTATGTTTTTATAGAAATCTTATGTTTTCACAAGGTAAGTTATTGAGTTTATGTTCAATGGAAACAATATGTTACTTTTAAGTACAAATTTTTGAAAAAAAAATCACGAGTATATTATGTTTTTAGAAAAACCTATACGAATTTATTTTCCCTTTAAGATTCCTTATGAATTGTTTTACAGAGATATTTGGGTAGAAAGGCGGTTTCATGAGTATTAAAATATTAATTCTGAGCCTAATGTTTATTTTGAAAAATGGGAAATTTTATAAGTATTTATGGACTAATGTTTTAATTGCTTATTTTTTGTGTCACTTATTGATATTTATGTGCTCATCCCACGTTTTTAGAATAATTTTCATAGGTTTTTAGGGATGAGTTGGTAAATGTATGAGATGAAGTTCAAATTTTTGAATATATTCTATGAAAAGAAAACATGATTTTATTTTAAAAATGATTTTCTTTGAAGGAAAAAATTTATACTAAGTATAATTTTATACTTGTAATGTTTGGGTTTACTATTTAAGTGTTTCCAAAATTCTATAAAACTCTAAACCTAAAAGAAATTTGGGAAAATAAAGTCATCTCTAGTTTTAAAATAGCTAGAATATGTATTGTTTAAGGTTGTGTCCTTATAATATGTATCCATTTTAAATATATATAAAAATAGTGTAAATATAATATAAGATGATAAAAATTCATTTACACATAATAATAGCATTACATATTCCATTAAGAATAATTTTAACCCAATGGATGTTAATTGAGTTAAAAAATCCCATACCTTTGGTCCAAAACTGTTCTGCACTTGCACTTAATTTCTTGGATAATAAAATTAGATTCATTGATTACTTAATTAAGAACCTTTTACACATATATTTTATTTATTATAATTTTATCAAGTTAATTTATGGATACTTTGATTATTTATAAAGATCTATTTCTTCATTTTGAGAGCATTTGTTTCATGGTTTCATGGTCGGTTCACTTGTGTATAATTATGGATGTTCTTATAAAATGGAAATAAAACTCCAAAAGTTAGATAGAATGGTATTAATTCACTTAAAAATATTTAAATGTTTATATATAACAGTTTTCTTTATTTTATGTGGATTATTCATTTTATAAAACGTTAATGATAAATGATTAGTTTATTTTTACAATTTTTCCAAAAATCACAAACTAGTGTCGTTTTATTTAATATTATGTTGATATATTAGTTAAAAAATTAAATAAGTTATAATATAACTACTAATATATTAGTTAATCAAAATAATAACTTTATGACAAAACTTGATGGAGTTAATGGAAAATGAAAAAAATCATTATTCACAGAGACGATTAACCACCATAATTTGGGCAATGGTTTTGTTTCTTTGAATAATAGGAGATGAGAAAAGGGGTGGATAGAGTATATACCATTATAAATATAAAATTTAATTATATAAATTATATTAGAGTTATTACTATTTTATATATTAATGAGTTGAATATAAGGTAGAAGAAGAAAAGAAATTAAGAGAGGTTGATTGAGAAAGTTACCTCTTGAAAATCACCTCCTTGAAGGACCCCTTAAGGAATTTGGAATTGGTATTTGGGTGATACAAGAAGAAATTTGACATTGGGAGAGTCGGTAGGATAGTTTTCTAGATATTTTTATATATTCAAGTGTTTTTATAAGAAAGGGGTGGTTAGGGTGGTATTTATACTTGATGAGGAGTGGATTTAAGTGATTAAATATTGATTATTTTATATTTAAAGCTAACCACATTTGGGTGGAATTAATTAGAAAACATTTGGTTGATAATTAATTCTAATAATTACGTTTAAGGTATATAAATATACCTACCACCTATTTAATTTTTTAATGTTTATGTATTTTAATATTATACCATCTAACTTTAACACGCTACATTATTTTACCTAAACTATGGTAAATCTTTTTTTAACCATAGTAAATTTTTAGGCCTAAAAATGAAAATAATATTATAAACTAATTTGGACCTCATGATTTCAAATATTGAATACATTTTACTTGATTAAATTTACAAAATTTATAAAAATCAATTATAAATATGTTATGTGTATAACTCATAAAAATAGTGTTTTAAGGTTAAAATCATGGTTTTCAAAATTTCCAAGCATGTGTTTCTAAATGTAAAAAAATTATATATAATTTCATTATATAAATAATTTTTTATCAAGAATAAGTGTTAATGAATTTAATATTATCATCATAAAATAATTATTTCATAGGATTTATTGTATTTCATAAAATATTATTTTCACTTTTTAAAAAAAAATCAATTTTTTTAGAAAATTACCAAAAACTCACCCTAAGATATTTTTGATGTGATGAATCAAAAAATGATGATTATTTTATAAAATAAATTTTATAAAAGTTTCAAAATTTAATTATATTTATTTCCTCATATAAATATATAAAAATTGTTTTTTAAAGAGAATATATATTTGAAGAATAAAATGTATTTACTAAAAAATTATGTGTTAATTAACAAAGAATATTTTAATTTGTATAGAATATGAACTTCATATTTATTTCATAATATAATTAAGATTATTCACACCCACCAATTTCATGGCTTGTTTATAATGGTCATGTTAAAATAATAATATTTTTTATTTCATTTAACCTCAGTTTTTTATGCAACGTAAGATATTGAACATAGTCTTCTTTTGAAATACCAAGGTGTTAAATTATCTCCTCCTTAAATAAATTTTTTCCTCACAATTTAAAATTCTGATTGGGAATCATGTATTTGACATTTTAAAATACCCATGTGTAAATCCCACATTGTAAAAAGTGTTAATAAAACTTCCTCTTAAAAAGAGGGAAAGGCAAATGTGGTGGTCGCTAGAAACTATGTTTTCATATATGAGAAAATTAGTCGAAAGTGAAAACATAAACATGGAAAATAAATCTAACTATAAATTTAATATGAAGAGTGATATAGAACAATTTCTTTTGAAATTTAATCATCACAAAATCATAAATTTGTGATCAATTAAAAGAACATTTATTTCTTAATATTAAACATTAAAAAGATAAAATTTTTGTTCCAAAATCCTTTTCATAGAATTGAGGGAGTATTTTACTATCCTGATAAAGTACTCAGAAAAATAAAATTACATGATTTATTTCCATTTCATAAGAATAATCTCATTATCTGGTTTCTCTTTGATCAATTTACACTTCATATATTAGGCCAAGAAATGGATATTCATGATGATTTTTTTTCTGTAAGTAATTATAATGAATCATAAGATCCACATGTTATTTTTTCAACCTCTAAATTTTTACTAAAACCATAATGTTTAGAATATTTTTTTCAAAATGATAAATAAAAATTTAACCTCAAACAATAAAATCCAAAATTAAACATAATCCATTACCTAAGTATTTAACATTTATAATCTTCATGAAAACAACTGACCACATTCCAAATCTGAAAAATTGATCAAAAATTTATCCCTGGACTACATGAAGAATTTCATAATGTCAGATTCCAAACATGTGAATACTTTAATCCCATGTTCTCCTAAAACATGTTAATCACCATAAAACCTTAATGAAAACATGGATAAAATATTAAGTTTTCAAATATTTTTATTAAATCCAAACATGTAGTAAACTTTAGAAAATATAAATCATTATATCACTAACCAATTTAATGGTCAAAAATGAAATCCCATAATAATATATTTATCCGTATTATCTCACCATAAATCACATAATAAGTGTTATCCTCCCTCAATCATGTGTTTTCTAAGTGGTTTAAATTCACACTGGATACTTTTCTTCATTATCAGTTCTATTCATTATATAATCTCAAATCCCTAAAAAAATGGAACTACAATACAATCCTTATATGTTTCAAGAATAAAATAATTTTACAATATATTTCTTAGATCCAAATACACAAGCACAATATTAATTCCATTTTAGTTGTATCAGGAACATAAACATGACCTTAATCCCTTATTTTTTTCTAAGGTAGATTCCCATGACACTTGGGGCATTTATTTTCATATTTCCCTATATCCTTATAGTAGAAACATTTCACACTAGAAAATTCATTAATTAACTTGAAATCACAATCATGGTGTCCTTTTTTCCCACACTTGAAACAAACTTCTTTTCTTTTTAAGTAAGCACCATGGTGTTCCCATTAAGTATCACATGTGGGGAAAGCATCCATTATTTTCTTCCCATTATCTATTTTTTATCTTTTATCTCTTATTCTCTTTATTTCCTTTAGAACCATAATAATTGGATAATTATTTCTCTATTTTTATATTATAAGATATTATATCATTATATTATGAAATTTTTTGGGAGACCAGTTCCCTTCAAAGGATTTTTTTAAGTCTAGCAAAGAAATGGTCAATCTTACTCTTTAGATTACATATGTAGTTTATATCATGTCTTCATAATCCTTTATAATTAGCTTTATACTTATCAATATTCCCATCCTACTTTTGTCTTAGAATCAATAATTATCTATCAATATCAACTCATTTACCATGGGAAAATTAGTTTTCCAAGAAGAGTTCCTTAAAATCCTTCTATTCCACGTTTTCTATTTCCTCCTCCTACTTAGTATTTTCAATTAGTGACCAAAATTTATATGCATATCCTAAGATAAAATAAATCTCTATGACAACCTTCTCCCTTTCATTAATTCAAAAAGAAAGAAATATATTTTCTGAGTAACATATCAATTTCTCAGCTACAAATGGATTTTTAGTCCCATTGAATGATGAAGGTTGTTGTCGCAAGAGGAATTATAACATTATTTAACCACATTATGGATCATGCAACTCCATTTAGTTAATGTTATTTATCATAACCTAATAAAGTTGTCCTAGTATAGTTTTAAGTTGTTTATCTCTAACTGCAACTATATCTCTAACATCACTATTTTTCCTAAAAGGGAAATCCATACATGGGTTACATGTATTGATAAAATTTTCATTCCTTCTACTACGTGTCATTTCTAAATAATGTTATATACTAGATTATATTATGAATCATAATGTATAATTTCATACTAGTAAAACACTTTAAAATTTACATATAACTAATCTCAAAATCACAAGCTTGGTTACTTTAGGAATTTTCTCAATGTCCATTATAAGTTTATGTTTCCAAGATATATGTTTTCTTAAATATATTTTTCATGGTTTTTACTAAAATTTATTTGATACCAACTATAAAGTCCCCAAACCTAGAAGCCTAGAGTCAGTGGTTACTTTATTACATTGGAATAATTTATAAGAAATCACATCCCAAAGGATAGAATAGTTTAGTAGCTTTGGAAAACTAGATACATACTTGAACCTTAAATTACAATTGAAAATATTAAATATAGTATAGAAAATTTTTTAAGAACACCATTATTCTCCTAGATTATTTCTTCATATAAATCATAAGTAATCTTGGGGGAATATTAAACATTATAAATGGGTGACCTCAGATGCTCAGTAAGGGTTAAGTATATTTGAAGCTATCATATATAAATAAGAATAAATTACATGGTAATGTAAATAACTGAACACAAATTTCATTTAATCAATAACTTGATCATAATATGATAGGAATAAATTATAATCAATTAATTCCATATAAATAATCACATGATCCTAAAACATAACCATGGATATTCTAACTAATTGAATAAACATATGGAGTATCAATAACTATATTCATAATGATGGAATGAATAATTTTAGAAATCTAATACTTACCATCAAGGATTCCTTCCAAGAATCCTATAAATGGGTAAGGACTTAACAAAAACTCAATATAGTTTTTCTCATGAGACCTACCTATGCATCAAGGGGCTATAGCGGGCCACACCCATCACTTACTATGTTCAATGAATTCCTCATATGAAATAGGTGAAACATTATAAACATATACATTTATATTATAACTATAATATGAAATATAAATAACTATCCCTGGTCAGTAAACATAATCACAAACCATATAGAGTAATATGGTGAATGATATCTAAATATTACATTTCTAGTCATACTAATCATAGACCATTCAATAAAATATGAGAAATGATATAATGACATATTAAACTAAATGAATCATAAGGTTAAATAAATAATGTTGACATGGATGAAAATAATTTATTAAGATCATTGGAAATTTATTGAGGAAAATCTATTTTTTTACATTTAAAATCATTTATGTTTAAAATTCCATGAAATTATAAAATAAAACATTTTCTCTAAAAATAAACATTTAAACTTGTGAAGGAAGCTTAAAAAAATTAGGGAGTTATTATGATGGTAAAATCCTCTCATATTGTATAAGTTAAAAAACATTCCTTCCATATTTTTATTGAAAATGTTACAAAGTACCTCATTTAGAAACAACAAAAATATTCCTTTCAAACCATTTTATAATAATTAAAACATGTGTAAAATGGATTTAAACAATAATATAATAATATTAAAAACATTTTTAAAAATTAATTTAAAAATAATGGATTTGCAAAATAAATATTCCCTAGAGGAGGCTTAAACAAAAACCATCCCGAATAATGTTGAGATTGTAAAATAAACTCTTACAACATTATAATCAATCGAATCGTATTCCCCATGGAAGTATAACATTTAACAAAACATTAAATATCAATAGAATAAATAAATTCATGATATAACATGTCAAAGGGTAAATATTCACACCTCATAAAATAATACAGGTTCATAACATCAAAATATACCTTCACGAAATAAAATTGAGATGAAGTCCCTTACTAAGATCATATCATTGAAGTGAGTGTTAATAAAACATATCAATTATGTGCATCCATTTTAAATCCACATAAAAAAAGTTAAAATACAACATAAGATAATAAAAATTAATTACCCACATAATCTTATCATGACATATTCAATGAATTATAATTTTATCCCAATGAATGAAAATTGAGTTAAGAAAACCCTTACCTTAAGTTTGAAAGCATTCTGCACTTAAACTTAATGTCCTAGATAATAAAATTATATACATTAATTACTTAATTAAGAAATATTTCAACATATATTTTATTTATTATATTTTTATTATGTAAAGTTATGGAAATTTTGATGAGTTATAAAGATCAGTTTCTTCATTATGAGAGCGTTCGTTTCATGGTTTGATGGTCGTTTCACTTTTGCATAATTATGGATGTTCTTGAAAAATGGAAACCAGAATCCAAAAGTTAAATGGAATGGTATTAATGTAATTAAATATTTTTAAATGCTACAATATATCATTTTTATTTCCCACATGAGGATGATTCATTTGATAAAGTTTAAATGATAAATGCTTAGTTTATTTTGGTGATTTTTCTGACCATCACAAACTAGTTTCGTTTTATTTAATATTACGTCATTTAATTAGTTTTAAAACATGAAATAAGTTTTAATATACCTATTAAAATCTTATTTAACCAAAATAATACTTTTTTACCAGTCTTTATGGAAGTAATAGAAGATTAATAAAATCATTATTCATAAAGATGTTTAACCGCCATAATTTGGACAATGGTTTTGTTTCAATGAATAAGAGGACATGAGAAAAGGGGTGGATAGAGGATATTCCATTAGTAATATTAAATTATAGCATATAAATTATACTATATTTATTATTTTTTTATGGTTAAAGGATGTGAATATAAGGTAGAAGAGGAAAATAAATTAATATAGGTTGTTTGAGAAAGTCACCTCTTGAATATCACCTCCTTGAAGAACCCCTTAATGAACTTGGAATTGGTATTTGGGTGAGACCAGTAAAACAAGGACATGAGGAGAGTAGGGAGGATAGGTTTTGTAATATATTTTAATATATTCATGTATTTGGAGGAGAAAGGGGGTGGTGATGGGTGGTATTTATACTTGAGGATCGGTGGTTTTAAGTGATTAAATACTGATTATTTTATATTTAAATCTATCCACATTTGTGTGGAATTAATTAAAATAAATTTTTTTGATAATTAATGTTTTAAAGGTTTATTAAAGTCTATAAATACATCAACCACCAATTTAATGTTTTAGTTTTTAGGTATTTTAATCTTTTAACTTTAGCTCGCTACATTGTTTTACCAATATTGCGGAAAATATTTTTTTACCATGGTAAATTTTTATGAATAAAATTGAAAATGACCTTATAACCAAATTTGGAAGTCAAGATTCAAAATATGGAATCCATTTTACTTGATTCAATATTTAATAGTGATAAAAATAAATTCTATAGATGTTATGCATATAACTCATAAAAAAGGGTTTTCAAGGTCAAAATCATGGTTTTCAAAATTTCTAAGTAGGTATTTCTAAATGTAACACCGTATGTATTATGTCATTCCATAAATAAATTTTTATCAATAATAATTTTTAACTAATTTTAAATTATGATCATATAATAATTATTTCATAAAAGTTAAGGTATTTCATAAAAACAATAGTTTCACTTTTTAACCCAAAAATCAAATTTTTTAGAAAATTAAAAAAAACCAAATCTAATGTTGAAATTATTATTCCAAAAATGAATGTTATTTTTCCAAATAAATTTTATAAAATTTTCAAAATTTAATTATAGTTATTTTATCATAGAAATAAATAAAAATATCTTTTTGAAGAAAACATATAATTAAATAATAAAACATCTTTACTAAAAATTATGTGTTCATTTCCAAAGCATAATTAAATTTTTATTGAATTTGAACCAAAAATTTATTTCAAAATATTTTTAATACTATTCATACCCTTCAATTTAATGACTATCATTTTAATAGTCATGTTAAAATAAAAATATTATCGAGTTCTTTTAACCTCAGTGTTCTATACAACGTAAGTTATCGAACATAGTGTTCTTTTAAAATCCGCGGGTGTTACATAGCTCACATTAATATAGAACCTAATATGATGTGATAAACTAAGAAATGGAGACATAATAGTAAATAACTTACCAATATTCTTCCAACGCATCTGGCAGTGCTCGATTCAGACATCATATGGAGGAGATCCATGGAAACCTATGAGAGGGGGAGAAGTTGATGCCATGTTGGGCACCCTCCTATGCATGAAGAAATTAGGGGTCGATCCCTTGATTAATATTTTTTAAAACCTAACCCAAATGATTCATGATGTGAAATTTATTCACATCGTGAATCAAATTCATGACGTGAAACAGTTACATGTTGTGAATTCCTCAAGGTAAGCCTCGTGGCATTTCATGTCATGAATTCTACCTGGACACACCCAATAAAAACCTTTCACATCATGAATAGAATTACCAATATTAATTACTCAGTGTAAGAAACCCTAGGATTTCATGTCCTATAACTACTAGGCCACACCCCATGAAACCCTTTCACATCATGAATGGAATTCACAATGTGAATCCCTCACTGCAACTGTTTTCTGTAGCCCGACATACCTTCTCTTCCTATGGTGTTTTCTTGAACCCTTGGGAATTACACTTAGACATAACCTATAATCAAAAACATAATTTATAGATTTTAAAACCCTCATAACATCTATTTTATTCCTATATTTCAAAATTACCAAACCACCAATAGAAAGATTATATTCCTTTGAAAAAATTCCCACTAATTGAAACACAAGATGTTACAACCTCCCCACCTTTGAAATTATTATCCCCAATAATACTTAGAGAAAAAAATGAAACAAAATCTGACCTACTTGGTTCATGAAAATTTCTCTAAAATAATCATGTTGTGTTTTAAACGTCCAATTCACCTACAAGAAACAACTTTAAGTGTGTGGTGCATAAGACATTAAAATTTGGTCCAATGATCGTATTAAAAAATGAACATCAAGAAGGTACTTACCTGAGCCTATCTAACCAAATACATGATCACATTATCATATAATTCAACATCCAACCCATGGAACGCCCACCATATGTTTTAAAATTTAACACCCAATTCCAAGTCACGGTGATCCCATCATCAGAATTTCCTAATGAACAAGACCTTTAACATTCTAATGATTCTCTTGACATGATTCTCAACAAATCAGATGGTCAATTCTCTATTGAAAAAAAATTAACCTGTTCATGCTAGATTTTAAAATAATCCCTATGTAACATTTCATTTCACTTGTCACATCCTGACAATATGCCTGATGTAGTCCCGCACTGAATGCATTCCGAAAAAAATGAAGGAAAGTAATTCCACTACTGGTCAACTATCCTAAAAATTTATAGCTTTTATAGTTGATGAATCAACATTAAAACATGAAAACTTTTATCCAAGTCACTTGAACTTACTTTAAGAAAACTCAATGAATCTTGTATTTAGATTTTGAGGAAATATTCTACCAAAAAATTCATTTATTTCTTCGTTCCATAGCATGAACGTGGGTGTATACCCAATCCAACACCCTTGAGTTGGAACACTCTAATTTAAATTAAATGAGCCCAATGGAAAGTCTGACTAACCTCAGAATCATCTACTAGAGTACAAGAAGATCAACCAAGTAACTTTGTAATCCATCATTTACAAGTGATATTTTAGTAAATAGCTAGAAAATCCAGGAATACGAACACTAACTAAGCCCAATATAAGTCAATTCAAAGAGTTGGATGGTATATATGAGTCCGTCTAAGGAATTCCTACTTGGCATCCTAGGTATCACTCAGTATTATCCATGACTTTATAAACAACCATGCTTCTAAATATCAACTCCAACAGAGCCTATTTATCAAAATAGATGGGTATTTTAATTTTGATCAGCATATAACTAATGCAATCTCGATATACTATGGACAATATAAAGGTTGGGTATGATCGTCTCTAAACAAAGAGTACACTAATATGGTGTAAAATATTACCAATAAGTCCTGATATAGTCTTTTAATATTCAAGACAAATTACTTAATAGGGTTTCCAACAAACTATATCCAAGAATCTAACAAATATAATAGTCAAACCACTTCTGGTCAACTTATTTCAAAAGATTTATGATGTACCCCCTTACACATCATCGCTAACCGGTCACAATTCCTTTACCACATGATTCATATAATTCTCACCCTATAAAAAACCATTTAATCCCAAACCGATTAGTAGTGTCTTCAAATGTTTTGTAAATAGCCAACCATATCATCGTCATGCTTCCTAGAAAGCACAGACTTATTTAAAAACTCACCAACCCAATGGGCATTCAAAAGTAGTAATCACCATTTCAGACTGATCAGGTATTGTTGTGTTCCCTCTACTAGGAATGACTCACTAAACCTATTTGACGTGACTCTCCCCACCTCAAAAGTGTTATATTGATCATATTACTAAAAACCGAAATCCACTCCATGGTGTATACTCCAGAGACCATCGACCATGAGTTCTAGACATGTATAAAATGATTTTAGAAAGATTTAAATTGAAAATAGAGATAGAATAGTTGATTATAAGTGCACTAGACTAGATTTAATCTAGACGTATGCATAACACTCTCCAAAGTTGCACTCATTCCCATTATTAGCCTAAATAATATGGTCAAAAAAACTAAACAACATGTAAAAACACCTGATCCTTTTAAAACATCATCTTGAATGTTAGAATAAGTAAAATTTCATTCATCGCCATGGTCACTCTACCTTTGAAATGACCTATGATCAAATCCTAATAGTTCACGGCTTTAATGATTCTCACTGAACTCATATGGTCTGGTAAACCATTTTTTTCAATGAGATAGGTACTATATGAATTAATTCATACTATAATAAGATTTAATTAATAAAACAAAACATATTTTAAACAATCCATAGGCTTAATATCCATATACATCCCATCACCTGATGGACTGTACATAATAACTATCATAGTGTCGTATTGTCCCATAAGACTATTAATATGGATGATAAACTCCCAAGTCATCCATCATAGAAGAAGAAAATAAGGGTTTCACAACCCACTAAGCGGTCGACCATGCCCTTGTCTTGTCTAAACCTCTGAGAATAATCATTAAACAATTATCACCTCTTTAACAATGATCAACTCATCAAACCATCACCTATCTTTCCTAGGTGTCCTATTAGAAACTGAGATTTATACATGGGAAAACCAACACCTGAATGACCCCTATCATCTAAAACTACTCACAATAATTTAGAAAGGTTTTAGTGTTCTGAGGGTACTAACTACCTCATGTTATCCACTTCTAAATGAAAAAATCATCGAACTTGTAGCTTAGTCACACTGAAAAGGACACTAGGATTACCGGACTAACCTCTAAGATAAACATATAAGAAAACCCCAATAGAGACATATGGGAAACATACCTCTTACCCTCTAAGGAAGTGCCTAGAGAAATTTTTAAACTACCCTTACATGAGGTTCAAAACCTAGAACACCACATTAAGGTTGTATTTAAACCATTTAACTAACTCATATTTATGAAAACCTAGTACCAGTAACAAGGATAAAATTTTGGTACTTTATTTATCCAGTTCTATAAGAAAATATAGATAAGTTATATCAACTTCATTTTAGATATTATTATTTAACATATATCTTGTCATAATTAGTCATATTATCTCATAATTTTCTTATATCCATTTTATTTTTCCACAATATTCTCACAATTGATATTAGTTAGAGAAAATTTCAACTCTAATCTATAGAGGAAACACCCTTTAGGTTATAATTTTACTTTTAATTAACTAAAGCCTGATAAAATAATGCTTAGAATCAGACTATATATTCTTTTATTAATTAAAGGGGATTGGTTTAGTAATATTACAACATAAATTTATATTTAACTCATATAAGTGGGTGTTGACACTTTAAATAACCATCCTTACATAGCATTAATATACCACCATAGGGTTTAGTATTAAGGCATATTAAAGTAAATGTGACATACAAGGGTCCCATAAATTCTTAGAAGATTCACTTGCACCCTTATTGGGTTTGTCTCATAAGAAACATGCCATAACTGACCTACTTGGGCCCATTTGTGCATCTAGGGAATTTAGTTATACAGGTTTTCATGCCCAAGTGATAGACTTAGAAGACTTAATATAGGAAAAAAAATTCATTTGAGGTAAAAATTTAACAGTTTTTATATTTCTTAAAAGGTCTCAAGGTATGTCAAGCTCTTATACGATGATTCAATTATATGGGTTACCATTTTCCAATTTATAAAGTGCCCATACACTTTATACATTTCAAATTGGATCCCATTTAATCACAACATGTATGTTTTATCCCATGAAACCAATGGTTCATAGATCAAAAATTTCATAATTGTTTATTCAAATATAATTCTACCTCCACACTATGTGGTGAAACACTATTTGTGTTGATTTGAACATTTTATTTAACTAACCATGTTTCTTAATTATAATAAGTAATTCTATTAAAATAAACAAACAAGAATAACATGGAAAATAATTACCTAAACATGATAATGCACTACATGAGAAAGAAACCACATAATCATGGTATATAATAACAAAAAAGATGTATAAGAAAATTTTCTAAATAAATCATGGAAGCATTGCTTAATACTCAAGGCACATATCATTATATCAGTAAGTCTAAGAATACAATCTACATGGTATGGAATATGCATGACATGGGAATATATATGTTTATATAATGATGCATGTAATGCTACTTCTTTACTATATCAGGCCAAGGATATAATACTATAAATTAAAAAAATCAAATAATTTGAAAATAAAATCATTCACTCAAGGTAAAATAATAAATTAACTATAAAAATACCACAAAAAACAATCCCGTCCCTAAACACTTTATATTTTCCCCATGCATGGGTTGGTCACTCCCAGACATATCTATTCACCAAGTGTCGACACATTCCTATTCTCTTATCTACCATCCCAAAATAGTAAGACAAAAGGAAACAAAACACAACTAATGCGACTTTTTAACATCATATCCGTAGAGACACTAAAATGGTTAGCCGGTCCAGTCGGTCACATAACTTCAAGTGAGCTTCCTCGTATGCCATAGGTTACCAGTTAGTAGTGAGGGTTCAATGGTGGTATGTTGGAGATACTATACCCTCATGATCAGAGTATCATAGTGGTAAAAGAGATAATAAATCAATTGACGGAAGAATCAATATAAATGAATGATAGATCAGAATAAGTTAAAAATAACTGATTGATAAAGTGTCCATTATGAAATATACAACTATTCATGCATGTCCAAATTAGGATACAAAACTAAAGCAAGAAACTTGTATCATGAGAGAAAATATAATACATACATGAAAACAAAATGAATAGGTTCCCCGATGATATATCCATGAGAATTTTGAGCCCCAGTTTAGTCTTTTCCTTCCATGCTCCCATGTACAAATGAAAATCAGCAGCATAACCCATAAACCTGAATGTGAAAACATGGGGTTTGTTCGGGTACCCTAGTGAAATGGTGTCCCAAACAGGGTGTCTGGTATACTCACTAGGTGACCACTAATGGTATATAGAGAAATCTAGTTCATGAATATAAAATAAATAAGTGTAAAGGTATATCAATAAATAAATAAATAGTTAAATAAAAGTAAACATGTCAAGCTCAGGTTCCTTATGGACTCCTGGCTGGCATTACCTAATTCGACCTAAGCTGAGATATCTATGATCAGATTTCAACCTATATGAAAAGTTATAAATATATACATAAGCTTTTATGTTTATATATACATCATATACAAACAAGAATATATGTTTGCATATATATATATATATATGAAAATACCAACCATGGCCTAAGGTGAACTCAATAATCCATTAAAGGGGTCTTTAAAACCGTAGAGAAACTCTGGTTAGTTACATATATCAAGTAATATGACCATTAGCTGGTCAAGGACCTAAGGTACGTAGACAAGGCATCTTATAATAACAAATATCACAAGTAGAAACCACTATCCTCATGTAACAAACAAACATGCGTGATATAATTAGAACATCCTATGAGACTATCCAAGGCATCCCAAAATAAGGAACCGAGACATCACCCAAGGATTCATGCAATTATGTTAATTCTATAAGACCATCCTTGGTGTTTTATAATGATGAAACCCAAGTATCACTTGTAAAATCTATGTTCCCTATAATATCATCTATGGTGTTCCATAAAAGGGAGACCCGTCTATTGCTCAAGGCATGGGGTATGTCATGTATCCTATGATCTTGTCTATGGTGTTCTGTAATGATGAACCCAAGTATCTCTCAAGGTGTAATATAATTCATGTATCCCATGATCCATTCTAAGTAATTCCATGTAAGGAAACTTAGTATCACTCTAGGTACATGTAATATTAACCATCTGATGAGCACATCCAAGGAATTATGTATATAGGAACCAGAGTATCACTCAAGGATTACATAATTCATTATCCTATGAGCCCATACAAGGAATTATATAAAAAGAAACTCAAGTATCTCTCAAGGCCTAATAAAAATCATGAAACAGTTTTAATTTAATAATTAATGAATGAAATATTAGTACATATATTGTATTAAAAAACACTTATAATGAATGAAGGAAATCTTCGCAAGTATGTCATTCATAAATTCAATTATCTCCATTTAATTTACCCATTTTATTAAAGAATACAATGAACCTCATAGGTGGTTTTATTATTAAATCAGTTAAAGTTTATCATTTCAATTCATTTAATTCAATTTAATCATCACATTCAACAGAAATGATTTAATACCCAAAGTGGGGTAATTTAAAACGTAATCAAAACATGAGTATATCATTATAATCGTAACCATTTAAATTAAAACCTACAAGGGTGGTTTAATTTTTAGGAAGACAATAATAATTTGAATAAGTATGTGAACCAACCCTATGGGATGGTTCAGGTTGAGGTCACAACCTACAACCATAACATGGGGTATAAAGTACGTCACAAGGTGGTCCTTAAATTTAATTAAAGGAGTTTAATTATTTAGGAGAGTCTCCTAGAAAGTTTGGAACATGGAATAATATAAATATGATATAAATGATGTTTCTTTTAAGTAAAATCTTTTCAAACACCTACATTATACCAATGGGGCTCCACCCATCCATTATCATCCCCTAACTCGAGCCGAATCGAGAGAAAATGAAAGATTAAAAAATTCCCTAAAAATAGGGTGAATTAGATCATATGAAGATAACACTAAATATTTATATATAAATTAAGTAATGTAACCAGAGGATTAAATAACTTATTGATATTCTTCTAACACATCTGATGGCGCTCGATTCGGACACCAAATAGAGGAGATGTAGGGAAACCTAGGAGAGGGGGAGGAGTCACTACTGAGCTGGGCACCCTCTTATGGATGAAGAAATGATGGTTTGATCCCCTTATTCCTTTTCTTAAAAATATAATATGAATTATTCACATTGTGAACTAGTTTTACTTCATGAACCAAATTCATGACATGAACCAGTTACACATCGTGAATTACTCGGGGTAAGCCCCCTAGGATTGCGCATCCTTAATTCCATCTGGACACACCCCATGAAACCCTTTCATGTCATGAATAGTATTAACAACATAAATTCATAAGGGTAATCCCACCACCCTGAGCCTTTCACATCTTGTAACAACTAGGCCACACACCGCGAAACCCTTTCACATTGTGAATGGAATTCACGATGTGAATTCTTTGTTGTAGATATTTTCAACATCCCAACACGGATTTTCTTCTATTGGTGTTTTCTTGAACCCCAAATACTTACCTAAAAACATGAGATACGTCTGAAAACATTATTTTTGGATGTTCAAACCCTTAGGACCTCACTTTAATTCCCATACTTTAAAACAATCCATCCACTAATAGAAAATTTTAATTTCCTTTTGAAAATTTAAAATTTTCTAAATGTGGGATGTTACATGTTCCACATGATCATAAATAATTCATCATATTACAAATAATGAAAATAATATGGTTTCATAAACATTTATTCATAGCATAACCCATGGATAATAAATGGGTTTCATAAAAATATCATCATTTAATAGTAGTATAACCCATGGAAAGGGAAAGGGTTTCATTAAATTTGTGTCATTCTGTCCATAAACCACATTGATAAAGAATAAGGATGGTATCCTTGGATCATATCCCCATTAAATCATGATTTAAATCAAGTTTTTTCATCTTTAATGAATAAAATATCATTAAAATATCATTAAAACATTCTTGAGGAAAATAATTTTTCCATTTCAAAGTCGGTTCTTAAAAAATTGAAAAAATATAAAGGAAAACATTTTATTTGAAAAGAACCATGTAAAAATTTATAGTAAGAATAAAATAAAAAATTATTCATGATGGTGGGGAACTTTTTGATGTTGTACAAGTTAAAATAAAACATTCCTTTCAAATTTTGTGTAAAAAGTTAAAAAGTACATCATTCATAAATTTAAAACATATATTTATTTAAAATAAATTGTAAAAAAAGTTAAATTTGGGTAAAAATGTCTTTAAAAATCATTATAGAATATTAAAAACCTTCTTTAAAACGTTTTTATAGAATATGGATATAGAAGAAAAAGGATTTTTGACCGAAGAGATAAATGAAGTTGATTTTCCTTAAAAACATATTTTTGATCTCTTAAGTACTTAAGGTGAGTAAAATGGAAGGAAAATATATATTTTTAGGAAATTTATAATGGAGAATAAATGTAATAATAGTATTTATAGGTATATCATAATATTTCATCATTATAAACTTTATCATAAATAATCTTGATAAACAATGAAATTATACCATATAATCATTACCATGAGTTTTCCATGCTTAAAAAGCACTCTAACCTCCACTATAATAAAATAAAATTTACTATTATTCTATACTAGAATAATTTTAATAATTATAATATCATATATTATCCCTTTATAACATTTCAACTCTCAATTTTATCAATAATTCTTTATTTAAATCGTTATTTATGGGTGTTAACTGTTACATTTATCATGAGTATTTTGGTTCAGTAGATCTGGTCCCTGTATATTTATCATGGTTATATAATATATAAAATATTAATCATGATATAAATATAATATATATTAATTATATACATATTTATATTCATCCATAAAAGCTATATATAGAAAAATTAATTACATCGTTAATAGAGAAGGTAGGTCGTACGTACTCTTGAACACTTTTTTATTTTCTGAAGGATGGAATAAAGGCAAGTGAAATAATATTTTACCTCTATAGAATAATTATAATGATATATATAATATATAATCACTAAATATATCGTTATTACCATCTATGAAAAATATAAATGAAAAATGAATCGCATTGCTTCGTGGAGGTGGTAATCCAGACATACGCATGAATGACATTATCATTTTCCAATGAACTGGAAGGTAAGAAGGTATATGTGATTTTATAATTATAGAATTATAATAATTTCATCAATATATTATATAAATATTAAAGCCATCATAATACCCTTCCATAAAATATGGTGATGAAAAATGAATTATATCACTACGTGGATACAGTAAGTCATACATACACACGAGCGATACTTTCACATCTCATTTGATAGAAAAGAATATTAATAATGGTTTTTTTATAATCCTTATAAAAATTAAGAATGTTTATTATACTGATTTTATCATTTTATGATAAATACAATACATTTATATGAGTTAAAAATATTATAAAATAAAGTGATTGGTTAAGGCAATTACCTCTTCTTTGAAATGACACATTTAGATATCCACTAATGTTCTCTAGGGTTTGTATTTTGGGAACACCCAATCCTATATAATGTGAATATATATGTTTATAATAGAAATTAGTATATTTTAGTTGATACATAAGATCAAATTGGTGTAAACAAGTGAGGGAGATGTTCTTTTATATAATTGAGGTGAAAGGTACTTTTGAAATTTCTCAAAGTATTAAATTATAATAAATTTATTATCAAGAAAAATGAATCCAAATAGATAGGTATTCTAATATAAGGTAATATAGGTCTTAAATAAAGTAATGAAATAGAGTTTAGAAAAGTTTTTTTTATTCTAAACCTTTTAATTTTGATTAATCCTTAGTTAACAAATTTTAATTTTAACTGAGGTAACGAATTTTCAATATTAAAGGGTTTTATTACTTATAAGGTAAGAATTGTCCCATAAATGACCAGTTTATGAAATTTTAGACCATAAAATTTTCACCTTGTCTTATTTCAAGATTTTTATGATTTTTAAATAATTTAATAAAATAATATTTTGAAAAAATATCATTATTGTCAGTTTTGAAAATATTTATTTAATTCGACTTAAAAGGCATAAATAAAAAGGTATAATAAGAATATAATATTGTAAAACAAAGATAATATGTTATATTAACCTTTTAAATTATTGTAACACTATAACATACTCAATTTATATAAATTTTATTATTTTCAAAATCAATAATTTTATTTTTTCCATTAATTGAATAATTACTGTTTTGTGTTGTATAAGAATTTAATGTAATTATATAATTCAAAAAAATTATAAATAAATTAACATAATTAATCTAATTTTATTATTCAAAATATTTCTGTTAATATTCATTGGTAACTAGTTTTTTTCCTCTGTGAACACATAGAGGATATTTATAAGTAAGAGAGTGATAGTTTGAAGATTTTCTTAATTTAAATAATATAAGAAATTTTCATGAAAACGATTCTATAAAAATTCATTTAGATCCTAAGGTGATAAGGGTACAATTATATTCTTAAATTAATAATTATGATAAAAAATTATGGACTTATCACTTATTTTTAACCTAGATTAACCTGAGTTACCCTTTACAAATGTGCGGATTTTTACCATAGATTCTATTTATATTAAACAAAATTAAAATGGGAATATTTACCAAATTTTATCCTTGTGATTATAAATATTTTATCAATTTTTTCAAATTTAATATATATAACTTTTAGAAATTAATTTTAAAATAAGCGCACAAGATGTGATGAAAACCACTTTTTAGAAAAGTACATTTTTATGCATAAAACTTGGTTTATTATTATCTCATGCTTAAAGCCAACGAGCCCATACCCGAGTGGTAAGGGCTCTTGCTTGGTATCCAAGAGACTCGGGTTCAAAACCGGGTGGAGGAAAATTTCTGAGGTACTGTAGCAGTACTGTAGCAGTCGATGTAGCAGTCACTGTTCGGTACTGTAGCAGTCACTTTAGCAGTCACTGTTCGGTACTGTAGTAGTCACTATAGCAGTTACTGTTTGGTACTATAGCAGTCGGAACTATTCACCCTATTTGGGCCTTCGGGCCACCAGTTTGGGCCTATGGGTCTCCAGGTCCTTCGGGTCATCAAAGGCCTTCAGGCCACAGGGCCTTCGGGTCATGTAGACTATAGAGTAGCCCAGTTCACACAGAACAGGCCACAGAAGAGGATCAGAGCAACAAGAGTAGCAGCCACTAGATGCAAAGCTAACCGGATTGGAAGAATGATTGGGTATGGTAGCCACCATCAGGACCAGACACCATGCAGCTTTGTACGTGGCAATGCTAGCCGATCAGCAATGCAAGGTGAGGAGATAAGGAGATCAATGATGCAAGACGCTAGGGAGGGGCAATTCTAGTGGGATGGGCCTATGGGTCATGTAATAGACATGGTATGCCTCTGGCCCTTCAGGTCATGTTATGCGGGTCATGTCAGAACTTGTGCCTTGGGCCTATGGGTCATGTACGGGTTCCCCTTCAACCCTTAAAAGGGGGATTATCAATAATAAAATAAAAAGAAGGCCTTCGGGCCATTCAGGCTTCTCTCATGCTTAGAAAAACTATTAGATGAATGTTCAAAAAAATATTTTATAATATATATATATATATACATTTAAATTAATTCAAAAATAGTGATTAAATAAGTTTATTATGATAAAAAACACATTACACGCATAAAAATAGTTTTCAGAAAAATGCCTTTCTACATAAAAATGTATTTTATACTAAATAATAACATAAAATTGGTTCCAATGAACATAATTGGATTATTTAAAACAAAAATATAACTAAATTTACTATGAAACTATTTTAAAATAAAATGTAACTTTTTACATTCCTAAAACAAAATTACAGTTTTAAATAAAATACAGTATTTTTCATTATTCACAAGAAAAATCAATCTTTTGAAAAAATTATAAAAAATTAAACCTAATATAATTTTGATGTGACTATTTCAAAAATGTAGTTATTTTTACGAAATAAAGTTTTTAAAATTATAAAAATTTTAATATAATGTTTTCTCATAAATACTAATGAAACGATTTTGAAGGAAATTTATTTTTAAAAATAATGTAACTTTTCTAGAAAAATTGAATTCTTATTTCCTATGAATTAATCAGTATATTTATTTTAAGTATTATATTTTTATATACCTCATAAATTATTTAATATTATTGATACCCACCAATTTAATGTCTTGGTTATCATAGTCACATAATAATATTTTAATAATATATCGCAGTTTGTTTAAACATAGTATTTCATGAAAGGAAAGCTATCAGATAATTAAAATTATTTAAAGAGAAATATTTTATAAAATATAAGTGTGTTACACTATCCCCTCCCCCCAATAAACTATGTCCTCATAATTTTATGTTATTTTCGGTAATCAAAGGTTTGATATTTTACAATTCATTTTTTGAAAACCCATAATGTAAAAAAGGGTTAATAAAACTTACCTTAAAAGAAAGGGAAATGGAAGTATGAAAATCACTAAAAAATAGGTTTCTAAATTGGTTAAAATTAGTGGGAATTGAAAATATGGACATGGAAGAGACAATAACACCTAAGGATTAATAGAGAGTGATAGAGAACATGGTCAGGAAAAAATTTAACAATCACAAAACCATGAATCAATGAGGGGTTAAAAGACCATCAATTCATTGGATTTGAAGGTTATAGGACAAAGTTTTTGTCTTAATATCCTTTTCATAGATTTCAATAATTGCTTTACCATATATACTAATAACATAAGAAAATTTACTTTCTTGAAAAGGATAACTTCATATTTTAATCAAGTTCCTCCATAATCTAAATGATGAATTTTTGAGATTAATTTTTCATGTATAAAGCACTAAAACCATCTTATAAAGGATAAAAAAAATCAAGATATTCCTCCTATATCAAGGGATTAACCAAAACCAAAAATGGTTAGAAAAATATAATTCTCATAATGAATAAACTACCATATGAATAAATACCACATTTATCTCTAACACTTTAATTACCTCAATAACCTCAACATTAAATAATATTTTAATCTCAAAGCCTATATCATACCCTTAAACTTCAAAAAATTAATTTTATTCTTCCAAAATAATTTTTCATCTTAAATAACTTTTTAAACATAAGGTTTAAATATATCATAGCCCATTAAAACATCTTTAAAATATCATTAATCATCCTAATAAATTACTTTATAATCTTATAATGTAGTAAACTTCACCAAAATATCATGAATTAAATTAAGATACTAACCTATAAGTTAATATGTAACTTGACCACATATAATTCTAAAAGTATCACCTTTTTAATGAGTCGGTTCTCATCCATCAATATTATCTATATCCCACTATCCATAAGTCCATAATTAACTAATAATCAAATCATATACCAACCCTAAAGTGTATTTAACCCTAAACAGAGTATTAAAATCACATTAGTTAAAACATTAAAATGGGGTGTTGATTCCTTTTAACATATGATCAACATTTAATGTATAAACCCTTGATGATATAAAAAACATTTAATTTTTCCTCTTTGATGACCTGATCCATTTTGTGTCACCTAGATATAGATAATCCGAGTGGGACTACCTTAAGCCAACCTTCAATGGGCTAGGGTCTGGAGACTAGCATCAAGTAGGTTTAACACTCACATGGGAGGCCTTATACTAAAGTACTTGTACCCACACAAACATCTCCAATCCCATAAAATGTTGAAATTTAAAATAAAACTGATACCATATGCATGAATAAATCTAAATCCCATAATCAGAGTAAATAAAATACTAGTAAGTAATATGGTGAAAATACAAGCCAGCTAAAACTATAAAGTAGTACAACCTAATAGTTAGAGGTGACTATAGTCAAATGTGACTCCTAGAATGAACCATGGTCTATCTATCCCAAATATGAGCTCTATCTACTCTTGATCCACCGAGAAACCCATTGAAGGTATGATCATCTATATAAGAAATGAAACATGTGGGTAGATCCCGTGTAGGGTTGAGTATAACAATACTCAGTAGGACACCCCAAAATCACTAGGCATAAAGCATCATATGTAGTCAACTCATCACAGGATATGTCGATCAAAAAATGAGACATAAAATAAAACATATAGATATACTCATAGTCAAAACTAAGTCTCAAGGTAAGTTCATAACTACATTTCTAGCCTAATATTCTTCTTGAGAGTCTATAACCACACTCACTTTATAGAACTCTATATGCGAGTCTGATAGTACTAATAAAATCCATCTGATAAGTCATGCATGTTGGGTATCACCATAAAGAAGTACATGTTGGAAGTATTAAGAGACCGATACATATATAAGGATCACACCCAGGTCCATGGGGTAATACTAACTAACCCAATATAGATTAACCCAAAAATTATGGGATTGAAACCCTTGTATAGTTGGTCATGCTGATTCTCAGAACCCCACATGGAGAAAAAGATGACATAGGGTCTCATCCTAGCCTCTATGAGAGATTACTACAAATCAATTTGAAACTAATCACTTAGAGAGGATTGAAATCCTTTATTCAGTTTGTAATACCATATTATACCCTCACAAGTATGGATCAAGGGAACACACCCATAAAAAAACTAGTCCACGCTAAGGTGAACAAGGTCTTCAAGTCATATTTGAAGGATTACACAGTGTATTGGAAGTACACAGTATGTCACTTCAGTGTTGGGTCAACCCATATATCATGGAATGTGCTCATGTTCATGCTTTTGTACACTTGGTTGTGTCTATGTACCTGCCCATGTTCATGTACTAGGCAATGTTTGACATCACAAATTAGTCCATGTACTCTTTTCGTGCCATATACCAGGTCATGTACATGTTTGTCTATCCTCTGAGATACATGTTGAGCTACCAGGTAAGGGTCATAAGGCATGTGACATGTGTCACGTGGTGTGTGATGTTTAACTTCATGTGGAAACGCTATTGATGTAGCCAAGTCCGCACACACTGGGTGTGTTATTCTATCACACACCATGTAGTGAGGAAATTTATAGAATCCATGGATCTTAAAACTAATTCATCCTCCTCCAATGCCACCACTACTACAAAATAGGTATTTAATGGTGATAAAAATGGCCTTTATTGGTGCTAGAAAATCACTGACTACCTGAGTGAAAATAAAATCCCTTGTCTTTTATCAACACTTATAAAAGTTCTAGAAAATGTGTCCTTTATCAACACTTTTAAAATCACTAATAAAGGTCCATACTACATTGTGCAACAACATCACGCTACAAAATCAGTGCAATGTGCTATAACAGTACATTGTAGCACCGAAACACACCAGATATCAACAAAAACAAGTACCAATATAGAATTTAAAAAAAATTATATTTACAACAAAAATAAAAAAACAATATATTATAGAAATTTCAAACATTGGTTTATACAATTACATAAATACAAATTATTACATACATTTAAAAACATCTATATTACTTTGTCTTTTAATACGAAACCTGACTCATGCTATTTCTAAACAACCCACTCATAATCAAGAAAAATAATGAACCTATATAAGAAAGAAATTCTTATGTTAGTAATAATATATAGAAATAAATTAATATAATGTTTTAATTTTACTAAAATTGATGTTAATTTTATAAAAATTTATGTCAATTTTAAAAAAAAAGACACACATAGAGTCATATCGGTCACACTGTGTGTCGGATTAAGGTACATATGATTCCAACGCATCTCAAATGACTTTTGGATCATTTTACTGAATTATAAAAATAATATGAATTTGTTTTATTGGTTTTTAGTATTTAAATTGTCTTTTTTACTAAAATGACATCTTAAACTTGAAACACACACTTTTGACTCATTCTGATCACATCGTGTATCAATTTGATGTAAAAATAATTCCAACACATTAAAAATTACTTATGAATATTTTTCCTAAATTATCAAGAAAATATGAGTGTGTTTGATTAGATTTCATTAAGAGACACTTTTTGAACTACAATGTTGATTTTAAACTGATAACAGACACTTTAAGTCATAGCGGGCACATAATTTATCAGATTGATATGAGACTAATTCATACAAATAAAAAAATTCCTATGGGTCATTTTAGTAAAGTATCAAAACAATATGAATGTATTTTCTGATTTTTTACTTTTTTAGTTGTCCATTTTACAAAAATTGATGTCAATTTTCAATAAAAATACACACTTTGAGTCATACCAGTCACACTATGGGTTGGATTGAGGTGTGCCTAATTCCTACATGTTTCAAATGACATATGGATTGTTTTACTAAAGTATCAAAACAATATGAATGTGTTTTCTTGGTTTTGAGTATGCCAGTTTTCGTTTTTACAAAAATGTCATTTTAAACTATAAACACACACTTTGACTCATTCCAATCACATCGTGTATCAGTTTTATGTAAGACCAATTCCTACACTTCACAAATGGGTTATGAATAATTATAATAAATTATCAAGAAAACCTGAGAATGTTTGATCATTTTTAAATGAGTGAAACTTTTTTAACTAAAATGCCAATTTTAAACTGAAAATATATACATTGAGTCATACCATGCACATCGTGTATCAGATTTAGGCGTGGATGATCCCTACATGTCAAAAATGACTTATGGATCATTGTTTTAATGTATCAAAATAATATGAATGTGTTTTCTCAGTTTTGAGTAGGTCAGTTGTCGATTTTACTAAAATTGATGACAATTTTAAATAAAAATATTCACTTGGAGTCATACCAGTTTGACCATGCATTGGATTGAGGTGTGGATAATTCTTACATGTCTCAAATGACTTGTGGATCATTTTCCTAAAGTATAAAAATTATTGGCACCAAAGTTGTTATTTTTCTAGAAATTGAGTGTGGTTTTTTTTTATTGAAAATCCTCACATGGAAGATCAAGGAGTTTGGGAGATGAGTGATCTTACAGTACATGATGAATTTAGTGTTGAAGGTGGCATCAGTTTCTAGGGTTTGATAAATTTTTGGGAATCAAAATCTGTATTTTTTTGGAAATGATTTCTGTAAAGGAGTGAACAATATGAAGACCACAAAGCACAGTTTTCGGTCTATATAGAAGGTATAGAAAATGATGATGAGAATCAAAAAATGGAATATTTTTCACATAGCAGCACTATACGGACCGCAAATCATGGTACACAGACCGTGTAGGGGAAATGGTTCACGGGAAAAAAATAGTTTGTGGGACGTCTTCTGGTTTGAGGGAAGCAAATAGTTCGTGTGATGGCTCGTCATTTTCAGAAATAAGGTGATTATTTGATGAACTACAAAGGTTTTTATTTGTAGAAGACATCGACCTCTGTGAAGGAAAGAAGCTGCATGGACGGAAGAGAGAAAATGGTTCGTAAAAGGATCACGGTACGCGGTGAAGGCAGTACCACATCAAAAATTTGTGGAAATCATATTAGTGATATTTTTAATCTATTTTCCTATATAAGGATCACTAATTCCTTTATTAATAAAGAGAGTTTATTTTTTATTAGAAATCTAGGAGGAATTCAGTGAAGTACAAAGAAGTTCATAGGAAGACAACCACATGAAGGAGAAGAGGTTCATGGTGACGATTCCATGAAAGGAGAAGTGATTCATAGAGATTATTCATGGAAGGATTTTTTAAGGGAACTTTAGCTCATAAAAGAAAATTGTATGTAGAGGAGAGGCAGTATGTGGAAGAAGAACTCATCCGTGAAGTAGTGACGGCTCGCGGAAGAATGGTTGGTCCACTGAGGAAAAAGCGGACTGTGTAAGAGTTATGGTCCATGAAAGAAGAAGTAGTCTGCAGAAGAGAGTTTTTTTGAGAATCACAAGTGCTACACGGTGTAGTGCAGTTTGTGGAGGAAGAATTATAGTTCGTGGATGAATAGTTTTTGAATTAACGGTGTACGAAAAAGTGGATTACATGAATGGGTAAAATCATAACTTCAATAGAGCATCTATCTATAGTTTAGTGTGTGTGATTTAATTAAAATTAAGGGACCTACAATCCCTTAAACTATTTGTAGATATCTCCCAAGGTAGTGAGTTAGGGGGAGTCCTCAGAAGTGTTCTGACGGACACAGTGAGTTATCCCAGAAATACTGTAAAGGCAGTGTGCTTAGAACAGAGTGACTTTGTATAAACTATTGTACTCCATAACTAGTAAATGTTTTTGTATTTATTTATGACTAAAACACTATCATTGTATGCTCCTTTTACTAGCCCTTAGTGGTGAACCAAATAAAATTATTATTTTAACTCTTTGTATGTGATCATTTGTTTACTGCTCGTTCTCATTAGACGTGTTTAACAGGTTCCCACCAATGTGGAAACAAGATCAGTCATATTAAAAAAAATTGAAACCCTGATTAACCGCACCCCTCTTAGGTTGTTCCAAGGTCCTTCAAAAATAATCTGAATGTGTTTTCTTGGTTTTGAGTACGTTAGTTTTCTTTTTTACTAAAATTACATTTTAAACTAGAAACACAAAATTTTGACTCATTCTGATCACATCGTGTATCAGTTTGATGTGAAACTGATTCATACATATCACAAATGACTTATGAATTATTTTCCTAAATTATTAAGAAAATATACGCATGTTTGATCATTTTTTAGTGAGTGACACTTTTTGAACTAATATTTCGATTTTAAACTGATAACATACACATTGAGTCATATTAGGAACATCCTGTATCAGATTGAGGTGAGGATAATTACTAAATGTCAAAAATGACTTATGGATCATTGTCTTAAATTATCAAAACAGTCTGAATATGGTTTATTGGTTTTGAGTATGTCAGTTGTCTATTTTACAAAAAATAATGTGAATTTTAAATTGAAAAAAATACTTGGATTCATAAGAGTTACACCATGTGTTGGATTGAGGTGATGAAAATTCCTACACATCTCAAAGTCTCAAAAAAAATCCTAATAGTAAATTTTACTGTGATATTAATTGAATTTATTTTTCTAACTATAAACACTATATGATCGTCTTCGAACAAACCACCCCTGGTTGAAAAAAATAATTCACATGTATGAGAAAAAAAATATCAGTAATACTAAAAAGAAATAAATTAAAAATAAATATTAAATAATATATTAATTATTTGGAAAATGATATTACTATGGAAACATAAATATCACCTATGTGATTGAGTAGTGGATGGAACCTTAAGGAAAGTGATAAATTTCAACATTGTAGGGGTGAATGGTTTTGAGGGAGAAGAAGTTATTGGAATTTTTGGGGCACAAAGGGATAAAATATGGAAATATCACCCCAAATCAAACAAAAGAATCCACTTTTATAAGAAAACAATTATTAGGAGATTAATACTAAAAAGAAATAAATTAAACATAAATATGAAATAACACATTAATTGTATAGACAATTATTTTATTGTACAAACATCAATATTTCCTATATGATTAAGAAGAGGCAGCATTGTTTCTCTTCCTGCAGAGGTAGTGGAGGGAAATTGAAGGAAAGTGTTAAATACAACACTATAGGGGTGAAAAGTTTTTGGGGGATAATAATTCTATGGAATATTTGGTACAAAAAGCCATGGAATATGGACAGAACACCCCAACCCAAACAAAATAATCCACCTATATAAGAAATAAATTATTATGTGAGTAATACTAAAAAGATTAAACATAAATATGAAAAAATATATTAATTCTATGGATAATGATTTTACTGTGAAAACATCAAGATTACATATGTGATTGAGCAGAGAAAATGTCGTTGATCTTCTTAAAAAGGCATGGAAGATGAATAGAAATATTCTAAAATAAATGAACTCTACAAGAAATAATGAAAATTAAATCAGTTTTCCATTAAATAATTTTTTTAGTAAAATAGAGAAAGTATATCATTACATTACCATTACATATTTCCAAAGGTTTTCTTTCATTATTGTTTGTTCTTCTAGAAGATTGGTAACACTATCATGTGTAGAAAAAAATTTCTGCATGAGTATTCAAATATTTCTTTTAGATTATGTTAATAAAATAGAGAACATATAATATTATAAGGAAAACATATTATATTAAAAAACACTTTTACCTTCACATTTAAATCTCATTATTTTTTAACGTTTTCAGGTATTCGGTTCTGCTATTGAGAATTAAAATCCCTTCTTTATGGTTCCCTATAATGTACAAGACATTTTCTACATTGGGAGTGGCATGAGGTGATTGTGATCTCTCAATAAAAGGGTCATCCTTGATTTAATTTTCATCTGAACCAACATTTTTTTAGTTACCAACAAGACAATCAACCAATTATTGTTTGTTAGACCAGATACATAAACTATTATCACTACTTGTGATACCATTATGAATGACTCCTCTTTTTCCCCTTCAATGCTAAAATTCTCCTTCACGAAGCCCATTTATTCAACATTGACCGCAATTTATATTCTCAACCCATTTACCACAAAAAATTAGCACTTTAAATGTTGTATAATCCAACTCAAATATATATTTGATAATTCCAAAATAGGACATATTTTTTATAAATTGGATTTCTATCCTTAAAACCAGATATGTGAATCACTTCATCCACAAGCGTAACACCATTGTTTTTTATTGTACTACAGTCATCATGTTCCTTTGTATAGAATGTATAACCATTGATTAAAAAACTAGTGTAAGATATAATATTTTCAGTCAGTCCTCTGGCTAGCAACTAAAGTCATTCGACAATTGAATTCATATTTTTAGATAACTCATTATAAATTTGATCTTGGAACCATCCTATAAACTGTTGGTTATGTGTATTTGATATCCATCCTTCAGCCCTTGATGGATTCAAATCTCTACTAATTTATTTATGGGATTCAATGTACGGGTAGACATCTTCACTAATGTGTAAAATTTTAAGGTTTGATTGCTCCCAATCTATCAAGGTAATTGTAACAATATCTCTTATAGAAATCCCATTACCCATAAAGCATTCACTGGGACAAGGATTTGGGAGACTAATTTTGTAAACATATGATAGTTAATCAATAAAAAATTCAATAGATTCTTCAAAAATATATCATTCTTCAATATAACCTCTTGGACGACTTCAATTCTTGACATACCTTTTCAAAAAAAATCATATATTTTTCATTGTGGTACATCCATCTATAATAGACATGACCACATAGTTGAACATCTCTAACCAAGTAAACCATCATTTGGACTATTATATCAAATAATGATGGTGGGAAGAACATCTATAATTCACATAGTATGGCTGAAACATTCTTATTCATGATGTGAAATGTTTCTAGGTATATAACTTTAGTGCATATGGAATTGAAAAAGAAGAAAATTATTGTAATTTGTGTTATAAATTTCAAGGCAGTATGCAACGGAAAGAAACATACACTAAATCTTGCATCAAAACATGAAAGTTGTGTGATTTTAGTCCATGTAACGTCAAATTTTACATTAAAATAACATTCTTGATATTTGATGAATACCCCTTTGGAACTTTTACACTATTAAAGAAATGGTAAAATTGTAATTTTTCCTAACTGGATAGAGTGTAAGCTACTAGAGGAAGAAAATTATGCCTTCTACCCTTTACCAATACCAACTCTTCCCTTATCCCCATCTCAATAAAGTCCAACCAAGCCTTGATGCCATCATTCATTTTTCTAGGAACATTTATTAACGTGGTGATAACACTATCAAATACATTTTTCTCTACATGCATGACATCAAGAAAATGTATGACATACAAAAAAATCCAATACGGTAATTAAAATAAAATTGATCACTTCTTCTAGCCTGATTTTGTAAGGTTTCTTGAAAATATTTTACCAACAACAGTGTCAATATCTTTTACTTTATTGTATATTTTATTTCATGTTACTAAAGATGTTGTTGTACATTGTTTAATATTCCCATTGAACAGGAAATCCAAATCAGTAGTCAAGCATACAAAGACCAGATAACAAACAACTGATGATATCATCTAAGAAGAAATATAAAAAGAAACTATAAATATATAAATAAAATTTGGACCTAAAAATGAAAACACAATCCTACCTCACTAGGTTGACGAAAATTTGAGACCCTCATATCCAAATCTCAAGGTTTTCTTCAAAAACCCTAACAATAATAGAACACTAGATTCCAGATGATGTTCGAGCTACTGGAGGTAGTGGGTTTGTGAGATTTGAGTGGATTTGTGTGATTTGAGCTTTGATTCACCAAGGAGGAGCGTCAATAGAGGGTGGATTCCATGTAAATATTATGATATCTCAACAAGTTCACAACGGGTTAGGTTTTTTTTAATAGATCGAGACACTTTTATCAACGCCTTCAATAAATGCTGATAAAGAGTTTTTATCAGCGCTTATTACTTAAGCGCTGATAAAGGATTTAAAATTTTAATTATAAATAAAAAATTTTAAATATATATATATATACTTCATAAATATATATAAATATAAATATAGTAAATATATTCCTTATTTAAATATATTAATTATAATTTCATAATTATTTAAATAGATAATTGTTTAGTTATAATTATATAAATATTTAAAAAAAAAATTATATCGTTATAGATATTTATATAATTATATATATATATATAATATAAATATAAATATAGTAAATATATTAATTATTTACGTAAATTTTTTATAAATTTAATAATTATTTAAATATATATAATTATTGAAATATACATAATTATTTATTTATATTTATATAAATACTATTAAAAAATATTTATTTTTTTATAATTATAAAAAAAATAATTTTATAAATAAATTATGTACATTTATAAATATATTTCTTTATAAATATTTTTTATAAATATTTTTTATCATTATTAATGAATATCTAATTTTAAGTACATGCATGTTATAAATGCGTGAAATTGAATAAATTAAAAATAAGTACACTTTAAAAATATTAAAAAAATGGATAATTTTCGTGTGTGTGAACTATATATAAAAATACCTTAATTACGTATATGTGAAATCAAAATTACACATATTTTATCTATGTTAAATTGAAATATCAAATTACATTCAATTATATGTCCATTACTCGATGTAATTAGTCATTATTTTTAATTCACATTGATTTTTAATCCTAACCCATTATTCACTAAATATATGACTATTTACTATAAAGCACATATATATTTTGTAATATATGAATCATATTTATATACATTAACATATATCTATATATTTAATATATACTATTTATTAACATTATCAATAATAATCTAATTAACAAAATGTTTAATATTTTTATCAATTGACTTATTTTTAATTTTAATTTGTTTAGTTTTTATTTTTTATATATCCATATATTTAAACATACTATTTATTAGTATTTATAATTTATATATAGTATAATCAATTTATTCATTTTTATCAATAATTATTTAATTAATATAATTTGTAATATTTTTTTTAAATAAATCATTTTTATATTTAATTTTTTCCATTATTTCATTTTATTTATTCAGACCTTTATCAGTGTGAAAAATCATTGATAAGGGATTCCTTTATGAGTGCTGAAAATATAGCACTGATAAAAGGTACAGTTTATCAGTGCTAAAAATAAAGCACTTATAAGGGTTATATTTATTGGTGCTTTCTTTAGCACTGATAAGGATTCCATTTATCAGCACTTTTTCTAGTGCCAATAAATACCAATAATTTTAAACTTCAATTTTGTAGTAGTGCACACTGATTTCTTCTATAAAACTTGTTGTAATCCATGGATCTGAGTCAAAAAAACTCAATCCCCAGCAAAGACCTTATTTTTGGTCATCTGAATCGATTGGGAGACCTTCTCCATCGAGTCGTTCAACCATCACTTGTTGAAACTGTAACTAAGGATCCCAATACCTAAACCTGATCTGCTATCATCTCCATCACAGCTCGATCCCATCACCAATATGAACCTATATCTATGATATCAATCCATTTCACTAAGAAATTAATGTTCAATGATTGATCACTGAGTATTTTTTGAACCATTGGCCAAAAATAATATTAGCAATGAACAAATGAAGAATAGAGGAAGAAATGAAAAAAAACAAAAACATGAGGAATATACCTAATCCAATTTTCTTTTTGGCCTCGATTCATTGTCATTAAAACATCAAACGAAGAGATGAAAATTAATCCAACAATCAATAAATCTTCAAAATCTCTGTATAAGAATTTCATATCCGTAATAGGATTGATCTGTGAATCAATATCTTGGTTGATATATTCATGTTTGTTGTAGCATAAGAAATCAGGGATAAATCCATATAAAAAACATCCTACCTATATATGGTTCAATAACTAATGAGTAAATAATCTGCATTGTTGTTGTTGGTGAGATCTTTAGTTTCCATTGGCGTGAATGATCCTTGATCTTTAATCATCTCTCTCCAATACTTTATCCAATTCTCTCTATCAAATATCAGTTCTTTGTAGTTGACCCTATGAATTGGTCAAAAGTATGTTTAAATATAGTAATATTATATCACTATCTAACTTTAAATAAAATATATTAAATTATTTAGTTATTTATTATTTATTCCCACAACAAATGTTTCACAAACACTAAACACCGACAAATATTATGTTACTCATTTGGTAAATACTACATTATGAACTCAATAGAAGTCTCGGATTTCCAATTTGAGACACTGTTTAAGAGTCATTCCACTTTTTCAGGAAAGCTACATATTCATGATATTAATATATTTAATATTTTTAAGATGTCTATTATGGGAACAATAGGCCTTAGAATCTTGATCCATCTCAGCGTGTATCTCTAAAAATATTGCTGGATATATTTCAAAGCTTTACAAGGACCAAACCATGACAATAAATTCTCACCACATTAGGGTTTTTCCTATAAAAAATAAAAATAAATACTACTAAAAATATTTTGGTACTGAGCCCGCATATGGGTATCCCACTGCCCAGTGCTCTCCTAAAGATTCTTGTGCTGCCAACAGACATTCACCAAAGTAATCTCTTGCACACATAGGATTTTATCCTACAGATCCTTGATCTCCACTGGGTACTCTACAAAGGTAGCTTCATCCATGATTTCCATATCTCCTCAATCAATAACATGTGATTCTTCATGAACATATCTCCTCAATTGTAACACATATAAGATTCCATATACCCGGTCTAACTACAGTAGTAGAGATAAACAGTATGCCATATCACCAACTTTATGTAGTATCTGAAAAGGGCCAATGAATCTCAGAGATATCTTAACACCACAAGTAAATATTTGTAATCCACATCGAGTTGAGACCTTCAGGAACACATGGTTTACCTCCTCAGACTCCAAATTCCTTTTTCATCGATACCCATAGGACTTATGATGGATCTGTTTGGTCCTCATATGCTTCTGGGTTATCTACACCTTCTCTATAATAACTCAAACCTATTTTGGTACATTGAGTGTTGAATCATCTAGATTAGTCCAAAAAAGTTTTGACATGTACATTTTCCTATACAAGTCCTAAAATAGTGCTATAAATATGGTATAATGGTAGATTTTATTGTATGGAAACTCCACCAAGGGTAGATGATCCTCACAACAATGTCTAAAGTCTAACATGCAATCCCATAGAATGTCCTCCTAAACCTGAGTGGTCTGCTCAATCTGGCCGTCAGTATGGGTATAAAAATCCATACTCAAACATAACTGAGTCCCAAAGACCTCATTCAATCCTCTTTGTAATCATTATTTTAAGCTATCATCATGATCTAAAATGATAATTGAGGGAACTCCATGTATCGGTACTATCTCCTTCAGGTAAAGGCATCCCAATCTCTTTACTAAAACATTCTCCCAAATAGCTAGTAAGTGGTAAATCTTGGTGATTCAGTCTATGATCACCCATATAGCACCATGTCTTATAGACATACACAATAACACCATCACAAATTTCATAGATATATCATCCCACTTCAACTATGTCACCTCAAGGAGTTGAGCTAAACCCAATGGAACCTATTAATCGTCTATCACTAGCTGGAAAGTGAGGCATCAAGAGAAAAACTCCACTGCACCCTTCCTTTTTCATGGCCATAAAAACTAAAATCAGATGTATGGATACAGCTTATCCACACCATGATGTACCACCAAAGTGGATTTATGAAAATCCCTCATAACCTCCTCCTGCAACATCACTCGTACCATCTTCCATCCTCTAAAAAGTATAACATTATCCCAAAATTCAGAAAATTCATCTATAGTAAGTCCATAAGATATTTATGAGTATATAAGGTCTCACATTTGATATCTCCAGGATAATATTACCTAACACACTATAAAATAGGTGGGGTAAAAACAATCAACTGAAGATATAAATCCCAATCCTTTTCCATTAAGGACAACTACAATGAGGCTAATTGCTCTGATTCATCAACCAATAACTGAGAACAAGATCTTGTACTGAGAGTGTCTTCCACTACATTCCTCTTCCCAGTAGTATAGACTATCTCAAATTTGTAGTCCTAGAGGAACTCTATCCACTGCCTCTTTCTAAAGTTATGATCCTTATAAGAGAATATATACTTGAAACTCTTGTGGTTAGAGTAGATGATAAATCGCTCACTAATAAGGTGTTATCACCACATATTCAGGGTAAGACTAATGGTTCCAACTGAATATCATGGGTCATGTAGTTTTTCTTGTGTGATCTCAAATTTTTATACCCATAGGAAATGACATCCTTCCTCTAAAAAAGTTCACAACCAATTATGGTCCATAAAGATTCATAGAAAACTACATACTTAACACCCTACTTCGGCAATCTCATTATGGGGGAACTCGGAAACCTATACCTTAACTCCTAAAAGGCCTACCCGAACTTTTCCTTCCACATGAAAGGATTCCCCTTCTAATTCAAATTAGTTAAAAGTGATGATATCCTAGAGATATTGTGCACAAATCTCATGTAATAACCTTCCAATCTAAGGAAGCTTCGCACCTCTATCACACTCTTGGGTAGATCCCAAGCTACCTTGACCTTTTTTAGTTCCACTAATACACAATCATCTAATATAACATGTCTCAAAAATTGGTCCTTCTAAATCTTGAACTTACACTTTGAGAGATTCCCATAAAGTTGGTGCTCTCAGAGTGTTTTAAGAACCAGCCTCAAGTGTCTCACATTCTCCTCCTCAGACACTGAGTAAATTTGGATATCTTTGATGAAGAATACCACAAACTGGTCTAATAAAGGATGAAATATATGATTCATGAGTCCCACGAACACTTCTGGGGAGTTCGACAGGATGAAGGGAATTACTAAGTACTCATAGTGACCATAGAAACATTTTAATGTCATCTTCTATATATCCTCAACCTGTACTCATAGTTGTTGGTATCATAATCTGCGGTCAATATTCAAGAATATTCTCACCCATATCAACAGATAAAAAATTATTTCATCCCTTATAACTGGATAATTTTTGTTTACAATCACCTAGTTTAGGCACCGATAATCCATGCATAACATCAAGATTTTTTCCACCATCTTGGGGAACAACACTGGGGCTTCCAAGGAGGAAACATTTCATTTCACTGATCCCTTCCTCTATAAATCCTCTAACTGCGCTCTCAACTTGAAAGTCTCTCTAGGATACATTAGATATGATGGAATATATATCACAGCAATCCATGCATGTATTCCATTACAGAAGTCCATATCTAAGTAGGTAGATAATCTTGGTACATCCTATAGAAATATTTCCTCATACATATCCACCACAGTATGAAATAAATATCCAAGAGCATTCACTGATTAAGATTCATGTTATCCAACTGTTGAGTAATCAGCTACACCCCCTTATGTATGAGTCTTACCTACTCCTTTGGTGTCTCCCTCTCTCCTACGAATGAAAACCTCATCCCATAAAAATTAACACATCAAATCCTCTACCTAAAATAGTCAATCTTTGCATGAATAATGTATATCCAGTACGTACCTAATTTAAAATCATAATAAATCATCACTACCACAATTAAATCTCATGAGAAACTCCCTCCTCCAACTATCAAATAACACTATTGGAAAATGTGTGTGATCACTATGTCATATATTGTAGGAGTCTCCAGGCTTAAGGGTCGAGTCAATGGATTAATCAGAACCTCTAGGTCTCAAACTAGGGATGTAGAAAGAAAAGTATGTCTCTTACCTATTTCTATCAAAACTAAAACTAGGGTATAAAATACATATATCACACCTCTAACCATCCCTAAATCCTTTGGATTGTAGGCCTCTATGGCCTGTAACTGTCCTCGCCCCCATCCACCATCCCCCTGAGCCAAGCGGGGACCACCTAGGAGTGGTGGTGGAAACATTTCAAACTGATTTCCACTTCCCACTACTCTCTCTACTCCTATTACACAACCTACATCCTAAAAAACTAGCTTATCCTATAACTTCTTCTGCATAGGTGGCTCATCCACAATCTCTTTATCAACTATACAACGGGTCAAAAAAGCTTGAGCAAGATGACCCCAACTATCACAAGTGTAGAAACACCTCTCCCTATGATGGATAGACCCATCTTTGGATACTTGAACCATATAAACTTGGTCCTAAGATTTCCTCCAAAAAAATCTCACACATTTGGATCCCTACATTTGTCGTTGGTTGCCTGCTGCCGAAGTATTATCCCTTGTGTGGCCACTCCTGGCACCCACCGTCAGTGTTTTCTTAGCCTGAAATCTCTTTATCACCAAGGTATAATCTAAAACCCAGATATAATTATAAATATATAGAGTTATCACGCCATCCTGGATGTCTCTACATAGGACTCTCTCAAAGTTCCATCGCTAAAAGAACAGATATCAAACCATATCCATCAAGTATCAAGAGAGGTTGGTAAACCTCAACAAATACTCAGCCACAATCATGATTCCCTGTAGTATCTATAAATTCTCTTATATGTGTAGTGATCTAGTATTATCTATATATTACTCCTCCCTGAAGATATTTTCAAACTCTATCTATGAAAGAATCACCTCATAATACTATAGAACCACCAACATCCTACAGATTCATTGAGAATGATTGCATCCAAGACAACTATATGGTATGCAGGTGTCCTGAAAAGTTGAAATACTCACATAATGACCTAAAACCAATCATAAAATACCAATGGGTATAGATCTCCCATGAACCTAAGGGATCACTAAAGATGAAACTCATAAAGTGCGCTCAACCTTCACATCTCATCTGTTGGTACTATGAGTACCATCTGTTGCTCAACGAGTAGAGGTATGATTGGAAAACCACCCAAAGGTACTAACTCATGAATATATTACTATATCGAAGCCTCTTCAATAAGGGGACCATCCTCTCAATCCTGATGTTGAATCCTAGCTGGTAATCATCGCATAGGCATCCTGAAATAGACAATATACACCACGATCAATGAGTGTATATAGGAAGATGACTGGTAAAGGACATGAAAACCCAAAACATTCCTATATGATGCATGTAACAATGTTTTTACCTGTAAAAAATTTCTACATGTACTAATTAAAATGGTATGTGATCAGAATCCTGGTGTATTCATGCATTGGTCACCGCACCAACACTAGAATCCCTGGCCGAAAATTTGAACTCTAAAAACATAACTCTATTTCTATAAAACTTAAAGCAATATCATAGCTATAAAAAAATATAATATATAGTACTAATATGTAACAATTATTTTGATATCACTCTATTATGACCCAATCCATTGAGGCCCACCTAGTTAGTGATAATCCGAGTGTGACTACCTCAATCTCGCCTTCAATAGGTCAGGGGCTAATGACTAGCATTGAGTATGCATAAAAATCACATGGGAGGCCTTATCCTAAGGTAATTATATTCACACACACATGTACAATCCCATAAAATGCTTAAATGTAAAATAAAACTTATAATAAATGCATTCATACATCTAAATCAATCAGAGTATATTAAAATACCGGGAAGCAATAAGGGCCAAATACATGATGACAAAAAACATAAAGAATTCCAACCTAATAGTAAAAGAGGACTACATTAAAATGTGACCCCTGGAATGAAATATGGTCTAATTATCACAAATATGTTATTTTTTTAATCCAAGTCCATCGAGAACCCCATTTAATAGATGATCGTCTGCATATGACATAACACGTGTGGGTAAATACCATGTAGGGGTGAGTATAACAATACCCAGTTAGACACCTCAAAATCACTAAGAACAAAGAATAAAGAGTATTAACCTCATTATATTATATTTATATCATAAAATGGGATATACAATAAAAAATTCTGACATACTCATAGTCAACACTAAGTCTTAAGGTGGGGTCACAACCACATTACTAGCCTAAGATTCTACTTAGGAGTCTGTAACCAGAGTCACTCGGGATAAATCACTCTCTGAGTCCGATAGAATTGATATAATCCATATAATATTTCATTATCATTGTATATCTCCATAAGGAAGTACATTCTAGAAGTATAAAGAGATTCATTTACATATGGGGATTATAACCAACGTCAGGGGGTAATACCAACTAAACCAACCTGTATTAACATGATAAGTAGGGGATCGATGACCATGTATAGTTGGTCATGCTGATTTAGAGAACCTCACCTAGGGAAAAAGATGATAGAGGATATAATCTTGTCCCCTATGATATTTTCTTATAACTCTATCCCAAACTAATCCATTATATAGGATCACAATCTTTTTTTAAATGAAATCCCATACTATAACCTCATAGGGATGGATTAAGGGAATGCATCCTTATAAAAACTAGTCCATGATGAGGGGAATGGGGTATCCAGTCCATATTTAAATGATTATATTGTGTGTGCTAGAAGTAAATGTTGTGTGCCTTAGGAATTGGTTCTACCCATGTGTCATGAACAATGGTCGTTTTTATGCCCATGTTCACATGGTTGTGTTTGTGTACCTAGAAGATTATGTGTACCAGGCCATGTCCGAGAACACGGCTTAGCCTGTGTACTCTATCTATGTCATGAACCTGACCATGTCTATTTTTTGTGTATCTTCAAAGAAACATGTTGATCCTCCAATTAATGGTCACTTAGAATGTGACATGTTTCAAATAGCGTGTTATGTTTAACTTCACGTGAATACCCTAGCACCACAATGAGGTCACCACACACGGTGTGTGTTCTTCTATTATATGTCATGAAGTGTAGAAATTTCCAGAATTTTTAGACATTCACATGGATTATTCCTCCACAATTCCCAAAACGATTTACTCTGTGAAACTTTCCACAAGCCATAGATCTGAGTCAACTGAACTCAATCACCATAGGTGATCTGATTTCCAACCATCCAAATCAATCAATAAAACTCTGTTTTCAATTAGTTCCACCATCATATGCTGAAACCACAATTGGGAATTCCAAAACCTGAACCCCATCCTCTGTATTTTACATTGTATCACAATACCATCTCTAGTAAAACCCCATATTTTAGGTATCAATCCATTTCATTAATAAATGGATGTGCAATGACTGATCACTGAGTATTTGTCTAACCACTAGAAAAAACAAATGTCGGTGTGAAAAAATGAAGATTGGGGGAAGAAATTCACAAGGAACAAAAATGAGGATTGAACCTTGTCCAGTGTTCAAATTTTACTTGATTCTTTGTCATTATAATGATGAGTGAAGTGATGAAAATTAATTCAGTAAACAAAAAATCCCCAAATTCCCATCACAAGATTCTCATACTCGTAATACGATCAATCTGTGAATCAATCTATTAATTGATTGATTCATTTTCATTATAGGATAAGAAAACAGGGATAAATCTACATAAAACAATTTCCTAACTCGATATGGTTCGATCACTAATGAAGAATGAATCCAATTTGTTGTTATTGGTGAGGTATTCAATTTTTATTGGTGTGAATGATCATTGATTCATCATCTAATTTTCCAATACTTCCTCTAATAATATCTCTCAATTATCATGGTTATGAATCTAACCCTGGTAATTGTTCATAAAAATTCCTAAATAGAGTAATATTAGGTCACTACATCACTTTAAATGAAATAAATTTATTTATTCATTTATTCATTTATATGTTTGTGAAATTTTTTTCACAAACACCCAACACCAACAAAGATTATGTTACGCCTAGGTTAAAGACCACATTTTGAACTCAATGGTAGTCTCAAATTTAAAATCTAAAACTCTATTCAAGATTAATTTTACATTTCAAGAAAATTTTTCTCGCGTGATATTAATATATTTAGTATTTTTGAAATAACAATTATAGATTAACTGTGTCTCAGAATCTTGCATCGTCTCAACGCTTATCTCTAAAAAGATCGCAATATATATTTTAAAACAATACATGGAAAAAATTTACAACCTCACATGAAAAAATATATTCTTCCAAATTTAACAAAATACTTATTCAATAAATAAGTTCAAAACTAATGAATATATACCCTAAATCAAAAAATGAAATAAAATTCATCAATGATTACCTAAATCAATTTTTATTAAATGATAATCTATTTTCAAGGTTACCAATTCTATCAATTTTAATTATCTTTTTATCTAAAATAAAAATTTTGAAATCAATATTAGAAATATATTAAGTTTTATCTTTTCCCTAAATCATGTGTTCTCCAAAAATGTCACCTTACCACTAAATCACTTTTCTTAGTTATTAGTATCATTCAAAAATATGCTTTCAAATCTGTAAAGAGAAACTAATATGGAACAATCCTTAGATGATTCAGGATTTTATAACCAAAATACCATTATTATAACACTTACACAAAATAATTATTGTATCCAAATACATAAAAACTTAAATCATCCAACTTCCTTATTAAATCATTATCTTGTATTTATCATCTTATTCACTAATACTTATTTCATACAATATGAAATATAGATCATGTATTAAGATTCATCAATGTCAATTTAATCATTATTCTTACTTTAACATAAAAAATACTATTAATATACCCCATATGCTTCATACCTCATTCATATTCTCATCATCATCATAGGTAAAACCATTACTCATACAACTTTGATGGTTCTTTTCTCAAGCTTTCCTTTGAAGACATAGATTTTCATAGTTCTCATAATTTACACATTTAAAGCATTCAACATTTGAGGATACGTTAGGGAGACCATTATTCTCATCTATTGAAATAAATAGGATTTTCATTTTTATATGACAATTACTTTCTTTGTTTCATTTATTTCCAAACTCAAAACATCTTCTTGTTCATATGATACATTAACTAAAGTGATTCTTCTCACATTCTAGACATGTTAGAAGATTAATTTTCTTTCCTCAGTGGTTCTTATGAAATTACATAATTCTCTTGTTAGGTGTGTTAGAAAACTCACCAAAGTTAATATTATTAATCATATAATGAGATATATGATTAGGCATAATCACAAAGATTTACATTACATCTCTAATTTCATTAGGTTTATCATGAGTACAAGCATTCCATTGTCCATCACATTCAACATTAAAACAATTCATTTTTTCAACCATTGACTAAAACTAAAAATCATAGTGTAAGAAACAATAATCATAGTTGAAAAACACATAATCATGAAAATTTATTTATAAGATGTCTAAATTGTGACACCTTTTTCTATGAAACCTTATGTTTAACCTACTTAATTCATGATCATTACCAGAACATTAGGATTTTATACTCTACTTAGACTTATCCATAGGTTTCTCACCAAAATTATATCATCCTAGTTTCCAAAGGTTAACTAAACTTTGATTTGATTCCGAATATAGAGACCCAGACTTTTCATGCATAGATATCACATCTTCATATATGAATATTCATTACATAACATAACGATCCATTCCAAAATCATATAGGTTTAGTACCTTTTGAAACTTGAAAATATGAACAAATATTTCATAAAATATCTAAACAGTCTCCTAATAAGTTCTACATAACTGTAACCCTTATTATAAATATCATACTTAGTAAATTCCTTCATAACTTGGGGAAAGGAAACGTAAGAAATAGTGAGCCCTAATGCTTAGTTAGTGTAAATAATGTAACAGCCTAATATTTTATGAGATAGATTACCTTTAATTTATTTTATATTGTGTGTTGTATGCTACACAAATATTATCTTATGTTACATTCAATACCCTATTATCTTATGGTATACGTAACACTATGCTTGGCTTGTGTTACAGACAATTTCCAGTTTTTTTGATAGAATTCATTTCATGAAAAAATGGGTTTAAGATAATAACTAAATATTATTATGTTACCTTATAAACGAACCATTATAATAGAGGGTATGAAAATTATTAACTGAATTATGAAAATATTCTCAATTATTATCTTAGAAATTAATTATAAATTAAAATAAAAACCTTTTTAAACAAAAAGAAATGTTTTTCTGAAAAATTATTTAAATGAAAATATGTGAGTTTCTAAAATAATAAAATCACACTTGATGGATTTTATTAATGAAATATATATATGTAATATATTCAATCTAATTATTAAAATTCATCTTATATGTTTTTATAGACATGATATAAGGACAAATTCAATTTTTCTGATAAAGGAAGCATTTTTCAAAAAAATGCAGTTCTACCACCTTTTATTGGTGCACCCATTTTAAATATAGTTTTTTGAAAAATTTATATGTTAAATTTGGAAAAATAAACTTATTATTTGTAATTGAGACATAAAAATTTAGTTTGGGTAAATGTTTACTATTTTTTGATAACTTTCATATTTTAATGAATAATAAAAAATAATGCATTTTAATTCAAAACTGCTTTTTCATCTAATTAATTTTTATTGATAGATTATAATTTTAATTGGTTTTATAATTAGATTAATTTTTTATCATTTTATCAAAAAAAATTCATTGAAAGTAATTTCATATTGAAATTTGATATAAACACTTTTCAATATTTTAATGGTTTTTACTTTTTAAAAATCTGTTTTCTCATTCCCTCAATGGGATTAATTTTAATTTAATTACTGTAACTTCTGTGACTCAAATTTTGAAAAATAGATTCCATATTTGGAATCAGTGGTTTAAAATTATGTTAAGAGATTACTTTTATTTTTTGGATATTATGAATAGTAACTATGGTAATTTTTATTTAATGTGGTTAATGGTAAATTCGGTAATTTAGTTAACAAATTAATATGATAAAGAAAATACAATTACCATAACACCTGAAAAAAATCCTATTAGATGAGTTACCAATGAACCTTAACACCTAATTACTGACTCATTTAATGGAATTTTTTCCATGAAAATGATATAAATATTATCAAAATAAAATAAAGTGACATGAAAGTGGAAAAATGTCACCCTCTTATTTCTTATAATTATAATAATTTTAATATAGTGATAAGAATGATAAAACATAGATAATAAATATTATTCAAAAAGATAGTGAAATTATATACGTCATGGTAATTTATTTATAATTTTTAGAGACTAATTAATTACCTTAATGGCTTATACAATGATGATGCGGGAATTATTTCATCAATAAATAAATTATTATTAAAATGATAATAACCATTAAAAGACAAAAATACTTGACCAAATCTTATTGTTCAAGTATATATCGACCATAATCATCCAAGGGTTGAGTTATTGACCATTTCTAACCACATATAAAGGATTATGAAATTTATATTATTTTATTTAAAGTAGATTCAAAGTTGTCACTTTAATATTTTTTATAACATATCATTTTAAATATAGTTTTAAAAAAAGATATTATTGACTATCAATACAATAATAGAATCTATAAAATTTATATTCCTCATTTTATTTTATTTTTAATTCTTATTTAATAAATATTTATATTAAATAATTAATCAAAAATGATTTAATAATTATTTTACTAAGGGAAATATCAAAAAAATGATATTAAAAATATTAAAATAAAAATAATTTGGGATAATTAATATTTTTAATTAATTTAATAGATTAAATATAACCCTTAAGGATATAATAAAATATTTTTTAATGTTACCATATTATCATGATATTTTTAAAAATCCATGAAAAGAATAGTGTCAAAATTGACACTTTTGATATTTTGTCAAAATAATGTTTTACTAAATTATTTTAAAATCATAAGATATATTTAAAAATAACTAATAATAATATGCTATAAAATATTCTAAATTATTAATTTATTCTTTATTTGACATAAAATAAGTAAAATTCAAAACTTTTAATATTGGAAAAGTTGTTACCTTAGTAAAAATTAAAATAAATAATTAAGGATTAATTAAAAAGATAAGGTTTAAATTGACATAAAAACTTGTCTAAAGTTTATTTTTTGATGATATTAAAATATTATAATATATTATATTATAATATATCTCATTTTTTAGGTATTTTATTTTATTTTGAAATTATTATAAATTAATAGTTTTAGAAATTCTAAAAGTGCCCCTCACCTCAATTATAACAGGGAACATCCTCCCTCAAATTTTCACACCCCTTTGAGCCTTGAAGCTTGAAAACCTCCAATAATTTCCATTATAAACATCCCTTGTAACATTATATATGTTTTTGGTCTTCTAAAAAGGTCAACTCTAGTGTTCCTAATAGGATAATTAGAGAGTGATTGTCAAAGAAGAGGTAACTTCCTTACCAACTTTTCAAAATCATTTCTTCTTCTAATTCCTACTCTTATGTTGTTTCCATTATAATATAATAAATCTAGAATTACTGTATGATGAGATATTATTTTTTTTATTTAACAACCATATTCTACCTTTTATCCATCCAATTAAAAAAACGAAATCACCATGTGTGCATACGTACGACCTACAGTCTCCACGCCGTGGTGTATTTTGTTTTTAATCACTAATTTTTTTGTATGGGTATAATTATGGAAGTAATATAAATATATAATAATTATAATATTATATTAATTCTAAAAATGACATATATACCATTCACTTCCATAATTATTATTATTAAGGAAATGATACTATCACTTGTGCGTACGTACGGACTAACGTCTCCACAATGCGATGAGAATAATTTTCCTTATTATCCATTCATGAATGATTAAATAAATGTATATAATGAATAAATATGATATATACTCCCTTAATTCCATTCTATAAATTATATTAATATAGCCTATGAATAATATGTTGGAATTATATGACAAAATATGCTTAGAAAAGATGGAACAATTAACACCCGAAAGAAGAGTAATAATATAATATTATTAAAGGAGTGATAATATGATCATATATGATATCATAAATATAAATATTGTTTTTGAATAAGATAATAAAATTATTTAATTAATTATACATTAGTTTTTGATGCATACAAAGGAACCTTGGCCTAACGTAAGGGAATGTCATCTCACTTTTTATTTTGTTGAGATAAATGCCTTATTCGCGACTAATTTCTTTTGTGTGGTGTACATAATTCCCATGAATGTATTCTATGACTTTTTTACTTTAATTTATGGATATTTAAACATACATTTGATTATATCTATTTCCTGGGGTTTCACATTTCAAAAGTTACCAAATTGGTAAGGCAGTTTTTGTCTCAATTTTCCTTATTGGAGATACATGTTTTATTATGCACCTATATTCTTATACGAGGTGTATATACTAATATTTGACATTTTATATCTGAAATATAATTCCTTTTATGGTATTATAAGCTTTTTTATTGTTATTATTTCATGGGTATTGTGATTCAAATGTTTCAAAGTGGTATGATACACTTTGAAATGTTTGAAGATTATTTTCCTCAAGAAATGTTTTTAAAAGATATCTTCACCTCGTTTTCATGGAAAATTATTTTAAAGAAATGTTTTATGTTATAAATTATTTAATTATAAGTTTAAAAATATCTTTTCAATAAAAAAAATTTTCAAACCTTTTATGTTCTAAAAATAAACTTTTGAAAGAAAAAGGGATATTTTCCTCAAGAGCTATTTCCAAGAGTTATCTCAAAATTAGTGTCCTTCTAAGACCATGTTATTTTATGTTACTTATGTTTTATTGGGGATATGAACCAATGATACCATTATTATTCATATTTTAATGTCTATAATTTATTATGGATTGGTACTTATGAATTTTTTTTCTTTTTCGTGAGTTATGCTATGATGAAGTGTTTTATGAAACCCATTTCTTTTCATGGTTTATGAGAGATATATGTTCTTGTGACACATGTAAGAATTATTTAATTATAATATGGGTGTGACCTATATCTCCCTACAATGTATTTGGTAATGATTTATTTCTCATAAGATAGACATGACTTGAATGGAAAGTAAATCTGGTTCAGTAATATAGGGCTGGAACGACAAGTAAATTTGGTTCAATAATACATGGTTGGAATGAAGAGTGAACTCGATTCAATATAAGAAATTTTACACTATGATGTCATTATAAGTTATGCCTTGGATACTTTGGAGATAATATTGTGTGCTTATTTTTCTGCAACAAATTCCATGTCTTATTCACATGTTATGATTTCATGGATTATGTTCTTTTTTTCCTTGTGATTCATATCTTATAAACATACAATATTTATTATATAACTCTTATTTATTATATTTGATATTTATGGTATGGTCTTTTACTCTTATGATCATGTTATCATACCCTTACGTTCAGTGTTATGCTCACATGTCTCTCTTTTTTACCCTTACTGAGCATTTGAGATCACCTTTTTTTATATGTTTCTTTTCCCCAGGTTAAGAGGAAATATTTTAAATGAGTTTTTAATAGAATTATTTCATGGATGATTTTTATGGAAAAATGTGAAATAATAAAAGAATGACATTTTAGGATATAGTGTGTTCTTATTTATGAACAAGTTGTTTATGAACCAAAGTTTCTAATAGTTTATCCTAATTATCTAAAAATTTAAACCTAAAAGTTCCTTGGATATGTAAGTGATCCATTATTTAATTTTAATGTTGGATGTTTTGATAGAAAAAAATTGGGTCACATTTTTAAATTTTATGTCTTTGGTTCCAAATCTGGAAGTGTGGATTCTGGGCTATTATAAGTAATGAAGATATCAATGATCATATACGCATTATATGAGAAAAAGGGAATAATAACATGAGATTCACATTTTAAAAACATACCCTACATATCATTGATCATAATCATGATTCAAGGTAGAAATATTTTCAATTTATAAGATATGATTCATAAATGAATCAAATAAAATGATCCATAAAATCATAACATTGACATAATTCATGGAATTATGGCATACACATAATAATCGAAAGTCATTTCTTTAGTAGTCAAGACTATTTTCCAAGACTATCATAGTGGAATGAGTTCAATTCTCAATCCAAAGTATTAGTAATGGTTTACTCTCAAGACTATCATAGTAGGCAAAGTCCCTTACTAAACTAGGTTCACTCCCCATTATTTTCCTATTTATCCCATTAGATATCAATCATTACCCGATGCATTGGAGGGAGATAAAAGTCCCAACAATCGAATAATGAAAATATTACATATGTTTTCCACAATATCATAAAAAATTAATCATATTAGAATCTATTAAAAGAAATTGGTTTCATAAAAAATTCATCATATCATAACCCATGGAAAAAAATTGGTTTTCAAAACAATTCATTATTTCATCACAGCATAACCCATTGCAAATTAAATGGTTTTAAAAATCCTATATCATAATATCAAAATACAATCCATATAAATAACAATTATTGTATCCTTGGATCATATCCCTAGTAAAATAATAAATTAATATTTAAATAAAAAACATTTCATGATATTAATAAAATATGATCATTCTGTATAAGTTAAAAGAAAATATTTCTTTCATATTTTTGGTAAAAAGTCAAAAAGTACCTTGTTCGGAAAATGACAAAAATATTCTTCAAAAACCATTTTCTAGAAATTAAAACATGTGTAAAAATTACTTGAAACAATTATTGTAGAATATTAAAATAATTATTTAAAACATTTTTTGAAAACATTGATATGGAAGAAAAAGTTTTTCAACTCAAGAGAGAAATGATGTCGATTTTCATTAAAATATACTTTCAGTATCTTAAGTACTTAAGGTTAGAAAAATTAATGTAAAATATGTATTTTCATGAAATAAATATTGTAGAGGAAATTTCATAATATTATTGAATGGTATATCATAATATTTCATCATTATAAAATTTATCATAAATAATCCTGATAAACAATGAGATTGTAACATAAAACACATACCTCAAGTTTTCCATGTTTTTAAAGCACTATAACCTCATGTATAATAAATTTAAATATATTATAATATATAAAATATTAATGTTCTTAATTATAATATCGTATATGATCCCTTTATAACATTTCAACACTCCCATTTGTCAATAATTCCTTAGTAAAACCATCATTTACAAGTGTTAACTGTTTCATTTATCATGGGTATTTCAGTTCATTTGTTCGATTAATTGTACATTTATCATGGTTAAATCAAATATAAAATATTAATCATGATATAAATATAATATATATTCACTATATACATATTTATAGTCATCCATAAAATTTATACATAAAAAAATAAATTACATCGTTCAGGGAGATGTTAGGTTATACATACGTGTGAACGATGTTTTCATTTTTTGATAGATTGAATAAAATAAAGGTAAATAATATTTCACATTTAAATAATAATTATAATGTTATTTATATGATATATATTTATTAAATCAATCATTATTACCATATATGTAATATGGAAATGAAAAACGAATCACATTGCTTAATGGAGGTGGTAGTCCACACATACGCACAAGTGACATTATTATTTTCCAACATATTGAAAGGTAAGAATTTAGATATGATATTATAATTATAGAAATATATTAATTTCATAAATATCACATATAAACATTAAACCCATCATAATACCCCTCTATAAAATATTTTTATGAATAATGAATTGTATCGATACATGGAGATGATAAGTTGTATATACACACAAGTGATACTTTCACTTATCAATTAATGGGAAAGAGGGTTTATAATGGTTTTTTAATAATAAAAAAAATAATATTTCAGATACTTAAGTTATTATTTTTTGAAAAAATCCATATATTTAGAGGAGGTAAAGAAGGGTACAAAAGAAAGTGATCAGTTATGGAGATTACCTCTTCTTTGAAATGACTCCTTTAGATCTCCCCTAAAGGGATCTAGGGTTAGTATTTTTGGAATTCCAAAACCTATATAATGTTTCTAGGGAATTATAGAATATAAATTTTCAGATTTTTTATATCTATAAGGCTCAAAATGGTGTAAATAAGTGATAGAAGAGGTACCTTTTATAATTATGTTGAGGAGTAAGTTTGGAATTTCTCAAAAGATAAAATAATAATAAATTAATTATCAAGAAAAAAAAATCCAAATGGATAGGTATTATAATATAAGGTTTTATAGGGTTGTAGTCCCATAAAAAATATAATTTATAAAAGTTTTGGTGTAATTTTAAACCTTATAATTTTGATTTTCCCTTAGTTCACCAATTTTAATTTTAACTTTGGTAAAAAAATATTTCAACATTAAAGGGTTGTAATTTTAACTTATAAGGTAAAAATTATCCCATAAATGGGTAATATATGATATGTAATACCATATGATATACAAATTTTTTATTTCAAAATTTTTATAATTTTAAAATAATTTGATAAAATATCATTATTGTCAATTTTGACAATATTCATTTACTTTGGCCTAAAAGATATAAATACAAAGTTAGAATTAAAATATAATCTTTTAAAACAATATCAATATGTTATATTCACCTATTAATTTATTTTTACACTATAAATTACTCAATTTAGTTTACTTTTAATATTTTCAAAATCATTTATTTTATTTTTTTTATTAACTGAATAAATATTGTTTTGGCGTTGTGTAAGTATTTAAGGTAATTATATAATAGCTAAAAATTATAAATAAATTTCCATAATTAATATAATTTTATTATTAAAAAAATTAATATTAATATTAATTCATAAATTTTTTTGGACCCTATATGAATACATAAAAGATATTTAAAAATAAGAGAGTGACATTTTGTAAATTATTTAATTTAAATAATAGATAATACATTTCCATGGGAAATTGGCCATTAAACAATTCAATTTATATAATGATGTGATAATTTTTTTATTATATTAATCAAATTATAATTTGGAAAATAATTTATGGCCTTAACACTTATTTTTAACTTAGATTAACCTAATTTTTCCTTTACCAAGGTGATAAATTTTACCACAGTTACTATTCATGTTGACGAAAAGTAAAAGGGGCCTATTTACCATGTTTGAACCTTATTATTCTAAATATATTATATATTTTATCAAATTCAATACATAAAAGTGGAAAAAATTAATTTTATAAATTTCGATGAAAATCGATTTTTAGAAAAAATGCATTTTCAATCATAAAACATGGTTTATTCCTATCCCATGCTATAAAAACTATCAGATGAATGTTTAAAACATTTAATTAAATAATATATATATATATATCATTAAAATAATTCAACAATAGTGATTAATTTAATATATTCAGATAAAAACACATTGCGGATATAAAAACATTTTTTTCAGGAAAATGCCTTTTTACGTATAAAAATGTTTTTTATACTAAATTAAAATATAAAATTAATTACAATAAACATAATTAAATTATTTAAATTAAAATTTAACATATTTTAAAATAAAACCAGTTTAAAATAAAATGTAAATTTGTAAATTCTTGAAACAAAAATACCATTTTCAATAAAAGTCAATATTTTTCACTATTCACTGGATAATAAATCTTTTTAGAATATTCTAAAAAACAACAGCTAAGATAATTTTGATATGATGATTTAAAAAATATATTTAGTTTTTTTTAATAATGTTTTTAAAAGTTCCAAAGATTTAATATAATATTTTATTACAAAAAGTAATAAAAATCATTTTGAAGGAAATCTATTTTTAAGCATAATATAACTATATAAAAAATTTAATGCTTGTTTACTAAGAATTAATCAATATATTTATATTGAGTAGGATATTTTTATATCTCTCATAAATTAGTTAATTTCATTCATACTTACTAATTTAATGGATAGGTTATAATGGTCACATAAAAATATTTTAATAATATATCGTAGTTCATTTATACTCAGTGTGGCGTGTAATGTAAGTAGTCAGGGAATTAAAATTATTTAAAGTGGAATATTTTATAAAATCTCGAGTTATTAAAGGTAAGTGAATATCTATAAATTTTTATGCCATCATCAACTTTTTCCTTCCTCTTATATGAGTCCAACAAATTCCTAAGATCCCTATAAGTTCTTTCAATATTTATGTATTATTTTTTATTTATTTTTTCCTACTCTACTAAAATATGGATGGTGGGTTCAATTTTTGAAGGTTCATAAACCAGTTCAATAGGTGCTTTTTGAATTATTTATGTGGTTTTCCATTTTGTTTAAAGAGTATCTATCCATTTTAGGTATTGATTCATTAATTTCAGCTTGTGGGTTGTGAATCTCACTTCCACTTCTAAGAATAATGGAACTAATATTTTATCTTCCTCTCAGGATTGCTTTATCTTGGGATAGAAAAATACCAATTATTTGATTTTTTATACCACTAATTTTATTTTCCATTTGACCCATTTGTGTTACCATATTCTTCAATAGAAATTTTTACTGATAATAAATATCATGTTATCTCTTAACCAACTCCTCAAGATAGTAATCATTCTTTTTATTATTTCTCTATTTCTAGTAATCTTGATTCTAAAAAGCTAGGAAAATCATTCCTTCTTGATTATCAAATTGATCCTTATTGTACCTGGTCTTTTTGAGTATAATTTTGATTCTAAAAGTGTCTATATTGGTTGTTTTGATAGGGAAATTGAGTATTAAAATTACTATGAAAATGATTACTAGGGAATATTTAATTATAATATTTAGGTGACTCTGGAAATTGAGGACAATGATCATTGAAATTATCTTGAGCATAAAAAAATCCACAGTGCATCTGGATTTGAAAAATGGTTCATGTTGAGTTTTTTATGGGAAATAGTTAGATAACATATGTCTTGTCATATTGGTGAGATCACTCAACTGTATATTATTTTGAAAATTGGTAGGACTTGAAGTAGATACTTCCATGGATCTTTTAACAAGAATAAATCCCATATTACCAAAAAAAATTGAATTATGGGTCATATTTTCAATGATAATCCTAACATCAATGGGATTTTAATCATCTAAATCTCTTATAGTAGAAACATTTATCACAATCATATCCATAAAGACTAAACCATCATAGAAAAACTAAATTGGCTATAAATCTAAAATTTGGTGATGAGGAAAACTAGAACATAGTTTCTTAAACCTTTCTAAGTACTCTTGTAAACTCCCCCCTTGTAACTACTTAATGGAACATATATCTATTCTAAAAGAGGTAGTCTTAGAGGATGTAAAAAATTTATATAAGAATATATTTTTAATTTGGAACCAATTCTTTATTTAAGTAGATTGAGAGTAGTAAAATCACTCCTTAGAGACCACATCTAAGGAAAAAAGGAAATATCTATTCTTAATTTGGCCCTAACTCACCAATTGGGGTTTCATTATAATGAACACCATATGAAATTCTTGAAGATGTTTGTGATGGTCTTCACCCAATAGATCATGAAATTTAAGTAAGCGATGAATTCTACCGAACCTAATCTTGAAGCTAGGATTTATTTCAAGATAACCTAATAAATTTTTTTGATTTTAAAAATTAGAAGCAGTGAGCTCCTTCAAATTTATTTTTTCTTCCATGTTTAAAAAGTTTATAAAATTTTCTTTTATTATGAAATCCATTTTTGGAGATTCAATTTTTGAATTTTTCGATTTTTCTAAGTTTTTAATTTGAAATACTTATTTATTTTTCTATTTCACAACTATTATTGATCTAAAATTGTATAAATTTTCTATCTCTAGTTATTGAATATTGTTTTATGACATAAAATAATAATATTATTTATTTTAATTTAAAAAACACTTTTAAAAATAATTTTTAATATCCCCTCTCCAACGGAACCAATTGAAGAGAAAAGTTTTTTTGTGTCTCCTTAACCCTACTTCAAATTTTCCCCTAATTATAGCAGTATAGTATAACCCAAGGTTGTATCCTATTAAGCTATTTGTTAAGATTTTTTCTATCGTGATTTTTATAAAATTATATATATTTTTGGGAAATTATTTGTTGAAAAAAAATAAAATCTTTCTGATAGAAAATATTGTAAATAGGATGGAAGTTGTACTTGAAAAGTAGAATCAAAAAAATAAAATCACTGACTATTTTGGATATTCTTTTGGATCATACTCTATTAATTGTTTAAAAAGGTTTTTATTTAAAGAACTCTCTCAACACCAGATCTATGATTAATAAACATGAGGCTCATTCAGATTAAAATTTTGAGGTCAATAACAAAGAACTAAGATAATGATATCATTCTAGTGAGATTTGGTTAGTGTACTCAATTATCTCGAAGCACAAAGAAACAAATGATCACTAACAATTCTCATAATCCTCAATCCAAAATTAAGAAATTTAAATAGGAAGAATAATATTCTAAATTATTATTAAAATAAATTAAAAACCATATTGTAACACCCTGAGATTTGTTTATTAAATATTTCTCTTTAAATATTTTTTTCTTCAGTAGAGTCTATTTCACACAACACAAAATTTAAACGAAATATAATATACTATTAAAATATAGTTATTATAACATGAATGTTATTACCTAGCCATTTAATTGGTAGGTATTAATCGGAATAACCATATTATGAAATATATTTATTTATTAATTCTTTGGAAATAAACACCTAATTTTTAGTAAAGTCATTTTATTATTAAAAAAAATTTTCTTCAAACAAATGATTTTATTTCTTTATATTAGAAAATAAATATAATTAACTTTGACATTTTTAGAATATTTATATTAAAAAATAAAATATTTTAACTCATCAAGTTAAAATTATCTTAGGATGGATATTTGAGAATTTTCTAAAAAGGTTAAAATTTTAATGAATAGTAAAAAATTCGGATTTACATTGATGTAGAGTCCCACCCGATAAGCCACTAAGTATTTACCTGAGATAGTTGGATATATATCCTCAAGCGTGCCTCCATGTATTCCAAAGGATTCTAATAAGAAGTGAGGGTCTAGGGTTTGTTTTTAGAGATACTATGCCCATAAGATTCAGAATGGAGCACAATGGTAAAGAGTATATGGGAAATATTAGAAGCAATAATAAACAAGAAATAATAGAATAGAAATAAAAAATGATCTAATAAATTTACAAGAGAAATAAGAATAAACACTATATAAAAAATGATGATGATGGTTTCATATAAGTAGGAAAAATGGGTATACAGATACATAGGAAACAAGCATATACCACAGGCAATATAAAAATACAAAAAGGATAAAATTTTTCACTACTCGCATCACGAGCATAGGCTCAATCCTATGTCCTTGTACTCCATCCTAGAATTCACAATAATGAATTGGAAGTCCTCTTCCCTTTATCTTTACCTTCAATCATGAGGTCTTCTTGGGTACCAAGGGAATCCCAAGTAGGGTGTGCGATATAATCATCAGTCCACCACCAATGGTGTCTATATCAATCTAGTCTATGCATATAAAATGATTTTTATGCCAATAATAATAAATAAAAGGTGATAAATAAATAATACATATTGACTAGGGTTCCTCTTGGATATCGGATTGACAAAACCTGATTCAGCATAAGTTGGATGTATCTGAACCAAGGTGTACCTATACAAGTATAATGTGGGTGTAATAACAGGGTCACTATTAATTAAGATTCAAGAGTCGAACAACCCCAAGCATGTGATTTGTCTTGGTTTATGTGTCTCAGGATAACAGTAATGTAATATTAGCCATTAGTATTTAATTCATCATTAAAATTTAATAATAATCACCCTGAACCCATCCAAAACAATCCATAAATGGAATCCCAAGAATTTATCCATGGACACTATAAATACCCATCACCATACGAGTTTGTCCAAGATGATCCATAAATGGAATTCCAAGTATCACTCACAGTATAGATAAAAGACAAGAACCATCCAAGACCATCCCTGGTATCTCATGTAGGGGACTGAGTGTCACTCATGGCCTGGTATAACCATCTAGCCATAGAGCCCATCTACAGTGTCTCCCCTAGGGAATCGGTATCAAATAACATGGAGTTATGGTAAACACTGTGTGAGATCATCCAAGTCATACCAAGTATCTCTCCCTCCAATGGCCCAAAGGCCTTCATTTTTTATTGATTTGTGATAATCCACCTTTCAAGGGGTGAGGTGGAACCTTTACAAGGCCCGTAGGCATAAGTATTACATGGCTCATATGCCTTAGAGGAATTCATTTCCCGTAGGCTTAAAATATTACATAATACCCATCCTAACTACTTGGAAATGCTCCTCCCTAGCATATTCATCATGAAATCAGCTCTCCACCTTCGCATGGATGTTTGGCTAGGATTTCTCGTGCATGCACAGGCTTGTCTCGATGGCAGGTGACATACCCTCTCATTCCTGCAATCTCTTTAGCTTCTACTATGGTGAAAGCTCCTTGCTCATCCTCCTTCTGGAGCTTGTTCATTGTAGGTTGTCTAGTTTTCATTTGAAATTAAGTTGTCCTGAAGGCCTTGAGGTGTCCTGAAGGCCTTACTGACCTGAAGGCCAGGGTGGCCCAAAGGTCTTAAAGGACTTGGGGACCAAATCAGTGGCCCGAGGGCCCAAACACAGGAATATTCCCGGCCAATATAGTGCCAAACAGTACCTACTATAGTTCCCACTACAGTACCTACTATAGTACTGCTACATTTCCTGCTAAAGTACAACTACAGTACTACTACAGTCCCCCAGAAATTATGCCTCTACATGGATTTGAACCCGGGTCGCCTAGATGCACTTAAGGAGTCCTCACCAACAGGGCTAAGTCTCATGTTCCAAACCAAGTATCTCTCCCATAATCTATATAATACATAACAAATATCCTTTATAAAGTATGATGAGCCTGTCCAAGATTTCCTTTAGTCGGGACCCTTGTATCTCAATTTTCATTGTATAAAAGTAAGTTATATATCAACAACCCATATTTTTTAATATGTAATTTGAATCAGGATACTCTATTCAAGTTAGTTAGTTCATTTAATTAAGATATTTACCCTATCGAATAAAGAAAATGGAATAAAACATGTCCTATCAATTCTAATTTCAGTTTCATTTTATTGTAAGGTGATCATACATCAAGAGGTAGTTTAACAATTTAAGGAAAAAGGGAAATTAATCCCTCAAGCAAAGGGAACACCCATGGGGTGGATCAAGTTAAGGAAGTCAACCCATAGTGTTGAATCTTAATTTTCTACGACCATCATAATCATGAAAACCCATTAAATTTAATTTACTAAGTGTTTTGGAGTAGTTTTCGGAGAAGTCCATCATGCAGTACAATGATGCACAACATAAAGGAAATAAAAGTTAGGGAAAAGAACTAGACCACCTAACTTAGGTCCGTAGATGACCACTCATCCATTTTCGTCATTTTATTCAATCTACAATAGGATAAAATGGATAATAGATTAAATACATAAAAATAATGAAAAATATCTCACACCAAAATAGCACAAAATATGGAAAGATAAATGGCATAAATAAGGAGGACGAGTAGGGAGATTACCACTACGGATCCAATTCACCTAACGGAAAATAGAATGGAGCTTGAATGGATAATATTTCATGGAATATAGGTGATTCATATGAAGGAGATCTCATGTGCTTCTCCTTCTATGTGGGAGAAGAAAATAAACTCTTATAATAAAAAATAAGGGGTAATGACCACCTTTTTAAAAAATATCCCTAACATTTATATGGTGTGTAAATGCATTACATGTCATCTAATTCTTAGTATTTCCATCCAAGGGGGAAACCTATACATGCCTTCAACGGGGGGTGTCCAGCCAAATACACATCATGTATTCAATACACACCATGTATTTAAATACACACCATGTATTTAATTTGTATTCAAGTTCCATCTCACCTACAACCTCCTTTTTTAGAAATAATTGACCGACCCTTAGTTATAGTTTCTGAGTTTAACCAAAACTAAAAGAAAACATGCCTCACTAAAAAATCAGTATGTTATAACCTCTTCTCTTTAAAACAAATCACCCATAAGTTATCTTTATAAGGGTATTAATGGATTGTATGAGATAATTCCAATCACTAAGCATATACATTGGCCTTTATCTCCTAGGTCTATCCCTGCACATGGTTGTACTACAATAGCACCCGTACCATATGAACTAACCTTCTTCATAGATCCTTTGTGCTATGATAAGTTATATGTATTAGATTCTCCTCAAATGACGCATCTTCCTCTAGATCAATATCCTCCGGATCAAACGAATGAGACGGGTCAGAATGATACTGGTGAAGTTGTGATACATGGAAGATGTCATACATGGCAAGGTACCTCTGAGTTAACTATAACCGATAGGCAAGTTCCATGATTCTCTCCCTGATCTAAAAAGTCCCAATATAATGAGTTTATATATTTCCATGTATCTAAATCCTTTTATGACCCAATCTAGGAAAAAACTCACAAAAAGACCCGATGTTTCATCCTGAACTCTAGTGGTCAACGGTGACAATTGGTATAGGAATTATTCTTAGAATGGGCTATAGCCATACATTTTTGAATCATCTAAACCATCTTCAAAGTCTCTTAAACAGGACTAGGATCTAGTAGTGCTTCCTCACCTACCATTAACCCCTATAGGGGTGAACAACATGTACTACCATAAAGGGCCTCATATAGAGCCATCTGAATTGTTTCTTGAAGGATGTTATTATAGGAAAACTCAACAAGAGGTATATGTTTCTCCCATGAATCACCAAAATCAAGGACACATTCACATAGAATATCCTATAACACCCTTATCATCTTCTTAGACGTTCCATCGGTCTGATGGTGATATGTTATACATAATATCACATGTGAACTCAGTTCCTTATTTAACCCTTTTGAGAACCATGATGTAAACCGGGAATCTTGATATGAAATGATAGAACAGGGAACACCATGAAGACGTGAAATTTCCAAGATATAAATCTTCCCATGATAAAAAACTGATAAGGTATCCTAGATAGGTAGGATGTGTGCTACCTTGGTCAACTTGTTGATGATCACACATACCACATCACTGCTATAAGGGGATCATGACAAACACATCACAAAATCTATAGTGAAGTAGTTTCATTTATAAATAGGGATGGATAGAGGTTGTAGAAGTCCAATAGGTTTTTGGTGTGATTCATTCACCTAACTGACAGGTGTAACACCTCTTGATGAAACCTATAACTGCCTCTTCATACCTGGCCACCAATACTGCTGATGTATGACTCGATATATCCTGGTAATCCCAGGGTGAAATTCCCAAACTATTGAATGATATTTCTACATCAACTCTTATAATATGTTAACAGTCACCCACACATGTCCATGGAAGTACAGGATATCACTCTCACTGATAACCCAACATAATGGTGGGTTTTCACCCGAGTCACTCTCCCTTAGGCTGAGGATCTCAGTATTTGATATTTGTCTCATACACACCCATTCTAGAAAGGGGTTATATCATTATTAGATCTAATAAATTAGGATTTACATGAAATTATTAAAACTCTAGGTGCATCTCATAAAATAGATCTATAAAATACCACTCACAACTGGCCTTCTAGACAACATGTTTCTGATTCTTCTGGATCAGGGAATCAACAACTGCATTAGTGTTTCCAGGTGTATAAGAAATCTCAAAGTCAATCGACTATAAGTATTCTACCCACCTTCAATACCTCGTATTCAAGTATCGCTATGTGTATATATATTTTATACTTTTTGATCTATGTAAACAATAAACCTTTTTACTAATAGGTAATTTCTCTAATAGCATAAATCATGAACCATGGATGCTAGTTCGAGGTCATGCATAGGGTAATTCCACACATGTGGTATCATCTGGATGGACCCGTACACTACAACATGATCTCCCTTCATCAAAATTTCTCCTAGAATAATCCTAGAAGCATCACAATGAACTTTATAGATTCTTATCATCTTTGGAAGAATATGGTTTGTCATTGAAGTCAGTCTCCCCTTCAACTCCTAAATTTTTGTCTCGCAAGCTTCAAAACATACTAATTTTACATTGTTCTTAGTCAAGCCCGTAAGAGGCATTGCTATCCATGATAAATCCCTAATGAATCTCCTATAATAGACATACATCCCAAATAAACTATGTATATCATATACATTCTTGGGATTCTCCCAAGAAACCATAGCGCACACCTACTCTGGGTCAATAGACTCTCTGACCTCTAAGATGATATCACCCAAGAAGTGAACCTTATCAATCCAAAAGTGGAATTTTTTGATCTTATCATATAGATGATTCTCTCATAATGTATTCAATATGATCTTAATATGTTTTTCATGGCCGTGTCTAGAGAGATAATACACCATTATGTTATCTACAAATATCACAACAAATGAATCCAGATATTGGTAGAAGACCTAATCAATCACAACCATAAAGACTTTTGGTGCATTCCTAAGGCCGAATGGCATAACCAGGTACTCGTACAGGCCTTAGAAATCTCTGAAATTTTGTACGTGGTATGTCATATGGCCTCACATGCACCTGATGGTATCATGACCTCAAATTGATCTTAGAAAAAATTACCACTCCTTAAATATTGTTAAATATGTCATCTATATGAGGCAATGGATACTGGTTCTTCTCCATAAGTCATTTCAACGATTGATAATCCACACACAACCTGAGGGTACCATCTTAATTTTTGGGAAAAAGGATGGTTGAACCCCAAGGCGAAGTGTAGGGTCATAAAAACACTTTTCATATAAGTCATGCAATTACTTTTTGAGTTATTAGAGATCTATAGGTGCCATCTTGTTTTGAATAATGGACACTTGTTCTGCACTTAAAACTGGATCAATGGTTAACTCCACCTCTCTCTTAGGAGGTAAACTAGAGAATTCATCATGGAATACATCCCTAAAAATATCCACAACATGAGGTAATTCCATAAGCCACATTCCCCAATCACTTATAAAGAGACTAACCATATGGGATATCACTCTGCCTAGCCCCTGACATTTGGGTTCAGTTTGACTCTCTTAGATATCCCATTTTCCTTTATGAAAATAATCACTTCCCTTGGGTGATGTAAATGACACCCTCTTATGGTATCAATCAACATGGGAATAATAAGGAATTAGACAGTATATTTTGAAAATGATGATAAAGTTGGTCATTTTTAGGAAAAAGAGATTCCACAAGAATCAATAACCATCTATCTCAAGGGGAACTCCTTACACTGGTGTATACTCTCTGAATAATCCCTTAATGGTGTGTCAATATTCATCAAGTCATATAATTATTCTATCACTAGGCCTAGACTTTCCATGATTGTAGTAGATATAAAAGATTGTGATACACCTATTAAAAATAAGGTAGAAACTAAAGTAGAGGCAACTACACTAGTACCTCATACTGTTTATGTCTCCAGAATATGTTCCTAGGATGTAGGCTCCACTGAATAAATATCGAGATATCCATAGCCCTAAGATGCAACCCAACTAGCATGGGCAGGTCTAGTCGGCTGGTGTTGAACCTCGGAATTTTGGATACCTCAGTCGTGGTCACCTCTTTAGCCTAATTGGCCAGTATTATACCATCTTCTAGACTTATGTGGAGCTACTAATCATGTACCTGAAAGTGGTGTCAGTACAGATCTGTTTTTACAAGATACATGAGGTAAAGTTTGGTAGAAACACTAAATGTGACCCATCCTACCACAATCTTAGAACTCTATTGGGTTCCTCATTCACAATGGAATCTTATTCCCTATCCTATTACACTAGTGACACACCACAAATTTGACGGTACATGTCATCTGGTTGTAACTTCCCCCATGTGCAGCCTCGATGAGACTTTTCTTACCACTAGATAAACAATTTATCTATCTCAAAGATGAACAACCCTGTCTCACATTATTGGCTTCCCTCGGGTTCTTCTCTATAATGAGGGACTAATTCACTATCCTAGAAATTAGTGTTAAACCATAATATTTTCATCTATGATCAGATGGAATATGTGATCTCATCCTCAAATCACCTCGCAATAGTCATCTCATCATCGATCAGTGTTGGCAAAAAATGATGAAGCTTAGTGAAGTGATCCAATTACTCCATCACCAACATGAATCCCTATTGTATGTTCATAAACTCTCAAACATGGTCTTCTCACAATGTTTGGGGGAAGACATAATCCAAGAAGTCTATTTGGAAGTCTAACCAAAGTATACCTTGGTGGTGTTCGGCTAGGGTGATGATATCCCACCAATGTTTAGCAAAATCACGTATCATAAAGGTATAGAGCTTAACCCTATGCTCTAGAGGCATATTCGAATTCTTGAAGACTGAAATCATGGATTCTAGCCAATACTGAGTAGCTTAAGGAATTCCATCCCTTGAAAAGGCGGTAGGATGATGCTGCTAGAATTCCCGCATCTACTCTTCCATATAAGGGGAATGTTATGGAGTTACCTATATAGACAACATGAAGCATAAGAATATATCTTATAACTGAGCATCGACACCCAATTAAATATCAATAGGAGGTGAATCAGGTGGAACTATATGAGTTAATATGGGTATCTTAGGTCCCACCACCTCTAGAGAATAGTAATCGTTTCCCTCTTGTCGTATGACTTGAGGAAGTCGTGGTGGAATAGCTCTACAATTTCTAAACACATTCCTCAGATAATATTTACAGTAGATATAAAATTGTGAAATAAGGATAGGATATGTACATAACTTTCCTACAATGGTCCACAACTCTCATCCTACTCTTAAAGACAAGTCCAGGTGAAATGAAATATTAGATAAGTCTCAGGATAAACTTACCACTACTAAATTTGGTTACGGTTCAAGGTCTCACATAACACAGTAGAGGATCAGATATATGGAGTGTCTATTGCAAGGTATAGATGAAAACGCCCTTTATTTTGAAATTGTAATCCCCATTTAGCAGCAACCGTTTCATTTTAAATCTTTAATTTATTAAATTCCATTCCAATTTATTGGAATATATATATATATAATAGTCCATTTATATGTTTCATCATTCCCAATTTATAGAGTCTTATACTCTTTATAAATAGGAATTGGCATGTCATGTAACTGTCAATTAACCTTTAAATCTGGTAAAAGGATGTAATAGGTCATGTATAGTGATTTTATTTAATGAAATACCATTCCAAATTTATATAAATACTTTCTTCATAAATTAAAAATGGAATTCTTCAATCAAATAAACAAATATTTCGTCCCATAGAACTAGTTGTTCTTGGCCCAACTATGGCATAATTGGTTAATTAAGGTGTAATCTTCAATATTTTTGGGAAAACACCATTTTTTATTGATATAGGAACTTTAATTAATCCAATTAATTTATCCCTTTAATATATTTTAGAATATTTTTATATATTACCATCAAGGCACCCACAACAGGCACATATAATACATGCAATACATGCCGAAAATATAAATATTAAATGGAATAATGTATGAAATTTTTTTCATATGGTTCCTAGTAAGTTGCATGGATTTGGTTTCCCTCATATCATTTGGATAAGGAAAGTAAAATTCATTATAATAATATCAATAATAATATTAACATCACAAGACATGTGTGTCACCCAATGGTGAAACTATAACAACTGTAACGGGAGAAACCAATAACAAAAACGACCCATCCTATGAAATTTGGGTTCCCCTATATGTTGGTTACCTACTGCAAATAACAAGATCATTACCAGATTCCTATATATCCTAGTCTCCTATCTAATACCCAAACAGTATGACACAAGTAAAAAAGGCCATGATACCACTTTATTATCTCCTGCCCTAAAATCCACTAAGTTGTGCCCCGAGATGGTTGGCCACATGACTTCAAGAACACCTCCCCTTATGCCAGAGGCTGTCAACTATAAGTAAGGGCCTAGTTTGTGTCCATGGGGTTAATATTTACTCAATATTCATAGTGGATTACTGTGGTAAAGAGTATAAAAGAAATAACAGAAGCAGTAATAAACAAGAAACGGTAGAATAGAAATAATAAATCATCAATGATAAATAAATAGGTTGAAGATGAATAAAATATATATATATATATATATAATATTGATGATGATTTCATGTAGCAATAAAAAATGAGTACATGGTATATAGGGTAAAAAATAATATACCACATGCTATACCAAAAAATAAAAAAGGCCAAAATTTGACACTACTAGAATTACAAGCATAGGCTTGGTCCTCTCCTCCCGTACTCCATCCTATAACTCAGAATCAAGCATCAAAATCTAGATGCTTCCCTTTATCTATACATGAAATACCAACATATTCTTGGGTACCAAGGGTATTCTAATCAGGATGTGAGATATAATCAGTAATCCATCAAAAAAGGTGTCTAGATCAATCTAGTATGTGCATATAAATTGAGTTTTGTGCTAATAATAATAAATGTGAGGTGATAAATAAATAATCCCTATTAATCCAGGTTCCTCATGGATACCTGACCAACACTACCTACGTCATCCTAAACTGGATATCTTCGAACCAATGTGTACATATAAAAGTATAATGTGGGTGTAACAATGAGGTAATTATTAATTAAGATTCTAGAGTGGACCAACCCCAAGCATGTGATTTAACTTGACGGATGTGTCCCTAAATAAAAAGCTATGTAATATTAGCCTTTATTATTTAATTTATCATTATAATTTAATAATAGGCACTATAATCCCATTTAAGGTGATCTATAAATGGAATCCCAAGTATCACGTCAGGGCCACTATAAATACCCATCACCATCTGAGTCCATCCTAGGTGATGCATCAATGGAATACGAAGTATCACTCATGGTATGGTGAAAAGACAAGAACCCTTAGATCCCATCCCTCGTATATCACAAAGGAGAATGATTATCACTCATTTCCTGGTATTACCATCTATCGACCAAGCCCTTCCATGGTGTCTCCCCATAGGAAATGGTATCACTCATAAGGAGGTAAGGTAAACACAAGGTGAACCTATCCAAGGAACATCATGTATCACTCTTGATGTATGCATAATCCATAAAAAGTCTCATTTATAATGAAAAATAGCCGCATATAAGGAATCCTTAAGTTGGGACCCTTGTATCTCCCTTGTTATAATATAAAAGTAAGTTAGCTATCAGCAACTCATATTGTTTAATAGGGAATTTAAATTAGGCTTCTTTATTCAAGTTAGCTAGTTCATTTAATTAATCAATTCAAGATATGGGATTAAGAAAAGGGCCTAACAAATGGCCTGTCAATTCCCACTTACATTTCATTTATTACAAGGTGATCATATCTCAAAAGGTGGTTTAACAATTTAAGGAAAAAGGAAAATAATCCCTCAAGAAAAGGGCACACCCATGGTGTGGTTCAAGTCAAGGAAATCAACCCATAGTGTTGAATCACAATTACCTAAGACTATAATAATAATGAAAACCCATTTAATTTAATTTAATAAGTGTTTTGGAGGAATATTTAGAGAATTATGATGCACAAGACAAAGTTATGGAATATAAATGCTATGAAATGTAGGGAAAAGAACTAGATCACCTACCTTAGTTTCACTGAAAACTGTGCATCTTTTCTCGTTCATTGATTCAAGATGCAATGGGAGAAAATGGAAGAGTGGATCAAAATACCTAAAAATAAAGCAAAAGATATCACACCAAGATATCAAAAAATATCGAAAGATAAATTGTGGAAAGTAGGAAGAGGAGTAGGTAACTTGCTATTATGGATCCAATACACCCAACGACAAAGAGAGTAGATCTCAGATAGAGAATATCTCATGGAACCTAGGTGAGGCCTGGGGAGGAGCACTCATGCACTACTCCTATGAACAAGAAGAAAAGAAACCCTTGTAATAAAAAATAAGGTATTCTGACCATTTTCTAAAAAAATATCCCTGATATTTACATGGAGTGTAAATGCATACATGTTGTTTATTGCTAGGTCTTTCCCTACCAAGGGAAAACCTCTACGCATTGTGAAGGGGTTATTTCTTTCCAAATACACACCATGTATTTGGTCTATATCCACGTTCCAGCCCACCTGAAACCTTATTTCTAGAAACAAACGATCAGCCCTTATTCATGGTTTCCATGTTTAACCAAAACTAAAAGAAAACATACCTCGCTAAAAAGCTAGGATGTTACAACTGAAAAATGTATTTTCTTTTAAAGAATTAACAAATTAAAATTCTATTTTTGATTACTATTAAATTTTTAATAGTTAATTTTGAGTAAATTTAATCCAATTATGGTTTTTAAAATGGATTTTAAATTTGAATTTAGTATGAAAACATTTTATATTTTAAAAGGGTATTTTTATGAAAAAACTATTTTTCTTTTCATTTTCCCAATTTAAATTTAAATTAAATTTGATAAATTATATGTTTTTAATTTTGAAAAATGGATTCCATATTATGAATCAGAAGGTCAAAATTTAGTAAATAGACCCCTTTTCATTTTTTGGTGAATATTAAATGTAACCTTGGCTATTTTTGTTACCACATTTAAGGGTGAATTTGGTAATTAAGGGAAAAAATAATTTGATAAGTATTAAAAAATTGACCCTTACACTTTCCTTAATTATATTTTATGATTAATTTTTTACCATAATCATCCATGGGTCAAATTTATGACCTTTTTAACTCACCTGGTTGACATTAATTCCTTCATAGTATTTTATTTAAATAAAATTCAAACATGTCACATTATTATTTTTAAAAAGTAAAATTTTTTTAATATGTAGTTATCTAGAAGATATGTTTGACCATAAAAATTATTTTGAAATATAAAATATGTATATTCATCATTATAAATTATTTTTAATTTTTAGGAAAGAAGTAATTACCTTAAATTCTTGAACAACTTTGATGCAATAATTATTCAATTAATGGGAAAATCAAATAAATGATATTAAAAATTTTAAAATAAATATAATTTGAGATATTTAATGTCAGAAATAAATTATATGAAATAAGATGAAATTTTTATTATTTAATAAAATAGTTTTTTCTAATTTTAATTATTTTGTTGATGTTTTTAAATTCAAAGTAATGAATAATGTCAAAATTGAAAAGAATGATATTTCAGGAATAAAATATTTTATTAAATAATTTAAACAAAACATAAAAATATTATATAATAATAAAGTGGATAATATATGGTCTGAAATATAATAAAATATTCATTTATAGGTCATTTTTAAGAATTCGTATCTAGAATAGTCTTATTGCATTTTAATATTTTGAGAAATTCCAAAAGTGCCCCTCACGTCAATTATAAAAGGGCACCCCTTACTTCACTTATTTACACCACTTTGAGCCATATACCTAGAAAAAAATTAAAAAAAAATAATATTCTAAACATCATTATTTGAGTTTATTTAGTTATCTTCCTTCTAAAAGACCCACCCTAGGTCTCTTAAGAGAAGTTATAAAAGAGAACCATCATAGAAGAGGTAACCGTCTTTACCGATACTTTCAAATTTCATTCTTCTTATGCCTACTATTAATTTATTATAACCATAATAAAATAATAAATACCTTATAATATATATACTTATATGTTATTATGATTATGATACAACCATATTCCACCTTTTATGCATCTTATGAAAAACGAAAACATCGCACGTGCATACGTACGGCTTGTTGTCTCAACGTAGCAGTGTAACTAATTTTTCATCACCAATTTATTTGGATGATAGTAATAATGAAAAAATGGATATATATATATATATATGATAATTATGACATTATATTGATTGTTATAAATTAATATATCATACATTTCCCTACCATATTCACCATTAAGTGAATGATATCGTCACTCGTGTGTACGTACGACCTAGAGTCTCTACAAGGAGATGCAAGTCATTTACCATATAAAATTTTAAATAATGGTTATAAAAATTAATTAAATAATTAAATATGATATTTATATCATTAATAACATTCTAGTGATGATTAATCTATATCCCATACACATGAACTAGATCTTACGTGGAAAAACATGCATCGAAAATGAAGTAGTTAACACATGAAACAATGGTAATAATGAAATATTATTAATGATAGAGTTGTAAGAGGTTTTATAAGTATTTTATATTATATAATAAATATGAATATAATAATGCGATAAATTAATAAAATGATTTAAACCATTATACATGAGGTTAAAGCACACCCAACTAAAGGAAATCGCAACACAAGGGATCTCTTCGAACCTCCATATTCCCTTTAGATTAAGATTTATCTCTATTTGAATCAATTTATCTCTTCATTATTCTTAAATAATTATAATATATTTTCTTCACATTTACCACACATATCTATTTATCTTAATTCATAAATTTATGGGGAATTTCATGTTTAAAAAGGTTCTCTTCTCAATTCCCTTGACAAGAAAACTCAGTTAAAGGTAACTTCTTTATTTCTTTACCATTTCAAGTACACTCCATAAACTATTATAATCCTAAAATATTTTTAAAAATAACCCAATTTATCATAAGAAATTTTTTTATGTCATTTATAATTTTATGTAAATAACTATTCCTTTAACTTCTTTAAATTATCTTTTTTCTTTTCCTGAAAATTGCGCTTAAGTGGAACATTTATAAAGTTACCTAACCACTATTTTTAATGTTTAAAATTCAGTTAGACTTAATTATTCATGATATATTCTTATATTTTCTTTATGAATGTCCTGGAATTATTTAAATCCCTTATTTCATGGATACCATTATGATACGACCTTCAGTTATGCCTTATTACATAATTATGAAACTCATTTATTTCAATGGGTAACCCTTTTGTTTATTCCTTATGTTTGATTCTTTATATCGAGCACATATGAATGTACATGTTATGATGGGTGTGACCAAATAAAACTCAAATTCATTGGCAAATGTTTTAGTCTCATGAGATGTTATGCATGGGATTGGGGAGTAAACCTAATTTATTATGGTACTCTTTCTACCATGTGATATAGTCTTAGAAGTTAGCCTCGACTCATGTTTTTTTCATTTTATATATTGTTTCCACTTTCCTATGTTTCCATGATTACATGATTCCATGTTCCATATGTTATTCTTAAATATGATTTTTTATCAGTTATTCCTTTTATGTTTTCATGTTATTCCTTCTAACTCATGTGTTATGATTAAATATCATTTTTATTCCCTTGATGAGATTTTTAGATCATTATTTTTATCTGTGTATTCCTTAGATTTTCCTATAAAGTTGTAGGAGATCAAATGGTGTTATAATTACATTATGAAGATTAAGAAAAAAATTATTTACTCTAGTTTCATTTTTTCTAATTGTGTACCTATTCTTCTAAAGTCACTAGACTTTTTAATCCATGGTTTTTATTTAATAGATAATTATGCTTAGAATTAGGTAATAATATGTTTAAAAGGCTCAGGTCACTATAGTTTGTATTATAGGATTATACAATTACTTTTGGGGATTAGGAATATAAAACTTTTGTAAGAACCCTAGGGATAATTCTATAAACATGGATAACATAGATTGAAACATACAAAATTTCAAGTTAGGATGTAATTTTTATTTATAAATTAATCATTTTATATTCATAATTTCCTTTCTATATTCTCATTATCTAAGTACTCAATCCCCCTAATTTTCATTATTTTTTTCTTTTTTTGTTAATGGATAGAAATAAGAGAACCCATGATAACAACCAATGTGATAGAAAATGTCATTATTTCTCTAAGGAGATGCCAAACCTGATAGGAATAGAGGATTAGAACTTTATGATAGTACAAGCTCAACTAGCTCAGGTTATGAATAATAACTTGAATCATGTGTAATTTTATCCTTATCTAAAAAAAATAAAGTTGTGTTTTAATCCTTAATGAGAAAAAGTTATCTTATCTTTATTTTATCTTCTAATCCTATCTTCACAAAAAAAATGTATTAACTCTATTGAGATGATATTCTCAGTCCTCCATTTTTCAAAAGAAGAGAAAATTGTGCTTCCAATCTATAGTTTTGATGAAGAATTTAATCACTGGTGGACCCTGATCAAGAACATGAATTTTAAATAGGAAATTTATTCCATGTATTGGGAAGAATTAAACAAAATATTTTTCAATAAATATTTTTCATGAACTCTTTAGCTTAATATTGATAGAGATTTCTTTAAAGTGGAGAAAAATAAAAATTAATCTATTGGGTGTTTTAGGAAAACATTACAAGGCCTGTATGATACACCTCTGGCATTATTATGAACACCAAAATAAATATGGATCACTTATTTATTAGATTAAATATTAGCCTACAAAAATATTTGCTAATTTGTGACTTTGATAGCCATGAAGAGATTTCTCATTATTACCTTAAGGTTGAAAAGGAAATTGGAGACACTCCATGGTCTCTTGGGATTAGAGATAAAAAGAGTAAGATAGAGTATAATATGGGAGGATAAATAGGGAAATCCCATAGAGGAAAGAAAACCCAACATCCCACATGTTAAAAGTGTGGGAAGAAGAATTCTGAGAATTATCTAAAGGGAATTGGGGGATTCTTCAAATGTAGAAGAGACGGGGAATCTAGATAATCACTTCCAAATGTATTTTAATAAGGATAATAATCCATAAAAATAAAATAAAGTATGTATCAACACTCATTCTACAATGTAGTGTTTCAACTCTATGGAACATTGTAATTTTAAATTCAATGCCCTAAGTTAAGGGTTTCCAAATACAATCACTGACAACAACCTCCAAGGAAGCAAGGAATAGAATATTATATAAATACTATTGTGTTGGATCCTAAATATGATGTGGTAGTAGGTACATTTGTTATTCATTCTATAATAGAGAACATAATATTTGATTTTGTTATAAACATTTTCATATCCCATAATTTTATTAGAACTATTCAAGAACCACCTTCAAATATAAATGTTGAGTTATCTATGATAACAAAAAATTGGGAAATTATTGAATCTAAAGTATATAACTCCTCCCCGATTGAGATTGAACTTCCCAAAAAATCTCATCTTACTTCCTTTTGTAGAGTTTGATTTTATATTGGTCATGTATTTTCTATATTTATACAAATTCAACATCAACTATCAGGAGATGTATATCACTCTTCACATCCTGAGGCATCCACCAATTTTTTACAAGTGTAAGGAGGAGAATTAACCTCTATCAAAATCATAAATTCAATTGTGAGTATTATTACCTTATGAGAAAGTATATCTTTCTAAAATGATTTAGGTAAAGGATATGATTATTCTTGAATACATTCCCATTGTGGGGGAATAAACTGATGCGTTCCCTGAAGAATTTTTTAGTATTCCTCCTGACCGAGAGGTTGAGTCATCAATTGAACTTATACGTATATATCTTCTCTATTAAATACTCCTTATAGGGTGGCCACCATTAATTTGTAATAATTGAAGAAGCTGTTACAAGAGAATTTGTACAAGGGTTTAATATGCCTAACTACTTAATCATGGTGTGTTCCAGTCCTCCTCATTAAGAAGAAGGATATGTCAATAAGACTGTGCATTAATTATCATTATCTCAAAAAAAATTACAACAAATAAAAATTATCCCCTTTTGTGAATATATTAATTGTTTGATCAAATGAATGGGGAAAATAATTTCTCTATGGTGGACCTTCATTGAAGATATCACCAATTAATGGTGAATAAGGAAGATATTACCAAGACTGCCTTTAGAACGAGGTATGGATAGTATGATTTTATAGTTATTCCCTTCAATCTCACAAATAATCTAGAAATTTTCATGTAATTAATGAATATAGTCTTTAGATATTACCTCAAAAAATATGTGGTAGTCTTTATAAATGATGTTTTGATATACTCCAAGAGCAAGTAGGAGCATGATGAGCATTTGAATAATGTGCTAAATACTTTCTGAAGGAAGAAACTATAAAAAAAAGTACAGTAAATGAGAGTTTTGGATGGAAGAAGTATCATTCTTGGGATATGTTATCAACAGTAAAGGGATATTTGTAGACCCTCATAAGACAAATTAAATTGAGGAGTGTCCTAGACAAGCATATCTAATAGACCTCTATATTTTCATTAATCTATCTAAGTATTATCAATGATTTGTGAGGTACTTTTAAGAATTATCAAAACCACTAACAAAGATTACTTAGAAGGCCGTAAAATTTTTCTAGACCAGTGAATGTGGAGATTGCTTCAAAGAGTTGTAAAAGAGGTATTTCACTACACTAGTACTTAAACTACTCCCAAGTGGAGAATTATTTGTGGTATATAGTGATGTATTAAATAAGGGATTATGTTTTATACTAATGAAAATGATAAATTTATAGATCAAACCTCAAGGAACCTGAAATTTCATGATAAAAACTGTCCCACACTTTATCTGGAGTTGGTGGATGTGATCATCATGTTGAAAATATGGTGTCATTATCATTATGGGGAGAAGTATGAAATATATATTGACCAAAAGAGACTCAAATATATATTCACATAGAATTATATTAATATGCACCAACAAATATTGTTAGTTATCATCGTTTATTATGACTAATCAATCCACTATTATCCTTGTAAATCAAATAATGTGTTATATTCTCTTTGTAGAAAGGATCCTCCAAATTTATCAATAATAATAATTGTGAAGGATCCAATTTTCATAGAATTAAAAAGTATATACATGGGAATCATAAGGTAATGAACATGATCATTTCTTTCTTAAATGATTTCTTAACCATACCGTATAGAGAAGATAAAGGATGGTCAAAGAAATGATGTGGATATTTAGGAGAAGGTGGAATCTATCATAAATGGGAAATCTTTAGAGTTTAAAATTGATGATGAAGGATTCATAATATTTTTATCATGAAATTATATACCATTATTTTTTGAGATAATGAGGGAGATTTTTAATGATTCATATAGCTCAACTTTCTTTATCCACCCAAGGGGAATAAAGATGTATTGAGATCTCCAAGATAACTATTTATAGGATAATATGAAGAAGGAGATCACTAAATATACATTAAAGTTCCTTTTATGTCATCAAGTGAAGGATAAAAAGAAAAAGTTTAAGGGGATTATAAAACCACTACCTGTACCTATCTTGAAATGGGAAAACATCACCATGGACTTTGTCACTGGACTTCTGAAGACATGTAGAGAAACTTTTTCTATATAGGTTATTATGGATCATCTTACAAAGATAGTTCACATTATTGCAATTGTATAAGAATTATCACTCGATCAACTTGCACATATATACATCAGAGAAGTGTTGAGGCTTCATGGATTACTATTATTTATTATATCTGATAAAGATATGAGATTTACCTCCAAGTTATAGAAAACTAACCAACATGCTCTAAAAACTGAGCAAAAGTTCGTTATAGCTTATCACCCTCAAGATGATAACCATATTGATTGTAGCATTCATAAATGGGAACAAATATTGAAATCATGATCCATGGATTTAAAAGGAATATAGGATCAGCATCTTCCACTATTTAAAATTTCTTATAAAAATAGTTTCCACTCAAACATCCAAATGCACACATATGAAGCCCTTTATTGAAAGAGATGTATAACACCTATATACTCAGATAAATATGGAGAACATAAGATGATAGGACCTAAAATGGTTGATGAAATGGTAGAAAGGGTAAAGTGTAGAGAACTGAAGCTTGACGTACATAGATATTACATTACTTTTGTGGAATACATAATACATAACAAAAACAGACACACAAGGACCATAATAGTTTAGTGTCTTTGGAAACTTGGAATGTAATCTTCTAATCATGGTGAAAGATCTTCAACATCTCCCATAAAGATCTTCCACATTTTGTTTCCTTACCTAAAACCTTTATTTTAATCCTGGGGGAAAATAAAACATAAAAAGGGTGAGCTCAAATGATCAGTAAGGGTAAGCATGGATAAAATAAAACATACCATATACATTTGAACTTAAAAACATGAACATAATGTTTAAACATCAAAATCTTGAGCAACGACTTAAAACATGGAAGTACATAAGGCATACATCATAATGGAACATAAATCATGATAACATAGCATGGGAATAAAACATGTAACTGTGGAATCCATTAAGCACATGTAATGGTTTCCATAGTAGCAAAGGCATTGCTTCCAAGTCCATCTTAGTGGACAAAGTCCCTTTCTGAATCAAGTTCACTCCTCGTTCCAGTCCTGTAATACTGAACCGGATTAACTTACCATTCTAGCCATGTTTATCTCATGAGATATAAATATTTACCCAATGCATTGGAGGGAGATATAGGTCCCACCCATCTCATAATGAAATCATTCTTACTTGTGCCACAAAATAAACATACATCATTCATAATAACCCAATAAATACAATGGGTTTCATAAACATCATGTCATCATCAAATAATCCATATAAAAGAAATGGATATCATTTCATAATAAGAAAATTGAAACCATGTAAATAATAGAGACATGATACTTGAAACATACACATATGAAATAATGTCATCTTAGAAGAAAAATGGTTTTGATAAAACACTTTAAATGAATTCTTGAGGAAAATATCCTTTCTTCTTCAAAATCATTCTCTTTTCACAAAATGTCCTGCAATTTTAAAAGAAAATGATTTTGTTGAAAATAGTCATGAAAACTTTTGGAGGAAGCTTCATGAAAATAAGGCTTTATAAAACCTTAAAAAATCTGTTCGTGCCATATAAGTTAAAAAAACATTCTTCTCGTACTTTTTTTGGAAAAGTCAAAAAAGTACCTCGTAGCATAAAACAAACGAAAGATTTATTACATACCATGTAGTAAAAGTCAAAAATGGGTAAAAAAGACTTTAAAAATACATTAAAACATTTCTATAAAACATGTACATGGGTAATAACAATAACCCCAGTAAATATTTACGAATAAACAATCTCGGATAAGAATGAGATTGGAATATTTATCCCTTACCTTAGGTCTGATATGTTTCGTATGTATCCTAAACTCCTGTATAATGATTTAAATAATGTCATTGACTTATTACAGAATCATATTCATTGTTATGATATCATATATGGTTCACTTGTGACTTTATATTACCCGTTCTTTTGTAAATTCCATGTTAAAGATCGTTTTGGGTAAAATCGTTTCATTTGTCGTCCGTGTTTTGACTTGTAATTATTCATATGATTACTTAGATCACGATTAGTTAATTCCAGATTATAAAACATGATTTATATATAATATATATTCAGAATATACATATATATAATACATTGATAAATGGAAATAAATACACCATTCATGGAGACGGTAGGCCGTACATACGCATGAATGTTGTTTTCATTTCCTCATTGAATTGAATGGAATTAATTGGATGACATACATATATATATATACACAAATCTAGTATCATTATTATGTCATATATTTTATTATTACTTATTATATATACTTTATAATCATTGATGAATGGTTAATCATTGAGAATGAATCTCATCGCGTCGTGGAGACGATATTCCGTACGTACGCACGAGCGATGATATCGTTCCCATGATCGTGGAATTTTATTGGAGTGTATGTACACTATTAAAGAATCAATAATACATTACAATAATCATATATAGTTATTTATTTGTACCATTATACCCATCCAAGTAAGGTGGTGGTGCAAAATAGATTACACCACGGCGTGGAGACGGTATTCCGTACGTACGCACACGCGGTGATTTCGTTTTCCGTAGGATGGATAGATGGTGAAATAGGGTTTGTTCATACTTATAATAACATATCATTATATGAGTGATACTTATGTTATTACTTCATAATGAAACAAATAAAGAAGAATAAGTGGAAGAAGAAATAAAGTTGAAATAATCGGTAACGGACATTACCTCTTCTTTGAAAGGCCTCTTTGAGACCTCCTTTTAGGGAACTAAAATTGGTCTTTAAAGAATACCAGAACCTCTAGGATCTTTATAGGGAAGTGGAGAAGAGAATTTGGCAGGGGTTGGCCGAGATTGAAGGCTCAAAGTGTTGTGAGGAAGAGAGGGAGGAGGTTCCCTTTTATAAGGGAGGTCAGGGGCACCTTTGGAATAACTAAAAATATTATTTTATTATAAAGTCATATTCAGTTTTTAATAGTTCCAAATTGATTTATTTCGAAGCTAAGGTGGTAATGGGTCTAAATAATCTCATCCAATATAATTTAGACAAGTTCGGGTCATTATATTAACTTTAACTTTTAGTTTTAACTCTTAGTTAATTAGATTGACATTTACCATGTCACTTTGTATTTTTATATTATATAGTTAATAAACTTACCATATACATCCAAGTGACCCCCAAGTGGTCCATTAATGATAAAACTATCAGGATATAAGTATCTTTGATGAACCTTAAATTTTTGGGAATATAATAACAATTAATAATATAATCTTTTTTTTAAAAAAACTATTTTATGTCAATTTTGACACTATTTGGTAATTGATTTTTGTGAAAATCCTAACAGAATTATTAGTTCGAAAAAATTTACTTAAATCAATACTAACATTTCATATTAACATATAAAATTTTTTAATTCATAAAAAGTCTCAAATTACATTTATTTGGGTATTTATAACATCAATTATGTCAATATTTCATTAATAAGATAATTACTGTATCATCATTGTGTCATAAATAAATTAAATTATTTTAAGTCTAAAAATTAAAATTAAAATACCATTATGTAGGAAATCTTTTTATCTTTCTAATGCATATTTATAGTTGAATGTATCTTATGTATAACTCTATATTAAAAATTATTTAATTATTAAACTTTGATTTTAACTATTTTAACCCTCCTTTAAATAAATTAATAATAAATGTCCTAATCTAATCCAAGTGAGCCTAAACGGTGATATTTTATTCCTAAGGTTGTTTTTTTCCGAATTACACTTATCCAATAGAATTAGGACATGTGTTAGGGTAATAATAATATCATTTTTACCCTTAATTACCCTATTTAATTTTAACCGCGGTAAAAAAAAGTAAAAAGTTACTATTCACCAAAAATTATTTTCATCTCATTGAACCACATTTTAGTCCTTGATATTAAACGTGTCTCTCAGATTTTTGAAATTCCACTCACATAAGCGGTAAAATTATGTTTTATGAAAAATTCATTTTTTTAACTACTACTTAGTGGTTTCACTATTCATCAAAAAATGAAAGTTTTCAGAAAAATACCAAAAATTAGGCCTAAGATATATTTGATATTATGAACTAAAAAATGATTTCTATTTTACCAAATTCAAAACATATCATTTTCATTAATTAATTTAAAAATTAATTCTCGTCGTCAAAACAAATAGCGTGTTCTTAAGAGATAATAACTATCAAAAGATTGATATTTTTTTATGTCTGGTTTAAATGTGAAATTACATCCAATGACCAAAATTGTATTAAATTGTAAAAATATATTCTAAATATACTTTAAAACCAATCAAATTAATAATTTATCACTATTAATTATTTCGATTAAAAAGGTTGTTTTTAATTAAAATTTCGTAATTTTTACTATTCATCAGAAAATGAAAGTTATCCAAAAAGTACCAAAATTTCACCCTAACCTAATTTCGATATTCCGAATCCAAAAATGAAGTCCATTTTGAAAGATAAAATTTATAAAATTTCAAAAAGTGTGTATTACTATTCATAACGGCTAGTTCATAATAATATTATAATAATATCTCGTTTAGTGAAACTCGATATTGCGTACTACACACGCTATCGAGGAAGTTCGTGATTGCGTGTAATGAAATGAAAGTCAGGGATGAGTGTTGTGAAAGCTCCTTTTGGTGTAGCGTACTACACAAGACATTAATGAAATTAAAAATAATATTTTTCATAAAATCTCAGGGTGTTACATTCTACCCCCCTTAAAATGAATTTCGCCCTCGAAATTCGTCAGGGTTATAAATGGTTTACTACTCGAAAGTTTCTTTAATAGAAACCCACATCGTAAAAAGGAATACCAAAACTTGGATTTAAAAACTAAAGTATGAAATGTAACGGTTACCCAAATTAACTCATCAATGGGTTTCCATGTAGGAGAACATAGGTGAAAATATGGATATGGAAGAAAAATATAACCATCAAGTTATGATGGAGAGTGGTAGAGAACATGGCTATGAAAAATCCAACAATCACAAAGCCATAAATTTTTGACGATCTAATGTACCATCTGATTCATCGGATATAAGAGCACTATGACAAAATTTTTGGTTTTCAAGATCATTTCCCTAAAGTTGATGAAATTGGAATTTGAAGAAATACTTTCGTGATTTTGGTACAGTCTCACCATTGGTCATTCTTTGGACAATTTCCACTTCATCTCTTAAAGAAATGAAGTTGAATTTTTCATTCGTGATGTGTTAGCTGATCATTTGATAGAATGATGGGTCATTCCATCTGTCTCAAACAAAAGGTTAGAAAAGTTATCAAAAAATACATAAGTCCATCTATAGTGAGATTAATCATATATGGTTCCTAAAATGGACTTATACTTCATATATCATACTGCTTAATATAAAAAAAAACTAATTTCTACTAAACAGGGACTTCATGTAGGCCAGTGGTAGGCGATAAAGGCTAGTCGCACTTCGGTTGTGGGTTCGATTCCACATCCTTGTCCGACGCGATGGGTTGTCACCCATCCTGCAGGTTGTCCTTTTTCTAAAACTACATTACTATAACATCCCATCAATAATATCAAAAAAACTTTTATCCTTAAATAATACTGACTTATGTCCAACATAATCCATTCCAATCTTTAGTCTTATCCAAAATACTATTGTCCAATATCATATTATAGTGAAAATGATTACCAAAGAGTTCATACAACTAGCATGTTAATACCATCATTGATCCCCATATATCATGAGATATGTTTTGTTGGTCACATTCCAAAAATTCGAAGGCCTTAATCATGTATTCTCTTGAAAAATGAATACCCATTGAATCTTAGTGAAAACATGAGTGCTGTCAAAAGTTAACTCTTTTTACATACCAAAACCTCAAACCATGATATAACTATTTCCTTATATCAGTCATGAGCTCATGAATACTGTGAAACATTTCATTTTCTCATTTTCCCTTCATTATGCGCATATCATCTTTTTCCCAAAAATATCTCAATCACTTTCCATGGTTACTGGTACCATAAAATTATTGAAAACCACAATTGACCAATACATAAATATTCTAATATTCCACGATACTATATACAACATTATTTTGGAATACCATTACATAAACACTTAATCATTCCACCACATCGTTGTCATATTCAACATCGCCAATAGTAATCGCATGTGACTTCCCTTTGTCCTTTGCCTTAAGTGGTTGCTCATGTCCATCATCACTAACCCTTGGATTAGGGCATTTATTAGCATAATGGCCCATTTCCTTGCACTTGAAGCATTGAACTGCTGGTGGTGCGTTATCTGCAGTCTTTTCTTTATTCACATCATTAGAAACCCTTTTTCCATTACTTCGACACTCAGCTTCTCGATGAACTTATTTTACACACTTAAAACATTTTCTAGTCCCTTTAAGACAATCTCCACCATGATTTTTTCCACACTTTGAGCATAAGAAAACATTCATCTTCTTTTCACCATTATTCTAAAATTTCTCCTTGAACTCCATCTTTCGTTTCTTGTCAAAACTATGAGACAGATAAGTAACACCAACTTCCATTTCTACCTTGATAGCACAACGCACAATTTCTTCATAGCTACTGAAGTCTCTTATAGCTAATGCCCTTCGAATATTTGGTTTTAAGCCACTAAAGAATCGATCAAATTTACTTTCAGGTTGGATGATAAAGCCAAATGCATACCTTGCAAGCCTTGTAAAATTCGCTTCGTATACACCAACAGATTCATCATCCTTTTGCTTTAGTTCATGAAACTCTTTCTCCATATTTTTTCAAAGAATACGAGGTAAGTACTTATTGAAAAATAAGTTCTTGAACTCGTCCCATTCCATGGACTCAATTTCATCTCTTGGACTAGTATTCTTGATAATATTCCACCATTGATCAGCTTAACCTTCCAAACGATATACTGCTAAGATGACTTTATCATGTTCAGAACATTAAAGAACTGAAAATATCTTTTTAGTGGTATTGATCCATTGTTTAGAAACAAGTGGATCAGAAGACCCACTGAAAGATGGTGGACGTTGCCTCATCAAGGACTCAATAGAATATTGTTCCCTTCTCTGCTCATTTGGAAGTCCAGAATGATTCATAGCTTGTGTAAGTATAGAAATAAGAGTTTTCACTCCATCTTCCATAACATTTGTTTGTTCAGGAGGACAATAATTTCATTGTCCATTGCATTTATCAACATGGTTCTTTTGGGTTCCATCCATCATCTAAAACCCAAAAAGAATAGTGTGAGAGGCAAAAAACATGGTAGGGAAAACAACATAATAAAGGGGGAGTACCTTCAATATATAACATCTTAGGTTTAATTCTAAGATCGTTACCATAATTCTAGGACTATAACCTATACTTATACTTAATCTTTGGTACATCCCTAGACATACCTTAGAAATATCTCTAGGGATCTCAATAAAGGTCTCGCATCCTAGTTTCAAAAGGTTGACTAAACCTTTCCTCTGATACCAAATATAACGGTCTGGAATTACTTCCAGTGGACTATAATTGATACCTATCAGGGCACTCCATGGGCGGCTACACCCCCTGGGCAGGACACACAACCATCCCCAGTGTCATCCATTTCCTCATGAAGCCCTTGGGCGGAGAGCCATGCTTCGTCCAACGCTCACATGTGAGAGTTCCCAAGGATCGGATACATTCCTACCTCCTTTGCCTATGATACCAACTGTAGAGACCCGAATCTTGACGTACATAGATATTACATTACTTTTTTGTAATACATAATACATAACAAAAACAGACACAAAAGGAATGTAATAGTTTAGTGTCTTTCGAAACATGGAACGTAATCTTTTAATCATGGTGAAAGATCTTCATCATCTCCCATAAAGATCTTCCACTTTTTGTTTCCTTACCTAAAACCTTTCTTTTAATCCTGGGGGAAAATAAAACATAAAAAGGGTGAGCTCAAATGCTCATTAAGGGTAAGCATGGATAAAATAAAACATACCATATACATTTGAACTTAAAAACATGAACATAATGTTTAAACATCAAAATCTTGAGCAACAACTTAAAACATGGAAGTACATAAGGCATACATCATAATGGAACATAAATCATGATAACATAGCATGGGAATAAAATATGTAATTGTGGAATCCATTAAGCACATGTAATGATTTCCATAGTAGCCAAGGCATTGCTACCAAGACCATCTTAGTGGACAAAGTCTCTTTCTGAATCGAGTTCACTCCTCGTTCCAGTCCTGTAACACTAAACCAGATTAACATATCGTTCCATCCATGTCTATCTCATGAGATATAAATCTTTACCCAATGCATTTGAGGGAGATATAGGTCCCACCCATCTCATAATGAAATCATTCATACTTGTTCCACAAATTAAACATACATCATTCATAATAACCCAATAAATAAAATGGGTTTCATAAAAATCATCCCATTATAAAATAATCCATATAAAAGAAATGGATATCATTTCATAATAAGAAAATTGAAACCATGTAAATCATAGAGACATGATACTTGAAACATACACATATGAAATAATTTCATCTTAGATGAAAAATGGTTTTGATAAAACACTTGAAATGAATTCTTGAGGAAAATATCCTTTCTTCTTTAAAATCATTCTCTTTTCACAAAATGTCATGAAATTTTAAAAGAAACGGATTTTTTTGAAAATAGTGATGAAATATTTTGGAGGAAGCTTCATGAAAATAAGGCTTTAGAAAACCGTAAAAAAATCTGTTCGTGCCGTATAAGTTAAAAAAACATTCTTCTCGTACTTTTGCCGAAAAAGTCTAAAAAGTACCTCGTAACGTAAAACAAAAGAAAGATTCCTTACATACCATGTATTAAAAGTCAAAAATGGGTAAAAATGACTTTAAACATACATGAAAACATTTTTATAAAACATGTACATGGATAATAACAATAACCCCAGTAAATATTTACGAATAAACAATCTCGGATAAGAATGAGATTGGAATATTTATCCCTTACCTTAGGTCCGATATGCTTCGTATGTATTTGAACCTCCTGTATAATGATTTAAATAATGTCATTGAATTATTAAAGAATCATATTCATTGTTATGATATCATATATGGTTCACTTGTGACTTTATATTACCCGTTCTTTTGTAAATTCCATGTTAAAGAGCATTTTGGGTAAAATCGTTTCATTTGTCGTTCATGTTTTGACTTGTAATTATTCATATGATTACATAGATCACGATTACTTAATTCCAGAATATAAAACATGATTTATATATAATATATATTCATAATATACATATATATAATAGATCGATAAATGGAAAGAAATACACCGTTCATGGAGACGGTAGGCAGTACGTACGCATGAACATTGTTTTCGTTTCCTCATTGAATTGAATGGAATTAATTGGATGACATACATATATATATATACACATAAATACAGTATCATTATTATTTCATATATTTCATGATTACTTATTATATATACTTTATAATCATTTATGAATGGTTAATCATTGAAAAAGAATCTCATCGCGTCGTGGAGACGGTATTCTGTACGTACGCACGAGCGATGATATCATTTCCATGATCGTGAAATTTTATTGAAGTGTATGTATACTATTACAGAATCAATAATACTTCATAATAGTCATATATAGTTATTTATTTTCACCATTATACCCATCCAAGTAAGGTGGTGGTGGAAAATAGATTTCACCACGACGTGGAGATGCTATTCCATACGTACGCACGCGCGGTGATTTCATTTTCCATAGGATGGATAGACGGCGAAATAGGGTTTTTTTATACTTATAATAACATATCAGTATATGAGTGATACCGATGTTATTACTTCATAATGAAAAAACTAAAGAAGAAGAAGTGGAAGAAGAAATAAAGTTGAAAGAATCGGTAACGGACATTACCTCTTCTTTGAAGCGCCTCTTTGAGACCTCCTTTTAGGGCACTAAAATTGGTCTTTATATAAGACCAGGACCTCTAGGATGTTTCTAGGGAAGTGGAGAAGATAATTTGGCAAGGGTTTTCCGAGCTTGAGGGTTCAAAGTGGTGTGAGGAAGAGAGGGAGGAGGTGCCCTTTTATAAGGGATGAGAGGGGCACCTTTGGAATAACAAAAAATATTATTTTATTATAAAGTCATATTAGGTTTTTAATAGCTCCAAATTGATTTATTTCGAATCTAAGGTGGGTATGGGTCGAAATCCTCTCACACAATAGAATTTAGACAAGTTTAGGTCATTATATTAACCTTAACTTTTAGTTTTAACGCTTAGTTAATTAGATTGACATTTACCATGTCACTTTCTATTTTTATATTATATAGATAATAAACTTACCATATACATCCAAGCAACACCCAAGTGGTCCATTAATGATAAAAATATCATGATATAAGTATCTTGTCCGAACTGTAGATTTTTAGAAATATAATAACAATTAATAATATAATATTTGTTTTAAAAACTATTTTATGTCAATTTTGACACTATTTGGTAATGGATTTTTGTGAAAATCATAACAGAATTATTAACTCTAAAAAAGTTAATTAAATCAATACTAACATGTCATATTAACAGAGAAAATTATTGGAATTCATAAAAAGTCTCAAATTATTTTTATTTGGGTATTTATAACATCAATTATGTCAATATTTCATTAATAAGATAATTACTAAATCATCATTGTGTCATAAATAAATTAATTTATTTTAAGTATAAAAATTACAAATAAAATAAAATTATTTAGGAAATTATTTTATATTTCTAATTCATATTTATAGTCGAATTTATCTTATGTATAACCCTGTATTAAAAATTATTTAGTTATTAAACTTTGATTTTAACTATTTTAACCCTTCTTTAAATAAATTAATAATAAATGTCCTAATCTAATCCAAGTGGGCCTAAATGGGCATATTTTATTCCTAAGGTTGTTTTTGTCTGAATTACACTTATCCAATAGAATTAGGACATGTGTTGGGGTAATAATAATATCATTTTTACCCTTAATTACCCTATTTACTTTTAGCCGTGGTAAAAAAAAGTAAAAAGTTACTATTCACCAAAAATTATTTTCATCTCATTGAACCAAATTTTAGTCCTTGATATTAACCGTGTCTCTCAGATTTTCGAAATTCCAATCACAGAAGCGGTAAAATTAATTTTTATGAAAAATTCATTTTTTAACTACCACTTAGTGGTTTCACTATTTATCAAAAAATGAAAGTTTCCAGAAAAATACCAAAAATTAGGCCTAAGTTATATTTGATATTATCAACTCAAAAATGATATCTATTTTAACAAATTAAAAACATATCAGTTACATTAATTAATTTAAAAATTAATTCTCGTCGTCAAAACAAATAGCGTGTTCTTAAGAGATAATAACTATCTAAAGATTGACACTTGTTTATGTCTGGTTTAAATGTGAAATTACATCCAATGACCAACATTGTATTAAATTATAAAAATATATTCTAAATATACTTTAAAACCACTCAAATTAATAATTTATCGCTATTAATTATTTCGATTAAAAAGGTTGTTTTTAATTAAAATTTAGTAATTTTCACTATTCATCAGAAAATGAAAGTTATCCGAAAAGTACCAAAATTTCACCCTAACCTAATTTTGATATTCCAAATCCAAAAATTAAGTCCATTTTGAAAGATAAAATTTATAAAATTTCAAAAAGTGGTATTACTATTCATAACGGCTAGTTCATAATAATATTATAATAATATCTCGTTTAGTGAAACTCGATATTGCGTACTACACATGCTATCGAGGAAGGTCGCGATTGCGTGTAATGCAAGTCAAGACAGGGATGAGTATTGTGCAAGATCTTTTTGGTGTAGCATACAACACAAGACATTAATGAAATTAAAAAGAATATTTTTCAGAAAATCGCGGGGTGTTACATAAAGTCCATTCAGAAGAAAATCAGGGATTCCAAAAGTTGATAGAAGGGCTTTTTATACAATCGTCGATGATACTTAGAGTATGAGGTTGGAGATAGGGCATTCCTCTTTATATCTTTATGGAAGAGATTCATGATATTTAGAAATAATGTAAAGCTAAATCATAGGTATATCAGCCCCTTTGAGATTTTGGATCGTGTTAGAACTCTTTCATATCAACTAGAACTTCCACCGACAATGTCTCAAGTACTTGATATATTTCATGTGTCCCTCCTGATGAAGTACATACTAGATCCCTCAGATGTACTGAATTTGGAGGTGGTATAGCTAGAAAATGATCTCTCTTGTGAGGAGCATTTAGTAAAGGTCTTATACAACAGGGATAACTTTTTATGCAACAAGACCACTCACCTCATTAAATTACTATGGTGGAACCACAAAAATAAAGAGGGTCATGGGAACCAGAGGAAGCAATGAAAGAGAATCACCCTCACCTATTTTCACATTAGTATATAAAATGAAATTTTGAGGGTTAAATTTAATAATTGGGGACGAATATAACACCCTGATTTTTTTTATGAAATATTTATCTTTAAATAATTTTATTTCACTAGTATCTTGTGTTGCATGCAAAACCACGTTTAAACTAATCGCGATATACTATTAAAATATTTTTATTCTTAAAAACCGTTATAACCTAGATGTTGAATTAGTGGGTATGAATTGGAATATACAAATTATAAAATATATATATTTATTAATTCTTATAAAATAAACACTTAATTTTTAGTAAATTCATTTTATTCTTCGAAAATATGTTTTCTTCAAAAAATGATTTTATTACTTTTTATGAGAAAATGAATATAAATTATTTTGACATTTTTAAAAAAATTATATGAAAAAATAAACTTCATTTTTCAATTATTCATCACAAAATTATCTTAGGATTATATTTTTAGACTTTTATAATTTTTTTTGAAATTTTAATGTATAGTAAAAAATACGAATTTACATTGAAACTGTATTTTCTTTTAAAGAATTTTGAAAGTAAAATAATATTTTGGATTACTTATAAATTTTTATAAGTTAATTTTTATTAAAAATAATCAAATTGTGGTTTTTGAAATTTATTTTACACTTGAATTTAGTATGAAAACATTTTATATTTTAAATGAACATTTTTTCAAAAAACTGTTTTTCATTGTATTATGTCGATTTAAATTTATATTTAATTCTAAAATATTTGTATTTTATATTTTGAAAAATGGATTCCATATTTTTGATAATGATATAAAATTTTATTATATAGTCCCATTTTATTTTTTTGGTCAATATTAATAGTAACCTTAGTAATTTTTGTTACCATGAATAAGGTAAATCGTGTAATTAAGGGTAAAATAATATGATAAGGATTAGAAAATGACCCTAACACTGGTACTGATTCTATTTTATGATAAATTTCTAACCATAATCATACATGGGTATAATTTATGAAACTTAAAAGTTTTATTTTGAAGTAAAGGAAAATATGTTATAAACATATATATTCTTATTAAAACAATTTTAATATGGGATTATATATGTTATATATTCTACTATAAATATTAATTATAAATATGGAAATATTTCCTAAATATTGGTATTTTATTTATATTTTTTATACATTAAATAATTAAATTAAATTATGACATAGTGATAATGTAGTTATAGCTTTATTAATGAATAAATCAAATAAATGATTTTATAAAACTTAAAATAATTATTATTTGACTTAATTTATGTCATAAACTATTTTTATAGGTGAATATGAAGTGTTATAAGACTATTAAATAGTTTGGGTTGAAGTTATCTATCTTTTTAAATTTTATTTAAATTCAATGAATTAAATTGTGTAAAAATTAACATAATTGATGTTTTATAAAAATAGTAATTTATTAAATTATTTAAAATAACTAAAAAACTTTTAAAATCACAAAGTGACTATTATAAAGTCAAAAATTTCATTAATTTTCCAATTATGTGAAATTTACCCCATATAAGTAAAATTAATAGCCTCTTAATAATTAAAATATTGTTACCACAATTAAAATTAAAAGGGAATAATTAAGGGTAAATTGAAAAGAAAAGGTTTAAAATAAAATAAAATACAAGTGTAAAAAGTTTTGGATGAGAGGATTTAGAAATATTCTCATTTTATCTTATACATATCCCTAAGTTTCATCATTTTAATTAAAAAAATTAAATTAATTTATATTAATTTAATAATTTAATAGTTTCTAAGGGTGCCCATTCCCTCTCCTATAAAACGGTACCCTATATTCTATAATAATAACACTTCAAGAACCATTTGGTTCAGATAATACCTACTCAAAACTCTTCCTAGAATCCCTAACCTCATCCTAGAAGCCTCCCTTAGGGAAGAAATCCTCCCAAGGAAACCTTTTGGTAAAAACTAAAAAAAGTTACCCGATTAAGAGATAACGCCTTCTCTCATGCTTTTTAGTTTCATTTCCATTCTTCACTCCCTAAACTTTTATTATTATATTATTACATAGAAACAAAATTATCAAAAATATACTATTATACTGTTATGATGTGATTTCGATCTACACTTACACACACCTCAATTTAATGGGTAACGAACATATTGTTTCTGTGTACGGTGAACTATTGCCTCATGAAATGATGATTGCTCAATTTTTCCCCTACCGCATCTCATGGTGGGAATTATAATGGAAATTATTTTTAATTATGATATATATTATATTTATATTTTTCTCTATTCTTATGTAATTTTTATTTAGAAGATACCTTTATGCTTTCCATGCTGTGTAAATATGATAATTTTGTTTGAGGAAATGTGGACTACTGCCCCCTCAAAGCAATATGACCCATCCCACTATACATGAAACGTATAAAAGATGATTTTATTAATCCAAAGAGACATATATGACATTAATAAAATGCTATTATTATAATATACATTTATATTATTTAATTATTATTCTTTTAATATGACAATGAAATGAAAGTAGCGTTTATGCGTACGTATGACCTACCATCTCCATGAATGATGCATTTCATTTATTATCTCCAAATATTATGGATTATTATAAATACATATATATTGGATATATATTATATTTAAATCATTAATAATATTCTATATATTATTTACTTTTGACCACGTGGACAATTCACATCAAAACAAGTTAATTTTTTACTCAAGTACCAAATATCAACAAAACGTATGATATGGACATAACTAGTTATGTAATTTTTATAACTTGGTAATAAATGGTATAAAAGGAATAATAAAATTTAAAAAGGATCACAATAAAGTTTAAATTAACTTAATTATATTATTTAGTAAAATAAAGAATGTATAAGACATGTCAGACTCAATGTAAGGGACTTCATCTCAATCTCCTTTCATTAAGGCATATTTTGATAGTATACACCACCTTCTTTTATACAAAATATAATTATCCCCTTTTAATTTTAATTTCATTCAATGGTTTTCAAAAGGGAATAATATTATAAGCACTTGTTTAACTAGTCTTTATCTGACTTTAATACTTGTATTTCATTTCCAATACGTAATATGTCATCAATATATACTACTAGGACAAATACCACATTCCCATTAAACCTGTTCTAAATACATGGCTCACATTCATTATTAATGAAACCAAATTCTCTTATGGATTCATCTAATCCAATATTACATGACCTGGATACTTTCTTCACTCCCTAAATAGTCCTATGCAACTTTAAAACCCTTTTGGAATCACTTGGTGTCACAAACCCTTCTGGTTATGTCATATAGACATCTTCTTGAAGGTTCCTGTTAAGGAATATAGTTTTGACATCCATCTACCAAATCTCATAGTCATGGTAAGTTGTTATGGAAAGTATGATTATTATGTATTTAAATATGTAAACTGAAAAAAAAAATGTTTCATCATAGTCAATTCCTTGAAGTTGTTTAAAACCTTTATCTACTAGCCTTTATTTATGGATACTTACTTTACCTTCCATGTCGAGTTTCTTCTTGAATACCCATTTACACCCAATAGGATTTACATCAACTGGCACATCGACCAGAGCCCAAAATTGGTTCTGATACATCGAATCCATCTCATAACTCATAGCTTATAGCTATCTTGCAGCTTATGAGCTCTCTACCACCTCCTTATATGAGAGAGGTTCATCATTGTACAACAATAATGATTTTCCATCCTCAGTGACTATAAAACCATATCTCTTTGGTTCCCTTAACTCTCTTTATCTTCTACGCAGTACTTGTGTTTCAAGAACTACATCTTCCATAGGAACCTATAGAACTTTTTCCTATACCAACTCCAATGTATCTTGAGCATCAACTTCATCAAATTCAATATTTCTCCCATTATATATTTTGAGGATGTGCTCCCTCTCAAGAAAGATTTATTTTCTAGCAATAGTTACTTTCTTATCTAAGGGGGTGTATAGGTAGTATCCCTTTATTTCCTTACGATACTCTATAAAGATACACCTTATGCTTTAGTGTGCTAGTTTGTTTCCTAGGAAAGACATAAAAAATGCCTTGCATCCCCATACATGTGTATATGAAAAAATGGGTTTCTTTCTACTCCATAACTTGAAGGGAATAACATTTTCCACATTAGTTGGTACTCAATTTAATGTGTATGTCATAGTTTGTAATGCATATCCCCAAAAGGATAATGGAAGATCTTTATGACTCAACATTGACCTTAAAATGTCCAACAAGGTACGGTTCCTCCTTTCACAAACACCATTCCAATACGGTGTATAAGGTGGAGTAAGTTGAGATATAATCTCAAACTCCCACAGAAAGTCGATGAACTCTTGGTTAAGGTATTATTAACCTATATTTGATCGAAGATTCTTTATCTTTTTTTCAAGATAATTATCTACTTCATTCTTTAATTCCTTGAATTTCTCAAATGACTCAAATGTATACCTCATCTAATAAATATAGCCATATCTACTCAAGTCATTAGTAAAAGTTATGAAGTAAGAATACCCACCTATAGCTTCTACTATAAATAGTTCACACTCATCAGTGTGTACAAATCCTAGAATCTCTATGACCCTTACACCCTGTCCACCAGATGGTGGTTTGGTCATTTTACCTTGTAAACAAGCATGACATCTATCAAGTGGTTTTAGATCATAACAGTCTAAATAACCATCTTGATAGATATTTTTCAAACACTTCTCATTTACATGACTGAGATAGTGATGCCACAATTGGGTGTTCTATGATTCAAGTGAACATGATTCATTATCAATTTCCAACACTTGGTTTTTGTAATTTAATACATACAAACCGTTATTTAAATGTTCCATACCATAACATATGTTTTCCTTATAAAATAAAAAACTTTTATTTCTGAAATTGAAAATAAACCCATATATATCCAAACATGATACATAAATTATGTTTTTGGTAACACTAGGTACATAATAGCAGCCATGTAGAACCAAAATCATTTCTATTGTAAATGTGAGGTTGTAGTCACTAATGGCAAGAGTAACCAGCCTTGCACCATTGGCATCTTGTAGATCCTCCTCTCCTCCATAAATTTTCCAAAATATGCTTGGTTGTTTCATTTGAATATAGATGTGAGAATAAAAAGCTATATCTAATACCCAATGAGTATAAATAGAAATATTTCACTCGATAATGAATGAACCTTTGGCTTCTCATTTCCTCTAGGTGCAGTTCCTCTTCTAGTGACCTAACTAACCACATGAAAATCATACTACCTCCTTTTCCATGCCCTATATTTAGATCTTCTTCTTCTTGATCAGATAGTGTTTGGGGGATTTAGACTATTTATAAGTCTTAGGACCATTTTCCTTTTCCTTCCTCTTCCTATTAACCATAACTATTGTGGGTTTTCATGCCCCATGTCCATATCCACTTGATTAATTAAAGTTATAAGTTTCGATAGAATCTTCTCATTATTTCTCATAGCATAATTCACAATAAAACTAGAGAAGGTCTTGGGTAGTGATAATAGTATGAGATTTATAAGAAAATCATCTGGGAATTTAATCCCTAAGATGTCCAGATGCTCAATGTATCCAATAATATTGACTACATGTGGCTTAGCTAGAGAAGACTCTCCAAGCTTAGTGGTGAACAAAGCATTGGAGATATCATACCTCTCTTGTCTCACCTTCTCTTGATAGAGATCCTAAATTTGAGAAATCATGATATAAGCATCCATTTCCTCATGTTTCTTCAAGAGTTCATTGGTCATGGATGATTGCGTGAGGCACTAAATATTAGTAGCATCATTCATATGTTTCTTGTATACAGAGAGATCCTCATTAATCACCCCATTTCTAGTCATAACTGGTAAAGGTTCTTCCAACACATATAGTTTTTTTTCATTGAAAAAGAAGACCTGAAGGCTCCTTTAGAACTCCTAGAAATTAGTACCGGTGAGAGGTATTTCTTTCCAGAGTATGGATTAAAATGATATGTTTAATGTCATTTTTAATTTCATTTTTACAAATAAGATGAATACAATTTTAGCACTTTATCTGATTAAATTAAGAAAAATAAATAAGTAAATATTCATTAGTCTCCCACTATTTTATTGAAACTCAGTATCCCTCACTATTGGCTTCGTAATATACTATTTTTTGGATATTATAGTGGTAATGATCCATATTTACTTTCACATTACCCAAACTTTGGCTGGTCAATCGATTTAAAAGGTTTCAGGTAGGCATTCCAAATGCCATCTACATTAACTCGCAACTCCTTGATCTATTGAGTGGACTCACCAATCCTAAAATCCTTAATTTTGGATTTCCTCAACCTTTAACTCTCATTTATACCAAGTCCTATATTTTCCGTCAACCCTTGATGAAAACTAAGTCAATTCAACCCAAAACCTTCAATTATAATTCCCCAATAATTGAAAGCACCCAAACTTTGGTTGGCCAATCACTTTGAATCATGGTTCAATTCTAACTGAAGTAATGGAAGGCTATACCGACTTAATATTTTATTGAGGGATTTTATCCTTTATGCGTGAATTTCCATTTGTTATCTTTTCACATGTTTTTTAATATTATGTGGTATAATCTTAAGTGATTAATCACGTATTAGATAATATTTACGCATAATCCAGTTTATTTTAGTTTCGTATTACATACTTTTTAATTCATTAATTATGTGATCGCAAAAAAATATCCATAATGAATAACCATACAACTCATAGAAATAAAATAAACGGTATTACCATGAGTTTGTTCTAATGGTTATTTTATCTAGCAGTTGATAAACTAACTGTCGGCCTAGGGGAGAAACACCTTGAACCAATTAGGTTCATCTTTACAGCTTTCCACCTGTACACTTTTGTATCTCCTTGGATTGGTTTCTCCTCGGCTCCTAACTTGAACCTCCTCTACTAGATTAGGAGATCCATCTATTACATAGGCTTATACTCACACACAGGTGATGGTTAAAAGGGGGTTTATATAAAATAAACCATGGGAACATAGGCCCTATATAGTAATGAGGAGAGAAGGCATTGAGGACAACAATTTAATTTAATAATAAATTAAAATGAAACCAATCACATACAAAGGTCCGGTCTAGCTCATGATCATCCACATGCATGCCATGATTTACACATTTAATAAAACTAGCATTCAATTCGTTAATCATTCTTATTTAAGTCAAATTGTGCTTGAATCAATTAATAATTATTTTTAATTAATTAATCATTTTATCTTAATCCCTTTTTTGAATTTCCTTGATATTATCATCCATTATAATTTATAACAAATTAAAATTCATTTTAAATTAACCTTATATATAAATGTACCTTGGAGGTAACCCAGTGAATACTAGTCCAAACCTACCCAACATGTATTATGCTCGTATACTATTTTACTCCTATGACATATGGCATACATGAATTGTCACATAGATTGATGATGTTTACTTCATGGATGATTACAGGAATTACATGACTTTTTGGCCATGTGTTCTGCTTAAATCCACTTAGAGTAAAAACCTGTAATACGACTTATACATGATATGAAGATTTGAAAATTATGAAAATATTAAAGTTTTAATTCTTCATAATTTTTTATAGTACATGGTGTGTAGATCAGATCTACATGTCATGTATTACCTTCACCATCTATTTGAACTAAATGCATAGGGACTCGGTGTGTGAGGTGTACATTGGAAATTTCAGAGTACATGGCATGCCTAGTGGGCCACACTCCATGTTGACTTCGCTTTACACGATCACTAGATGGCTAATCCGTGTATTGGATACACAACCCGTCCCTGACCCAAAGGATAATACACATCATTTCTAGTGGGAAACACAGTGTGTAGTACAGCTATCTGTTCACCAGTCTATCCTGGTCAACATGCTATGTAAGAATTGAATACACTGTGTGTCATTAATTCACACGGGTTGAGTAATTTCTAAACTACTCATGATGCATTGAACATAACAACATGGCATGTAGATCTGACTACACATCGTGTACTAATATGTTACTTGGACAGAACCCTTTGTCACCTATAGATGAGTTCCTCGATTTAATTTTAATAAAAAATTAATTATTTCTATTAGATATGTAATAAATGATAGAGGAAGAATAGATCTCGTAATTCAGATTAAAAAGAATGATTAAACTTGAATTGATAAACTAAATTATTAAAGAGTAAATCATCAATGAATTATTTAAATAATTATAAACAATAATATGCCCCCTCTGATACCACTTATAGGTTCTGGGTGCAGCGGAAGAGCGAAAGGTTCAGTGACCAACATTAATTTTTTCCATAATCGTTGATCAATCCGGGATCAATATGATGATGAACGCCGGTATCCATAGATTTGAATAGAGTATTTAGAAAAATAAGAACTTACCCTAGAACCAATATAGAGGATCAATATATTTTGTTTATAATTAATTTAATTATATAAGAATTACCTCCAGGGTGATTCTTTCTTAATTAATGTGTTCGGTCATAGATCTGAAGGTGTATTGACATTGCATTGTGGGAATCAAGGGTAGATCTCCTTTAGAAGTTATCCACATGTGTTCCACATATCTCTATATGTCACAGAAGGAATATATAGGTGCTATCATGGAAGATCCTTATGCTTGTGATGGCCATCTTAAATCACCTTGAGAACTGCTTCCAAATAATTCTCCTTAATCATGGGTAGGAGGATCTAACTTATTATTGAGAGCATTCTTAGAGGGGGATGAAATCTCTAGGTTTGAGATATTTTCTCCAATTCATTGTGCACAACAAAACCATGCGTCACTTGGATAGATCTTGGGTAATAATAGAATAATATAACTGAGTATTTAATTCACCAGGGTAATTATAAATAATTTGCGCAGTTGCCTTAATTATTTTTTTAATCCCAGTGAAGCCCCCATGTCAAATAACAACAACAAAATTATTATTTCCTGAAAATTTATTAACTTTCAAGTTATAACTAAATATTTTTTAATAAAATAATATTCAATATTATTATTTCTCACTGGACCATTAACTCGGTCCACCAATCCACCATCATATTTATTGAATGGTGAATAATGACTATTTATTTATTAAATAAATATTTTTGCATTATTCTCCAATAAATATATAAATATTATAATTACCAAATAGTAAATATAAATTTATTAATTATTCTACCCACAATATATATTCTCTCGAATGACTGGTGTTGAAATAAATGTGATTTGACATCCATGAATAATTATTAAACCATAACTGGGAATAATCTTTATTCAAATTGTTAAATGATAGATAATAAATTATTTAACTGAAATACTAGATAAACATAGTGTGTGACCCTCTAGGACTCTTTCTTAGTGGCATTAGGTGGAGAAGCCCAAAGTCCAAAGTTAGAGTCTAGCAACTCATCAAGGCACCCATAGAGAAAGAAGTTAATTCAGAAATGACATGTCACCTCATATGAATGCTTACTATGTGATATAATCCCTTTGACTCGATATATCCAATTAAGTGGGTTTCATGAAAGTTCCATCAACCCATATGGTCGATTTCACATTCTTTGAATTCCCAAAAATTAAACTTTTCTATAAAACACCATGGCCATGGATTTATTTAGGCTATATCATTTCCATCAAAGGTCCTGAGATATCAACTTTCATTATGGAACAATAGGTAAAAATCCTTTCTCACATTATTCATTAATGTCGTATTACTCGTGATGCACCCAATGTATCCTACCTCACCACAAACATTTGTTGTCATGGTTTTTTCTAATACATCTAAGTGTGTGAGTCATAACACCGATTAATAATAATATTAAATTATATGAACCAATAAACACATCAGTAGATAAGAACATCCAATGACACTTATAAATGTTTATTTCCTGGTGGGGGGTCTCATTCTCATAATATCATCATGGACATTACCAAGGGATTACACTGTGAGAAGGTGACTCAAAGTCCTATGAGTCTCCACCCATGATAGTCTATATAATTTATGTACCTTAAAATGATATCATTAGGATATAGACAATATTTTCAATAATAGCTTCATGGGACTTCTAGATTCTCATCATAGCTGGGATCCACTATGACCTTTTTAGTGTGACAACTACTCTTAGGAAATTATCACATACAATGTCATGCATAAGAACAATCATGATGTGATAAAAAGTTAATTAATATCTATCCAATGAATACATGCTTATTATAAAGTACAAAGAAGTTGGTTCTAGGGAACTAACTCCAACATTCACCACCTTACTAATAGGGTTTTCAACAAACCCATAAGTGGTTCAAAGCCCAAGAATCAATTAGTCAACTACAGTAAGGGTTATCCCAACCAATGGTAGATTATAATACTGATGGTATTTTGAAACAAATTATTCTTAATAAACATAATGATATAAAGTATCATGGTATATATTTGAGGGATATTAAGAAGAAAATGATTCATATTTCCACTACCCTCCATGAACTAGTAAGAAAGAAATCTATAAATCTTCTTTCCCAACTTACTCCAAATCCCAAGGGGGTGTTAGTTCTATCATACTGAGAAGTGGGAAGAAAATAGTTTCTACATATTCTTCTATCTATCCTCTAGGATTACCCTCAACCTTAGAGAATCCCCATTCAAGACCATCCAATGAGAAGCCAAAGGATAAAGATAGAGGTAATAAAAATATTAATGATGTTCCACATAAACCACTTACATTTCTAAAAAGATTTGTAAAAACCAGAATATGGCTAAGGAGGTGAGTAAAAAAAATATTTTGGATACATTCAAGTGTGTTGAGATAAATATCCCTTTTCATTAAGCAATCAAGAAAATTCCATGGTATAACAAGTTTTTGAAAGAACTATATAAAAATATAAGGGGTGTAAAGGGATATGAGTGGATCAAAATTTGAAATAATGTCTCTATACTAATCACACAAACTTCAGTGGTTCCTATAAAGATGAAGGACCCTAGTACATTAATCATTTAATGGACCATAGGGGAGTTGTATTTCTATGATGCTTTATATGATTTGAGTTCCTCCATTAATGTCATGCCTTACTCTGCTTTCAATTACTTGTGGATTGGAGAGAAAAATTTGATCAGTTTAGTGGTTTAATTGGAAAATAGGGCCACATTATACTCGATGTGTGTTCTTGAGGATGTACTTATTTGAGTAAAAGATACGATCTTTTCAGTTGTTTTGAATTTATAGAATGATCAAATAATATTTCATTATCCCATAATTCTTAGTAAACCATTACTCAAAACTACAAAGACAATAAAAAATGACCATCATGTTACACTTTCTATAGATTTTGGAGATGATATTGTAATATTTAACATTTTATACTCCATGAAGTACCTCTCATAAGACCATTCAATTCTCTTCATCTCAAAGTATAACCTATCTTGTAATAACTCACCAAATTTTGATTTTCAATATTTTATAAATGTGGATCATTATATTCTTAGATAGACATTGAGTATTGGTTATAGTTTTATCTTTCAAAATACTTTCACATATATTTCTAATTATAAAACTACAATAATTTATAATTCTTTTGTGGATTATTTTTCTAATTTTGTGCATACACATTATGATTATGACATGGATATTGATTTTATTGATGGATTTAGTGAATTAGCCCATATTTTTGATGATTTATATTCATAACCTGGCATTAATTGTGCACATATTTTAGTTTCCACATAATTTACATCAATATAGATCCCTCTTAAACTAGAACTCAAACCATTTCCAAAAAACTTATAATATTCATACATATTGAATGATAAAAAATGGCCTTCAATAATCATTAATAATATCCTTAATGAATATGAAATGAAACCTTTAAATGTTTTAAGGGATAATATTAGGGAAATTGGGTGGCCCTTAGTAGACATATCAGGTATTATCCCTTCATTTTCATGCATAGGGTTATTTTAATGAATTGGGATAAATTGGTTAGACATCCAAAAAGTAGACTTAACCCCATATTATTAGAATTTGTAAAGAAATTGGTGGAAAAATATCTTGAGGTGGGTATAATTTACCTCATTTCTATCTCTTATTGGGTCTATCTCTTAGTTCCTATGAGAGTACAAAATAGTAGGTGAGTGTGCATATATTATAGGAAACTAAATCAATCCACTAGTAATAACAATTTAACTATTCTATTAATTGATCATATGATTGAGGTAATTTTAGAGAGTATACACTATTATTTTTTGGACAGTTTATCTGACTATTTACAAGTTCCCATTAAAAAAAGGACCAGGAGAAGACAAAATTCACCTGAACTTTTTGTAAATTTATTTACTAAAGGATACAATTAGGACTTTGCAATTCCATGGGTAAACTCTATATATACATGGTGAGTATATTTTATAATTTACTTGATACTTTTTTAGAGGTATTTATGTATTATTTTAGTGTGTATGGTTCCTTATTTGATTAGTTTCTCTTGTGTTTGGCTAATGTAATGCATCATTTCATTGAGAAAAATATGGGTTTTTATTTTGAAATTTTTAATTTCCTAGAATAAAAAGTGATTGTACTAGGTCATGTAGTCTAAAAAAATGAAATAGAGTTTAATATATTTAAGGTTGAAATTATTTACACATTTCCATATCCTACATGTGTGTGTGAGGTTTGATATTTCCTAGTACATGTAGGTTTCTATCAATTCTTCATGAGATATTTTTTTAATATTTCTCTTATATTACCGAGATTGCTTCAAAAGGATTTTGATATTGTTTTTTATGATTCTTATTGGGATTTCTTTGATTAGATGAAGAAAAGTCTCAACACACCACTGATAATTCATCCCCTATAGTGTGATCTTCTATTTGAGCTTATATTTGACACTTCTAACTTCACATTTAGAGTAGTCAAATCACATAGGGTGGAAGGAAATTTTCATGTGATCACCTATGCTTCAAATAAATTGGATTTATCCTAAAAAAGTATGAAACCATGTAAAAGGAGTTTCTTACTATTGTATTTTCCTTTAGATAAATTTAATTATTATTTATTGGGCTCTAAAGTTATATTTTTTTATCATGCAGCTCTAAGGAACCTCTTTAAGAAGTGAGATGAAAATACCAAAATTATTCATTGGTTTCTTCTTTTATAAGAGTTTGATATTTTTAAAAAGGATAATAGGGTTTATAGAACTTGTTGTAAAACCACGTGAGTAGGATCACTCACACACTATAGGATGACAACTTGGATGTGGTACCACTTTGGGATATATTTCCTAATGATCATATTTATGTGCTCTTAAGTACACATCCTTGGTATTCTGATTTAGTTATATAACTTGTTGCCTCTGAAAATCCATCAAATTTTAGAATTATGAAGTCCAATAATTGAACAGTGGTTCTAGGTTTTATGTGTGGGATGATCCTTCCCTCTAGAGTATCTGTAGTGACCAAGTAATTAGGATATGTGTTCATGATCAAAATTTTTAGCTTGTTTTACATTTGTTCCATGAACTAGATTATAGAGAATCATTTGGACCCCAAAGAAAAACTAGGAAGGTATTAGAATTTGTTTTATATTGGCCTAGTTTATTACATGATTCCCATATGTATTTTAAGTCACGCTCACATTCCCAACACACAAGTAACATTTCTAGAAGATATGATATTCATCAACAACCCATATTATTCAGTGTAATTTTTATGTATGTGGAATCAATTTTATGGGTTTATTTTATAACTCATTAATTTTATTTTATATCTTTATTGTTGTTAATTATGTTAGAAAAATTTTGGAGGAAAAGGCCATTGGATTTGATGATTCTCATGTTGTAGTTGATTTTATCAAGGCACAAATTTTTTACAGGTTTGGAATAATGAAGGATATCATCGATGAACAAGGGTTGCACTTTTGAAATCATAATTTGGATTTCCTTATTAATAAGTATGTGGGGACTCAGAAAACATCTACTCCATACCACCCCTAAAAAGATTTCTAGGATGAAGTTTCAAATTGCAAGTTAGAAATTTTTTTTTGGAGAAAACCATGAAACTGAATAGAAAGGATTAGAGAAAACCATGAAAGTGAGGTTTTAAATATATTTTTTATACCAAAAAATAGCTATTATTAATTTTTTATAGCAACTCTGGCTATTAGACAAAATTCCGTTGCCCAGAATAGTGAAATCTGAGTGATGAAATTTTTTTAATAAAAAAAGGGTGATTAAATCAAGTGTTTATCAGGTCAACTAAAATCCAAAAACTAATGTGGAAAGTTTTATGGTATATGGTTTTAGTATCCTGGGTCAGTAAAAGTAACACATAAAAAAGGTCTAACATATTTTTTTCTAAGACTCTTTGTAAAATTTTAATAAATAAAGAGGTATTAAATATTTTTTTCCACGCCTCTTTGTCAGATTTTAAAAAAAGACTGGATATTTTGGCTAAGGAAATCCATGACCACTATTTCATGGCCTTTGACCATAGCCGATCCTGGGAGTGCCCCCCCCCCCCATTTTGTTCCACATAAGAGACACCCCACTAGGGGCCTCCCCCTTCTCTCATCACCTGGACCGGACCATCTACTCTACAACCGTGAACCCAAACTACCTCTACCCTAGATTGTTTCCCATAGAAGGCAGCAACTCCATAGCCTCCTCAAGTTCCCTACCTATTTTTGACCCTCTGGACGAACCAAGGATCCCGACCCTCCGTGCACAACTCCAGTGTCTAGCCACCAAGGATCATTCACACCTCTTCCTCCCACCATCGAGTCTAGCACTACCACCTGAGGCATTTTCCCCTACCATGACACCCTCTCCGCATATCTCCAATGTCTCACCACCGATAGCTACTAGAACTATCCAGACTGGTTAGATCTCCTCAACCACACCTCACTTCCACCAAACACCTTTCATGGACGACCACCCCACAACTGCAAGCTCCGACTGTTGAGTTCCCCTTGTAGGTGTCCCCTCCAGATCCAACACTTCCTACCTTTGTCGTGTGGGTGATATTTCCTCCACAAGGGATCCCTTATTTAGAAAAAGTAACCCAACCATTCTATGCCTCCCTCCTACAATCGTTGTCACGATTCTGCTACCCCAATACCACATCAGGTTGGTCCCTTATTCACTATGGTCATGAGGTAACCCCTTCCTTGGTTATATTTGTCCTGAAATGGTCCTGGCTTGATCTACCTAGCCCGAAATGGGCTTGGGCGGGCCTTCTTGGACCAGAACACCCCTTTACAGGGTCTTTAAGGCCTGAAAAGGGCCTTTGAAAGTTCATCCCGACCCACATAGGTCTTTCTCAGGGTTTTTGGGGTCCTACTAATTTTTATAATAAAAAATTAATTGAAGTAAATGATTTAATTTTGGTTTTAAGTTAAATTAATAAAATATTAGTTTTTGGTTTAAAATTATTATTGTGGGTCAAATTAAATTATTTCTTGGTGTTATAATGAAATTAATTAATTAATTTAATTTTTTGTTTTAAAATTATATTAATTATTGGGACTGAACAACATAATTATTGATTTAAAATAAGAGTGAATTTTGATTTAATAAAACACCCTCGAGTATAATTTAATGAAATTTTAAATTTAATTTTGCATTAAATTTTAATAAAATGGTTTCAATAGTATTATACTGATCATGATCCTAAGATCAAGTAATTCATGTTTAGTGAATATTATATTAATTAATTTATTATTGTAATGATTATTTTTAAAAAGTAGTTTAACAAATGATGACCTATGAATCGTCTCAGAATAATTACATTTATAAGTTCCAACGTGTCTAATTATGAGTTTTATTTTATACTCTTGAGTTCTCCTTGCATGTGAGTGAGTATTTTTGTATAATTAAGATACAACAAAAAAAGAACTTCTTGCTAAGCTATGTCAATGCACCATACAAGAGTTTGACACATTGGATGGGCAGGTGCTGTAAATAGAGTCACAAGCGATGAAGCTCAAGGTATTACCCCTAGGGTCTTGGTTGATCCATTATTCACTCAATATATCAAGTAATAGTATCGGTTCATGATCACGTTGTAATTTTATTTTTTCATGGTTAATTATTTTGTAAATTTATAGTTTATGCGTCATCACATGGAATAATAAACAAGCATTCAAAGATAAAATGAGCATGTGGTGTAACGCCCCGATCCCAAAAAGCCCGGAGTCGGTGCGTTATTTTAATGCATTGGAATGATTACAAGGAATCAAGTCCCGAAACACTGATCAGTTTATCAGTCTTGTAAAATATATTATATACATGAATGTTACATTACACATTAGAAGATAAAACACAACATAAATGATCCTTTGAGAATACCATTAATCCCATACCTTAACCCATCTTATCAATCATAAAACAATTCTTGAAATCCTAGGAAAATAAAACATAAGAAATGGGTGATCTCAAACACTCAGTAAGGGTAATCAATATAGCTAAAACTTTCAAAAATAAGTATAAACATTTAAGTCATTGTAAAAACTAAAACAAAATCCTTTTAAACTTAAACTTCATCATGATATGGCAAAGATAAATCAAATAATTTCATTTACTTATTCACATAGATATTATACTAGTCAAATAATCACATGTAAAATCAATATCCATTTTCATAATGATGGAATGCATAATTCTAGACTTCATAACCACATAGTCAAGGCCTTATGCCAAGACTAAAAATAAGATTTTTTCAAGGCCATGTGCCAAGACACTAGTTTGTCTCATGAGACCTACCGATGCATCGAGGAGTTATAGCCTACTCCACCCATCACTTACTAAGTCTAATGCATTCCACATATGAAAAGGTTTAAACATAACATAAACATTCGTATTAAAACTAGCATACTAAATGTCAATTCTTTATCCATAAACCTTCAATGGTGTAAAAAATAACACATCTATAGTCAAACATATCACAAAACATTCAATACAATATGTAAGATTTGTATCATAATAAATCAACTTCAAAAAAGTTCAAAATACATAAAATTATGTTGACATAGATTAAATGAAAACTATTTGAAATAAATACCTCTTTCTATTTTGAAGTCATATAAAAGTCAAATAATTATAAAAGAAAACATTTATTTTGAAAATATTCTTAAAATTTTGTATGGTAAGCTTCAACGATGATATAATGATGCAAAATAGCCACACCCTCCATATAAGTTAAAAAATACATTCTTACCTTAATTTTGTCGAAAAGGTCATAAAGTACCTTGTTTGGAAAATGACAGAAAGATTACTTTCAAACCATTTTATAAAAAGTCAAAAAAGGGTATAAATGAATTTAACCCATAGTATAGTAAATAGTAAAAAAAATTGAAATACATTTTTAAGAAACATGGATGTGGATGATAAAGAGGTCCTAGTGGATACTTACGTAAAAAAAACCTCGGATAATAAATAGATTATGAAATTAACTCTTACATTGCACTTTCCTTTGGTAGACGGTACGTTTAACCTCTTGTATAATGACCATAGTATGTTATTAAATTATAACAGAACCATATTCATATTTATTATATCATAAATTATTCATTTATGACTTTATATTACCCATTTAATAATGATTTCCATGTTAAATTAACATTTCGGGTAACAATCGCTTTCTTTATCATACGAGTTTCAGCTTGTTATTATTGATCATATAATTTAGATCATGATTTAAATAATTAAATAATATAAACTTTGATTTATATATAATATATATTTATCATATAAATATGTATAATATATAGATATATGAAATGGGAAACACCGTTTATGCAGACGGTAGGCCGTACATACCCATAAACATTGTTTCTGTTTTCATATCGTATTGAATGGAAGTAAGTGAATAAGATATATGTAAGTACATATATATATATTAATTAGAATTATTATGTCATATATTAAATAATTATTAATAATAAATATTTTTATAATCATCGTTTAATGGTGATTGTGGAAATGAATCTCATCGCGTCGTGGAGACAGTAATCTGTACGTACGCACGAGTGACAATATCATTATATTGATGGTGAAATTGTATTTAATTGGATGATATATCATATATATAGAATAATTAAATTGTTACATTTATTATTTAAATCATCTATACTCATTATTATACCCATCAAAATAACGAAGTGTTTGAATAACAAACTACACCACGATGTGGAGATGGTAAGCCATACGTACGCATGTAAGGTGACTTTGTCATTTATAGGATGTGTAGAATAAATAATATGGTTGTACCATATTTATAATAACATCACAGTATGTAGAAGGTACTGGAGGTATTATTTTTATATGGAAAAAACAAATAAAGAGGCAGATTAAGAAGAAAAGAACTTGAAAGAGGGTGGTGAAATTATTACCTCTTATTCGGGTGTTTCCTTTTGAGTTGATCAAAAGGGCTCCTTAGGTTTGATTTATGATCAATGTAAGGACTCTAATATTATTTGAGGGAATTTTGGACGATATTTGGGCAGGGGTTGTCTGAGCCAAATGGATTTTTAGGTGTGATTTTGAGAGAAGTTAAAGTACTCTTTTATAAGAGAGGTGAGGGCCACTTCAGGAAAAGCTTGAAATATTATATTATAATAAAATAATTTTCGATTTATAATGGCTGAAAAATGATTTATTTCTAGGATAAGGTTGGTATGGGTCTAAAAAAACACAAAAAATAGGTTTTAGATAGGTGTAGGTCACCATATTAACATTATCTTTTAGATTTAACTCTTAGTTAAATTGTTTAACTTTTACCGTGTCTTCTTGTATTCTTACACTATATGGTTAATAAACATACTCTAAACTTCCAAGAGAACCTCAAGTGATTCATTAATGGAATATATAATATTATTTAAGACCTTTTTCCTAACCTTATATTTTTAGTAATATTATATAATTTAATAATATAATATTTGTTTTAAAAACTCATTTTTGTCAATTTTGACACTATTTAGTATTTGGTTTTTGTGAAAGTCATCACAACTTGATTACTTTGAACAAGATACATTGAATCAATAATAAAATGTCATATTCACTTATAAATTTTTTTAATTTCATAAAAACTTTGAAATTATATTTATTTTAATATTTATAATACCATTTATTTGATTCTTTCCTTAATACGGTAATTTCTGCATCATTATTGTGTCATAAATAAATTTAATTATTTAATGTCTAAAAATTATAAATAAAATACAATTATGTAGGAAATAGTTTTATATTTCAAATTAATATTTATATTCTAAAAGATAACTTATATAACACCTTATAAAAATTGTTTTACTAAAAGATATATGTTTATGTCATTTTTGTCTTTACTTTAAATTAATTAATATAAAGTGTCATTATCACTCTCAAGTGGCTCAAAGTGGTCCCAAAATCGGACAAAGGATGCCCATGGTCGGACATGTATCAACCAATATGAATAGGACACATGTTACGGTAATTTAATATTATTATAAAAATATATGTTTACCCTTATTTACCAGATTTACCTTTTAACCATGGTAAATAAAATATTTACTGAAATAAAATATTCATAATGTATAAAAATAATAGATACTTATTTAAAAAATTTGTACACCCTAATTCCAAATATGGAATCTATTTTTCCAAATTCAAAACACAGAAGTGGCAGAAATTAATTTAAAATTAATTCTCGTTGTCAAAATAAAAAGTGTGTTTTGAAGAAATAATAACTATCAAAAGATTAACACTTGTTTATGTTCAGTTTAAATGTGAAATTACATCCAATGAACTAAATTATATTAAATGATAAAAATATAATATAATGATACTTTAAAACCACTCAAATTTTTAATTTAACACTATAAATTATTTCGATTTAAAAAGTTGTTTTTAAATAAAATTTAGAATTTTCACTATTCATCAAAATATGATAGTTATCAGAAAAGTACCAAAAATTTATCCAACCTAAATTTTTATATCCCGATTCTACAGAATAATTTAATTTCCTTAAATTGAATACATAAAAGTGTAAAATATTGGTTTAAAAATGTTCTACATTAAAAGGTGGTAAAATTGCATTTTTTTGCAAAATACCTCTTTTGTCTTAAAATTTGACTTTTTCTTATATTATGACTAAGAAACAAAAAATATGAATGTTAAAAGTATATATGATATATAAAATTTAAAATGTGGTTAATACTATTCATAACCTCTTTTTGAATGGGTAAATTGGTAAGTCGTGGTGCGCTCGAACTCGGTGTTGCATGTAGTGAAAGTTATTGAAATACTTTGAAGAGATAACATACTATGAAATCTTGGGGTGTTACATTCTCCCCTCCTTCAATAAATTTCTCCTTTTTAATTTGAAATTGTTTTTTTTTTTTGAAAATAAGAGGTTAAAATAGAAAAATACCTTTGTGGAAAACCCACATCGGAAATTGGGGTAATAAAATTTAGCCTTAATAAGAGGGAAAGGGAAATGAAAAAGTCACCAACAAATTATGATCTTGATTAGGAGAACATTGGTGGTAATTAGAGACATATAATTGGAGGAAAAAATTAAATATTTATAAGGAGCGATTGAGGTCATCAATCCCAAACAAGTGTAAAATTGAGGTGCACAAAGCCATCAATCTATGATGATTTAAAATACTGTCGGTTCAACAAAACTTAAGGTATTAGGTTACACATTTTTTGTTTTAATATCCCTTCACTAAATTTTAATAATAAATTTATTCATATAATAATAGGAAAAAAAATATACTTGACAAGTATAGTTTCATCCACAAACTCATCTTTCACTCCAAAAGATAATAGAATTAAAAAATATTCTATTTATCCTTATCGTATAGGGTTCCAATAATGAATTTATAATTCATTTGTCAGAATATTTAAAAAAATACATTATACAAACTAGGACATCACATATACCAGTGGTAGGTGATCCACTCTTGTCACCCTTTGGTTGTGGGTTCAAGTCTCGCTGCCTTGTTGGACACAACGGGCTGTCGCCCGACCTCCGGGTTGTCCTTTTTATGACAGTCCAAAAATAATCTCAAGAAATTATTTAACCTTAACAATAGTATTAAATGTCAAACTTAATCGATTCCAGACTTTGGAATTATCCAAAATACTTCTATCCAAACTCACAGTCCAAAATTTATAAGGAAGGTAAACACAATGAAAATCTTTTTTTCCATATAATAACATATGAATACATTCATCATGTATTCTTTTAAAACATGATAACACCCTAAATTATCATAAAACCTTATTTATTACAATCATGACCCCTTATTCATTACATAATACTATATATATTCCTTATATCCAAAAAAATTAATATTCCAACAATGATGGAATAAACAAACCATCAATTAGTACCAAGGTGATCAAGAATATCCAATATAATTTATCCAAATCAACCATATCTTATTCCAAAATCACTACCTCAGTATCAGGAAAATATTATGGTTTACCTTTCCTTCAACCATTTATTTTATAAAAGTTTAACCTAAAACTATGTCACTTTACATGGTACCATACAATCTGAAATCCTTAATTAAATAGTACTACAATACAATACTTATTTTTTTCCATAATTCATATAACCAGTACATCATTGATACAACACTCAAATGAAAAAAATTATTTAATAACAACATAATAACACTAGTCATTCCTCTTCATCTGTGGTAGTATCATAACTTGATTATTATCCAATATCATCATGGGGGCATACTCTGACGATTTGGAAATTGATTCGTGTAGTGTCCCAACTCCTTATAGATGAAGAATTGTACTTTTGAAACCTTTTTCTTACCCTTGGAATCACATAATTGGTGTCCTTTTTCTCCACACTTACAACAAAATCCCATTCCCTTCAACAATTTACCAAGGTGATTCTTTCCACAGTTATCACATATAGGAAAATCTTTCATTCCCCTCTTCCTTTTATCCATATTTCTCTCTTATATCCTTTTCTTCTCTTGCTTCCCTTCAAAGCCATAGGACTCATAGAGTTCTTTACTTATCTTATTAACACATGATTGTAACATCCCAAGTAAGTAATGAATAATAGATATTTTTATCTATGTCTATTAATGATTAAGATAGTGTTTTAGAGGCTTAAAATGAAAATAAATCCAATCTTAAGCATGGAATACACTAATATTCTTAAAAGATTGTTTTACTGCCTTTTAATGGAAAACCCTTTTTAAATCAAACTTTTGACAATTTTATAATCTATTTTTGTCAAAATAAACTTATTCTTTATGATTGGGACATCAAAATTTACTTTGTGTGAATTTTTGGTATTTTTCAGACAATGTTCATTTTTTTAATGAATAGTGAAAATTGTTGTATTTTAATTCAAAACCTCTTCTTAATCTAAGTTATTTATATGATTAGATTATCTTTTGAATTGGTCTTAATGTTTAATCTGAATATATTTTTACCATTTTATCCAATGATGGTCATTGGAATCAATTTCACTTTAAAATTGGACTTAAACTGGTATCAATCTTTTGATACTTATTGTTTCATAAAAACACGCTATTTGTCATGACAAGGGGAATTAATTATTAAATTAATTAATGTTACTTATATGTTATGAATTTTGTAAAATAGACTTCATTTTTGAATTCGTAATATCAAATATAGCTTAGGGTGAATTTTTGGTAATTTTCTGAAAAACTTCAATTTTTGATGAATAGTGAAACCACTAAGTGGTACTTATAAAAACTGATTTTCCGTTTAAATGAAAGTTTACCACTAATGTGTATTGAATTTTTAAAATCCAACATACATGGTTGTCATTATTATGTAAAATTTGGTTCAATGGGATGAAAATAATTTTTTGGTGAATAGTGAATCTTTTTTTTATTAATCGCGATTAGAGGCAATTAGTGTAATTTAAGGTAAAAATGATATTATAAAAATGTGAAAACTCCATGACACTTTTCCTACCCCTATTGGTTGTGCCATGGCCGACCAAGAAAATCCATGGGTCAACTTGGGGACCCCATGGAGCCACTTTGGTTGGGAAATGACATAAATAACTTTTTATTTAATATTAAAGTAAAAAATGACACAAACAAGAGTTATGTTACTAAAACAATTTTTATATGGGGTTATACAAGTCCTATTTTTGACTATAAATATTAATTATAAAGATAAAAAGATTTACTACATCATAGTAGTTTTTTATAATTTTTAGAAATTAAATAAATTAAATTATTTATGACATCATGATGATGCAGCGATGACCTCATTATTTAACGATTTAAATAAAATGGAAAGATAATGTAAAATATAAGACCTACACATGGCCAAAACCTATTGGATGAGTGGATTTCTAACCCTTATCACCTTATCCTCTAATTATATCAATGTGGGACCTTTTGAATCAGAAACTCTTTTTAAAATAAAGTAACTTGTCTTTACTTTCCAAGACTGCCCCTCCTCTCCTCTTATAAAAGGCCCCCACCTATACCTCATTTCACACACTCCCCAAGCCTTTGTCTCGGCCATCCCCTGACCATTTACTCTCTCCACATCCCTCTCCTCATCCTAGAGGATTCCATTTTGTCAGAATCCTTTCAAAGGAAGCCTTTAGGCTCAAATCAAAAGGAGTTACACTTTTAAAGGTAATTCATTCTCTCATGTTCATTTGTTTTATTTTGCTTCTCCAACCCCCTAAAATCTTTTTATTTACTTATTTTGTAACAACACAAGTATCTTCAATATACCAGGATATTGTTATAAGATTTATTCTAGCTAAACTCTCACACAACTACATCAAATGGTTAAAGAACATACGGTTTCCGTGGATGGCGAAATTCTGCCTCCCGAAACGATGATTGTTCAATACTCATTTAACACCTTCAAAGGTGGCCATTATGATGTCACTATTTTTATATATGATATATAATATGTTTATTCTTTCCTTAATCTTCTGTATTTTTCATTTATGGCATACCATTATTGTTTCCATTATGGGTAAACACGATATCTTCATTTTAGGAAGTGCGGACTACCGCCCCCTGAAAGTGATTTGATTCGTTAATACCATATGTGGGGTGTGTAAAGGATAAAGTTAATTATATTATATATGTTATTATACTGGAATTATAATATACTCTTATATCATTATGATTCCATTCCAGAAAATACGAAATAGAAATGGAAGTAGCGTTCATGCGTATGTACGGCTTACCGTCTCCATGAACGGTGCATTTCATTTCATACCTCTAAATGTGATGTAATATTATAAATACATGTATATGATGAATATATATGAAATATATGTTATCCAAATCATTAATATCATTCTGGATATAACGAACCTTTGATTAAATTAACAACATGTAAGTGTAAGAAGTCTATTTTTGACTTAAGAACCAAATACCGACAAAATGAACATTATTAACTTAAATGATTACATTATGTTCATAACATGGTATAAAAGGAATAATGAACTTGAAAAAGGTTCTTAAGCAAGTAGATATTAACTCAAGTTTATTATTCAGGAGATTAAATAACGGTCGGGTCAAGTCGGATACGAGGTATGGGACCTCGTCTCAATCTTCTTTCATTGAGGCATATTTTGTTTTATACACAACCTTCTTTTATACTGTGTATAAACCCCTTTGACTTTTACGTTTATCCAAAAGAAATCTTTTTTTATACGAAGCTTTTACTAAATGAAAAAAGGGAATGTTTTTGTTGTACGTATGTGGCGACAATGACTTCTCCGCCGCTGTGACTATTATTTGAGTTTCGGCTTCCTCTACAAGACATACCTTCTTTTTAAAAGAAAAATAAATACCATGTTTTAATTTTCTTTTATTTTGGTATTGAAAATGGTTTTCATGATGTTTTTATATCAATGTGTTGTATTGATATCTTGTGATTGAAAGGTGGAAATGTTATGTTTCCTTTATGCATGTTTTATGTGATACGATTATGTTGAGGTTCTTGGGCATTATTATGAAGACGGGTGGTTCCGTGATAAACTAAGGGAGGGTGAGCCCGATATAGCTCTCCAATGCATTGGGTAACGCGAAGGAGTGAAACGTTAAGGTTTATCCAAAGAGATTTTAGGGAATATACTGTGATGGGTATTCCAAACATAACCAAGAGGGTTACTCCCTACGTAAGAATGTTATGAACGCCTCAAGTTACCTTTATGTCTTATGATTTCTATGATTTATTCATGATTTGATGAGGTATGTTAAAGTGATTATGTTTTATGGGTAAAGTATGATCTCATACTTATGTATATATGTACCCATGTTTCCTTTCCATATTTTTATATCCCTTACTGAGCTTTTTATGCTCATCCCAAGTTTTTTTGAAATGTTTTTCACAGGTTAAGGGAAAGGTACAGGATATGATAGTGTCAAGGAAGTGTCAAGAAAGAATCCATGTTTATTTTAAATATGTTTCCAATGATGGTAATGAATAATACTATCTTTATGTAACCACTTTGTTTATATATGGAATGTAATGCAAGTTTTATGATCTAATTCTCTAAAACTCTAAACCCGAAAAGATCCTCAATGTGTAATCTTGTAATAACTCAAGATTAAGTAAGGTTTAAGGCTGGGGCCTTATAGTTGGTATCAAAGGGTCGGTTTAGATAACTTTAGGAGTTATAATTCTATTAAATGATTATCCAAAAATATTTTTTTTTGAAATGATATAGCATTTAAAGATTTCCATGTTGCTTCATCTAAGACATGTTTGTTCAGAATGGTTTTCCGTAGAGGAAACAGGGAAGCAGTGTTAGGAAGGCATACCGAAGGAAATAACCTTCTGAATCCGCATCCTGAGATGGTCAGAATTGGAACTGAACAGTTTGATGTAGTAATGGCGCAGTTGACTCAGGCTATAAATGGTGGTGGTATCCATGCATGAGATCAGCCAGATCAACCGCATAGGAACATGTCAGTGGTGGAACATTTCATGAGGCAACATCCCCCATCATTCAGAGGATCATCTGACCCTGTGCTAGCTGAAGGGTGGATTAAAGCACTGGAGAATATTTTCGATGCCATGGGGTGTTCAGACAATCAAAAGGTTAGTCTTGCTATTTACCGTTTGGAGGTTGAGGCGGATCAGTGGTGGTCGATGGTTAAAAATATCAGGGACGCCGATGAGATTGATGCTCTCGACTGGGATGAATTCAAAGGTATGTTTCTTGAAAAGTATTTTACTAAGTCTGTTCGACTTAGGATGGAGAAAAAATTCTTGGAATTGAGGCAAGAGGAAGACTCAGTGGCTACCTATGAAGAAAGGTTCACTCGATTGGCAAGGTATGCTCCAAATTTTATCTGAGACCTTGATAGTAAAATCAATCATTTTTACTCAGGATTAAAGCCAAAATATCGAAGGGCATTAGCTTCTCGTGAGTTTAAAAGTTATGAAAAGCTTGTTCGATGTGCTGAGAAGGTGGAAATGGAGTTTGTCGATGATCAAGTGTTCTATAACAACCAACAGAAGAAGAGACCGAGGTGGCAGGAGAAAGGTAAGAATTTTTCAAAAAAGTCTGATGGTAAGAAAACTAAGTTTCCAGTTTGTGATAAATGTGGCAAAAGGTATGCTAGGGAATGTCTTCGGAATTCTGGAAAGTGCTACCAATGTGGTAAGATGGGACATAAGGCTCGTGATTGCACTGAAAAGGATCAAGGTGAAGGTAAGACCAAATTTGATTTATAGTTAGTGAAATGTTATAAGTACAATGAGATGGGTCACTATGAAAACGAGTGTCCGACAAAGAGCTTGAGTGATGGGAAGCAGTTAGACTACAAGCAGAAAGGGGTAGTGAAATCCTTTGCAACTACTTCAGCAGATGTCGGGCCATCAAATGAAGTTGTATCAAGTACTTTGTTTTTTTTTCAGATTATGCCAGTGTGTTATTTGATTCGGGGTCTACACATTCTTTCATCTCTGAAAACTTTTCTAGTAAAATGGGAATACCATCTCAAGAAATGACTCCTGAACTTGTGGTAAAAACACATGGGGGGAATGTTGAGGAAAAAAGGATTTATAAGAATCTTCCTATCCTTATCTGTGGAAAGAAATTACTTGCAAACCTTATTGTTTTACCTCTAGTAGAGTTTGATGTTATCCTCGGTATGGATTGGCTCTCAGTTTACCATGCTAAGATTGATTGTAGAGCTAAAGAACTTTCTTTTCAGAAAGAATTTCAGTTTGTGTACAATAATGAACCCTTAATGTTGATAACATATCAAGAGGCTGAGAAACTTGTAAAAGATGGAAATGAATTTTACCTAGCACACATTGTTGAAAAAAAGGGAACTATTCAGATTAATGATGTGCCAGTGGTAAATGACTATCCTGATGTTTTTCCTGATGAGTTTCCTGGAATAATACCAGATCAGGAAGTTGAATTTACTGTTGACTTAGTTCCTGATGCTAAGCCAATTTCAAAACCCCCTTATCGAATGGATCAAATTGAACTTTTAGAGTTAAAGGAGCAATTGCAAGATTTATTAGAGAAAGGTTTAATTCGACCCAGCACATCACCATGGGGTGCTCCTGTTTTATTTGTTAAAAAGAAAGATGGTTCTACGAGACTTTTCATTGATTATAGGGCCTTGAATAATATCACTGTTAAGAACAAATATCATTTGCCTCATATCGATGATTTGTTTGATCAGCTCCAGGGAGCTCAGTTTTTTTCAAAGATTGACTTGAGATCGGGGTACCATTAGCTGAAGGTAAAGGAGGCAGATATTCTGAAGACCGTGTTCCGTACAAGATATGGCCACTATGAATTTGTAGTAATGCCTTTTGGTCTAACCAATGCACCTGTTGTATTCATGGACTTAATGAATAGAATTTTCCATGAGTTCTTGGATAAGTTTTTGGTGGTTTTTATTGATGATATTTTGGTGTTTTCTAAAAGTAAAGAAGAGCATGAAAGACATTTAAGTGTTATCTTGCAAACCTTAAAAGAAAAGAAATTGTATGGAAAATTCAGCAAGTGTGAGTTTTGGTTGCAACAAATTTCTTTCCTTGGTCACATTGTTTCTAAAGATGGGATAACTGTTGATCCTGCAAAAACAAAAGTTGTGGAAGACTAGCCAAGACCCACAAATGTAATTGAGATTCGTAGCTTCTTTGGTTTGGAAGGCTATTACCGAAGGTTTGTTAGAAATTTTTCACAGTTATCTAGTCCAATGACTAAGCTAACTCGGAAGGGTGTTAAGTTTATTTGGACAAAAGAATGTGATGATTGTTTTCAGGAATTGAAAAGAAGATTGGTGAATGCTCCAGTTTTGGCACTACCTTCCAGGAATGGTGAGTTTGTTATATACAGTGATGCTTCATTGAAAGGACTTGGTTGCGTCCTAATGCAGAATGATCAGGTAATTGCTTATGCTTCACGACAATTGAAAACTCATGAGGTAAATTACCCTACACATGATTTTGAATTAGCTGTTGTTGTTTTTGCTTTAAAAATTTGGAGGCATCATTTGTATGGAGTAAAGTGTGAAATATATACCGATCACAAAAGTTTAAAGTATATATTCACTCAGAAAGAGTTAAACGTGAGACAGAGGAGATGGCTGGAATTAATCAAGTATTATGATTGTACAATTCATTACCATCCGGGAAAAGAAAATAAAGTGGCTGATGATTTGAGTCGAAAAAGTAATGCTGCATTAGCAATGTTGCGTTTGGAACGTGATCCTTTGGTTAAAGATTTGATGAACTTTGGCATAGAAGTTGTTGGTGCAGGAAGTTCTTCTGTTTTGTTTTAGGTATCAGTGAGATCATCACTATCAGATAGAGTCAAGCAAGCACAGAAGTAAGACAGTGAGTTGCAGAAAAAGGTAGAGCTGGTTCAGAAAGGTATGTCTCCTGAATTCAACATTGATAATGATTGTGTTTTGAGATTTGGAAAGAGATTGTGTGTACCTTGGGATTCACAGTTGAAGAGATAGTTGTTATGTGAAGCTCATAGTTCTCCGTTTTTAGTTCATCCTAGCAGTATTAAGATGTATAGAGATCTACGGGAGTATTACTGGTGGGATGGAATGAAAAGAGATATTGCTGATTTTACAGTGAAGTGTTTGACTTGTCAACAGGTTAAAGAAGAGCGGCAGTTACCGAAAGGGATGCTTCAGCCTTTACCAGTGCCAGAGTGGAAATGGGAGAATATATCCATGGACTTTGTTGTGGGATTACCGAAGAGATCTCGAGGTAATAATGCATTCTAGGTTATTATTGATCGCTTGACCAAATCTGCTCATTTCCTTGCCATACGGGATAGTTTTTCCCTGGATCAACTTTCCCGTTTGTATCTTAAAGAGGTAGTTAGGTTACATGGAGTTCCTCTCCCCATTGTATCTGACCGTGATCCCAGGTTCACTTCTAACTTTTGGAAAGGCCTTCAGAAGTCGTTGGGTACTGAATTAAATTTTAGTACAACTTTTCATCCTCAATCAGATGGGCAGTCAGAACGAACAATTCAGACCTTGGAGGATATGCTAAATTCTTGCTCTATGGATTATCAGGGAAGTTGGGACCAACATATTTCTTTGGTTGAATTTTCATATAATAACAGTTTTCATTCCAGTATACAGATGGCACCATTTGAGGAATTATATGGAAAATGGTGTCGAAATACAGCTTTTTGGGATGAAGTAGGGGAAAGGAAGTTGATGGGACCAGAGTTGGTAGAAGAGATGGCAGAAAAAGTTCAGTTGATTCAGAGACCCATGAGAACAGCTCAGAGCAGGAAGAAAAGTTATGCGGACAACAGGAGGAAGGATCTCTCTTTTGAGGAAGGTGATCATGTTTTTCTCCAAGTATCGCCATGGAAAAGTGTGATGTGATTTGGTAAGAAAGGAAAGTTGAGTCCAAGGTTCATTGGACTATATGAAATTATGGAGAGAGTTGGATCAGTTGCATACTGGGTGGCTTTACCTCCGAGTTTATCTCAGGTACACAATGTTTTTCACGTTTCAATGTTGAGAAAGTATATGCCAGATCCATCTCATGTTTTGAGTCCAGAGGTAGTTCAGTTGGAAGAGAACCTATCTTATGAGGAACAACCGGTCCAGATTCTTGACCACAGGGAGCAAGTGTTACGGAATAAGGTGATTAAGCAGGTAAAGGTTTTGTGGAAAAACCACATGATAGAAGAGGCAACATGGGAATCTTAATATGCAATGAGGGATAAGTACCCCCACTTATTCGATAAGTAAATAAATTCCAGGGACGCAATTTTCAAAAGGGGGGAAGGATTAACATCCCAAGTAAGTAATGAATAATAGATATTTTTATCTATGTCTATTAATGATTAAGATAGCTTTTTAGAGGCTTAAAATGAAAATAAATCCAATCTTAAGCATGGAATACACTAATATTCTTAAAAGATTGTTTTACTGCCTTTTGATGGCAAACCCTTTTTAAATAAAACTTTTGACAATTTTATAATCTATTTTTGTCAAAATAAACTTATTATTTATGATTGGGACATCAAAATTTACTTTGTGTAAATTTTTGGTATTTTTCAGACAATGTTCATTTTTTTAATGAATAGTGAAAAATGTTGTATTTTAATTCAAAACCTCTTCTTAATCTAATTTATTTATATGATTAGATTATCTTTTGAATTGGTATTAATGTGTAATCTGAATATGTTTTTACCATTTTATCCAATGATGGTCATTGGAATCAATTTCACTTTGAAATTGGACTTAAAATGGTATCAATCTTTTGATACTTATTGTTTCATAAAAACACGCTATTTGTCATGACAGCGGGAATTAATTATTAAATTAATTAATGTGACTTATATGTTTTGAATTTTGTAAAATATACTTTATTTTTGAATTCGGAATATCAAATATAGCTTAGGGTGAATTTTTGGTAATTTTCTGAAAAACTTCAATTTTTGATGAATAGTGAAACCACTAAGTGGTACTTACAAAAACTGATTTTCCGTTTAAATGAAAGTTTACCACTAATGTGTATTGAATTTTGAAAATCCAACATACATGGTTGTCATTAGTATGTAAAATGTGGTTCAATGGGATGAAAATAATTTTTTGGTGAATAGTAACTTTTTTTCATTAATCGCGACTAGAGGCAATTAGTGAAATTTAAGGTAAAAATGATATTATAAAAAATGTGAAAACACCATGACACTTGTCCTACACCTAATTGTTGTGTCATGTCAGACCAAGACAAGCCATGGGTCAACTTGGGGACCCCATGGAGCCACTTTGGTTGGGAAATGACCTAAATAACTTTTTATTTAATATTAAAGTAAAAATGACACAAACATGAGTTATGTTACTAAAAAAATTTATATGGGGTTATACAAGTTATATTTTTAACTATAAATATTCATTAGAAATATAAAAAGATTTCCTACATCATAGTATTTTTTTATAATTTTTAGACATTAAATAAATTAAATTATTTATGACATCATGATGATGCAGCGATGACCTCATTATTTAACGATTTAAATAAAATGGAAAGATAACGTAAAATCTAAGACCTACACATGGCCAAAACCTATTGTATGAGTGTATTTAGAACCCTTATCACCTTATCCTCGAATTATATCAATGTGGGACCTTTTGAATCCGAAACTCTTTTTAAAATAAAGTAACTTGTCTTTACTTTCCAAGAGTGCCCCTCCTCTCCTCTTATAAAAGGCCCCCACCTCTACCTCATTTCACACACTCCTCAAGCCTTTGGCTCGGACATCCCCTACCCATTTACTCTTTCTACATCCCTCTCCTAATCCTAGAAGATTCAATTTGGGCAGAATCCTTTCAAAGGAACCCTTTAGGCTCAAATCAAAAGGAGTTACACTTTTAAAGGTAATTCATTCTCTCATGTTCATTTGTTTTATTTTGCTTCTCCAACCCTCTAAACTCTTTTTATTTACTTCTTTTGTAACAAAACCAGTATCTTAAATATACTAGGATTTTGTTATAAGATTTATTCTAGCTACACTCTCACACAACTACATCAAATGGTTAAAGAACATACGGTTTCCGTGGATGGCGAAATTCTGCCTCCCGAAACGATGATTGTTCAATACTCATTTAACACCTTCAAAGGTGGCCATTATGATGTCACTATTTTTATATATGATATATAATATGTTTATTCTTTCCTTAAGCTTTTGTATTTTTCATTTATGGCATACCATTATTGTTTCCATTATGGGTAAACACGATATCTTCATTTTAGGAAGTGCGGACTACCGCCCCCTGAAAGTGATTTGATTTGTTAATACCATATGTGGGATGTGTAAAGGATAAAGTTAATGATATTATATATGTTATTATACTGGAATTATAATATACTCTTATATCATTATGATTTCATTCCAGAAAATATGAAATAGAAATGGAAGTAGCGTTCATGCGTACGTACGGCTTACCGTCTCCATGAACGGTGCATTTCATTTCTTACCTCTAAATGTGATGTAATATTATAAATACATGTATATGATGAATATATATGATATATATGTTATCCAAATCATTAATATCATTCTGGATATAACGAACCTTTGATTAAATTAACAACATGTAAGTGTAAGAAGTCTATTTTTGACTTAAGAACCAAATACCGACAAAATGAACATTATTAACTTAAATGATTACATTATGTTCATAACATGGTATAAAAGGAATAATGAACTTGAAAAAGGTTCTTAATCAAGTAGAGATTAACTCAAGTTTATTATTCAGGAGATTAAAGAACGGTCGGGTCAAGTTGGATACGAGGTATGGGACTTCGTCTCAATCTCCTTTCATTGAGGCATATTTTGTTTTATACACAACCTTCTTTTATACGGTGTATAAACCCCTTTGACTTTTACGTTTATCCAAAAGGAATCTTTTTTATACGAAGCGTTTTACTAAATGACAAAAGGGAATGTTTTTATCGTACGTATGCGGCGACAACGACTTCTCCGCCACCGTGACCGTTATTTGAGTTTCGGCTTCCTCTACAAGCCATACCTTCTTTTTAAAAGAAAAATAAATACCATGTTTTAATTTTCTTTTCTTTTGGTATTGAAAATGGTTTTCATGATGTTTTTATATCACTGTGTTGTATTGATATCTTGTTATTGAAAGGTGGAAATGTTATGTTTCCTTTATGCATGTTTTATGTGATACGATTATGTTGAGGTTCTTGGGCATTATTATGAAGACGGGTGGTTCCGTGATAAACTAAGGGCGGGTGAGCCCGATATAGCTCTCCAATTCATTGGGTAACGCGAAGGAGTGAAACATTAAGGTTTCTCCTAAGAGATTTTAGGGAATATACTGTGATGGGTATTCCAAACGTAACCAAGAGGGTAACTCCCTACGTAAGAATGTTATGAATGCCTCAAGTTACCTTTGTGTCTTATGATTTCTATTATTTATTCATGATTTGATGAGGTATGTTAAAGTGCTTATGTTTTATGGGTAAAGTATGATCTCATCCTTATGTATATATGTACCCATGTTTCCTTTCCATATTTTTATATCCCTTACTGAGCTTTTTATGCTCATCCCAAGTTTTTTCGAAATGTTTTTCACAGGTCAAGGGAAAGGTACAGGATATGATAGTGTCAAGGAAGTGTCAAGAAAGAATCCATGTTTATTTTAAATATGTTTCCATTGATGGGAATGAAGAATACTATCTTTATGTAACCACTTTGTTTATATGTGGAATGTAATGCAAGTTTTATGATCCAATTCTCTAAAACTCGAAACCCGAAAAGATCCTCAATGTGTAATCTTGTAATAACTCAAGATTAAGTAAGGTTTAAGGATGGGGCCTTACAATGATACTATTTATTCATATTATGAGAATACATGGGAGAATATTTCTCTTTTAAATGTTGGATTAATACAATGAAAGATGTGATTCTGTTTAATCTTTCATTCTTGCATATTGTTGTAATTCTTATTCCTTCTACTAGGTGCCATTTCTAAACAATGGAATACACCGGGTTAGTTTATGAATCGCAATGCATAATTCCAAACTTGTAAAATACCTAATGTAAATTGAAAAGATTATGCATATAATCTATAATCATAAAATTTTTTCTTTGAGGAAGTATATACTCAAAAATCCTTCATAATGGTTTGTAAAGAAAAAGATAATTATCCTAAGCATATCCCCTGGGAGTGTCGTAACCAAGAGTGCAGTAAGGCTCGTTGTCATGTACCAAGATACTTAGTTCAAGCCCGAAAATCCTTGTCAAAGTTTTCAATCCTAGGTACATCTGTACCAGAGTGGAATCTACCTGTTTATATCCAGATAGGGATGTATTGCTTTGAAAATACACAAAGTCTCTAAATTACCAAAATTCTAGGAAGTTCTTCTATATTAATCCTCAAAGTCTATATTAGGGTAATGTACCCTAATTAGTGTTTATCTAAATCTATTTCCAAGGTTGTTGCTAAACTTCCTCTGATACCAATAGTAATGCCCCGACCCTAGAAGCCCAGATTCGGTGCATTATTTTAATACATTAGCATGATTACAAGGAATCAAGTCCTGAAGGACCAATCAATTTAGCAGTCTTGGAAAATAGATTACATACATGAAAATTAAATTACACATTAAAAAATAAAACACAACATAAATGATCCTCTGAGAGTGCCATTAATCACCAAGATTAACCCTGTTTATTAATCTTAAAAAACTTCTTGGAATCCTGGGAAAATAAAATATAAGAAAGGGGTGAGATCAAACACTCAGTAAGGGTAAGCAATACAATGGAAACTTTCACAAATAAATATAAACATTTAAGGATATGTATAAAAATAAAACAAAATCATTTTAAACATAAACATCAACATAATATGATAAAGATAAATCAAATAATGACATTTACTTGTTCACATGGATATTCTACTAGTCTAATAATAACATGTAATATCAATATCCAATTTCATAATACTGGAATGCATAATTCCAGACGTCATAACCACATAGTCAAGGCCTTGTTCCAAGACTACGAATAATATTTTGTCAAGTCCTTGTGCCAAGACACTAGTTTGTCTCATGAGACCTACCGATGCATCGAGGAGCTATAGTGGGCTCCACCCTTCACTTGCTAAGTCCAATGAATTATTCATATGAAAAGGTTTTAACATAACATAAACATTCGTATTAAAACTAGCATACGAAATGAAAATTCATTATCCATAAACCATGAATGGTGTAAAAATAACACATCCACAGACAAACATATCACCAAACCTTCAATAAAATATGGAAGATTTGTATCATAATAAATCAACTTCAAAAAAAATTTAAATCCATCAAAGGATGTTGACATAGATGAACTGAAAACTATTTAAAATAAATACCTCTTTCTATTTTGAAATCATTTAAAAGTCACATAATTATAAAAGAAAACATTTATTTTGAAAATATTGTTATAATCTTGTATGGGAAGCTTCGTCGATTATATAATGGTGGAAAATTGCTACACCCACTGTATAAGTTAAAAAAAGACATTCTTACCTTAATTTTTTCAAAAAGGTCATAAAGTACCTTGTTTGGAAAATGACGGAAAGATTCCTTTCAAAACATTTTATAAAAAGTAAAACAAGGGTATAAATGAATTTAACCCATAGTCTGGTAAATAGTAAAAATGTTTTGAAAATACATTTTTAAGAAACATGGATGTGGATGATAATGAGGTCCCAGTAGATACGTAAAAACAATCTCGGATAATAAAGAGATTGTGAAATTAACCCTTACCTTGCACTTTCCATTGGTTAAGGGTATGTTTAACCTCCTGTATAATGACCATAGTATGTTATTAAATTATAATAAAACCATATTCATATTTATTATATCATAAATTATTCATTTATGACTTTATACTACCCATTTAATAATGATTTTCAAATCAAATTAACATTTTGGGTAATGATCATTTTTTTATTGTACGTGTTTTAACTTGATATTCTTGATCGTATCATTTAAATCATGATTTAAATACTTCCAGAATATAAACTTTGATTTATATATCATATATATTTAGAATATAAATATGTATAATAGATAGATATATGAAATGTAAAACACCGTTTATGGAGATAGAAGGTCGTACGTATGTATAAATGTTGTTAATGTTTTCATATCGTATTGAATAGAAGTAAGTGAATAAGATATATGTAAGTACATACATATATATATATATATATTAATTAGAATTATTATATCATATATTACATACTTATTAATAATATATATCTTTTTAATCATTGTTGAATGGTGAATGTGGAAATGAATCCCATCGCATCGTGGAGACGGTAATTCGTACGTACGCACGAGCGAAAATATCATTATATTAATGGTTAAATCGTATGTAATTGGATGTTATATCATATATAAAGAATAATTAACATTTTATATTTATTATTTACATCATTTATACTCATTATTATACCCATCCAAATAATTATGTGTTTTAATAACAAACAACACCACGATGTGGAGACGGTAAGCCGTACGTACGCATTTATGGTGACTTTGTCATTTATAGGATGGATATAATAATGAATATGGTTGTACCATATTTATAATAACATAAAAATATGTAGGAGTTAATAGATTTATTATTTAGGTATGGAAACAACCAAGAAAGAGGAAGTGGAAGAAGAAAAGAACTTGAAAGAGGGTGGTGAAATTATTACCTCATCTTCGGGTGTTTCCTTTTTAGTTGATCAAAAGGGATCATTAGGTTGGCTTTCTGATCAAAGTAAGGACTCTAGGTTTATTTTAAAAAAGTTGGGAGGATATTTGAGCAGGGTTTGGATGATCCCAATGGCCTTGGATGTGTGATTTTTAGAGAAGGGAAAGTCCCCTTTTATAAGAGAGGTGAGGGTCACTTTAGGAAAATCTTGAAATATTATTTTATAATAAAATCAATTTCTATTTATAATATATAAAAAATGATTTATTTCTAAGATAATGTGGGTATGAGTCTAAAACCACTCAACTAATAGGTTTTAGGCAGGTTTAGGTCACCATATTAACCTTATCTTTTAGATTTAACGCTTAGTTAAATAGTTTACCTTTTACCGTGTCTTCTTTTATTATTACACTATATGGCTAATACAATTGCTCTAAACTTCCAAGATAACCTCAAGTGTTTCATAATGACATATATAATATTATATAATCCCTTTTTATGAAACTTATATTTTTAGGATTATTATACTATTTAATAATATAATATTTTTTTTTAAAACTCATTTATGTCAATTTTGAAACTATTTAGTATTTGTTTTTTTTTTAAGTCATCAAAACTTTATTACTTATAAAAAGATACATTGAATCAATCCTAACATTTCATATTCATCTATAAAATTTTTGAATGTCATAAAAACTTTGAAATTATATTTATTTTAATATTTATAATACCAATTATTTGATTCTTTCATTAATAAGGTAATTACTACATCATCATTGTATCATAAATAAATTTAATTATTTAATGTATAAAAATTATAAATAAAATACAATTATGTAGGAAACAGTTTTCTATTTATAATAAATATTTATAGTTGAAATTATAATATATATAACACCTTGTAAAAAAAAATTTACTAAAAGATATATGTTTATATCATTTTTGTCTTTATTTTAAATTAATTAATATAAAGTGTCATTATCACTCTAAAGTGACTCCATGTAGTCCCAAAATTGTCCCAAGTATGACCATGGTCAGAAATTTATTAACCAATAGGAATAGGACACATGTTAGTATAATTTAATATTATTATAATAATATTTTTTTACCCTTATTTACCAGATTTACCCTTTAACCATGGTAAATAAAATATTTACTGAAGTAAATATTCATAATGTCTAAAAATAAAAGCTACATATTTACACAATTTGGACCTCCAGATTCCAAATATGGAATCCATTTTTCCAAATTCAAAACATATAAGTGGTAGAAATTAATTTAAATTTAATTCCCGTTGTCAAAACAAAAAAGCATGTTTTTAAGAAATAATAACAATCAAAAGACTAACACTTGTTTATGTTCAGTTTAAATGTGAAATTTTATACAATGATCTAAATTATATTAAATGATAAAAATATAATCTAATGATACTTTAAAACCACTCAAATTTATAATTTAACACTATAAATTATTTTGATTAAAAAAGATGTTTTTAATTAAAATTTAGTATTTTCAGTATTCATTAAAATATGAAAGTTATCAGAAAAGTACCCAAAATTTATCCAAACTAAATTTTTATCTCTCGATTCTAAAGAATAATTTAATTTCATTAAATTGAATATATAAAATTGTCAAATATTGGTTTAAAAAATGTTCGCCATTAAAAAGCGGTAAAATTCCATTTTTTAAAAAATACCTATTTTATCATAAAAATTGAATTTTTCTTATATTTTGTCTAAGACACACAAAATATGAATGTTAAAATTATATTGGATATATAAAATTGTAAATGTGGTTAATACTATTCATAAACTCTTTTTTTAATGGCTAGTTTGGTAAGTCGTGGTGCGCTCAAACTTTGTGTTGCGTGTAGCGCAAGTTATTGAAATACTTTGAAGAGATAACATACAATGAAATCTTGGGGTGTTACATATGACAAGATAGATATTTTTCTAATTATTTCATAGTCATTTGTTAGTGAGATCATATAGTACATGATTATAAAATAGAAAATAATTTCTTTCATCACATTAAAAAACACAAAAACCCTCAAAGAAATATTAAGTCACAATCACCTTCCATCGTTCAAATTGGGACAAAATCAGGTATTTGGGGTGTCTGTCGGCCAAAGTTAAGGGTTCCTCTTACTACCAGGGAGTTATTATGAGAGTGGTGGGTTTACTTAACTAAATTGGTAGTAAAGATTATCCAAATATAACTTGATATAATTTTAGAGGAAAATGATGAGTAAATCAAGTTATGATTTTCGAATTTGGGACATCTCTAAACAGATCAAGGAACTATGAGTTAATGTGGTTGGCTAGTAAACACCTACCTTGAAACCTCAAAGTAGTATCATATCTAAGGCTTTTTGACCATGAGAGGAAGTTTAGGTATTCTTTCCACTATAATAATCAAGCGATAGTGTATTTTGATTCTTGCAGAGAGGGTTCCAAGAATTAGATAAAATAGTGGGAGACATTTAATGATTTAATCAATTAATCAAAATTTCTAAATCAGTAATCAAGATATAAGTACTAATTTGCTATATTTTTTTAGATCATGGAAAAGGCTAATGTCCAAACTATCATGAATTTCCAAGTGTGGTACAGGCCCATGCGCACAATACTACTATATAATAAATTCAAGATGATGGTGTCTCCAATACCTATAAAGATATCTCAGGAAGCAAGGGTCTAAGAATACTTACTAGACACTCATGTATATAGAATATGATGGTTATGTCAAAATGATATCATCAAAGTTTAATTCTAGTTTTGGTAACAACATCAGGACATGGATGACAAAAATAGGTAGTCTCATATCCAAGAAGTTTACGATGAGAAAGTGAAGAAAGATTTGAATATGATGATTACATTTCCTATGTTTAAATTGGAAGGCATATCATGATATTTTAAAACATACCATTCTTGTTTACACCCGATTACTCTAGTTTCTTATAAGGGTACAAAATGAACATGGTGGAGGAAACGCTTCATTACCTTTTGGGTAAAGTTCCCTAAGTAATAATAATAGAAAAGACAAGTTCATCTTTTGTTATTATGGAAAACAAATTAAAAGACAAGGTGAAAAGGCCAATGGGAAGTAACTCAAAAATTACATTCGCAATTTCCTTCAATGAGATTAGGTTGGATATAAATAGGATTTTATCTGCATTTCATATCACAAAATAAAACAATTGAAGTTTAACTAAATTACAGAAGAAAGTAATCACTTCTTCTTCAGGTATATTCATCACATTAAAGTAATGCTTCAATCTTACTTATTGGGTATTAAATAAAATATTCCAATAACATATGTGTATTTAAATATTGTAACCAAGTGATTATAGAAATAGTTCTAGATATAAGGTGTATTCTCCAAGCAACTGAGAAAGGGTGATTCCTAAGTCAGTAGTGAGAATCACACAACTTCTATTTTTCCAAGTGAATAGTTCTTATAAAACTATTATTCAGTATAACCAAAACATTTATCTCATATATCCTTTGGACACAAAGTGAAATTATTCTCGGTTTTGGAATGAATGTTTTTTCTCGTGTTTAATAATAAAATAATATTTTAGTGATACATGAATCATAGGCCATAACTGATGAATATAAAATGTAATACTTATTCACCTAGATGTGGAAATATAATATTTGTCAAGAAAAAACTAAAAATACCCATCTAGGATATACTCAAAATGTTACTTTGACTCATTTGAGATAAATACTTTATGTATTATCAATGTATATACTTAGTTTTATACAAAGAAACCTTTATAAATAAAGGTAAGCCACAAGGATTTCAGAATTAGTTCAACAAGTGTGCATGGTCTATTATAAGGGTAATATAGTTGTAAATATACTTCATTAGATTCATTTGAGTTATTATGTAATATGAAAGTGAAGTATGATATATGAATGGTCATAAGATATAAGATTTTTCAGGCTGGCATGTCGAAGAATATCTTAACCAAACAATCATCGATTAATATAATGTAGTTTGGACTAATTCCTAAATGCACATTACCTTATATACAACATGGGGATACAACACGGTGATGATGTTAATAAGGACTATCGATGATGAAGTGTTAAATGTCAACATTGATCAATAAAATATACTTTGGATCAATTCTTAAACACACATTTTATACATTAGAGTTATTATGTAAGGAGTATCAATGTTGCAAGTTGCAAAATCTTCCAATATATATTTCATGACATGATTCACAAATAATGGTGATATAACATAACCAAATGCCAACTATAATGACTAATGGATATCATAATAGTTTTATTACGATGGAAATTAATTATGTCATAAGGACATGTTTTTTTATGCAATGAGTTTGTTAGGAAATAAACAAACTTTCATCAAGAAAAACATAATGTGAATCTAAAGTAATTATCCTAACGGTTGTTTAGTATATTACCTAAATCCCATTTTTATAAAATTGGTAGTCAAGTGATAGACTAAATTTCTATAAAATGGTGCACATATCTATTAGAGATAGTGGGAGACAGATTGACTTGGGTTTAGTCAATGATAAAGATGCATGTGTAGTTGGAATAGGTAATAGTTCCACAAGCGCTTGTAGAACATAAATGTTCCGGAGACACATACTTTTTAGGAAGGTTAAAACCATAGTGATGGTTTTGTATTCTTGACTACCAGTGATCCTTTATTATTTGAGAATAATAATTCCTAAAAGTATGCAGTATATGGAAATTGGCTGAGATTGAAATGACTAATTAAAATTCAATAATGGATTCCATGTATCAAAAATCAAAGGGGATTATTATTTTGAATACGGTGGTGGGTATTCAAATGAAATTATAAATGGATTGTACAAGGGTAGTACCAATAATACTCTATTGGTTATACCAAGTCATTATGCCTAAATCCATTAGAATTTTACATGTCATAGCTAATTTATATGATCATTATATTGAGAATTGAATTTCATGACCACCAATTGTGGAAGGTGTCTATATGACGCAACTAGAAAGTGATGGTCATGTCATAAAATGCTAATATAGGTTACAAGTTACTTAAACACAGTTTAGGATTGAAGAAACTAGATCATAGAATATTCATTTGGAATTAATATTTTCCATGTGTCTACTATAGGTTAGTGGGAGCATCATTGTTTTTTAAGTGAAATATGTTCAGTAACATATGGAAAATAACTATTGGTCTTTGAGTTAGTTAAGAATATATTGAAATTTATTCTCTAGTAATTGAATTAAAGTATCAACCTAAGTTATAGGGAACATGATCTACTGAGGTAGATCTAAATTATTCTTGGACCTAGTCAATCATAAATATAGTGACATGGTATTGAATAATAAAATATAGAAAAATTAAAGAGAGAATTGTTACCAATGTCCCATGGTATAATCACTCCAGATTAACATTTCCAAGACATGGGAGGAGATTAATGTGGTGATTGGAAAACCATACACTTAAGTGATGGATCAATCACGTATGCCATGATATGTACAAAAACTGATATTTCTAGGATATAATTTATAGTAGGAAGATATCAGTTATATCTAGGATCATTGTAAGGGAATAAATCATCACTATCTGATTTTAATTGAGAAATTATAAAAGATAAGTACCTAGTAAGTGGAGAATAAAGGATACTAGTTTTCAGGGGACACAAACTAGTCTTCCATAGATCAATGTGATATAGTATCAAAATTAGGATAATGTGTTGATCAAGATAAGCTTATTCATAATGTGGTATCCATACCTATAAATACTGAGTTTATTGCAGCTTATGAGGTAGCAAAGAAGTAGTTATTATATGCAATGATTTGTTCCAATTCTGGAAATCACACCTAGTAAGTAAAGAATTATCATAATGTAAATTATGATATTCTTACTAGCCAATATGTCAAGTTATGATAGTAGAAAAAAGTGATATACTCAGGGATACCATCTCTTGAGAAGTTATTACTCAAGGACATGAGGTTCCATATAGTACAAATGCCACACAATGAAATCATGGTAGGCTCAGCCACTAAATTCATGACTTGGTAAAAAAAAATATTAATCATGTGATAGTTAACAAGTATGGTTAGAAATTTGGATCTAGTAAAAGTGGGAGTGTTGTAATAATGGGTTTCCTAGAACCAACTACACAGTACTTTGATTTCCATATCATGTTCCAGTTAGATATACATGTTGTTTACTTACCATTATAGTGTATACTTTTCTTCATCCATTATTAAAATGGTAATGTATATAGATTAATTGTCATATCAAAAGGCTATAGAATATCCCAGGGTATAATGAGAACCTCAAGATCCTATGAAATTAATCTTAAATATATTTCTTATAGTCTAGATACATCTTAATGATTGGACACGTTAGATATTTGACTATCATGTGTTGGGGGCTCATAAGCATTGAGACTTTGTCTCATGAATTATCCACTTTGTGATCTCAAGTAGTGAGATCATAAGGAAAGACCCACAAATAGGAATACCACATGTTTCGGGTGTTATTGATTGTTCCTATCTATGGAAATTTGTAATTCTCTCCTGACTTGAGATCATTACTAATGGGTGTCATTTGATAGGGTAATTTAATGCAAGGAAAAACCATGTTAATGAAATCATGGCGAGGTAGCTTGTATTGGGTGAATCATTGGTGGTATGAAATTGGTTTAATGGTCAAGAAATGATTTTTCACTTCTAGGTTAATGAAGTAATATATCTCAGGATTGTATAATCAGGATGGTAGTGAAGGTTCCGGGCGCAGCAGAATCGCGTGATGGGTCATTCCCAACTTTTCTTTTTTTCATGATTGATGATCAATCCAATATTTACACAACAATAAACGTTGTGATCTATGAAATTGAATCAAAGAAAACAGACAAGGGATAGAATGCTAGAACCAGAGATAAGATCATCAAATATTATTTATAATCAATTTAATTAAAAAAGAATTGACTTGATGGAATTATTTCTTTATTGATGGAACTAGAAACAGATCTGAATTTCCCCATCATTGTGTTGAAGTATTCAAGTGCATATTCTTTCTAGAGGTGATCCACATGTGTTCCATGAATCTATGGATTTCACTAAAGCAATATTCAAGTGTTATCATGACGGATCATTTCTCTTGTGTCATCCACCATTGATCACCTCAAGAACCACTTCCAAATTGTTCTCCTAGATCTTTCTTGACTTGAGAGTGGGAGGTGGAGAAAAATCACTCTATGTTATTAGGATAGTTCTTAGAGAAGGTAAATCTCTAGATCTTGAGACGATTCTCCAAATCCATTATGTATAATAAAAACAAATAAAATTAGCTCTCTAAGAAAATAATATAATTAGGTTTATATATCGCTAGTATTAAAATAAAATAATTTCACAAGTTCAATTTTTTATTTATTTAATCCCTATAGAACCCCATGTCAAATAATAATAATATTATTATTATTTCACGACATGCACTTAACTTGAGATTTAAATTGAATATTATTTAATCAAATAATATTCAATATTTATTATTTCTCATCAGACCATTAAACTTGGTATTCCATTCCTCCATAATATTTATCAGAAATTGAATAATTACTATTTATTTATTAAATAAATATCACTACATTATTAACTAACAAATAAATAAATATTTATTAAACATTCCACCCACATTATATTCTTTCGAATAAACAGTGATAGATTAAATGTGATCAAGAAAACATGAATAATTATTAAAACACATGAGGAAATAATATTTAATCCACTCATTAAATAATAAAAAATAATATCTTATTTAACTAAGATTCTTGACACACTTAGTGTGTGTCCCTCTAGGCCTGTTTCTCAGTAGAATTAGGTGAAGCATCCTAAAGTCCAAGGTTGTCATCTTGCAACATGACAAGGAAGCCATAGAGAAAGAATTTAATTCCACAATAATATGATACCTCATATAAACTCTTACAGTGTAATATAATCCCTTTATCATGATATCTCAAATCAAGCAGGTTTCATGCTGGTGTCATCGAACTATATGCTCGATGTCTCTTTATTTGACTTCCCACAAATTGAATTTTACTATATAAAACCATGGCCATGGATTTATTTAAGCTGTATAAATTCCTTAAAAGGTCCTAAGATATCAACTTCCATTAAATAATATAAGTAAAAAAATCCTTCCATGCATTATTCATTAATGCGATATTACTCATGACACACCCATCATATCCTACCTCGTTGTGAACATTTTTCATCATGGTTTTATTCAATACATCAAATTACATGACTCATAATAATAATTAATAACAATATTAAATTCTAAGGATCAGTATATGTATCCATATATAGGAAAATCCAATGAAGCATATAAATATGGACTTCCTACCAATGGGTCTTGTTCTCATACTATCCTACTGGATATTACCAAGGGTGTACACCATGTGAAGGTGACTCAAAGTACTATGAGTCTCTGACCCTGCTATTTTATATCATTAGTGCCCCACAAACGATATAATCTAACTATAGAAAATATATTTAATAATAGTGTCTTAGTACTTCTAGGTTCTCATAATAGTGGGTAATTGCTATGAACTTTTAGTGTGACATCTACTCTGGGGAAATTATCACATACTATGTTATGCAGAAGAATAATCAAGATGTGATAATAAGTTTATTAATATTCAAAAACTGTGATTATAGGTTATCATAAAATACACAAAAGTTGGTTCTAGGGAACCAACTCCAATAGGTAGTACATTTATAAATCCATGTATGTGGTAGTTGAGGGTAAATCCATCTAGTTAGATCAATAAATAATAAAGCAAGAAAATGATGATGACATTGGTGTGCATCATACTTTATGAGATATCTAAATATAAAGAGATAATATTACATAGTTTGTGTTAATAGTTTGGTTGTCAATGATATTACAATCCTTATATCTTTAGGGGACATGATGGGTTTCTAGATCCCGATCTTGGTCTCAGAATAGTATTCACTACTATTGAGATAAGGGCCTAGAGGGTCACACACAATAGCATATTTCAAGTCTGTGCTATTCTAGTGAATATGAGTTTTGTACATGGTGGGCCCCAACACTAGGTTCTTGGTATTTTTCAAGGATATACGATGACCATAGGAATAAATAAATTCATATTATTCAAGTTAAGAATAATTTTCATTGAATTTATTTATTATGAAATAAATTATTTGAACGAATATAAGTTTGAAATATTAAAGGTTCATTTAATATTTATGGGAATGATGATTCGAGTTAATGTCTCAGGTATTATCATAAAATATATTTATTATATTACAATAAATTTATAAAAATATAAATGATATTTATGGTTCTGTAAAGTAGGTATAAAATATAATTTATTTATTGATGAATAAATATTTGGGTATCGGGTGTATATTTCAGATATTTATTGAATCACTGTAAATAAAAGAAAGATAAATCTCTCTAAATATTTTTTTTATTCTCAATGGTGATATCTTATCTCTATACTAATCTCTCCTAATTCCTAGAGAGAGAACCTCTTGTTTTAGGTTCTCAATTGTAGCACTTCTTCGCTGATTGATAGAACATAGTAGTGGTGATCATCAGGGCATCAAAGAAATCATTGGAACTCTGTGCTAGAACACAGATTCTGACAATATATGTTCCTGTATGCTTTGGAGGCACATGTGGATGAATTAGAGGGATTAGGCTTTAGATCCTCTGAGAAACGATCATCGGTGACGAGCAGATGTCCAGAGCCTCTTCAGATAAAAAGAGGTATTTCTTCAGTTTATTTTGTGCTTAAATTATTCATGAAAATGTAATTAGGATTATAATAGGAATTCCTTCATTGAAGAAAATGTAGTCATGTCAATCGTCGATGGAAAATTTTAAGAATCCTTAGTCTTTTTGGCTTCCAGTGTGTGCCGGGTACCTTCATTATGATGATCAAACCATGCTAATTTAAAATTATTTTTTGGATTATTTTTCTAATTATCATCATTTACTTTTTGATTATGACATGTCTTTTGATTTTATATACAGGTTTGATACATTCTTAACTGATGTTGATGATGTATATTCAGACCCCAGCATTCGTTGTGCTGATATTTCAGTTCCTACATCATTTCCATCAATACTAAACCCACCAAAATTGAAACTCAAACCAAAGCTACCAAAACTTAAAATATTCATATCTATTAAATGATAAAATAATGCCTATAATAATCACTAAAAACACATTCTTTAACAATAAACACAAATTTTAAATCTTTTAAGGAAAAATATTAATGAAATTAGGTGTACCTTATCAGAAATACTAGGTATTAGCCCCTCTGTTTGCATTAAAATGATTATTTTATAGGATGATTCTAGATTTGTTAGACATCCAAAAATGAGACTTAAACCCATATTATTGTTAGTTATAAGAAAGATGTAGAAAAATTTCCTTGAGGTGAGTATAATTTACCCTATTTCCGACTCTCGGTGGGTCATCCCTATCTAGGTTGTTCCAAAGAAAATTGTGTTCACTATTATAAAAATGAAAATAACGAGTTAGTTCCTATGAAAGTATAATATAGTTAGAGAGCTTGAATATATTATGGTAAAGTAAATAAATCCACTCGTAAGTGTCATTTCCCTATTCCATTCATTTGAATAGATGCTTGAGAGACTTATGGTTAAGACAAACTATTATTTCTTGGATGGTTTCTCTGGCTATTTTTAGTATCTCATAACATCATAGGACCAGGAGAATACAACATTCACCATCTCATTTGGTACATATTCTTACCAAAGGATTCTATTTTGAATTTATAATGCCCCAAGTACCTTCTAGAGATACATGGTGAGTATATTTTCTGATTTACTTGATACTTGAATGGAGGTGTTTATGGATGGTTTTACTACGTATGGTTCCTCGTTTTATGAGTATATCTTTAGTTTGGTTAATGTGTTGCATCGTTGCATTGAGAAAAAAATTGGTTTTAAATTTTGAAAAAATTCATTTCATGGTAGAGAAGACAAGTGGGCTAGGTCACGTGATCTCAAATCATGGAATAGATATTGATAGATCTATGTTTTCACTACTGGAAAGATGATCTTTCCCAACACTTCTATACCAACAGTTTGTAAAAACCGTTGGTATAGCTACCATTTCCCAACGGTTCACCAAAACCGTTGGGAAAGGGTGTCTTTGGAGCCTCTTTCCCAACGGTTTTGGTGAACCATTGGGAAAGAGTGGCCTTTCCCAACGGTTTTGGTGAACCGTTGGGAAAAACCACCCAAAAAATCAACATTCAGCCAAAAAGAATCCAACCCACCCCTAACCTATCCCAACGGTTTTGAAAACCGTTGGGATAGGTTCTTTGATTTTTTCCAGATCTACTAACCGAGAACATTATATAAATCAAAATTTTAAATAATTATGATAATACATATATATATTTATGAAATTATGTTTACAAAAGTGATGTCAGCTTAGTGGTTAAGTTGTTAGATTATAAACGGGGGGTCCTGGGATCAAATCCCAGCGAATGTTTTATTTTTGGAATTTATATGCCAACGGTTCTATTACCGTTGGTATAGATTTCATATTACCTATACCAACGGTTTCCAAAACCGTTGGTATAGGTCTATACCAACGGTTTTCCAAAAACCGTTGGTATAGACCTATCCCAACGGCTTACTTGGCTACGGTTCTCCAAACCGTTGGTAAAGGTTGGTTTTCCAGTAGTGTTTAAATTATTTCTACATTGTTATATCCTACATGTGTGTTTGATGTTGTATATTTCCTAATAGATGTTGGTTTCTATCAAAACATCATTAGAGATTTTAGTAAGATTACTCTTCCATTATCAAGATTTATTTAAAAGGATTCTAATTTTGTGTTTGATGATTATTGTAGGTATTCCTTTGATGAGATGAAGAAATTTATCACCACACCATCGACCATTCATCCCCCACAGTGGGATATTCTATTCAATCTTATGTGTGATGCTTCTAACTTTATAGTTGGAGTAGTCTTATCACAAATAGTGGAGGGATGTTCATATGTGATCATCCATTGTTTAAGGACATTGGATTCATCCCAAGAAAACTACACTACAAAAAAAGAGTTTATTTATGTCATATTTACTTTAGATAAATTCCATTATTATTTATTGGTCTCTAAAGTGATTGTTTATTTTTATCATATAGATATGGGATACCTCTTAACGAAGTTAGATGAAAATCCTATACTTTTTTATTAGATTATACTTCTTAAAGAGTTCAATATTATGATAAAGGGCAATAAGGGTTTAGAGAATTTAGTGGCAAAACAGATGTGTAGGATCACTCACACACTAGAGGATAACACCTTGGTCCAGCTACCACTTCAGGATACATTTCTAGATGAGAATCTTTATAGACTCTTCAGTACATATCCTTGATATTCTAATTTAGTTAAATACCCTGTTATTTTTGAAATTTATTTAAATTTAAAGAAACATCAACTCCAAAAATTGAATAGTGGGTCTAGGTTTTTTATGTGGGATGATCCCTGCCTTTTGTACATGTATAGTGAATAAGTTATTAAGAGGTGTGTTCCTATTCATTAGTTTGATTATATACTATATTTTTTTTTATATACTTCCTTTTGGAAGACACTTTGGCCCCCAATAGACAACTAGGAAGGTATTTGAATCGGGTTTATATTGTCCTAGTTTTTTCCATGATTCCCATACGTTTTTTAAGTCATGCTCGTATTAATAACACACTGGTAACATTTTTTAGTTACACAAGATACCTCAATAGCCCATAATATTTTATAAATTTTTTAATGTATATGGAATTGATTTTATGGGTCTATTTCTTAGATCATTTTTTATTGTATATCCTTTTTGTTATTGATTATGTTATAAAATGGGTTGATTCAAGGATAGCATGACTAATGACTCTCATGTTTTAGTCAATTTTGTTATGGAATAAGTTATTTGTAGGTTGGAATACCAGAGGCTATCATCAGTGACCATGGGTCACACATTTTCAAATAGAATTTTTATTCCATCCCTCATAAGTATGGGGTGACACACAAAACTTTTATATCATACCACCCCCAAATATATGGACATACTGAACTTTCAAATTGGGAGTTGAAACAAATTTTGGAGAAAACTGTATCCAAATATAAAGGATTGGAGAAAGTGCTTGGATGATTCCATTTTTTCTTATATAATGGAGTAAAATAATCTCATTGTTATGCCCCAATTCCAAATTATTTTAGAGAAAGTCTATCATTTACCTATAGAAGTTGAGCATTTAGCATTTTGGGTGATAAAGAAGTACAACATGGATTAAACAAAAGCTGGAGAACAAAGGAAGCTATTGCTTCATGATCTCTAGGTGATGTTATTATCATCATAAGAGAAATAAATACTCTAAAAAGAGTATTCAAAATTAAACAATGAAAATATGATCTAGAAAATAGAGTTTTATGAGGGAGAAAAAGTTTTTTTATAGTTCCTAATAGTTTTTGATACCCATTAATTTTCATTCTAGAAGGCTAGGTCCTTATGTTGTATCTAATTTTTTACCTTATGATGTAGTTTAGGTCACAAAAGTGGACATAGGAAGGATATTTAAGGTCATTGAGAAGTAGTTGAAGTAATGAATTAAGGTATTTTCCACACATGCATTTCATTTCATCACACTGTGTAACCCCATTGTCACTTCAGAATATCAAATTTTCCCTAACCCTTTCACTTTTATATTATTTTTCCTATTTAAAATTCTATATTTCATGTGAATATATCATCTTTTAAGGTTAAAATAGAGAATAATATAATATTTTAAGTGTGGGGGAAGTAATAAAGTTTGGAGTTAGCTTCTTTATGAGTTTCATTTGTGTGTTTTTATGTGTTTTTTGAATTAAGTTGCAAAAAAATAAACAAAAAAATACCATGTAACGTGCTCATTTACATGTGAAACATATGGAAAATTCATGTTTAAATTTTCAAAATTCATTAGTAGGATGATAAGAACGAGATATATTTTATCATTAAAGGTTGATTTTTATAAAAAATGGAATTCCTTGATGATATAATTAGTTGTGCCATTATAAAACCTTTTATTTGTTGAACCCATTATTTGTGATATTTTTTCATTGTAAATTTTTTCATTGATTTCTCCACATAATTTTACACCCAACCATGAATTGTGAAAAATTTCCTACTCAATTGAATGTATGGACAAGTTAGGTGATTTTTTTTCATCTTACACCAATGGTTGATCCATACATTCATTTATCTTCTGATCGATTTCATTACTGTACTAAATTATCCTACACATATGTGCCTAATATCTGATAGTTGTACACCACCAAAAAAAATCAAAAAACAAGAAAAATATATATTATCATAATAAAGAGTGGAGTAATGAAATATACACATATGGGGGTATCTTGGTTGGATGCCTAAGGTTTGACTTTTGGGAATTCTTAAGTGAGTGGGTCTTGAAATTTTATTTTAAAGGAATGAAGAGAATGTTTGATTGAATTAGAAAAATTAAGAAGAAATATTTTACTAGACATGAATATATTGAATAAAGGGTAGATATATGAGCTTGAATGGTTGGTATACACACATAGATGGGAAATTAATGGAATGGTAGACCCATAACATATTTCAGTAGGATTAGTGTCATTAATCTCACTGGATTTTGTTTTGATACAATTTATGATAAAATGGATTTAAAATTTATTAATATTGAATTATTTATGAGATTAATACATTGTTTATATTTCAATTATGGATTAGTAATTATTAATATGAATATCTTATCACAATTTTTTAGATTACGTGCCATGTAGCTTTTCCTATGAGTGACAAAGGGTAAGTATGGGGGAGTTGATAAAACCCTTTTTTTTTGAATATTTATATTTATAATAAATGATATAATTTCCTCACATTGTGTTAAATATGTTTATTTATGGAATACTTTGGATTTGATCATTAATTTTCAAATTTGATGAAAATTCTATTTTTGAACCTTTAAAGGGATATTTAGTATTTTGGACATAAATATTGGTCTATGATTATATGAACCTAAAATTTCATTAAATAATTATTAATTTAATGGGATAAAACTTTTATTCAGACTATCTGAGATGGATCTTACATTTGATCAAAGGAAATGGTTCATGGAATCATATTTGGGCTGAGAACGTAAAATTGGAAACCACTTCACTATTTGGGCTATATATTCTACATTTAGAATTTTATTGGTATAAAAATTTTATCGTAAATAGGTAAAACAATTACAAAAAAGAATTATAATTGTGAAAGGATAGTTGGTTAATGCATTTTGGAGGTCAAAATGTTGGTGAAATTTGGATTAAGATATTTGGTTGAATTTCCTATTCACAATTATAAAAGTCTTGGAACCTTAGCCTCCCCTCTACTCTATAAAAGTGTGTTTTTATCATTTGGATGGGGTTGTCCATGTATTGTACAATTGGGAGTATAGTAGAAGTAGTGTATTTATATTTCTATGTAGCATTGGATGAGGGAAGCTCTCAATCTAGGATCTCCTCCAAAATGCTCTTCTTTTCCTCTTATTTGTTATAACGTTGTTGTTCTTGAAATAAATTCTATATTTATATTATATTTTAAAACTTTTATTTAATTTTTATTATTATATTATAACTTATTTAGGATTTAAATTAGGATTAGAAATAAAATTAAGTTATACCCTTTCTAGACCTTTGCTCATGAAATATGTTTCTATGAAGACTACACCACCCATGAAAGAGTAATTTTTCTTAGTAATTGATCTAATCCTCACCTTCTTCACTTATATGTTTTGAATGGTTAGATACTATAATTATCTTAATATGATCTATGAATTAAATTTTTAACTTAAAAAAACAATCAATAATGTGAAAAATTAACACAAATAAGGTGAGGTCAGTGGCCATATGGGTTGTCATGCTTCACAGCGTGAAACAAGGGGGGGAAAGGGTTTACCCAGAGTTTTTTTAATATTTTTAAATACAAATAAAATAAGGTTAGGTTAAAATTAATTTTAAAATTAATTCATAAAGGAAACATCGGTGATTTCTCCTTTTAGATATGTAAAAATGGGGGTAAGGCTGACGCATCCTTTCCCACTCATCGACCCAGAACGATGATGTAGAAAAGGGGCATAGCATTTGAGATGCAAACTTTCTCGAAAATAATGAGGAAATCTGGCATAGGTTATGAATCATTTCTCTGAACCCCTTGTAAATAGGTAACTCATCCCTCCCCCTTCTTGTCACTCATTTGACACCCTCTCTCTCTAATTCCACTCCCTCTCTCTTTAGAATTAGTTTGGTTCTTATTTCTTTGTGCACAACGATTTAAGTGGCCTAAAAGGGGTGATGAATTTTGTAAAGGATCATTTGAAGGTATTTTTACATATTTGATTTAAATTTATTTATTTATTTAATTAACTAATTTTTAGTTAGTTGTAAATTTTTTATTTACTTTGTAGTTTAGTTAGATAGGTATAGTTTAAAAATAATAATAATTATTAGTAAATAAAATATTATTATTTATTTATAAATTTTGAGTAAAAAATTATAATTAGTATTAGTTATGAATTTATTATTATCATAATATTTTTATTTAGTATAAATTAGTAGTTTTTAAATATTAGTCACATAATTAGGAATTAATATTAACTAGATAATGAATAACTATTTGTGAAATAATGGTTTACTAATAATTAAATATTAAATAAATAATGATTAACTAATGATAAAGTAATGATTAATTATTGATTAACTAATGAATAACTTAGTATTAAAGAATTTTTAGATAATGATTATCTATTAACTAATTAATACCATAAGATTAACTAATAATTAAGGCATAATCAAACTATCCATGGACAAACCATAAATCAAGCATTTGAGAAAATAATAATGAAATAAACCAAAATGTGAGAAATCATACATAAATTACAAAGCACGTCATTTTGAATCTAACTTACTGGGTTATAAAAAAAATCAATATTCTTTAAAAGTTTATTATAAAATAAGTTACAAATTTTTTTTTAAAGTGAGGTAAAAAGAAGATAAAACGTCAAATCAATTTATTTCTCCAAGATAAAATGAAAATTATGATCATATAATGTGAAATGGAAAACATGAAACCCATTAAATAACACATTAATGGTTTAAAAAAGATAAAAAATACCTTGAAAATTTTTAAAAGAACAGATTTTGGATGAGATAAGACTGACTTCAAAAGTGAAGTAAAATCCAACTTATTTTCAAGTGGTAACTTAATAACATCTTCTAAAGGGATATACTTAACTTTTGACTTTTCGAAATCTTTCCTCATTTTAAGGACATATTCACCATATGGGGAGGAATTTTATTAGAAGGTCGAAATATTTTAAAATTTTAAAAGTTAAGTACATCCCTTTGGAAGATGTTATTAAGCTACCACTTAAAAATAAGTTGGATTTTAATTTACTACTAAATTTAGGATCATCTCATTTAACCTCTATTTTTTTGAAATTTTTCAAGGTATTTATTGTCTGTTATAAATAATTCTTGTATTATTTAATTTGTTTTTTCTTGTCTATTTTGCTTTATATTATCATAATTATATTTTTATTATGGGGAAAAAATTATTTGAGGTTTTTTCTTCTTTTTACCTCACTTTCCAAAAAAAACTCTAACTTATATTCTAATTAACTTTTAGACAAAAATTTTATATTTATAAATATATAAAAATATATATTAAAAACACCTTTTTAAAAGGTAAAACCATATCTAAAACCACTTTAGAAATATTATTTGAGAAACATGACAACACACCATTTTCTTTTGGCATGAAAAACTTTATAAAATTATAGGAATAGACATATTTTATGTTATGTAACAGCTGGCTATGAGGTTCAATAATTCAAGGTGCGTAGAGCACACCATTATCATCACATTCCACCTAAGGCTTCCATTATACCATACCTACACCATGATAGATTATATGGAATTGTTATATCTAATTTTAAATTTTTTTATCATTACCACCTTCTTGCTCTCAGTGAGAGATCGAGACCTGAGACACACCCATTACACTTGCCTAAGGGAGAGATGACCATCACCCTTGATGATGTGGTAGTTCTAATCTGTCTTTCTATCCAGGGGGTGATGTTATAGGTCCCACCCATAGAGACTGTCCTGAGCTTGTACATAGATTTCTAGGCATTAGAATTATGGGTTATGATGATTCTATAGATGGTGGGTCAATATCTATGAGCTATCCTTGGATGCACATTGCACATTTACCCATTGAATATAACAAGTATATTGTCATGTGACATGCTCATGCATATATATTACAGCTCATTGGAGGAATATTGTGAACTAATCACTCTAGTATGCATGTTCACATGATGTATCTGGGGTTACAGAAGGATTTTGATCAGGCTAGGAGATATAGCTGGGGATTTTCATTCTTGGCATACACTTACAGAGCATTATGCATGGAATGTCGATCAGATCACACTAATCTCATAGTATGTGTAATCCTTATTCAGATGTGGTCATGGGAGTGAATATCTCTCTTATCCTTTATTTTTTATGGTCAGGAGCATAATATAGATTTGTTTCATGATGCTCTATGTGGATGCTAGTATAATCAATTATCTTTATTGTTTTCTGATACTACTATGATTTATTAAAATTATTTTTTTATTATTTATCAATTTCTATTTTGTGCGTTACAGTTGGAGTCAAGAACACCACTTTTTCAGGATGTTGAGGAACAACTTGGGTGCATATTGTCTCATGTTTTATAGTCTAGTACCCACTAACGTAATTATATAGAATTTTTCTTTGACTAATAAATTTCATAATATTATATTTTTTTGTTTTTAGTAACAAATGTTTTTAACAAATTCTGTATGTCATTTTAGATTTCATGGAGGCCATATTGGGCTCTATTATAATAGAAGCCCGTATAGTTCACTGATGGGATCCATGATACCATGGTTTTAGTTCCTCTAATTACCTTTTATATTGTTGAGTGGCACCAGACTGATAGAGTCATGTGCCAGTTTGGATTGTTTTAGTGTGTTCCCTTTCCACCTAGACAGTCATCAGTGCTTCATTCAATGAAGTTGAAAGGGAGGCAGGATGTCGAATGGCGCCGATGACATGTAGAGTATATGAACCTCTAGAATAGATGAGCATCATTTAATATTTATGGTATGTGTACTATGAAACTCCATCTAGTAGAGTATCTCAATTAGGATCCATAGTAAAGACTGAAGTTTATATTGTATCTTACTGCATATGGTAGAGGGATCTAGGATCTGGTAAGTTTATAAACATCCATTAGCTTGTTTGTTTTACTTTTTTAAAATTAATTTTTACTTTCCTTAAAACATACTAGACTACTTCATATTATCCGCATTTTTCCTCTAGAGGAGGGGGAGTCTTTTCTCTAGGTAGCGTAGCATGATGCAGCATAGGGGATAATGCATGCATATCATATTTTACACCATATTATATTTTATCTTCTACCCGAGGGAGATGATGTTCCTACAGAGGCATTGGAGGTTCCTTCTTAGGATCCTCCTCTCTTAGATTTTGATTTTGAGTAGCGATGAAGATGATGATGTAGACCGTGTCATAATGCATGTGAGGCCCCACTTATTCCAAAGGCATAGGTCGGCCCTCTTACAGTCCAGCCTGATTTTATTGGGGATATTCATTAAGAGGAATGGTATCCATTTGTGTTGTTACGATATCCATATTTTTCTCTGGGTATAGCTTATCTAAGATTTTATCAAGGGTCATTTCCCATACCTCTACCTTTTGTGACCACACCTTCACAGGCTTTATGTTTCCCCCATGAGATAATGTTAGGTCCTTCAACTCACATAATGTGAGAAGGATTGTAATTATAGAATAAGACACTTTCATATCTATTAATATTTACGAATAAGATATTGATTTTACATTAAAGGGGATGATTTATTTGATAGCATACACAACACGCAACAACGGGTTTCTCTAAAATCTTATGTTTCACTCAAAACTGAGTTATATCGAAAAAAATACTCTATTAATAATATTATTTTAAATGGTAGTTAACACCTAGTCGTTGTATTGGTGGGAATGAATTGAAAAAACTATATTATGTTTACACATTTTTTTAATTATTTTACATTCATCCAATAAATCTTAGACGATTAAAATGAGAATAAATCAAATTTTAAGCCTAAAAAACTCTAATATTTTTTAAAAGGTAGTTTTACTGCCTTTTGATGCTAACCCTTTTTAAAGTGGATTTACTATTTTTATTAAAAATGGTTTTCAAAGTGGATTTACTATTTCAATATCTTGAAATTATTTCTTATGATTGCAAATGAAATTTAATGAGTGAAATGTTGATAATTGAAATCTTTTATGTGTTAGGATTATATAAGGGTACTTGGGCATTTTATGGGTGGTTATGTAATAAACTATATGTAGTTCTCTATGTGATAAATGAATTATGGGTGGTTCTCTGATAAACCAAGGATATGTAGTTACATTATAACCTCCAATGTATTAGTTATGAAAGTTGTCTGTATGACTATTCCATTTAGTGATATGTGTGGAAGTCGACTGTATGGTTATTCCATTTAAGTATGATTATGTACCAAGTTACCTTTATATGTTATATGTTACTTTCTATGGGTTTTAAGGAAATATTTTGATTACAAAAAGGTTAAGAAATGAGCTTATATTTAGTGAATTGTAATTATTACTTCTTAAAGGTGAAAAGTATTGCTTTATGATAAAGTATTCATGGTTTACATGTTTCCCAAGACTAATAGTTTTTATTATTTTTGTATCTCTTACTAAGATTTTTATTCTCATTCCAAGTTTTTAAATGTTTTTCATGTGACTTAAAGAGGAAAAGAGTCAAGGATGGGATCAATTAAAATTTGTGTTGTTTAAACATGAAACGAAACCATGTTTCTTTTTAAAAAAATTTGTTTTATAAAAAAAATGGATAGTGAGTAGAAGTGTCTACTTGTAATATTTAATTTTTTATGTTTGTTTTATGAACTAATTATATACATCTCTAAACCTAAAAACATCTTTGATGTGAATTAAATTCAAATTGTTGACTTATTTCAAGATACTATAATGTTTAAGGTTGTGGCCTTTTAGTTGGTATAAGAGATCGGTTTAGATAACATTAGTGGTTAGGATATTGTTAATAGAATATCCATAAATTATTTTTAATTTATGGTCTAATTTAAATGATTTATAATTTAAATATTACCATGTTGTTTCGTCTAAGATATGTACGTTCATAATTTTTTTCCGTAGAGGAAACATGATAGCTATGTTGGGATGACATACAGAGGAAAACAACCTTCCAAATCAGCATCCTAAGATGGTATAAATCAGAATTGAAATATTTGTTGCAGTGATGGCTCAGTTGACCTAGGAAATAAATGGTGGTGTTGTTCAATCACGTGATCAACCAGATCAACTGTAGAGGAATATGTCGGTAGTAGATCATTTCATTAGGCAACATCTCCCATCATTCAGAGGATCATCTGACCCTATGCAATTTGAAGGGTGGATTAAAGCATTAGAATATATTTTTGATATAATGTGGTGTTCAGAAAATCAAAATTTTAGTCTTGGTGTTTATCATTTTGAATTTGAAGTCAATCAATGGTGGTCAATGATTAAAAATATCAGAGTAAGTGAATAGTTTGACGTCATGGAATTGGATGAATTTAAGAACATATTCCATAAGAAATATTTTCCTAAGGTTGTTTAACTTAGGATGGAAAATAAATTCTTTGAATTGATACAAAAGGAAGAATATTTTTTGGCTACATATGAAGAAACTTTCACCTTTTTGTCAAGGTACATCCCAAATTTTATCTAGGATATTGATAGTAAGATAAATCTATTTTACTCATTATTGAAGCTAAAATATCAAAGGGAATTAGCTTCTCGTGAGTTCAAAAGATATGGGAAACTTGTCTGATGTGCTGATAAGGTATAAATGTAGTTTTTTGATGATCATGTGTTCCATAAGAGCAAACAAAATATGTGATCCAGTTGGAAGGAAATGGGAAAGCATTCATCAAAGATGTCTGGAGAAAAGAAAACTAAATTTCTAACTTGTGAGAAGTTTGGTAAAAAGTATCTTGGAGAATTTTTGTCAATTTACAAGAAGTGATTATAATGTGGTTAGACTGGTCATATTGCTCATAACTGTAAGGAAGATGATCAGGAGAGCAATAAAAAACTAGCGGTAAGATGCTTTAGTTGTAATGAGTTAGGTCATTACGCCAATGTGTGTCCAAAGTTGATTATCCAGGGTGGAAAATAGAAATATTGAAAGAAGAAGGGTGAATAAAAATTATTTTCTACTACTATAGTTGATGTGGTACCATCAAATTAAGTAGTTACGGTTATGTTACAGGTTTTTTCAAAATATTCCAATACTCGATTTGACTCTGGATCTTCACATTCATTCATTTCTTAGAGCTTTACAAGTAAATAGGAAATAGTACCACATGAATTTTATATATAACTTTTGTTAAAAACTTCAGCTGGAAGTATTAAAGCAACCAAGATTTTTAAGAATCTTCTTATTATCATTAGTGGGATATTCCTTCTTACAAATCTTGTGGAGCTTTCCATAGTAGAATTTGATATCATTTTGGGTATGGATTGGATTTCAGTTTATCATGATAAAATAGATTGTAAAGACAATGAAGTTTTATTCAATGATTTCATACCTTTGATAACATACTAATAAAATGAGAGATTGATTAAAGAGGGAAGTGAAATTTATCTAGCTCATGTTGTTGAAAATAAGGAAACGATTTTGATTAGTGACATTCTAGTAGTAAATGAATTCATAGATGTTTTTCATAGTGAATTGCCTGATATTGTTGCTGATCAGGAGGTTGAATTTACTATTGATTTACTGCCTGATGTTAGGCCTATTTCTAAACCCCCTTATCGAATGGATCTAGTTGAATTGGTGGAATTGAAAAAATAGTTTCAATAATTTCTGGATAAAGGTTTCTTTCATCCTAACACTTCACCATGGGGTTCTCTTGTTTTATTTTTGAAAAAAATATGGTTATATGAGAATTTTTATTGATTATAAATCCTTAAATAACATCACTATTAAGAAAAAGTATATGTTGCCTCATACTGACAATTTGTTTGATCAACTCCAGGGAGATCAGTATTTTTCAAATATTGATTTGAGGTCTAGGTACCATTAGCTGAAGGTAAAGGAGTATGATATTCAAAAGACTGTGTTCCAAATGAGATATCTGCATTATGAGTTTTTATTTATTCCCTTTGGGTTATCTAATGCACCTACTATATTTATTAATATCAGAAATGGAGTCTTTCATCAGTTTTTGGACCAATTTGTGGTTGTGTTTATAGATTATATTTTGGTATATTCTAAAATCCAGAAGGAAATTGAATGTTGCTTAAGGATTATATTGAATACCTTAAAAGAAAATAAACTATATAGAAAGTTTAGTAAGAGTGAATTTTGGTTGTAAAAAAAATCTTTCCTTGGTCATAATGTTTCTAAAGATGGCATAACTGTTGAACCTTCTCAAATAAAAGTTGTTGTAGAGTGGACAAGACCCACCAATATCATAGAGATTCATTGTTTTCTTTCACTATTTGAATTTGTGCTATTTTCAATGGGCTATTGGTGATGGGATCCCGTCACAAATAACCCTTAGCGACGGTGTCCCATCGTAAATACCCCGTTGTAGGAAATGGCGTCGCAAATTCCATTTTTTGCGACGGGCCCAACGTAAAAAATGTTTTTTTTTCTAATTATTCCTAATTATTCCTAATTATTCTTAATTATTCCTAATTATTTTTAATAATTCCTAATAATTCCTAATTATTTTTATTTATTCATATTTACTCATATTTATTCCTAATTATTCTTATTTATTCCTATTTATTCTTATTTATTACTATTTATTACTATTTATTCCTATTTATTTCTATTTATTCTTAATTATTCCTAATTATTCCTAATTATAGTTATTTATTCCTAATTATTCCTAATTATTGCTAATTATTGCTAATTATTCCAAATTATTGCTAATTATTGTTAATTGTTGCTAATTATTTCCAATTATTTCTAATTATTCCTAATTGTTGCTAATTATTGCTAATTATTGGTAATTGTTGCTAATTATTTGTAATTATTGCTAAATATTTCGAATTAATACTAATTATTGCTAATTATTCCTAATTATTCCTAATTATTCATATTTATTCCTAATTATTCATAATTATTCATAATTATTCCTATTTATTCCTATTTATTCCAATTTATTCCTATTTATTCCTATTTATTCTTATTTATTCCTATTTATTCCTATTTATTCCTATTTATTCCTATTTATTCCTATTTATTCCTATTTATTCCTTTTTATTCCTAATTGTTCTTAATTATTCCTAGTTATTTCTATTTATTCCTAATTATTCCTAACTATTGTTAATTATTCCTAATTGTTGCTAATTATTGCTAATTGTTGCTAATTAAAGCTAATTATTTCTAATTATTCTTAATTATTGCTAATTATTGATAATTATTGCTAATTATTGCTAATTATTGCTAATTATTCTTATTCTTCCTAATTATTACTAATTTTTACTAATTATTACTAATTATTACTAATTGTTTCTAATTATTACTAATTATTCATAATTATTGCTAATTATTCTTAATTATTGCTAATTATTCGTAATTATTGATAATTATTTTTAATTATTCCTAATTATTCATAATTATTTCTAATTATTCGTAATTATTACTATTTATTCGTAATTATAGCTATTTATTCATAATTATTTCTATTTATTCGTAATTATTGTTATTTATTACTATTTTTTGTTATTTATTCCTATTTATTGTTTTTTATTCTTATTTATTGCTAATTATTACTATTTATTACTAATTATTACTATTTATTGCTAATTATAACTAATTATTACTAATTATTACTAATTATTCCTAATTATTACTAATTATTACTAATTCTTACCAATTATTCCTATTTATTACTATTTATTCCTATTTATTACTATCCATTCCTATTTATTACTATTTATTTCTATTTATTCTTATTTATTTCTAATTATTCATATTTATTTCTAATTATTCATATTTATTTCTAATTATTTCTATTTATACCAAATTATTGCTAATTATTGCTAATTATTCCTATTTATTTCTAATTATTTCTATTTATTGCTAATTATTACTAACTGCTTCTAATTATTCCTAATTATTACTAATTATTCCTATTTATTACTATTTATTACTATTTACTAGGAATTATTCCTATTTATTACTAATTATTGCAATTTATTACTATTTATTACTATTTATTACTATTTATTAGGAATTATTGCTAATTATTACTAATTATTGCTAATTATTGCTAATTATTGCTAATTATTACTAATTATTGCAAATTATTGATAATTATTGCTAATTATTGCTAATTATTTCTAATTATTTCTATTTATTACTAATTATTGCTAGTTATTTCTATTTAATACTAATTATTGCTAATTATTGCTATTTATTTCTAGTTATTACTAATTATTACTAATTATTCCTAATTATTACTATTTATTACTATTTATTACTAATCTTTCCTAATTATTCCTAATTATTCCTAATTATTCCTAATTATTACTAATTATTCTTATTTATTACTAATTATTCTTATTTATTACTATTTATTTCTAATTATTACTATTTATTCCTATTTATTTCTATTTGTTGCAATTTATTGCTAACTATTACTATTTATTGCTAATTATTCCTATTTATTACTATTTATTTTTAATTATTACTATTTATTACTAATTATTCTTATTTATTACTAATTATTACTATTTATTACTAATTATTCTTATTTATTACTATTTATTCCTATTTATTACTAATTATTACTAATTATTCCTATTTATTAGGAATTATTCCTATATATTATTAATTATTAAAAATTAGTACTAATAATTTCAATTTATTATTACAAATGAATACTGATAACAAAACAATTTAAATCTAATTTAATTACAACTAATAAAAAAATTAAAATTAACATAAAAAAATAAAATAAATACTAAATTAAATAAAATATAAATACCTTTAAACTTTATCTCATATTGATGTAGACGACTTCATAACTTTTTTCGTGAAAAAAAACTAACTCACACAAATTTTCACTCTGAAAATAGAGTTCAAAGAGAGAGAGTGTGTCAGAATTGAGAGGAGGATATGAAAAACGGATGGGTGTATATATAGGTTGGATTAGTGGCGACGGGACTATTTGTTACGGTTAGCCCGTCGCGAATAGTACTTGTTGCGATGGGACCCATAACAAAAACCATCGCCCGCATTAATTACAGTCGGTGGTTAAAAGAGTTTTTGCGACAGGACCTGTCGCAAAAGGTACCTGTCGACACACGTTTTGCGACGGGAGAACATCCGGTCGCAAAAACCTATTAACCGCTGTCAGGTATTTGCGACGGGTCCCGTCGCAAATACCCTCTGACCGACGCACTATTTGCGACGGAGGGATTCCCCCGTCGCAAATAAGCGTTAAACTTTTTGCGACGGGACCCCAAATCCCGTCGCAAATAATCTCTGGGACGAACTATTTGAGATGGGATTAATTCCCGTCACAAATAGCCCATCGCAAAAAGCTATTTTTTCAGTAGTGTTGGATTAGTGGGCTATTACTGAATGTTAGTTGAAAAATGTTCTCGGTTATCTATCCCTCTAATTAAGTTAACACATAAGGGAGTTAAGTTCATTTGGACAAAGTAATGTTAAGATTATTTTCAAGAACTAAAAAGAATATTGGAAAATACTCTAGTTTTGGCCCTACCTTCCAGGAATGGTGAATTTGTTATCTACAGTGATGCTTCACGGAAAGTACTTGGTTGTGTCCTAATGAAAAATGATCAGGTAACTGATTATGATTCACATCAGCTGAAACCTCGGGAGTTAAATCAACCTACACATGATTTGGAATTAGCGGCTATTGTTTTTGCATTATAAATTTGAAGGCATCATTTGTATGGAGTAAAGTGTGAAATATATACTGATCACAAAAGTTTAAAGTATATATTCACTCAGAAATAATTGAACATGAGAGAGAGGTGATGGCTGGAATTAATCGAGGATTATTATTGCACGATTCATTACTATCCAGGAAAGGTAAATAAAGTCGTTGATTCTTTAAGTCGAAAAACTAATGCTAAATTAACCCTGATATGTTTGGAACAAGATCCTTAAGTTATTGATTTGATGAATTTTGTCTTGGAGGTTATTGGTGTAGGGAATTACCCTGTTTTGTTTTAGGTGGAAGTGAAATCATCTCTATCAGACATAATTAAGCAAGCATAGAAAGTAGACAATGAGTTGCAGAAAAAGGTAGGATTGGTTCAGAATGGTAAGTTACCTAAATTTAACATTGATAAAGACTGTGTTTTGAGGTTTGGGAAGAGATTATGTGTGCCTTGTGATTCACAGTTGAAGAAATATTTTTTATGTGAAGCTCATAGTTCTCCATTTTCAATTCATCCTAGAGGTACTAAGATGTATAGAGATCTTCAAGAGTATTAATGGTAGGATGGAATAAAAAGAGATATTGTTGACTTTACCCTAAGATGTTTGATTTTTCAACAGGTTAAATCAGAGCCACAGTTACCGAAGGGTATGCTTTAGTCTTTTCCAATACCAAAGTGGAAACGGGAAAATATATCCATGGATTTCATATTGGTATTAATAATGAATCTTCGAGGTTACATTACAATCTGGGTTATTGTTGATCGATTGACTAAATCTGCTCATTTTTCTTCCTATTCAAGATACTCGGCATCTTGATCAACTTTCTCGATTGTATCTTAAAGATATAGTCAGGTTACATGAAGTTATGCTCTCTATTATATCTAATCATGATCCTAGGTTCACTTCTAACTTTTAGAAATACCTTCAGAAGTCATTGGGAACTGAATTAAATTTCAATACATATTTTTATCCTCAATCAGATGGGAAATCAGAATGAACAATTCAGATCTTGGAGGATATGATACATGCTTGTTCAATGGATTACGAGGGAAGTTTGGATCAACATCTTTCTTTTTTTGAATTTTCTTATAATAACATTTTTCATTCTAGTATACATATGGCACCATTTGAGGCACTATATGGAAAGTAGTGTCAAACTTCATATTTTTGGGATGAAGTAGGTTGAAGGAAGTTGATGGGACCAGAAATGGTAGAGGAAATGGGAGATAAAGTTCATTTGATACAAATACATAAGAGGACAGCTCAGAGCAGGCATAAAAGTTATGTGGATAACTAGAGGAAGGGTCTTTCTTTCGAAGTAGGTGATCGGGTCTTTCTAAAAGTTTCGCTATGGAAAAGTGTGATGTGTTTTTGTAAGAAGGGGAATTTGAGTCCACAATTCATTGGAACCTATGAAATCTTAGAGAATGTTGGGTCAGTTTCCTACTGAGTGGCTTTACCTCCAATTTTATCCCAGGTACACAGTTTTTTCATGTCTCAATGTTAAGAATGTATATTTTGGATCCATCTTATGTTTTGAGTCCAGAAGTAGTTCAGTTGGAAGATAATATTTCTTATAAGGAACAACCAGTACAGATTCTTCACAGTAGAGAGCAAGTGCTGAGTAATAAGGTTATTTTTTAGGTTAAGGTTTTATGTAAAAATCATATGGTTGAAGAGGAAACATGGGAATATGAAAATGCTATGAAAGAGAAATACCCCCACTTATTTGATAAGTGAATAAAATTGTGGGGACGCAATTTCCAAAAGGGGGGAAGGATGTCACATTCCAGGTAATTATAGAATAATACATTTTCATATATATTAATATTTATGAATAAAATATTAATTTTACATTAAAGGGGACACTTTTTCCAATAGCATACCTGACACCCAACAACGAGTTTCCTCGAAATCTTACATTACACACAAAACTAAGTTAAATCGAAAAATAATACATTATTAATATTATTATTTTAAATTGTAGTTATGCCTAGATGTTTTATTGAAGGGAATGAAATGAACTAACTATATTATGGTTACATATGTCTTTTTAAATGTTTTTAAATTCATCAAGTAAATCTTAGAGTCTTAAATTGAGAATAAATCCAATTTTAAGCATAAAATGATTTAATATTTTTTAAAGGTAGTTTTACTGCCTTTTGATGGTAAACCATTTTTAAATATAGTTTTTAAAAATTTTATATGTTATATTTGACTAAATAAATGTATTATTTGTAATAATAAGATCAAATTTTACTTTGGCTAAATTTTGTTTATTTTTTTGATAAAATTCATATTTTAATGAATAGTGACCATACTACATTTTAATTCAAAATTGTCTTTTCGTCAAATTTATTTTTATTGATAGATTATCTTTTTAATTGGTTTTAAAGTTTAATTGGATTATGATTTTATAATTTAATCTAATCTTGGTCATTGGAGGTAATTTTAGATTGAAATTTGATATAAACACATGACAATCTTTTGATGGTTTTTACTTTAAAAAACATATTTTCTTATTTTAACAATGGGATTTAATTTTAAATTAATTACTACAACTTATGTATTTTTTATTTGGAAAAATAGATTCCATATTTGGAATCATAAGGTCAAAATTATGTGAATAGGTCCCATTTATTTTTGAACACGATGAACAATAACTTTAATAATTATTTTTATTTACCACGATTAAAGGGTAAATCAGGTAAATAAGGATAAAAATAATATTATAATAATATAAAACTACCCTAACACTTGTCCTAATTCTATTGTATGAGATATGGCCGACCAAGAAAACCCTTGGGATGAAAATTTAGCCTTTGGAAGCCACTTGGGTGTGATTATGAAACTTATAATTTTTTTTTTAAAGTAAGGGAAAATATGTTATAAACATATATCTTCTTACTAAAAAAAAATTTCATATTGTATTATAAAATTTATATCTTATACTATAAATAGTAATTATAAATATAAAAATATTTCATACATAATGGTATTTTATTTATATTTTTTATACATTAAATTATTAAATTTAATTATGACACAATGATGATGTAATGATTGCTTTATTAATGAAGGAATCAAACAAATGATTTTTTAAATATTAAAATAAATATTATTTTACATAATTTATGTCATCCATGATTTTTCTAGGTGCATATGACATTTTATTAGACTATTCAATGGTTTGGTTTGAAGTTATCTCTCTGTTTAGATTTTATTTAAATTTAATGAAATGAATTTTGTAAAAATTGACATAATTGATGTTTTATAAAAATAGTAAATTATTAAATAATTTAAAAATCCTAAAAAACTTTTAAAATAATAAAGTGACTATGATAAGTTCTAAAAGTTCATTAAGAGTCAAATTATGGTAAATTTACCCCATATAAGTAAAATTAATAGCCTCTTAATAATTAAATTTTTGTTACAATAATTAAAATTAAAAGAGAATAATTAAGGGTAAATTGAAAAGATAAGGTTTAAAATAAAATAAAATACATGTGTAATTTTTTTTGTATGAGATTATTTATAACTATCCTCATATTATATTTTAAATATCTCAATTTTTATCCTTTCTAACTAAAAAATTAATTTATATTTATTTAATAATTTAAGAGTTTCCATGGGTACCCCTTCCCTCTCCTATAAAAAGGTGTCCTCTCTTCTCTAATAATCACACTTCAAGAACCATTTGGTTCAGCCAATCCATACCCAATTCTCTTCCTAGAATCCCATCCATTATCCTAGAATCCTTCCTTTTAGTAGGAACCCTCCTAAGGAAAACTTTTGGTATAAAAAAAAGAAGTTACCCGATTAAGATGTAACGCCTTTTCTCATGCCTTTTAGTTTCATTTACATTCTACACTCCCTAAAATTTTCTTATTCTATGATTACATAAAAACACTAGTACACTAAATATACTATTATTTTGTATTATGTAGTTTTTATGTACACTTATATACACCTTAATTTAATGGATAACAAACATATTCTTTCTGTGTACGGAAAACTACTGCCTCACGAAACGATGATTGTTCAATTTTTCCCCTACCACCTCTCATAGTGGCCATTATAATAGACACTATTTTTACTTATGTTATATATTATATTTATATTTTATATATTCTTTTGTAATTTTTATTTAGAACAAACCTTTATGCTTTCCATGTTCTGTAAATATGATAATTTTGTTAGAGGAAGTGTGGATTATCGCCCTCTCAAAGAGATATGACTCATTCCTGCTATACATGGAACGTATAGAGGATGGTTTTATTAATCCTATGATACATATATTAAATTAATAAAATACTCTTATTATAATATACATTTATATCATTTCATTATTATTCTTTTAATATGGAAAAAAATGAAAGTGGGATTTATGCGTACGTACGACCTACCATCTCTATGAACGGTGCATTTCATTTCTTATCTCCAAATATTATAGATTATTCTAAATACATATATACTGTATATATATGGTATTTAAATCCCGAATACTGTTCTATATATGATGGATTTTTGACCACATGGACAATTTACATCAAAACAAGTTCATTTTTTGACTCAAGCACCAAATATCGCCAAAATGTCTTATATGAACATAAATAGTTATATAATTTTTATAACATGTTAATAAGTGATATAAAAGTAATAATAAAATTGAAAAAGTTTCTCAATAAAGTATAAATTAACCTAATTTTATTATTCAAGAAAATAAAGAATGTATGAGACGATTCGGACTCATGGTAAGGGACTTTATCTCAATCTCCTTTCATTAAGGCATATTTTGATAATATATACCACCTTATTTTATAAGGTGTATAATTATACCCTTTTATTTTTAATTTAATTCAATGGTTTTCAAAAGGTGATCCTTTTATATGAATCATTTCACTAAACAACAAAAGAAATGTTTTTAACGTATGTGGTGACAACAACTTCTTCGATGTCAAAACCGTTATTTGATATTTGGATTCCTCTATATGCCTTAATATTTTAAAAATGAAAAAGAAATCCATTTTTACATTTTTTGTATTTTGGTAGTGAAAATGGGTTTTAAAGTGGATTGAATGTTTCAATATCTTGAAATGATTTATTGTGATTTCAACTGAAATTTTATGATTAAAATGTTGATAATTGAAATATTTTATGTGTTATGATTATATAATGGTACTTGGACATTTGATAGGTAATTATGTGATAAACCAAAGAATATTGGTTACGTGATAAACCAAATATGTGTTATTCTATGATAAACCAAGTATGGGTGGTTACATTATAACCTCTAATGAATTGGGTATGGAAGTCGGTCGTATGGATATTCCATTTAGGGATATGTGTTGAAGTTGACCATATTATTATTCCATTTAAGTATGAATATGTCTCAAGTTTCCTTTATATGTTATATGGTACTTTATATGGGTTTTAAAGTATTATTTAGATTACAAAAAGGGTAAGTAATGAGCTTATATTCAGTGAAGTGTAATTACTACTTCTTAAAGGTGAAAAGTATTACTTTGTGATAAAATATTCATGGTTTACATGTTTTCCAAGACTAATAGTTTTCCTTATTTGTGTATCCCTTACTGATCTTTTTATTCTGATCCTATGTTTTGAAATATTTTTCACAAGACTTAAAGAGGAATATATTCAAGGATGGGATCAAGGAAAAGCTATGTTGTTTAAACATGAAACAAAAACATGTTTCTTTTTAAAAGTTTTTGTTTTATGAAAAAAATGATAGTGAGTAGAAGTGTCTAATTGTAATATTTAAGTGGTTATGTATGAGTTATGACCTAATTATATAAATATAAAAACCTAAAAAGATCCTCGATGTGAATTAACATCAAATTATTGACTTATCTCAAGATTTTTTAATGTTTAAGGATGGGGCCTCATATAAAAACATCTAGCTAAAAGCTTCTCCCGATGGGTCATAGCTACAACATCTGACATTCGAGGTTCCTGCACCTGAGGAAGAGCCCTCTCCAGCTCATCACACTCTACCCCAGTATAGAGGCCAGCAATCTTGATATGGGCATCCCATTCACCCACCATATTGTGGGATGAGATCTCATTATAGATAGTGATTGTACTCATTTATTTATATGTATTCTATTGACTTAATGGATTTGAAACAAAAAGGTATTATATCCTCTATATGATTATATATCTATTAAAATAATGAAATTATTTTCAATATCGACCGTTCTTATATGTATAGAAATTGTTTAAATTTTCATTTATATTTTAGTTACAGTTTATATTTTATACTCTTTCAAATTTGACTACTTGAAATATAGGAAAACTTATTAAATTTCAAGTGGGTAACTTTAAAATCTTATAAAATAAAAACTATAAAAACTATCTAAATAAAACCTTAGACAAAGCCTAAACATCTAATGTTTTGTTGAAAATAAAAATAATTTCATAAATATAATAAATAAAATATAATTTAAAAGACACAAATATTTTTTATTACAAACATAATATATACACAGTAAAAAAATGCACATAAAATATAGTATATTTAAAATCAAAATTAAATTTAGAACACTGACTAAACTAAACTTATAATAAATAATTTAAAATTAAAGAAATGTAGAAAATATATAAATACAAATGTATTGGTTTAAAACAATGATATATTATTCTAATAAAATCATTTTCCGTTAATTTTTTTTAAGAAATGTTTTTTATTTTCAGTTGTTTTTTATATGATCAGTAAGTGTGTCGAATTTCATTTATATTGTATTTCTACTTTATTATTTTTAAACATTCAAACACACTAACTTGAAACATTATTATGTTTCATGTAGGTGACTTTGAAAGAATATAATTTATAAAATTTAAATATATTATAAATGATATTTTACAAACCCAATCATCATATAAAACATAATTATTAATAAAAAATCATAAATATAATAAAATTAAGCTAATTTACATGTCAGAAAATTTATTGCTTAAAAAAATAAAATTTTCACTTCCATATAAAATGGAAATAATTATAAAAAAAATGAACACAATATATATATCAAAATACACAAACATATTTATTTTAAATTTTTTACTTTTTAAAAAAAATCTACAAATCTGACATCGTCCTTTCCGTCTTTGGACTAAAACCCAAAGGAAGAAAGGTCGATGTTGGCTTTCTTCATTAGAAATAAAAGAAACCTAGTATTATGTAAATAATTTTTTTTCCAAAAAGTGCATATAAAAAATATGTTGCTCCCCCGCCCCTCATAAATCCATGCATTTAAAAAAGTTGAGATAAATTAAGCTAATATAATAAATATTATTAGATAATTAATATTTATTATTTATTTATTATTAAATATTTAAGATTCATTAATACTTATTATAAATGCATAATAAATATTTCCAAAGACATTATTATTAATTATTTGTATTTATTTAATAATTATTAATTACTGGATTATTAAAATTATTTATATTTAATTGATTTCTATTATTCTTAATCATTATTAATTAACAAATATTACTTATGAATTATTTAAAAAAACTTAATTTCAAAATAATTATAGTAATTATAAAAATAATAATTTTATTTGTATGTATTCAAAAAAATTATTAATAAATTACATGGTTAAAAATTTATTTTAAAAAATAAAGTTTATATATTAAAATTAATAATATTAATTATAATTTAAATATTCTATTGAAGTGAATTTTTTGAAATATATTTACAAAATTTAATTAGTTGACTAAAGTTTTTATAACAATATGAAAATTATTAACAAAATAGATCACTCAATGTAATCTATAATAATTTAAGCGAATAAAAAAATATAAATAAATGAGTACAATTATTTTTCATCAATGTCTCTGATGAGGTCTCATCCCACAACCTGAAGTGTGAATAGTACACCCATATTGAGATCGATGATCTTTGTGGTGTGGTGGAGTCTAATGAGCTGGAGGGGGATCTTTCTCAGGTACAAGATCCTCGACTATATGCTGCTCTATTTTTGAATCATGAGAAGGTGGTGTCATTAGGATGTTGAGATGTGCACTTTACCTTTCTCCCACATACATGGAAGGACTTGACATCTCATGAGTGATCTATATTCCATATCACTACAGAAAAGGGGGAGCTTAGTGGTGGTTTAAATTGCCACTACATGGTTTAGTGGTGGTTAGTAAAACCACCATGTATTTCATGGTCAGAAATCATTTAATGACGCATTTTTATATTTAGTAGAAGTTTTTATATGTTTCGTATTTGGAGTATTTAGAGGAAATTCCCAATTAATTTAACTATCATCTTATTTTTTAAATAAACCCAAAAAAATTAATGAAATGAGCATAACCTCTACTAAATAATATTTTAAAAAATATATTTAGTGGAAGTTATTATAAATTGTTGCTAAATATATTTCTAATTTTTTTTAAAAAATATTTAATAAAAAGTATAAATATAAAACCAATGAAATTAAATAAATTAAATCATAAATGAACAATAAACTCATTATACATACACCATCATACATCCATAGTTAAATATATACAACCTTAGTCAACCCATACCTTGGTCAACCCATACCTCAGTCATCCCATGCCTCAATTAACCTATAGCTCAATCACCAATATATTCATACAAAATATGTCCACTAAAAACAAACCACGACCAATATACATCCACCCTACAACCTCCAATACATCCATATACCTCCACATAATCTCATCAACAAGAACTGACAACATCATTACATCAACTGAAACAAAAAAGAAGAAAAAAAGAAGAACTGGACATAATAAATCAGAATTACAGTAGAATCATTGATAATATTTAAACATACCTCAGAAACTAAGAACCCTCACTACTACATTATAAAAAAAATTGGATATAAAATCCCAACCTCCATCCTACTGTCGACATCTATCACCTACAATTAAAATGAGAACATTTAAGAAAATAAAAGTAAAAGAGAATATATACATAATATATTCAGATTGTTACACATAACATTTGTTTTTTTAATAAAACAGAAGAAATTTTTACATAAAACAAATAATATATCATGAAGAGAACTTTGAACCATTAATTTAGCTATTTAAGATATTATTTAACACTTTTAACTGAAAAGGAATAAGTATATAACAATCTAATCAATTTTTAAATCGACATGTGGTGTGTTTGAAATTTACTTAATAAAAAAATTAAAGACATTTCTATAAAAGCTTCTATTATATTTCAAAAATAATTCAACAGTGGGTTTCACATTATTTTACATCAATCTGAGTTATTTTACTATTGTTTTTATCATTACACACACGTTTTAGTTCTTTAAAAGACTAAAAATGCATTTATAGGAATCTTGGGAAAACTATAACTTGAAATGAAATTTATTGAGTTCATACATTATAAAAATAAATCTACAGTAATTTCCCTATTGCTTTATGGTAATATAATGTTGTTTGTGCTTTTTTGACCCTCTCAAATGTGTTTTTAAATATTTTTATTTCTTTAAAAACTGCTTATTGAGTCATTCTGGTCACATCGCATGTCGAATGGATGTGTTGTTTGTGTGTACATTCCAAAAATAATTCAACGGTGGTTGTCCCATGATTTTATATCAATTTGAGGTAGTTTATTATATTTTTTTCATTACATGTGTGTTTTAGTGTTTTAAAACATTTAAAAAATGTTTATGAGAATCCTAGACAAATCATAAATTGAAAATAAGTGTCATCGATCAATATAATGTCAGCCTGAAGCAACTTATATCTTATGAACATGCATATATCATACTTCACTTTCATATTCCTTAATCACTCAAAGGAATCTAATGAAGTATATTTACAACTAGATTACCCTTGGAATAGTTCATGCTCACTTTTTGAACTAATTTCGAAAGCCTTGTGGCTTACCTTTATTTCTAAAGGTTTATTTATCCAAACCTAAGTATATTCGTCGATAATACCTAAGGTTTTTAGCCCGATTAAGTCAAAATACCATATGAGGTATATCATGGATTGGTAATTTTATTTTTTTTCTTGACAAAGATTATATTTCTACATCTAGATGAATAAGTATTACATTTTATATTCATTGGGTATTGCTTATGATTCATGTATCATTGAACAATTAGTTTTGAATTTAACACCATAAAAAACATTCATTATAAAACCTATAATAATGTATCCTTGTGTCCAAAGGACACGTGAGATAAATGTTTAGTTTATACTCAATAATATTATTACAAGAACTATTCATTTGGAAATATAGAAGTCGTGTACTTCTCACTACTGATTTGGGAATCCCCATTTCTTAGCTGCTTGGAGAATACACCTTACATCTAGTACTATTTCTATACTCACTTGGTTACTATATTTAAATAAACATATGTAATTGGAATATTGTATTTAATACCCAAGAAGTAATATTGAAACATTAATTTTTTTGATGAATATACCTGAAGAAGAAGTGATTACTTGCTTCCTTAATTCAGTTAAACTACTATTGTTTAATTTCATGATATGAAATACAGATGACCTCATGTTTATATCCAACCTCATCGCATTGAAGGATGTTGCGAATGTGATTTTGGTGTTACTTACCATTGTCCTTTTCACCTTGTCTTTTAAATTTTTCTTCATAAAAATTAAATATGAACTTGCCTTTAATATTCGTATTACATGGTGAACTTTACCCAAAAGGTTATGAAGCATTTACTCCATCATGTTTGTTTTGTAACCTTAAAAGAAACTAGATTAATCAGGTGTAAATGAGAATGGGATGTTTTGAAATATCATGATTTTCCTTCCAATTTACACATAGCCAACGTAATCATCACATTAAAATCTTGCTTCACTTTATCCTCGTAAACTTATTGGATATGAGACAACATGTTTTATCAACCATGTCCTGATGTTGTTACCACAACTAGAATAATATATTGATGATATAATTATGACATGACCATTATATGCTACATTCATGAGTCTACTGTATGTATTTTTACACCCTCACTTCCTGAGGTATCTTAATAGGTATTTCAGACACTATCACCTTGAATTTCTGATATAGTAGTATTGTGTGCATGCACCTGTACTACACTTGGAAATTCGTTCTAGTTTGAACATTAACGTTTTCCATGATCTACAAAAATAAAAATCTAGCAGATTAATAATTTAATCATGATTATAAATTTAGACATTTTGATTAATATATTAAATCATTCCTACTATTTTATCGAATTCTAGGAACCCTCTATGTAAGAATCGTAATACTCTGTCAATTGAGTATTCTAGTGAAAAGGATCCATGAACCTCCCCTCATAGTCTACAAGACTTATCTATAACAATACTTAGAGGGTTAAAGGTAGGTTTTTGACTGGTCAACCACATTAACTCATAGTCCATTGATATGTTGATTGAAATCCAAACTTCTAAAATCATAACTTGATTTACTAAATGCTTTCCCCTAAAATTATATCAAGTTAGATTTAGATAATCCTTACTACCACTTTATTTAAATCAACCCACCACTCTCATAATAACTCTCTAGTATTAAGATGCACCCTCAACTTTGGATGAAGAGAACCTCAAGCACCTGGTTTTGTCCAAATTTGGATGATGGAAGGTGATTATGACTTAATATTTCTTTTATGGTTTTTGTGGTTTTTAATGTGATGAAAGAAATCGTTTTCTATTTTATAATCATGTACTTTGTGATCTCAATCACAATTAACTAAGCATTAAATAGAAAAAAATCTATCACATCACGTGCTCATTTTATCTTTTCATTCTTGTTTATTATTCTATGTGATAACGCATAAACAACACATTCATAAAATAATTATCCATGAAAAATAAAGTGATGATGTGACCATGAGATGATACTATTTCTTGATCTATTGAGTGAATAATGGATCAATCAATACTCTAGGGGTAATACCTTGAGTCGTGCCACTTGTGACTCAAGTTTCAGCACCTACCCATCCAATGTGTCAAATGCATTTTTGGTGCGTTTCTATAGTTCATCACGAAGTGTGTCTTTGATCGTCTCTTCATTATACAAAAATACTCACTCGCAGGCAGGAGAAACTACGGAGTATAAAATACAGCTCAGAATTGGACATGCAGGCCCTTATAGATATAATGATGGTTAGAAATTTCAAATATCATCATTTATTAAACAACTTATTACAAAAAAAGTCATTTCAATAATAAATTAAATAATATAACATTCACCAAACATGCATTTCTTGATCTTAGGCTAATGATCAGTCTAATAAACTTTAAACCAGAGTGTTAAAATTAAATTCAAAATTAAAATTAAACTTTCATTAAATTATACTCAAGGGTGTTTTATTGGATTAAAATTCACCCTTATTTTAATTCAATATTTATTTTGTTCACTCCCAATAATTAATTTAATTTTAAAACAAAAAAAATTAATTAATTAATTAATTTAATTCTAACACAAAAAATTAAATTAATTTAACCCACAGTACTAATTTTAAACCAAAACCTAATATTTAGTTAATTTAATTAAAACCAAAATTAAATTTATTACTTAAATTAATTTTTGATTATAAAAATTAGTAGGACCTAAAAAATGGTGAGAAAGGTCTATGTGGGAAGGGATGAACTCACATAGCCTCATTTCAAGCCTTGCAGACCCCTTTAAGGGGTGTTCTAGGCTATGAAATCCCACCCATGCCCGTTTCAGGCTTGGTAGACCCACCCATATCCGTTTCAAAAAAAATCAGACCAAGAAAATGAATAGGCGACCCACCTGATGTGGTCTTGGGGCAACAGAACCGAGATAGCGGTTATAGGATGGAGACATTGAATGGATGGGTGACTCTATCCAAATAAGGGATCCCCTATGGAGGGAAGCTTAGCCGCATGACTATGGTAGGAGGTGCCAGATCTAGAGGGGGCAACGGTGATGGGAACTCAATGGTTAGATCTCGCGTTTATGGGGTGGTAGTCCACTAATGGTGGCTGGTGGAAGCGGGGTGTGGCCAAGGAGATCCAACAAATCTGGATGGATCTGGTAACTATCGTTAGTGACACATGATATTTTTACATAGAGGATGTCATGGTAGGGAAAAATGCCTCAGGTGGTGGCGATGTACTCGCTGGTGGGAGGCAAAGGTGAGGTCGATCCGCAGTGGCCAGCCGCTGGAGTTGTGCATTGAGGGTTGGGGTCCTTGGTTCTGCTAGAGGGAAGACGGCAGGAAGGGCACTTGAGTAGGTTGTGGTGTGGCTTCCGTCTATGGGTAGCGATCAAGAGGAGATACAGCCTGGGTGGGTGGTTGTAGAGGAGCTAGTCAATAGGACTAAATCACCGGTCCAGGTGATGGGTGAAGGTGGAGAACCCAGTGGGGTGTCTTCTATATGACTTGAACAAGGAGGGCCACTCCCAGGGCGGGCCATAGTCGAAGGCTGAGAAATAGTGGTCATGGGTTTCCTTAGCCAAAATATCCATTCTTTTATTAAAATCCTATAAAGAGGTTGCCAGAGAGTTTTTTATGCATTTTTTTTAAAAAAATTACAAAAAATAGTTAGGGTGATTTTTTTTCAAAATGCGCCTCAAAGGAGGCATCGCGGATGCCGCCTTTGCATTACGGGTGAAAGGAAGAATTGCGGATTCCGCCTTTTCATTTCCGGCACGGATCGGTGACGTGGAAAATGTGGCACCCATGGTGCCACCTTTCTATATGACGTCATATGAAAGGCGGCACCGTGGGGGCCACCTTTCGCCTGACGACATTGCGAAAGGTGGCACCCGTCGTGCCGCCTTTACCTCTGCTCCCTATAAAAGGACAGCGCCCCCTCCCCTTCTCCTCACTTCCAAACACCCATTACCTCTAAATTTATCTCTATTGTGGTGGAGTTTTGCAGTTTGAAATTTTTGGAAAGATTTTAGAGGTATGATGTTTAATTTATTGTTTTTTATTTTGTAGAATTGTTTTTTGTTAAATATTTTTATAAATTTAATGTTTTTTATTTAGTTGAATTGTTTGTAGTTAAATATTTTAATTATTTAGTAGTTTAGTTAGTTTTAAATTTTTTTATTAGATTGTTTAATTAGTTATATATATTTAGGAATTATAATTATCATTAGTATAAATTAATTTAGGATTCTTTTAATGAAATTTTTGTAGCCTAAAGACTATGTTATCTAAGAAATAAAATCCTTTTCTGGATAAAAACAAGTGAATATGGCTCTGGCATAGATGTACCTAGGGGTAAAACCAGAAAACACCAATTTGAGCTAGACTGGAACAGGAACTGGTGCACGACAACGGGCCTTACTGCATTCTGGTTTGACACTCCCGAAGGATATGCTTAAGATATGAATATTTCTTTATAAACTACTAAAATACCTAAGAAAAGAAATGATAAATTGATAATTTAGTAATGATGTTGATAGTTATTATTAGTAATGATTAATTAGTAATTAATTAATAATTAAAAATAAAACTACAATTCAAATGATATTCAATAACATGGAGTTAAAAAATAACATGGAGTTAAAAAATAATCTAGTTAAGAAACGACATGGGGTGAAAGTGAAAAAAAATAACATGGAGTAAAAAATAAAAATAACATAGAGTTAGAAATATAAATAACATAGAGTTAAAATATAAATAACATAGAGTTAAAATATAAACAACATAGAGTTAAAATATAAACAACATAGAGTTAAAATATAAACAACATAGAGTTAAAAATATAAACAACATAGAGTTAAAAATATAAATAACATAGAGTTAAAAATATAAATAACATAGAGTTAAAATAATATAAATAACATAGAGTTAAAATAATATAAATAACATAGAGTTAAAAATATAAATAACGTAGTCTTAAAAATATAAATAACATAGAGTTAAAAATATAAATAAAATAGAGTTAAAAATATAAACAACATAGAATTAAAAATATAAACAACATAGAGTTAAAAATATAAATAACATAGAGTTAAAAATATAAATAACATAGAGTGAAAATATAAATAACATCATGTTTCGCGCTTCTAGCCTTTCTTGCAGTGAATTGAATATAGAAATTTCAGAAATCCTGTGTGACAACGGGTTCTCTGAAATTTTAATATCCAATTCACTGCAAGAAAAGATAGAAGCTCGAAACATGCTGTTATTTTTTTTAACTCTATGTTATTTATATTTTAACTCTATTATGTTATTGAATAACTAATTAATAATTTAGTAAGTATCATAATAAATATCCTAGTTTAGGATATAAGATCTTTTAAAATTTAAGTACTATAAAGATTGTATAGTTTAGAAGTAATAGTTTTTATTTGAACGTGAGGTAAAATCCAACTTATTTTTAATAAGTAGTTTAATTACATCTTTAAAGTATAAAATCCAACTTATATTGGTAACAATCATTCTGAATTTCACTTACATTATCAAAATCATGATCAGAAAACTTTTTTTACGTAGAGCATAATGTTTGCCTATGTGTAATGCTATGGGGAGGTTATTCAAACTGAGAAAAGAGCTTTTAATAGTACACAACCAATAACAGTGGTTAATACAACTGATTTTGTAACCCTAAGTGACCTTCAAAACAGAATTCATGGCTCATTAAATCTAGGACCCGATCAAAAGATCGAGTCATTGAGTTATATACATTTGCAGTTCCGGTCAACATTGTGGCATATAGATTTTCCATTGGTTGATGATGCTCAATGGATCCAAACTGTTGGTTTGTTTTCTCAACAGTCGGATGGTACCATGATGGAGTTATATGTTGATGTTTCTACTGTACAACAACAATATCCAATTATATGAAGACGTAGACTTACAAGAGTCATTGATATAGTCCGCCCAATGAAGTTGAGACTATTCTAAATGATGCAGAAGAGGACAACCTACTTGATCTCTCGAATATGCATGTCAACCCGACATCAGATGAGGTGTTTCGTAATAATGAAATAGATGATGATATTAGTGCTGATGAGGAAGGAACAACGGAAGTTTCAAGAAATGCATTAGTTGTACAGCATGATCGACCTACAATAAATCATCCACTGCTTTTTGCATCTTGGTCAGAAGCAATGAAACGTGTACTTGAATTTGAAGATAATGTTCTCACACTGGCAACTGAGTTTCCTGGAGTTATACAAGATAGTTTTAGTGATATGGATAAAACTTTATATGTTGGAAGGAATTTTCCAAGTAAAGATGCATTAAAAAGTATGGTAAAGATATTTCACATTGAGAGGCACTATATCTTTGTAGTTTACGAATCAAACTGTAGAAAATATGGCATACAATGTGAGAAGTATGGGGATAATTGTATATTTCGATTGAGGGTGATTCCGGACATTGCATTTGGAGGTTGGAGAATCTCGAGGATTGAGGCAGCTCATACTTGCATTCAACCAAGCCTACCGTAAGATCATACTTCATTGGATGCAAAATTTGTGTCATCCATTGTTGTTGAGATGATTAGTAAATTTCAAGATGTTCTGATAGCCCTTGTGCAAGAGAGGATACAACAGACGTTCGGTTATAAGATATCCTATAATAAGGCATGGAAGGTGAAACAGAAGGCAATTATGAAGGTATATGGTGATTGGGATGACTCATATTGGGTGTTTCTGCAATTTCTAGCCATACTGAGGCATAATAACCAAGTTGTCTTCCATCTGGATACAAATTAACATGTCTCTCACGATAACTGACTTGATTTATCTCATGTTCAATTTCATCGGTAGTTCTATGCATTCTTTCCCTGTATCTCCACATTTTGTTTCTGAAAACAGTTTATTCATATTGATGGAACATTTCTGTATGGAAAATACAAGGGAATATTGTTGATTGCGGCAACCCAAGATGGAAACCATTCACCTCTTCCACTTGCCTTTGCCATTATAGAGAAAAAAAAATATGAATCATGGAGTTGGTTTTTGGCATGTATCAACACCCTTTTCCCCAACATTCGGAGTGTTTGTTTGATATCTGATCAGCATTAGGAAATTAATGAGGCAATCAATTCATATCCTGATACATGGAGTTACCCAAATGCACATCATCAGTTCTGCATTGGACATATTTCTAGAAACTTGCATAAAAAATTCCACAACAAAGCGATGAAGAAGGAAATCACCAGACTTGGTACGCATTGTATTTGTTATTTTTTTGTATATCAACATAAAGATAAATTCAAAATATGTGAAATATCATCTATTCTATGTAGCATATGAGTCTGATCAACGACATTTTGAAGAACGTTTTGAATAAATCAGTCAGGTTAATAAAAAAGTTTATGATTATATGATGCGAATTCCAAAAGAAAAATGGACATTGGCATATGATGGGGGGAATAGGTACTGATACATGACCAACAACATTGTAGAGTTCATAAATGGTGTCTTCAAAGGGATTCTTAAGCTACCTATAACTTCCCTAGTTTAGGAGACATTATATCGTTGCGTGAAGTACATTTTTGATAGACAAAAACTAGAATCGGATGGAATAAATCAAGGGCGAACGTACGGAAGACATTTTCAACGAGAGATTGAAAAGAATATTGAAGAATCTTCTAGTTATCATGTCTATCTATTTCGACAAGAAGACTCTTGATTTAAAGTTCAATATAAGACTAAATCCATCACAAATAGCATTTGTGAAAAGATGGTGGTATTATTAGAAATGAGGCAATGTCAATGTGGAAATTTTCAGGCCTTACGGTTTCCATGATCACACGCCATCACAGCATGTGCCTCTGTTAACATATCATGGGAATCATATGTTGATCCAGTATACCGGATGAACACCATTGCCAACTGTTATGTTGCACCATGGACACCTATTGGGGAGTTTCATTATTTTCCAATGCCCGAAGTTCAACCGATAGTGGTACCTGATATGAATCGATTGCGTCCCTGTGGGAGACCGAAGGTCTGCGGGATGCGAAATGAGATGGAAGGGCCTCAAGAACAAAGACAGTGTTTGAGATGCTCCATATGTCATCAAAAAGGTCATAATCGGAAACAATTCCCTAACATTGTTGGGTTGAGTTCACACTCTCAGCCACAATGACTAATGCGCCCTACAAATCCCTATAACCCATGAAACATATGACCAGGTTATCTAGTACAATCATACATCAATGTGACTATTGTTCCCTACAAATCCCTATAATCCATGCATCAAGTTCTAGGGAATAGAGGAGCACCCCAGAAATTGAACCCTCTTACATTGTTAATAAAGTCATAGAGACAAATGAATCTTGATCTTGTAATATAATAAAACCCCAAAAAGTGAACTCCCTTACAATATCAAAATATGAGCCTTAGTACTACACCTTCCACCTATATACCCAAGGATCACATGTGAGATATACATAAAATAATTTTTAAAGGGGATTATAACATTCAAAAATAACAAAAAATCATTTCTTGATATAAAAACATTCTTTGAAAACTAGTTCACACTTCATTTCACAATTCTTTAAAAAAACCTTTTTATTTACCAAAATTAGGGGAAACCATATTTTTTCAAAAACCCTTTTCAGAAAATAAATAAATCATGCCAATTATTTTATAAAAAATATTATAAAACAAAGTAAAATCACGGTTCATCCGACATAGATTAGAGACGGAACCACTTATAGGTCGTGAATGATCCATGATGTGAATCCTTGATAAAACTTCATTTGTTTATATGCAGATGACTGACACCATACTACAGAGTCAGTAGGATACCCATTGTTCATAGATTTTGATAGAGGGTGGTCCAGATCGATTGATCAGGGTGCATCGAACAAACCATTTTCATCACACAGAGCCTCCTCCTGCCATTATACCATACTTGCATTGTCCTAGATTCTATGGTATTGTAGTATCAGATTTTACATTTGTATACCATCACCTGCTAGCTGAACTTGTGGAGAGGTGGAGACTAGAGAGACACACATTCCACCTACCTGAGGGAGAGATGACCATCACCCTCTAGGATGTGGTTGTGCTTCTTTGTATTTCTATCAAGGGGACACCCATTATTGGATCCACTTGGGAATCTTGGCCCAACCTTGCTCAATGCTTGTTAGGCATTGACATTTTTTCCGATCGTAGTGCTACTGATGGTGCATCGATATCCATGCCTTGGTTGGAGTCACAAATTCCACTTTTAACTGATGATGTTGACGAGTAGACGGTGATGCGTTATGCACATGCATATATTTTAAGACTTATTGGAGGGACCATGTGTACGGATCATTCAGGGATGCATGTGCACATGATGTATCTACCCCTGTTAGAGGATTTTGATCAAGCAGGGACGTACAGTTGGGGATCTTCCTACTTGGCATACACATACAGAGCATTATGCAGGATATCTGACAGGCAGCGCACATGTCTTAGGGGATGCGTCATCCTTATTCAGATGTGGGAATGGGATCACATCCCCGAATTCTGCCCTGATCTTGCTGGTCCGCCGGTCGAGATGGCGGTGCTGCATGACGCTCCATGTGGATGCTGGTATGATCACTCATTTCTATCAGTTTCTGATGCTATTATAAGTTATTGACTTTAATTTCTCATTATTTATCACTATCGATGTTGTATTTTATAGTTGGTTTCAGCAACAAAATTTCAATGTAGTTTCGAGACACGATTTGGCTGTATATCGGCTCGAGTTGGACTTAATCTAACCCCATCAGGTATGTATATACAATCTATAATTATCTAACAAATTTAATAATAACATCTTTTTTTAGTTAACAGTTTTTCTAACAAGGGTAATATGTTATTTCAGATTTTATGGGTTCCATACTGGTCTGTTATGGACTAGTTGCCTATATATTGCACGGTTGGTCTTGACTATGTTATGGTTGTAGTGCCACTCATTCACTTTCATATTGTTGAGTGGCACCAGCCTGACAGAGTCATGCGCCAATTTCTCTTCACTCAGCGGATTCCATTACCACCGAGGTAGATAGATCAGCTTCATGGGATGAAGCTGACATAGAAGCAGGATGACGACTGGCGTCGAGTACATGCTATATTTCTCAACTGTTGGAACAGACACGCAGAGTTTCGTATCCAGGGAGTTCCTACGATGAAATTCTCTCTTTCAGCGCAGCACGAGTATGATCCATGGTATAGACTGAAGTCTATACTGTATCTTACCCGAGCCGGCAGAGAGATGCATATGACTGTAAGTCAATTAAATTATATTACTATGTTTATTGAGTTATTTTCTAACTCATTTTTAATATGTTTACAGGAGATTCACACAGACAGACTTATTCATATGAGTGATTAGGATGAGGATAGAGTCTTCAGTCAGGAATCCGTTCACGCTCAAGCGTTGGAGCTGAGGTCATCTATCCATGCGTTTGTCGAGAGCCTCTTCGAGCGTCTGGCACGAAGACAGCAGGTTCCTGCCACAGAGGAAGATCCAGCAGCAGCTGCTAGAGCTGAGGATTCACAACCACGGTGACGTAGACAGCATCGTCTTGCACGTCAAGCCTCACCAGTTCCATAGGGGCCCTCAAGTAGTCCAGTCTGAGCCGATGCAGGATGTGCCTCAGCCATCATGGGATCCATCATTTTTTATAGGATATCCTCAGTTTTCTCCATCGTGGGGTCCATATTAAGTGTATTCTTTGGTTCCGTAGTCATCGTAGCCTTGGGGTCTAGACCCATCGCACAGTTGGGGTATAGCACCACCATATGATTTGTTCCCCACTACGATGATGATGGGTTCTTCTACCATCGAGTTGGGAGAAGGATCAGGAGGGCCGTATGAGGTAGAGTTGACATTTTCTCCCACTGGCATAGAGGTGCAGGATATGACAGTCGACATTCCAGCGCCTGAGTACCAGCCCTCTCCAGGTCATCAGACTCCCCAGAAATCTCGCCGCGGACGTCCTATTATTACACCACCATGTGGGACAGGATCTCCTCATCGTAGACATAGACATTGATTTTTTGTGCTCATTTATATGTTTTATGTCTATGGAAATGAAAAATTATTTTTTATGAAATGATTTGTGTTATACCACCATGTGGGACAGGATCTCTTCACCATAGACATAGACATTGATTGTTTATATTCATTTATATGTTTTATGTCTATGGAAATGAAAAATAATTTATAATATTTCAAAACCACCTACTTGAAACTTAGAAATGTTTCAAGTACATGAATTTGAAAGACTATAAAATATAAACCATAAGACCAATATAAATGAAACTTTAAACATTCATTAAACATATCGGAGTCAACTCCACATCAATAGGATGCATGGTGTCCCTAGTATCACATACATCTATAATCTTTATGCATGAAAACATGTTATATCTCCTTTCATGGGAAAAAGAAATCCATTCTTCCACCCTCCATGTCCATATCCATATCAACATCCAGCCGCATAAGGTAATGTTGAATGTTATGCCACATGAAATTCTCATATGTTCCCATTCCTGCAAATATCAACCCCTTCAACACCACCATGCATCCAACCATTATAATTTTTTCTAAAATTGTCACCCCATTTCCCCAGGACCAGTTGATCAGATGAAAACACCAACGATTCCACATAGCTCATCGAACTCTTCATCACCAAATCTTTATCCTTTATCATCTTCAAAAGGACACTGTATCACCTTCTGGATCTATCCATTTCAAACACTCACATACAAGTATACTCTAAAATAAAAACCAACAAATTTAAAAGTTTTTATGTTTATAGTATTCTTGTATGTGAGTGTTTTGAATGGATAGATCAAGTAGGTCCTACAGTGGCCTTTTGAAGATGATAAAGGATAAAGATTTGGTGATGAAGAGTTCGATGGGCTATATGGAATCATTGGTGTTTTCATATGATCAACTAGGCCTGGGGAAATGGGGTGACAATTGTAGAAGAAATTATAATGGTTGGATGCATGGTGGTTTTGAAGCGGTTGATATTTACAGGAATGGGAACCTATGATAATTTCATGTGGCATATCTTTCACCATACCCTTATGAGGACAGATGTTGATATGGATATGGACATGGCTGGTGGAAAAATGGATTTCATTGTATGTTTTCATGCATCAAAGATTATAGATGTATGTGATACTAGCGACACCGTTCATACTATTGATGTCGGGTTGACTCTTATATGTTTAATGAATGTTTAAATTTTAGTTTATATTGGTCTTATGGTTTATATTTTATAGTCTTTCAAAGTCACGAACTTGAAGCATTTCTAAGTTTCAAGTAGGCAGTTTTGAAAGCTTATAAATTATTTTTCATGAACAATATTTATGAAATGATTTGTGTTTTCTACAATTGCTTATATGTTTAAGGAATTTTGAAATTTTTGTTTATATTGGTCTAATGGTTTATATTTTATAGTATTTCAAAGTCACATACTTGAAACATTTCTATGTTTCAAGTAGGCGGTTTTGAAAGCTTATAAATTATTTTTCATGAAACATTTTTATGAAATTTTTTGTGTTTTCAAAAATCACTTATATGTTTAATGAATGTTTAAAGTTTCGTTTATATTGTTCTAATGGTTTATATTTTATAGTATTTCAAAGTCACATACTTGAAACATTTCTATGTTTCAAGTAGGCGGTTTTGAATACTTATAAATTATTTTTCATGAACAATTTTTATGAAGTTATTTTTGTTTTCATCAATTTCTTATATTTTTAATGAATGTTTAAAGTTTAGTTTATATTTGTCTAATGGTTTATATTTTATAGTATTTCAAAGTCACGTAATTGAAACATTTCTATGTTTCAAGTAAGCGGTTTTGAAAGCTTATAAATTATTTTTCATGAACAATTTTTCTGAAATGATTTGTGTTTTCAAAAATTTATTATATGTTTAATGAATTTTTAGAGTTTCATTTATACTGGTCTTATGGTTTATATTTTATAGTATTTCAAAGTCACGTACTTGAAACATTTCTACGTTTCAAGTAGGCGGTTTTGAAAGCTTATAAATTATTTTTCTTGAAACATTTTTATGAAATTATTTGTGTTTTCAACAATATCTTATATGTTTAATGAATGTTTAAAGTTTTGTTTATATTGGTCTAATGGTTTATATTTTATAGTATTTCAAAGTCATGTACTTGAAACATTTCTATGTTTCAAGTAGGAGGTTTTGAATTCTTATAAATTATTTTTCATGAACAATTTTTATGAAATGATTTGTGTTTTCATCAATTTATTATATGTTTAATGAATGTTTAAAGTTTCGTTTATATTGGTCTAATGGTTTATATTTTATAGTATTTCAAAGTCACTTACTTGAAACATTTCTAAGTTTCAAGTAGGCGGTTTTGAAAGCTTATAAATTATTTTTCATGAACAATTTTTCTGAAATGATTTGTTTTTTCAACAATTTCTTATATGTTTAATGAATTTTTAATGTTTCTATTATATTGGTCTTATGGTTTATATTTTATAGTCTTTCAAATTCACGTACTTGAAACATTTTTAACTTTTAAGTAGGCGGTTTTGAAAGCTTATAAATTATTTTTCATGAATAATTTTTCTGAAATGATTTGTGTTTTCAACAATTGCTTATATGTTTAATGAATGTTTAGAGTTTCATTTATATTGGTCTTATGGTTTATATTTTATAGTCTTTCAAAGGAATGTACTTGAAACATTTTTAACTTTCAAGTAGGCAGTTTTGAAACAAAATTCTAAAAACTAATAATTTTTTTGTTAGGTGAAAGGCGGCATCCTCCTGCAAATTTTTTATGAATTATATATATAAATAAATATATAACCAAAACAAAACATAAACAAAAGTGAACTTTTTTTGTTAGGGGAAAGGCGGCATCGCGAGTGTCGCCTTTCAACCACAGTGTAAAGGCGGCATCGCGGATGCCGCCTTTCACCCGAAATGAAAAATTTGGCATCTGTGATGCCGCCTTTAAGGTGCATTTTGAAAAAAAAATCGCCCTAACCATTTTTTATAAATTTTTTTAAAAAAAATGCATTAAAAAAACTTGGTTGCAAGAACATATGGTAGTTCTTTTGTGTGTGTATCTTTTTTTGTGACCCAGGATACTACAACTATCCACCCAAAAACTTTTCACATTAGTTTTGGATTTTAGTTGACCCTCTAAACACACGATTCAATCACCCTTTTTATTAAAAAAATTCATCACTCAAATTTCACTATTTCGGGAACTAGAATTCTGGCCAATAGCTGGAGTTGTCATAAAAAATTAATACTAGATATTTTTTGGAATATGAACATATATTTAAAAAATTATATAGATATATGTTATTTGATTAAAACCCCACATGACCCCCCCCCCCATATCTTCTACACAAGGTAGTTAAACTCGCAAGGGGCAGTGTGCCTCGCATTGCACACCTGCCTAGGGTTTCAGGTTTTGTTTTATTCCTCTCTACTCTATCCTACCTCACACTCATCTTTCTCTACTACTCTATTTTTTCAGTAGTAACTTGTAGGACACAAATCAAATACAACCTTGCTCTTGGACTTGCGTCTATCTTGACATCACATCACATAGAGGAGTGAGCAGCGGCCCTTCTCAACCTCACATCGCGCAGGGCAGCCAGGACAGGATAGGTGATTGGGGTTTTTTATTTAATCCACGTAATTCTAATTCGATTCATGTAAGACTTTTTGTTTGATTAATATCCTAGGATAACACACCCGCATTTCCTTTTAGAAAACTTTACAATATTAGGACATGTGATATTAGAAAAGAAAAAACATCCAATAACTCTTTAATAGTCATTTGAAATTTAATAACGAAGGATCTCACATGGTATTTTCCATCCTAACTAAGAGGATTACATGTAGCTGTTAGAAATTAGATTGTATCCTCCCCTGAAATAGTTAGGATAATTTTCATGGATTTTAAGTATTTAACTAGTTGAAAAAAAATTGAATTTAAAATCTGGTACATATGGTACATTGGTAAGAAAAAGGTTCGGATTGAGGAATACTTCACTAATTTAGTCAACTATTTTGGTGTTTGCATCAGAAATTTTAATATGAATATGATGATAAATTTTTTAAATTTATTAAAAAAATGGTAAATGTAGTGACATGTGGTTGGAATTCCTCGTGTTAAGAATCCATTAATTTTTTATGCAAGTTTTCCATTACAATCTCTTAATGATTATTTGGGGTGTTCTAAATTTATTTATTAGTGTCTGATTTTTTTATTTACTACTATTGATTTTAATATGAATCATTGTTCTATTCCTAACTTAATGTGAATTGTTGGTCTGAATTCTAATTTATATTTTTTTATTTTAATTGTTATTGGTGTGATGTTAATTGGTTGTCGCATGTGGGTTACTGTAGTTTTTTTGGATTGTTTCCTTTTATGATTTAGTGAATACTGATTTTGGTTCAGGATAATGTCTTCCTAATCTATCCAAAAGAAAATTATTTGTAAAAATAGCAGTGGAAATAGGTCTGATTCTTCTTGGAAATTTGGTTTTGATGTTGAGAAAAATGGGAAAAAGGTGAAATGAAAGTTTTGTGGAAAATTGTTTTCAGGAGAGATTAATCAATTGAAACACTATTTTGATCAAACAAATAAAGATGTAGAACTATGAAAAAGTGTGTCGGATAAAGCGAAACATTAATGTTCATGTATGCTCCTTATAAATATTGGATTGAGTAATAATAGAAGAAAATATCTTCATGATATTGGGGATGAAAGGAATTCTTCGTGTTCAGGGAAAGATGACACAATGATTGACAGGTTTTTGAAAAATTATAATGAGGATCAGTCTTCAATTAATTATGAACGACCTTCTATGAATTAGGTTTTGAAAAAGGAGTGGTTTGAGGAAACAAATTCTTAAGTAGCTAATTTTTTACCCAAGTTTTATACCATTTCATTGTGCTAGAAATCAAGAGTTTGTGAAGATGTGTGAGATGATTTCAAGGTGTGGAAAAGGATATAAATCTCCATCATATTATTATATAAGGGAGAAGAATTTTAAGAATGAAGTTTCTTACACACAAGAGATACTTTAGGAGTATAAGAAATAATGTAAAGAAACTAGTTGTTCAATTATGTCCGATGGATGGACAGATAAGAAGAGAAGATAGATCTATAATTTTTTGGTAAATAGCCCAAAAGGGTCTATATTTTTTAAATCAATTGATACATATGATATATCAAAAACTACTTGTAACACCCCAAGTTTCCACGATACGCTTCTCTTTGAATAATACAGTAGTGGATGTTGTACGCAATTTCGAGTTCTAACACACACCACAACCAATAAAACTAACCGTTATGAATAGTAATACACAATTTTTGAAATTTTATAAATTTTATCATTCAAAATGGACTTCATTTTTGGATTTGGAATATAGAATTAGCTTAGGGTGAATTTTTGGTATTTTTCTGAAAACATTCAATTTTTTATGAATAGTGAAAAAAATACTGAGTTGTAGTTTAAAACCGAATTTTTATTTAAATAATTATTTATTTTATTTAAATTTAATTAATTTCAAAATAGATTAATAATAATTATATAAGTTCAATGTAATTCATTGGATTTAGTTTAGAATAATTTTAGATATATAAAAAATTTATTGAACTTTTCACCGTCTTTTACCCACCTCCTAGGAGAATTTGAAAAATTCACATAAAACTTAATTTTACCGCTTCTTTTAGTGGAATTTTGAAAATCTGAGAGACACGGTTAATATCAAGGAGTAAAATGTGGTTCAATAAGATAAAAATAATTTTTGGTGAATAGTAAATTTTTACTTTTATTTACCACGGTTAAATGTAAATAGGGTAATTAAGTTTGAAAATGATATTATTATTACCCTAACACATGTCATAATTCTATTCTCTAAGTATAATTCGACCAAAAACAACCTTAGGAATAAAATATGAACCTATTTGTTCCACTTGGATTAGATTAGGACATTTATTATTATTTAATTCAAAGAAGAGTTAAAAGAGTTAAAATCAAAGTTTAATAACTAATACATTTTTAATATAGGTTTATACATATGATAGATTAGATTATAAATATTAATTAAAAAGATAAAACTATTTCCTACATAATGGTATTTTATATATAATTTTTAGACATTGAATAATTTAATTTATTTATGACACAATGATGATGCGGTAATTAACTAATTAGTGAAATATTAAAATAATTGATATTATAAATACCCAAATAAATATAATTTGAGACTTTTAATGAATTAAACTAATTTTATAAGTTAATATTACATGTTAGGGTTGATTAAATGAATTAGGTTTGAAGTAATAATGCTGTTATGAATTTAGAAATAACAAAATACCAAATAGTGTCAAAAATGATATAAAAGAGTTTTTAAAACAAATATTATATTATTAATTGATATTAAATTCCTAAAAATCTAAGGTTTAGACAAGAGACTTATATAATTATAGTTTTATAATTAATGAACCACTTGGGGTTCACTTGAAATTTTATAGTAAGTTTATTAACCATAAAATATAAAAATACAAAGAGACATGGTAAATGTCAAACTAATTAACTAGGAGTTAAAACTAAAGGATAAGGTTAATAAAGTGACCCAAACCTGTCTAAAACCTATTGGTTGAGTTTTTTTCGACCCATCCCCACCTTATCCTTGACATAAGTCACTTTTGAGCCATTATAAACCGAATATTAATTTATTATAAAATAATATTTCTAGCTTTTCCTAAGGTGCTCGTCACCCCTCTTAAAAAAGGGCACTTTCCCTTCTCTCAATTTCACAACTTCAAAGCAATTTGGTTCGGCCAAAACCTGGCCAAATATCCTCCCATCTTCCCTCACGTCAACCTAGAGGCCTTATTTTGATTATAAATCCTTCATAAGGAGCCCTTTTGATCAAATCAAAAGGAAGAACCCGAAGAAGAGGTAATAATTTCACCACCCTCTTTCAAGTTCTTTTCTTCTTCCAATTATTCTTTATTTGTTATTTCCATTCTAAAATAATAACTCCAGTATCTTCTATATACTTTAATGTTATTATAAATATTTTACAACCATATTCATTATTCTATCCATCCTTTTAATGACATGCCACCATACGTGCGTATGTACGGCCTACCGTCTCCACGTCGTGGTGTAATTATTATTCAATATATTATTATTTTGATGGGTATAATAATGATGTGTAATTCATGTAAATAATAAATATAACATGATAATTACTCTTTATATATGATATACCATCCAATTATATATTATTTTAATATCAAAACAATGATATTGTTGCTCGTGCGTACGTACGGACTACCGTCTCCACGAAAACGATGAGATTCATTCCCCATCGTATCAATTCAAGACTAATTTTCATTTGATGATTAAAAATAATTTTTAAGGACTTGTTATCATAATGAATATGAATAATATACATCCCATACATAACAAATATGGCTCACATAATAAATAATATAAAGGAAAACGAATCTGTTAACACCCGAAACGACAATAATACTAAGATATTATCAACAAATCAATGTTAAAAGATCATATATGATATCATATTAATGTATATGATTCTTTTATAATTCAATAACAATTATTTCACCATTATACAAGATGTAAACCTACCCTCTACCAAGGAAAAAGTACAAAGTAAGGGGTTTCTTATCTCACTTTTAATTCCGTGAAGATTTCCATTGTTCACCACTTATTTATTGCATATGGTGTGTGTAATTCCCATGATTGTATTAATTGTGTAATATAATTTAATTTATGGATATATACATAATAATTTCATGATCCTTATTTCATGGGTGTATGTTTCGTAATTTACCAAATCGATAAGGGAATTTGAAATTTCAATTTCCACTCATTCGGCTTTACGCATACTTCATTGATTATTTTACTCCAAGATTATGTGTGGAATCACAATTCACTTTCTTATGTCATAATTTCCACTCCCCTTTCTATGGATATACTTTTGATACACATAATCACTCCATTTATAAATTATCAAGTCATCGATATGAACTTGATAAGAGTAATTTTAACTCAATCTCCATTTATTGAGTTAAACATCCAATTCATTGGTGTTGTTTTTGCAAGAATATGTGTGAATGTCCTCTGATTGATTTACACTGAATATCCAATCATATTGAGTGTATTTATATTTTTCACACATAATTATGTCATTGATTTATCCTTAACCTAAGGATACGGTCTTTTTAAAATATTTCATCTCAATTTACATTCCATTGAGACTTATTTGTTCTTATACACCAATTAACTTTTATATAGTGTATATAATGTACTTTGACATAGTATATCATGAATACCTTTATTCTCATGATATTACAATGTTTTTATTACCTCAATTATATTTATTCAAGTGTCTCTCTTTTGGTTAGGAACTATAACTAAAATATCATTTTAAATTTTTTAAAGATTTATTATTCTAAAAATTTCTCATTAATGCCCATGTTTTAAAAATCGTTTTAAGGATTTATTTATATGGACATTAAATTTTTCAAATTAAAATTCCTTTTAAAAAGTTTCAAAGTGGTATGGGATACTTTTATTCAAAAATCTATTTTAAACGACTTCTTGATAATGAGTGAGAATTTTAAATGTTTTCATAAAAAGGGGGGATATTTCTCTCAAATAGTTTTGATGACTATTTTTATCTCTATAAATATCCTTAATTATTCTCGATTAAGGTTAACCTGTTACAATAAAATCTTCCATATTGTATTTAATGAGTTAGGTTTGACTGTGGATGTGCTATTTTTAAACCATTCATGGTGTATGGATAAAGTATTGACATTTCGTATGCTACTTTTAATACGAATGTTTATGTTATGTTTAAACCTGTTCATATGAGGAATGCATTGGACTTAGTAAGTGACGGGTGGAGCCTGCTACAGCTCCTCGATACATCGGTAGGTCTCATGAGAAAAACTAGTGTCTTGGCACAAGGCCTTGATAAAATATTATTTGTAGTCTTGGCACAAGGCCTTGACTATGTGGTTATGATAGTATGGAATTATGCATTCCATCATTATGAAAGTGGTTATTGATATTGCATGTGATAATTCGACTAGTATAATATCCATGTTAATAAGTAACTGGCATTATTTCATTTTATTTCTGCCATATTATGCTGAAGTTCAATTTTAAAAGGCTTTTGTTTTAGTTATAAATTGCCTTAAATGTTTATTCTTATTTATGAAAGTTTCCACTATATTTTTATCCTTACTGGGCATCAGATCTCACCCCTTTCAATGTTTTATTTTTTCTAGGATGTGAAGAAGTATTTTATGAATGACCTGCAGGGATAGTATGAGGGGATATGAGTGTGGTCTATGGAGACAAGATGTTGTTGTAGTTTTTTACATAATCATGTAATGTAACACAAATGAATGTAACTAGTGTTTCCAAGGATATTAAACTAATCAGTCTTTCGAGACTTGATCTTTTGTGATCATGCCAATGTTACGTAATAATGCACCGACTCTAGGTAACTAGGGTCGGGGCGTTATAGTTGGTATCAGAGGAATTATAGTACCAACCTTATAAACTAGATTTAGATAAACTTTGATTAGAGAACATAGCCCTAAGATAGACTTTGAGGATTAGTATAGACAAACTTCCTAGAAATTTGGTATTGTATAGATTTTGTGAGTTCTCCAAGCAAGAAATCCTTGTCTGGATACGATTAGGTAGAGGCGGCTCTGGAACAGATGTACCTAGGGTTAAAACCCGAAAACACCGCTTTGAGCTAGACTCGAATGGGAACCAGTGCACGACAATGGGCCTTTCTGCACTCTTGGTTACGACACTCCCAAGGGATATACTTAGGATAATTTACATTTTCATTACAAACTGATTTGAAGTATTTTAATATAATATGATATTAAATGACCTTGGTTAATCCTAATGTGTTTAAAATTGAGAATATAGTGACATGATATTCTCTAAATGATTTTATGACTACTGTTACTCACACATTGCTTTCTGGTTTTAGTCAATGGCTAGATTCCAAGGAAGTCATAGTATCTTTGAGAATGATGTACAAGGTGAGAACGGTGGTGGAAATGAGGAACAAAATGGAATATTGATAGGCGTAAAAGATATCATGTTCATACCAAATTAGTTTTCAAAAAATATGATAAAAAACATATATATTAACCAACTCCCAGACTCAACTAAGAAGAGAAATGTGATAAATGATAAGAGCTCCAACAGTGGAGACCATGGAGAAAAGAATCCTCAATTTCCATCATATAGGAAATGTGGAAAGAGACACCCAGGAAAGTGTCTCAATGGAACAAATAAATGATTTACGTGCGGGAAATAAGGACATAAAGTGAAGAATTACCGAGAAAAAATGAAGAGTACTATGGAAGAAAATAAAAATGGTCCCAAGAATCCATTTATAGTCATTTTCCATAAATGTAGGGGACCTGGCCATTACCTGAGTGAATTCCCTATTCTATATGATATTTTCTTGGTCAAAGAAGAAGCTATGTAGAAATAAATGGTTGGAGAAATGTTTAAAAGTGTTAGTACTCCTTATTGATGGGACTACTTTGGAAAAAATTTCTGTTGTATTTTTAACCCTGCAGTTTCCCATGTGAGAATGATATTTGAGGAAGACTTATCTTTTATCTTGTGGATATAGTTATAAATAACCATTTGGTTTTATATGATCTTTGGGTTTGAGGAAATTAAAAGTTATTATATTTTGGGATGAAAATTCAAGGTATGAGATAACATTTGTGGTTAAAATATGTTATGGTTATTTTGAAGAATTTATCTCATTTTGGAAATGTTATAAAATATAGTTTTTGAAAAAGGACAACATGTAGACCGCGTGACAACCCATCGCGTCAGACAAAGCTGTGGGAATCGAACCCACAACCAAAGTACGATTGGGATTTATCACCTACCATTGGACTACGTGAAGTCCCTGGTTAGTGTGACTAATTATTTTTAGTTAAATGATTTTATTGATCAATAATAAGTTGATTTGGTATCTTATGTCTTATCAAATGAATACCCGTAGTATAGGAAAATGATTTGGTGATTAAGTGATAAATGTTATTTTGGAAGATGTTTGCTTTTTTGGGAACACTATATGCCCAAGGAAAATAGAATACTATGGGATTTCATTTGAGGAGTAATGATGGATTTTTATCTTTGTTTGTATTATGGATTTATAGTGATTTGGGTTATTTATGCAAATGATTAACCTATAATAGAGAATATGTGTTTAGGTTAATTAATTTTAAGTATGTGACTTTAAGAGTAGTTGATGTCATTTGGAGAAACCATTTAACGTGGAAGAGTACATAACCAAATTCTTCTAAGTTTTGGGTTTCAATATTATTTTGGATTATATTGAAGGATTTTAAAGACAATTGTTTATTGAATTCTATTTATTTAGCTTCGGGGTATTGTTGGTTTTATTTTATAAATTAAGAGTAGTGTTTATTTCTCTAATGGAATATCCTTTTGGGGGATCATCAGATCTTATACTAACCTTTTTGGTTTTGATTAATCTCTAAAGACAAGGTAAATATATAGTTTATCCTTCATGGATCATGTGATTATATAAGAAATATATTCTAGCTCTTCCAATGTGACCAAGTCTACTTGAATACTCATCGTTTAAAAATGAGTTAGTGGTAGAAATTTATTAAAGAATGAAACATTACTTAAAAATTAAGTATATCTCTTTATGTTCTTAGTCTATCTCAGAAATTAATTCCTCGTCTTTATGTAATGTAACTTAAAACAAAAAAAAATGTTGTATGTTTACTTTTCTAACTGGGAAAGTAATGACCATTTGTCCCATCACAAGTTTGTGGTTTTCTTATTGTTAACTTTCTTTTAATAATGTTTTCTATCCCTATCCATCAGAACTTGACACATAGTTTATCATCCATATCCATGTTTTTCTACATGGAATCCTAGTATAGGTTATCTCAGGTGACCTTTTTGCTTCTTTTTTTAAGTGATAGTTTTATAGACTCTTTTTCCGATGTGGGACTTTTCATTATATTCTCAAGCCCAATTTTAAAAATTGCGAGGATGAAATTTATTGAAGGAGGGGAGAATTTAACACCCTACTCTTCCACGGTATCCTTCTCTTTGAATAATATAGTAGCAGGTGTTGTACGCAACTTCGAGTTCTAACACACACCACAACCAATCAAACTAGCCGTTCTGAATAGTAATACCCACGTTTTGAAATTTTATAAATTTTATATTTCAAAATGGACTTCATTTTTTGATTTGAAATATCGAAATTATCTTAGGGTGAAATTTTGGTATTTTTCTGAAAACTTTCAATTTTTGACGAATAGTGAAAAAAACACTGAGTTATAGTTTAAAACCGAATTTTTATTTAAATAATTATTTTTTTATTTAAATTTAATTAAGATAAAAATAGATAAATAATACATATATAAGTTCAATTTAATTCATTAGAGTTAGTTCAGAATAATTTTAGATATATAAAAAGTTTATTGAACTTTTCACCGTCTTTTATCCACCTCCTAGAAGAATTTGTAAAATTCACATAAAACTTAATTTTACCGATTCTATGAGTGGAATTTCCAAAATCCGAGAGACATGGTAAATATCAATTAATAAAATGTGGTTCAATAAGATAAAAATAATTTTTGGTGAATAGTAAGTTTTTACTTTAATTTACCACAGTTAAATGTAAATAGGGTAATTAAGGGTAAAAATGATATTATTATTACCCTAAAACATGTACTAATTCTATTTTCTAAGTATAATTCGACCAAAAACGACCTTAGGAATAAAATATGAACCTATTTGGTTCACTTGGATTAGATTAGGACATTTATTATTATTTAATTCAAAGAAGAGTTAAAAGAGTTAAAATCAAAGTTTAATAACTAAAACATTTTTAATATAGTGTTATACATATGATAAATTCAAATATAAATATTCATTAGAAATATAAAAAGATTTACTAAATAATTGTATTTTATTTATAATTTTTATACATTAAATAATTTAATTTATTTATGACACAATGATGATGCAGTAATTACCTCATTAGTGAAATATTAAAATAGTTGATATTATAAATACCCAAATAAATATAATTTGAGACTTTTAATAAACTACACAAATTTTATAGGTTAATATGAAATTTTAGGGTTGATTAAATGAATTATTTTCGAAGTAATAATGCTGTTATGAATTTAGAAAAAATAAAATACCAAATAGTGTCAAAATTGACATAAAATAATTTTTAAAACAATTATTATATTATTAATTTATATTCAATTTCTAAAACTATAAGGTTTGGAAAAGAGACTTATATAATGATATCTTTATCATTAATTAACCACTTGGGGTTCTCTTGGAAGTTTATAGTAAGTTTATTAACCATATAATATAAAAATACAAAGAGACATGGTAAATGTCAAACTAACTAACTTAGAGTTAAAACTAAAGGATAAGGTTAATAAAGTGACCCAAACCTATCTAAAACCTATTGGTTGAGTTTTTTTTGACCCATCCACACCTTATCCTCGACATAAGTCACTTTTGATCCATTAGAAACCGAATATGAATTTATTATAAAATAATATTTCTAGCTTTTCCTAAGGTTCCCCTCACCCCTCTTATAAAAGGGCACTTCCCCTTCTCTCAATTTCACAACTTCAAATCCATTTGGCTCGGCCAACCCCTGGCCAAATATGATCCCAAATTTCCTCACTTAAACCTAGAGGCCTTATTTTTATCATAAATCCATCCTAAGGATCCCTTTTTATCAAATTAAAAGGAAGAACCCGAAGAAGAGGTAATAATTTCACCACCCTCTTTCAAGTTCTTTTCTTCTTCCAATTCTTCTTTATTTGTTATTTCCATTATAAAATAATAACTCCAGTATCTTCTATATACTGTGATGTTATTATAAATATGGTACAACCATCTTCATTATTCTATCCATCCTTTGAATGACATGTCACCATATGTGTGTACGTATGGCCTACCGTCTCCACGTCGAGGTGTAATTGTTATTCAATATATTATTATTTTGATGGGTATAATAATGATGTGTAATTCATTTAAATAATAAATATAACATGATAATTATTCTTTATATATGATATAACATCCAATTATATATTATTTTAATATCAACAGAATGATATTGTCGCTCGTGCGTACGTACGGACTACCGTCTCCACGAACGCGATGAGATTCATTCCCCATCGTATCCATTCAAGAATAATTTTCATTAGATGATTAAAAATAATGTTTAAGGACTCGATATAATTCTGTATATGAATAATATACATCCCATCCATTACAAATATGGCTCACATAACAAATAATATAAAGGAAAACGAATCAGTTAACACCCGAAACGATGATAATACTAAGATACTATCAACAAATCAATATTAAAAGATCATATATGATATCATATTAATGTATATGATTCTTTTTTAATTCAATAACAATTATTTAACCATTATAAATGAGGTTAACCTACCCTCGACCGAGGATAAAATACAAATTAAGGGGTTTCTTATCCCACTTTTAATTCTGCGAGATTTCCATTGTTCACCCCTTATTTATTGCATGTGGTGTGCGTACTTCCCATGATTGTATTAATTTTGTAATATAATTTAATTTATGGATATCTAAATCATCATTTTATAATCCTTCTTTCATGGGTGTATGTTTCTTAAGTTACCAAATCGATAAGGGAATTTAAAATTTCAATTTCCGCTCATTCGGATTTACGCATACTTCATTGATTATTTTACTCCAAGATTATGTGTGGAATCACTATTCAATTGCTTATGTCATAATTTACACTCCCCTTTCTGTGGATATACTTTTGATATACAAAATCACTCCATTGATAAATTCTCAAGTCATCGTTATGAAATTGATAAGAGTAATTTTAACTCAATCTCCATTTATTATGTTAAACATCCAATTCATTGGTGTTGTTTTAACAATAATATGTGTGAATTTCCTCTGATTGATTTACACTGAATATCCAATAATATTGAGTGTATTTATAATTTTCACACATAATTTTGTCGTTGATTTATCCTTATCCTAAAGATACAGTCTTTATAAGAGATTTCATCTCAATTTACATTCCATTGAGACTTATTTGTTGTTATACACCAATTCACTTTTATATGGTGTATATACTGTACTTTGACATACTATATCATGAATACCTTTATTCTCATGATATTACAAAGTTTTTATTACCTCAATTATTTGTATTCAAGTGTCTCTCTTTTGGTTAGGAACTCTAACTAAAATATCATTTTAAATGTTTTAATGATTTATTATTCTAAACCTTTCTCATTAATGTCTGTGTTTTAAAAATGGTTTTAAGGATTTATTTATATGGACATTAAAGTTTTCAAATTAAAATTCCTTTTAAAATGTTTCAAAGTGTTGTGGTACACTTTTTGATTCAAAAATCTATTTTAAATGGCTTCTTGATAAATAGTGAGACTTTTAAATGTTTTCATAAAAAAGGGGGATATTTCTCTCAAATAGTTTTGATGAATATTTTCATCTATATCAATATCCTTTATTATTCTTGATTGAGGTTAATCTGTTACAATACAATCTTATAAATTGTATTGAATGAGTTATGTTTGAATTTGGATGTGCTATTTTTATACCATTCATGGTGTATGGATAAATTAATGACATTTCGTATGCCAGTTTTAATACAAATGTTTATGTTATATTTAAACCTGTTCATATGAGGAATGCATTGGACTTAGTAAGTGATGGGTGGAGCCTGCTATAACTCCTCGATGCATTGGTAGGTCTTATGAGACAAACTAGTGTCTTGGCACAAGGCCTTGACAAAATCTTATTTGTAGTCTTGGCACAAGGCCTTGACTATGTGGTTATGATAGTCTGGTATTATGCATTCCATCATTATGAAAGTGGTTATTGATATTTCATGTGATTATTCGACTAGTAGAATATCCATGTGAATAAGTCAAATGAATTATTTCATTCTATTTCTGCCATATTATTCTAAATTTCAAGTTTAAAATGCTATTGTTTTAGTTATACATTGCCTTAAATGTTTATGCTTATTTATGAAAGTTTCTGCTATATTGTTATCCTTACTGGGCATCTGAGATCACCCCTTTTTATGTTTTATTTTTTCCAGGATGTGAAGAAGTATTTTATGAAAGACCTACATTGATAGTATGATGGGATATGAGTGTGGTCTATAGAGACAATATGTTTTTGTAGTTTTACACTTAATCATGTAATGTAAGACTTATGAATGTATCTAGTGTTTCCAAGGATACTAAACTAATCGGTCTTTCGAGACTTGATCTTTTGTGATCATGTCAATGTTACGTAATAATGCACCGACTCTGGGTAACTGGGGTTGGGGCGTTACACTACTGATAAAATATTTTAACTGTTAGATGAGATTTTGGATTTTGTTAGAGAACAAAATTTTGTTTTAAGTACTTAGTGATAATGCTTCAAACTATAAAGTTGTGGGAGAGATGTTGATGTTAAAAAAGAAATCATATGTATTGGACTCCTTGTGCTGCTCATTGTATTGATTTGATGTTTGAGGATTTGGAGAAAAAATTAGATGTTCATTAGGTGACCATTTCTAGGGGAAAAAGATCACAACATATATCTATTCGAGGACTATGATTACTCCTTTTCTCCAGGAGTTCACAAAAGGGAGAGATTTGATTAGACTGGGTATCACTCGGTTTTCTACCTCATACTTGACTTTGGGATGCTTTAGTGAGCATAAGGGTTCTCTAATGAATATTTTTACATCACAAAAATGATGGTGTAGTAGGTTTTCAAAAGAGAAAGATGGCAAGAAAGTGCAATTAACCGTGTTAGATACTTCCTTTTGGTGTGATGTTGTAAATTGTTTAATGGATGAATTCCCACTAATTAAAGTACTTCGTCTTGTGGATTCTGATGAGAAACTGTCCATGGGATTCCTTTATAAGGAGATGGACCAAGAAAAGGAAAAAATTAAGGAAAATTTCTGTAATACCAGGAAAAGGTACATCATTTAAAGTGTTATTTTTTATTACTATTATGTGGTTTTCACTGAATATTAATCTTATGTTATTATCATTTAATATGAAGCTATCTGCTTATTTGGGAAATAATTGATGAGGGGTGGGTTGTTCAACTCAATAGGCCATTGCATGTTGCTGCCTATTATTTAAATCCTTAATTTGACTATAGTTCCAACTTTAGGGCTAGTGAAGTAGTCAAAATTGGATTATATGATTGCTTGAATAGATTAGTGTCCACCCATGAGGAGAGAGACCAAATAAATTTGCATCTATACCACTTCAAAAATGAAAGAGTCTTACTGGGTATGGATTTTTCAAAAAGGATGAGGGATAAAAATACGCCAGCTGATTGGTGGGATTCATATGGGGACAATGTCCCTGAGTTGAAAAGATTTGTGATCTGTGTTTTGAGATTTTCATCTAGTTCTTCTGTATGTGAACACAATTGGATTTCATTTGAGATGGTAAGTTGAGAATGATAATTAATCTACTTACATTAATATTTTTATTTAATACATTTAACATATTTTTCTCTTGTATGTTCAGGTTCATACAAAGTGGAGAAACCACTTACACCAAATCAAGATGAATGATTTGGTGTTCGTTATGTTCAATTTAAAATTGATTTAGTGAAGGACCATAAGAAAAAAAATTAATTATCCTGCTCTTGTTAATTATATTTCCTCCAATGAATAATGGATAACTGAAAAAAGATGATTGTGAACTTTTTGAAAATGATGAGGAAAATGATTCATTTGATGATTCTAATCCCAATTTAGATGATATGGAAATTCATGATGATATTGGAAATTATAGTGATCAAGATTGTGATGATGATGTTGCTTAAAATCTTTAAGCTGGTCATGGTTTAAGTGAGGCTAAAAATGATGATGATGAGGATGGAGATCTTTTTAGTGGTGGAAGAATCAAATATATTCAGGATTTTTATTGATTTTTTTGGTTAATTCTCTAATGTATCATCTTTTTTCTATTGAACATTTTTTTAAGAGGGACTCTTTAAGAACTGATCTTTCTTTTAACTTATATATTTTGGGGGGTTATACTCACATGATCAAATGAATTATGGTATAGTGGTTGGGCATTTCCTTTATAATGTCTCCTTATCTAGACCTGTATACTTCATGCATTCATGGAAATATTATTCTGCTATTTCTTTTTTGTTTCAATGTTGACTGCTCTTTTAAGGACTAGTTGAGGCATATTCAGTGGGGGGTTCTGGGGCTAGAAGAGGAAAATATTACATCATTCCCAGGTTGTCTCTTTCAATGTTTACTGTACTTTTATAGTCAAATGAGTGTTGTGAAGATAGTGATATGATGAGTTTCTCTTGATCCGTGAAAAATACAAGGAAGTTTAGGTACATTTATCTAATCTATTTAACCTTCCATTGATCATGTTTATGTATTTCATTAAAATCATTAGAAATAAGAACTTTCTTTATGTTTGAATTAGGTGGATGAGTTTCTAGCAAAAGGGGTAGAAGTGGCTATCTATAGTGGGCATGTCAGTGTCTATACATGCAGTTTGGGTGCTCAAAGGAGTCATTTTTTCCTTTATTCTATTTAATTGATGTAGGAAAGTTGATGTAATTTGTTCTCCCATAGAAAAACCATCCACAACCCAAGCTTGAACTTAGTCAACACCACACCAAACTCTAACCTTCCATCCTACATCCAACTGAGAAGACAATGAGCAATAAATGGACAACACCACCTGTAGAAGAAAATCCAGCAGAAATTCCCTACCAGACCACCACAGCCCATCCAAACCATAGCCGCAACACCCCAACACCAAGAACACTGTAGCATAGAATCCCCCAACACACGACCACAAGTGGCCAACACCTAGAACTATACCTGGACAGAAACCACACTGGGACTAGAAGCCTCAGTAGCAGCAGCAGCCGCTCCATGCACCAAGAAGCAAACCGCTACCCCACCAATCTGCACTCCACCAAACATAGGCCCTTATATAGTCACCATCCACTACACCCAGAAGAACACAAGAAGCATCCATCACAAGCATAGGACAACAAGATGGAACCCAGTAGTAACCCCTCACGTGGTAAAGAACTTGGAATATTCCATCTTCTGACCAGATCATGATTGACCTTGTTATTATGCAATTTCTTACAATATACAAGTCTTGACTATAATTTTTTTTATATTTGTTTCCTAACATTATTAATGAAAAATTAGATATGCATCAATACCAATTGTTATCTTATTTAATTACTATAATTAATTTTGATGTGGATCGAGTATGATGGAATCCAGTTTGTCTACAACAATTTTGGTTGATAACCTTCCAACTACAATGTAGTTTCAAATGATGGTGTATAATGGTTTAAGTAGACTCTTACATGTCTACGAGTTGATTCTACAAGTCAATTTTACTAAGCTTGTACGAGTCTAAGTGGACTCTCGAGTTTAACTACCTTACTTCTACAGCCACTTGTGCCTCCACCTCTCCAGTGAGCTCCCTTATTCTAAAAATTATGTCAAAATTTCTTCAATTTTCTTGGTTGAATCCTCAAGGTAATGTCTCTGCCTCCCTCCTCTTCCCATTTCTTGGTGTTTTTCTTCACTCTCGTCACCCCTATTCACTCGGATGAACCCTAGGGTGGAATTTGATATGATTTTTGGTTGTCTCTTCTATTATTAGGGCTTATGATGGGTCTCTTAGGGTGTCCTCATTTGTGTTTCAGCATCCTCCACTAAAAGTGAAGCACCATGATCTAATTTGGTTCTCCACCCACCATTTGAAGTAATTTTCTTATTTCCTCTTTGTTATTCCCAATTATATATCGGTCTTTAGGTTTTTTTAGCTTCCTTCAATTTGTCTAGGATGATTTTTGATTCTTTGGAGGTGCCCTATGAGTATTGGAATATATAGGTATGTATGTATATATATATATAAGTTCCTCCTTTGTATATATTCACTCATTTTTGTGAGAATATATATATATATATATATTTGAGGCTATGTGTGATTATATATATGTGTGTATGTATATATGGAAATATGTGTGTAATTGTAGGGGTGGATTCAAGTGGCTTACCGTATATGCAAGTCTAGGCATGCGTGTAAAGATCCCCTTATACATATTCATTTATGGTAATATGAATATGTATATTGGGGCTAGGTTTCCATATACATATATTAAGGATAATATGTGTAAAAGTAGGAATGGGAAGATTCAATTGGTCTTTGATGAAGGCGTCGAGTGTTGAGGTGTTTTAGATTGGTTCTATACCTTTTGAGGTAGGTTTCCTTATAAATTGGCCTTTAAATTTAATAATCATTGATAGCTTGATGTTTATACCTTTTTAAATTCTATTTAATGATATATAATATTTTAAATAATTATTGGAATGAAAACAATTGAATTTCTCCTGAAATTAATTGTATGAAATTGTTTTATTGATATTTTCACACCAAGTGTTTGTCAAAATGCCCAGTTGGCCTTTGTAAATGTGTTTTGATTTAAAAATGTTGATTCAGGTTTATCAAATGGGTTTCTAAATGGTTTTTTTTTTGTTTTATAAGTGGTGTGTTTGGTTCTTTTAGAAATGTTTATCACCCAAAGAATATGTGAGTTGTGGTTGGCACCTTTAAAAAGGTTTTCTTTATAAAACTCTCCTTGGGATATCCCTATCTTTCCTTTTCATTGTTATAAAAAATTGGAGGTCCTTTGTATGGTAATTACCTTGTGAATTGATGGTAGGAAGTCAATGGGGATTATTCCTTAGGGTGATTCAGGGGTGATGCTTGTATGTATGATTCATGTGGCAGATTGTGTGTATTCTCTATGTATATGTGTTGATTGTTAGTTTCTCTTGGGATCACTCCCAACTTAGACATGACATGGGAACCCAACATAGAGAGAAAATCATTTGAGAATACTTATTTTAAAAGAATAGGATTATTTTATGGCTAGTGTCCCCTTAGTATGAACACACTCTATTTTTGGGATGTTTCCCCTTGGTTATCTAGGAATGGTTTGACCGAGCGTTATGGATATTTGTTTCATTAGGCATGCCGATAAGATGAATCGGGTTATAGTGTGCTCTAGATTTTCCTCTGAGATCCTAGGTATTCCCATGTTCTCTATCACTTGATTATATATGGTGTATAATTTATTTATCTTTGTTTTGGTATTGTTACTTGAGTATTTCTTTCCCATTTCCCTCATTAAGGTTTCATTTATTCTTCTCCCTATCTATACTGCATCTATTTGTTAAAAGTGTTTGTTTTGTTTTTAAATATTTTCATGAAGAATATTTTTAAAAATATTTCATACTCTCTTTCAACCCTTTTCACAAACACACGTTTTCAATTTCTCTCTCCCTCGCTCTTTCTCACTAAAATGCCCAAACCTCCCCTTTTAAAGAAAACATGTTTTAAATAAAGAGGCAAATGGGTTGTGTTTTGTTTTGAAATTGAATGAATGAAAAAAAATTGTTTATATATTTTATTTCAAACTTATAGTAAATGAATCATTTATTTAAAGGAATTGCATAGGGAATAGTTTACTTGGGAAAGGATATTGAGTTTTTATACCCATGATTATACTTATATTCTTGTTTTTAGCATCCTGTGTAGGTTCCAACTTGGTCTTAATCACCGTGGAGTGGTGTTGGGTTTTGGGTTTGGTGTGTGACGTATAGGGTCACACGAAGATTTGTTCAGTCATCAAGTTTAGTTTGGTTTTTTTAGTTTATGTTTTTTGTTCTTTTATGTTATTTAGGATGCTCACTTGTTTTTCTACTACATTTTTCTATTCATGTTGGGAGAAATTGTTCCCACTGTCACTCTTTGATTCCCTTGGTGCTTATCTCCACCCCATGGTAATTGGGAACATGCCTTGGGGATGTCATGGGCTGACTCAGGTGATCGAATCAAGGTTGACCTAGGTTGGTTCATCACACTTCAAGTTACCAGGGAATTCTGGTTACAAAAATATTTCTAAAACACTTTTATGTGTGTTACCAACTAATCATCGTGGGTTTATCTGGTGATTTTTTGGTATCATGCATTAGTAAAGAGACTTCCCACTAGAACTACATTATCACGTGGTTATTTTATCTTGATACAATGATATTGTTCATATCTTGCTTTAATATATATGATTAAACCTAGGATAAAAATATTGAAAATGAAATTTATTGGTAATTTTTAATTTTATTTTAAAACAAAAATTCCACCAAGGAGAATGAGAAACTAGAGAGAGGGTGCAGTAAAGAATGTGGTTCCACCCAAACTATAGGTAAACCAGTAGTTAGTTTAGAGTATTGTACAGGTATTCCAAGATGTTAAAAAGGGTCCTCAAGAAGAGGAACCTTCTCACATGAACCACTCTTTGAAGTTCCTTAAGTGGAATCCACTGACATTCTGAGATGATTCAGGACATTAACAAGATGATGTTTAGATGATAAGGATAAACATAATTTTTCACTTCTTCAAAACCCTAGTTCAGATGAAAGTCAATAGAGTGATATACATATTTGAAGACTTGTAACTGTAGTGTTGGAATTTAATGTTTCAAAAAAATGGATCATATCCTTACTTGGGAAAGGTTCAAGGAGTTGTTTAATAAAAACATTATCCACCCATATTATAACTATAAAAGATAATATATTTCTTTTAGTTGAGACAATGAAATATGTTAGTGAGTGAATATGATACTCAATTCACTCAATTGGTTCAATTTTAATCATAGGTAGAAACTAGTGATACATTTAGAGCCTGAATAGTTGAGGTAAGACTACGACCTGAGGTATTCTCTAAAGTAGCTATATTTTCTCTTATATATTATAATGAAATGGTTCCACTAAAGTACTTGAACCTCCTATATTAAAAAATAACTATATTAATCTCGTATTTTAGAACATTTTTAATCTCCATGACATTTTATAAACTTTATTTATAATTATTCTCTATATTTATATTAGTTAGTTATTATCTTTTTTCAATATCAGGTGTGGGTAATTTTGATCGGTTTGAATTAGTTTCATAATAGCAATGTTTTTATTCATTATTATCAAAAACATTATCATTACCAGGTCATACAAGTTAGTTTAAATTATTATTTACAATTATTTATGATGTTATAATTTCGTTCTATTTAAATTTTGGTTACTATCTTGAAAGATGAAAATATGGATAAGCATGCTTCGGTAATTTTTAACAAATGGACGTGGATATCTTAATTGACAAGTTTAATATTAATCTTACCATTATATAAATAAAATAAAATAATTATTAACTTATTTATGTTATATATTATCATTAATTGAGTTTTCATATTCATCCATGATATTATTTTATAGAATTGTTCAAGTAGGTGATTAGACTGACCTAAACATGAACATACCATAATTAATGGATGATTGTGATTATAAAGGTGGTTTATTTTGGAATAATATCCTTATTATAGAATTATAATGATATTTTTATATACTATTAATGTTTTCAATAATATTTTAATATATTCTAATAAATAATAAAGTGGAAATATGAAAAACGAGATACATTACTTCATGGAATCGTTAGTCCGCACAACGCACGGTTAACATGTTCAATTCTCAAAGAATGAGAGGGAAAGAATATGGATTATGATTTCCTATTTCTCAATAGAAAAGGGAAAATTTAGTAAATAGTTATTCCCTTAACATAATAAAATTTAGTATAGAAACAAAAAAAACGTAATTACATAGGAATTATAAAATTTTATTTGTGACAGTAATGAAGAAAAGGAAAGAATGTATGGGAAGTACTCATATTGAGGACATGGGATTTCCCTTGGAAGACTCCTTAGAAATATAGGTCTTAAGACAATATATTGTGACTAGAGTCTCAAGGAAAAGGAATAGGATTTTAAGGGAAGCAAAAAATATCATGTTTTAAAGTGGAAACTTATTTTTGGTAGTGTTCTTGAAGGGGTAGTGAGACGCCCATTTTATAAGTGGTGGGAATGGAATTTTTATAAATATTTATACTTAAAATAAAGAGTACACATGATACAAATGTAAATAAGAAACCAAAAATGGATAATAATGGAGTGGGGTATGATATAAGGCTTAGAATCCATCAACAATTAAATTTAAAACAATTTTCAAATATGTTTTTAAGTCTTTTACTCTTATAATTTTCACTTTTACCATTTTTAGTTTTACCATGGTAACTAGTTTTTAACTAAGTGATTTAATTTAAATGATTAAAAATAAATTGAAAATTATTACATAATTTGTACCAACTAATTCCAAATTTGAAATTAATTTTATTAGATAATAATTTTTATAATAAAAATTAATTTTTAACATTAACACATGTAATGCGTAAAAATCAATATATAGAAAGAGTAATTTTAAGCTTGAAATTTAGGTGTAGGATAAAATTATCTAGGTTTTTGGTTTTCATGATACAAAAATGTTTTATTATAAAAAAATTATTTAGATTTCAAATAAAATCAAAACTAATTTTTTCCCAAATAATATTAAATTAAAAAAAGAGCAAAACAGTTTTTATTTGAAAATATTTTTTTATATCCATAAAATTTTAATCATAGGTTTTCTAAATTCAACATGTTTTTTTAAATTTATATATTTACTTGTTAAATACATCCTTAACCAACTTAAGGGTTTTATATGCTTCTATTTATTTCTTATAAATTCATAAAATTTTTAGTTTTGGTAAAAAATATTTTTTTATTTTTCACCTGAAAATAAATTATTTTAAAAAATATCAAAAATTCTTCTCAAACTAATATTTAAATTAAAAATAAAAAAATAAAGTTCATTTTTATCAAATTAGAATTCTTGGATCTTGTTTTTTTATTTTTATATAAAATCATAAAATATAATGAAAAACTGTTTTTGATAGGAAAATAACATTTCAAATTGTTAACAATTCTTATTCGTATTTCCTGCAGATTAATAATAAAATTATTATTATAATATTATATAAATTATTAATATAAAAAATGTAAATTATCTATAATATATTTAGTTTCTTCAAATAAAACACTTAATAAGAAATTTTTTATAATGGTTACATTTTAAAGCTTAAATCTGTTTTATTCGTTATTTAGCTACAATAATTAAATTTCCAAGAAAGACTTAGTGTTAATAATCACATTTATTTTTATCTATATATATATTTCGTAACTCGATTAACATAATTTTTACCTACCAATTAAACAGCTACATTTTAATAATTATATTCTATTATATGATTCATTTTGGTTTTGTATTGCATGTGAGAAATCTATTAAACACATTGGGTTTTAAAGGAAAACATATAATTTAAATTCTCATGGGGTTTCATTATCCACATTTAATAAATTCAATCCTCTAAATATTAATCATTGATTACTAATAAGATTAGTTAAGGATATCTAAAAGATAGACATAACTCAAGATATAATTTCAAAATAGTTTTCTACCTTAATATCTTAGGTTTGACTAGGAAACAAATCTTTTCCCTTCATCATGTTAATTAATTGATTCGTTTTCCTTAGAAAATTATTATTATATTCCCTTAATTTCCACTCATAAAACATCTCCTAGTTCCTTTAAGACATTCTCTTGGGTGTTTCTTCTCACATTCTTGACACATAGAAAATTGAATGTTCTTTCCTTAATCATTTTCATCAACAAAAATTTCATGAGAACATATCCTTCTATTATTTGGTTTGTTTTGGAATTCAACTATGTTCACATTGTGAATCATGATTTGTGTTTGCAATCTTTGAATAATCCTAAGGTTTTTCACTTCATTTCTTATCATATTATGTTTCTCATTGGTACAATCTCTCCATTTTCCATGGAATCCATTGTTAACTTGTTTCTTTTAAGATTTATCCATTATTAAAACCAAAATGAGTTAACATGAGTGATGAACACAAAAGGAGAATTATTTTAGGATAATTACATGAAAATTTTGACCATATAATTTCTTACTCTTTGAAATTACTATATTATCTTTCAGTTTAACCTAAATCACTCTCAATTCAATCTAGTTTTTTTTAGGTTGAGTTTTCTCACTCCTTAACATAATTCCTTAACATAAAAAATCATTTATAATTTATTGTAAAGATAATGTGATTAACCAAAGAATATCCCCTAGAGTTTCTAGCTAGGTGTGTAGTCTTAGGTCCACTTATCATGTATCAGAGTAAATATTGAGTTTATACTCAACCAAGAAGACTTCCCCTATGTGCATATGTGCCATAGTAATATCCAATTTTAAATATATATATATAGGGGTGTAATTTATTGTAGAACCACACAATCTTTGCTTTACCAAAACTTCGTGATGTCATCTTATACTTAGACTTACCCTATAGACTTATTTATAAGTATATTTCATACATATATTTTAGAGTATTTTAATGTAGTGATTTTTTGTATTTAAATGAATAATATTTCAAATTTTGAGTGATTTAACATGTTTTATTATTTATGATAGGAAATAATAGATATTTAAAAAAGGAATAAAAAGAGACGATAATATGAGCTAAAAGACACTTCGTGCCATGAGCGAAGCGAAGCAGCACAACAATGGATTTTTGAAGGCAAAGAGGAGCTGGAAAATAGAACAAAATGATTACACATCAAGACTTCATTGGAAATAAAGGTCACTGCCAGAACAAATCATGATGAGCATACACACTGTGAAAGACAAGTATACTTTGTGAATTCCCATTTCACGACGTGACATTTTTTAGACACGTTTTTGGATGATATTTTTTCGAGATTCAAGGGATATAAATATTCAAAGGTTACTGGTCGTGGGTCCATATTTCACATCGTGAGTGCAGTCAATGTTCTGAATTTATGAATGATATTTACGCGACACATCATGCAGATTCACAAACCGTGGATCAGGATTACATGATGTGTAATCTAATTACATGTCGTGAAAAGGGTCAGGTAGAGCCAACTACATGCCTATAAATAGAGGGATCATATGCATCTCCAAATAATTATGGATCATGATGAGGAGCCAATGCAGAGTCCTACATCACCAATTTCTATAGGGTTTTCATTTATTATTTTTCTACAACCACTCATGGTTAGCATGAGCGGATGATTTATTTGTGTCGGTGTGTGTGTGGTTAAGGGGAATTGATTGTATGAGGTATTTTATATTTTAATTAAATTCATGTTGGGATTTAATATTTTCTCTTCAATTCTATCTCATTCTTGATTCTTCTCGCTTGACCATTATGAGAGAGATTCGGGATTGGGTTTAATTCATTTTATTCTTTGAGCATGATCATTGCCTGAGTGGATTGAATGCATTTGTTTAATATGAAATATAGGGATTAGACATCCACCATGACCATTGGGTTTATCCTTTCCATATGTTTAAATAAATTCCCCCCCCCCATCCATTATGATCTAAAGTACCTGACCATTAGAAAAGGAGTGTTTGAGATAGAGTGCATTTTTCATGAACATGGAATTCTATAGGACCTGATTATGATGACTGTATAATTTTTAATTAATTATTTTATACCTTTTAATCCCATGAACCTAGATTCATTGCTTCCCAATACCCATTTTATATTTTCTTCTCCCACTTATTCTATAAATCCAATGCTATATAGCTTAAATTTAATTTATTTAATTCAAAATTAGTTTAATCTTATTTTATTTAATTAATATTCTCTTTAACCATATCTCTGTGGGTTCAACCTCAGACTTGTAAATCCTATACTACCCTATAGTTTAGTGGTCTGTTTGTTTCGTGTTTTCAAATTTATAAATTCAGTGACCTGGCTGGAATTAACGACACTCACAGGGCAATCACTTATTCCTAGGGTCTTCACTAAAGTTACCTTATCCCTACCCCTAAAATATTCAATTTCGCATCAATGAACCTAAAGGGTTATATATACCATTTAAATTATGATCAAACCTTAACTTATTAACCCTTAAATTATCCTCGAATGTCATCCTAACCACTAAAGTTATATAAAATCTACTATGATACAAACTGTGATGCCCCGAACCTACACTCCCATATTCGATTATAAATATAAATACTTTACATACTGTCTTCAATACCAACTATACAATATCAGACAAAATTATCCCCTGATTATATGAATTAAATAAAATATTCAATTATATATATTCCCATGAATATTTACGTTTATATATTTCAAGAGTCAATACAAAACATTAACTAATAAAACCCATGTATTTTTCAACTAAAGTACATTTTTTCACTATATTAGAAACTGATTAATCACTAATAAGTCCTCAAAATCTCCCACAATTTTTCATACTTTTTATTTTATTATAGAAACATCATGTGTAATACATTTCTTCATAACCCAATGAAATGGAAACATAAGAAGGTTAATATCAAATTATTATTAATGGAAAATATATATCATAAGTTATCATGGATTGAATAATATGGTAGGAAAAAATAAGAGTCAAATAATTCCAAATAACTAAAGTCATGAGATTGAAATAAATTCATGGATGTCATAACAATATAAAAATTCACATTGATAAAAATAACAAAATTCATGGTGATGTAATACATAATTCTAGACATATTTTAACATTAAGGACTCATCCAATACATTATTCTTTCTATTATGGTCACATCCAATACACCATTCTTGTCACCAAGGTCACAACTAATACATCTTTCTTGCATTGGATAGGCATACACAAAATACCCAAAACATTTTGTCTCATGATACCAACTCATACATCAATGGGATATATAATACTAGGACCCACCCATCACTTCCTTAAGTCCAATAAATTTACTATATAATGATATTAATAACAATACCATGAAATATAAATTTTCCTTCATAAGTATCCATATAAGAATAATGAAATAAAGCACATCAATAATTTTCCCCATGTAAAAAAAATGGATAGCATGATAATAAACTATAAATATAAATATGTTTCATTTTAAAAAAATACATAATCAAATTTCCTGAGTAAATAATAAACATCTATATATAAATAAAAAATGTATAGATTTTTAATAATTTGAAAATCAATAATTAGAAGTGTTTTATATGTAATAATACCTAAAAATAAAATAATATAGATGAAGGGTTATACTATTAAGTAAATAAATTTTCCAATAAATTTATATATGTTTATCTAGGTTAATTACCTTTAAACAATGTAATGAAAAAATAGGGTATTCATAAAGGAATGACATTGGAAAAAAAATCATGCCCGTAAGAGAGGATGATTTAGAAACAAAATGGAAGTAATGGATTTACTCAAGTTTATTCCCCCAAATGAAAATAGTATGAAATTATCTATAAAGTAATACATTTCTAATATTTACACCACAAAAAGGATGAAAATGGTGAATATGAATCATATCTCAATGAAGAAAAATTAAGATGCAAACACCCACATGGTAATGGTAACAAAAGATTCAAAAGAACATGAGAGGGATACCATGAAATTAAAATATTATAAAATGAGATATATTAATTATAATTTAATGAAATAGGGTGGTTATTTCACCATATAAAATATAATATGATGTGTAATACCAAACATGTATTATGGAATTGAAAATAGAGACAAAAAAACACTTATGGTGTTAGAAACTTTTGAATCAAAACCCCTTGAAGGATATAATTTCAAAATAAACATTAAATACCATGAACAATAAGGTTATAATGATACAAAACATTAAATGTATAGTATATATACCATTTAAAATAAAACATGGTGTATAATAAGAAATATGTCTCAAGGGATGAAAATTGAGATAAGAAACCTTTACCTTAAATCCGAACTTCTACAAAAGTGATCAAATATCCTATATAAAAAATTGTCCTAATTTTCTATTTCAAATCCTTTTTAATATCTATAAAATTTTATAAACTTCATTTATAATTATTCTCTACATGTATATTAGTTATTTATTTTCTATTTTCAATATCGGGTGGGGTAATCTTGATCAGTTTGAACTAGTTTTGTAATAGCGGTGTTGTTCTTTATTCTTATCCCAAAGGTTGCCATTCCTAGGTAATAAAAGGTATTTTAAATGATTATTCATAATTATTTATCATTTTATAATTTCATTGTTTTCTCATATTTGGTTATTATACCAAAATAGGAAAATGGCCATAAGCATGTTTTAATGATTTTTAACTAACGGATACATGTATATTAATTAACTAGTTTAATATTAATGTTACTATTACATAACCAAAATAAAATAATTTTTTACTTATTTATATCATATATTATCAATAATTAATTTCTTAGTCATACATGATATTATTTTATAAAATTGTTCAAGTGGGTGGTTAGACCGATACAAACATAGACATACCATAATTAATGGATGATTATAATCATGAAGGTTTTTTATTTTTGAATAATAAAATTATTAAATAATAATAATGATATTTTTTAAAATAATTTTAAGGTGGTGAATAATATTTTAATATATTTTAATAAATAACAAAGAAACTAGATGAAAAATGAGATATGTTGCTTTGTGGAGGTGGTTGTCCATACAACATAAAGTTAATGTTTTAATTTCTCAAAGAATGAGAGGGAAATAAGTTGGATTATAATTTGACTATTAATAATCATAATTATATTATATATGTCAGTTTTATTATTCATTTTTACCCTTATAACCATTTAATAGAGGCATCGGTGAAAAACAGAAGTCGTTGATTCATGGAGGCGATAGTCTGCACAACGCACGAATGGTGGTTTCATTTTTCTTAATAGAAAAGGAAAAATGTGGTTAATAGTTATTACCTTAGCATAATAAAATACAGTATAAAAATTATAATAATGTCATTATATAGGAATTATAAAATTATATTTTGTGAAGTAAGAAAGAAAAGAAAAATGAGCTAGAAAAAAAAGTACTCTTACGTTGAGGACTTGGGCTTTCACTAAGAAGACTCCTTGGAAATGGAGCTCTTATGAAAATATATTTTGACTAGAGTGTAAAATAAAATGAATAGGTTTATTGGAGAATTAAAAATTTTATAGTTTCATGAGGAATCTAAATTTTGTGAGTGGTCTTGAAGCAGTAGTGAAGGGCCCCTTTAATAAGTGGTGAGAATGAGATTTTTGTAAACATTTTAGGTTAAATTCAAAAGAGAACATGTTTCACATGTAAAGAAGTATCTGAAATAAATAATAATAGATTGGGGATTATATAAGGTTTATAATACATCATAAATTCATTTAAAAATATGTTTTGAGAATTTTTTATGTCCTTCATTCTTAGAGTTTTCACTTTTACTATTTTTTTGGTTTTACAATGGTAACTAATTTTTACCTTAGTAATTTACTTTTAATGAAAAAAAATAATGTGGAACTTATAACATAATTTTTACCTACTAATATCAAATATGAAATAAATTCTATTTGATAATATTTCTATGGGTAATAAAACTTTATTTTAACATTAACTCATGTAACTAATAGAAACATGTTTTTAGAACAAATGTATTTTTAAGATTAAATTTTATGTATAGGATAAAATTATCAATGTTTTTTATTTTCATGATAAAATTTTTTTATTATAAAATAAATAAATATTATACAGCTTTAAAATCAAAAAAAAATAATTTTTACCAAAATAATATTTCATTAAAAGAAAAGACCAAAAAAAAATTCTTAGAAAATATTACTTATGACCTGAAAATGTTAGTCATAGGTTTTCTAAATTGAACATATTTTTTTGAAAATATTTATTTTTACTTCCCAAATAATAGGTTTTATACACTTCTAGGTCTTTCTTATAAAGTCATAAAATTTACAGTTTTGGTAAAAACAATATTTTTCAATATTTACCAACAAATCAATTATTTTAGAAAAATATAAAAAATTCACCTTAAATTAATATTGAAATTATAAACCCAAAATTGATGTTCAATTTTTAAAATTCAAATTCTAGAATTTTATGTTTTGACTTCTAAATAAAAACATAAAATATAATAAGAAACTGTTTTTATAGGAAAACAAATTTTCAAAGTATTAACCATTATTATTCTTATTTCCTATCAATTAATAATCAAGTTAGTGTTATTATATTATATATATTATTCATATTAATAGTATACCTTATCTATAATATATTTAGTTTCTTTAAATAAAACATATAAAAATAAAACTTTTAGAATGGTATCTTTTTAAATCATAAATCAGTATTATTAGCTATTTAACTACTCTAATTGTTTTTTTTTTGTTAAATACTTAGTGTTAATAGTGAAATTTATTTATATTTCTATATATATTTCATAATTTGGTTAGAATTATTTTTTATCACTAACTATGTGAAAACATTTTAACGACCATATAACGTTTTATGTTTCATTTTGGTTTGGTTTTTCATGTGAAGCAAGCTATTGAACACATTATGTTTTAAATGAATATATATAATTTACATTATTGTGGTGTTACATTCTCCACCTATTTAATAAATTAAATCTTAAAAATTTTAATCATAACTACTAATAAAATTATTTAGGGATATCTAAAAATATACATAACTTAACATATAATTTGAAATGAGGTGTCTATAAAAATATCTTATATATAACTGGGAAATGCATATTTTCTCTTCATCATAATAACTGATTTATTCCTTTTTATAAGAAAATGTTTTCATTATTCCATCCTTTTCCACACAAAAAAATATATATTCTATTTTCTTTAATACATTCTCCTAGGTGTTTCTTCTTACATTCATGAAATGTAGGAAATTGAATCTTTTTTCCTTCATTATCTTTATCACGTGAACTTCCATGAGACTTCATAATTATCTTCTTTCACTACAAGAAAAGGGTTGAGTATTGGTGTTTTTTCTATTTGGAAACAGTCTAAACCACCTCTATATGGTTCTTTGGTGGTTTCAAAAAACTTCCACTAAATCATTTGTCGGCATCCAATAAATGGCAGTTTCTTCTATTTAGTAGCATTTTCTGGTAAGCTTCATATAAAGAATATTTAGTAGTGGTTATTTCTATTTTTACAGTGGTTTTCTAGGAGGAAAAAAATTATTTAATGGTGGCCAAAATGACTGCTAAATCCAAAAAAAAATCCCCCACAAAAATTACGCTAAATTGATTACAATCGCCGCTAAATAATAGTGCATCATATTTATTGGCGGTTTCAACCACCACAAAAAAGAAAAATACATCTTATATCGGTTGTTTTAAGCACCGAGAATAAAAATATGCCATATATAGTACCATTTTAAACCACCACTAAATGTGGATTAACAAAAAAAATTGTCAACTATGGATTCTACAATCCCATAACTACCCTGAAAAAAACAAATGCAAACAAAGTGTATCACCTATAAGTAGAATGAAAGATATCTCTCAGAAGCACATGAAATCACACATATATAAGAAATATGGCATCAAAAAACAATTATATTAGTTCACATCCAACCATAAATTGGTTTAGGTCTATGTCACAAATAATACATCAACAAACCTCTCATTCCATATTAGTCCAAAACATCAAAAAGACCACTAATCACTGCTAGATGAACTCTTCTCCTCACCCTCTCCATCACTATCTTCATCTCAATCTCTACTTCCTGTTATCGGCACCTATAAGACAATTATATTGAAAATTAAACAATTTTATATAATTATATTTAAACTTAAAACTAATAAAAGTTTTTGAACTAAATGATTTTGAAGTTGTGTGATTTACCTTCTCATCAACATTCATCAATGAAATATCACCAATGACAAATCTCGTCATCTTCTTAAATAAATCAATCAATGCTTTCAATGTCTACTTTTGTGCTCTAACATCAACAATGGGAAAGTGGAAAAACATCTTTATAAAGATATTATTTTAGAAAATATTAGAATTTAATTACATAATGACATTCAATTAAACCATAATGTATTAAAATTGCCTTTATCTATAAATCAAAAACTTTTTTTACAAGATGAATACATATGTCTCCAATCATCATACGTAATCAAAAGGGTAACTAGCTCCACTGCTAGCTAGCCTCGAATCTGGCCAAATAATCCCACAGAGTCATCTGTAGGGACCTCATAGCTGTCAAATGGGACAATTATCTTTAGTCCATTTATATTCTAGACATCATAATTTTTCATATTTTTCTCCATAGTATCATTGTTTCCATCTTTTATGAAAAAATAGTTAGTATTACAAAAAAACTGCAATAAATTTATTCATATTAAAATTTATACTTATAATAGTCACCCTCTAATATTCTCACGAAGAACCAGGTGTGTCCTACTGCCTCACTACTAAGGGTCAACTGGTATGAATATAATGCTTCCTCCTTGGAATTTCTGTTATTTAATCAAATAAAATTAACTTCAAAACATATATTTCAAAAAATACGTGCATAAAAAATTAGAAAAGATAACAGATTCATAGTACTGACTAACAAAATATACATAACTATGATAATTAATGACTATAAAAATGATATAAGCGTTTGACAAATGAATAGATGACTGCACATACAATAATTTTCTCCTTAAATCATGTCATTTTCCTACTCCATCATTACTTTATCTACTTCATACACCCTTAAAAGACGAATATTTTCAATATCATAATGAACAAGTAAGTATTCTTCTTACTGTTGATGGGATTCAATGTTAGAGGTCAAATATTTCACTTCATCACCCATATCATACAAGTATCTTTGTTTTAAATGAGAAATTACACTCCACCCTTCATTTGAGACAACTTTCACATAATATACCATTTTTCTTACGATGATAAGATTTACAGATCATGTAATTCACAGCCACCAAAATCCATCAAGAGAGAGAATATCATAGAAATAAATTGTAAGGAATCTATTTTAACACCCCTAATAAAATCAATCCAACTACATTTGAATAAAATAAATGAAAATGCATGTGGTAGTTTAATTTGATAATATCAGTCAACTTTCCCTAGTATCCAACTTCAGAAAATATAAATACACAACTATTTTTTGTATTCAAACCCTCTTCTTGGTCAACTAAATGAAATTTAAATCCATTCACATTATAAGTGTCAAACTTTCTAGCATGTTTGTAATTCCCTGTCCCCAAAAGCTCGGAGTCGGTACATTATTTTAATACATTGGAATGATTTCAAGGAATCAATTCCCAAAGAACCGATCAGTTTAGTAGCCATGGAAGTACTAGATATATATATGAGTTTTATATTACATTATAAAATAAAAAACAACAATATTGGGAATCCTTTGAACATACTCATATCCCTAAGCTTATCCCTGTAATTCAGTCATAATATAATTCTTCGCATCCTGGGAAAAATAAAACATAGAAAGGGGTGAGCTCAGATGCTTAGTAAGGTTAAATAACATAGCAGAAACTTTAAACTTTTAAGGCAAGATGTGTAATAAAAACAAAATCCTTTTAAACTTAAACATCAGAATAATATGGAAAATATAAATCAAAATAATTCCATTTACTTATTCACATACCTGAATGGCACGAAGGCCTTCTTTTTTATTTTATTATAGATAATCCCACTTTTAAGGGTTGAAGGGGAACCTGTACATGACCCGTAGGCACAAGGCACAAGGCCCGACATGACCCGCAATACATGACCTGAAGGCCCAGAGGCATACCATTCCAATTTCATAATGAGGGAATGCATAATGCTGGACATCATAACCACATAGTCAAGGCCTTATTTCAAGACTACAAATAAATATTTAGTCAAGGCCTTGTTCCAAGGCACTAGTTTGTCTCATGAGACCTACCGATTCATCGAGGAGCTATAGCGAGATCCACCCATCACTTACTAAGTCCAATTAATTCCTCATATGAAAATGTTGAAACATAACATAAACATTAGTATATAAACTAGCATAAAAATGTTAATTATTTTATAATAAATCATGAATGGTATAAAAATAGCACATTCATAGTCAATCATATCATAAATCATTCAATAAAATATTGAAGATTTTATTTATAATAAATAAACCATAATCAATAATAATATCCAAAAAGGATGTTGACATAGTTGAAAATGATTAGTAAAACACTTTGAGAGAAATATACCTTTTTCATGAAAACATTTAAAAGTCCCAGAATTTACAAAGGAAGACATTTAAAACACATTTTTTAATCAAAGTGTCCTATAACACTTTGAAACTTTTGAAAGAAATTAACATTTTAAAACATTCATGTCCATATAAATAAATCCTTTAAAACCCATTTGGAAAAAATGAAAATTAATGAGAATGATTTAGAAGAATAAATCATTAAACTGTTAAAATGATGTTTTATTTGAAGATTCCTTTAAAAATAATCCTTTTGAAAACTCCTTTATCTAACATGGACATGGATAATAAATATGTCCAACAAAATACTTACACATAAACAATATCATATAATAATGAGATTGAGAAATTAACCCTTACCTTGTTCTTTCCTTTAGTCGAGGGTTCGTTTAACCTTCTGTATAATAACCATAGTTTGTTATTAAATTATAACATAACCATATTAATATTTATGATATCATATATGATTCATTTATGACTTTATACTACCCATTTAATAATAATTTCCATGTTAAAGTAACATTTTAGGTAATAATCTCTTTCTTTATCGTATGTGTTTTAACTTGTTATTCTTGATCGTATCACTTAGACCATTATTTACATACTTACATAATATAAAACATGATTTATATATCATATATAATTTTAATATAAATATGTATAATAGATAGATATATGAAATGGAAACATCATTCATGGAGATAGTAGTCTGTACGTACGCATGAACGTTGTATATGTTCTCTTATCCTATATTATGGAAGTAAGTAAACGAAATATATTTATCTACATAAATATATATTATTCTAGTAGAAATATTATTTCATATATCTCAAACTTAATAAATATATATATTTATAAAAATTCTTTAATGGTGATCGTTGAAGATGAATCTCATCGCGTCATGGAGACAATAAGTCGTATGTACGCACGAGCGACAATATCATTCTATTAATGGTGAAATAGTATGTAATTGGATGGTATATTATATATAAAGAATTATTAACATGTTATATTTATTATTTACATCAATTATTCTCATTATTATTCCCATCCAAATAATGAAGTGTTGAATAGAAAACTACACCACGACGTGGAGACGGTAAGCCGCACGTACGCACGTACGGTGACTTTGTCATTCATAGGATAGATAGAATAATTAATATGGTTGTAACATATTTATAATAACATCATAGTATGTAGAAGTTACTGGATTTATTATTTTTGTATGGAAGCAACAAAGAAAGAGGAAGTAAAATAAGAAAAGAACTTTGAAAGAGGTGATGAAATTATTACCTCTTCTTCGGGTTCTTCCTTTTGATTTGAAAAAAAGGGATCCTTAGGTTGAATTTATGATCAAATTAAGGACTCTAGGTTGAATTGAGGGTAGTTGGGAGGATATTTTAGTAGGGTTTGGTAGAGAAAAATTTCTTTGGAGGTGTTATTTTGAGAGAAGGGGAAGTACCCTTTTATAAGAGGGGTGAGGGTCACTTTAGGAAAAGCTTGAAATATTATTTTATTATACAATTATATTAGGTTTATAATGGATTAAAATGGATTTATTTAGAGGCTATGGTGCGGCTGGGTCAGAAACCTCTCAACCAATAGGTTTTACACAGGTTATGTCACCATATTAACATTATCTTTTAGATTTAACTCTTAGTTAAATAGTTTAACTTTTACCATGTCTTTTTGTATTTTTATATTACATGGTTAATAAACATACAATAAAATTCCAAGAGAACCTAAAGTGGTTTATTAATGACATATATATCATTATAAAAACCATTTTTCTAAATCTTAGATTTTTAGGAATATTATATCATTTAATAATATAGGATTTTTTTTTAAACTCAATTATGTCAATTTTGACACTATTTGGTATTTGGGTTTTTTGGAAGTCATAACAAGTTGATTACATTGAAAAAATACATTAAATCAACCCTAAAATGTCATATTAACCTATACAATTCGTGCATGGCATCAAAAGTCTCAATTTACATTTATTTTGATATTTATAATATCAATTATTTTAATCTTTCATTGATAAAGTAATTACTGCATCATCATTGTGTCATAAATAAATTTAGTTATTTAAACTCTGAAAATTAAAAATAAAATACCATTATGTAGGAAATATTTTTATCTTTATAATGAATATTTATATTCTAAATTATTTTATTTATAAACCTATATTAAAAATGGTTTAGTTACTAAACTTTGAATTTAACACTTTTAACTCCTCTTTAAATAAAATAATAATAAATGTCCTAATCTAATCAAAGTGGACCAAAAGGATAATATTTTATTCCTAAGGTTAATTTTTTTTGAAATACACTTATCCAATAGAATTAGTACATGTTTTTGGGTAATTATAGCAACATTTTTACCGTTAATTACACTATTTACTTTTAACCTTGGTAAATAAAAGTCAAAATTTACTATTCACCAAAAATTATTTTCATCTTATTGAACCACATTTTAATTAATGATGTCAACCATGTCTCTCAGATTTTTGAAATTCAATTCACATAAGCCATAAAATTACATTTTATGAAAATTTACAAATGTGCCTAGAAAGTGGGTAAAAGACGTTAAAAAGTTCAATAAAATTTTATACGTCTAATTTTATTATAAAATGACTCGAATGAATTATATTTAACTTATATAGGTATTATGTATATATTTTTACTTAAAATAAACTTAAATAAAACAAATAATTATTTAATTAAAAAGTCAGTTTTAAACAATAACGCAATGTTTTTCACTATTTATCAAAAATTGACAGTTTTTAGAAAAATAACAAAAAATCACCCTAAGATAATTTCGATATTCTGGATTCATAAATGGAGTCTATTTTACCAAATTCAAAAAATATTAGTTTCATTAACTAATTTAAAATTAATTCCCTTTGTCAAAACTAAAAAGAGGGGTTTTAAAAAGTAAAAACTATTAAAAGATTAACAAGTGTTTTTTTCTAATTTAAATGTGAGATTACTTATAATGACCTACATTGTATTAAATGATAAAAATATAATCTAATTATACATCCAAACCATTAAAATTTATAATTTAACAATATAAATTATTTTTATTAAAAAAGTTGTTTTCAATTAAAACTTAGTATTTTTCACTATTCACCAAAATATGAAAGTTATCAGAAAAACACCAAAAATTTATCAAAAGTAAATTTTTATATACCTCTTCTAAATAAGAAGTTTATTTGGTAAAATTTAATTCATACAAGTGTCAAATATTGGATTTAAAAAGGGTTCTCCATTAAAAGGCGGTAAAATTGCATTTTCTGAAAAAATACTTCCTTTATCTGAAAAAATTGAATTTGTTCTTATATTATGTCTAATGAACACATAATATGGATGTTAAAATTTTATGGAGTATATAAAATTCAAAACTCAATTAATACTATTCATAACCGCTTTTTTAACGGGTAGTTTGGTAAGTCGTGGTGTGCTCGAACTCTATGTTGCATGTAGCAAAAGTTATTGAATTACTTTGAAGAGATAATGTACAATGAAATCCCGAGGTGTTATATTCTCCCCTCATTTAATAAATTTCATCCTCTAAATTTGAAATTTTTCTTCGAAAATAAAAGGTTAAAAATAGAAAATACCTTTGTGGAAAACCCACATCGGAAATAAGGTTAATAAAATTTAGTCTTAATAAGAGGAAAAGGGAATTAAAAAAGTCACCACCAAATTATGATATATAATAGGAAAGAATTGGTGTCAATTATAATTGGAGGAAAAATGTAAATATTTATATGGAGTGATTGAGGTCATCAATCAAAAACAAGCAAATGGAAAATTGAGGGCCTCAAAGCCATAAATCTATGATGATTTAAAATATCATTAGTTCATCAAAACATAAGGTATTAGGATAACACATTTTTGGTATTAAGATCCTTTACCTAAATTTTAACAATTAATTTCTTCATAGAATAAGAAAAAAAATATGTGATAAGTAGAGTTCCATCCTTTAACTAATTTCTACTACAAACTCGTCTTTCACTCCAAAAGATAATAGAACTAAAAAATATTCTATTTATTCTAATCGTATAGGGTTAAAAATGAATCTATAATTCATCTTTCAGATCATTAAAAAAACTAAATTATACAAACCAGGAAATCACGTAGGCCAGTGGTAGGTGATGCACCCTTTTCTCCCTTATGTTGCAGGTTTAAGTGTTACGGCCTTGTCGGACGCGATGGGTTATCACCAGACCTTCTAGTTGTACTTTTTTTTTAAAATCCAAAAATAATCTTAAGAAATTTTTTAACCTCAAACCAAAGTATACAATGTCCAACTTAATCCATTCCATCCTTTAGGCTTATCCAAAATACTTGTGTCCAAACTCATAGTCCAAAAATGTATAAGGAAGGTCAATATGGTATAATGAAGATCTCTTTTTTCTACATAATAATATATGAGTACCTTCATCATGTATTCTCTTAAAACGTGGTAACACCCTAAATTAACATAAAAACATATTGATTACATTCATTCTCCCTTATTCATTATAGAATACTAGATTTATTCATTGTATCCAAAATTTTTGAATACTCCAACAATGATGGAATAAACAAACCATTAATCAGTTTCAAGGTAGTCAAGAATATCTAATATAATTTATCTAAATCAACCATCTCTTATTCCAAAATTACTATCTTAGTATCAGGACCATATAAGTTTTATCTTTCCTTCAACCATGTATTTTCCAAAATGTTTAACTTCAAACTAGGTCACTTTTCTTGGTACCATAAAATATCAAATCCTTAATGAAAACATACTACAATATAATCCTTATATAATTTATAATTATTATAACTTGTACATCATTAATACAATACTCAAATGACAAAATTCATTAATAACAACACAAGAACACTAATCATTCATCTTCATCTGCGGTAGTATCATAACTTGGTTATTATCCAATAGTAGTATTTGGGGTATACTCTAATGATTGTGACATTGATTCGTATAGTATCTCAACTCCTTGCAGATGAAGCATTGTACATTAGAAACATTTTTCTTACCCTTTTAATCTCGTACTTGGTGTCCTTTTTGTCCACACTTATAACAAACTCCCATTCCCTTCAAGCATTTACCAAGGTGATTCTTTCCACAATTATCACATATGGGAAAATCCTTCTTTCCCTTCTTCCCTTTATTCATCTTTCTCTCTACCATCCTTTTCTTCTCTTGCTTCCCTTTAAATCTATAGGACTAAGAGAATTATTTACTTATTTTATTAACACATGATATTATTTCTTCATATGATGAGAATATGTGGGAGACTATTTACCTTCTAAATGTTGGATTAATACCATGAAATATATGATCCTTCTTACTATTTGGATCATGCATATTGTTGGAGTTATCATTCCTTCTACTAGGAGCCTTTTCTAAACAATTTCATACACTAGGTTAGTTTATGAATTGCAATGCATAATTCCAAAACTTGTAAAATACCTAATGTAAATTGAAAATTCTATGCATATAATCTATAATCATAAAAAATGATTTCTTTGAGGAAGTATTTACTCTTAAATACTTCATAATTTCTTGTAAATAAAATGTGAATTATCCTAAGCATATCCCCCAAGAGTATCGTAACCAAGAGTGAAACAAGGCCTATTGTCGTGTACCAGGATACCCCGGTTCAAGCCTGAAACTCCTTGTTGGAGTTTTCACTCCAAGGTACATCTATACCAGAGCTGTCTCTACCTGCTCGTATCCAGACATGGATGTATTTCTTGGAAAACTCACAAAATCTTTACATTACCACAATTCTAGGAAGTTCTTATATACTAATCCTCAAAGTCTATCTTAGGAAAATGTTCTCTAATCTGAGTTTTTCTAAATCTAGTTTCCAAGGCTTGTCCTAAACTTCCTCTGATACCAACTGTAATTCCCTAAACCAAAAATCTCGGATCCAGTGAATTATTTTAATACATTGGCATGATTTCAAGGAATCAAGTCCTGAAGGACCGATCAGTTTAATAACTTTGAAAGTACTAGATACATACATGAGTTTTACATTACATTATAAAATAAAAAACAATAAAATTGTGTGTCCTTTTAACACACTCATATCCCTTAGTTTATCCCTATAAGTCAGTAATAATATACTTCTTCTCATACTAGGAAAAATAAAACATAGAAAGGGGTGAGCTTAGATGCTCAGTAAGGGTAAATAATATAGTGGAAACTATAAACTTTTAAAGCTAGATGTGTAATAAAAAAAAGCCTTTTAAACTTAAAAATTAGCATAATGTGGAAAATGTAAAAAATAATTATATTTACTTATTCACATGGATATTCTACTAGTCAAATAATCACATGTAATAACTAATTTCATAACGAGGGAATGCATAATGTTGGACATCATAACCACATAGTCAAGGCCTCATGCCAAGACTACAAATAAAGATTTTTTCAAGGACTTGTGCCAAGACACTAATTTGTCTCATTAGACCTACCGATGCATCAAGGAGCTATAGAGGGCTCCACCTATCACTTACTAAGTCCAATTCATTTCTCATATGAAAATTTTGAAACATAACATAAACATTTTTATTAAAACTAGCATATTAAATGTCAATAATTTAACCATAAATCATGAATGGTATAAAAATAGCACATTCATAGTCAATCATATAATAACTCATTCAATACAATATTGAAGATTGTATTTATAATAAATCAACCTCAATCAATAATAATAACCAAAAAGGATGTTGACATAGTTGAAAATGATTAATAAAACTGTTTGAGAGAAATATCCCTTTTCATGAAAACATTTAAAAGTAACACAATGTATAAAGGAAAAAATTTAAAAGAAATTTTTGAATCAAAGTGTCCCATACCATTTTGAAACTTTTTAAAGGAATTATGATTTTAAAACATTCATGTTCATACAAATAAATCCTTTAAAACCCATTTTGAAAACAAGGACATTAATGAGAATGATTTAGAAGAATAAATATTTAAACTGTTAAAATGATGTTTTAGTTGAAGAGTATCTTAAAAAGAATCCTTCTTAAAACTCCTTTATCTAACATGGACATGGATAATAAATATGTCCTAGTAAATACTTACACATAAACAATCTCGGATAATAATGAGATTGAGGAATTAACCCTTACATTGTTCTTTCCTTTAGTTGAGTGTACATTTAACCTCCTGTATAATAACCATAGTATGTTATTAAATTATACCAGAACCATATTAATATTTATGATATCATATATGATTCATTTATGACTTTATACTACCCATTTAATAATAATTTCCATGTTAAAGTAACATTTAGAGTAATAATCGTTTTCTTTATCGTATGTGTTTTAAATTGTTATTCTTGATCGTATCACTTAGATCATGATTTACATACTTCCAGAATATAAAAAAAGATTTATATATCATATATATTCAGAATATAAATATTTATAAAAGATAGATATATGAAATTGAAAAATCGTTCATGGAGACGGTAGTCCGTACAAAAGCATGAACGTTGTTTCTGTTCTCTTATCGTATAGTATTGAAGTAAGTAAATGAAACATATTTATCTACATAAATATATATTATTCCAGTATCAATATTATTTCATATATCTCATACTTAATCAATATATATATATTTATAAAAATTCTTGAATGGTGATCGTTGAAGATGAATCTCATCGCGCCGTGGAGACGATAAGTCGTACGAACGCACGAGCGACAATATCATTATATTGATGGTGAAATCATATGTAATTGGATGGTATATTATATATAAATAATAATTAACATGTTATATTTATTATTTACATCAATTATACTCATTATTATACTCATCCAAATAATTAGGTGTTAAATAGAAAACTACACCATGACGTGGAGACGGTAAGTGGTACATTCACACGTTTGGTGACTTTGTCATTAATAGGATGGATAGAATAATGAATATGGTTGTACCATATTTATAATAATATCAAATTATGTATAAGGTACCATATTTATTATTTTATTATGGAAACAACAAATAAATAGGAATTGGAATAAGAAAAGAACTTTGAAAGAGGTTATGAAATTATTACCTCATCTTCAGGTTCTTCCTTTTGATTTGAAAAAGGGCTCTTTAGGTTGGATTTCTTCTCAAAGTAAGGCCTCTGGGTTGAAATGAGGGTAGTTTGGAGGATATTTTAGTAGGTTTTGATCGAGACAAATGGCTTTGGAGGTGTTATTTTGAGAGAAGGGGGAGTACCCTTTTATAAGAGGGGTGAGGGTCACTTTAGGAAAAGCTTGAAATATTATATTATTATATAATCATATTCAGTTTATAATGGCTCAAAAAGGATTTATTTAGAGGATAAGGTAGTTCTGGGTCAAAAACTTCTCAACCAATAGGTTTTAGATAGGTTTAGGTCACCATATTAACCTTATCTTTTAGATTTAACTATTAGTTAAATAGTTTAACTATTACCATGTCTTCTTGTACTTTTATATTACATGGTTAATAAACATACAATAAAATGACAAGAGAGCCTCAAGTGGTTCATTAATGACATATATATCATTATATAAGTCCTTTGGTCTGATCTTATATTTTTAGGAATATTATATCATTTAATAATATAGTATTTGTTTTAAAAACTCAATTATGTCAATTTTGACACTATTTAGTATTTGGTTTTTTTGAAAGTCATAAGAAGCTAATTACTTCAAACGAAATACATTAAATCAACCCTAACATGTCATATTCCCCTAGAAAATTTTTTTATGGCATAAAAATTCTAAAGTTAAATTTATTTTGATATTTATAATATCAATTATTTTAATCTTTCACTGATAAAGTAATTACTGCATCATCACTATATCATAAATAAATTTAATTATTTAATCCCTAAAAATTATAAATAAAATACCATTATTTAGGAAATCTTTTTATTTTTATAATAAATATTTATAGTGGAATTTATCTTATTTATAACTCTATATTAAAAATGTTTTAGTTATTAAACTTTAAATTTAACACTTTTAACTCTTCTTTAAATTAAATAATAATAAATGTCCTAATCTAATCCAAGTTAACCAAAAAGATCATATTTTATTCCTAAGGATGATTTTGGTCGAAATAAACTTATCCAAGAGAATTATAACATGTGTTATGGTAGTTATAATATCATTTTTACCTTTAATTACCATATTTACTTTTAACCATGGTAAATAAAAGTCAAAAGTTACTATTCACCAAAAAATATTTTCATCTTATTGAACTACATTTTACTTACAGATGTCAAAAGTGTCTCTCAGATTTTTGAAATTAAATTCATAGAAGTGGTAAAATTATGTTTTTTTCAAATTTGTAAATGTGCCTAGAAGGTGGGTAAAAGGCGTTAAAAAGTTCAATAAAATTTTATATATCTAATTTTTTATAAAATGACTCTAATGAATTAAATTGAACTTATATAGGTATTATGTATCTATTTTTACATAAAATAAATTTTAAAAAATAAATAATCATTTAAATAAAAAGTTGGTTTTAAACAATAACGTAGTGTTTTTCACTATTCATCAAAAATTGACAGTTTTTATGAAAATATCAAAAAATCACCCTAAGATAATTTTGATATTCCAAATTAAAAACTGAAGTCTATTTTAAGAAATTAAAAATATAGAAGTTTCATTAATAAATTTAAAATTAATTCTCATTGTCAAATCTAAAAAGCAGGTTTTTAAAAAGTAAAAACAATCAAAAGATTGGCATGTGTTTATGTCTAATTAAATTGAAAAATTACTTATAATGACCTAAATTGTATTAAATGATAAAAATATAATATAATTATACTTACAAACCATTAAAATGTATAATTTAACAATATAAATTATTTTTATTAAAAAAGTTGTTTTCAATTAAAATTTAGTATTTTTCACTATTCACCAAAATATGAAAGTTATCAGAAAAACACAAAAATTTTATTAAAACTAAATTTTTATGTCCCAATTATAAATAAGAAGTTTATTTTGTCAAATTAAATATATAAAAGTGTCAAATATTGGATTTAAAAAGGGTTTACCATTAAAAGGCGGTAAAATTTTATTTTCTAAAAAATTACTTCCTTTATCTGAAAAATTGAATTTATTCTTATATTATGTTGAAGAAACACATAATATGGATGTTAAAATTATATGGAGTATATAAAATTCAAAATTTATTTAATACTATTCATAACCTCTTTTTTAACGAGTAGTTTGGTAAGTCATGGTGCGCTTGAACCCGGTGTTGTGTGCAGTGCAAGTTATTGAATTACTTTAAAGAGATAACGTACTATGAAATCATGGGGTGTTACAACATTTTATAGGAACTCGAGTAAGAAAATTCAAATCTTCTGAAAACTCATCTCAAGTATCAGTATTCATTATCTAAAAAAAGTTATATAAATTATTATATTTACCAAATATATGTGTCAACCTAATATTTATATTCATTTCATTATTTGTGAACTTACACGTCATTCAAACCATTATAAAATATCTTTATTAATTGATTTGTTATATCTTTCTCATTTCGGGTTTGGCCTCTCATTCATATCCTTGTTTCTATCCTCAACTCTTCAATAAATAGATCTGCGATTTCACTATTCAGTAGCACATATCTATGTGCTTGTGATAATTCCATTTCTCTTGGTGTAACATTTGAGATCCTCCCAACTGATTAGACAATAGTAGGAAATATTTTTTATTTCCCATGTAGTTGAGATTGATTTGATGTGACGTAAACACCTCCAAATCAATTTAATCTTGTCTCAATATCATCAAAGTTTTTAGAACAAAAGTTAAGACACTCATCTTCCAAATAGCCTTTAGAAATATACCCTTTAGGTTGAGATTTATTTTTCAAGTATGATTTCAAATTCCCAATATATTTATGAAATAATAGAAAAAACATAATTGTGTATTTAATTAAGTGATAAGAGTTGTTTACTTAAATTAAAAACATATAAATAAAGTACATCTCAATTGGATACATCCATTGATAATGTATGGGGCCTCCTAATTTAGCTTCCTCAACTAAATGAACAATTATATGCATCATGATAGTAATAAATGATGGAGGAAAGATCATCTCCATTACACAAAGTGTTATTACAAATCTATCCTGAAATTTTTCAATCTCAAATGGTTGTAGAGTTTTCTCACATAGTTTTTTGAGGAATGCGAAAAATTGGAGTACAAAAGAAGTAACCTTTTAGGTAATAATGTATTCAATGACAATGGTAGAAACTACTGTAACAAAATATATGAATCGTAACTTTTCAATCTATTTAACCTATGATTCTTTAATTCAAAATAGCTTGAGATGTTACTTGAATACCCATCAGATACCTTGACATTTTTTAATATTCAAAAGAATGTATATTTATCCATATTTTTCATTGAAAATTTTTCTAGAGCATACTTTCCAATCTTATCTGGTCATAGATCACACTTTATGTTCATTTCTTGTAAGTATTTCTGAGCAATGAGATGATCCTTCGATTTTCCATTCTCATTAAGAAATGTTAAGATCAAATTATCACGAACATTATTCTCAATATGCATCACATCAAGATTATGACTCAAAAAATTAAATTCCCAATATGAAAGTTGAAAGAATATATTTTTTTCTTCCATTATTACATTTCGATTTCACTTGACAATGCACTTCAAAATCATTTCCAACTATCTTTCAAAGGATACAGCTTCCCAAATTTTGTTTCAACATTTCTAATTTGTTCTAATATTTCAAAACCTACCAAAAACTTTTGAGGTGGTATATGATCAATAGAACCATTGAATTTTGACTTGCTCAACTGAAATCTATGAGATTCATCGAGAAATATTTGATGAAACAAGAAGTAGCATTTTCTATTGTGAGGTGGTCATTCTGTCTCAAAATCAAAGATGAAAGTAGGACAAGACAAACCCATGTAATTGTTCCAATTAGCTAAATTCCCAGGTCTAGGGAAGTCACTAATGGTTAATATTAGAGAATCTTTCATTTTGAACATTGTTTTAGAATATGCATCATATTTCTCAACACTTTTTCTCCATAACTCCTGTAATTCTTCAATTAAAGGTTGCAAGTATACATCAATATCATTTCCAAACATTTTTTTTCTATGAATAATCTTCTAAATGATAAAATATGTTTGTTTCATACACATCCACAAAGGCATATTGTAAGGGATCAAAACAATCATCCAAATTCTATAATTGGTGCTCAAAGTCCCAAATGGGTTGAATCCAATGGCAGTCAATCCCATTCGAAAATTTCTAGGATCAGATGGAAAATATGGATGTAATGAATCAAATTTCTTCCATGATTGTGAATCTCTTGGATGTCACATTAACCTATCATTATTATTATCTGCAGAATGCCACTTCATGTGTTTGGTGGTTTTTGATTACCTGAATAATCTATGTAATCAAGGACTTAAAGGAAAGCAATGAAAAACTTTTGCAGGTGTGTTCCTTCTCTTCTTCTTCATAGTAGCATGTTTATTCAAACTTTAAACATCACTCATTAACTACCATCTAGAATTAGAACATTTTTTGAAATCCTGTCAGTTTGAACTCTCTCCCCAATAAAGCATACAATCATTGAGAAACGCATGTATTTTTGTACAATTTAGACCAACCTTGTTAACAAATTTTTTCATATCATAAAAAGAATCATAAATATTTGTTTCAGGAAATTAATCATGAAACAATTATAATATCATGGACATCGCCTTATTTTTAATTCCACATATACATTTGATATGGTACAACTTAAGCAGAAAATAAAGTTTTAAATATTTCAAACACCCACTATACAACTCTTGATTTCCATCATCAACTAAACCATGAAACACATTTATCTACTCAGTGAAGTTTTCTATTACATAAGTCCCCCTAGAATCAAGAGGAGTATCTAATGATATGTTAAAATCTTGATCTATTTGTCATGTAGTCTCAAAAACAGCATCCATCATGTTTCTATTTATAGCACCCTCAACAAGTTGTTCTGATATGTTTTAATGTTGATGTTTTTGTATTGTAATTCCTAATGAATCATTAATAAGGTTTTTCATTTCACTTTCCATTTTCGATGAAGTTTGGAGTTCATTATATTGATTGGTATTAGTTCTCAAAGTTTATATAACATTAGATTCTCCAAGCCAAATTGAACAAAAATATTGAGTAGGGAATTTCTTCAATATCAAGGGTTCATAAACTTAATCTCTCATCAACCATATTCTAAATTTACATTTAGTACATGGATATCTTATTCTCTGATCAATGGATCGATTGAAAATTAAAAAATCTAAAAAAATCCTTCAAACCCTTAGCATACTGAGGTGTGTTCCTTGGTAATGTGATCCAGATTTTATCCATATATATCACAATGTACCTACACATTATTAAAAAAATTAAAACACATAACTATTAATAAACAAGAAAATAGATAATGGTAAAATCTAGTAAATTGGGGAATGATAATGAAGTGAATGAATATCTTAGTTTGAGAATAGAGGAAACATGACATAAATATAGTGACAGCTCTAAGATGACCATAGCAGTTACATCCTTCAAAACAATATAGGGAATACCTGACATGAGTTAGTGTAGATATCACCACCTGGTTGAGGTCTAACATAATTATAGATTCTAAATCTTTATATTAGAGGTGATATATTGGAATCAACATGAATACCATTGTTATGGGAATCAATACACACATTTTTCTTGATATAGAATCCCCCTATATCGGTCTAATTTATATAGATTAAAGAAAGAGATAAATATATGGATTCTATGGTGAGAGATATGAATAAAACCATTATGTAATTAGGAAATTACTCATTGATATAGTATAACTAGTTATGGAAATGGAAGCATTGTTTCATATATGACTTTATGAATTTGAATATATCAATGAATAAATGTGACACATGTCGAATGAAATTGAAATCAATTATAAAAGAGTAAAATTAGAATTTTACGATAAGGATCTCTTCTACTTATTTATTCAAGGGGAACTTATATGGTCATTGAGAACTCCCATAATACCTTGGTAGAGACCTATGATGATGGTGAAAAAATAGAAACATCATGGTCTGTACATATGGTCTATACAAATAAATCATGTTCCTTAATTATAATTCTTAGAGATCCTGTCATTCCTATCACTATTGAATGTTTTATTATAAAATACATATCCTAAAAACATTATCTAATGTTTAACTTAAGTTTCCATAACAAAAAATGGTGTAGATATATAATGGAAGATTATAACTACAATTTTTTTTATTATTGATCAAACCATATATAAATCTACCTCAATTGGGATATTATGACCACAGCGTAGACAAGGGCTTGGTGGGCTTGGGGTCTAAGTGCTCGGGCTGGGGCTTGGCTTGAGAGGGATCGGCCGATGAGGGATCGGCCGAAGAGGGCTTGGAGGGATCCATCTCAGGCGATGCTGAAAAGGAATTCGAGGGCTCGAGCTCGGATGGTGAGGGATTGGAGGTCTTGGGCTCGGGAGACACCGGTGAGGGCTTGTAGGGTTTGGGATCGAGAGTTTCTTGTGATTGCTTGGACAGATCAGGCTCGGGCAACGTCGGTAGGAGGGTTAGTTAGGGTTCGTGGTTGGGGGAGTAACAGGAGGAGGAGGGGTTTGGGGGAGAAGGAGCAAGGTCAGGGGAAAAGTGTGTGTTTTTATTGAAAACTATATATTTAGTTTTAGTTTTTAAAAAACTGCTACGAAATCCTGGAAATTTTTTTTAGCGGCGGTTTAGTGAACCGTCAATAACAAACCACCATTAAATAAATATTTTTTGAAGTGTTTGGTTTATTTTTAAATTAAACTATGATAACTTTTTTAATCATGATTTGTGATATATGGGTCAACATAATCACAAGGTTTCACATTTTAGTTCTTATCCTGTTAGGTTTCTCCTTGGTAAAATATTTTCATTGTCCATGACATCCATTTTCATCTTGATTCCTCTGGGATTTAGCCATTACTATGACCAAAAAGATTTAAAATGAGTGATAAATAAAAAAAAGAGAATTATTATAGGATAAATACATTAAAAACTTGATCATAAAACTTCATACTCTTTGAAATTAATATATTAGATTTCAGTTTAACCTAAATCACTATCAGTTCAATATAGGTTTCTTTAGGCTGAGATTTCTCATATTTATTATCCTAATTCATTAACATAATAAATATTTAATAATGTATTCTAAAGATGATTTGATTAACCAAATAATATCTCCCAAGAGTGTCTAGTTAGGTTTATATACTTAGGCCCAATCATCGTGAAACAGATTTAAGATTTAGTTGATACTCAACTGGCCTTTTTTAGAGTGATTACACCTAGGTGCATTTGTACCACAACTGTATCCACTTTCTAGTATCCAGATATGGATGAAATTTATTATAGAACCAAAAAATCTCTAATTTAACAAAACTTCATGATGTTATCTGTAACTTAAACTTATCCCTTAGACTCATCCCTAGGGCCTTCACTAAATTTATATTATCTCAATCCATAAAATATTCAATATTACCTCAACTAACCTAAAGGTTTATCTATAAAATTAAAATTATGATCAAACTTGACTTGAAAACTATTAAATTATCCTCAACTAATATCCTAACATCTAATGTAATCTAAACCCTAATCTAATACTAATTCTGTTTCCCTAGACCTGCACTCCTAGTTCCAGTGACGAATACATATACTTTACATAATGGATTTTATACCAGTAATAAATTCATGGACATAAATAACCTATAATTACATGATTTAAATAAAATATCGCATTTCAGACATTCCCAGGACCTTTTAAGTTTAGATATTTATATAATTAGGAAAAAAATTAGCAAGAAAACCCATGTGTCACAAACTAACCCGAATACTCTAGTACACTAATACCCGAGCCAGTCTTGACAATTCTCAAAGGGTATTATTGATCTCCATATGTTGGAGAAGAGAACCAGGAATCATAACAAGAATAAAAAGGGAATAAATTTTCCCTAAGAAAGAAGAACATGAGAAAAATTATACAAGTCAGTATTGCAACACTCCTCAAAAATTAAGTTTGATAATTAAACAGGTAAAACAATGCCCAAATAGTACATCTTCAAAGACAAAACATATGTCAAATAAAGGCTCAGAAAACCCATGTAACATGTGGATCACATCTCCATTGGTCACCTCCATCACTCTAAGTCTCGCAAATCAAGTACACATGCCACCTCCAAATTGTGGTTTCCTTTTTCTTGTACTTGGCATAAGATAATCTATAAACACCTGAAGGTAGAGGTAGGGTGTGAGAAAAATATCCCAGTAGGATTCCACCAATTATTCCATAAGTAATTCCATAACAATAAACCATTTATGCTTTCAATATAAATAAAATAAGGCATGGCATGGCATTTACATATTTTAAAAAAAATCCTTTCAAATAAAAAATATGGAATATTTTTTAAGACATACATAAATGAGAATTTTATATAAATAATTTATATAAAATAACTAGAATGAATAAAATAGTTCTATAATCAATTTAATATATATTAAAGTCAAAAAAACAAAGCACCATGATCATAAGTCTCGAGTTGCAATAGTTTTTGGTAATAGGATCCTAACATTTCTCAATAATCATCACAGCTCAAGATATGTGTGCACACTCCCTAAGGCTCAACCCATCAGGATAATCAATCAACACCCCATTAGGGAACCCACCATGATAAATCATGTTGAACTTGGTTTAGTTACTATTTTCATCATCAATATATTTATAGGGAGTCAGAGTGCAGGTGTGCTTGTCCTAATCACCTACTAACTACCAAGGCTCACATGAACTTCAAAAAATCAATCAATCAATCATGGTCAAATCAATCATTTAAAATAATTTCATCATTCATAGTTCAATTTCCAAATTTTAGTTTAAAAATTGTTTTTCATTTCAAAACCAATTCATAAGTTTTCACCAAATTCATGCCTTTTCAAATCATATTTCATTTTAATCCAATTTTCTCAAGAGTAAAAATCAAATCATTTCATCAAATCCACTTTCAATTAAAGCCATCATTTATTGAAAAGTCCACCCAAAAATTTCAATTCCATTGAAATTGGGTGGTTTTCACAATTCCATGCCCCTTTTTAAATCAAGCATCAAATCATCTCAAATATGGGATTTTAAATCAATTAAAACCTCATTTAAAAATAATCAAGAAACATGGGGTTTTGATTATATGGTAAATCTTTAGAGAACCACCTTCCTTTAAAAAATACACACACATAATGGGTTTATAGTTAGAGTGCATAGTTACTAACTATGTTCCCCTACTATACTTCTGGAATGGGTTCATGGTTTGGACACATGGTTAAACTAACCGTGCACCCAATGTAAGATCCCAGACTTCATAGAGGTACTCTATTGTTGACTGACTAAAAATTAAGGTACTCTATTGTTTAAATTTTGGTTTAAATACCTTAAAGTTTACTAATTAAATGTTTACTAGGGATGTACTAGGGGGTTGGGACACAAAATAAAGGGAAATTGGGACAACCTGTTCATGTTTCAAGGTTGGTGTAGGGTTAGTGGAAATCATGTGCCCAAATCATTTTAGCCACGAGGAGGGGTGCATGGTTAAGTAAACCATGCAAGGGGGTAGTCCAAACCATGTAACTTGTACCCCTCTTAGATATATTCTAGAGCATGGTTGTTTAATGGTTTGGAAAACTATGTGGCCAAACCATGTGCCCCATTAAAAAATGATAAATTACCATTTTACCTCATCATTATTTTAAGTGTTCCACCCAATTTTCTCCCAAATTCTTCTCCCAATATCCCTAGTGATGAAGATAAACTCCCAAATCATCTAAAGGGTTTATCTACTTTGATTCTTGGTCATTTGGAGTGCCATTGGGTGCGGATCGAAGCTCTGTGTGAGTCTGACTCTCTTTTCTGGTTTAGGGCTAATAGATTTGTTCTTCTTATTATGAATCCCTAAAACCCTCTTTTTCTAGTAGATCATAGGTTGGGGATTCAAGGGTTCTTGAATATGATTCAAAGGCTAAGTTTTAGTGATACTTCATCTTCAAAATCGAGGTAGGTGGTCTACAAGTTATATCCCATAGTCTTGAAGTTGATTTGTTCATGGGTGGTTGTGCTTTTGGTTCTATCTTGTCGTGAATTTAATTCTTTCGATAGGATTTGGTCAAATGTATGGATAAATGACAAATTTATCCCCTCATGATTCTCATGGGATGTATTGTTATTGATTTGATCAATATTAGGGCCACCCATGGGGTGTTCCACCATCATGAACATGGGATTGTTATGAAAAATAGAGCACATGATATATGCATTGAAAATTTAGTTTAAATTATGAAAGGCACTAATGGTTTTTGTGTCTAGACATTGGAAATGGTATAAGGTATTGATTAGAACATTGTGAGTGGGTTAAATGAATCAAAGTGACTGTGAAAAATGGATCATGGTTTGAAATGGGAATATGTTAATGAGTCAATGAATGAAAATGAATTGATGTGTTGATTGATTAGTGAACTGTGAATGTTATGTGAAATTATTATGTATTTTTCAGATATGGAAATATGGTTAATGGTTCATGGAATCATGTGCACATGGATTTTTATTTGTGGATATTGACTAATTCTCACTCCCATGGGTCAGGTTGGAATGAGGCTTTAAACCCCACCTCTAGAATGCACGGGTTAGGGAGCCAGACTGATGCTCTAGGCCCCTAAAAAATGCATTGGATTATTACCTGGACTGAGGTTCCAAGGTAAGTGTGATGAAATTGGTTGGTATTACCAGGTTTTACACTCCAAGGTATGTGTAATAAATTTTCTTGTGTGTTTTTTCCATAGTGAGTTAGGGAGCTTAATTTATTACCTTATACAAAGTGGTTAACTGGCTTAGGTCATTGTGCAATAAATAGAACAACCAACCCATGGACTTAAATAATGAGAATGGTTTAGTTAAATAATAATTTACTAATTTAATCTTGTTACTCCTTGTTTAATTTTTTTATATTATTTCATGCATACAATATCTTCTTAGACTAGATATTTTGTAGACACCATTGTTTTTGGACTACTGAGTTATACTCACACCTTACTTGGTCCACTATTGGGTACCCTAGAAGATTTCATGTTTGAAGGTTAATATAAGGGAAAGGTATCTATTCTAGGCAGTTGATTAGGGCATGGGATGTGCATGGATGAGGGGTCCAGACATAGAGTCAGGGACCATTTTGGGGATTTGTCTATTTTTCTTTATTTTGGGTTTTCTTCACTTTTGGAACTGTTAGCATGACATGACATATTTATCATTTGTTTGAGTCTTGTACCCTATTTAGGAAAGAGTTGGTAATGCATGTTTCTATTTTATTTCTTATTGTTTCCTTTATGTCATATGTTATTTGTTGTGTCTTACTATGGTAAAGAGGTCATAGTCTCTTCATGTTATCTATTGGACCCTCACTACTAGTCAAAAACCTCTGGTATACAGGGAGGCGTGATTATGGAAACTGAGATTAGGGAACCAGTTTAGTGGATTTTGGTTTGGTGGTATTATAAAGTGGTATCATATTGGTTCTTTTCTATGGTATTATTATTTGGGGATGGTAGATAGTATATTAGGGTGTGTTGGGTCTTGGAAATGAGATCATGATTGGGAGTATCTAACCCATGTATGAGGGAAAACCCAAGTACCCAGGGTGATAATTATTGTTATTAGTGTGTGTTGTTACAGTTGAATGATATTTCACCTTTGGTTGATGCAGTTGTTGTGTGGTGTGACTATTTCATGATATTTTTCTCATGGTTGAAACGGTATGAGGTTTTGAATTCATGCATAATTTTAGGCACCCAGGGATATAGATGGCATACATCTGGGTAGTCACTCGTAGGGAGGATGCGTGAGACATGAAGGGTATGATGAATTCCATTATCCTTGAAATTTTAAAGAAGCGGTGTCTAATAAAGATGAAATAAATGGGTAAATGGAAATAATGTGAAATAATGGTTAAATAATTGTATTTAATGAAAAGTTAATCATGAGTTAAAATCTTGGTCGCAAGAATATGTGAAAGGGAAAGGGTGTCTAATGAAAAGCCCATGACTATGTAAGTTGGTTTACCCTAAGTTGATTGTGACCCATGGTCGGGATGGTTGTGGGTAGTGTGATAGGTGTGACAATGTCCATTAGGATAGTGGGTGTGAAATTGATTTTATATGGCTAGTGGAGAGCCTTATTTTCTATAAATTGTGGATGTTTGTGTATGTGTTCTAAGATGTGTGTTTGGAATTGTAGAGAAATTTCACCATGATGATGTGTTGTAGTTGGGAAACAAGAGGATATCACCAAGAATTATCCCCTAGAAGTGGATCAAGAGACCCCATTAATCCAGGGTAGCTAAGGAGATGAGAAGTTTCAGAATAACATCACTCATTTTATATAGATGATGGAACGAGACCCAAGGTGGGTTGTTTCAAGCATGTTTGATCTGACCAGAGAGTTTAAACTGCAGAACCCCATGAACTTTACTAGAGAGGTTAGTCCATAGGTAGCCAAGTTATGGATACAGTCCATCTAGATTATTCTTTATCACTTAGAGACTTCTCTTGAGAAGAGATTCAATTTGGCAGCCTACATGTTGTGAGGCCAAGAAAAGCAATGGTGGGACATCTTTGTTCAAACTGAGTAGGTATAGGGTAGGTTATGGAAGAGTTTTGAGAAAAAATTTATGGAAAATTATTATCTAGAGACTTTGAGGTAGTATAAGGCTACAAAATTTATGAGGTTGACCCAGGGAACTTTGTCAGTGATGGATTATGCAGGCTGTTTCACCAACTTGTAATTTTTTGTTCCAACTTTGGTAGGGGATAAGGTAGTAATGTCAAGGCACTTCCTAGACAGAATTAGACATGATATCAAGTCCCATATAAATATATTTTGCTTAAAGAGGTTTGAAGAGGTGGTGGATCATGATCTTATCTCATAGGGAGATCTCAAAGAGGCTTCTGGTGGTGGAAATGTGGTTTCGGTTGGGTGGTCTAGTGGTGTGACTTATGATTTTAAGAAGTGTCATTCTGAGAGTCTCCACCAGGGAAGAAATGGGCACTGTAGTCATAAAAGGAAGGTAGTTCCTCAGAATAGTGACTAAGTCTTCTGTTATCAGTGTGATGGGTTGGGATACATGCAAGGTCAGTGTCCCCAGCCACCAATTGAGTTTCAAGTATGTGGCAAGTTGGGGAATGTGAAGAGGTTTTGTAGGAACCCTCAGTAGTCAGGAAATGATAAAGGGTCAGGTCTAGTACATAGTGTGGGAAAGGGGTTGGTTACCCCATATCAGGTAGGTAGTTGGAGCTCTATCAATCGAACTATTCGAGGTGGTTGGCGTGGTACTCCAGGGCGAGAGCATCCATACCAAAAGGGCAGTGTAGCACCAGAAACTCAAATGAAAGCCCAGTGTAGAGGGGATGGTTAGCTTCATGTAGTTCAGTCTATAACTGGAGGTGGAGATTCTATATCATCGACTATTCTAGGTACGATTCTTGTATATTCTATGCTTGTTAATGTTTTATTTGATACAAGTGCCTCACATTTGTTTATTTATTCTCAGTTTGTAGTGATGTTGGGTCTTTTGGTGGAACATATGTGTGGTTTTTTTGATTATTACACCATTATGGGTGTGAGCAGAAAATATACAGCAGTGTAAAGGGTGTGATCTTGAGGATGGTGGCTACCATTTTCTTTGAGAATTATTTGTGCTTGAGATGATGTGTTTTCATCTAATTTTGGGCATGGAATGGTTAATGTTCTACCAATCACAAATTGACTATTACCGCCATAGGGTAACATTTATGTCTCCAGAGGGGAGTTTATATGTTCACCATGGATAATGGGATATCTAGGAAAGTCTTGCAGGGCTAGTTTGTCAGCAATTGAGGGAACTCACAGCCCAAGTGGATTTTCTTATACTCGATGATGGGGAAGTAGAGCTGCTAGTATTTCCTCCCATGGTGGATCTGTTCCAAGATGTGTTTCTTGAGTAATTATTGGATCTTCCACACAAGAGGTATTTTGAGTTCATAATCGAGTTACTTCCAGGATCATAACTAGTTTCTATTACACCATATATAATGGCACCGGTAGAACTTCAAGATCTTAAAACTTAGTTAGAGGAACTAGAGAACAAGGGGTTTATTCATCCAAGTACATCACCTTGGAGATCTCTAGGGTTATTTTATAAGAAGGATGATGGATCCTTGAAGTCTGTGTTGAGTATAAGAAGCTGAATTAGATGAGAGTTAAGAATCGATACCCACTTCCTCAAATCAATGATATTTTTGACCACATGAGAGTTTCTTCTGTTTTATCCAAAATTTATTTGAGATTGGGGTATCGTCAGCTGAGGGTGAGACCTTTTGATATACCAAGGACTAACTTCATGATAAGGTATGGGTTATACGATTTTGTTTTCATTCCGTTTTAGTTGACTAATGCACTGGTAGTTTTTATGTCCCTGATGAACATAATCTTTCACCCTTACCTAGACCAGTTTGTGGTTTTCTTTGTTGATGGCATCTTGGAGTACTCTAAGACACATAACGATCATTCCAAACATCTTAAAATCAACCTAAGTACACTAATAGAGAATAGGATATACTCCAAGATACCCAAGATTCATTTCTGTATCAAAAAGTTACATTTATGGGGTCACATGATCTTTGAGGAATGTGTTTTGGTGGACCTAGAAAAGGTGAAATCCATTATATCTTGGGAGCTTCCCAAGAGCATTTTTGATATCTAAAGTTTTCTGGGTTTAATGGGCTATTATCAAAGTTTCATCAAGAAATTTTCCCATTTGTAATAATCACTTTCATGATTGACCAATAAGGGTGTGATGTTTGAATGATCGGGGGAATGTGATAATGCTTTCCAAGATTTAAAGAAATGGATGAAAACTAATCCAATTTTGATCTGACCCAAGCTGAGTAAGGAGTATATCTTGTTGTGTGATGTATCTAATGTTGGAATTTGGGAAGTGTTGATACAAGATGATTGGGTTATTTTTTATGGTCCAAGGTAGTTGAGGACTCATGAAATAAATTTCCCTACACATGATCTTGAGTTAGCCATATTGGTTTATGTCTAAAAGTGTTGGTAGAAATACTTGTTAGGAGAAATGTTTATTGTGTATATAAATCATAAGATCCTTAATTATATCTTCCTCTAGTGTTATTTGAATCTTCGAGATTGGAGATGGGTTGAATACATCCATTAATTTTATTTTGAGTTTTTTTGCACACCGGTAAAGGGTAATAGTTGGTGAGGACTCCTTAAGTGCGTCCAAGAGACCCGGGATCAAATCCAGGTGGGGGATAATTTTTGGGTATTGTAGCAGTACTGTAGTAGGTACTGTAGCAAGAACTGTGCAGAACTGTAGTAGGTACTGTAGCGGGAACTGTAGCAGGCACTGTTTGGTACTGTAGCATCCAGGAATATGCCCCCATTTGGGCCTTCGGGCCACCAATTTGGTCCCCGAGTCCTTTAAGGCCTTCGGGCCACCCAGGCCTTCGGGTCAGTAAGGCCTTCGGGCCACCTCAAGGCCTTCGACCCACCTTAAAGTGTAGATTCAAACCCGAAAACCTACAAGGAACAAACTTTAGAAGGAGGAGGAGCAAAGAGATTTCACCATAGTAGAAGCTAAACGGATTGCAAGAATGAGAGGGTATGGCTCTTTCCATCGGGACAAGCCTGTGCATGCATGGGAAAGCCTAGCCAAACAGCCATGCGAAGTTAGAGAGCTGATTTCATGATGAAGATGCTGGGGAGGAGCAGTTCCAAGTAGTTATTCTGGGTTGTATATAATGTTTAAAGCCTACGGGAAATGAATTCCTCTAAGGCCTACGGTCCATGTAATGCTTACGCCTACGGGCCTTGTAAGGGTTCCACCTCACCCCTTGAAAGGTGGATTATCAAAAATCAATAAAAAATGAAGGCCTTCGGGCCATTGGAGGAAAGGGGAATAGTGTTGCAGATGCTTTGAGATGGAATACTCAAAACCAGGCAGATCAAGAATCTAATTTTGAGTGGATGGTGATGGTATTGTTTTCTAAGATGCATCAGGAGGTTTATTATGGTCAAGGGATGATGAACCTTGCATCCTTGGAAGTTGAGTATGTGATTCAGATTCGAATCAAGGAGAGGTAGTATAGGGATTCAGAATGTTTTTCTTTAAATAAAATACTTAAATGTGGGGAGTCAACTTATGGTTGGACCATTGGTGACAATGGGATCAGTTATGTCAGTGGTTGTGATGTTGTGCCAACATGTTTTTGGGAAGATTTGATGCAAAAGCTTCATGAATTGAAGTGGGCAGTGAATCCTGGTTTAACCAAAATTTATTGTGATCTATATAGGTAGTATTGTTGGCTATTTATGAAGAAAATGGTTGTGGGTTTTTTGGAAAAATCCCATACCTATCAGCATGTGAAGGCCAAGCATCATCGACTGAGTGGTTTGCTATATCCATTTCCCATTACAGAATGGAAATGAGATGACATAATGATGTATTTCATGGTAGGTCTCTCAAGGTTGCCTTGGAATAATGATATAATCTGGGTGGTTATTGATTGGTTAACGAAGGTGTCTCATTTATTGTTTATTTGAGATACCTTCACCATGGATCAATTGCGAGAGATATATGTTTGGGAGATAATGCAGATTCATGGAGTGCCATGAACAATAGTTTTATATCATGATCCATGTTTTACTTAATAATTTTGGTATGGTATTCGAAAAAATGCTTGGTATCTAGGTGTTTTTTAGTACATATTTCCACCCATAAATGGACGGGCAGTCAGAGTGTACCATTCAGGTACCAGAGGACATGTTGAGAGCTTGTGTTCTAGATATTGTTGGATCGTGGGGGAAATAATGGGTACTTGTTGAGTTGTCTTATAACAACATTTATAGGGAAACGATTCAGATGGAACTATATGAGTTTCTCTATGGTAAATGGTGTAGATCTATGTTGTGTTGGATGGATGCTATGGAATCAAAGTTGTTGGGATTTATTCTCATATAGGAGAAATTAGAGAAATTTCAGTTGATCCAAAAGAGGATGACTGTGGCTCAGGGTAGGCAGAAGTCATATGTAGATAAGTTTCATAGACCTATTGAGTTTGTGGTGAGTGATTATGTGTTTCTTCTAGTGTCTCCATGGTTGTGTCATCGCCATATTCAGAAATAAGGTAAGTTGGCACAGAGGTATATGGGTCCATTTGAGATTGAGGAGAGGATCAGACAGGTGGCTTGCCGATTGGCTCTTCCATAGTGGTATAGTTGTATGAACGAATTTTACATGCGTCACAGCTTTGGTAATATCACCCTAACCCCTTGATTTGTGTCATATTTTCATTTATCAATTTCCAAGGGTTTGGTGTTCTTCTAATGTGTATATCATCACTTGGGTTGAATCCTCAGCGATGGTACTTTTTTTAAAGTTGGTTGTTTTTGTGATTTGTATTTTTAATGGGGGGGTTGTTTGTAGAGATAAAATGAAATGATTGATTGATGTAGATCGATTTAACAATTTTATAAAAAATGGGGTTTGTTCATTATTGGGTATTTAAGCTTATGATTTACTTATTCTTTTCTTTATATTGCATTAAATTAACACCCACTTCACAAGATGACTTTGATAGGAATTCCCAAGTTTTGAGGATTTAGTCCAAGCATTAACTTAACTTAGGGTTCTAATCTCAATCAAAACTTTTTTATAGTAGTATATTTATGGTTCCAATAATCCATGGAATCCACATGTTAAAAAACATGTCATTAATCCATGAAATTTTAAGTTCAACATACACAATGTTAACCTAAAGAATATTCATCAAGAAAAATATCTCAATCACTTAATATCCTCATATTATGACTGATAATAATTGTAGATTTACTCATCTATTGAGATGATTAGTAATATGGTAATATGTGTTTATAGTGATTAATTATAAATAGAATAAAAATAATGGGATAAGAAAAGAGTTGTGCGTCAAACACACAAACGAACAGTGATGAGAATTAAACACAGACTTTAGATTGAATGAGAAAAGAGAAGAAGGAAAGTGGTTTCAACTTGATTTAAACTATTTTAAGACAATTAATATTTTATAATGTATTTTGGATGATTATTAGGAGGAGTATGGCACCCCATTCTTCGGGCGCTCCTCTCGGCTCTCGGCTCCCCTTCTTCCCCTAGGGTTTCAAAGTCCCTCCTTCGCAGCGTTGGCTCTCCCCCTCTTCCATGGCTTCATCGGTGGTCCCCCTTTCCGTTTTTCCTCTACTTCTTTATTTTTCTCCTCTTATTCTCAGCGATTGTTCTTTCTATGGGTCTCCTTCTCCCCTCGGGTTCTCTCTCTGAGGTTTCCCCCTCGCGGATTTTTCGGTCTTCCTATCGATTGATTGGTGTCGTGGAAGACCTAGGTCTCCCTAGCCTTGCTCTGGCCTCAGAAAACTCTATGCCTCTTCGAGTTGGAGCTGGTGTGGTGGTATCAAAGCATCTTTGGGTTATGTGGTCAGGCGTTCGACGGGTTTCCAAGTGCTACCAGAGTCAGTTCATTTTGTTTGGTCTTCTTCTAGGATTTCTTCTTCATCGGCAATGGTGGTGTTCGGAACCCTCAGGTGATCAAATCCCTGCTCTGAACTCGCATTCCCTAGTGCCTCTCCCATACGGATCTGGCGCGGTAGTATCTGCAAGGTTTTGGGATTTGTGGTTCGGTGGCTTTCGGGGTTCTCGGCCCGACCCGAGTCGGTTTTATCTTGTGATGACGATTCATGGTTTGTCTAATCTGATCGGTGTTTCTTCTTAGAAGATATCAGTGAAGATGATTTGTGTTATTTTGCGAGGGCTGGTTTAATGCTCACTCAGTGAAACTGGTGTTTCCTATATCTGGTTTGGTGTTTCTCATTTATGGTGTGATGATGGACTTGTCGTCGATGGTGACGACGAGGGCGAAGCAACGACCGTTCCTCTATTCTCGGCTTGTCAAGTAGAAGTTTTTACTGACTGTGAAGATGGTGTTTTTTTACAGGCATTGATGCAGCGGCTTCGGCGACGTGGTGGATGGTCTCCAGCGGGCGGCTCAAGTGTATTTGGACGACGCCGACGAATTGTAACGAAAACATTGAGTGGTGATGATGACACGGACAGGGGTGTGAGTGATGATGCAGTGATGGATGGATGTCAATGTATGGCGAGGGTTTTTTTGGCTTCAGGATGATCATCATTATGGGTATCTTAAGGAAGTGTTGGGATGGGTGATGATTTTTTAAATTTTAATTTTGTGGATTTTTGAGTGCCGGTAATGGCGGTAATGGATCACACTGGGTTCGTTTTTGAATTTTGAATTTTGAATGGTGTAATTTTCTTGATGTGTTGTTTCTTGTTCACACTTCCCCCTTAAAAGTGTCACTAGAAAATATAAAAAATATGGATTGTATTTTAGATAGTTTGGATGATTAATAAGAGATAATGAGAAAAAAAAACATTCATTATAATAGAATTACAAACACAAACACTTATGAGATTACAAACAAAGAAAAATGAAAACCTAAATCAAAAGAAGCATAAAGGAATGGTGTCTCAAGAAGAAACTTGAGTACGAAATATCCTCCAAAGAATTCTTTTAGAGCCTTAATCATGCCAAACTATCCTTATTTTCTCTGAAATTTTGATCCCTTTTAAGGAGAGGATGGGGATGTATTTATATCCCAAGGTGGTGGACTGTTTTCTTTCCAAATCCACCTCTTCACTTGGTTCTCCAATTTGATAATTCAGAAAGTAGAATCCGAAGAAATATTATTCTTAAAAGTTTTGTATATTAATGTTAAAAGTATTCCCTCAAAATTTGGTGTCCATTTGACTTAATTATCCAAAGTTTTGACTGTTTTAATAAAAAAATCAATCTATTCATTTCTATCCAGGATTTTTTAAGAAAAAAATTTGAATAGGTTTTTGAATAGAAATATGACATCATATTTGAACCATTTATTCTAAAAATTAGGCCTCTTATATCTTGAATTTCATACTAAAAAATATCATCTTGAATTGATGTTTATATCAGTATAAAATTCAAGTATTCTATGATGATTTTAACTTCCATACAAAATGGTGGGATGGAATTAAAATCATATGTTGGGCCCCTTTTTCTTGGATTTGGGCCTTCAAATTTTTATCCATGATTATTTTGTGTAATAAATAACATATTATGGAGTTTCATAAAATTTGGGATTCTGTATTGATCCTAGAAATTCAATCATCATTGATGGTCCAGTTTCTTCACAGATTCTTTGGGCCTTCTTATGTGGACCATTTGACCCTTCAAATGGATGAATTTTCCAAAGATTCCTTCTAATGATATGTTATAAATTGAATAAGAAAACATAAAAAACAAGAAACATAAAATTGGATCAGTATGATGGTAGTTATGATTAAAACATTAAACTGAATCGAATATGGATTAATTAAAATAATTCTTTAAAATTATATTTAATATTTAAACATGAATATTTCACACCAATTATTCACATTTCATAGAAAATTAGTAAAGGGAGTAAATAAAAAGTAATGAATAAAATAATAACAGAAAATCCCTCACACTTATTCTTGTGCATTTACTCATGTATAATAAATATAAAAACATAAATAAATCATTTTCACTCACCTACAAATATAAAAAAATTCACCAATCATGGGATCTATATTAGTTTACTTATCCATAATTAATTACACCAAATATTGTTATAGAAACAATGTTCCAGAAAAATAATTTTTCATGCTCAAAATAAGAAATGGAAAATATAACACTTAGAAAGTACTCCTCTCAAGATGATAAAAATTTATTTATGGAGGATCACTCATTCACCGACCAAAAGTTAAAATATTATATTTTGAAAGGGATCTCAGATTCTATTCCATGTAAATAATCAAGAGGTATTTTTATGGTTTTTTTAGTGGCTATGGGATTCTAAGAATATTGTGTCCAAAAGATCAGAAAATAGGGGTAAAACACCAACTTTGGTAAAATAATGCACATTTTGTTGAAATAAAATATGGAAGGAAATGGAAAAAAATATTTATAATGGATTTATTGTGTGAATCAAGACACAAAAGTGGAAGAAAATTTTAAGGGGATGAAAAGATAAAATATTTTCAAAAAAATAAACTTCTCCTAATGACATAAGTGTTCTTTTTTTATTTTTTTATATTTTTTTCAAAATTCAAACTTGAAACAGATCTCAAACTAATCTCCCAACCCATTTTTGATCTTCACACAACACTAATTGTCATATTTATAACAAGATCAAAGGTTGAGGAAGAGTGATTTTTGACCTGCCCAAGACACAACCCTTTTTTATTATTTTTTAATTTTTTTGAATACTTTTCAATAACATGTACAAAATTGCATAAATGAAAATCCCTTCCCTAAAATCACCAAATGTAAACCTCTCCCCCACACTTAAATAGATTATTTACCTCAATCATATGATAACACATTGAAAATTAATAAATTAATACCCAAAATTAAATCCATTCCCCACACACTTAATTTTTAATAAATTATGCATTGTAATTCCATGTAGATGTTGGGTGGGAAAAGTTATTGGGCTTGTAATGTGGATATCAAATAAAATATTATTATAGGATCGAATAGGCTTTGAAATGGAGGATTAATGTAAGGTTAATGGGAGGATATTTTATTATTGTGATGCTCATGTGGTATAGAAAATGCCTCTCTCATATTAATGTACACTAAAGTAGGAAATTTATCTCGAAGGTCCACAAACTCAAGTCTCACAATCAGGGGTGAAAACCACTCATTTTGAAAATATTTCTATAGGTGTCCTTGAGATGAAATATGAATTTGTTCCTCATGGTTGAGGAATAATAATTTTCCTAATCAAAAATTGAGCATTCAAATTTAATAATTCTTGACACAAAATTATTTATCCAAATTTATGATGAAAAAAAAATTGTGAAAAAAAAGTCATTGGACTCCCCAAAAAGGTTGGAAAATTTTCAAAATTTAATGGAGGGTAATTATAACTCTTTTATTTTTCTAATTTTTTCAGTTTTTCTCTAGGTTTTTTAGTTTTTTATAAAGACACAACCATATGAATGATAAAGAGTAAATAAAAAGTTTGATGAGGAAAGTGGTAAAAAAATTGTTATAATGAGTGAGGAAGGGGAGAGAGAGAGAGATAAGTTAAAGGGAAAGAGGTGCCCTCTGGTTTGGATTTGGTAGGTAGTTATCTCCATCCAGTGATGGGTCTACCATAGTGGTTGGGGATTCTATAAAAGTTGATGTGGTTCCTGATATGTGTTTCCTCTCATGGTGATTCTTTAACCGATGTCCATTAATAGTGAATGTCCTTTTGTAAGTGGGTTCTTGAACTTACACTACACCAAATGGGTAAACATTAGTAATAATAAAAGGGGCATCCCAATGTGAATTAAACTTACCTGGGTGAATCCAAAATTGAGAATTAAAGAGTATTACATTTTCACCGTCATGAAATACCTTTCATGGGGGATGTATTTTTCATGGAGTGACTTACCATTTTCTTTGTAGGGATTGGAATTATCCTAAGAATCTAGTCAAAGATCCTCCAGTTCATTTAACTGTAATAATATCTCTTCACCAGATTTCTCACAATCAAAACTTGAAGTTTTCATAGCTTAAAATGACATATATTGGATTTCAACTGTTAAATGAAATTCTATACCAAAAACTAGCCTAAATGGAGGCATCCCAATGGGATTTTTATAACTAGTTCTAAAATTCCAAAGAGCTTCACCAAGTATTTCAGGCTAGTATTTTCTGGTGGGCTTTACAATTCTCTCAAGCACTCTTTTCACTTATCTATCAGAAATTACATCCATTTAATTTATTTGTGGGTGATAAGCAGTTGAATTTTTATGTACATCCCCATTATTTTTCAAAATAAATGTCATGGTCTGATTACAGAATTGAGTTCCTAAGTAACTTATCAGGGCACACAATGTTCCAAATCTATGGAAAATGTGTGTTTTTAGGAACTCGGTAACAATATGTGCATCATCCTTCTTAGTGGGTTTGGCCTTGAGCAACCTAGAAACATAATCAACCACCATAATAATATATGATAATATATTTAAATGGGGGAATGGTCGCAAGAAATTGATTCCCAAGACATCGAAGATCTCATAGAAAATTAAAGGCTTTTGGGGAATTTCATTTCTTTTAGAAATTGTTCCAAACTTTTGGCAAGTGGTACATGATTGACAGAACTAATGTGATCCCTTAAAGAGTGAAGGATAGAAGAATCCAGAGTCTAGGACCTTTCAGGCGGTCCTTTGTGGTCCAAAGTTTCCATCTTCAGGAAGTGAGTGGTAGAATTCTAAGATGGATGAATGTTCATATTCATCAAAACATCTCTTAATTACCATGTCAATCCCAGTTTTCCAAAGATTATTATCTTCTAAAAAATAGTATTTTGATTCACTTTTCTTCTTCATTATTTTTTCTTTTGACAACATTTTAAAAAAAATACCAGAAACCAAGGCATACCATGGTGACTTTGGAGTGAGAGATGAATGGTGATTAGTGGGGAATTCCCGAACAATGATTTCTGAATGAGAATAATTCGAAGCTCAACTTAAGTGATCAACTATAGAGTTTTCTTTTCCTGTTATATCTTTTATTTCAAGGTCAAACTCTTAGAACATTAGGATCGATCTTATTTTCCATGGTTTGGAATCACTTTTCTTGAGTAATAACTTTATAGTAGAATGGTCTGTGAAGATAATGATTTTAACACCTAAGAGATAGGTCCAGAATTTATTTAAAGCAAAAACCACATCTAAAAGTTTCTTTTCAGTCACAATGTAGTGATATTGAGTTTCATCCAATGTTTTTAGGCATAATAGATGACATTAAGAATATTTTCTCTTCTTTGACCAAGAACAGACCTAATGGCCCTTTCAGAAGCATCACACATCAATTCAAAGGGTAAGGACCAATTTTGGGGTTGTATTATCGGGGTAGATGTAAGAATGGTTTTGAGTTAAATAAAGGCTCACTTACAAGCCTCATCTAATTGGAATGTAACATAATTTTTGAGCAGTTGAGTGAGTGGGAGGGAAATCCTATTGAATTTATGGGTAAATCACTAATAGGTACCGGAATGACCAAGGAATGAATGGATATGTTGAATTGTTGTGGGTTCGAGAAGATATTTGATCACATCAATTTTAGTAGGATTTATTTGAATTTCATCTTGTGAAATTATGTGCCCTAAAAAATCCTATTACTAACCATGAAGTGACATTTTCCATAATTCAACATAATGTTACATTTGAAACACTTTTGATGGAATAGTGAGAGTGGATGCAAGTAGGATTCAAATGACTCATCATAAATGGTAAATTCATCCATGAATACCTCTATGAACTGTTAAAAAAATTCTGAAAAGATACTCATCAAACATCTCTATAATTTTGTAGGAGCATTTCAAAGGCCAAAATTCATTCATCTATATTCATATGTTCCAAATAGGCAAGTGAAATTAGTATTTTCTTGGTCATGTGGTGCTATTTGGATTTGTAAGTAGCCGATGTATCCATAAAGAACGAAATAATATGACTTTCCAGCTAATAGTTCTAGAATTTGGTCAAGGAAAGGAATAGAGTAGTGATATTTTTGTGTTTTAGCATTCAACTTTTGATAATCGTTACACACACTCCATTTGTTTTTCACTCGAGTTGTGATAAACTCTCCATGTTCATTTGTGACAATAGTTATCCCACCCTTCTTAGGTACCACTTGAATTAAACTAACCCATTCACAATTAGAGATTAGGTAGATAATACTAGCTTGGAGAATCTTGGTAATATCTTCCCTAACTACTTTAAGTATGATTGTATTGGGTATTCTTTTTGGTTGTTTGATGATTTTGGTTGGTTCCTCTAGATGGTTGTGATGGATGAAAAGAGTGGGGATAATTTCTAGTATGTCATCTAAGTTCCAACCTAAGGATTTTTTTCTTCTAACACTTGAATAATTTTATACTCCTTAGTTTTAGTAAGTGTGGTAGAGACAATTGTAGGATAAGAGTGATCATGAAAAAGGAATGCATATTTCAGGTGTGCAGAAAGAGGTTTCTGATCATTTTCTTCTTTCATTTGTGTTCTATATAACTCTTGAATAGGGGAATGGATTTTAGTTGGTTATGGTTCAATTTCATCAATACTATATAAGGTGGAATAGTAGATAATAGAGTTGATATGGGACTCAATATACTTTTCAAGATATTTTAGATTTATGGAGTTTATGATTGAAAGGTCTACATCGAATTACCCATTTATGACATGGTTAATCATGGTGAAAATTTCACAATATCCTCTTTCATTTTAACATTATGAACATTATGTAATGGGTCTCAATTAACACTCAAAATTATCCTTAGAATCATGGATTGAGAATGTAGAGTGATCCTCATATGGGTATCACATGGATTGAAAAATGTTGAACCTAACCAGTTGGTCACCGAATTCCATGGATAAGATGGCCGCATGGATATAGATCTTAGTTCTAGCTATCACGAGGAATGGTCTTCCTGGAATTAAGAGAGATTGAGAATATTTTGCCTCGCCTTTCATTTCAATGACATAAAAATCAGATGGGAAGATAAGATCAATAACTCAGATAAGGACATCCTCAATCATTCCCTCAAGACTGGCAGTGCTTCGATTGGCTAACTGGATGACAACACCCGTTGGATGTAAGGGGCCTAGACTATGGTTGAAGAAGATGGATTTAGGCATGAAATTTATTGAGGCTCCTAGTTGTATGAGTGCATCATCAGGGAACTTCTTATTTGGAATGGAATAGTAAATGTCCCTAGGCCTTCGCACTTCATGGGTATGGACTGCTGAGTTGAAACATTCTCAATGGTCCAAAGTTGTCTCTCATGGGTGCACAAATCCTTAAGAAAAATTTCAAAATTAGGGATTTTTTTATAGAATCTGGTATTGTAATATTTACTTCAACACATCTAAACATTTTGAGAATTTTGGGATCAGGTTCAAAGGACTTATCTAGCTTATATATGGCATGAGGAAGAGAAATTGAGCTCCTTGGAGTAATGGAAGGAGGTGAGGGAGTGGCTTCAAGTTCTTTTTCTAGATTTTTGTTCTTTTCATTTTCAATCTCAATATTCAATGGTTCATTTGAGGATCTATCATGAGCTATGGAAAAAAATTTCCCAATCAAAGTGAAATTTCACTTACATTAAACTTGGGTTTGGGCAATGGTTGAGCTAGGAGTTGGGAATAATTGGATGGTTGTTGCTAGATAATGTGGGATGCAATTTGACCGATTTGTGCTTCAATATTTTTAAGGCTATAATGGGTGAAGGGTGAAATTTATTATATAGTGATTTCCCATGGTTTCTTGGAAGAGTATGCATGTCCCGTATTGGGAATACCTTGATTTTGGTTCTTGGTAAAGTTCTTATATTGGGTTCGGAATTGAGAAGGCTCATCAGGATAGTGAAATCTAGGAGGATTAAGAGGAGGATTGATCCTTTTAGGTTAAGGAACAAAAGGACATGGTTGTTGGAATTTACCACCAACTTGAACATATTGAAATTGGTTTTTATTTTGTGGAGGTAACTAAGGGGGATGAGAAATGGGATTAATATACCTCAAGCCTGGGATAAAGGTAGAAGAGAAGGGCTCAGAGTGGGGTTTGTTGAATTTTCTAATGAACTGGCCTAATTGATAAGGGTTGGTGTTCCTCTAAGAATATGCTACATTGATCTCCATTGGTCTAAATAAATCAGATAGATCCTCTTGAATATGGGGACATGTGTCAGTTGGATGATCTGGTGATCTGTAGATTCCATAAATTTTGATAGGTCTAAGGAACATAGATTGTGTAGAATATGAGGTTGGAGGTTTGGTGTCAATAGTTAGTTGTCTCACAATACATGTAAGTTCACTCATCCACTAGGTCATCTTGTTGGGCTCTATATATTTATTCTCTTGGACTTTTCATACTTGATCATGTGCTCGAGTATGGAATTTATGCATTTTTTGGCCATATTTCTTATGAGATGCAGATTTATGAGTTTTGTCAACAAGATCACTGCCACTTGCGACATCAATGAGAGTTATCTCCATAGCCAATAACCCCTTATATAAGTATTGAATGAAGAGATTTTCAGGGATTTGGTAGTGTGGGAAGGTTTCCACAAGATTTTTGAACCTCTCCCAATACTCATGGAGTGATTTATTCGGAAATTTATAGATACCACTTATTTCCTTTTAAATAGAATCAGTATGAGAAGTAAGAAAGACTTTCTCTAATAAGAGTCACTTCATGTCATTACATGTGGTTATAGAACCAGGATACAGGTAGTATATCCATGACTTGGTGGGGTCAAGTATGGAGAAAGGTAATGCTCTAAGTTTAATTTGTTCTTTAGAAACCCCTTGAGGCTTCATGGTAGATAACACCACTTGGAACTCTTTAAGACGAATATGTGGATCCTCACCAGATAGCACATGTAAATGAGGTACAAAATGAATAAAACCCAATTTTACTTTTAAATCAGCCTCAATATTTTGATATTGAATACCAAGAAGTTGGTAATTCATATCCGGGGTAGTGATTTCTTTAAGGGTATTTTCCCTAGTATTGGCCATATCTAGTACAATTGGATGGGAAATGAATGGTTTGGGAGTGATTTGATTTTCCATAACGGTCCTATTAAGTTGGAAAAGAGTTAGATCAATTTCTAGGCCAAACAAATCCAATAGATTTTTTGGTAGGCTATGGGGTATTCAAAGTAAATTTGGATGGACAAGAAAGGTGGGTTTTCTTTGTGTTTTTTTTAGAAATGTTTGGTTAATTTTTTGTACTTTTTTTTGTTTTTTTAAAAAACAAAAACTATCAACTAATTAATGAACCATCTCTAGAAATGGATCTATTTTAATTGTGTCTAATTTTCACTTATCAACTATTCAATGGTCAGGTGCTCTGCTAATGTGTATAGAGGTACTCGGGTCGAATCCTCGGTGATGGTACTTTTTTTATAGTTGATTTTTTTTATGATTTTTATTTTTAATGGGGGGTTATTTTCTAAGCTAAAATGAAATGATTGATTTATTTAGATTTATTTTAAAAAAAATTAAAAATTTGAGTGAGTTCATTATTGGGTTTTTAAGCTTATGATATCCTTGAGAATTGCTTTATATTGCATCGAATTAACACCCATTTCACAAGATGACTTTAATCAGAATTTCCATGTTTTTAGGCTTTATTCCAAGCCTTAAATTAACTTAGGGTTCTAATAACAATCAAAAATTGTTTATAATAGTGTATTTATGGTTCTAATAATCCATGGAATCCACATTTTAAACAAAAAAATTCATTAATACGTGACATTTTAAGTTCAACTTGAAGAATATTCATCGTGCAAAAGATCTAAATCAGTTAATATCCATAAATTATGACTCACCTAAATGGTATATTTACTCATACATTGATATGGTTAGTAATATGCTAATATGTGTTTAAGGTGATTAATTATAAATAGATGAAAATAAAAGGATAAGAAAAGAGTTGTGTGTCGAACACACGCACGAATGGTGATGAGAATTAAACACAGACTTTTTGATTGAATGAGAAAGCGGAAGAAGGTAAGGGGTTTAAACTTGATTTAAACTATTTTAATACAATTAATATATAATGTTAGAGGGTGTATTATTAATAAGAAATAATTAGAAAGAAACACGCGTTAAAATATAATTACAAACATAAACACTTAAGATATTACAAACGAAGAAAAATAAAAAAGTAAATCAAAAGAAGCATGGAGGAATGGTATCTCAAGAAGAAACATGAGTATTTAAGATCATACCAAGCCTTTTTTTAGAGCCTTGTTCATTCCAAACTATCCTCCCTTTCTCTAAAATTCCAACCCCTTTCAAGGAGATGAGGGGGATGTATTTATAGCCTAAGGTGGTGGACTATTTGCTTTCCAAATATTCCCCTCCACTTGGCTCACCAATTTGATAATTCATATAGCCAAATATAAAGAAATATTATTATTAAAAGTTTTAGATATGAATGTTTATATTCTTCCCTAAAAATTTTATGCCTATTGGACTTAATTATCCAAATCTATGGAAGTTTGAATAAATATTTTTAATCTATCCATTTCTATCCAGGATTTACCGAAGGCCAAAATGTGAATGGGTTTTCGAATAGGAATATGAACTCAAATACAAACCATTTCTTATAAAATTAATTTTTCCTATATATTTTATTTTACACTAAAAAATATAATCTCTAATGGATGTGTATATCAGTAGAAAAGTCAAGTATTGTGTGTTGATTTTAATTTCCGAACAGAATGGTGGTATGTACTTAAAATCATATGTTGGGCTCATTTTTATTATAGTTGGGCCTTCAAATTTTTATCCATGATTATTTTGGGTAATAAAGAACATATTATAGAGTTTTATACAATTTGGTCTTCTGGATTGAGCCTATAAATTCAATCATCATAGATGGGCCAGTTTCTTCACAAATCTTTGGGCCTTCTTGTATAGACTATAGGACCCTTCAAATGGCCGAATTGTCCAAAGATTACTTCTAATGATATGTTTTAAATTGAATAAAGAACCCTAAAAACAATAATAATATAATTTTGATTAGTAGGATGAGATTTTTGATTAAAAAATTAAACTGACTCGAATTTGGATTAATTCAAATAATTCTCAAAAATTATATTTAATATTAAAACATGAATATTTCACACCAATTATGCACTTTTCATAGAAACCCAATAAAGGGAGTGAATAAAAAATTATGAATAAATTAATAACATTTCCCATATCATGTGATTAATGTTGAGTATGTTGAGATTGAGTCTAGTGCATTCATTGAGGATCATCTAGTTCGTATTGGGGATCATAGTGAGAAAGACCTGTGGGGAAAGATTATGCCTTTGGTTCTAGTTTTGTTGTAGCATGGTAATGTTCAAGAGAGGGAGATAGATATGTGGGTTTATTAATCCAATATCTTTACCTTGGATGCTCAGTGATGCTTGGGAATGTGGCTCAAGGATGATCCATTATAAGGCGGGGAGGTTGTAGATCCTGGACTTCATGGAGGTACATTATTGTTTAAATTTCAGTTTGAATCCCTTAATATTGGATAATTAGATGTTTATCAGGGTTTTATGAGGGTTTGGGACATGAAATAAAGAACAATTAGGACATTATATGCAAGTTTCATGGTTTTTTCGTGGTTATTAAAAACCATGAACCCAAACTATGATATCCAGGAGGAGGGGTGCACAGTTAAGTAAACCATGCAAGGGGGGAGGCCAAATTGTGTGGATTTAGACAGAGGAATTTTTCATGGTTGGAGCATGGTTTGTTAAACAATGTTAGCTCCCCTGGTAACCTTGTGACATGGACCCCTCTTTTACAGAGTTTGGTGCATGATTGGCGCATAGTTTGGAAAATCATGCACCCCATTAAAAAGTGAGAAATTTCTATTTTTCCCACTCGGGATTTTAAGTGTTCAACCAGATTTTCTCCCCCATTATTCTCCCAACATCCTTAGTCATGAACCTAAACTCCAAAATCTTATAAATGGTTGATCTACTTATATAATAGGCCATTTTTAGTGTCTTTAGTTGTCTATCAAAGATCTGGGTGAGCCTAACTCTTCTCTTTTCTCTCTTTTCTTTATTTGGGCTTGTAGATTTGATCTTCTTATTTTAAAGCCCTAAAACCCTCTTTTTTTCGTGGATATTAGATTTTGGATTGAAAGGGTGGTTGAATCCAAGTAAAAGTATAAGTTTAAGTGAGTGTTCATCTTTAGAATCAAGGTAGGTGGTCTACAAGTTATATCCCATAGTCATGAAGTTGATTTGTTCATGTGTGGTTGTGCTTTTGGTTCTCTCTTATTGTGAATTTGATGAAGTTGATAGGGTTTTGTAAAATGGTTGGATAAGTGATTAATTGAACCCCTCATTATTCTCATGGGATGTATTTGGGTTGATTATACTGATCTTAGGGCCACCCATAGGGTGCATCATCATCCCGAACATGGAAAATTATGATGTTGAACATGGAATTGTTATGATAAAATAGAGCCCATGGTATATGTTTTGATAAGTTAGTTTAAATTATAAAAGGAACTAATGGTGGTTTGTGTCTAGACATTGAAAATGGTATAAGGTATTATTTGGAACATTGTGAGTGGGTTAAATGAATCAAAGTGATTATGACAAATGGCTCATGGTTCGAAATAGGAATATGTTAATGAGTCAAGGAATGAAGATGAATTGATATGTTGATTGAGTAGTGAATTGTGAATGTTATGTGTAATGATTGTGTATGTTTTGGATATGATAATGTGGTTAATGGTTAATAAAATCATGTGCAAATGGCTTGGTAGTTGTGGGTATTGAATGATGCTCTAGTCCCATGGGTCAGGTTGGATAGAGGCTCTAAATCCCAACTCTAAAATGCATTGGTTATGGAGTCAGACTGATGCTCTATACCACCAATAGATGCATTGGATGATTACCTAGATTTTGGATCCAAGGTAAGTGTGATGAAATTGGTTGATATTACCTGAAATGACACTCCAAGGTTTGTGAAATAAATTTTCTTGTGTGATGTTTTCCCTAGTGATTTAAGGAGATTAATTTATTACCTTATGCATAGTGGTTAACCGGCTTAGGATTTTGTGAAATAAATGGAACACCCAACCCATGGACTTAAATGATGATAATGGTTTAGTTAAATAATGATTTACTAATGGAATATTGTTACTCCTTGTTTACTTGTTTTATATTTGCGTATACATACTCTATCTTCTTAGACTAGATATTTTGTAGACATCATTGGTGGTGGCCTACTGAGTTGTATTCACACCCTGATCAAGCCACCATTGGGTACCCGAGAAGATTTCATGGTTGCGGGTGAGGACAAGGGCAAGGTCCATATATTAGGGAGTTGATTTGGGCAAGGTATGTTCATGGATGAGGGATCCAGACTTAGAGTTAGGAAAAATTTTGGGGATTTGGTTGTTTGCCTTTATTTTTGGTTTTCTTCACATTTGGAATTATTAGAATGACATGGCATATTTTTCTTTTGGTTGAGTCTTGTACCCTATTTGGGAAATAGTTGGTAATGCATGTTTCTGGTTTATTTCTTATTGTTTTATGTATTTTATATGTAATTTTTTTTGGATTACTTTGGTAAAGAGTATATAGTCTCCCCACATGATATATTAGACCCTCGTTTTTATTTGGGAACCTCTCGCATATGGGGAGGCACCCTTGAGGTCATGTGGTGACCTGGCTCAAGGCACCTATTTAGTGTCTTATAGGTCGAGGTTGTTACACCAACCATGAAAACCCTCATTTTCCAAGTCCACATAGTTTGAGGGAGAGGCCACTTGGTTAGCACTAACTATATTCCCCCCTCCAGAGCACCATTACCTGGTGCATGGTTTATTGGGACAAAACACATGGTTTTCCCTAATCATGTGACAAATGTGCATAGCTCTAAAAACCTCTAATTTTTTTCCAAATTTCACTCAAAAAAAACGAGACAAGACCCCCACAAAGTATGATCAAAATAAGCATAAATAATTACCTAAAATAAGGTTACAAGATGCTACAACCTCCCCATAATAAACACTTTCTAACCTTAAAACCCCTATCAGGAAGATTCCATATTAAATAGAAAAGGCCTATGATCTCTCAACAGTAACTCACACTCTAAAGTCTCATATGAATCATAAACCCATTTCCATATAACATGAAACAAAGGTATTTTATTCCCATGAATAACATTTCTCCCAGAATATAAAATCCGGAATGGATGCTCAAACACAAATAAATTGTATTCAATATCAAGATCTACCCAACTTAGGACATGATAAGGATTATAAAGATACTTCTTTATCTATTATGCATGAAACAAATTTTGTATCAAGGTCAATTTTGGTGGAAGTTACAAATAGTAAGCCACTTTACCCACCCACTCAACAATCTAAAAAGGACCCAGAGACCTTGGTTAAATATTTACCTATTTCCCATGACTTCAGTGACCTAATCGAGGAAAAATATTCAAGAACACCTGGTCACTAATTGAAAACTCTAAAGGTCATTGATGATAATCTTTATAGGATTTATACCAGCTTTGTTCCGTCACTATTATCTAATGAATCAACTAAATATTCTTCCTCATATATTGGACCAAACTCAGTCCAAATAAGGAAGCTTCACCAATATCTAAACAAAAAATAGTATATTTACATGCATGGTTATAGAAAGTCTCAAAAGGATCTTTTTTTATAGTGGACTAGTAACCTCTTTTGTAAGAAAACTAAACTATTCCCAAAATATATATCCTAAGCTCTACCAAATTCAAGAACACAAGTATATAGCATGTCATCAAGGATCTTTATAGATCTTTTTGTTTGTCCATCCATTTTTGGATGATATCCCATGGTAAAATGTACCTAGGATCTCAATTCCTCGTAAAGGCCTCTCTAAAAATGATAATCCAAATGGGGATCTCGATCAGAGATTCTAGTAGAAGGAAATCCATGAAAACAAACAATATCCTTCACATATATACTTCCCAAATCCTAAACTTTGGTTGTATCTCAAATGGGTATAGAGTAATCTAATTTGGTTAGCTTGTTGATCACTATCCATATTGAATTATTCCCTCGAGGGTTATATGGAAACCCAGCCAAAAAATCCATAGAGATCTCATCCCACTTTCAAGTCAGCACTAGATGTGGTTGAACTAAACCCAAAGTTCTCTAGTTCTCGTCTTTGCCTATTGGAAAGTATAAAAATGAGAAAAAAAATTAGAAATGGGTTGTATCATACCTTAACACCAGAATTTTTTCTGTATATCATAGAATATCTTTGTGGTTTAGGGATGCACAATCCATTGGTAATTATGGAAATCCCTCATCATTTCCTTTCTCATAGTAAAAGGTATGACAAACTAATTTTGAAATCATATGATACCCTTCAAATAGAACATACACTCACTGATAGTCTCCCCACCAAAAAGAGAGTCCCTAATGCCACAGAATTCATAATCAATTTGTTTCTCTAGAATAATCATCTCGAGAAGAGAATAGTTTAATTGAACACTTTACATAATAATCTCAGTGTCATCCTCCCAAACCCTCAAATGAAACTAAGAAAATAGACTCATAAAATTACACTAATCTGATGATTCTTTCACATCCTAGGTCAGAGTTTCCTACTCTGCACATCAATGATGACATTCCCATTACCATGGGTATAGGAAATGTCAAAATCAAAATAATATAGGTACTCCACCCAATGAATGTGTTAGAGATTCAAATAATTTTTATAGAGGATATAACTCGATATTTTTTAGTCTGAATAAATAGTGAAACTTTCATCGAAAAGTTAATTCCACCAACTCTTAAGAGCATCAATAACAGCTTTGAGTTTGAGATCATGGGTTGGATAATTCTTCTCATGTGGTCTAACATATCTAGAACCTTGGGATATCATGTGATCATATGGTATAAGAACGTATCCCAAACCCAAACCTGATGCATCATAAAAGACCACATAGCTCTACTCAGCCTCTAAAAGAGTCGGTATTGGTGTAGAAGTCAAAAGATGTTTCCATTCATCAAAAGAACTCTAAAATTTCATATCTCGTGATAACATCACTCTTTTCTGAGTGAGAGTGATCATTAGAGAATCCAACTTTGAGAAATATTTAATGAACCTGTAGTAATATCTCATCAATCCCATGAATCTCTATATCTTGAAAACATTACATGTTTGCTCCCATGTCATAACAACTTTCACCTTCTTATGATCAACTAAAATACCATGTTCTGAGACCATATGTCCCAAGAACTTCACATCTGAAATCCAAAAATAAAATTTCAAAATATTTTCATAAAGTCGTTCATTTTTCAAGATTTATATAATTTCTATAAAATAACACACATATTCCTCATTAATTTTGGAGTAAACCAAGATGTTATACACAAAGAATAATATGAATGAGTTAAGTTACTTGTGGAATATCTTGTTCATAAATACCAAAAAAAAATATAGGATCATTGGTTAGACCAAAAGGCATAACAAGATACTCATAATAGACATACCTACTCCTAAAGGTGGTATTATGAATTTCATATTCTTTAATTCTCAATAGGTGACTATCAGATCAAATATCAATCTTTAAGAACCACTTTGACCCTTTCAACTGATCAAATAAATCATCAATTAGTGGAAACCGATATTTGTTCTTTACTGTGAATTGATTTATTTTCTGGTAATCAAAACATAAGTAAATTTTTTCATCATCTTTCATGGAAAAAAATTTAGGTTCCACCCAAGGTGATGCACTCGAGTATATAAATACTTTTTCAAACAAATCATCGAGCTGATTTTTAAACTCTTTCAACTCCACTAGTTCTATATGGTAATAGGGAGTTGATACCGACTGATTACTAGGCACTAAATCAATGGATAACTTTACCTCTCTTACCAATGACAATCCATAGAAATAATATGGAAAAATGTCAGGAAACTCATTGACAACTGTAGGGAGATCATCACTTAAAGATTCTCAATCTAATTCAAAATCCAACACTAATATTACCTCCCCAACTCTGGAAAATTAAATTCATATCTACTCGAACTCAGGTCCCATTATTCCTAAAAACACATCGCAGCCCATAGAGTGAAGTAAAGGAGGCCCGCTAAATATAATAGTCAATTTAGGATTTATAAGCAATAAACAAATCCATCATGAGAATGATGTCAAGAAGTTTTATATTAAGAACCAAAAAATTCTAGGCAATCTCAATCTCTGATAAAGAGAAAACACGAGAGGGGAAATGGAGACCCTAATCTCTTTTTATTTAGAGGGGTGTAGAAATATTCATCACATAAGAAAAAATCTCTATTGGAAGATTCATCATGTTCATAATATAATTCAATATAAACAAGTGATATACACCAATATAAAACAAGAAATCACTAAAGATAAAGCTATAGTGATGGTACCTCTCACAATCACTGGACCGACATCAGCTTCCTTTGGATACTCTTCCACTGCATGGAGAAGATTTGTTGTTGATGCATATGGATAGAACCTCTTAGTTCTTAAAGCATCAGATCACACTGAACTTTTAATAGATGATGATCCCATGCCACTATGTGGAAAATAAAAGACTTGAAATAACTTATGAAGGTGACCTGAGTGTCTTCATGAACTATAGATCTTAGGTGCCTTAGTGAAAAATGTTTCAAATTTATAAATTTTCCACACTGAAAGCAAGTCATAGGGAATATTCTAAGAACTTCAAGAGTTCAGGATGAAAACTACTATTTAGAACCACCATGAAACTAATCAAACTTTATATTTCCTTTAAATGAACTAACAGAACTACCACTATGAGAAAAAGGAATTCCCTTTAACCTCGACTTACCAGTTAGGTCAAGCTCATCAATCAATGCTCTATCTAACACATATGCATAATAAGTGAGCTTCATAATGAAAATCTAGGATCAAATGTTAACCCATATAAAATTTGTAATCCTTCAATTTCACATTCATCTCAAACTCATGAGAAAATTGAACAAGATTAACAAAATGGTTCACATAATGAGTCACAGTCCTATCAACCTACTAGAGGCTAAGAAACTTCATTGATTTCTCCAAGTCCATGGATTTTGGATAAAAATGATAAGTGAAAATAATTCTAAATTATTTTCACTCTAAGACCTCGTGTTTCTTCACTATCACCATTAAATCCCAATACCTCTTACTAGTATCCTCTATCTTAAAGGTAGTGCACTTAAAATTTATAGCTTCTAGAATTTCTAAGAACTCAAAAATCAACTCAAACTTTTTCATCCAACCCTTAGCCTCTTGAAGATCATTAGATACTTGGATAGTTGGTGGATTATGATGAAGAAACTCTTGATAACAATTCCAAGATTCATCCCTTAGAGCTTCTACTACCAGATCTTGAACAAGAATGGTTGCAGGTACCTTTCTTAGAGCTTGGACAAAATGCACCACTATCTCAACAAGATTATAGTCCACAGGAGGATTTTTCTATTGTGTTTCACCAGCATCTTCCTCTTGTGTCCTATTCAAATCTCTTCTCATAGGCATTATGATACACAATATCAACAGAAAACATTGAAACATCAGAAAGGATGCTCAGATCAATGAATCAAACAAGAGAAGTATGAAAATAAATTCCTTCAATGGAATTCATGATTGGGATTTTAGGAAACTCAAATAAAAGGTATGTAAAATACTATAATAAGATAAAATTACTCCTCAATGAAACTTTTATCAAACACCCATGGTGACTTAAGGTTCATTGCAATGAGAGCTGGCTAGGAACTCACTCGTAACTACCTATTAAGTCCTAAAAAAACCTACCTATTGTCTATCTAGAAAACCCAAACTGCATATCTATATCAAAAAAGGATGCACAACCTCCTTTTATACCACTTTTTTATAAACCAACCCAAATACCCTAGTACACTGATACCCAATCCAATCCTAACATGTTCTGAAGGTTGTTCTCAATCCCTATGGGTTGGAAGCTAGAACCTAGCATCATATCAAGATTCAAAAGGGAACAATTTTTCTATAAGAAAACAAAAAATTGGGAATTAAAAGATAAAATTTGGTATGCCAACACTCCTCAAGTAAAAACTACTGGAATCAAATAGGTAAAAGAAAACCAAAAAGTATATCATAAAATTCACAAAATCTATCAAATAAAGGCTCAAAAAACTATGCAATAGGTGGATCACATTTTCAATGATCACCTATATCACTCTAGGTCCCACGAATCTAGTACACATGCCACCTCCATGTGGATCTTTCCCTTTTCTTGTATGTGGCATATAATAATTTATAAACAATTAAAGGCAAAGGTAGGGTGTGTGTAAGATATAAACCTTTTATTTAGATGTATCGAGCTTGTTTTTAGGTACTCTTTTTTATTTTTTTGAGTATATCTTGTTTAGGTATTACCTTGGGGAGTTTCTAGGCAAGATTGGAGATTTTTGGAAGGAAGTGGGGCAGTGCTTGGTTGGCGCATGGTTTACCCAAATTATGCACCTGGGTCAGAAAATAGTGTGAACCAAAATAGAGGGGATTTCAATAGATGGTGCATGGTATTTCAATACATGCTCTCTTCCAGTAGTAATTGTGCGACTCTCTAAGAGGATTCGCACATTTAGGTGCATAATAATGGAAAACTGTGCACCCTGAGTATAAAAACAAGCACACATAATTTTAAACCCCTGAAAATTAGATTAAAATTCCCAAACCCCTATAATTCACCCTAAATAAATCATATCTTGAACATATACATTTTCTCTATTTTTTTATATCAAATGAATTCCAATTCATTCCAACCTCGTTTATTGATGATTCAAATCATGGATTAAAGATATGAACCTCTCATGATAATAGATTATCATCCCAATTGTCTTCCTCCCACTCTCACATATTTCTCTCATCCTTTTAAAGGACGTTTTCCTCCATTGATGATAGATCTATATTTAGGATTGGATAAATCTATTTTTTTATCTTAGATTTAGGTTTTGGATATAGATCTATTTTTTATCATGATCATGGTTATTTTTCTTAAATTGGGTATTTTCATTAGCGATTGTTCATCGTCAATTTTGAGGTAGGTGGTATAAATTAAATTCCCATAGTCTTAAATTACAATTACATGTGTGTGTTGTAAAATTTCAATTATAAAATTTGAAAATTGAATCTTGAATTGAATAAATTAATTGATTAATTAATTCATTGAATCATGATTATGAAATGAGTTGAATATAGGAAAATTGGATTTTGGTAATTGTGATTATAAAATTCGTGGGATTTGGTTAATTAATTGGTTAATTAATTAATGGAATATCGTGATTATGGAATTGATGGGAAATTGAGATTGGTAATTGGTTAATTAATGTTATTTTGAATTAATTTACAAGGAGAACTATGTGATTGTTGACTTGACCTTAATGGGTTAATGGCTCAAATGAAATAAATTTTGAAAAATTGTTTAATGGTGAATTGCTCATATTTTTTCATGTGATTAAAGTATTGAATCATGATTTGTTTTGATAGTTGAAATGGTATATCATGATGTGAAATGTGATAAGAGGGTTAATGTTAATTAACCTTGATTGATGTGATATATTTGATATATGTGTGATTGATTTATATATAAGTGTGGGACACATAATGAGGATCCAAATACCCATATGTGATAAATGAGTTTGGGATAGGGTTTGAGGCTCCAAATATCCATATGTGACATTGAGGTGTGGGATAATTTCTAAGGCTCCAAATATCAATATGTATTAGTGATTGTGGGATAGGTACTGAGGCTCCAAATACCCATATGATATTGAGGTGTGGGACTAGGACAGAGGCTCCAAATACCCACGGGGTGTTAGAAACAACCTTCTATGCCCATGAGATTGGCATTGAAGTATGGTTCCAATTTTCCATGATATGTTTTAAAATGAAATGATAAATAATGACCATGTTATTGTGTTATGTGATATATCTTTGGGATAGTTCATAATATTACATGGTCCAAAGAAGGTATTGAGTGTTCAGGTGTCCTTGGGAACTCGGGGTTTTATGTGGTTAATTAAAGAATAATGAAATTTGATAACTATTTACTTTATTATTTACACTTTATTATTTATAAAAATGTATACAATATTATTTATTGGATATTGTTTTAGATTCCATTGGTGGTGTATTACTAAGTTGTACTCACATCCTACTCAGGTTGTCTGATTGGTACCCATATAGACTTCATGTTTATAGGATGGGATAAGGGAAAGGGCCCTGTAAGATCCCACACTTTTTTGTGGAGATGACTTGGGATTTCTTTTAGATACTGTTTTTATTTTTTAGTATATATTGTTTTTGTTTTATCTTGGGTGCATTTGGGTGAAATTTGGAAGTTTTTTTTATGGGAATTGGGAAGTGCACATTTGGTTCACAGTTTTCCCAAACTATGCACCCAACACCAACAAACAGTGAAACCCTAAACAGAGAGGGATTGTATGGTTGGTGCACGATTTTTCAAACTATGTACCCCCTTAGTGGAAACCATGCATCCCCCTAGGAGGATTCACGCAGTTAGGCACATGGTTAGGGGAAACCGTGGACCCCAGGTAGGAAACCATGTGTACGGGATTTTAAACCCTTGAAAATTAGATTAAATATTCATGAACCCCCATCTAATATCCCTAAACCCCTAGATTAACACTAAACTAATTTATCTTTTTTTAAGGTTCCTGAATGGATTTAAATTCCTTCAAACCTCATTTATTGATGATTCAAATCTCAGATTGAATATATGATCCTCTCCCGATAAGAGATTCTAATCCCACGTGGATCCCTCTCTCTCTCATATCCTTCTCTCATCCTTTGGAGGGATTTTTTTCTATTTTTAATGGATATAGATGTAGATTTATATAGATATAATCCATTTGATATTAGATTTAGGTTTTGTATCTATATCTTGTTCTTCATCGTGATCTTGATCATTCTACATCGATTGGGGATTTCCATTAGAGAGCATTTATTGTCAATATTGAGGTAGGTGATCTAAATTAAATTCCCATAGTCTTGATTCCAATTAAATGTTTGTGTTGTTAGATTTAGATTGGAATGTTTGAAAATTGAATCTTGAATTGAATAAATTAATTGATTAATTAATTTAAGGATATATGGAATTGGATTAACTAATTGGTGAATTAATTAATGGAGTCTTTTGATTATGAAATTGGTGTAATTAGATTAATTTATTGATGAATTAATTAAGTTAGTGTTGTGATTATGAAATTGGTGGAATTGGATTAATTAATCAGTGAATTAATTAATTGAATGTTTTGATTATGAAATTGGTAAAATTGAATTATTTAATGGGTGTATTGTTTAATGGAATGTGTGATAATATAATTGATGGGAAATTGAGATTGGGTATTTTGTCAATTAATGTGTTTATGAATTAATTAACAAGGGGAGTCATGATATAGTTTGATTGAATATAATGGGTTAATTGGTTTGTGATTTAAATAATTCAAAATGGTTTAATGGTGAATTTTTCATATTATTCCATGTGATTAAATTGAGGAACCATGTTAGTTTTGATAAATTGTAATGGTATACCATGATGTGAAATAGTGATAAAAATAGTTAATGTTGTTTTACCTTGATTGATGTGATATATTTGTTATATGTGTGATTGTTTTATATACAAGTGTGGGACATGGAGTGAGGCTCCAAATACCTATTTTTGATAAATGAGTTTGGGACATGGAGTGAGACTCAAAATACCCATATGTGATAAATGAGGTGTGGGATAGGGACTGAGGCTCTAAATAACCATATGAGATTGAAATTTTGGGGTAGGGGCTGAGATTACAAAGTCCAATGTGACATTGTGATGTGGGATAGGAACAGAGGCTCCAAATACTCACAGGGTGTTAGGCACGATGTTCTACACCTATGAGATTGGATCTGGACTATGGTTCCAAATGACTGTGATGAGAAATGGAATGAAATCAGTAATGAAATCCCATGTTTTATAATGAATTTTTAATTCCCTTGTGATGTGGTTCAGACTCTATCATGAGATAAAGTAGGTATTAAGGGTTCAGGTGTCCTTGGGAACCCAGGGGTTTATGTGGTTAATTAAAGAATAATTTAAATGTGATAACATTTTTCTTATGAATTTTAATTTATTCTTTATATAGCTTCTTACACTATAATTGACTAGATTTTGTTTTAGATATATTTAGTGGTGGACTACTGAGTTTTACTCACACATTACTCAGGCTACCTAATCAATACCTGAATTGACTTCATGTTTTCAGGATAGGATAAGGGAAAGAGTCCTATGTTTGATGGATGATTTGGGATGTAGCATGGACGAGGGATCTAAATGTGATTCAGGGACCACTTGGGGGTTTTCAATGTCTATTTATTTTGGGTTTTTATATTAACACTTCTAATGTACTTGGCATGAAATCTCTACAATTTTGGTTTGGTTATTGTATTCCTTTTTGAGTCACCATGTGATATTGATCTTATTCTGGTTATAGTTATATATTTTGGATATTGTTCTTTTTCTGTTATTTTACTACTTTGATAAAGAGGGTATAGTATTCTGATGATCGATATTAGATCCTCACTACTAGTTAGAATCCCCTGGCATACGGGGAGGCACGCCTGAGGTCATGTAACCGACTGGCTTGTGGAACCGATGTGTGGAACCTGTGTTGGTAAGTTAAAAATTAATATCATAGGGGTATTATTTTCTTTTATTTTTTCTTACTATTTGTAAAAGGTAGATAAAAGACTAGAAAGTGTCGGGCCTTGGACATGAGTTCGTGTATGGGAGTAGCTAACCCATGTATGGGGGTAAAACCAAGTACCCAAGGTGGTATTACTGTTATTAATGTGTGTTGTTACTGTTTAATGTTATTTCACCTTGGGCGATGCACTTCTTGTGTGGTGGGATAATTATTTTTGATATTTTATGAGATTTGAATCTTGGATGGTATTGCATGAGAGTTGATTATAGATGAATTATTTTAGGTATTTAGGAATTATTATAAAATGAATCATTTTTAGGAACGCATTGGGAAAATCAAGTTTTGGAGTGATTTGTTTATGTGAAAATGGTTTTCCTTGCTTGTGTAATTCAAATGAAAAAGGTGAATAATGTGAATTGAAAGTTGTAAAATGACTAAAGATGTAAATAAATGGATTTTTAATGATAAACATGAATAATGAGAATGTTTTTACCCTTGTTAACCATTACCTAGATGTAGGATTGTCAATGGTAGTGATAGTGCCTTGGTTTTAACCGTGTGGTGGGAAAAAGGGGGAATAACTTGTTATGGGTTCATGTGGAACCCTCTTGTTAACTATGTTAAATGTTGTAAATTTTTTCCAAATATGTGTGTTTGGAATTGTAGAGATATTACTACATAACAACGTTTGTTTATAGGATGATAGGAGGATATGGATGGAAATGATCCTCCTGTAGTGGAACCTAAGGCACTGATAGTGCTGGGTGAAGGAGTCGGAGAGTAGTTCTGAGAGAACTTTTCCCACTTCATGAAATTTATAGAGAGAGACCAAGAGCAGGTTGTGAAGAGTATTTTTGACCTAAAATAAGAGTTTTAGTTACATCACCCTCTGAATTTCACTTGAGAGGATGGAATTGAGGCAGCAGAGTTCTAGATTGAGCCTATCAAGACTATACTTGACCATTTAGAGACTCCTGTTAAAAAGAGGGTCAAGTTGGTTGCTTATATGTTACGAGGAACAATAAAGAAATGGTGGGATATTCAGGTTAAGACTAGGAAGGTAGAGATTATGGTATGGAAGTAATTTTTGGAGAAGTTCCTATAGTACTTTTATCCAAAGACATCGAGATAGGAGAGAACAGTTGAGTTCATGTGGCTGACTCAGTGGAGCATGTCTGTGATCGACTATACTAGTCATTTTACTGGCTTGCAGTTCTTTTCTTCAGTGCTGGAAGGGGGTGATATAGCTAGGTAAAGGTGTTTTCAAGATGTTATTAAATGTGAAATTAAGTACTAGGTGAATATCTTTCTATTTAAAAAGTTTTCTGAAGTAGTGGATCAGGCTCTAATATCTGAGGAGAACCTAAAGGAGGTTACCAATGGAGGACAGGTTGTTTCTACTAGGTTTTTATGAGGTACATATTCTGAGGTTTGGAAGTATCATTATGATAATTTTAACCAACTCATTGGAAATAACAATGATTAGGGGGGGATTAGTGACTCAGGATCTTACCTGAGTGCTTTTCTGCCCGTTTGGTTGGCCAAGACACTTTTGTAGACATTGTCCCGACCACTAGTTGATTTTCAAGCTTGCAGAAATATGGGACATCTACAGAGGTTCTTTATGAACCCATGAAATATGGGTAGTTATGGAGTATCTAGGCAGAACTAGAGTGAGTGTAGGGGATCTTATACACCATATTAGTCTAGCATTTGGAGTTCTAATGGTCATGGCGGTAGAGGAAGTGGATGTGGTACTTTTAAGAAAGAGCACCTGTATCAGTAGATTATTGTATCTCATGGGAACCAGACTACATCATAGATAAGAGGGGCAGGATAGTTATATGTTTTTAATATTACACTAGTGGATAGCGAGGTTGGGCTTTTGAAAGTTAGTGGTACTATTCTTATAGATTTTATGCTAGCTAGTGCCTTATTTGATACTGGTGCCTCTCATTATTTTATATATTCATAACTTGTGGATGGTTTGAGCCTGGAATTGGAGTTCATGATTGGGGTTATGATTATAGTTACACATTTGGTAGTAAATTTAAGGGGCATCTATTTGTGAAAGGGGTGTTATCTCTAGGTTGGGGAGTATTGTTTCAGTTGGGTTCTCTACTTCCATGACACGTCAAGCTTTGAACTAATTTTGGTTATAGACTGGTTAGTAGTATATTGATCTCACATAGATTATTACCACAGGGGAGAAACTTTTATGTCTCCTAAAGTTGACAATTATATTCACCATGGAGAGTGGGATATCTAGACAGGCCATGCAGGGCCAATTCATTAGCAAATGGGGGAGATCACCACCCAGGTTTCCAGTATTTTCATGGATGATTGGGTTGTGAATAATGATGTCTTTTCACCTGTAGTAGACTAGTTTCAAGATGTTTTTTATGAATACTTCTCAGGTATTCCACCTAATAGATATGTGGAATTTAATATTGAGCTCATGTCGGGGGCTGATCCTGTTTCTATTTTACCATACAAAATTGAACCAACATAGATTCAAGAGCTTAAGACTCAACTAGGGGAGTTGATGGATAAGGGGTTTATCCATAGGAGTACATATCCTTGGGATTCTCCAGTTTTTTTTTTCAAATAAGGCTGATAGGAGTTCGTGCTTTCATGTTGATTACTGGAAGTTGAACTGAATGACTATAAAGAACTAGTATCTTCTTCCACGCATCGAAGATATTTTTGACCAGTTTAGGGGAGATTGTGTCTTCTCCAAGATTTACTTGAGAATAGGGTATCATCAGTTGAGATTTCAACCATATGATATACTGAGGACTGATTTTAGAATTAGGTTCAGCCTTTATGAGTATTTCATGATACTATTTGGGCTGATGAATTCACCATTATTGTTTATGGCCTTGATGAACCGAATATTCCATCATTACCTGGATCAATTTTCGGTTGTATTTGTTAATGGAATCTTGGTGTACTCCAAGAATCATGATGATCATGCCCAACATATTGAAATCATCCTTAGTACACTGAGAGAGCATTGATTATATGAAAACATATCTCAGTGTCAATTCTGGATTGATCAGGTACACTCCTTGGGACCCATCATCTCAGAGGAAGGTGTGTAGGTGGACCTAGATATGGTGCAGGTAGTTTTATCTTGGAAGCATCCTAAAAACGGTTTTCATATTCATAGTTTTTTGGGGTTAGTATGATATTATTAGAGGTTTATCTAGGTCTTTTATCACTTGGTAGCACCAATTTCGGTCTTGAACAAGAAGAGAATAAAGTTTGAATGGTATGGATCATGTGATAATTCCTTCCATGTTTTAAAGAAATGCTTGACTATAGTGCCAATAATGAACCTTCCCGATCTAGGGGAGGAGTATATGGTGCTTTTGGATTCTTTTAGGATAGGTATTGGAGCATTATTGATGCTGGTAGATCAGGTTGTGGGATATGGGTCATGAAAGTTGAGGCCGCATGAACGGAACTACCCTACGCACAAACTTGAATTAGCTATAGTGGTTAATGATTTGAAAAGTTGGTGGAATTATCTATTGGGTGAGAGTTTTACTAAGTATACTAATAAAAAAGGCTTAAATTATATATTTTCTTAATGATATTTAAATCTCTAGCAGTGGAGGTGGGTTGATGATATGAAGTCATTTTATTTTGTGTTATTATATATGCCCCAAAATGGAAATAATGTTTTTTGATTATCTATATAGGAAAACTCATACTCAAGTAGTTCAGGTGTCTAGTTTAGAGTGGAAGATGATGACTTTACTAGCTGAGATGAATGTTGTGGTTAATTAGATCTAGGATTATGTGACTCTCATATTAGTTTTAGTGGATTTTACACTTTTGATCTGAATCTGGGAGAGGTAGTATGAAGATCCAGAGTGTTTTATCTTAAGGGAAATCCTTTAAGGTGGGGAGTCACCTTCCAAGTTGAATATAGATGAGGATGAGATCATCCATGTTTGGAATTGTGTTGTTATACCTACGAGCATGTGGGAGGAGTTGATGTGTGAATTTCATGCCTCAAAGTGGGTAGTGCATCTGGTTTTGAACAAAATATATCATGAACTATGTTGAAACTACTGGTGTCTAGGTATGAAAAATTAGATATCTGGGTTCATAACATGATGTTAAATCTATCAACATGTTAAGGTTGAGCATCAATGACCTGGTGGTTTACTACATCCATTTCCAATTACAGAATGTAAGTGGGACAAGGTTACTATAGAATTTTTATTGGGTCTTCTGAGAACGCCTTGGAATAATGAAATTATTTGAGTGGTTGTGGACTGACTGAAGAAAGTATAAATTTTCTTTTCTATATGGGATACTTTCCCAGTGGATCAGTTGAGATATTTTTACATTAATGAGATAATCCATCTAAATTGGGTGACATGGAGTATAGTTTCAGACCACGAATCAAATTTTACTTTGCACTTCTGGCAAGGCCTACAGAAGGCACTTAGTACAAAGGTTTTATTGAGCACAACTTCCCACCCACAGATAGATGGGAATCCAGAATGTACCATACAGGTGCTTGAGGATATGTTGTGATCATATGTTCTATACTTTAGTGGATCTTGTGAGAAGCACCTAGCACTTGTAGAGTTCACCTATAGCAACATTTATCAAGATAATATATATATGGAACCATATGTTATGGTAGTACAATCAAATAACCTCTATGTTGGATGGAGGCTAGTGAGTCAGAGTTGTTGTAACCGAGTCTCATACAAAAGACATCAGAATAGGTTCATATTTTTTAGAAGTGTATGGCTATAGATCATAGTAGACAGAAGTCAAATGATGATAGACGTCGATGACCCCTATATTTTGTAGAGGTTGGTCATGTGTTCCTTTGGGTGTCTCCTAGATTGGGTCACCACATGATATAGATATAGGGAAATCTGGTGCCCAGGTTTGTTAGACTATTTGACTATGTGGGGAGAATTGGACTGGTGGTGTACCGATTTGATCTTCTATAGTGGTACAATGTTATGCATGATGTCTTTCATATTTCACATCTTTAGTGGTATCACCCCAACCCTTCTCATGTGATCTATGTGGATGATGTTGAGATTGAGATCGATGTGTCCTTTTAGGAGCATCTAATACATGTGTCGGGTCATAGTGAGAAAGTGTTGCGGGGAAATATTGTGCTGATAGTTCATGTATTGTGGAAACATGGTCACATTCAATAGGAAACATGGGAGAGATAAGCTAATATTGCATCTCAGTGTCTTGATATTTTTAACTCAAAATCAAACAGAGATTGGGAGTATAGCTCAAGGATGAGCTATTATAATGTGGGGAGATTGTAAGATCTCAGTCTTTTATAGAGATGAATTAGGATTTTCTCAGGTACTCACTACTGGAAACTTCATTTTTACCAATGGTTTAAAATCGTTGGTAAAGGCTAGACAACCATTGGTATAAAATATACCAACATTTGTCCAAACTGTTGGGTCTTGAGCCATGGGGATAAACATATCCCAACGGTTCTATGAGAACCATTGGGATATGTCTAAAAAAATGATTATATACCAACAGTTCATTGAAACCGTTGATATAAATGTTTACCAATGGTTTAAAACCGTTGGTAATATCAAAAATCATCTCTATTCCAAAAATTTACAAACAATTGGTATAGACTTTTACCAATGGTTTCCCACAAACCATTAATAAATATCAAGTAAAAATACATATACCAATGGTTTTTAAAACGTTGGTATATACTTTTACCAATTGTTTACATAAAACTGTTGGTATAAGTTCTATTTTTACATATATGCCAATGGTTTTAAACCACTGACACAACCTTTATGTACCTGTAGCAGAAAGTCGGCCTCCCCCTATGCAGCTGCAAAACTTCCACTAGCTTCAACCAGCAGGTCTGCCTCCCCTATGCAGAATTCATACACAATTCTCAATACTTGAAAAATAAATACATAATTCTATATAAATTCATACAAAATTCATACAACACATAATTCATACAGAATTATGAATACCTCCAATTCTATATTTAATTACCCTCTACACACATACAGAATTAACACATAATATATTATGTAATTACAATAAGTATTCACATACAACAAGTATACTCATACACCATTAACACATAATTCTTATGTTAATTAAATACATAAAGAATTCATTTTAGAATTCAGTGGGTTTGGGGTTATTTAGGGGGTGGGGTGGTTGTCCAAGGGTTAGGGGGATTCTAGGCAGTGGGGGTGTCCAGGGTGATGGGGGTGTCCAGGGGGGATGTCCATGGGGGTGGGGTGTCCAGGGGGTTGGGGGGATTTCCAAGGGGGTGGGGGTGTCCAGGGGGTGGGGGTGTCCAAGGGGGTGGGGGTGTCTAGTGGGTGGGGTGGTGTCCAGGGGGTGGGGGTGGTCCAGGGGGGTTGGGGGCTGTCCAAGGGGGTGGGGTGGTGTCAAGGGGGGTGGGTTCTATCTAGGGGATGGGGTTGTCCATGGGGGTGGGGGTGTCCAGGGGGTGGGTGTTTCCAGGTGGTGGGGTGGTCTCTAGGAGGGGTGCGGGTGGGGTCTGTCTAGGAAGTAGGGGGTTGTCCATGGGCTGGGGGTGTCCAAGGGGTGGGGGTGTCTAGGTGGTGGGGGTTTCCAGGGGTGGGGTCCATCCGGGGGGGGTTGGGGGGCTGTCCAAGGGGGTAGGGGGAGTCTAGGGGTGGGGACGGGGTGGGGACGGGGTGGGGGTGATGTCCACGGGGGTGGGGGTTGTCTACGGGGGTGGGGGTGTCAAGGGGGTGGGGGTGTCTAGGGGTTGGGTGTTTCCAGGTGGTGGGGTGGTGTCTAGGAGGGGTGGGGGTGGGGTCTGTCTAGGGAGTAGGGGTTGTCCATGGGTTGGGGGTGTCCAGGGGGTGGGGGTGTCCAGGTGGTGGGGGTGTCCAGGGGTGGGGGCCATCCGGGGGGTTGGGGGGCTATCTAAGGGGGTAGGGGGAATCTAGGGGTGGGGATAGGGGTGGGGGTGATGTCCACGAGGCTGGGGGTTGTCTACGGTGGTGGGGGTGTCGAGGGGGTGGGGGTTTCCAGGTGGTGGGTTAGTGTTAAGGGGGGTGGGGGTCATCCAGGGGGTGGGGGGGGGTTGTCCATAGGTAGGGGTGTCCAAGGGGTGGGTGGGCTGTCCACGAGGGTGGGGAGTGTCCACAGGGGTGGGGTGGGGGTGTCTAGGGAGTGGGGGGGATATCTAGGGGGTTGGGGGCTATCCAAAGGGGTCGGGGGTGTCTTGAGGTGTCTGGGGGATGGGGGTGTCCGAGGGGTGGGGGTGTCTAGGGGGTGGGCGGTCTGTCCACAGGGGTGGGGGCTATCCAGGGGGTACAAGGTGTCTAGGGGAGTGGGTGGGATGTCCATGGGGGTGGCAGGGCTATCTAGGGGGTAGGGGTGTCCAGGGGGTGGGTGGGCTATCCATGGGGGTGGGCGGGCTGTCCACGAGGGGTTGGGGTTTCCATGGGGGTTGGGGGTGTCCACTGGGGGTTTGGGTGTCCACAGGAGGTTGGGGGTTGGAAGACTATCCACGGGGGTGGGGGGCTATCCACAGGGGTGGGGGTCTATCCACGGGGGTGGCGGGGCTGTCCAGGGGGTAGGGGTGTCCAGGGGTGGGGGACTGTAATAGTTTTAATTTAATGAATTTCATGTATTTTATGATCATTGGTATTTTTAAAATGGTTTTGGAATAGTTTTCATTTCAATAGTATGTGTTTCTTTAGGAAAAAATGAATGCTTTGGCGTGTGGTAAGAAGGGTGATTTGGTTATTAGGAAATGGATTACATTTTTATTGTAGAAAAAAACTATATGATTTTTGAAATGGAACCTTAAAAGTGATTTTTATAAATCATTGGGGAGTTTTAAATAGAAATAAGTCTCCATTATGTGATTTTGAAATGAATTTATGAAGAATTATTTATGATGTATCTTTATGGGATTTTTGATTTTGTGTCCCTTATTTTAGAACATCAGATTATTTTACTAAAGGTTTTGTTTTTGATAATTCTTTAGATTGTTACCACTATAAATGAATCAGAAAGTGAATAAGGGGAAATCTTAGGTAGTCATTATTGTGATCCAGCTATTGTCTTCCTAGTTTTGGTCTCTACATAAACTCTTGTGGAAGTGGAATAGCCATGTTCTTCTCGGATCATTGATTATGCATGAGAGTTTCTAAAATAGAATCCACTATTTTTTATTGGTGATCAAGGATCCTAGGAGGCAAAGAAGTGGGTAGCTATGATTAATGGGATCATTGAGTTGTTAGAAACCTTATAATCCACAGGGGTGGGGCCTGTCCACGGGGGTAGGGGCTATCCACGGGGGTGGCGGGGCTGTCCAAGGAGAAGGGGGTGTCCAGGGGGTGGGCAGGATGTCCACGGGGGTGGGGGGATATCCAGGATGGTATGGGGTGTCTAGGGGGGTTGTCTAGGGGGTATGGAGTGTCCAGGGGGTGAGCGGGTTGTCCACGGGGGTGGGGGATGTCCAGGGGGTAGGGGATTTCTAGGGGTGGGTGGGCTATCCACGGGGGGTGGGGGGCTATCCATAGTGTAACACCCCAAGATTTCATAGTGTGTTAGTTCTTCAAAATAATTAAATAACTTTCACTACATGCAACACCAAGTTCAAGCACACCATGACTTACCAAACAAGCCATTCAAAAGAGGTTATGAATAGTATTAGATAAATTTTAATGTTTATATAATCCTTATAATTTTAGAATCCATATTATGAGTTTCTTAGATATAATGCAAGAACAAATTCATTTTCAGTATTATCAAATTTAATAGTGAACCCTTTTTAAATACAATATTTTAAACTTTTTGACTAAATGGGGACATCAAAAATTTAAAATGAAACATCCCAAGCTTCCACGGTACACTTTCTTTGAATAATATAGTAGCGTGTGTTGTACGCAACCTTGAGTTTTAACACACACCACAACCAATCAAACTAGTCGTTATGAATAGTAATACCTACTTTTTGAAATTATATATATTTTATATTTTAAAATGGACTTCATTTTTGGTTTCGGAATATCGAATTTATCCTAAGGTGAAATTTTGGTACATTTCGGATAACTTTCATATTTTGATGAATAGTGAAAATTACTAAATTTTAATTAAAAACAACTTTTTTAATCAAAATAATTAATAGTGATAAATTATGAATTTGAGTGGTTTTAAAGTATATTTAGAATATATTTTTACAATTTAATATAATGTTGGTCATTAGACAAAATTTTACAATTAAACCGAACATAAACAAGTGTCAATCTTTTGATAGTTATTATCTCTTAAAAACACGCTTTTTGTTTTGACAGCGGGAATTAATTTTAAATTAATTTCTGCCACTTCTGTGTTTTGAATTTAGAAAAATGGATTCCATATTTGGAATCAGGATGTTCAAATTGTGTAAATAGGTAACTTTTATTTTTAGACATTTTGAATAATTACTGCGGTAAATATTTTATTTACCATGGTTAAAGGGTAAATCCGGTAAATAAGGGTTAAAAAATAATATTATAATAATACAAAATTACCATAAAACGTGTCCTAACCTTATTGGTGGACACATACCCGACCATGGGAATCCTTGGGTCAATTTGGGGACCCCTTGGAGCCACTTGTATGTGGTAGGGACACATTATATTAATAAAGTTAAAATAAAAATAAAAATGGCATAAGCTTACATCTTTTATAAGAACAATTTTTACATAGGGTTATACATGTTGGATTTTCGATTATAAATATTCATTAGAAAGCTAAAACGATTTCCTACATAATGATGTTTTATTTATAATTTTTAGACATTGAATAATTTATTTTATTTATGACACAATGATGATGCAGTAATTACTATAATAGTGAAAAATTAAAATAATTGATATTATAAATACCCAAATAATTATAATATGAAACTTTTAATGGATTAAACTAATTTTATAGGATAATATGATATATTAGGATTGATTTAATTGACTTTTTCGAAGTAATCAATCTGTTATGAGTTTCACAAAAATCAACTATTGAATAGTGTCAAAATTGACATAAAAGAGTTCTTAAAACAAATATTATATTATTAATTGATATTAAATTCCTAAAAATCTAAGGTTCGGCCAAGAGACTTATATTATGATAGGTTAATCATTAATGGACCACTTGGGGGTCGCTTGGATGTATATGGTAAGTTTATTAACCATATAATATAAAAATACAAAGAGACATTGTAAAAGTGAAACTAATTAACTTAGAGTTAATAATTAAAGATAAGGTTAATATAAGTACCCAAACCTGTATAAATTCTATTGGATGAGTTGTTTTCGACCCATACCCACCTCAACCTTTGAATAGTCAACTTTGGAGCCATTAGAAACCGAATATGAATTTATTATAAATTAATATTTCTAGCTTTTCCAAAGGTGCCCCTCACCCCTCTTATAAAAGGGCACTCCTCCTTCTCATTACTTCACACCTCTCAAGCCACTTGGCTCGTCCAAACTCTTCCCAACTAAGCTCCCCACAACCCTCTCCTCCTCCTTGAAGCTCCCCCTTAGGCAGAAAGCATTTCAAGAAGTCCTTTGGTTCCAACCAAAGTGAGTTACCTAAATTAAAGGTAACGTTTTATCTTAAATTATTTTCATTTATTTTGCTTCTTCAACCCCCAAACTCTTTTTATTTCATTTCTTTTGTAACAACACCAGTATCCTCAATATACTAGGATGTTGTTATAAGAAGGATTCAAACTACACATACACACAACTCCATCTAATGGATGATGAACATAATGTTTCTGTGGATGGCAAACTAACGCCTCACGAAACGATGATTGTTCAAATACATCTTACCGCCTCTCATGGTGGCCATTATGATGGCACTGTAATTAAATATGATATTAATGATATATATTTTATATATAAGCTTCTGTAATTCCATTTTATTTCATACCATTATTCGTTTCATGTTGTATATACATACGATAATTTCATTTGAGGAAGTGCGGACTACCGCCCCCTTAAAATGATATGACTCGTTCATACCACACATGGAACGTATAAAGGATGGTGTTAATGAACTTAAGTAACATATATAAAATATTATATTATACTAGAATAGTAATATACCTATGTATCATTTGGATTCAATTCTTTTAAAATAAAAATTAAATGGAAGTAGCGTTCGTGCATACGTACGGACTACCGTCTCCACGAACGCGATGAGATTCATTCTCCATCGTATCCATTCAAGTCTTATTCTCATTTTAGGGTTAAAAATAATGTTAATATCATTCTGATTATGAATAAGATTTAATCTATCCATTACAAACATGTCTTACGTAACCAAACATTTAAGAAGAACGAATCGATTATCACCTGAAACGACGATAATACTAAGATATTATTAATAAAGCAATGTTAAAAGATCATATATGATATCATATTAATGTATATGATTCTTTTATAATTTAATAACAATTATTTCACCATTATACAGGAGGTTAACCTACCCCAACCAAGGAAAAGTACAAGGTAAGGGTTATTTCACAATCTCTTCATTATCCGAGGTTGTTTATACGTAATAATCTACTGAGATCTCTTTATCATCCACATCCATGTTTCTTAAAAATTTATTTCAAAACATTTTTACTATTTACTAAAATATGAGTTAAAGTCATTTATACCCTTTTTGACTTTTATAAGTGGTTTATAAAGGAATCTTTCCGTAATTTTCAAAACAAGGTCCTTTTTAACCTTTTCGACAGAATTGAGGTAAGAATGTTTTTTTTAACTTATACGGAGGGTGCGGTTATTTTACGCCGTTATAAAATCTTCAAAGATTTCCTTACAAGCTTATAAGAATATTTTCAAAGAAAATGTTTTATTTTATATGGATCTTAAATGGTTTCAAAATGAAAGGAGATATTTCTTTAAAAAGAATTTTGATTTCATCTATGTCAACATCCTTTGATGGATTTTAAGATTATTTGAAGTTGATTTATTATGATACAAAACTTATATATTGTATTGAAAGTTTTGTGATATGTTTGACTATGGATGTGCTATTTTTATACCATTCATAGTTTATGGTGAAATTATTGACATTTCGTATGCTAGTTTTAATACGAATGTTTATGTTATGTTTAAACCTTTTCATATGGGAATGCATTGGACTTATTAAGTGACGGGTGGAGCCCGCTATAGCTCCTCGATGCATCGGTAGGTCTCATGAGACAAACTAGTGTCTTGGCACAAGGCCTTGACAAAATCTTATTTGTAGTCTTGGCACGAGGCCTTGGCTATGTGGTTATGATAGTCTGGCATTATGTATTCCAACATTATGAAAGTGGTTATTGATATTGCATGTGATTATTCGATTAGTAGAATATCCATGTGAATAAGTAAATGGCATTATTTCATTTTTATTTTTGCCATACCATGTTGAAAGTTCAAGTTTAAAAGGCTTTTGTTTTAGTTATACATTTCCTTAAATGTTTATTCTTATTTATGAAAGTTTCCGCTATATTGTTATCCTTACTGGGCATTTGAGCTCACCCCTTTTCTATGTTTTATTTTTCCCAGGTAGTGAAGAAGTAAATTATGAATGACTTGCAGGGATATTATGAGGGGTTAATAGTGTGGATATGAAGACTTTGTTGTTGTAGTAGTTTTTCACTTTGAAATGTAATGTAAAACTTTATGACTATATCTAGTGTTTCCAAGGCTACTAAACCAATCGGTCTTTCGGGATTTGATCTTTCTTGTGATCATGCCAATGTTACGAAGTAATGCACCGACTCTGGGTAGCTGGGGTCGGGGCGTTACAGTTGGTATCAGAGGAAGTTTAGTACAAACCTTGGAAGCTAGATTTAGATAAACTCTGATTAGAGCACGTTGACCTAAGATGAACTTTGAGGATTAGTATAGAAGAACTTCCTAGAAATTTTGGTATTGTAGAGATTTTGTGAGTTTTCCGAGCAATACATCCCTGTCTGGATACGAGCAGGTAGAGGCGGCTCTGGCACAGATGTACCTAGGGGTAAAACCCGAAAACACCGCTTTGAGCTAGACTCGAACGGGAACTGGTGCACGACAACGGGCCTTGCTGCACTCTTGGTTACGACACTCCCGGGGGATATGCTTAGGATAACTCTCATTTTCTTTACAAATCATTATGAAGGGTTTATGAGTATATACTTACTCAAAGAAAACATTTTTATGATTATGGATTATATCCATAAATAGTTCAATTTATGTTAAGTGTTTTATAAGTATGGGATTATGTATTTTGATTCATAAACTGATCTAGTTTATGCCATTGTTTAGAAATGGCACCCAGTAGAAGGAATGAGAACTCCGGAAATGCACATGATCCAAAGAGAAGGAAGGATCATATCTTTCATGGTCTTAAGCTAGAATTTATAAGAGAAATAGTCTCCCATGTATTATCATCATATGAAAAAATAATATCATGTATTGATAAGATAAGTAAAGAGATTACTGAGTCCTATGGCTTTGAAGGGAAGCAAGAGAAGAAAAGGATAGAAGAGATAAAGATGGATAAAGGGAAGAGGGAAAAGAAGAATTTTCCCATATGTGGTAACTGTGGAAAGAAACACCCTGGAACTTGCCTGAAAGGAATGGGAGTTTGTTATAAGTGTGGAGGAAAAGGGCACAAAGTACGTGACTGCAAGGGTAAGAAAATGGTTTCAAATGTACAATGCTTCATTTGCAAGGAGTTTGGACACTACACGAACCTATGTCCTAGTCATCAGACTATGACGCAAATGATGCTATTGGATAATAATCAAGTTATGATACTACCACAGATGAAGAGGAATGATTAGAGTTCTTATGTTGATTATGTCAATTGAGTGTTGTACCAACAATGTACTTGTTATAATAATTATGGAGTATATAAGGATTGTACTGCAGTACTATTTCATTAAGGACTTGAGATTGTGTGGAACAAAGAAAAGTGACTCATTAGCAGGATAGATTTTTGGAAAATATATGGTTGAGAGAATGATAAACCATAATATAGTTCTGATACCGAGGTAGTGATTTTCGAATAATACATGATTATTTTGGAAAAAAATATATTGGATATTCTTGACTACCTTGGAACTGATTAATGATTTGTATATTCCATCATTTTTGGGGTTTAAAACATTTTTGGATTGATGAAGTATATCCAGTATTCTATATGGAATAAGGGAGCATGAATGTAATCAATAAGGAATATGGTAATACATGATGAAGGTATTCATATGCTATTACGGGGTAAAAAGGATCTATATTATGTTTACCTTCCTTATAAATGTTAGACTGTGAGTTTGGACAGAAGTATTTTGGATAGTTCTAGTTTGGATTATTTTGGATTGCCATAAAAGGACAACCCGGAGGTCGGGCGGCAACCCGTCGCGTCCGGCAAGGCTGCGAGACTTGAACCCGCAACCGAAGGGCGACAAGGGTGTATCACCTACCACTGGACCATGAGATGTCCTGGATTAAATAATGTAGTTTTTATTAAAAGATCATGTAGATGAATTATAAATTCGTTTATTTTGGAACCCTATACGAATAGTGTAAATAGAATTTTTTTACATTCTATTATCTTTTAGAGTGAAAGATGAGTTTGTGGTAGAAATTTATTAATGGATAAAACTCTAATTATAAAGTAAGTATATCTCCTTATGATCTTAGCCAATCTCATAAATAAATTCCTCAATATTAAGAAAAGCAACTTTGAACAAAAATGTTTTCCTAGATGGTACCTTAAATCATCACTAATTTATGGCTTTGGGATTGTTGGCCTTTTTATAGCCATGTTCTCTACCACTCTCCATCAGATAATTGATGGTTATATTTTTCTTCCATATCCATATTTTCCTACATGGAACCCTAGTATGTGTTATTTTCGGTAATCTTCATACTTTCGACTCTTTATTTTAAATAGAGGCCTCATTAATTCATTTTTCGATGTGGGATTTCAACTAGGATATTTTGAAACGTCAAAAATGTATTATCCTAATACCCTATGTTTTGTTGAACCGATGGTATTTCAATTCATCATAGATTGATGAATTTAAGGAACTCAATTTTATACTTGTTTGTGATTGATGACCTCAATCACTCCCTATAAATATTTACGTTTTTCCTCCAATTATATGTCTCAAATTGCCACCAATGTTCTCCTAATCGAGATCATAATTTGGTGGTGACACTTTCATTTCTCTTTTCCTAATATTAAGACTAAATTTTAGTAACCCAATTTCCGATGTGGGGTTTCCCACAAATATATTATCTATTTTCAACCTTTTATTTTCGAAGAATAATTTCAAATTGCGAGGACGCAATTTATTGAAGGAGGGGAGAATGTAACACCCCAAGATTTCATAGTGTGTTAGTTCTTCAAAATAATTCAATAACTTTCACTACATGCAACACCAAGTTCAAGCACACCATGACTTACCAAACAAGCCATTCAAAAGAGGTTATGAATAGTATTAGATAAATTTTAATGTTTATATAATCCTTATAATTTTAGAATCCATATTATGAGTTTCTTAGATATAATGCAAGAACAAATTCATTTTCAGTATTATCAAATTTAATAGTGAACCCTTTTTAAATACAATATTTTAAACTTTTTGACTAAATGGGGACATCAAAAATTTAAAATGAAACATCCCAAGCTTCCACGGTACACTTTCTTTGAATAATATAGTAGCGTGTGTTGTACGCAACCTTGAGTTTTAACACACACCACAACCAATCAAACTAGCCGTTATGAATAGTAATACCTACTTTTTGAAATTATATATATTTTATATTTTAAAATGGACTTCATTTTTGGTTTCGGAATATCGAATTTAGCCTAAGGTGAAATTTTGGTACATTTCGGATAACTTTCATATTTTGATGAATAGTGAAAATTACTAAATTTTAATTAAAAACAACTTTTTTAATCAAAATAATTAATAGTGATAAATTATGAATTTGAGTGGTTTTAAAGTATATTTAGAATATATTTTTACAATTTAATATAATGTTGGTCATTAGACAAAATTTTACAATTAAACCGAACATAAACAAGTGTCAATCTTTTGATAGTTATTATCTCTTAAAAACACGCTTTTTGTTTTGACAGCGGGAATTAATTTTAAATTAATTTCTGCCACTTCTGTGTTTTGAATTTAGAAAAATGGATTCCATATTTGGAATTAGGATGTTCAAATTGTGTAAATAGGTAACTTTTATTTTTAGACATTTTGAATAATTACTGCGGTAAATATTTTATTTACCATGGTTAAAGGGTAAATCCGGTAAATAAGGGTTAAAAAATAATATTATAATAATACAAAATTACCCTAAAACGTGTCCTAACCTTATTGGTGGACACATACCCGACCATGGGCATCCTTGGGGCAATTTGGGGACCCCTTGGAGCCACTTGTATGTGGTAGGGACACATTATATTAATAAAGTTAAAATAAAAATAAAAATGGCATAAGCTTACATCTTTTATAAGAACAATTTTTACATAGGGTTATACATGTTGGATTTTCGATTATAAATATTCATTAGAAAGATAAAAAGATTTCCTACATAATTATGTTTTATTTATAATTTTTAGACATTGAATAATTTATTTTATTTATGACACAATGATGATGCAGTAATTACTATAATAGTGAAAAATAAAAATAATTGATATTATAAATACCCAAATAATTATAATATGAAACTTTTAATGGATTAAACTAATTTTATAGGATAATATGATATATTAGGATTGATTTAATTAACTTTGTTCGAAGTAATCAATCTGTTATGAGTTTCACAAAAATCAACTATTGAATAGTGTCAAAATTGACATAAAAGAGTTCTTAAAACAAATATTATATTATTAATTGATATTAAATTCCTAAAAATCTAAGGTTCGGCCAAGAGACTTATATTATGATAGTTTAATCATTAATGGACTACTTGGGGGTCGCTTGGATGTATATGGTAAGTTTATTAACCATATAATATAAAAATACAAAGAGACATTGTAAAAGTGAAACTAATTAACTTAGAGTTAATAATTAAAGATAAGGTTAATATAAGTACCCAAACCTGTATAAATTCTATTGGATGAGTTGTTTTCGACCCATACCCACCTCAACCTTTGAATAGTCAACTTTGGAGCCATTAGAAACCGAATATGAATTTATTATAAATTAATATTTCTAGCTTTTCCAAAGGTGCCCCTCACCCCTCTTATAAAAGGGCACTCCTCCTTCTCATTACTTCACACCTCTCAAGCCACTTGGCTCGTCCAAACTCTGCCCAACTAAGCTCCCCACAACCCTCTCCTCCTCCTTGAAGCTCCCCCTTAGGCAGAAAGCATTTCAAGAAGTCCTTTGGTTCCAACCAAAGTGAGTTACCTAAATTAAAGGTAACGTTTTATCTTAAATTATTTTCATTTATTTTGCTTCTTCAACCCCCAAACTCTTTTTATTTCCTTTCTTTTGTAACAACACCAGTATCCTAAATATACTAGGATGTTGTTATAAGAAGGATTCAAACTACACATACACACAACTCCATCTAATGGATGAAGAACATAATGTTTCTGTGGATGGCAAACTAACGCCTCACGAAACGATGATTGTTCAAATACATCTTACCGCCTCTCATGGTGGCCATTATGATGGCACTGTAATTAAATATGATATTAATGATATATATTTTATATATAAGCTTCTGTAATTCCATTTTATTTCATACCATTATTCGTTTCATGTTGTATATACATACGATAATTTCATTTGAGGAAGTGCGGACTACCGCCCCCTTAAAATGATATGACTCGTTCATACCACACATGGAACGTATAAAGGATGGTGTTAATGAACTTAAGTAACATATATAAAATATTATATTATACTAGAAAAGTAATATACCTATGTATCATTTGGATTCAATTCTTTTAAAATAAAAATTAAATGGAAGTAGCGTTCGTGCATACGTACGGACTACCGTCTCCACGAACGCGATGAGATTCATTCTCCATCGTATCCATTCAAGTCTTATTCTCATTTTAGGGTTAAAAATAATGTTAATATCATTCTGATTATGAATAAGATTTAATCTATCCATTACAAACATGTCTTACGTAACCAAACATTTAAGAAGAACGAATCGATTATCACCTGAAACGACGATAATACTAAGATATTATTAATAAAGCAATGTTAAAAGATCATATATGATATCATATTAATTTATATGATTCTTTTATAATTTAATAACAATTATTTCACCATTATACAGGAGGTTAACCTACCCCAACCAAGGAAAAGTACAAGGTAAGGGTTATTTCACAATCTCTTCATTATCCGAGGTTGTTTATACGTAATAATCTACTGAGATCTCTTTATCATCCACATCCATGTTTCTTAAAAATGTATTTCAAAACATTTTTACTATTTACTAAAATATGAGTTAAAGTCATTTATACCCTTTTTGACTTTTATAAGTGGTTTATAAAGGAATCTTTCCGTAATTTTCAAAACAAGGTCCTTTTTAACCTTTTCGACAGAATTGAGGTAAGAATGTTTTTTTAACTTATACGGAGGGTGCGGTTATTTTACGCCGTTATAAAATCTTCAAAGATTTCCTTACAAGCTTATAAGAATATTTTCAAAGAAAATGTTTTATTTTATATGGATCTTAAATGGTTTCAAAATGAAAGGAGATATTTCTTTAAAAAGAATTTTGATTTCATCTATGTCAACATCCTTTGATGGATTTTAAGATTATTTGAAGTTGATTTATTATGATACAAAACTTATATATTGTATTGAAAGTTTTGTGATATGTTTGACTATGGATGTGCTATTTTTATACCATTCATAGTTTATGGTGAAATTATTGACATTTCGTATGCTAGTTTTAATACGAATGTTTATGTTATGTTTAAACCTTTTCATATGGGAATGCATTGGACTTATTAAGTGACGGGTGGAGCCCGCTATAGCTCCTCGATGCATCGGTAGGTCTCATGAGACAAACTAGTGTCTTGGCACAAGGCCTTGACAAAATCTTATTTGTAGTCTTGGCACGAGGCCTTGGCTATGTGGTTATGATAGTCTGGCATTATGCATTCCAACATTATGAAAGTGGTTATTGATATTGCATGTGATTATTCGATTAGTAGAATATCCATGTGAATAAGTAAATGGCATTATTTCATTTTTATTTTTGCCATACCATGTTGAAAGTTCAAGTTTAAAAGGCTTTTGTTTTAGTTATACATTTCCTTAAATGTTTATTCTTATTTATGAAAGTTTCCGCTATATTGTTATCCTTACTGGGCATTTGAGCTCACCCCTTTTCTATGTTTTATTTTTCCCAGGTAGTGAAGAAGTAAATTATGAATGACTTGCAGGGATATTATGAGGGGTTAATAGTGTGGATATGAAGACTTTGTTGTTGTAGTAGTTTTTCACTTTGAAATGTAATGTAAAACTTTATGACTATATCTAGTGTTTCCAAGGCTACTAAACCAATCGGTCTTTCGGGATTTGATCTTTCTTGTGATCATGCCAATGTTACGAAGTAATGCACCGACTCTGGGTAGCTGGGGTCGGGGCATTACACATAGGGGGGGAGGGAGTGTTTAGGGGGTGGGTAGGCTCTCCACGGGGGTGACGGGGCTATAGAGGGGGGTAGGGGTGTCCAGTGGGTGGGTGGGATCTCCACGGGGGTGGGGGTTGTCCAGGGAGGTATAGGGTGTCCAGGGGGTGGGCGGGCAGTCCACGAGGGTGGCAGGGATGTCTAGGAGGTACGGGGTGTCCAGGGGGTGGGTAGGCTATCCATGGGGGTGGGCAGGCTGTCCATGGGGGTGGGAGGGGGGTTGTCCAAGGGGTGGTTGGGGCTGTCTAGGGGGTACGGGGTGTCTTGGGGGTGAGTGGGATGTCCATGGGGGTGGTGGGGATGTCCAGGGGGTAGGGGTGTCCAGAGGGGGGATGGGTTGTCCATGGGGGTGGGGGGCTATCCACAGGGGGCTTCTAGGGGGTGGGCAGGCTTTCCACGGGGGTGGGGGTGCAGTCCAAGGGGGAAGGCTGTACAGGGGGTGGGGCAGCTATCCACAGGGGTGGAGGGGCTATCCAGGTGGTAAGGGCGTTGATGGTGGGTGGGAAGTCTGTCCACGGGGGTGGGGGGAGGGGGTGTCCAGGGAGGTGGGCGGGCTGTCCATGAGGGTGGTGGGGTGGTCGAGGGGGGTAGGGGTGTCCAGGGGGTGGGCAGGTGGCCCATGGGGGTGGGCGGACTGTCCATGGGGGTGGGGTTGTCTAGGGGGTACGGGGTGTCTAGGGGGATGGGTGGGCTGTCCACAGTGGTGGTTGGGCTATCCTGGGGATAGGGGTGTCCAGGGATGGTGGACGGACCTTCCACGAGGGTGGGGGCTATCCACAGGGGGAGGGGTGTCCAGGGGGTTTTCAGGCTATCCACGGGGGTGGCGGGGCTATCGAGGGGGTAGGGGTGTCCAGGGGTGGGTGGGATTCCCACAGGGGTTGGTGGGCTGTTCAAGGGGGTGGGGGCTATTCAGGGGGTACGGGGTGTCCAAGGGGTACGGGGTGTCCAGGGGTGGACGGGTTATCCACGAGGGTGGATGGGCTATCCAGGGGGTAGGGGTATCCATGGGTGATGGGCAGGCTGTCCATGAGGTTAGGGGTTGTCCATGGGGGGTATGGGGTGTTTAGGGGGTGGGCAGGCTATCCACAGGGGTAGCAGGGCTGTCTGGGGGGTACGGGCTGTCTAGGGGGTGGGAGAGGTTGTCCAAGGGGGTACGGGGTGTCCAAGGGGTGGTCGGGCTGTCCACGGGGGTGTCAGGGTTGTTCAGGGGGCAGGGAGTGTCCAGGGGGTGGGTGGGCTATCCACGAGGGTGGGGGCTGTCCACGGGGGGGAGGGGCTATCTAGGGGGATGGATGGGCTGTCCATGGGGGTGGTGGGGCTATCTAGGTGGTACGAGGTGTCCAGGGTGTCGGTAGGTTGTCCAAGGGGGCGAGGGGATGTCTATGGGTTTAGGGGTATCCCGGGGGTGGGTGGGGCTATCCAGGGGGTAGGGGTCTCTAGGGGGGTGGGCGGGCTATCCACGGGGATGGTGGGGCTATCCAGGGGAGGGGTGAATCCGTCACAGCACATCATCAAGTCAAGTTTTATTATTTATATATATATAAATAAATATAATGTGACCTACTTAATCACACATATATTCAGGTATAATAAATCAATAAACATCAAAGGTCTATAATATCTGTCAAAAATGTAATGGGTCAATTTTTCCCTCATCACCATCACTATCATCACCGACATCATTAGCCTCACCCTTGTCCTAATTGTCGTCCCCATCATCATCCCCTCCCTTCTCAATTCCCTCCTATTTTCCCTCATACTCAGCCTTGGCCTCCTCATCACCCTCCTCTTCTGCCTTAGCCTCCTCCCCGCCCTCCTCCTCTGCCTCACCCTCCTCCTCGCCCTCCTCCTCCTCCTCCGCCTCGGCCTCCTCCTCTCCATCGTCTCAACCACCACTAGAACTGCCATCTAGTGCACCATATATAGAACTCATCAACAAAATATATTCATCACAAGATGTGTTATCTTCTGGTGGAAGTGTTGGATGTAAAACTTCCATTAGTTTCATAAATGTAGTGTTTTCCCTAGCAGACAGTTCTTCCATCTATGTGGCCCTTTTTTCATCATGTTATGCTTGTGACTTAACCTTCTAGAACTTGGTGGCACTATAACTCATACCTGAGGAGATCCAATACCTCATCGAAACTATACTCTTCCCAGGTCGGCTGCATACTCTATTAGGGTGCTCATCTCCCAACACCTGATGTAAGTGATCGTTTGACCTAAAATTTCCAGGTTACAGAGAATAAAGGGCCTCTAAATCAGCCTTTTACAAATATAAATAGATTATTAATTTCAAAATAGAGATTAAAATTTTAAATCTACAAAGTAAAACTTACAATCTGTAGCTGAGTCGATTCATTAACTGCACTTCCATCTTTCTTTCTTCTACTTGAGAAAAAAAAAATTTCTCGAGGCACACGTCCTTCTATATTCAATTTATTCCTCTACAATTACATTGAATGTAGGAAACCATAATTAATAATAGGATACCAATAATTAATTTCATAACTAAAATTATATAACAGATTTAGCAATCGAATAAATTATAGAGGAATTAATATAAAGTGCAAGTCGTAAAGAAAAATTATAAACTGTCATACCTACTACCTCTCATGATCTGACATCATAGTACATCCCAATGTGTAGAGGTATTTTTTATCATCAATGTTTCTTTATTTCTTCCAGATTATTCCTAAATAAAATTCAATAATTAGTATTAATGAAAAACATGAAAATATTCATTTAAATACCTCTAATGTGATTAATACCTTAAACTGGCTAGTCGTTCAATGAGTAATCATCTGTCGATACTATTCTAACGGTCAATCATTCAGGAAAGGGACCGCCTCTAACTCTATGAAAACTCTAGCATGCCATCCAATATACAACTCGTGCTTATAAGCTCTCTAAATCTCACCTAAATCATTTAGACGTGCTGGTCGTGCACCCTCACCATCGGAGAAATTAAACCAAAGCTGACACCAAAATATTAATTAATATAAATGCAAAAAATAATATATTTCATTAAATACAACATATGTTTTTACCCATATATTTACCTAAGATTTATTCTTGACTTCATTTGGAAACTGTCTCCATGATAGTGGGCTAACAGAAATGATGTCGGAGTGTTTGGAAAGCGTCGCCAAAAAACTCCGACATTGATGCCCTGATTTTTTAATCATTTGACTATCTTCATTGTAGTCCACCATCAACTGTGTGCGGAAATTCCAAACCACACGCATGATCTTACACCCCCGTCTCCACCTCCTATTAGTAAGTGTATATATTATGAAATAAAAACAAATATTTTATCAATACATGTTATAATGATAATAAATAATGCTGTAAAAATTTGTTAGGGTTGTATAAGTATACCCATAGTAGTCTGATCAATGGGAACTGCTAGATCCGAATAAACTGAAGGAACACCCTATACATGTGGATTGGGTCCCAATGTATGCTCTATAGGGATAGACTCTAGCAGAGCAAAAGTTGAAGAAGATGGAATATAAAATCCCAGAGGGAAGGAAGAAGAAGAAGAAGAAGAAGACAGGGATGGATGGATGAATGCTGGATGGGGATTGGGAATCATTATCGGATATGGTACAGATGGGTGAGGAGGCTTAGATGTAAAGGGTGGTGAAAAAATGGGAGGCCTAAATATCCCGTGTGTCCTTAACGATACACTGGGATCAGAATGTGGGATGAATGGTATGTTAGTGGGAGGGGTAGGGTCTAATCGGGTACGCCGACCAGATCATCTAGATCTCGTACCCCCCTATAAAAACACCCTGAGTACTGGGACCACTACTAGGTTTCTCATCAAATAACTGTCACCTAATAGATAGATCCTAGAAAAATATTTAAAACAAAATTAATCACATGAAATTATATTTTACTTAAATATATACATTTGAAATAAAATACTCACTACAGTCACTAGTGGTGGAATTACCATCTCATTCATGTCACAATTTTTGTCCATCATATGTTTATGTCACCTCTATTCAATTGGTTTCATTTCCTACATTTGAAAAAAAAATATGGAAGTAATTAGAAAAGGTTAACTAATTTGTAACACAAAAAACTAAATAAATGAGAGGGGGTAGGGGGATTCATGGATAATTTAACTATACATTGTTTTAGGTGATCTTGAACATATATATAACGAAGTCAATAAATTGTACAAGATGTAATAAATAAATTTAATTTTTAGTAGGATGGTTATTTACTAAGTGTCATCAGTCTATTAAAATCATGGAACATTGATTCTACCAAATTCATAATGGGTAAAGCAGTTGTCAAAATTAAGGAAAAAATTAATTTCTTTAACCTAGGTAGATGATGCAGGTTTCTATACATGTTTTGTAGAAGAATACAAACCATCATGTTCATTACTTGGTAAAATGTTAAAGAGAGTTCTTAGAGTGATAATAATTTTATACAAATCACAGTTGAAGCATTGAAATGTTCCCCAAATTAGAAATGTTGGTTTCATAGGTTTGAATACAGTTCAATTCCAAATTAGAAAATGCAATTAAAATAAAATTGTAACTGTTAAACATTGAAAATTCATGTAACGGTCAAGTTAGATACAACATATTTGTAATCAATATTAAATCAATTTGAATAGTACCAACATTAACAACCCAAGTCAAGGTAAACCAAAAGAATTGTGAACATGAATGGATGATTTTATATATTTTCCACTACAACTTCAGGTTCACAGTCAACTCTAACAATTGAGCTATTGGAGTCATAAAAATTAATAAATGGATTGTTTCCAAGGGAATTAGGTATGGTTTAAATTCCATCATCACCATCATCAAAAATATTTCTTGTAATTACTTCAATCATGACACCAAATTCAGGTCGAAGATGGTCTTTGACATAAAAAACTTGTTTCGCCATTGATGCCAATACATATGGTTCATCGGTAGCAAGAGTGCAAGTCATATCAATTACTCAAAATCCAAAATCATTAATAAATTTTCCCTACCTCGTCATCGAATCAAACCACTGTCATTTCATCATCATGACTCGTCCATGAGAATAATAATCCAATATTATTATTTTTTCAATGACTCCATAATAACCTACATTTTTAAATCGCGGTCTACTATCTAATTCACTAGCATAACAGTATGTTGTGGAAATAACCATAACACCATCATGTTTTCTTCTCATGTTCTTTGCTCGTTCATTGATAATAAATCTATACCCATTGATAACTATTGATTTATAGTCATAAACCATGGTATTAGGACCAAAAGCCAAAGCTCTTATTTCCTCAGAGATAGAGTCAGCAGGAAAACTCAATATCTAAAATATAAATGAATATTAAACTTAATTAAATATTTTTTAATCATTTTTAATAGTAATATTATTACCTTCAATTTTAACCAAGAAGAAAACTCTTTAATATGAAAAGTCTCCCTCCTTCTCAAAGATAAAGAACGATGATTTCTATTTATCATCACTTTTTGTTACCTGTAGATAAAAATAGAAATAGTTTAATAAATATATATATATATATACATATTCAATTTAATTACAAGATGTGGTCATCAAACAAATCACAGTTGAACAAAACTGTGTGATGCGCCATCTCCTTCTCTTCAAGGCTAAATGTCGTCAATGTATATGATGCAGGAATTCCTCTTATTTGAGGAAGTGATGGAAAACTAGGTTCAATTTTCTCATACTATTCTTCTTCATTTCTCATTGGTTTGTTCATTCTTATAGTAAGACCATACAAATACATAGAGCATAAATCCATACATTCTTGATCCAAGTAACCACTCACGATAGAAACTTCAGGGTGATTTTTGTTACGGACATAAGGCTTTAATGTGTACATATTTATTTTAGTTGGATACATCCAACAAAAAGAAATAGGTTCTCTGAGAAGTGTTTTTGTTGGAATATGGACAATCAGATGCAGCATGCATATGAAAATGGTAGAGGAAATATTTTATCTAACTCACACAAAATTAATGGGGCATCTACCAACATTTTTTGCAATAAAGTCTTGGACAACTTCTTAACACAAAGATCTCTAAACAAATGGCACAACCGAATAATAGCCACCCTTGAATTATTGGAAAAAATATGATGAATTGTTACTGCAATCAACTCATGTAGAAGGATGTGATAATCACGAGTCTTAAAATATTTTAGCTTCAAATATCTTCTGTTGACACGTTTAGATATGTTTCTTGAATATCCATAAATAACTTTAATATTCTCTAGTTCATCCAGAAATTACTTTTTTCTATAGGTTTCATTACATAAGAAGCACATGGAACTTGCCATTTATTTTCACTGATACGCACAGGATGCAATTCTTGTCTGATTCCCCAATCCATCAAGTCACACTGAGACTGTAAATCATCTTTTGTATTTCCCTTAACATTTATAAGAATCGAAAGAAACATTTCACATATATTTTTTCAATGTTCATTACATCTAAAAAATGATGTAACAAATTGGTTGACCAATGAGGAAAATCAAAGAAGATACTTTTCTTCTTCCAATTATAACAGGTTTCAGAAGAAACATTCTTTCTCTTTCCAGATTTCCTTTGACCCTTCCTGAATGAAGAAACAAAATCTTTCAATTCATTAGACACATTAGTTCCAGACATACGTTGAGGTGAATCATCAGTCTCCATGGTATTGTCAAATCTTTGACAATTATTTCTATATGGATGGTCCATTGGCAAGAATCATCGATGTCCCATAAAACTAAAACTACAAAGATGTTTTAGTATTCTAGATTGTTTATTCTTCATACAAATAGGACATGATTTTTTTCCCTTTTTACTCCATCCAGACATCATTGCATAAGCAGAAAAATCATTGATCATCATCATAAGCACCGCATGCATCTGAAATATGTATTTCGAACATGCATCGTATGTGTGCACACCCACATCCCAAAGAAGTTTCAACTCTTTTATTAAAGGTTTCATGTATACATCTATATCATTGTCTAGATCAGAAGGGCCAAATATGAGTATACTCATGAAAGTGAAAGGTTTTCTCATACAAAACCATGGGGGGAGATTATAAATGTGTATAAAACCCGGCCATGTGTTGTGCGATGTAATCATCTGCCCAAATGAATTAAAACCATCACATGAAAGACCCAACTCACATTACGCATGTCAGCTGCAAAATCAGGATATCGAGAATCAAATCTCTACCATGCAAATCCATCTGCAAAGTGAACCAACTCACCATTAGTCTTCTTTCTCTCGGTATCATTCCATCGCATTTCTATTGATATTTCATCAGAAATAAAAATATTCTGGAGTCTGGGGATCAATGGAAAGTGACACATTACTTTATGTGGCACATGGGATAGTGTTCCATCAACTTTTGGCTTCCATCAAGATGTGCCACATTTTATACAATCATTTCATTCAATAGTTTCCTCCCAGAATAAACTGCAATCTTTTAGGAAATCATGAATTTTTTTTCTTGAAAATCCAAGTTCCTCAACTAAATTACATGCCATATAGTGGTTTGAGGGAATATCTACATCATCTAGAATTAAGTAATTCAAGAAGGTAATAATGTAATCGATGGAAGTATTATAAATCCCATGCATAGTTTTTCCATGAAACAATCGGATTAAAAATTCCATCTTTTTTATTTTACCGCATTTTTGATATACTAGAGTCGTGGCAGCATCATTCAATTTTTTCACCCTGAAAAAATCATCATTTTCATTAGATGCATCATGTTTGATCATATCAAAATCTTCTTGGGTTAGAATCCTTTCTTTTTCCGGATGACGAATAAATGGAAACCAATCATATAAAAAATCCCCCAATACAGCCCTCTCATTTGGATCATCAGTAATTTGATATTTCATTTTCTCCCCATTGTGATACCACATAGAGTAGTTTTCTTGAAAACCATATTTGGTTATGTGTTGGTAGACTTCTTCATAGATCAACCAAGGTCTTTCAACACAATTGTAATAGGGGAAGTGTATGTGACCACTATCTGAAGAATTGCGAAATAAAAAATATAAAAATCTCTCCAAATTGTTTTGAAAATCACTTGAGATCCGATCGGTTTCATACATACAACTTTTATCCATTATATAAAAAATTGTTATAAGTCATTTCGTCAAAATAAATTCAATAATATTGAAGTTTCATCAAAAATATATTTAAGTAAATGAGAATTATTCACTTTATATGAAACCATAACTAACACACTACTCTATATTAGAATCATAATATAAAAGACAAAATATATATTATATTTATAACAAAATATCTTTGAAGAACTATACCTGAGTGTACAAGATCATTTAAACTTGTGGAGGATAATTATTTAGGAGTTGATTAAATTTTAGATCGAAGAAATTTTATATTTTAGTAGATTATTTGAGTGATCACATACACTAACCAAGGGGTGGGGTTGTCCAGGGGGTGGGGGTGTCCAGGGGGTGGGGGCTATCCCGGGATGTGGGGGTTGTCCACAAGGGTTGGGGTTGTCCAGGGGGTGGGGGTGTCCGGGGGGATGGGGGTGTCTGAGGGTGGTGGGTGGGTGTCTAAGGGGGGTGGGGCGGGCTATCCACAGGGGTGGTGGCTATCCAGGGGGGGTACAGAGTGTCTAGGGGGTGGGCGGGCTGTCGACGGGGGTGACAGAGCTCTCCAGGAGGGTCGGGGTGTTCAGGGGTGGGGGTCTTTCTAGGGGGATACGAGGTGTCTAGGGGGCTGGTTGGGCTTTACATGGGGGTGGTGGGGCTATCCAGGGAGGGTACGGGGTGTCCAGGGGGTGGGCGAGCTGTCCACAAGGTTGGCAGGGTTGTCCAGGGGATACGGGGTGTCCAAGGGGGTGGGCAGGCTGTCCACGGGGGTTGTGGTGCTATCCAGGGGTAGGGGTGTCTAGGGGTGGGTGGGCTATCCATAGGGTGGGGGCTGTCCAGGGGGTATGGGGTGTCCAGGGGGTGGGTGGTCTATCCACGGGGGTGGCGGGGCTCTCCATGGGGTTGGGGGGGTCCACGGGGGTAGAGGGGTTGTCTAGGGGGTAGGGTGTCCAGGGGGTGGGCGGTCTGTCCATATGGGTGGAGGCTGTTCAGGGGGGTAGGGGTTGTCCAAGGGGTGGATGGGCTGTCCATGGGGATGGTGGGGCTGTTCAGGGGGTTGGGCATGTCTAGGGGGTGGGCGGACTGTCCACGGGGGTGGGGGTTGTCCACGGGGGTAGTGGGGCTATCCACGGGGGTGGCGATGCTTTCCAAGTGGTAGGGGGTGTCCAGGGGGTGGGGTGGTGTCTAGGGGGTGGGGGTTGTCCATGGGGTTGGGGGGGCTGTCCACGAGGGTGGGGTGGTGTCCATTGGGTGGGGTTTCCGGGGGCTTGGGGAACTGTCTAGGGGGTGGGGTGGTTGTCCAAGGGGGTAGGGGTGTCTAGGGGGTGGGGTTGTCTAGGGTGGGGGGCTGTCCAGGGGGTTGGGGGTGTTTTCCAAGGGGTGGGGGTTTCTAGGGGTGGGGGTTTCCAAGTAACATTTATAATCAAGAAGCACAATTTCATAACCCTATTAACCAATAATTACCACTAGAGATGGGTTCATGACTCACCTATCCAACACAAACCTATCACCATATAATTATTCACAAATATTAAGAAAAATAAAACACTCTAATATTAATTCATAATGCCCAGAATAAAATAAAAACAATATAATCCAAGAAAGTGCACAACAACACCTCAGGTGCACCTCCAAAGACTTCTAATACTATCAACTAGTTGTGAATAATTACATGCACATGACCATGCTATTTTGTTTCATGAGATATATATCAGATAGTAAATAATGTGTAGGCATAAACAACATTGGTGAGTTCTATGATGGTTATACTCCTTTATTGTGGGTGGCTTCCTAGGATATAAAATGATATAAATACCTTAATAATTCTTTATAACTACCTAAGAAAATTGTTACATGAATTCTTAACTCTCATTTTAAATTTCAAAAAATATTACAAGTGTATGACCAAACCGCTTGATGGAGTAGGAATAAATGATCATGTAATAGAGTAAATTTTGGTTCTATCACTATTAACACATGAAAATGACCCCAAACCCATTATAATGGTTTAAGTGGTAGTGCCACTTCATTGAATGACTTATGGTGTGGGTATAATCATATTAAAGTTAGATTGTGATATTTTAAATACAACATTTAGGGGAACATTCATAATGCATGAGTATCTTATCGTTCCTCTTAGGATAAAAAAATTTTATAACTGTATTTATGTCTAACCAAAGAAATCATGTCAATAGACCTTAAATTTAAAATAAACCAAGTATAAAATAACTTAGGATCATATTTACCTCTTCAATATCAATCAAAATTATTCTATACATATAAATAACAACAAAACCGCAACCTGAAATGATATATTGCTTGTCTTCATATGAGGGTCATAATACATAGTACATTCCAGCTAAATGGAATGAAAAAATCTAAAATAAATGAAGGAACATGTACCAATTTAAAATGGAAGAACAAAAATTACTTGAATTAAGGATATATGTGTAGTTGGAAATTAGAGTTAGTACCCTCGAAGAGCAGGTTGGGAAGTTGTTTTCAAACTGCAACCTAAAATGATATATGCCTTCTGTTCATAAGGGGATCATAATACACACTACATTACAGCAAGATGGAATGAAAAAATCTAAAATAAATGAACTCAAATGTACTTATTTAAAGAGAAAGAACAAATTGTTGGGAAACCTAACCTATTGTGATGGAATGTAGAGTTCCTGTTAAGATTTAGGGACAAATCTTCAAGGTGGTCGTGGTTTAGGGAAAAATATTCGAGATGGTGCGTCGAGCTCTCGTTGAGGGAAAAACTTTCGAGATCTCTGGAGTTCAAGATCCCTGGAGGTGTCGATATTTGGGTATTTTCTTTCCCAATGGTTTTAAAAAACCATTAAGAAAATAATGTTATTCCAATGGTTTACAACTGTTGGGAAAACACTCTTCAAAACTATACCCAATGGGTTGTTTAAACCATTGGGAAAAACCTCTTAATCATTAGTATACCCAACGGTTTCCTTAAACCATTGGGAAAACAAAAAACCATAATAATATACCAACGATTTTATATAACCATTGATATAGTAGCCTTTTCCCAACGGTTTTTTTAAACCATTGAGAGTATTGTGTTGGTATAGGTGGGATTTCCACCAGTGAATCTTTTTCCTTTTTTGAGTATATATTGTTTGGGTTTTATCTTGGGTGTGTTTGGGCGAAATTTAGAAGTTTTTTGAGGGATTTTGGGTAGTTCATGGTTGGTGAACAGTTTTCCCAAACTGTGCACCCTTCCCCAACAAACCATGAAACCCCAAAAAGAGAGGGATTACATAGTTGGAACAAGGTTTTTCTAATCGTACACCTCATTAGTAGAAAATATGTGGCCCCTTGAGAGTATGTGCATTATTAGGCAAACGGTTAGGGGAAACCCTACTCCCCAAGCAGGAAACCATGTGTACAGGATTTTAAACCCACGGAAATTAGATTAAAAATTTTGAAACCCCATTATTATATCTCTAAACATTATAGTTCAACCCTAAACTAATTTATCCCAATTTTTGAGGTTATAGGATGGATTCCAAGGCCTTAAAACCTCTCTTCTTTTCAATTCTAAGCATAGATTTAAGATATACACCTCTCCTGATAAAATATTCTAATCTTGTGTGGTTTCTTATCTCTCTCTCTCATCCTTCTCAAATACTTTGGAGAGATTTTTTTCTCTATTGGTAATAGATATAGATCTAGTTTTAGATAGATCTAATCTATTTGATCGTGGATTTAGATTTCGGATCTAGATGTCATTCTTTGTCATGATCTTGATCATTCTACATCGATTAGGGATTTCTGTTGGTGGGCGTTCATCATCAATCTTGAGGTAGGTGGTCTAAATTCAATTTCCATAGTCTTGATTCCAATTATGTGTATGCATTTTTAGATTTCAATTGGTATATTTATAAATTGAATCTTGAATTTAATAAATTACTTTATTAATTAATTTATGGAAACATGAAATTGGATTAATTAATTGGTAAATTAAGTAATGGAGTTTTTTTATTATTCAATTAGTGGAATGTTATTAACTAATTGGTGAATTAATTAATGAAATGTTTGATTAATGAATTGATGGGAAATTGAGATTAGGTGTTTAGTTAATTAATGTGTTTATGAATTAATTGAAAAGGGGAGTCATGAGATAGTTTATTTGACTATAATGGGTTAATGGGTTTATGAGTTAAATAATACAAAATGGTTTAATGGTGAATTTTTCATATTATTCCATGTCATTAAATTGAGGAACCATGTTTGTTTTGATAAATTGTAATGGTATACCATGATGTGAAATGGTGATAAAATGGATTAATGTTGATTTACCTTGATTTATGTGATATATGTGTTATATGTGTGATTGTTTGATATAGGAGTGTGGGACATGGACTGAGGCTCCAAATACACATATGTAATAAATGATTTTGGGACAGGGACTGAGGCTCCAAATACCCATATGTGATAAATTAGTGTTATGGGGATTGAGGATCAAAATTCCCATATGAGATAGAAAGTGTGGGATAGGGACTGAGGCTCCAAATACCCATGTGACATTGAGGTGTGAGACATGGAAAAAGGCTTTGAATACCCATAGGGTGTTAGACACAATGTTCTACGCCCATGAGACTGGATTTGGACTATGGTTCCAAATGACCGTGATGTAAAATGAAATGAAATGGATAATGAAAGTCCATGTGTTATAATAAATTGAAAATTCCCTTGTGATGCATTTTAGACTCCGGCATAGGGAAAAGAATGTATTTAGGGTTAGGGTGTCCTTAGGAACCCATGGGTTTATGTGGTTAATTAAATAATAATTTAAATGTGATAACTATTTACTTATGAATTATACTTTACTATTTATAAAACTGCATAAACTATCATTGATTGGATGTTGTTTTATATTTTTTTTTGGTGGCCTACTAAGTTGTACTCACACCCAAATCAGGTTGTTTGGTCGGTACCTGAATAGACTTCATGTTTGTAGGGAAGGATAAAGGAAAGATTCCTATTCTAGATGGTTGAGTTGGGATGGAGCATGGATAAGGAAACCGAATGTGATTCGGAACCCTCTTGGGAGTTTTCATTGACTATTTATTTTTGGTTCTTCATATTGACACTTGACATGTACTTGGAATGACATCTCTACAATTTTGGTTTGGGTATTGTATTCTTGTTTTAGTCACCATGTGATGTTGATCGTATTCTTGTTATGGTTATATCTTTTGGCTATTTTTTTGTCTTTATGTTATTGTACTACTTTGATAAATAGTTTATAGTCTCCCCATGATCAATATTATACCCTCGCTATTATTCAATAGCCTCTGGAATATGGGGATGTGTGGCTGAGGTCATATAATTGGCCGGCTCGAGGCACCGATGTGTGGAACCTAGTTTGAGACATTTTAGGCCCTATGTTAGATGGTTGAGTCGGTATGGAACATGTATTAGGGAACCTAACTTGGTTTTATGACCCTCTTATGAGTTTCAGTGTATATTTATTTTGGTTCTACATTTGACACATGACACGTATTTTTTCATGACATATCTACTATTTTGGTTTGTATATTGAATTCTAGTTTTTTTCATCCTATGATACTGTTTTTGTCTGTTTATTGGTTATATAATTTGGCTATTGTTTATTTATTTCCACTATTTGGATACTTTGATAAAGATGGTATAGTATCCCCATGATCGATACTAGACCATCACTATTGGTCGATATCCTCTGGCATATAGGGAGGCACGCCTAAGGTCACTTAACGAACCGACTCAGGGCACCGGTGTGTGGCACCTGGGCCTGGATGTTATAGTGTGAGAAAAATATCCCAGTAGGATACCCCAAAATATTCCATAATCAATTCCATAATAATAAACCATTTATGCTTTCAATTTAAATAAAATAAGTCATGGAATGGAATTTACATATTTTCAACAAAACATGCTTTAAAATAAAAAAAATGTCGATATATCAAGAAAATATTAAATGATCATTTTATATAAAATATTTATATAAAATATTTGGCATGAATAAAATAGTTCTATAATCAATGGAATGTATAATCAAGTCAAAAAAAACAAAAAAACCATGCTCACAATCCCTAAGTAACATTAGTTTCTGGAAATAGGATCCCCACACTTCTCAATCATCATCACTCCTCAAGATATGTGTGTACAATCCATAAGCCTCAAGACATCATGATAATTAATCAACATCCCATTAGGGGGACCATCATGGTAAATCATACTGAACTTGGTCTAGTTAGTGTTTTCATTGTTAATCCATTGCTAGGGAGTCAAATTTCTAGTGTGCTTATCCAAATCACCCACTAACTACCCTGTCTCACATGTACTTCAAACAATTAATCAATCAATCATGGTAAAATCAATCATTTAAAATAATTTCATCATTCATAGTTCAATTATACAATTATAGTTTCAATATCCCTTTTCATTTTAAAACCAAATCCTAGGTTTTCATAAATTCATTCCTTTTCAAATCATCTTTCCTTTTAAGCCAATTTTATAAAAAATCAAAATCAAAACATTTCATCAAATTCATTTTCAATTAAAGATATCATTTTTTCAAAATCCACATAACAATTTCAATTCCATTAAAATTGGGGTTTTTTTACCATACCATTCCCCTTTTAAAATAAAATATCAAATCATCTCAAATGAAGGTTTTAAAATCAATTAAAAACTCATTTAAAATTAATCTAGAATTATAGGGTTTTAATTGTAGGTAAAGCCTTATGGAACCACCTACCTTTAATCACTTCATCAATTCAACACTCACAATGAGAACACCAATGAGAATGAAGGTGAAAGAGATTAAGAAATCAAACATGGAATCAATATACATCAAAATAGTGATTAAATCTACAAATAACTTGATAATATTTCACTCTCTAAAATTAGAGAATAGAAAATTGGTAGAAAACACATGAGTGTATAAAAACTCATCAGAAGGAGATCAAAAAAATCATTGGTGCTTTGATCTACCAAGAGAAGGGTTGGAGGAGTCAAGATAACCTATTAAGAGCCTCCAAATACCAAGGAATAATATCAGGGTAAAATGGAGGTGTTTAGGAGTTATAACTAGGGTCCCAAGAATTTTCATAAAAAATTTGGGGAAATTAAAAACTATGAACACGGTTTACTTTATGAAACACATAGTTAGTAGTAATTGAATGCCCTAATCATGTGCCCCTATTAGACTTATAGATCGAGTGCATAGTCTAGTTGTATGGTTAAACTAACCATATTCTAACAATAAAAACCCTCACTATACAAGTCCACACGGTTTGAGGAAGAGGCCACATAGTTATCACTAACCATGTTCCCCCCTCTATAGCACCATCACCTAGTTTACTGTTTGCTAAGAAAAACTGAATTTTTTTCCCTAAACATAAACCAATATTACACAGATCCAAAAACCTACAAAAATTTTCAAATTTCACTCAATAGAAACTATGAAATACCCAAACAAAGTAAGATCAAAAAAATGTTTAATAAGTACTAGAAATAAGGTGATATGTTGTTACAAAATGTCTTTTTTATCTAAAGGGATTTTACCCACTATATAAGAAAATACTTAATCGCTAATAAGTCATAAAAATATCCCAAAAATTCTCCACATGTCTTGTTTTATTCAAGAAACATCATGTTTAATATTTTTCTTCATAAATTTTGGAAATAGAAACATAATAAGTGTGAGATCAAGAGATTAATAAGGGAATATGTATATCAAAATCTATTTTGGGATAAATAATATTACAGAAATAAATAAGATTCAAATAATGTCATATAACTGAACACATGAGATTTAAAAAAATCCACATATAAAATAACAATATAAAAAATCAAACAGATAATAATAACTGGATTCATGGTGAAGGAATACATAATGTTGGGCATCTTTTAATATCAATTCCTTAACCAAGAAACTATTCTTGTCATCAATGTCGCAACCAAGACACCATTCTTGCATTGGGTAGGCATAAAAAAATACCCAAACCTTTTCTCTGATGTGACCGACTAATATATCAAGGGATATATAATATCAAGCCCCACCCATCACTTCTTTAAGTCCAATTCATTCACCGTATGAAATATATGAATAACAATACCATGCATAATCAACTTTCCTTCATAAAAATTTGTGTTTGAATAACAACATACAAGATGTCAATAATTTTTTCCATGTAAATGAAAGTGATAACATGATCATAATTCATATAGATAAAGAAGTTAGATAGTTAAACAATACATTATAAACTTTCCTGGGTAAACAATAAACATCTTTATAGGAATAAAAAATATATAGATCTTTAATAGTACCCAAATCAATAAATGTAATAGATTTATATGTAATCATCCCCCAAACTAACATCATATAGAGAAAGGGGTATATAGTTAAGTAAATAATTTTTTCAATCGATCTATTTATGGTCATCTTAGGGAATTTCCTTTAAATAATATAATGGAAAAATATGGTATTCATAGAGGAAATGCATTGAAAGAAAAATCATTCCTATAACAAAAGATGATTTGGAAATTCAAAGGTGGTGAGGATTTCTTCATGTTTAATCCCCTAAAAAATTCTAAGATTATTTATAAATTAATCTATGGATAATATATACACCATGAAAAGTAAATAAGTGGTGAATGCAAATCATATCTCAATAAAGAAAAATTGAGATAAAAATAACCCCACAGTAATTTTAATGTAAGAATAAAAAGAAAATGAGAGGGATACCATGAAATTAAAATATAATAAATTGAAATATATTCATTATACTTGAAGAAAATAGGGATTTTAATTCACCATATAAAATAAAAGATGGTTTGTAATATCAAATATGTCTCATAGAATTTAAAATAAATACCAATAACACTTATGACTTTAGATTCATTCAAATCAAAACCCCTTGAAGGATAAAATTCAAAATGAGACAATAAATACCATGATTAATGAGAGGATCATGGTAAAAAAATATTAAAGGGGAAGTAGATACACCATATAAAATTACACATGGTGTATAATAAGAAATATCTCTCAATGGGTGAAAATTGAGACAAGAAACCCTTACCATAATTCCTAACTTCCACTAAAGAAATTCAATATATTATAGGGCAAAAATAAATATATTAATCTTTTACTTAATAAAATTTTTAATATCCATAAAAATTTATAAAAATTATTTATAATGATTCTCTACATGTATATTAGTGAGTTATTATCTATTTTAAATATCAGGTTTGGGTAGTATTGATCAGTTTGAACTAGTTTAATAATAGTAATGTTATTATTAATTAATTTCCCAAAATATATAATTATTGGATCATAAATGGTATTTGAAATTATGATTTCTAAAATCTTATAATTTTATAATTTCATTCTATGGTATTTTTTGGTTATTATCATTAATGATGAAAATGTTGATGATCAAGCTTTAGTGTTTTTTAACAAACGGGCATGTTTATCTTAATTAATGAGTTTAATATTAATGTTTCCATTATAGAACCAAAATAAAATAATTATTTAATTATTTATATAGTATATTATCATTAACTAATTTCACATATTCATACATGAAATTATTATATAAAATTCTTCAAGTTGATGGTTAGACCGAACCAAATATAAACATACCATAATTAATGGATGATCGTGATTATAAAGATGGTGTATTTTAGAATAATATAATAATTATAGAATAATAATGATATTTTTTAGATAATTTTAAGGTGTTTAATAATATTTCAATACATTTTAATAAATAAAAATTAATTAAGATGAAAAAATAGATGTGTTACTTCGTGGGTATTTTAGTCCACACAACGCACAATAAACATTTTCATTTCTCGAAGAATGAGAGGGAAATAAGTTGTATTATAATTTTTCTATTAATAATAATATTATTATTATATATTTAAAATTTATTATTCAATTTCACTATTATAAATGGTGAATATATTTGTTGGTGAAAATAGAAGTTTTTTTCTTCGTGGAGGTAGTAGTCCACACCTCGCACAAATGATGATTTCATCTTACTTAATAGAAAATGAAAAGGTTGACATAGTTATTTTCTTAGAAGTATAAAATAAAGTATAATAATTATAATAATTTCATTATATAGTAATTAGAAAATTTTATTTAGGAATGTAATAAATAAAATTAAAAGAAGTTAAAAAAAAGTACTCACACTGAGGACTTGGGATTTCCCTTCAAAGACACCTTGGAAATGGAGGTATTAGGATAATATATTGTAAAAATATGCTCAAGTAAAATAAATTTGATTATAGTGGAAGAAAAAGGGCTATATTTTTAATAATAAACTGAATTTTTTAAGTTGTCTTGAAGGGTGGTGAGATGCCACTCTTATAAGTGGTGAGAATGGATTTTTTGTAAATATTTCAACTAAAAATAAAGAGAGAACGTGTTTCACATATCAAAAAGACTCCAAAATGTATAATAATGAATTAGAGGTGATATAAGATCAAAAATACCTCAAAATTTCATTTTATAACATGATTTAAACATGTTTTTAAGTCCTTTACTCTTAGAATTTCAACTTTTACCATTTTTTTGTTTTACTTTGGTAACTCATTTTTACCTATGTAATTTACTTTCAATGAATAAAAATAAAATAGATATTATTAAATAATTTGGACATAATAATTCAAAATTTGAACTAAATTTTATCGTATAATATTTATATTTATAATAAAAAATAATTTTAATGTTAGCCCATGTAATGCGAAAAACCAATTTTTAGAAAAAGTGTATTTTTAAGCTAAAAATGTACGTGTAACATAAAATTATCAAAGTATTTTATTTTCATGATATAAATTTTTTTATTCTAAAAATAATAATTTTTTTAACTTTTAAATCAAGAGAAAATAAATTTTACCAAAAAATATTTAATTAAAAGAAAATATGAAAAATAATTTTTATTAAGAAATATTAATTATGTCCTTAAAATATTAATCATAGGTTTTCTAAATTTAACCCAGTATTTTTTAAATTTATAGTTTTTATTATAAAATACATTTGTGACTAAATTAAAGGTTTTATACACTTCTAGGACTTTCTTATAAATTCATAAAATTTATAGTTTTGGTAAAAACTATATTTTTCACTATTTACTTAAAAATCAATTATTTTAGAAAAAACTAAAACAATCATCTTAAAATAATATTGACATTCAAAATAAAAAAAATTAAGTTCATTTTTTCAAATTAAATTTCTATAATTTTCTATTCTAACTTTTAAATAAATTCATAAAATATAATAATAAACTATTTTTATAGGTAAAATAACTTTTCAAAGTATTAAGAATTATTATTATTATTTCCTTTTAATTAACAGTAAAATAATTTTTATTTTATTATATATATTATTCATATCAATGATATAACTTATCTGTATGATATTTAGTTTCTTAATATATAAAACATAAAATTAAAAAATTTAGAATGGTAAAATTTTAAATAATAAATCAATCATATTAGTTATATAGATACACTAATTGAATTTTCATCAATGTCTTAATATTAATAATGAACTTTATTTTTTTACATATATTTCATAATTTGGTTATCACTATTTTTACATTCCAATTCTATGGTTACATTTTAATACTTATATAATGTTCTTGATTGACCCACAGACGTCGTTAATTCCCGCCGAATTACCGAATTTAGAAATTTAAAAACATAAATCAAACAGACCACTAAACTATAGGGTAGTGTAAGATATGAAAGTACAAGGTCAAGACCAGGGAGATTAGGTTGGAGAAATTATTAATTAAATAAAATAACCCTAATCTAATTTCAAAAAATATAAACTACTGAGCATGGGATTGGTTTTAGAAAAGAGGAGAAGAAAATATAAAAATGGTGTCGAGTAGTAATGATTCTAGGTTCATGAGAAGACAAGGTATGAAATAATTAATAACAGACATGAAGTCATTGGAATAGGGTCCTAGTAAGTTCAATGCTCTTGATAAACACTCTCCATCCTAAGTTCTCCTTTTCTCATGGTCAGGTACTTCATATTGTAATGGATGGGTAACCCGAAACCTTATTTAAATATAGGGAAAGGACAAACCCAATGGTCATAGTGGAAGTCTAGTCCCTAGATCTCATATTAAATAGTTTTATTCGATCTTGGAAATGGTCATGTGAAAAGAAAGAAATTAAACCCAATATGGAACCCCACTCACAATGGCCATACAAGAAGAAATTAGGCAGAGGATAGAATTGAAGAATAAATATGAAATCCCAGCATGAATTAAAATTAATTATAAAATACTTCTTACATTCAATTCCCCTTCATCCTGATTACCTTAACACCAAGAAATCCCATGCTCATGCTAATCACAGGAGGGTGTTAAAAAATAAGAAAGAAAAATATCCTACATAAGTGGTGGCGCATGTGGTTGTTCCTTCGTTCAGTGGTGGATCCTCATTGAACTCTGTATAGAAGATTCTCTAAATAGTGTATCCAAGGGCTCTATTTATAGGCATTTAAAGGGGTCTTCCTGATGTCGGTCTCGATGTGTACTGAAGGTACACATCATATACCTTTGGTCCACATTGCCTTCGTGTTCGCGTGTATCTTTCACATATCACATTTATTAATTAGAAGTTTTACCATCGTCACATCATGTATGGGGGTCTCACTACATGTACTTTCTCAATCTATAGTTATCACAGATCTCACTGAACTCTTCTCTAAAATTAGTGATGAAAAGATTCATGTCTTGTACTGAGGTTACACAACGTGTAATTGTCATTCACAGCACGTTTTCTCATCATATATTATTCTGGAAGAGGCATACTTCTCCAATGAAGCCATGATGTGTTAGTGAAGTACATGTCGTGTAGTAGTTTTCACTAAAACCATATTATTTATTATTTTGATAATCCACCTTTCAAGGGATTAGGTGGAACCCTTACAAGGCCCGAAGGCTCAAAGACAATTATAGGACCCGTAGGTCTTAAAGGGAATCACCCAGACAAGACAACTTGGAACTGCTCCTCCCTATCATTTGTCATGATATCAGCACTCCACCTTTACAGAGCTGGTTGGCTAGTTGGAAGAGTCATACTCAATCTTCACTTGTTTTCCAACTTTTCTTCCTCTTCCAACATCTAGTGTCACACCACGAGCAACGTGAAGCAGCATGAAGGGTCCTTTAGCTCAATTTTCCACATCTTTTAATTTCTTTATCACAAATTCTTTATTTCCAACCATAAAACATAAAACAAGTAAATACATTCCAAAATTGGAAATATTTATCATTTAAATACAAAATTCAGTACATAAAAAATTCTTAAATATATGCATGAAATACCCTTATTAAATCCCCCCACACTTGAATTCGGCCTTGTCCTCAAGGATGGAATCTCAACATACTACAAATGATGCTCACTTTAACATGATTTAAATTCAATTTTAATAAAATCAATTGATCAAATATAAAATTAAATGTTCAATAATCACATGTAAAAATCCATTAATTCCTTAATTTTCAAAGAAAACAAGTCAACCATGTATTTTACTTTTTCTATTTAGAAACAACCAAGACTTTTCATTCATCCATTCTCATTTTTTCAATTCGTTATTAATATGAATTCCACTTTTAATCTACCTCACATGAATTTTTTCGCTCATCATCATGGTAAAAAAATGGAATCCGACACATACTTCAAGAACATGTAACTTACCATAGGCTTGTAATGGATCTAACATTTTCACCACGTAAAGATAAAAAACATAATTAATCATGAGGGATTCATCATTTAGGATCATATGACTCTGAGGCTTTAGGGTAGGTAGGTCAATTATATAAAAATTAAATCTCAAAAAGGAGGTTTGAATCTAAATCATTTTGCATTATAATTAAAAGATAAGCTCAATGATTATCTCCTTCTATATATGTTATCTATCCCCCCCCCCCAAAATCTCAAAGTGGGGTCATGATACATGTAAGCATAGTGATAGAATCAACCTATCTTTCTCAATTTTTTTTCTTTTTTGAAAGTTTTTCTTAGGGAAAAAACACATCCATCACCTGATCACATACGTTTAAAAAATTTCAGTCTGGAAAATGGTATTTTTTTTGTCCTCCCAAAAACACTACCCAATTTTTTCATTTTTTTTTTCAAATGTTCTTTTAAGAGAGGTGAATAACAAAATACAATTAAGGATGTCATGGCCTTTCCCAAATCACAGTATATAATCCCCCGTCAAAATATCCATAATAAATTACATCCTAGTACACCCAAAATTAAATTCCTCCCCCACACTTATTCTTTTAAATATCATGAAAGACATTTAGAGGAAGTTATGAATGGATAAAATATGCTTGTAACAAGGCTCAATTCCTAAAAAGGAAAATCATGGCTTCTACGAGCTTAAAAATGATTAATGTCGAGTGGTTCTCAGGATAAGGGATAACAAAAATAATGGCTCAATCATTTTAAAAGTGATTATGTTCAATCATATCTCCTATAAGATGTAAATGAAGTTCTAGAAGAAAACATGCCTAAGTTTCTCACAAAATATACTATAGAAATAAAGGAAATATTTGGATCTGTGTATGTCTTGGGAATGAGATGAATGGTTGGGTCAACTAATCCAAGAAATGAATAAAAATAAATCAATCAATTAATGAAAACATCATAAATTCAAAGCATGGCTAATTCTCATAAAAATTTCATTTACAATGATTAACATGCTCCACTAAATCATGAATTTTCAAATACTAATCCACATTCTTATCTTTACTAATTATTTTCTCCATTTCCCCCATTCAAATTTATTTACAAAGAAGTTTAAATACATGGAATGATAATAATCCTAGGTAGTTTATGTCTCTTAGTTTATTTGATTAAAGAATGAATCAAGTGTGGGGTATGCAATTTCAATGAAATATCTAAAACATTTTTAATGTGGGGAATAAAACAAGAAACATTATGAATTGAAATGATTACTCCCCTTGAAATTGATTCTTGAAAATTGGTTGTGTAGGTTCTTCTTGTACCAGATTCATGATGTGTAATTTTTTCATGCAACTTCTCTTCCTTATTCATGTTTCTTGCTTCTACTTACCACTTATGCATTTGATGGACCTAAAAAAATAAAAAACTAGTGAAAGTGAAATCCCTTGAAATGAAGCTCAAAAATAGTAAGGGGAATGAAATTAAATCCTAATATAAAATTAAATTCTAAGAAACCAATAAATATAAAATCCTAGAAAGTGATAAAAAAATAGGTTGCCTCCTAGAGTCTTCTCTTTTTAACGGTTATTTATCATGACCATACCGGGGTTAGCTGATTAAAGGGTGATATAGTGATAAATTTATCTTGTTCACCTAATCTTGACTTTGTTGTCCTCCCAGCTCAGTTTGAAATTTTATCAATAGAATTTCATGGATCTCGAAGGTGGTGACCAGATTCTAAACAGTATGAGTATTTATAACATAATATTAGCATCTGTCTATACCTAAAAAAATTCTCCTTCTTCAATGGATGGTTGCATGTGTTGGCTTTATTCAATGATCACTTTAGGTTTTGTAGACATATCTTTAACTTCTTCAGTTGTTGCTTCTTCTTCTTGTTCCACTACGTAGTTAGCATAGGGTGCAACTTGTTCTTTTTCTTCCTCTTCACATAGTGCACTTAGAAATTCTAGAAAATTTGTCATAAATTTGGAGACCGGAATATCCTCCTCTTTTACTTTATCTTTTTCATCATCTTCTACTTCAATTTCATCTTCTTTCTACTGCATTCTCTAGTTTGCTTTGGACCATTCATGTTCTGCATCAAGGTCACCCTCTTCATCATCTTCTGAGCCTGCAAAATCAAGGGTATTGTGATTAGTATAAAAATAAGAATATGAAGTGGTACTTACCTCTACTGCATTTTCTTCACTTCTATGTTCAGTACACTCCTTGTAGAAGTTTGGATCCAGGCTTTGGGGTGTTGTGAAATCAGTTCTTGGGTATAGTTTTAGGAACTCATACATTTTACTTCTCATTGATTTAATATCAATGAGTATTTTCTCCATATAATCTAACATGAAGGTGATCCTCTATTTGGTATTAATTTTTCTATGCAGTCCTAACATCACAACTAAAAATACCCAGTGCGGTAAAAATTAATAAAAATAATTAAAACTATCCTATGATAAAATTAGGAAACTAAAAAGATAAGAAAATAATTTGTCTAAATTATTCAATTAATAAATATTTGCTCCTATCCCTGGAAACGGTGCCAAAAATTTTATATCTCCACGAGCATCATTAATTCCCACTGAGTCACCAAATTTAGAAATTTAAAAACATAAATCAAACAGACCACTAAACTATAGGGTAGTATAGGATATACAAGTCTGATGTTGAACCCACAAAGATAGGGTTGAAGAAAATATTAATTAAATAAAATAAACTAAAACTAATTATGAAAAATCTAAACTACAGAGCATGGGATTGGTTTTAGAATAGAGGATAAAAAATATAAAAAAGTTTTTTGACACCAATTATTCTAGGTTCATGAGATAACAAGGTATGAAATAATTAATAACAACCATGAAGTTTTCAGAATCGGTTCCTAGTTAATTCAATGGTCATGATAATTTTTTTCTATCTTAAGTTCTCCTTTTCTCATGGCCAGGTACTTTGTATTGCATTGGATGGGTAACCAAAAACGTTATTTAAACATAGGGAAAGGAAAAACCCAATGGTCATGGTGGATTTCTAGTCCCTAGATCGCATATTAAGTAGTTTTATTCAATCTTGGAAATGGTCATGCGTAAAGAATGAAATTAAACTCAATCCTGAACCACGCTCATAATGGTTATATAAGAATAAATTAAGGAGAGGATAAAATTGAAGAAAAAATATGAAATCCTAGCATGAATTGAAATTAATTATAAAATAATTATTACATTCAATTCCCCTTCATCACACATTCTTCGGTATAAAGAAATCACCTACTCATGCTAATCACGAGCGGGTGTTAAAAAACAAGAAAGGAAAAATCCTACAGAAGTGGTGGGGAAGGTGGATGTGCCTTTTTCCAGTGGTGGTTCCTCATCGAGCTCCATCCAGAAGATTCTCCAAATGGTGTGGCCAGGGACTATATTTATAGGTGCTGAAAGGGGTATGCCCAACACTGGTCATGACGTGTACTAAAGGTACACGTCGTGTACCCTTGGTCTGTATTACCTTCATGTCCGTGTGAGTCTTCTGTGTATCACATTCATTAATTCAATGTTTAACCACCATCACATCATGTACGGGGGGATCAAGACTTTTACTTTCTTGGTCTATAGTTATCACAAATCTCACTAAAATCTTTTCCAAAATTATTTCCAAAAAGAGTCACGTCATGTACTGAGGCTACACGACATGTACTTGTCATTTACAGAGTGTTTTCTCGTCAGATCTTGTTCTAGAATATACCTACTCCTTTGATGTGGTCATGGAGTGTAATTTAAGTACACATCATGTAGTAGTTTTCACTATTTTTCCATCTTTTCTTCCTCTTCCAAAATTTGATGTCATGTCGCGAGTGAAGAGAAGTGGCGTAAAGGGTTCTTTAACTCAATTTTCCACCACTTTTCATTCATTTTTCACAAATTCATTGTTTCCTATCATAAAACATAAAACAAGTAAATAAATTCCAAAATTTGAAAGATTTATCATTTAAATACAAAATTCAATCTATAAAACATGCTAAAATATATGCATGAAATTCACTTATCAGTTCCTCAAGTCATTTTGGTTTTGTGTTTCATGTGAATCAAGCTATTAAACACATTAGGTTTTAAATGAAAACATATAATTTAAATTATTGTGGAGTTACATTACCCTCCCCTCCAATAATAAATTTAATCCTCACAATTTTAATCATCACTTGCTAATAAAATTAGTTAAGGGTATCTAAAAGATATAAATAACTAAAGATATAATTTCAAATAACATTTCAACCTTAATATATTAGGTACAACTGGGGAACACATATTTTCCTTTCATTATGATAATTTATTGATTTATTTTCCTTAGAAACTTGTTGTTATATTCCCTCCTTTTATATGCATAAAACATCTCCCATTTCCTTTAAGAAATTATCCTAGGTGTTTTTTCTCACATTCTTAACAAGTAGAAAATTGAATCTTCCTTCCTTCGTTATCTTCACCACCTTAACTTCCGTGAGAATCCAAACTTCTATTATTTGGTTTGTTTAGGAATTAAACTATGTTCACATTGTTAATCATGATTCTTGATAGTTTTTTTCTATAATCATAAGGTTTATCACTTTATTTATTATCCCGTTAGGTTTCTCATTGGGACAATCTATGAATTGTCCATGTCATCCATTATTAATTTGGTTCCTTAAGTATTGTATCATTAATAAAACCGAAAGGATTTAGCATGATTGATAAACACAAAAATAGAATTATTATAATATAATCAAAAGATAAATTTTGACCACAAAATTTATTATTCTTTGAAAATATTAAATTAGCTTTCAATTCAACCTAAATCACTCTTAGTTCAATATAGTTTTATTTAGGTTGAGTTTTCTCATATTTATTAACCTGATTCCTTAACATAATAAATCATTCATAATGGATTGTAAAGATAATTTGATTAAACAAATCATATTCCTCAGGATTGTCTAGCCAGGTGTGCAGTATTAGGCCCATTCATTATATATTATAGTAAAGATTGAGTTCATACTCAGACAGATTTTTTTAGGGTGAATATCACATGGTAAATTTGTGTCACAGTTGTATCCACTTTACTATATCCAGATAGGTGTTTAATTTATTATATAACCACAAAATTTCTATTTCACCAAAACTTTAGGATGTTATCCTATACATAAACTTATCCCTTAGAATTATTCATAGGTTCTTCCCTAAAATTATATTATCTTAATACCTAAAATATTCAATATTACCTCAACTAAACTAAAGGGTTATCTATACCATTTAAATTATGGTCAACCTTAACTTATAAACCCTTAAATTATCCTCTATAAGCATCTTAATCTCTAAATTTATCCAATATATACTCTGATACCAATAGTGACGCCCCAGACTTGCACTCACAAATATGGTTCCAAATACACATACTTTATGTACTAGCTTCAATACCAATTGTAGATTCCCAGACATAACCATCCAATAATTACTTAACTTAAAAAAATATTTTATTACATACAGTCCCATGACCTTTTAGGATTATAGATTCAGTGAATTAGGAAAAAACATTACCTAACAAGACTTATTCCTTTTTTAACTGAAGGGAATTTTTTACACTATATAGGTAACTACTTAATAACTAATAAGTCTTTAACATATCCTAAAAACTCTACTCACTTGATATTTTATTTTAGACACATCATGTGTAATACTTTTATTCATATCCTATAGAAATGGAAACATAATATGGATGAGATCAAACACTCAATTAGGAAAAATGTATATCAGAAGCTATCATGGCATAAATAATATGGAAGGAATAAAAAAAGAGTCAAATAATTCCATATAACGGAACATGTGAGATTAAAATAAATCCATGAATGAAATAATAATATAAATAATCACTTGGTAATAATAAATTAATTTATAGTGATCTAATTCATAACATCAAACATATTATAACATTAATTCCTTAGCTAAGACATTATTATTTTCATCAAGTCCACAACCAAGAAATCATTCGTATTGTCAAGGTCAAAACCAAGACATTGTTCCTACATTGGGTAGGGATACACCAAATACCCAAACCCTTCATCTCATGAGACCAACTGATGCATTTAGGGTCTATATATTACCAAGCCCCACCCATCACTTCTTTAAGTCCAATACATACACCATATGAAATATATGAATAAAAATACCATGCATAATTAACTTGATATCATAAACATATGTATTTTAATAACAATATAAAGGACATAAATACATTTCCCCATGAAAATATAATGTATAAAATGATCATAATCTATCCATATAAAAAAATTGGATGGTTAAACAATACATAATCAACATTCCCTAGTAATCAATAAACATCCATGTAAGAATAAAAATCTACTAATTTTAAATAGTTCCCTAATCAGTAAATAGAAAAGTTTTATATTTAATAATCCCTCAAACTAAAACCATATAGAGAAAGTGGTATGTGGTTAAGTCAATAATTTTCACAACCAATCTATTTTTGGATATATTGGTGAATTCCCTTTAAATAATTCAATAAAAAAATTGGTTATTCACGAAGGAATGACATTGGAAGAAAAATTATGCTTATAATAGAATAGGATTTAGTAAGTCAAATGTGGTGATGTATTTCCTCAAGTTTGATACCATAATTGAATATATTAATAAATTATTTAGAAATTAATCCATTTCCAATATATACACCAAAAAAATTAAATAAATTGTGAATAAAAATAATACCTCAATGCTGTAAAATTTAGATGTAAACACCCTCATGATAATAGTAATGTAATAATTAAAATAAAATGAGAGGGGTACCATGAAATTAAAAAATGAAATTAAATATATTCATTATAATTGAAATTATAGGTTATTTAATATTTCATATAAAATAAAATATGGTACATAATATCAATCATGTCTCATGGATTTGAAAACATAAATAAATTACACTTAAAACATTGAAAAAATTCGAATCAAAACCCCTCGAAGGAAAAAATTTCAAATAAAACATTAAATACTATAAATAATTAGGGTATAATGATAAAATTTTAAGGGCCAATAGGTACACCATATAAAATAAAACATGGTTTATAATAAGAAATATGTCTCAATGGGTGAAAATTGAGACAATAAACCCATAACTTAATTCATGATTTCCATTAAAGCACTTTAATATCATGTGTAAAAAATAAATATATTAATTTAATATTTTAAAACCTTTTAGTATCCATAAATTTTTATAAAATTTATTTATAATTATTCTCTACATGTATATTTGTTAGTTATTTTCTATTTTCAATATCGGATGTGGGTAATCTTTATCAGCTTAAACTAGTTTTGTAATAGTGGTGTTGTTCTTCATTATTCTCATAAAGTTTATTACTCTAAGATCCTAAAAGGTATTGGAAATGATACTTTATAATCATATAAAATGTTATAATTCCATTCTATGGCGGTTTTGGTCACTATTTTTAAAGATGAAAATGACGATGAACATAATTAGGTGATTTTTAACAAATGAATGTGGGTATTTAATTAATGAGTTTAATATTAATGTTACCATTCAAAAAAATATAATCATTATTTAATTATTTATATTTTATATTATCATTAATTAAGTTCTTATAGTCATCTATGATATTATTTTATAGAATTTTTCAAGTTGGTGGTTATACCGACCCAAACATGAACATACCATAATTAATGGATGATTATGACTATAAACATGGTTTATTTTGGAATAATATCATTATTAAAGAATAATAATGATATTTTTATATTATTTTAAGTTTTATAATCATAATTTATGACATTTTAATAAATGATAAATAAACTATATGAAAAGGAGATATGTTACTTCATGGAGGTGGTAGTCTACACTACACACGATTAATGTTTTCATTGTCAAAGAATGAGAGGGATGGAATTTAGATAACAATTTATACTTTAATAATTATAATTATATTATATATTTATCATTTAATATTTAATTTTACCATTATAACAAGTGAATAAAGGCATTGGTGAAAAACATAAGTTGTCGCTTTGTGGAGGCAGTAGTATGTACCACGCATGAATGATGGTTTAATTTTTCTTAATAGAGAAGGGAAAAGGTTGTTGATAGTTATTAACTTATCATAATAACATTAAGTATTAAAAAAATATTTATTTAGTTATATATTAATTAGAAAATTATATCTGTGAAAGTGGGAAATAGAAGAATATAAGTATAGAGAAAAAAATGTACTTACGTTGAGAACTTGGGATTTCCCTTAGAATACTCTTTGGAAATGGAGGTCTTAATAAAATATATTGTGAAAAGAGGATCAAGAAAAGGAAATATAATTATATGTTAATTAAAAATTCATAGTTTCAAGAGGAAACTAAATTTTGGGAGTGGTATTTAAGGGGTGGTGAGAGGCCCCAATTTTAAGTGGGGAGAATAAAATTTTTGTAAATATTTAAAGTTAAAATAAATTGAGTGCATGTTTCACATGTCAAGAATTCTCATGGATAAAAATGGATTGGTGTATGAGATAAGATTTATAATAACTCAAAAATTCATTTTAAAACCTGTTTTTAAGTCCTTTACTCTTAGAATTTTTACTTTTAACATTTTTGGTTTCATCGTGGTAACGAATTTTCACCCAATTTACTATTAATGTCAAAAAATAAAATGGAAATTATTGTATAATTTGTACCTAATGATTCCAAATATTAAATATATTTTATTATATAAGATTTATACATCTAAGAAAGATTAATTTTAACATTAGCGTATGTAATAGTTAAAAACCTCATTTAAAAAAATTGTTTTTATGCTTAAAATTTATATATTGGAAGAAATTATAAATTTATTTGTTTTTCATGATAAAATATGTTTATTATAAAATAAATAAATTTTATGTGGATTAAAAATCATTCCAAAATGAAATTTCACCAAAATAATATTTGATTAAAAGAAAAGACCAAAAATATATTTTATTGGAAAATATTAATTATGTTCTTAAAATTTTGATCCTAAGTTTTATAAATTCAAAATGGTATTTTTAAAATGTATATTTTTACTTATTAAATTCCTATTTTACCAAATAAAAGGTTTTATACACTTTTAGGTCTTGCTAATAAAGTCATAAGATTTTCAATTTTGGAAAAAACAATATATTTCAAGATTCACCAAAAAATAAATTATTTTAGAAAAATATTAAAAACTAATCTTAAAATAATATTGAAATTAGAAATAAAAAAATAATTTCTTTTTATCAAATTCAAATTATATATTTTTCTATTTTAATTTTTAAATAAAATCATAAAATATAATGAGAAATTGTTTTTTATTGAAAAATAATTGTTCAAGTTATTAACCATTCTTATTCTTATTTTCTATTAATTAATATTAATATTAGTGTAATTATATTATATATTTTATTCACATTAATAATATACATTATCTATAATATATTTAGTTAAAATAAAACACATATAAAAAAATTAAAAATTTTACCTTTTAAAACATAAATTAATCTATTTATTTATTTAGCTACACTAATTGAATTTTCATCAAATGCTTAGTGTTAATAATGAATTTTATTTTTTCTATATATATTTAATAATTCATTTAGCTCTATTTCTACCCTCTAATTTTATGGCTACATTTTAATAATTATATAGTTTTCTATAGTTCATTTTGGTTTGGTGTTGCATGTGAAGCTAGCTATTGAAAACATTAGGTTTCAAAGAAAATTATATAGTTTAAATACTTAGGGTGTTACATTACCCCCCTTTAATAAACTATTTCCTTGCAATTTTAATCATCACTTACTAATGAAATTATTTAAGGGTTTCTTAAATATAAACATAACTCAATATATAATTTCAAATGATGTGTATATCTTAATATGATAGGTATGGTGGGGAAACACTTATTTTACCTTTATTATGTTAATAGATAGCTTCATTTTCCTCAGAAACTTGTTTCTTTATGCTTATGTTTTCCACACACAAAACTTATCTCATTTTCTTTAAGACATTCTCCTAAGTGTTTCTTCTCACATTCATGACATGTAGGAAATTGAATCTTCTTTCCTTAATCATCTTCATCACTCAAACTTCCATGATACTTCATCCTTCTCTTCTTTGGTATGTTTTGGAATTCAACTATGTTGACATTGTTAATGATGATTCTTGATAGATAATTCAATATAATCATAAGGTTTATTAATTTCATTCGTATTCTGTTAGGTTTCTATTTGGGGAAATATTTGTATTATCCATGTACCCAATTATTAATTTGATCCCTTCGGGCTTCATCCATACCTAAAGGAGTTAATGTGAGTGAAAAACACCAAAATAGAATTATTTAAAGATAATTACATGAAAAATTCAACCACAAAATTTTCGACTCTTCAAAATTATTATATTAACATTCAGTTCAACCTAAATTGATCTCGATTCAATTTAGGTTTCTTTAGGATGAGTTCTATCATGTTACTTAACCAAATTAATTAACATGATAAATCATTCATGGTGTCTTGTAAATATAATGTGATTAACAAAATCATATACCTTGATAGTGTTCATCTAGATGTGAAGTCTTAAGCCCACTCATATTGCACTTGAGGGAATATTGATTTAATACTCAACCAGTATTTTTTAGGGTGATTACCCCTAAGTGAATCATTCCATAGTTGCATCCACTTTATAGTGTCTAGATAGGGACATAATTTCTTGGAGATCCACAAAATATATACTTTTCCAAAGCTTTAGGACTTTATCCAATACTTAGACTTATCCCTTAGACTTATCCTTGAGGTCTTCACTAAATCTATCTTATCTCAATCCCTAAAATATTCAATATTACCTCAACAAACCTAAAGGGTTATCTATACTATTTAAATTATGGTGAACATTAAATTATCAACCCTTTAATTTTACTCAACTAATATCCTAACCTCCAAAGTTATCTAAACCTGTCTCTTATACCAATTATGATGCCCCATACCTGTACTCCCAGTTCTAGTACCAAATACTCATACTTTAGATATTATCTTCAATAAGAATTGTATATTCCTAGACATAATTATACCATAATTACATGATTTAAATAAAATATTTCATTACATAAATTCCCATTACCTTTTAGGTTTTTAGATTCATAGAATTAGGACATGACATTAAATAATAAAACCAATGTCTTTTTCAACTAAAGTATATTTCTTCCACTATATAAGAAACTACTTAATCACTAAAAAGTCTTCAACATCTCCCAAAAATTCTCCACACTTGTTATTTCATTATAGAAACAACATTTTTAATTCTTTTTTCTATAACTTGGGGCGATAAAAACATAATAAGGGTGATCTAAAATGCTTAGTAAGGGAAATAATATATCAAAATATATCATGGAATGAATAATATGAAACGAATAAATAAGAGTAATATAGCTCCATATAACTGAACACGTGTTATTTAAATGATTCCATGGGTGGAATAAAAATATAAACTATAACATGGATAACAATAACTAAATTCATGATGATGCAATTCATAATGTCATAAATATTTTACCATCAAGGCCTCAACTAAAACATTATTCTTATCATCAAGTCTGTAGCTAAGACATTATTCTTTCCATCAAGGTCTCAACCAAGACATCATTATTACATTAGGTAGGCATACATTGAACACCCAAACCTTTTTTCTCATAAGAAAATCTAATGCGTCAATGGGATATATAATACTGATCCCCACCCATCACTTCTTTAAGTCCAATGAATTCACCATATGAAATATATAAATAATAATACCTTGTATAATAAACTTTCATTCTTCAACATCCATATTGTAATAACAATATACATAATTTCAATACTTTTCCCCATGTAAATAAAATGGATAAAATGATCATAACTCATACATAGAAAGAATTTGTATGGTTATAAAATACATAATCCACTTTTCTATGTGATCAATAAACATCTGTAAAGAAATAACAAATATATGGATTTTCAACAATTACCCAATCAATAAATGGAATATATTTATATATAATAATCCCTCAAACTAAAACCGTATAGATAAATAAGGATATTTTTAAGTCAATAATTTTCCCAATAAATCAATTTATGGGTATTTAGGTGATTTCCCTTCAAATAATGTAATGGAAAAAATTGGGTATTCAGAGAGGATATCCATTGGAAGAAAAATATTTCCTATAACAGGAGATGATTTGGAAATAAAAAGGCAATAATATATTTTCTTGAGTTTATTCCCCTAAATGAAAATAGTATGATAAGATTTATAAATTATTCCATGGAAAATAGATACACCATAAAAAGTAAATAGGTGGGTATATTAATCATATCTCCATGAAGCAAAATTGATATGCAAACACCCTCACGATAATGGTAACATAAGAATCAAAATCATATGAGATGGATACCATGGAATTAAAATATAATGGAATGAAATATATTCATTATACTTAAAAGTAATATAGTATTTTATTCACCAAATAAAATAAAATATGGTGTTCAATATCAAACATGTCTCATGTAATTAAAAATAGATACAAATAACACTTACAACTTTAGAAACTTTCAAATCAAAACCCCTTGAGGGATATAATTTCAAATAAAACATAAAATTCCATGAATAATTAGGGTATCATGATAAAAAATATTAAATTGGGTATTATATACACCATATAAAATAAAACATTATGTATAATAACAAATATGTCTTAAAGAGTACAAATTGAGATAGGAAATTCTTACCTTAATTCTTAGCTTCCAATAAAGCACTTGAATATCCTATATAAAAAATAACTATATTAATATTATATTTAAAATTATTTTTAATATAAATAAACTTTTAGAAACTTCCTTTATAATTATTCTCTACATGTATATTATTTATTTATTATTTAATTTTCAACATCAGGTGTGGGTAATCTTGATCAGTTTGAACTAGTTTCATAATAGTAGTGTTGTTCTTCATTATTATCCCAAATTTTATCATTATGGGTAATTCAAGGTAATATAAATAATTATTTATAATTATTTATAGTTTTATAATCTCATTATATGTAAATTTTTCTTACAATCCTTAATATGAAATTGACGATGAGCATGCTTCAATGATTTTTAACGAACGAACATGGGTATCTTAATTAATGAGTTTAATATTAATGTTACCATTATAGAATAAAAATAAAAATTATTATTTTCTTATTTATATAAAATATTATCATTAATTAACTTCTTATATTCATCCAAGATATTATTTTATATAATTTTTCAAGTATGTGGTTAGACCGACCCAAACATGAACATACCATAATTAATAGATAATTATGATTAAGGTGGTGGTTTATTTTGGGATAATATCATTATTACATAATAATAATGATGTTTATTAAGTAATTATAAGGCATTGAATCATATTTTAAGATATTTTAATGAATAATAAAGAAACTAGATGAAAATTGAGATATGTTACGTCATGGAGATGGTGGTCCTCACAATGCAAAATTAACATTTTTATTTCTAGAAGAATGAGAGGGAAAGAAGATGGGTTATAATTTATATCTTCATAATAATAATTATATTATATATTTAAAATTTATTCTTAAATTTCACCTTAATAACTGGTGAATATAAGTGTTATATAAAAATTAAAGTTGTCTCTTTTTAGTGACGGTAGTCCGCACAATGCATGAAAGACAGTTTCTTTTTTCTTAATAGAAAAAAATGTGGTTAGTACTTATTAACTTATCATAATAAAATTAAGTATTAAAACAATATTAATTTAATTATATATAAATTATGAAATTAAATTTGTTAAATTAAGAAATAAAATAAAATAATATAAGGAAAAAAAGTACTCAGATTGAGGACTTGGGCTTCCCCTTGGAAGACTCATTAGAAATGGAGGTCTTAGGATAATATATTGTGACTAGAGGATAAAATAAAAGGAATATGATTATAATGGAATAAAAATTATCATATTTTCAAGATGAAAACAAATTTTGGGAGTGGTATTGAAGGGGTGGTGATAGGCCCATTTTATAAGTCGTTTGAAAGACATTTTTATAAATATTTCAAATTAAAAAAAAATATTTCACAAGTTTCACATGTCAAGGAGACTCAAAAATAAATAATAACGTATTGGGGGTGATAAAAGTTTGATAATAACTCAATAATTATTTTTAAAAAATGTTTTAAAAATGTTTTTTAGTCCTTTACTCTTAGAATTTTTACTTTTACCATTTTTTGTTTTACTGTGGTAACTAATTTTTACCTATATAATTTAATTTTAATGACTAAAAATAAAATGTAATTTATTAAATACCTTTGAACTATTAATTAAAAATGTTTAATCTATTTTATCATATAATATTTCTATATGTAAAAAATTAATTTTAATATTAGGCATGTAACGCGTAGAACCCCGTTTTTAGAAAAAAAATGTATTTTTAAGTTTAAACATTATGTGTAGGATAAAATTATCAATGTATTTTATTTTCATGATGTAAATTGGTTTATTATAAATAAAATAAATTTTATGTGTCTTTAAAATCAATAAAAAATTAAATTTTACCAGAATAATAAATAATTAAAATAAAAGACCAAAAACATTTTTTATTGGAAAATATTACTTATATCCTTCAAATGTAAATCATAGGTTTTATAAATTAAACATTGTATTTTTCAAATTTATTGTTTTAATTATTAAATAAATATTTTATCAACTTAAATGTTTTATAAACTTCTAGTTATTTATTATAATGTTATAAAATTTACAGTTTGGTAAAAACTATATTGTTCATTTTTCACCTAAAATTAAGTATTTTAGAAAAATCTCAAAAAATAATAATAAAATAATGTTGAAATTATAAATACAAAAACTAAGTTAGTTTTTTCAAATTAATATTCTATAATTTTATATTTTAAATTTTAATTAAAATCAAAAAATATAATGAGAGATAGTTTTTTATAGGAAAATAAATTTTCAAAGTTTTGACCATTATCAAATCCATAGTGTTGATAATGATCTTTATTTTTTATTTATAAATATATTTCAGAATTTGATTAGCTCCATTTTTACCCTCTAATTCTATGAAAACATTTTAACAATTATATAACATTTCATGATTTATTTTGGTTTGGTGTTGCATGTGAACCAAGAAATTAAACATGTTAGGTTTTAAATTAAAAAATATAATTTAAATTCTTGGGGTGTTACAAAATAACTCTTATTTACTTAATAGTGATATTAAATAAATAAACTAGTGTTTATATATGTTATTATTTGTGTTTTTATAATTTTCCTCTAAAAATGTTTTTATTATTTAAAGTATTTCATTGATGGGTGGTTGGATATTTTAGAAAACTAGGTAAACTCTTTATCCTAGGTAAAATATCTTTATCCTTATATTCTTCTCAAAACATGTTATAGAATCTAATGAATCATAAAACTTGTGTATATAATTAATTATCTTATCTTGTTCATAAAAAATATTTTTTAACAAACAACTTTTCTTATCATACAAGAGAAATGAGATGAAAATACACATATTTTTCATATATTCATCTGATCATGATAGTGTATATTTTTCTTAGATTCATTTGAGCTCGATAAATTTCTTTAAATTCAAAATTTTAATGTAAAAACTATTTACTTAATTAATTTAATGAAAAATATAAGCTCTATCAATTCTTCCCCTGATTTCTAACTCTTATATATTTACAATACTTGTGAAGTATACATTTGGTATCACATACCCTTCAAAACTAGAAAATTAATTTCTATAACATGAAGACTTATCATGGACATTATGTGGAGTTTCCAAACCCCTTCAAGTGTCCTAATGATTCAATCCTATGAAATCAATACTCTTTCTTATCGATTTTATATTTATGTCTCAATTACCTTCACTAGATACTCGAATAAACATTTTTGGACTCTCTACCTAAATTTTCTTTTTTTTTTTGAATTTTTACCCACTTTTACTATCGATACGTGACACCATAACCTAGATATAATATTCCCAATTCAACTATCCTCAACACTTTGATAAAATCAAGGTAAAAATTATTTAAACTCGTTCAAATTTTCAAAAAAAACCCATCAATTAAATATAATTTATTCCTCAACTATAATAATCCTTATAGAAAATACTTTTTCTCTCTAAGGCATTAAAATACTCAATAATATTGGGTATAATTGACACACCCAATCATATTAAGTATATGTGACTAAAATTACTTAGGTCATTTTTCATCTAATGCATTTGAAACCTTAAGTGAATAATTATCTAATTCTCATAATCATCTAGATTCACTTATTGAAATATTTTAACACCCGGTTACTTAGGAAGGTGTTTCTCTAACAAATAGAATTTCTCTTTATGAATTTTTCTTAAGTTACTCATATTTAGAGTTTCTTACATTAATTTTTTACTTCCTAATATCAAATTTAAATATAATGATGATGATGATATTATATAAAATAGATTATTTTATTAGATGAGTAACATATTTTATTAATATTTAATAATAAATTTTATTACTATTTAATAAGTGATTTTATTAAATAGACTCCCACTAAAATGATAAACCCTTTGGAATTCAATATATACATTAGTGGACTAAGGTCCATATTTAACTAAGAAAATGACCCCACTTTGGCATGAAACTCACTGATTATTTATTTGAGTATGGAATCATCTTAATCATATCATATATGAATCCTATATAGTTTATAGAACATAACTTTTCCAAAACTATCATATGGATAAACCCAACTCTATTCTCCTAGTATCATAACCATTAGAATTACTAATCTATGTGAAACCCAAATAAAATGCTAATAATAGTCACCCTATTTTGTAATGAAACTACCCATTAATTTCTTTTCTTACACAATAAAATATAGGGGCATCCCACTTTGCTGTGAAACTACATGGTTGGATGACCGAGATATTGAAAAGTGTCACTTTGGAAAGAATCTAGCACTTTGTATTTTGAAGGGGATTTAATCACACAATGTTATCTCATGTTATTAACTTTATGTATTCATTCTTTTAATGATTTAGTTTTGGAAACCATATTCCATCCAACAAATTAATATATTCAAAAAATATTAATTTGTAACTTTTTATACAACCCATAGTTTGTGTTACTCATCCAAAAAAAGAATCGAAATATATTTACACATATTAAAATTCATATCATGAATAAGGTATACGAACCTTTCATGTAAAGGTTTAGAATTATATGATATTGAATCTATCAATATGAGTAGGCCTATATCCACAGATAATAAACCCATTCCTTTCTAGAATAAGGAATAAGCCACCATGTTAGTGGGAATTCTGACCTAAAGTCCCTATGATCAGTGATACTTTACTCAAAAGAGAATCCAATTCATCATAACTCTAAAAACAAATATGTATAAATTGTATTCAATAACTAAATTTAAGTTAATAACTTTAATTAAAAATGTAGTTCAAGGTAAATGAAAAATAAATATTACATAACAGTACCTAGAATGTAATTCAAGGATTTAAAATTTATAAGTAGTTTAATGATTTAAACTAAACTATAACCTTATTCATAATATATAAACAATTTATATGCCTGAATAATAATTAAGGGAATAAAATTAAAATAAATGAACAATTCAAGTATTTAAACATGAGTTAAACTCTTATGAATAACTCATAAATAAAATCTAATTATAAATATTCTATAATTTTAGATCATATTATTGAAATTCTAAAATCTTTAATATAAACAATTTATATTCATTTTTTAATATGATATTCTTCATATTTTTCATCATATGACATTTTCACTTTAAATATATGATATTTCATGAGATATAAAAAATTTATACTTCAATTTCTATTATGTAAAATATTTACGTAATCTAAATATCAAAAACATAACATTATTTAAACCTTGATCATAAAAACTCATTTGATATGGTTTAAATATTATCTCAAATAAGGCCCCTTAGTTTGAACAATTCAAATTAAACATTAAGAACAATTCATAATTTAAAACATAAACACCTCATATTTTGGCCTCATTTTGTAATTTTTAAACACTTTATAAATTATCCCATATGATTAATAAATAAAATTTCTATTTCTAATTCATAAGGAATTACATATAAATTATTAAAATGTATTTTTAATATTAACATTTAAAATTGTGTAATGTTCAACAATAAATGTTTCATAAACATTAATTAATTAATTATGAACTCTTTATAATTAATTATTTTATAAACTCTTTATAAATTAATAAATATACCAAAAATACCTTTTATCATTATTTATAAACTATTTATAAATAATATAATTCAATTCATAAATTAATAATCCAAGAAAATATAATTTTCTTAAACTAATCAAATTTTATGATATAAACATAATCGTATGATATGACTAGAATTGTATTTAACGAACCAGGAGAAGTCATCTGATATGATTGATAAAATAGTGATGCATGATATCAGTTTTATTTTATGACTAATAGCTTATTCATTCTCTATGATAACCTATATCATATTTTATGATATACTTAGATATCATATTTATGATACAATAAACTATTTTTTACAAAATGTAGCACATCAATCAAAGGTTATGATATATCAATATCAAATGATACAATCTATTCAAATCTATAGATTTATTTTGAACTAATACTTATGAAATCCCTATGTCATAATCCATGACTCAAACTATCGAAACAAAACCATGAATCGTATTCAATGATTTGATTATAATGCACATTATGATTTCTATTTTCCTCGTTTCTCATATGATTTCAAAAATATAATTGCACAGTGGGATCCAAAACCACTACTGGGATTCATAACAATAATATAACTCTTATTAAAGTTACTTGAAATAATTAGGTTTCTTAAACCCAAGATTACCCTACTTAGAAAAATGAAACATGTGAAACAAGAAATGAAGAAGTCTAAAACCAATTTAAATTTCACCATGGTTTCATGTTGCTATAAAAATAATCTCTATAATTTATGCTTGATAAATATCATAGGATTGGAAATCAAAATAATACCATCTATATAGGTATCCATGGGTTTCTAAATCACTCCTCATATGATTGGGATGCATCTCCTCATCCACATTTTTCTAGAACCTCACAAGGATAAGGAGGAAGATAAAGTGAGATTTAGGTTAGGGAGAGTCTTGACCTAGCATGAGTGATCATGCACACCCACTACCATCACATGGAAGTGGGATTTATAAAGCCTAAAGGATGATCCATGAGCGTTTGTACATTAACTCATGTGTTATAACTATTTATTTAATGCCTTAGCAGACATATGCATTGCTTGAATGAATTAATCTCCCTCGTGTTATAACTATTTAGGGAGAGTCTTGACCTAGCATGAGTGATCATGAACACCCACTACCATCACATGGAAGTGGGATTTATAAAGCCTCGAGTATGATCCATGAGATTTTTTACATTAACTCATGTGTTATAACTATTTATTTAATGCCTTAGCTGACATATACATTGCTTGAATGAATTAATCTCCCTCATGTTATAACTTATGTAATATTATTTTAAATGATATCCAATATGGGTAGATCACTTGAATAAAGAACCATCTAAATTCCATATGATATGACAGACATACTTAATGATTGCATGTAAATGAATCCTTATGACTTAATCCAATAGTGATTATGATTGTATAGGTAGTTGAAGGTAGTGTCATAACCATTCCTTATAACATCATCCAATCCTATAATATAATATAGAAGTAAGTGACATGGTTTATCTAAACTATGTATTATGATATAGCCCTATTATCAGTCCCTAATCAAGGAATATACCCTGAGAGGGGGGTGAATTAGGGTATTGAAGAATAATTGAATTTACACCCTTGATCTCGATCATGTTCTCTCAACTTAAGGAGTACTTAAATATCTCCCTCACAATCTCTACAATGGACTTTAAATAAGTAAATAATTGGTTCACCTCACTAGGATACTCTAAGGAGCATTCATGGAAATGTTCCTATAAACCAAAAACAATAAAGATAATTTCTTGTAGATTACAGATTCAGAGCAGCCTCACTAACCCTCATAGTTTACAACCATGAATAGATATAAATATCATTTCCCTCCTTCAATAGGTAACTCATTTCTTCTCATGGTGTTGTCTTCTTATTCATAGGATTATTATTGAAATATACATGATAGATGGTGTTTCTCTTATAAACTATTGCATCAAAATTACAGAGAAAAAAGATACACCCAAAACACCTTCTACTTAAACTTTGACCTTCCAGAAGATATTGTGAATCCCTTCAATATTTCTAGTAAGAATTGGAATTCCCCTTCTCCTTTTTTCATGCTCTCTTTTTTATGCACTCTCATCTATGTGTCACCCTAATGAAGATTACTTCCTTTAAATCTCTTCTGTCATGCCCATTCCCCTCTAATAAATTGATAGTGATTAATGAATATTTCAAAACAACCCATAATCATTCAAAAATAAATGGTTACGTTATCCATAAATCCCTCAATAATTGTGATAAGTATTCTCTATATTTTACTAACACAAATTCTAAAATGACAAGAAAAAATGGCTTACTTCCAAACACCACAGTGTGGAATGTGTGTCTCCAATAAAAACTATCTTCAATACACCCATCTTGATAGATTTTTAGATGTTTTTACTTTTTCCTTTATAACATAAAACTATACTTGTATAGGTATACCATGACCATTAAAACGCCTAACATTTTGTCACCATGGCATAGTGGTATTTTATAATTTTATCTAGAGAAATACCATCATGGCTAGCTCCATGCCCATTTTAGGCCTACCCATTTCTCTCAAGTGGAATTCTAGGCCAAAACGCCCACTAAAATGACTTGGTCACCTAAACCAATATTTACTCCAGTAATTAAAAACTACAAAATGTCTTGTATGAGTTCACTATGGTGCGGTCCATGCTGTGGTGGAGACATGCTTCACTAGAATGAAAAAAAAACTCCAAATCCACCATTGTTCAACCCACTTCTACTTTATGGGTAAGAATCCTTTACCGAATTTTTCAACAAACTCAACCCAAAATTTCATAATGGGGGATTTTTTATAACAATATCTCACTTTTTGTTTTTTGACAACCCTAAAACTCTAAAACACTCTAAATTTGAATCATCACTATCAAGAACATGCATCAATGATTCACTAATAACCAAATGTAATCCCACATGAGCTATGATCAGTGTGAGAAACATGATTTGAATTAAAATATCATCATGATTATAGATTCGAACATCCAATACACACATTCTACCCCTAATTCAATATTGAGATACTCTCCCCCTTTTAATTATACTCACACAGTTTCTCCAAAAAAAATGGATGATGATATTTCTCCCCCTTTATCAATGAACCTAAATAGATAAATTTTTTAGAAGGTTATAGAATTGGATTAGATTTATTATAATGAAAAAATAAAAAGTTTTATACATAACCCTTAAGATAAATTCCCATGTGGGGATTAGGGAATCCTTCTCCACTAGTCTAAGTATATGGATTCAGTTGGACTCCAAGATCCAACCAATGTTATTAAAAATCAAATTTGGGTGGTGCATTTGTCATAATATCCACCACTTTTTATTAAGTTGACACATACTCCAATATCAGTAGTCATTGTTTAACTTTCACCTTTATAAAATGATATTTAATATCTATTTTCTTGGTAATCGAATAATGAATGGTATTTTTACTATGGTTTATAGCACTTGATTTGTTTTATGTAATTGGAATAAGAGATCCAACTTCAATTCCAATGTATTCATGATTTTTATTCATTAAAATAAATTGACTAAAATTTTTAATTACTATAATATATTTATCCTCTACAATGCTTAAGGATATGCAATCTTACTTTGTTCATCCATGAGATGTAAGAAATGCCAAGGTAAAACACACCACTAGATATAGACTTTCATTTATCAACTGAACCTACCTAATCAACCTTAGTAAATCCCAATCATTTATATTGTGAATTTCTATTATAAAATGGCCCATAATACATTGTATGATTAATGAATCTAATAATTATTTTCACATCTTTTATGTGACTTTATTTGAGAAAAATTTGACATTTTGTGGCTTGACACATGGAAATATTTTTACCACTTACCATGAATATTTACTTAAGAAAATAAATATCCCATTATTTATTTGAATTATGTATAAACCATGAAAAAAATATAACTCTCCAATTAATGACATTTTTCATTCACAATTTATAAGGACTGAAAATTTATTGCACTGGGTATCATCCAAGACTCCAAAGATAATATCATAAAAATATATGAGCACCACCATTCAATACTCTTTTTATTTCTTGATGTAGAGGTTGGGATAAACCCCCACCTCTTTGAAAAAAAAGATTCCTTGAGTACCACTCTCTTAGTTCTTATTTCATTCCATAAAGAGATTTCTTTAACTGACACACTTTGTTTTCATATTTATTGATGAGAAAATCATTTGGTTGTTCAATGTAGACCTCCTATTCAAAAACTCCATTAAGGAATATTTATTTAACATACATTTTTTAATATATTAACAATTTTATTTATTTTGTGCACAAATAAAGAACAATGACCCATGAAAAAATAAAGTTAGTTGAGAACATAGTCCGATGATACAAAAACCACTACAAAACCAAGAGAAACAAACAAAACCTAAATTTCAATTATGCATAGTCTACCCAAAGAGACATCACTACATCCAATATGATGTGATTTGATACCTCCCATATCCTCCCCCACTAACTGATTTGAGGGAACAACGAGTGAATAACCTGAATCATTGCCTCATCCTTGAAACCTTCATGAGATTCCCAATGATTTTCCCATAAAATGAGCACATCATCTCCCCAAAATAGAATAACACTACCATCATCCATCGATGGTGATGGTGCACCAACCCACTGATCCAAAACTAAAAATATCAGTGGAAACCAATGAAATATTAACCCACAGCTAAGGCCAAAAAACCCCCACCAAAAACCAGAATAAAAAATAAAGCCACAAGAAAAATAACACTGAAAATATGCTCGGAAATTATCAATGGTCATTTTCCCCATCATTATTCACTACATGAGAAACCCTAAAACCAATATATGGTATTTTTTTATCAAGTAAGATAAGAACAAGGACCCCAAAACAACTTGATCTATCTCTAAAATTTCAACCACATCTAAGAAGGGAAATGAGGATGAATCATCATCGCAGTTTTCCAAAAATAATAGAAAATATATATAATATGAAAATGAAACCAAACATGAAATGAAGGAAAACTTGAAGAAGAACAAAGAAAAAACACTGATCTATCTGAGAGAGGCATACCACCATAATACATAATGTCAAATCCAAATAAGTTGTGCTCTATAAAAAAGAAGAATTAAATTAAAATTTTGAATGTGAAAGGGGGTTTACTTTCAATATGTCTCTAAACCATGATCGTACATCCTCTAGGTATCAAGAGAAGATTAATCATGATAAATAGCTTAATAAACTATAAATCCCACTTGAAAAGCTAAGAAATAATACTCCCAAGGCCCCTCAAAACCTTTCCATCTCTAAAACACCAAAATGATAATAATATCTTGGAATAACTATTTATAATGTGACATTCTCTCACTGATCTAGTAATCCATGCCCATAAATCAACTATAATAGGGAGTATTAGGTTCCCAAACCAATAGAAATGATGGAGGATCGTCATTGATGCATAGAATTATTTCCTGACCACTATGAAGAACATTGATAATATGTTGAATCGTGATAACAATTTTGAATTAAGGGGAATGGGTAAGTGGACACCGAGAGATGCAACACCATCGATGACATGGAGACCCATCTGAGAAGAGATCAACTTTGGGTGAGAGTGGAAAAAATAGACTCAAAACCATCCACACAAAGAACATAGGAATAAAACACATAAAAGTGCACACAACAATTCCATGAAAACCAATTGAAAATCCCTAAAAATTGAGGTGGAATATGGCTTTACATCAGTGAGAATCGGTTATCGGGGTGCCCATTCCCTCTATATTTTCACTATATTTGATACATTTTGAATCTCATTTTTATATCCATGGACAAGAATAATCTAATGGTTTCAATTCATTCCACAGGTGAAAATGTATCATCCACATCGATTCCATCAATTTGGGAATACTCTTGGTATAACAACCAATATTTTTTCCTTTTCACCTTACCATCCTCATTTAATTTATTTTATAATAACCATCTAGTTCTAATTATATTCTTATCTTGTTTCCTTGGAACAACTTCTCATGTATTTTTTGAATCAATTTAGTCAAGTTCCTCATTCATATCCTTGACCCAACATCCATATTTAGTAGCCTCTTCAAAATATTTTGGTTCCCCCAATGATAATAGAGAAACTATTTGTTCATCTTACATACTTCTTGTTTGAATGAGGTTTTTTTGGTCTTAAACAATGTTTTTTTAGTGATTTCATCCTTGTTTTATTATTTTCTTAAACTATGTATCCTAACTATATTTTCTTCATCATTTAAACTATCATCAGTTCTCTCTAAATCTTTTAAAACTCCCCCAATTCCATACACATATTTTTCACTTTCAACTTAAAAAACTAGACAATTTTCATGAGAAATATGATGGTTAGAATTTATAACTTTCTCATGTGTAATTAACATCTACTCATTTTCAACTACTATGAAATCAATGATTTCAATATTTTTGATCCTATTATTGAAGAACTTATAGGATTTTATTTTTTATGAATATCTGAAGAAAACTAAAACATCACCATGATCTTTGAACTTTCTATTATTTTATTTATTTAGAATAAAACGCTTACTTAGACAAAAGTATTTTAGTGTGGAAATCTTTCTATACCAGATTTCATATGAAGTCTTGTCTTTATTATGACACAATAGTTCTTGATTGGAGATGTAGACCATTTTTAGAACCACATCCTTACAATATTTATACGGTAAGAATTTTTCAATGAGTATAGTTATATCCATGTTTTTTATGATTAGATTTATCCTCTCAATAATTTTTTCCTTTTAAGGAGTTCTCACCACTCACATTTGGTGTTGGATCCCATGTTTTTTTAGATATTCTTCGACTTTGGTATTTGTAAATTCCATACCATTTTTTATGTGAAACTTTTAAACTTTTACTCGAATAATTTTTTCAACTTCTCTTTGATATCGACTAATGCACTTGTACATTTCAGTCCTGTGAGTAATTAACATTAACCAAGCTAATATGTTGAAATCATAAACAAACAACGCATAATAACTTTTTTTTGTAAAATGATTTAGGAGTTATTGGCCCAAAAATATTTGCATAAATAAGCTCCAACACTCTTGATGACTTTACATTATTATAATTTTATGACTACTAGATAATATTACCCTTTTGACATGAATCACATGTATTCTTATTTTCATATGAGAGTTTGGTAAAATCACATACTTCTTATTTTGTCACTATATTTTCTAAATATTTTTTTCTCAAATGCCTAAATTGTTTGTGCCAAATCCTATTTTCATATTCCTTGGAAAACATGAACTAATTTTTTTCAGAAATTAGATAAATATTCTATTTGTTCCATCTTTCCTATAGAACAAGTGAACCATCTTTAGCTTTAATAGTTCATCCCCTTTTTACAAATTCCATAGCATGTCCTAAATCACACAACTGGATCACACATAAAAACTATAGCTAAGTCCTTCCACCAAGAGCACTTATATCTTTCTAAGATCCTTTCCACCATACTTGGACTTCTTAGAGCCAATGATTTTGAGTCCATAATCACTACTAAATCAGGCCACTCTACCTTTTACTTATTTGATATCGGTGATAATATTTTTGTTTTTGGTTATATGAAAGGTTCATTCACAATCCAAAACCAATAAAATATACCTATTCATTTCTTTTAAAGAAATATAATCAATTTTTACCTTATCATACCTTTTTTTCTTATTTCATGATTTTTGAGGAACTTATATTGATGATTGATATGTCTCTTCCTCCCTTTGGTCGATAATTTCCTCTTCATCTTGAAAAACATGAAATCTATTTTCCATCTTCAAAGTGTTTATTGAAGTTCATAGCTATTAATTTTTTTCTTTAAGAGTATCCCAAGACACTTATCATTAAAATATTGAAGAAAAAATAGGGTTTTTTGTGCCCAAATCCTTCACACAAAAATAAATAACCATTAAAATCATATGAAAATGATAAAAAAACGATTTCAGGTATTTCATGTTAATACTATCTGAAAAATATTTTTACAATGGATCTAAAATATTTAATATTTTACAATTTTCCACAACATTAACACCTAATTTTTTGTGTCATATTTCTATCTTTACCATTAGATATGAAGCCTTTTTAGATTCTCCCAAGTAAAATCTCCTCTGAAGAGTTGATTCTTGTGGTCTAACATGAGGTGTGATTGTATTCTCCTTATGATCATGCTCTACTATTGATTTACCTTTTATTTTAAATCATTACACCCATGGGATTAGAATTTTCTCTTCAAAAATAATAATAGGGACTTAAATAAATTAAGTTGGGATCAGTGTCATTGAGAAACCTAATACCATGTTGGGAGTAAGGAATCTTTATTGAAACTCACACTTTCATCACAAAATCATGTATCATTATTTGATTTCTTCAGTTATTTTGACCCTTTATTTCAATATATTGGTCAATACATCAATGATTCTATATCATTTTTCCACTTTGATATTAAGATATACTTCCTTTTCAGAGTTTCTAGAAATTCTATATTTCAATTTTTTGATTTCTTTTTTCAATTTTGGTATTTCTTCCTCTTACTGTGGCATATAGAGTTAGTGTCATGAACAACTACCTTTTTCATCTTGGTTTTAGTCCTCCATTTGTTAAGTTCTCCCATGTTTTCCTTAAGATAATCTTTAATATTGGATCTACCTTCAACATAACCCTTTTTAGCATCATTATCATTAACATTTTTCCTATCAATCATAGCTACTAAAGAATCTTCTCTAAGGTCCCTACAATCATTGAATTCTTCCATTGCTTACTCATTTAAGATTCCATATTCATGAGATAGCATATTTTTTCCTCTTTAATAATTTTCACTAAATTTTATACTATTTTTATCACCTTTTAAAGGTTTTTTCATAGAATATTCATTTTCATTATCTTGAAATTTTTTAAAACACTTAGCAGTGATATGTACTACCTTACCAAACCAAAATCAAGAAAGTGGAATCTTTCCTTTACAATTTTCTTTTCCCATCTTAAGGTTTTAGGAAATAAAATACATCAATTCTTTGACTTCATCTTATATAGATTATCACCCCAGAATCCACTTAGTGGTTCCCCGAGATAGTCGACCACATTACCTCAAGCATGCCTCCTCGTATGCTAGAGGTCGACAACTAGTAGTGAGAGACTTGGGTCTGTCTGTGGGTAAACTATGACTTCATGGATCAGAGTGAAGCACAGTTGTAAAAAATATTTAATAAATATAGGATGTATTGATAAACAAGAAGCAGTGGAAATAGTAATGATAAATCATCCAAGAGGGATAAACAGGTAGAAGATTAATCAATAATAGATATAAAAATAGTGATGATGATTATATAGCTGTACAAAAATGAGTACACAAGAATATGGGATATAGTCATATACCACTTAATAAAATATACCAAAAATACAAAAAGTTTATACTACTAGAATCATGAGCATAGGCTCAGTCCTCTTCCCTATACTCCATCATAGAACTCATAATCAAACAATGGAAGCTGGATACTTCCCTTTATCTACACCTGTAATCATAAAGTATTCTTGGGTACCAAGGGTGTCCCAAGTAGGGTGTGAGATATACTCAGTATGACACCACCAATGGTGTCTAGATCAATCTAGCCAGTACATATAAAATGAGAAGTGTTCCAAAAATAACAAATCCAAGAATAAATAAAAAATAAATACATCAGACCGGTTCCTCATGGGATACTCGACTGACTCTACCAGTTTCGACCTATTATGGATGTCTATGAACCAAGGTAACATGTAAAATTGATAAATATGGTAAATAGACAGTCATAAATAAGATGTGAAAGTTGGAACATCCCCAAAAATTTAATTTGACTTGGCGGATGCATCCTTAGATTTTAGTTACACATCTTTGTTCTTAAATTTAAGTCATCTTTATAAATTATCAAAAAGCACCTTGGGCCTGTCTAAGGTGATCTGGAGGGAATCCCAAGTATCACTCTAGGGGAACTATAATATCTAATATCATAGAATTTTTCCCATGGAGATCCATAAATGTAATCCCTTGTATCACTTCTGGTATGGAATGAAATCAACCCTCTGAGCCCATCCCTATTATCTCATGTAGGGGACTAAGTATCACTCATGATCTGTCCTGACCATCTATACACTGATCATGTTCACGGTGTCTTCCCTAAAGAACTAGTATCTCTCACATATAGGTAGGGTAAATTCATGGTGATCCCATCACATACATAATTGGTATCACTCTCGGTGTGTATACAATCCATATATAAGTTCTAATTATAAATCTCGATGAGTCGGTCCAAGGCATACCATAAGGATCCAATTATCACTATCATCTTAAAATGAGGTATAGATTATCTATCACACTTATAACTCATTAAACAAGGAGTTTCACTTATAACATTTTAATCAAGTTATCCAAGATGTTTAGACTAAACAATTCGATTATGGAATGAATTGTCGGGGCCTGACTCAAGGCCTACCATTACACTCAATTCAATTCATACATTAAAAAAATTATTACATGACAACACGCACCTCAACGATGGTTTAACAATTTAATGCAGAGGTCAGATAGTCTATCAAGGAAGGAAACTCCCATAGGAGTGGCCCAAACCAAGGTGAACAACATAAGATGTGATTCTTCATAAGATAAGGTCACATTAACCATAATAAACTAGTTAAACTAATTTACTAATAATTTTAGGGTTATTGATGGAAAGGTATGGAACGCGACATAATGGAACATAACATAATTGTAAACTTGATGGAAATAATCTATACCACACACCATAGTTTCATATCACTCTCCTCATCTAGTGTCAACCCATGAATCAAGCTAGAACAGGAGAAATCGGAAGAATCATCAAATTCCCTAAAATAGATAAAATGATGTCACGCCAAAATAGAACAAGTGGTAGGAAGATAAACTAATAATATAAGGAAGAGGCATAGAGATCTTACTCTTAGCTTTCCAATGGATCTGATGAAGAAGAAAATGGATGACAAACAAAGAAGATACCAAAATCCCTAATGGAGGAGGAAGGAGGAGCTTCGGGTGGCTACTAGAGAAGAAGAAAAATGAGGAAGACTTGAGATGTTAAAAACATAATAGGGGGGAATTTAATTTTCCATTTAAATTTAGTTTCATGCAATTTGGCCTCACGGTTGGCCAAAACATGCACCAACCATGTGACATCTAATTCCCAGAGAACCCCCTCACATTGGTTTTCTGCACGGTTTGACTAACCATGCATAGCTCTTGAGAAATGGCTATGTGACATGTCTGAGAAAATTCAAATGGTCATGAACCATAACCTTCATGGTTGAAAAGAAACTATATAGTCTCCTCCTTCACACTAAGTTCCTACACAGTTAAGTTGCATGGTTAGCACTAACCTTGCGCTAACCATGCGGCTCACCCTGCCCTTCCAATTTCTAGGGATTCTGGCTTGGAACAAGCTTGAAACTCTCTTGTACCACTCTTTAACCATTAAATACCATCATTAGCATAAAAAATAGATGTTTTGAATAGTACCATAAGGGTTTATACCTCTCCAAAAAAAATTATATTACATCTCCCTCTATACTTTCTATAATAGATGTTTTCTTCATTACTTTGAATGCAACCTCCTAATATTTATCCTTCATCCTTGCCTCATTGTCATCATTTATCATTTCATATGTGACAAGTGTACTGTAAATGTTATTAACAGATAATTATTTTATATACATATCTTTAAGAATAAATTCCTTTGCATTGAACTATATAGGTAGTATCCTCAAGATTATTTTAATGATCTTTAAATATTAAATATTTTCTCTAAGACCATGCATGAATTCTAAAAGAGAATTTTGATGAAAAAATAATGCATCAATAGTTTTGGTCAGACTCATCCTCAAATCTTTATATTTATTCCATAACACTTGTAACTTTTCATTTTGTACATTGGAATCACATTCATAAATACTCAATATATTTTTCATCATATCATAAAAGGTCTTGTAAGACATTGCCTTTGTGTAGATAGGGTTGTACAGAGATCCCCCTTAATCATTTATTATATTTACATGAACATCCAATTCATTGTGGTATCTATCTGATAAAACCACGATTTCCATGTTTTTTGATATTCCATTAATGGTTTTCATGTAAACTTCCATTTCCAAAACCTAAATTAGTATTTTATTCTATTCTTTCATAACTAGAAATTTATACCTTCAAAAATTGGTATTCCTTTGTGATTAATAGTCACTATTAATGTCATGAATTTGAGATAGAGAAAAGTTCACCCCAAGAACCTACTCTGATACCACTTTTTAGTTACAAATCAAGTAATATACCCTGAGGGGGGGATGAATCGTGGTATTTTATAATAAATGAATGTAAACCCATGATATTGATATTGTTCTATAAAATTGAGGAGGGATTTAATATCTCCCTCACAATATCTCCAAGATCATTGAAATAAGTAAAGAAAATGGTAAATTTTACTTGGTTATCCCTCAATGGGCTACTCCAATGAGCATACATAGTAATGTTCTTATGCATCAAAAATAATAAAGCTCACTACTTTTATATTATAGATTTAGAGCGGCCTCACTAATCCTCCTTGTTTACAACCATGAATGGATGGAAAGATAATTTCTCTCCTTCACCAAGGAACTCACTTATCCTCATGGTTTTATCATATTCTTCACAAGATAATGATTAGAATATTCACCACAGGCTGTGTTCTTCTTTTACATTATTGCACTGAAATTCTAAAGAGAAAACAGACTCCTATAACACCTAATGCTTAAATTAAACCTTCCATAAGAGATATAAAATATCCTTCAATCGTTCTAGTAAAAATTGAAATTTAACTTATCCTTTTTTCATGATTTTTTCTGATTACTATCATCTATATGTAACTCTAATAAATATTCCCTCCTTTAAATATCTTTTTCCAAGTGCATTCCCCTCTAATAAATGGATAGATCTGAATAATGATTTCAAAATGCACCATAACTATTCAAAAACTGATGGTTATAACTAACATAAAGCCCTCAATAACTATAACATGTATTCTCTATATTTTTATAACTTGAACACAAAAATGGACAAAAAATGGATTACTTCTGGACACCATAGTGTGACATGTGTCTCTCCATGAAAAACTCTATTCAACATACCCATATCCATAACCTATTTGACATTTTTCCTTCTAACATAGGAACATCAAACTCTATTTGTATATGTACACCATGGACATCAAAACACCCAAAAAAATTCACTATAACATAGTGGTCTTATATAATTTCATCAATACCAAGACCATCACGTCTAGATCCATGCCCATTCCGGGTCTCCTCATTTCTCTTAAATGAAAAACTAGATCAAAACACCCACTAAAATGGTGTGTTTACTTGAACCAATTGTAATCCAGCCCTTATAAACTAAAAACCAGAATGAATGAGTTAACCATAGTGTGTTCCATTTTGTGTTGAAGACATACTTCACCATAATGAACAAAAATCCCAAACCCCCTTTATTCAAACAACTTCTTCTTTACAGGTAAGCATCCTTTACCAAATTTTTCAGCAAACACAACCCATAAATTCTTAAGGGTGTATTTTTATAACACCTATTAGATAATATGATATAATATATAAATATAATAAAATATAATTTCATTATATACAAATTACTTCAGTCGTAAAATATAACATGTCATATTGCATCACATGCAAAAGGGGATTTAGGAAATATATATCCTTCAATAATGGAACCCAAACTAAATCAGCACCATTATCACAACTCCACTAAGAAAGGGGATTGGGATATAATTAATAAGAAGAAAAAAATCACTTTGGATTATAAAGTGGTTGATCTCTTGATTTTGAGGGCCTAATCCAATTAATGGATGGCTAGGGGCCTCCAAAGACATACCTATGGTGCCCAGGGTTTAGGGAGAAATGAAGGGATTTGGAATAATTTTAATGGGATTCTAAATTTATAATAGAACTGAAAATTTAATTAATTATGGAATAAAGTTCCATGTTCATCCATAATGGGGTTAATTCAAAAAGCTCCTAAAAATCATGTCACGATCTCACCTTATCTATCCCCTAATCTCACAATCAAAACCACATTAACTTTATGCATTTAAATAAAGGCAATGATGTAACCATGGTGGAAAAATTATGATGCATGATACTCCAAAAAACATAGTTCAACACTAAACTAAACCATGGAGCAACAAGGGTTCTATGATGAAACATTACTTAGGAGGAACCATGAAATCAGCCTCCCATGACTTCACACTGCAACATCTATAACCATGCCTCAATCACCACTCACGTGAGATTAAACCAAGGACCTCGCATGAAATACAACCTATGTAAGGTAGACTCAAAATTACTAAACACCACCTTGCCTCATCCCGAACAATCACAACATGACTAAACTCATGAGTGGTTAAAAAAACACCCATGTTATAATAACCTAAAGACTCACCTCACACAATAATGACCAAGTAATTACCACACCACAAATAGGCTTTCACTTTAAAACAGTGTGAAAAAAACTCTCGTGGATTGCACCCCAAGTTACAATACAACCTCACACAACATTACTAACTCTATAACTAACCACTCATAGTTCAACACATATAATAATGTTATAATGCACTTAATTAGCTGAAAATCTCAACTCCCACTACTAGAAAAAGTCCTTTTGACATCGGTTATTTTAAGCTTTAATTTCAATTAAAAGGTGATTTAATTGCACCGATATTTAAAAGTAATGTTTCCATATCAGTTATACAAAAACAATAGTGAAAAATAATATCAACATCAATTTTACTAATAACCACATGGAAAGTGTGGAAAAAAGTATCCTAAAATAGCTTTTTCGCAACAGTTTTTAGTATAATAAACATAAAAATAGAATTTCCACATCATTTATTATAACAACCAGCCTTTTTAAAATTAATTAATTTTATTAATTTTATTGGAATCGGGTATCCTTGTCGATGTTTTGGTTGAATCCTAGTTTGAATTTTTCAGTTCTTATTAAAAAACTAGTGTTCTGGGCTTGGCAGCATCTAGCACACAGAGTATGGTTTGGAAACCATATAGCATCACCTATTGTCATTGTGTGGATTCACTCGGGGTCACCATGTGGAATACCTGGTATTAGAAATAAATAATAAATTAAATGAATAATAAAATAAAGTTAAAATGAAAATAAAATAAACTATGAAATTAAAAGGATTGTTTTAGTAATAATAATAATAATGATAATATTATGATTAAGAATATTATTATTATCATTATTATTATTATTATTAGTATTATTATTAATAAGAATATTATTATTATTATTTTTACTATTAATCTTATCATTATTATTAAGAATATTATTATGATAATTATTATTAAAAAGTTTTTTTTATTTTTTATTTTTTTTTGTTAGGGGTTTCGTCTCTTTCCCCCTCCCTTCATGTTGTGCTCTCCTCCTCCCCACCTCTCCCTATGTGTGCCTACCTTCCACCTCCAGCGGCCTCTCTCCCATTTTTGGTGGCCTCCCTCCCACCTCTGGCAGCTCTCCCTCATGTGACCCTACCGACACCATGTTGCTCCCTACGACGCACACAACCTAGCCCTCTCTTCCTATTCCATGCCTCTATCTCTCCCTTTTTGGCAGAGGGTTTCTAGTGGTCTCCCTCCCTCATCCATCAACATGCCTCCCTCCCCTTCCAGTTAGCTTCCCTCTCCCTCTAACAAGCCACCTTGTGCGGCGAATCCCCTGGAAGAACCCCTTACGTGTACGTCGCCTCCCCTCCGACCTCCTGATTTTGGTCAGATTCCATATTTTAGGGTTGTGCGAATAGTCTCCTAGGACCATTATTGAATTCTCCAAAAATTTCCACCAAAGGTGAAGCAGTTCATCTTGGTTGGGTTCACCGCCTACACTTTGAGGTGAGTTTTAACTTTGTTTTTTGATGTCACCTAGTTTATAATTAGGGGTTTTGTGATTTTGAGTTTCTGGTAATTTTTACTAGAGTGAGGTTGGGGTGAAGTTAGAGTTTTACACTAGTTTTTGGGGATTTCTATACCAGAGGTTGGTGGTTCCATGAACTAACATTTCTAAATGTTTTTAAAATGATTTTTTATGCATTTATTCTTGTTCTATAAAATAATTGTGTGGTGCGAATTGTGTTTTTGAAATTGTTAGCATGCCTATGTGTTTGTAATAAGTTTTAATAAAGTAAATGGATATGTTTTGTGTGTTTTGTAATGTAAGGATTCTTAGAAAGGGTTTTATGGGCTATTTGAAAGGTGTTAAATATGTTTTCAATGGCACTAGCTGTGCGAATGGGTTTGGGTGTTGGTTTTAAAAACAAAAGGAAACGTTATACTTTAGCATGTTCGGATTGTTGTGCATCTTTAAATATGAATTTTAAATTGTTTTTAAAAGATGTATGGAAAGTTTTTAAAATGGTTTTGGGTTATGCGTGAGTCTTTTCCGTGGTGTTTCGAGTTGTTGGTAAGAAAAATTCTAGAGTGTGTCAGGTCCTGTTGATGTGGTTTTGGGTTGTGGGTATCAAGAACACTTATATGTACATGCATAGGTAAGGCATATATATATATATAACCTATTTGTTCATATTCCCGAATGGTGTGGGGAATAAGTTTAATGTAGCTAGAGGTATTTATATATATGTGTGTGTATAAATTCATGTGTTTGTAAGTGTGAAGGGTCGGTTTGGGTGGTCGTCATCCAGGAGCGGCATGTTTGAGGTAGGATCCCTATGCCTAGCCCTTTAATTTGAAATATATGATTTCTTTATTGTTTAAAAAAAATTGTTTTTATTTTTATATAGTATTTTCATGCTATGTGGTCTGGTTGTTATTTTTAGAAACAGTTATTTATTTTTTTACATAATTTATCTAAGCTTTAGCGCAATTTTTTCATATTGAAACATGTTTTTGACTTTGTTGGAAATAGTAGTGTATTTATAATACTCAATTTATCTTTAATGTTAAATATTTAAAATTTGTTTACATAATGGTTTTATTTTTTAATGATTATTTCCAATGGGTTTCTTAGATTTAAACATTTTTTCTAGATTACTTTTAAATATGTGGTGCCTTGGTTGTGCAAGTGTGCATTTAAACGATTTTTGGAACTTAAAGGTGTTGAGAAACAGTTCTTTCTAAAAGTTTAAAATTCTTTGAAAAGTAATGAGGCATGTTTTCCAATTTGAGAATAGTTTAAAAAAGTGTAAAATTCCTCTTGAGGCATTCCCCCAAGTTTGATAAATGTGATGCAAGTGTTAATATGAGATTAGTGATATGTTTCTAGTGTTATAGCTTATGAATTGTTGTGTGACATAAAATAGGGAATACACTTAAGGAGGGAGATCAGTGGTGGGAGGTTGAATGGGTTTTTGGATAAAGAAAGTGATACGCTTATATATGTCTACTTCATAAAACCTCACCTCCATTTGAAATATAGCACATCGATAACCCTGAGTACCTAGGTGGGCGGACTAGGACTAGTACGCTAGATGAATTGAAAGTGGTTTGCCATATCTTTGTCTAGCAGGATTGATGATTACAACACTAACTAAATGATTATGTTTATTAGATACCATTAGGTTATGGGGGTGTCCCCTAATAGTTCTTCATGCATGAGAATGCCGATGTCTATGGTTTCTAAGACACGTTTCACCGAGGTACGAGGTTCCTAGGGCCCCATTTATTCTAGTTACCTGTAGGGAATGACTATGGTGCTCTCTTATGACATGGTGTTTGTGAAATGATTTCCATTTTAGTTACTTGATGCTTGTTTCATTCTTTGTAAAATCCATGTTTTAATTTAAAGTGTTTTCCTTTCATTTTGGAATGTTAATGCATACTTGGAATCTATTTTTAAAACACAGTGAAATAGAAGTGATTTCCTTAAAAATGTAAACTTATGAATTGAATTTGAAAAGAATAAAAAAAAATACTTTATTATGTCCTATTTTTAAACTATAATGATTGGATTTATCTTTAAAGGAAAGGGTGTAGGGTGTAGTTATACTTTTTCACTCTTACTGGTCATCTTGGTGCTCACACCTTCTTTATCATTTTAGGTTTAGATTCTTGTTTTGGATCGCTATTGCAACGAGTCTATTTCCATGTTTTGTGGAAACCCATTAGGTCACTTGGAGGAATTTTTATCCACCTAGTTTTATTTATTTTCCATATGCTAATATTTTTTATTTTGTTTAGTTTATATTTATTCATTTTTCTTTTCTTCATGGGACAAAATCATTCCCAATTGTTTTACTTTGCTGCCTGTCATTAGTTGTCCACCCGTGGGGATCGGGAATGCCCTTCAGGCCTTATTATAGGTCGACTCGGGTGACTGCTTTAGGGTTGACCCAGGTTGGTCCGTGATAGTTATACTAAAAACTGACATTGAAATAATTTTCTATATTGGTTATAATTGAAACCAATGTGGAAATTTAAAAAACAACTTACTTGAAAAAACTTTCCAACATCAGTTTTTTTAATAAACATCATAGAAAGAAGCTTTAAATGTCAGTTATTGTAATAAATAATGTCAAAACTTAGTTATTTTTAAATATATATATAAGAGAAATACAATACCCCATCTCTTTTTATAGAAACTAGGATTTCAGCTAAAAAATCATGAAACCAAAATAAGCAGTAGTGGAAGAAAAAAAACCTAATCTAAACTGTATATAACTTTTTTCAATATAATAAAAAAATGAAACTTTTACAAATACATATATAAATTAATCAAACATATAAAATAGTTTGAAAATAAATATGAAATGTGATTTAATTCTTTAGTTTAATAAGAGTTTTCAACATCAAAATCTTGAAAAAATAAAATAAAATTTGAAAAATTTACAACACAATATATATTTTAAAATCATAAGAGATGTAGTAAAATTAACCTTGTTAAAATATGTTTCCATTCCAATCATGATAGTCTAAAAAATTAATTTTAAAACATAATATCCATATTAAACATGTCCTTTTTTACAATGAGACTGTATTTATGAATTAAAACTTTAAAATAAAATAGACAATATATGTAAGATAAAAACATGTATTGATAATACTATGAAAGATATTTTCCTTCCCTTGAATGTAATTAATTTAATTTTTTATTTATAGATAATATATTTTTGTTAAATGCTTTCCATGAAATGTTGTGCGTTCATATATTTTTACCAAACATGGGTAACTTGAAAAATTTTAGATTAAATGACTAATAAAATAGTATGATACTTATGAATTCAACAATTCTAAAAACTATCACAAACATCACCCAGTAAAGAGCATAACCAATATGTTATACATTCTTGTGGGAAGAATATACATAATATCCAATGTCTAATAAAACACAAAAAAATAGTATGAATGATATTATAACAAATAATAGTTCATAATTACATAAGATTTATTACCCATCAAGGAATGGAAGGAACAAACACTTGATCTCCATGTTTTCCAATTTTTCAGCCATATACTTCACTATAAAATTCTTCCTCATGTATTGAAAAATCATTGAAATAAATTATGGATATATAAATCCATAAAAAGAACTGATATCATATTGTATGCAAAGAGTGTAAAGGTACATAGTTTATAATTAATAAATTAAATCACTATGAGATATATTTATTTAAATAAATGAAATTTTTAATTTATTCACATGAAAAGAAAATGCATCATGAGTACGGGGAGCTCATTATCGAAAATGACATACATCATGTATTTTTAAAATATTCTTAACAAATTTTTTCTCTTACATATCATGGAATTCATTGGTAACTCATAATAACTTTCCAACATAAAATAATTTATTACTAATTTTGTTAAATTTTAAGAAATTTAAGAAGTATCTAAAGGTGAAGGTTCTTGAAACTTTTGTTTCTTTTGAAATGAATCCTTAGATTTCATATATTCCTATATAAGATAAATGTAATAAAAAAATAAATGTAATTTAAAATTAAAAGTAAATAAAAAATTAAAAAATTAAACATATCTCATATGTCATGTAACGAACCAACCCAGGATACCCTCTAAAATTAGTAATAAACAAATAAACTATTGTCCCAAAGGGAATTCCCAATCCCCACAGGTTGGATACTAGCACTCGAGAATTGAAAAAAATAAAATGGAATTATTTCTACCAACCTAAAACAAGATACATGGAATATATACATATCAAAATAAATAGTGCAAGAAAAACTAAAAGATAAATATTCCATAACCAAAGAAAGATAGCGGTAACGTTACATCCCAAAAAAAACCGATAAAACCCAAGGTACATTTTCAACAACCAAAAAGGACAAAAAAATAGAAACAACTACTTTTTGTGATATGTGGGAAACTTACCACAATATCACCACAATCCACCCCTACCCAGATGAAATAAACCTCATCGCCTCACTGTTGTTCCTTACTTTTTTCCGCATCAAAAGACAATACAAGGTTTACAAATTCCTAAGGGAATGTGTATGGTGTGAACTAAACAAGATCAATGGGATCCCACCCAGGGATTCCATATCAATTTTATCTAAAAAATCCCAATATGATCAATTTAAAGAAAAAAAATCATAATAAGTAGTTGAATAGTTTTATATTAAATGAACGATATACAGTTCCCCTTTTTCCACAGTTATAAAACAAAGCTAGGTAAAATAGTTTCAAAGAATAATCCCAAAAAAAAATTACATTTCATTAAAACTTTCCTATCAAATACATAACCTCACAAGACAAATTGTAATGGTAAACACCCCTAGGATAATAATGTTTGGGAAAACTAGGTCACTCGTACCATGATAATAAATAATGATTAGTTTGCACTCAAGTCCCAAGGACATTGGGCCTAGGGAACAGATGAACACCCCATGAGTAACCTCCCCCCCCCCCCCACAATGTTAAGATTAGGTGCATGGGACACTTGGTATTGGGAACATAGGAACACCCCATGAGTGAACCCCCAACAAAAACAACGGACAATCCCTGGTACTAAACCAAGAGAAATTATGGTTCAAATTCTATAGGCTAGAAATGAAACCACCTTCCTCAAACTTGGGTCACACACCACCCACAATGGGATCCACACACCCAGAGAAAAAAGTAAACACAAGAGAAATGAAAAAATTCCCTAACTTCAATTCTCACATCTTAGAATCGAATCCAATAATTAAAAGGGATAGTGAAGAGGTTTGATCAATACATACCTCGAGAAACTCATGTGTTGCCTCACAACCAATACAATATGGAAGATCACACAATGGATCTAGAAGAAGATGAAAAAGAATAATTATCACATGATATCATACACCATAAACGCATTCCAAGACTGGGTTTCAAAGCCAAGAGAAATAAAGAAATGGGAGAGAGAATGAAACACTAACCAAATAAGAGGCAAACTACCATTTAAGAGACCAAGGTTCCAAATAAAGGAACTAAAAAGACTGAAACAACCCAACATGCCTCAAGGAGACCTGGGGTTCAAGGGGGAGAATGAATTCTGAATACAAGAAGAGTTAGGTGAGATTAAGATAAAACCCCACTAGGAAAATGGAACCACATTGTGAAACAGTGATTTAGGATGTGAATCTCCCATAATTCATATACGCCAAAAAAGGAATCGCCTTCTTTTAAAAAAATAGATGTTAAATTCATGATGTGAATCTATTTAACATCATGAACATTATAAATGCCTTAAACTAGTTGTTTATGTATTCTTCCCTGAAACAAACTCATTTCATGAATCCAGTTTACGTCTTGAATTGGTTATGAACCCAGTGTGGGCCCAACAGAAAACTCCCATTTTGACCATGATACACTATGAACCTGAAGTACAACCTATTAAACATTAAAAGAGGTTGTACCTTAACTATAATGTTATAATTCCATCCACTATAGGACATTATACCCCTATAATGTCACACGAAAGAAGGGTGCTCTAGAAATATGTCAGCCCACCATTCCCTCACTGATGATTCATGCTCAAAAGTCTCATGAGAATATAATAAATATTTCCATAATACTTTGACCAATGAAATAGATTTATCATGTAATAATTTTATCTAAGAATCAACGAACTCCATTTGTTTATCCATAATAGAAACATCTATCTTCAACTCAACATCCTCCCAACTTAGAATATAGAATGAATTGGGATGGTATTTCATAGGATTTGATATATGGAAAACATCATAAATACATATCAAATGAGTCATTAATGCTAATTGATAAGAAACTTGACCAAGTTTCTTAGTGACCTCAAATAATCCAACATATCTTAGAGATAGCTTCCCTTGTTTCCCAATTCGATAGTGACCCATCCGAGGAGAGACTTTCATGAACACTCGGTCACTAACAAAAAACATCAAAGGAGAGTGTTGATGATCTGCATATGACTTCTACTGACTCTAAGTTGTAACCAAACATTAATTTGTATCCTAAATACTCATCTACATCTCCTAAATGAGACTTGGTCTCATGAGAGAGGCCTCCCCATCTCTTCCTAAAAAATTGGAGGCCTATATGGGCGACCACACAAAGCCTCGAAGGGATCCATTCTGATCTAACATTAGAAAATGTTATTGTAAGAAAACTTGACCAATCCTAGAAGGTTTTCCCATTATACACTGAAATCAAATATGCAGGTATGAAGAATATCCTCTAGAATTTTAATAGTATGCTTCATATTTCCATCTGCTTATAGATGGTAAGTTGTACTCAACTTGACCCGAGTCCCCATCATCTCTTGGAGACTCTTCTAGAAACTTAAAGTAAACCTAGGATCTCTATTCGAGACACTAGTCACTACTACAAAATAGGAATTTTTCAATTCTAGAATAGGACTTTATCAATGCTAAAAAATCATTGATAATATAAGTACAGTTAAAAGCCCAAAATTTTTATCAATACTTTTTTAACACTGTTAAAGGGCCCTTTTAATAGAGCTTTTTTAGTGCTGTTAAAGGGGGGCCTTTAAAAGTGTTTTTAGTTCTAATAAAGGAAGTTCTATTAAATGGGGTAAATTTTTAGTTTTTTGGACACCTATGAGCCTGACCCCATTTATCAATGCTTCCATGACGACCCCTTTAATAGCGCTCCACCCCCTTTATCATCACTTTTCACCCCACCACCTTTTATCAACGCTTTGTGAATTTTCGGCCTTATGTGTGCCCACCTAGATTCTAACCCTACACCTCTTCTTCAAAGATGGAACTCCTTTACCACTACAACGTGTAGTTTTGATATCTGTTTAATGATATTTCTGTTTATATATATATATATATACATATAGTTATATAATTATTTTAAAATACATTTATACAATATATGTGTGTGTGATATATATATACTTATATTTATTTAAATATATTATATATTATATTCATTTATATATACTAGAATATAATATAAATATATATCTATTTATTAATACACACATATGTATATGTATATATAATGAAAAAAATGGTTATATATTTTTTAAAATATATTTTTAGAATATGTATTTATTTACATATATTATAATATACATTTTTACATAAATATATTGATATATGTATTTATATGAGTGATTTATTATAAGTAAATATAATAAAACATGCATATATTTAATTATAAATAAAATTACATTGTGAAAAATGATAAAATTTAAAAACAATAATATCAATATGAATATAATACCTAGGAATAAATTTAGTCTCCAGCAAAAAAAATGCAATAAGACCCCCCTTAAATAAGGTTAAAAATCCATTGAATGTTAAAAAATCGGGGCACCCCAACAAAAAACTCGGTTTTAGAGGCATTCTAGGCCTTTTTGGCCTTAAAAAATGTCATAGAGGTTTACCTATTCCATTAGGGGCATAGATCTTGTTACAGACTTCAATTTGATATGTGGTCAAGCTCAAACGGACACCCGGATCAAAATTTAAGGTCGTTTGAAGTTTGAGTTATGTTTTCAACTTATTTTAGATCTTTTATTAATTTTTTTATTTTTTTATTTTCAAATTGATATTAAATGACTATTACATGGTAATAATAAGAAAATTATTAATTTAAAATATTTTATAATTATTTTATAAGTCATTTTCACAAAATATCTTATATATTAAGTGTAGATTCCTATTTACCTTATCTAAAACATATTTTAAAAATTATATATTATATTTATATAAATATATTTTTATTTTTATATTAATATATTATTATTAATGAAATATAATTTTTTTTATGTATACCATTATTAGTTCTAAAAAATCATTGATAAAGGGGGGGTCTTTATCAGTGCTTCTAAAAAAGCGCTGATAAAGACCCCTCCTTTAACAGTGCTTTTTTACAAATGTTGTTAAAAGACCTTGTTTATCAAAACTTATTTAAAAGCGCTAGTAAAGGTTCCAATTTAACTACTTTTTTAGCATTGAAAAAGGAGATATTTAACAGTTTTTATGCTGGTGTTTTTAAATCCCTAGCACTGTATAAACCCAATTTTGTAGTAGTGGTTATAGGGAACCGCATGAAACCTCATGATCTCTTACATATATAGATTACCCAGATCTTCAAACTTGATGGTGTCCTTGATTAGAATAAAATGAGTTGATTTTTTATAGTAATCAATCACCAACCAGATAGAATTATTTCCTCATGGATTCCATGGTAATCCAACAATGAAGTCCAAGGACACATTGCCCCATTTCCAAACTGAAACTAGAAGAGGTTAGAGTATACCATAAGGCTTTAGGTTCTCTGCATTTATCTACTGGTAGATGTAATAGTGGGATACATAATCAGAAATGTTGTGCTTCATACCTGACCACTAGAAACACTTTATCATTTCATAATACATCTTCATAGTGCCAAGGAGAATGGACCATGAAGAACTATAACAATCATAAAAACAAAAAATTCATCATATAATATGGGATGACAAACTGATTCATGAAGTAGATAATACTATAAGAAGGGAGATACAAATCAGGAATGGCTTTCCTACCATATAATGTTTCTCTAATTTCTCTAAATTCATCATCTTGCTACTACCCCTATAGAATAGACTCAATGAGAAACATGATAAATGAACACTAATCAAAACCATTCCCAAATCATCCTCCTAGGGTTGCTATATAGCCATTTTTTCTGCACACCCATGTAGGTGATTTCAAAAGCAGAATTATGTGGCCAATTCTAAATGGAATTCACATATCCAAATTCAATGGGCTAACTAGGTAATCAATTCTAAAATTCAGCACTACATAGCCAGTTTTTGAATCCATTCACATTTCTGAATTTCAAACTCTCTTCGCACCTCACATACCTGAATTTTATTAATGTGCTACCATACCTTAAGAACAATGAATCAACCGAGATCTAGCCAAGATCGTTGAATATACATTGACCAAACTTTAAGAAGCACAAATTTGGGAAGTTCAATTCTGCTAGAGGCTTGTTGAAGAAGAAATCATTGAACCATTTTTCGAGCTCTGGTGGCACTGTTAGAAATGAAGAAGATGACTGACACCACACCAAATATCCCATATGGTGTCACATTTTGAGAATGAACACCCAATACATTGAGAAAATGAATAAGCCGAATGAAGGAGATGACACCCCAACTCACCATCATCAAAGGTCGATGAAGCCTCCATAATGAATCCAAATCTAAGATAATCTTGATAAAGATCTAAGTCGAAGTCAGAGAATGCTGAAGGCTAATTTTTAAATATGGTTTTTTTAATTTTTTTTATCAAAATGGGATAGGGTTAAGAGTATTTTTAAAAATGGTTCTTGAGATTCATAAACCTCGTTCATGCATCTTCCCTCCCTAGGAAGCATGAACAGGGTTCACGCATATTGTATAAAGTTTATAAAGGATGTGTGAACCCTGTTCAGGCATCCTACAGAAATTTTAAATAAAAAAATTCATTAATACTAAAAAAATATTAATAAATATTAATTAAATTATCAATAATATAAATTAAATAGTAATAAATATGAATTAAAATAGTAAATATTAAATTAATATTGATAAATTTTAATAATTTTTTTAACAGGTTGGGGTGAAACCCTCTTATTAAGAATATAAATATTAATTAAATACTAATGAATATAAATAAATATTTATTAATTATTAATAAATTTTAAATAAATATTAATTGATGTTAATAGTTATTATTAAATATTCAGGAATAATAGATATCCATTAAATAATTATTAACAAATATTCACGCTTCCTACAGAATTTTTAATTAAATTAAAAATCATCAATATTTTAAATACCAATTAAATATAAATATATTATTACTTAAAAGATAATAAATTTGTATAAAATATCAATAAATATAAATACATATTAATACATATTAGTTAAATAGTAAAAAATATTAATCATAGTGTTCATGGTAATTTTAATCAACTGGTCTGATTCTTGGTGCACTGCTTGATCGCCAGTATCAATTCATACTTAAGAATGTGTCATCAATTATTTCACTCTAAGTCTATGTGAATCATACTTTATGTAAAACTCATACTCTCACTTTAACAGATAGATCAAAAAACATTCAACTATAATAAGAAGGATAAACGGCCTTTGAACGCATCCATACTGGAACTTTTCTTATGTCTTTGATTAATTCAATTACAGCCCTTTTCTATTCAGTTTATTTTTTTGTTAAAAAAGGAAGAGAGATTTAGAAAAAAAATTCCTCTTTCAATAACATGGTCTTTCTGATATAGTAATTAGGTTTGATTCTAATTGATATACTAATTCTGGTAGAAATTTCATATTTCTTCATTTACCTCCCCCTCAAGGGAAACACTCATAAACATCAGTTTTTAAAACTTATATAACTTCACCAATGATGATCTTCTTCAATACTTATTCAAGGTACCAAAAATATTATCAAACCATGATGATATCTTCTTTATACTTGTTGTATTGGATATGCTAACACATTCTTAGAATTCATCAATGATGACCCTCTTCCTTACATCATAAGAATAGATAAATTAAACAACGATAAAGAAAATATGGTGGATCTTCCTTACTTATTAATGTGAATAGGAAGGTTGCGGATTTTTCTCAATTAAGTTGGTCCAGTTCCTCTAGTATTCATGACTGTATATCTGAACATCTGCACTAATTTATATTGTGCAGCAGGGACCTCTTCACATTACATTATGGTTTTTGTGGAGATTTTTTTCCTTATTATCCTTCATGGATGGTGTAATATTAACCCTCTAAAGGATTTTTTCTTATTCTGGAAGAATACGAAATCAATATTTTTCATAATTTCCATAATTTTATCACATGATGGAGGTATTTTAACAGCAAAATCCTCCAATGAAGATTGTGTACCAATAGAAATGGAATCCTTTTATAAATTCTGAATATATATCTTCTCAAAATTGGCCAAATGAACTTCTAATTCCATACATATCATATTGTGGGTTTTCTAATCTTCAATCATAATCATCTACTGTTCATAAATATCCATTATTCATTCAAATTCTTCTTTAGGCAATTTAATTTTTTTAAATAAATAATCATGTTCCATGATTTTTGAATTCAAATCACTTAGATCAATAATATTTTTCAAGATTTTTGAATTTCACATATCTTTTCATCCAGAGTATTAATATTTATTAATGAATTTAATCATATTATTTATTATAAATATATAGATAATAATACTAAGTGATAATATGAATATCAAATAGAAATTATTAATTTTGGAAGATAATTTGATAACAGTAAGAAACTTATTAAAAAATTTATAACTCTATAAATGATAATAGTAAGGCACATAAAAAATTTATCATAAATAAAAAATCAACCTAATATACACCTCTGGCATGGATGGTTTTCTATCCCACAACCAGGTGTATAATGGATGCGTCCACATCGTGTACTTCTATGTCTACACTCTGGTGTACAATTTTCATCATCATCAGCATCCACCTCCACATCCTCTTGTTTGATAGGTGGTGGATGTACGGTCTCACCATATATACCTTGTCCCACATCTAAGGATAGTGGATGCTGGATGGAACTCTCACCAGCATGGGAAGAAGATGAATGCTATGCTATGGATGTCTGTAATAAAGCATCCAACTCAACCCAGTCAACATCTGTATCTACCTGTGGCTGAGCCTGAAAAGATGGAGGAGCACCTGACTGATCATGCTGAACACCTGCCTCCTATGGAACAACAACATCTGACTGATCAAGTTGAACACCCCCCTCCTATGGAACAGAGACATCCATAACAGGGTCTTCACCCCCTAGTACATCGATATGAGGCTCAGTAGGCTCCTTAGAAAGTTGTGGATCAAAAAAATTACATGATAAATCTCATCCATTTAAGGAAGAAACTCTTTCACAAGGTTGTGAAATTATTTTGGGTCAAATGTGACTCTCTCTACTGGATCAGACATGTAAAGTGGATGACGGATATGAGCATCTGGTGAAAAAAATATCTATTGTTAAGTAATATGAATAAAAAATATACTAATTAGTGGAAGGAACAATGTATACCAACTCAGGAAAGACTCATCCATGTACTATTAGAAATACTATTGGGGACCTTCAGTACTAGGATGCATAATCCATCTGATCCACCCAATGAAAATGTATTGTATGTGCCCCTCGCAACCACGACTCCTGACATCTGTCCCATAAATTAATATATTTGGCAGGTATCTCCTCCAATCAAAATCTCTCTTCCCTGACATCTTTAGGGAATGTAGTGAATATAACTGACTGGGTAGGTCTGGAATAGGCTGAAAGAATCTAAACTGCCTCATAACTCTATCGGTCAGATGCCACTCAACTATATAAAAATGAATCAATGGAACCCTGTAGGAGATGACAGAAAGCATTGTCGTACAGTACGGTGGAAGACTCCGGATGATATCATCTAAATATGGAATCCATATAATATAAAAGAAAGCATAAATAATCAATTAATAAATTAATACATTTAGATTAAAGAATAAATATTTAACAATATAAATAATAATCACTTACATCGTGTGGTCGAATGTTGTCCAATATAAGTCTGTAGGTGTAGACATCGTGTCTTGGGGAATCTGAATGTCGATGTGCTGGACTTCACCTGTAGATAATGTTGTTATATTTACATTTCATAATAGAAAGTTATACAATTAAGTTATAAATTATAAGGAAGGAATAACAAACCAACACCTACGTGGAGCCTCTACTACAAAATATACTGGAAATAGTGCACGAGCATGTGGAACTAAATGAGGGATGTGCTCCCATACCTACATCTGTAGAAGAACCATCATCCTGTGATATTTATCTTATCTATGCGACATGCACAGCATAGCATTCTATATGAATATGCTAGACAAGAAGACCCTTAGTTATACCGACCTCCCTCATCCAAATCCTCCAAAAAAGGTAAATACATCAGATGTACAAAAGTAGTTAAGTGATCAAAAAAATGTGTGTCACCGATCATCCTCAAAATATATGCACGTGAAAATTAAAGCATGGTGATCTCATCACCATAATATGATAAATGTGTAAAGTTCTAGTCTAACCAAGTCATGTATAATCTACCACCGACGATGGTCCTTCCATCATCGAAGACCAATATGCCCAGTATTCTATGAACAATTTTGGTTAAATCTGCTCCAACTCGGCCTGTCAGAGCCACACCATCGATGGGGAGGCCCAACATAATGGACACATCCTATAGGGTAATAGTCATCTCCCCCTCTCTAAAATGGAATGTATGTGACTCTAGCCTCCATCTCTCTATAAGCACAGTAATGAGCTGATGATCGAGAAAGGTGAAGTTGCACATCACTATGCCATAGAATCCAGCACGAAGAAGATGATGGATTATAGCGGGAGGTGGTGAGGTATGATGGAAATGATGAGATCTATATACACTAAATGGAGGCATAAGACGTCCCTCTAAAATTAGCCATGATACATGAGTATCCTGGGATGTGAGAAATGGAAAACCTTCCATCTTCACAAATGATATCATCGTTACTTTTTAATAGTGAATTTAATAAAAAAAATTAAACTTTTATTTAAAAAAATCTACAACAAGAAAATGAAAAATGATTATGTTAATATTTTCGATTTATTCTTTATTTTTTGTGTGTGTATTAGTGTCTTTATTACATTTGGAAGCATGATATATTCATTTTCATTCTATGTTTATTTTTTAATAGTTTTAGTATCAAAAAATTCTTAATTATAGAATCCAGAAATGAGCCAAACCAAAATTGAAACATGTCAGAAATGAATAAATTTTGAAATAAAAGGATTAAATACTGAAACATCCACATACAAAAAAATATACATATTCATGATACAATACACAGACTCAATCATGGATGATGGGATGTGCAGCTTTGTCCTGCCACTTGGGGTCATCTCTTATGAGTATGTCCTTCTGCGTGACAAATACTACAGCATATTCTCCCTCCCTGTTGGGAAGGTCAATCAATCTTAATTTTTATTTGAGTTGAATTTGGTCTTCCTTGAGGCCGAAAACTAGTATTATGATTCCAATAATTTATAAAATGACAAACATTTAAAAAATCATAAATGAAAACAAAACCAAATTATGAAGCCTAGAAATATCAGGGATGATGGTCAGTTGATTAGCAGACAATGAGATAAAATGAAATTCAACAATAGGAATCCAAGCTGCACTATAAAAATTAACCAAAGTTCTAATGTGATACATCAGGTGAACATATGGATCCCATGATATATTTACTAAATAAAAATCTACGATAACATGTGCACATGGATATCTAAATGCCTAAAAGTTTTTGCAATCATAGTACATGTTATCTAACATCACCAAAAACCCTCGACCACTAGTATATGTAGCCCAGAAATAGCACTATCTTAACTAAAAGCTAAACGTTCCAAATAAAAGGCTAGAATAGTTCATATTGAACTCATTCATTATCTGATCAAGATCTCTTTAGAAATGATGAGTAAAATGCATTCCGTTTTCCATCCTCTAATAGGATTTTTGGGACCGATCAACAAAGTATTGAACACATATATAAAATGTATGTTAAACTAACCCTATGATCGAGAGTTTGTGGACACCCTTGAGGACCCCATTTTTGCACTCCACTATATTAGTGGTCATATGGTCATATATTCTGCCACCATCATATGATAATGACTATTTTTCCTTTGAAATATACATCATATATTCATACAAACCTTCACTAGAAGTTCGAATGTCTTCAAGGCATCGATCAAAACCTTTTTTTGTTGGGAATCAAATGATGAAACCATAAGATAATAATGTATTAAAATGGATATTAATTTTTTTTAAAGTAAGTTTAGAAAAGCCTACCCAACTTGAGGATCACATTCTTTATGACCTCATCTTTGAAATGATTATGCACATTACATGTAATATGTCTAATGAAATAATGATGATAAGAATTCAGATCAGTCCATGAAACCCCATCACTATCCATGACCTCTATAATCGCTCGATGGTGATCAGATATCATACACATGCCCTAGTTTTGTGTGACATGAACACGTACACATGCCAAAAACCAGCTCCATCATTCAAAATTATCCTTTTCAATAATAGAAAAAGCAAGTGGTAGAGAAGAACAATTACCATCCTGTATGGCAGCAATGAGTAGAACACCCATATAATTTCCATACAGGAAAGTGCCATCGACCTGAATAAATTGTTTACAATAGGTAAAGGCAGCGATGCATAGTATGAATGCCAAGAAAAAACTATTAAACTTCACCTTTGATCGATCAACTCAGTGATTGGTGAATACAAATTAAAATATTTCCCTTAATCAATCTGATTGTTAGGAGACAACAATTCTATAAGTTGTGACAACATTGCATAAGATTCATCCCAATCATCATACACATTATCAATTTCCTTTTTTTACATTCCATGCTTTTTTTATGATATCTTATAGTTATAAAGCTGTTGAATTATTTCTTGAACAAGGGAAATGGGAACATCCTAACATATTTGTATCATCTCACAAATAAAGTTTGATATAAACTCTGAATCATGGGAAGAGTGATCCTACGACAATCTTGGATGCACACAAGTGTGTGACCATTCTAATTTGATTATCATCCAACATAATAAAAATTATCAAATATTGCCCTTAATCAAAATTTAAATTCTGGGCCATATTTTTTACAACGAATGAGATATTTTTTCTTCTTTGACTCATCAACCACAAATGTGAAATGTCACTCAATGTGGTATTGCTTTATCATATTTTTCATGGACAATTTACTTTCAAACTCCTACCCGACATAGATGGCGTTATAATTTGATGGAGACTTATTCCCTATAATTCCAAGGAATTCAGAAGCTGTTGTAATGACATCCCAAACAAAATATTTTTCACAAGACATTCCTTCAACAAAGGAACTCAATATTGAAGGATGATTACCACTAACCGGTGGATTTTGTTGATGCTTGTCTCTCAAAGGAACCTCATAAGTTTCATTCCTCACATCACCCTCACCCACATCTCTCAAAGTAACCTCCAAAGGATTATTCCCCACATCACCCTCACCCACATCATCTCCTGATGGATCCCTAGATTCTTCTTCCTCAGATAAACTTTCATTCACTATATTAGCAGACAAAGGGATGTCATATAAATTTCCTTTCAAATTTCAATCATCTTCTTCATAATTTAATTCTATCATAGTAGTCATATGAGGAGGAAATGAAAAATATTGATGTGAAAGAAAAACTTCTATAGATCTCAAAAAACACGGTTCTGTAGTAGTGAGTTTCACTAAATCTATATCAAAAATCACCACATACAACTCCATCAAACCATTATCACACTGCTACTTTAATAATTAAGATGCATCCATCCAATCATCATCATCGACCAGAGGTTACTCGGTGTACCAAAAACATTTAGGATGTTGTAGATGTCGATATTTTATTGAATTAATGGATTGATCGACCCTCAGTTTTAACCGATTATGAATCTTATTGCGAACTTCATCCAATGTCATACAACCATGAAGATTTACCACTCTGAGATGTGGCACACTATATCAAAATCTCTGCTCAGTATAAATGGCCTCACTATTGCTATATATTTGCACAGACATTATTACCTATAAAAAAATAATTAAAAAAATATTATATACTACATCAAAATTTTTCATTATTTAAATTGGTTTTGATTAATTGAATTTATCTTGATACTTTTTTTTGTATTGATTTATCACTATTGAGGTATAGTGATGGTGGTATTATTACCAAAGAAAATTTAATATAACATTATATATTTTAATTACTTGCGAAATAATCAGGACTTGATCTTGAGACGTACGATTATTTTATAATTATTTGATAAACTAACTGAAACCTATAGGTAGACTCCTCGAGTCTCTATTATCAAATATTTCAGCAACTTCTAGTCTCCTTTCAAACAATAATGCCTCTTGTCGAGCGCTTTTTCTCAAACATCTCTTTGAGGGCACCACTTTGAGGATGCCTCTTTGGGGATGCCTCTTTGGGGATGCCTCTTCAGGGATGCCTCTTAGGGGACGCCTATTTTTTATTTCCTTTTAATTAAAAATTTACTCACATGCATGTGAGGGGGTATAGAGTTATATAATACAAAATGTTTTTTAATTGGGCATGCAAGTCCTTACATACTTAGTCAGAGATGACTCATAGGTCATCAATGCAGAAAATTAAATGCAATTATTATAAATTAAATAACCACATTCACAAAATAAGACATGAAATTTCAATTATGCAATAGTCGGTGATCTCAAGATCATTCATCACACAACTTAACATGTTTTTTGATATACTTATTATATTTATTACTAGTTGAAATATATATTAAATATCTACACCTATTTTCTAAAAAATTAACTTTTCAATTTGTATGTGTATATATATTTATTTATTTATTACATTTAATTAATTTAATTATAACTAATATAATTTTCATTTACATAAAAATACAAAAACAATATATACTGTATAAAATATTATAATTTAAATTAATATTACTTTATAATTTATTACTTCAAATAATAATTTTTTACACTTAATATAATTTAAAATTATTATTTATACAAAACTATTTTTATACCACTAACAAAAATATTTTTCTCTTTTTTTTTAATAAATATAAATATGATACATATAACTAATATATTTTTCAAAAATTATATAAATAGTGTATAAAATATTATAATTTAAATTAATATTACTTTAAAAGTAACACATTTTATAACATATTTAATTTTCATAAACATTCAATATAAATTCATATAACATTTTAGATATAACATAATTAATTTTCCTAAACATTTGATATGAATTCATACAACATTCACACCATTAAAAAATTAAATCATACAAAAGATACTAATTTACACATCCATACATATGAAATAAATAAACCATACACACAAATACTAATTTGTACATATCACAAATCAAATAAATCAATCATACAAATGAAATAAATAAACACAATTAAATAATTAAAAATTTATTATAGAAATTTTACCTTATTAAAAGTAGAAAATATTTCTTGAGAAAGAAATTTGGTAGGGATTCACAGAAAAATCTAGAGGATAAGAATGAATTTTGAGGGGGGAGACCCCTTTTATAGATTTACCTCGGTGAGATGTGTAAATGGGGTTCACGCATCCTTCATTCCATCTACAAAGGATGTTTGAATTCCATTCATGCATCTTTTATCACGTCTGTGCGGGATGCGTGAACGGGTTTCATGCATCTTCGATGTGGCGGAAGATGCATAAACCCTATTCACGCATCTCTGGTAGAGTGAAGATGCATGAACGGGGTTCACACATCTCAAGAACCATTTTTAAAAATACTCTTAACTATATCGAGTTTTGATAAAAAAAATTGAAAAACCCATATATAAATATTCAAACGGTGATGATGAAGCCTCCACCATCTAAAATTTCAAACACCTGAGATCTTGACCGATTCATCACTGTTTGAGGATGATGATCCATGCCTGATTCTTTTCTACTATTGATTTCACCAAATTAGATAGTTGATTCCCACCTGACACCGATGAGATTTCTAAGAAAAATATAAGCTTGGATAAAGCCTCTTTCTAGGATCACCGGAGAATAATATTCGAACCTAAACCTGTAGAAGAATCAAGTTATCGATACTTGATGGTAAAGATTCAGATTGAGTGCCACCATGATGAACTAGGTAAAACAAGTATTATGTTGTTGTTTTCTTTCTGAATATAGGATAAAGTTAGAGATAATGGGACCTCTTTATTTACAAATTTTTTGCCTACATTGACATAGTAAGGTGCACACCATTTTCTTGAAGAATAGTCTCATCATCCCAAATTAAAGAGTATAATCAATGTCATCATTGATAAAGCCTAAGGTTGACCGAAGCCAAATGAGTTGTTGAATCCAAATCTTGATGAAGAAAACCCAGTAGCATTGAAGAATACAATTATGTTGTTAATGATTAATCAAGTTCGCATTGAAATGTTTTGAATCGGAAATAATGGATAATAAGTTTGTGTCTGGTGAACCTGATGAGAAGTGTTGTGATGAATGTTTATAAACCAAAGCTCGAACATAATCAATCCGGTTCAATGGAATTTTTGGTGACTCCTCTATTAAAATTATAATAAAGATAAGACACAACACCCTGTTAATTTCTTGATAATTAACCTCTATGAGTTGTGTAGTTCATGGAAGGGAGCTTTGGAAGTTCACACTAGTTTGGCATTTAAGATTTCACTTGGTGTAGATGAGTCAAAGATCAGGTGTGTGGGTTGTTCTACTTTTAGTATTTATTTTTCTGGAGCATAACAAGTAAACATAGGTAGATTTACACATTTCCATCTAAATGAAGAAGATATATTAAAAAAAATACTTTTATGATAGAATTAAAAGATACTTAAAAAATAATTATGTTGGTGCATTTAATGCATGCATGCTTTTGTGTGAGGTTGTTTTGGAACTTTGGTAAAGTACTAATGATAGTGACTTAATGTCTGGGAATTTATTCTCTTAGGTGGTTTTCATCAAACAAAGGTGGTGTTTTAGAGGCTTTGACTTGGGTGGAAAATAAAGTAAGATCATTAGAAATTTATAGGGGGTTAATTTAGAGGAGGGTTATTCTGGACTGACAGCAGACAATAGGAGAAAAATTATTATGAAAATAGGATTGGAATGATGGAGAGATAAATTAGGAGATATTTTAGAGAGCTTGAAGAATTTTTGTCATAGATCAAGCTGATGAAGATGGATATGGAGATTGAAGACCCTTCGTATTCCGCGGACATTATTGTTTGAATATTTTAGTGTTCGTACTTAGCAGTTTTAACTGGTGATTTCTTTCCAAGCTTATATCTTTTATTACAATCTATAATTTTCTCCACAAATGAAATTTATAAATATTCTATTTATGTTTTATGATTTTTTCCCTCTGTCATTTTATTTTCTTTTTTCTTCCATTCTTTGACTACAATATAGTTGATCATCATGTTCTATTCATTGAGTGTGTACTATTAACTCAATTTGATTATGAGTTTGTTGATCAATAATCATTGTTTAAACTTCTCAATCCATAATCAATAGTTTTGAGCACAATGGGAGTTTGATTGTGTCTTGGTGCTCGACGATGATTGAGTACTTCCACTGGTTCTTAAGGAAAGGAGTTCAAAAATTGAGACATTAGTTTTTTACCTCAACATTTTAAACATAATGAGATACATGATATGTGAAATTAAACCATTTGTTGATAGAGTTTATAGAATGTGAATCTTTCAAAGAAATGAATAATGGAAGATCTATATTAATCACTAGGGAAATCCACTTTATCTTTTCTAATCTCTTATTTTCACTTCTCACAAACTATTGGTGGTTTGTTGTTTGTTTGTTTTTCCTATTGGTTTCAACTCTGATAGTTTATAGAATTATTTTAGTTTCATCTTATTCTTACATAGAAATATAATAGTAAAAATAATAATAATAGAAAAATGTGACAGTGAAACTCCTTAAATATAGTCTTGTTTGGAGACAACCTTGGGTGTTGCTTTACCACAACATTTAGGGGATTCAAAAATTAAAGTTGATAGGTAATAATGGAACAAAAAACCTCACTCTTCGACCATATTTTCTGACTCAATGAAAATTTATTTTCTATTTGATTTTCAAAAAACTACTTTTGGGATTAGTGGTAACCAGCACACCATGTGGGAACCAAAAAACAAAATGTGTCCAATTCCAAAGTTCAAAATTTAAAAACTATATTAGGAAAACTTTGAGAATATCTTGATCAAGATTCATCTGCATCATCTGTAATCATTTCACCATCCATAAACATCCTGATTCACACTTTCATCATCGCATCCTATCACCGCCATCAGCGTCGCCAACGAAACACCACAAGTTCATTGGAAACACTGTCAAAATCTGTCAAAGCTGATCATCACTAGGTCGTTTTCAACCCTTAGTAAACCAAAGACTGTCAAAGCATCAAAAACAAAACAATATTACCTCATGAAAAACCCCATAAATAATCAACTTGGAACCACCTTGAACCTCACAAATGACCACCACCATAATCAAACAAGAACAAAATCGAACCAGAAATACAAATCAAAACATTCATAGAATGCATCAAATAGATCAACTACCTCATAATAAGAAAAAAATCTTCAACAACGACTTGAGTAAGAAATTATAAGAACTGAAACATTACCATAATGTTGTTGATTCCACCACTCAAATCCACACAAGGGAAAGAACCATACCCACATCAGGAATAAAACTAACACCGGCTGTGAAAGGAGCACTGTAGACTTCCAAACCCCACATACAAAAGCCTATGAGTAACCATTGCTCCAAATCTGATGAAGAGAGGGGCATAGGGACCTAATATCATGGTAGATATATGAATGTCGAGGGCTTTGAGCGATGAAAATGCTACAAGACTGAAACTAAAAGCCGAAGACAAGATCGAGCCATCTTGAGAGTGCTTGGAAAATCAAAAACTACCGAACCAAAAATCCCAAAACCAATGACTTAAAACCACTCCAGATCCAACATGGAGAGTCGAGAGGAACACAAGGTCAGATTAGGTTTGCAGTAGTTTGGGGCATCAACAGCGATTCACTAAGAGAGAAGAACCACCATGAAAGAAGAGAAAGAACCCATCAATGGAGCACCAATAAGAAATCGAAACAAGGGGAGAAGTGAAAGGAGAAAGTGGAAGGGAGAAGGTAGAAAACTAAGATCCCCCCCCTAAAAATTGTTGTCGAGGAGAAAACCTAGGGTGAGAGAAATTGTAGTTCAAATACTATTGTCTAGAGACAGAACCACCTACCTTAAACTTGGGTCTCACACATCCTATAACGGGATCCATGCGTAGAAATAAAACACAAGACTAATAAAAAGAGGTCATAACATCTATTATCACATCTTAGAATCTAATCCCATAAGTAAAGGGGTTGGAAAAAAAGGTTAGATCAACACATACCTCTAGAAACTATCGTGTCACGCCACAACCAACACAAGATCTAGCCTTTGGAGGATGACCACACAACAGATATAGAAGGGTATGAAGAAGAAGCATCATCACATGATCACAAACCCCATAAAAACAATCCAACATTAGCTACTAAATCTAAAATAAATTAATTAAATTGAAGAGATAATGAAACACTCACCAAAGGAGAAGAAACCAACCATGCCAGAGACCAAGGCACTAAATAGAGGAACCTCAAAGGACTAAAACCAACCAATGCACTTCGAGAAGACCTAAGATTTTAGGGGGATATATTCTGTCAAATATGAGTGGAGTTAGTCAATTTTAAGATAAAAATCCACCGGGAATAATGGATTCACATCATGAATCGGTGATTCATGATATGAATCTCCCATATTGCATGTACACTTAAAAATACATCACCTCATCATAAAAACCCTGATGATGAATTAATGATTTTAATCCCTTACACATTATGAAATTTTTTCACACTTTAAACTATGAATTGATATATTGTTCCCCAAAACAAATCCATTTCATGAATCAAGTTCATGGCATGAACCAGTTCTACACCCAATGCCCAGCGCAAGCCCTACAGAAAACTCCTAGTTGGATCTTGCTGCACTCTGAACCTGAAGTACAACCTCTTAAACATTAAAGGAGGGTGTACCTTAACCAGGATGTTACATTTCAACTAATGAAAAAGGATAGTTGGAAGGAGTAAAAAATGACTCATACTTTTTCCAACTATAGCCACCTCCTCGGTAATCAATGACACTAGAGCAGTGGGATCAATAACATCATACACCACTACTATTACTTGATCCAACTACAGAAGTTGGTGATGTTTTTAATCCCAAATATTTTGTATAATAATATATGATACTATATGTGAATGGGGATCCTCAAAATGAAACACATAGTATATAGTCGGTTTTGAATGAGAAGGTGGAGGATCATGATAGGCAGGATGGTTAGGCTAAATAGGTTGGGGAGGCTGCATATTTTTCATTTTTTCAACGATGCGTATCATCGTCAGCAGCCACCTCCACACCCTCTTGTGTGAAAGGTGGTGGATGTATGGTCTCACCATCTATACCCTGTCTTGCATCTAAGGATAGTGGATGCTGGATGCAACTCTCACCAACTTGGGAAGAATATGGATACTATGAAGTGAATGTATGTAATAAAGCATCCAACTCAACCCAGTCAACATCTGTATCTACTTATGGTTGATCCTGAGAAGATGGAGGATCATCTAATTGATCATGCTGAATACCCTCCTCTTATGGAACAACAACATCTGATTGATCAAGCTGAACACCCTCCTCCTGTGGAACAGAAACATCCATAATAGGGTCTTCACCTCCTAGTACATTGATATGAGGCCTAGTAGGATCCTTAGAAAGTGTTGGATCAAAGAAAATACCATGATAAATCCCATCCATCAAAGGAAGAAACTCTTTCACAAGTCTATGAAAATATTTCGGGTCAAATGTGACTCTCTCTATTGGAACAGACATGTGAAGTGGATAACAGATATGAGCATCCTACAAAAACAAATTCTATTGTTAAGTAATATGAATAAAAATAATGTTGATTAGTGGAAGGAATAGTGTATTCCAACTCATGAAAGTTGCGTCCTTGTCATGTTATAAATATGATTGGGGACCTTCAGTACTAGGATGCATAATTCATTTGATCCACCAAATGAAAATGTACTCTCTATGCCCCTCACAACCAGGACTCCTGCCATATGTCCCATAAATCAATATATTTGGCATGGTATCTGCTCCAATCAAAATCTCTCTTCCCTGACATCTTTAGGTAACATAGTGAATATAACTGACTGGGCAGGTCAGGAAGAGTCTGAAAGAATCCAAACTGACTCATAACTCTATCAGTCTAATGCCACTCAACTATATAAAAATGAATCAATGGAACCCAACAGGAGCCGATAGCAAGCATCGTCATACAGTACGGTGGAATACTCTGGATGACATCATCTATATATGGAATCCATATAATCTAAAAGAAAAAATAAATAATCAAATTAATAAATGAATACATGTAAAGTAAAGAATAAATATTTACCAATATAAATAATAATCACTTATACCGTGTGGTCTAATGTTGTCCAACATAAGTCTGTAGATATGGACATCCTGTCTGGGGGAATCTGAATGTCGATGTGCCTAACTCCACCTGTAGATAATATTGTTATATTTATATTTCATAATAGAAAGTTATAAAATTAAGTTAGACATTTTAAGGAAGGAATAACATACCAGCATCTACGTGGATCCTCTGCTACAATATCTACAGGAAATGGTGCACGAGCATATAGAGCTAAACAAGATTGTGCTCACATACCTACATATGTAGAAGAACCGTGCATCCTGTTATCTACATCTTATTGATGCGACATGCATTGCATAGCGCCCTATATGTATATGCTAGACAAGAAAACCCTCAGCTATACCGACCTGTCTCATCCAAATCATCCAAAAAGGTAAATACATCAGATGTACAAAAGTAGTGGAGTGATTATAAAAACACTTGCCACCAATAATCCTCAAAATATATGCATGTACAAATCGAAGCATGGTGATCTCATCACAATCCCCTACTAAATGTGTAAATTTATAGTTTATGTCACGACCCGCCCTCGGGGTCCGTACCGTGACTACCCCAAGCCCGCCTTCCATAGGCCAGGGGCTGGCGACTAGCACCAAGGCGTAAATCCTGGTAAAAAGGGAAGGAATTTCCTTTGTAATGTAAATAAACACCACAGAGTAAGCAAGAGGAAAGTAAACACTAAGTAAAAATAGAGTACAACTGAAAGTGCGGAAAAGTAAATGGGCCAGTATACAAACACAAACTGAAAGTAAAGTACAACTCGAAAGGGAAAACAGAAACTATAAGTAAAAGCCGCTACACCGAGCTATCCACTGGAGATCCCACCTGAAGGATGGGTACAGATAGCTCCACTACTCCACGGGTCCCGTCGTCCGCTCCGAACACGTCCCGCCTAGTGGTCCACCTCCAGGTACCGTCCTGCTCTGCAAGCCTCAGCCAAGATCAACGTTGTCCGTCGTCTGCAACCAACACAATGTAGTGCGGGCATAGCCCGTGCAGGGGTGAGTATAAGCTACTCAGTAGGGACCCTGAGACCCCTGAAGGTCTCTCAAAATCCACAAAGGATAAATCACAAAGAAAGGTACAATCACGAAGTAACAACCGACACTGCTTAGGTATATGCCCATACATATACCTAAGTCATCAATTTCAAATATGCTCCAACCTCCGAGCCAAAGTTAACTCAGTCCACACAGGAAAGTAAACGTATTCCATACAAGAAAGCAAAACGTAATCCACACAGGGTAGCACAACACAATCCACACAGGAAAGCAACAGGATTCAGCTCACACAGGTATACTTCTTCAAAGGACGATAAAGATGATCTCTGATCCATCTAAGTCGTCGGACCCACGAAGGATCGATAGGTAACTAACCCCCGCAAGACCCACACAGGATCGGGCCCACACAGGACCTGTAGGCGCTGGTTCACACAGGACCGCTGAGCGCAAAGACCCACACAGGATCGGACCAACACATGATCGGGCCCACACAGGACCTGTAGCACTGATCCACGTAGGATCGCTGAGTGTGGTAGTCATCGTCGTCGAATCCACACAGGATCTCTGTACTGTCGTCGTCGCAGTCACAGTAGCAGTAGCAGTAGCAGTAGTAGTCACAGTAACAGTCGCAGCTAGCACTAGGGTTCTCGCACACAGCAAGCTCGTACAGGAGGGTCCGCTCCACGAGCCGAGAGGCTGATACATCAACTGTCACAAATTCCAGATTTGATGTATCCAAAAGTTCTGTATCGTCAATAGGAACTCAACGCAACAGACGGCGCGTCGATCGGACGCCCGGTCTGAGAGTTATTGGCTTTTTCGTCCCAAAGGCCAGGTTGGTTTTTAAGGAAAAACCAATCTGACCGTACTCCACCTGCGTCCAAACCACGGGCGGAGTATTCCAAAAGATCCGTCTCACTAAGAGGAACACAACAAAGCTGACGGCACGTCAATCGGACGTCCTTAGCTCAAGATATGAGCGTTTCCGCTCCAAAGGCCCGGTTGGTTTCGTGAACGAACCAACCCGGCCGAACTCAAAGTATTCTGAAACCTTGAGTGCAATATACCGAAACGACCGTCTAGATCCAAGGATTGCGTTTCCACAGACGGTTCGCCAATCGGAGGTCCGTAGCTCAAGTTATGAGCAAAAGACCGAAGTCAATTCGAAAACGGGGGGTCCGGGTCCGGGCCGACCCGACCCGGCCGGCGGCGGTCCGGCGCGGCGGCGCGGACCGGCGCGGAGGCGCGGTCCGGCGCCGCCCGGCGCCGCTGGGTGCCACGCGCGGCGGGCAAGGCCCCCGCTTTTTTTTCAAGAAGGCGGCGCGGCTTTTAGCCTCACCTTTGGAGAACTCCCCCCCCCCCTCATGGGGGCCTGCTTTGAGGGAAACCGGGGGGCCGCCTGCCCCCCTTAAAGAAACCCCCCCCCCCCCCTCATAAATGGGGGGGAATTTGAGTTGACCGGGGGAATTAAATTCCCCCGGTCTTTGACCTTCCGGCCGGCCCACCTGGCCGGCCGGTTTTTCTTCAAAGGGACCGGCAAAGCCGGTCCCCTTCCAGTTTCCGACGCCGGCGGCCCGGCGAGCCGCCGGTCTTCTCGTCCCGCCGTGGCCCAGAACCGGCCATGGTGTTCGTCGTCTGGCGCGGTGCGACGGCACCGCGCCCCTCCGCCGCGGCCCCGCTTTGGCCGCGGCGCCTTCGGTTCCCTTCGACGCGGCGCGACGGCGTCGCGTTCATGATAATCCATCCACGGCGCGATGCGACTGCGTCGCGTAAATAAGCCGGGTGATTCCCGCGTGGTGCGACGGCACCACGCCTTCTCGTTCATCACAAGATTATAAAAATAACCACGAACAAAGGAGGGGGAATTCGGCCGTGTTTGTGCGGTCTGACCCCCCTCTCGTTAGATGATAACTCTTAAACATTTAATCACAAGATTATCATTCTAGAACCAAGAAAGAGAGTAAAGAAATAAACCACAACAAACCCCTACCTTGGGTTCAAGTTCGAAGATCGTCAACGACCCGTGGAAGAAAACGTCGCGGAGGTCGGGCGTCACGGTAATCGTTCGTCAAATCCGATGATGAAGAGGTACGTCCGAAGAGGTACGTCGTTGGAAAATCTTCGTAAGCTGACGAAGGAAGTCTGAGGAGGAAGCGGTGTTCCCTTTCGTTGACACGGAAGGCATCGTCGATCTTCGGATACAATCGGCTACGAAGAAGAGAGGAGCGGCGTTCTTCGTCGGAGCTCGAAGGTTCTTCGCGTTCTTCGTCAAGCTTGAAGAAGAAGAAGAAGAAGAAGAAGGAGAAGGAGAAGGCTTTAAAACTCTCAAGAGGATAGAGAATTCTAACCAAATAAAATAATCTAAGAGCTTATTTTATTTACTCAACCAAACCTTTTTGAATTTCAAAGGTTTGAAAAAGTTTAAACAACTCAACCCAATTAATAAGCAAAGTTGTCAAATTCATTTAAAAGGGGAGTTAAGGGAGTTTTGAGAGGAGATGGAAAGTTGGGTTTCGTGTGGGCCCCACCACACTTAATCCTCCCAAGGGAGGTTAAGTGGATGTGGGTCCCACCTTTAACTTCCTTTCAGAGGAGTTAACCAACAAGTAAGAAAAATAAAAAGTGTTCCACATTTTTATTTAACTTTTTATAATTCTCCCAAAAACTAACTTTCGTCCCGCAATAAACGCAACTTCGGAAAAGGTCTCCTTAAGCGAATATCGGCGCTACGAGTTCATCGGTGTCCTTGGATTTCAATTCCGAGCACCGGATCAAAAGTTAGAATTTCTTGCTCGTTCGTTCACTGAACGCACCCGAGCCAAACTTTGGAAATTGATTCCGGGCACTCTGGGCCTCGGAATCAGGTGCCGTCAGAAACTGCGCTCTTGTAAAATTCCAAAGAAAATTAAGAGAAAAAAAATTCCCTTGAATTTTACGGGTCTTTACATTACTCCCACCTCAGGGATTTACGTCCCCGTAAAGATACATCAAAAACTAGGGAAACAAATGAGGGTACTGAGCACGCATCTGAGCCTCCCGCTCCCATGTGCTCTCTTGGAGGTTCCCATGCTGCCATCTGATGCGCACAAGAGAAATCAATCGCCCACGTAGGACCCGCTCCTGTCGATCCTCTATCTCCACTGGGACCTCCGTAAAAGTCGCCCCATCGTCAACGTCAAGCTCCCCATGGTCAATGATGTGCATCGGGTCGTGCACGTATCTCCTCAGCTGAGACACGTGGAAGACGTCGTGCACCCGGTGCAACCGAGGTGGTAGAGCCAGGCGATAAGCCACCTCACCAATCCTGCTGAGGACCTGGAAGGGTCCGATGAAGCACAGAGATAACTTGCCGCCTCGGCCAAATCTCCGAATACCACGTCGAGGTGAGACCCTCAAGAAGACGTGGTCACCATCCTCGAACTCTAGTGGCCTCCGCCTCCTGTCAGCGTATGACTTCTGTCGGCTCTGAGCTGTCCTCATCCGTTCCTGGATGACCTGGACCTTCTCTGTCGTGGCCTGGACCATCTCTGGTCCCACAAGTGCTGACTCCCCAGGGTCTGTCCAACACAAAGGAGATCTACAAGGTGGGTCGTACAACGCCTCGTACGGTGCCATCCCGATGGTGGAGTGGTAGCTGTTGTTGTACGCAAACTCCACCAAGGGTAGGTGGTCCTCCCAGCTACGACCAAAGTCGAGGAAACATGCGCGGAGCATGTCCTCGAGAGTCTGAATGGTCCTCTCCGTCTGACCATCCTTCTGAGGGTGAAAGGCTATGCTCAGACGTAGTTGCGTCCCGAACGCCTCCTATAACCCCTTCCAAAGACGAGAAGTAAAGCGAGCATCTCGATCGGAGACGATAGATGATGGCACGCCGTGGAGCCGCACAATCTCCTGAACGTAGAGACGTCCCAAGCTCTCCACTGAGCCCTGCTCTCTGATGGGTAAGAAGTGTTCCGACTTGGTGAGTCGGTCAACAATCTCCCAGATGGAGTCGTGACCTCTGGAAGTGCGTAGAAGTCCAGTCACGAAGTCCATAGATATGTCATCCCACTTCCACTTCGGGACCTCCAAGGGTTGTACCAAGACTGCTGGTACCTGATGCTCTGCCTTCACCTGCTGGCAGGTGAGGCATCGAGAAACGAACTCTGCTACTGCCTTCTTCATGCCCGGCCACCAGTGCTGTCGTCTGAGATCCTGGTACATCTTCGCCACTCCCGGATGTACCGCCAAATGAGAAGTGTGAAACTCTCTCAGCACTTCCTCTCGCAAAGAGACTGGTACCATGGTACGTCCTCTGAAAAGGATGTCGTGCTCTGCTCCAAGGGAGAAACCATCAGGTGCCTGTCCCGAGGATATATGTGCACGCCGTGTCTCACAGTCAGTGTCCTCACGCTGTGCCTCTCTGACCTACTGCAGTAGAGGAGGGGTGACTGTGAGAGACTGGAGGAAGGCTGCTTCATCTCTATCCACAAAGGATAATTGTAAAGTGTCTATCTTCTCTGTTGCCTCCTCGAGTAGCTGAATGCTTGTCCTCCTACTGAGGGCATCGGCTACTACGTTCCCCTTCCCAGGAGTATAGACTATCTCAAAGTCATAGTCCTGGAGGAACTCGAGCCATCGCCGCTGTCTCAGGTTCAGGTCCTTCTGCGAGAAGATATACCTGAGACTCTGATGATCGGAAAAGACTGTAAAGCGCTCGCCCATCAGATAGTGTCGCCATGTCTTCAGAGCGAAGACCACTGCTGCTAACTCCAGGTCATGGGTAGCGTAGTTCTGCTCATGCGGCCTCAACTGTCATGATCCATAGGCGATCACTGCCCGCACCTGCATCAGAACACATCCGAGTCCGGTCCCTGATGCATCGCAGTAGACTACGTACCCTACTCCCTCCTCAGGCAAACTCAAGATAGGTGCGCTGGTCAAACTCTGTCTCAGCTCCTGGAAGCTCTGATGACATCTGTCTGACCACACGAAGGGTTTCCCCTTCTTCGTCAAAGCTGTGAGTGGTGCCGAAACTCTAGAGAAGTCCGGCACGAATCTCCGATAGTATCCATCTAGTCCCAAGAAACTCTGAACCTCAGTCACGCTCCTGGGTGGCTCCCATGCTAACATAGCCTCGATCTTCGCAGGATCCGCTGCAACTCCCGCCTCAGAGATAACGTGTCCCAAGAAGTGGACCTCACGTATCCAGAACTGGCACTTCGAGAGCTTACCATAAAGCTGGTGCTCTCGGAGTGTGTCTAGTACAACTCGCAAGTGATAGGTGTGCTCCTCCTCAGTCGTAGAGTAAATCAGTATGTCGTCGATGAAGACCACGACAAACCGATCAAGGTATGGCTGAAAGATCCTGTTCATGAGGGCCATGAACACTGCTGGAGCATTGGTTACGCCGAAAGGCATAACCAAGAACTCATAGTGGCCATACCGACATCTCAAGGTCGTCTTCTGCACATCCTCGTCTCTGACTCTGAGCTGATGATAGCCTGACCTGAGGTCTATCTTCGAGAACCACCGTGCTCCCTTGAGCTGATCAAAGAGGTCATCAATCCTCGAAAGCGGATACTTGTTCCTCACTGTCATCTGGTTCAGGCGACGATAGTCAACACAAATACGCAAGCTCCCGTCTGCCTTCTTGGTAAACAATATCGGGGAAGCCCAGGGTGAAACACTGGGTCGGATGAACCCCTTTCCCTGCAAGTCCTCCAACTGTACCCGTAGCTCTCGAAGTTCGGCGGGGGCCATCCGATATGCTGGAGTGGATATCGGGGCTGTCCCGGGGTACAAGTCAATATAAAAGTCTACATCTCTGCGAGGAGCTAGCCCTGGAACGTCGTCAGGAAAAACGTCCGCAAACTGATCCACCACTGTAGGAAAACCAGGACTTCGCACGTCAACTTCTCCAAGGATGAGGCTAGCCATCTGATGAGTGATGGGTTGTCCTCTCCTCCGTGGAAGTCCATCCTGTGCTGCTAAGGCTCCCTTCTCGCCGGTGAAGGTGAACCTGCTTCCGTCGGTGCGTACACATCACACCTTGCGCCTAAAACAGTCAATCTGCGCATGGACCGTAGATAGCCAATCCATGCCCAAGATGACGTCGTAAGGCCTCGACGCTGCTACAAGAAGATCCCAGCCGAAGCTCTCGCCTCCTAGAGTGAGCTCACACTGCCGGCACCAGTGCGTAATCGTCGAGTCTGCTCCTGTAGGAGTCTCTAGCCGTAAGGATCGAGCCAACGGCTCTGTCGGAATCTCCGAGCTCCGAACAATGGCAGTGGCTATGAAAGAGTGACTCGCTCCTGTGTCTATAAGAACTGCAGCACGGGTGGAATAGACACAGATAGTACCTCGAATCATCTCGGGTGCGCCGTGGTCATAGGCCTCTGCTGCCTGGAGCTGTGCCTGTCTCTGCCCGCCAGCTCCCTGTGGTCAGGGTGGACCTCCTGGTGGTGGTGGTGGTAGAGCCTCAAAGCATCGCCCACCACCGGCTGCTCGTCCAGCTCCTCTGCCTCGTCCGCCTCCTCCCTGCGGACCGCCACGGTCGACCCTCTGCCTCTGCCTCGGTGATCCCTCAACTGTCTTCTGCTCCTCAGCACAGCGGGTAGAGCTACCGCCGGTGCCACTACTGACAAAGGGCCCTACACCGAGGCCTCGTCGCTCGGTGGGCTGTCGTCACACTCGACTCTCGGAACCCTAGCTGGCTACCGTCGTGGGGCCATCCTGAAAAGGAAACAGGTGCGCCATGGTCAGAACAGTATACCTGGTGAGCTGATATAAGTAATCACAAAGAAAACTTTGAAATACACACGCAATCAATGTTTTCGCGCATTAAGTCGGAAATCAGAAGTCAGGGTCCTGGTGTATGGATACGTCGGCCGTCGTACCAACACTGGACTCCCTGGACTGAGAACCACACTCAATACGCTAAACATTATTGCTTCACATAGAAAAGATCAGAGTTCGCGGTAGAACCGAACTCCTTTGATACCAATTTGTCACGACCCGCCCTCGGGGTCCGTGCCGTGACTACCCCAAGCCCGCCTTCCATAGGCCAGGGGCTGGCGACTAGCACCAAGGCGTAAATCCCGGTAAAAAGGGAAGGCATTGCCTTTGTAAAGTAAACAAACACCACAGAGTAAGCAAGCGGAAAGTAAACACTAAGTAAAAACAGAGTACAACTGAAAGTGCGGAAAAGTAAATGGGCCAGTATACAAACCCAAACTGAAAGTAAAGTACAACTCGAAAGGGAAAACAACAACTGTAAGTAAAAGCCGCTACACCGAGCTGTCCACTGGAGATCTCACCTAAAGGATGGGTACAGATAGCTCCACTGCTCCACGGGTCCCGTCGTCCGCTCCGAACACGTCCCGCCTAGTGGTCCACCTCCAGGTACTGTCCTGCTCTGCAAGCCTCAGCCAAGATCAACGATTTCCGTCTTCTGCAACCAACACAACGTAGTGCGGGCATAGCCCGTGCAGGGGTGAGTATAAGCTACTCAGTAGGGACCCCGAGACCCCTGATGGTCTCTCAAAATCCACAAAGGATAAATCACAAAGAAAGGTACAATCACGAAGTAACAACCGACACTGCTTAGGTATATGCCCATACATATACCTAAGTCATCAATTTCAAATACGCTCCAACCTCCGAGCCCAAGTACAACTCAGTCCACACAGGAAAGTAAACGTATTCCATACAGGAAAGCAAAACATAATCCACACAGGATAGCACAACACAATCCACACAGGAAAGCAACAGGATTTAGCTCACACAGGTATACTTCTTCAAAGGGCGATAAAGATGATCTCTGATCCATCTAAGTCGTCAGACCCATGAAGGAGCGATAGGTAACTAACCCCCGCAAGACCCACACAGGATCGGGCCAACACAGGACCTGTAGGCGCTGGTTCACACAGGACCGCTGAGCGCAAAGACCCACACAGGATCGGACCCACACAGGATCGGGCCCACACAGGACCTGTAGCACTGATCCACGTAGGATCGCTGAGTGCGGTAGTCGTCGTCGTCGAATCCACACAGGATCTCTGTACTATCGTCGTCGCAGTCACAGTAGCAGTAGCAGTAGCAGTAGTAGTCACAGTAACAGTCGCAGCCAGCACTAGGGTTCCCGCACACAGCAAGCTCGTACAGGAGGGTCCGCTCCACTAGCCGAGAGGCTGATACATCAACTGTCACAAAGTCCAGAGTTGATGTATCCAAAAGTTCCGTATCGTCAACAGGAACTCAACGCAACAGACGGCGCGTCGATCGGACGCCCGGTCTGAGAGTTATTGGCTTTTTCATCCCAGGGGCCCGGTTGGTTTTTAAGGAAAAACCAACCCGACCGTACTCCACCTGCATCCAAACCTCGGGCGGAGTATTCCAAAAGATCAGTCTCACTAAGAGGAACACAACAAAGCTGACGGCACGTCAATCGGACGTCCGTAGCTCAAGATATGAGTGTTTCCGCTCCGAAGGCCCGGTTGGTTTCGTGAACGAACCAACCCGGCCGAACTCAAAGTATTCCGAAACCTTGAGTGCAATATACCGAAACGACCGTCTCGATCCAAGGATTGCGTTTCCGTAGACGGTTCGTCAATCGAAGGTCCATAGTTCACGTTATGAGCAAAAGACCTAAGTCAATTCGAAAACGGGGGGTCCGGGTCCGGGCCGACCCGAACCGGGTCGACCCGGGTCCGACCCGGCCCGGCCGGCGGCGGTCCGGCGCAGCGGCACGGACCGGCGCGGCGGCGCGGCCCGGCCGGCGGCGGCGCGGCCTGGCGCCGCTGGGTGCCACGCGTGGGGGGCAAGGCCCCCGCTTTTTTTTCAAGAAGGCGGCACGGCTTTTAGCCGCGCCTTTGGAGAACCGCCCCCCCCCCCCTCGTGGGGGCCTGCTTTGAGGGAAACCGGGGGGCCGCCTGCCCCCCTTAAAGAAACCCCCCCCTCATAAATGGGGGGGCATTTGAGTTGACCGGGGGAATTAAATTCCCCCGGTCTTTGACCTTCCAGCCGGCCCACCTGGCCGGCCGGTTTTTCTTCAACAGGACCGGAAAAGCCTGTCCCCTTCCGGTTTCCGACGCCGGCGGCCCGGCGAGCCGCCGGTCCTCTCCTCCCGCCGCGGCCCGGAACCGGCCGCGGTGTTCGTCGTCCGGCGCGGTGCGACGGCACCGCGCCCCTCCGCCGCGGCCCCGCTCCGGCCGAGGTGCCTTCGGTTCCCTTCGACGCGGCGCGACGGTGTCGCGTTCATGATAATCCATCCACGGCGCGACGCGACAGCGTCGCGTAAATAAGCCAGGAGATTCCCGCGTGGTGCAACGGCACCAGGCCTTCTCGTTCATCACAAGATTATAAAAATAACCAAGAACAAAGGAGGGGGAATTCGGCCGTGTTTGTGCGGTCCGACCCCCCTCTCGTTAGATGATAACTCTTAAACATTTAATCACAAGATTATCATTCTAGAACCAAGAACGAGAGTAAAGAAATAAACCACAACAAACCCCTACCTTGGGTTCAAGTTTGAAGATCGTCAACGACCTGCGGAAGACAACGTCGCGGAGGTCGGGCGTCGCGGTAATCGTTCGTCAAATCTGATGACGAAGAGGTACGTCCGAAGAGGTACGTCGTTGGAGAATCTTCGTAAGCCGACGAATGAAGTCCGAGGAGGAAGCGGCGTTCCCTTTCGTTGACACGGAAGGCGTCGTCGATCTTCGGATACAATCGGCTACGAAGAAGAGAGGAGCGGCGTTCTTCGTCGGAGCTCAAAGGTTCTTCGCGTTCTTTGTCAATCTTGAAGAAGAAGAAGAAGAAGAAGAAGGAGAAGGAGAAGGCTTCAAAACTCTCAAGAGGCTAGAGAATTCTAACCAAATAAAATAAGCTAAGAGCTTATTTTATTTACACAACCAAACCTTTTTGAATTTCAAAGGTTTGAAAAAGTTTAAACAACTCAACCCAATTAATAAGCTAAGTTGTCAAATTCATTTAAAAGGGGAGTTAAGGGAGTTTTGAGAGGATATGTAAAGTTGGGTTTCGTGTGGGCCCCACCACACTTAATCCTCCCAAGGGAGGTTAAGTGGATGTGGGTCCCACCTTTAACTTCCTTTGAGAGGAGTTAACCAACAAGTAAGAAAAATAAAAAGTGTTCCACATTTTTATTTAACTTTTTATAATTCTCCCAAAAACTAACTTTCGTCCCGCAATAAACGCAACTTCGGAAAAGGTCTCCATAAGCAAATATCGGCGCTGTGAGTTCATCGGTGTCCTCAGATTTCAATTCCGAGCACCGGATCAAAAGTTAGAATTTCCCGCTCGTTCGTTCACTGAACGTACCCGAGCCAAACTTCGGAAATTGATTCCGGGCACTCCGGGCCTCGGAATCAGGTGCCGTCAGAAACCGCGCTCTTGTAAAATTCCAAAAAAAATTAAGAAAAAAAAATCCCTTGAATTTTATGGGTCTTTACAGTTTAACCAACACATGCATAATCTACCACCGACGATGGTCCTTCCATCATCAAGGACTTATATGCCCAGTAGTCTATGAACAAGCTTGGGTAAATCTGCTCCAACTCGGCCTGTCAGAGCCACACCATCGATGCGGAGGCCCAATATAGTGGACACATCATGCAAAGTAATAGTCATATCCCCCTCCCTAAAATGGAATGTATGTGACTCTATCCTCCATCTCTCTATAAGCACAGCAATGATCTGATGATCAAGAAAGGTGAATTCACACATCACTATGCCATAGAATCCAGCACAAAGAAGATGAGGGATTATAGAGGGAGGTGGTGAGGTATGATGGAAATGGTGAGATCTACATACACACAATGGAGGCATAGGACGTCCCTCTAAAATAAGCCTTAATACATGAGTATCCTGGTATGTGAGCAATGGAAAACCTTCCATCTACACAAATGATATCATCGTTACTTTTTAATAGTGAATTCAATAAAAAAAATTAAACATTTATTTTAAAAAATCTACAACAAGCAAATGAAAAATGAATATGTTAATTTTTTAGATTTATTATTTATTTTTTGTGTTTGTATTAGTGTCTTTATTACATTCGGAAGCATGATATATTCATTTTCATTCTATTTTTATTTTTTAATAGTTTTAGTATCATAGAATTCTTAATTATAGAATCCAAAAATGTGCCAAACCAAAATTGAAACATGTCAGATATGAATAAATTTTGAAATAAAAGGATTAAATACAAAAACATTCGCATACCAAAAAAATATACATATTCATGATACAATAGAAAGACTCAATCATGGATGATGGGATGTGGAGATTTGTCCTACCACTTGGGGTCATCTCTTACGAGTATGTCCTTCTACGTGAAAAATGCTACATCATATTCTCCCTCCCCGTTGTCAAGGCCAATCCATCTCATTTTTTATTTGAGTTGAATTTGGTCTTCTTTGAGGCCCCAACCTGGTATTATGAAGCCAATAATTTAAAAAATTACATACATAGAAAAAATCATAAATGAAAAAAAAAACAAATTATGAAACTTGGAAATATCATGGATGGTGTTCATTTGATTAGCAGGCAATGGGATAGAAGGAAAGTCACCAATAAGCATCCAATCTGCATTATAACAGTTAACCAAAGTGCTAATGTGATACATCGGGTCAACATATGGATCCCATGATATATTTACTGAAGAAAAGGTTATGACAACATGTGCAAATGGATATCTAAATGCCTGAAAGTTTCCGCAATCACAATACATGTTATCTAACATCCCCAAAAACACTCAACCGCTGGTATATGTACCCAGTCATAGCACTGTCTTAACTAAAATATCATATTTCCCTAACAAAGTCTAGAATAGTCCATCTTGAAGCCTCATTCATTATCTGATCAATTTCACTTTGGAAATGCTGAGTAAAACACATTCTGTTTTCCATCCTCTGATAGGCTTTTTGGGAACGGTCAACAAAGTAGTGAACACAAATATAATATTTCTATTGTACTAACCCTGTGATCATAAGTTTTCACACACCCTTGAGGACCCCATTTATGCATTGCACTATATTAGTGGTCATATGGCCATATCTTATGCCACCATCATATTCTAATGACCATTTTTCTGTTGCAATTTTCATCATATATTCATACACATCTTCATTAGAAGTTTGAATATCTTCAAGGCGTAGATCAAACCTTTTTTTTGGGATCATATGATGAAACCATAATATAATAATGTATTAAAATGGATATTAAATTTTGTTAAAAAAAGTATGTTTAGAAAAGCCTACCCAACTTGAGGATCGCCTTCTTTATGACCTTATCTCTGAAATGCTTATACACATTACTTGTAATATGTCTAATGCAATAATGATGATAGGAAATTGGATCAGTCCATGAAACCCCATCACTATCCATGACCTCTATAATTGCTCGACTGTGATCAGATATCCGACACATGCCTGGGTTTTGTGTGACATGAACACATACACATGCCTAAAACTAGCTCCAGCATTCAAAATTATCCTTTTCAATAATAGAAAAACCAAGTGGTAGAGGATCACAATTACTATCCTGTGTGGCAGCAATGACTAGAGCACCTATATACTTTCCATACAGGAAAGTTCCATCGACCTGAATAAATTTTTTACAATAGGGAAAGGCAGCGATGCATGTCTGAATGCCCAGAAAAAACCTATTAAACGTCACCTTTGATCGATAAACTTGGTTATTGGGGGATACATACTCAATAGTGTCCAACTGATAAACAATTTTATTGTAGAGAGACAACAATTCCATAAGCTGCAAAAAATTGCATAAGATTCATCCCAATCACCATACACTTTAATAATTGCCTTTTTTTTACACTCCATGCTTTTTTATGATATCTTATAGTTATAAAATTGTTGAATTGTTTTTTGAACAAGGTAAATGGGAATATCCTAACATATTCGCATCATCTCATAAATAACATTTGATATAAACTCTGAATCAAAGGAAGAGTCATCCTGCAACAATATTGGATGCACACAAGTGTGTAGACCTTCTAATTTTATTATCATCCAACAAAAAAAATTATCAAATATTTCCCTTAATCAAAATTTAAATTTTGGACCATATTTTTTACAAAGAGTGAGATATTTTTTCTTCTTTGACTCATCAATCACAAATGTGAAATGTCACTCAGTGTGGAATTACTTTATCATATTTTTCATGGCCAATTTACTTTCTAACTCCTACCTAAAATAGATAGAGTTTTCATTTTATGGAGACGTATTCCTTATAATTACAAGGAATTCAGAAGCCGGTGTAATGACATCCCAATCAAAATGTCTTTCACGAGACATTCCTTTAACAAAGGAACTCAATACTGAAGGATTATTACCACTAACTGGTTGATGTTGTGGATTCTTGTCTCTCCAAGGAACCTCAGAAGGTTTATTACTCACATCACCCTCACCCACATCTCTCAAATGAACCTCAGAAGGTTTATTCCCCACATCACCCTCACCCATATCATCCCCTGATGTCTCCCCAGATTCTTCTTCCCCAGATAAACTTTCATTCACTATATCAGCAGACAAAGGGATGTCATCTACATTTCCTTCCAAATTTTGATCATCTTCTTCATAATTTACTTCTATCACAGGATTCATATGAAGAGGAAATGAAAAATACTGATGTGAAGGACCAACTTCTACAGATCTTAGAAAACATGGTTCTGTAGTAGTCAGTTGCACCAAATCTATATCAAAAATCACCACATACAACTCCATCAAATCATTATCACACTCCTATCTATATAAGGAAGATGTATCCATCCAATCATAATCATCGAACAGAGGTTACTCAATGTGCTAGAAACATTTAGGATGTTGTAGATGTCAACAAGTTATTGAATTAATAGATTGATCGACCCTCATTTTTAACCAATTATGAATCTTATGGAAAACTGCATCCAATGTCATACAACCATGAAGATTTACCACTCTAACAGGTGGTACACTATATCAAAATCCCTCCTTAGTATAAATGGACCCACCGTTGATATATATTTTCATAGACATTATTACCTATAAAAAAATAATTAATAAAATATTATATACTACATAAAAATTTTACATTATTTAAATTGGTTTTAAATAATTAAATTTATCTTGATACTTTTTTTATGTATTGATTTTTCATTATTGTTGTATAGTGACAGTGGTATTATTACCAAAGAAAATTTAATATAACGTTATATATTTTAATTACTTATTAAATAATCATGACTTGATCTTGAGACTTACGATTAGTCTATGATTATTTGATAAACTAACCAAAACCTATGGGTAGACTCTTAGAGTCTCTATTATCATATATTTTAGCAACTGCCAGTCTCTTTTCAAACAACAATGCCTCCTATCGAATGCTTTTTCTTGAACATCTCTTTAGGGACACCTCTTTGAGGATGCCTCTTCGGGGATGCCTCTTCAGGGACGCCTCTTCGGGGATGCCTCTTCAGGGATGCCTCTTCGGGGATGCCTTTTTTTGATTTCATTTTAATTAAAAATTTACTCACATGCATGTGAGGGGGTCTAGAGTTATATAATACATAACTTTTATCAAGTGGGCATGCAGGTCCTTACATACTTAGTCAGAGATGACTCACAGTTCATCAATGTTGAAAAATAAATGCAATTATTATAAATTAAATAACCACATTCACAAAATAAGACATGAAATTTCAATTATGCATTGGTCGGTCATCTCAATATCAGTCATCACACAACTTATCATGTTTTTTGATATACTTATTATATTTATTACTAGATGAAATATATATTAAATATCTACACCTCTTTTCAAAAAAATTAACTTTTCAATTTTTATGTGTGTATATATATATATATTTATTAACAACATTTAATAAATTTAATTATAGCTATTATAATTTACATTTACATAAAAATACAAAAATAATTTTGTACTGTATAAAATATTATAATTTAAATTAATATTAATTTATAATTTATTACTTAAAATAATAATTATTTACACTTAATATAATTTAAAATTATTATTTATATAAAACTATTTTTATACAATTAACAAAAATATTTTTCTATATATTTTTTAATAAATTTAAATATGATACATACAACTAATATATTGTCCATAAATTATATAAATATTGTATAAAATATTATAATTTAAATTAATATTACTTTAAAAATAACACATTTTATAACATATTTAATTTTCTTAAACATTCAATATGAATTCATATAACATTTTACATATAACATAATTAATTTTCCTAAACATTCAATACGAATTCATACAACATACACACCATTCAAAAATTAAGTCATACAAAAGACACCAATTGACAGATCAATACATATGAATTAAATAAACCATACACACAAACACTAATTTCTACATATCACAATTCAAATAAATAAATCATACAAATGAAATAAATAAACACAATTAAACAATTAAAAATTTAAATAGTAATTTTTCCTTCTTAAAAGTATAAAATATTTTTTGAGAAATAAATTTTATAGGGCTTCACAGCAAAATCTAGAGGATATGAATGAATTTTTATGGGGGGAGACCCCTTTTATAGATTTACCTCGGTGAGATGTGTGAATGGGGTTCACGCATCCTTCATTCCGTCTATTAAGGATGCGTGAACACCATTCACGCATATTTTATCATGTTTGTGGGGGATGCGTGAACGTGGTTCATGCATCTTCGGTGTGGTGTAAGATGCATAAACCTAGTTCACACATCTCTAGAAGAGGGAAGATGCGTGAACTGGGTTCACACATCTCAAGAACCATTTTAAAAAATACTCTTAACCCTATCCAATTTTGATAAAAAAAATTAAAAACCCAAATATAAATATTCAAATGGAGATGATGAATCCTCTTCCATCTAAACTTGCAGACACCTGAGATCTTGACCGATTCATCACCATTTGAGGATGATGATCGGCACCTGATTCTTTTCCACGGTTGATTTCACCAAATCAGATAGTTTATTCCCACCCAACACTGATGAGATTTGCAAGAAAAATATGAGATTGGATAAAGTCTCCTTTTGGGCACACCGGAGAATAATATTCGAACCTAAACCTATAGAAGAATCAGTTTGTCGATACTTGATGATAATGCTTCAGATCAAGTGTCACCATGATGAACTAGGTAAAAGAAGTATTATGTTGTTGAATTATTTCTGACTATAGGATAAAGTTAGAGATAATGGGACCTCTTTATTTCCAAATGTTTTGGCTAAATTCACATAGTAAGGCGCACACCAATTACTTGAAGAATTGTCTCATCATCCCAAATTGAAGAAGAGGATCAACGTCATCGTTGAGGAAGCCGAAGGTTGACCGAATCCAAATGAGTTGCTGAATCCAAATCATGAAGAATAAAACCCAGTAGCATTGAGTAATACAACTATGTTGTTAATGATTGATCAAGTTTGCATTGAAATGTTTCTAATTGGAAATAATGGATAATAAGTTTGTGTCAAGTGAACTTGATGAGAAGTGTTGTGATGAATTTTTATGAACCAAAACTCGAACATAATAGATTCAGTTCAATGGAATTTTTGGTGAGTCCTATGTTAAAATTGTGGTAAAGATAAGACACAACCCCCAGTTTATTTATTGATGATTAACCTCTATGAGTAGCGTAGTTCATGGAAGGGAGCTTTGAAGGCTCACACTAGTTTGGCATTCAAGATTTCAATTGGTTCAGTTGAGTCAAAGATCAGGTGTGTGGGTTGTTCTACTTTTAGGATTTATTTTTCTAGAGCATAACAAGAAAACATGGGTAGATTGACATGTGTCCATCTAAATGATGGATAGAGATTGAAAAAAATACTTTTAAGATCAAATTAAAATATACTTAAAAATGATTATGTTCGTGCATTTAATGCATGCATGATTTTGAATGAGGTTATTTTGGAACATTGGTAAAGTACTAATGACAGTGACTCAAGGTCTAAGAATTTATTATATTAGGTGGTTTTCATCAAAAGAAGGTGGTGTTTTAGAGGCTATGACTTAGGTGGAAAATAAAGTAAGATCATTAGAAATTTATAGGGTGTTAATTCAGAGGAGGATTATTATGGACTGACAGTAGACAATAGGAGAAAAATTATTATGACAATGGGAGTGGAATGATGGAGAGAGAAATTAAGAGATATTTGGGAGATCTTGAAGAATTTTTGTCATAGATCATGCCTATGAAGATGGATATGGATATTGAAGACCCTTTGTATTCCACGGACATTATTATTTGAATATTTTAGTGCTCGTACTTGGTGGTTTCAACTGGTGATTTCTTTCCAAGATTCTATCTTTTATTACTATCTATAATTTTCTCCATAAATGAAATTTATAAATATTCTATTTATGTTTTATGATTTTTTCCCTCTGTCATTTTATTTTCTTGTTTTTTCTATTCTTTTATTGGAATATAGTTGATCGGAATGTTCTATTCATTGAGTGTGTATTATTAAATCAGTCCCATTATGAGTTTGTTGATAAATTATCATTATTTAAACCTCCCAATCCTCAATCGATAATTGTGAGCATAATGGGAGTTTGATTGTGTCTTGGTGCTTGGTGATGATTGAGTACTTCGACTGGTTCTTAATGAAAGGAGTTCAAGAATTGAGACATTAGTTATTGACCTAAACTTTTTAAACATAATGAGATGCATTATTTGAGATATGAAACCATGTGTTGATAGAGTTTATATAATGTGAATCTTTCAAAGCAATGAATAATGGAAGGTCTAGATTAATCACTAGGGAAATCCACTTTCTCTTTTATGATCTCTTATTTTCACTTCTCACACACTATTGTGGGTGTGTTGTTTGTTTGTTTTTCCTATTGGTTTCATCTCTGATAGTTTATAGAATTATTTTAGTTTCATCTTATTCCCACTTAGAAATATAATAGTTAAAATAATAATAATAGAAAAATGTGATAGTGAAACTCCTTAAATATAGTCTTGTTTGGAGACAACCTTGGGTGTTGCTTTACCACAACATTTCGGGGATTAAAAACTTAAAGTTGATAGGTAATAACGGAAACAACAACCTCACTCTTCGACCATATTTTCTGACTCAATCAAAATTTATTTTCTATTTGATTTTCAAAAAACTACTTTTGGGATTAGTGGTAACCAGCACACCATGCGGGAACCAAAAAACAAAATGTGTCCAATTCCAAAGTTCAAAATTTAAAAACTACATTAGGAAAACTTTGAGAATATCTTTATCAAGATTCATTTTCATCATCTGTAATCATGTCACCAGCCATAAATGTCCTTATTCACACTATTTTCATTGCATCCTATCACTTCCATTAGCATCACCAATGAAACACCACCAGTTCGCTGGAAACACCATCAGAATATATCATAGCTTATCAGCACTATATAGTTTTAAACCCTTATAAAACCAAATACTGTCAAAGAACAAAAAACAAAACAAGATGACCTAATGAAAAACCCATAAATCATCGACTTGGCACCACCTTGAACCTCACAAATGACCACCACTACAATCAAACAAGAACAAAATCGAACCAGAAATAAAAATAAAAACGTTAACCAAATGCATAAAATAGATCAATCGCCAAAGAAGAAGAAAAAAAATCTTCAATAATGACTTGAGTAAGAAATTCGAATAACTAAAACATTACCAGGACGTTGTTGATGCCACCACTAAAATTCACCCAAGGGAGAGAACCATTCCAATGTCAGGAATAAAATCAACACCAGCTGTGAAAGGAGCATCGTCGACTTCCAAAACCCACATCCAAAAACCTATGAGTAACCATTGATCCAAATATGACCAAGAGAGGGGAATAGGGACCTGATATTAGGGTAGAGATATGAATGTTGAGGGCTCCGAGCGACGAAAATGCTACAAGATAGAAACAAGAAGTCGGAGACAAGATCGAGCCATCTTGGGAGTGCTTGGAAAATCAACGAATTCCAAAACCACAAATTCCAAAACTAATGAGTTGAAACTGCTCCAGATCTGACATGGAAATTTGAGAGGAATGCAAGGTCAGATCACATTTGTAGCGGTTTGGGGCGTCAACAGCAATTCACTAAGAGAGAAGCACCACCATGAAAGAATACAAAGAACCCACCAATGGAGCACCAATAAGAAATCGAAACAAGGGGAGAAGTGAAAGGAGAAAGTGGGATGGGGGAGGTAGAAAAGTAAGATCCCCCCCCACCAAATTGTTGTTGAGTAGAAAACCTAGGGCAAGATAAATTGTTGTTCAAATATTATTTTCTAAAGACTGAACCACCTACCTAAATCTTGGGCCGCACACATCCTTCAATTGGATCCATGCGTAGAAAGGAAACAAAAGACTAATAAATAGATGTCATAACATATATTATCACATTTTAGAATCTAATCCCATAAGTAAAAGGGTCGGTGGAGAGGTTAGATCAACACATACCTCAAGAAACTATCGTGTCACACAACAACCAACACAAGATCTGGCCTCTGGAGGGTGACCACACGACAAATATAGAAGGGTCTAAAGAAGAATCATCATCATATGATCACAAAACCCATAAACATAGTCCAACATTGGCTGCTAAATATAAAATAAATGAATTAAATTTAAGAGATAATGAAACACTCACCAAAGGAGAAGCAACCAACTATGCCAGAGACCAAGGCACTAAATGGAGGAACCTTAAAGGACTGAAACCACCCAATGTACCAAGAGGAGACCTAGGATTTTATGGGGATATATTCTATCAAATATGAGTGGATTTAGGTGATCGTAAGATAAAAACCCACAGGGAATAATGGATTCACATCATGAATCAGTGATTCATTATATGAATATCCCATATTGCATGTACACTTAAAAAGGCATCACCTCCTTTTAAAAACCCTGATGATGAATTCATGATGGTAATCCCTTACACATCATGAAATTTTTTTCACACTTTAAATAGGGAATTGATAGATTGTTCCCCAAAAAAAATTCATTTCATGAATCCAGTTCAAGGCGTGAACTGGTTCTACACCCAATTCCCTGTGCAAGCCCTACAGAAAACTCCCAGTTGTATCTTTCCGCACTCTAAACCCAAAGTACAGCCTCTTAAACATTAAAGGAGGGTGCACCTTTACCAGGATATTACATTTCAACTCATGAAAAATTCTAGCTAGAAATATTAAAAAACGACTCATACTTTGTCCAACTATACCCACCTCCTCAGTAGTCAATGACACTAGAGCAGTTGGATCAATAACATCATACACCACTACTATTACTTGATCCAACTACAAAAGTTGGTGATGTATGTAATCCCAAATATTTTGTATAATAACATATTCTACTATATGTGAATGGGGATCCACAACATGAAACTCGTAGTATATAGCTAGTTTTGAATGAGATGGTGGAGGATCCTGATAGGTAGGATGGCTGGGATGGAGAGGTTGGGGAGGCTTCATCTTTTTCTTTGTTTCTATGATGCGCATCATCATCAACAGCCACCTCCATATAATCTTGTGTGATAGGAGGCGGATGTATGGTCTCACTGTCTATACCTTGTTCTGTATCTAAGGATAGTGGATACTGGATGGAACTCTCACCAACATGGGAAGAAGATGGATGCTATGCAACAAATGTCTGTAATAAAGAATCCAACTCAACCTAGTCAACATCTGTATCTACTTGTGCTTGAGCCTGAGAAGATGGAAGAGCATCTGACTAATCATGTTGAACACCCTCCTCCTATGGAACAACAATATCTTATTGATCAAGTAGAACACCCTCCTCTTGTGGAACAGAAACATCCATAATAGGGTCTTCACCCCCTGGTACATCGATATGAGGTTCAGTAGGCTCCTTTGAAAGTGTTGGATCAAAGAAAATTCCATAATAAATCTCATCCATCGAAGGAAGAAACTCTTTCACAAGGCTATGAAAATATTTCGGGTTAAATGTGACTCGCTCTACTAGATCAGACGTGTGAAGTGGATGATAGATATGAGCATCCTGTGAAAACAAATTCTATTGTTAAGTAATATGAATAAAAAATATGCTGATTAGTGGAAGGAACAATGTATACCAACTCATGAAATCCTCATCCATGTCATGTTAGAAATCTGATTGGGGACCTTCAGTACTAGGATGCATAATCTATATGATTCACCATATAAAAACATACTTTTTGCACCCCTCGCAACAAGGACTCCTGCCATCTGTCCCATAAATAAATATATTTGGCATGGTATCTCCCCCAATCAAAATCTATCTTCCCTAACATCTTTAGGGAATGTAGTGAATATAACTAACTGGGAAGGTCAGGAACAGGCTGAAAGAATCCAAACTGCCTCATAACTCTATCGTTCTGATTCCACTCAACTATATAAAAAAGAATCAATGGAACCCTACAAGAGCCGATAGTAAGCATCATCGTACAGTACGGTGGAAGAATCTGGATGATATCATCTATATATGTAATCCATATAATCTAAAATAAAAAATAAATAATCAATTAATAAATGAATACATGTATGGTAAAAAATAAATATTTAACAATATAAATAATAGTCACTTACATCGTGTGGTTGAATGTTTTCCAACATAAGTTTGTAGGTGTGGACGTCGTGTCTGGGGGAATATGAATGTTGATGTTCCTAAATCCACCTGTAGATAATATTGTTATACTTACATTTCATAATATAAAGTCATACAACTAAGTTAGACATTAGAAGGAAGGAATAATATACCAACATCTATGTGGATCCTCTGCTACAATATCTGCTAGAAATGGTGCACGAGCATGTGGAGCTAAACGATGGAAGTGCTCCCATACCTACATGTGTAGAATAACTATGCATCTCGTGATCTTCATCTTATTGATGCGACATGCACTACATAGTGCCCTGTATGTATATTCTAGACAATAATACCCTCATCTATACCGACCTGCCTCATCCAAATCCTCTAAAAAAGGTAAATACATCAGATGTACAAAAGTAGTGGACTGATCAAAAAAAGCATGCCACCGATCATCCTCAAAATATATGCATGTGCAAATCGAAGCATGGTGATCTCGTCACCATCCTATGCTAAATGTGTAAAGTTTTAGTCTAACCAAAGCATGCATAATCTACCACCGATGATGGTCTTTCCATCATCGAGGACCTATATCCCTAGTAGTCTATGAACTAGCTTGGGTAAATCTGCTCCAACTCGGCCTGTCAGAGCCACACCATCGATGGGGAGACCCAACATAATGGACACATCCTACATGGTAATAGTCATCTCCCCCTCTCTAAAATGGAATATATGTGACTATGTCCACCATCTCTCTATAAGCGCAGCAATGAGCTGATGATTGAGAAAGGTGAAGTTGCACATCACTATGCCATAGAATCCAACACGAAGAAGATGAGGGATTAGAGTGGGAGGTGGTGAGGTATGATGGAAATGATGAGATCTACATACACTCAATTGAGGCATAGGACGTCCCTCTAAAATAAACCTTGATGCGTGAGTATCCTGGGATGTGAGCAATGGAAAACCTTCCATCTTAAAAAATGATATCATTGTTACTTTTTTATAGTGAATTAAATAAAAAATTTAAACATTTATTTTAAAAAATATACAACAAGAAAATGAAAAATGATTATGTTAATATTTTCGATTTATTCTTGATTTTTTTTGTGTTTATTAGTGTCTTTATTACATTTGGAAGAAGGATATATTCATTTTTTTTTCTATGTTTATTTTTTTAATAGTTTTAGTATCACAAAATTCTTTATTATAGAATCCAGAAATGAGACAAACCAAAATTAAAACATGTCAGAAATGAAGAAATATAAAAATAAAAGGATTCAGTACTAAAATGTCTACATACAAAAAAAATATACATAGTCATGATACAATACACAGACTCAATAATGGATAATGGGATGTGGAACTCTGTCCTTCCACTTAGGGTAATCTCTTACGAGTCTATCCTACTGCGTGACAAATACTACATCATATTCTCTTTCCCTGTTACCAAGGCCAATCCAACTCATTTTTTATTTGAGTTGACTTTGGTCTTCCTTGAGGCCACAACATAGAATTATGAATCCAATAATTTTAAAAATGACATACATTGAAAAAATTAGAAATGAAAACAAAACCAAATTATGAAACCTGGAAATATCAGGGACGATGGTCGGTTGATTAGTAGGTAATGAGATAGAATGAAAGTCCCCAACAGGCATCCAAGATAAATTATAACAGTTAACCAAAGTGATAATATGATAAATCGGGTCAATATATGGCTCCCATGATATATTTTCTGAAGAAAAAGCTACGATAACATGTGTACATGGATATCAAGCTTGAAAGTTTCCGCAATCACAGTACATGTTATCTAACATCACCAAAAACACTAGACCACTATTATATGTAGCCCAGTCATAGCACTGTCTTAACTGAAAGATCATATTTCCCTATCAAAGGCTATAATAGTTCATCTTGAAGCCTCATTCATTATCTGATCAATATCACTTTGGAAATGCAGAGTAAAATGCATTCCATTTTCCATCCTCTGATAGGCTTTTTGGGACCGGTCAACAAAGTACTGAGCACATATATAAACAATCTCTTGAACTAACCCTGTGATCGGGAGTTTTCGCACACCCTTGAGGACCCTATTTATGCACTCAACTATATTAGTGGTCATATGGCCATATCTTATCCCACCATCATATGATAATGACCATTTTTCCTTTTAAATATGCATCATATATTCATACACATCTTCATTAGCAGTTTGAATATCTTCAAGGTGTCGATCAAACCTTTTTTGTTGGTGTTATATGATGAAACCATAAGATAATAATGTATTAAAATGGATATTAATTTTTTTAAAGTAAGTTTAGAAAAGCCTACCCAACTTGAGGATCACCTTCTTTACGATCTCATCTCTAAAATGCTTATACACATCACTTTTAATATGTCTAATGAAACAATGATGATAGGAATTTGGATCAGTCCCTGAAACCCCATCACTATCCACGACCTCTATAATCGCTCAACTATGATCAGATATTAGACACATGGCCAGGTTTTGTGTGACATGAACACGTACACATGCCTAAAACCAGCTCCAGAATTCAAAATAATCCTTTTCACTAATAGAAAAAGCAAGTGGTAGAGGGGAACAATTACCATCTTGTGTGCCAGCAATGACTAGAGCACCTGTATAATTTCCATACAGGAAAGTTCCATTGACCTGAATAAATTTTTTACAATAGGGAAAGGAAGTGATGCATGGTCTGAATGCCCAGAAAAACCTATTAAACTTCACCTTTGATCGATCAACTAAGTGACTATGGGATACATTCTCAATAGTGTCCAACTAATAAACAATCTCATTGTTGCGAGACAAAAATTCCATAAGCTGTGACAACATTTCATAAGATTCATCCCAATCACTATACACATTAACAATTGCCTTTTGTTTTACATTCCATGCTTTTTATATGATATCTTATAGTTATAAAACTACTGAATTCATTCTTGAACAAGGGAAACAGGAACATCCTAACATATTTGTATCATCTCACAAATAACATTTTGTATAAACTTTGAATCAAGGGAAGATTGATCCTATGACAATATTGGATGCACAAAAGTGGGTGGTCCTTCTAATTTGATTATCATCCAACATGTAAAAAATTTATCAAATATTTCCCTTAATCAAAATTTAAATTCTGGACCATATTTTTTTACAACAAATGAGATATTTTTTCTTCTTTGACTCAGCAACCACAAAGATGAAATGTCACTCAATGTGTTATTGCTTTATCACATTTTTTATGGCCAATTTACTTTCAAACTCATGCCCGACATAGATGGAATTATTATTTGATGGAGACTTATTCCCTATAATTCCAAGGAATTCAGAAGCTAGTGTAATGAAATCCCAATCAAAAAGTTTTTCATGAGACATTCCTTCAACTAGGGAACTCAATACTGAAGGATTATTACCACTAACTGGTGGATGTCGTGGATGATTGTCTCTCAAAGGAACCTCAGAAGGTTCATTCCTCACATCACCCTCACCCACATCTCTCAAAGGAACCTTAGAAGGTTTATTCCCCACATCACCCTCACCCACATCATCTCCTTATGGATCCCCAGATTCTTCTACCTTAGATAAACTTTAATTCACTATATCAGTAGACAAAGGGATTTCATCTACATTTCCTTCCAAATTTTGGTCATATTCTTCATAATTTACTTCTATCACAGGATTCATATGAGGAGGTAATGAAAAATACTGATGTGAAGGACCAACTTCTATAGACATCAGAAAACATGGTTCTGTAGTATTCAGTTGCACCAAATCTATATCAGAAATCACCACATAAAACACCATCAAACCATTATCAAACTGCTATCTAAATAAGGAAGATGCATCCATCCAATCATCATCATCAACAAGAGGTTACTCAGTGTGCCAGAAACATTCAGGATGTTTTAGATGTTGACATGTTATTGAATTAATGGATTGATCAACCTTCAGTTTTAACCAATTATGAATCTTAATGGAAATTGCATCCAATGTCACACAACCATGAATATTTACCACTCTGATAGGTGGCACACTATAGAAAAATCCTAGCTCAGTATAAATGGCATCACCATTGCTATATATTTGCACAGAAATTATAACCTATAAAAAATAATTAATAAAATATTATATAGTACATCAAAATTTTACATTATTTAAATTGGTATTGAATAATTGACTTTATCTTGATACTTTTTTATGTATTAATTTATCACTATTGAGGTATAGTGACGGAGGTATTATTACCAAAGAAAATTTAATATAACGTTATATATTTTAATTACTTATGAAATAATCATGACTTGATCTTAAGACTTATGATTAGTTTATGATTATTTTATAAACTAACCAAAACCTATGGGTAAACTCCTGGTGTCTCTATTATCAAATATTTCATCAACTACCAGTCTCCTTTCAAAAAATAACCCCTCCTTTCGAATGCTTTTTCCCTAACATCTCTTCGAGGAAACCACTTTGAGTATGCCTCTTCAGGGATTCCTCTTTGTGGAGGCCTCTTCAGGGATGCCTCTTCAGGGATGCCTCTTAGGGGATGCCTCTTTTTGATTTCCTTTTAATTACAAATTTACTCACATGCATGTGAGGGGGTCTAGAGTTATATAATACATAACATTTTTTAGTGGGAACGCAGGTCCTTACATACTTAGTTAGAGAGGACTCATAGGTCATCAATGCGGAAAAATAAATGCAATTATTATAAATTAAATAACCACATTCACAAAATAAGACATGAAATTTCAATTATGCATTGGTCGATCATCTTAAAACTAGTCATCACTCAACTTAATATGTTTTTTGATATACTTATTATATTTATTATGGGATGAAATATATATTAATTATCTACACCTCTTTTCAAAAAAAATAACTTTTCAATTTGTATGTGTATATATATATATAAAAAAATTTAATAAAATTAATTATAACTAATATAATTTACATTTACATAACAATAAAAAAAAGAATTTTCTACTATATAAAATATTATAATTTAAATTAATATTACTTTATAATTTATTACTTCAAATAATAATTATTTACACTGAATATAATTTAAAAATTATTATTTATACAAACTTGTTTTTATACCAATAACAAAAAGAGTTTTCTATATATTTTTTAATAAACTTAAATATGATACATATAACTAATATATTGTTCATAAATTATAAAAATAGTGTATAAAATATTATAATTTAAATTAATATTTCTTTAAAAATAACACATTTTATAACATATTTAATTTTCATAAACATCCAATTTGAATTCATATAAAATTTTAGATATTAAATAATTAATTTTCCTAAACACTCAATACAAATTCATACAACATACACACCATTCAAAAATTAAATCATACAAAAGACACTAATTTACACATCAATACATAATAAATAAATAAACCATGCACACAAACACTAATTTATACATATCACAAATCAAATAAATAAATCATACAAATGAAATAAATAAACTCAATTAAAAAATTAAAAATTGAAATTGAAATTTTAACTTCTTTAAAGTAGAAAATATTTGTTGGGAAAGAAATTATGTAGGGCTTCACAGCTAAATCTAGAGGATAAGAATGAATTTTGAGGGGAGGTACTCCTTTTATAGATTTACCTTGGTGTGATTTGTGAATGTGGTTCATGCATCCTTAATTCTATCTATAAAGGATGTGTGAACGCCATTCATGCATCTTTTATCATGTTTGTACTGGATTCATGAATGGGGTTCATGAATCTTTGGTGTGGCGGAAGATGCATAAACCTTGTTCACGCATCTCTGGCAGAGGGAAGATGCATGAACGGTGTTCACACATCTCAAAACCATTATTAAAAATAATCTTAACCCTATCCAGTTTTGATAAAAAAAATGAAAACCCATATATAAATATTCAAATGGTGATGATGAAGCCTCTACCATCTAAAATTTTGGACACCTGAGATCTTGACTGATTCATCACCGTTTGAGGATGATGATCGGCGCCTGATTATTTTCCACTGTTTATTTCACCAAATCAGATAGTTTATTCCCACCCAACACTGATGAGATTTCCATGAAAAATATGAGCTTGGATAAAGTCTCTTTCTGGGCTCACCGGAGATTAATATTCGAACCTAAACCAGTTGAAGATTCAGGTTGTTGATACTTGATGGTAAAACTTCAGATCGAGTGACACCATGATGAACTAGGTAAAAGAAGTATTGTGTTTTTGTTTTCTTTATGAATATAAGATAATGTTAGAGATAATGGGACCTCTTTATTTACAAATTTTTTGGCTGAATTGATATAGTAAGGTGAACACCAATTGCTTGAAGAATTGTCTCATCATCCCAAATTGAAGAAGATGATCAACGTCATCGTTGATGAAGCTGAAGGTTGACCGAAGACAAATGAGTTGTTGAATCCAAATATTAATGAAGAAAACACAATAGCATTGAATAATACAATTATGTTGTTAATGATTGATCAATTTCGCATTGAAATGTTTCGAATCAGAAATAATGGATAATAATTTTGTGTCAGGTGAACCTGATGATAAGTGTTGTGATGAATTTTTATGAACCAAAGCTCAAACATAATCGATTTGGTTCAATGGAATTTTTGGTGAGTCCCCTTTTAAAATTATTTTAAAGATAAGACACAACCCCATCTTAATTTATTTATGATTCACCTATATGAGTTGTGTAGTTCATGGAAGGGAGCTTCGGAAGTTCACACTAGTTTGGCATTCAAGATTTCACTTGGTGTAGTTGAGTCAAAGATTAGGTGTGTGGGTTGTTCAACTTGTAAGATTTTTTTCTGGAGCATAACAAGGAAACATGGGTAGATTGACACGTTTCCATCTAAATAATGGAGAGAGATTGAAAAAAAATTATTTTAATAAAGAATTAAAAGATACATAAAAATGATTATGTTGGTGCATTTAATGCATGCATGCTTTTGTGTGAGGTTGTTTTGGAACTTTGGTAAAGTACTAATGACAGTGAATCAAGGTCTGAGAATTTATTCTCTTAGGTGGTTTTCATCAAAATAATGTGGTGTTTTAGAGTATTTGACTTGGGTTGAAAATAAAGTAAGATCATTAGAAATTTATAGGGGGTTAATTCATAAGAGGATTATTTTGGACTGAAATCAAAAAATAGGAGAAAAATTATTACGACAATGAGAGTGGAATGATGGAGAGAGAAATTAGGAGATATTTTGGAGAGCTTAAAGAATTTTTTTCATAGATCAAGCTGATGAAGATGGAGATGGAGATTGAAGACCCTTCGTATTCCGCGAACATTACCATTTGTATATTTTAGTGGTCATACTTAGTGGTTTCAAACGGTGATTTCTTTCCAAGATTTTATCTTTTATTACAATCTATAATTTTCTCAATAAATAAAATTTATAAATATTCTATTTATGTTTTATAATTTTTTTCCTCTGTCATTTTATTTTCTTGTTTCTTTCATTCTTTGAGTGGAATATAGTTGATCATCGTGTTCTATTCATTGAGTGTGTACTATTAACTCAGTCTGATTATGAGTTTGTTGATCAATTATCATTTTTTGAACATCCCAATCCTCAATTGATAATTGTGATCATAATGGGAGTTTGTTTGTGTCTTGGTGCTCGACGATGATTGATTACTTTGACCAGTTCTTAACAAAAGGACTTCAAAAATTGAGACATTAGTTATTGACCTCAACTTTTTAAACATAATGAGATTCATGATTTGAGATATGAAACCATGTGTTGACAGAGTTTATAGAATGTGAATATTTCAAAGTAATGAAGAATGGAACATCTAGATTAATCACTAGGGAAAGCCAATTTACCTTTTCAGATCTCTTATTTTCACTTCTCACATACTATTATTGGTTTGTTGTTTGTTGGTTTTTCCTATCAGTTTCATCTATAGTAGTTTATAGAATTACTTTAGTTTCATCTTATTCCTACTTAGAAATATAATAGTAAAAATAATAATAATAGAAAAACATGACAGTGAAACTCCTTAAATATAGTCTTGTTCGGAGACAACCTTGGGTGTTTCTTTACCACAACATTTAGGGGATTAAAAACTTGAAGTTGAGAGGTAATAACGGAACAAACAACCTCACTCTTCAACTATATTTTCTGACAGAATGAAAATTCTTTTTTTATTTGATTTTCAAAAAACTAATTTTGGGATTAGTGGTCACCAGCACACCACGCGGGAACCAGAAAACAAAAGGTTCCCAATTACAAAGTTCAAAATTTAAAAACTACATTAGGAAAACTTCTAGAATATCTTGATCAAGATTCATCTGTATCATCTGTAATCATGTCACCAGCCATAAACATCCTGATTCACACTTCCATCATCGCATCCTATCACTGCCATCAGCATTACCGACGAAACACCACCAGTTCGCTAGAAACACCATCTGAATCTGTCATAGTTGATCGTCACTAGGTAGTTTTCAACCCTTAGCAAACCAAAGACTATAAAAGCACCAAAAACAAAACAATATGACATCATGAAAAACCCATAAATGATCAACTTGGCACCACCTTGAACCTCACAAATGACCACTAAAATAATCAAACAAGAACAAAATCAAACCAGGAATACAAATTGAAACATTCATCGAATGCATCAAATAGATCAACAACCGTAGACGAAGCAAAAAAAAATCTTCAACAATGACTTGAGTAAGAAATTAAAAGAACTGAAACATTACCATGATGTTTTTGATGCCACCACTAAAATCCACCCAAGGGAGAGAATCATACCAACATCAGGAATAAAACCAACACCGGCTGTGATAGGAGCATCGTCAACTTCCAAACCCCACATCCAAAAACCTATGAGTAGCCATTTCTCCAGATCCGACTAGGAGTGGGGAATAGGGCCATGAGATCATGGTATAGATATGAATGTCAAGTTCTTCGAGAAATGAAAATGCTACAAGACTGAAACTAGAATCTGAATACAAGATTGAGCCATCTTGGGAGTGCTTGTAAAATCACCGACTGCTGAACCAAAAATCCCAAAACCAATGAGTTACAATTGCTCTAGATCTGACATGAAGAGTCTGGAGGAACACAAGGTCAGATCAGGTTTGCAGTGGTTTGGGGCATCAACAACGATTCACTAAGAGAGAAGCACCACCATGAAAGAAGACAAAGAACCCATCAATGGACCACCAATAAGAAATGGAAACAAGGGGAGAAGCGAAAGGATAAAGTGGGAGGGGGATGGTAGAAAAGTAAGATCCCCCCTCCAAATTTTTGTCATGGAGAAAACCTAGGGTGAGAGAAATTGTAGTTCAAATACTATTGTCTAGAGACAGAACCACCTACCTCAAACTTGGGCCGCACACATCCTGCAATGGGATCCACGCATAGAAAGGAAACACAAGACTAATAAACGGAGGTCATAACATCGATTATCACATACTAGAATCTAATCCCATAAATAAAAGTTTTGGAAGAGAGGTTAGATCAATACATACCTCAACAAACTATCATGTCATGCCACAACCAACACAAGATCTGGCCTCTGGAGGATGACCACATGACAGATATAGAAGGGTCTGAAGAAGAAGCATCATCACATGATCACAAACTCCATAAACATAGTCCAACATTGGCAGCTAAATCTAAAATAAATTAAGTAAATCAAAGATATAATGAAACACTCTCCAAATGAGAAGCAACCAACCATTCCAGAGACCAAGGAACTAAATGGAGGAACCTCAAAGTACTGAAACCACCCAATGCACCTGGAGGAGACCTAGGATTTGAGGGGGAGATATTCTGTAAAATATGAGTAGAGTTATGTGATCATAAGATAAGAACCCACCGGGAAGAATGCATTCACATCATGAATCAGTGATTCATTATATGAATCTCCCATATTTCATGTACACTTAAAAAGGAATCACCTCATTTTAAAAGACTTGATGATGAATTCATAATGGTAATCCCTTACACATAAGGAAAAATTTCACACTTTAAACTGGGAATTGATAGATTGTTCCCCAAAAAAATTCATTTCATGAATCCAGTTCACGGTGTGAACCGATTCTACACCCAATGCCCAGCGCAAGCCCTACAGAAAACTCCCAGTTGGATCTTGATGCACTCTGAACCCGAAGTACAACCTCTTAAACATTAAAGTAGGGTGTACCTTAACTAGGATGTTACATTTAAACTGATGAAAAGGGATAGCTGTAAAGAGTAAAAAATGACTCATACTTTGTCTAACTATATCCACCTTCTCGGTAGTTAAGGACACTAGAGAAGTTGGATAAATAACATCATACACGACTACTATTACTTGATATAACTACAAAAGTTTGTGATATATGTAATAACAAATATTTTGTATAATAACATATGCTACTATATGTGAATGGGGATCCTCAATATGAATCTCATAGTATATAGTAGGTTTTGAATGAGAAGGTGGAGGATCCTGATAGGCAGGATGGTTGGGCTGGAGAGGTTGGGGAGGCTGCATATTTTTCATTGCTTCTACAAACATAGACTACACTAATGATTTAATTCAATATTCTATTGAATGATTGAAGTCTCGCAACTTATAATTCAATGAATTTATTTCTCCCTTATATTATGTCTCCTGTGATGTTGTGTGAGGATAGAAATAACTTTTCTTATACCAACAATCACCTCATATCCTCTTATGTGGCTTAGGTGTAGTTGATTTCCTAAAGTAATAAAAAAAATTCAACCTTCCCTCAAGGATAAAGGTCCCCAATATTGATTTATCCTAAATTTAATCCTAAAATAATACATGAAAAGGTTATATTAGTGAAATGAATTTACAAAACACTAATTATTAAGAAAAATAATTATTATCTTCTAACAATCTTCTCAAATTCTACTTTTGATGGATCTATAAGAAACTTATTTTTTTATTATCCTCACCCTTTTCCATTTTTCATGGTGGGTGGGGATAGATAGAGGTACAAACTAACCTATTATGAGATATTACTGAATTTATCTCTTAATTCATCAATTTCTTTTTCAACAATCATTTTCTCCTCCAATAACGGAGGCCCTCTACATGATAAAGTATGAGGGTATACATTCTACAACTGGATATCTTGGTGAGATCTCATGGAATACAGTTATATAACAATAAATGAATAATTTTTTATTAACATAGAATTTTAAAATATTATTTTATAATTAATAATTTTCATGCCAGAAATGGTTCCTCCCATCGAATAGCGACAAACTTTGCCCGGGTCTCTACATCTATAACCCCTATTTGAGGCATGAGTTTTCATTCTTTCATTTCTCAAAAATATAATGTGAAGTCGATTTTATTTTTAAAATCTCTCCATATCATTAAAAAAAATGCATCCACCACTTTTTAATATCTTTCATATCATGAAATTCAAATTTCTTATGCAATTGAATAAACTAAATATTAGCTATAAAATGTATAATATTTGAAAAATTGGAGAGAAAGAAATAAATCATATAAGAAATTATATTGTTATGAACTCTTACAACTAATATTTCATGATATTATCAATGGTCTTCCAATCAAGATATAAAATACTAATCTTGTAACAATTATTCATGGCCATACAACTCCTAAAGTGCATTGCATTTGGGCCTGTTAGATTATTATTATCATTAAATTCAATTATCAACCTCTACTCCCAATGAGCAAGTGACAGTTTTGGTAAACATGTAATCTCATGTCTACCAGCTTTGGGTATTGTCTTCTCTATATAATAATAAGACTATACCATATGAGGCTCTACAAGAAGTGTCGTAAATAAGGTAGGTAAAAAAATTAATTTCATTAAATAATTTTTTTATTACAGATATATTAATATGAAAAAAAAATGTACACATACCTTGGTAAATCTACCTCTACCTTTGTGTTCTTCATTTAAATAAATTATTTAATAGAATTAAATTTTGTGTGATTATATTTTATTATATTTAAATGATTGTTAGTTGTGAAAATTTTTATTTTTACTTATATAAATCAATTTATATCTATTATGTTAACTAATACATGTGAAAAAAAATGAATATTTGAGAATGATAAATATAAATAAATAGTCATTGAAAAGTAATGATGTTGGGATTCTTCCACCATAAAATATGTAACTAAAATTGATGAATATAAAAATTAGTTCAAAAATGATATAAATCTTCAACATATATAGATGTAAATATTTCAAATAAATAGTCACTAGTTCTTCATAAATTTATCCAATTATGATCCATTATCTAAAATTATAATATAATATATGAATATATTAAAACATATAAACATTTAAAAATATATATAAAAATATAAACTTAAACATATAAATATATAAAATTCTTAAATTTAAAACATATAGATTCAAATTATAAATACACATATATAAAACATATAATCAAAAAAATAATCAATTAACCATTTATTCATAAAAATTTAATAAAAACATTAAATTATACAAAATAAACATTAATATGATTAATAAATGTCACACCCCAACCCGAAATTACTTTATTATTTTATTTATTTTTTATCATTACTTTATCCCATAGTTTTTCCTAGTGGCTGCCCCCAAAAAATGGGAGTTTTTGGAGACCTGTAGGGTGGTGCACAGTTAAGAGAAAATGTGAGCCTACCTAGGTAAAACCATGTGTCCCAAACAATGGCTCTTTATTAGCTGCATGGTTAGGCGCATGGCTGTGCACCAGCCTCTATAGCCCATGCGGCCCCAGACAGAGGTGACTACATGGTTGGCACATAGTTTGGAAGACCATGCTGCCAAACTATATGAAATGTCGAGGTTTAAAAAAAATAATGTTTTATTATTTTTATTTATTATCTCTTCCCCCTTCCATTTCAATATTGTGCAACACCCCCCCCCCCCCCATGGATGATTCCCCTTTATGTGCCTCCCTCCTCTCCTATGTCATGGGTTTCAACCACTATCACCTTCGATTTCTTGGTACAATCTTCTCTAGTAATCCCCTCCTCTTCTCATCATCCTCCTTCTCTTCCTATTTCTTGGTTTTCTTTCTCCTTAGTGTGGAGTGTGTGGACCATCTGAACCCTAACCCAATTTTTAGTGTCTATTTTGATGGTTTCTTGATGCTTAGGGTTCTTGGGTTCCATTATGACTGGTTCTTTCTACTACCATTGAAGGTAGTGGGTTCACCATTAGTTTTAGGTAATATTTTTCCCATTTTTATTCTTTGGCCCAAATTTAATTAGGGTTTTTTGTAATCTTTGAGTTTCTAGTATTTTCCTAGTGTGATTTGGACCATCGTTGTTGAAGGTGACTTGCATGTGTATACATGGGTAAGAATATATATATCCTCTTTGTACATATTCTCTTTGTTGGGTATTTTAAAAGTGAGTTTTTATTATTATATAGTATATATGTGATATTTAAATTGATTTTGGTTCTCAGAAATGGTTTTCCAATTATTTACATGGTTTACTTTAACTTCTAACTTGGGTCTTCTTTGTCAAGCATGTTTTTCAACTCTGAATGAAACATAAATTATTTTAAATGTCCCATTGGTTTTTTAAATAGTTTTGAATGTGTAATGGGTAATTTTAATGGTGTTTTGGTGTGTTTTAAATGGTTATGAAATGGATTTCCCCTACAGCCTTATTGAAAGATAGTGCTTTGACATGTGAAGGTTGGCTTGATTGAATGTAAACTTGTGTGAGGATTGAAAAGGGGTAACTTCCATGAGTAGAAAAAATAGAAAACTTGGAAACCCTAGGTGTATAGGTGGGTTATTATAGACTAGTACATCAGCCAAGTCAGTTGGTAAATGACCTGGGATCCCCAGAAAGTTTATGCTACAACACTAACTAAAAAAATGATAATGCTTTAGGGACTGCTAAAAATTTGGTTGTGACCTCTATAGAAACTCATGAATGAGAACTAATTATATGGTTTGATCACTAAGGTATTAGGATACTAGGACTCATTTTACCTAGATTATTAGGTATTTCCTATAGTTATTTCTTACTTTTATACATATTTTCTATAGTACAAGTTTTAAAATACACTTTTTTGTTATTTTTTCATACCATGAAATATATTTTAACATTAATTATCTTTCATAAAGAATTTTTTTGAAAATTATTTTAGGCATTTAGAACTATTTTGAAAATATTTTGAAGATTATTTTTCTTAAAAATGGAAGTTTGTTACTTGTTTTTCTTAAAGAGTATACAACTCTATTTTTATATGTATTATTTTCAGACTAGCATGAATGGATTTTATTTTAAAGTTAAGGCATAGGGATTTGTTCTGTTTTGGAATTCCTACTATCCATTTTAATTCTCACACCTATATTCTTCATCATTTTTTAGGTCATGTCTCCCAAATCTAGTTCACTCCTAGGGCGACATTGATTCAGTGGATGTTGGTGACCCATGAGGTCACATGGAGGTGTGTCTAGATTATTTCTTTTTTGCTACTAGTTACACTTTTATTTGTTTTGTTTTATTTATTTTTCTATTGTTCTTGGTCTAAACTACACCCAATAGAGTTTTTCTTGATGGTAGGCACTATTTTTCAGTCCAGGAGAATTGGGAACGTCTCAAGGGATTTTTCATAGGCCAAATCGGGTGATCAATTCAGGGTTGAGATTTGAAAAGTGGGTGTTGTGTGATGATTTCTTTTATTATTTGTGGATTTACTTTTTGGGAATTTTTGGTTTTGGGTGTATTATAAATTTTTTTAAGTGGTGTTTTGATTCTGGGTTCTTAATTTACGATTGAGATGTGGAATTTTGGTTTATAATTTTTTTGATTCGGTCTCATGCTTACTATTTTTAGAGTATGCCCCCACTATGTTCTAAGGGATTTTGAAAAGAATATGCAAGTGGTTTCTTCATCATGTTTCATTTAGTTGATCAATTCATACTTTGGATGTTTGGTTTATCCATTTTGGATATGGTTCCCAGTGGTCCTCAGTATCGGGAGTTTGTCCATAGGTTCCGAGAGTTGAACCCTTATCATTATTTCGAGCATCCATAATTAGAAAATATAAGGAATGGCTGCAAAATATTGAGGAGATATTTGTTCTTATTTAGTCTCCTAAACCTCTAAAACTTGATATTTCCACCTTCATGTTAGAAGGACCAATTTGGGAGTGGTGGAAGTCCATTATTTAGAATAAACCATAGAATAATTATTCATAGAAATTCTTCAAAACATTATTCATACAATAGTACTTCTCTGATGACATGAGTATACTAAAAGGGTTTGAAATTATACTACCTTGACCAGGGTGATTAAATGGTATTGTAGTACGATAAGAGCTTCACCGAGATGGTGTCATATCTCCCAAATCTCGTCAGAGATGAATTCTTGAAGGATCGATTCTTTGATAGGGGCCTCTGCTCAAACTTACATCAAGCAGTGCCTTTATTCCCTAAAAATTATAAAGTAGAAGTGAGCCAGGCTATTCAAGAAGAAGATGGTTTAGTTGCCTCTAGGCAGTTGAGATGTGGTATGAAAAGGTCGTTGTGTTTCATCTTACTAGATTAATCTGAGAGTAAGCTCTAGCTGTGTTATCGGTGTGGAAATCCCAAACACAGGAAGTTTTCATTCCAAAAAGAAACAAAGATTTTTCATACTTATGTTCATCTAGGTAATTTACAAAGGATTTTCCAGGGTGGTTCTAGGAAGTGACATGAGGTCATATCCAATCCCTTGGAGATCCTTTAATTCCAATTAGATAGATGTAGCACTAAAGCAATCTCAATCGAAACATTCTTTTTTTTGTAAATCCCTTTTTTTGAAATTGATATATCCCATGTTGTTGTCTTTTTTTGAGTATATAGAATGATTTTATATATATTTTGGTAACTCTATTTAAATGGGATTTCTTTGTAAAGATCTGAATATTTTTTATGTGGAATGGTGGTGTTTTTTGTCTCATGCTTTGTTTCTTTGGGTTTTTAGTTTTTGTTATGAATTTTTTAGCATGTTCTGATTTGATGAATCAGTGTCTACCTGTCATTCTAAAATATTTGGGATACCACCCTTGATGATCTCATAGTGAGCCTAGTCCTATATCCCTTATTCTTTTCTTCTTAGGAACTTTGAGTTTTTTCGCCAGTGTGTTTCTTTGATTCAGCCCCACCCGACCCAGAAAATAGTAGCTCAGTTGGCTTGGATAATGGTTCATGTGAAGGATTATCATGGAGATCACAAACAAACCATGATGGGTTATTTAGTGAATTCTATATTAGGGGTCAGGGTGTTCCTTATTTTGAGGTTATGTTTGGAAATGTGAGTTCCTCATTGTTGGTTCTTTAATTTGGTGGTTCGAGTCTTTGGATATCATTAGTCACTCTTTGAATGTAAAGTTGGTTCCTTGATGATTGTCTTACCAATTTCTTAAGGTCTTGGAGTTTTAGGTTTTGAGTGGAAAGTGAGTTTTTGTTTCTCAGTCTTCTGGTGATTCTGGTTTCTCTTGGGGTATTATATTTTTCCTTTCATGGTAAGTCAAGTCTTTGGGTACTTTCTAGGGTTAGAATTGTCAATGGTGGGGAGAATTTTCACACCTTGACCTGACATAACTCTATTATTTCATTTATTTTTTGTCATTATTTTGTTCCGTAGTTTTTCTTGGTCATTTTCCCAAAAAAAATGGGAGTTTTTTTAGAGATACAAGGTGGTGCGGTTTTGGCACGTAGTTAGGGTAAACTGTTGTTGGGCAGAGAGTGATGGCAAGAGGGGGGTGAATTGCCTTTTTAAAAATAATTAAGAATTTAAAACAAAGTTAATGGTGCAGCGGAAATAAAAGAGGCAAGACACAAAACTTGATAACGGAGTTCGGCTTAAACCAAAGCCTATGTCTCCGCTCCCAACTCAACCGTTGAGATATTTACTACCACTTGCTTTTTAATGGTGTTAGCAAGAAACCCACTAGACTTTAAGGTAGTCTAGAACCTATTACATCTTGCTTTTAATGGTTGAGCAAGAACCCACTTGCTTTTAATGGTTGAGCAAGAACCCACTAGCCTTCTTACAGGTGAAGGCTAGCTCACCTATGACTCAAGCCTTTTAAAGGGAAGGCTTGACTAACCTCTTCACACCTTGAAGGTGGTGTGAAAACCCAAACAAGGAGAGGATGAGAGAAAGAGGGGTTTGTAGGCACAAACCCAAATTGATGCTCAAAAAGATAAATAATGAAAAACCGTAAGAGGAGAAGTCTTGGGCGCCAATGGATTGATTGGTGATGATGAAGAGCGCTCTCAAGCTTCTATGGTGGTGCTCCTTGGTTGTGGAAATGAGTTGGAGCAAATGGGGATTCTTGAAGGAATGCTCCGGAGGTTCGCTAAATGATCGAAAAATGTTCCCGTGGGCTACCGTACGTTTCCGGGGCTTCCTAGTCCTTTATTTATAGAGGGGGAACCCTCAAATGGCCTTTGGGGGTCTTCGGAGCCGTTGGAGAGGCCTTCGGAGCCGTTGGGAGTCAAGTGGACAAGTCTGGTCAAAGCCCAACGGCTAGTTTGACTGGCTCCACCGGCTGACCGGTGCTTGGCCACCGGTTGGCCGGTGCTTTGGAAAAGGGAGAGACCTTCTGCCCAGGCACCACTGGTTGGCCGGTGAGGAGGCCACCGGTTGGCCGGTGCTGAGACAGTAGCAAACTCTTCTGTCTGGGTTCCACCGGCTGGCCGGTGATGGTACACCGGTTGGCCGGTGGTCTGGACAGAGGGGATGCCTTCTGCCCAGGCACTACCGGCTGGCCGGTGGTCATCCACCGGTTGGCCGGTGGACTGAAATCAGTCCACTTTTGCCTTCTGGCTTTCTTGGCCCAATTCCTTGGCAACCTGAAATCATGTCTATCATCCAAAAACACTTAAAACAAGATTAGATAAATAAGAGAGTGATTGTGATCATGAAAATTAAACCACGAGGGGTACAAGAGGTACAACAACTGTGAGCTAGACTAGGGTAAACCATGTGGCCAAGATAGTGGCTCTATCCAAGCTGCATGGTCAGGCACATGGCAGTGCACCAACCTCTATAGCCCGTGCGGACCTAGACAGAGGTGACCGCATGGTTGGCACATGTTCTGGCAGATCATGCATTCGGCCAGTGGTTTTAAAAAAAAGTTTAATGTTTTTATTATTATTATTATTATTATTATTATTATTATCATCTTATATTTTCCCCCATTTTCCTCCACAGTTTGTGCAACCCCCCCCCCCTCCATTTCTCTGTGTCGCGCAACACCCCCCAGTTGAATCCCTTTTGCGTGCCTCCATCCTCTCCTCCACCATGGGTTCCAACCATCTTAGCCTCCAATTTCTTGGTGTGATATATTCCTATAAGCCTCTTCTATTCTCCTCCTCCATCTTATCTTCCTATTTATTAGTTTTCTATCTCCTCCATGGAGTTTCCATGACCCATCCGAACCCTAACCCGATTTTGGGTGTCTATTTTGTTGTTTCTTGACACCTAGGGTTCTAGGGTCCTATTCTGTCCAGTTCTTTCCATGTCTATTGAAGGCAGTGGTTTTGTCATCATTTTTAGGCAAGTTTTTCTCCATTTTTATTCTTTGTCTCGATTTTAATTAGGTTTTTCATAATTTTTTAGTTTCTGGTGTTTTTTTAGTGCACTTTGAACTGCCATTGTTGAAGGCGATTTGCACATGTATACATGGGTAATCAAATATATATATCCTCATTGTACATATTCATTCATGGTGAGGGTAATATATAAATTGGTTCAAAGGGTATATATATATATATCTGTGTGTGTGTGTGTGAAGGTGTATATGCATGTAAGTGTGAAACAGTTTTGGGTTTTCATTGTCAAAAGAAGCATGTTTTGAGGTAGGTTTTATATGTCCAAACCCTAAATTGGAATTCCTTAACTACTTGAGTATTTTAAAAGTTATTTTTTATTATTATATAGTATGTATGTGATGTGAAAATTGATTGTGACTCTCAGAAAGGGTTTTACAATTATTTTACATGGTTTGCCCTAATTTCCAACTTAGGTTTTCTTTTTCAAACATTTTTTCCAAATCTGAATGAAATATAAATTATTTTAAACATATCATTGGTATTCTAAATAGTTTTGAATGTGTAATGGGTAATTTAAAAGGTGTTTTTGTGCATGTGAAATGGTTTTAAAATGGATTTCCCCTAATCATTTATCTAAATATAATGCTTTGACATGTGGAGGTTGGCTTGATGGAAAGTGAACTTATGTGTGGATTGAAAAAGGGTAACATCTATGGGTTGTAAAATTAGAGAACTTGGGAAACCTAGGTGTCTAGGTGGGTTACTATGGACTAGTATACTAGCCTTGTCGGCAGGGTAATGACCCGGGCTCCCCAAAAATTTTATACTACAACACTAACTAAATAATTGTTGATGATTTGGGGACCACTAGAACATTTTTTGTGACCTATCTAGTGGATCATGTATAAGAAGGAATTATATTGTTTGATCACTGAGGTATGAGGATCCTATGACCTATTTGACCTAATTGCTTAGGGATTTCCCATAGTGTTTGCTTACTTTAATTCTTTTTTCCATGGTACTATTTCTAAAATGTAATTTGTTATTATGTTTCCTCATTGTGACATCCATTTTAACATTAATTATCTTTCATAAATAATTTTTCTAAAATGTATTTCAGGCATTGAAAACTATTTTGAAAATATGTAGAAGAGTAGTTTTCTAAAAAAATAGAAGTTTTTTACTTTTTTTAAAGAGTAGAAAACCCTATTTTTATGTCTTTTTTTCAAAATAGAATGATTGGATTTATTTTTAAAGGTAAGTATTAGGGATTTGTTCTCTTTTAGAATTACTACTAGTCATTTTAATGATCACGCCTATATTCTTCATCATTTTTTAGTTCAGGTCCCCCAAATCTAGTTTTCTCATGGGGAAATATTGGTTCAGTGGATGTTGGTGACCCGTGAGGTCACACAGAGGTATGTCTAGCTTATTTATTTTCCACTACCATTTAAAATTTTTTTGGGTTATTTATTTTCCTATTTTTCTTGGGAGAAATTGTTCCCAATAGAGCTGTTTTTGATGTCCGACAATAGTTTCCAGTCCAGGAGGATCGGGAACACCTCATGGGCTGGCTCGGGTGACCAGTTCAGGGTTGACTTGGGTTAGTTCATGATAATAAATAAATCAAATATAATAAATGAACTACCCATTAATTCATATACTTGTAATCAAAACCATTTTTTCATAAACATTTAATCAAAACAAACCATTATATAATATAAACATTAATATGATAAATAAATGAATATAATATAATAATTGAATATAAAATTTATTGTAATAATAAATAAATTAACACAATTTATAAATCACCAACACTTAATAAATATTATAAAAATAAAAATAAAAATAAAATACACAAAAAATGAAGATGCAGATGGAATATCTATGACAAACAGAGACAAAAAAGCAATAAATAAACTTCAAATTACACGAAATTAAGTTAGAGCACAGAAAAAAATAAATAAATGATTAAAATTTTAATCATAAACATATAATAAATATTTAAATAGTGAATCAAAAAAATATAGATACAAAGAGTATATCGATGATGAATATATATAAAATAGCACTAAGCAAACCTCATATGAAATTCAATTATGTAGGAACACGGTTCAAAAAAATCAATGACAAGGATCATGGAAATATATGTAAATTCACCTCCAAGATATCAAAATATGATAAAGGCATGTGAAATAAAAAAAATATAAGTGAAAACCTACAAAATCAAAGGACTAAACACAAAAAAACGAATGAATCTAGATGAATGAAATGGAGGGAGGGTGTTAGAGTTGCAAAAGTTGGGATTTGATAGAATGTAAATCAAGAGTCAAAATCCATGTGTCTTTAACTTTTTTTAAAGGTTTTAATGTCTATTATTATAATAAATGTCATTAAAACATAATTTTTTGCATCAATTATTATAATAACCAACATGAAAACTTTATTGATGTAGGTTTTCATGTCAATTAATCTAATAACTAACATTAAAACCCCTATGTGAAATATATTTTTTCTACTAGTGTCTCACACCACTTTCTTCCCTATATCATTATTCTAAAACTCCCAACACCTAAAAAGATAAAAAGTAAAGGTCTATTATGGTCTAGGTCATTACATTAGATAACTCTCAAATGATACTCTCCCTCAAGAGACAATACCAAACCAAGAAATAAAAAACTACCACAAACCCTAAACACCCCCAAGAGATACCTCTCAAATAAGAAAAAAATCATCACCGGGATTCAATGAAACACAAGCACAAACAGGTTCAAAAAAAATAGCACAGTTCTATACATCTTATCATAAATTTAAAAAAAATCAAAATATCTCTGCATATTAAGAATGCATCTACGAATCATGTTCTCGTATACATTCCTGTAAGCTATCATGCCTCTATAAGATACATAAAAAAAAGGAATAATATTCCCAAAAATACCTTCACTTGATGATCCTAAATCTCAACTTATTACTCTACAATCTATGCATCATTTTGTACATCCAACTCACCCTGATAAATGATGCAGGAGTCATTATGAATATATTGATGGATTTGTGATACATGGGACACATTTTGAATTTTTTGCAATTTTAGAGGGGTCACTAATTGATAAACCACCTCCCTGACATAATCCAACACCTAAAAATACTGATAACCCTAAGGGAAAACTTACTCCCTTTGCAGAACCCCTACTACCCACGATGAGAGGAAACCCTCGGGAACACTTGTTCTCCAACCTAAAACTCTAAAGGCCTAATATTATAATCCAATTGAGACTTACGACAGTCCTTTTCCACCTTCATCGACTCTAATATCATATACACCTTATTGGTCATTCCCTATATGACATCTATTTTAAGGATCACTGAATCTCCAACCTTAGTTCAATGCAATGAAGATCTATAAGGTTACTCGTATAAATCCTTGTTGGAGACATGCTAATAGAAGAGTAGTACTTATTATTATAGGTAAACTCAACCAAAGGATGGTGCTTCACACATGATTCACTAAAATCTAAAACTTTATCACACAACATGTCCTCCAATGTCTAGATTTTCTACTTTTTTGAATGTCTGTCTGAAAATGGAAGGTTGTTCTAAATCATGGATGAGATCTAAAATCATGAAAAAATCATCTCTAGACTCACAAGGCAACATGGTGATGTCAATTAGAAATGATCATCCTTATATTCCCATGAATCTTCATTATCCCATTCATATATCACCTCTCTAAAACATTCACAACACATGACTCCTTCATCGCTAAGAAATGAGATGAATTCATAAATTGATCCACAATCACCCAAATAGAGTCACATCCTCCTTGAGATTGAAGAAAATTGATGAATAAATTGATTTAAATATCCTCCCACTTTTACTTAGGGGAATCCAATGGCTATAAAATACCTTTAATAACATGATTATTTACCTTCATATGTATATAGACAAAACATCATGACACAAACTCTACTACATACTTAATCATACCCAACCACTAGATTTGACTCCTCAAGGTATTTGTAATGTCCTAGATTAGAAGCTACTCTATAGTGCCCTGGTCCAAGGACTTACTTTACCTCAATCATTCCACCAAGTCTGTGAAAGGTTTCTAACTAGTGGTGAGGCACTAATCTATATAAATGGGGGATTATACCCTCAAATCAGAGTAAGAAAATAGAGGGAAAATAACCAAATAATATCCATAGAATATTCAGAGTGGGCATAAATCAATAAACAAAAATGATATAAATAAAATGTAATGTGGTATACAAGCATACATACCAACTAGAAATTACAAATGGATGGGTTGGGGTAGGGCGGGCCAAGCCCACATGGGCTGGAGATTGAAAAATCCCATATTTAAATGGGTAGATTTATCAAGCTAACCCCCAATACAATGGATATGGGAAAGCTCACAGACAACCTGTATGATTATTATTATTATATTTAAAAAAATTATAATGAAAATGATATGATATATTGATATATATATGATAAAAGGCATTTGAAAAATAAGAAAAAATAAATAAAATTTCACAAGTAAGGGATGTGATAAGGTTGATGACCTCGCAAGTAGAGGATCCAACTATGAGGATGATGACAGTGGAGGGTGGGTAATAGTAATTGATAGTGAGGAAGTTGATTTGTGCAATGGTGATTGTGTTGATAAATAGGGAGTATATGTGTGTCTGGTGTGTTTTGGAGAAAGGTGATGGTGATAATTAGTAGGGTAATCGATGGGGGAAATGGTGGGATTTTTTTAATGTGTTTTATAGAAAAAATATTTTTTTAAAAAAGGGTAGGTTAATTTTTAAAAAAAAATATGTGTTTAAGGAGGCATCACTGATGCCCCCCCCCCCTCGCATTTGGCCCGGATCGATGACATGGAAAAGGCGGCAGGGGGTGCCACTTTTCCCTCAATTCCCTATAAAAGGGACCCCCCCCCCCCCCGCCTCACTTCTATTTTCCCCCATCTCTCTCCATTCTACTACTTATCTCTCTAAAAAAACTACTTTTCCATGCGGTGGAGTCGGTGGTCCAAAAGAAAGATCGATTTTTTTTGCGAAGAATCATTAAGAGGTATTTTTTATTTTATTTAAATTTATTTATTTATTTAACTGAATTCTTTTTAGTTCTGAATATTTCATTTTTAAGTAGTTTAGTTAGTTCTAAATATATTTTTTTATTAAGTTGTTTAATTAGTTATATATAGTTTTGAGTAATAATTATTATTAGTAATGATTAAGTATAGAATAAATTAGGATTAAGTATTGTAAAATTTTGGTAGCATAAAGATTATGTAGTTATATGAGCAATCAAATCCTTGACTGGATACAAACAAGTGGATGTGGCCTTGGAACAGATTTTCCTAGGGGTAAAACCTGAAAACACCACTTTGAGCTAGACTCAAATGAGAACTGGTGCACGAAAATAGGCCTTGTTGCACTCCTAGTTTGACACTCTCGGGGGATATGATTAAGATGATTCATATTTTCTTTATAAACTACTAAAATAACTAATAAAAGAAAAATCAAATAATTATATTTATCAATGATAAAATGATAATTATGATGATATAGAATTAAATGGACAAGGAAAAAAGGCATTAAAGAATAAAAGTTATTATTAGTAATTGAATTATTTTTAGTTAGTTTTAATGATGTTATTTATTAAGTAGTTTAATTAGTTATATATAGTTTATAAGTAATACTTATTATTAGTAATGATTAATTATATATTAATTAATGAATAACTTAGGATTAAAAATGAATACATATGATTAGTTAATTATAATTAACTAATGAATATCATATGATTAATGATTAAAGAATAAAATGAAAATTATGATTATATAAAATTAAATGGAGAAGAACAAATACATTAAATTACACATGAATGTTTTACAACATACAAGAAATACCTTAACATTTTTCAATTAAACATGGTTTGGATGAGATGAGCGTGACTTTGGAAGTGAGGTAAAATCTAGTTTATTTTTATTTGGTAGCTTAATAACATCATCTAAAGATATGTACTTAATAAGTTAAGTACATACCTGTAGAAGATCTTATTAATCTTTCAAATAAAAATTAGTTGGGTTTTACCACACTTCTGAAGTTAGGATCATATCATCCAAACCATGTTTTGTTGAAAAATGTTGATATTTATTATTTGTTTTAAAACATTCATGTGTTATTTTATGTGTCTGATCTTATCTATTTTTCTTTATATGATCATAATTTTCATTTTATCAATAATAAACAAACTAATTTGATGTTTTCTATTCTTTGTGACCTCATTTTCCAAAACATTTTTTGACTTATATTCTAATAAAATTTTGTATCATATTTAAAGGTATAAAAATATGTTCTAAAATTGAATTATAATAAATATTATATAATCAACCATCATTTTCACTATCATAATTTTGATCAAAAAAAACATTTTTGACGTAGAGAGTCATTATTTCTTGTGTGTACTACTATGGGGAGGTTATTCAATTTGATAAAGGAGCTTCTTATAGTACACAACCAATAACATTGGTTAGTATAGCTGATTGTGTAACCCTAAGTGACCTTCAAGACAGAATTCATGGTTCCTTAAATCTGGGACCCGATCAAGAGATCAATTCTATAATCTATAGACATTTTCAATTCATGGAAACACTGTGTCATCTAGCTTGTCCATTGGTTGCGGATGTGAAGTGGGTCCAAGCAATAAATTTATAATGGTCAGATGGTAATATAATTGAGTTATATGTTGATGTTTCTACTGTACAACAACAATGTCTAGTTGTACGAATATATATACTTACAAGAGTGGTTGAAGATAGTACACCCTCATGAAATTGAGCCTATTCCAAATGATACAGAAGAGGAAAAACTATATGATATCCTGAATATAAATGTTAATTTTACTTCTGATGAGGATTTTCATAGTGATGGAACATATGGTGACAATAGTGCTGATGAGGAGGGACCATAGGAAGTTTCTAGAAATTCATTAGTTGTACAACAGCCTCGACCTATAATAAATCATTCACCACTCTTTTCATATTGTTCAAAAGAAATTACATGTGTGCCTAAATTCAAAAATAATGTTCTCACACCCACAACTGAGTTTCCCAGAGTTATACAAAATAGGTTTAGTTAACTGGAAAAAACCTTATATGTTGGAAGGAATTTTCTAAGTAAAGATGCATTAAAAACAATGCTAAAGAGATTTCACATTGAGAGGCACTGTAGATATATAGTTCTAGAATAAGGCCATAGTAAATATTTCATATAGTGTGAGAAGTATGGGTATTATTGTAGATTCTTCTTGAGGGTGATTCCAGACATTACATTTGGAGGTTGGAGAGTCTAGAGGATTGAGGCAACTCATACTTGAGTTCAGCCAAGCCTGGCAAAAGATCATACCTCATTGGATGCATAATTTGTGTCATCCATTATAATTGAGATGATTAGGAAATTCAAATATGTTCTGGTATCCCTTGTGCAATAGAGGATACAATATACATTTGATTATATGGTTTCCTATAATAAGGCATGGATGGTGAAAAAAAATGAAATTGTGAAGGTCTATGGTGATTGGGATGACTCGTATCAGGTGTTACCACAATTGGTATCCATAATTAGGCACCATAAATAAGTTGTATTCCATCATGATACAAATGATAATGTGTCTCAAGATAATCAACTTGATTCATCTCATTTTCAATTTCATTGGTTGTTCTGGGAATTCCTCCCTTGTATCTCTGCATTTCGTTTTAGCAGAAAATTAATTTAGATTGATGGAAAATTTCTATACAAAAAATACAAGGTCATATTGTTGATTTTTGTAACCTAATATGGAAACCATTCACCTCTTCTTCTTTCCTTTTCCATTATAGAGAAAGAAAACTACAAATCATGGAGTTGGTTTTTGGCATCTATCAGCAACCATTCCACCAAAATTTGGGTTGTTTGTTTAATATCTGATCAGCATTAGGAAATTAATGAGGAAATCAATGTGGATCATGATACATAAAGATACCCAAATTCACATCATCGGTTATGCATTATACACATTACTAGCAACGTGCATAAAAAAATCCACAACGAACTGATGAAGAAGGCAATCATGAGGCTTGATACGCATTGTCTTTGTTATTTTTTACTATTTCAATGTAAATATAAAATCAATTTATGTGAAATATCATCTCTTTTGTGTAGAATATTATTCAGATCACTGGTGGTTTGAAGAAAATTTTGAACAAATCCACAAATCTAATCAAGAATTTTATGATTATATGATGCATATTCCAAAAGAAAAATGGACATTGGCATATGATGGGGGGAAGAGGTACAGATGCATGACCAAAAACATTGTGGAGTGCATCAATTATGTCTTCAAAGGGATTCACAAGCTACCTATAACTTCCCTAGTTCAATAGAAATTATATCATTGCGTGAGTTACTATTTTGATAGACAAAAATTAGCATTAGACGAAATGCAACATGGGATAAGGTACGAAAGACACTTTCAATGAGATATTGAAAAGAATATTGAAGAAGCTTCTGGTTATCATGTATACCTCTTTCTATGAGAAGACTCTCAATTTGAAGTTCAAGAGCATTCGGACCCCATCAAAAATTGTATCGGTGAAAAAAATGGTGGTATTTCTAAAAATGAGGCAATGTCAATGTGGAAACTTTCAGGCCTTACGGTTTCCATGTGAACACACCATCGCAGCATGGATCTATGTGAACATATCATGGGAATAATATGTTGATCCATTGTACTAGATGGACACCATTACTAACTATTATGTTACATCATGGATTCCTATTGGGGAGTTTCATTATTTCCCAATGCCCGAAGGCCATCTGATAATGATACCTAACATAAATTGGTTGTGTCCCCATGGGATATCGAAGGCCAGCAGGATGCGGAATGAGATGGACTATCCTCAAGAACAAGGGAAGAGTTTTATATTCACCATATGTCATCAAGAAGTTCATAACCAGAAACGATTCCCTAACATTGTTGGGTCGAGTTCATACTCTCAACCACAATGATGTATTGTCTTCATTGTGAGATTATCATATTGTTAATTATATATTGTTATCTCTTCTTTTTACCTTGGTTTTAAAAAAACCAAAACCTAAAATATGGACATGAAACCCAAAAACATCTTCCCTATATCATAATCTCAAAATTATAAACCCTAAACCTTAAAACCTAAACCCTACCCTTGAATTCATAAACCCAAAACCTAAAACCAAACCAAAAAATCATAAAACCTAGACCCAAAACACTATATATGAAACCCTAATACTTAAAGTATAAAACCTAAAAGTTGAGCCCTAAACATAAAAACCTATTCCATATAACCTAATATCAAAATAATAAACCATAAACCTTAAAACCTAAACCCTAACCCTAAAATCATAAACCTAAACCTTAAAACCTTACAAAAAAATCCAAAAACCAAGACCCAAAACCCAATTTTTGAAACCCTAATCTCTAAACCCTAAAACCTAAAAGATGAACCATAAACCCAAAACATCTTCTCTTTACCTTGGTTTTCAAAACATTATGTGACTGATATTATAAAAAACTTTTATATAATAAAATAATAGTATCATATATTACGGTACAAGAAGACGTTATAAAATTTCAGTATAATAAAGATTATATGATCAACCATTATTTTCAATATTAGTTACACTATCAGAATCATAATCAGAAAACATTTTGGACGTATAGATTCATGTTTTACCTATTTTTACTACTATGGGGAGGTTATAAAAACTAAGAAGGAGCTTGTTATAGTACAGAACCAACAACAGAGGTTAGTACAGTTGATTCTGTAACACTAAATGAACTTCAAGAAAGAATTTGTGGGAAATGAACCAAAACATAGGAGGAATAGTTAAAATGATGGTGGTGATGGAATGATTTTACATCATCACTGTCATCATTATCACTATTCTTCCTGCATCATGGTTCATTTCCCACAAATTCTTTCTTGAAGTTTTGTTAGTGTTACAGAATGACCTGTACATGTGAGAAAATAATCATGAAACATACCATCATGTGGACAGTCATACATAAATTAAAAATCACACCATTTTCTAATAAATATTTAAATAAAAAAGACAAATTTTTTATATATATATATAAATATATAAAACCATATCTTACAAAACACCCTTTACTAGGTAAAATCATATCTTAACAAAACATTAATAATATGATTTGAAAAACATGAAGTCATGACCCTTTATTTTAGTAAAAATAAATTCATAAAACAATGTCAATAAACATGGAATGTCGTTCATTCTACAACTCATAACATTCTTCTGACCATAACATTATATTTACATTTTACACTTATTACTCATTTCATTTGTTTATATACATATGGATGATACCATACTACTCAATCAGCAAGATAGCCATGTTTCTCATGTTGTGTTAGATGGTGGTGAGGATTGATTGATCAAGGTGCGTCGAGCATACCATTTTCATCACAAGGAGCCTCCACATTCCATTAGACCATACTTTCACTCTGCTAGATTCTATGGCATTTCCGTATCAGATTTCACATTTGTCAACTGTCACCTGATTGATTCCCATGTGGAGAGGTGGATACCAGAGACACACACATTCCTCCTGCCTAAGGGAGAGATGAACATCACCCTCTAGGATTTGGCAGTGCTTATTGGTCTTCTTATCAAGGGGGAAGTCGTTATTGGACCCACTTGTGCATCTTGGCCTGACCTTGCTTAGCAGTTATTAGGCATCTACATTTGGTCTGACCGTAGGGATACAGATGGAGCGTCGATATCTATGCCTTGGTTGGAGGCACAAATTCCACATTTACCCGATGATGCTGATGAGCATACTATTATGCATTATTCACGTGCATATATATTACGACTCATTGGAGGGACCATGTGTATTGATCACTCGGGGATGCACGTGCACATGATGTATCTACCCCTACTAGAGGACTTTGATCAGGCTAAGACATATAGCTAGGGATCAGCCTTCTTGGAATACACATACAGATCATTATACAGGCTATCCCATAGGGACCGCATACGTCTCAGGGGATACATCATACTTCATCAGATGCAGGCATGGGAGCACATCCCTACATTCTGCCCTAAGCTTGATAGTTTTACGATCACGATGGAGGTGTTTCATGATGCTTCATGTGGAATCTAGTATGATCAATCATTTCTATTGGTTTTTTATACTACTTCGAGTTATTGAATTTAATTTCTCATTATTTTTCACTATTTATGTTGTATTTTATAGGTGGTGTCAGAGACATAATTTATACACGGTTCTAAGACACCATTTGGGTGTATATCAGCTCAAGTTAGACTATCTCTTACCCGAATAGGTATGTATATACAATCTATCACTATCGAACAAATTTAAAAATAGCATAAATTTTTTGTTTTTAGTAAAGATCTTTTTTGACAAAGGTCACATGTCATTTCGGATTTCATGGCTTCCATACTAGACTATTATAGACCAATTTCCACCATACTGCATTGATGGGCTTGAGGATGCTATGGTTGTAGTGCCCCTTATTCACTTCCATATTATTGTGTGGCAGTAGCCTGATGGAGTCATGTGCCTGTTTTTCTATGCTCAGCTGATTCCATTGCTGCTGAGACAGACAGAGAATCTTCATGAAGTGTAACTGACAGGGAGGTAGGATGAGGACTGGCACCGAGAACATGTCGACTTTCTTGAATATTGTCGCAGACATGTATAGTTTCATATCCAAGGTGTGCCGATGAATCGATTCTTTCTTTCAGATCAGGTGGAGTATGGGCTATGGTATAGACTAAAGTTTATACTGTATCTTACACGAAATGGAATAGAGATTCATAAGATTGTAAGTCAATAAATTTTCATTAGTTTGTTTATTGAACTATTTTATAATTCACTTTGAATCTCTTTATAGGGCACTCACTCATAGCATCTTGTTCGCATGAGTGATGAAGAGGAGGAAAGGGTCTTTAGCCTGGCAGTCATCCATGCTGAAGCGATGGAGTTGATGTCATCTTATCGTGAACTTTCTGAGAGCATCTTCAAGAGTCCATCCCAAAGAGAGGAGGTTATTTCCCCAGAGGAACATCCTGCGGCTTATACTGGTGCTAAGGATCCATGACGATGATGATGTATACAGCATCATGCTGCACGTGAGGCCTCACCTATTCCACAGGAAGAGGTCGGTCCTCTAGTAGTCTACCCTCAGTCGATTGATGATGTGCCTCAGGTGGCATGGGATCCGTCTTTCTTGAGAGGATATTTGTATTTCTCTCCAGCTTGGGGTCCAGATCCATCATAAACTTGGGGTCCAGATCCATCACACTCTTAGGGTCTAGATCCATCACAACCTTGGGGTATAGCTCCATCGTAGGCTTGGTTCCCCACTACGATGATGGTAGGTCTTTCTACCACCCTAGTAGGAGAAGGATCAGGAGCACAGTACGACATGTAGTTGACAACTCCTCCCATTGACACACAGGTGGAGGATGTGACAGTCAACATTTCAGTGCTCGAGGATCAGCCCTTTTCAGGTCATCAAACTCCACAGTGAACTCGAAGCAGATATCCTATTCACAGGCCACCATGTGGGACAGAATCTCTTCACCATAGACATAGACATTGATTGTACTGGTTCATTTATATGTTTTATTTATATTGAAATGAAGATACTATTAATACTATCATCCCTTATTATATGATTATCCAGTGTTTTAGTTTTCATTAATATTTTTGGCACAATTTATATTTGACAGCTTTCAAAGTAGACTACTAGAAACATAGGAATAATTATTAAATTTCAAGTAGAAAACATTAAAATATTATAAAATAGACATTATAAAAAAATTTAAATAAAATTTAAAAGATAGCCTAAACATCTAAAAAATTGTTCAAAATAAAGAGTTTTGTAAATAAAATAAATAAATTAAAATGAAAGGAATGTGATAAAAGTTCCTCGGAAGTGAGATCAAAAAGAAGTAATGTCAAGGAGGATCCAAAGCCAACTACTTGACTTTGAAAGACTATAAAATATAAACTATAAGTCCAATATAAATAAAAATTAAAACTTTGACTATTTTTCATATGTTTAATTCATGTTTTAATTTTCATATATATTGGTCTTATAGTTTATATTTTATAGGCTATAAAATTCATGTACTTAAAATATTTTTAAGTTTCAAGTAGGTGGATTAGAATGCTTATAATTTTTTTTCATCAACAATTTTTAAGAAATTATTTTTATTTTTGAATATTTATTATATGTTTAAACCATGTTTTAGGTTATATAGTTTATATTTTATAGGTTAGTAAAGTCACGTATTTGAATAAGAGATAAATTAGGCTGAAACATTTTGTTTTATATATATATATATAAACATAACAAAATAAAAATAAAAAATAAAAAATTTAAATATATAAAAAAGAATATTTAAAATAGAAACAAATTTTTTTAGGGGAAAGGCGGCATCGTCGTTTCCTCCTTTGAGGCACATTTTTAAAAAAAATCAACCTATGTATTTTTTTAAAAAAAATAGAAAACATATTAAAAAACTAAAAATGGTGACTACGATGCAGAATAGAGTGAATGATGGTATAGGTGTTAATGATGATGTTGTAATTTTCAACAGGTGTTGGAGGCATCGATGATGATATTGACATTTTCGATTGGTGGTAAAGGTGTCTACTAGTGGCGGCCAAGCATTGTCGATTGGTGGTACATGCATCGACCGATGGTGTAGGCATCATCGCTGGACTTTCAGGTAGCAGGGGTTGATGGTGATACAAAGTGGGGTATCTAGTGGTGTTACTTCGATCCTGTAGAGGATAGGTTGTTCATCAGCGATGACGTAGGCCATAAAGAAGGTTCTGATAGTGATAGGGTGGTGGGACTATCAGTTATTGGTGGGGGTGTATCTGGTCAACAGCCAAAGACGGTGATGAGAAGGAGGGTGAATGGGTTCGTCTGTTATATATGCATAGGTGGATGGATGGAGGTAGTATTAAATACAATGAATTTTAAATTAAATGAAATATTACCTTGGAAATAAGAGGGGTAAGGCATTCACTTGGGTGGAGGTCACACATGCAGGCTGCAATGCATGCATCGTAACTTGTATTTGATGGATCTAACAATATAAGTTTTTTTATAAATAAAATTTAAAATAATATATCATGGTCTAACCTGTATCCATATAGGTTACCCACATGATTTAGTTATCTTTACGGGATTTCCATATAAGTCTGTTTTAAATGTGGATTTTTTCAATAAACTCGCCCCACCCCAAACCTGCCACAAGCCAGTCGGGCTCGCCATCCCCTGGTCCATTTTGTACCACTATTCTCATCTTGTTACCCACTAGGATGACCAAATATAAAAAATAAAAACTACCACAAAAATGACTTTATGCAATGCCATGCTTTAACAGCGCTAAAAACACTGATAAAGGGGGTACCTTTATCAATTCTAAAAAAATCACTGATAAAGGCTACATTTAATAGTGATAAAAAATTACTATTAAACGTACCCCTTTTTATCCATTTTTTTAGTTCTAATAAAGGTACCCCTTTATCAGTGCTTTTTTTAGTGTTGTTAAAGGGGCTCCCTTTATTAGTGCTTTTTTAAAAGCACTGATAAAGACCCCCCTTTATCAGTGATTTTTTACTAGCGCTGATAAAGGGTATATTTTAAAAAAAATCATTAAAAATAACAAAATAATATATAAATATATTTATATTGATATAAATATAATATATATATTTTAAATATGTTTTAGATAAGCCTAAAGAGACATTAACACTTAATATATAAAATAATTAGTGAAATTGACTTATAAAACAATTAAAATTATTTTTTAAATAATAATTTTCTAATTATTATCAAGTAATAGTCATTTAATAACAATTTGAATATAAAAAAATCAAAAAATTAATAAAAGGTCGAAAATAAGTTGAAAATGTAACTCGAATTTTAAACGGCCATAACTTTTGATCTGAGTGTCTGTTTGGACTCTACCACATATCAAATTGAATACCACGATGAGATCTATGCCCTAATAATAGAGATAAACCCTTTATGACATTTTTAGAGGGAAAAAAGGCCGAGAAGGCCTCCAAAACTGAGTTTTTAGTCGAGGTACCCCAATTTTTTAACATTCAATGGATTTACAGGCTCGTTTAATGGGTTATTTTTTCTTTTTTTTCTGTGGGAACTGAATTTATTCCCAGGGATTGCATTCACATTGATATTATGGTTTTGAAATTTTATCTTTTTCACAATTTGTTTTTATTTATAATCAAATATATAACAATATATACATATTTTTTATATATTCACACATAAAAATTTAATTTTATAAATAAATAAATAAACATATTTTCATATAAAATATATTTATAAATATATAAACCATATCTTGATAAAAAATAATATCGATTTTATTTTAAATAAAAATTTATGAATATTTATATACATATACAATTAATGCATATATAATGTTTATATATATATATGTATATATATATATTTCTATGTGTGTATTGACAAACATATACATATTTATCTATATATTCTAATATATGTATATAAATTTTGAAATATAATATATATAAATAAATATAAATATTTATAATTATATTTATAGATGCACACATATATATAAATATATATATGTATGTATAAACATACACACACACAAAAATATTTTATATATGTATTTAAATATATATATATATATATATATATCTGTGTGTGTGGATAAAAAATGTAATGAAATATATAAAAATATATAGATATATCATAAAATAGAGAACAAAACAATATGGTGGAGTGGAAAAGGTGTTGGAGTATGAGGGAGAGGTCTCAGATTCGAAACCCAGCAAAGGCAGGTGCACGTGCATGGGTAAACCGGGTTCATAGCGTTGTTAAAGGGGGAGGGGATACCTGGATATTTTAAAGGAGGAAGGGGATACCTAACACTATTAAAGGGGGGAGGCTACCTAGCATTGTTAAATTTGAGGGGATTTTGGACAAGCGCTGATAAAAGGGGGTGGTCCACCCTCTGATTTGTAGAAAAAAAATCAATTTTTTTTACTTTTATCAGCACTGATAAAAGATCCCTTTTATCAGTTCATTTTTTTAGCACTGATAAAAGGGTCCTTTATCAGCTCTTTTTTAAACACAGATAAAAGGGAGCCCGCTTTTAATAGGGCTTCAATTATCAATGCTTTTTTAGTGCTATAAATTCTCTTTTTTCATGCTTTTAAAGGCCATATCTGTAGTAGTGAAATAAATGAAAAAAATACACTGAATCCCTACTAACATCCATATACCACACTAAACTCCCATTCTCCAGATGTACTCAAGCTTCTTCATGCCGACCCACTGCATGTATTTTTCTAAACCTAAAATGGGCATAAGGTTTCCATGTGAACCAGGGTTCCCATGTAGGGTGTGATCATATAATTCAATAGGTTCTCACCAATAACCCCTAATATACATTGTATGCATGTGTATACATGATTAAAGGAAATAAATAAATAAACATGCTCGTCAGATCATTGTGTGTTAACCAAGACACCAAGACACCCAATGAGGTATACACACTTGTCAGGACACCATGTTCAAACTAGAAAACCATGGTCCCTAGACATTCATGATTTTTTTCCTTGTCTGAATCCCTTAATTATCTTGTTCAATCAAACTTGTAACCCATCCTATCCCATACCCACAGACTAAGGTTCAAGAATTGTCAATAACCTTGACTCATTCCCAAATACATGGTGTAGGGAATCATCCAAATTCCAAATACTACTCCCTCAGGGTAGGTTCCTCCACCACATACCATGTCCACTACCCAAACTATACCTTATCACTCAAGGTAGGGTCCATCCTTCCAATCTCACAACACATTTGAACCTAACCTCATCACTCAAGGAAGTCCCATCATATGATCCCACATCACATCACAACATGGACCCCTTCTCACTCAAGGAATCCTAAACACTACCTTCTCACTCAATATAGGGTCCTTCATCAATCTCATTATTGACCACTAACTTCTCTCTCAAGGTAAGGTCCATGACAACATTGTAATTCCATAACCTAAAATCCACTAAACTGATGCCCTAATCTGATGTGCCACATGGACTCAAGAGAACATCCCTATATGCCAGAGGCTTCAAACTAGTAGTGAAAGTCTAAGGTGGTATAGTGTGGATACTATACTCACAAACTATAGTATAAAAATCAACAATAATAATGGAAACATCATATACATCACGAAGACTATTCGGGGACTAAATGACAGTCTAAATAGGGTGTAAGTACAACTCAGTAGGCCACCACCAACAGTGTCTAATGAAAATTCAATATGTATGTGTAAAGAATATAGGTGTGAAATATATATAGGTGAATAAGTATAATAATAAAAATTAAAAATAAATAGAACCACGTCAAACCTCAAGTCTCAAGGAGACAACCACAGCCAACCCCGCCTACTTCAATCCACGCCGATATATGAACACGGAGGAGGTGGTATGGCCTAATTTGGTTACTGGGTGTGTCACTAAGGTAATCATGACTATATAACCCAAAGTAATCTATGTTTCTCAACTTGGAATTCCTTTAGAATAATTCCCAAGAAAATCCACTAGAAAGAACTGGACTCAAGGGACTACCCTTGATATTTAGAGGCAAAAATCAATTTGAATCCAAGGCTAACCTATTAGGCATTTCATACCAATATAAATCAATTCAAATTTGGGGATCGTATCCCTCGGTATTCAAAAAATATATCCCTCATGAATCCATGACATTAATATGTGGAATTTAACAAGTATAGACATTACCTGAATCCAAGAAGGAGTCTCCCTATCGAATTCACAGTAATGAATCTATTTAGAATCCACTGGTTTTTTCAAGGAATTATATAGCATTAGACCTCATTGAATCCAAAGTAGACTTTACACCCCAACATTCACATGTATCTCTTAATAGAATCCTAGGATTTTCCATGTAATTCCATGGAAATACCAATCATAAGGAAACCAAGGTGGTCCACCAAGGATTTCTAAACTAATTACCAATTCCAAGAATTATAAACATGTAATTATTCCAAAATTCATATAATTCATATATTAAACAATTAAATAACTAAATCCAAGTTAACTATTTAAGTTCAATTCATATTCCCATTTAGAAATTCTAGATTAATTCACTATGTCCCTAAGGAATCCCTAAACTACCAAATTTGTTCACCTGGAAGCATGGCATAAGGTAAGGTACACCTCTTTAATAACTTATAACATGGTTCTACCCAAACCAACCTACTTATATAAATCCAAATGAAACTCTAATACATAAAATAGGCAATAAAAATTAGATTAATTTTAGTTCAAGCATCTAAAAGGTCTATGCAGCCGCACAAGCCAATGATGCAATACAATAGTGAGAATTTGAGGGAAAAGGATGAGACCACCTACCTCAGGTCAAGATCATTACACTCATTGAATATTGGACTTTGATTTGATCAGAAATGATAAAAAATGAGAAACCATAAAAAATATCTGAAAATAGGGTATTTATGTTAAACATGGAAAAAAAGAAATAGAAAAAAAAGGCAACCTTACCAAGAGACTTCCAACGCGATGAATGGAAGAGAAAATAGAGGTGTAATGGGGGAGATCCACTCAATAAGTATAAGTGAAAGAGGAGGCCTTACCATGCATTGGCACTTCCTAAATTGAGGATGAAAATTGAGTAAGAAAGAAGAAGGGGGAAAGGGGTAAAATAATCATTTGTCTATTTTTAAAAACAACTAGCCAAAACCCACCAGTTGGCCAGTGGGACTTCCAATGGCTCTACCAACCTATAAGAATACCAATGACTAGATGATGGTATGAAATCAACTAGCCATTGGCGATGAAGCTTTTAGGTTGTATGCCTCAGCCTCCTCCTGAGCCTCCCTAACACCCCTATGAACCCCCGAACCCCTTGAATGATTCTAAAAAGACAAGAAAAATAGGTTTTGGAAATAATTAAAGGGTTTTCACCTCAAAATAACATAGGGGTATTACAACCTATTCTCTATAGAATAACTTATCCTCATTCTATAACCCTGACCTTTTCTCAGCCTCATCGAAGAAAAGTCTTAGGAATTGGGAATGCATGTTTGATCCCCCCTCCCAGATTTCCTCCTACACAAGTTTTTGTTTCCATAAAACCTAAACCATATGAAAAAAATTTCCATGAAGCATATTCTTACCACTGTCTATGATACAAGTTTGGATTCTCCTCGAAGGACACATCAGACTCAAGATCAATATCATCATCTCTAAGGGTATGAGATGGATTGGGGAAATTCCATTGAATATGGGATATATGAAATATGTCATACAAGGAACTGAATTTCTATAAAATATCTTATTGTTACACCATTGGTATGACCCTCTATATAACCTAGAATATCCCTATGTACAAGGATGCCAATTTCCCCTACCTCTATATATGAAAAGGACCCAATCTAGGTGACACACAAAAAAACATTTGATCACCTTTCTCAAACTCCAAGATTCAATTACTCCAATATGAATATGAATTATGCCTGCTCTATGACATATCCATCCTCTTATAAATCAAATATACCCAATCTATCATCTCTTAAACAAGACTAAATCCAACCATCACTACCTCACTTGTCACCAACCAACACAAAGACAAATATCCTGGCCTCTCATACAAATTCTCACAAGGTATCATCTAAATCATTTTCTAATAACTATTGTTATTGGATAATTCAACAAGCTTCATATGGTTATACAAAGAACTACTAAAATCATGGAAACACACCCTCAACATGTACTCCAATACCTAAATAGTCTACTCAAACTTTCCATCACTCTAAGGGTGGTAGGTTGTACTCAAAAGAACCTGAGTTCCCAACACATTCTGAAAACCTTGTCAGAACTATGTTGTAAATCAAGTGTCCCTATCAAAAATGATGTTTTGATGGATCTCATGTAGTCGTATGATCTCTTGGGGATATAACCTTCCTAGCTTATCTATCGTGAAGGTCTATCAGATTGGTATAAAATGGGTGACCTTTGTTAATCGATCCATGATGAATCATAATGAATCCTTCCCCTAAGGAATATTTGGTAAACCCATAATAAATTTCATGGTGAAATTATCCCATTTTATCCCTATAATGGGAAAGTACTTTGGGAGACCATTGGGTCACTGATGCCCAGCCTTCACCTGCTGACAAGTGGAGCACCATGTAATGAAACTTGTTATCTTTTTCTTAATGCTTGGACACCAATACTAATGACATAGATCATGATACAACTTTTTTTATTCTAAGTTTACTAACCACCTAGAAGTATGAGACTCATACATCAACTCCTCTCACATGTCATTAGGAATCAATACAAACTCTTGAACATGGATGATCTCATCCATATCTATAGTATGGGGTGGTGGTAGCACCCCGCCATCAAAGTTGTCTCTTAGGGTGAGACACTCTGTGTCTGAAAGAAGACATTTCTTGATCCAATATAGAAGCAAAGGAACCATGGATAAAGATGTTAGAACAGATTGATCTTGGTCCTCCAAGATATCCATATGCATTTCTATAAAAAGTACCATCATTTTCCACTCACTACACAATTCAAGGATAACCTGAGACTATTTCTTCTACCTCAAAGTTTTGGTAAATATATTTATCTTCCTTAGTTTATAGTTCAGATCTAATTTGAAATATTCTAGGTACTCGGTCCACCTTCACTATCGAATATTGAGGTCCTACTAAGTAAAAATGCACCTCAAACTCTTATAGTCTGTATAGACCATGAACCTCTCACCCAAGAGATAGTTCCACCAATACTTCAAGGCATAAAAAACTATTACTAACTCAAGATAATGAATGGATTAATTCCATTCATGATGCCTCAAATGCATATAAAAATATTTCATGACTTGATCCTCCTACATCAAAACTGAACCTAGCTTGATACCCGATGTGTCACAGTACACAACAAAATCCTGGCCTGGATCTGAAAAAATGAGGATCAGTGCTAAGTTCAATCTCCCATTCAACTCTTGGAAGGCATCCTCACAAGCTTTTGACCAAAAAAACTTTACCTCATTTTTATTTAGCCATGTTCAAGGCGCCTCCATATGGGAAAAGTCTTGTATAAAATGTTGGTAATATCCTACCCATCCTATAAATCTTAGAACATCAAAAATATTATTGGGTTTCTCCCAAGAAACCACATATATCACTTTCTTAGGGTCAAAAAAAATGCCCACTTCAGATATGATATGTCCCAATAAGTGTACTTGGTCGATCTAAAAATGATACTTCGAGAGCTTATAATCTAATCTATGCTCCTGTAGTGTGCCCAAAAATATATTTGGGTATTGTCTGTGCTTATTCCTCATATGGGAATACACAAGGATATCATCTAAAAACCCACCATGAAAGCATACAGGTATATATGGAAGACTCTATTCATCATGTCCATAAACATTTTCGGTGTGTCTGTTAGGCCGAATGACATCACCAAGTACTCATAGAGTTCATACCTACTTCAGAAAGTTTTACATGGTATATCAAAGGGTCTAACCCTAACCTGATGATATCCTACACTCAATTTGATCTTGGAGAAGATCTAAGCACCCCTAAATTGATCAAAAGTATCATTTATATACAGTAGTGGATATCATTTCATAATAGTCACCTTATTCAACTATCAATAATCCACACATAGCCATAACATATTATTAGACTCCTTTAAAAGAGTATAGGAGAGCCCCAAAGAGATGCACTAGGGTCGGTAAATCCCTTGGTATCTAAGTAATCTAGATGGTTCTTCAACTCATGAAGCTCAGTTGAAGCCATCTGATTAGGTGGAATAGATATAGGACCAGCACTCAACACAATCTTGATGGTGAACTTCACCTCCCTCTTGGGGGAAAACATGAGAAATCATCATGGAAAATGCCTACAAATTGGCCCAACACAGAAGGATAAACTACCATACACTTCCCTTCATTATCCAATATAATGATAGAAAACTAGGTTGAACCCCCATTGAAATTATGTTTTCTAGGACCTTCTCACCTAGACTACATGCCCCACTCTACCTTTTGAACATAAATGACACCTTTGGTTGACACAGAGGACACTCATTGAAGATAGTAGTCTAAATGAGCTCAAAAGTGAACCATCCAATTCCATCATAGAATTATATCAAAACTGGTCATATCGAGTTTAAAAAGGTCCCATGAAAAATGTTAACCTCCAATATCAAGATCACACTCCATGAAACATAAAAATATTGTATATCAGACTCCCAACAGGATGTTGATAAATATCACCCCATACGCATAGTCGATTTCCAACCCCATACCTTCCATGAATTTAGTGGACATGAAAGAGTTTAAAGATCCTATGTGAAAAAGAGCAGAAGTTGAAGTCAAAGACACTAGAATCATACCTCTCATGGTATAAGGCCCACTATCCCGATCTATGAGTGCAATCTACACTACATGAACATTTCCTAAACCCCAACCTTGCATTCCAACATGGATCTCTGATGTTATAATACCCTTTTGGTGAGACTGACTCTGACGTTACGCACCCCTTCCACTGCCTCGTACAATGCAACCAATCAAACTCCAACTACACACCTGTCATGGAGTAGCAGATCCAGTACTAAGCCCTAATCTAGCCCATAGTCTCTATCATAGGGTACCTTTGAAATCTTGTAAAAATTAGAGATTCTCCATCTTCTTATAGGACCAGCAATCAATGAGCAGTCTAGAACAATTCCAATGATAATTACCTTCCCTGCCAAACTGATGACAGATGATTTTACTACCTCCCTGACTATTCGGATTTCCACTACTCTGCTAAGACCCATTAAAATGGCACTTCTTGACACTAGATAGTCTACTACCAATTGGTGTTTCCTACCCTAGTCCATGGTCCTCTCTCAAATTCCTCTCAAAAATCAAGTTCCAATTCACCATCTTAGGTGTTATAGTCAGATATAAAATGTTCGCATGCGTCTTTATCTTCTATCTAAGTCCATCCTTGAATCATATTGCCTTGGATAAATCTTCACTATCCATGGAAGGGATGAACCATTGTGACTTAGTAAACCAAGTGGCATACTCCATAACTGATAAACTCCCATGATCCAAGTGTATGGACTCCATGGTTCAATCAGACTGTATAGACTCAAGAAAGAAGTGGTAGAAGAAGCTAGTCTAGAAATACTTCCAGACCATACCCACATATTGATCAGCCTGAATCACAACATCCCACTATTGTCTATACTAGACTTGAATAATATAGGTTAAAATATTCACCCTCTTCTCATGGGGTGTATCTATATTCTCAAAGATAGTTTGTATTTCCTAGATCCAAATATCAACTAACTGAGGGATGCCCTGCCTAGAAAAAGTAGGTGAATATTGCATCTTAAACTCCCAAGTCAACTTCGACATCATCTGGGCATCTCAAAGTGAATCTTTCTTCATAGACTACATCACCCGAAGGATACTCTCCCTAATTTTGGAATCCATAACCTAGCCCTATGTTGCTAGTGGCTCAGGACCCTGCACCTCAGGGGAATGCTTTTCAGTGCCCTCCGATCAATCAACTGGTGGTCGATGAGGAGACATTATCTAAAATTCTAATGAAACAACTCAGAACACTTTACCGACACAGTTCTTTATATCACAGATAGATAAAGTAATAACAAGCATGATCTCCTAAAATAAAAACTTGGGAACTCTCACTAGCCCAAACTACCCATTTCAGGGTCAAGTCACACATACTAAGAAGCCTCATGTCACTAATCTTGGTTAAATAAAATGTCATTCACAATTTATGAGGGAAATGCCTTCTAGGTTTCTTATTGACATTTTTTTTAACCCAACCCATCACTTTAAATTGGATCCCATCATTATTTTCATTTATATTCTTAACATTTTCCAATTTCATAGTATTTTTAAGTCTAATTGACTTGGTGTAGTTATATGAAGTTTCAAACACAAGTTATATAGGAAAACACTCTTTAAGTTGTGCTTGGAACCACATTTAACTACCATCAATTTAATTCCATATAGGATGACACAATTTCAAACTGGTATTCCTATAAGGATTGGTTAAATAGAATTTCACCATTAAGTTATACAGGAAAACACTTTTTAGGTTAATGATGACATTTTAAATTACTAACCATATCATGATAAAGAAACCTAAGAAAACAGTTAAGGCAAGCAGTCAAGAAAGCATGGAAATAGAATGTAAATGCCTATGTGCCTAATATGATGCATGTGTGAATGCGATCTTGTTGTGTCAACCCAAGTGTGAAAATACCATAATTTTTAACCTCAAAAAACAAATTTATCACTAAAGGTGAAAATAGATCAATTATGACAAAGAAATTCCAGGAACAGTAATTCCCTCCTCTGGAAGATTAGATTTTCCCTCATACATGGGTTAACTAATCTCAAACACAGTCTCATTAACAAGTCATGACACATCCCATTATCTTATCTACCATACCTAAATAATAAAATAAATAAACTGATATGATACCATTTTGTAACACCCTAACCTGGAAGCCACTAAACTCATTCCCTAAGCCAGTGCACCACATGCCCTTAGATGTGCCTCCCTGTAAGCCAGAGGATGTCGACTGGTAGTGTGGTCTAAGGTGGTATAGTGGGTATAATATACTCACATATCAGTGTATAAATGTAAAAGGAAATAAAGGAAACATAATACACATCACAACCAGAGAAAATAAATAGGTACTACAATATCAAGTCACAACCCATGAAATATCATACTGATGTCACATGAATGTCAAGTAAGAATACACATAAGTCGTGTCTACTACATCAAGCCCCAAAATTAAATAAAAGAGAAAAAAATATAAAAAAAACCCGTAAGTCTCAAGCTCTAGCCCGGCTCCCAAATCTCAAATCCAGTCCTAGTCATAACATCAAGCATCAGTTGTAAGGTGCTTTTTTTATCCCGACATGTATCCATGAAGCCTATTTGGGTACCAAATGGTGACCCTAACTAGGTGTGAGTACAACCCAGTAGGTCATCAACAATGGTGTTTAACACAGATATATTATTTATGTGTAAAGTGTAAATGTGTTCAATATATATAGGTGAAGTAGTAAGAGTATTAATAAATTTCAAAAATAAAAGGAACCATATCTAACCTTAGGTCTCAAGGAGACAATATGGGCTGACACCACCTACTTCAGCTTATTCTAGTCTCTGAACACAGATGAGGTGTCATAGAATAATCTAGTTCCTAGGTGCATCACCGAGGAAACCCAGATCATATAACACAAGGGAATAAATGTGTCTCAATTGATCATTCTTTTCCAACAATTCCAAAGAAAATATACTAGTCAGGTCTGAACTCAAGGGACCACCCTTGACATTCAGAGGCATGGCTTGGTTGGAATCCAAGGATCACACCTAAGGAATTACAGAAAAATATAAATTGATCCAAATCGCAGGAGTTCATCTATTGGCATTCATCAAGTATATCCCTCAATAATTCATGACATTAATTTTTGGAATTCAACAAGTAGAGACATTACCCAAATCTAAGGGATAATTCATAGTACTGAATCTGTATAGAATCTACTAGCTTTCTCAAGGCATTCCATATCATTGGATCTCATTGAATCCAAAGGTTAATTCACACCCAAACATTCATAGGCATCCCCAAATAGAATCCTAGGCTTATCCATGTCATTTCATGGTGATACCAATCATAAGTAATCCAAGGTATTCTACCAAGGAATTCCAAACTAATTACCATTTCCAGGAATTATTAACATGTCATTATTCCAAAATTCATATAATTTATACATTAAATAATTCCATAACAAAATCTAATTTCACCATTTAATTTCAATTAATATTTCCATTTAAACACTTTAGATTAATTCACTGGGTAACAAGGGAATCCCTAAACTACTCACTTTTTCCACCTAGAAACATGGCATAAGGAAATTCACACCCTTTAATAGATTACAACATAGGTTTACCAAAACTAACCTACTTATCTAAATATGAACGATCTTATAAGACATAAACTAGGCATTAAAAAAATTTAGACTAATTTTAGTTCAGGCATTCAAAAGTCCACCATGACCACACAAGCCAATAACACAATACTACTGTGAGACTTTGAGGGAAAATAAAGAGACCACCTACCTTAGGTTAGGAGAATTATAATCATTGAGTATCAGATATTGATTCAAGAAGAAACAATAGAAATTGAGATACCAAACAAAAGACCTAAAAATAGTGTATTTATGTTAAACGTTGCAGAAGAGAAATAGAAGAAAAGTGTAAGCGAGATTAGAAGCCAAAGGAGTGGTAGTATTACCAAGATCCATACAATGTAATGAATGAAAAAGAAAAAAGAGGTGGAATTAGAGAGATCCACTAAAGAACTCTATGGGGGAATAGGAGGTCTTCCCATGCAATGATATTTTCCTAATTGAGCATGAAAATAAGGTAAGAAAGAAGAATGTGGAAAATTGGTAAAAGTATTTTTTCCCCTTGTTAAAAAAATTAGAACCCGTCAATGGTCCGGTGGGTCTCACTGTCTGGGCAGTGGGTCTCACTAGCTATCTAGTGGGACTTACAGTGGCTCTGATAACCTGAAATAATCCCAATAGCTAGTCAATGGTCTGTAAATGGCTAGTCGGTGGTCTGTAACCAGCTAGTCGATGACATTACATCTTTTAGGTGGAATTCCCTAGCCTCCTCTTGGGCCTTCAAAACACCCTTATGGCCCCCAAACCCCCTTCAATGCTTCTAAAAAGGCAAGAAAAATTTTTTTGGGAAAAATTGAAGGTTTTTTACCTCAAAAGAAGATAAAGTTCTTATGAACACCATCTCACTTAAGGTAAAACCCAACTGGTCTCATGCCACACATTCTCACTCAAGGTTGGCCTAAACTTCATACACAATGAGGACTCCATCTCACCCATGGTAGTCTATCCAGCTCCATATCACTAATTGAAGGGAAAAGTCTTAAGATCCACATAACCCACACCATAATTTATCACTTATCACAGGAACACCCATGAAATACTACATAGGGAACATAGATCACCACACAACTCATCAACTCAACTGTAGGGTGTTAGTCACTCGAGACCTTTCCCCTTATCTTCAATCACTAACGCCATCTTGTGTTTGTCACTACATGGTGACTTTATAGCCTGTAGGATCATCCCAACCATGGACTCAACAATTTGGGTCCAATTTCCATCCAAACCCCCTTGGAATTCTAATTCTAAGTCCTCAAGAATTTCTCACAGACCATCCCTAGGTCTCATCTCACATCCCCTGAGGGAGATCTCTCAACCTGTCACCCAGAGGAAACCCATATTCGTCAAAAAAACCAAGTCCCAGAGGACTTATATTACTCATATCACACACCAAGACTCTCCTCTGGCCATAGGAGGGATTTCCTAGTCACTTGTGATATGTACGACTATCTCGTCCATCATCACTCAGCCTTATGCCTCTCATTCCTGCCCAATAGCTCTAGGAACCCAACCTAGCCTATCTCACATCAACACTCACATCCTGATACCTACCTAAATCCTCATTTCAACCTAGTTCGTACTTTCTCCCATTGGATACATAGTCTCTAGGAGATCCCAATTTACCTAAGTGTTAAAGATCACTTATTCTAAGAATAGGAGGCCCATCATTATCTTAACTCTTCTGCCCAGGCCACCTACGGTCCCTGATCATCATGCCCAAACACATGTAATTATGTAGTCATAAACACTAATTCATTATAAAACATATGAAATTATATCATATGGGTAACCAACCTAGATTCCAGATTTATTCCCTCATCAACCTCTGTTGATCCACGAAAAAGCTCGTTTAGGCACCCGGTCACCTGTCTCACACCATAAAACACAAATAATTAGTTATAAATATCTATAATTAAAAACTAAACATGAATTCTATATGCATAAAAACCACACCCAATGGTGTGATATCAACCTTCTAGGACCTAATCTATCCATGTCAAGCAAAAGCCTCATCATCCTCACTTCATTCCACCATGCTCCGATGGAATTTGCACCAAAACCATATCCTAAATTGCACCAAATAATATGGATAGAAAGGGGGAAAAGAAATAGGAATAATATATGGTATTACCTAAAACTACATCTAAAACAAAACCAAAACCATCCCCTAGTATAGAGGGTAGTATGGGGGAATATAGGGGAGGATCTATCCAAAATCACCTTCCTCGAGAACCTCTCCTAACCTAAATTGTGAAGGTTCTGACCAATAAAATACCAGTTTGTAACTATTAAAAAACACCCTAGGTGGCAGTCATGTCATGACTGGAGGGGTTATAGTGTGACACTCCCCTTCTCATGACATGGTCATGACATGACCAACGGGGTCACGGTGTGACCACCCCTCAAGCAGGGGCACATAATGAGGCCTCCCAGCCTTCATAGTGTGACCTCCTACGCCCAACGCCTCTCATGGCGTGACACCCCTAGGTTGAAGGGACAACCCCTCGACCAACAAAATCACATAGTAACCCTCTATGGGTCTTGGTGTGATTCACCTTGCAGCATAACATACCTGAGGCCCTCGTCCTTCAGGACTTACTCTGACGCCCATCTGAGCACCCAAAACACTAACCAAGACTCGTTCCATATCCAAAAAACATCTTTTAAAGATGTTCCAATTCTCTAATTTTTTATTCTATCCCCCATTCATGAAATAAATCCTACTTTGGGATAAAGAAATTCAAATTTACTCTCAACAAAAATGACTAGAAATTTGTGGGTCATTACAACATGACACGTCATGGATATACCAGGATGCACTACCAAGGTTGAGATATGAAACTCATTAAGAACTTCCACTAACCTCACTAATGTAATAAACTACCTTCATTGAAAGAACACCTAATGTCGATCATCCTCTAACCATCCCTTAGGATCATCATCATGAAAGGAATGATTCTGTATCACCTTTACCTCTAAATATCCCCACTGAGACTCCTCCACCCATTGTAACAATGATGATTGAATTTTCATTTGGTATAGGCAACCTATACCACCAGCCTCCTCCATATAAAGAGGAATCATTGCAAGATCCTCTATTACCCTTTAAGTGTCTTTGGACTCCTAAAAAACATATCCTTGTGTCTTCCTACTCAGCACATCAGCAACTACATTCTCTTTCCCCAGGGTGTAAGAGATCTCCAAGTCATAGACTTATAAGAACTCTATCGATCTCTTCAAACATATATTCAAATACCCCCAAAGAGAATATATAATTTAAGCTCTTTTGATCTGGGAAGATCAAAAATTGTTCGCCAATGAGGTAGTGCCTCCACAGAGAAACACCTCTCACTATAAGAAAATTGGGATTTATTTTCAATTTTTAAAATCACTACTAAATTTTTATTTTCTTTTTTTTAGTGATGGTTTTACAAAATGTCATTAATTTTCAGTAATTTGTTAAAAGAATAATCATGAAATAGATGGAGTTTTTTAGTAGCGGTTAAATATTTTTTTTATTTTTTTTATTTTAGCGGTGGTTTTTAAAAAATGGCCACAATAATTATAATATTTAACAGTTATTATTATTAATTAATTAAAATTTCAATTTCTTGTTAATAATTAATAATTAATAATAATCTATTAATTTATATTTATTTATTATTATTTTTTTTATAATATTGTCGTATATGAATATATTTATATTGATATAGATATAATATATTTTATTAAATATGATTTATATAATACTAAATATGTATTTACACTTAATATATAATAGATTTAGTGAAAAATAGTGTATAAAATAATTGTGAATTAATATTAATTAAAAAATTACTAATAGAATGGATTAATAGGAATTTAATAATAATTTTTTAATAGAAAAAAATTAATAAATTAACTAATATCTTAATATAAGTTGAAAACATGACTTAAACTTCAAAATGGGCATAAATTTTGATTTGAGTGTCTGTTTGGGCTCTACAAGTAGTCAAATTGAAGCTGATGAAGAGATATGTGATGTTAGAACTTGGGGGACCCATGTCTCTATTTTTTATTAGTCATTAAATGTCTGGAATTTCTAAAAATGAGTTTTTAGTTGGGATGCCCTAATTTTTGAATATTTGATAGAATTTTAGCTTCCTTTAAGAGAGACTTCTTCTCTTTTTTCGATGAAAACTAGATTTATTCTCAGAATTTACATTCATATGGTTATTATAGTGTTCGAATTTTATCATTATTTATATTGTAGTGTTATTTATAATTATATATATATATATATATATACATATTTGCATATATTTACATATAAAAAAATAATTATATAAATAAATATTATGTGGGTGGGTGGGTGTGTGTTTGTGTGTGTGTGTTTATTTATCATTATATGTGTTTTTATATGTATTTATATATATATACATATATATATATATACAATTATATATATGTTTGTGTTTATATTTATTTATGTATGTCTATAAGTATTTATATATATATATATATATTTATTTATTTATATTTATAAATATTTATATGTATTTATTTATATATGTAGGTATATATATGTATATTTATATGTATTTATGTGTGTGTGTGTCTATAATTATATTTAATTATATATATTTAAGTAAATTTATTTATATTTATATATATATTTATAGATATTTTTATGTATTTATTTATATTTATTTTTATTTATATATATTTATATACATTATGTCTATTTATATATATTCAATTATATTTAATTATATATGTATTTATGTATGTTTATATTTATATATATTTATATATATTATGTGTATATATATATATTTATATGTATGTATATATATATATATCTGTTTGTGTGTCATTATATATATTTATGTAAATTTATTTATATTTATAGATATTTAAAGATATTTATATGTATTTATTTACACTTATTTATATTTATTTATTTATTTATTTATTTATTTATTTATTTATATTTCTTATCATTTATATATATTATGTTTGTATACATATATATAATTATATTTAATTATATATATATGTATGTATTTATTTATTTATTTATATGTATTCTTATGTATTTATACATATTTATATATGTGTGGGTGTAAGTTTATTTATATGTATATGTGTTTATTTATATTTATATTTATTTATATTTATTTATATATTTTTATATATATTATGTCTGTATATGTGTGAGTGTGTGTTTGTTTATATGTATTTATATTCATTTATATATATTTATGTAAATTTATATATATATATGTATATTTATATACGTTTATATATATTATGTCTATGTGTGTGTGTGTATACACAAATATTTATATGTAATTATATTTTTATATGTACGTATTTATAAATTATGAAGAAATATATGTATTTACATGTGTTTATTTGTATATATAAGTATATTGAATATTGTCTAGTCATCACATGAAGGGTTTGGTGGTGCGGTAAAGGTTTTATAGAATACCCAAGGGGTAAAGGGTTTAAATATCACTACACTTATATATGATTGATTTTACAAGGGTGGGTTTAGGTGGGTAAGGGAGTGGTGGAAATAATAAAGAATAATTTTTTTTTTCAAATAAAAATAAAATGTTAAAAAATAAAAACTATCACGAAATCATTTCATGATTTTTTTTTTAAATTATCATGAAATGATTTGTGACACTGCATTACATGGTGGTTCAAACTACCTGTCATGACCAGTCCCCCAAGGAACGTGTTGTGACATACCCCAAGCCTGCCTCCTGAAGGCCAGGGGTTAGCAACTAGCGTTAATGGTGTCAACCTGCAAGTGGGAGGCATCTTCCTGAGTACCTATATGTACACACACACCCAACCACATCCCACAAACTAAAAGGGGAAAACAAGCATATTGAAACAAGTGCTGAGTACAAGTGCACTGAAAACAAGTGGTCCAGAATACAAACCCAACAAAAGAACTAAAAGTGGGAAAGTAAAAAAAGGGACTCGGGTATCCATCCAATGAAAACCTAACCTGATGGTAAGAGTAGTGTAGCTACTGGAAGCTGAGGTAGTGCGTCATGTCCGCCTGCTTTTACGAGGGCCCTCCTGCTCTTAGGCCACCAAGTCCTCCGTCAAAACGTATGTCTTCGGCACAAGACACAACACATGTGGGCGAAGCCCATGCAGGGGTGAGTAACACAGCACTCAGTAGGGGACCCTATTCCACTAAGGAGAAATACCACAAAGAAACCACAAATCAAAGCCACAAAATAAGGACATCTCACACCATGAACAATCTAAAGCATAAGAATATGGTTCATCAACTGTAGTGATGAACATTTTGTACTATTGAGGGACCCATCCCTGATGAATCGCTGCTTGTCTGCCAGGACACTAAGGATCCACATGGTTGTTTCTCGTCTGACAGGCCACTAAGGATCCATAGGGTTGCTGATCATCTATCGGGCCACTAAGGATCCACACGGTTCCTTCTCATATGTCGGGCCACTAAGATTCCACATCGTTGTTGCTCATCTGTCAGGCCACTAAGGATCCACACGTATTCTTCTTGAGCCATCGGTTGTACCTCAACCACCATGAATTACCACATAGAATAACCCAAAGGATAGTCTCGTTGTAAGGGTTCCAACACAACAGATGGCGCATCGAACAAACACCCAGTCTGTAAGATATTAGTGTTTTAGTAATCAAGGGTCGGTTATGTCTGGGCCCGGTCTGACCTGGTCGGACCGACCTGACCAACCTGACCCCACCTAACCTGGTTCGAGTCAAGGTAGGTTTGGTCTGGCCTTGCCAGTGGACCAGGCCCAATGGGACTTGCTAGGCCCAGCCCAGTTTGACTGGGGTTCCAGCCCCCCCGGGTCGCCTGACAACCCGGTCTTGTCCGGCCCGACCCAAAGGGTGCGGGTTCGGTCAACCGACGCGGGTCTGGCCTGCTAGTGTAGGCCTGGCCCAACCCACTGGCTTGGGGCGCAACCCATCAGCTGGATCCTGGCCCGCTGGAAGCAGGCCGGCGGTGTGCGCCAGGCGGGGACGCGGCCGGTTGCTGTGTTCGTCTCCATGCCTACCATGCGGTTCATCTATAGGGCCTCTATCCAACCACGATCAAGCGACCGCGACTGCCAACTCACCTGGGCAACCTGGACACGGCTTCCCCCTCCATGATACCCGCGGACTCAATCTGCGGGTTTGACCCATCAATGTAGTGCCAGGTTGGCATCACGGGTCTCGAGTATAGCGGCCCGCGTCAGCCGCAACTTCCACCGCCTCGGCACGCCGGCGGGGCACGCTGCTCCACCCGGCCACTGGTACGGTCGGTGCCGCTAGTAGAATCTTTAACAGACCACCAGACGCATTCCGGTTGTCCGTTCTTCACGTCGCATGTTCCTACAACCTCCAGGGAACGTCCTCTTCACTATGAAGTTCTCAAACCCGCCTTGTTGTCGATTCAGATGATTGGCCATGAAGAATACACACGGTAGAGGGGTTCAAACCTTGTTCATGTCAACCCATGCCCTCTGTGTTAGGATTTCAAAACATGAGGGAAATTTGGGGAAGATGTTCAAACATAGAAAGTAATAACTTAATCCGAGATAGAGAAAACCCAAAAGAAACGTCACCCTCCCGCAAGAGCGCACGGTCTGTGGATCAACATGTTCTTGGGTTGATCCGCGTTTTTTGTTTAGAATAATAATGGGGAAGAACTTCAAAATAAAATAAACCCCTACCTCATTAATGTTCATTGCTACCATTTTTCGTCTTTGAGGGTCCAATAGTTTGATGGCATTCATCATTCTTCGAAGTACGTCAGAGTCGATGACGTCATGTCGGCGTTCTTCGTTCTTCATTGGGGAGGAAATCTGTTATATTTTTTTTAGAGAATCCTCATATTTTAATCCTTATTCCACCAATGCATCAACTATTAAAAAGAAAACACATCGCAACATTTCTATTACGCTGCGACATCACGTCATTTCATTGTTTCGTTTATGAAGTAGCATCGTTGTTACACATTATTAAGGCATCGTTACATTGTGTGTTAACGAGCCATTAATGAGTTCCATTAATGCACCTCATCGCTACCTCATCGCTGCACTACAGCATCGCCGTGTCACTTCTCATCAGTGAGAAAAGAAATAAAATAAAATTTTAAGTTATTTTATTATTTTTCTTGAAAAGTCTAAAAAATAACTTTTTCATTCGTCCCTTGTAAGACAAAGTTAATTTCTTTCTAGGTGAATCCCAGTGTTCTGAGTTCAATGGTTCCCTTGTATTTTTGATCTGAGCACCGGTTCAAAATTTTGGAAAACTCGCTCGCATGTTTACTAAACCTACTGGCGCCGTTGCCGGGGACCCAAGTAAGTTTTCCTAGACACCCACCTTCTATTCTCACCTAACTTCTCTTTTCTCACCTATATTTCTCTTTTCTTTTCTTCTTTCTATTTTCGTGTGCCCAAAAAATCCAAATCCAAATTTCATTCAACTCCAATGGAGTATCATCAACAATATCCCTTCACAAAATCAGGATGGAATCAGTTTGAAAATCCACATTGGGAATCACCAACCTTTTTTAATCAACCTTTGAATGAATACCCCATACCTGATAACATGAATGAAATTTGTAACGATGAAGGTTTAAAAGATCAATTTCCATACCTATCAAGAATGATTGAAAAGATGAATAATGAGGAAGTCCATGATGTCGAAACATCTATCAATACTAATCCTGAAACAATTCTTCAAAAATTGTGTGAACAAATGGAAAAAATGAATTCAGAGGTATCAAGTTTTAGACAAGAACTACAAAGCATTGAGACTTATGAAGAACCCATTCCCACTCAGGATGTCCTTTCCACTTCACTTATAGAAGAATCTTGTTTCCCACATAACTCATGTGAATTTAGTAAACAACCCACTTTAAAATCTTGGAATACAGAGTTGGATAATGAAGAGATTTGGTTAGGTAATGTTGAAATTCAAGATAAAGAACATGAAGGAATTGTTAATGAGTATTTAAATAAGGATGAAATTGATTTCATGAATTCACAAGAGGGAAATTATTCTTCAAGGATTGAATGTCCAGAATATTACACCAAAAATGATTTTTTAGAATCACCAATCACTAAAAAATTGGGAGAAATACCAAATTATTGAGTGGGCCCAAATTGACATTTTAAGCATGAATTGCACAATGATGGGAAATGAAGTTCAATTTCTGAATTGGACTAAAATTGATGTTTATGAACTTTTAAACACATTAATATTAAGATCTTAACAATGAATATTAGCCACTTTCAGTGACTAATCACCTACCTTAAAAAAAGTTCATAATTTCATTCTGGGCTCACCGAGCCTCAGAATCACGTGCCTTCAGAGCATGTAGTCTTGAAATAATTCCATATAATTAAAAAAATTACACAGAAATTCATAGAAATTACATTCTCCCCACTATAGGGATTTACGTCCCCAAAATCCAAAACAAGGGCTAATCAAACAAATGGGGGTACTAAGAATGAATCTGAGCCTCCCACTCCCATCTGCTCTCTTGGAGATTCTTGTTCTAGCACCGAACGCGCACCATAGGAATCAACTACCCACATAGGACATGCTCTTCTCGATCCTCTATATCCACTAGGAACTCCGCAAACGTCGCCCCATCGTCAATGACCAGCTCACCCCTGTCAATGACGTGCAATGAATCATGCACGTATCTCCTCAGCTGCGACGTGTGGAAAACATCGTGCACCCGTTGAATTTGTGGGGGGAGATCTAGGTGGTATGACACATTTCCAACTCTACTTAGAATCTGAAAAGGTACGATGAGCCTCAGAGATAGCTTGCCGCCCCAGCCAAATCTCTGCAATCCCCCTTTGGGTGAGACCTGAAGGAACACGTGGTCTCCCCGTTGAACTCCAAGGGTCTCTGTATCCTATCATCATAAAACTTATGTCTACTCTATGTAGTCCTCATCTGCTCCTGGATGACCTGCACCTTCTCAATGGTATCTTATACCAACTTTGGACCCATGAGTGCCAACTCCCTTGGGTTTTTCCAGCATATGGGTGATCTACAAAGCCACTCATACAAGGCCTTGAATGGTGTCATGCCAATGGTGGAGTGATAGTTATTGTTGTATGAAAACTCCACCAGTGGTCGGTGGTCCCCCCAACTATGACCAAAATCCAAGATGCAAGCACGAAGCATGTCCTCCAAGGTATGTATGGTCTATTCTATCTGACCATCCATCTGGGGATGAAAAGATGTACTCAAGTGCAGCTGAATCCCGAACGCCTCTTCTATTCTCTTACACAACCACTAATACAAATACGCCCTTTATCAGTGCTAAAAATTGCCTTTAATAGCACTAGAAAAGCACTGTTAAAGCCAGCGAATATAAAGGGGGGGGGTCCCCTTTATCAGTGCTAAAAAAAGCGCTGATAAAAGTACCCCTTTATCAGCGGTTTTTTTAGTGCTGATAAAGGGGTCCTATATCAACGCTTCCTTTATCAGCACTTTTAAAAAAGCGCTGATAAAAGTTAAAAAAATTACAAAAAATTACAAAAAATTACAAAAAAATTACAAAAAATTAAAAAAATCATACCAATATGGGGGGGCTTTATAGAGCTTGATCCCCACTTTTAATAGCGCTTTACACCCCCTCTAGTGACCCACACGCACCCCCTCCACCCTTTATCAGTGCTAGCCCCCCACATCCACCCCCATGCGCGCGCCTAAGCCCTTACCACTACTCTATTTTGATTTGTTTTCTATTTCATGATATCTCTATTTATATATATATATATAGTTATATTTATTCATATAGTAATATATATTTATATTAATATATATATATATAGTTATATTAATATATATAGTTATATTAATATATATAGTTATATTAATACATATATATATAGTTATATTAATATATATATAGTTATATTAATATATATATATATATAGCTATATTAATATATATCTCTATTTATATATATATAGTTATATTTATCCGTATAGTAATATATATATATATATATATATAGTTATATTAATATATCTATATATAGTTATATTAATATATATCTCTATTTATATATATATATTTAGTTATATTTATTCGTATAGTAATATATATTTATATTAATATATATATATATAGTTATATGAATATATATATTTATAGTGATATTAATATATATATTTATAGTGATATTAATATATATATTTATAGTGATATTAATATATATATATATATAGTAATATTAATATATATGTAGTTATATTAATATATATATATATATAGCTAGATTAATATATATATATATATAGTTATATTAATATATAGTAGTTATATAAATATTCATATATTGTTATTTTAAATAAAATGGATATTAGTTATTATTTAGATAAAACTAATATATTTTATATGTAAATATGTTTAATTATTTATTTTAAAATTTTAATTTTTAGGTGTGAATATATAAAAAATATATATATAGTTATATATTTGATTATAAATAGCAGTGCATTATAAAAAATGATAAAATTTCAAAGACATAATATCAATATGAATGTAATAACTTGGAATAAATTCAGTCCCCACTTAAAAAAAGCCAATAATACCGCCTTAAACGAGGCTGAAAATCCATAAAATGTTAAAAAATTGTGGTACCCCGACTAAAAACTCAGTTTTGGAGGCCTTATGGGCCTCTTTTGACCTCGAAAATCCCTTGAACAAGGCTTCATATTGACATAGAGCTCATCGCAGACTTTGATTTGATATGCGGTAGAGCTCAAACGGACACCCGGATCAAAAGTTATGGTCGTTTAAAGTTTGAGTTGCGTTTTCAACATATTTTGGATCTTTTTTTAATTTTTTTTAATTTTTTTCATCTTCAAATTGTTATTAAATGACTATTACTCCATAATAATTAGTAAATTATTAATTAAAAATATTTTTTTAATTTTTTAAGAAGCCATTTTCACTAAATATCTTATATATTAAGTATATTAAGTGTAAATGTACATTTATACTTATCTAAAATATATTTAAAAATTATATATTATATTTATATCAATATAACTATATTTATATATTAATATATTAATATATTTTTTTTAATTTTTTTTTGAATTCGACCCTTTGTCAGTGCTTTTAAAAAGAACGCTGATAAAGCCCCCCCTATCAGCACTACTAAACAAGCGCTGATAAAGGTGGGGCGCTGGGAAAAACTATTTTTGTGGTAGTGAACTGGGATATAAAGCATGCATTCTGGTCTAAGAAGGTCATTAATGGAACCCCGTGAAGCTGCACTATCTCCTAGATGTTGAGACTTCACAATCCCTCTACTGGTCCCTGTTCCAGGATGGGTAGGAATTGAGTTGACTTGGTGAGTTAGTCAACGATCACCAAAATAGAATCATGGCCTCTGGATGTACGTGGTAACCCCATCACGAAGTCCATTGATATATCATCCCATTTCCACTCTGGTACCTCAAGTGGATGAGCTAAGCCTGTTGAAACCTAATGTTCGACCTTCGCTTTCTGACAAGTGAGGCGTTGTGAAATGAACTCTGCCACCGCTTTCTTCATCCATGGCCACCAGTACTGATGTCGAAGGTCATGGTACATCTTCGCCACACCAGGATGTACCGCCAAAGTGGAAGTATAGAACTCCCTCAACACCTCCTCCTATAACGTCACTAGTACTACGATGCATCCTATGAAAATGATGATGTGCCCCCCACCTTTCAAAAACCCATCAGGAGCCTATCCTGAGGATATCTGATCACGTCGAGCGTCACATTCAACATTCACAAGTTGTGCCTTCATAACTCATTGTAAGAGTGGGGGAGTGATAGTCATCTATTGAAGGAAATATGCTTCATCATCATCCATGAAATATATCTACAACGCGGCTAGCTACTTTGTTGCCTCACTCGGCAGCTACAAACCGGTCCTCATGCTAAGCGTGTCTACTACCAAATTCCCCTTCCTATGAGTATAGACTATCTCAAAGTCATAGTCTTAAAGGAACGCTATCCATCACCACTGTCTTAGGTTTAGGTCCTTCTGGGAGAAGACATATCTGAGACTCTTATGGCTAGAGTATACTGCAAACCATTCACCCATCAAGTAGTGCCTCCAAATCTTCAAGTAAAATACCAATACTGCTAACTATAAGTCATGGGTCATGTAGTTCTTCTCATGCTACCTCAACTTCCATGATTCATAAGTGATCAATGCTCTCTCCTACATCAAGACACAACCTAGATCAGTCCATGATGCATCGTAGAAAACTACGTACTCAACTCCCTCCTCTGGTAGTCTCAAGATGGGCACAGTATTCAGTCTCTGTCTTAACTCCTAAAAACTCTATTGGAATTTTTCCGTCCACGCGAAGGGTTTTCCCTTCCGTTTCAAAGCCAATAAGGGTTATACCACTCTGGAAAATTCAGGAACAAACCTCCGATAATAACCAACCAACCCCAAGAATCTTTGCACCTCAGTCATGCTCCTAGTGGATCCCAAGCGAGCACTGCCTCTATCTTCACCAGATCCACTACAACTCCAGCCTCTGAGATAACGTGTCCCAGAAAGTGGACCTCCTGAGTCTAGAACTGGCACTTCAAAAGATTACCATAAATCTAGTGCTCTCATAGTGTATCTGGTACTATTTTCAGGTGTGTAGAATGCTCCTCCTCTGACTCTAAGTACACCAAGCTGTCATCAATGAAGACTACCATGAAATGATTGATGTAAGGCTGGAGGATCTTATTCATGAGTCCCATGAACACTACTGGGGAATTGGTCACACCGAAGGGCATCACCAAAACTCATAGTGTCCATACCATTATCTAAAAGTTGTCTTTAGTACATCTTCATCTCATACCTGAAGCTAATGATAGCCTGATCTAAGGTCAATCTTCAAGAACCACCTCGCTTCTTTTAGTTGATTGAATAGGTCATAGATCCTTGGTAGTGGATACTTGTTCTTCGCGGTCACCTAGTTCAGGAGCCATAAGTCCACGCACAACCTCAAACTTATATCTGCCATCTTGGAAAATAAAATTGAGGCTACCCATAGGGAAAAGATGGGCCTTACGAACCCCTTCTCCTATAAGTCCTCTAGTTGTACCCTCAGCTCATGAAACTCTATGGGAGCCATCCGATATGCCGGTGTGGATATCAGTGTCATCTTGGGGTATAGGTCGATGGAAAATTCTACCTATCTATGATGAGGTAGTCCTAAAACATCTTCAAGAAAAACATCCTCATAATCATCCACCACTACAGGAAAGCTTGGAATCCTCCCATCCACTGCACCAAGGGTGAGGCTAGCCAACTGGTGAGTGATCGGCCGCACCCTCCTCTGATAAATTACATCCTATACTGCAAGGGTTTCCTTCTTACTGGTGAAAAAAAACATGGTCTCATCCTTGCGAGTACACTGCATTTTGTGCCTAAAACAATCGATCTGAGCATGGAATGTAGATAACCAGTCCATACCCATGATGACATCGTAAGGCCTCAACGCTACTAATAGAAGATCCTAGCCTAAGATATCACCTCCTAGAGTAAGCTCACAATGTCAGCATCAGTGTGTAATCATCGAATCCCCTACCTTAGAAGTATCTAGCTGTAAGGATCGAGCCAATAGATCCACCAGAATCTTCAAGCTCCAAACGAGAGTCATGGAAAGGAAAGAGTGATTGGAACCTATTTCTACAAGAACTGCAACTAGGGTGGATAAGACATAGATCGTACCACAAATAAACTCTAGAGCACCATGGTCATAATCATTCACTGCCTGAAGTTGAGCTCGCCCCTATCTGCCTGCTCCCTGAGGTCGGGGTGGACCACCAAGAGGTGATGGTTGTAGTACCTCAAATCGCCGCCCACCGCCTACTGCTCAGCCTACTCCCCTGCCACATCCACCGCCCTATGACCCTCCTCACTCGAATCTTTTACTCTGTCTCAGTGGTCCCTCTAGAATCTTATGATTTTCTGTACGGCAGGTCGGACAGTCACGATCCATGTGTCCCTTCCCGCCACATGAGTAGCACACCTTGCTCCTCTGCTGTCTCCTGCTATCCTGGCGTCCTTGCACCACCGATCCTGAGTCCTGGGGTGGTCCACTAGATGATCTAGCCCACTTGGACCATTGCACCATCTGTCGGTTTCCTTCCATGGATGGTCTGGCTACCCGTCGCCCAATGGTGGCACCCACTGTTGGTGCCTGCTCTACGAGGAAGCTCTCTGTTGGTAGATCTCTCTTTAGTACTCCAGCCCGTGTGGGGATGTTGAGAGACACAATCAACACCCTAATCTTTTTACTAAGTCCCTTCTCAATGGCTTGATCCCTGAGTAAAGGGTCTCGAACCATGTCTGTAGAGTAGTAGGAAAGCTCGGTGAACCTCATTGAGTACTCAACTACTTTCATGATTCCCTACTAAAGGTGAATCAGCTCCGGAATGTGCACCGAGCACAAAGACACAGGGAATAACTCCTCCTGAAAAAGTCACCCAGAGTCTATTCAAATGAGGGTTGCCTCATCATGCGTCTAGATCATCAGACTCCACCATTTTCTTGACGATCCTTGAAGAAGGCTCGCATCTAAGAATGCTATCTGGTCAAGCGGTGTCCTCACTAAGAAGAATACCCACATCACCACCTCCAGCCAATCCTCATCAACCTAAGGATATGTCTCTCCCCTAGAACTAGGAGGTCTCTGTCTCTAAAACTTATGAAAGTCACTAAGTCTACGCACATCCTCATTTGGTACCACTGGTAGTAGATGCTGACCAACGGGTGGTGGTAGCACTGGTACACCACCTGGTGGGGACATCTCTAGAACTAGTCCCTAAACAGATGCCTCGTCACTAGGATGGTTGTCCTACCAACCACGTATCGGAAGCCTAGATGGTTGTCTGCATGGATGCATCCTGAAATAGATCAAGATGGTCCAAAGTCAGTAGATTGTACCTGGTGAGCTGACTCTTATACAAAAGAACATAAGTACAAACTCTTACAACCAGTGTTTTTATGAATTGATCTGAAAAGTAGAATTCAAGGTTCTGGTGTGTGGATACATTAGTCGTCGCACCAATACTAGACTCCCCAAATCTAAAAGTTATACTCGTAACATTTAACATTGTTTCCCCAAAATTAAAACAACAGACTCTCGGTCTCTAAGGTAGTACCAACCATCTCTGATACCACTTTATCATGACTTGTCCCCCGGGGCTCGTGTCATGACATACCACAAGCCTGCCTCCTGAAGACAGGGGTTGGCGACAAACACTGAAGGCATTGACCTACAAGTGGGAGGAATCTACCTGAGTACCTGTATGCACGCACACACCCAACCATTTCCCACAAAATGAAAGGGGGAAACAAGTATATTGAAAAAACTATTGAGTAAAAGTACACTAAAAACAAGTGGGACATAATACAAACCCAACAAAAGAACTAAAAATAGAAAATTACAAAGGGACTCGGGTAACCATTTGCTGAAAACCCCACCTGATGGTAAGAGTAGTGTAGCTACTGGAATATGAGTTAGTACGTCATGTCCTCCAGATCCTACCAGGCCTCACCTGCTCCTAGGCCACCAATTCCTCCATCAAAATGTCTTTCATCTACACCAGACACAACACGTGTGGCAGAATCCTGTGTAGGGGTGAGTAACATAGTACTCAGTAGGGGACCCCAGTCCACTAAGGAGAAATACCACAAAGTAACCACAAAGAAAATCCGCAAAGTAAGGAAAACTCACACCAGGTACAATCTAAATCATAGGAAGAAGGTTCATTAGCTATAGTGATGAACGTTTTGTACTGTTGAAGGACTCATCCCTAATGAATCGTTGCTCGTCTATAGGGCCACTAAGAATCCACATGGTTGTTGCTCATCTACGGGGCCACTAAGGATCCACACGGCTGCTACTCATCTACTAGGACACTAAGGATCCACATGGCTGCTGCTCATCTGTTGAGACACTAAGGATCCAAATGGATGCTTCTCGAGCCATCGGTCGTACCTCAACCACCACGAAGTTCCACATAGAATAACCCAAAGGGTTGTATCGTCTTAAGGGTTCCAATGCAATAGATGGAGCATTGAATGGGAACTTGGTCTATAAGATATTAGAGTTTTAGTATTCATTGGTCAGTTATGTCTGGGCCTGGTTCGACCTAGTCTGACCGACCCGACCAATCCGGCTCGAGGGTCCCACATACCCCGATTTAATTCGACTGGCTTAGCCTAACCTGGTTCAGGTCAAGATAGGTCTGGTATGGCCTGGCCCAGGTTGACCGAGGGTCCATCCCGCCAAGTCGCCCAACGACTTGGTCTTGTCCGGCCCAGTCTGAAGGGCATAGGTCCGGTCTTTTGGCGAGGGTCCAGCCCACTGGGCACGGGTCCGGCCTGCCAGTGTGGGTCCGGCCCAACCTGCTAGCTAGGGGCGCGGCCCGCCAGCTGGAGCCTGACCCAATGGAAGTGGTCCGGTGGTATGCGCCAAGCTAGGACACGATCGACTGTTTCATTTGGCTCCCCACCTGCCCTACGGTTTGTCCGCGGGGCCTCCATCCTACCACGGTCGAGCGGTCGCGGCTGCTAGCTCGCCTGGGAAACCTAGACACGGCCGCCCTCTCCATTCCACCTATGGACTCTGTCCGTGGTTTTGACCCATCAAAGAGGTGCCAGGACGGCTCCGTAGGTCTCCCGCACCATGTCCTGCATCGGTCGTGACTTCCACCACCTCTGTGCGCTGCCAGGGTGTGCCATCGACAGAATCTTTGGCGGACCACCAGACGCACTCCGGTGGTCCGTTCTTCGCGCTGCCTATGGCTGCAGCCTCCGGGGAATGTCCTCTTCACTATGAAGGTCTAAAACTTGTCTTGTTGTTTATTCAGATGCTTGGCCATAAAGAACACACACAGTAGAGGGGCTCAGGCCTTTTTCGTGTCGGCCCGCACCCTCCGCATTAGGTTTTCAAAACAAGTAGGATGTTTGGGGAAGATGTTCAAACATAGCAAGTAATAACTTAATCTCGGATAGAGAAAACCCAAAAGAAATTTTACCCTCACACAAGAACGCACGGTCCGCAGATCAACATGTTCGTGGGTTGATCCTCATTCATCATATAGAATAAGAATGGGGAAGAAATTCAAAATAAAAGAAACCCATACATCATTGACGTTTGTTTCCTTAGTGTTTCTTCCTTGAGGGTCCAAGAGGTCAATTTCATTCATCATTCTTTGATGTACGTTGGATTTGATGATGTACCTCCAGCATTCATCATTCTTCATTGGGGAGGAAATCTGTCAGAGGTTCTTCAGATAATCCTTACAGTTTAATCCTCATTGCACCAACACGTCAACTATTAAAAAAACATGTCGCAGTGTTTCTATTACGTTGCGATGTCACATCGTTATGTTGTTTAATTTATAAAACAGTGTCTCTATTACGCATCATTAAAGCATCGTTACACTATGTGTTAATGATCCATTAATGAGTTCCATTAATACACCTCATCACTGCCTCATCGTTGCACTGCAACGTCACCGTGTTACCGCTCACAGGTGAGAAAAGAAATAAAATAACTTTTTAAGTTATTTTATTATTTTTCTCAAAAAGTAGGGAAATTAATTTTTTTCAGCCCTTATCAGTTTAAGTTAAGTCCTTTCTAGGTGAACCCTAGAATTTTGAATTCAACAGTGCTCTCAGATTTCGATTCGATCACCGATTCAAATTTTAGGAAAACTCGCTCGAACATTTACTGAACATACCTTAAAAAAGGTTCAAAAATTAGTTTTGGGAACACTGGGCCTCGAAATCACATGTTGTCAGAGTATTTAGTCTCAAAATAATTCCATAAAATTTAAAAAAAATACATGGAAATTCTGAGACATTACACCACTACTAAACACCAAAAAACCCGCTGTTAAATGGCATTTTTGACGCAGTGAATGCTACCTACTCGAGATCATGAGTGAAAAAGTTATTCTTATGAGGATGTAGATTCCTAGAATCATGTGAGATCATCGCTCTCTACTAAATTATACGCAACCCAAACCAATACAAGAAATGTCACAAAAAACCTCATACATAACTCCTTCCTCTATAAACTAATGACCAAGAGTGCTAATCAAATGCTCTTTCGAGTAGTCGAAAGTCATCTAACACTAATCGGTCCACACAAAAGTCTGGTTCTTCCTATTCAAATCTATAAATAATATTGAAATCCAAGATAAATCATACACAAAACTTCTATAATATCCAGTAAAACCAAGGAAACTATAAACCTTGGCAATGTTCTTAGGGGATTCCATAGAAATAATCAACTTGATATTCCAAGGATTAATTGTTATTCCTTATAAAGATACCACATTCCCAAGAAAAAGCACCTCACATATCTAAAAATTATACTTGGACAACTTTTCATAGAGCCATTGGCTCCAAAGCACTTGAAAAATAGTCCTAAGCTGCTCAGCATGATCCTCCTCTAACTTCAAGTATACAAGAATATTGATGATGAACATTATCATGAACTGATAAAAGAACTCACAAAATAATATTTCATGGGTCCCATGGAAATATTTGGGGCATCCATGACACTGAATGAAAGAGCTATGAACTCCAATTTCCCATACCGACACCTAAAAGTAGTCTTTAGGATATCCTCCTTCCTCTCCATCTGATGATACTCAGACTACATATTAATGTTCAAAAATCAACTATCTCCCTTCACCTAATCAAAAAAATAATATATCCTCAAAAGGGGATAATGGTTCTTGACTGTCATTTGATTAAATTGTCAGTAATCTTGATGTGTCTATCATAGGGTAGTGCAAAAATTAAAATTTATTTTTCTGAGTGCAGCATAGTGGCTGATCAAGGTCGTCTCACATGAGGAGTTGTAGCAATTTAATCACTCATTATTCCTAATTCAATTATTATATTATTGTGTTTACTATTTATGAAAGAAATAAAAATTTTGGGTTTTTTTATGGAATAAAACATTAAAACTAAATATTCAATGCAGATGTAAATAGAATGGATGTGGGTTAGAAAGAAATGATGTTCTCCCAGGTGAATACCCAAAGTGAACCTTCATCACCTTAAAATTAGTTTCATATTTACTTAATGAACACAATCCATTTTATGTGTGAGCATATTCTTGTACCCAAGTTGTGAATATACAACTCACTCAATTATCTCCAAGTACACCTCACATCCACCTCCTCGATTGAGAGAGAATAATGCTGAAGAAAAAAAAAATCTAAGCCTCATGTGGATAATGGAGACACAAAGACACCTTTCCCACTAAGATCCCCCCAACCTAACTTTAATAAATTATCAAACATTGAGCGTTAATGTGAAAGGAATGAGTTTGACACTGGATTGCTCCCATAATAAATTCCTTGGGTTAGCTACGCATGATCATGGGTAATGGAGATCATAGTGAATAATAGGGAGAGAGAAAAAGAGATAGACATGACATGAGAGAAACAAAAAATTATTTTCTTAAAATATGCAATGTGATTACAAAATGAAAAGAAAATAAATCACAAAACTAAAATACATTATAATTTTTGTTAGATATTTAGTGTAGTAGTTGATCCCTTTCAAAGGAAATTAAGATATATATTTATAACCAAGGGGTAGGACAAATTTTCCCCCAAAACCTATCTATCAAAATTTCCTGCATTTTGGGCATAGTAAATGGAGGAATCTTATCAAGTGTTCTTCTTAAAACTTTTTCAACTATTTATGACACATTCACCCTCTAAATTTCAATTTATTTTGAAATTTTTATCCAAATTTATTATTTTATTACTCGTGAAAATATTTTTGGCTAGAGACTGTTTAGTTGCCTCCACTTGGACGCATGTATCATCTACCTTAATGATTGAATTATTCCATGAAATTTAGTGTTCTTCTATAAATATGATTTCACATTCATTGAAAACTAGAATCACCTCATTTGGAGTTATGTATCCTGAATTATGTCTCATTTATCATGGGTTGATCAATTTCTGCCAAAAAAGTTTTTAATTTTCATAAATTATTTGGGCCTTATGCAATTAGAATCAGCTCTTGATCGAGTTGAAGAAATTAAACCCAAATACATATAAGATTATAAAAAAACAATTTAAATCAATCGATAAAATGTTATTTTCAAAATATAAAAGTTATAAAAAAACAATTAAAAATCCATAATTAAGTCATTTTCACAATTTAGCTCAAATCATTCCAAAAATCTAAAAATATGACAATTACCCTCCAAATATGAAATTTTTAGGATTAAAACAATGATATTACAATATATAATATATTAAAATATGATCTTAATCAATTCTATGCACAACCTCATACTACCACACACCTTTTTAGTAAACAACATCAAAGCACCCCATAAAGACACTAGGTTGGATGAAACCCTTCTATATCAAATCATCTATCTAAATTCTCAAATCCCAAAACTTATAAGTTTACATATAATAAGGATCTATAGAAATCAAAGAGGTACTAGTATACAACTTTATCCTAAACTCAATATCACTTCGAGGTTATAGCACCACAACCTATTTGAATAATACATCTAGAAACTCATCAAAACCCATAGATAACACCACCACCCACACCTAAGATGAACCAAATGATATCTACTATAGCTGATAAAAAAGAATATCTTGATGTTTATGACCAATTTTATGGTTCTACTTACCAATGAACACTACACGCTAGCCTTCCATGTCATAAAATACAACTCTCCTTTGAAAGCAATCAACGATCGCACACATGGAATACAATCTATCCATGCTAAGAATGTCATCGTATAGTTGTATATGTATCAAGAAGAAATCCATTAATGGTTGATATTTCTCCAACATTATCTCACAACCCTGATACACATTGATAAAACTAGGCTGATCGCCAACTAGCATAGTCAATAGCAAGGGCACTGAAAGCCTCTTCAACTCGAATCCTAAGACATGGACCAAAGCAAGTGTAATGGAAGAATATAAAGCTTCTGAATCAAAAAGAAAGAAGTAAAAGGTATAAGATAAACAAATTGTACCTCAAACAAACTTTGGACCTCCTAGTTCCAACATATCCACAGCGTGAAACTAACCATGCCTTGCACCTCTGCCTCGATGGCCCTACTGACAACCTTCTCTACACCCGCACTCAGCTCTATGTCCCTGAGGATAGGTGATGCATTTTATTGGATGCACAAATTTTTTATTTATTTTTACCTACCCAAAACCAATAAAGTGTAAATTAGATTCAAACTAAAAAGGAAGGTGTATGTGTAATCCAAAATAACAAACTGAAATAAATAAAGAGACGACCAAATTGAACAAATCGATAATAAAATTTATGCGCAAAAAATTTTATAGTAATGAATTTTTTCAAAGTAAAACAAAAATTACTAGGGAATGACCATAAGTATCATACAAAGAGGAGCAAGAAACAAGTAAAATTATAGTACAATAAATGAGAGAAACTGGGGTAATTTTTATTGATTGGTCATTAAAGAGATGTTCGTTCAATCTTTTAAAAAACCTTAGTTTCAACTGAACACGATATCATAAAAGAGTGGATAAACAACTCTATTAATAGGTCAACCAAAAAAATAGGTAAACTCTATAGTTTTTCAATTGTATAACTTAGCTCACCATAAAAATGGTGAAATCGGTTTTATGATCAAACTATCATTGGATATTGATGTGCTACTCTCAAGAATCAAACTCTCTCAAGATTTTTTTGGAATGAAAGGTTCCTTAATAATTTGTTGTTTGCATTTGAGAACTGTGGGGCCCACTCCCAATTTGGGAGAGTGATTTATGGAAGGTAGGATTTTTAGAAACCAAACCAGTTGTACACAACATGGACAGTAGCCGGTGGTGGGACAAACTTCATGGGTAGATGAGCTGCCCAAACCAACAATAGAAAGTTTGGTTTTTTGTATCTATAAAATAGGATGAAAATCCTATGTACTTGTAACGAGGAAAAATGGGTAATTATGTGATCCTCCATCGATTTTGATACGAAGAAGAGAGAAATAAAATCTAAATCCCCCTTTCTCCCATGGATGTAGGCACCAATCTGAACCACGTAAAAACTTGTGTGTTCTTCATTTTTTATCTCTATTTTGTGTGTTTATCATCGCTACGAAGCTCTGCTTCCCCCAAAAAGTGGTATCAGAGTCAGGTTAAGAGAACTGATAGTGGGAAGAGAAGTTTTCTGGTGACAATAAAATTGAAAGTTCTTGGAATTTTTTTAGGCTAGATCTGTGAAGAGCTCAGCAAGATGATTCCAACGGCACAAATGATATCAAAAACAGAGTTGAAACGAAGCCAATAGAGCTAGTCAAAGTTTCGTTCAAATCGCAAGTACAACAGTACCCCCTTAATGGAAAAGGTGATACTATTCACACTGACAGTAACTTTCTAGAAATTTTTCCAACCAATGTTCTGGTGAGCCACGTCAGCACCACATCATCATTTGATCTGGATCGTTGATACTATTTTGGCTACATCTCGGCCAATTAGACTCCGTTTTTGACGATCCAGGAGTCAATTCCAGCTATTTCAACCATTCTAAATGTATCGTATGGTTATATTTTTAAAAATTTTACTCCATCATATGATACCAAAGGGGTTAGACTTCGATAGTGGTAATCATGTTTTTTGACAATGATGATGAATAGTGGTGGAAAACTACCAAAAATTAATATTGAGAAGTTTGATGGTCGAAACAACTTCAGCCTGTGGAAAAGAATAGTGAAAGATATTCTAGTGAAATAGGGCATGATTAGACCATTGATCATAGAAAATACCAAGAGAACCAGTGATGATGATTGGAAAGAGCTTGAGATGCGGTTCATCAGCACAATTCGACTGTGTTTGGCGAATGACATAAAGTACTCAGTGTTGTACAAGACCTATCTAAAGGAGATATAGTAAAAGTTAGAGCAATGATATATGGAGAAGTTGCTCACTAAAAAATTATTCCTAAAAAATAAATTGTACTAATTGAGAATGAATGAGGGAAAAAATTATTAGATCACACCAATGAATTCAACAAAAACCTGACACAATTATTGGGGATCGGTGTGAAATATGAAGAGGAAGACAAAGCACTTTTGATTTTTTCATCTCTACCAATCTCATTTGATTGACTTGTGATTGCATTTCTCGTGGGGAAGGAAACATTGAACCCAGAAGAGGTGATGGTGTCACTTCAAGATTCAGAGGCATTCTGAAGACCCACGATGAATTTAGGCAAGAAAATCATGGTAATGTGAGATGATCAACATGGAAGGAGCTGATATTGAAATTCATGAGGTAAAGAATGGTGGCCAAAATTGAGGGGACGTGATCCTAGAAAAATCATGTGTTTGCAGTGTGATAAAACGGGTCACTATAAAAGTTACTATGAAGAGCACAAATAGTACATTGATGGGAAAGAGAAAGGTGAAGATAAGGTTATGAACATCACATAATCATTGGGAGATGATGAAGTCTAGATGACAATGGGGGTCTCGCACTCAGATAGGAGAATTAAATGGGGAAAAGTGAAGTGTCATTTCTATAAAATATACAGACACATGAAGTGGGAATGTTGATTTTTAAAAAGGAATAAAAATTCAGATCAAAATCAAAAGGAAGACGTATGGGTTTTGGATTTGGGGAGCTCGGTACACATATGTATGACAAAAGGTGTGTTTCATACTTTTCAGTAGGTGTGATATTCGGTGATACTTGGTGATGGGTCAACATGTAAGGTTCAAGGAGTCGGGATGGTGAAATTGAAGACACCTAATGGATTAGTATGAAAACTAGATGATGTGAAATTCGTTCCAAATATGAGATGAAACTTGGTATCATTAAATAGGCTCGATGAAAAAGGGAACAAGATTTCCATAGTGGGTGGAGTGTAGAAATTCTCACGTGATGATGTAGTGATGCTTACTGAGAAAGAGTCCCAAGGGTTGTATCATGTGATGAAGACCGTTGTCAGCTTGATATCGATTGAAGATAGTGGAAATGACACGTCATCTTTTGAGAAGAAGAATGTTCAATTTTCTGATGAAGTTTTCAATGCCTGCAAGGAGACTGCATGTCTAGCTTCTACCCCAAATTAGATGTGAGGGGGAGATTTGTGGGGGACACTCCCAATTTGAGAGATTAATTTCTAGAAGGGAGGATTGTCAGAAACCAACCCAGCTATATGCAATGGACACAAAATAGCATTTTTGGATAGCAGACATTGGTGGGAGAAACTTCATGGGTAGATGATCTACCCAAACCAACTGGAGAAAGTTTGGTTTTTTGTATCCATAAAATGGGATGAAAATCCCATGTACTTGTAATGAGGAAAAAGTTGTAATTGTGTAATTCACTATCAAGTTTGATACTAAGAAGAGAGAAATAAAATCTACGGCCCCCCTTTCTCCTATGGATGTAGGCACCAAGCCGAACCACATTAAAACTTGTGTGTTCTTAATTTTTCATCTCTATTTTGTGTGTTTATAACTGCCACAAAGCTCTATTGTACCCAACAAGAATAAACATTGTTTATTCTTTGAAAATTTATAATTTTATTACTGTGAAGGGGAAATTAAGAGATGCAGTGATCTAGTTCAAAAAATTACACAAGAACAAAGTAAAATCAAATCATTATTCCCCTAGAAAAAAATTTTAGTCAAGAATCATTTCAAGAAAAATCATTGACAAAATAGAATCCGTAATAGAAAAAAGATTCAAAAATAAAATAGAGTTTCAAAGAAGATAAGTTTTCTCTATCAAGATAGATCCTCCTCTCGCAGCTCTATCTTCCTTGATCTTCGTTGTCAACCCCCATATTCATCTGCCTAAAGCTACATCAATGGTCTCCTCCAGCTCCCAAAATTTGTGTATATGTCTAGAAATTCCCTTTTTATTTCCCTCAAATCATAACTTAGTTTTCACAGCCTCAATTAGTAAAAAATACAAAAATACCATCGTTTGCACATGCCTTTCTTTACTCTTGTAATAATTGCACACTGGTCTCATCTCTTCATTTAATTCTGTCCTAGTGGAACCAATCATGCATGCATGGGACTTCCTTTGATTTTGGGGAAATGATAGTTAAATAAAAAGAGGCCCTTAATTAAATTTAGAACCTGGCCTATTTTAGACTAGAGTGAAATATCATTTTAATTGAAAATTTTTAATATTTTTTATAATTTATTTAAATTTTCTCATTAATTGATTATTTTGGTTGGAATCGTCATTTTCTATTCGATTTATGTTATTTAATGGACCACTTTTTTTTCAGATGCAGTTCTGAATGAACATTCCATACTCCATCATCTTGATCCCAGCTTGGTGGCTTCATCAATAGGCATGATCGTACTTGGTTTTTTTGGAGCTTTTTCTTTTCCATCTGCCTTGGTAGGTGTCTGGTACACCAACTCCACCCACCATGGTAGATGTCAACCATGAGAGAATTCCATGGTAGGTGGGGGATTGGTCGGAGAGTTGTGTCAAACTTGACACCTCCCACCATGCCTATTTAAGAAGTTTCAATGGGATCTTCCTTCACCATCATCAACTCGATCCAAGAGAGCTCATTATATCATGATCTGATTCAAGAGATCTCATTGTATGCAAAGAGATCCAGTAGAGCTCCATGTGTGAGAAATAAAGGGAGGTGTGTGGGAGGGGTCTCTTGTAGCATTTATTCCTATTGAAATAAATTTTTCTTTCCCTTCATTCATCTCTCTTTGTGGTTAGTAAATCACAACAAGTGGTATCATAGGAGGTTCTAGTGAAACGGTGGTGAGCGGTGGAGATTTTTCAGTGACTAAAAAATTCAAGTTTGTCCAAATTTTGTTTTGAAGGTAGATTCTAAGAGTTTGTGGAAATCCAATTCCAACAGCGCAAAAAGCATCGCAAACAGATCTAAAATGAGCTTCCTAGGCTCGGTCAAAGTTTAGTTAAATATCTGGTGCTATAGTACCCCCTTATCGAAGAAGAAGGTACTGTTTTGATGCTGGAAAAATTTTGGGTGAGTTTCCGACAGCTGCTTCAGCATGCTACATCACCACCACATCATTGTCATGTCATCACCACGTCATCAATTGATATCAGTCGTTGATATTATTTTGATCATATCTTGATTAATTAGTGTTCAATTTCGATGATCTATGAGTCAATTCCACCATTTTAGACCGTTCTGGATGCAACGATGAGCTCTATTTTTCCTGATTCTGCACCAATTCCTTTATAATTAAAATTCAATAGAGGGATCATCCATGGGAGGGATGATCATGTTGACTTCTTCAAACTACTTCATTTGGAAGTATAAAATGGAAGATCTCCTCAATGATAAGGATCTTTTTGACCCCAATGAGAATGAGGGATTCAACCCCAATGCCACCAAGGAATCAGAATAGAAAAATCTGAACAATAATATGATCGGTCAAATCCACCAATGGATCGATTAGCATTTACCACCATGTTTCTCAAGAGACTGGTGCGTACAAACTTTAGATGAAGTTGGAAAATACGTACCAGTCAAAGACTGCTCGAAACAAGATCCTCTTGTAGAAGTGGTTGATGAATCTTCGACTATAGAGTGGAAGCTCTATAGCCGAACACATCAGTGAGTTCCAAAGCCAAGTGAACCAGTTGGTGGCTGTCGATAAGACTCTAAATGATGAATATCAGGTGAACCACTTACTCTGCACACTTTTTGATAGCTGGGATATGCTTTTCATCTCACTCAGTAACTCGTAACCCATAGGAAAACTTACAATGGCGATGGTAAATGATGCACTATTCAACAAGGAGGCCTGAAGGAAGGATGTAGGTTACAACCATACACAAGCACTCATTCTTGAGAAGTGAGAAAGATAAGGAGGAGATCATGGGGTAGGAAAAAGAGGTCAAAGAAATAATAGAGGAAGGTCCACATATAGAAAGAGAATATAATACAAATGATACCATTGTGGTATTGAGGGACACCTGAAAAATAACTATCGAACGTTTCTACAAGAAAATAGTAAAAGTAGCAATCAATAAAGAGGAAATGAAGATGCGCATGTGAGTGTCATCAGAGAAGTGTTCTTTCCTCCAAATATGAAGAAGATACGTGCTTTCATACATCAGGACAAGACAGAGAATGGGTGGTCGATATTGTAGCATCGTACCATGTCACTCCACATTGTGATTATTTCTTGACTTATCAAGCGGTGACTTTGGTGTAGTAAAGATGGGAAATACCAGTTCAGTAGATATTGTTGGTTTGTGTGATATCCAAGTCAATATGAATATTGAATACACAATCCCCCTAAAGGATGTTAGTCATGTTCCAAGCCTTTGACTCAACCTATTATCTTTTATAGTCTTTGATTGAGAATTCTATGATAACATCTTAAGAAATGAATCATGGAAGATTACAAAAGGAGCCATCATCATTGCCTAAGGACACATATGCGGTACATTGTAAAAAAATCATGTGAAGATATGTGCAGACATACTCAACATGGTGGAAGGAGAGTCGCCATCCAATATGTGGCATAGGAGACTCGACCACATGAGTGAAAGAGGGTTATCTAACCTGATAAAGAATAAGGTGATCAAAATCAGATATGTTGTGTTCTAAGAGAACCAAACAATCAAGGTTATTCAAAATCCAAGAATTTATCGAAGGGAAAGTGTCAAGGAATCAATTCATGATCCAACACCTGTACCAGTACCGCCTGTCAATGAAGAGGAGGAGGTGCAATAAGACTCATTGGTAGTATACTAGGAGGTAGTGGAGGAGGATATTGAGAAGGGGGAGACTCAATCCTATCCAAAAGATGTTTCATAATCATTACAGGAGATATGTGATGTTATGCCTCCCGAACCATACATTTCACAGGTTCGAAGATCTTCATGAGGAAGTATTTCATCAACAAAATATTTACAATCATAGAACATATTATTGACTAATGAGGGGGGACTTAAGGATATCAATAATTATACCAACATTCACTATCATTGGATACATGAAGTGATGGATGGAAAACTGTTGTGACTTGTGAATATCCACACAAAGGAGAACCTGGTGGATATGCTGACAAAGGTGGTTTCTCTAGAGAAGTCATACCTTTATAGATGCTCCATCAGATTATAACTAGAGGGGGAGAATTGTTGGAGATTTTTCTTTTCTATCTAGCTTGGTAGGTTTCTAGTGCACCAACTCCACCAACCATTTTAGGTGGCAGCCATGGGAGAAGTCCATGGTAGGCGGGGGACTGGTGGGAGAGTTTGGTCAAACTTAACACCTCCCATCATGCCTATTTAAGGAGTTCCAAGGTGATCTTTCTTTACCATCATCATCTTGATCCAAGAGATCTCATTGTATCATGATCTGAGTCAAGAGAGCTCATTTTATGCAAAGAGATCTCGGAGAGCTCCATGTGTGATAAATAAAGGGAGGTGTGTGGGAGGGGTCTCTTATAACATTTATTCCTGTTAAAATAAAAATTGATTTCCCTCCATTCATCTATCTTCGTGGTCATTGAACCATAATAGTTTTCAACACCAGCACTAAAAAACTTCATCGAGCCTCAAATTGAAGACTTTACTCTATCACAGGCAAATAAGCTGTTATGGAAAACACAACTTCAAATGGTATGTGAAAGTCAGGTTCCTCAGTCGATCTCCAAAATTCTCTTATTGAACACACACATTCTCTACTTCAGTCAAGATCTGTTTAAACACATCTTCATCTGTAGATCCAGTTAGTGATCGTGTCAAAACTCAACTAAATCATTGCGTTCAATCAAACCAACCAGCATAATTCTATTTTCAATCAGCCAAGCTTGGTATAACCCTTCATCTTCTTTATTGTCGAACTAGTTTCAAAAAAAATAGTGAGTGTGGATTATTTTTCTAAACATGAACCAAACATGGGAAACTTCCACCTATAGCACCGTACACACTCTCAACTTTGGCCAAGCTCATCTTCTGCAGACTCACAGCCACTTTTCCCTTTTATTAAGCATTTCTATTCACCCAAAATCCCTTCAATGATGGTGCACTTTGATGGTATTCATAAAATAAATTATTCACTAGTTTGATATCACTGGATCATATCATTGAGAAGCCAGTGTGCACTCATATACATCTTCAACCTTGAGTTCCCTTACACCTCAAACTTCCATAAATATTATATCTACGGACAAAAATATCCAGAGAATGAAAATTCCTCTCCAACTCAGTTCACTAGTGTCAGCATCTCCTTCTGCAACTCAATCATGACTCAGTCCGTCCTCTTCTTCATTGAATAATTTTGGGTAACCACAGTATGGATTCCCTTGATTCATCTTCAACCAGACTTGGATGATCTTTATCAATCTATTATTTCACATCTCCAATCCATCTCAGAGTAAATTCTTCTTTATTGAATGATTTTGGGTAACCACAGTATAGCTTCCCTTGATTCATCTTCAACTAGACTTGGATGATCTTTATCAATCGATTATTTCACATCTCCAATCCATATTAGAATAAATTCTTCTTCATTGAATAGGTTCAATCACCCTAATTCAAATCTCTCAGTTGCAAACAGGTTCTTTTGAGAAAATTATTGTTTTATACCCCTATATATGTTGCAATTGAATTCCTTTAATTTTATTAATATTATGTATTTATATTGGCTAATGGGGTTATGTTTTCATGGGGATGTTACCATTTTCATGGGGCTATTCACATGGGATTATTTTATTTCCTCTGTTGTGATTATTTTTTTTCTATTGGAATTCCCATTTTCCTTACCAATATAGTGGTTGAATGGGGAACATTGATTAAGGGTGATCCAATGGTTGTGGATGCCTATGATTGTGATTGTTTGGATTGAATTAGATCTGGTTAACCTCCTCTATGCCAATGATATAGTGCCACCTGTCCCACCCATTGTGTCGCCTTCTGTTAGGTGAACCATCTGTGGGATCATAGCCATCCATGAGGCTTTCATCCCACATTTTTTCCGATGTTCTCTAAAATTCTGCTGACATGCAATCATTCCTCCCACTGGTCACTTGGATTTGTGTGGTCTATTCTCTTCTGTTTATATGTTTTTCTTCTATTTCACCAAGATCTTTCTCGATGTGAGGTTCTGCTATGAATTCTAGGGTTTCTTGGAGGAGAAGAAGGGGAAATGAGACGTTTTAACCACTTACACTCCCCTATGTTGATTTTGTGGAACCTCTTGGAACCTAATCACCATTACAGTGGATAATTAGTGTATATTGACTCGATATTGGGTCTAGGGAGACTACACACCAAAATAGGTTCCATATCTTGACTTGTTTTCATCATAACCAGGTTTCGGGTTTAGATTCTTGGCTCTGTAGTGATTTATTTCTTTCTATAATATTTAGAACAATATCCTTTTTGTGTGTATATGTGATTATGTCTAGGAGTGGATGGTGTTGACTCTATGTGATAGGTGTCATCACCACAACATAGTTCAATAGGGTCGGTCTCCTCATATAGCTTCTCTAGTTTTCTTTTGGATACTTCAAATCTATATTTCTTTGCTATTTTTTTACTTAGTAATAAAATGACTAACCTAGGTGGTGTTCTCATCATGCATATAGGATCACATTGATCTGAATCATGTTATATCAAGTGTTCTTTCTTTACATTTTTTTTGGTTTATTTGTGATTCTAGTTGCTTGTTTGAATAAGAAATCTATTTTGTCTTCTTGTATCAAACATTCTAATTGTATCATAAGAAATTTGTTACCTGTTAATATGCATCAGTGGGTCCTATATGTTCTAAGGGTTAATGTATTAACCCAAAACATGGTATCAGATCCTACTAAAACATATATAATGGGCTAAAAAGAATTAGAAATTGATAAATTTGATGGAGAAAATGATTTTATTCAATGTAATATTAAAATGAATACCCTCATAAATCACAATGATTTAATTTATTCCCATGATGGAACTAAAAATAAAGTGCCCACCTTTTCCCCGGATGGGAAGACTGCAATCACCTTTTTATGTCCCAGAAGAAACCCTTAGAAAAGATCATAGCTTAATTCTTTTATCTTTATGAGATAAAGTTATTAGAGAGGTTTCATATGAGTCGTATGCTACTGGTTATGGTCTAGACTTGAATACCTTCACATGAATAAGTCTCTTGTTGGTAGATTATATAAAAAATGAGATTATATACTTTCAAAATGAATCTTGGAACTGTAGTCGGGATACACATTGATGAGTTTAATAAAATATTGTTAGATCTAGCCAATATAGACATTAAATTAGATGATAAAGATCAAGACATGATACTATTAACTTCATTATATGATCAATATAATTTTTTTAAAGATTATATGGTTTATGTAGAAGACACTCTTACTCTCAAATAAGTTAAATCTTCTTTACTCTCTAAAGACCTTCAAAGGAAGGGTAGTGTTAATAATGAGGGAGAGGGTTTGAACATTAGGGATAAAAGTGAATCCAGGGGAAGAAGCAAGTCTAGGGGTAAGAGAAAAGAAAGGGATCAGTCCAAGAAGTAAAGGTTTAAGTCAAAGAATAAAGTAATCAAGTTTTTTCAATGCAAACAACCTGTTCACATTGAGAGGAAGTTCCCTAATAAGAAAGGTGATTATAGAGACAACAGTAGTGACCATTCCTTGTTAGTTGAGCAAGATTTTGAAACTATTGATGTGTTAAATGTTTCTGACACTACCATCTATAATGAATGAATCCTTGAGTCTGGGTGTTCATTCCACATGTGTCCTAGGAGGGAATCCTTTGCTGAGTTGAGGGAAATTAAATATGGAGAGGTATTTCTAGGGAATAATAAGAGATTTCATATTATGGGAATAGGCTCAGTTTCATTAAAGATTCATGATAAGACTATTAAAACTCTTGAGGATGTTAGGTGGGTACCTGAACTAAAGAGAAACCTCATCTCCCTAGGAATCCTTGACAAAAAGGGATATACCTTTAAATCAGACTCTGAGAGTCTTAAGATTTCCCAAGTATCCCTCACTTTCATGAATTTAAACCTTCGTAATGGAATTTATGTGTTAGATAGTAATGTTTATAGAAGTTAGTTAAACACCTCTTGTGATTTAGAACTTGATTTTACCACCCTTTGGCATAAAGTTTAGGTCACATTAGTGCCAAAGGTCTTAATGAACTTGGAAAATAAGGGATTTTGAGTAATTTCACTCCTAAAAATATTCCTTTCTGTAAAGATTGTGTATATGGAAAATCCATAATAGTCAGTTTTATTTGGTGAATGTATGTGGCTAAAGACCCCCTTGAGTGTGTCCACTCTAATTTGTGGGATCCTTGTAAGGTCACCTCCCATGGTGGAGGTTTTTACTTCATGTACTTTATTAATGAATACTCTATGAAAGTCTGTATTTATATACTCAAATATAAGTTTGATACTTTTTAGACTTTTAAAAAATTGAGAACTGGGCTAGAAAGTGAATCTGGTAAGAAACTCAAATCCTTAAAAACTGATAAAAGTTTAGAATATCTATCCACTGAATTCATTAAATTGTTTGAATTTGATGGAATCAAAAAGCACCGGACTATTGTGGAAATACCACAACATAATGTATTATCATAAATAATGAATGAGACTATTTTTTAGAGGGTTAGATGCATGATTTCCCATTCAAAACTCTCTAGGTATTTTTGGGCTGAGTCTGCCTCTATGGCAGTCTACTTAATTAATTGATGCCCATATTCTTCTAATTCCTTTAAAACACCTGAAGTTCTTTGGAAAGTTTCACCCCCTGAGCCTTGAAAACCTTAGGATATTTGGATCCATATATTACTCTCATACTCATATAGAAAAGATGTATCTTGGGTCTATGAAGTGTATATTTGTGGGTTATCTAGAGGGTGTTAAGGGGTATCATCTATGGATAGATAAACCAGGTTATCAAAAGTGCATAGTTAGTAAAGATGTAGTGTTTCATGAGTCTAGTATCTCTAATGGTAAAGGAACATATTCTGAAGTGTCTTCTGATTATAATAGATAATTTTCCATATCCCCAACACCCATAGGTTTTGAATTACATTAGAATTCAAAGGCCAAAGCCTAAACCCGATTAGGGATTAGTTCTGCTCTTTCCATACCCTAGACTGAATGTGAATCCGAATATGATGCATATTCTAAACCTGAAATAGAAGAATCAAATAATATAAGAGATTATCAACTCATCTGAGATAAATAGATAAGAGTAATTGGGCCTCTAGTGCACTTTAATTAGCCTGATATTGCTTCCTATGCACTTAATATTACTCAAGATTTGTTTAATGATGAACCTCAAACTTATAATAAATACCTTAAGTATAAAGAATCTAGTAAGTGGTTAGGTTTTAAGAAATAAGAGATGAATTCACTTCTTAATAATAACACTTGTTTTGTTATCTCTAAACCTAATAACCAAAATATTATAAGTTATAAGTGGACAAATAAGAAGAAAGAAAAAAATGTTGGATAAACTAAAATAAAATTTAAAGCCTGAATGTTTTTGGAATATTTTTTTCAACATGAAGGTATTGATTATAGTGATATATTCTCCCTAGTTTTTAAACATTCATCTATAAGGATTCTTCTTCATGTTTCTGCCAAGTTTGATTTTCATGTTGAACAATTAGATGTAAAAACTGTTTTTTGCATGGTACCCTTGATGAAACAATTTATATGATTCCTCGTGAAGGATTTTAAAATCTATCTAAACCCAATCAATTTTTCCTCCTTAATAAGTCATTATATTGACTTAAACAATCTTCTAGGAAATGGTATAAAATTTTTGATTCCTTTATGATTGAAAATCAGTTTTTTAGAAGTAAGTTTGAGGCATGTGTATACTATAAAAATGTTAAACATGAATTTTTTATATGTTATTATATGTTAATGAAATGCTTTTAATATGTAAAAACATGAGGATTATAAATTCTATCAAGAACCAATTGATTTCTGTCTTTTAAATGAAAGACTTAGGACATGATAATTAGATCTTGGGTATGGACATAATTAGAGATAGGAAGGCTCGAACCTTTCACTCATCTCAGTTTTCTTATGTTAAGAAGTTATTAAAAGGGCATCTCTTTGATAACATTAAACCTATTAATATTCATTTAGGAAAACATTTTAAATTGTATTTGGAACAATACCATAGAAATTATGATGGGGTTGCCTTCATGAATAAGATTCCATATGATAATGTGGTAGGAAGTATTATGTATGTTATAATCTATTTTGGACTAGATATAGCATTTGATGTATGTAATTTGATCATGTTTATGGGAAAACCTGGTAAGCCTCATTGGCATGATTTGAAGTGGATTCTTGGTTATTTCTCTATTTCTAACAAATTTTGCATTAGATATAGATTAAATAGTAGTTTTAATGATGAAATTTTTGGATTTGTTGACTCTGATTATAATGAAAATTTTGACACTCAAAAATAACTTACTAGTTTTTTGTTTCTTGCATATGGAGGACCAGTCTCTTTTAAATTCAACACACAATCAATCGTTTCTATCTAAACTACCGAGGCAGAGTATATAGCCTTGATAGAAGCCATTAAGGGGGATATATGGTTGAAAGGTTTTATTTTCAAGTTGTCTTTGTCTATTGATAGTATAGTTGTCCAATGTGATATCCAATCTACATTACATCTGTCTAAAAACTATGTATTAGATGGTATATCAAAGCACATTGACATTAGACTTCATTTTGTTAGGGATGTTATAAAATCTGGGATAGTGAGTGTCACTAAGATGCCCACGGGGGACAATCTGACCGATATTTTGACTAAGCTCATACCATTGTCTAAATTTTTTTCATTGTCTTAAATTAATGAATTTAGTCCCAATTTTATAACTTAGGTTATGATAATAACATTCTTAAATACCTTTAATTACAAGGTGGAGATTTTTTTTATGCCCCTATATATGTTTCAATTTAATTAATTTAATTTTATTCATATGATGTATTCATATTAGATAATGGGTTTATGTTTTCATATGGATGTTACCATTTTCATGGGGTTGCTTACATGGGATGATTTTATTTCCTCTATTACGATTATTTTTTCTACTAGAATGCTCGTTTTACTTACCTGTATAGTGGATGAATGAGGAACATTGATTAAGAGAGATCCAATGGTTGTGGATTCCTCCAGTTGTTCTTGTTTGGATCGAATTCAATCACGGTATCATCCTCTATACTAACGAAGCAGTGCCACATGTCCCACTCATTGTGTCGGCTTCTATTAGGTGAACCATTTGTGGGATCCTAGCCTTCCATGGGGATTTAATCCCCTGGTTTTTCCTACTCCGCCTGAAGATCCACTGACATGCAATCATTCCTTCTAATGTTCACTTAGATTTGTGAAATCCATTCTCTTTGGTTTAGAGGGTTTCATCTGGTTCACCGAGATATATCTTGAAGTGAGGTTCTACCGTGACTTCTAGGGTTTCTCAGAGTAGAAGAAATGGAACTAAGACATTTCGGCCACCCGCACTCACCTATATCAATCTAGTGCCACCTCCTAGAACTAGAGCACCATTATGATATAGATTTAGTAGAGATCGACTTGATCTTTGGTCTAGGGAGACTACACACCAAAGGAGGTTCTAGATATTTACTTTTTTTCATTGTAACAAAGTTTCAGCTTTAGATTCTTGGCTCTATAGTGATTTATTTCTTTTTTTCATGTTTAGAAATATATTATTTTTTTGTGTGTGCATGAGTCCATCTAGGAGTGGGTGGTGTTGACTCTACGTGATAGGTTTCATCATTACCACCTAGTTCAATAGGGTCAGACTCCTCGAATAGTTTCTCTGGTTTTCTTCTTAATACTTTGTATAACAACCCTACTTTTTTATTACACATTTAAACATGATTTATTACATAAAATCTTCACTTGATACAACATAGAAGATTGAGAGGTCTAGTGTCTTTGGGGATTATGAACATTACATAATAGCTTAGAACATAAAACACACAACATCTTTATTTAAAAATTCCTTTACATGACCACTACATTCCCTCGTACTTAGCATTGCATGGGATAACCTGAGGACATGCAAAAGAAAAGGGTGAGATATGAATCTAGATAAGGGAATAAACATGAAATAACATGAGGAATAAAATACATGTTATACAATAGTCATATAAATGCATCATAAGAGAAACATGAACATAAATGCATGATAAAGCATGATAATCATAACATAGAAATGTGGCAACAACACTTAGCATGGAATTAGCATGATCCAAGGCTCATTGCACATGGAGCATGAGTAAACCATCATTACACATGAAGCATGAGTAAAACCTCTTTGAACTTGAATTAGCATGATTCAACACCCATTGCACATGACGTATCATGATACTATACTTTACCCAATGCATTGGAGCGCTATCAGGGCACACCCTTCTTAAACATTTCATTTCATGCATAAGTGTGCCACATGGATCATACAGCATGGAATCAATCATCATCATTTATTCCATGATAAAGGGATGTGGAATAAATACATGAAGTTTTATAATCAATAAGTAAATGGTCATAGAGGTGAATACCCTTGATAGAGAAATGGGCATGGTATTCACTACACAATGACATTGGCTTGGAACATCGTACTGCAATTTCGACAGTATAACGGCGTGAAATAGGAACTCATAAAAAAATGGTTGATGATAGAGAAAGGGGTGTATCATAATATTTACATGAAATGGATAGTAATGGGTTCATATATATACATTTCCCAAAAAACTTAATGGAATTTAGATTCATAATTCAAAAAAAATACTTGGATGTAAAAGAGGAGAGAGAAATCCCTCGTGGAATTTCGACATGGTAACAGGTGTACATGGGAGGAATTAATGAGAGAGAAAGGGGTCTCACATCATCCAAACATAACGAAAAAAGTATGTGGGAGGTTTTAAATCATACCCCAACATTTTTAATTGAAAACAAAAGGGCATAACAACTTAAAGAAAATTAGAAAAAAATGAGAAAGGAAGAAATCCCTTACTTGGAAGTGTGATCCCAAAGGCTTGGGAGAGGATTGAGAGAGGATTATTGAGAGCTTAGGGAACCTTGGGAGGATTATAGAGAGAGTAAGGCAGCATTTTTTCTAACTCAAAAGGCTTTGAGTGAATAGGAAGTGGGAGCTTGGGTGGGTGTATATAGGAAAGGATAGGGAATTCTTTATTATTTTGGTTTGGGACACCTCACATTAAACTAATCAAAACCACAAACCAGCCCATGGTTTTTTACCATGGTTTTTTCCAAAGGGGAGTGGGAAAAAATATTTTATAATTCCAATGTCTGAACTTTTTAAAATAATATGGATGCTTATGTGGAGGTGAGTCACACTCTCAAGGAAAACAATTTAAAAAGAAAAAATGTTTTATAAGCCTTGAAGGGTCTACTAAAGCTTTGTAAAATAAATAAATAAAACCTAAAATAGCATTATTTTAATTTTAAAACAAATATTGGCCTAAAATAATGTTTATATTATTTTATTACATCACTATTGGGTCATTATGATTTCATAAAACACATCATATATTTAAAAGGTATTTTAATTTTTATCCAAAAAATTGACTGTATCAGAAAATTATGAAAAATTCACCGTTGGATAATTTAGACATCCTAATTCAAAAAATAATATTCATTTTATCTAAATAATTTTATAAATATGTGAATTTTTACTTTTAAAATAAAAAACCGACATTTACCAAAAATTCATGGGTGCTGACAAAAACAGTTTTCAAACCTTGATAAAAATTACAATTGCATTCATAAAATTATATGATCATTTATATTTAATAAAAATTAATTTAATAATAATATTTTTTTAAAATATTATTTAATTCATAAATCCATTAATTCATCAAAATAGATTTCTTATTTGAATATTAACTAAAAATACCATTTGTGCTTTAAAAACTATTTACAAAGTAACAATAATAAAATGAATGAACATTCTTTATATAAAAATAATGTACATAGTCATAGTTCTAGGGTCTTGTTACATAACCCCTTATAACACATGTATAAGACCGAAGGGTAAGGTGTGCGATGGTGACCAACTCTTGGGGTGGCTCGGATAACATCGCTCGGGTGGTAATCTCTATTAACGTCCACTTCTCCCACAGTCGGTTCCACTCAAGATTAACATGTTCAAGCTCTGATTAGGCTTGGTCAAGAGTGAAGCCCAATGATGCGACATCCTTTTTGAGCTCTGACAAATCGTCTTCGTATGGGTAAAGTCTACTGGATGAGGCCATTTCTTCCTTTTTCTGAGTAAATTGGATTTGTTAAAGCCCTATATTTATATTAATCATGTGATCACTGTTCAACAGCTATATTAGAAATTGTCACAATTCATAATGGTATTTTAAAATATAGAAACATAAAACCAATGAAGTTCACATTTTATATAACCATAATAAGACATTTAATTATATTAAGAGGAATTTTCATTAATAAAAGTTTGGGTCGTTACAATCTTCCCCCCTTAAGAAATTTCACCCTCAAAATTTCCTTTTCCCATTCTAAAACAAATGCGGGTAACTATAATTCATCACTTCCTTATATTCTCATGTCGCTTCTTTAAACTTGTGGTTTCACCACAACACCTTTATGAGGGGTAGTGTCTTATTTCATAGAACTTTTTCTCTACAATCTAAGATCTTCACTAGTTTATCCTCGTAAGAAAGATCATCATCTAGTCGTACTACCTCTGAAGAGAGTATATGTGAAGGGTATGGTATGTACTTCCTTAAAAGGGATACATGAAAGACATCATGTACTTTGGCCATGGTAGGTGGAAGTGCTAGTCGATAGGCCATAGCCCTAACACGATCAAGAATATCAAAGGGGCCGATGTACCTAGGATTTAACTTCCCTTTATTTCCAAACCTCATGACCTTCTTCCACGGAGATATGTGTAGAAATACGATATCTCCAACTTTAAACTCAAGGTCTCGTCAATGGTTATCTACATAACTCTTCTTTTGACTCTAGGCTGCCTTGGTATGCTGATGAATGGTTTTCACCTTCTCCACCATTTCTTCAACCATTTCTGGTCCTAGCATCTTATATTCACTAACTTCATCTCAACATGTTGATATTCTGCACCTATTCCCATATAGGGCTTCATAAGGTGCCATTCATATGATCGAGTGGAAACTATTATTGTAGGAGAATTTAACCAGTGGAAGATGTTGGTTCTACCCTTCTTTGAAGTCCATAGAACATGATCTTAAATATCCTCCAATGTCTGAATAGTTCGCTCAGATTGGCCATCAATTGGAGGATGATAGGCCATACTAAAGTTTAGTTTAGTATCCATAGCATTTTGAAGACTCTTCCAAAACATAGAGGTGAATCTTGGATCTCTATCGGATACAATAGATAGTGGTACTCCATGCAGCCTTACAACTTCCCAGATATATATCTGTGCCAGCTGATCCAATGAGAAATCCTACCAAATTTTAATGAAGTGTGCAAACTTTGTAAGATGATCCACAATAACCCAGATTTCATTATTTCCTTTGGATGTATTTAGAAGTCTAATGACAAAGTCCATGGTGATGTTATCTCATTTCCATGCTGGTATGGGCAATTGTTGCATCATCCCATTAGACTTCTGCCTCTCTACCTTCACTTGCTGACACACCAGGCACTTTGATGTATACTCAGTGATCTCCTTCTTCATATTCTCCCACCAATAATGCTCTCGTAGATCTCAATACATCTTTGTGTTTCCTGTGTGAATAGAGAAATTTGAACTGTGCGCATCATCCAAAAGTTCCTTCTTCAAATCTGGACTTTATGGAACACATATTCTTTTCCCAAATATCGCAATTCCTTCTTCATTAACATTGAACTCCAAGGATTTCCCTTTTCTGATAGCTTCCACTCTCTTCTAAATTCACACATCATCCTTTTGAGCATCCTTTAACCTTTCCAAAAGAGACGGTTGAGCAATCATTTGTGAAAGGATTTATGATGTTACCTTCTTTATGATTCTCATGTCCATCTTCATCAAATATAAGAAGATTAGATCCTTCTCAATTCTCATAAATGATAGAATTGTTGGGTCCTTTCTACTTAGAGCATATTACACCTTGTTCTATTTCCCAAGGTGGTAATGGATTGAGCATTCATAGTCTTTTATCAGCTCTAACCATCTTCATTGGTGCATGTTCAACTCTTTATGTGTGAATATATACTTGAGGCATTTGTGGTTCGTATATATTTCACACTTCTTCTCAAAGAGATAATGCCACAAAAATTTTAAAGTGAAGATCACCGTATCCAACTCCAAATCATGTGTTGGATAATTCTGCTCATGAACTTTCAATTTTCTTGAAGCAAAGGCAATGACTTTGTCATTTTTCATCAACACACAGCCCAGGACCTTCTTCAAAGCATCACTAAATTCCACAAAAATTTATCCACTTGTGGGTAAAGTGACCACGGGTGCAATGATAAGCCTTTTTTTTAACTCCTTGAGCTTTCTTCACATTCATCACTCCAAGAAAACTTGACTCCCTTCTGAGTTAACTTGGTAAGAGGGTTGTACAATCGTGAGAAATTTCTCACAAATCATTGATAATAGCCAGCTAACCCCAAGAATCTATGGATATTCATTACCAATGTTGGCCTTGGTCATCCCTCAATTGCATCTTTTTTGGAGGGATCCACAAATATCCCATTGCTTGTGATGATATGGCCTAAGAATGAGACCTCCTTCAACCAGAACTCACACTTGTTGTACTTTTCATAGTGATTCTCCTTCTTCAAGGTCTCTAGTATAGTTCTTAGATTCTCCTCATGATCCTTCTTGGTTTTTGAGTATATCAGAATATCATCTATAAACACTACCAAAAAAATTTCAAGGTAATCCCTAAAGAATCTATTCATCAAGTCCATGAAGATTCTTGGAGAATTAGTGAGTCCAAAAGGCATTACTATGAATTCATAGTGCCTGTATCTTGTACGAAAAGAAGTCTTGGGGATATCTTCCTTCTTCACCCTTACTTGATAATATCCCGACCACAAACCCACCTTGGAGAAGTGTTGTGCTCCATGAAGCTGATCGAACAAGTCATCAATTCATGGTAGAGGATACTTGTTCTTTATCGTGATTTTGTTAAGATCGTGATAATCGATGCAAAGGCACATTGACCCATCCTTCTTCTTGATGAAGAGAACTGGTTCACCCCATGGTGAAGCACTTGGGCATATAAACCCTTTATTTAGATTCTCCTGTAGTTGTTTCTTCAGCTCTTCAAGCTCCACAATATCCATTCTATACAGAGTCTTGGATATTGGAAACACACCATGTATAAGATCAATTGAGAATTCAACATCTCTTCTAGGAGGAAGACCAGGAAATTCCTCGGGAAACACTTCAACAAATTCCCTCACAATAGGCATGTCTTCAAGGATGGTTTCCTCATTAGACTCAATAATTTAAGCCAGATACACGTGCTCATAGGGGAGTAATATCCACTCTTGAGATGATGGAGCTAAAGAATATTCATCTTCCTCCTTACACTTGTATAGATTCAGGGGTCGATTCTCCACATGGAGAGTGATTTCCCTCTCATAGAAATTTATGTTGGCTCTATATAAGGAAATCCAATCCATGCCAATAATTGCATCAAATTCCACCAGAGGGAGTATGAAAGAGGTTCTCTAGGAAATTAAATCCACATATTATGATAGGGGAGGAGTTATATTCATGGGATGCAATGATTTCCCCATTTTCTCTAATCACCGACATATTTACTTCCATGATTTATGGTGGTGTTGGGGTTGTTCTACTAAACTTTTGGGATATAAAATAATGCGTAGAACATGAATCAAAAAGTACATTCACTATTATTGAATAAATAAATAGCGTACCTGTCACCACTTCATTTTCGGGATTCACTTTGGCAGTAGTGATGGAAAAAGCTCTCCCTTGCTGCCTTGGAGGTTGTTGTTTGTCTCCAAAAACTCTTGGCTTAGGGCACTGATTTGAAAGATTCCTTGGTTCTTTGCAGTTGTAGCAGTGAACAACATGTTGAGGTTCGAATGGAGTGTTGCTCTCCTCTATTGCAGCCACGTGTTTTTCTTGTCAGCAGTTAACAGCTAGGTTCCCTTCTCTTCTACACCTAAATCATTTCCTCGTCCCCTTCAAAAAATTTATGGGGTGCTTCTTTCTGCACCTTTGGCAAGTGGGGTGCTGGATCTTCTTAGAACCGTTGGATTTATCAATCGAACCTCTAGAATTGAATTCCACCTTACGCTTCTTATCCCCATGATACCCCTAATATTATCTAATCTCTATTTCGACCTTGAGGTCATATCGGACAATTTCCTCATAGCTATCAAAGTCATGGATCAACAGGGATTTCCGTAGGCTAGGTTTTATCCCACCAAAGAAGCGGTCAACCTTGCATTTGAGGCTAACTACAAAACCGGAGGAATATCATGCAAGCCTTGTGAATTTTTTCCCGTATGCTCTGATAGATTCATCATATTTTTTCTTGAGGGCAAGGAAGTCCCTTTCCATTTTAATTCAGAGGTTGTACGAAAAATATTTATCAAAAAACATCTTCCGGAAATCCTTTCATTCCAATGCCTCGATCTCTTCCTCAATCTTCGTATTTTTGATCAACGTTCACCATTGATCGGCCTCACCCTCTATACGATAATCATCCAGAAGAACCTTCTCTTGTTCAGAACATTGAAGGATGGAGAAGATCTTTTCAATGTAGTTGATCCATTGTTCGGCGATTGAGGGATCAGATGATCCATTAAAAGTAGGAGTACTTTATCTCATGAAGCTCTCAATAGCGACTTCTTCTTTCTTGGGGGTGGGGTTGAACATTCCTCTTGACCCATGTTTTTATTCAAAGCTTGATTTGACTAAAAGAGAAGCGTGACAAAGTTCATGACTCCCACTCCCATCAGATTGGGCATCTCATTAGCACAGTCATCACATTGATCTTCACATCGGTTGTTAGCTCGAGTCCTCCTATTACCGTCCATCGGCTGGAATAAAAGGAAAGTTAGGGGTAACACATAAAGTTTAATCCTAGGACAAAACTGATGACTTATAAATAACTTTTATTTCCTTAACTTATGAATCCATAGGATTCAATCTATGCTATTCATGATCTACTTTCTAACATATATTCTTAGGGGCATTTTTTCATTCCTTTAATAAGGGTTCATACTAAGCTTTTGAATTTACCAAATCATATACCCTAGGAGTTTCATAACCAAGAGTGCAACAAGGCCCATTGTCGTGCACTTGTTCTCATTCGAGTCTAGCTCAAAGCGGTGTTTTTGGGTTTTACTCCTAGGATACATCTGTGTCAGAGCCACCTCTACCAGCTCGTATCCAGACAGGGATGTATTTTCATGATAAACCACTTAATCAATAATCACCAATACTTAGGTATGTTTTTATTATACTTATTCTTGTCTATAAGTCTTCACTAGGTTTTTCTAATCCTAATCCTAAAAATAACTAAACATATCCTCTAATACCAACTATAACAACCCTGATTTTTTATTACACACTTAAACATGATTTATTACATAAAATCTTCACTTAATACAACATATAAGATTAATAGTTCTACTGTATTTGGGGATTAGGAACATTACATAACATCTTAGAACATAAAACACACAACATCTTTATTTAAAACTTCCTTTACATGACCACTACATTCCCTCGTACTTAGCATTGCATGGGATAACCTGAGGACATGCATAAGAAAAGGGTGAGCTATAAATCCCAGTAAGGGAATAAACATGGAATAACATGAGGAATACAGTAAATGTTAGAAAATATGTGTATTAATAGAGTACAAGAGAAACATGAACATAAACTCATGATAAATCATGATAATAATAACATGGAAATGTGGCAACAACACTTAACATGGAATTAGCATAAGCCAAGTCCCATTGATCATAGAGCATGATTAAACCCTCATTGCACATGAAGAATGAGTAAAAACTCATTGTACTTGAATTAGAATGATTCAACACCCATTACACATGACTTATCATGATACTATACTTTACCCAATGCATTGGAGCGCTATCAGGGCACACCCTTCTTAAACATTTCATTTCATGCATAAGTGTGTCACATGGATCATACAACATGGAATAAATCATCATAATTTATTCCAAGATAAAGGGATGTGGAATACATACATGAATCTTTATAATCAATAAGTAAATTTTCATAAATGTGAATACTCGTGATAGAGAAATGGGCATGGTATTCACTACACAATGACATTGGCTTAGAAAATCGTAGTGCAATTTCGGCAGCATAACGGCGTGAAATAAGAACTCATTAAAAATGGTTGATGAGAGAGAAAGGGGTGTATCATCATATTTACATGAAATGGGCAGTAATGAAGTCATATAGATACATGTTCCAACAAACATAATGGAATTTAGATGCATAATTCAAAAGAATTACTTGGATGTAAAAGAGGAGAAAGAAATCCCTCGAGGAATTTTGGAATGGTAACGGGTGTACATGGGAGGAATTAATGAGAGATAAATGGGTCCAACATCATCAAAACATATAGAGAACAGTATGGGAGAGGTGAGAAATCATACCCCAACATTTTTAATTAAAAACAAAAGGGCATAACAACTTAAAGAAAATTGGACAAAAATGAGAAAGGAAGAAATCCCTTACTTGGAAGTGTGATCCCAAAGGCTTGGGAGAGGATTTAGAGAGGCTTCTTGGGAGATTCGGGAACCTTGGTAGGATTATATAGAGATGAGGGAAGGGGTTGTTCGAACTCCAAAGGCTTTGAGTGAAGAGTAAGTGGGAGCTTGGGTGGGTTTATATAGGAAAGGAGAGGGAATTATTTATTATTTAGGTTTGGGACACCTCACATTAAACTAATCAAAACCACAAACCATACCATGGTTTTTGCCCATGGTTTTTTCCAAAGGGTATTTTAAAACAATGTTTTATAAAGACAATGTCCAAACTTCTTAAAATAATAGGGTTTCTTTTTTGGAGGTGAGTCACACTCTCAAGGAAAACAATTTAAAAAGACAAAATGTTTTCTAAGCCTTAAAGGGTCCACTAAAGCTTTGTAAAATAAATAAAAAAAATCAAAATCACATTATTTTAATGTTAAAAAATATATTGGCCGAACATAATGTTTATATTATTTTATTACATCACTATTTTGTCATTATGATGTCATAAAACACATCATATATTTAAAACGGTATTTTAATTTTTCCCCAAAAATTCAACTATCTCAGAAAATTATGAAAAATTAACCATTGGATAATTTCAACATCCTAATTCCAAAAATAATATTAATTTTATCTAAATAATTTTATAAATATGTGAATTTTTACTTTTAAAATAAAAACCGACATTTACCGAAAATTCATGGGTTCTGACAAAAACAGTTTTCAAACCTTAATAAATATTACAATTGCATTCATAAAATCATATGATCATTTATATTTAATAAAAATTAATTTAATAATAATATTTTATTAAAATATTATTTAATTCAAAAATCCATTAATTCATCAAAATATATTTCTTAGTTAAATATTAACTAAAAATACTATTTGTGCTTTAAAAACTATTTATAAAGTAATAATAATAAAATGAATGCACATTATTTATAAAATAATAATTTACATAGTCATGTTGTTGGGGTCTTGTAACATAAACCCTTATAACACCCACATAAAACCGAAGGGTAAGGTGTACGATGGTGACAGACTCTTGGGGTGGCTCAAATAACACCGCTCGGGTGGTAATCTCTATTAACTTCCACTTCTCCTGTAGTCGGTTCTGCTCAAGATTAACATGTTCAAGCTCAGCTTGGGCATGGTCAAGAGAGAAGCCCAATGATACCACCTCCTTTCCGAGCTCTAACAAATGGGATTCGTATGGGGCAAGTCTACTGGATGAGGTCATCACTTCATTTGTCTCAGTAAATTGGATTTGCTAAAGCCCTATATTTATACTAATCATGTGATCACTGTTCAACGGATATATTAGCAACGATCACAATTCATAACAGTATTTTAAAATCCAGAAACATAAAACCAATTAAGTTCACATTTTATATAATCATAATAAGACATTTCATTATATCAAGAGGAATTTTCATTAATAAAATTTTGGGTTGTTACACTTTGAGTCTGTATTTATTTGATTTCCTTTTTTAGTAATAAAATGACTGAACTGGGTGGTGTTCTCACCATGCACATAAGATCACACTGATCTGAAGTACATTATATCTAGTGTTCTTTCTTTATAGTTCTTTTTTTTCTTTGTGTTTCTAGTTTCTCATTTGAATAAGAAATGTGTTTCATCTTCTTGTCTCAAAAATTATAATTGCATCATACCAAATACGTTACCTATTAATAAACACGAGTGGGTCCTGGATGTTCTAAGTGTTAACATATTAAACCTAACACAAATCTTTCTCTTTAATCTGAGATTTATCTTCCCTTCAAACATCCATGATCTACCTCATCTTGGTTTTGTTGAATGTCGATTTAGATCCTTGAATTTCTAAATTGTCACACAAGACTTATGAAAAAATCCAAGTATTAAGGTAATTTGGAAAATTCTTATGAGATTTTTCAAAAGTCTTATGGGACTTATCAAAGTCTAAATGGAAAATTCCATCACAACTCTTATGGAATCTATCAAAAGACTTAAAAAATTCAGATTTCTATAAGTCTTATGAAAATTTTATAATCTCTTACTAAATTATATTCCCATTAAATACAAACTTATAAAAAATAAAAATTATTGAACAATTTTATAAGTAGAATAATACTAGAATTTGTTCCAAAAAATATATTAAAAATAAAACCATGGGAAAAAATATAAATTTGAAAACTATAAACTATTTAAAAACACTTAAAAATTAATATTTATATTAAACATTCATAAAAATCAATAAAAAAAGTTTCTAAAATTATAAGTATATTTAATCAAAGAACATGTAATCAATTTAGCATAAAAAATATTGATTTTTAAACAAATATTTAAGGAATTAAAATTTTCACCCAAAATGATCAGGAATCAATTATTTAACATTAAAATATATTTTTAACACCAAAATCACCATGAATTTAGAGAAATATATATGTAAAACATGTCTTAAAATAAAATCACATCAAATTCTTCTACATTTAATGCATTACTTGCCCTCAAGAAATCGAAATGCCAATTAATCTAAAAATGAAAGAATTGAAATGACAACAAAGAGGAGATTTTCAAAATTGTTTCCCCCCATGTACTTTATTAAGTAAAAATATATGATTACTTTCTTAAAAATAAAAGGTTCCTATTAAATATGGTTTCTAATTTTAGAAAATATAATCAAATTTTAAAATTTTGAGAGGTTTTTTACCAACCTTATTTTGTATTGAATTACTCTAAAAAAATTCTATTTTTCTCCTTGGTGAACACACACAAATAATTTAGTATATAAACATAATTAGACACCACTAATGGATGAGTGGATTTAATAATTAACTGAAAAAATAATTAAACTCATCCAACAATATTAATATTAAATGGTTAACCAAGATTGAGAGTTCATTTATGAGACCATTTTAATAAAAAAATTATCAATTTAAATCTCATAAATAAGTTTAAAATTAATTAAAATTGTAATAATTACTCTCAATATTTCACTAAAAATAAGTATTTTTAATAGATCAATGAAAGGAATCTACCCAAAAAAATCCATGGAGAAATAGAAATGATTAACCTCTAAGTGTAAAAACAAACTCCAAATTTTATAAAAATTTCAACCACTAAATGTGTTACTCGATAATTAAAAATAGTCAATTTTGAAAATTTTTGATTGTTTTTTGATGTCTACTTGATGAATTACTATTTATCACATAAAAGACCCTAAAAAATTTTCAACCACTGAATGTGTTTCTTGATGATTAAAAATAATCAATTTCGAAAATATTTTAGGTAATTTTGAAATATACTTCATGAAACACAATTTATCACACAAAAGACTCATCCCCCACAATTAAAAAATAACATTTTTCTCAATTTTGAACGTTAATATGGAAGAAACAATGTAAAAAGTTCAAGTTCAAAAATAATTTTACAATTCTGTAATAAAAATCAAGTGCAAAGGGTCATAATAAATTTCAACCAATATATTTTCCACACAAAATAGTCAATAGAAAAATTCAGAGCATGTAAAAGGTTTTACATATAGATTAAAAAAAAATAAAGTTCATGTGAGACTTTTAGAAAGTGTATTATAATACTTGAGTTTTCAAAAATTTCTTCAAAAAAGAATAAAAAACTCGCATGCAATACTATAATTTTAGAAAAAAATCCACTAAAACAAAATCAATAAACGCCATAAATCTACTAATGATTTCATAATATACCAATACATTCAAAACAATTTTTATCCATTTAAACAACAAAAGAAACAAGTAATAGTTTTCAGTAAATAAAGGATCAAAAACTAGTGTAAGATTAAATAGAACCCCCCCCTGATGTAGAAGATTTAGTATTTTGAATTTAGAAAAGGACACTTACCTTCTTTTCCATTTGATAAAACCTTTTATTTCCTAATTCTAGATCCTATAATAATAAACATACCAACATAAGATTTCATCAATTTTAATTTAAAAGTAAATGAAATAATAGTTTAGTTTAAAGAAAAAGTGATTCAAAAATTTATATAGAATTCATATCCCCTTAGATTTTAAAAACATTTGAGCTTATTCTCCACCAAATCTGAATTTATCCTCTATAATTAATGCATAATAGGTTATATTTATTAATAAATGATAAGGAGGGACATAACTGAAGTACCCATCAATTCAAATCTTTGAAAGATATTCCAAATAATTAGAGTAAGTGTAAAATGTAACTTTTTCCATTAAATAATTTATGATTCAGCAGGAAGAGCACAACATTATCTTATTATTATTTAAAACTAAAGGGTAAAAATAAAGAAAAATCCAAAAGAGGAACCATGAGTTGACTCCCATAAAGCATTTAATTTAAAATCCCTCAATTAGATTCAAATGATTTTTATGTTTAAAGAACATAGATAGTAGCTAAGCCCTTTGTATTCCCCTAAAGTAAATGTTTGATCCATTTTTCATTACTAATAATGAATTATTTTCCTCTCAAATTAACTCAAAAATTATATTTACTAACACCCTAAGGATGGTGAAAGTTCCAAACCATTTAGACTTGAGTTTTACAAGAAATATATTATGTCTAGAATTGAAAAGTAACACCATCTAAACAATCTTGAAATCTCTATTTTAAATGATATAATCATTAAATGATTTAGTTTTTTCATTATAAATCCTATAAGTTTCAAATGATTCTATCCTGATCTCATCTAACTCACTCAATTATAGCATCCTCATCTCACAAGAAGATTTGAAATCATATTTTAGAACTTTCACAGCCCAAAATGATTTGTGTTGTGATTATATAGGCAAGTGGTTTGATTTTTAAAAGATAAGTATATAAGGATCCATCCCTATAGAAGTCTTAAATATAGTTCTATAATCTCACAAGGCTTTATTAAGTTTTAAATACCAGTATTTATAAGAACTCCCAATAGTTTTTCCAAATTTTGGTTTCAATTCCTTGTTTTAAACCTCTGCCTACCCACTAGACTATGGGTGGTATGTGGTTCCTATTTTATGTAAAAAATAATAATCTTCCATCAGAGATTTGAATTTTATGTTCTTAAAGTGGGTTCCATTATCAGTGATGAAATTCTTATACAATCCAAATCTTGAGAAAATATTCTTGATGAATTTGAAAACACTAATAGGTTGGTTGTTTGGAATTTTCACTACCTCAACCCATTTAAAAACATAATAAAAAATCACTAAGATGTGTTCACTCTCATGAGAAGATGAAAATGGTCTCATAAATTCCAATCCCTAAAAATAAAGAATCTCTACCTCTAAAATTCCTTTTTGGGGAAGTTTTTTGTCATCTACCAACATTGTATATCCTTTGGAATTTATCACATCAAACCAATAAACTCCTATAATCTTTGAAAATAGTTGTATTATAGAAGACAACTTGAAAAAACTTTTGAGTTGTGCTCCTCCCCATTATTTCTTACCCATATTAAAGAGTGAAAACTCTCTAAAATAGAAACTATTTCTTCCTCAGGTGCACAACTCATTAACATCCCATAAGAACACCTTTTACACAGCATGGGATCATTCTAAAAGTTTTAGTTAAGGTCTAAAATGAATTTATTCATTTGGTTTTGGGTATGACCACTAGGAATGAATCCTGAAGCTAAAAATTTCAAAAAATATAAAAACTAATTATTTTGTGATGATGAAATAGTGAGCATTTTTTCATATGGGAATGATGAATTAATATCTCTAGGATCACTGATTTGAGTAATGGACAACCTACAGATAGATTCAACAACAACATTCTTAACACTTTTATTGTCCCTGATTTCTAAGTCGAACTCTTTCAACAAAAGGATCCATATAATGAGTCTAGTTTTAAATTATTTCTTGGATAAAAATTATTTCAATGTTGAATGGTCTATGAAAATAATTACTTTAGACCCAAAAAAATATTGTTAATACTTCTCAATAGAAACTACTACAACCAAAAATACCTTCTTAGTTGTGTTGTAATTCCTTTGGGCATCATCTAGTAGTATACTAGAATAATACACTATATGCAACATATTATCTTTCATTTTCCCCAAAACTACCCCAACAGTTACGTTACTAGCATCACACATGATTTTAAAGGGAAATTTCTAATTGAGGGTAGTGATGATGGGTGAAGAAATAAATTTTTATTTAAGAATGTTGAATGATTCTTGGAAATTATCATCAAAGACAAATGGTTCAACCTTTTCCAATAAATAATAAAGGGGCCTTGTGATCATTTAAAAGACCTTAATGAACCTCCATTAGAAACCAAAATTCCCTAAAAATATTCTAACACCTTTAACATTTTTGGGATGGGGAAACCTTTTAATAACTTCAATTTTGGTAGTGGTTAACTCTATTCCCCTCTTAGACACCTTGTGTCTTGGAGAAATCCCCTCGATGACCATAAATTGACATTTTCCTTAATTCAAAACAAGATTTTTCTCTTGGAACCTTTCTAATAATAATCACATGTTCTCTAAATAGCTCTCAAATTTGCTCCCAACAATGCAAAAACAAATTACAAACACCTATGTTATCTTCTTAGTCATATGTAAAAAAATGGTCTTCATTCATCTTTTAAAAGTGGTCGAATATCTACACAAACCAAAGGGCATTCATCGATAGAAAAATTTTCCAAAGGTACATGTGAAAATGGTATTTTCTTGATCTTTGGGGGCTATAGAAATATGATTGTAACAAGAATAGCCCCCAAGAAATAATTATAACTCATTACCAACCAACCTATCAGTTATTTGATCTAGTAATGGAATGGGAAAATGGTCTTTTATAGTGGAAAAATTAAGCATAATATTATCTATGTAGAATCTCCACTTTCTCACCTTATTATTCTTAATTTACTCATTCTTTTCAATGGTGAAAAAAGTTAAACTTCCTTTATTAAGAACTACTTAGATAGGAATAACCCAAGGGGCTTTAGAAGATAGTATAGATGATTCCTACATCTAAAGGTTTGATAATTTTCTCCCTAATAACCTTTTCCATGTTGAGATTGAACCTCATTTTCCCCTTAACTCTTAGTTTGTGATCAGGTTCCATATGGATATTATGCATGAAAAATGATAGAATAATCCCTTTTATATCAGTAATGGTCCTTCATATAACAGATTTTAAACTCTCTTAGGACAACTAAAAAACTTTCATCTTGACTTTTACCAATCTCAAATGAAATAATTATAGGCAGTGAGGAATTTTCACCTAGAAATGAATATTTTAGATGAGATGGAAGAGGCTTAACTCCACTATAGGTGTTTCTTGGTATAACGTATAATTTTGGGTCAAAGTGTCCCAAGTTATTCAATGTGTCTTAAAAAAATGGGAATTGAATAAAATATCTTTTTCATGGTTTTCTGCAATGGAAAACCCTTTACACTTTGAACTCATATCTGTTTTAAAATTTTTCTCCCCATCAAACTCATTAAGGTGTTCTAGAAACTCTCTATCCCTCATAATCATAAAATTGTTCCTCCTATTCAACAAAATAAATTTCCAAATAAGTATCTTAAACTTCCTCTATGAATCATATAAATTATTCTTCAATTTTACCAAAAGGGTCCTTAAATTCCAATAGCTAGACTCTTGAATGGTTTTCTTTAATTATGGGATCCTAAACATTTTTGATAACATTGAACACTTAAATTTGTTCTCCAAAGTTGAAAATTGAATTTCCCTTATATACATCAATAACAGCTCCACTAGTGGCTAAGAAGGTCCTACCAAGGTGATAGGGAACTCCTTATCACATTCCATATCCAATATGAGAAAATAATCAAGTAAGAACAATTTTCTTACTCCAATAAACAATTTATCAACTCTTCTTATGGGTCGAGTGATATATCGATCAACCAATTTTAATAAAACCATAGTGGATTGTAAGCCCCCCAATCTTAGTTATTGAAATAGTGATAAAGGATTCAGATTAATGATCACACCAAAGTTACATTGTTAATTGAGTTTACCATTATTTTCTAGCGTTTATAGGATGAAAAAACTTCCTGGATCTTTGATTTTAGGAGGAATATTTTTTTAAAAGACAAAACTTCACTTGTTAATGAGGTTTTTAGTGGAAAATTCCTCAAATGTTTCTTGTTTGAAACAATATTTTTTTAAGAATCCATTTTATAAATTATTTTATGAATCAACCCCTTAATATTCCATTGAGAATTAAATGACTCATACTTTTATTTAATTTGAAAATGTGGTCTCAATTGTTATGGGAATCTTGTGGAAACATCTAGTCTAAAACCCTCTTGATCCTTCCAAGAAAGCTTCAATTTTTTTCTACGGCTAGGGTTTTAATTGTTTGAAAATGAATTATGACTAGATTTCTTCCTAGGACCATAGACAACAAATTTTTCATCCCCATAGGGATAGACAGACATATCAAAGTTAGGAAAATTAGTTCTAGAATGCTTAAACATTCCACAGTGTTGACATTTCTCTCTAAGTGAGGTTTTATGATTTTCACTTTTGTATCTAGTAACCTGGGAATTTTTTTCTTGAACTGGATTTTTTTTATTTTTGATAGATTATTCTTATCCTAAAGCATTTGTGTTGGGAGTTCTAGTCAAGTGTGTTGATTTTTTTTCAACTCATCAAAAAAAATTTCATAGAAATCACCACTAGAAGACTAAAGACTATTATTATAGGTAAACTCAACTGGAGGAATATGATTTTACCATGAACCTCTAAAATTTAGGATATAGGCTCAAAGCAGATCCTCTAACACCTGTATGGTCTTCTTGAACCATTCGTTGGTCTAGGACTGATATGCTTTACTCAAGAGAACCTGTGAACCTAGTGCCTTTTGCAATCCATGCTAGAACCATGAAGTAAATTGGTAATCTCTATTAGGAATTATAGAATGGGAACACCATGAAGTTTCACTATCTCTTAGATATAAATCCTTCCTAAATCATCAATATAGAAGGTTTCCTGAATTGGTAGAAAGTTCGCGACTTTGGTCAGCCTATCGACGATCACACATACTGCATTGCTACCTTGAGGGGATCTCAACAAACCTATCATGAAATATATAGTGACTTAATTATATTTAATCTTAGTAATGGAGATAGGTTGTATAAGTACATGAGGATATTAGTTCCCTGCCTTCATATGATGATAAGTAGCGCACTGAGTGATGAAACCTATTATCTGCCTCTTCATACCTAACCACAAATATTGACGATGCATGTTTCTGTACATCATGGTAATACTAGAATGAACTTCCCATATAGAGGCGTGATATTCCCTCATTAACTCTTATCGTATGTTAGAAGTCACCCATATACGACCACATAAGAGAAGGTTCTCATTTTCATCTACAACCCAAAAAGGAGGTGGTTTCTCGCCTGTGATGCTCTCCCTCAAAATGAGGCCCTCAAAATCAGACAATTGCCTCATCCAAACCAACTTCAAAAGGGATGATATCACTTCTATAGATTCTAGAATTGGTATTCCCTATTGTTCCTAAACCTATAGATGTAACTCAAAGAACAGATCCATAAATTTCCACTCACTAAATTCCTCCTTGATAGCTTGTGTCTGAGTTTTCTGTTTCAAGGAATCAGCTACGGAATTTCCCTTTTCAAGTGAGTAATAAATCTCAAATTCAAAAGATTACAGGTATTCTAACCACTAGAATAGACTCATATTCAATTATCAATGTGTGGAGATGTATTTAACACTTTTATGGTCCTTATAGATAACGAACCACTCACCCAAAATGTAGTGTCTCTAACAACATAGTTCATGAACTACGACTACTAGATCAAGGACATGTGTAGGGTATTTCCACTCCTGAGGTATGAGATGGGAGGACCCATACACTATAACCCACCCTACATCAAAATTTCACCCAAACTGATTCCTTAAGAATTGTAATAAATAGTATAGATTCTTCCCAGATCACATAAAATCAGGATCAACGCTGAATTTAGTCTCCCATTTAACTCCTAAAAAGCAATCTCATAGGCTTTAGTCCATTCAGATTTCACACCCTTATTGGTCAAGCCTGTAAGTGGTTATTCTAGGTGTGATAAGTCTTAGATGAATTGCTTGTAATATCCAACCATCCCTAAGAAGTTGTGTATGTCAAACACATTCTTAGGTTTCTCCCAAGAAACCATGGTGCTCACCTTCTCTAAATCAACTAATACACCTATATTAGATTTTATATGACCCAATAAGTGAACCTTACTAATCCAAAAGTGGAATTTACTGATCTTTGAATATAGTTGGTTCTCTCTTAATGTGATCAGCACAATCTCAAGATGGTTATCATGGTCATGTATAGTGAACGAGTACACTAATATATCATCTATGAATACTACCACAAAGGAATAAAGATACGAGTGGAAAACTCAATTCATCATACCCATAAAGACTATTGGAGTGTTTCTCAAGATGAATGATATAACTAGATACTCACCTTATCCAGAATGCTATATGGCGTATGTCTGATAGTCTTACACACACCTAATGGTATCCTAACCCCAAATCAATCTCAAATAAAACTATTTATCCTTAGATCTGGTTGAATACATCATCTATACGAGGAATTGGATATCGGTTATTTATAGTAATCTAGTTCATTCTATGATAATCCATACTCAATATAATGTTATCATCCACCTTCTTGGAGAAAAGGACTCATGAACCCCATGATGATGTGTTAGGTCAGATAAAACCCTTATCTTCTAGATCTTTAAGCTACTTATTTAGTTCCTGGAGCTTTGTAGGTGACATACTATAAGTAAGAATGGACACAGGTTCCTCACCCAACACAAGCTCAATGGTGAACTCAATATCCATATCAGTAGGTAATATAGAGAAATCATCAGGGAAGATATCCCTAAAATGATCCAAAATAATATGAAATTATATAAGATGCATCCCCTGATCTCTCATAAATAGACTATCCATTTGGGATGTTATTTCACCTAGACCGGTACTCTTGAGTCCATCTCGACTAGCTTGTAGATCCCATTCGCCCTTATGGATGTACATATTTCCCTCAGGTGATGTGAAAGATACCTGATGGTGATATAAATCCACTTGGTCTCAATAAGGAATAAGTCAGTCCATACCAAGAATGACGTTAAAGTCAGTAATATTGAGGATTAAGAAACTCTATAGAAAATGATGTCCACCTATCTCAAGGGGGTACTCCTTGCACTGGATTATACCCTCTTCTCAAACTTCTAACAGTGTGTCAAGGGTCATAACACCATTGGAGTATTCTAAACTAGGCCTATACTTATCATGGTCGTAGCCGATAAAAAAGAGTGTGATGTACCTGTATCAAACAAGGAATATACTAAAGTAGAGTCTACCATAATAGTACCTCTAACTATAGATGTCCCTAGACTCTTCTCCTCTGGTGTAGGTTGCACTGCATAAATATTTCCTGAATCGTGACCCTGAGATGCTACATGAGTAGCCTAATTAGGTCCACTATACTGATAAAGAAACTCTGAGGCCTGCTTGCCTCGACCATAACCATCTGCTCAGCCCAAATGGCATGTAGCTTCCTACCTGAAAATTATTCACTAATTCGACACTTGAATGCGGTGTTGGTATATAACCCCACTCACTTGTAATGGGTGGAAGGGATTGGAAGAAATGATGGAGGTGACTCATCCTATCGCAAGCCTGACACTCAATCAGGTTTCTCATATACTAGGGCTTTTTATGACCTATCCTACCACACTGGTGACACACCACAAAGTTGTAGGTGTGTTCCACCTATATAGTACTACTCCTACATATACCCTTGAATCATCACTTCCTTCCACTAGATAGCTTAATAATCTTCCTATAAACTAAACTATTCTTCTTCACATCGCCTGATTCCCTTAGGTTTCACTCAGTGATTATAGACAGGTTCACTATCTATGAAATGGTGGTTAGACAAAATAAGATCGCTTGTGAGAAAATGGCATAAGTAATCCCATACTCAAATCACCTTATAGTATTCAGATCATCACCGGTAAAATTTGTGTGAATTTCTATAATTCAGTGAAGCGAGCTGAGTATTTCATCACTAACATGTCACTTTGCTAAAGGTGCATGAACTCATGAACATGATCTAATCTCAAATTCTATAGGAAGAATTAGTTAAAGAAGTTTGTCTGTAAGTCCACCCAGACCATACCCTAGTGTCAACCAGCCTGAGTCAGAACTCCCCAACAATGCTTAGCGGAGTCACAAATCATATAGGTCATGAGATTGACCCTTCACTCTAGAGGTGTCTCATTATGCTCAAATATAAAAAAAATAGACTTTATCCATGATTTAGTAGGCTGAGGTCTTCCCTCCCTTGAGAAAGTGAGAGTATGCTACTGCTGGAACTCATGGGTCAGCTCCGCCATAGAAGGGGTGGGTCAGGGAGCACCCTGCACTGATTGTATAAAGTGAAGGAAACTATCATGGAACTGGGCATCGACACCCATTTGAAAGTCAACAGGAGGTCCATCAGGTGGCACTACAGGAGGTATCATGGGTGGCTTAAGGCCCACCACCTCAATATTATGTTCATCACAACTTTACTGGAATATAACATGAGGTCATTGTGGTACCATATCTCTAAAAATTCCAAGTGCATACCTCAAACAAGATTTATAATAGATAGGGAAAGTGTTAATGGAAGGAAAGGTACAAAGCCTTCCTATAAACACATACAACCCCTAGACTTCTCCAGGAGATAGGTATAGGTAAGAAGAATGAGTCACATAAATATTATAGGAGACACATCCTACTTCCCACTAATGAGGTTGGAATAGGGTCAATGTTTTAGATTACACATATAAGGGGGTTCATATCGTTTAAAGGTTAACAATTTTAATTTATTTTATTCATATTTATTTGGTTATTAGCAAAATTATCTGGTTAATTGTGTCACCATTTCTAATTTATAAGGGCCCATACACCTTACAAGTTGAAATTGGTGTGTTAAGTAACTGGATACTAACCCTTACACCAGACAACAGGTGTAACAGGCCATGGGTTGTGTTTTGATTGGATAATCTCCCCTTGAAACTCACCAACCAACCCATTGATATGGGATTATTGGTCAATTAAATCCAATTATGTCATCATGGAGAATACTAGCACACTACATAGCATAACTAACAAGGAACATAAAAAAATCACAAGCAATGCAGGAAATGCATGCTAATAAGTAAATATGACATGGCATAATGCATGATAATTTAGTCCTAAAGTGTCTAGTATGATGCATGAACTTTATATTCCCTCATATCATCAGGCCAAGGTAAATTGTAACACCCCGACCCCTCTAAACCAGAGTCGGTGCATTACTTGTTATATTGGCATGGTTAGAAGGAATGAAAATCACAAAGGAATGAAAATCCCAAAGGAATGATCAGTTTAGTAGTCTTGAAGAAACTAGATACATAAATATAACTCAAATAACATTATAAAATTTTACTTAATACAATACATAACAAAAAATAAAAATGGCATCCACAGGAACTTAATAATTTATCTCCTCTTCATCACATGTTAAAGGTAAAAAATGAAAGGGGTGAGCTCAAATTCTCAGTAAGGGTTAAAAATAGTAGAATCATGAATCAATAATAACTAAATTGTAAAAAATTTGACATAATCAATATGGCATGGTGAATAAATGAAAAACTCACGCCATTAATAAACTGAGAATAAAACTGTATCCTTAGATTTTTTCATAGTGAAAACCTCATGGATAGTAATAACTGATAATGAATAAAGAGAATGATTATTAATTGGAAGTCATGTATCTGGAACATGATACCATAATACCATAAAAACGGTTTAGTTCTGTGGGTAGAAACCCATCTGATTTTTGGAAACAAACTCGAAGGGTTTGTCGCCAACTGATTTGTCTCATGAGACATACCGATGCATCAAGGGGATGTAGTGGGACCCACCCACCACTACATATCCAAATCATTCATTATACATAGATTCAACATAAATCAATATTTCTTTACATTATTTGTATATAATAGAGGATACAGATTCATTAATATTTCCACAGTCAAAACAACATTCAAAATAAATACCGTATGTAAAATGGTATACGGCTTAGAAAATAATCATATCCATGATATGAGAATATGTAAATTTAAATGGAATATAATTTCAATTGAAAAGTGATCTCAAATGGGAAGTAGGTACACCACATAATAATTATTAGGTTCACAATACAAAGTAAGTCACAACAAAATAGAAAATTGAAACAAAGTCCCTTACCACAATGTAATTAGTCAAATCATATGAACAAAACATAATAACCATCAAATTAATCATTGAATACCATGAATATAAATAAAATAATGATATTATATTAAAAATGTTAGTACAGATAGACCACATTCAAGAAATAAGTGGTGAACATTAGAAATATTACGGAAATGAAGGTGAGATGAGAAAACCCCTTACAAACATTTCGGCATGGTAACGGGTGTTCTTGTGAGGGATTAATGAGAGGTAAATGGGTATACCATTATTTAAATATAATAAGGGAAGTATGGGAGAGGTTATAAAATATACCCCATCATTAGGAATTAAAAATAAAAGGGCACAACATAGGGGAAATTCTTGAACAAAAGTGAGAGAGAGGATCCCTTACCTTATGCTTGAAGGTGTTCTTGATTATTCTTAATGACCTGAATAATCAAATTTAGCTTCATTAATTAATAATTAAAGAACCTCATCAACATGTAATTTATATTTTATAACCTTATTATGTTCATTAATGTCCTTTTTTATGGGTTTAAGAGATTCAATTTTATTGTTTTGGTAGCATTTTCTTCTTTGGTTTTCATAACAGTTTACTTGAATTAATGAATGGATGGTTGTTTGAAATATGGTCAAATATCCAGAATTATTAATATACATTATTAGTGACATTAAAAATATATAAATGATCTTATAATGATTCTGGTTATATACCATGAGGATGACTCATTCGATGAGTTAAAATAAACGCTTGGATTTGTCTTGGCGGTTTTGTGCACAATAAACTTGTTTTGTATTATTATTCCATATTATGAATGTGTAAGGATTCCAGAACATTAAACAAGATAAAATAAATATATTTTAATCTTTTTAACCATTGAAAAGGTTTCATGACCAGTATTGAACATAGTAATGAAAATTGAAAACCCGCCTTCCTTGAGTGATAAATTAACACTTCTCCGATGGTGTTTGCATTTATGTATAAAAGGAGGGGGAAAGAGAAATTATGATGAAATATTCCATTAGCATAATGAAAATACAGTACATGTAAAGTAATGTAATTATCATGGCATTTATATGAGGTGAGGTGAGAAGAGAGCAATAAAATAATAAAACTTGTAAAATAATTTGAAAGAAAAAAGAAGAGAGGTTCACCTCTTGAGTACTCCTCCTTGAAAAACTACTTAAGACCATTTTTTTGGACTTTTGGTGAGACCAGAAGGTCTTGGACGTGGAGAGAGGTCTTGGGAAGAGTATTTGGAATAATTTAGGCAAGGATTGAATCTTGAGTGGTGTGGGAGGAAGAGGGGTGAGGGGTGGTTTATATAGTGGAGGGGAGAAAGGATTTCTCTATATTATATTCATTAATTTATTATTTCTGCACAAGACAAAGAATAGTGAGTCTTCCATGAACAATAATATTAATTATATCATGTGAATCCAAATCAATTGGGCTCACATTAGTAGAACATCATACATGACTCTATAATTAGTGTATTTAGCTTATTTTGTAAATTATGGTATTTCACTATTCATCAAAAATTAAAGTATTTCAGAAAAATACCAAAAATTCACCCTAACCATTTTTTGACATGTAGAATCCAAAAATGAAGTCTATTTTTTAAAAATAATTTTATAAATATGATTCATTAAATATTTAATTAAAATCATTATATAATTGAAAAAATATAAACACTTAAAATATTCATCTTTATTTTCAAGGTGCCTAAATTTATTTATACATTCATGGGTATGGATACCATTCATAAGATTCATGTTACTATTCATAAGAGTAAGTTACTATTCATAAGGGTAGGTTACTATTCATAAGGGTAGGTTACTATTCATCGAAAATTAAGTTAATTCTATCAGACTCTAAATATCATCCTGAACACAACTGTGTATGTCAGATTTTAAAATTTCAAAACACACAAGTGGAAAATTTAAGTTTAATGGCTAGGCTATGACTATCTCCTAAATAAACAAGTGTTGTTTCAAAGAAACTCAGTGCTTTATGAAATATAGGCTATGACTCAAATGTATTTAAGAGAAACATACCATAAAATGTTTGGGGTGCTACATAAACGATATCCCATAAAAATAATAACATTCCAGAATAAGTGTGTTACCCAATAGTTAAATCCATGAAATAGTAAAAACTCAAGAAATAACAACATTTACTCATACCAGGTAATTTGGATTTCCCTTATATGTGGGGTAGTTACTCCCAAGAACAGGCTCATAATCAAATTCTTATATCCAAGTCTACTATCTAAACCCAACCAGTAAGATAAAAGGAAAATTCCTATGATACCACTTCATAGTATCCCACCCCGGATGCCACTTAGCCAGGCCTCGAGATGGTGGTCACAAGACCTCAAGTGCCCCTCCCCAAATTTCAGAGGCTTCCGACTAGCAGTGAGGGCCTAGGGTGTGTTTGTGAGGAGACTATTCCCTCGTTTATTAGAGTGGATCACAAAATTATATATATATATAAGGTATAAGAAATAACAGAAGTATTAATAACAATAAAGAGAAACAGAACAATTATAATAGAACATGCAAGTTAAGTAAACAATAAGAGGAATATAAATATAAAAAAGATACAATATAACGATCATGGTAATGTAGCTATACAAAAATTAGTATTCAAGGGGTATAAGATATAGGTATATATGACATTATAAAAAAATATAAAAAAATATAAAAACTGTTATGACTAGTATCTCGAGCATGGGCTCAGTACTCTTCTCCCAACTCCATCTTAGTAAGTAATTCAATAAATCATTGGAAGTTGGCTTCTTCTCTTTGTCAAAACCTATAACCATAAATTCTACTTGGTAGCAAAGGTATATTGAGTAGGGTTTGAGATAAAATCTCAGTAGGCCGCCACCCATGGTGTCTAGTCCAACCCATTCGTGAAATATAAAATTAATAGTGTTTCTTACTAAATAAATTCAAGACAAAAATAAATAATTAAATACATTGTACTGGGTTCTACTTGGAAACCCATCTAATCTACCTACTTCGACCTAAGCTAGTGAGTCTGAACCAAGTAATCCTACAAAGGTAAAGTGATAGAGATAATATGAGGGAAGGTGAGATGTCCCAAATCTTGTGATTGATCTTTGAGGAAACATCCCTAAAGTTTCAAAACCAAAGGACCATTTATCATTTGAAAACATTCTTTTTAATTTTAAATTCAATCAAAAACCCTTTTTATAATTTATAATAAGTCACCCTGAGCTCATCCATGGAAATCCAAAGTGACTTTATAAGTATCTCTCTAGGGGCCTGATATGTGTCCAATTACATGGAGTTTGTTCAGGTGACTCAACAATTAAGTCCCAAGTGTAACTTTGGCATGATATAAAACATCAAGAACTAACCTCTAAGTCTTTACCTGGTATCACATGTAGGGGGTTGATTCTCTCTTATGGAATGGTACAACCATAGCGCCATTGATCCCATCCAAGGGGTATCCCCTAAGGAACTGGTGTCAATCATCAAGAGGCAAAAAATAGATAATGTATGGTGATCCCATATTAGAAATAGTTGATTTTTCCCTGACATGTTTACAAAACATTAAAAATTCTAACAAAAAGCACAAGAGTTCATCTAAGGGGGCCTTAAGTCGGAACCCCTTATTTTACCCTTGTCATAAAGTTGAAAGCATCAAATAATCAATGTACATAAATAACATGTCTAACAAAGGGTCTATTTCATTAGTTCAAGCCTTTATATCTTAGTAGTCACATTGGTCAAGGAATTTCCATTTTAATGGTCCATTCATGGAATGAGGCATGAAGCATTAATCACTTGGAAAATTGATTTAATTCAACCATTTCATTTATGGAATGTGTTATAAAGTATTAACTCAAGGTTCAACACCCTAACCAATTGAATTTATAAATAAAGGTATTTATCATGAGGAAATACCCCTTAAGGGTGATTAAAAAGCTAAATAAAAAGGGTAATTAAACCTTAAAGGTGAAGCACACCCAATTGGGTGGCATAGATTCAATTTGATCAACCCAAGGGGTTGATTCTTTGCTAGTACATGTTGCAATTGGCATGGTAAACCCTTAAATTTAATTTAAAATAAAATTTAGAGGAGTCGTTATAAGGGTCCAGCTCGCGGCATATCATTACATTTTATAGAAGGCAATAAAATTAAGGTAAAGAACCTAGAACACCTACCTTATCCTCATAGACCTTCCATCATCTAGAATTGACCTTTGATTTGAGATAGGTTGTAATAAATCAAATAAATTGTCAAATTCCCTGAAAATGGGGAAAATTAACTTGAACCAAGGTAGCATAACAAAGACTAAGGGTAACTTGAAATATAAGGTAGATGATTAAAGATCTCACCTATAGATTTCTTTTTCTTCCAATGATGATTAATTCGGGTGTCAGATGGAGGAGTTAGATTGAAACCTAGGAAGAGGAAGAGATGATCTCTATTTGTGAGGGAGGAGAGCTCATCCACAAGAGATGAATAAGGGTAAAAAGAAAAGGGTTTTAAATCATTTAAGAGGGGTGAATGGGAAATTCACCCTCAAAAACAATTACGCATGGTTTGGCCACACGGTTGTCCAAATTGTGCACCAACTGTGTGTTATTATCTACTTCAAAGGGGAAACCCACATGGTTAGGTGCATGGTTTTCCTAAATGTACACAAACTTTGTAAAACCCACTATCCAAAAATTGTAGATGGATCTCACAGTCATGCGCCTGGGGTTGACCGCTGTATACAAACTATGTGGTCCCCTACACCTCAATGTCTGCAATGGTACAGTTTTGGGAATCTGTGTGAGCCAGGAAGCACAGTTTCTATTAACCATGTGGCCTAGTATTTTCTTCCCATTTCAAGGTTCTAAGCTCTAAAAAACCCTTGAACACACCTTAGATATCCTTAAACCTTTTAAGTATATTTATTAGGGTAAAACAAAGGAAATTAAACAAAAAAAAAAGTTTGTACCTTTGGAAAATCCAAGACGTTACACCTTTACTCAATAAAAATGCTTTATGATAAGGCATATTATTTAATAATTAAATCGATTATTCAATATATGAGGATTTCTTTAGAAAGGTATGACATAGGTAGGGCCTGGTTATAGATAACCCCTCGATGCATCAGCCGTCTCGTGAGATGAATTAGTTGTCCAAATTAGATGGGTTTTTTCCTAGTATGTTCTAAACCATATTGTGAAAAGTCTTGACAGTAAAGGTATCATGTGCCTAAGGAATGTGATGTCTGATAATTAATCATTACCTTCATTAAAAAAAAATTATTATTATCCATGATATTTTCACTATGATATTATCTATGTATTCATTTCATTCTCAACTTATTGATTAAATGATATGTGTTATCAGTTATTTACATTATCATATTGATTCTGAATCATCTTATCTTGATATTCAAGTTATTTAAATGGAATTCATTCTCCCTTATTTACCTTCCCATGTTTATTATGCTTATTGAATCATGATAGATTCTCTTATACTTGACCCTTAATAAGTATTTGATATCACTCTTATTTTTTTTAATTTATTCAGGTTATGGAGATGGATCCTTTGAATGAGTTTCAAGGATTATAATATTTTACCTTTTTTATGATTTATTTTCATTTCCCAATTTAAAATGGGTATCATGTATGTATCTAGTTTTCCAAAACTACTAAACTGGTCAATTATTTTGGATTTGAATTGTGTATCTATGCCAATGTAATAAAGTAAAGCACTGAATCTGGGTTATTGGGGTAGGGGTTGTTATAGTTGGTATCATATGAAGTTTAGTACAAACCATGGGAATTGGATTTTGGAAAACATATATTAGGGAATATAACCCTATGATATACTTTGAGGATAATATAGAAGAACATCCTAAATTTCTGTTAAGAAATATATTATGTGAGTTTTCCTAGAAATGCATCCCTATCTAGATACTAAAAGTGGAAGTAGTTCTGGAACAAAGGTACCTAGGGGTAATAACTCTAAAAAGGGTGCATTGGGATGGATCCAATCGTTACATGGTGTATGACAACAAGCCTTAATATGCACATTGTTTGACACTCCTGGAGGATATTCTTAGTATAATTTATATTTTATTTATAAACCATTATGAAGGATTTTAAAAATAAATATATCCCCAAATAAACCAAATTTGGTATTTTAAGATAAACAACGTATAAATTTTAATTTATGCTAAGTGTTACACCATGTTTGGAAATATATATTATGAATTAAAATTAATAATCTTATAAGATAATCCAGTATATACCATTGTTTATAAATGGAACCTAGAAAGAAGAAGGGTATCAATACTCGTGTCCAGTGTATAGATTTACCTATCAAAGAAGCCAATATAGCTGGTATTGGAACTGATAAAATTATGGCTATATAAGGGAAACTTATTCAGGTTATGAAAGATAACCTTTCTCAGATGGAGAAACATGTCCCACAACAATATTCTCCTTTATTGGATCGCTTTATGCGATAGAGGCCCCAGTAATTTAGTGGGACTTCTGATTCAGTGGCATCTGAGTAATAGATTAAGTCTCTGGAGAAGATATTTATAGCATTGGATTGTGGTGAAAAGAAAAATTTTACACTTACATTGTATTGTCTCAAAGGCGATGTCGATCAATGGTGGTCATTGATCCAAAATACTAAAGAGGAGGAGGAAATATAACTCATGGAATGAAAAGTTTTTTAGGATACATTCTTTGAAAAATATTTCCCTCATAAGTAACAAACTAAGCTGAAGAGAAATTTCATTATCTTAAAGAAAAAAAGGAAGAATAAACTTTTGTGAGGTATGAAGCTGCATTTACAAGGTTATCTAGGTATGTTACAGATTACATATAAAACGCAAAGTGTAATATTGACCATTTATTTTAATGAATTAATCTAAGTCTCTAAATGGAACTAGTCTCTCAAACTTTTTTCTCATACTATGAAATAGTTTTATGTGCTATAAAGACAAAGAAATAATTCTCCAAGTCTTATGGATTTAAAGGTAAGAAATAGAATAATAGGATGAAATAAAAAATAACATATAAAGGGAATAATGGAAAGAAGGATTTCCCCACATGTGATAATTGTGGAAAGAATCACTTCGAGAAATTCTTGAAGGAATTGGGAGTTTGTTATAGGTGCGGAGAAAAGGGTCACTAAGAAAAAGAATGTAAAGGAAAGAAATAAAACACAGTTATTCAGTGTTTCAACTGTAAGGAGACGGGACACTATACAAATGAATTCCCCAAGCATCAAGGGAATATACCTTAGAATAATCTAATGAATCAAATTTAATATTATGTTATTAATACAACTGAAGTGGAATTATTAATACGCTTGTGTATTTTGATCCATAAAATATGTTGTAAAATTATTTTATTGATTATAATCTCATCATAAGAATTGTGAAATATATAAGGATCATACTACAGTACTATTTCATTAAGTATTTGAGAGTATATATTGAATGTTACTAAGAAAATTGATTCAGTAGCAAGTTTAACTTCTAGGAAAACACATGATTAAGGGAAAGATAACCCTTAAAATTTTCCTGATGTTGAGATAATGATTTTGGGATAAAGGGATGATTGATATGGATAAAGTAAATTAGATAATAATGACTACCTTAGAACAGATTAACTATAAAATTATTATGTAAATTCAATAACCTTATTTATAAAGTTTTGGAGAATAATATTTTGTAAGGGTCATAAGGTTAACCATTTATGAAATAATGATTTAAGTTGAACTTTGGATGAGTTTTTAGAGATTAATGTATTACTTCACTATATTAATATTTTTGCATATTGAATAACTTGTGTTAAACATCCTATTATAATGATAACTGGAGATCAAAGGATTAAATTATCATTCCAATATGGATCTTTTGATTCAATAGTGAAATAGGTATAGCAAATTTATCTTCATTTATTATAGTAAGAGATGAAGTGAAAATTCATCAAGGCATAACCAAAGGATGAGATTATTCTTATGAAATGGAATTAAATCAAGTAGATATATATTCACATGAAAGTTTATAAAATTTAGGAAAATAATCCTAAAATAATAAAATTTACTATTACCATCATTTCTGATGATATAAATGACCCTTTTCACAGCCATTTGGTTTATAGTTTTGTGGTTTTTAACCTTCCCTAGAGTACCCACTTTCTTGTGGTCAATGACCTATATCACTCCCTATTAATACTTGAACATTATTATTTTATTACATACCCATGTTTTCATTTCCCACCTATGTTTTTCTACTTGTAAACCTAGTTATGTGATTATTCCAAATGACCTTTGTACTTCTAATTCTCTCTTATTAAGAGGGTGTTTTATTAACTCTTTTACGATGTGAGTTTTTCAATAAAGGAATTTTCAAATATCAAACCATTGATTACTAATATCAAGTTTAAATTTTGAGTACACAATTTATTTAATGTGGGGATAATATAACACCCCAATAATTTACAATATACTTCTTTTAGAATAAATTTAATTTCTTTAATAGCTTGAAATGCATGCAACACCAGGTTTAAACAAAACATGGTTTAGTCACTCTTTGTGCACTTAATTTAAAATAAAATTTTGCCAACTATAGAAAATTTATTTGATAATATAAAATTTATTTTTAAAATTACAATAAAAAAATTATCATAGGGTGAATTTTTGTGATTTTTCTAAGAAGGTCCATTTTTTGTTGAATAGTGAAAAATACTGAATTTTAATTGAAAAATATCTTTTCATTTAAATAATTTATAATGTTAAATTATATTTTGAATTGGTTTTAAATTAAAATTAATTAAATAGTATATAAATTAATCTAATTTATTTTATTTTAATCATTTTAATATTGAATTTTGATATAAAAACTTAGTAAACTTTTGAACATTTCCACTTTAAAACCCTTTGTTCTCATCGCACGTGTGGGATTAATTTTAAATTAAAATTTAAAACTTCTGTGAATTAAATTTTTCAAAAATTATTCCATATTTTTAATTATAAAAATTTATTATGTTTAATAAGGTAAAAATAATTTCTAACCAAAATGAATAGTGAAATCAGTAAAAATTATTTACAGTGGTTATGGTAAAAATAGATTTATCGAGGGGTTAAACTATAATGATAAGAGTGAAAATGACCTAAAATGTTGTCTTAATTTTATATAATGAATTTATTTAGAACTTTTACATCAAATTATCTAAAATATTTCAATTCCTTTCCACTTTCATTTGAATATGAACCATATAATAAATTATATAAAGAAGAAGGTAAAAAAGATACTTTTCTTACTTTTAATATCTATACAACTTTGGGATAGAGAAAAAAACAACATAGGTTTGGAAATATATATTATTATGAAATATAAATTAATTTTTTTATCATAATAATTTATATTTAATTTTTAGATATTAAATACTTACTTAAAATTCTTAAGAAATGTCAACATAGTAATTATTTAGTTAACAATTAAATGAAATAAATGATATTAAAAATAATAAAAGTGAAGTAAATTGAGTGAATTATTATGTTAAATTAATTTTTTAGATTAATATATCATCTCAAATAGGTTTTGAAATAATATATTTTAATTCAATCATTGTATTGATATTTTTTAAATTCATATTAAATGAATAATGTTAAAATTTACAATAATGTTATTTTATAACAAATGATATTTTACTTAATGATTTAAAATGACTAAAAATACTATATTATGAAAATTTATTTGTAAATGTTAATAAATACAAACTATGTTACACTCATGGACCAATTTTTCTTTTATAATGAATATATTAACCCCTAAATAGTAAAAAACTATGTTAGCACAATTAAGGTTAAAGTAGTGTTTTTGCACGTTACATGCGCTTTTGTTAAAATTAATTTCCAACACACATAGTATTTTTATTTTATAAATTATACATAATATTTAGAATCAGTATTTATAAATTTTATAATAAGTCTCACTTAAATTTAGTCTTAAAAGATAAACTACTTAGGTTATAAAATTAGTTACCATAGTGAAAACCCAAAATGGTAAAAATAAGTAAACTTAGAAGTTAAGGAAAAAAGTTTAAAACATGTGTTTTAATGTGTTTTGGAGGTTTTTATTGTCCATATAATCCCTAAAACACTGTAATTATAAATTTTGGATCCAATTGAGGTAATATTTACCACCCAATATTGAATAATTTTGGGTATTTATAAGAATGTCACTCCTCAACTATAAACGGGTACTCACCCACCTCACTTATTTACACTTATCAAGCCATTTGGATCATAAAAAACCTACCCAAATCACCTCCCAACTTCACTAATATCATTCTAGGAGCCTTATTTTGAGTATAAATCCAACATAGAAAGGTTTTAGTGCAAACCTAAGGAGGATACCCAAAGAAGTGGTAATTTTTTTCAATGAGCATTTTTATTTTATTTCTTCCTCCACCTACTTAAATTATTATTTGACCATGATGACATAATAAACTAATTATCTTTCATATAATGATATTTTATTTTAAGTTCATGACCTAACACCATATACACTTTCATTAAATGGGTTTCGAAATCATCGTTCGTGTGTACGATGGATTACCGCCTCGCGAACTGATGTTGTTCGTTTTTCCATTACCAACTCTAATAGTTAGTTATAATGATGAATATAAATTATATATATGATATTTATAACATATTTAGTCATATTTAGTCATTATATAATATATATATATATATATATATTCCATTCCTTATGGGACACAATAATGTTGCTCGGGTATACGGCAGACTACAGCCTCACGAAACGATGTGATTTGTCTTTCACTAACACATAACATGGAAGGTGATAAAGATAAAATTTAATTGTAATATGTGATATAAATGAAATAATTATTATATCAATGATATTTTTATCATTATTAAAATATAATATATCATTTTATTTCTTACACTTAAATATGATAACATCGTTCGTGTATGTTTGGACAACTGCCTTCATGAAGCGATGCGACTCTCTTTTCATCACCACACCACATGAATGATATGTATAAGTATGATTAAGAAAATAATATGGTTTATATTATATTATTATAATTATTCAAAGATAATATAGATCACTTACCTTCTTTCCATAATGATCATTGGAAAATGGAAACATTGCCCATGCGTACGTACAACCTACCATCTCTATGATCATAACATAATTCATTTTTCATAAACATCATTCATGATTGGTTTTAAAAGTATAATTGATATATAAATATGATAATTATGTCATTATTATTATTACTTAAATTATATAACTATATAATATTCCCAAGAACCAGATCTTTCATGATAAAACACGAATGAGAAAATAAGGCAATTAACACCTGAAACAATGAAAATAGTGAAAGATTATAATGAATGAGTAATAAGATATTATAAAAGGATAACATATAATATTATAAATATTAATATGGTTCTATTATAATTTAATAATATGTTTAAAACCACTATACAAAATGTTAAATCATGTACAACCAAAATGAATCATAAGGTAAGAGATTTTGTCAAAATTTCATTTCATTGAGGCATATGGTAATGTTGTGCACCAAGTTTATTTTATATGGTGTATATAAAACACATTTGACATGTAATATCATGATTAATTCATACTATATGGTATTTTAAGTTCCACTTTTAATTATCTCGTCCAAGGGGATTTGACTTAAAAACTAACAAGTAATAAAAGTTATTGGGAAATCACACTTTCTTTTTGTGATTTTTAACTTTATCATGAAACAATCACTTTATTATGATCATTTTTTCACTAAACATTACATTTATCTTAGATATCTATACTTATATGTTATTAATATGATTATTTCCAAAACTTTGTACCATTTTTACATATGGTGTTCACTTTTAAAGTTATTTAATTAACTAGGGAAATATTGATAAATATGTATCCTTTAATCAATATGAATACTTGATGATAAGACACGTTATTTATAAATTAAATAGATTATTTGATATATAGGGATTGATTTGTACATGTATGATATGGGTGGGACCCGGTTATAGATATCCCCTCGATGCATCAGTAGTTTCATGAAATGAATCAGTTGGAAAAATCATATGGGTTATCCCTTACTGAGAATTTAAGATCATCTTATTTTGTTTCCTTTCCCCAAGTTATAAAGATAAATCCTTTGAATGAGTTTCAAGGATTCTGAGATTTTAATTCCATATGATTTATTTTATTTTCCCAATGTAAAATGGGTATCATGTATGTATATAGTTTTCTAAAAACTATTAAATTGATTGATCCATTGGTATTTGAATCATGTATCTATGATAATTTAATAAAATAAGGCATTGACTTTGGGTTATTGGGGTCAGGGTTATTATAGAAGTAGTTGGAATTACTAACCTCCCCTTATGCAACAATACCCCCTATGAATAAGTAAATTCTTTGTTATATTTATTCTAGGATTTCAGTTTTTAATGTTTTGAAGGAAAGGTTCATTGTGCACCCCTATTGTTAATGTAGGCCCATCTTTCCAAACTAGAAAGGACAAGTATATTTGGATCTCCAAGACATATTTTTTTCCACGTGACTGATCTAAGAGGAAGTAAGGAGGTGCATTATGCACCTCAGGGTTTTGTGTCTTGTTAGTTACAGGTGGTGAGTGTAACAACCCAAACTTTTTGAATAGTATATTAATTTACTCTTAGCGATTTAATATACATGTTAATGGTTAATGAAGAAATAAGAGTCGATGGCTTCATCCAGTAGTCTCGGGCCGATTGAAGCCCATCTGATAGAACTAGGGAAGGAGGTAGCACCACTGGGCTTTGCTCTGGACCAAACCCAAGTCGAACTTCATCGTGTGAAGCTGGAATGGAATCGCCTTCAGGAGAAGTTCAAGCTTATAGAAATCACTACTCGTGCAATGTTGGTCGAGCCGCCCTCGGATTCCCTCACCTTAGTACACCTTACACTTAGGTCCTACGCTGGGGTTATAAGGGACTATGTAAGGAGACCGTAGCTACATTGTGTAATCCTTTGAGATAAATAAAATTGCGATTTCTTCCTTTAGTGAAGTTTGTCAATTTTCCAATGTCCGGATAATTTTAGGATGTATATTATTGATAAATTTTTGAAAAAAGATATTTATATAAACCTTAAATAATTAATTATGTGTAAATATTTTTGAAAAATGGTCTTCAACAAATGTGTTCAGTATGAAATTTAGAGTCTAATAAGATCAACTTGATTTTTGGTGAATAGTAATTAATGAATAGTGTTTTTACGCTTAGGATTAGTAATGTGACCAAATGGATTAGTAATCTCACTTAAAGAAAGTATTAATATAATTTAGGCACCTTGATTAAGTAATGTGATTTAATAAAATAGGTAAATAACTGTTTCAGAAATTATTATTCAAGTATTGGTTTTTTCGGGTGAATAGTGTTTTTTTAATTAAAAATTTAATTAAAATTATTTAGAAAAATATTTTTATAAAATGGATTTCATTTTTGAAATCAGAGCATCGATATTAGGTTACAGTGAAATTTTGGGATTTTTCGGAGAAAGTTGAATTTTCAGTGAATAGTGTTTTTTTAATTAAAAATTTAATTAAAATTATTTAAAAAATTATTTTTATAAAATGGAGTTCATTTTTGAAATCAGAGCATCGATATTAGGTTACAGTAAATTTTTGGGATTTTTCTGAGAAAGTTGAATTTTTGGTGAATAGTGAATTTTCAGTTTTAAGTTTCAGGTGTTTAATGACATCATTAATGATTTATTAAGTATTTAATCAATATGTTCGACCTATGAATAGTAATATAAGGTATGAGGTGTCCCAAGTGGCCAATACCATGGGCAAATACCATGGGAAAGCCCATGGTTTTTCCAAAACCACCAATGAGGTGTCCCTTGGCCATTAATGCCTTGTCCCCTCACTTTCCCTATAAATACCCACCCTTTCCTCCTTTAGTTTTCACTCCCAACTCTCCCCCAATGAATCTCTGGTCTCATTACCTCCCAAGTAGTCCTCCCAAGGTTCCCCCAAGCCCTCAAGGTCCCAACCTTCGAGTTTTAAGAGTTACGTTTTAAGGTAAGGGATCCAACCTCTCTCTTTCTTTTCAAATACTCTCTTTTAAGTCATTTCTTTTATGCTCCATGTTCTTATGTTGGATGATGTTATTTTATATTCCTCTTACTTCCCTTTTCATTTTAATATGATTATATATCCCTTCTTACTCCCATCATTTTTTTTTATGAATGTTTAAGTGGTGTCCTTAGGCTGCCGAAACTTTTGTAACGGATTCTTTCACCCTTCTCATTTTCAAGTTCTATTTTCATGTCAAGTCTTTCAAGTTCCTTTTTATTATTTTTGGGTATGATCTCTATATATATAATACTTATCTTTTATGTTCATATTATGAGAGACCCTATTTGATCTCTTCAATTCATTTTTTTAGGTTTTAAGTGACGTCATTAGGCTGCCGAATTTTTATAAGAGAAATCTTATTTTTTTTGTCTTCCATCCATGTATTTCATTTTATATAGTATATCTTTAAAATTTCATTAACATGTTCTTATATCCATTATATTCTGTCCCTATACTATTTTATGGATCGTTTATGAGTGGGTGACCCATGTCCCATCTCTTTTCAATGTTTTCTAAAACCCTGTATCATAGCTGTTATGCTGCAGAATTTTCGTCTCAAAATGTCTTTCTCTTTTTCTCAAATTATTTTATTTAATTAAGTGAATACTCAAAGATATTTCTTCTACAGAGGTATTAACATATATATCAAAATGTTCTATTTTAATTCAGGGACTTACATACATGAAACCCACTTTCCTTTTTCCGTGAGTTTTAAAGTGACATAAAGATCATGTCTTTAAAGCAGTTTTTAAAATGTTATGATTATGAAATGAAACTCATTTCTTTTATTATATATGGGTTATTTATGAAATGTTTGATGATGATATATGTGGATCACATGATAATGAAGGCAAATTTAAGGGTGCGCCCTGATATCACTCCAATGCATTGGGTAATGATGTAACCACTAGAGATTACAATTTTAACGACACCTTGGGGTTTACCTTGGTAATTTCCAATGACACCTTGGGGTTTACCTTGGTGATATGTTCATGATTGTCTAAATTAAATGATGCAGCCACATCTTCAAGTTATGAACCATGTTCTTTCCATTATGATATGCCTCATGATCTTTTTCTCATTTCCTAAAGTTATTCATCATGACTTTATTGATGTATATCAAGTTCACATGTAAAATGTTTCTCTTGTTTCCTTTACTGGGCCTTATGATCACCCTTTCCTTTGATGTATTCTCCCAGGTTATGAGATGTTGTAATGAACTTAGTATGAACAATGAAGAAGCCTTTAAAGTTTTTAAAAAGAATGTTTTATATTGTTTTTATGTATTAAGTTCCTGGTTTCCAAGACACTAAACCTTAAAGATCCTCATTTTTGTAAAATGTAATGAAAAGTTATGTTATAAAAAAGCGGGATGACATAGTTGGTATCAAAGGATGGTTTAGTTATTTGTGGAAATTAGGATATGAAAACTTTAGGAAGAACCCTATAGAAAAGTTTAAATATAGGAAAACTTCCTATTATTTTGGTAATTATTGAGTAAGTGGTTTATCAAACAAATACATCCCTGTCTGGATACGAGCAGGTAGAGGCGGCTCTGGCACAGATGTACATAGGGGTAAAACCCGAAAACACCGCTTTGAGCTGGACTCAAACGGGAACTGGTGCATGATAATGGGCCTTGTCACACTCTTGGTTATGACACTCCTGGGGGATATGTTTGGTTAATCACAAGATTTTTATGAATCATTATGAAGGAATTATAGAGAAATGTAATTTTCTAAGAATGAAGTCTTAGTTAAAATATTAATAAATGAAATAAGTTTCTCACTAAGGTTTTATTCTTTTAGAAAATGGCGGGCAATAGGAGGAACCATTCAAATGGTGACCGCAATGCACCATGTGCTGACGGTCCTCCGATGGAAGCTGGAATGGAAACATTCATGTGAATGATGAACCAATTGACTCAAGTTATGGGAAATAACTTGAATCAAGCTAAGAGACCAATCTCACCATGAAGGGAACAACACTCTGTTGAATCCTTTATGCGTTAATAACTACCAACCTTCAGTGGATCGACTGACCCATTGATTTCTGAGCAGGGGATCAGCTCCATCGAGAAGATCCTTTCTGTGCTTCATTGCTCATAGAAAGAGAAGGTCACCCTGGCTGTATATCGCTTAGAAGGGGAAGCTGATTAGTGGTGTGAACTGATCAAAAACACGAGGAAAAGAGTGGAAGTTGAAGCTATGGAGTGGGAAGATTTTAGAGGGATCTTTTTCAATATGTATTTCCCTCGCTCCATGAGAACAAGAATGGAGAAAGAGTTTCTCAAGCTGAAGCAGAAGGAGAACGAATCTGTAAGAATCTATGAGATGAACTTCACCCGAATTTCACGATATACCTTTAGCTTTTTCATGGATCCAAGTGGGAAGGTTGATAGATTCTTCGGTGGACTGAGACCTCGTCTACGGAAGAATCTAGCCAATCGAGACTACGATAGCTATGAGGAGATCGTGCGGAGTGCAATGAAAGTCGAGCTAGAGTTTGGTGAGACGCAGTGGTCTCATAAATCAAATGACATGACGAGATCATTGGAGCCCAGTTTAGGGAAGAATTTTGATCAGGGAAGAGGATGAAAGCAAGTGAAACTTCCCACGTGTAATAAATGTGGGAATAAGCATTTGGGGAACTGCTTGATCGGAAGTGGTAAGTGCTACAAGTGTGGAAGAGAAGGCCATATTGTGAGGAATTGTCATTGTGAGGAGAAACCTCAAATTCCAAACACTAACGACAAGGGGAAGATGGTGAAAGACCTACTTTATGTCCAGTGTTATAGGTGTGGGCAATGTGGGCACTTTGCAAATCACTGTCCAAATTTGAGGGCAGTGGAGGGGAACCACCATCAGCCTCAACAGAGGACAAGGGAACAAGGTCGTTCTTTTGCTATCACAACAACTGAAGTTGAATCTCCGAATGAAGTGGTAGCAGGTTCTCTTGTTGTCCTATCAAAACTAGAAAGTACTTTTTTTTATTCTGGTTCGACGCATTCCTTTATTTCCTCCAAGTTTGCAAAGAATATAGAATCAATCCCCGAACTGCTAGAGGTAGAGTTGTCAGTCAAGAATCTAAGTGGGATTATCCATGCATCAACAGTGTTTAGAGACTCTAGTGTTTACTTTAGAGAGCATAATCTTATTGTAAATCTAGTAGTCATTCCCATGATGAAATTTGACGTTATACTAGGGATGGACTGGCTCTCAAAGTATAATGCTAAGATCAAATGCAGAAGGAAATCTCGGTAGTCTTTAATGGGCAACCTACATTTATCTTCCAAGGAGAGATATTCCTAACTGACCCCTATCTAGAAGAACCTACTATAGCTTTATTTATGGAGTTAATTGGTGAGGATGAAGAAGGAAAAGGGAGTATACAAATATAAGATGTTTCGATTGTTCAGGAATACATGGACGTATTTCTTGGGGAGTTACCCGGACCTCCCCTAGAAAGAGAGGTAGAGTTCTCCATTGAACTTTTACCTGGATCTCAACCAATATCAAAGACCTTGTATAGAATGGAAAATGTGGATCTAGAGGAGTTAAAGAAACAACTCCAAGACTTGTTTGAGAAGGGGTTTATCCGACCGAGTGTGTCTCCTTGGGGAGCACCGGTTCTCTTCATGAAGAAGAAGGATGGATCGATAAGGCTATACATTGATTATAGAGAACTGAACGGGACCACAGTGAAGAACAAATACCCTCTTTCAAGAATTGATGATTTATTTGACCAACTTCATGGGGCTCAATTCTTCTCCAAGATTGATCTTCGATCTGGTTATCATTAACTGAGGGTGAAGAAGGAAGATATTCCAAAGACTACCTTTCGATCAAGATATGGGCATTATGATTTTACTATTATTCCCTTCAGCTTCACTAATGCTCCAGCTATTTTCATGGATTTGATGAATAGAGTCTTTAAGGGCTACCTTGATAACTTTGTGGTAGTTGATGATATTTTGATATATTCAAAAAGTTGTGAGGAGCATGAAGATCATATGAGGGTTTTTTTGAAAACTCTGTGGAAGGAGAGGGTCTTTGCAAAGTTCAGCAAGTGTGAGTTTTGGTTACAACAAGTGGTTTTCTTGGGGCACATCATAACCAATGAAGGAATCTCGTTTGACCCCGCAAAGACAATGGTTGTGGAGGAGTGGCCTCAACCCACAGCAGTAACTGAGATTCGTAGTTTCCTTGGTTTAGCAGGATATTATAGGAGGTTTGTGAAAAACTTTTCACGGATTTCTAATCCACTAACCAAGTTGACTCGAAAAGGGGTTAAGTTCTTCTGGAAAAAGGAATGCGAGGAAAGTTTCCAAGAGCTAAAGAAGAGATTGGTTACTGCACCTGTGTTAACACTACCCTCTATCGAAGAAGGATTCGTTATTTTTAGTGATGCATCTCTGAAAGGGGCTTGGGTGCGTCCTCATGAAAAATGACATGGTAATTGCTTATGCATCTCGTCAGCTGAAGTAACATGAGCAGAATTACCCTACGCATGATATAGAGCTGGCGGCAGTTGTTTTGCTCTAAAGATATGGAGGCACCATCTTTATGGGGAGAAATTTGATATATACACCGACCATCAAAGTTTAAAGTATATTTTCATACAGAAAGAATTGAACATGAGACAAAGGAGATGGTTGGAGCTTATTAAAGACTATGATTGTTCAATTCATTATCACCCTAGAAGAGCAAACAAAGTCGCGGATGCGTTAAGCAGGAAATACCCTGTTGTTCTGGCAACAATGAGGATCCTAGGAGATCCCTTGATTAAGGATCTAGTAAAACAGGACATGGGAATTGTAAGGGAAGGAACATCATTAACCCTATCCCAAATGATTTCTCAACCTTCATTGCTAGAGAAGATCAAGAAGGCCCAAAAAGAAGATCCTTTGTTGTAGGAGAAGTTTGAGGGTGTGAAGGATGGGAAGTTCCCTGATTTTAATATTGATCAAGAAGGTGTACTGAAATTTCATACAAGACTATGTGTTCCATCTATTCTGGAGATAAATAAAGAACTGATGTATGAAGCTCATAGATATACTTTCTCTATACATCTTGGAAGAAAAAAAATATATATAGGGACCTTCGTGATCATTATTGGTGGGATAACATGAAGAGGGAGATTGCTGATTACACTACAAGATGCCTGGTGTGTCAACAAGTAAAGGCATAACGACAACTCCCTAAGGGAGTATTACAACCGCTACCCATACCATCATGGAAGTGGGATAATATCACTATGGACTTTGTCACTGGTCTCTCGAAAACATCCAAAGGGAACAATGCGATATGGGTTATAGTGGACCGTCTCACCAAGACCGCCCATTTTATTCGGGAAGATTTATCTCTGGATCAACTTGCCAAGATATACGTAAAGGAAGTGGTAAGGCTGCATGGGGTACCACTATCCATCATGTCTGATCGTGATCTAAGATTCACGTCAAAATTTTGGAGAAGTCATCAACATGCTCTGAATACTGAATTGAATTTTTGTACGGCCTATCATCCTCAAACTGATGTCTAATCTGAAAGGACTATTCAGACACTCGAGGACATGCTGAGAACATGCTCAATGGAATTTAAAGGTGGATGGGATCAACACCTCCCATTAGCTGAGTTCTCCTATAACAACAGCTTCCATTCGAGTATTCATATGGCAGCCTATGAAGCTCTGTATGGAAAGCAATGTAGAACTCCTACTTGTTGGGATGAAGCTGGTGAGAGAAAGCTTCTTGGCCCTGATCTTGTGCAAGAGATGACAGAAAAGGTTCATTCCATCCAAAAACACATAAAGGCTGCTCAGAGTCGGCAGAAGAGCTATGCTGACAACCGTCGAAGGGACTTGGAGTTTGGGGTTGGTGACAAAGTCTTCCTTCGAATTTCTCCATGGAAGAGAGTCATGTAGTTTGGGAAGAAAGGGAAGCTCAGCCCTAGGTACATTGGCCCCTATGAAATCCTTGATTGCATAGGAGTAGTGGCCTATCGTCTAGCACTTCCACCGAACCTGGCTCAAGTTCATGATGTCTTCCATGTATCTCTCTTGAAGAATTACATACCCGACCCTTCGCATGTACTAAACCCAGAGGTGGTACAACTGGAACATGACCTCTCTTATGAGGAGCAGCCAGTGGAGATCTTAGACCGTAGAGACAAGGTTCTGTGCAACAAGACTACCCACCTTGTGAAAGTGTTGTGGAGGAATCATAAGTATGGAGAAGCGACATGGGAGCCTGAGGAAACAATGAAGAAAAAGTACCCTCACCTTTTCGACTAGGCCTTTGGTTTAAAATTTCAGGGATGAAATTTCTTAAGGGGGGAAGAATGTAACAACCCAAACTTTTTGAATAGTATATTAATTTACTCTTAGTGATTTAATAGAGATGTCAACGATTAATGCAGGAAGAAGATTCGATGGCTTCATCCATTAGTCTCAGGCCGATTGAAGCCCATCTGACAGAACTAGGGAAGGAGGTAGCACCACTGGGCTTTGCTCTGGACCAAACCCAAGTCGAAATTCATCGTGTGAAGCTGGAACGGAATCGCCTTTGGGAGAATTTCAAGATTATAGAAATCATTACTCATGCAATGTTGGCTGATCCGCCCTCGGATTCCCTCACCTTAGTACACCTTACACTTAGGTCCTACGCTGGGGTTATAAGGGGCTATGTAAGGTGACCATAGCTACTTTGTGTAATCCTTTGAGATAAATAAAATTGTGATTTATTCCTTTAGTGAAGTTTGTGAATTTTCCAATGTCCGGATAATTTTAGGATGTATATTATTGATAAATTTTTGAAAAAATATATTTATATAAACCTTAAATAATTAATGTTGTGTAAATATTTTTAAAAAATGGTCTTCTACAAATGTGTTCAGTATGAAATTTAGAGTCTAATAAGATCAACTTGATTTTTGGGGAATAATAATTTATGAATAGTGTTTTTACGCTTAGGAATATTAATGTGACCAAATGGATTAGTAATCTCACTTAAAGAAAGTATTAATATAATTTAGGCACCTTGATTAAGTAATGTGATTTAATAAAATAGGTAAATAACTGTTTCAGAAATTATTATTCAGGTATTAGTTTTTTCGAGTGAATAGTGTTTTTTAATTAAAATTTTAATTAAAAATATTTAGAAAATTATTTTTATAAAATGGAGTTCATTTTTGAAATCAGAGCATCGATATTAGGTTATAGTGAAATTTTGGGATTTTTCTGAGAAAGTTGAATTTTCGGTGAATAGTGCTTTTTTAATTAAAAATTTAATTAAAAATATTTATAAATTTTTTTTATAAAATGGATTTCATTTTTGAAATCATATAATCTATATTAGGTTATAGTGAAATTTTGGTATTTTTCTGAGAAAGTTGAATTTTCAGTGAATAATGAATTTTCAGTTTTAAGTTTCGGGTGTTTAATGACATCATTAATGATTTATTAAGTATGTAATCAATATGTTCGACCTATGAATAGTAATATAAGGTATGAGGTGTCCCAAGTGGACAATACCATGGGAAAATACCATGGGAAAGCCCATGGTTTTTCCAAAACCACCAATGAGGTGTCCCTTGGCCATTAATGCCTTGTCCCCTCACTTTCCCTATAAATACCCACCCTTTCCTCCTTTATTTTTCACTCCCAACTCTCCCCCAACAAAGCTCTGGTCTCATTACCTCCCAAGGAGTCATCCCAAGTTTCCCCCAAGCCCTCAAGGTCCCAAACTTCGAGTTTTAAGAGTTACGTTTTAAGGTAAGGGATCCAACCTCTCTCTTTTCAAATACTCTCTTTTAAGTCGTTTCTGTTATGCTCCATGTTCTTATGTTGGAGGATGTTCTTTTATATTACTCTTATTTGCCTTTTAATGTTCATATGATGATATATCCCTTATTACTCTTATCATTTAATTTTATGAATGTTTAAGTGGCGTTATTAGGCTGCCGAAACTTTTGTAACGGATTCTTTCACCCTTCTCATTTTCAAGTTCTATTTTCATGTCAAGTCTTTCAAGTTCCTTTTTATTATTTTGGGGTATGATCTCTATATCTATAATACTGATATTTTATGTTCATATGATTAGATACCCTATTTTATCTCGTCAATTCATTTTTTGAGGTTTTAAGTGACGTCGTTAGGCTGCTGAATTTTCATAAGAGAAATCTTATTTTTTTGTCTTCCATCCATGTCTTTCATTTAATATGGTATATCTTTCAAATTTCATTACCATGTTCTTATATCTATTATATTCTATCCCTATACTATTTTATGGATCTTTTATTAGTGGGTGACCCATGTCCCCTCTCTTTTCAATGTTTTCTAAAACCATGTATCATAGCCGTTATGCTGCAGAATTTTCGTCTCAAAATGTCTTTCTCTTTTTCTCAAATTATTTTATTTTATTAAGTGAATACTCAAAGATATTTCTTCTACAGGGGTATTAAAATATATATCAAAATGTTCTATTTTAATTCTGGGACTTACATACATGAAACCCTCTTTCCTTTTTCCTTGGGTTTTAAAGTGACATAAAGATCATGTCTTTAAAGCAGTTTTTAAAATGTTATGATTATGAAATGAAACCCATTTCTTTTATTCTATATGGGTTACTTATGAAATTTTTGATGATGATATTTGTGGATCACATGATAATGAAGGAAAATTTACGGTTGCACCCTCATAGTGCTCTAATGCATTGGGTAATGATGTAACCACTAGAGATTGCAATTTTAACAATACCTTGGGATTTACCTTGGTAATTTCAAATGACACCTTGGGGTTTACCTTGGTGATATGTTCATGATTTTCTAAATTAAATGTTTCAGCCACATATTCAAGTTATGAACCATGTTCTTTCCATTATTATATGCCTCATGATCTCTTTCTCATTTCCTAAAGCTATTCATCATGACTTTATTGACGTATATCAAGTTCACATGTAAAATGTTTCTCTTGTTTCCCTTACTAGGCCTTCTGCTCACCATTTTCTTTGATGTATGCTCCCAGGTTATGAGATTTTGTAATGAACTTAGGATGAACAATGAATAATCCTTTCAAGTGTTTAAGAATAATTTTTTATGTTGTTTTCATGTATTAAGTTCCTGGTTTCCATGACACTAAACCTTAAAGATCCTCATTTTTTGTAAAATGAAATGAAAAGTTATGTTATAAAAATGCAGGATGCCATAGTGAGTTATTAAGTTTTTGTTAGTGGGAGAGGGGGTATAAACTTTTTTAGAGGATTGAAGAGGTGGATCGTTCAGTATTTTCTTGAATCCAGGGCAAGGATGTTGGCTCGGTAGTTGATATCCCCTATAATAGAAGTCATACCTTCTTATTGATCAATGTATTTGTAATTCCTCATTGTTGAATAAAATTTTATCTTATCTCTATCCTCTTTACTTGAACTCACACTTCTTATCATAAAAATTTTTTCTTTCATTTAGAGAGTTCACAGTCACCTCATTGGGTTGAATGCATACAAGAATGGAAGACAATATTGATTCCATAGAATCAATATTAGTGACTAGTCAAAAAAGAAATAAAGAAGCTTCTAGCCCATGAGAAATCAATGTTTTCCATTCAATTCACCCTTAAAAAATTGGTAGAAGATCAATATAAATTTCAGCGTATCATATATGATAACTTCTGAAAGTCCAAGGAAATGGTAACACAACGGATACAATACCGGGAGGAGTAGAAAATTGAGAGAATTATGGAGATAGAGTTTCATGTAAATCAAGATTCTATTTTTGGAAAACATAGAAAAACAACCATCACATCCACTTATGGAAATGGGGTGAAAAACGTAGTAGGTAGTGATATAAAAGGAGAGAGTTAATTTTCAATGTTTAATTGCCAAAGGGGGTGATATTTGTGTCTAAGATAGTATAGTTTCCTTAATTTTTAGGAGAAAACCCATTTAGGTGTACTACTAAGGTTGAGCACTACTTCTTGAATAATTTAACTTGTGAAGTATCATAACTTCATATGGAGAAGAAAACCATATTTTGGTTTTTGTCCTAGGAAAATTTTAATTTGGAGATGAAGTGGGAGAAATTTTAATTGGCACTCATGGATAGATACATGAAAACTGCATTGATATTTTTGAATTCTTTTCACAAACCTAGTTATGTGGGTGGTTATATCAAAACATTTTAACTAGTGGCACTAAGGATACCTAATTTTATAGACTTTTGGTATATCAGATTGTACATGGGGGGTTGCATCCTAGAATTGAGAACAAACTAACCAATCATGAGCCTTGTGAGAATCCAATAGAGGTTAAAATATCCTTAAAATACCACTTTAGGAGGATCAGTTGAGATATATTATACAATGAGAAGGGGGTGAATCAGTGTAGGTGTCCTATAATAACTCTTTCAATCCCTTATTCTCAAATTTACCTCTTTCACTATTATGTAATGATTACCTTGTTCTCTATCTCTTGTTCTTTGTTATTTCCAATAACACTGAAAAACACACACACACATAGGATAAATGAAGATTTAAAACCTTCACTTTTCAAAACAAAAGGCTAGTCCTTGGTATGATATAGATTCCACCAAGATCATACAATCTACTAGTATCAACCTATGGATACAATTGGTTAGGGTTTCTCCATGTACTCAAGTTTAGTGCTTCCTACACTCCATAGTATCCCACTGATTATTCATACTATCATCCCGACCATTTACAATGAAGTGGAATAACAAAAATAATGTCTAATACCAATTGAAACTCCTAAATTATAGTATATGTGATTATTCCCTCCTTTTTCTTCTACTTTCATTTACATAACAGCATGCAAGGACCTTCACTTGTTTTTTATTCAAATATAAATGAACACAACTCTTCTATTCTCAACATAAAATGGTAATTTTCTTTCTTTTAATGATATAAAGGATTCTTCTTCACTATATAATCATATTTTCATAACACCTATTCTTCTAATTATTTTCTTCAACTTCGATGAATCACTGAATTGCATTGGATTTTTTCACTAAATTCGACACATAGAGGTTCTACAGAAATATCAGTATCAGATCACACTTCTTCTCTATGTATTGGATATTCAATGTATATCATAGAGTTTTATAATGAAATAGTGGTGACCCAATACCCAAGATACCACTCTAAGGAAGGCCTTAATGTTTATTTATAATGAATAAGAATGATGGCATGATACCTCAATTTAGATGTGGTAATCACATCCTCTAACACTCCCCCTTAATCTAGGTGTTACTAGATTGGATTCATAAGAAAAAAACATTCCCACAATCCTAATACCCCCCTTAAGTTGTACATTCCCAACTTGAATACATAAAAAAATACTAAAATGAATAACATCCCCATATAAACTTCCCACTGGTTTTGCTCCACCTATTGGACTCCCACCCATGGATGCTAAAGAATATATGAATATCATATAACTATCATGCTCCCATGTTGTGGAAAACCCTTTCTTCAATATTCCAGATGAAACGGAAACTAGCAAACATGAAGGAACCTCGAGTGCAGTGGAAGCATGAAAGAACACACAATTAAAAATTTTGGGTCAGGATTCATGTTAAAAACATATAATCCACCTAACCCCTTGCCCATATTTCTAAAATAATAATGTGTAATTCAATTTAATCACCAAAAATAAAATCAAATGAAAGATTAATTGATACCTCATTCATTTGAAGTCACTAGTTTGATTCGTTCATCATCAATGTGTCATGGCTGTAATATTCCAAAAATAGAAGTCTTCTATATCTTCCACACATTCTCCAAAATTCTAGAATTTTTTATCTACATTTACAAGGTTCTAGCATGGGAAATCAAAAAGCTTTATTATGTCACTTTGATCGCCTAAATAATGTAGACTTCATCAAGAAATAGGGATTGATCTGACCTTGTTCTTCCTTTGGAATCTCTCTCTAAGAACTTGAGAGGAGGGGAGAAGAGAGTTTCTCTCTTTAAATTCATGAAAATGGTCGATCTTAGAATTCAAGAGGCTAAAATGACCTCTTATACTTAGGTTATTGATTATCCACTAAAATAGGATAATATTAATTGTTAATATATACAATTTTCATGTGATTTGTTATTTATAAACACCATTTTTAGTGCATTTTACAAATTGAACATTACTTCACATTATGATTGTAATTCCATCTTAAAATTCACTATTACATGGTGAATTTTTGACCACCTAAAATACCTAATGGTCTTTATTTTATTTTTATATTTTAATTTTCATGTTTCCCATTCCATTTGAAATATTTCATTCTTCTCGAGCACTTGAATAATTTCATTAGAAGATGATCAAAGTGGGATTTCAGGTCAACACATTATGGGAAAACTGAATTGGACAAAAACCCAATAAAATTACTATATAATCCAAGATCCAAGACCAATGATTCTAAAATTTTAACTAGATATAGAGTAAATCCTAGGGGAACATTTAATTTAATAGTGGACCAAGATAATTCTGATTTTTTAATAGAATTCTAGGTGGCCCAAGTTGAAGATGAAATTTCGGGCCATATTATGTGGCCCAGAAAAACAGCTGACCATTTCAACCATATCTCAAAAACCCAATATACATTTGGGATGAAATTTTATAGGAATTAATGGTACATATGGAGCTTAATTCTATTATTATATTTCCCATCCTAATTTTTTCATCTAGAAGCTAGTTTTTTAATGTCTGTTCGGTGGATGCAAGCTAGGTCAGATTTTTTTAAAGGGTGGAAAAGTATTCTCTCCATTAACTTTCCACCCACCTAGGCATAGCACCATTAATTGGGGTGACTTGCAATTTTTGAGTATTGAATCAAGGCTTCAAAAATTCCTATTTGAGGTAGTGGTGTTGTAGGATTTAAGGATGAATGGTGTAGGTTTTCATTGTAATGTTATGCTATGATTTTGTTGTATTATGTTCGTCTTTCACATGTAAGTTTTTCTATTTCCCATTATCTTATTAATAAAACTTATTCTTATTTATCATTTTATGTTATTTTTGTTAAAACTTTGATACCATTTTATTAAGTTGTGAATTTATTCACACGGAGAAGAGAGAAACTCTTCACACAGCAGTGGAGTGTTTGTTATTTTTTGTTTGTTTTATCTTCTTCAATCCCACTTATTTAAGTTTATTTATATATTCTATTAAGATCCTTGCATTAATGAAAGGATAAAAAAAATTGGTTTGATTATAGGGAGTTTATTGGGGATATATTAGATGTTATTTTATGATATTAGATTCTTAAATTAGTTATATGGTTTGAGATTTCCATTATTTGAATTATTCTCTTCTTCATCTTCGCCGACTTTAATAAATACACATTTTTAGTACTAGTACGATCCAATTCATTGGAGTGATCATAAAAGTGATACTCTAAGTGCATTGGTGATTATCCTTGGAATTATGTATGGATTAAATCGGTGAATGATTTTGGGAACTTATCTCAATGATTGGATACATCTTGAACTAGTGAACTGAAAATTAATAGAAAAACAACTACATCCATTCTAGCCCTAACAAAAACCTAGGATCGGCCCATCATCATTAATTTTTTTAGTTCAATCCATTGTGTATTTTTTTGGTATTTAAATTAACTCATTAGTTATTCAATAAAAATCAACCCAAAAGTTGGGCACTTTATATCCAATCCTTCATAGAATGTACGTGTCTATAGGTTTCTTCTTGGGTCTCTAAGGATTCAACCCCTACTTGTAATAAAATGACCACTTCTACTTATAGGGTAAATTTGGGTGAGACCGGTTAATCTTTCCAAAATTTCATTTTGGTCCCTAGAAAGAAATAACCTTCATTTTAAAATTTTATACACATGTATGACTTAATAAAATTCTCATAAATGTCACAAATATTTTATCACTCACTTGTAACACTATAAAATGTTACGTGATAAAATGTGAACCATTAACTCAGCCTATAAGCTCCCCAAATAATTTAATGAACCTTTAACATCCTATATTCATTAAAAAATTATATTTTTCTAATATTCACATTTATGATCAAACAACTTGTGAATAGATTGAGAAATAAATTCAATACTCATTATTCTAAACTTGAATAATATAATTGAATTAGTTTTAATTGTGATCAGTTATAATCATACATTCATCGAGCCTTACACATGGGTACCACTTCATCCTAAACTTTTATTCATTAGAATAGGTGGAACATGTGGATACACTTAGTGTGTGACCCTCTAGGTCCTTATCTCAATAGCAGTTATTCCAACACACAGACCAAGAGCGGAGTTTAGCAGCCCATCATAGACCCTAAAGAGATAAGGAATGTCATAGCTATGACTTCCTCCTATGAACACTTACTATGTAATATAATATATTTGTTTAGAGATATCTCATAAAGAAGTATTCACACTTGTGTCATCATCCTTTTGTTACTTTATATATTTTGTGACCTTACGGAATGGACTTACCTTTTTGTACCATAGCCATGGATTTATGAAGGTACTACCATCCTGGTCGACTTGGGCCCATGAGATATATCTTCCTCTACTTGGAAGTGACAAGATCTATCTTGATCATTCAACCAATTCCATACCACCAATGACGCACCCAACACAAACCATCTCACCACAATTTCATTATTATGGTTTTTTCCTTGCATCAAAGTATGTGATCAAATAGCACACACTGATAATGATCTCAAGTTTGGAGACTAATACACATGGTCATAAATAAGAACAACCAATGACACCTAAAACATGTGGTATTCCTATTGGAAGTTTTGTACTCATGATATCACTACTAGAGATCACCAAGTGCGAACTTCATGAGAAGAAGTCTCAATGCTTATGATCCCCCAGCACTCAATAGTCAGACATCATATGCGTCTAATTAGTATGATGTATCTAGACCATAAGAAATATATATATATTTAATATTACTATCATAGTATATCGATATTCTCATTATAGTTGGGAACTTCTATAAACTTTTGATATGACATGTGATCTAAGTACATTACCATGTAAATAGTGTATGCAAAAAATATCAACACTATTATGGTAAGAATAAACACATGTATATATCAAACTTTATACATGTAATTGTAATCAAAAGTACATATAGGATTTGGGTCTAGGGAACCCACTCACAATACTCCCACTTTCACTAGATCCAACTACTAACAATTCTCAACCTGCTGGCCATCACATGTGTATCATGATTTTGTTAAGATATGGAATTAGTTTGGGGTTTTGCCACGTTATCCTCTGTGTCCATTATACTAACTATGACTTCACCCACTACAAAAAAATCACTTGTTTGAGGCGGTTTATTAGCAGAGGTTCTAGTAACCGCTGCTAAATAAATTCAGTTTAATAAAATATAATGGTAGTTTAATAAAATCACAACTATATTTTTTTATTTTAATAATTAGCAGTGTTTTCCATTAAACCACTACTAAATTTTTTAAAAAATACCTATTTTTTCCCTCCCCTACTCCATCTACATGACACTAACCCCATACCTCCTCCTCTCTCTTCCCCAGCATGACCCTGACCTTGACCCTATGACCCCCCCCCCCCCACCTGACCTCCCTCTTCCTGATGGTGATACAGAACACCCCCCCCCCCCCTCTGACCTGCCTCTCCCATGCTCGGTTCCCCTCCTCAGTGGATAATATTCCCTCCCATTCAACCCATGCACACCAAAAACACATCCCTTCTCTATTCTTCCAATTGAAAGGGCCTCTACATAACTTTTCATATGTATTATTAGCAATTATTCCAGGAAAATCCCTCCAGACCTTTTATTTTCCCCTCCTCTTCATTTTCTCCATCTCCTTCAAACTGATGAATGGTCTGGATGACCAGTGGTTTTTTAGATCAATTTTAACATGGGTTATTGTGATTTTAGGGATCCTATTAGCCTCTTAAGGATTATTTGGCCTTGTTTCGGTGATTTAGTGTCTCACTTTGTGAAGTGGCAGATCAAAGGTTGGTTTTCTCTATTGCATAGTTGATTAAATTAATAAACACTAATTTCTTACCTCTTTAATCTAGGTTTTAGATTCCTAATGAAATTATTATATGTGTATATAAATCTATTTTAAAGTTAAAACATGTTTTACTTGTTTTCCATTGAATACAAAGTATTTTTATATGAAAACATGTATTTTAAAATTATTTCTCAACTACTATGCACACCAAACATTTGATAAAATACTAGAATGTATTTTATTATGTGATTTCAAGACTTTAAAAGTTTTTTTGGTCCTTAAAATAATTTTTAATGGAAACTCATGAATTCCAAGGGTGTGCATGGATTTTTAAGAACAAGTTTGGGGTTACCTTGAATATAGTGACTTTATGATGATTGGGTATCTTATTTTTTGAAGGAAATTTTATAAAGAGGTTTCTCAAAGTGTATTCGACTTTGTGGTTGGAACATTTCATAAATAGTATTAAAATTTAACTATAGACCATTCCACTTGATATATTTTGGAAATTTAATTACTATGATGTGTTGATTTCCCATGGTTTTCATATTGATTAATGTTCACAATGAAAGAGAAGAGGATGTTTTTGAATGGGTTTATAGAGGTGGGGTGAGTGTATATGTTGAATAGTTAACTATATTATTATGTGATAATTGATGTGTGAGCTCTATTTTATAACATGGGAAGTGATGGCTAGTTTTTCAGGAAATTTAGGTGTACATATAAAATGACCTTAAATGGTATAATGAAGTATAAGCACATATAACAACCAAAAACTTCTGTGTTTACCGATTTTATCCATCCAATAGTGTGTGATATCCAAATAAATTACACTTTTAATTCATATTTTTAAAGTGATGCTCTTGGTCTTAGTTAGACCATGGGAAATTGTTCATACATTGATCAATGTAGCAAACTTTTCAATGGAATGAACCCTCCTTAGTTACAACACTAGGGTAAAATACACTATTATCTTTTTATCCCATAAAAATAATATCATCTAAATATAAAATATAAAAAATTGATAAATATTTATTATCTTTAATGTAGAGGTTGTTTTCCACACTTCCATCATTGAATATTAATTATTTCAAGCATGAATCTAACTTCAAATACCATGATCTTGAGTCTTATTCTAACCTTTATAGATACTTATTTAATTTTGATTGTACCTGCTTGATTAAACATTTATATCTTTATATTTTAATGTATAAGAAGAATAAAATCCAATACCTGTGGATAAAATTTGGATTAATTTACCTCAAAACACACCTCGGTATGACTAGATAGGGTGTGAAACAGTACACCACTAGGCAAGGCGTGCTAAATCATTAATTTTGTTAATAATATATTATTTATACAATTATAATTTTTAAAAAATATTTAATAATTACAAAATTTATCATAAGAAAATAACCACATATTGATTTGTGAAATATAGGAATCGACACCATGTCAATCTGAGTTATGGTTTTCCTGTGATGCCCGTAAATACATTTTTAGTGTTTTAAAACACAAAAATGCATGTTTAATGGTCAAACCAATAAAAAAATCTCTTATTGATGTTAAATAATGGTATAACTACCATTGAATTATTTGTGACATGTACAAGCAAACAACATGTTCATTCAACGTGTGGTGTGCTCGGAATGACTCAATAAGAAATTTTAAAAGACATCAAAGTTTTAAAAACATGTGTCGGGAAGAAAAAACTAAGAAAATAATGTCATATTTCCCTAAAATTATGGTGTAACAACTATAAATTTAATTTTGAAATGTATGAACTGATGGCACGTCATTCCAAATTACGATTTTCCCGATATGGCTGAAAACGTGTTTTTAGTGTTTTAAAACACTAAAATACGTGTAGAATGGTCCAAACCATCGAAAACGACCTCATATTGACATGAAATCATTATAAAATCACCGATAAGTTATTTTGGATGTCTACTTATAGACAACACATAATTGTGACATGTGGTGTGGTTGGAATGACTAAGTAACCACTTCTTAAAGGTATAAAAACCTTTAAAAACAAGTGTTGTGGGGTCAAAACTAGAAAAACGACATCATATTACCTTGAAATCGGGTGAAAATGATTTTATATTTAATTTTGAAATGTAGGAACTGATGACGTATCATTATAAATGACGGTTTTCCTGTTATGTCTGTAAACGTGTTTTTAGTGTTTTAAAACACTAAAACATGTATGGAACGGTAAAAATCATAGAAAACAACCTCGGATTGACATGAAATCATTAGAAAACCACCACTAATTTATTTTTTATGTGTATTCATAGACAAAATTTCAATCACACGTGCGGTGTGGTTGAAATGACTCAGTGACCACTTCTTAATGGTACAAAAACCTTTAAAAACAAGTGTCGGGGGGTCAAAACCAGGAAAAATATGTCATATTATCCTAAAATCAGGGGGAAATGATCGTATATTTAATTTTGAAATATAATAACCAATGACATATCATTCTGAATGAAGGTTTTCATGTTATGTCTATAAACACGTTGTTAGTGTTTTAAAACACTAAAACATGCGTGGAACAGTTAAAACTATAGTAGATGACCTCAGATTGATGTAAAATAATTGTAAAACCAACTATCATTTATTTTTGACATGTATGAATAGACAAAACGTCAATACAATGTGTGATGTGTTCGTAATGACTCAGTAACCACTTCTTAAAGGTACAAAAACCTTTAAAAACAAGTGTTAGGGGGTCAAAACTAGGAAAACAACATCATATTTCCTTGAAATTATGGGAAATGACTGTATATTTAGTTTTGAAATATAGGAACTGATGTCACATCATTCTAAATGACGTTTTCCCCATTATGGAAATAAATGTGTTTTTAGTGTTTTAAAACACTAAAACGCGTGTAGAATGGTAAAAACCATATAAAACAACCTTATATTGACATTAAATTATTGTAAAAACACTAATCATTTATTTTTTATGTGTACACATAGAAAAAACATCAATTTGTCATGTGGTGTGGTTGGAATGACTCAATAACCACTTCTTAAAGGTATAAAAACCTTTAAAAACAAGTTTTATGGGGGTCAAAACTAGGTAAATGACATCGTATTACCCTAAAATCAAGGGAAAATGAATGTATATTTAATTTTGAAATCTAGAAACTGATGGAACGTCATTCCAAATTACGGTTTTCTCGTTATGGTTGTAAACACATTTTTAGTGTTTTAAAACACTAAAATGTGTGTGGAATGGTCAAAAAAAATGACTTCAGATTTATTTGAAATTTTTGAAAAACCTTTGCTTAGTTATTTTTGACATGTTCTCATAGACAACACATCAATCTGACATGCGGTGTGGTCGAAATGACTTAGTAACCACTTCTTAAAGGTATAAAAACCTTTAAAAACAAGTGTCGGGGGGTCAAAACTGGGAAAACAATGTCATATTTCCCTAAAATTAAGGGACAAAGACCATATATTTAATTTTGAAATGTAGCAACTGGCGACATGTCATTCCGAATGATGGTTTTCCCATTATGGTTGTAAACAGATTTTTAGTGTTTTAAAACACTAAAACTTGCGTGGAATGGTCAAAAACATATCAAATGATTATAGATTGATGTAAAATCATTGGGAAACCACTAAAAATTTCTTTTTGAAATATATTATATTTTGTGATATAAAATTCTTTAAATTTTTTTATTAGGTAAATTTCAAGCACACTGCACGTCACTTTAAAAATAAATTAGAATATTTACTTATCCCTTTTCAATTTCAAGGGTTGAATCTTATCTTAAATAGGTAAGTTTATGTTTTCAAAGTATTTTTCATTATATATTATTTATTTTATGTTAAAATTTATTCTTTTTTATTAACAAAATAAAAAATTTTATGTGCAGCATTCTAAATATATTCTGTGTCTTTTCTTTTTCACATTTCTTTTCTTAAATATTCTGGTTTTCAATATAGGTGGAAGATTATAACAGTAAGTAGGAGGTTGACTATTCTAATCCATTACATTCTTCAGAATACATATGTGATGGTTCTTAGTTTTTTTGGTATGTTAAAATTTTATCAACTATTCTACTATAATTATGATTTATTATGTTTAGTTTTAATTTTTGTTTTGTTTTTTGTTACAGTTGATGAGATGACGTGGTCAGTTTCAATTGATGAGATGTAGTGGAATTCATAACGTGGATTTATATTGGGCATGGGTTTTTGTTGGAAACATGTTATATGTATGTATTGATGATTGAGGTATTTGTTGAAAGATGTATGGGTTGGATGAGATTGAGGTTATGATGACTTTGGATGTTTGTATATTTTTTATGGATTTATGATGTATGTATGATGGTCTATCATATATTGATGTTTTAGTTTATTTCATGTCACTTTTTATATTTATGATTTTTTATTAAATATTTTTTAAAAAAATCTGATTTAGAGCTGGTTTTTAGAAACCTCCACAAAATACATTAAATAAATTATGTTTAGCAATGGTTAGGATTAACTGTCACTAAAAAACCCACTACTAAACATATCATTGATGGGTCTTTTAATTTTTTTAAATATTTCTCCAGGATATTTTTTATAAAAAAATCACCACTAAATAAAAAAGAAATCACTCCTAAATACTCTAAAGATAACATGTAGAAAAACCACCATGAAATTAATGAAACTACCACTAAATGACTAGATACCATGAAATATACATTATTTTTTAAAACTTTCATGATAAAAATATCAGTGGTTTAAACCACTGCTAGTCCACACAAAAACCATCGCTACTGTCCCTTTTTTGTAGTGACCTCTCTAAGTAAAATCCCTCAAGAGAAGAAATTTCCAAAGTATATGTTTTGTTCTTTGGTGTGACCTGGGATCCTTGGAAAGCACCACTGACATAGTATTATCATAGTATACTATAATAGGATCCACACTAGTAGGTACAACACAAATCTCGGAAAAAAAATCCATATCCAAACTGCTTCCTTAGTTGCATCATAAGCCATTATATACTTGGATTCTACTATAGAATTGGTAACCACGAACTACTTCAAGATCCTCCATCTCACTGCACTACCATTTAGGTAAAAGACATAGACTAACTGTGATTTCAGATCATCATGATTTGTTTGGAAACTAGCATCAGTGTATCCCCTTATGAAGATCTTCTCATCTCCATCATACACCAAAAACATATCCTTTGTATGTCATAAGTACTTTAGGATAGTTTTTACAGCTGCCTAATGTAGCTCTCTTATATTGTCTTGATGTTTTCCCACTATTATTAAAGAAATGGAAACATAAAACCTAGTACATATCATGATATACATGATAGATCACACTGCTAAAGCATAAGGGATTCTACTCATTCTTTCAACTTCCTACTATTTTTTTGGACACATCTTCTTGGAGAGATTAAAACCATGTGACACTGGTAACATTCCCCTTTTGTATTATTCCATACTATACCTTCTAAGTTGTAACACCCCAAGGTTTTAAAAAAATAAATTGAAACGCATGAAACTTTATTTTAAGTATATATTTATAATTATCCTTTAAACATAATTTTTCAGCTTCTATGTTTTGAATTTCAAAAAACGGTCATCTACAATTTTGATCGGTAAGTTATTTGGAGTATAATAGAACCAACTTTATTTTTTAGTGAATAGTAACCTACCCTTATGAATATTAATATGAATAGTAATATGAACCTAATTAATAGTAAATTTTATTATTATTTTATTTTCCTATGGTTATAAGATGATGAGATGTTGATTAATTTTTCTAGGTGTTAAAAAAATGGGTTATAGATTTAAAATTGCTATTTTTGAATAAATTATGATTTTACTTAAAAATTAAATTAATAATATTTAGAAAATTATTTTCAAAAAAAATTGAGTTCATTTTTTAATTCTACATGTTAAAAAATGGTTAGGGTGAATTTTTGGGATTTTTCTAACACAGTTGAATTTTCGGTGAATAGTAAAAATACAGTTTGAGTTTCAGTGTGTTTAATGACATCATTAATGATGTAATAATTCGGGTAGACTTTTGTACAGTAAATAGGATATTATTTATCCCAAGTGTCTAATACCATGGTCAAATACCATGGGAAAGCCCTTGGTTTTGCAAATACCACTAATGAGGTGTCCCTTGGAAATTAATAAAATATCCCCTCACTTTTGATATAAATACAAACTCATTCCTTAATTATATTCATTCCAAATTCCTCCTCAACAAATCTCTAGTCTTCTTACCTCCATATTAGTTTTCCCAAGGTTTCATCAAGCCCCCAAGTTCCCAAAATTCAAGTCTTAGAAGTTACTCTACAATGTAAGAGAATTCTCAACTTCTTTCTTTTTCCATTCAAGTTCTCTTTTATGTGGTATAAATTTCAAGTTTCCATACCATGTTCTTATTTACATTTTATTCTATATCTATACCATATTATGATTTATTTATGGATGGGTGACCCATATCCCCTCTCTTATTAATGTTTTCTAAAACCATGTTGCAAATCCATTAGGCTACCGAATTTTCGTAAGAGATTTCTCAACTATTCTTTTATTTTGAGTTTCTTTATTTTCTTATTATTTCCTCATATACCCTTATCCAAGAGGCATGAATTATCCAGTATCTTACATATTCTCTATTTCATCATTTTTATATAAGATTTAGCAATATAATTCTTCTCCTCTCCCACTTATTAAAAAAATTAAAACATCGTCTATGATGTGTCGATTTACCGACATCGTGGACGATGTGATTTCAATTTATTTTACTTCCTTAAATACTGGTCATGAACCCATTTTTATGGTTTAACCAGATTATAATTTATGTATTATATCTTATATAAGGTTCTAGAATCATTATGTACACATGTGATTAATTTATAAAACAAAATGGGTTCATTGCGATCAAAGAATCACCAAAATGACCCAAACAAATATCAATAATGTTTTAACTTATGAATCATCCTCATGTCAGTATTAAAAATTATAAATAGTATAATTTATGGTTATGGAAATATTTAAATACCATTCCATTCCAATTATGGTGTTTCACTTCCAATCGACAAGAATGTCCATCATGAACCGATCATGGAAACCATGTAAAGAACACACCCGAAACAATGTAAATAAAAAAATATTACTAATAAATGTGTTGAATGATGCTGTAAAATGATCATATAAGGTGTTATAAACTTTAATATGTTTAATTAAGATATTAATAACACTCTTTTATCCATTATACATAAGGTTTAAACACTTTTTAAGTAAGAATAACCTGAGGTACGAGAATTCTTAACCCAATTTCCATTCTTTGGGTTAACCTTCTTCTTTATTCATTATGTGGTAATAACATTATTGGTGTGATGAATTTTTATTTATATTATGTTAAAATATGTGTATTTATAGTGTATACACATATCCATTCCATTCTATTAATTCTCACTCTAATTATATTTTAAGGTACTTCCCTTTTAAAATCCTTTTAAAACTCTCTTTAATAAATTTCAAAAGGATTGTTTTTTTATATGTATATGGATTGAGTGGTTTCTCCCAATTTAAAGATACTTTATTACCATGATATGTTCCTTGTACATTATTTATGTTGGGTTGATCCCATTATAGATCAAGATATTTTGGGTTGATCCCATTATAGCTCAATATATGACAGGTGAGCCACATTATAGCTCTTCAATGCATTGGGTAATCCGGAGGTGGAATTTGACCAAATGGTTATTACATGTGTAAGGGTTATTGTAAGAGTGATATGGTAAATATGTCCTAAGGAAACTACATGATGTTTCTATGCATATTATTTTTTATGATTATGGGTTTTATTGGTTTTAATGTTATCACTTGACTAACAATTTCTTTCTTTATATCTCTTACTGAGTTTTATACTCATCCCAAGTTTTTAAAATGTTTTTCATAGGATATAAGTATGAGTAATAGAAATAAGGGAGTAATTATTTTTGATATGGAGTGTTGTCAAAGAAATCTTGTTTTAAGTTTTAATGTTTTATATTTTGAAAAAAAAATGGATACTGTTTTTATGGTATCCACTTTGTATTAATATATAATGGTATGAATGTATTATGTCCCAATTCTCTAAAACTATACACTTGAAAAGATCCTCATTATGTAATAATGTATGTTATTATCTAATACCCAATATTATGTAATTTTTTAAGGCCAGTTCTTTATAGTTGGTGTTAGAGGAAAGGTTTAGAAAACTTTAGGGATTAGGAGTTTTGTTAAACATATGGTTAGTCTCTATGTCTATTATTTAAGTTAAATCCTTATTTTATAACTTTTTTAGATCAAGGATAGTTAGTTACAAATGGAAGGAGGGGGATCTCAAATTAAATTATTATCTCTTCCTGATGACTTGATTGCAATAATTATTGGAAAGTCATGTCCAAACGATTCTGAAACATTTTCTAACATACAACTCAATTGCAAACAATTGTTTGAGATATCAAACACCTCTACTATACCTCTATGCCATCGTGGATCATGGTGTGTATTTAATAAAATCTTATTTTCTCAATACTCTCATATTTTCAAGAAAGGTGTATATTATCAAGGCATTTACAAATATTTTACCTTATCACAAGATTTTGAAGCATATTATGATTTTGAAAAAGGTGCTAAAGAAGGAGACCCTTGTGCAACCTATTTATATTTGATTTTAAAATATATTCTTTTAGAACATACTTATGGTATTTTAAAATAACCATTGATTGAAATTTTGAACTCAAACTCGGTCCTACTATTTTATAAAAAACAAGTTTTATCAGATGTTTTTAAATTATATGTCATACATGATTATTTTCTGAAACTATTTTTCTGTGAACACCCATATGACCCAAGTTGTAAAAGGTGTATTTGGATAATGGAATAAAATGATTTTGAAGGATCTATAAATCATTATTTCAATGCATGGACCTTTTATTTATGTGAGCAAGATGATTATGAAACCAGGTGGACACCATGATCAAGGTACCCTCACTTGTTTAATGAGTAAATAAAAATTGATAGTATGAAATTTCTAGAAGGTGGGGATAATGTAACACCCCAAGGTTTAAAAAAAATAAATTTAAATGCATGAAATTTTTTTGTAATTAGATATTATAACTATCCTTTAAACATAATTTTGTAGTTTCTATGTTTTGAATTTCAAAAAACAGTCATCTACAATTGTGATCAGTAAGTTGTTTAGAGTCTAATGGAACCAACTTGGTTTTTTTAGTGAATAGTAACCTACCCTTATGAATAGTAATATGAATAGTAATATGACCCTAATTAATAGTAAATTTTATTATTATTTTATTTTGTTAAGGTTATAAGATAATGAGATGTTGATTAATTTTTCTAGGTGTTAAAAAATGAGTTATAGATTTAAAATTGTTATTTTTGAATAAATTATGATTTTATTTAAAAATTAAATTAATAATATTTAAAAAATTATTTTCAAAAAAATGGAGTTCAGTTTTTAATTATACACATCAAAAAATGGTTAGGGTGAATTTTTGGGATTTTTCTGAAATAATTGAATTTTCGGTGAATAGTAAAAATACAGTTTGAGTTTCGGTGTGTTTAATGAAATCATTAATGATGTAATAATGAGGTAATAATTCTGGAAGACTTCTGTACATTAAAATAAGATATGAGGTGTCCCAAGTGGCTAATACCATGGGAAATCCAATGGTTTTGAAAATAACAATAATGAGGTGTCCCTTGGAAATTAATAAAATATTCACTCACTTTTACTATAAATACCAATCCATTACTTAATTACATTCATTACAATATCATACTAAATGAATATATAGTATTATTACCTTACTAATATTCCTCCCAGGGTTTCCTCAAGCCCCCAGGGTCCCAACCTTCAAGTCTTAGAAGTTACTCTACAAGGTAAGAGAATTCTCAACTTCATTCTTTTTCCATTCAATCTTTTATGTGGTATAACTTTCAAGTTTCCATACCATGTTATTATTTCCATTTTATTATATATCTATAATGTATTATTATTCATTTATGGATGGGTTACCCCTATCTCCTCTTTTTTTAATGTTTTCTAAAACCATGTTGCATAGCCGTTAGGCTGTCGAATTTTCATAAGGTATTTCTCAACTATTCTTTTATTTCGAGTTCCTTTATTTTATTATTATTTCATAATATTACCTTATCTAATAGGAATTAATGATTAAATATATTAAATATTTTTTATTTCATAATTTTTATAGAATATTAACCATTATACTTTTTCACCTCTCCCACTTATTCAAGAAATTAAAACATCGTCTGTGATGTGTCGATTTACTGACATCGTGGATGATGTGATTTCAATTTATTTTTATTCTTTCAAGACTTGTCATGAAACCATTTTAATAGTTTAACCAGATTATAATTTATATATTATATCTTATATAAGGTTCTAGAATCATTTTTTACACATGTGATTAATTTATAAAACAAAATGTGTTCATTACGATCGAAGAATCACCAAAATAACCTAAACAAATATCAATAATGTTTTAACTTATGAATCATCCACATGTCAGAATTAAAAATTATAAATTGTATAATTTATGGTTATGGAAATATTTAAATACCATTCCATTCCAATTCTATAGTTTTACTTACAATCGACAAGAATATCCATCATGAACCGATCATGGAAATCATGTAAAGAACACACCTGAAACAATGTAAATAACAAAATATTACTAATAAATGTGTCGAATGATGTTTTAAAATGATCACATAAGTTGTTATAAACATGAATATTTTTCATTAAGATATTAATAACACTATTTTAACCATTATACAAAAGTTTTAAACACTTTTTATGTAAGAAGAACTCGAGGTAAGGTGATTCTTAACCCAATTTCCATTCTTTGGGTTAACCTTCTTCTTTATTCATTATGTGGTAATAAGATTATTGGTGTGATGAATTTTTGTTTATATTATTTTTCACTATTTTTATTTACAGTGTATAAACATATCCATTCCATTCTATTAATTCTCACTCCAATTATATTTTAAGGGACTTTCCTTTTAAAATCATTTTAAAACTCTATTTAATAAATTCCAAAAGGATTGTTTTTTATATGTATATAGATTGAGTGATTTATCCTAATTTAAAGATACTTTATTACCATGATATGTTCCTTGGACATTATTTATGTTGGTTTGAGCCCATTATAGCTCAGGATATGTTGGTTTGAGCCCATTATAGCTCAAGATATTATGGGTGAGCCTCATTATAGCTCTGCAATGCATTGGGTACTCCGGAGGTGGAATTTGACCAAATGGTTGTTCCATGTTTAAGGGTGATTGTAAGAGTGATATGGTAAATATTTCCTAAGTAAACTAAATGATTTTTCTATGTATATGAGTTTTTATGATTATGGGTTTTATTGGTTTTTATGTTATCACTCGACTAACGATTTCTTTCTGTATATCCCTTACTGAGTTTTATACTCATCCCAAGTTTTTAAAATTATTTTCACAGGATATAATGATGAGTAAGAGAAATAATTGAGTCATGATATTTTATATGGAATGTTGTAAAAGAAATCATTTTTTAAGTTTAAATGTTTTATATTTTTTTAAAAATGAATATTGTTTTTATGGTATTAATTTTGTATTAATGTGTAATGTTATAAATGTATTATGTCCCAATTCTATAAAACTCTAAACCTAAAAAGGTCCTCATTATGTAATAATATATGTTATTTTCTAATATTAAGGATTATGTAATGTTTTAAGGTTGGGTCATTATATTTGGTATCAGAGGAAAGGTTTAGACAACTTTAGGGATTAGAAGTTTTCATTAAACATGTAGTTAGTCTCTATGTCTATTCTTTAAGTTAAATCCTTATTTTATAAATTTTTTAGATCAAGGAAAGTTAGTTTCAAATGTAAGGAGGAGGATCTCAAATATAATTTCTATCTCTTCCTGATGACTTTCTTGTAATAATTATTACAAATTCATGTCCAGATGATTCTGAAACATTTTCTAACATACAACTCACTCGCAAGAAATTGTTTGAGATATCAAACACCTCCACTATACCTCAATACCATCGTAGATCATGGGTTATATTTAATCAAATAATATTTTATCAATATTCTAATATTTTCTATAAAGGTAAATATTATTAAGGCATTTTCAAATATTTTACCTTATCACCAGATTTTGAAGCATATTATGATTTGGAAAAAGGCGCTGAATAAGAAGACCCTTGCACAACCTATTTATATTTGATTTTAAAATATAGTCTTTCATCAAAAACTTATGGTATTTTAAAAGGACCATTGATTGAAATTTTTAACTCAAACTCGGTCTTACTATTTTATAAAAATCAAGTTTTATCATATGTTTTGAAATTATATGTCATACATGATTATTTTCTGAAACTATTTTTCTGTGAACACCCATATGACCCAAGTTGTACAAGGTGTATTTGGATGAAGGAAGAAAATTATTTTGAAGGATCTATAAATCATTTTTTCAATGCATGGACCTTTAATTTATGTGAGCAAGATGATGATGAAACCAGGTGGACACCATGATCAAGGTACCCTTACTTGTTTAATGAGTAAATAAAAATTGTGAGGACATAATTTCCATAAGGTGGGGATAATGTAACACCCTAAGGTTTTAAAAAATAAATTTAAATGAATGAAAATTTTTTCTAATTAGATATTTATAACTATCCTTTGAACATAATTTTACAGCTTCTATGTTTTGAATTTCAAAAAACGGTCATCTACAATTGTGATCGGTAAGTTATTTGAAGTCTAATAGAACCAACTTGATTTTTTTAGTGAATATTAACCTACCCTTATGAATATTAATATGAATAGTAATATGACCCTGATTAATAGTAAATTTTATTATTATTTTATTATCTTAATTTTATATGATAATGAGATGTTGATTAATTTTTCTAGGTGTTAAAAAATGAGTTATAGATTTTAAATTTCTATTTTTGAATAAATTATGATTTTATTTAAAAATTAAATTAATAATATTTAGAAAATTATTTTCAAAAAAATTGAGTTCATTTTTGAATTCTACACATCGAAAAATGGTTAGGGTGAATTTTTAGGATTTTTCTGAAATAGTTGAATTTTTAGTGAATAGTAAAAATACAGTTTGAGTTTCATTTTATTTAATGACATCATTAATGATGTGATAATGATGTGATAATTCTGGTTTACTTGTGTATAGTAAAATAAGATATTATGTGTCCCTAGTGTCTAATACTGTGGGAAAATACCATGGTCAAGCCCATGGTTTTTCAAATACGACTAATGAGGTGTCCCTTGGAAATTAATAAAATATTCTCTCACTTTTGTTATAAATGCCAACCCGTTACTTAATTCCATTCATTCCAAATTCCTCCTAAACAAATATATGGTCTTATTACCTCCATATTATTCCTACCAAGGTTTCCTCATGCTCTCAAGGTCCCTACTTTCAAGTCTTAGAAGTTACTCTACAAGGTAAGAGAATTCTCAACTTCTTTCTTTTTCCATTCAAGTTCTCTTTTATGTGGTATAACTTTAAATTTTCCATACCATGTTCTTATTTAAATTTTATTCTATATATATACTATATTATGATTCATTTATGGATGGTTTACCCCTATCCCCTATCTTTTTAATGTTTTCTAAAACCATGTTTCATTGTCGTTAGGCTGTCGAATTTTCATAAGAGATTTCTCAGCTATTATTTTATTTCGAGTTCCTTTATTTTCTTATTATTTAATAATATCCCATTATAAAATATGAATGAATGATCCATTATATTAAATATTATTTATTTCATCATGTTTATAGAAGATTCACCATTATACTTATTCTCCTCTCCCACTTATTCAAGAAATTAAAACATCATCTGTGATGTGTCGATTTACTGACATCGTGGATGATGTGATTTCAATTTATTTTACTTCATTCAAGACTGTTCATGAAACCATTTTTAGGGTTTAACCAGATTATAATTTATGTATTATATCTTATATAAGGTTATGTAATCATTTTTTACACAAGTGATTAATTTATAAAACAAAATGAGTTCATTACAATCGAAGAATCACTAAAATGATCTAAACAAATATCAATAATGTTTTAACTTATGAATCATCCTCATGTAGGAATTTAAAATGATAAATGGTATAACTTATGGTTCTGTAAATATTTAAATACCATTCCATTTCAATTCTAGAGTTTCACTTCCAATCGATAAGAATATCCATCATGAACCGATCATGGAAACCATGTAAAGAACACACCTGAAACAATGTAAATAACAAAATATTACTAATAAATGTGTCGAATGATATTGTAAAATGATCATATAAGGTGTTATAAACATGAATATGTTTCATTAAGATATTAATAACACTCTTTTAACCATTATACATAAGGTTTAAAAACTTTTGAAGTAAGAAGAACCTGAGGTAAGGGAATTCTTAACCCAATTTCTATTCTTTGGGTTAACCTTATTATTTATTCATTATGTGGTAATAATATCATTGGTGTAATGAATTTTTTTATATTATGTTACACTATGTGTATTTATAGTGTATACACATATCCATTCCAATCTAATAATTCTCACTCCAATTATATTTTAAGGTACTTTCCTTTTAAAATCCTTTTAAAACTCTCTTTAATAAATTCCAAAAGGATTGTTTTTTTATATGTATATGGCTTGAGTGGTTTCTCCTGATTTCAAGATACTTAATTACCATGATATGTTCCTTATACATTATTTATGTTGGGTTTATCCCATTATAGCTCAATATATTTTGGGTTGATCCTATTATAGCTCAAGATATGACGGGTGAGCCCCATTATAGCTCTCCAATGCATTGGGTACTCCAGAGATGAAATTTGACCAAATGGTTATTCCATGTGTTAGGGTGATTGTAAGAGTGATATGTTAAATATGTCCCATGGAAACTACATGATGTTTATATGCATATTATTTTTTTATAATTATGGGTTTTATTAGTTTTTATTTTATCACTTGACTAATGATTTCTTTCTTTATATCCCTTCATGATTTTTATACTCATCTCAAGTTTTTAAAAAAAAATCATAGGATATAAGGATGAGTAATATAAATAAGGTATTTGTGATGTTTTATATGGATTTTTGTCAAATAAATCATGTTTTAAGTTTTAATGTTTTATATTTTGAAAAAAATTAATACTCTTTTTATGGTATCCAATTTTTATTAATGTGTAATGTTATGAATGTATTATGTCTCAATTATCTAAAACTCTAAACCTAAAAAGATCCTCATTGTGTAATAATGTATGTTATTGTCTGATACTCAGGATTATGTAATGTTTTAAGGTTGGGTCCTTATATAAGTAACTTTTCATTGTATGTACTTTGACTTAGCTCAATCATACTTTGAGATCTATCTTGAAAGATCTTGATCCCTAGAATGTTGGTTGCTTCACCTAAGTCTTTCATAAAGAAGCATTTATTTAACCAAGTCTTAATTGACTGTAATACTTGCACTTCATTTCCAATAATTAATATGTCATCAACATATAATACTAGTAAAATGATACCATTCTCATTGAACTTATTATTGACATGTGTCACCTTGTGTCCAATTTACACATAAGATTAATCTTTTGGTGATACTCCAAATGTTCAACTAGAATCAATAAGCTTGGAAATATAGAAATTGTGTACTTCTCACCACTGATTTAGAAACCACCTTTCTCAGTTGCTTTGAGAACACACCTTACTTCTAGTATTTTTTCTTTAATTACTTGGTTACTATATATAAATACACATATGTGATAAGTATATTGTATTTAATACCCAATAAGTAAAACTGAAACATTACTTGTATTTAATGAATATGCATAAAGAAGAAGTGATTGCTTGCTTCTTCAGTTTAATTTATTTCATTTAAACTTACATTGATATATTTCATGATATGCAAAGAAAATAACCTCATATTTAATACCAATTTTCCTTGAAGGAAATTATGAAGGTACCTTTAGCATCTCTCTTTCCATTGGCATTTTCACCTTGTCTTTCAACTTGTTCGCCATAAGAACTAAAGATTTATTTTTTTAAGTTCTTATTTACTTGGATAACCCTACCTTGAAGGTAACGAAGCATTTTATATATACTATTTATTTTGTAATCTTAAACAAAATTGAATTAAATTGGTGAAAATGATATGATAAATGGATCCATTTAAAGATTGTGATCCATCTTTCAATTTTCTCTTATCCAGTGTAAACATCACCTATTCATATCTTCACTTTTCTTTCTCCTCACAAGCTTCTCATATATGAGATGACATGTAAAATCATCCATGTCTCTATGTTTTATCCATAACTCACATCGAACATTGATGATAGAATTATGATATAAATTTCATATGGGTCATACATGAGTCTCCTATAATCATTTTTATGCCCTCTCTTCCTGAGGTAGCTTAACAGGTATTGGGGATACCAACAACTTGAATTTATGTTGTCATAGTACTTTGTGAAATAAATTGTACTACTCTTTGGAAACTCATGCTATTTTGGACCTTTTCTTTGTCGAATATTATCAGTATACTTTTTGTATTGATTTAAATTTTCTAAAAAAATAAAATCTAGAATATTGTACTTTTATCTTGAATACTATTATACATTTTCAAACTATTAATCTTAAATGTATCCTACTATTTTATGAAATTCTATTATCCCTCTATATTAGAATTGGAATGCTCTATCGCTTGAGTATTCAAGTGGAAAGGATCCTTGAAACCAATCCATATATTCTACAATATTTAGCTATGTCACTACTCAAAGATTCCAAGGTAGGCACTAATCTGGCCTACCGTATTAACTCATGGATCCTTGATTTATTAAGTGTGTCTCATCTCTTTCAAAGAAATGCTTTGCATTGCTCAATTATTTGCCTCTAAAGTTTCAACAAGCTATTTTTGGATACCCCTTTGCTTCTAACTTTAGTTAAGTCTCACCCCCACCACTCTCATAAGAACTCCTCGATAGTGGGAGGCACCCTCAACTTTGGCTGATCAAACACCCCATACACTCGATTTTTCTCAAATTTGAGTGATGGACGGCATTTAATGACTTAATATTTTCTTTTAGGGATTTGGTAATTTAATATTAGAGAATTTAATCCTATTCTATTTAAAAAAAATTCTATGTGATTGCTCTCAAAACATAACCATGATTTTAAATAAAAAACATTCATTACACCTGTTCATTTTATCTTTACATGCTTGTTTATTACTATACTATATGATCATGCATAATAAATAAAAATTCACAAAATAATAAACCATGAAAATGATAAAATAAATAAATAATGATGTGATCATGAGCTGTTAACTATTGGTTAATCCATCAAGAGAATAATTGATTTACCGAGAACCTAGGGGGATTTCTTAATTCAATGCCTGAATTGAATTGCAATGTCTACAAATCCCCTCCACTTCACTTGTTTGGTATACATCGCCTCTCAACTCAAACCACGTCACCATGAACTCCTCCAATCTTTAATATGTATACTCACACATATGTGAGGGGGAATCAGGATGTGAAATTACATTTTTTTAGCACTTAAATGTGGACACACAGGACCTTATACAAATTAAAGATATAGGGATGATGCACAGATCATCAAATTAAAATAATCATCACATTTTATAAAACATAATGCAATAATTAAATTAAATAAATAATAAACTAAACATACACGGGTCAGTCTCAGTTCATGATCATCCAACATGCAAGTATATTGCATAAGAAAAATTAAATTTTCTAAAATTCAACTTGAGTGTATTTTTAATGCATTAACTTGCATTAAAATAATTTCAATTAATTATAAATATGTCCCACGACACCCAAAATAATTTTATTAATTTCCAAACAGTTAAATTTAACTTCTAAAATTTTATTTATGATTTTTGGGTCTATATAGACCTAAAGAAGATCCTTAAAAATTAATTTAGGACTAGTGATGGGTTAAATGGGTCACACCAGTTGCACCCAGACCTAATTGGTCCGGCCCAATATGGGATATCAATTTAATGGAAATATATATATAATATAATAATATAAAATGATAACAAGATTCTAATGGAATATTTTTCCCCTTTTTATATATATTTTAAACAAGATTCCATGGAAAAAATTGAATAATATTCCAAGGGAATATTTGTTCATTTAATTAAATAAGCTTCCATTAGAAGCTTTAAACTATATTTAATTAAACAAGATTCCCTGAGAATATTTAAACTAGCTTCCATGGGAAGATCTATCCTTTTAATTAAACAAACTTCCATAAGAAGTTTTAAACTATCTTCCAAGGGAATATTTATCCTTTTAATTAAATAATCTTCCATGAGAATCTTTAAACTAGCCTTCATGGGAAGCTTTATCCATTTAATTAAACAAGCTTCCTTATGAATCTTTATACTAGCTTATAAGGGAATCTTTATTCTTTTAATTAAATAAACTATTATGAGAAGATTTAAACTAGATTACATAGGAAACTTTATCCATTTGATTAAATAAAATTCCATAAGAAGCTTTAAACTGGCTTCCAAGGGAAGATTTATCTATTTAATTAAACAAGATTCTATGAGAAGCTTTAAAATACTTTTCAAGGGAAGATTTATCCATTTAATTAAACAGTATTCCAAGGCTAAATTGTATTTCCAATTGACAACCCTAACCAAATTATAGTATATATGGCTACCATGCAACATACTTACATCATGCTTCGGCTAAAATCCGTCACACTAGTAGCCATTAAATTGAAGAAAAAATTAAAACTTCAATTTTTAAAGAAACCTTTGACATAAAACCCATTAATCTTCAATCGACCATATCTTGGTTACATGAACTCATATAGACATGACATTAGTTGCATTGGAACTTTATCGAAACCCTCTTTCTAAATAATATAAAATTTAATTGAAATTTCAATTTTTTAACTTAAATAATTACACAGTCCCTCTTATACCAATTGAAGGAACTAGGGGAATAGTGGAAGCGTGATAGAACATGAAATTTAAAATTTTTCATTAGGATTCATGTTAAAAACATAGAATCCACTTATCCCCTTGCCTAGATTTCTAAAAGGATCATGTGTAATTCAATTTAATCATGAAAAATAAAATCAAACAAAATCTTAAATGGTGCCTCATTTGTTTGAAGTTTCTAGTTTTATTTTCTCACCGTTGATGTTTAATGGATGTAAGACACCAAAATAGACTTCCTATAGATAATATACACATGATCCACAATTATAAAATCATTGATATATGTTTTCCTGATTCTATCATGGGAAATCAAAGAGCTTTACGATGTCCCTTTGATCGCCTGAAGAATGTAGACTCAATCGAGAAAGAGAGATCTATATAACCTTGTTATTCCTTTGTAATATCTTGATAAATTCATGAAAATATAGGAGATTAGAATTCAAGAGGCTAAAATGAGCTTTTATACTTAGGTTATACTTTAAAAATTGCACTTTAGTCCCTCAAAAGAAATAACCTTCATTTTAGACCTTTGCACACATGTATGACTTAATAAACTTGTCATAAATGTCACAAATATTTTATAACTCACTTATAACACTATAAAATGTTATGTGATAAAATACGAACCATTAACTTAGCTTGTAAGCTCTCTAAATAATTTAATGAACTTTGAACATCCTCGGTTCATTCGAAAATTTATATTTTTCTTGTATTCACATTTATGATCAAACAACTTGTGAATGGATTGAGAAATAAATTAAATAATAATTATTCTAAACTTGAATAATATAATTGATTTAGTTTTAATTATGATCAGTTATACTTGGATGTTTATCTCCCCCCACACATGGGGCTCACTTCATCCTAAACTCTGATTCATTAAAATAAGTGGAACTAGTGGATACACTTAGTGTGTGAACCTCTAGGTCCTTATCTCAATAGAAGTGAGTACAACCCACATTCCAAGAGTAAAGTCAAGAAAAACATCATGGACCCTAAGAATATAGGTAATGTCATAGCTATGAATTCCTCCTATAAACACTTATTTTTTAATATAATCTCCTTGTCTAGTAATATCTCATAAAGTAGGATGAACACTTATGTCATCATAATTTTGTTACTTTGTATATTTTGTGACCTTACTAGATAGACTTACCTTATTGTACTATGGCCATGGATTTATAAAGGTACTACCATCCTGGTCAACCTGGGCCCATGAGATATCTCTTCCTCAACTCGGAAGTGAAAAAATCTATCTTGATCATTTAACCAATGCCATACCACCAATGACACACCCAACACAAACTACCTCACCATGATTTCATTATCATGATTTTTTCCTTGCATCAAAGTACATGATCAAATGGCACACACTAATAATGATCTCAAGTCCAGAGACTAATGCACATGTTTTTAGATATGAATAACCAATGACACATGAAACATGTGGTATTCCTATTGGAGGGACTATCCTCGTGATCTCATTACTAGAGATCACCAAGTGAGAACTTCATAAGAAGAAGTCCCAATGCTTATGATCCCCAGCCATCTGATAGTCAGACGTCATATGTGTCTTGTTAGTATGATATATCTAGACCATAGGAAATGTATATTTAAGATTATTGTCATAGTATCTCAAGGTTCTCATTATAGCATAGAACTACTATAACCTTTTGATATGACACATAAGCTAAGGACATTACCATGTAAATAGTGTATGTAGAAATATCAACATTATTATGGTAAGAATAAACACGTGTATATATAAAACTATATTCATTCAATTTTAATCAAAAGTACATACAAGAGTTGGGTCTAGGGAACCCACTCACAACACTCCCACTTGTAATGGAGCCAACTGCTAACAATTCTCAACCTGTTAACTCTCACATGAGTATCATGATTCTGCTGAGATATGGATTTATTTAGGGGGTCTTCCATGTTATCCTTTATGGTCACTCTACTAACTGTGATTTCACCTATTTGAGTAAAATATCTTAAGAGATGAAACTTCTAAAGTATATTATTTGTTCTCTGGTGTGACCTGGTCTCCTTAGAAAGCACCACTACCGTAGTATTATCATAGTATACTATAATAGGATCTACACTACTAAGTATAACACCAATCTCTAAAATGATGTTTTGTATCCAAACTTATTCCTTAGCTATATCAAAAGCTGCTATATACTCGGATTCTACTATAGAATTAGCAACCACAAACCAATTCAATCCACCACCATTCAGGAAAAAGACATAGACTGACTGTGATTTTAGATCATCATGATATATTTAGAAACTAGAATTAGTGTATCCCTTATGATGAGATCCTCATCTTCTATATACACTAGGAACATATCCTTTGTATGTCACAAGTACTTTAGGATAGTTTTTACAGGTACCAAATGTAGATCTCTAGGATTGTCTTGATATATTCCCATCGTGCTTGAAGTAAAGGAAACATAAAACCTAGTACATAGAATGACATACATGATAGATCCCACCGCTAAAGCATAAGGGATTCTAATCATTATTTCAATCTCCTCCAGCATTTGTGGACACATCTTCTTGGAGAGATTAATGCCATGGGACACTGGAAACATTACTCTCTTGGATTGTTCTATATTGTACCTTCTAAGTACCTTATCAATGTATGTACTTTGACTTATCCCAGTAATCCTTTGAGATCTATATCGATATATATTTATCCCTAGAATATAGGATAATTAACCTAAGTATTTCATAGATAAGAATTCATTTAACCAAGTCTTAACAGACTGTAATACTTTCACTTTATTTCCCATAATAAATATGTGATCAACATATAATACTAGGAAAATAATGACATTCCCATTAACCTTCTTATAGACACATGGATCCTTGTGCCCAATGGAAACATGATATTAATGTTTTGGTGATACTCCAAATGTTAAACTAGAATAAATAAACTTGGAAATATAGAATTTGTGTACTTCTCATCACTGATTTAGGAACCACCTTTCTCAGCTACTTGGAGAACACACCTTACTTATAGTAATGTTTCTTTACTTAATTGGTTATTATATGTAAATACACATATGTGACAAGAAAATTTTACTTAATACCCAATAATTAAAACTAAAAAATTACTTATATTTGATGAATATACCTAAATAAGAAGTGACTACTTGCTTATTCAATTCAGTTTATTTCATTTAAATTTCATTGCACATGAGCCTCAGCCCAGTTGGTGAGGTCTCTTTAAGTGAATCCACGATACCCAGGTTCAAAACCATGTGGAAGAATAATTTTTGGGGGGGCACTGTAGCATTACTGTAGCAGTTACTGTAGCAGGGACTGTAGTAGGGGACTATAGCAGTTATTGTTGTAGTACTGTAGAAGGTATTGTTCGGTACTGTAGCAGCTGGAACTATTCACCTTGGGCCACCGGTTTGGGCTTGGTATCCTTAAGGCCTTTGGGCCACCCAAGGCCTTCAGGTGAGTAAGGCTTTCGGGCCACCTCATGGCCTTCGTGCCACCTCAAGGCCCTTAGGGCCACCTGATTTGCAGTTGCACATACAGATTCTACAAGGAACCACTTCAGAAGAGGAAAGAGCAGGGCACATCCACCAGAGCAGGGATAAACAGACTTTGGAAGAATGAGAGGGTATGACATTTTCCATCGGTACCGCGCCTATGCACCCCTGCACATGGACATGATAGCTGAATAGTCATGCAAAGGTGGAGAGCTGATCATGATGCAGATGTTGGGGAGGAGCAGTTTCAAGTAGTCATAGTATGTATGATTTCCTTAAGACCTACGGGTCATGTAATGTCTCCAAAGCCTATGGGAAATGTAATTCCTAAAGCCTACGGGCCTTTTAAGGGTTCCCCCTCATCCCTTGAAAGGGGGGTTATCAAAAAATAAATAAAAAGGAAGGCCTTCGGGCCATTCAGTCAGTCATTTAAATTTCATAGATATATTTCAAGATATGTGAAGAAAATAACCTCCTATTTAATACCTATTTTCCTTTAATGAAATTGAAAAGGTGCCTTTAGCATATCTCTTTCCATTGTCCTTTTCACCTTTTCTTTCAACTTGTTCACCATAAGAACTAAATATTAATCTTTTTTAAGTTCTTATTTACTTAGAAAACCTTACCTTGAAGGTAATGAAACATTTTCTCCATAATATTTGTTTTTTAATCTTAAATAAAACTAGAGTAAATGAGTGAAAATGATATGAGAAAGGGATTCATTCAAAGATCATGATCCATATTTCAATTTACACATATCTAGTTTAAAAATAACCTATTCATATCTTCACTTTTATTTCTCCTCACAAGATTCTTAAAGATAATACAACATGTATAATCATCCATGCCATAATTTTTTATCCACAAATCACATTGGATGTTGATGATAGAATGATGATATAATCATCATATGTGTCATACATGAGTCTCCTGTAATAATTTTTACACCCTCACCTCCTAAGTTAGCTTAATAGGTATTGGGGACACCAACACCTTGAATTTATGTTGTTTTAATACTTTGTGCAAGCACCTATACTACTCTTTGGAAACCCATGCTAGTTTGTACCATTTCTTTGTTTGGAGGTGCCACTTGGGATTATAGGGATGACGAAGGAAGGTGGGGCTATCATGGAGGGATAGGAGACATTAAAGGGTGGTCCATCACATAAGGATGACTATTGTGCAAGGTTTGGATGGATCTAACGATGTCCAAGATTTGGGGCCACCTCCCCCCTAGTGGGAGAAAATCCCTCAGGAAAACATAGGTAGAGAGAGACAGTCAGGAGGGAGGGTGACCCAAGATACCTCTATAAGGGAAGCCTTATTTTTTATTTATAATTAATAATAAAGATAAAATAATACCTTAAATTTTATTTGAGACTCACATCCTGTAACATAGAGATTTAATCCTATGCATTCAGATATATTTTTCAAATCCATTGCATGAAACTCTCTATAGCCCCTGTTATTCTTCTCTTAAATTCCGATGTGTATATAGTAGTTTTTTCATAGAAACCCTCCATTTCTATATTTTGAATTTGAAAATTAAATTAAATTTCAAAATACTAATAACTTTTTCATTCTTGGCCTTTCGATCTATATCCTAATAGTTCCTGATCATCCAATTTTAATTAAAATTTATTTTAAACTGAAATAACCACCAAATTCCACATCATAATTCTACTCAAATCTACACATAAGGCCACTTATATGGAATGGTTTTGTGCTTTACAGAATGAAAATTTTGTTTTCAACAATTACCTCACAACTTCCACACATGGTTGTGGTGTGGTACAACTATTATGGTGTAGAGGACCTAAAAACTCCAAAATCGTCGAAATATGGCAACAATGCTCTGTGGAATGGTCTTCTTGGCTGTGTTGTAGTCCATCATCCATCTAATAGACTATGGCATGGTCTAGGTGTTATAATGTGGAGGTTCTAAATGTTCTAGAACCATCAAATTTCATCCTCTAGTGCCCTGCAATGTGGACATCATACTATGGTGTGGTGGACCCAAAAACTATAGAGGCACAAAAAATAGACCCAACCTTCTTTGTAGCATGGCCCTACTCTAAGGTGTGGGTAAATTTTATTTTGTGTCATAGTCCTAGAGACTATGATGTAACCTTCTCAATATGTCCATTGTGGTCACCACTATAGAATGGTAAAGGTTTCACTCTATGTCATGGACCCTAACACTACAGTGTGATACCTCAAACAATATATCCACTTCTCTAATAAATCTTGCATCACAAACTACCTTCATGATATATCGACACTAAGGACATGACATATGACATCATCTCATTTATATCAAAAAAATCATCCAAATACTTTTTCTTCAATAACCATAGAGGATGGGTCATTTTTATACTTCTTCATCATAGAGTTAGTAAGATCATATCCATGGAACTCCAAATATTCAAATCACATTTTCCTTCAATAAATCAAGTACTTCCAAGGTAAAAACATCAAACAAATCTTCCGAAAAATCATCCAAGATATATCATCTGGTATTGAAACACATAGAAACAAGTAGAAATTGTCTTGGGAACACTTCCTCATTAAGCTTGAATTATTTATACCCAATGCTTCATAATAATAATTAGTCCATCCAAGAAACTTCTTCTTTTTTATTAGTACATACAATAAACTTCATTATTAATAGGATTGGATTCTCCAAATAATCAGATCATCCAATATATACATCAAATCTTCTTAAACATGCTTGGGATGTCTTCATAAACATATTAACATCAATTAATTCTATATTCATTGACTATGATTGATAATAAATACAAAATCATAAAAATTGGGCTCAGTAATCTCCCTATTTGTATTTATTTTTAGTACCCAAAATAATACCATCTTACAATGATATGTAAATATGTGCTCATCTTATTATCAAATTGTATTTTATTTATCTCCCCCTTTATCATCAATCTTTTCATTTTACTTTCTCTCCTCATTATTGACAAATATATACCAAGTATCTAGGAAAGAGTATCAATTCATACTTAGAAAATTTCTATTAACCATTCCATGCTAAGTCTATTGAGCTATGCTTGGTGTAGAAAATGAGAGGGTTTGATTTAGTCTACTAAGTTATCTATAATCAATTGAATTTTATACCAATTAAAAATGAAACCACTTACAATCAATCTTCAAGAGATTTCCAAAAATTATAGGCTAAAACATTGAGATACCTTTTTAGATACCAATTGTGATACAAATTTTTCCTGAAGTTAATCAACCTAAATTTATTGTACTCACTTCAACACACATATTAAAAAAAATTGATTACAAATAATAGGATAAAAATATCTTGACACTTCTTCATATTTCCCATTTTCTTCATTGATTAAAAAGTATCCCCCATTTTGATAGAATCTGATGTTGATTTTCAAGGATGATAGATTATGATAACATACCTTTTTCAATTAAACCACCTTTAAGAACTTTCTAAAAAATCAATTTGGCATGAGATAATATTTTCTAGTAGATTATTCATCATTATTTACTAGTATCCCCCTCAAGATAAACACTTCTTGACATATTAATAATGGTGAATCTCTTCATAGATGGATTTCAAGATGTTCCAATATGGGAATAAACCTAAATGGAATTATTCATGTGGATATACATTCTTGAATACTTCCACATCATCATAAAGGATACTCACTTTAAAAAAAATATTTAGAATACTAACTTGTGAGATCAATCCAGGATTGGATCATCATCTTTTTATTGTCTAGTGTTGACAACACCTACTCAAATCTTCATTAAAGATGTCACAACTTGAGGAATCATTCAATAATGGATACTTATTTATCTTTGTTGTCCATAATTAACAACATACTTACTTTCTCAGATTCTCCCCCTAAGTTCATGATTTTCCCTCAATTATTTGTATTTTAAGTACAAATAAAATACACAATTGTTAAGGGAATAAAGTGTATCACCTTGATCCTCAATGTGAACAACAAGGTTTAGATTTTCTCAACCAAGTTTCTCTATTTTATCCAGTTTTCATGCTTCTATATATAATTTTCAAATATGATTTAGTATTTAGTAGCTTGGATCTAATAATTTATTTCATTTCATTATGTGATATACATATTCTCCTTTTATCCATAAAATCATATGCATCTTGTGATGAAATATTCATTCTCTTCAAGTATTCTTTTTATGCTAGAATTATGGTTAGACAACCATTGACACTATGTCTATATTTACTACATATCTCACATATAACTTATCTAGCACAAGAGTTTTCATTTGTTTGAAACCTCTTATTAAATTTGGATTCTTCATGCGGATACTTATCTTTTCCTTTAACACAATCATTTTCCATGTGCTACTTCCAATTTTCTTACCTTTTCCAAATCTACTAGCCAAACCACTAATATATCTTTAGGAATGTTGAAAGCGTGTTTGGGTTCTCCACATGGAAACAAATTAGTGTTTTTCACATCATACCTTTTAGATGTGACACTTCTAATCTTCCTGAACTTGTTTTGAATCCAACTTGTAATCAACTTTTTGTCCATGGATTTTCCGCTTGTATTCTTAGACTTCTTAGAAGAATATGTTTTGTAAACTTTTTTAACTTTTGTCCCAAGACATAATCTTCTTTTTTTACTAACTATAATGATATTCTATGATTATTTAAATTTAATACATGCTGATATGGGAATTCACCACTGTTGTAACCACATTTACTGTAAACATCACAGATATAATCAAGAGCCTCAAATATGTTTGAATATGATATATTTTTTTTTAATATGTGATTGTTTCATCTTCCCAGGATTGTTACCCCTTGAAATAGGATTCTTTTTTGCTTTATAATTTGAGGGACTATACCATAAATCCAATTCACAATGCTTGAACCTGTTACAACACCAACATTGACCTACAATCCTTGATCTTCTCCTCTTTAGTGCATATTGTTCAAATTTTTCATATTTAGTAGAATGTTATTTTAGGGCCTTATCCATCATTTTTTGTGTTATTATTGGGTAAATATCATATTTATTCCTTCTTCCATCTCCCATTGATGTAATGGTAGGACTTTTATCACTTATTCTAATCCATACATGTACAAGTGTGGATTTAAAATTTTTACTTTTCAGGAAAATAGATGCAAAAATTTTATAAAATAAAGATATGGATGGTGCCTTCTTCTTTGAGATATAATTTGAAAGATCATAAAATGATGTCATGATATTAATTTCACATAAAATAGATATTTTGAAATAATAATACTCATTATAATTGTTTGTGAAAATAGTTACTCTTCCATAAATCTTTTGTGAATATTGATATTGGATTGCTTTCATATTTTCTAATCTAATTTCAAGCTTCGGATTTTTCATATTGAGAATATTATTTTCATCCTAAATATTTCTTCACACTCCTTCATTATTCCAACTTCTACACCATGCATTTTAATTCTTTCTTTAAATGATTTTTCAAGCTCCATGATTCTTTTGGATTTGATATCCAATTGTGCATTCTCGAAATCAATGTTGTTTTTTATATTTTCATTAAATACATGGAACTTATTATCATACTCTTAAGTGGACACATCCTTATCTTGGATCGAATTGACCCACTCCTCTTAAAATTTGGATCACCTTTCCATGAACTCCTCATTCTTGCCTTCTTTGAAAATAACTTTTTTTGAGAGCTTGATGCAATTAAGCGATATTTCTCTTAAAGACACCTACAAGTTGTATGTCTAACCTTAAATATGAGTGATATATTCCTACTAAATTTCAAAAATCTCACAAATTATATCAACAAGTTCATTGGGTAATCCATGCATCATTTACTTTAATGCATCGATAGATGAATCTGTTGACATATGATCACACCCACTTGAATATTCTTCTTGTGGAAAATTTAAATAATAATATTCACATGCCTTGGGATCACTTGAATCCCTAGATCAAATTATGGTATAAACATTTTCCATATCCTTTATGGAATATTTAACTACATGTTATTCTTCTTCTAAGAAAGATCTCTCTTCCTTGCTTAGGCACTTGAAACATATTCCTCTTTTAATAAGAGGGAAAACTTCTTCATCTTCATCTTCTCTTTATTTTTCCTACTTATCAACATCTTGGTAGAAACCAAATTATGAGATGAAATAGAAAAACCTTCTCTAAAACTAAAATTCATAATAATTTCAAGAAAGAAACTTAAAATTTTCTAAGAGAAAAATTTACATTGTGAGAATCCTATCAGAGGTGAATGTAGATGCTCTGATACCAATTGAGAATCTAATAGCGGTCAATTTATCCCTATAATTCTAGTTGAGGAGGACCAGTTGGGATATGTTATACATTTAGGGGTTTAATAATTGTAGGTATTCTATAATAAATTTTTCAATTTCTTCTCACATTTACCTATTTCACTATTAGGTGATGATTCTCTTATTATCACTCTCTCTCTATATTTCTCTCTCTATATTGTTCTTTGTTATTTCAAGTGACATTTTAGAACACACACACCCAAGAAACATGAATATTTACATGTTCCACCTTTAAAAATGAAAGACTATTCCTTGGTATGATCTGGATTCCACTAAGATCATACATTCCATTAATATCAACCTATAAATACAATTGGGTTGGGTTTATCATTATAACCAAGTTTGGTGCATTCCAAAATCCACAACATCCTTCTTATTCTTCATATTATCATCCATAAAGTTTAAAAAAAAGTTTCATAACATTAATAATGTCTAATAGAAATTGAGATGCCTGACGTTTTATAGATGTGTTTCTTCCTTTCTTCTTATTCTGTTTTCACTTGCACAACACCATGCAAGGACCTTCACTTCTTTTGTATGCAAATTGAAATGAACACAACTCTTGTCTTCTTGGCATCAAACGATCACTTCATTTCTTGTAATAATAGTGAGACTTATTCATTGTATAGTTATATATATACATCACCTCTTCTTCTATTTCTTTTCTTTAACTTCAGTTCAACATTAAATTGTACTAGATTTCTTCACTAACTTCAACACATAGAAGTTCTATAGAAAGATCAGGGTTAGATCATTGTTCTTATCTATTTATTGGATATGAAATGTATATCATAGATATTATATCCTATGCATTTAGAGATATTTTTCAAATCCACTACACAATACTCTCTATACAAACCCTATTATTATTCTCTTCAGTTTTGTTGTTCATATAGAAAATTTTCATAGCAACTCTCTATTTCTATATTTTGAATTGAAATTTGAGTTTGAAATTAAAAATAAAACCACCAATAGATCTTGAAATAACCAACAAATTCCACATCAAAATTCTTCTCAAATATTCACATAATTTCAATTCTATGGTGTGGCCTTGTATGTTATGGTGCACCCAGTTGGTTTTCAATAGTTACCCCACAAACTCCACACATGTTTGTGATGTGGTCCAGTTGTCGTGGCGTAGAGGATCTGAAAACTCCAGAATCATTGAAATATAGAAACAGTGCTCTAAGGTGTGGTCTTCTTGGTTATGGAATAGTCCATTATCCATTTACTTAACTACATCGTGGTTTGGGTGCTACAACGTGGAGGTTCCAAATTTTCCAAATCCACCAAATTTCATCCTCCAATGCCCTACAGCATGGACTTCATACTGCGGCATGAAGGTGCCAAAAACTCCAAAGGTACCAAAACCCAACCCAACCTTCTCTACAGTGTGTCCCTTCTCTATGGAATTTATGACTTCTCCTCTACAGTATAGTCTTGGAGACTTTGTTGTGACCTTCTCAATATTCCCACTGCGGTCAGCACTACACTGTGGTTGAGGTTTCATTTTTTAGTGTGGACACTAACACTACAATGTGATCCCTCGGGAAATATCTCCACTTATCTTCCAATAAATATTACATCAGGAACTATATTTATGATATATAAACACTGGTAACATGCCACATGAAATCATATGATTTATATAAAAAAACTTCATCCAAATAATTTTTTCTTCAATAACTATGGAGGATGGATTATCTTTATACTACTTCATCATAGAGATAGTAATATCACCTTTTCGGAACTCCAAATCTTCAAATAACATTTTCCTTCAAGATATAAATTACTTCAAAGGTAATAAAATCAAAGCAATATTCCAAAAAAATCATAAAATATATATCATTTGGTCTTGAAACACTTATAAACAAGGAGAAACTTACTTGGGAATAATTCCTCGTTGATCTTGAATACATTATACCCAATGCTTCATAATAATAATCAGTACATCCAAGTAACTTCTTCTTTTTGATCAGTACATCTAAGTAACTTTTTTATTAACAAGATTGGATTATCCAACTGATTAGATCATCCAAGATATACTTTAACTCTTCTTCAACATGTTTGGGATGTCTTCGTCAACATATTTACATCAATGAATTCCATATTCATTAACAATCATTGAAAATAAATACAACTCATACAAATCGGTCTCAACACCTTTTAATTAGTACATATTGGTCACCCTTTCAAGGAATCTTAAGTGATATCTGGATAATAAAAGTGTTATAAGGGGAGCTAGATAAAATCATGTGTACTGAGTTCTGAATCTATACTACCAAATTATTTCCCTCATAGGCCTACTGTAGATAAGAATAAAAAATAGGTGGAAACAAGGAAGAATGTTGGGGAATAAAAGTGTAAATATGTGAGATCTATTTATTGAAAGTAAAGGGATAAAATGAAACATAAAGGGTTTTGTTTCCATTATGGAGAACCCTACCATACCCTACATAGATGAATGAATAAACTTATGAGATTTTTGGGGTGGGAATAATTATTAATGGCATGCTATTTTTCATTCCATTACACAATAGAAAGTGCTAGCATCTATAACACTATACCATGGAACAACATCATGCACACTATATTGCACAATTCTATCTTTGTAATTACTAAATCAATACCTAGGCTTTTTATTAGACTGTAAGATAATCATATGATTTTTCCTTCTCCCATAGATTTGATTATCATCGATGAATACTAGAAAGTTGGGTGTTAACCTCTAAGATAAATAACTCTAAAAAATCAATATCACAAAAGTCCTCGATATATGTGTAAAACTAGGTTCTTTCTTCACATATCATACAATGAGAAGAATAACCTCCTACTGAAATTTTGTTGGGGATTCCATAAACTAACTTACCTTGTTCACTACATATGTAATTTTAGGTCGATTCATTATTAGGTAGTTTAATTTACCAACAATTTTTCAATATCTTTCAAGATAATACTCACTGTCAATATGGATAGATTTATCTTGAGGCTCTAGTGGTGAATTAATAGAGTATACTTTTTTCATTTCTGTTTCCCTATAACAAATCAATCATATATATAATTTGGTAAAAAAATATACCTGTATCACATTTAGAAACCTTAATTCCCTAAAAATATTATATAAAACTCAAATTCTTTATAAGAAAATTTTTATGGATTTGAGTCGTTTAATCCTAGAAGAATCATTACTAGTAATGACAATATAGTCAACATAAACTAAAAGAAGAATGATCCTTATAGAAAATTGATGGTAAAGTATAGGGAATCCTTCAAGCTCTAACACAAACCTAAGATATTCACAATAGTATAGAATCGCCACACCAAACTCATGATAACTTCTTGAGTCCATATAAGTAATGGTGAAAAATGCATACCTTTTAGGACTCCACTTGAGAAATAAATCATGGTGATTACTCCATATACACTTCCCATCTAGAAAAACATTTATGGAATATATTTTTTATATAAATATTATAGTGACCAATGATTAGTGATTTCCAAATAGATCAAGTTGTATAAAATCTATCTTGGACATAGGCAAAAGTGTATCAAAATACTTAGTTACATGGGTTTGTTCATGACCTTTTTCCATAAGATTACCTTTCAGTCAATTAAGTGATCCATCTAAATTAACCCTTATAGTATAAATTCATTTTCACCCAGCAACCTACTTACCCTTAGGGATACATACTTGATCCCATGTATGGTTATCCTACAAAGCCTATAACTCATTTTACATAGCGTGGAACCGTACTGGATGAAGTATCACTTTGAAAAGAATGCAAGATATCAAAGTTTCGACCAATGTATTGAGGAAATCATTAAAAATAATAGATTATCCATAATAATACTTGGAATAAAATGGATTTAGTCGAGAGGAATTCATTCCTTTTCTTAGTGAATTAGTAAAATCATCATGTTTCTATCATGGAGTAGATACGTCATCAAATGTATGGTGTGAATTAGTCTTATAGGTGATGTTATTATGAGGTTTATGAGAATATAAATGATCAAATTTGGAGCCATGGACATCAGGAATTAGTGGGGGAATCGGCAGATTGAGTGAATATAAAATAGATACCTTAATATTAGAAATTAAAGGTGATGGTGGTAGCCTCAAAAATGGAAGAGGAATGACTCTAGAAAAGAAACATAAAAAACACCACATAATTATAAAAGTTTGGGATGAAGCATTGATATCTACACTGAATTCATAAGTAACCAAGAAATATTCACTTAAGAGAACGTGCATCAAAGAGTGGGTGTCACAAACATATTGTGTATAACTAAAAATGTGAAGGTTTAGATAATTTGGTGATGAATTCGAGAATAATACATGAAAATTCATGTCCCCTTGAAAAATAAACAAAGGAAGACAATTGATGTGGTATATATTAAATAGAGGAAGTACATATGAAGTCAATTGATGAGGTATGTGATATTGAGAGTAACATTACTCCAAAAAATGTTGTTTACCTTCATTTAAAAAAAGATCATAAGTAAATTCTAATAGATGTAGATTCTTACATTCAAAAACACCATTTTTTGTGGTGTTTTGGGACAAGAACAACATGTTCTGAAAGTGGGGGTGAAGGGTGAGTTCTTGAAGTCAGTTCACTATTCACCAGAAGCTGTTGGAAGATGGTTCAATCAGCTGGATATTGGTGGTGGCCTTCATGATGTGTATGGTGGCGTGCACATTTTGGATGGTGTTCTATAATTTTTTTTCTCTTATTATTTTTTTATTAATAGAAAATAAACAATGTTTTTTCCATGGAGTATGACCTTGAATCACGTAAACTCTTGTGTTGTTGTTCTATGTGAGTTTTTTTCCACTTGGGTGTTCTTGTTTCAAAAGTTTTTCCGGTGTTGGAGTATGGAAATTTTGTGTGTGATTAGGGTGTTCATTTTTCTCAGATCGAGATACATCAATTTTGAGCATTTCCACCTTTAGAAGTTTCAAACTTTGTTCCACAAGTTAAGTTTCATAAGGGTGATTTTGGATCGATGTCTTCTTAGTGCAACAAGTGGTATCAGAGATTATGGTATATCAAGTGTCAGTACACTTGGTTTTGACAATAAACTCTTTTTATAACACCTCATCTTAATTCTTTTCGTTCAGTGATAATTTTATTTGGAAGTAATTACATTGAAATAATACAAGGTTAATATTAACAAATTTAACAGGTCAGATATTGGATTTTGAAGGATGTAGATTGAAGACTATTTGTTCTGAAAAGATCTTGTTCTTTTGTTGAAGGGTTCAAACTAGAAGCAATGAAAAAAGATGAATGAAAAAGATTTAAAAGAAGGTATTGAGAGTAGATATAATGATATTGGAATAAAATGTTTCCTTCAACCTTCGTGAGGTGAATACCATTGAGGAGTTGGTGAAAACTCTAGCTAATATACATGAAAAGTCAACCGCTATAAACAAATTATATGATGCATGGACTTTTTGGAATGGATATGTTGGGAGGAAAATCTATGAATGATCATGTTAATGATTTCAACATGATTCAGAGTCAATTGGAGTTGGTGGGAGTGAGTTTTTTAGGGTCAATGTGAGCTCTAATTTTGCTTTCATCACTCTCAGAATCATGAGATTTGATGGCTATTATTTTAAGTAATTATAGTAGAAACATAACCTGGAGTTTGAGGATATTCATGATCTCATTCTGAATAAGGAGGTCAGGCGAAAATAATTATAGAAACCTACCATAACTAATTTCAATGAGGAAGGTAGAGTATGTTTTGTTCAATATAAAGGTTGGAATAATAGTGAAGAGAAGAAGGAAATAAGTCAAGGAAAATTAGTTGGGACTGAACCCATATACTATAGTTTCGGGAAAAAAGGACACATAAATAAGGATTATGGAGATTTAGGTGGAAATTAGTATACTGTTAAGTGTTATGATTTCATTAGAATCATGGATTATTGATTTTTTGGCTTCATTCTACTCTATGTTTGAGAGATTATGTATGATAAACCATGTTTTTGGAAGGTTCTATAGGGTTCACCTTATGGATGATGAATCTCTAGAGATCATGATAATGTATATTGTGAAAGTATGAAATGAAAATAGAGTCTTGATGTAATTATAGAGAGTTTGGAACATATCAGGTTTACAAATGAACCTAATCCTGGTAGGTCATCTCAATTAAATTGGTTTTTGTACAAATTTTACGGATAGAGTGTGGAATAGAACGCATAGATTTATGGTGATGGCTAAATTTGTTAAATATGTAACATTTAATTGATGAGAAATTCGAATGAAGAAATTATTTTCGGAACTTCAACTTCTAGAAGTGCAGAGTTGTTACATTGTCATCTTGGGTATATAAGTGAGAAGAACATGCAAGTATTGGTAGCTAAAAAAGTATCAAAGATTGGTCTTATAGATTTTAGAACATGTGAGAGTTATATCCTTTGAAATCAAAAGAATAAATTGTTTATTATAAACATAAGGATACCTAATACTTGGAAGATGGATCTTGTTCATGTAGATTTTTTGGGACTAAATCTAGTTTGTTCTCAGAGGAGTGTTTTTTTAAGCACAAATATGAGGTTTTCATAAAATTCATTTGATGGAGATCCATGATAGAAAAGGATACCAGGATGGAGGTAATGTACTTAAGGTCTGATAATGGAGGTGTGTATGGAAGCAGATAATTATGTAATTATTACTGGAATGAAGGAATTTAGTTGAGAAGACTTTAGTGAGGACACCAAAGAAAAACGGTGTAGTTGAATTGATGAATAAGACACCAGAGAAAATGTTGTAGTGGAGAAAATGAATAAGATACTAAATGAGAGTACATTCTGGTATCCTGTAATATTTTTGGGTAGAAGTTGTTAAATGTGATGATTATCTCATGAATAGGATCCCTTCTGCATCGCTAAGGTAGAATATTCTAGAATAACTTTGGATCATGAGTTCGGTTTTTGTTTCTTACATGAAAGTTTTCAGAAGCCTAGTGTATTTCCATGTTGATTTCTGGGAAAGGGATAATATTGAAGTGAAATCCCATGCATGCTTCTTTTTGGGAATGGTGACAAAAACATTGGATTTTAGCTTTGGGATATTGGCTGATGAAAGATCATTATAAGCTAGAATGTTATATTCAATGATAAGATCTTTTGGAAATATCAGAACTTGATAGAAAATGTGGCTGAGATTAAGGAATCAATTGAGAATTCCCAAGTTGATCTGAATGGAATATTGAAATTTTTGGAATGTTTAGGGAGTACCGAAGTTCTGGAAGAGCCTCCAAAAGTACCAAACTATTCTAGGACTATGGAAGAATGAGGAAGAGATCCAAAATATGTTTTTCTAGAAGGAGTATAACCTCAGGTTGAATTGATGAGGTATAACAATATTAAACAAACAGTGTAAAGGTTTAGAACTAGTCTTCACTACTTTCTCCTTATGGATGTGGGAGAACCCATAAACCTAAAAAAGGTGGAAATTCTGAGTGATTCAGAGTAATGAGAACTATCAATGAAGGAGAAATTGACTCCTTGCATGTCAATAAAACATGAGAGCTAATGAAAATAACACTAGGGAATAATACATTGTAGAAAAAATGTCTCTACCACCTAAAAGAGGAAGAAAATGGTGTAAAACGGTACAAATATAGATTAGTTGTGAAAAAAAGAAAGGTGTGGATTTCTCAGAAATCCTTTTTATAGTTTTTAAGCACGCAATAATTTGGATGGTGCTCAGTTTGGTCGCTTCAGAAGGATTACTTCTTGAACACTTAAATATGAAAATTCATTTCCTTCATGGTGACATAGAGGAGGAAATATTCATGGATAATTCAAAATGATTCAAGGAATCCAGAAGTAATTTGTTGTGTGATATAAATTAATAATTTTCTAGATGAGTGATAAGGGGTAAAAGGGTAGAAAGGTAAAAGGTGTCTTTGTAGGGTGAGTTTGTTATTTTGTTAGAGATAATGTTTTGGATCTGTGTGTGGGTTTGAGTGTTTATTATATAGGCCAGGTGAGGAGTAGGAGAGGTAAGGAATTATTCTGTTAGAAAATTCATCCATTTGGCTTGGGACGACAACCTTTAGGCTTGGGCGGTGTGTGGCCTGTCACCTCTCAAGTTCTCCTTATTCCTCTTATTCCTCACTTATTTCTTTATAATTTAGCTATTGGTCCTACATATTTTATACTACAAGTAGATAGTTCTCATTCTTCTGTTGTAGAAGTACCTATCATTTGGTCTGACCTATCATCGTGCACTATGTGTTTTCAATCAGTCATGGTGCACACTCCATCAGCAACTCTCGTACAGAACACGGTTGGAAGAAACATTTTTTACTCCATTATTGGATGCATCGTGAACCACTACAACTTCTCTAAATAGAGAAAACCATTGTAGGACACATCCCTAAACTTGATCCCAGATGTGATGCTGACTTCATAGGAAACAAAGTGCGACTGGATTTATTAGTAAGGATCGTATCATTTTTTTTCTTTTTAGTAGAAAACTATCGAACGCTCTTCATCTGTACCCATATCATCATGCACTACTAGAGGGGAACCCTGTAATCCATTTGACTACTACTTCAATACTGGAGGGGAACCTATTTGATAGATTCACACATTCCAGTTATTTACATAAATGCGATGTTTCCCATTGGCCTTCGTTAGTGAGGGAGGTGTGCTCCATCAAACGTCTCTTCCCTTCCGATGCGACACACCTTTTCATAACATCTGGTATGAACACTGCTATAGGAAATTCAAAAAAATAGAGGTTGAATTGGGCACACATCAACTCAGATACTCATTACAACATCTCAATCTCACACAGTTCCTCATGTTCCCATGACCACTCACTTCCAGAATACCCCACACCATCGATGGGTTCACTGAAGGATTTTTGGGTAATTTTTACTCACAAGAAAACTCACCATGATGAGTTTGATCAGTGTCTAGGCTAACTTTAAGTATTTATAGAAACTTGAAGAAATGATCATGATAGATTCTGATAGGCCCAGGTGGATGGAATTGCTGAGCTCACCAAACTATTTATGTCTTGGTCTGTCACCTGGACAAAGCCTCGTAGATAGACAAGTCGCGTCGATATCTAGTAACAGAAGTCTCTTCTTTACACGTAAAATAGTCATAAAAAACCCCATGTGCTCAATCTAGATTCTGGTGTAGTCACACTCACTATCCACTCTAGCTCAGGGCAGTATTCACCTACTCGACGGATAGAGCTCCCAGTTTACATTGGCATGGATCTAAGGGTTTGGATCATGTGAATTGAGATGTTTTCCCATATTCACCCGACCATCGAAGCTAAAAAAAATAACCCTTTCTCAGTTAAGTATGGAGGTAATATCCATTCACTGGTTTAAAATTTTGATCAAGGTATATCCAACTTTAATGTGGGTAATGTTCAAAGAGAATTTGATTTAATGTTTCAGCGGATTTGAAATCCAGAACCCATACAAAGATCTTGCAGCCCTCCAGAAACAAAGACCAATCCAATATTATATTTAGAATTTTGAGTATCTGGCATCATTACTACCCCTCCAACCTAATACCCAGTATGTCGGTTATTTCTTACATGGCCTGAGTGTTGACATTTTTAGTTGGGTTCGTATTCACGACACATTGACTCAATTGCACACCATGCGCTTAGCTAAAAATATAGAGCTTTCTATCATGGGAGATGAGGTTTCTCAATTTCATGGTAGTGGTTCTTGAAAATTCATCAAGTTTCATGAGTCTGAACTATGGTATCCTCCAATATGATCAGGACTACACCAACCGGATAGCGCTTTTCTCTAACCAACCAAACAAGGATAGGTTGTCGAGAATGGAGATCGCCATGAACCACCTACTCACACCACCCATTATGGGTGAGGTGTTCTCCACTTGACCACCCCAGAGTGGGAGGATTGAAACCTCAATGACCTTTTTTTATGATGAGATCATCTCTACATACCCATGCACAGGTGTCCCAATCTACACTTGAGTGTTTTATTACTGGGAGAGAACGATGCTAAAAATAATGAAGCGGTGGCAGAGTGGGGCCTTGAGGTAGCCTGTGACATCAAGGAACTCGTTCCACACATCCATACTTGAAGAAAAGGTTGATTTAAAGGGTTTGATGGTGATAGAAACCAAGCATGTTCTAGGTGAGTAATAAGGGGTAAAAGGGTAAAGGGGTAAAAGGGGTCCTTTTAGGGTGTGTTTGTTATTATATTAGGGAGAATGTTCTAGATCTATGTTTAGGGTTGATTTTTTGTTATATAAGCTAGAGGTTGAGTAGTAGAGGCAAGGAATTATTATATTAGACAATTAGACCATTTGTCTTGGGATGTCAGCCATTAGGCTTGGGCGGGAGTGCGGTTTGTCACCTCTCAAGTTCTCCTTCTTCTTACTTTTTGTCCTCACTTCTTCCTCTGTAATTTGAGCTACTGGCCCTGCTCATTTTATACTATAAGTTGAAAATTATCATTCTTTTTTTATTGTGGTACCTATCAGTGTGCAAGCTTAAATAGCATTTATATGGGTTAAATTTAGCATCTAGGCAATCATATTGGAAGTTCGATTCCTCTATGGTAGAGAAGGTGGTTTCCAGATCAATGAATCTCATTACTGCTACTGAAAGTTGTTCGATACCAAAAAAAATTGTTGGATAGGCATTAAAATTAGGGATATAACATTGTACTATATCCCCTGAGTCATAGTCTATGATATGAATATAATGCATGTCATGGATATGGGTTTACGATACAAGTACATGACCACTACATGGACACTACCATGTCTTCAGCATGGTATATAATTGGTTATGAATAAATGGTTTAATTCATTTATGATATAATTAAATGTGATATAATCATTGAAACATTCAACAATTATCATACCCTAATGGGTATTTACTATGGGTAACACATTTCAGTTTACATGTGATGGATTTCAACCCTCTATTACCTTCATTGAATGAAGAGAGCCTATATAAGGATGTGATCCTCCTATTGGTGGGTTGTTGTTAGAAATGTAGGTTTGTGATAGTGATAATGTAGAATAAAACTTGTATTGGTATATTGGAATTACCAGAATAGAAAAAGAATTATAGTAAGAGGAGAAGTATAAAAAGTGATAGGTGGAATAAGTAGAAGAAGAAGATAGAGGAGATCCACTTCCTAAAGATACTGGCTGAATCCTCCCAAGGACCATGCCCACTCAGCAGCTAGATATAAATTCAAATGAATATCTACCTCCACCTACTACCACTATCTCATATTTATTATCCCCTAACTACTCATATATCACAACACACTAATTAAAATACAAATACAACACCACCCTCTCCCCAACAGCTAACACCCCTACCAACAACACTACATCCCCTTCCTAGCCCTACCAGCCCAACATTTCTAATAGGTGTGTGATACTTGATTTCCATATTAAAATTTCTCTTCATACATTCTCTCCATTTATCATTGATTTGAAGGTTATAGCACACCTTTGGAGTCCAAGGGAACCTATCATATCATATGAGGATTATAGTGTCCAGTGTTGTCCCTATGTAAGCAATAATCCTTAGTCTAGCAGTTGATGGTCTCTATCAAGAAGAATCTGTGATTGATAGAGATGGAGTACACTATAACTATGGTATACTGTTTTATTTAAGTTCTTCATACCGCATGGTTTTTTGGTGATGATAGATCAGGAAGAACAAATTGGTATCTTCCACTATGTTAATCATATGATTATCCTGAAAATCCATTAGTGTTATACGATCCACAATCATCATTGGATCAATATTTTTTTCTATTATTTTCATGAAGATCATGCGTATCATAATCAGTGATAATCTATATCATAATTTACTGTGTGTTTTGGATGAATGGAAGTCATTGGATCACTTTCCCAAATCTGTTTTCTTAGTTGTAGGGTATGGCCAGTACATTCATAAGGTACAATATGTTGAAATCCCATGGTTTTATTCTGTATCATAAGTTACGATATAAAATTCTCATATTTATATCTCATGCTTGGAAAATAAATAAAATGTTTATTTATTTGTATATTCTTTTTGAATATTCATATATATATATTGTTTATATAATTTGAATATTATGTATGGATTAATTTAATGGATAAGTTAATACTTATAGATTGTTAAACATGCATAGTGGAATAAAATATGTGATGATAAATATTGCATGATATGTAATAGTTAATTGTTAATATTAAACACATTTTTCAAATTATGTGACATACGTTATAATTTAGAAATAAAATTTTTATTTTGAAATTATAAGGGTAATTTTATAAAATGTTTATAAATTAAAAATAAAGAAAAAATATAAAGTTTTATATTTAAAATTATGAATTGTTCATAATTATAATTTGAATAGTTAATATTAAAGGGTTTTATTTGTGAAATTATTTAAACCACATAAAAATGAGTTTTGATTATTGATTTGAACAAGGTTTAAATAATATTAAAAATGTGATATTTAGATTATGTAAATGGTTTACATAATATAATTGAAGTATAAAATGTTTATATTTTGCTTAATATCATTTATTTAAAGGCTTGGCTCCCATGAATTATCTTTTATAGGACATGGTTGAAATGACTAACCTTAAGAGTTACATAACCAAATCTTGTTGTAAGCTTTGAGTTACACTTAATCAGAAACCCCCATGAGATATGATACCAAATGGATAGAGTTGAGCTTATGATGAATTTGGATAAAGGGTTGTTCAATCAAGTATCCAAGAATCGTATATGTTATTATTGACATGATCACCTACCTAAATATTTAAGTGGTGAGAAGAAAACTAAAGTGGACTCATTTCTTAGTGAAATATAGATCTTTTCCCACTGATGAATATCATGAATTTTAAAGGGGGCATCATTTTAGTGGGATCACATTTAATAAAAGTTCTTATTAAATGAATATAATACATGATACTTATTCAATAAAATCTTGTATTATAGATAACATTATCATCATCAACATCATAAAACTTAACTTTGAGATTTATCATTATAAAGGATAAACTTAGGGTAAGAAACTTCTAAAACTAGTAACTTAAAAAAGTTCTTGAGTGACAATTTTAACTGTTGGAGAAATGCCTTCCTAAATAACTAATTTTTAAAGTTATTCAACAAATAACTATAGATGAATGATTTATTTTAGGTTTCAAAGGAATTAGATGCAAAATTACCTAAGTAATTTTAGTCTACACTCACATACTCTATATGATTGAGTGTGTGAATGGCTAGGTGATACTATAGTTTTGTAGCTAACCAACTCGGTTCGACCTGACCTATCACTCGATCTGGCACGCCACAAGTCCCAAAGAGACTTCCTAATTTCCATAGGATGGAGATAAGCACCAAGTAATATTTAATAAACTCTTGGGAGTGGTTTTTCCCATGGTAAACTGACATGACACATCCATGAATTTGGATGACCACACCAATATAATCAGACAATAGAAAATAAAAATACATCTATAGTAACTCAACAATGACTAAAACTGATACTGTAGACAAAATCACATAAATATACATAACATGTCATAAAAGAGACACATACAAGGTATCTCAAGTCAAAATCTCAAAAACCAAAATAGGGATCAAGTACCTAAATGACTATTACATGCATCCCAATGATATAAAAACTCAAAACAACTCCTCATGAGCTAACCCGGTGAGACCACATCTCCTCCATCAAAATAACTTTGGATTACAGTAATCAAGAAGAGCCACCCAAGTATATGATACCCCTATCTTTACTTGTGTCCTAAAAAACAAAGTCTATATATACCCAAAGGAATGTGTAGGGTGTGAGGTATTAATCCTTGTATGATACCACCATGAATCTATTCATGGATTTTAAACCATTAAAATTAATAAACTGGTTTAAAAACTCATTTACCAAAACTATTCCACTTTTAAAACATTTCTATTTAAATAAATCCATTTAAATCCCTTTGGCTTTCTTTAAAAAACATATTTCTAAAACTTTTCTTAATATGGATCAAGTAAATAAATATAATCCACTCAGCAGAAATAGTTTCAACCTATCCAAACAAGTCATAAACAAGGTATAAAATTAAACATCAACATGATCAAATAAGAGTAAATGGGAATAACATAATATATCATAATCAAACAAGGATCTAACACAATGAATAAGTTCATATTAATAAACTTGTTATAAGTAATGTGCACCATGGGCTCTAACCATGAGGGTCTAATGTGAGATAATATACCACAAGAATCTAGCTGACCAAACAAAATGGAAGATCTCGTGGTCTTCCTTGGGCCCAAATCCCAATAGCTCTCTCAGTATCTTAGTTAATAAAGTGTAATCTCTCTTGATATTCCTTCTAAAAGGCTCTCTCGGTCCCCTGGACAACACCCCTTCACACTATAGGTATCCCATGTGCTATTCAATTCCAAATATATAAACATCACAAGTGTTATATAAAAAATCCATTCTAAAGAATTTTTAATAAACAAACATTAACATTTTGATAAAAAACCTTCCTCAAGGTAAAACAATTTTTAAAACCTCTTTAGAAATCCATTTAAAACCATAAAACCTCTTTGAGTCATTTCATTCAACACTTGGAGTGAACTTAAGTCACCTCCCTTTGGAAAATCCACTTTAAACACTAAATTTCCAATACAAAACCATGAAACTTAACAAACATGGATTAAACATAAACCATAAATAAATTAAATGACCATTTAATAAACAAAAATCAAAGGAAATAAATAATTCAAAGGTTATCCATGGAAAATGACCTTAAATAGACACCTACCTTAGAAATGGTTCCAACCTTATCGCCTTCAAAAACCACTACTAGATTTAGAAAGAAGAACTCCTTACACACCTAAACCATAATAAATCAAAAAAACCTCCATTATTAACCCTAGGTTTGTCCAACCCACTATCTAAGGCATCCACCTCCCATGGAAATAGAAAAATAAGGCATGAGAATGGGGTAAGATGAAGTAATCTTGAAGAAAAATGATTACCTCAAGACAAAACACCAAGGATCCAAGGATAATCCACCGACAAGGTGAGGGGAGAAGCTCAAACACTAAGAGATTAGGATACACATGAAATGAGAGAGAAAGGAGACCAAAGGATCTTAAGTCTGTCAAGGGAATTTTGGAAAAATCCAAAAAAAATTAATAATTTAGACAACTCGCATGATTTGGATGCACAGTTAGAAAAAATGTATGAAAAACTTGCGGGTGTTACTGTCTCCCAAAAATAAAAGTTTAATAGTTACCCATAAGCCTTGAATGGTTTGGAAAATCATGAAAAAGAACATTGTCCCCAAAAACTCACCCTTTCATGGTTAGTTGCACAGTTATACAAACTGTGTACCATGGTATTTTTTACCAAGAAACCAAATTTCTAACCTTGGAATCCTAAAAACTCAAAAAAAAACAAGGTAAATAAAAATTCAAATGAGATGTACCAGTGAATCGGTGGGTATCACAAACCTCCCAACTATTTCACTTTATACCCCCCCAAAAGTCCTCAGGTATACTCAGAAGAAAACAGGTGAGACCACTGCTCTCTCACCAAATCTTCCCATTCCCAAGTCTCATTACTATTTCCACCATGTTTCCAAAGAACATGGACTAATGAGATTGACCTTACATAGAGCACCTTGTTCTAATAATACATGATACGAACAAGTTACTCCACAATGGTGACACTAGGTTCCACCTCTAAGTCTTCTAACTCTATCACATGAGATGGGTTTGGATGGTATCTTTTCAACTAGGAAACACAAAAAACATAATGAATTGAGGTCATCCATAGTGGAAACCCCAACCATTAGGCTACCTTCCTAAGATGTTCCACAACTCGAAATGGCCTGACATAATGCAATGCCAACTTCCTTTGATTTTCCAAGATATGGTTTCCAAGCTATAAAAATACCCTAAGAAACACTCAATTACTGACCTAAAAATCTATTGGAAAACAACAACAATTAGTGTAGGATTTATGGTGACTATAATCTATTTCTAACCTTAGCTGAATCAGTTACACCATCTCCATCATCTCCTAGATGAGGCTTGGTCCCAATAAGGAACGCTCACCCACCTCTGCTCAACACAAGAGGGGCTGGTATGACTGCCCATATAATACTTCAAATGAGGCCATCCTAATTGTGACATGATAACTATTATTGAAATAAAAATCATCTAGTGATAAGTTCCGTTCCCATGAACCCCTAAAGTCAAGCACACACACTTAGAGCATATCCTTGAGATTCTAGATGGTATGCTCAAACTGGTCATATTTCTATGGGTGATATGCAGTTATTAACCTCATCTTGGTTCCCAAGGATTCCTAGAGTCTATTTCAAAACCGATAAGTAAAATGGTCATCCTAATCATAAACTATTGTTGAGGGAACTCCAATAATCCTAACAATTTCTCAGATATGCAGGTGACTAATCTCCTCTACCTTCATCGAATCTATGATGGGAATAAAATGAGATTATTTTGGTAAATATTCAACCATCACCCGTATAGCATCTTTACCACACAAAGTATGAGGTAAATTGATCAAAAAATCCATAGATATTTCATCACACTTCCACACTAGAATAGGAAGAGGTTGTGACAACTAGACTAGTCTTTAATGCTCATCTTTGATTATTTGTAAGGTTAAACATTAGGAAAAAAATTATCAATTGATCGCCTCATCTTGAGCCACCAATACCTTCTTCTTAGGTTATAATACATCTTGGTATCCTAGGGTGCATGACCCAACTAGAATGATGTTCCTCATGCATCACATCCTATCTCAAGACCAAAATAACCACTAAATGATTCCTAAAGAGGAGATAACCATCATGAGATTAAGTCCAATCACCAGAGGTCTACCCACTATTTTAAACACTGCTAACTTTCTGGTAGTTGGGGTCAGATACCTCCTCACTCCTAACCTGATCAACCAGAGATTGTGTGACCTGTACACTAGTTGAGAACACTTTCTCTCCATCCTCCTACATCACCAGACTTAGATCATAAAATGAACTAATCAATCCCCACTTATCCACTAATTTTGGAATGTCCTGAATCAAAAACTTTCCACTTAGGGCGTTAGTGACAACATTCCCCTTTACAGGTGTATAAGAAATGTCGAAATCAAAATTATAGAGATACTCTACCCAGCATCTCTACCTGAGGTTCAAGTCCCTCTGGGTAAAAATATACTTCAGGATTTAATGATCTGAATAGACTCAAAAAATTTCCCCAAAGAGTTAATAATTCCATGTCTTCAATTCATTTATAAAGCTAGAAAATTTAAGTTGGGGGTGTGGTAATTTCACTCATGTGGTTGTAGTTGCTGAAATCCATAGGCTAACACATTGTCATCCTACATCAACACACATCCCAACCCTACACTAGAAGCATCAAAATATACTTCATAAGATTTCCCAAGCTTGAGAAGAATCAAAACTAGAATGGATGTAAAAAGAGCCTATAACTCCTCAAAATAATGTTGAAACTTCACTCTCTACTCAAACTTAACCCCTTTTCTAGTCAAAGTTGTCAAGGGAGAATCTAGTCTAGAAAATCCCTGAACAGAGCATCTATAATACCCAACAAAACCTAAAAATCTCCTGATCTTGAACACATTCTTGTACTTCTCCCGATAAATTACTATTTGAACCTCCTCAGATTCCACTGAAACTCCTCTCTCTAAAATCACATGGCCCAAGAACCTTAAATCCTGAATTTAAAACTAACATTTAGATCGCTTGACATATAGATGATTCTCTCTCAAGATTCATAAAAAATATCCAGATGGTCAGAATGATCCTCCATTTTGGAATACACCAAGATATCATCAACAAACATTACTATGAAGTCTAAAAATGGAAGGAAGATCTTATTCATCAAGGCCATAAATATCACAGGAGCATTGTTAAGACTGAAAAATATAACCAAATAGTCAAAGTGTCTATATGAGCTTCAAAAGGATGTCTTTAGGAAATCCTCCTCCCATACCCTCAACTATTGGTACCCTAATCTCAAGTTTATTTTAGAAAACCAACTAGCTCCTCTGAGATGATCCAAAAACCATCAATTATGGGCAATTAATATTTATTCTTTATAGTATCCTGATTGAGATTATGGTAATATATTCAAATTCAAAGGATTCTATCCACCTTATTTGTAAATAAAATTTATAATGCCCATGGTGACATGCTCAGACAAATAAATTCCTTTCTCTTAAGGTCCCCTACCTAAGATTTCAGCACTATCAGCTTGGCCAAATCCATATGGTAAGATGACAAGGAAATGGGGATCATCCTAGGGAGAATATTGATAGTGAACTCGATTCTTTCACTGGGATACAACTAATAAAAATCCTCTGGAAAAACATCGGGGTACTAGTCTACGACCACTGGAAGGAATCCATCTAAATTCTATTATGAGGAATTGAAGAATAACCTAAACTGGAATGAAATCAATCCCATCTCTAAAGTAATGGGTCCTTCCCTCCCTAATCACAAATCCCACTCACCCTAAAATATGTGAGTGCTCCTATTAGGAGATAGAAACTGGACTCAATATTGGTAAAAATAAATCCAAGCTTTGAATCTAATCAAACAATCCATGCCAAATATGAGGCCAAATACATCTAGGTCTAATGTGAGGAAATCCCAAATGACTTCTACATCAACGATCAAAACATGACCAAACACTTGAAACCTTGCTCCTTCAAACCTAGAGGGGTAATAAAACCCATCACAAACAACATTAGTTTCACTTTCATGTCAAATTAATCAAACAACTTTAATTATATAAATGAATTAGAAACAACCATATTGAATAAAACATATTTCATGGAAGGAGAAATGAACATTCTACCTCTCATGGTCATCCCAGATTCAGGGTCTTCTGGTATCACATATGCTTTATGAATATGTCCTCGCTCAGGCCTGCCCTGAGCCCTTTTTTCCTAATGAGAATCCCCTTTTTCCTTAAGAGCGATATCCTTCACCCTTAGAGGCATCAGATAATACATGTGAACCCTTAGAGAATGTGGAAACAACACAACTCCCCTATACACAATCCAAACAGAAGCATTGAAGATAACCCAAATTCCCACACCAGTGGCATGTCCTTAGATCCTCTGGTAAACTAGGACTGGTATGAACAACCTTCATGCACTGATAACAAAACACTGATTTACACCCTAAAGAAAACACTAGTTTTGTACTTGATGACTATTGATCGCTCTTGCCGCTACCCTGACAGGGTTCATCCCGCTTCCTCTTCCAACCAGACGAAGTGCTCTAGCTAACACCCACTGAAGGAACACCATTTATACCTATCTTCTTGGAAATTTATTCCTCTATGATAACCACCTTATCAACCACCTTATCATAGGTTTGTAAGAAAATAAGAATAATCATGGACCTGATCTCTTCCTTCAAGTATATCTCAAAATGTTGAGTCTTGAGGTAATCTTTTGTGAGGAGTTTAGGAGATACATTAACTGAGTCAGTAAACTGAGCCACATACTCTAACATTGAATGGCCCCTTTGTTCCAATGTAATTTAGTTAGTCCTATTCATTCCCTCCAATCTAATGGTTGGGAAATAACTATCAAATTAAATAATAATATTTATATTTCAGTTAGTTTAAACTCAATGTTGCGTATAAATCAAGCTATCAAAAAAATCAAATTTATTTAAAGATAAATATATCATAAAATATCTAGGTGTTATAAAGGTTATGTGATACTAAGTGTATAATTTACAAATTTCGTGAGTATATAGAAGTTTAAAATCGAGGGAAAAAATGATAAAGTTTTTAGTTTTTATTCAAGGGATCAAGAAAAGAGTTTTTACATCAAAGATTTGAATGTAAAAGAATATATCAAGTTCAGATAGATCTAGGTAAAGGATTTGTATCTTCATATCATTTCTCTTATAGGATAATAAAAAAAATTTATTAAAAAATAGTTATTATGAACAATATGGGATGATGGGTTTAATATATATGGTTTATGATTCATCAGATTCTATAACATGTTTTGATAAGAAGATAAGGATAAAATTGTTTTATCCAGGATATATTTTCAAGGATTTGAGATATATATCACCATTATTTAAACCAACATTCTTTATAAATGTTACTCACTAATGAGTTTTGTGGGAGGGTTTTATCATATTTTTACATAGATATGTGAAATAAATTACATATAGATATAATGAGTTTAACAAAACCCTTGAACATATATCAAACATAAGGCTGATCTGATAATATATCATATATGATATGTTAAATTGACTCTTATATATGGTTTTTTTAAAATTATTAAAAATATTTTAAGAATATAAAATGTGTCATTTTTTACAAAAGGCATTCATCACTTTATCATTCTTTCACATTGACTTCATATATTGCATGAAGTGAAATGAAAATTATCTCTTCAAGGTAATATTTTGAGTTATCCCTAATTGATGATCATCACAAGGTATTATGGGTTTTGATGATATGTAAATATTAGCATGAGTAGAATCTTGTAATCGATGGATAGAGTTGTATGTGATATACAAAGAATAGACTTATGAGGTAATGAGTTTAGACTTATTATTCGGACTGACTCTCCAAAGTATATCACATGGAATGTCATATAGTTATTGATATACTTAGGGTTTTATGCTTAATATGAATCCCCATTACCTAGGGTCGATGAGATACCTATCATGAGAACTGTCATAATTTGAAACCTTTTTTATGAAATCCTTAAGGCTTAGCTAATCAAAGGTTGGTTGGGTATGTTTTTGATCATGTTTTTGGTTGGATATTGAACAAGAATGAATTTGTTCAATCATATGATGAAAAAAGATATTGGGTTCCTTTATTTAATTATACTGAGGAAAATGATGGCCTATGCTATATTTACATGTTATATGTTGGGTCGTCACTCGATTTCATGGAGAAAGAGATTATATAAGTTTGAATATGATGTATATGATACATTTTGTGGTGAGCATGTTTGTACAGACATATTAGTATGTTTGATCGAGATCACACTAGAAACATTTATAGTTTAAGTAGAACTGAAGTTTTGAAAGAAGCTAAACTTTTCTTACATCTATGAAATCAAGATTTCATATTTGTTGTCAAAACTAAAAATTATTATAGGGTCACATGGTTGGGCATTTGAATAAGGATTAAATTTTGGACAAAGTGTTCCAAGATAAAAAATACTTTGATAAACTATATCCAAAATAGTTTGGATGGATTCACAAAGAATTGTAAATTTTTTCATAAAGTCCTTATGAGATTTTAATGAAGGTGGGTATTGTTTAATATTCACTAAAACCAGGTCTATTATATTGTAAAATATCCCCTAAGTTTTAGCTTGGGATATGAATATGATGCATATCGCATATATGTGTTTACAATGAGTGCATGTTCACTGTAATGTTTTCCACATAGTATATCATTGATTATGAATCAATGGGTTGATTCATTTATAACATAATTAAACATGATATAATCATTGAAATGTTCAACAATTATCTTACCCCAATAGACATGTCTTATGGGTAATTCATTTTGGTTGTCACATGATGAAAACTGACCCTCAAATCCCTTCATTGAATGAAGGGAGCCTATATAAAGATTTGATCCTCCTATTGGTGGGGTGTGTGATGATTTCCATATCGGATACTCTCTTTAAACTTGCTCTCCATTTATCATTGAGGTGAAGGTTCTAGCACACTTTTGGAGTTTGAGAGATCATCATGTAGAATGAAAATATTTTAGTGGTTGGTGTCATCTCTATGGAGATGAGGGTCCTTAGGTTGTCACTAGGTGGTCTCCATTAAATAAACTCCATCGTGATCGATAGAGATGGAATACACTAAAAGTGAGGTATGATATTTTATTTATGTTCGTCATATTTTATGTTATTTTGGTAATGAGAGATCAGAAAAAACAAATGGGTTTATTCTGCTGCATTAATCATATAATGATCCTAAAAATCCAATGGTTTCATCATACTTCTCTTGTACTTAGATGGTATTCTCCTAGAAGGTATAAATATAAAATAGATTAGGGTCTTGAAAATTGATATGTTCATAAGGTTAGATATTAAATACCTCAATTAAGCCAAATGAATTTTGGGGATGTGGATCAGAAAAGACCAAAAGACTGGAACCTTGGTCTTGTCTTAAAAATATTGCATCTAGAAAGTCTTGGAAAGATTCAGAATGCCTGAAGATAAGCTTGTGACTAACCCATTGACCGGACATCTCGTGTTTTCTAAATAGGAAACACCTAAAATGGAAGATGAGGCTAATTATATGTAGGAATATGTTCTGTTTTCATTAATGGTTAGAAGCTTGATGTATGCCTTGATTTGTATGAGGCTAAACAATGCACATGAAATGAGAGTTGTCGGTATGTTTATGGTGAATCTGTTAAATGATCACTGAGAAGCAGTAAAGTAGATTCTTTGATATCTAAAAGGAATAAAAGAACTATATTTTTGTTTTAGAATAGATGGTCCATTACATGGTCATGTTGATGTGGATTTTGTTGGAGATATAGATACATGGAAGGGTATAACTGATTTTTTGTTTACTTTCAGAGAGATGATCATAAGTTGGATGTCAAGGTTGTAGCTGGTAGTTACTTTTTATACTATAGAAGCAAAGTATGTAACCATTACAAAATCATAGAAGGGGTTGGTATGACTAGTGTTTGCTGGAGGGACTTATAAGAAGGTAAGAAAACAAAAAAAAATGTGATAATCATAGCGCAATCCATCTTATGAAAAATATATAATTCCACTCACTGAGGAAATACATCTAGTTAAAGTATCATGCCATGGTCTCCCCTTATCTATCCATGAATCTCACAGTCAAAACTATCTTAACTCTATTCCTTTAAATGAAGGCCACAACACAACTATGGTGGCCATGTCGTGGTACATGATCCTCTGAAAAGCATGGTGAAAACCCAAACCAAACCATGGAAAAACAAGGGTACCATGATCCAATAATATTCAAAAGGAAGAACTGTGAAACCAGACTCCTAGGACTTCACGTTGCAGCAACCATAACCACATTGTAATCACCAATTGTGTGGGTTAATATAGGGATCATTCAAGATTAATTATAAGGACCCCATGCAACTTCAAACCCATGTAAGGTGGAATTGAAACACCCTAAGACCATTGTTCCTTGACCTAAAAAATAAGGAAATGAGTAAAATCAGTTGTTGTTAAATAAAAGGTCTTATGTTATAGTAACCTGGATACTCAACTCACATAAGAATATCCTAGAGACTACCACGCCACAACCAAACCCATTCACACTGAAACCAAACTTTCACCTCATAATAATGTGTCACCAAACTCTCATGACTTACACCCTAATCCATAACACATACTTACACCACATTACCTACTCTACAACTGACCAATCATGGGAAAACACATAAAATCATGTCATAATTCACTTATCTAGAAGAAATCTCAACTCCCACACCACCTCCCTTCATCCTACCTTTTTCTGACACTCTCAATTTCTAAAAAAATGCAAAGTAACCATCTAGTAAGGTCCAATACATTATAATTGTTTCTTCTAGAAATGGGGATGACCTTGTTTGTTTAAGGTTCAAACTTTCCAATCAGTTTCTAATGGGTTTATTCGTAGAACCGGAAACACCCAATGATTATATATCCATTTTGACCTACTTTCCAAATTTAGGTGCTCATTAGTTGTGGACTGATGAGTCTTAAGAATTTGCATTGGTCGAAAGGATGGGAGGTCAGGCTCATCACACCTTTTGGGGGGAATTATTGCCTACTCCGGGACTCTCTTATATATTTAAGTTATGTTCATGAATCCTTATTAATTCACCAAGCATAAAAATGATTTTTCCTTTAGATTTGGAAATCAATGATTGATATGTATGGGATTTAGAGAATATTTTATATGTATTTTATGTTCTTCATCGATAGAGAATCATCCATGTGTATTGGATATTCTTATTCAATGGAATCCTTCAATATATTATATAGAAATGTCTTGGTCATTATGATGACCATACTAGTTTTAAAGACACTCAGTGGGGCACTTGAAGTTTATTGTCATTCAGAAAGATAGGTATTATTTCAGAGTTGGGATCATACTCGCAGATGGCCTACCTACGTATCATCATTAAAAAAAATCAGAACCCATGTAGTTTGATAAGAAGGATGGGGTTTATGCATGTTTAATGGCCTAAAAAGATATTCCATGATTACTTTTATACTCTAAGCTCACATGAGTCATGCTCGGTGTGAGAAACAAGAGGTATCAGTAAACTTGACGATGATGCCATGAAATATGTAGTCATGAGAAATGATGTGGGGCTTATGTATGAATGATTTCCCAAGTAGATGAAGACCAGGACTTACTTCAGGAAAGAATCCCAGGAGCAGGTTCCATAAAGGTATTTGTACTTTATAGAGATTTAGAGTTTTAACCCGGGGCTTACTCCTGAGAAGGAGGCCCAAATTAAAAGGGACTTATGATTGGGGCTTATTCCTGAGAAGGAGGCCCAAATCAGAAGAATTTAAGATTGGGGTTTACTCCTAAGGAGGATTCCCAATGTTAAGGGAAACTATGCCTGGGGATTTCTCCTGATAAGGAGGCCCAGGTTAAGGGGATTTGTAACTTGGGGCTTACTCCTGAGAAGGAGTCCCTAGTTAAAGGAATTATGATTGGGGATTACTCCTGATAAGGATGCCCAAACTAAGGGAACTTGGGGATTACTCTTAAGAAGGATGCCCTAAATCAAAAATATCTTCTCGTCTTAAAGGATGAGGAGATATGGGGAAACCTCTAACCGTGGTGACATAAAGCTTGTAAGTCACAAGGTTTTAGGAGAGGTTCTCACAGAATTCCTTTTATATAAGGAAAACAACAAAGGAATCATCCATAAATGGATTTGAAAAGGGGTTTGAGGGCTAATATCTTGAAGATGAGAGGTGAACAGGAGAGAGGCACACAAATGAAGTTGGCGCACAATTCTTGGCCGCACAAGTGTACTTTCATGGCATGGGTTCACCTAGGCGATGAAGAATCTATAGGGTAATACTTGGGAGAGACTTAACTCAAGCCTTTATTATTATACTAAGATGTTTCCAAAAGGGCGGCGCGCAAGTTTCATCGAAAGGGTAGGGTGGCGCACAATTATTTCCACTTTTAAGGAGGTCTGTACACTTAGGCTCACAAGTGTTTATGAATTCTAAACACTTAGTCCTTATCCTACTCCTTCAAGTCTTCCATTCTAGGTAAAAAGTTACCTTAAAAGCTTTTGGAAGAGTTGAGTTGAAGACTTGGGAGACCAGAGCTTGAATATGAGTTTTGGAAAATACCTCCTCAAAATGGGGGGCCCACAGGGGCTATTTATAGGCCACTATGAACCTTGGGTGAAAAAATTAGATAGGGTGTGAAAGTGACTTGCGCGGCGTGCAAGTGACTTGCACGCCTCAATCTAAATGAGCTCCTAGTCCATGCCTTTGTCAATTTTTTTGATTTTCTTCAAAGGGTGACCCTATTTGTGCTTAAGGTATTACCCTTTGCCACTTGTTGGACTCTGTGATAGAAAGGAGAGTCAACAAAAGTCCCCCCTCAGAGTTGGATCTGAAAAGGAAAGAGGATCCGGCTCTGAGGTAAATCTGGAGAAATAAAGGGTATGTGGCGCGCAAGTTCGGCATGCAGCTTATCGGGCACACAAGTCTGGCCCGCAAGTGGTCTGGATCACCTATATATATAGGATCACTCTCATACGAACTCATTCGGCTTCCAGCAGCTTGAGTTCTTGTCGCGTAGGTGCTTTGTTCTTCGGCGAATCTCTTTTCTAGATTTTTTTCACACTTCTACATAAGGTATTTGACTTGTGCGCCATGACTAGGGTGGCAATACTTGCGCGATGGGGCTGACTTGGGCGGAAAGTTTGGAACTTGCGAACCTTAATGCCTTTTCCATTTTTTGGATTTCCTTCATCAAAATTTTCACAAGACAAACTTACTTAAGATTTATTGTTCGATCTTTTTGCAGATTCAATGGCTCCTAAAAAAATTGGATCAGCTGATGAGTTGGCTAGGAAGAAAATAGATGACATGATGAATGTCGTCAGCCATGACTATTATGTTATCTGTGATAGCACTCTCCTGGATATGGCTAAGTACTTGAAGAAATTCATGCCAATTTTCCATAGAGCATCTACTTGCCTTTTCATTGCCATGGTCATCTGCAAGGAGTTCATGTTCCAGAGGCAAAGAATTACATCCCTCATTCCTGGTTTCAGACCTACACAAACTTCTCTTCAGCAAATGTCTCAGTTACAGGATCATTTTCCAATGCTGGGACAGTGGATAAGGCATAAATAATGAATCATATCCCATGTTCTCTAGATCTGAAGCCTCACATGCATGATCTACAGCCGTATTTCTATCCCTGTATTTTCTAAAATTCTCAGATGGACCAATCTAAGGGATGGAAGAAGAGTTGGGATTTGCATCCTGGAGGAGGTGTGAAGACGACTTGGATGTGGCCATATTGGATGCGACAAACTTGTGTAGAGTTTGTTGATGATCTTAAGGGAGATGAAATATATGAAGCTGTCTAGGCTGGGTAGACATATGTCTACAGGAATGACAATTTCATGTCGGAGTTAATCAGCCGCTAGAGCTCGGAAACGAATTCTTTCCATCTGACTCATGGAGAAGTAGGCATCAGTTTTTGGGATGTATAAAAGATTTTAGGGGCTCCAATTTTGGGATATATGTATGATAAATTCATCCCCCCAAGGTTACTTGGAATGATTCGGAGAAGACTCCGGCTTTGGATCGAGAGTTAATGAAAATTTTCTACAAGCTTAAGAATACCACCACCACAAAAACCCACTCCAGAAAAGATATTCATCCAGAGGAGTGGATGGAAATGTTTCTGATTAAGAAGAGAGATAAGGGACCTTCCTACACTCGTCCCACTAGTTTCCCTAGAGCAGAAAAGAGGGGTGCTCCGGGAACATTTTGGCCAACTCTGGAAGCAGGAGAGTTTGATAAGTTGGGGTATGAAGTGAGCCCTAAAATTCCAGAAAAGACCCGTCTGGTAGGCTTTTTGGCCTTGTGGCTCAGTGTTTACCTTTTACCAGTTCAGTATTCGAAAGGAGGTGTGAGTTCAGGGGCCTTTGTTGTTGTAGCCAAGATGGCTGAAAGGAAGATTGTTGGGTTGTCCACCCCAGATTTGGAAAAGATTCATAGGAGCTTACTTCATGTTTATATGGGTAAGTCTCCTCTAGGAATAGTGGGACCATTCCAAGTTTTATGGGGATGGATCACCACCAACTTCAGGACATATGTTGTACAAAGTGGGGTACAGGTTCCTGGAAGTTCTTTTCATCCGTCTGTTCGGGCCTTTCTGGAATTTCTACTTTATCGTTCAACACTTATGATATCAAAATAAGGCTGAACATGTTCAAGGAGTTTCACTTCTTTCCTTATGGAAATATGCCAATAGGGAGATCTGTTGATGATGGAACAGCCATCCTTGAGTTAAGGGCATATATGCTGGCATGTAGAGATGGTACACTGGCCATGAGGATTGATGGAGAAATTATATGCGAGGCCTATGCTCCATACAGATTCGCACATCAATTCAAATGTCTGCATCAAATTATTTTATCCCCTCCAGTGCATTTCAGGTTAGAGTAGCATCTGATGATTGCTCATCAACTATGGTTGCTGAAATCTATGGAGAAGACTGGGGCGGTGTTTGATCTACCAGCTGTTAGAGCGGCAAGTCGATTGACTACATGGTATGTCGAGAGCTAGGTAGCATCATACCCTGAAGGGGTACTGAATCAGCTGGTCCCTCGGGTGGGGACAAAGAACATAACCATTAGGAAGGAAGCTTTTCATTTGGAAGGTGATTCTTCCTCACCTGGAGCTAATTCACCAGGTTCCTCACCCGGGGCTGATTCACCGGATTCCCAGGATGGGGATGATGAGGCACGAAATGCGTCAAAGAGGCCTCATGATAGATATAATCCACCTTCTAGAGTCAAGAGACCTACTCCATTGACTTCTGGTGAGTTACATTATTGAGGCAATTTAGTCTCCATTATTTTAAAGAGCAACAAGTTTCATTTTCTTATCCTTTATCTGTGATTGCAGGAGCTGGGAAGAAGTTGAAGTCCCAGATTATAAGACCCTCCTCGTGGCCTTCTGGTGCACATTCTGAATATTTACGACCAGAGGTTGTCCATACATGGTGGAATTTATATTGTGATGCTGAAACCGCCTGGATGGACTTATGTGAAGAGCTGCATATCCCTGGAGTGGGGAATCTACAGGCTTCCTCTGACATCTGTTTTGAGGACAACCCCAATGAAGTGAGGGCTTACATCAAAGAGCTGGAAATTATCATATATTCCACTAATAAGTCAGTTCTTGTCACCAAGAGAGTGAAGGAAATGATGGACCTTGGTACCACTAAGGGGATTGGTCCTTCATTAAATGAAAAGTGGCGTGATTATGTGGCTCCTGAAGATGTAAGTTTTCCTTTTTCTCATATTTCTATTTTCTTTGCAATTTGAATTAGTAAAAGCTTTGTTAATTAAGGAAAATAATCTTCTTCATCCTAAAACTTGTAAAGGAAAGAACCACTAAAATCCCTTCGCCACGGTATAGCCCTGGTGGCACCACTCTTGGAGCCACTAAATCTCCTTGTGAGTCGGGCAAAGTATCTCTAAGATAGCAAGTCATGGATGAAGATTTAGAAAGGGAATTATTGTTTCTGATACCTGTTTTCGGAGATGATGACGCCAATCCACCCAAAAAGGCCAAGAATTAAAATCATCGAAGAAAGAAGACCACAGTAAAATGCTTTATCAGTAGTGGTAAGACTTTATGGTATTCATGAATCTTAACTTATGAAAAAGTGCTCAAACTTCTCAGGATTTCAGGGGCTTCTTCAATTTCCCAATTAAGGGAAAGGACTGACCATCCTCAGAGTACAACGAAGCGTGTTGGATAACATCCAAAAGTTCCTGCTCAAACGGCTGTTCTTGAAGAAATACTAAGAGCGGATGAGTCGGCGTCTGTTCCCAACACCGCTCCTGTTTCTGATTCCAAGATAAAAAATACTTCTGGTAAATTAACAATACTTCATAGAACCTCAAATGAGACAACAAATTACTTCCCTTGTGTGATGTTTTAGGTTCAACACAAGCACCAAAACATTTGGCAACTGTCGAAGATTACCCCACAACTGTCTCTGAAGAAGCTATCTGGGGTCAGAGATTTCCAGATGAAAGTCACGAAGAAGACATGCCGAGTGATCCCACTGGTGAGACTAACCTGGGATTTGGGACATCATTTAATAAAATGATGAATCTTGGCGTATCCTTTGAAGAAATTTTAGAACATGTTAAATTACCATGTGATTTAGAAGATTTTAGAGATCTAGTTATAGAATCAACTGGACATGAGTTTCATCATTTGTCCTATTAATTTTCTCATGATTACACTTCTAACCATGTTTGGTTAAAAATGTACAGTTCCATCTAAAGAACCTTCTGAACCAAAAATGCTTGAAAGGGGTGTAGACATTGATGTCAACCCTATTATTGTAGAAACACTGGCTCAGGTGGATCTTAACACGGCAGGCCCTCCTGAAACCCATCCTAAAAATCCTGTTGAAGCTATGAAATATGGAGAGGATTCTTCACAAGTTGTTGATCTATTGTTAGGTAAAATATGATGATATTTTTAGCTTACATAACCTGCAAGACAATTAATAAACTTTTACTGTCCTTTGAAACTAACCATAGTTTCAATTGACCAAACAGATTTGTCAACTTCAATGGCTAGGTCTGAAGGTGAATTCTCAGCCTCAGCCCAAACAGTAGCAGAAGGGGAAGCAACCAGGGTCAGGGAAAGAGAGGAATAGGGAACTTCCTTAAGTGCATTAATCCTAAACTATGTTCCTCCCTGTGATAGCGATGTTGAATCAGACCCAGAGGTGCAAAAGGCGCTCCAATTCTCACGTCGCAAGGCATGGAAAAATATATGGAAGATAATAACTAAGGTGACTCTTGAAGATCTACCTTTGAAAATTCCAAGACTCTCATCCCTATTCATCATGCTGAGACTTGGTGGTTTTGGATATCAAGAAATCCATGTCGCAGTGAAACAAGTCATTCGAATGAGGGAGCAAGAGAAAAGGTGTCATCAAGACCTGATCAGAGCTAGATTGCTGATCAATATTAGTGAATTTCAGGCTGTAGTGTCCCGAGATGAGGCTGATCATGCTTCAAAGCTGAAGGAACTGAAGTAAAAGATCAAGGAGAAGATTGTCCAGTAGTTGCACCTTCAAAAAGAGCTAGATTTTGTTACTAGAGAGCTTGACCAGCTTCATAATTCATTGGAAGAATTCCAAGAGGATGGTATAAAATCCATAAAAGATGCCAAAGAAGCACTTCGTCGAGATGAAGAGAGTGAAGTTGGTTGGATAAATGAACTTCAAGTGGCTACTGATGAAGCTCAGGATGCTGTGAAATAGATGAGAAATCATGTTGAAAGTCTTCTGTAAATTCTAAAAAAAGAGAAGAGACTCCAGTTTGTGGATGTTCTTCTAATCTTGTTCATCAATGTTAAACAGTTCATATTCAATCATTTGTACCTTCATTTTCTTTATAATTGCTCTTATTTTTACCTAAGCCAATGGGCTTAGTAAACATAGTTTTATTTTTACTAGGGTTATATAAAAAACCCTACAAACTTTGCATCTTTTAATTACTCAATATTTTCTAAATCATACAAAATGTATGTTTAGCGAGCTGGGACTCGACTTTTGTTCAGATTACCCTTTATAGGTTCCCAATTTAATGAGTACCATGTATTTTGTTATTGGAAGTTTAAAGTCATGCATGTTGTACTATAAAAAGGTTAATATTTAAGGTCTAATAGCTTTAACTTAATGGGTGATATTGACTCAATTCTTGATAATTTTTTTGGAAACGTATTACCATATTCAAGTATGGAGGGGGAAAATTGTAAACTGTGACTTGAGAAATTTTGGATCTGAGGAATGACATGGGAAAAGAGATAAAAGGAATTAGAGTAATTATTTTCTAGGAATGAAGTTACCACTATTTGACAAACCCGTTATGGGGGCTGAATTATGCAGGGCCAACTGGGGCATAAGCTGCATAGTCAAATAGTAGCATCTTTTGGCTGACAGGTCTGTTATATAGACAGCTTATGTAAGGCCACCTAAGGGCACGTGTTTCATATTCGGGAAAAATAACTCTCGGAAATTTGACTTTCTATTACTAAAATATGAATAAAGTTTTATGGGGATTCAAATTTTTCAAAGCATAGAGTCTGCTTTATAGAGAAAGGTACTTGAATATGGAGAGAATATTTCCAATCAGAATTGTCAAAGAATTGGAGGAATGTGACTTCTATGAAGGTCTGACCCAAATGTAGGAAAAAAGGTATCTGTGGTTTTAAATCATATGACTAAAACCATAGATAGAAACATTATACGACATAATATTTTCAGATCATGGAAAAGAGTATGGAACAAATATTTTAAGGATGGCAGTTTTTTTTTTTTGCAGATCTCTACATATCGTCGTTAAGATCAATAGGGACAAAAGAGACTTCTCCTAAGAATGAAGTTACCACTACTTGACAAACTCGTTATGGAGGTTGAATTATGTAGGGCCAACTGGGAAATAAGCTGCATAGTCAAATAGTAGCATCTTTTGGGTTGACAGGTCCGTTATGTAGACAACTTGTGCAAGGCCACCTAAGGGCACATGCTGCATAGTCAGGCAAAATAATTCTCAAGTATCAGACATTTCGTGACCAGAAGTCAAGAAAAGGGTTATGGAGATCATGAATATTATTTGTATAATGTTTTGGTTGGGTCCTAAATTGAGATTCTGGATGTCACTATATATCTCATTAGGATGAGAATCAAGCCACACGTAGTTCTTGAAATACATTTTAACCTCATGCAGGATGAAAGCATGGAAGATCTTAGTTTAGGGTCATAGATCTCGGACCATAGTGAGGGAGACACATCATTCATTTGTTATAAATCTGATACGAATAAAGACTTGGGTGTTCCACATCACACCATGTGCTCCCAGGGGGGACTTTTAGCCAGGGGACCGAAAGTGGAGTTTGGGGTTAGGCCCAAAGGCTCGGGGCTGGACTCGAGGAATGATCGAGCATTCCTATGTATCCCATGAGGATGGGAATCAAGCTACACCTAGTTATTGAAATACCCTTTGTACAGATTTGGTTCATACATATGAGGGGTAAAGAGGACTTTATTGCAATTATGGCTGGACCCAAGATTAAAGACTTGGGTGTCACTACGTATCTCATAAGGATGAGAATCATGCCACACGTAGTTCTTGAAACATGACATGGTTGGAGACCATGTCAATGATGATTCCTCTCGAGTGAGGGTATTAGGGATTGTTGTAGTTTATTGTCATACAGGAAAAAAGTACAAATAGTTTAAGATCGTATGCATGGACCAGTGCTATGCAGTTTAATGTCTTGTAGCAAGGAAAATGGGTAACTGTATAGTTTAACGTCATATAGCTAGGATGATGGGACATACACAATTTAACGTCATGTAGGATGAAAGTGAACCGATATGAATAAGATGGGTGACGGGGGCTTCACGGATCAACATCATATGGGATGGAGGTGAAATTATGTGAAGAAAGTGGTTTTGGGATTGAACCTCAGGAGGTTGCCTACGTACCCGGCCTAGGAGGCAAGGATCAAAGTCCACGTAGTTCAATTGAGAGGGATTTGGTGATCGGGGTGTAGTTGAGGATAGCGACCCAAAGATGATGTTGGGACTTAAGCATGGTTAGCGGCCCAGAGAAGATTTCATGGTCAAAGCTTACTCTAAGCTCACGTGATTCATGCTCGGTGTGAGAAACAAGAAGCAGCAACAGACCTGACGATCATGTTGTGAAAGATGCAACCATGAAGGATGGAGTGGGGCTTATGCATGATTAGCTGCCCGGGGCACGCATGGCAACAGAGTTTAAAAAACAATTGTGCATGCGGCAATCACATTTTAATTTCATGTGTCACGGGCTTGAGGTGCTTGGCAGTTTAATGTCATGCAGCTCGGACGATGCATAGTTTAACATCATGTTGGACGATAAAGGAGACACAGTTTAATGTCATGTTGGATGATAGAGGAGGCTATTAAGTTTAATGTCCTATAGCAAGGACAATGGGTTTATTTTTGTTACACAAAATACTTCTTCAAAAATCTTTCATTGGTTGGAGTTTTAATGAGTTCTCCATCCATTGAGATTAAAGAATAAGCTCCATTGGGGTAGACCCTATGTATTAAGTAAGTTCCTTCCCACTTTGTCTCAAGATTTTGAGGTTTCTTTCTTGGTATCATTGGGGTTCTGAGGACCAATACCAATTCTCCTTGAATGAATGAACAAAGATGAACTTTTTTATTGAAATCTCGTGCTATTCGATTCTGATAGACTTCTAAATGGTGTAGTGTGTAAGATATTTTTTCATCTAGTCATTCCAATTCATCCAATTTCATTTGAGATTGTTCATCTATAGATAACCGATCACAAATGGAGACTCTAAGATAAGGTAATTGGACCTCAATAGGAAAGACTACTTCCATTCCATATACCAATGAATATGGAGTTGATCGTGTAGCAGTGCGGGTGGTAGTACGATAAGCCCATAGAGCATGAAAAAGTTTATCAGGCCATGACTTCTTATCTTTATCCACCATCTTTTGAAGTATGTTTGAAAGAGTCTTATTGAAATCCTTTATTTGACCATTGGCCACTGCATGATACCGGGATGAATGGTTGGATCTGATATTGTATTCTTGATATAATTTTCTTACCTCGGATGAACAAAAGTTGGTGCCATTATTCGTCAATATGGTATGAGGAACACAAAATATGGTAATGATGTTGGACTTGAAAAATCTAACAATGCTTTTAGCACCTACTTATTTGAGAGGTATTGCCTTTTCCCATTTGGAAAAGAAGTCAGTAGCAGTAAGAATATACTTAAACTTCTTAGCTGTAGCCGGAGGATAAGGTCCTACTACATCCATTCCCCATGTAGAAAATGGAAAGGAGTATTTAACCATATGAATCAACTCAGAGGGTTGATGAATGAAGTTGGTACATACTTGGAAAGAATGACACTTAGGGAAATCAACAAAATCTTGCATCATTGAAGGCCAGAAGTATCCAAGCCTTCGAATTTGACAAGACAGTCTAAGTCCAAACTAGTGAGCACCACAAACTCCTGCATGTACTTCATTCATGACAGCCATTGTCTCTTCAGTATCAATACATCTGAAGATAATTCCATCAAACCTCACTTGTAGAGAATTTTTTGGTGAATAGGGCTATCATAAAGAGTAAAATTGACCACACGTCACCAGACTTGTTCTTTCCCAGCTCTATCAGGTGGGAGTGTTCCATTTTGAAGGTATTCCCCAATAGGTGTCATCCATCCTGTAGTATGACCATATGGTTCAGAAATGGGACTGATTTCATTGATTTCCTCTGTTCTGATTTGAACAAAAGGTGAAACTACATGATGGTGGGCAATACTGATGATTTTTTCATCCTGATTTGGATCTTCCAGGGCTGTGGATACATTATCCAGTGCATCAACTTGGGAATTTTGTGATCGTGGGACATAAGAAAATGTTGATTTTGAGGGAAATTCTGTCATTAACTCTCTGGCGTAATCACACAAAGGAATTAATTCTTCCTTTCGGATGGCATAATCCCCATTGATTTGTTTGATTACTAAATATGAATTGCCTTTTACCTTCAAGTGATTCACTTGTGCCGGAAGCGCCAATTCCAAGCCCGTGATGAGAGCTTGATATTCTGCTTCATTTTTTGTACCACCTTCCAACAATAAGAAGGAATAGGGTAGCACTGCCTTTTTTGGGGAAATAAGCACGATTCCTAACCCAAATTTTTTGAATTTAGATCTTCCATTTTCTTCCATGTTGAACTTTTGGAGGCACCATCAAAGTACATTTCCCATGTTTGAGGATTATCTTGAATAGAGAAGACTTCCTCATTAGGAAGTTCAATATTTAAAGATGTATCTTCTATAGATGGGTGTTAAACAAGGAAATCAGCCAGATCTTGGCCCTTTATTGCCTTTTGAGACACATACTGGATATCAAACTGCTGTAAAATAACTGCCCACCTTTCCAAAAGTCCTGTAAGCATTGGACGACTAAGGATAAATTTGAGAGGGTTATTGTGAGATACCAATTGGACCTCATGATGTTGCAGGTAGTGTCTCAATTTCTAAACTGAAAATATTAATGCTAGGTAACACTTTTCAATACTTGAATATCGATTTTCTGCCTCAAGCATAGTCTGACTGAGATAGTAAAGGTTGTTTTCATTCCCAGCATCATTCTTTTGGGCAAGGAAGGCACCCAATGATCGCTCTAAAACTTTCACATAAAGAATAAGTGGTATTCCTTCAATATATGGCATTAATACCAGTGAACTCAAGAGATATTTCTTGGGGATAAAGAATTCTTCTTGACATTCTTCATTCCACTAGTAGGTGACTCCCTTCTTCATTAATCTGGTGAAGGGAAAACACTTGCATGACAAATTGGAAATGAAACGCCAAATATAGGCCAAGTTTCATTGAAGTCCTCTTAATTCCTTCAAATTTCTAGGAGGTGACATGTCAAGGATTTATTTTTACTTCTCAGGATCAACTTCGATACCACAATGTCATACAACAAAGCCGAGAAATTTTCCTGAGGTTACCCCAAAAGCACACTTCAAGGGGTTCATCTTCAAATTGTGTTGTTGAAGTTTGTTGAATATGATTTCTAGATCGGTCAAGTGATCAGAATGTTGTCTGGATTTAACCACCAAATCATCCACATAACATTCAACAAATTTCCCTAAAAAGGGTTTGAAGATATGGTGCATGGCACGTTGATACGTTGCACCTGCATTCTTCAGGTCAAAGGGCATTACCCGATAGCAAAACACACCTTGAGGAGATATGAAGGCTATAGACTCCTCATATCCCGGGGCCATTCATATATGATTGTACCCAGAGTAACTATCTATGAAGGAAATAGCTTCGTATCCAGTTGTTGCATCAATTAAGAGTTCTGTGATCGGAACTGGAAAATCATCCTTGGGACAATGCCGATTAAGATCTCTAAAGTCAATGCAAACTCTAATTTGTCCATTCTTCTTTTTCACAGTGACAATATTAGCCAGATATTTTGGATATTGAACTTCTTTGATGAAGTTAGCCTTGATAAGCTTATCAACTTTATATTCAATTTTGGAGGCATAAGTTGGGTGTGTTCTTCTTGCGGCTTGCTTGAATCCTCAATGTTCTTCTGGAAAAACCAAATGATGAGTGGCAATATCGGGATCAAGACCTGGAATTTTTTTATAATTCCAAGAAAATAAATCTTGATTTTTCTTTAGAAATTAATTATACATTTCTTGCTCTTTAAGAGTCGTGGATTCACTAATTAAAGTGGGGCGTGGATCTTCTTTTTTACCTAGATTTATTTCTCTGAGTTTATCCACAGTGGTAGAGATACCCTCTTCAAATGCTGGAGGAGCATCCCTGAGATCTTCCTTTTCTTATTCAATATGTGTTACTTATTCTATTTCTACTTGCATAGTAGATGATGAAGCAGAATTTCCATGGTCAGGAGAGAAGTTAAATTTTGAACATCTTAAAGAAGAGGTTGCCATTTTTGACTCTATTGATGATGAAGGGTCTTCCTGGGGTGATAGAGAGGAGATGATGGATTGAGAATAAACATTATTGTTTTCCTCAGTTATTGCTATAACTTCTTATGTCTTGGTTGATGAAGTATAGAATTTCTAGATTTCAGTGGATGAAATGAAGACATCTCCATCTAAGATTTCATCATTACTTGGAGAATCAACAATTTCTCCCATGCTGTCTGGATTGATTGTCATAATTGACATTATGTAAGTTTCCATAAGAGTGTTTGGATTTAGGTCTGTCCTATAAATTTTACTGATAAAAAACACATAATATGTACTCATATGTATGAATAGGTTTATTGGAATCTTTTCCTTACCATTTGGAGCATTAATTTTGGTGACCTTCTTTGTCGTGGATTTTTCCTTTCCCTCCATGTGATAAAATTCTGCCTCAATGTATTGATATTCACACGTTTTGAATGGGGCCTTGTCACCATAAAATGTCCCAATTTGACCATTGAAACAATATTTGAGACATTGATGGTATGAAGAAGGTACGGCCGCATGTTGATGTAGCCAAGGTCTTCCAAGAAAAATGTTGAAGGCTGTGTCCTGACGAACAACCATGAAATCTGAATTAGACACAAGGTCTCCAAACTGAATTCTGAGTGTAATCTCGCCCAAAGGTTCTTGTTAATTATTATCATATCCTTGCAACATCAAAGTAGAAGGATATAAATCAGATTTGGTGAGGCCCAATCAACTAAGTGTACGAATAGGAATGAGATTGACTCCTGAGCCATTATCAATGAAAGCTCGTCAGATGTCTATGTCATTGACTTTTCCAGATAGATACAAAGGTATGATATGTTCATGTACAACATCATCTTCATATTTATCTGTAAAAGATATCACTGCATGGCATTCTACAAGATCATTCTCTATATGGTGGACTTCAGCCACAGCAATTTCAGTTTCGAATTCTTGAGGACTTGACAAAGCCTCAATAAGCACCTCCTGGAGATCTTTTGATAGATTCAAGGCATCCAGAATTGATAACTTGGCCGGTACTTGGGCCAAATTTTTCAAGACATCATAATTTTGGTCCAAAGGTCTGCGTTTCCCATCATGAAGATGTGGTTTTGCAGGTGCCTTATAATTTGATGCTTTTGTAGTAGATGCATCTCATATCGGGGTATGAGTTGGAAACACTCCTGGATTCGGTAGATTATACCAACTAGGTATATCTATTTTCTGAGAGGAAGAATGTGTAACCTCTAACCGGTCCTCCAAAATAACTATGTCAGGACCGAATCTGTCATGCGTGGAAGAACTTTCTTGTTCCTGTTGATCCCGCTGAAGGGCTTTGCCACGATTTTCTACTGCATATACAATTCTAGTAGGGGTAGGATTAAAATAGTGGCTTATAGAATATCCATGTCTTCCCCTGTATCCTAGACCTCTGTCTCTTACTCTAACTCCTCTGTTAGATATATGGAACTTAGGCTCATCATGATCAAAACTGTCATTGGCATAGGGATCTGTTAAATGAATCATGTTAACAGAACCAAAGATCAATTCTTCATTTGATGAAGATTCTGCCTGATGAACCAGTTCAGGTTGTGCCGTTTGGTGGGGCGGTGCCCATTCTTTTGAAGAATATGGCATAAAACCTGCCAGAGTCAAAGACAACTTAGGCTTTGACACGAGATCGTCTTCTTCTGACTACTCTTCTTTCTTCAAATTACACTGCTTCTTTGAAGATTTTCCTTTTGATGAAGGGGGTTTCGCTATAGTATAAATAGCAGAAGACACAATTGGTTGATTCAATTGTGTTCGTAAAATGACATGAGTTCGGTTGATCATTTTCCTGATCATCCAATCATCATATTTCTGCGCATTTTTACTTTTGAATTCATTCCACTCACCCTCTTCCTCTGGATTAGTATCAGTAACACATGCTACCTGGGCTGAAGAACCTTTCAGTTTTACTTTTCCAGAGTCCACCATCTTTTGCAGGAGGTCTTTGAAGACAAAACACTCCTGAATGGGATGACCCAACATCTGATTAAACGGGCAATAGTTGGGGAGTTCTTCATCTCCTTCCTTGTTCGGCCTTTTGGGACTCGGAAACTAAACCAGATTGTTTTCCAGAGCCGAGATTAAGTAACCAGGAACTTGTTCATTCTAGAAAGAATAAACTTTGTTCTTTAAATCCTCAAATTGTTTTTTCCTTTGATCTTTTTGATCATCTTGACGAGGCAGCCATTGTTGTTGACGCTCAGGAGGTGGAGCCCTTCGATATGATGAAGGTTTTGATGTGAAAGCAGGTACGGGTGCTTGTTTAAGTGTAACTGTAGTAGTCTCTGCTTTCCCTATTCTCCTTCCCAGAACTGATGGAATTACATGAGTTTTATCCTTAGTCTTTATAAGAGAGTCTTCTATCTGCTGAGCGATTGAAGTAAGGTCTCAAAACCCTCCTGTGTATTTCACAGGGATCAACGGTGTGCATAATTCATCACGAAGATTTTCCACATAGATTGGCAGAAACTCTTCTTGAGGGAGTGATAAACTTAAAGAATATATTAATCCCTTCCAGCGAGCAATGAAATCCAAAACTCTTTCATTATCCCTTTTTTTACAATTGGTAAGATCAAAAACTATAGTAATTGGTAATGTTGATCTAAATTGAAGAAGGAACCTTTGATGGAGATCTTTCCACCCAGTAATTGATCGAGATTGAAAAATTGTATACCAGAAAAAATCAGGTCCTTGTTATGACTGTACAAAACACTTGAGCTAACTGCTTCTTGTGGTTTAGGAGTTCCCATCATAGGATCACAACGAGAAACAAAATGTGTTAAGTGTTGTTCTGGATCTCCCGAACCATTAAAAATTGGGAATGTGGTATTTGAAAAATTTGATGGGGGAGGAATTTCATCCACCCATTCAGGGTAAGATCTATTTTCTAGTTGAACCTGTGCACGTAGACCTTCCATAGCTTCCAGTAGAGCTGTTAATGACTCAATGGTATTCATTAATTTTTGAGAAACATCTGGTTGAGCTTGGACCTGATCAGGTGTAATAACTAGAGTTTGGACGAGTGTGTCAACCGGTACTGCCACTGATTGTAGTATTTCTGGTTTCTGTTGCGTATGACCCATAGGATTGGACCTATGAGGTTTTACTTGTAAAGGGGTATATTATTGATCCATCTCAGTAGCTGTAACAAATTCCCTTGATTTATTAACTCCAGCATGCTTAAGAGGAAGACTACCTTGAATTAGTTCTGCATTTAACCTTCTTAACTCCTTCATTTCTTCTTCTTGATATGAAAACCTTTCCTCTAATGAGAGTGATTGGCCTTATCCAGTGGTAGGGTGGGATGTAACCTAACTTTTACCCTTTTCCTTGGCATCTGCCTTTCTGGAGTATGGAAGGGCATTACCCGAAGGAATGTCTTACCTCTTGGAAACCCTCTGGATTCTGGTACGCACACCTCCTTCATTTGCTTCTGTGTGTATATCCTCATGAACAGGAACTTCTTCATCTGATTCCTCTGAGTGAGTCTCATGTTCTGGGGGATCAGTGACAACTGCATTGATGACATTTATCGATGCATAATGCATTGCAACCCTTCTGTCAGTGCTTCTGCGATACTATCTTCTCCCATGTCCTTTATGAGACATTTCCTTTTGTTTGGTTGATCCCTCAGGAACTTCTTGATGAACCGTAATTTGAAGGGAATCTCCTGATAATTCGGATCTACGTTCCTCTCGTGGCTTCTTCCCTAATCGAGAGAAGACTGACTTTCGTTGAGGAAGAGATTGAGAATTTGAAAAGGTCCCCAGTCTGGTGGACTGGGGATGTTCCTGTTTTTCCTGCTCAACTCCCTGAATCTTGTCTGTTGATCCTGAGGGTTGGATTAAAAGAGTCCCCAATCTGGAAATCTAATGTGGCTCTTAAGCTTCTACATCTGAAACTTTCTTAAAATCTCTCCTGATTTTGTGGATTTTATTCCAGAAATTGGCCAGATGCATCATCCTGCATCCACTCAAATCACCTGGCTCAGATGACCATTGGATATTTCTGACACCTCTGTCACCTGATGATGTGCATGCTCTAAATGAGTAGTCTGTTTTTTATTCTCATTTGCTTAATGCAAGAGTAATTCGAAAACTTGTTCTTTATATTCCTGACATTGGGAAGAACTAGTTGAGGCTTGTTCTTGAGCAAGCCTTTGATTACACACAAAACCAGTTAGTTGTGGCCATCCATGGGAAATAACATTGCATGAGACCACTTTTGGAGGGCTTTGTTGACTGGAGAGCACAGTGAAATGCAATGCTCCATGAACACCCCATCCCCTGATATGAATACCAGATGGGGCATTGGTAATTAACCGGCACAACCTTTTTAATGCGCCAAGGCATGTATGCTGAAGGGCTCTCTGCTGCTTTTCAACCTTTGGATGTTGGGAAACTGAGAGAGATGCCAAGTAAATTTGGATTTGCAACCCTTATATTACATTAACATGATTTTGATATTCATCATAAGGTAATATTTTCTCTTTTAAGTGTCAAATATTTTTTCATATGTTGAGAAGAATATCATGAATAAAATATTCTGCCAATGTTTCTGGAATATCATACTGAGAGTCAGCCAAAGGCCAAAACATGACTGGTATTTCACCTTTAGCCAATTGTTTTCTCATATTCAGTACTTCCTATTTGTCATTTGATGAAGATTATTCTACCTGATTGGACCAAAGTTGGTGCTTCTTTGTTGCTTCATCAGATTCAACAATATTGGTAGAGAATTTATTTGTCAAATTAGAAGATGAATGATCCATGGGTGGTTTGAAGAATGACCTACACCTTGGGCTATCTTCTGATTGAGAAAGTATTTCACCTGCTAGCGGTAAGGCATCAGACATGACTGGCTTCGCATTTGTAAGTGCCTCAAGATAAGAGGGTTTTCTTGTTACTGCATTTTCCATTGAAGAATTTTCCATGAAATGTGAATTACTATTGTGGATAGTACTTTCGTAGCTAAATTCATCATCATGGAGATGACCAACATGGTGGGTTACAGCAAAAGATGAAACCTTTTTCTCCTTGGTCTTCTGGCCACACAGAGGGTTATTGTGGCTCTCATCTGAAGATGGTACTTCGAGATTGACCGAATTGTCATGAAGAAATCCTTCATGAGGAAGTGTCTGATGAAGACCTTCATAATTATTGTTGTTACTTCCGAAATTTGGAAATGAGATAGTAGAATCTTGAGTTTCAACAGATAATTTTCTGAGGGCTTCAAGAACTCTAGCATTAAGGAAGGCTTTATTGCAGATTGGCTCTTGATTTCTCAACTTTGTTGGATGGGTCTTTTTCTTGGATGCCTTCTTACTCAATTTGGAAACCACTTGTTGAAAAAAGTGGTTATTATGGGCAGTTGTATGTGCCTCTTCAGGAGAAATGGTCAGGTTAGGCTGACTATCTCCATTTAAATCGGGTGTATGTGCCCAACTTGATTGTCCGTATGACATGGGGTAGTATGCCCCATGACCCTCCTGGACTGGAAAAGAGGTGTGTATCTTCTCCAGGGTGACATATTGATGAGTCACTCCACTGATAGGGATAGATTTATGTTTTGTTCCCTATGATTTCATTGAAGTTATTATAATATTCTAATAAGTATCCAAAATATGGGCAGGGATTTGTTTCTTCTCTTTCACCATTTTCAGAATGTGCTTGGGGACTTCAGTTTCCAGAACAGGAACATATGTTCATTATGTGTTTGGATTAGGTGTGTGTTCTTACTCATGTCCTCCTTTTCCTGTTAGTGAATTCTGACAGTACTCATGTGTGGGGGAATAAAGTTGTGTGTGCCTCCTACTTGTCATTGGGGCTTTCCAATTGACATCTCCGGGTACTACCAAATGAGATTGTTGGTTAGCTTGATGAATTGCATGTGTATGTGCATGCTGATTGTTCTTCACCAAATATTATTGATGAAATTCCTTCAATACTGGCAGATGAGAATACTGGAAGAATTGATGAGTGTAAGCAGGTGTATGTGCCTGTTTACAGGTGGTCACCACATTTGATTGGTGAGCTTTTTTGGATGCAGTCAGACAAGCCTACTGACTGGCTGACGAATTATAAATAGGTGTATGTGCCTGCCTATAGTACTGCTCCAGAATTTCTTGGTGATATTGGTGTGTTACTGCCAGACGAGTCTGTTGGGCAGGGAAATCATGACAGACGGGTGTATATGCCCACTCGTTGTTTTCCATCAAGTTAGGTTTATGGACTTCTCCAGAGGGGGCAGAGGTAAGAACCTGCTCCATGTTGGCCAAACTTCACCTCTGAAGGTTCTTCTTGCATTCTCGGGTCTGAGGAACCTGAGCCGAACACCTAGAGGCAATACCCTCATCATGTTGAGGGTGAACTACCGCACGAGTCTGGTGGCGATTGTTGGTGGGAGTGCTTAGGAAGGACTCCTGTCTTATTAAACTGAGGCCTTGAGTGACCTCTTCCTTCACATCCCTATAATATGGGAGGTACTGGTTGTTGCATTACGGGGATAACAACCCAAAATGGTTAGAGACGGTGGTTGGCACCACCTTCTTCTTGACCACTGGTCATCGTTGTCCGGACAACCAGGGTGAGTTGTTAACTTGGATGGCTTGTCAAGCGGCCTCCAGAGTCAGGATGGTACCGTGTTGATGGTATTCCCTCACCAATTCATTTGAGACCCAGCGTTGAAGATGCTGAATAGGTGATGTCATCATCAGAGCAGATGAGGATCCAGCAGGAGTAGCAGCCGAGGCATTCACAGGTGTGAACTTTAAAGAAGTCATTTTGTGTTGTAGAGATATCTTGGAAAAGAGTGCTTGTTTAATATAGTAGACATAGTCAAGATAGGTTTGGCCAGACTACGTCTTTTGGATGAGCACATATGTCATTGATTGCTTTGTTAGCCCTCATATTGAGTTTAATAGGGGCCTAACAAATAAGTAAAACATCATTTAACTTGGTTAAGGATTCACGTCAGGTTCACCATTTTTTGTTTCTTCTATAAATGGGGATGACTTTGTTTGTTTAAGGTTCAAACTTTCCAATCAATTTCTAACGGGTTTATTCGTAGAAACAGAAACACCTAATGATTCTATATCCATTTGGACCTACTTTCCAAAGGTAGGTGCTCATTAGTTATGGACTAATGAGGCTTAAGAATTTGCATTGGTCGAGAGGATGGGAGGTTAGGCTCATCACACCTTTTGGGGGGAATTATTGCCTACTCTGGGACTCTCTTATAGATTTAAGCTATGTTCACAAATCCTTATTAATTCACCAAGCATGAAAATGAGTTATCCTTTAGATTTGGCAATCAATGATTGATATTTATGGTATTTAGAGAATATTTTATATGTATTTTAGGTTCTTCATCGATAGAGAATCATTCGTATGTACTGGATATTCTTAGTCAATGGTATCCTTCAATATATTATATAGAAATCTTTTGGTCATTATGATGACCATACTGTTTTTAAAGCCACTCAGTGGGACACTTGAAGTTTATTTTCATTCAGAAAGACAGGGATTATTTCAGAGTTGGGATCATACCCGCAGATGGGATACCTAAGTATCCTCATTAAAAAAGGAATCAGAACTCACGTAGTTCAATAATAAGGATGGGGTTTATGCATGGTTAATGGCCTAAAAAGAGATTTTGTGATTACTTTTACACTCTAAGCTCACATGAGTCATGCTCGGTGTGAGAAACAAGAGGTATCAGTAAACTTGATGTCGATTCCATGAAAGATGCAGTCATGAGAAATGATGTGGGGCTTACGTATGAATGACTACCCACGTAGATGAAGACCAGAACTTACTTTAGGAAAGAATACCAGGAGCAGGGTTCATAAAGGTATTTGTAATTTAAGGAGATTTGGAGTTTTAACTCGGGGCTTACTCCTGAGAAGGAGTCCCAAATTAAAAGGGACTTATGATTGGGGATTATTCTTGAGAAGGAGGCCGAAATCAGAAGAATTTAAGATTGGGGCTTACTCTTAAGGAGGATTCCTAATGTTAAGGGAAACTATGCCTAGGGATTACTCCTGATAAGGAGGCCCAGGTTAAGGGGATTTGTAACTTGGGGCTTACTCCTGAGAAGGAGGCCCTAGTTAAGGGAATTATGATTGGGGATTACTCCTGAGAAGAATGCCCAAACTAAAGGATCTTGGGGCTTACTCCTGAGAAGGATTCCCTAAATCAAAAAGATCTTATCATATTAAAGGATGAGGCGATATGAGGGAAACCTCTAACCGTGGTGACATAAAGCTTGTAATTCTTGAGGTTTTAGGAGAGGTTCTCACAGAATTCCTTTTAGATAAGAAAACCAACAAAGGAACCATCTATAAATGGCTTTGAAAAGGGGTTTTAGGGATAATATCTTAAAGAGGAGAGGTGAACGGGAGAGAGGCACACAAATGAAGTTGGAGCGCAAGTGTAGGGTGTGTAAGCCATTTGGCGTGCAAGTATTGGTTGCGCAAGTGTACTTGCACGGCATGGGTTCACCTGGGCGACGAAGAATCTGTAGGGTAATACTTGGGCGAGACTTAACTCAAGCCTTTAGTATTATCCTAAGATGTTTCCAAAAGGGCGAAGCACAAGTTTCATCGAAAGGGTAGGGTGGCGTGCAAGTGTTTCCACTTTTAAGGAGGTCTGGACACTTAGGCATGCAAGTGTTGATGAATTCTAAACACTTGGGCCTTATCCTACTCCTTCAAGTCTTCCATTCTAGGTAAAAAGTTACCTTATAAGCTTTCAGAAGAGTTGAGTTGAAGACTTGGGTGACCAGATCTTGAATATAAGTTTTGAAAAATACCTCCTCAAAATGGGGAGCCCACAAGGGCTATTTATAGGCCACCATGAACCTTGGGAGAAAAAATTAGATAGGGCGCACAAGTGACTTGTGCGCCTCAATCTAAATGATCTCCTGGTCCATGCCTTTGTCAATTTTTTTGATTTTCTTCAAAGGGTGACCCTCTTTGTGCTTAAGGTATTCCCCTTTTCTATTCGTTGGACTCTATGATGGAAAGGAATGTCAACAAAAACTTATCTATTTAGGTGGTAAATCATGTCAATCATATCACATATGAATCTTGTATAGTTGAGTGGACAACCCTTTTCCCAAATCTATTATACAAAGAACACTCAACTTTATTTCTTTGGTATACTAATCCTATTAGGGTTTCACAACCAAGTATATACCAAATTTCATGGTTGAATATGGTCACCTAATCCTATTGTGGTCACCCATACCTAGCATTCCATACACAAGATAATCCATGGGCACCCAGTTGTGGAAGGACCTTCCCAGATGGATGATTGAGGCATTGACATGTATTTTTTTAAGAAGGAATCACACACTTAGTATTTGAGGGTGTTTTATTTTAAATTATCTCTAATTTAATATGCATCACATGCATATTAATTCAATAACTATTATATCACATTCAATCGTTATTATGTTAGGTTTTATTCCTTCATGTATGCATACTTCTAATGATTTAGTTTTTCAATCCCTATTCCATCCATAAAATTAATATGTTCAAACCATATTAATGTGTAACTCTTTACATAATTCACAATTTGTGTTACTCATTCAGAATTAGAAGCTAAACATATTTACATATATCTAAATTCATCCTATGCATAAGTTATATGAAACTATTTTCATGAAAATTTTTAAAATTATATGAAATTGAAAATCTCTACATGAGTAAGCTTGGAGACATAGATAGACAGCCCCTAATTTTGTAGTACAAGTCATAAGCCTTTAGTCTAGTGGTAATTCTAACCCAATGTCCCTCTACCCAAGTATATTTTTCTCAAGATGGATTTCAATTTCACCATAACTCTAATTATTAATATGTATAAACTATATTTAACCTCTAAATTCAAGATAACAACTGAAATACAAATTTAAGTCAAGGTTGATGAAAATAATATGTTGTCTTACCTAAAATTTAATGCAGTATATGATAATTTTATAAGAATTATCATATAAATAAAAGCATACATAATGTTCACATTTTTTAAACAGTTTATAAACATGAATAATTAAAAGGAATAAATAGATAAATAACTCATTTTGTTTATTTAATCAATATAAAATATTAATATGAACATTTCATATTTAATTTATCCATTAAAATACACTATTTATAATTCATAACACTTATCTTTTATATACACTTTATAAATCATAAGCATTTTATCCAAAATATTAATTTTTTCTTTATTTTGGATTATATCATATTTGATGATAGAGAAGGTCCATTATCTATCATCATCAATGATTGAGATTGGTGATTATGATAAGTTATATCATGGGGTGACTATCATACTTGATAATAACCGCTATATCAAAACTACAACATGATGCTTTGTTTTGTGAAACCTGTGGTTCAAGTCATGGGATATGATATCATATATCATAGCTTACAACATAGAACAAACCCACAAGATTTCAATGTATCATATCTTATGATACAAACCAAATATAACCCACAACAAAGAAAAAATAGAATTGCACATTATGATATCCTATATCATAAATCTAGGAGGTTCAATTTGATGACTAACAATCAGTAATGTCAAATCACATATTACAATATCTCCTCAAACATATTACAATATGCATATTCTTCATGAAATTAGTAGAAAAATATGTTGCTTCAAAGATGGAGATGAGTTTTATCCCATTGATGTGTATTGTAGTATCATCTCATGATCAATGTAGCAAAAAAATCTAATTTAAATCCCAATATATCATAATCTAATCAACATGTAGTAAAGAATACAAAACATAAGCAACATAACTCACTCAATGTGTGATCCATATATGCTAATCTCAATGGAGTATGTTTGATAGTGATCAACAAGTGATGGGTGATTTAATATAACCACCATAGGGATTTACACTAGCCAATATAATCCATGTATACTATAGGAGGACCCTATGAACTATAAAGGTGTGATATCGCCTTACTTGATGAATATAAATAGAGAACTAGACTAGAAGAGAGCTTTATTAATGGCTAGACTGAATCACAGACACACTAATAGAATGATCCCCATCCTTTATATTCTCCCTTCATTCAATAAAGGGAGTCGAGGGTTGGGTGATAATGTTTTGCATTCATCATGCATTAACACATGGTCATTGGTGTTTTATAATTGTTGAATGTTTCAATTATTTTTCATGAAATAAATGAATAAATGTGTTGATTCATAATAAAATATATACCACTTTGAAGATGTGGAAATCGCTATTCACTCGATATCCATATCATAAGCCCATCGTACACTATGATATAGGAATCTCCATGCCTGATACAATATCAACATATCATAGCTTATGATATGCATAATATTCATATCTTGGCCTATGAAATTAACCAATCATAAAATAGGATTGGTCTATTTTTGTGAATTTCCATCATATGAGTGATTAGGATATCATGGGAAGCCTACTCCTTGATGTGATTGGATATTTACCTTGGGTCACATATTTTATCAAAAATGCATAAAAGTGATTGCAATTTAGGTTGAGAAGGTGTAATTTTCCACTCAACACCTACACTATTTGTTTTACCTTAGATTCAACCTTAGAGAAGGTTAGAAATACACTTCCCTATGATATTTATATTATTTCCCATATCCTTAACAACAATTTTTATACTTGAAACATAAGTCTTCAATGTTCCTCCTATCTAACCTCTTTGAATATGATTAATAGTATGTACAAGATATCACTACATCAACAAGATTTAATCTTTTTTCTCAATAGAGTCTTCAACTTCCTATAGATCTTCAAGAATAACAATATGCAACTAGGTATCTCTAAGCAACATTTCCCCCAAATCTTATTCAGAATATGATCAGTAGCTTCTCTCACACTTGATCTAGTTGTGATCTTCAAGACCTAGTAGTTCCATAGTATTTTTCAAGTGCTTTGATACATTAATCAAGATCAAAAAAATAATGCCTTCCTTACTCTCAACTCCCAACTTCTATAATATAGAGTATTGTAGGTCTTATTCATCTCCTCATTCTACTTCGACTAAATGGATTTGATCAACAAAATCATATCTATTTATTTTTCTTCCTCAATACCAAAAATTCTCTTCCTCGATACCAAAAATTCTCTTCCTCTATAGTGTTGTATCAAGTTCTCTTCTCTTCTCATAGATAAGTGTTCAGATTTGTTCATATCACCTTTTATATTCTCAAATCATATATTATATTTTCTAAATATTTAATATATAAAAATATCCTTCAATATAATATGGTGATTCTATTGATCATTTTCCTCAATGAAAAAATGTGGGTGTGCTCTCACGATCACACATATTCACTATTCCTCAACTATCTGTCTCTAATACATTTCCAGAAATACCCTTTTCTCTTTTCTTCTCATTTTTATATCTCAACTAATCATTCTATAATTAATTAATCCAAAAGACCTAAGAAGGTTCTTCTCAAAATATACCACAAATACCCATAAATAAATAAATCACCATTATTGTATGAAAATCATACAACATTAATACTATTATAGTCTGGTTAATTTCTTCATAGCACGAGTGCACTTAAAAATCTAGTATAGGCTTCATCTTGATTCTCTAATTCTCAGATAGCATATCGACTTGATATTCTTCTTTATAAACATGAATATCATCTTTCTAAATCATTCATATTAAATCATAAATGCATTTTTGATATTTAAATTATGTATAATAGTCCATACATCATCATATTTAATTCCAAGGAATATTTAATTCATCTTTGATCAGAAATATTGATTTTCAAATTTCCATATTTAGAAATCCTAGATTAAATAGAATAGTGATCTCCTCATATTTCTTCACATTTAATCACCTTCAAATAAAGGCTTGAATCATGTATTTACAAAGCATCGTGATATTTTGATCTTTAAATAACATCATCAACATCATTTGATATAATTTAGAATATTAATTCTAGAAATATCTAATAAATTAATTCCTAAAAAACTCATAATTTCACAAAGGGTTGACGCTCATTAAGTCTTCAATTCCTCTTATAAAGTCAACCTTTGTCAATTTCTCTCAAATTTATGACACTTATAAAGTTTTGTATTACCCTTATGAATTATATGAGTTCTCTTTTTTTTGAAAAAGGTAGAAGGTAGTGCCTCTTTTATCACTTTCTCTTTTGAGGTGTTTTATTTACTCTTCTAAAGTATTTTATAAACCTTAAGATGTCATGAATTTTTCATTTTCTTCAGTATTAGTTTCACTAGATGGATCTTTCAAACATAGGATAACTCTTAAAAAGTCACTCATGACCCTTCTGAAGTGGTCATGCCTTTTTAAAATTTTTAACTGATGACTCTTACAAAGTTTCATATCACTCTTATGAAGTCGGAAAACTGCTCTTAGGAAGTCATCAATGAATCTTGTGAAGTTATTCTTAGATAATATCCAAATTCAACACTAAAATTCCCAAATTCTTTAAATAATATCAGAGTCTCTTCACTTCATCCAAGGGACTTCTTATTTACTTCAAAACACTTCAAATGATTTTTGAAAAATATAAGAATATTTTAAAAGTACTTTAATGAAATTCTAAAGTCCTTAGGAAAACTATTCAATGGGGACTTTAATAAAAATTCACTACCTTATCATTTATATCTTCACATAAGTTTCTTCAAGCCTTTAACCAAGTGATATTTAACACTGAATATAGTAACAATATTTCTAAATGATCCTTGGATGGTTCCTATAAATTCTAGCCTGCTTATCTCAAAACATTGAATTTCTTTTCTAATCATATATTTTCAAGTTTTTCATCAACCAGTTTAGTATCCAGCTCTTAAAACTACAATATTAACTATTATAGATAGTGATTCTCACAATCATCAACATTTTTCATTGAATTACATGATAATCAGCTCAAAAATCATCATATATATATAGATATTACTTGGAATTTTTTCAAATATGTATTCCAAGATAACAAGTTCACTCTTCTTCATCCAAATATATGGGAAAAATCTCTATATTTTTATTTTGTGGATCATTTCATCACCCAAGTTCAACATACATTTAATTTCCTTTACATGAATATATTGATTAAAAATACAACATCAACTCCATTAATCCATTTGAGTTCTTCATTTGTGGTCATTTTTCGGATCATCACTCTGAATATGTGAATTATTTTCAAAACCAAAAATGTAGTAGATCATTAGGAAGAAAAATAATGAAATTAATAATTTATTTTAATATAATAATATATAAATTCAATCCCAATAACAATAAAATTTGTTATATGAGTATTATAGTGACAACTCTGATAACGATAATCGACATGTACTTTCTAAGGTCATCTGACCATAAATCATTGTTGTCACTATGGTATGTTTGATATTTCTAAATTATATGATGAAAACCTTTAAAGATTATGAAAACCTATGAAATAAATATTAAATATCAAAGATTTTGAAATATTTTTTTTGAAATAAAATGTTAGTCCAATGTAAAAAAGAAAACTTTATATGAATAATATAAAAACTTGTTGAAGATATAAATCTCTTCTTGGTGATATGTAGCCTTCTTTAAAACATTCTTTTCTTACAACTTTTCATGTAATTTATAGTCAAATGTGACATATTTATAATCATATGATAATGAATTTCTTAAAATTTCACATCAAAATTAAAGGATATATACCCTAAAGTTATATTTATATATGATATATTTATGGGTTGTATATCAGCTATCATGAAAAATTATTATTTGCATGAAAAAAGGGGAATATCATTAATACTGCCTAAAATAATAGTTATCATTTTTTTAGTTTGATCTTGTACATGAAAATCATTTAATGAATTATTTCATTAGATGAAATAGCAGGGAGTAAATGCATGGGATGCATTTATACGAACAGACCATAGTATTTATTCATGTGTTTCAACACATGAATAAATGAAAGGATAATCAAGGATCATCCTGGGTTGCCTATTTAACTACTATTATGTGATGATAGTGATTTTGTATCATCGATCATTCTTATTTGAACCTCTATGTACTTAAAATCTCTCTTTATCTTCCTCATTTTCATATCGAGGTACTAGTATACCATGGAGAGAAGGTGAATCTTATTAAAATGTCATATGATTCAGTTTAGCTCGTAGATACCTATGGATGTGGGATGATTTTTTTTTTCACTTTAGTAGTCTTTATCAAACTCATCAGATGAAGACAAAAAGGTTTTAATGGTTATTTAGTGTAAGGTACAAACATTTACAGTATTTCTTTATTTCAGTTTTTACGTAGGTTTCATATATCATACATGGAAGATCCTCAGACTTCGATTTCTAATTTCTTATTCTATGTTGAATAAGTGTTATTATATTTTTACAAACCCTAACTTTATTATTAGATAAGGTTATGCTTTATATTTGTGGTAGAAATAATGGAATGAAGAGGAATTGAAAAAAACATAGTAGTTTTGCATTTCTGGAAATTTGATTTCATAAAAGGGTTTACCCTTACATGGATAGGATATGTAAAGGTAACCAAAACCTTATCCTTATGAAACTGAGATGTTTAAGGGTAACTAAGGCATTACCCTTATGCAGTTTGGTCTTTGCAAGGGTCATCACAACTTACCCATATGTGAAATAAAGGTTGTGTAATGTTTGTTAAATTTTTAAAAGGGTTTCATAAAGGTAACTGACCACTTACCCTTACATGATACCCTTACACATAAGGTCTATGTAAGGGTAACCTCTTTATTACCTTTGTGAAAATGGTTTGTGTGAAGTTAGTACTCTTACGTAGTGGTTCTAGAGGGTTGTATAAAGGTAAATGAGACCTACCCTTATGTGAAGCATCCATGTAAAGGTAATAACATATATATCCTTATGTAGACTAAGATGCATAAAGGTAATATTTGAATTACCTTTACACATCATGTTATACTTATGTTACTTAATGGTAAGTAGTGACTTACCTTTATGAAAGGGATTTCAGATGGATTGTGTAAGGGTAGAAGGCTTTACCCTTATGTAGGAATACCTCTATGCATAAGGGTAATCGGAATTGTTTTAAAAAGTGTTGAAAAAATGTTTTTAAAATATAAAATAATTTAGATGGTTTGTAAAATGTTTATAAATCATTATAAAATTTATTTTTGAATATTTTAATTTATAAAAGTTTTATAGATTAATTAATTGTAAATTTTTTATAATTAAATAAATGTTTCTGAAACATTTTGATTCCCAAATATTAAAAGTTAATATTTGAAAAAAAAATAAAAAAAATATATGGAATGACTTATTATCTAGAAATAAAAGTATTTATTTGAAGATTATAACATCCTGAGTTTTTTTAAAGGATCAAAATTCCCAACCTTTTTGAATTTTTGAGTTAAGTGAGCGGGAAACGTTTCTTTTGATCTTCAAAACCTAATTCCTAGAGTTTTATTAACCCAAGGCCATGTTTTTAGATGATTTTTAAGGGTTATAAAGTTCCTCAAGAGTTTTAATGGGTTTCAGAAGTGTCATGCTCTAAAAAACTAGTTTCTAGAAAGGCATACCAAGGCACACGGTTGGTGTACGGTTTGTCTAACTGTGAGGCCTCAACCATGATACCTATTTTAATAGGGGAATGGTTTGTTTTAACAGATCATCCCCTTTTATTCAAGAATGTGGGTGTTTAAATATATTCACATAGGGTGTTCCTAGTTGGCACACGATCTGGAAAAACCGTGCAACCAAATCGTGCAACATGTTTCAAAGGGGTGACCCTTTGGATAGTGATCACCGCACAGTTGGCGTGCAATTTTCAAAATATTTCAATAACCATGAATCTCTTTAAAAATGATAAAATAACTTTTACACTCCTTCTCTTTAAGAGTAACCTCCCCTTTTCTTCCCCCATGTGTGGCCTTCTCCCTACAGCAGATGAGGCACCCTCCTCCTCCCTTCCTAGGCTTTAAGCCTCCAACCTCATTTGAGCTCTGATTCAAGCTTCGTTGGTGGCTTTGAATTCCTCTCGATAAGTCCTTCAATAAATTATCTTATTTTCTTCATTTATCTCACCATACGGAATTCTAAATTAGTGTGATCTATTTTTCCCTATTTTTAGGGTGCTTGTCTAAATCTATGATTTCTCTCATTTCAAATCAAGTTAGAGGCTGATATCAGATAATCAAGAACCTATGAGTATAAAGTAGGTGGTTCCTAGCTTTATCTTTAATTTTACAGGTGTTTTAGGGTGATTTCTATATATTCCCATGTAGGTAGTCTAATAGAGACCCCTAATAAATAAATGTTTGTCTTTAAATTTATAAATTAATGGTGTGGGATACCTCGAAGGATTTTCTTTCCTTTAATTATATGAGTTAATCTGGGTGTGGGGATTTGGAACATTTAGTTAGTTTTGGTTGGATGGGTAATTTTAATTAATTAAATTGTTATATTGATTTCTTGAGTTTCTTGGGAATGTAATGGGATAGGCCTAAGGATTGAGGTGATGTTGATCACCTTGACTATGGTGATATAGTTCATCAGGTTGGTATTGGCATGAGATTTATGGGGTGATGTTGATCACCAAGTTGAGGTAACATGGTCATCGATATTTGAGGTGATAAAGTCATCAGGATGAGGACATGGCTCGTGTGACTTGAGATGGTGATGACCATCAAGACTTAGAGATATAGTCATAGGGTCATGAGGTGTTGGATGATGTGTATTATCTTGTTTGGTGATTTATGCTCACATTTATTGGCTGATGTGCCATTGGAGTTGTGTGCACTTAGATAGGACTCAGTTGAGGTGGTGTTGACCACTCATTATGGGTGGAGGCCCCCATAGATTATGCAGCTTAGGGGATGGTGTTTTCTATCAGATATATTAGAGTTTATCGTCATAGAAATCTATGTGGATGGTGATAAACCATCAGTTGATGGTGTTGAGGCCATTGGTTAGGGGATGAGACTCATTTTTACACTTGAGACTGATGGGATGGGATTATGGGAGGATTTATATTATCATTCCTTGGGAAATTGGGATGTTGATTCAATGATGATTATTTATTTGAGGATGGATATCATCGTGCCTTGGGATTTTGTGCTGAGAGACGATTGGGAATTTCTGAGTGGAGGGAATTTCATTTGGATGTCGGATACTTGATTTATGGCATCAAGTGCTAGTGACATGATTATGGGTAGAACTTGAGGGTTCACCAGATATGATATTTGTCAGGTTATTCCTTGGGATTTAATACATGGACCTTCACCACTACAATTATATATATGTATACATATATTGTATTCCATATATATAATTGGGGGCATGTATTCAGAGATACCAGCATTTGATGAAGTAGGTAAATGCTTACTTGTGGATATTTAGAACAAGGGAAACGGGTTAAATTATTAAATGTGTGTGCATTTCCTTTTATTTATATTTAGTATGCACTTGTATAATTATGGATATAAGATAGGAACATGTTGGTGGTGTCCTACTGATTTCATTCTCACACCCTACATGAGCCCTTTGGGACACGTGTAGACTTTATGCTTTTGAGAATAGATAAGGATTCAAAATCTGAAGTTGGACCTTAGTGATCGTAGAGGTACCGTTTACATGGGATGGATGGCAAGGGACTATGGTGGTTCTTGCATCGATCTGGAGTTTCCTTTTTAGATTTTCCACGCTTTTTATATATGTGCCTATATGGTCGGCCATGGGAAACCCTGTTTATCTGTCTTGTATGACCTAACTTAATATGGCATGTTTATTATCTTCAAATGGTATTATTCCTTTAGGCTTATTTACTTTTTCTACTATTTATTTTATGCTTCCACTGATTTTGTATTATGATTTTGTTCTTGTGGTGGTCTTTTTCTACTATTTTACACACACACATATATATATATATATATATATATATTGACCACTATTATTTTCACCAAATTAGGGTATAGTCTCACCACTATCACTTAATCATACCCTCACTGCTATTCAGCAGCCTTTAACATACAGGGAGGCACACCTAAGGCCCAGTGTCTAATCATCTAGAGCACTGTTTGAGTGGAAATCAGTTGGGGACACTATAAATGGTATTAGAGGAGTTTTGTTTTCCTTTTTGGTCTTACTGTTTGGGCTATGGTAGACTGGAGACTGGGATGTAGTCGGGAATGGGTGAAGAGATCATGTTTGGGTGCATGTATCCCCATGTATGGTGAAAAGACCAAGTTTATAGGGGTGGGAAAACAATGTTACGATTTGCACTTTTATAGTTGACTGATTTCCACCTCAAGTGGTGTACTTGGGTGAGATGGTTATCTGTTATGTGTCTTGTGACCCTTGGCCCAGTATGTTAAGGGAGGATTTCTTATGAATCATGATAGGCACTTAGGATCATATGATGTGTGTTTTCTTATGATCTTCATTGGGAACCTAGAATGTGTTAAGAGGGGTTGGCCTATTTAAAGTGTCAACAAGGTAAACAAAGTTTTCCTATTTAGCCTTTTTGGTGGAATTTTACCCAGCTATATGAGGCATGTGGTTCCTAGTGAGATTTTATGCAATGCTATGTTATTATATATTCATGTGATTTATATTAACCTGACTCTATTATGAGTAGGAAAGGATGATAAAAGGGGTGAGTTGTTTAAAGTGTCACTTAAGAAGCTAAATAGTGATTTCCTGTATGACCTCTTTGGTGGAATTCTACTCAACTACCTCATATTGATACATTATATGTGATACCTAACTATAATATGGGTAGGAAATGATCCATGAGGCTATATTATATGTGGTTCCTGACTCTGTTATGGGTAGTAAGTTGACCATGATGTCAGATAATACTTGATACCTGACTTTGATATGGATAGGTAAGGAGCCTTAAGGCTGAATTTCATGTGAAGAAGTGCGATAGGGGAGCATAGGGGTGGTGAGATATGATTCCTATTACATCTTTTCCTATCTGTGATATATATATATATATATTATTGTTATGTATTTTTGTCCATGGTATTGGTATTCAGAATGATTCCACCTAGAAAGCTTTGGGTGGAGTGTTGGTAGGGTGATGTTATGGTGTTACATGAGCATGCATGGGATGAGGCCCCTGAGGGTTAGGATGAGGCCTCAAAGGGTTGGAATGATCGTGATGTGTAGTTATAGGATCCGGTATAGGTGGGACATCAACAATAGATGGTAGACTTTGGGTTATGGATTTATGAGAAGCTCAAGGCGAGCCTAGTTTTGGTCATACAAGGTAACGTCAGAGGAGCTCAGGTAGATGATCCATCTATGGCATATCTGACTCGTGAGTTCTAGTCTTAGCACCCACTATTATTTTTGGGTGAGAGTATACCGCAGGCAGTAGAGAACTAGATTGAGTCAGTGTAGACTATTTTCAATCAGCTTGAGACACCCCTAGGTCAAAGGGTGAAGCTGGTTACCTGTATGCTCAGAGGACCATCAATATGGTGGTATGTATTGGTTCAAGTAGGCATACATGAGGGACTGTCTTAGAAGGATTATTATTCTAGGTTATTAAATAAATTTTTTTGAGAGATTTTGAGGGTGGAATAATCCTATAAGCTCATGAATATCTGGTAGGGGATACATCTTTCATGGATTATGCATCTAATTTCATAGACCAATCCCATTTTTCACTTGATATGAGGGTAATGACATTGCTCAAGTGCAACATTTTGAGGATGGTTTGCGGCACGCCATTAGGGTTTAGGTGAACATCTTTAGGTTGGCATCATTCTCTAAGGTGGTGAATCAGGTTCTGATCACTGAGGGGAACTTGATAGATCGGTCGTATTCGATCTGGGTGATAATGTCATGTGAGTTTAGAAGTGATGCTTCAGGTTGTCGGAAGAAGGACTATGAGGAGTTTTAGAAGGTAATTCAAGCCATATATTTGGTCAGACCACTAAGGAGTGGGTCTTTGATAGTGTTCTTTCAGTACGGGCAGTCGGTACATGTTTGGACCTAGTGTGATCGGGTTCCAAAAGAGTATCAGGCATGCAACCAGATGGACCATTTGGAGAGGTTCTATATAAATCCTTCTCAAATAGTTGGGGGTGAGGGACCGGATTAGAATCAGGGATCTAATATAGGACCGGGAGTTGTACCAGGAGCTAGTATATGAGATTCAGTTGTACACAAAGGTCGTGGTAGAAACATAGAGACCCAGTAGTGGGGTTAGTGGCCGGTATCTAGTGCATCTCCATAGGGAGGCTAGTCCATGGGTAGTTAGGCTTTAGGCTAGTTGCACATAGTTGATCTAGTAGGTGCAACGAAGTTTGGTGGGATAATGATAGTTAAAGGTATGTCATGGGCATGATCGATATTCTTTTGTTTTGACATGGCTAGTTTTGGTTCACAAGGTGAATGAGTATTTTTTTGGACTAACGAGGCACTAGTTTGTAGGTTGGAATCAATTATGATGTGTGATACATATACACATATATATATAAGGTGTGTAGGCACCGAGATTTAATTGTGGGCGTCAATGTGATGTGGTTTATGTGTGAGGTGTGTAGGCATCAGGACTATGTTGGGCATGCATATGTATATATGATGTTGGATTATTTTTAGAATATTTTGAGATACAGGATCTTGGGAATTTGATGATATATGTGATTTGATGAGTGTCATATTTAGCATAGGTATGAAATGAGAATCTTATGATATGTGGGAGTTGATGGGTGTCAGATATGACACAAGAATTAATTGATCACCTGATGAGGTTCAGAAATGACGATGCATCATGGGAGGACTTTTGAGTCCAGGTATGGTTGGTGGACCATCAAAAAAAATTGTTTGGGTCGGAAGTGACTGGATAGATAACTCCTGAGTTAGGGAGCACCTTGAGGACATTTTACCTATATTCTGATAATTGGGGTAAACTGTGTCGATGTAAGTGATATGGGTATGTTCGGTACCATCTCTATATAAATCTTGGTAGCTCTAGGATGAGCTATTATAAGGTGGGAAGATTGTAACATCCTGAATTTTTTGAACGATTCAAAATACCCAACCTTTTTGAATTTTTGAGTTTAGTGAGCGAGCCAACTTTCCTTTTGATCTCTAGAACCTAATTATAAGAGTTTTATTGATCCAATGCCTTGTTTTTTAGATGGGTTTTAAGTATCTTCAAGTGCCTTGAGAGTTTGAATAGGTTTCAAAAGCATCAGCCTTCAAAAACCTAGTTTTTGTAAAGGCATAAAAAGTTTCACGGTTGGATCATGGTTTGTCTAACTGTATAACTTCAAATATGCATCTTATTTTCAGAGTGGAACAGTTTTTTTAACCATGCGACCCCTTTCATTCAAGCATGTGGGTGCCTTCAGATCTTTACATAGGGTGTGCATGGTTAGTGCATAATCTAGATAAACCGTGCGGTCAAACTGTACAACCTAGTTTAAAGGGGTGACCCTTTAGATAGTGAGCATTGCATGGTTAGCGCATTGTAACACCCTGAAATTTCAAAGTACAACTTTGTATTCAATAGTGTTTATGACATGAAACACTGAGTGTAAAAAAGGGAATATATTAACTTGATACATTACAATATTAAATAAATATAATATATTCTATAACTTTTAATGCATGAAACACTAAGTTAGTTTTCATCACACGCAATAGTTTCCTTCCTCAATAGCTTGTGTTACACACAAGACCGAGTTTCACCAAATAACAACGTATTATTAAAATATTAATATTCAATATAATATGATATGACCTAGTCGTTATGCTAGCAGTTAGGAATATTATTAACTAACTTATGAAAATTTATGATTTATATAAATATAAAATAAATTCATTGGTTACCAATTAATGAGAAACAAAAATAATAACCAATTAGATATAAAAAGAAATATTATTATTTTTACGCTTCCAAAGGGGTTTTGTCTTAATAAAAATAATTAATTATAATTATTAAATGATTTTAATGAAATATATATGTTATATATTCAATAAAATATTATTTATATTCATTCATTAAGTTTGATAGGCATAAGATAATAATAAACTCAATTTTACATATAAAAATCTGTATTTTTATAAAAGTAATTTTAATTCCTTTTATTGATGAACACATCTTAAATATGAATTTTGACACTTTAATTGATTTAATATGACAAAATAAACTTAATATTTTAAATAAAAACATAAAAATTATGTTAGGGTGAATTTTTGATATTTTTCAGAAACATATCATTTTTTAATGAATAGTTAAAAATACTAAATTTTAGTTCAAACACTACTGGAAATATGACCTTTCCCAATGCTTCTATACCAATGGTTTGTAAAAACCATTGGTATAGGTTCCCTTTCCCAACGGTTTGGCCAAACCGTTGGGATAGCCCACTTTGTGGCCACCTTTCCCAACGGTTTGGCCAAACCGTTGGGATAGGTATACCCTTTCCCAATGGTTTGGCCAAACCGTTGGGAAAAGTACACTTTGTGGACACCTTTCCCAATGGTTTGGCCAAACCGTTGGGAAAGGGTATACCTATCCTGATGGCTTGGCCAAACCGTCGGGAAAGGCCCCCCATGAATCAACCTTCCACAGAGAATCAAAATCCATAATCAAAACCTATGCCAACAGTTGTGACAACCGTTGGTATAGGTTTATACCAACGGTTTTGACAACCGTTGGTATATATCCCTTTATTTTTTATCAGTTCTTCTTACCGAGAACATTATATAAATCAAAATTTAAAATAATTATGAGAATACATATATATATTTATGTAATTATGTTCACAAAAGTCATGTTGGTTAGTGGTTAAGTCGTTCAATGATAAACTAGGGGTCCTGGGATCAAATCCCAGTGAATGTTTTTTTTTAAATACATATACCAACGGTTCCATAACCGTTGGTATAGATTTTCATATTACTTATACCAACGGTTTCCAAAACCGTTGGGATAGGTCTATACCAACAGTTTTCCCAAAACCGTTGGTATAGACCTATCCAAACGGCTTACTTGGCAACGGTTCTCCAAACCGTTGGTATAGGCTATACCAACGGTTTGGAGGCCTATACCAACGGTTCCAAACCATTGGTATAGGTTAGTTTTCCAGTAGTGAAAAATATTTTTTCATATAATTTATTTATAAGGTTAAATTATAATTTTAATTGTTTTTTAATTTTAATTAGATAATAAGTTTATCAATTAATAGAATTGATTTTATTGTGATCAATTTCACATTGAAATTGACTATAAAAACATAGCAAACTTTTGGATGTTTTTACATTAAAACCCCGCATTGTCATCCCATTTGTGGGATTAAATTTAAATTAATTTCATCCACTTATGTGATTGTAATTTTAAAAAATGGATTAAATATTTTTAATTGGTGTAATTTTTAATGTCTAATAGGGTCAAATTAGTTTTTTACCAAAAATATTAGTGAAAGTAATTAAAATTAATTACGATTATTAAGGTAAAATAAAGCTTAATAAGGGACTAAACCTCAATCTTAAGGAAAAAATGGATTATACACTTGTCCAAAAGTAATTTTATGGCCATATTTAGACCACATAATCTATTGGATTTAATTTTTTCTATTATTGGATCCACTTTCAATGTGAAAAACATGTATGGAATTCCTTTGTCAAAATATTACAAGAGTGTCACTCCTCCTCCATTATAAAAAGGCCTCCTCTCCTCCCACTTCTTCACATCTCTCAAGCAACTTTGTATTGAAAAATCTCAGCAAAAATAGATCCCCAATAGCCCTAAACTCATCCTATAATCCTAACCTTTGTTAGTAAGCCTTCCAAGAAAGCCCTTTGGTAAAAACCAAAAGGAGTTACCCGATTAAGAGGTAACGACTCTCCTAAAGCTATTTAGTTTTATTTCCATTATCCAACACCTCAAATATTATTATTATATGATTGTATAAAAAATACAATATCATTAATATACTATTATATTTTTAATCAAATTTTTTGACCTAAAATTATACACACTTCCTTCTAATGGGTAACGAACATATTGTTTCTATATACGATGAACTACTGCCACACGAAACGATGATTATTCATTTTTCTTTTACCACATACCATAGTGTCCATTATAATGGAAAATATATTTATATGTGTTATATATGATATTTATTATGTATTTATTCTTTTTTAATTATTTTATAACATATACCTTATACTTTTCATTTTGTATAAATACTATAACATCATTTGTGGAAGTGAGGACTACCGTCTCCTCAAAGCAATGTGACTCATTCACGCTATACATGGAATGTATAAAGGATGGTTTTAATAAAAATATGTAACATAGATATGATACTAGAATTATAATATACATATGTATAAATTAATTTTCATTATTTCAAATACAATAAAGAAATGAAAGTAGCATTCATGCGTACGTACGGTCTATCGTCTCCATGAATGGTGCACTTCATTTCTTATCTTCAAATATTATGGTATATTATAAATACATATGTAATGAATATATAAGATAATTAATTCATGGTTTTAATTATGGAGATTATTAAATCATGATCAAAGTAATAGGAACAACAAGTAACAAGTCAAAACATACTTGAGAAAACTAGGCAATTAACACCTGAAATAGTTAAAATAATGAAAGAGTGTTAACAAACAGGTAATAAAATATTCTAATAAGTTAATATATGATATTATAAACATTATTATGGTTATAGTATAAGTTATTAACATATTTTAAACCACTATATAGGAGTATAAATACCATACAACAAAAGGAAGGTTAAGGTAACGAATTCTTGTCTTACATTTCTTTTCGTGAGGCATACGCCATATACACCACTTACTTATTTTGTGTAGTGTATTTAATGCCCCTTTTGATACATTATATCATGAATCCTTTTTATTTAGGGTATGAAAAAAATTACTTCATGGGAATTATGATTTAAATTTTTCAAGTGGTATGGGACATTTTGGGATGTTTAAAGATTTTTTTTGTCAAAAATGTTCATAATGATTATCTTTAAAATATCACTTCCTTTTGTGATTGTTAACTTTATATTAAAAAAATAACTTTATTTTAATAATTTTTAATTTTAAACTACCTTGAATATACATATTCTCACACAACTGATATTATTATTTCCTAAACCATATGTCATTTTATATACGGTGTTCACTGTGACAGTTATTTGATTAACTGGGGAATTATTGATAAATCCATATCTTCTATTCAATATGGATACATTTTGATAAGGCATGATGTTTATTCAATATTTTTGGAATGATTTGGACATGAAACACATGGTTTGGGGACCATTTAAAGAAATCCCTATAGGTTGGGGACCGGTTAATGCAAGCCCCTCGATGCATCAATAGTCTCATGAGATGAATTAGTTGGCCAAATCGGAATAGTTAAACTATCACTTAAAGACAAAGGTATCATGTACCTGGGAAACATGACATATGATAATTAATCACTTACTTTATTGAGAATTTAGTTATTATTTATCCATGAGATTTTACGTTGACATATCTATGGATTTATTTCATTTTAAGTTTATTGATTTAATGGCATGTGTTTTCAGTTTCTTACCTTTCCATATTGATATTTCCTTATCTAGTTATTTTAATGGAATATATTATCATATTTTTACCTTTCCATGTTAATTTATTCAAAATTTATTCCACTTTACTTACCCTTACTTAGAATTTTAGCTCACTCATATTATGTTTCCTTTCCCCAGGTTATGAAGAGGAATCCTTTGATTGAGATTCAAGGATGTTGTTTATTTCATTTTATTATGAATCATGTTTTTATTTTCTCTTCCTAATGTATTATGGATATCATGTATGTAATATGGATTTCCAAGACTGCTAAACTGAACTGTCCTTCGATATTTGATTCCTTTTAATCATGCCAATGTAATAAAATAATGCACCATCTCTGAGCTTTTGGGGTCGGGGCGCTACGCTTGGTATCAAAGGAAGTTTACCAATAACCTTAGAAACTAGATTTAGAAAAATTATATTAGGGATAAAAACCCTAATATATACATTTAGGATAAGTATAAAATAATTTCCTAGAATTTTGGTAAGGTAGTGATTATGTAGTTTTCCGAGCAATAAATCTCTGTCTAGATACTAAAAGTGGATATGGTTCTAACACGGATGTACCTAGGAGTAAAAACTCTAACAAGGTGTGACAATCCTCAGTCAGTGTAACCTAGTACATGACAATGATCCTTAATGCACACTTGTTCTGACACTCCCAAGGGATATTCTTATTATAATTCACATTTTATTTACAAACCAATGTGAAGGATTTTGATAATGAATAACCTAGGTTAAACCTAAGGTGTTTTAGATTGAATATAAGATGTCAAGGTTTAGAAATCCTAGAAATTATGTCATGGGTAAACATTATACCAAGGAAGTACCTATGTTAAAATAAAATGGATAAAGTATTTATGTATTGAGGTTATATTGAAAACTATATTTAAAAGGATATTTAGTGATTGGCCTAATTTTAAGGATGTCCATCATAGTTATTTTGGAATTTATATTAATATGGATTTAAAAAAGGACAAAATATAAGTCAGGTGACAACCAATCAAATCTAGTAAGCTCGTGGCTCTTGAACCCATGACCTAAGGATGATAATAGTTTCATGCCAACCACTAACCTACTCAATGTCCTAGTTAAAATTTCATTGTTTTTAGTTAAATAATTTAATGAATAAATATTAATGATAAACCAGTAGTGTTTCTTTTAGGTTTAGAGATTAATGTCTTAAACATATTGGTTTTGGAATATAGTTAGAGAAAAATAGTTATACTTTTCACTCTTTTATAGGCCTTATGATCCTTTAAAATTTTCTTTTAGTACTTCAGGCATAAAAAAATCACTATTGGTAATTAATTTTTGGGAGTAAAGGGATGAATTAGAATTTGATTAACGAATAACCAAAAGTTTGGATTTTTCATAAAAAATTAAAACCTATCAAGGAAAAATATTTCTTTATATTATTGTTTAGTAAAATAATTACCCAACATTAGGAAAATGGCTTCGAAATAAAATGTGGTCCTAATACCTTAATTTTTGTTAAACTTATAGTCTCTTAAATCATTAAGGATTTATGGATTTGAGGCCCTAAACTTTCTATTGATAATTCACTTGTTTTTTATTGATGAATTCATTCACTCACTATAAATATTTACAATTTTCCTCCAAGTATGTATTTTCACTTTCCACTAATGTTTTCCCAATTAGATACCTAGTTACATAGTAGTCCATGTGACCTTTGTACTTCACATTCTCTCTTTTCTAGAGAATGTTTTACGAACCCTTCTCACAATGTGGGATTTAAATGTAGGAAATATCAAACAATATATTACCAAGATCGATTTTAAATTTCAAAGATGCAATTTAATTAAGGTGGAGAGAATGTAAAACCCCTAAATTCTAAAGTCCAACTTTGTATTAAATAGTGTGTATAACATGCAACACCAAGTGTAAAAAGGGAATATATTAACCTGATACATTTCAATATTAAATAAATATAATATATTATATATATTTTCATGCATGAAATGCTAAGTGAGCTTGCATCACACATAAGACCGACCTTCCTCGATAGCTTTCATTACATGCAAGACCAAGTTTCACCAAATAACAATGTATTATTAAAATATTATTATTCAATATAATATGATATAACCTAGTCATTATGTTAGCAGTTATGAATATTATTAAATAAGTTATTAAAATTTATGATTTATATAAATATAAAATGAATTCATTGGTTACTAATTAATGAGAAACAAAAATAAGAACCAATTGGATATAAAAAGAAATGTCATTATTTTTATGCCTTTAAAAAAGTTTTGTCTTAATAAACATAATTAATTACAATTAGTAAATAATTTTAATGAAATATATATTTTATATATTAAATAAAATATTTTTTATATTCATCCATTAGTTTTTACAGTCATTATATAACAACAAACCCAATTTTACACATAAAAAGCTATATTTTTATAAAGGCAATTTTACCGACTTTTAATAGAGAACTCATTTTAAATATGAATATTGAAACTTTAATTGATTTAATATGACAAAATAAACTCAATATTTTATATATAAACATAAAAATTAGGTTAGGGTTAATTTTTTATATTTTTCAGAAACATATAATTTTTTAATGAATAGTTAAAAATACTGAATTTTAGTTCAAAACTGCTTTTTTATCTAATTTATTTATATGGTTAAATTATAATTTTAATTGGTTTTAAAGTTTAGTTATATAAAATTTTTATCAATTAATACAATTTATTCAATTGGGATCAATTTCACTTTGAAATTGACTATAAAAACGTAGTAAATTTTTGTATGTTTTTACCTTAAAAACCTGCATCGTCATCCCATCTACGGGATTAAATTTAAATTAATTTATGTCACTTATGTGATTTTAATTTGGAAAAATTGATTCCATATTTGTAATAAGAAAATTTTATAATGTATAATAAGTTCAAATTAGTTTTTTGTCAAAAATATTAGTGAAATTAATTAAAATTAATTATAATTATTTAGGTAAAATTAACCTTAATGAGGGACTAAACTTCAATCTTAAGGGCACAAATGAATTAGAAACTGGTCCAAAATCCATTTTATGTCTATATTTAGACCCTATAATATATTTATCTAATTGGGTTAATTATTTTATCCACTTTCAATGTGAAAAAACATGTATGGAATTCCTTTTTCAAAATATTACAAGAGTGTCACTCCTCCACTATAAAAAGTCCTCCTCTCCTAAAACTTCTTCACACCTCTCAATCCACTTTAAATTGACCAGGATCTACCCAAATATATCCTTAAAAAACTTCCCTCATCATATAATCCTCCCCTTGGGTAGGAATCCTATTAATGAATCTCTTTGGTATAAACCAAAAGAAGTAACCCGGTTCAAAGGTAACGTCTTTCCTAAAGATCTTTAGATTTATTTCCATTCTCCAACACCTAAAATATTATTATTATATTATTGTATAAAAAATTGTTCTAAATATACTATTATTTTTTTATGATAAGGTTTATACCTACACTTACACACACTTCCATATAATGGGTAATGAACATACTGTTTCTGTGTACGGTGAACTACTGCCTCACGAAATGATGATTGTTCATTTTTCCTTTACCACCTATCATGTTGGAAATTATGATATAAACTCTATTTATATATGTTATATATTATATTTATTATTAATTTATTATTATTTAATATTTTTATAACACATATTCTTATACTTTCTATTTTGAATAAATACGATAACATCATTTGTGGAAGCGTGGACTACCACCTCCTCAAAGCGATGTGACTTGTTCACGCTATACATGGAATGTATAAAGGATGTTTTTAATAAAATTATGTAAAATATATAACATATATATAATAATTTGAATATATAATACATATATATCATTTAATTTTCATTCTTTTAAATACAACAAAAAAATAAAAGTAGTGTTCATGCATACGTAAGGTCTACCATCTCCATGAACGATGCATTTCATTTCTTATCTCCAAATATTATGGAATATTATAAATAAATAAATATGTACTGAATATATAAGATAATTAATTCAGGGTTTTCATTATTTATATGATGAAATCGTGATATAATCAATAGGAACAATAAGTAACAAGTCAAAACATACTTGAGAAAACTAGGCAATTAACACCCGAAATAGTTAAAATAATGACAGAGTGTTAACAAATGGGTAATGAAATATTGTAAGAAGTTAATATATGATATTATAAACATGGTTATGGTTCTTGTATAATTTATTAACATATTTTAAACCAATATACAGGATGATAAATACCACACAACAAAAGGAAGGTTGGGTTATGGAATTATTGTCTTACTTTTCTTTCCATAAGGCATACATCATATACACCACTTACTTATTTTGTGTAGTGTATCTACTATAAGGACCCAGCCTTAAACATTACATAATCTAGTTAATTCAAATAGAATCCACTTTCTTACATTCCAAAATATCTTTTAGATTTATATTTTTATAGGGTTAGGTCATAATACATACATAACATACCACATTCATACAAGAGGATACTACAAAAACAATATCAATTTTTTTCAAAATATAAAACATTTAAAATTAATCAGGGATCCTTTTATTTTTCATCACAAATATTCATAAAATTCAACATGACTTCCTTATTTCTTTTACCCATACTTATAACCTGTGAAAATCATTTTAAAACTTGGGATGAGAAAAAAACTCATTAAGGGATATAAAAAGAAGGAAAGAAATTATTAGTCCATAAATACTTATAAACATATGAAAAAATCACAAAGACGTACTTATTACCCATAAAGTATCATATACATACTTTGTGAAACCATAGAAAACATAAATAAAATATATATGTAACTTGGGGAATTACTTAATATTGTAATCATAATGACTACCTTATGATTTTTAACCCTCACAACTATCTTATAATGTAACCCTCACAGCTACCTTATGGTGTAACCATCACAGTTACACTTAGAGTAACCATACGACTGAACTCCAACTTAAACATATCCAATGCATTGGAAAGAGATATAGGTCCCACCCTTCATCATAAAAAATACCCAAGAACTAGAACATAATCATAAAATAAGAATACTTACATAAAAACGTTTTTATTGAATTTTGTAAAATAAGAAATCTAAAAGAGGATTTTTAAAGAAATGTCCCTTAAAAATATCATATATTTGAAGAAAGAATTGATAAAAAGAATGAAATATGTGAATAAACAATAAATCCACATAATAAAACATAAAAATTAATTTCACAAATAAACTTAGTACCACATAATAAATAAAGTAGAAGGTTAACCAAAAGAATTGAAATTGGGTTCAATATTCCCTTACATCGGGTTTTTCATACTTAAAATATGTTTAAACCTACTATATAATGGTTAAAAGAATGTTATTAATATTTTATAGAAATATTTTAATTTTATAACACTTTATATGGTCATTTTATAACATCATTCCACCCATTTATTAATAATATTTTGTTATCTCTGTTATTTCGAGTGCGTTCTTTACATGTTTTCCATGGTCGGTTCGTAAATGATTTTATTGTCGAAAGGAAGAGAAACTCTATAAGTTTAATGAAATGGTATTAATATGTTTATATAATATTTAATGATACCATAAATATTTTTTTCAAATATGATGATATACCATTAGATAAAACATTAATGATATTCGTTTAGATCATTTTGGCGGTTCTTCGATAATCACGAACTAGTTTCGTTGTATAATTTAATATTATGTATATATGTCAAATCCAGAACATAAAATAGGTTATATAATAAAATTTAAAATATGTTTCAACCATTTAAATGGTTTTATGACCATCCATGAAGTCATTAATATAAAAATTAAAACACATCGTCCATGATGTAGGTAAATCGACACATCATGAACGATGTTTTCATTTTTAGAATAAAAGAGAGAGGAGAAGGAGTTGATGAATAATTTTTCCATAAACATGATAACATAATAGAATATATAAGATATTGGAGTCTTCATGCCTCTTAGATAAGGTGATATGAAGAGAGTATGAGAAAATAAAAATAATTGAAAAGAAAGTAAAAGAAAATGAAAGAAGATTTTTACCTCTTGATCTCTTCTCCTTGAGATCCTCTTTAAGGCCCTTGGTTTTGGCCTTTTGGTGATACCAGAAGGTCTTGGACATGGGGAAGAGTCTTGGGAAGAGGATTGAGTAGAATTTGTACAATTCCAAAATCTTGAGAGGTGTGAGGAGAAGAGGGGATGAGGGGTGGTATTTATAGTGGAGGAGGGGAGGGTTTTTCCATTATTTTAATCATTATTTTATTATTTTTCTCATGACAAGAAATAGTGTTGGTTCTTGTGACTAAATATAGTAATTAGTTCGTGTTAGTTTGAACCACGGGTTCTTACCTCGGTATAACATCATCCATGACTCAATAATTTATGTATTTAGCTTATTTTGTAAATTATCGTATTTCACAATTCACTAAAAATTCAACTATTGTAGAAAAATCCCAAAAATTCTCCCTAACTATTTTTAAACCTCTATAATTCAAAAATAAAATCCATTTCTTAACAATAATTTTCTAAATATGTGGAATTTAATTTTTTATTAAAATCATAATTTATTCAAAAAATATCAGTTTTATAATTAAAACTGATTTTATAACACTTAAAAAAATTAATTAAGGTCTCATAAAATTATATTATAATCATAAAACTGTAAAATATTAATTTTTGAGTCTATTTTATTAAAATAAATTTTCTTTTAAATCACTAAATTAATTATAAAATTATAAATAAACATTTATGTTTTACAAAAATAGCAATACTTAAGTTATTATTTTTAAAACATTTATTTACTCATTACATGATAAAAATATATCATATTTTCAATTTTAAGATGGATAATTTTTTTTATAATTTATTAGGTGATTTTTCTATCCTATTTTCTAGATTACTATTCCTTAGGTTCATATTACTATTCTTAAGGTTAAGTTACTATTCATCAAAAATGAAACTTATCAGAAAAAAAAATAACCAAAGTAAATTTTGATTTTGTACTTTCAAAAATAATTTTTATTTTTTCAAATATAATTTATAATAGTGTCAAAATTTATTTTTAAAAAAAGTGTTCCATTAAAAGGTGGTAAATTTACCTTTTAAAAAAATATGCTTAAATTTGGTTTTATTTTTATCTTAAGCATATCAAACTGATTGAATGAATTTAAATTCATTTGTTTGAATATATAATATATAAATTTCATTAATATCTTTCACTAATAGTTATTAATTTAATTTATTAATATAAAATGTCATTGTGGGCATAAACATAGTTTTTATAAAAATGCATCTTTTATGTTAAATTGGTTTTCATTTCTAATTAATTGGTAACCAAAAGAATAAACTTTATAAACCTGTGTAATTTATATTTTCATAATTTAATTAATCTCATTAATTCCCACTATTCCCAATATCTAGAATATAAATATAATAATTTTTTCTAAGCTCGTAATCTATCGAAGAAGTTAAATTTAAAAAGAGGAATACCGTAAAATCTTGGGGTGTTACATTCTCCCCTCTAATAAATTGTGTCCTCACAATTTGAAATCTAGATTCATTACTATGGGTCGAATGATCAAAATACCTTTTTTGAAAACCCACATCATGAAAATAATTATTAAAACATACACTTAATAAGATAGAAAAGAGAGTTTGAGGACCACCTAAGGTATCACATATTAGGTTTCCATGTAGGAAAACATGGACATGGAAGAGAAAACCAGCTCTCAAATACTAATAGGGACTAAGATAGAATAGGTTCATGATAATGTTAAGCACCACAGAACCGAAAATCTATGATGGGTTAAAAAGGCTATTAATTTATTAGTATGAAAATCAAATGGATAATGTTTTTATTGCAAGATCCTTTTTTCTAGATATTGAGGAATTCCATTAACATCTATACTTTGAACATATGGATACGTACTTACTTGAAAAGTAGTGTTTCATCCTTTAATGAATTTTCCACCACAAAATCATATTCTTCTCCAAATTACAACCATGAATATTTCATTCTTATAGCACTAGAATAAACTTGCATGGATCTCTAAATCCATAAAAGGAAAACAATATATTCCTCTTATCTTTAGGAATTGAGAAAAAAACAAAAAGGTTAGGATAAGATAATCTAATTCCCAAAAATAATTAATCACCAAAAAAGTAATTCCCAAAGCTCAACATGGATCATTACTCAAATAACTATCATTAAAATTCTTCAAAAATATTCTCAACCAAGATTAAAACCCAAAAATTGGAAGAATTTGGTCTCATATACTTCCAATATAGTATTAAAATTTATCACCAAATAAAATCAATGGATGTTAAATTCTTGCTTCACAATGTATATCCCCAAATCGTAAACTCTCCAAGAAATGATCGTCATTTTAATAAATCACAATAATGCCATAAAAATGTATTTTCCTCCAAAATACAATTTAACCTTTATTCCTAAAATAAAATATCAGGTATTATGTGTACCTTATTCAAGTAACACTTCCCAAAATTATAGTGATATTCTTCCATGAATTGCTCACTGATTCAAATTCTTATAAAATACATGTTCCCAGATTATAAAAAAACATAATTACCTCAGAATAAAAGATCATATGAATCATAAAGTTATCTATACCTTTAAAATTATGTCCACTAGAGATCTATTTTCCTCAAATAACATAACAACTTAATGATTACATGTAACTCAAAATCAATAAAATTAACCCAAATTACTCTCATTATCAAAAGAGTACTAGTACTTTTAAACACTTTATCATTATTAAATCTTCCATAACTCTTGAATCCTCTATATGTAGACATCTTAAAATTTCAATGTTCTTCATAATCCATTAACTATACATTGACACCTTATTTATTAATATTCCATTCCTGAAAATCAAATATATGAACTATATCCTCATAATTCATAAATATAAATTGGATTATGTTTCTACTTTAAAGATAAGAAAATAATTCATAACTCAAATCCGGATTTCAGGATCTTCTTGATGTCCCCTTTTTCTTTCGATATGTTGTCCTACTTTTAAAAAGTATACATTCATGCCACTAATAGTATTTCAATTTATGGAAGAGTTGGAATAGTTGAGATCTTGAAATCATATGAAAAAGATACCATGACCCATAATATTGTTTTCGAAAAGTGTAGGTGTTGGATAACTCAAAAAAAATTCTGTAAGTGATTTGAAAACTCAAGAAGTTTTCAAAATCATTTAAACAAGACTTTTCAATAATAGTGATGATCAAATCATCAGGAAGGGATAAAAAGGTTTTGCAGGATCTCTTTCCTTCCATCTTGAAAAACGATCCTTAATCTGTTTAAAAGAACATCACTTAAACATGAAATAAATTATTAAAATAAAAATACTCTATAGGGTAAAGATAATACCAAAAGATATTTATAATACTCAAATCCATCAACCTCCTTATATCTTAGTTTATTTATGATTTTATCCAATATATATAGATTACCATAAAACTCAAAAAAACCATATGATAATAACCCTTTTGGTTATAAAGAATATTTAATTAACATCATAACCACTAAAGTTATATAAATTGTGCTCTGATACCAAATATAAAGACCCAGCCTTAAACATTACATAATCTATTTAATTCAACTATAATTAACTTTCTTACATTCCCAAATATATTTTCGTTTACAGTTTTAGAGGTTTAGGTCATAAAACATAAATAACATACCACATTCATATAAAGAGGATACTACAAAAACAACATCCATTTTTTTCAAAATATAAAACATTTAAAATTAATCATGGATCCTTTTCTTTTTCATCACAAATATTCATAAAATTTAACATGACTTACTTATTTCTTCTACCCATCCTTAAAACCTGTGAAAAACATTTTAAAACTTGTGATGAGCATAAAACTTAGTGAGGGATGTAAAAATAAGGAAAGAAATCGTTAGTCTATAAATACGTATAAACATATGAAAACATTTTCACAAAGACATACTTCTTTCCCATAAAGCATCATATACATAATTTTTAAAAACATAGAAAACATAAATAAAACATGTAGGTAACTTGGAGAATTACTTGCTTAATATTTTAACACACATGTATACCTTATGATTTTCAACACTCGTGACTGCCTTACAATGTAACCTGCATGGCTACCTTATGGTGTAACCCTCATAGTTACACTTGGAGTAATTATACGGCTGACCTCCAAATTAAACATACCCAATGAATTATAGGGATATATAGTTTCAAACCTTCATCATAAAAAATTACCAATAACCATAACATAATCATAAAATAATAATACTTGCATAAAAAACTTTAATTTTGAATTTTGTAAAAATAGAAATTTAAAAGAGGGTTTTTAAAAGAAACATCCCTTAAAAATATCATATATTTGAAGTGAGAATTGATAAAAAAATAATAATTGAATAAGTTTATACAATATAAATCCACATAATAAAACATAAAAATTCATATCAAAAATAAACATAGTACCGCATAATCAATAAAGTAGAAGGTTAACACAAAGAATGGAAATTGGGTTAAGAATTCCCTTACCTCGGATTCGTCTTACTTCAAATGAGTTTAAACCTCCTGTATAATGTTTAAAAGAGTATTATTAATATTTAAAAAAAATATTCATTTCTATAATAGCTTATATGATCATTATATAACATCATTCCACCAATTTATTAATAATATTTTGTTATCTCCATTGTTTCAGGTGCGTTCATTACATGGTTTCCATGGTCGGTTTGTAAAAGATTTTCTTTTCAAATGGAAGAGAAACTCCAGAAGTGTAATGAAATGGTATTAATATGTTTATATAATAGTAAAGGATACCAAAAATTATTTTTTTTAGATATAATTATGAATCATTAGATAAAACATTAATGATATTTGTTTAGATCATTTTGGCAGTTCTTCGATAATCACGAACTAGTTTCATTATATAATTTAATATTATGTATATATGTTAAATATAGAATATAAAATAGGTCATATAATAAAATTTAAAATATTTTTAAACCATTAAAATGGTTTTATGACCATCCATGAAGGTGGTAATATAAAAATTAAAACACATCATCCACGATGTCGATAAATTGACACATCACGAACGATGTTTTCATTTTTAGAATAAAAGAGAGAGGTGAAGGAGTTTATATTTAATTTTTTTCATAAACATGGTAACATTACAGTATATATAAGATAATTTAGTTTTAATTACTCTTGGATAATCATAGTTGAAGATATTATAATAAAATAAAAATAATTTAAAATAAAGTAAAAGAAAATGAAAGATGATTTTTACCTCTTGATCTCGTCTCCTTGAGATCCTCCTTGAGGCCCTTGTTTTTGGACTTTTGCTGAGACAAATAGGTATTGGACTTAGGGAAGAGGATTTGGAATATTATTGGGTGGAATTTGGACAATTCTCATAGCTTTATAGGTGTGAGGAGAAGAGGGGGTGAGGAGTGGTATTTATAATGGCGGAGAGGAGGGTTTTTCCATTATTTTAATCATTATTTTATTATTTTGATCATAAAAATAAATAATGTTGGTTCTTAGGACTAAATACAGTAATTATTTTATGTGAATTCTAACCAAGGGTGCTCACATAATCATAACATCATCCATGACTCAATAATACATGCATTTAGCTTATTTCGTAAATTATCATACTTCACTATTCACCAAAAATTCAACTATTTTATAAAAATTATAAAAATTCTCCATGGACATTTTTTTATGTGTATAATTCAAAAATAACCTCCATTTTTTTTAAAATAGTTTTTTAAATATGAGAATTTTAATTTTTAATTAAAATCATAATTTATTCAAAAAATAGCAGTTTTAAAATTAAAACTAATTTTATAACACTTTGAAATTTTAATTAAGGTCGCATAAAATTATCTTATAATAATAAGAAAATAAAATATTAATTTATGATTCAATTTTATTAAAATAAATTTTCTTTTAAATCATTAAATTAATTATAAAATTATAAATAAACATTTATGTGTTATAAAAATACCAACACTTAAGTTATCATTTTGAAAACATTTATTTACTTATTCCATGATATAAATATATCATATTTTCACTTTTAATATGGATAAATTTTATTTATAATTTTCTAGTTGAGATTAATATTCTATTTTCCAAATTATTATTCCTTGGTTTCATGTTACTATTCTTAAGGTTAAGTTATTGTTCATCAAAAATGAAACTTATCATAAAAAAAGAAAAATTTAACCAAAGTAAATTTTTATTTTACACTTTCAAAAATAATGTTTATCTTTTAAAATATAATTTATAATAGTGTCAAAATTTAGTTTAAAATAAAGTGCGCCATTAAAAGGTGGTAATATTGACTTTTAGAAAAATATGCTTAAATTCGGTTTTATTCTTATATTATGTATATAAATCTTATTGAAGGAATTTAAATTAATTTATTTGAATGTATAACATTTAAGTTTTATTAATATATTTCACTAATAGAGATTAAATTAATTTATTAATATAAAATTTCATTGTGGGCATAAACATAATTTTTATAAAAATACGTCTTTTATGTCAGATTGGTTTTCATTTCTAATTAATTGGTAACCAAAATAATAAATTTTATAAACATGTTTAGTCTATGTTTTCATAATTTAATTAATCTCATATATTCTCACTATTCCCAATATCTAGGAGGTAACTATAATATTCTTTTACGCTCGTAATCTATCAAAGAAGTTAAATTTAAAAAGAGGCATACCGTAAAATATTAGGGTGTTACATCTAATGCCCCTTTTGATACATTATATCATGAATCCTTTTTCTTCATGGTATGAAAAAATTTCCTTCATGTGAATTTTTATTTAAATGTTTCAATTGTTATGGGACACTTTGGGATGTTTAAAGATTATTTTCCTCAAAAATGTTCTTAATGATTATCTTTGAAATCTCACTTCCTTTTGTGATTGTTAACTTTATCTTGAAATAATCACTTTATTTTAATCATTTTTCATTGGAAATTAACTTGAATATTAATATTCTCACACAATATATATTATTATTTCCTAAACCATATATCATTTTATATATGGTGTTCACTTTGACAATTATTTGATTAATTAGGGAATTATTAATAAATTTGTATCTTCTATTCAATATGGAGACATTTTGATAAGGCATAATGCTTATTCAATATATGTGGAATGTTTTTTACATTCAATACATGGTTTAAGGACCATTTAAGGAAATCCCTACAGGTTGGGGACCAGTTAATGCAATCCCCTTGATGCATCGATAGTCCCATGAGACGAATTAGTTATCCAAATCAGAATAGTTAAACTGACTCTTAATAGTTAAGGTATCATGTTCCTGGGAAACATGATGTCCAGTAATTAAGAATTTTATTTATTGATAATTCAGTTATTAATTATCCATGAGATTTTCTATCAATGTATCTATGGATGTATTTTATTTTTAGTTCATTGATTCAATGGCGTGTGTTTTCAGTTTCTTACCTTGCCATATTGATATTTCCTTATCTAGTTATTTGAATGGCATTTGTTATCATATTTTTACCTTTCCATGTTAATTTATTCATTATTTCTTTCGTTTTACTTACCCTTATTGAGAATTTGAGTACATCCTTATTATGTTTACTTTCCATATGTTATGAAGAGGATTCCTTTGATTGAGATTTAAGGATGTTGTTTATTTTATTCTATTATGCATCATGTTTTTATTTTCTCTTCCCAATTTATTATGGATATAATGTATGTAATTCGGCTTTCCAAGACTACTAAACTGAATGGTCCTTTGGTATTTGATTCCTTGTAATCATACTAATATAATAAAATAATGCACTAACTTCGTTCTTCTAGGGTCGGGGTGATACACACATGGTTTTCCAAATAGTACGGTAACCGTTTATATCTTTTAAAAGTGAAAAATTACCTTTTTCCCTCATTTTCTTTAAGAAGACCCCTCCTCTTTTTTCCCCCCACATGTGGCCTTCTTCTTACATCAGCTGAGGATCTCTCCTCCTCTCTTTCTAAGCTTTGAGCCTCTGAACTCATTTTAGATTCGATTCAAACTTCATTGGTGGATACAGATTCCTCTCGATAAGGCCTTCAATTAATTAATCTTTCCATATGGAATTCTAAATCCATGAGAGATATTTTTCCCTATTTTTAGGGTATTTTTCTAAATCTATGATTTCTATTGTTTTAGATCAAGTTAGATTCCAATATAAGATAAGCAGGCACCTATGAGTATGAGGTGGGTGGATCCTAATTTTCTCCTTAATTTTATAGGTGTTTTGGGGTGTGTTTTATTTATTCCCATGTGGGTAGTCTAAGAGGGAACCCTGGTAAATAAATTAATGTATTTAAATTGCTAAATTAATGTTGTGTGATGACTCTAAGTATTCCCTAGCCTTTTATTATATGAGTTAAGTTGGGTAAGGGGCATTAGACTATTTGTTTAGTTTAGGTCAAATGGGTAATTTTAATTAATTAAATTTTTATATTGATTGATTGAGTTCTTTAGTAATGTGATAGGTTAGTCCTAAGGATTCAGGTGATGTTGATCACCTATAATGAGGCAACATGGTTTGTTTGGATGAGATTGGCCTGATATTTATGGGGTGATGTTGATCACCAGGTTGAGGTGACATGGTTGTCGAGATTTGAGGCAAGGAGGTCTTCAAGATGAGGGCATGGCCTGTGTGACAAGAGATAGTGATGACCATTAGGTCTTAGTGATGTGGTCATATGGGAATGAGGTGCAAGATGATGTGTCTTAGGTTTTTTGGTGATTTTCATTCACCATTGTTAACCGACACGTTGTTGGAATCATGTGCACATAGATAGGACTCAATTGAGGTGGTGTTGACCACTCGTTGTGGGTGGAGGCCCCTAATGATTATGAGGCTTCGGATATGGTGTTGACCATCTAATATGTTGGGGGTTCTCACTGTATAAATCCATGTGGATTATGATGTACCATCATTTGATGGTGTTGAGACCATTGTTTGGGGGATGAGGCTCGATGTTACACTTGTTGTTGATGGGTTGGGATTATGGGAGGACAAATATCGTTGTGCCTTAGGACGTCAGGTTTTTGATCTAATAGTGATTATTTATTAGAGGGCAGATATTATCATGCCTTGGGACATCAAGATGAGAGTCGATGGGGACTTTCTGAGTGAAGGTCCAAGGGACCTAGGTTTTATTGGTTAGGTATGTCATTTGGATGCCAGATACTTGAATGATGGAACGAGGTGTCAGTGACATGATTATGGGTGGAACCTAAGGGTTCACCAGATATAATATTTGTCAAGGGATGTCTTGGGATTTAATCCATGGATCCTCACCACTAAAAATATATATATATAAATGTATTTAATTCCATATATATAATTGGGGGCATGTATTCAGAGATACCAGTGTTGTTCTAAGTAGTTAAACACTTCCTTGTGGTTGTTGAGCACATAGGAAGTAGGTTAGATTATTAAATGAGTGTGAATTTCCTTTTATTTATATTTAGCATACACCTGCATAATTATGTATATAAGATAGGAAAACTTTGGTGGTGGCCTACTGAGTTCATTCTCACACCCTACACAGGCCCTTCAGGATGCATGTAGACATTATATTTTTGAGATCAGGTAAGGATTCAGGCACTGGAGATAGAACTTAGTGATCATAGAGGTACCTTTTTCATGGGATGAATGGAAAGGGGCCATGGTAGTTCTTGAATTGATTCTAAGTTCCCTGATTATCTTTTTCATTCTTTTTATATATATACCTATATATTCATCCACAGACAACCCTATTTATCTATCTTGTATGACCTAACTTGATATGGCATGTTTATTATCTAGAGATGTTATTTTTCCATTGGGATTATTTACTTCCTCTACTATTTCTTTTATGCTTTCGCTAAGTTTGTATTATGTTCCCATTTTTGTTGTGGTATTTTTTCACTGAATTACATATATATATATATATATATAGACCACTATTATTATCACCACCTAAGGATATAGTCTCTCCACTATCACCTCACTAAATCCTCTTTGCAAGTCTATAGTCTTTAGTGTATGGGGAGGTGCGCCTAAGGCCTAGTGGCCAACCAGCCCGGAGCACTATTTGAGTGGAAATCAGTTCGAGATGCTACAAAAATCATAAGTGATAATTTATATTAGGTTATAAATTATGAAATAAATCCATAATATAAAATGTTTATATTTAAATTATGAATTTTGAACAATTAATTATTTTTAATTGTTCAAAATAAAAAGGGGGACTTATTTGGATATTATTTAAGCTCCATCAAAAAAAATTAATGATTTATATGAACAAGGTTTAAATAATAATTAAGTATATGATATTTAGATTATATAAAACATTTACATAATAGAAATTGGATTATAAATTTTTTATAATTCATATAATAGCATATATTTAAAATGGAAATTCCATATAATGATAAATATGAAAGATTTCATATTGTAATGAATATAAAATATTTATATTCAAAATTATGGAATGTCTATAGTGTTAAAGATGAAATAAAAAAATATTGTATAGTTAGATTTTATTTCTGAATTGTTTATAAATATTTATCTCATCTTTAAATATGTGAATTATTCTTTTATTTAAAAGGTTATTCCCTATCACATTCATGTTTAGTAAATTATTTAAGAAATTTAAATATTGTATACTTTTTTTAAACTGCTTATAGTATAGAGCCTTTCATTACATTCTAAGATTGATTGTATAATGAATGTAGTTTTTCATTTACCTTAACCTCAGTTTATAATTAAAGTTAAGGACTTTAATTAAGACATTGAATATAGTTTTTGAATATTTCATGTTATATTTATGATGAATTTGATTCTATCTTGAGTAAAATATCCCCAGGTAGAGGGACTTGGAGCCAGACTACCCACTTACCATGAGGCCAATGCCTTATTTAGGAAAGTGAATCAGGTTAGTTATCTATTGCTCTGGGATTACTCATGTGAATACTTCCAATATTATATAATTATAAACCTTTACATAAAGTTTTCATGTAACTTATGCATATGATGCATCTTGATATGTATAAATATGTTTGACTTCTAATTTTGGGTGAGTAATACAAACTTGTGGGTTGTGTAAAGAGTTACACATCAATATGATTTGAATATATTGGTTTGGTGGAGGAAATATGATTCTAAACTAAATTACAAGAAACATGCATGAATAAAGGTAATAACATGAGATGATATGATGAGATTAAAATCCCCTTCAAATACTAAGTCTGAGATTCCTTCCAAAGTATCACTTATCAAGACCTTAGTCATTTAACCAAGTATTATTGAGCTTAGTGTGAGTACCCATGGATTATCTTGTGTAAGTAAAGAAAGTTATAAGCGACTTTGGATTATCTTAATGGTACAGTCAATCTCATCCAAGTACCCCTCAATTGATTTTTTTTCAATTTATTCTTGGAACTTTCATTGAGTTACACTTAGTTGGGATGCCCTAACAGTTAGGATACTAGAGGAATGGAGTTGATTATATCCATATTATGGATTAGAAAAAGAGTTTTCCACTCAACTATCCAAGAGTATTATATAATATTATTGGAAAAAATATACTAGATATATTTGTGGCTTATTTATGTGATAATTGATGTAAGTCAGGGTGAAATATGGATCTTGAACCTCTAATGGATATGATGTGATTTTAAAAGGGTCCATCATTTTAATGGGGGACTGTTTAATAAAAGTTCTTTTTAATTGGTTAATAATACATGATACACATATGATAAAAGATTTTCTTGTAGATAAATGTAATCATCATCAAGATTGACCTTAATATTAGTCCTTGAAAAATAAAAACTTAATGGTAGAAATCTCTAGGATTTGTATAGAAATTTGAGAATTGTTCTCAAACAATAAGGAAATTTCTATGTGTTAGGACAACCTCTTCCTGAAAAACCAACTGGTGAAGTTATTCAACAAAATTATTTGGATAAATATGATAAATATAAAAAGGATTCATGTGAATTATATACACTCATGCTGGTTACAATGGAGTCAACTTTACAAAAGCAACATGAGAGTCTTAATGTCTTCCAAATGATAGATAACTTGAAAAGGCTATATCAAGAACATGCAAGTCATGAATGATATGAAGTGTCTAAAACTATTTTTCATTGAAAGATGGTAAAATAAATCTCAGTATCCACTCACATACTCAATATTATTGGTTACTTCAATGAATTAGAGCATCTAGGTTCACCTTTAAAGCTTGAGTTTGCCACAAATTTCATTCCACAGTCACTGTCTAGAAAGGTTTCGATAGTTTTTTGTGAATTATAATGAGTGAACTCTGAAAACCTATACCTGATATCCTTAATATATTGAGGATAATTGAACAAGACATGGGTGATCTAGGTTATAGTACCATGTTTATGGTACAAAATGAGATTGATAAAAGTACTATCCAAAAAGGGAAGAAAAACAGTCATGAAAAGTCCACAGCGCTTGTTAAACTGAGAAAGAAAAAGGAAGGATAATGTTTTCATGGTGTAAAAGTTTTCCATTAGAGAATAAATTGTTCGGGTTACCTCAAGGGATACAAGAATCCGTATGGAATGTCCACTTTAAGTATGAATGTTATAGAATTCATTTATTTTAAGGCATGTGATACCAATTGTATATTTAATAAGTGTTGTAATTATACAAGATAACATAAATAGAATCAACATAAATAAATGAATGATTAATATTTAAGTTTATGACTAAGTTATAGAGAAAAGTTGTTGCTATATAAGAGACATGGATACTTCAAGATCAACTGAATATTTCATAAGATGTGTATTTTCTCATTTTGCTTCGTAGAAGAGCTTATAAACAATGGTTGTTTAAATTACATGAGATGGATCTTAATACACATATTAATTATTTGTTCATTTTCAATAACATGTATTAAGAAAAAGATATGGATAAAAAAAATTTATCTGGGATAAACTGTTTATCCAAATATTTGTTAAAAAATATATAGGAATGTGTTCCTATCAGCCATTGATGTTATATTTTAATAAATTCTTCTTTTCAAATAAAATGTTCCAAACACATAGAATACCATATATGATATAGTTTATTTCTTTAATATTCCTACTAAAAGGAAATAAATGTTATTTCTTAACACAAAAGGGATTGTATATATTAGAAATATATTATGAAGAGAATATAATGTTTAAGAGACTATTGGCAGTATGTTTATATTTAAATAAATTCTAAGTTAACAAATAAACGACCACACCAATCTAAGTTTGAAGTTAATTTTACTTAATATACTAAGAGAGTTTGGATGTATTAGTAAACAATAATGTAAATAGTTACAATATTTCAAGGGAAAAGTTTGATGGAATAGATTTCCAAGGATGATGATGATGAACTTATGAAGAAATCTAAGTATAAAACAAAATTTGACATCATAACATTTGATGTTGTGAAGTTAAGGAGTTTGAATATGTTCAAGAAGTTTAACAGTTAGGAATATGATTCTTAAGTCTCCCCATTATTCAAACTAGCTTACTTCATAAATGTTTCTCACTAAATATTTTAGTGGGAGAGTTTTATCAGATGGTCACATAGAGATGTGACAAGAATTATATATGATGCAGAGAGTTAACAAAACCTAGAAAGTATAGCAAACATAAGACTGATCTAACGGTTTATCATATATGATATGATAAATTAGTGATTATGTTGGTTTTGTTAAATATTCTTAAAGAGTTTAAGAATATTAAAATGTATCATAATAAATTCAACCTCTATTTTTATCATTCTTTCACATTAGCTATATAAATGTGTATATATATATATACATTTTATGAAGTGAAAAGATAATTGACCTCTCAAAGTATGACTTTAATTTTTTTCCCTAACTGATGTTTATCATGAAGTATCATAGGTTATGATTAAATATTAAGGTTAGTGTGACTAGTATTCTTGTATATAGATACATAATTTGCTCATGAGGCACAAAATAGAGAATATGATTCTTTTTGTGTACTGGATGACTTACAAATTATACCATATGGAGTTTCATGCAGAAATATTTGGTATACTAGGGGTGCATGAATCATATTTGAGTCCTCATTACCTAAGTTTGGTGAGATACCTAGCATGAGAACCTTCATGATTTGATACCCTACTTACGTAAATCTATATATTAACTTAGTTAATATGGGGGGTGGTTGGGTATGTTGTTGATCATGTATTTGGTTGGAGCTTGTCTAGGATGATATTTTTCTTCTTGTATAATGAGTATGACATATGGGTCATTGATTTAGATAGACTATGGGTGTGTACGGTCACACCTAGATATTATATCTATCTATATTGATAAGGAAAATTTGATGTTCTTATCCATATAAGTATGAATGAAATGTGATGTATTAATTGAACACATCAAACTATACTCAGAGAGTCGAGAAAAAATGAGTTGGCTATATGAGATTAACATGATTCATTCCCCATAGTTACTCGATGTATTGGATAAAGGGAAAATATGAGAATGCATGTTTACATATAATGTATAATGGTAGACACAAGTATAGTAAATATGGGTCATGAAGCATGTCAATCTCATATACCCTTTTCCTTGAGAGTGAGATCCTTCACCCATAGAGACATCATGAATATGTCCTCGCTGAGAGTGAGATCCTTCACCCTTAGAAGGATCCTTCAACGAGGACATATTGATGAAGTATGTCAAGTATAGTTCACATGTTTACATATAATGTATTAATTGAACACATCAAACATTTCACTTTACACATCAATGTTTGTGTTCTATCAGCTTGGCCAAATCCATGACAAGTAAATGGGGAGTGTTGGCCAAATCCATGATAAGGAAATGCATGTTTACATATTGAGCATGTTTACATATTGAGCATGATTCTACATATCATGTAGACTCTGGGTGTGTACGGTCACACCTAGATATTATATCTACATATCATGTTGACATCGGGTATATATATATGATTGTTATGGATTTTTGTCCATGGTATTGGTATTCAGCATGATTCCACCTAGAAAGCTTTCGGTGGAGTGTTGGGAGGGTGATGTTATGGTGTTTCATGAGCATTCATGGGATGCGGCCCCTGAGGGTGAGGATGAGGCCTTAGAGGGTTAGAATGATCATGATATGTAGGTATAGGCTCCGGTATAGGCGGGACAGCCACAATAGATGGTAGACTTTGGGTTATGTCTTTATGAGAAGCTCAAGGCGATCCTGGTTTAGGTCATACAAGGTAATGACAGAGGAGCTCAGGGAGATGATCCATCTATGGCATATTTGACTCGTGAGTTCTAGTCTTAGCACCCACTATTATTTTTGGGTGCGAGTATACTGTAGGCAGTAGAGAACTGGATCGAGTTAGTGTAGACTATTTTCAATCAGCTTGAGGCACCCCTAGGTCAAAGGGTGAAGCTGGTTACCTGTATGCTTAGAGGACCAGCAATATGGTGGTATATATTGGTTCAAGTAGGTAGACATGAGGGACTAGCTTAGAAGGATTTTGATTATAGGTTCTTAAATAACTTTTTTTGAGAGATTTTGAGGGTGGACTAATCCTATAAGCTCATGAATATTTTGTAGGGGGATACATCTTTCATGGATTATGCATCAAATTTCATAGACCAATCCCATTTTTCACTTGATATGGCGGTAACGACATTGCTCAGGTGAAACATTTAGAGGATGGATTGCGGCACGCCATTAGGGTGTAGGTGAACATCTTTAGGCTGAAATAATTCTCTAAGGTGGTGAATCAGGTTATGATCACTGAGGGAAACTTGACAGATTAGTCGTATTCGATCTGGGTGATAATTTCAGGTGAGTTTAGCGGTGATGCTTCAGGTAGTCGGAAGAAGGACTGTGAGGATTTTTAAAAGGGAATTCAAGCCATATATTTGGTCAGACCACTGAGGAGTGGGTCTTTGATAGTGTGCTTTCAGTATGGACAGTCGAGACATATTTGGACCTAGTGTGATCGGGTTCCAAAGGAGTATCAGGCATGCAGCCATATGGACTATTTGGAGAGGTTCTATAGGAATCCTTCTCAAATAGTTGGGGGTGAGGGACCGGATTAGAATCGGGGATCTAAAATAGGACCGGGAGTTGTACTAGTAGCTGGTAGATGAGATTCAGTTGTACACAAAGGTTGTGGTAGAAACATAGAGACCCATTTGTGGGGTTAGTGGCCGGTATCTAGTGCAGCTCCATAGGGAGGCTAGGCCATGGGTAGTCAGGCTTTAGGCTAGTTTCACACAGTTGATCTAGTAGGTGCAAAGAAGTTTGGGGGGCCAATGATAGTTAAAGGTATGTCATGGTCATGATCGAGATTCTTTTGATTTGACATGGCTAGTTTTGGTTCACAAGGTGCGTGAGTATTTTTTTGGACTAACCAGGCACTAGTTTGTAGGTTAGAATCAATTATGATGTGCTATACATATATATATATATAAGGTCTGTAGGCACCGAGATTTAATTGTTGGCATCGATGTGATGTGGGTTATGTGTGAGGTGTGTAGGCATCGGGACTATGTTGGGAATGCATATGTATATATGATGTTGGATTATTTTTAGAATCTTTTGAGATGTTGGATCTTGGGAATTTAATGATATACGAGCTTTGATGAGTGTAATGTTTATCATTGGTATGAAATGAGAATCTTATGATATGCGAGAGATGATGGGTGTCAGATATGACACAAGAATTAATTGAGCACCTGATGAGGTTCAGAAATGATGATGCATCATGGGAGGAATTTTGAGTCCAGGTATGGTTGGTGGACTATCAAAAAATGTTGTTTGGGTCGGAAGTGACTGGATAGATAACTCCTGAGTTTGGGATCACCTTGAGGACATTTTACCTATGTTATGATAACTGGGGTAGACCGTGTTGATGTAAGTGATATGGGTATGTTCGGTACCATCTCTGTGTAAATCTTGGTAGCTCAAGGATGAGATATTATAAGGTGGGAAGATTGTAACATCCTTAATTTTTTGAATGGTTCAAAATACCCAACCTTTTTTGAATTTTTGAGTTTGGTGAGCAATCCAACTTTTCTTTTAATCTCTAGAACCTAATTATACGAGTTTTATTGATCCAATTCCTTGTTTTTTAGATGGTTTTTAAGGATATTAAAGTGCCTTGAGAGTTTTAATGGGTTTCAAAAGCATCGGCCTTCAAAGACCTAGTTTTTAGAAAGGAATACAAAGTATCACGGTTGTCTCATGGTTTTTCTAACCGTATAACTTCAACTATGCATCCTATTTTCAGAGTGGAACGATTTTTTTTACCACGCGACCCCTTTCATTCAAGCATGCGGATGCCTGCAAATCTTCACAAAGGGAGTGCATGGTTAGTGTATAGTTTGGATAAACTGTGCAGTCAAACTATACAGCCTAGTTCAAAGGGGTGACCCTTTAGACAGTGAGCATTGAATGGTTAGCGCATTGTAACACCCTGAAATTTTAAAGTACAACTTTGTATTCAATAGTGTTTATGACATGCAACACCGAGTGTAAAAAAGGGAATATATTAACCTGATACATTAAAATATTAAATAAATATAATATATTATATAACTTTTAATGCATGAAATGCTAATTTAGTTTTCATCACACACAATAGTGTCCTTCCTCAATAGATTGTGTTACACACAAGACCGAGTTTCACCAAATAACAACGTATTATTAAAATATTATTATTCAATATAATATGATATAACCTAGTCGTTATGCTAGCTGTTAGGAATATTATTAACTAACTTATGAAAATTTATGATTTATATAAATATAAAATAAATTCATTTGTTACAAATTAATGAGAAACAAAAATAAGAAACAATTAGATATAAAAAGAAATATTATTATTTTTACGCTTCCAAAGGGGTTTTGTCTTAATAAACATAATTAATTATAATTATTAAATGATTTTAATGAAATATATATGTTATATATTCAATAAAATATTATTTATATTCATTCATTAGGTTTGATAGGCATAATAAAATAATAAACTCAATTTCGCATATAAAAATCTATATTTTTATAAAAGCAATTTTAATGCATTTTAATGCATTTTAATGGTGAACTCATATTTATTCTAAATTTTGAAACTTTAATTGATTTAACACGACAAAATAAACTTAAAATTTTAAATAAAAACATAAAAATTAGGTTAGGGTGAATTTTTGTTATTTTTCAGAAACATGTCATTTTTTAATGAATGGTTAAAAATACTGAATTTTAGTTCAAAACTGTTTTTTCATAAAATTTATTTATAAGTTTAAATTATAGTTTTAGTTGTTTTTTAATTTTAATTAGATAATAATTTTATCAATTAATATAATGGATTTCATTTTGATCAATTTCACATTGAAATTGACTATAAAAACATAGCAAACTTTTGGACGTTTTTACATTAAAACCCTGCATTGTCATCCCATTTGTGGGATTAAATTTAAATTAATTTCATCCATTTATGTGATTTTAATTTGAAAAAATGGATTAAATATTTTTAATTAGTGTAATTTTTAATTTCTAATATGGTCAAATTAGTTTTTTACCAAAAATATTAGTGAAATTAATTAAAATTAATTACGATTATTAAGGTAAAATTAAGCTTAATAAGAGATTAAACCTCAATCTTAAGGAAAAAAATGGATTATAAACTTGTCCAAAAGTAATTTTATGGCCATATTTAGACCACATAATCTATTGGATTTAATTTTTTCTATTATTGGATCCACTTTAAATGTGAAAAACATGTATGTAATTCCTTTGTCAAAATATTACAAGAGTGTCACTCCTCCATTATAAAAAGGCCTCCTCTCCTCCCACTTCTTCACACCTCTCAAGCCACTTTGTATTGCAAAATCTCAGCCCAAATAGATCCCCAATAGCCCTAAACTCATCCTATAATCCTAAACTTTGTTAGTAAGCCTTCCAAGAAATCCCTTTGGTATAAACCCAAAGGAGTTACCCGGTTAAGAGGTAACGACTCTCCTAAAGCTTTTTAGTTTTATTTCCATTATCCAACACCTCAAATATTATTATTATATGATTGTATAAAAAATAAAGTATCATTAATATACTATTATATTTTTAATCTAATTTTTTGACCTAAACTTATACACACTTCCATCTAATTGGTAACAAACATATTGTTTCTGTATACAGCGAACTACTGCCACACGAAACGATGATTGTTCATTTTTCTTTTATCACACAACATAGTGTCCATTATAATAGAAAATATATTTATATGTTTTATATATGATATTTATTATGTATTTATTCTTTTTTAATTCTTTTATAACATATACCTTATACTTTTCATTTTGTATAAATACGATAACATCATTTGTGGAAGTGTGGACTACCGTCTCCTCAAAGCAATGTGACTCATTCACGCTATACATGGAATGTATAAAGGATTGTTTTAATAAAAATATTTAACATAGATATGATAATATAATTATAATATACATATGTATCATTTAATTTTAATTATTTAAAATACAATAAAGAAATTAAAGTAGCATTTATGCGTACGTACGGTCTACCGTCTCCATGAATGGTGCACTTCATTTCTTATCTTCAAATATTATGGTCTATTATAAATACATATGTAATGAATATATAAGATAATTAATTCATGGTTTTAATTATGTATATTATTAAATCATGATCAAATTAATAGGAATAACAAGTAACAAGTCAAAACATACTTGAGAAAACTAGGCAATTGACACCTAAAATAGTTAAAATAATGAAAGAGTGTTAACAAATGGGTAATAAAATATTGTAATAAGTTAATATATGATATTATAAACATTATTATGGTTATAGTATAAGTTATTAACATATTTTAAACCACTATATAGGAGTATAAATACCACACACAAAAATGAAGTTTAAGGTAATGGATTCTTGACTTGCTTTTCTTTTCATGAGGCATACGCCATATACACCACTTACTTATTTTGTGTAGTGTATCTAATGACCCTTTTGATACATTATATCATGAATCATTTTTATTAAGGGTATGAAAAAATTTACTTCATGGGAATTATGATTTAAATTTTTCAAGTGGTATGGGACATTTGGGATGTTTAAAGATTATTTTTGTCAAAAATGTTTATAATGATTATCTTTAAAATATCACCTCCTTTTGTGATTTTTAACTTTATATTAAAACAATAACTTTATTGTAATAATTTTTAGTTTTAAACTACATTGAATATACATATTCTCACATAGTTGGTATTATTATTTTCTAAACCATATATCATTTTATATACGGTGTTCACTATGACAGTTATTTGATTAACTGAGGAATTATTGATAAATCCATATCTTATATTCAATATGGATACATTTTGATAAGGAAATATGTTTATTAAATATTTTTGGAATGATTTGAACATGAAACACATGGTTTGGGGACCATTTAAGGCAAGCCCTGTAGGTTGGGGACCGGTTAATGCAATCCCCTCGATGCATCATTAGTCTCATGAGATGAATTGGTTGGCCAAATTAGAATAGTTAAACTGTCACTTGAAGATAAAGGTATCATGTACCTGGGAAACATGACTTCTGATAAGTAATCACTTCCTTTATTGAGAATTCAGTTATTATTTATCCATGAGATTTTACATTGACATATCTATGTATGTATTTCATTTTTATTTTATTGATTTAATGGCATGTGTTTTTAGTTTCTTACCTTACCATATTGATATTGCATTATCTAGTTATTTTAATGGAATATATTATCATATTTTTACCTTTCCATGTTAATTTATTAAAAATTTATTCCACTTTACTTACCCTTACTTAGCATTTGATCTCACTCATATTATGTTTCCTTTCCCCAGATTATGAAGAGGAATCCTTTGATTGAGATTCAAGGGTGTTGTTTATTTCATTGTATTATGAATCGTGTTTTTATTTTCTATTCCTAATGTATTATGGATATCATGTATGAAATATGGATTTCCAAGACTACTAAACTGAACTGTCCTTCGTGATTTGATTCATTGTAATCATGCAAATGTAATAAAATAATGCACCGGCTCTGAGCTTTTAGGGTCAGGGTGCTACAGTTGGTATCAAATGAAGTTTACCAGTAACCTTAGAAACTAGATTGATAAAACTTATATTAGGGAGAAAAACCCTAATATATACATTTAGAATAATTATAAAATAATATCCTATAATTTTGGTAAGGTAGTGATTATATAGTTTTCTGAGCAATAAATCCCTATATGGATACTAAGAGTGGATATGGTTCTGGAACAGATGTACCTAGGAGTAACAACTCTGAGAAAGTGTGTCAATCCTGAGTCGGTGTAACCCAGTACATGAAAATGATCCTTACTACGCACCTAGTTTGACACTCCCAAGGAATATGCTTATAATAATTCACATTTTATTTACAAACCAATGTGAAGGATTTTGATAATGAATAACCTAGGTTAAACCTAAGGTGTTTTAGATTGAAGATAAGATGTAATGGTTTATAAATCCTAGAAATTATGTTATGGCTAAACATTATACCAAGGAAGTACCTATGTTAAAATAAAACAGGAAAGTATTTATGTATTGAGGTTATATTGAAAACTATAGTTAAAAGGATATTTAGTGATTGACCAAATTTTAAGGATGTCCATCATAGTTATTTTGGAAATTATATTAATATGGCTTTAAAAAAGGACAAACTATAAGTCTGGTGACAACCAATCAAATCCGGTAAAGTCGTGGGTCTTAAACCCATGACCTAAGGATGATAATAGTTTCATGCCAACCACTGACCTACTCAATGTCCTAGTTAAAATTTATTTTTTTTAGTTAAATAATTTAATGAATAAATATTAATGATAAACCACTAGTGTTGCTTTTAGGTTTAGAGACTAATGTCTTAACCATATTGGTTTTGGAAGATAGTTAAAGAAAAATAGTTAGACTTTTCACTTTTTATTGGCCTTATGATCCTTTAAAAATTTCTTTTAGTACTTCAGGCATAAAAAAATCACTATTGGTAATTAATTTTTGGGAGTAAAGGGATGAATTATAATTTTATTAAAGAACAACCAAAAGTTAGGATTTTTCATAAAAATTTAAAACCTATCAATGAAAAATATTTCTTTATATTCTTGTTTATTAAAATAATTACCCAACATTAGGAAAATGGCTTCGAAATAAAATGTGGTCCTAATACCTTAATTTTTGTTAAAATTATAGTCTCTTAAATCATTAAGGATTTATGGATTTGGGGCCCTAAAATTTTTATTGATAATTCACTTGTTTTTATTGATGACTTTATTCACTCCCTATAAATATTTACACTTTTCCTCCAAGTATGTATTTTCACTTGCCACTAATGTTTTCCTAGTTAGATACCTAGTTACATGGTAGTCCATGTGACCTTTGTACTTCACATTATCTCTTTTCAAGAGAATGTTTTAATAACCCTTCTCGTGATGTGGGATTTAAATGTAGGAAATATCAAATAATATATTACCAAGATCGATTTTAAATTTCAAGGATGCAATTTATTTAAGGTGGAGAGAATGTAACACCCCTAAATTATTAATTCCAACTTTGTATTAAATAGTGTTTATAACATGAAAAAACAAGTGTAAAAAGGGAATATATTAACCTAATACATTTAAATATTAAATAAATATAATATATTATATATCTTTTCATGCATGAAACACTAAGTGAGCTTGCATCACACATAATACCGACCTTCCTCGATAGCTTGCATTACACGCAAGATCGAGTTTCACCAAATAACAATGTATTATTAAAATATTATTATTAAATATGATATGATATAACCTTGTCATTATGTTAGTAGTTATGAATATTATTAAATAAATTATTAAAATTTATGATTTATATAAATATAAAATGAATTCATTGGTTACTAATTAATGAGAAACAAAAATAAGAACCAATTGGATATAAAAAGAAATATCATTATTTTTATGCTTTTAAACGATTTTTGTCTTAATAAACATAATTAATTACAATTAGTAAATAATTTTAATGAAATATATATTTTATATATTAAATCAAATATTTTTTATATTCATCCATTATGTTTTACAGGAATAAGATAAGAACAAACCCAATTTTACACATAAAAAGCTATATTTTTATAAAGTCAATTTTACCGCCTTTTAATAGATAACTCATTTTAAATATGAATTTTAAACTTTAATTGATTTAATATGACAAAATAAACTTAATATTTTAAATATAAACATAAAAATTAGGTTAGGGTGAATTTTTTATATTTTTACGAAAAAATTATAATGTCTAATAAGTTCAACTTAGTTTTTATCAAAAATATTAGTGAAAGTAATTAAAATTAATTATAATTATTTAGGTAAAATTAACCTTAATGAGGGACTAAAATTCAATCTTAAGGGCCCAAATAAATTAGAAACTGGTCCAAAATCCATTTTATGTCCATATTTAGACCCTATAATATATTTATCTAATTGGGTTAATTGTTTTATCCACTTTCAATGTGAAAAACATATATGGAATTCCTTTGTCAAAATATTACAAGAGTGTCACTCCTCCGCTATAAAAAGGCCTCCTATCCTAAAACTTCTTCACACCTCTCAATCCACTTTTAATTGACCAGGATCTACCCAAATATATCCCTAAAAAACTTCCCTCATCATATAATCCTCCCCTTGGGTAGGAATCCTTCTGATGAAACTCTTTGGTATAAACCAAAAGTAACCCGATTCAAAGGTAACGTCTTTCCTAAAGATCTTTAGTTTTATTTCCATTATCCAAAACCTAAAATATTATTATTATATTATTGTATAAAAAATTATAATAAATATACTATTATTTTTTATGCTAAGGTTTATACCTACACTTACACACACTTCCATCTAATGGGTAATGAACATATTGTTTCTGTGTACGGTGAACTACTGCCTCACGAAATAATGATTGTTCATTTTTCCTTTACAACCTCTCATGTTGGAAATTATGATATAAAATCTATTTATATATGTTATATATTATATTTATTATGAATTTATGATTATTTAATTTTTTTATAACTCATATTCTTATACTTTCCATTTTGAATAAATATGATAACATCATTTGTGGAAGTGTGGACTACCACCTCCTTAAAGCGATGTGACTTGTTCATGCTATACATAGAATGTATAAAGTATGGTTTTAATAAAATTATGTAAAATATATAACATATATATGATACTTTAATTATATTATACATATGTATCAATTACTTTTCAATCTTTTAAATACAACAAAAAAATAAAAGTAGTGTTCATGCATACGTAAGGCCTACCATCTCCATGAACGATGCATTTCATTTCTTATCTCCAAATATTATGGAATATTATAAATAAATATGTACTGAATATATAAGATAATTAATTCAGGGTTTTAATTATTTATATTATTAAATCATGATCTAAGCAATAGGAACAATAAGTAACAAGTCAAAACATACTTGAGAAAACTAGGCAATTAACACCCGAAATAGTTAAAATAATGACAGAGTGTTAACAAATGGGTAATGAAATATTTTAAGAAGTTAATATATTATATTATAAACATGGTTATGGTTATTGTATAATTAAAATATTTTAAACCACTATACAGGATAATAAATACCACACAACAAAAGGAAGGTTGAGTTAAGGAATTATTGTATTACTTTTCTTTCCATGAGGCATACATCATATACACCACTTACTTATTTTTTTTAGTGTATCTATTATAAAGACCCAACCTTAAACATTACATAATCTAGTTAATTCGAATATAATCCACTTTCTTACATTCCAAAAGCTCTTTTAGATTTATATTTTTATAGGTTTATATCATAATACATACATAAAAAACCTCATTCATACAAGAGGATACTACAAAAACAACATCCATTTTTTTTTAAATATAAAACATTTAAAATTAATCAGGGTTCCTTTTATTTTTCATCACAAATATTCATAAAATTGAACATGACTTCCTTATTTATTTTACCCATCCTTATAACTTGTGGAAAACGTTTTAAAACTTGGGATGAGAAAAAAACTCAGTAAGGGATATAAAAAGAAGGAAAGAAATTATTAGTCCATAAATACTTATAAACATATGAAAAAAAATCACAAAGACGTACTTCTTACCCATAAAGTATCATATACATACTTTTTGAAAACATAGAAAACATAAATAAAATATATAGGTAACTTAGGGAATTACTTAATATTGTAATCCTCAAGACTACCTTATGATTTGTAACCCTCACAACTATCTTATAATGTAACCCTCACAGCTAACTTATGGTGTAACCATCGTAGTTACACTTAGAGTAACCATACGACTGAATTCCAACTTAAACATATCCAATGCATTGGAGATAGATATAGGCCCCACCATTCATCGTAAAAAATACCCAAGAACTAGAACATAATCATAAAATAAGAATACTTTCATAAAAAAAATTTATTTTGAATTTTGTAAAACAAGAAATCTAAAAGAGGGTTTTTAAAGAAATGTCCCTTACAAATATCATATATTTGAAGAAATAATTGATAAAAAGAATGTAATATGTTTATACACTATAAATCCACATAATAAAACATAAAAATTAATTTCACAAATAAACTTAGTACCACATAATCAATAAAGTAGAAGGTTAACCAAAAGAATAGAAATTGGGTTCAGAATTCCCTTACATCGGGTTTTTCATACTTTAAATGTGTTTAAACCTACTATATAATGGTTAAAATAGTGTTATTAATATTTCATAGAAATATTTTAATTTTATAAAACTTTATATGAACATTTTATAACATCATTCCACCCATTTATTAATAATATTTTGTTATCTCTGTTATTTCGAGTGCGTTCTTTACATGGTTTCCATGGTCGGTTCGTAAAGGATTTTATTGTCGAATGGAAGAGAAACTATATAAGTGTAATGAAATGGTATTAATATGTTTATAAAATATTAAATGATACCATAAATATATATTTTTTTAAATATGATGATAAATCATTATATAAAACATTAATGATATTCGTTTAGATCATTTTGCCGGTTCTTCGATAATCACGAACTAGTTTCATTATATAATTTAATATTATGTATATATGTTAAATACAGAACATAAAAGAGGTTATATCATAAAATTTAAAATATTTTTCAACCATTAAAATGGTTTTATGACCATCCATGAAGGCATTAATAGAAAAATTAAAACACACCATCCACGATGTAGGTAAATTGACACATCAAGAACGATGTTTTCATTTTTAGAATAAAAGAGAGGAGAAGGAGTTGATGAATAATTTTTCCATAAACATGATAAAATAATAGAATATATAATATATTGGAGTTTTCATGCCTCTTAGATAAGGTTATGTGAAGAGAGTATGAGAAAATAAAAAGAATTGAAAAGAAATTAAAAGAAAACGAAAGAGGATTTTTACCTCTTAATATCTTCTCCTTGAGATCCTCTTTAAGGCCCTTGGTTTTGACCTTTTGGTGAGACCAGAAGGTCTTGGACATGGGGAAGAGTCTTGGGAAGATTATTGGGAATAATTTGTACAATGCTCAAATCTTGAGAGGTGTGAGGAGAATAGGGGATGAGGGGTGGTATTTATAGTGGAGGAGGGGAGGGTTTTTCCATTATTTTAATCATTATTTTATTATTTTGCTCATGACAAGAAATAGTGTTGGTTCTTGTGATTAAATACAGTAATTAGTTCATGTGAGTTCTAACCAAGGGTTCTTACCTCATTATAACATCATCCATGACTCAATAATTTATGTATTTAGCTTATTTTAAAAATTATCGTATTTCACTATTCACTAAAAATTCAACTATTTTAGAAAAATTCTAAAAATTACCCCTGAAATTTTTTTTATGTGTATAATTCAAAAATAAAATCCATTTTTTAAAAATAATTTTTTAAATATGAGAAACTTAATTTTAATTAAAATCATAATTTATTCAAAAAATAGCAGTTTTAAAATTAAAACTAATTTTATAACACTTTGAAATTTTAATTAATGTCTCATAAAATTATATTATAATCATAAGACAATAAAATATTAATTTATGAGTCATTTTTATTAAAATAAATTTTCTTCTAAATCATTAAATTAATTATAAAATTATAAATAAACATTTATGTGTTATAAAAATACCAACACTTAAGTTATCATTTTGAAAACATTTATTTACTTATTACATGATATAAATATATCATATTTTAAATTTTAAGATGGATAGATTTTATTTATAATTTCTTAGGTTATGTTTCTATTCTATTTTCTAGATTACTATTCCTTAGGTTCATATTACTATTCTTAAGGTTAAGTTACTATTCATCAAAAATGAAACTTATCAGAAAAAACAAAAAAATTAACCAAAGTAAATTTTGATTTTATGATTTCAAAAATAATTTTTATTTTTTTAAATATAATTTATAATAGTGTAAAAAATTATTTTTTAAAAAAAGTGTTCCGTTAAAAGGTGGTAAAATTTCCTTTTAGAAAAATATGCTTAAATTTGGTTTTATTCTTATCTTAATCATATCAAACTTATTGAATGAATTTAAATTCATTTTTTTGAATATATAATATATAAATTTCATTAATATCTTTAAATAATAGTTATTAATTTAATTTATTAATATAAAATGTCATTATGGGGATAGACATAGTTTTTATAAAAATATGTCTTTTATGTTAAATTGGTTTTCATTTATAATTAATTGGTAACCAAAAGAATAAACTTTATAAACATGTGTAATCTATATTTTCATAATTTACTTAATCTCATTCATTCCCACTATTCCCAATATCTAGAAGATAACTATAATAATTTTTTCTATGCTCGTAATCTATCGAAGAAGTTAAATTTAAAAAGAGGAATACCGTAAAATCTTGGGGTGTTACATTCTCCCCTCTAATAAATTGTGACCTCACAATTTGAAATCTAGATTCATTACTAGGGTTCGACTGATCAAAATTCCTTTTTTGAAAACCCACATCATGAAAATAATTATTACATACACTTAATAAGAGAGAAAAGAGAGTTTTAGGACCACCTGAGGTATCACATATTAGGTTTTCATGTAGGAAAACATGTACATGGAAGAGAAAACCAGCTATCAAATACTAATAGAGACTGAGATAGAACAGGTTCATGATAATGTTAAGCACCACAGAACCATAAATCTTTGATGGGTTAAAAAGGCTATTAATTTCTTAGTATGAAAATCAAATGGATAATGTTTTTATTGCAAGATCGTTTTTCTTAGATATTGAGGAATTCCATTAACATCTATACTATGAACATATGGATACGTACTTACTTGAAAAGTAGAGTTTCATCCTTTAATGAATTTTCCACCACAAAATCATATTCTTCACCAAATTACAACCATGAATCTTTCATTCTTATAGCACTAGAATAAACTTGTATGGATATCTAAATCCGTAAAAGGAAAACAGTATATTCCTCTTGTATTTAGGAATTGAGAAAAAAACAAAAAGGTTAGGATAAGATAATCTAATTCCCAAAAATAATTAATCATTAAAAAAGTAATTCCCAAAGCTCAACATGGATCATTACTCAAATAACTATCATTAAAATTCCTCAAAAATATTCTCAACCAAGATTAAAACCCAAAAATTGGAAAAATTTGGTCTCATATACTTTCAATATAGTATTAACTTTTATCACCAAATAAAATCAATGGCTGTTAAAGTCTCTATTCACAATGTATATCCCCAAATCATAAATTCTCCAAGAAATGATAGTCATTTTAATAAATCACAATAATGCCATAAAAATGTATTTTCCTCCAAAATACAATTTAACATTTATTCCTAAAATAAAATACCAGGTATTATGTGTACCTTATTCAAGTAACACTTCCCAAAATTATAGTGATCTTCTTCCATGAATTGCTCACTGATTAAAATTCTTATAAAATACATGTTCTCAAATTATAAAAAAACATAATTACCTCAAAATAAAAGATCATATGAATCATAAAGTTATCTATACCTTTAAAATTATGTCCACGAGAGATCTATTTTCCTCAAATAACATAACAACTTAATGATTTCATGTAACTCAAACTCGATAAAATTCTCCCAAATTACTCTCATCATCAAAAGAGTACTAGTACTTTTAAACACTTTATCATCATTAAATTTACCATAACTCTTGAATCCTCTATATGTAGACATCTTAATCTTTCAATGTTCTTTATAATCCATTAACTATACATTGACACCTTATTTATTAATATTCCATTACTGTAAATCAAATATATGAACTATATCCTCATAATTCATAAATATAAATTCGATCATGTTTCTACTTTAAAGATAAGAAAATAATTCATACTTCAAATCCAGATTTCAGGATCTTCTTGATATCCCCTTTTTCTTTCGATATGTTGTCCTACTTTTAAAAGGTATACATTCATTCCACTACTAGTATTTCAATTTATGGAAGAGTTGGAATAGTTGAGATCTTGAAATCATATGAAAAAGATACCATGACCCGTAAAATTGTTTTAGAAAAGTGTAGGTGTTGGATAACTCAAACAATTTTTTATAAGTGATTTGAATACTCAAGAATTTTTCAAAATCATTTGAACAATAATTTTCAATAATAGTGATGATCAAACCATCAGGAAGGGATTAAAAGGTTTTGCGGGATCTCTTTCCTTCCATCTTGACAAACGATACTTAATCTTTTGAAAATAACATCACTTAAATATGAAATAAATTATTAAAAGAAAAATACTCTATAGGGTAAAGATAACACCAAAAAATATTTATAATACTCAAATCCATAAACCTCATTATATCTTATTTTATTTAGGATTTTATCCAATATATATAGATTACCATAAAACTAAAAAAAATCCAGATGATAATAACCCTTGTGGTTATAAAGAATATTTAATTAACATCATGACCAATAAAGTTATCTAAATTGTGCTCTGATACCAAATATAAAGACCCGGCCTTAAACATTGCATAATCTAGTTAATTCAACTATAATTAACTTTCTTAAATTATGAAATATATTTTCAGTTTATAGTTTTAGAGTTTTAGGTCATAATACATACATAACATACCACATTCATATAAAGATGATACTACAAAAACAACATCCATTTTTTTCAAAATATAAAACATTTAAAATTAATCATGGGTACTTTTCTTTTTCATCACAAATCTTCATAAATTTTAACATGACTTACTTATTTCTTCTACCCATCCTTATAACCTGTGAAAACATTTTAAAACTTGGGATGAGAATAAAACTCAGTGAGGGATGTAAAAAGAAGGAAAGAAATCGTTAGTCCATAAATACTTATAAACATATTAAAACATTTTCACAAAGACATACTTCTTACCCATAAAATATCATATACATACTTTTTGAAAACATAGAAAACATAAATAAAACATGTAGGTAACTTGGGGAATTACTTGCTTAATATTGTAACACACATTTATACCTTATGATTTGCAACACTCGTGACTGCCTTACAATGTAACCCTCATGGCTACCTTATGGTGTAACCGTCGCAGTTACACTTGGAGTAATTATACGGCAGACCTCCAAATTAAACATACCCAATGCATTATAGGGAGATATAGGTCCAACCCTTTATAATAAAAAATTACCAATAACTAGAACATTATCATAAAACAATAATACTTTCATAAAAAACTTTCATTTTTAATTTCGTAAAAATAGAAATTTAAAAGAGGGTTTTTAAAGAAATGTCCCTTACATATATCATATATTTGAAGTGAGAATTGATAAAAAAATAATGTAATAAGTTTATAAAATATAAATTCACATAATAAAATATAAAAATTCATTTCAAAAATAAACTTAGTACCACATAATCAATAAAGTATAAGGTTAACCCAAAGAATGGAAATTGGATTAAGAATTCCCTTACCTCGGGTTCGTCTTACTTCAAATGAGTTTAAACCTCCTGTATAATGGTTAAAAGAGTATTATCAATATTTAAAAAAAATATTAATTTTTATAACACCTTATATGATCATTTTATAACATCATTCCACCAATTTATTGATAATATTTTGGTATCTCCATTGTTTCAGGTGCGTTCATTACATGGTTTCCATGGTCAGTTTGTAAAGGATTTTCTTTTAGAATGGAAGAGAAACTCTAGAAGTGTAATGAAATGGTGTTAATATGTTTATGTAATATTAAATGATACCAAAAATTATTTTTTTTAGATTTGATGATGAATCATTAGATAAAACATTAATGATATTCATTTAGATCATTTTGGCGGTTCTTCCATAATCACGAACTAGTTTCGTTATATAATTTAATATTATGTACATATGTTAACTCTAGAACATAAAATAGGTTATATCATAGAATTTAAAATCATTTTAAACCATTAAAATGGTTTTATGACCAGCCATTAAGGTGTTAATATAAAAATGAAAACACATCATCCATGATGTCGATAAATCGACACATCACGAATGATATTTTTATTTTTAGAATAAAAGAGAGAGGAGAAGGAGTTAATATTTAATTTTTCCTTAAACATGATAACATTATAGTATATATAAGATACTTTAGTTTTCATTCCTATTTGATAATAATGGGTGAAGATATTGTAATAAAATAAAAATAATTGAAAAGAAAGTAAAATAAAATGAAAGATGATTTTTACCTCTTGATCCCTTCTCCTTGAGATCCTCCTTGAGGCCCTTGGTTTTGGACTTTTGGTGAGACCAATAGGTATTGGACTTAGGGAATAGGATTGGGAATATTATTGGGTAGAATTTGGAAAATTCTCATAGATTTATAGGTGTGAGGAGAAGAGGGGGTGAGGGGTGGTATTTATAATGGCGGAGAGGAGGGTTTTTCCATTATTTTAATCATTATTTTATTATTTTGATCATAAAAATAAATAATGTTGGTTCTTATGACTAAATACAGTAATTAGTTTATGTGAATTCTAACCAAGGGTGTTCACCTCATCAGAACATCACCCATGACTCAATAATACATGTATTTAGCTTATTTCGTAAATTATCATATTTCACTATTCACCAAAAATTCAACTATTTTAGAAAAATTCTAAAAATTATCCCTGAACATTTTTTTATGTGTATAATTCAAAATAAACTCCATTTTTTAAAATAATTTTTTAAATATGAGAAATTTAATTTTTAATTAAAATCATAATTTATTCAAAAAATAGCAGTTTTAAAATTAAAACTAATTTTATAACACTTTTAAATGTTAATTAAGGTCTCATAAATTATCTTATAATCATAAGACAATAAAATATTAATTTATGAGTCAGTTTTATTAAAATAAATTTTCTTTTAAATCATTAAATTAATTATAAAATTATAAATAAACATTTATGTGTTATAAAAATACCAACACTTAAGTTATCATTTTGAAAACATTTATTTACTTATTCCATGATATAAATATATCATATTTTCACTTTTAATATGTATAAATTTTATTTATAATTTTCTAGTTGAGATTTCTATTATATTGTCTAGATTATTATTCCTTAGGTTCATGTTACTATTCTTATGGTTAAGTTATTGTTCATCAAAAATGAAACTTATCAGAAAAAAAAAAGAAAAATTTAACCAAAGTAAATTTTAATTTTACACTTTCAAAAATAATGTTTATCTTTTCAAATATAATTTATAATTGTGTCAAAAATTAGTTTAAAACAAAGTGCGCCATTAAAAGGTGGTAAAATTGACTTTTAGAAAAATATGCTTAAATTTGGTTTTATTCTTATATTAAGTATATCAAGCTTATTGAAGGAATTTAAATTCATTTATTTGAATGTATAACATTTAAATTTTATTAATATATTTCACTAATAGAGATTAATTTAATTTATTGATATAAAATTTCATTGTGGGCATAAACATAATTTTTATAAAAATACGTCTTTTATGTCAGATTGGTTTTCATTTCTAATTAATTGGTAACAAAATGAATAAATTTTATAAACATGTGTAATCTATGTTTTCATAATTTAATTAATCTCATACATTCTCACTATTCCCAATATTTAGAAGATAACTATAATATTTTTTTAATCTCGTAATTTATCAAAGAAGTTAAATTTAAAAAGAGGCATACTGTAAAATCGTAGGGTGTTACATCTACTGACCCTTTTGATACATTATATCATGAATCCTTTTTCTTCATGGTATGAAAAAATTTCCTTCATGTGAATTTTTATTTAAATGTTTCAATTGGTATGGGACACTTTGGGACGTTTAAAGATTATTTTCCTCAAAAATGTTCTTAATGGTTATCTTTGGAATCTCACTTCCTTTGGCTATTGTTAACTTTATCTTGAAATAATCACTTTATTTTAATCATTTTTCATTATAAATTAACTTGAATATTCATATTCTCACATAATGTATATTATTATTTCCTAAACCATATATCATTTTATATATGGTGTTCACTTTGACAATTATTTGATTAACTGGGGAATTATTAATAAATTTGTATCTTCTATTCAATATGGAGACATTTTGATAAGGAATAATGTTTATTCAATATATGTGGAATGTTCTGTACATTCAATACATGGTTTAAGGACCGTTTAAGGCAATCCCTACAGGTTGGGGATCGGTTAATGAAATCCCCTTGATTCATTGATAGTCTCATGAGACGAATTAGTTATCCAAATTAGAATAGTCAAACTGACTCTTGATAGTAAAGGTATCATATTCCTGGGAAACATGATGTCCAGTAATTAAGAATTTTCTTTATTGATAATTCAGTTATTAATTATCCATGATATTTTCTATCAACTTATCTATGGATGTATTTCATTTTCAATTCATTGATTTAATGGCATGTGTTTTTAGTTTCTTACCTTGCCATATTGATATTTCCTTATAGAGTTATTTGAATGGCATGTGTTATCATATTTTTACCTTTCCATGTTAATTTATTCATTATTTCTTTCATTTTACTTACCCTTACTAAGAATTTGAGTTCATCCTTATTATGTTTACTTTCCCTAGGTTATGAAGAGGAATCCTTTTATTGATATTCAAGGATGTTGTTTATTTCATTCTATTATGTATCATGTTTTTATTTTCTCTTCCCAATTTATTATAGATATCATGTATGTAATTCGGCTTTCCAAGACTGCTAAACTGAAAGGTACTTTGGGATTTGATTCCTTGTAATCATACCAATATAATAAAATAATCCACTGACTTCGGGCTTCTGGGGTCGGGGTGATACACACATGGTTTTCCAAATAGTACAGTAACCATGCATATCTTTAAAAATTGAAAAATTACTTTTTCCCTTCTTTTCTTTAAGAAGACCCCTCCTATTTTCTTCCCCCGCATGTGGCCTTCTTCCTACATCAGCTGAGGATCTCTCCTCCTCTCTTTCTATGCTTTGAGCCTCTGAAATCATTTGATCTTCGATTCAAGATTCGTTGGTGGATACAGATTCCTCTCGATAAGGCCTTCAATTAATTAATCTTTCCATATGGAATTCTAAATCCATGATAGATATTTTTTCCTATTTTCAGGGTATTTGTCTAAATCTATGATTTCTCTTATTTTAGATCGAGTTACATGCCAATATAAGATGATCGGGCACCTATGAGTATGAGGTGGGTGGATCCTAACTCTCTCCATAATTTTATAGGTGTTTTGGGGTGTGTTTTATTTATTCCCATGTGGGTAGTCTAAGAGGGAACCCTGATAAATAAATGAATGTATTTAAATTGATAAATTGATGTTGTGGGATGACTCTAATTATTCCCTAGCCTTTTATTATATGAGTTAAGTCAGGTAAGGGGCCTTGGACTATTTGTTCAGTTTAGGTCAAATGGGTAATTTTAATTAATTAAATTGTTATATTGATTGATTGAGTTCCTTAGTAATGTGATGGGTTAGGCCTGAGGATTGAGGTGATGTTGATCACCTAGAATGAGGAAACATAGTTCGTTTGGTTGAGCTTGGCCTGATATTTATGGGGTGATGTTGATCACCAGGTTGAGGTGACATGGTTTTCGAGATTTGAGGCGAGGAGGTCTTTAGGATGAGGGCATGGCCTGTGTGACTAGAGATAGTGATGACCATTAGGACTTAGTGATGCGATCATAGGGGAATGAGGTGAAAGATGGTGTGGCTTGAGTTTTTTGGTGATTTTCATTCACCATTGTTAACCGACACACTGTTAGAGTCATGTGCACATAGATAGGACTCAATTGAGGTGGTGTTGACCCCTCGTTGTGGGTGGATCCCCCTGCAGATTATGAGGCTTAGGAGATGGTGTTGACCATCGAATATGTTGGGGGTTCTCGCTGTAAAAATCCATGTGGATGGTGATGTACCATCAGTTGATGGTGTTGATACCATTGGTTGGGGGATGAGGCTCGTTGTTACACTTGTGGTTGATGGGTTGGGATTATGGGAGGATAGATATCGTTGTGCCTTAGGATGTATGGTTTTTGATCTAACAGCGATTATTTATTAGAGGACAGATATTGTCATGCCTCGGGATGTCAGGATGAGAGTCGATGGGGACTTTTTGAGTGAAGGTCCAAGGGACCTAGGTTTTATTGATTAGGAATGTCATTTGGACACTATATACTTGATTAATGGAATGAGGTGTCGGTGACATGATTATGGGTGGAACCTAAGGGTTCACCAGATATAATATTCATCGGGGGATGTCTTGGGATTTAATCCACGGATCCTCACCACTACAAATATATATAAATAAATGTATTGTATTCCATATATATAATTGGGGGCATGTATTCAGAGATACCAGTGTTGTTCGAAGTAGTTATACACTTCCTTGTGGTTGTTGAGCACATAGGAAGTAGGTTAGATTATTAAATGTGTGTGAATTGCCTTTTATTTATATTTAGCATACACCTTCATAATTATGGATGTAAGATAGGAAAACTTTGGTGGTGGCCTACTGAGTTCATTCTTACACCCTACACAGGCCCTTCAGGATGCATGTAGACATTATATTTTTGAGATCAGGTAAGGATTCAGGCTCTGGAGATAAAACTTAGTGATCATAGAGGTAACTTTTGCATGGGATGAATGGAAAGGAACCATGGTAGTTCTTGCATTGATTCTGAGTTCCCTGAGTATCTTTTTCATGATTTTTATATATGTACCTATATGGTCAGCCACAGACAACCCTTTTTATCTATCTTTTATGTCTTGAATTGATATGGCATGTTTATTATTAATAGATGTTATTATTCTATTGGGAGTATTTACTTCTGCTACTATTTCTTTTATGATTTCACTGAGTTTGTATTATGTTTCCATTTTTTGTTGTGGTATTTTTCCACTTCATTGCACATATATATATATGGACCACTATTATTATCACCACCTGAGAATATAGTCTCTCCAATATCACTTCACCAGATCCTCTCTGCTAGTCGATAGTCTTTAGTGTATGGGCAGGTGCGCCTAAGGCCTAGTGGCCAACTGGCCCGGAGCACTGTTTGAGTGGAAATCAATTCGGGATGCTACAAAAATCACAAGTGATAATTTATATTTGGTAATAAATTATGAAATAAATCTATAATATAAAATTTTTATATTTAAATTATGAATTGTTAACAATTAATTATTTTTAATTGTTCAAAATAAAAAGGGGTCCTTATTTGTATATTATTTAAGCTGCATCAAAAAAATTAATGATTTATATGATCAAGGATTAAATAATAATTAAGTATATGATATTTAGATTATATAAAACGTTTACATAATATAAATTGGATTATAAATTGTTTATAATTCATATAATATCATATATTTAAAATGGAAATTCCATATAATGATAAATATGAAAGATTTCATATTGTAATGAATATAAAATATTTATATTCAAAATTATGGAATGTCTATAATGTTAAAGATGAAATTATAAAAATATTTTATAGTTAGCTTTTATTTCTGAATTGTTTATAAATATTTATATCATCTTTAAATATTTGAATTATTCTTTTATTTAAAAGGTTATTCCCTATCACATTCATGTTTAGTAAATTATTTAATAAATGTAAATATTGTATACTTTTGTTAAACTGATTATAGTATAGAGCCTTTCATTACATTCTAAGATTGATTGTATAATGAATGTAGTTTTTCATTTACCTTAAACTCAGTTTATAATTAAAGTTATGGACTTTAATTTAGACATTGAATATAGTTTTTGAATATTATGTGTTATATTTATGATGAATTTGATTCTATCTTGAGTAAAATATCCCCAGGTAGAGGGACTTGGAGCCAGACTATCCACTTACCAGGAGGCCTATGCCTTATCTAGGAAAGTGAATGAGGTTATCTATCTATCGCTCTGGGATTAATCATGTGAATACTTCCAATATTATATAATTATAAACCTTTACATGAATTTTTCATGTAACTTATGCATATGATGCATCTTGATATGTATAAATATGTTTGACTTCTAATTTTGGGTGAGTAATACAAACTTGTGGGTTGTGTAAAGAGTTACACATCAATATGATTTGAACATATTGGTTTGGTGGAGGGAATATGATTCTAAACTAAATTACTAGAAACATGCATGAATAAAGGGAATAAAATGATATGAGATGATGAGATTAAAATCCCCTTCAAATACTAAGTGTGAGATTCCTTCCAAAGTAGAACTTATCAAAACCTCAGTTATTCAACCAAGTATTATTGAGCTCAGTGTGAGTACCCATGGATTATATTGTGTAAGTAAAGCAAGTTATAAGCGACTTTGGATTATCTTAATTGTACAATCAATCTCATCCAAGTACCCCTCAATTTTTTTTTTCAATTTATTCTTGGCACTTGCATTGAGTTACACTTAGCTGGGATACCCTAATAGTTAGGATACTAGAGGAATAGAGTTTATTATATCCATATTATGGATTGAAAAAAGATTTTTCCACTCAACTATCCAAGATTCTTATATGATATTATTGTAAAAAATATACTAGATATAGTTGTGGCTTATTTATGTGACAATCGATGTAATTCAAGATGAAATATGGATCTTAGACCGCTAATGGATATGATGTGTTTTTAAAAGGGTCCATCATTTTAATGGGGGACTATTTAATAAAAGTCCTTTTTAATTGGTTAATAATACGTGATACTCATATGATAAAAGATTTTCTTGTAGATAAATGTCATCATCATCAAGATTGGCCTTAATATCAGTCCTTGAAAAATAAAAACTTAATGGTAGAAATCTCTAGGATTGGTATTGAAATTTGAGAATTGTTCTCAAACAATAAGGAAATTTCTATGTGTTAGGACAACCACTTCCTGAAAAACCAACTGGTGAAGTTATTCAACAAAAGGATTTGGATAAATATGATAAACATAAAAAGTATTCACATGAATTCTATACACTCATGCTAGTTGCAATGGAGTCAACTTTTCAAAAGAAACATGAGACTCTTAATGTCTTCCAAATTATAGATAACTTGAAAAGGATATATCAAGAACAAGCAAGGCATGAATGATATGAATTGTATAAAACTCTTTTTCATTGAAATATGGTAAAATAAATCTCATTATCCACTCACATACTCAATATTATTGGTTATGTCAGTGACTTAGAGCATCTAGGTTCACCTTTAAAGCTTGAGTTTGCCAAAAATTTCATTCTATAGTCACTATCTAGAAAGGTTCCGATAGTTTTTTGTGAATTATAATGAGTGAAATATGCAAACCTATACCTTATCTCCTTAATATGTTGAGGATAATTGAACAAGACATGGGTGATCTAGGTTCTAGTACCATGTTTATGGTACAAAAGGAGATGGATAAAAGTACTGTCCAAAAATGGAAGAAAAACAGTCATGAAAAGTCTACAACTCTTGTTAAACTGAGAAAGAAAAAGGAAGGATAATATTTTCATAGTGTAAAAGTTGTCCATTAGATAAGAATTTGTTTGGGTTACCTCAAGGGATATAATAATCCATGTGGAATGTCCACTTTAAGTATGAATGTTATAGAATTTATTTATTTTAAGGTATGTGATACCAATTGTATATTTAATAAGTGTTGTAATTATACAAGATAACAGAAATAGAATCAACATAAATAAATGAATGATTAATATTTAAGTTTATGATTGAGTTATAGAGAAAAGGTGTTGCTATATAAGAGACAAGAATACTTCAGGATCAATGGAATATTCCATAAGATGTTTATTTTCTCATTTTGCTTCGTAGAAGAGCTTATAAACAATGGTTGTTTAAATTACATGAGATGGATCTTGATACACATATTAATGATTTTTTCAATTTCAATAACATGTATTAAGAAGAAAATATGGATAAAAATGTTTTATATGGGATAAACTGTTTATCCAAATATTTGTTAAAAAATATATGGGAATGTGTTCTTGTCAGCCATTGATGGTATATTTTAATAAATTCTTATTTTCAAATAAAATGTTCCAAACACATAGAATACCATATATGATATAGTTTATTTGTTTCATATTCCTACTAAAAGGAAATAAATGTTATTTCTTAACACAAAAGGGCTTATGTATATTAGAAATATATTATGAAGAGAATATAATGTTTAAGAGACTATTGGGAGTATGTTTATATTTAAATAAATTCTAAGTTAACAAATAAAGAACCACACCAATCTAAGTTTCAAGTTAATTTTACTTAATATACTAAGAGAGTTTGGATGTATTAGTAAACAATAATGTAAGTAGTTACAATATTTCAAGGTAAAAGTTTGATGGAATAGAGTTCCAATGATGATGATGATGAACTTATGAAAAAATCTAAGTAGAAAACAAAAGTTGACATTATAACATTTGATGTTGTGAAGTTAAGGAGTTTGAATATGTTAAAGAATTTTAACAGTTAGGAATATGATTCTTAAGTCTCCCCATTATTAAAACTAGCTTACTTCATAAATGTTTCTCACTAAATATTTTAGTGGGAGATTTTTATCAGATGGTCACATAGAGATGTGACGAGAATTATATATGATGTAGAGAGTTAACAAAACCTAGAAAGTATAGAAAACATAAGACTGGTCTAATAGTTTATCATATATGATATGATAAATTGGTGATTATGTTGGTTTTGTTAAATATTCTTAAAGAGTTTAAGAATATTAAAATGTATCATATTAAATTCAACCTCCATTTTTATCATTCTTTCACATCAGCTATATAAATTTGTGTATATATATACATTTTATGAAGTGAAAAGATAATTGACCTCTCAAAGTATGACTTTAATTGTTTTCCCTAACTGATGTTTATCATAGAGTATCATAGGTTGTGATTAAATATTAAGGCTAGTGTGACTAGTATTCTTGTATATAGATACATAATTTGCTCATGAGGCACAAAATAGAGAATATGATTCTTTTTGTGTACCGGATGACTTAAAAATTATACCATATGGAGTTTCATGCAGATATATTTGGTATACTAGGGGTGTATGAATCATATTTGAGTCCTCATTACCTAAGGTCGGTGAGATACCTAGCACGAGAACCTTCATGATTTGATACCCTAATTACGTAAATCTATATATTAACTTAGTTAATACAGGGTGTGGTTGGGTATGTTGTTGATCATGTCTTTGGTTGGAGCTTGTCCAGGATGATATTCTTCCTCTTGTATAATGAGTATGACATATGGGTCATTGATTTAGATAGACTATGGGTGTGTACGGTCACACCTAGATATTATATCTATCTATATTGATAAGGTAAATGTGATGTTCTTATCCATATAAGTATGAATGACATGTGATGTATTAATTGAACACATCAAACTATACTCAGAGATTCGAGAACAAATGAGTTGGCTATATGAGATTGGCATGCTTCATGCCCCATAGTTACTCGATGTATTGGATAAAGGGAAAATATGATAATGCATGTTTACATATAATGTATAATGTTAGAAACAAGTATAGAGATGCATTTGATTGATGGAGATCATGGTAGATCCCTTTATAGCTTGAGTAACATTGACGCTTTGCCAAAGACCACTCTTTGCTTACATATATGGATCCAAATATTTATATTTGTTGTCAGCACTGTAAAGACCCATGGGATAACACTTTATGGTTGACTGGATGAGAATTGAGTTTAACTTATAGAGCTACTCTAAAATAGTTTTAGAATTAATCCAAAAGTGTTTTGGATGGTATTCACATGGTATTGCATATGATGTGATATGAGAAATAGTAAAAAAAGTCCTTTAACATTGGTTTTTTAGGGGTTTTAATGTTGGTTTTTGAGGTTATGTCTTTGCGAGTGATGTTATAAATATATTTTTAACATTGGTTATTAAAACCAACATTAATTTTATTTTAAAAAAATAAAATACTTTCGATATTGGTTGTAGCAAAAAAATGACGCCACAAGTCCCACTCGAACACTTTCGATGTTGGTTATAGTAAAAAATTCAATTCCAAAAGTCCCACTTGAGTACTTTTGGCTTTAGTTTTATTCTATAACTAATGTAAAAATTGTTAAAGGATCACTTTTGACATCAGTTACAGAAAAAAATTGATGCCAAAAGTCCCATTGAACACTTTTGATGTCGGTTTTTTTGTTATAACCAATGTTAAAACTTGATTTTTTTTTAAAAAAATCCAATGCTCATTACAAAATTTGATGAAAATACATGATCGATGAAGTATAATTTTTCTTAAACTAAATAAAATCTAGAAAAAATAATAAATCATTAATGTAAAGATTCAAAAATCTTCAACTCACTTGGATTAAAATACAAGATCGATATATTAGAGCATTGTAGGAAGCAAACAAAATATTAAAAAAAAGAAATTTAAACATTATATTTAATTTATATTTTTGATGCAGTGTCCATCGCCTTAATTTTTAGTGAAGTAAAGAACTCGTTAGGTGTCCAAAGTTTTGATTTATAAGGAATTTTAGACTCTAACCTATAGATATCATGCAGAATCTTTATACTTTTAACTCGATCATTCATAATAAAAAAAGGGATCATCAACAAGTATATCAATAAATGAAACTAATAATAAATAAATAAAGTTATGTGAGAATATATATAAATACCACTTTGAAATCACTGAATGAAGAACTAGTGAAATTATAGTAAAGATTAAAAGAGTATGTCATAAATCAATTAGTGTGGAGATTGAAAACATATAAAAGGTGTTTGAAAATGTGTAACATGGTATAATAAATTTTAGGTGGCAATTGAAAAATTATAATTCATGCTATGAAAAAATTAAACTCCACTTTCACATGAAGAAAAATTTTACTTTTGACTTTAGTTATCTATGAAATTGATGTTAAAAAGTCCAATGAAAATAGTTTTAACATCATTTTTTAATGAAAATGATATAAAAACTAATATATATATATGTATATATATATATATATTAATGTCAGTTTTAGTAAAAACTTATATAAAAAACATAAATAAAATAATTAGACATGTCAAAAGTGTATGTGTATATATATATTAATGCCAGTTTTAGTAAAAACAGACATAATTTTTTTTTTTAAAAATTATGGACATCGGTTTTAATAAAAACCGATGTTGAAAGTAAAAAATAATCATGTCAATTTTAACATTTATTTATCATAAAATGGACGTTAAAAGTCCCCCTCAATCATTGTAACATAGATTTTAGAAAAACCGAAATTAAAATACCAACATGGAATCATATTTTTCTACTAATGAAGGTGAAGTTAATGATAGCTTTCCAAAAGTGTTTAGGATGATATGTGAAAAGGAGTTTTGGATATGGTTTCACAAGTTATTGTATATGATACAATATAAGGTGAAATGACACAAAGTCTATTAGGCTTTAGTGAAAGTTAGATATTGAAGGAGATATGCCCTAAAACCATATTTATATATGATGTATTTATGGGTTGTCTATCAGATTACATGAAAATTGTGATTTTCATACTGAAATAGGAATATCTTTAATATTTACTATGATAATAGTTATCGCTTGTTCATTTCAATATTCTACGTGACTATCGTTTAATGAACCATTTCATGAGATGAAGTGACAGAGTGTAAATGCATATGATGCATTCATAAAAACCATCCATGGTGTATATTCATGTGTTTTAATGTATGAATAAATGAGAGGATAATGAAGGAGTGTTCTTGATTTCCTATTTAACTACATTCATGATATAATGTCCCATATTTTCAGTGACGTACAATTTATTTTTAGTTTTGGTTAAACCCATAAACAACGTCTTAAGGGAGGGTTCATTTTATTTTGGAAGGAAAGGTTGCAAGTGGGTTGGAGGTGAGCTACAAGCCAAGTACATGGAGTGTATTAAATACACAAAATGTGTATTTAAAATACACAATTTGTAATGGGATGGATATACCCCCTTCAACATCATAAAATGGGTTTTCCTGGGGAGGTAAAAGTTTGATCTTTACAAGGCATGTAAATATGCTAGCTCATTTTTTTAAAGAGGAAGGGGATCCTTTTTTTAACAGAACACCCCCCCCCCCTCTTTTCTGCATAGGAGAAGCCGCGTGAGAGAACCCCTCCATGCCTAAGCTAGGTTCATCTAGATATCCTTCATTCAAACTTCATTTTCTTCATCGTTGGGTGCATTGGATCTGCAATGGTAAGCTCTCTAATCCTTTTTCTACCTTATTTCATTTATATTACCATATATTGTTCTATTTTAGTGCAATATCTTATGCTCTATTTTTAGGGTTTTTGTTAGTTCTTCTGATTTCTCCCATTCTATCTCAATTCAAGGGCCTACACTAGACAAAGAGAGTGTTACGGGCTTAAGGTGGGTAGTTTAACTCTTTTACCTAAAGTCTAATTGAATTTTATTATGTGTTAATGTGTCACATTCCATAATTATCTAATGAAGCCTCATTAATGTTTAATTAATTAAACTTGAAGTTTTTCTCATGTGTAATTGGACCCTAGTTACCTGCGAAACAATTTGGTTGGGCATTTTTCTTGACGCGAGACACCCCATGGGTGTGCCCTTCCTTAAGGGCCTAAATGACCCTTGCCTTAAATTATTAAACCAAATTTTTAGGTGTGTGTTTTCCCTTGTAATAAATGTATTAGAATGTGAATTAAAATATGGAAAAATGATTGTCCATGAATTAGTCCCTATGATTTATGCCATAGTTTTTTTGCATGGATTAAATATCTTGGCCCTCTTGATTAAAGTATTGTGATTGTAATGCCTTGATGAAATGTTATGGGTTATTGATAGCTAAACTTACCTTCCTATCATGCCAAGGGAGATACAAGGGTCCTGATTTAAGGATACCATGGATGGGCTCATCATGCTTTATAAATTAGAATTTGTTGATGAATGGTAAATACACTAGGAGCGATACTTAGTATTCCTTGAAAGGTCTCATTATGAGGATTATCTACCTCCTTATGAGTAATATTGGTTCCCTAGGGGAGACCTCATGGATGATCTTGGTAGAAAGATGGTTATACCATGCCAAGATCAATACTCGGACCCCTGTGTGAGGTATTAGGGATGTTCTTATAGGTTCTTGTCTTCACACCATGACAGGAGTGACACTTAGGATTCCATTTATGGATCGCCTTGGATAGACTCTTATGGTATTGAGTATTTATGGTTACCCAATATTGATACTTGAGATTCCTTTTTGGGTCACCTTGGATGGGATTAAGTTGCCTCTTATTAAATTATAATGGTAACTTTCATATTAAAACTAAGAATGCATAATTATTTTATAGGGATGTGTTCACCAAGCCAAATAATATCTTTGCATTTTGTCCAATCATGATGCTTGATCTATGATGACCCATTATTACACTCATATTATATTTGTATAGGACAACTTCTAATCAGATATATCAGGCTTAGGCTAAAGTAGGTAGTTTAGGTCGGGTATCCATGAGGAACCTGATCTATTGTATTTATTTAAATATTTCCTTGTGTTTATTATTATTGGCACACTTCTCATTTTATATGCATAGACTAGATTGTTCTAGAAACCATTGGTGGTAGCCTACTAATTATATCTCACACCCTGCTCGAGTGGCCCTTGATACCCGAGTAGACTTCATAATTGTAGGTGAAGATAAAGGGAAGTGTCCAGTTTATGACATTTTCTTTCTGGTACTAGGATGAAGCATGGGAGTAGAGGACCAAGCCTATGCTCATGATGCTAGTAGAAACTTTTGGTCTTTTTGTATTTTTGTACAGCATGTGGTATATGCATGTCTCCCATGTATCTTGTGTACCACATTTTATATAGATACATGACATCATCATCATCATTTTTTATCTATTATGATTCAGATTCTAAATATTTATTTATATTGGATGATTTAATATTCTTATTTTACTACTGCTTTCTTATTTCTATTTCCAATACTTACCTTTATCATTTACCGTTGTGCTACACTCTGACTCATGAGGGAATAGTCTCCCCCACAGACACACCCTAGGCCCTCACTACTATTTAGCATCCTCTATCATATGGGGAGGTGTGCTTGAGGTCATGTGACTAACCATCTCGGGGCACTGCTTAGTGGCTTCTGGGGCAGGACACTAAAAAGTAGTATCATAAGTATTTTTTTACTTTTATCTTAATATTTGGGTATTATAAAGGAGACTAGGCTGTATCAAAATTTGGTAATGAATCTGTGTCTGGGAATAGCTAACCCATGTAAAAGGAAAACCCAAATTACCTGGGATGGGTTATTATTGTTATTGGTTTATGATTGTTACAGTTGTACTGATTTCACCATTGGGTGGAACAAATGTTTTGTGATGTTATTATTTTTTATATTATTATTATTATGGACTTATTTTTCTCGGCCTAGTGCAGCTAGGAGTTATTATCTCATGAATCATTATAGGCACTTAAGGACTTATATGCCATGCATTTTTTCATGCCATGTTTATTTTCTGTGTTCATTTCCTATTACATATATTTAGTTCCTGGATTATTATATGTGGAAATGTGTTAACGACTCTTGTAGTGATAACATAATTAGATTAATTAAAGTTCCTACATCAATATAAATAGTTTTTTCTTGAATAGATTTATGATGACACCTTAATTAAGCAATTATACCATGATTGAGCCATAAACCATTGGTTCTATGGACTGAAACATTAAATGATTTGATTGTTTCATGTCAATTTTAATTTATGAAGCATGTACTTATATAAACTAGGAATGGTGTTTCATTTAATAGAATCATTATATGTGATCTGTTACATCCCGATACCAGGTGTAAAGGTCAGGTTGTAGTTATATGACGTACCAATTTCAATTTATAAAGAGTATGGGCCTTTATAAATAGGTAATGGTGACACATCTAATTGGACCTTGATATCTACATGCATATAAATAAGCATGAACTTAAATAAATTTAAACTTTTAAGTTAAATGGTTATCGCTAAATGGGGATGTCAATTGAAAATTAAAGGGTGTTTTCCTCTATGCCTTGTAATTGACACACCATATATCAAAATCTCTGTTGTGTTATAGGAGACCTTGAACCTAACCTGGCCTTAGTTCTAGGAAGTAGTAAATATCTCATGTGGTCCTTTGTGATCCTTCTTATCACCTAGACCTAGATTTAGGATCAAGATGAGAGGTGTTACTCATTTATAGGAAGGTTGTGTACCTATCCTTTCCTACTTTTTTTCCTGTTTATAGTTAAATATTATCTAAGGCATGCATTTGTAAATTTTAGAGATATTCCACCATGATGTCCTCGAGTCATGCACCAAGAGGGTGGTGACGACCATACTCCGGAGGTGGTGGGCCTTGATCCACTAGTAATTCATCTTGTATTTCCACCTGAGGCACCTCTTATTGATCTCTATTGGGCGTTGATTCTTAGTTAAGAGATAGATTTTGATGATTCATGTAGTTTATATAGGGATCTCTTTGACCCACCCCTACTATGGAAGAATTGACGTGGGAATTCTAGCAGCAACATCCACCTACCTTTTTGAGGAATGATAGTCCTTAGGTTGTTGAGGCATGGCTAGAGGCTATGTTTTAAATCTTCGAGCATATAGAGATTCCTCCAGAGTGGAGGGTCAATATCTCCACTTATATGCTCTATGATTCCATAAAGTGTTGGTGGGATGTCACACTCAGGATGTTCATCATTATGGTATGGTTTGGAAGACTTCCATACAACCTTTTATGATTACTTATTTCCCCAAACACTGATAATAGACTGTACAAAAGAGTTTATGCACCTCCAGTAGGGAACTAAGTCAATGATGGAGTATTCAGCTCATTTTAACAAGCTTCAACATTTTGCACTGACACTAACTAGTGATGAGTTGATGACTATGAGACGTTTTGAGGATGGGATTATGTATGTCATATGACTACAGGTGAATGTATTTTGGCTGACCAATGTTTATGAGATATTGAACCAGAACCTCATCATAGAGAAAAATTTGAGGGAAGTTTGAAATGTGATCTAGGGTGGTTCAACTTCGAGACAAGGAGATGGTTTTTCTAGTGGTAGGAAGCATCATTTAAAGGGTTCATATGTGGTAAGTGTCAGCCAAATGACATGCATTAATAGCTATGTGTTGTGCCACCAGTGTGTTAGGGTAGACCATAAGAAGCCTCGATATATGAAGAACCCAATCAAGTTTTGAGACTACAGTGGGATGGGTTACCTTCAGTGTTTCTGTCGAAATTTTCCTGTTGTTCCTAGTGAGAATGGATTGGTATCAACACCACATTCAGGTACATGATATGTAGTTCTATGTAAATCTAGGAGATGGTCTACTACTATCTGATCAAGTCAATGAGGTGGTTGTGGCTGAGGTAGTTAGACTTCAGAGGTTCAACACCAGCAGAGTGGACTTTCTCAGGTTAGTTAGGTTGCATCTCAGGGTCATGGATCAAACCATATTTATATAGTGTAGCCTACTCCTAAGGAGAAGAGTCTGGTTCCTTCTACAGTACAAGGTATTATTCTAGTAGCCTCTACTTTAGTTGTTTCCTTGTTTGATATAGGTGCATCATACTATTTTATATCTAAGACAATTATGGAAATTTTGGGCTTAGATATGGTGTACTTATGAGGTGTGATGACTCTCAACATACCGTTAGGGGTTTGATCAGAGAGTATACACCAGTGCAATGAGTTCCCCCTTGAGATAGGTGGGTATCGTTTCTTTTGGAATTTATTTTTTCCTTGAGATGACCAGCTTTGATGTCATTCTTAGGATATATTATTTAATTCCTTACTACACCCATATTGATTGATATTGTCGAATTAAATATTTTACATCACCCGAGGGTGGTTCCTATATTCATAAAGGAGAATCGGATTTCCAAGTTAATTGAGCTGGATCCGAGCACTATGGGATGGGAAAAGTGACAACCTAGATGGATGGTCTATTTATGAGTGATCAGGGAACACAGTGTACAAAATTCCCTCCTATTGTGGATAGTTTTAGGGATGTATTCCCCGATGACTTCTCTAGTTTTACTCCTATGATAGAGGTAGAGTTAATGATTGATCTAGTTCCAGGAGTGGAACCATTGTTTATTCCTCCTTAGAGGATGGTACCTACAAAGCTCCATGAACTCAACAAGCAGTTGGAATAATTAGAGAAAAATAATTGTATACAACCTAGTACTTCACCATGGGGTCCACCCATCCTTTTTTTCAAGAAGGTGGATAGTACCCTTAGAATGTGTGTGGATTATTGATGTTTGAACTAGATTATGGTGAAGAACCATTATCCACTACCTCATATAAATGACCTCTTCGGCCAGCTCTAAGGAGTGATAGTTTTCTCTAAGATTGATTTTAGGTCAGGCTACCATCAGGTAAGTATGATACCATCAGACATAATGCATACAGTGTTCCATAGTAGATATTGCTTGTACAATTACTTGGTTATGCTATTAGTCCTTACGAATGTTCCCACTTTTTCATGGATTTGATGAATCAGGTTTTCCACCCACATCTAGATTCATTTTTGGTAGTATTGATGGATGACATATTGGTGTATTCTCACACTCGATATAACCATGCCAAACATCTTGATATCGCGATGAATACACTGAGAGGGAACCGGTTGTATGTTAAGCTCAGCAAATTCCACTTTTGGATCAATAAGGTTCACTTATTAGGTCACCATATCTCATAGGATGAAGTGTTTATTGACCCAAATAAGGTGAGTGTCCTAGTTTTATGGGAGCATCCCAAGAATGTATTTGACATACACAGTTTCTTTGGGTTGGATGAATATTACAAGCAATTCATTTAGGACTTCTCATTCCTAGAAGGGCCTCTTATGGTCTTGACTAAAAAGGGTGTGAAGTTGTTATATTTGAAATATTGTGAGATAACATTTTAGGAGTGTAAAGTGTGACTGACTTCAGCACTGATCCTGATCCTATCAGATTTGGGTAGAGGTTATACTATTTACTGTGATGCTTTAGGAAACAAGCTAAGAGCAGTTCTGATGTAGGGTGATCAGGTTATTTTGTATGGGTCACGCTAACTAAAACCTCATGAATGGAATTTCTCTATGCATAACCTTAAGCTATAAACCTTGGTTCATGCTTTACGTTGTTGGAGGCATTATCTATTGGGGGGTAAGTTCATTATTTTCATGAATCATAAAAGACTAAAATAAATTTCCACACATAGTGATTTGAATCTAAAACAGTTTTAGTGGGTATAATACCTACAATCATTCAATTTTTATCTTTCTTGCACACTCGGGAAGGGAAATGTTGTGGCTGATGCACTGAGCTAGAAGACTCGAACAATGGCCATCCAGGAGGCCAGTGGTGAGTGGCATGACCCTATTTTCTGAGATGCACCTGAAGGTTCAGTAGTTTCATGGAAAACTATTTTAGAATCTTTAGAAATGACATCCTTCCTTCTATAATGGGTGAATATGAGACAAATTTTATATATTGAGGGCCTCATCTTAAGGGAGAGTGTCTCGGGTGAGAACCCACCACTGGGTTGGGTTGTTGATGAGAATGAGATCATGTACTTCCACGGGCATGTATGGGTGTCTACTGACATATGATAGGAGTTGATGTGGTAATATCATGCCTTTGTTTAGGTATTACATCCTGGTATTACTAAGATGTACTGATACATACGTCATCAGTATTGGTAGTCAAATATGAAGAGATAGATTGTAGGTTTTATCACTCGGTGCTCCACCTGTCAGCAGGTGAAGGTTGAGCACCACCAGCCTACTAAACTTATACACCCTCTATCCATTTTTTAGTGGAAATGTAATGATGTCATAATTAATTTTGTGATGGGTTTGTCGAGATATCCTCAAGGTAGTGATGCATTATGGGTTATCGTCAATAGGTTGAACAAGGTTGCACACTTCCTACTTATCTGAGAGACCTTCTCATTTGATTAGCTTAGAAGGAATTATATTCAAGAGATTTTTAACCTTCATGGTGTTCCTTGTTCTATCATATTGGATCAAGATGCCCGGTTTATATCGTTGTTCTATAAAGGGTTACAGAAATCATTGAGTTCATAAGTGCTCTTGAGTACATCATATCACCCTTAGATAGACGGGAAGTCTGAGTGGATGATACATGTTTTATAGGACATACTACAGGCATGCATACTTGATTTCAGAGGTTATTAGAAGAATCATATCCATCTAGTTGAGTTTTCCTATAATAAAATCTTTCAGACAATGATTCAGATGGCTCCTTATGAGTCCCTTTAAGGTAGGTCGTGTTATTCACCCCTATGCTTATTAGAAGCAGATGAGGTAGCAATATTAGGTTCTCATCTCATTTAGGGGACTTCATAACAAGTACAACTGATATGGAAATATATGTCTACAGCTCAGTCAAGGAAGAAGTCTTATACTGATTTTCGTTATTGACCTCTAGAGTTCAAGGTGGGACATTGGGTCTTTCTATGAGTTCTACCTATATTAGTTCATAGATGGATATGAAGATATAGAAATCTATCATATCATTAAATCAAGCCTTTTGAGATCATGGAGAGATTCATACTGATAGCCTATCGGTTGTAGTTACCGCAGAGGTATCGTGTCATGCACGATATATTTCATATATCGTAGCTTCACCATTATCATTTTGAACCATCTCATTCATTTGATCCAAAGGATATTGATCTGGAGGCAGATGCATCCTTTGAGGAGAATCTGATATGTATCATTGAGTAGAGCATGAAGGCTCTCTACGGTAGGTCAATTCCTCTAGTTCGGGTGTTATGGCAGCACAATCGTGTACAAGAAGAGACCTGGGAGAGAGAGGTTGATGTACATGCTCAGTGGCTGGAAATTTTCTCAGACAACACTTTACCACCCTCTAAAGGGAAAATTGGGGATGATTTGTTTTAAGGAGGGGAGGTTTTAACATCCTAGATTATCAGCAATGTACATTTTATTTTTATTTTTTGTTAAACCCGGAAACCACACCTTAAGGGCGATTCTATTTTCTTTTGGAAGGAAAGGTTACAGGTGGGATGGAAGCTAGATACAAACTAAGTACACAACGTAAATTAAATACACAATATGTATTAAATACATGATGTGTAATGGGATGGCCATACCCCCTTGCACGTCATGAAATGGGTTTTATCAGGGAGGGAAAAGCTCAAGCTTTACATGACGTTTAAAGGTTACACACCATGTAAATATGATGGCTCATTTTTTTAAAGAGGTAGGGGCTCTTTTTTTTATCGAACACCCCCCTCTCTTCCACATAGGAGCAGCCGCACGAGAGAATTCCTCCACGACTAAGCTAGGTTCATTCAGATCTCCTTCATTTGTGCTTTTCTTGCTTCATCATTAGGTACATTGGATCTGAAATGATAATCTCACTATTCATATTCTTTCCTTTCATTGTTTATCTTCCCATATGTTGTGCTATTTTAGTGTGAGTTCTTATGATATATTTTTAGAGTTTTCATCAATTCTTTTGATTTATCTCATTCTATCTCGATTCAAGGGCTGACACTGGACGAGGAGAGTGTTACAAGCTTAAGGTAGGTGGTCTAGAATTTTTCCCTAAAGTTTCATTTCATTTTATTATGATCCAATGTTCCACATATCAGAATTCTCTGATGACACCTCATTAGTTTTTAATTAAATAAACTTAATGTTTTTCTCTTATGTAACGGGACCCTAGTTTCCTATGAAACAATGTCGTTGGGAATTTGTCTTGACATTGGTCACCCCATGGGTGTGCCCTTCCTTAAGGGCCTAAATTTACCTTGGATTAAATTGTTAAACCACCTTTTTGGGTGTGATTTTTCCCTTGTAATAAATGTATCAAAATTTAAATTAAACTAAGGAAAAATCATGGTCCATGAATTAGGACCTATTCTTTATGCCATAGTTTTTTTCCTTGAATTAAATATTTTAGACAACTTGATTAAAGTATTATGACTGTAATGCCTTGATGAAATTGTATGATATTTTGATATCTAAACTTATCATCCTCTCACGTTGAGGGTGATACAAGGGTCTCAATTTAAGGATGCCTTAGATGGGCTCATCATGATTTATAAATTAGAAGTTATTATTGAATGGTAAATACATTGGGAGCGATACTTGGTATGTCTTGGATAGGCTCACTATGCGGATTCTCTATGTCCTTATGAGTGATATTGGTTCCCTAGGGGAGACCTCGTAGATGGACTCAGTGGAAATATGGTTGTGAATTATGGAATTCCATTCTTGTTTTCATATTGAAATATTCCATGTTATTATTCTTCCAATTTTATTATATTGGTTTTCATGCATGCAAAAATATTTGGTTTATTTTAAAATGCTCAAATTATCTTATGCTTGGGCCATGTGTAATCCACGTGGGCCTATCCATATGGGCCTTAGCCTCTCGATGACCTTTCTACCTATGCTCACTTTATAACTCCACGATCTATATGGATTTCATCCCTAGTCATTGATAAGATCCTCCGCCCACTGCATATTTGTCGTCCATCTATACCATAACATAATTGATGTGCTACATTTTGTTTTGGTGGTGTGTGTGTGGATTTTGAAAATTGGATATTTTGTTTGATGTGTGCAAGATGGCGTTAGGGGGTTTCATCACCCTAGCACGGTGTCACTTCATCCTGATGATAATTCAGCTCTCCCTCCCTCCTTTAGTTTTTATCTTGGTTCTCCTAGGTGAAACCCTAGCTCACCTTTTTTTTTGCTTAATCAGGGCATCTATGCGGCCTATTTCTCTCTATTTGGATTCATATCAAGACCCATTTTGGTGGATACAACATCCTTCCTTGGTGGAATATGTGTGTCCCTTCTTAGCGATCATTCTATGAGCACATAGGTGAGGATTATTTCTTCAGATCCAGACATTTTTTGTACCCATCTTTCGGCATGAAGAGAATAAGACCACTGGAGTTTATTCAAACTCCGGAACTATAAGTATCATTTGTTTTTTTAAGTTTCATTTACTTATAATCCTGTAAATCTCATACTTATGTTCTTTTTCTTTTCATTCTTTATGTTTTTCACTTGTAGTGTTTATTTCTTTGAGCTTAATAAAATGTGTGTGTACTATGTGGTGTTCTTATTGTGCATGTAGGTCCCCATGGGACCGAAGCGCATTAAATATTATGTTCTTTATTTTTATTTTATCTTCCTGTATTATTCTTGTTTGGTTCTATATTTTCAACTTCTTTTTGCAAAGATCCAATTTGGTCCTTCTGGGATTCGGTGTTCTGGTTTTATTCGGTACACCCTTTCCCTTCACAAAGTGGTATCAGATCCTTTACTGGTTTTCTTTTTTTTTATTCCTATTTCTTTGTTTGTAGTTCTTGTTTCTATTTTAATTTTTGCACTGTAATCTCATCCTAATTCTTCATAGCCTCATTTATTGCTTTATTTTAAATCCATTATTTCATCTTATATTTCTTAGAATTTTGAATCCCTTTGGATAAACATTGTTTACCCAAGATATTGGTCATTTTTTGGGGGTGTATGCTTAACGTTGTCCATAAGAACTTGGCATCTAATCTATGGTGAAACATGTCAACAACTAGATTCGAAATTGATAAATTTGATGGTGGTAATAACTTTAATCTTTGGAAAATTAATATAATACCCCTTCTTGTACAACAGTGCCTAATTGATGCCCTGTGTGGGCCAAAAAAAAACTATTGTAATTGTAAATCAAACTAGGAAGACCGCTACTGAATACCAAGATATATCCCCTGATGTGTTAGTTAAATCACATAGATCTTTACTTGTAAGATCTCGGATCTTGGAAAGGTATGTTCTCATTTAAGTTTTGGTTTAAATCTCTTGTTTTAGTTAATTAAGTACTTACTCAAGTCCTTAAGGAGGATTGGGGGTGTTCAGAGGGTTCGGGACATGAAAAATTGAGAAAAAAGGTTTTCTGGGTAGGTCGCATGGCCAGCACACGGTTAGTGCTAACCATGTGGACAACCTAATAAACGGTGCAGGAGGTGGGTTTTTGGATAGTGTCCTCTGCACGGTTTGTGCACGGTTTGGAAAACCGTGCGGGTAAATCGTGCGACCCAGAAATTTTTAAAAAATTACATTTTTTCCACTTTGGGATTTTAATACCCAGCTCAAGATTTCCTCTCATTTCTCCCCTCTTCACCCTAGGAAAGAACCAAATCTTCCAAGGGCTCCAAGAGATTGATCTCCCTCATTTCTAAGGCATTTTTGGTGTCGTTGGTTGTGGATCGAAGCTTCGAGTAAGGATAATCTCATCCTTACTTATCTTTTGAGTTTAGGGTTTGTATCTTCTTCTCCTCTCTTTCTAAAGTTCTAATACCCTACTCTTTGGGTGATATCTAGGTTGAAGCTTCAAGGGTTGTTTGAAGAAAAATTTAAGGTTTCAATTAAGAGTGTGTTCACCCACAGAATTGAGGTAGGTGGTCTACAAGTTATATCTCATGGTTTATTTGTGGATTTGTGCATGTGTGGTTTTGTTCTTGGGTGTCTCTTGGTATGTTTTGATCACCCTTGGATTTTAGGTAAAATTGTTATTAAGAAGATAAATTGAAACCCTCACAATCCCCATGGAATGCATCAAGGGTGATGATACTGATATAGGGTCACCCATGGGGTGTGCCGACTTTCCCGGACCCAGGGATTTGTGAAGAACAAGTGATATTGTTGTGTATTTAAGTATATCCCTTGATAAACATGTTGATGTGATTGATGGTGTTGAAGTAGAAGCTAGGAGATGAACCTAGTCATAGTAATAACCTAAGGAATATTGGGTTAACATAGAAATGATTGAAGATCATAATGAAATGGATTATAATCTCGGTAATAAAGCCTAGTGAGTTAGGAATAATGAACGAAACCTAGTGATATAGGCACAATGAATGAATGCTTAGTGATATAATCATAATAAAAGGTAAATTGTGCTAAGTGGATAAATGATGTGAAATGTGGTACATGTGTTAATGAGTTAAGGCATGGTATTAACTCTAATTTTATTGTTATGATTTATGTTTTCATTGGTAAATGGTTGTGATTTTGTGTTAATGGTTAATGGATACATATATGTATAGCATGTTCACATGTCTTGGTAGAGTGGGGTATTGACTTGTGGTTCTACACCCACGGGTCGAGTTGGACTTAGGCTCTAAACTCCACCCCTAATGCACATGTTAGGGAAGAGAACTGAGGCTCTATTTCCCTAATGGTTTCATCCACCCGGACTGAGGCTTCGAGGTGAGGATATGGTTGACATGAGGAAGTTAGTCCTAGTGAAATAGGATAACAATGTGTTCCTCATGCATGTGATTGTGTACTTTAAGCCTGTGTAACTTGTTGTGATTGATTGTAACGTCCCGGTTCCGGAATTTACACAGAGGCACCCCATACCCAGTTGGTCACATGGCCTCAAGCGCATTTCTCCGAACGCCAGAGGATGTTGACTAGAATTGAGGGCCTTGGGTGTGATATTGGGGAAACTATGCCCTCATTGGCAGAGTAACACAGTGGAATAAGGCAATAGGAATAGCGGAAGCAGGAATAATCCATACAAAAGTAAACAGTAGAAGAATGGAAAATAATAAACTGGAGCACACACACATATATATATATGAATGATTCATGATACATATGTCTAGGAAAGCAGCCAAACAAATCTCAATGATAGAATACAATAGTACTAAACCTAATTATAAAAGAAAGCAAGTAAACCACTCCTCAGCATCGCAAGCCATATCTTGGTCCCATGCTCTCCAGCTTCACAGCAAATCAAGTACCTGAAGTATAAGGGCGCTTGCCCTTATCTATACCTACAATAATATAATCTGTTTGGGTCCAAAAGCATGGCCCAAACATGGTGTGAGACTAAATCCCAGTAGGCAACCACCACAAGATCTGTTCCTAACAGTCAGTGAATATATGGCAGGTAAAGTATAGAAAGCAGTAAATAAGGAAGTACTCAATAGTAACAATCCATAATTTAAAATATCAAGCAACAACTAATCGAAGCAGATAATCACAAAAGGTAACCCTCTGGGAAGTACCCACAGCCTATCCCATTTGGTCCTACCTAGAAACATAAGCAAATGGATAACACAACAGGTAACCCTCTGGGAAGTACGCACAACATATCCCCTCTGGTCCTGCTTAAGCATAGACTCTCTGAGGAAGCACTCATCTTCAATTCCTCCTATAGTCTCATATCGGTAACTAAAGGAAATTTGGGGAAGCACTCAACGTCTATTCCCTCTGTGGCCCGTGTCGAGGTTCTATAGACACTCTGAGGAAGCACTTATGTCAATTCCCCCTATGGTATCACATCGTAAGTAAAATAGACACTCTGGATAATTATGGTCTACTACACCAGGTTCTCGCGACCCTGTGTAAGTCAAGTAGGTATAGAAACTCGTATCATACAAATTAAACCCTCAAGAACTACTTGGCTAGCATTCTACATCATATCAGCATATCAGAACAATAACACCATCCTACAACTAGGCATGGGAAAGTAAACAGCAGCCTAACAGGAAAACTAGACCCAATGGTTAAAATAGGAAATCATGCATGGGAAAAAACTTCCAAAGCATAGAAATTAACCCTATTAACATTCATTCAACCTCTACTCAAGCATACAAGCATAGCAAGAAAATAATAGGGCTAAAATGGTAAATAATCAGTACCTCGTTCATGGGTATTGGTGATTTTGCACATATAACTCAAATAATTTCAATGTAAAGGCACAAACCACCTACCTCGGCGTTGTAGGATCGTTATACTCCGGCTTCAGCCCTTGGATTGACCTATAATGCGGTAGATCTACAAAAATGTCTAAAACATTCAACCCACAGTATCTCATGAGAGAGGAGAAATCAGAAGATGGTGTTCAAGAAGAAGAGAGAACTCACTGATGCGATTCCAACACAACCGACGGAGTTCGATTTGGAGAATGGATGCTCGATCGGGGGCTCAGTGAAGATTCGCACTGTACGGATTCTCTCGGTCGAGTTCGGCAGAGAAGTAGGTGTTTATGTCGAAAAGATGCGACCCCGGTTTGTTTAATGAAAAAAAAATACACTGCGTGTACTTTCCATTTCCGTAATCCACTTTAGGCAGCCTCCAGGTCACCCCCCACATAGACATGTGCATGGCTGCTATACGGACAGCACACGGCTACCTGTGGTAACCGATTACACAACATGTACTCAGAAAGTACATGGCATGTACTTCGAAAATTTTCATAAACTCCTCTTTTTCTCAAAACGACCAGAAAAGGAAAACATACCTGAAAAAGAAGATTCGAGTTCTTACAAACTTCTCCCCTTAAAGAAATTTTTCCTCGAATTTCCCTAGCAAGGTATCGTAGAAGAAGAAACACCGAACAGCTCCAGCCACTGTACTCGTACATCGGCCTCCCTCTCCCAAGTCTCATCCTGTACTCGCCCGTGCTACCATAGCACCCGTACCAGAGGAATAGACCGGCCACAGAGAACCTTCATACTTCGATCAATGATCTGGATGGGATGCTACTCGAATGATGCATCCACTTCCAACTCAACCTCCTCGGGTTGAAAAACATGAAACGGGTCTGATAAATAACGTCGAAGATGAGAAACTTGGAAAACTTCGTGCATAGCCCGGTACCTCTAGGGTAACTACAACTGATAGGAAACCGACCCAACTCTCTTCAACACCTCAAACGACCCGACATACCTCAGTGAAATCTTACCATGTCTCTTAATAATCTTGTGTACCAACCTTGGTGTGACATGTAAAAAACCTGATCCCCGACCTCGAACTCCAGAGGTCGTCTCTTTTGATCAGCATAAGACTCATGTAGAGACTGTGTAGTAGTCATCCTCTTCCGAATCAACTCTATATGCTCTGAGGTCTCCTGAACAAGATGAGGTCCCAGAAAATATGCCTCTCCTGCCTCCATCCAACATAAGGGTGATCGGAATGGCCTACCATATAAAGCCTCATAAGGTTCCATCTGAATAGTTTCCTGAAAACTATTGGTGTAGGCAAACTCCACAAGAGGTATGTGTTTCTCCCAAGAACCTCCAAAATCCAGAATACATGCTCAAAGCATGTCCTCAAGCACCTGTATCATACGCTCGGACTGGCCATCTATCTGGGGGTGGTAAGTTGTACTCAAAATTACTTGTGTACTCAAAGCCTTCTGAAGCCCCTGCCAGACCCGAGAAGTAAAACGTTCATCCCTGTCTGAAACAATGGAGTGTGTAACTCCATGTAGATGTATAATATCTTGGATGTACAACTGCCTCAGCTCATTAACAATGAAGGTATCCTTGATTAGAAATAAGTGATCAACCTTCGTGAGTTTGTCAATGAAAACCCAAATTGCATCATTCCCTCAAGGTGACCTTGGTAAACCCGTCACGAAATCCATCACGACATCATTCCACTTCCACTCAGGAATGGGTGACTTCTGTAAAATCCACGCTGGTCATTGATGCTCTGCATTCACCTACTGACAGGTGGAACACCTCATGATGAAACCAACAACATCTCTCTTCATACTTGGCCACCAATACTGACGGTGTAGATCACGATACATCTTGGTGAAACCAGGATGAACTGCCCAAACTGAGGAATGATAGTCCTGTATCATCTCCTCGCGTGTGTCTGCTCGCACCCATACGCGCCCTTGGAAATGCAAGATTTCATCCTCACTTATGGTCCATCCAGGAAAAGGTTCCTCTCTTGATACACTCTTCCATAGGACTAGGCCTTCTGAGTCTGATAGATGTCTCATTCGCACTTGATCAAGAAGGGTAGAGGTAACAACTACATAAGAAAGAAACATCTTCCCCTGTCTGTCATGCACCTCCAAATGCATCTCAGAGAATAGAGCCATTAGCTGCCACTCACTGTCGGCCTCCTGAACTTCCTGTATCTGAGTCGTCCTGATCAATGCATTAGCCACTGCGTTGCCTTTCCCAGGTGTATAGACAAGCTCAAAGTCAAAAGACTGAAGGTATTAAACCCACCTTCGCTGTCTCAAATTGATATCACGCTGAGTGAAGATGTACTTGAGACTCTTGTGGTCGGTGAAAACCACAAAATGCTCTCCCAAAAGGTAATGTCTCCAACAACGTAAGGAATGAACAACAACAGCTAACTCGAGATCGTGTATCGGGTAATTCCTCTCATGTGGCTGCAACTACCGAGACCCATACGCAACGACTCCTTCTCCCTGCATAAGCACATCTCCCAGCCCGATACCTGAAGCATCACAATACATGGTATAGCTCTTGCCCAGATTTGGAAACACTAGTATCGGTGTTGAAGTCAACCTCTCTTTCAGCTCTTGAAAGGCTGACTCACAAGAATCCAACCACAAGAACTTTACACCCTTCTTAGTTAGACTCGTCAGTGGTGCTTCTAAGCATGAAAATTCCTGAATGAAGCATATGTAGTATCTATCCATCTCTAGAAAACTTTGTACCTCAAAGACGTTCTTCAGATGCTCCTAAGAAACTACTGCTCTAACTTTTTCTCAGTCTACTGAGACTCCTATCTCAGAGATAACATGACCCAATAAGTGAATATGATTCATCCAAAAGTGGAATTTTGAGAGCTTAGTATATAATTGATGCTCTCTCAGTGTACTCAAAACAATCTCAATATGGGTGGAATGGTCGTGTCAAGTGTGAGATTACACCAAGATATCATCCACAAAAACCACCATGAAGGAATCCAAGTATAGATGGAACACTCGGTTCATCAGTGCCATGAAAACTACAGGTGCATTTGTGAGACCAAACAGCATAACCATATACTCGTATAGACCATACCTACTCCGAAAGGCTGTAAGAGGTATATCTGATGGTCTAACATGCAACTGATGGTAACCGGACCTCAAGTCAATCTTCAAGAACACTCGGGCTCCTCAAAGATGATCAAAGAGATCATCAATTCTCGGTAATGGATATCTGTTCTTGATCGTCAACTAGTTAAACTTCTGATAATCCACACAAATCCTGAGGGTATCGTCCTCCTTATTCTCAAAAGAACAGGTGAACCCCAAGGAGAAGTATTCGGTCGGATGAAACTCTTTGCCTGCAACTCCTCAAACTGATTCTTGAGCTCCTGTAACTCTGGTGTAGTTATCCTGTAAGGAGGAATGGACACTGGTGTCGCTCCTAGTACAAGATCAATAGAAAATTCTACCTCACACTCCAGAGGCAAACCTGAAAAGTCTTCTGGAAAGACATCTCTAAAACGATCCACCATTGGAGGAAAGTCCATATGTTAAATCCCCTGGTCATCTAGATATAGACTAGAAATTCGGGGTGTAAATCCTCCTAACCCATGATGCTCGGGTCCCGCTCTGCTTGCCTGGAAATTCCATTCACCCTTATGAAGAAAAGATCCACCCTTTGGTGATATGAAACTCACCCTGCGGCGATAACAGTCGATGACTGCCTGGAAGGGAACTAGACAATCCATTCTGAGAATGACATCATAGAATGTCATCTCTTGGAAATAGTGGTCCCATAAAAAGTAAAATACACCAACCTCTAGAGGGAAATCCTTGCATTGATGTACACTTGTCATTCTAGTCCCCAACGGAGTGTCCAGTGTCAAGATATCAGCAGAAGAAAAGATGCAGAGCCCAAGGCTCTCTACAACCGCAAAAAATATAAATCTATGGGAAGCCCTTGTATTAAAAAGATCAGAAGCTAAAACTGAGGCTACTAAGATCATACCTTGCACTGTAGAGGGTTCGGGATCCTGCTCCTGTTGGGTCTACTCCACTGCAAAAATCTGGCATGTATTGCGGCCTTGTGACCCTGCTTGACCACTCTGAGCTGATCCACCCTGTTGTCACTGGAAGCCTGGAGACTAGCTACCACGACCACGACCTTCACCTCGTCCTAAATGGCCAGAAGAACTCTAGTTCCTAGACTGGTGAGAAACTGGTGGTGCTGCTCCTGAATGAGGAGTCATAGAAAAACCTCTGTCACCAACTGTTGGTGAGAAGATTTGGCAGAAGCACTGAAGATGACCCATCTTTCCACAAGATCTGCATTCCACTAGGTCTCTCGGGCAGTGTGGCCTCGTATTCTCACTCTTCCCGCACTGGTATCACACCACCTGACTACCAGAATAAGTATCTCGCCTCCTTGGATCTCTACGCGTAGACTCCCTACGGCGCTTCCTACTGTCAATAGGAGGAATACTAACTCCAGATGTCGAACCGCCCTGGATCACAACTCCAGACTCCCTCAAATTGCACTTTGTGATCAGTACCTGGTTGACTATGGAAGTGATGGAGGTCAGCCTAAAGATGTTCACCTGATATCGGATGTTGTTCCTCAGACCATCCTCAAACTTCCTTGTCAGGAATAACTGATCACCTCCTAGAATAGGTGTGAAACACTACAGCTCGGTAAAGCGAGAGGAAGACTCAATAACCAAAAGAGTACCCTGATCTAGACTCATGAACTCTTGGGCTCGATCGGCCCTCAAAGTCTCTGTGTATAAGTAGTCATAGAAGATACGCTGAAACTCCTCCCAAGTCATGACTTGTTGGCATCCTATCTGTGAGATCACATCCCACCATCTCTTGGTGGAATCCCAAATCATATATGTAGCGAGCTTGATCCGCCTCTCTGGAGGCGTCTCCAGATGCTCATAGATTGTCAGTATGGATTCTAGTCATGACTCTATAGTCTGGGGTCCTCCATCCCCTGAGAAAGTGGGAGGATGATGCTGCTGAAAGACCCGTGTCAATTTTGTCATCGACAGGGTAGGAGGCGGTGCTCCCTGAAAGGTATGAATCATCCTCATAAAGCCTTCCTTGAATTGTGCATTAGCACCTACATCCGGTATAATGGATGGTGCCAAGACTAGCACAACGAGAGGATCTATAGGTTGTCCCTGATTAGCCATATCTGGTGTCCGGTCACTGCCCTGCAACTGGTGTACAACCGAAGGATGTCTCAGCGGCATGACTCTGCAAGGTCAAATGCACACCTTAGATTAAGGTTATCAAGGAATGAAAACTAAAAGCATAAGAAGGGAACAAGAGAAAGAAAGCATTCAAGTTTTTCCAAAACATGACTACACAGCGTGTATAACCCCTACATGGCGTGTTCCCTTCAGCAATTCACATGGGCATGTACTCTTGCCACAACTGGTTGTGTAACACCCCATACACACAACATGTTCACCTAACACATGGCGTGTACTTGAATCCTCTTCCCCTTCCTGAGTCCTTCTACACGGCTAAGCCACACGGTTCTCCTTAGAACGAGACTACACGGCATGTTAGTGCCAAACACGACGTGTACTAAACGAAACTCACTGACCCGTGTTGTTAGATACATGGATGGTTACATGGATCACACTAGACGGCGTGTTCCAGGCGAATACGGCGTGTACTAAGAAGATTTTTCCGAGCCATGTTGTTAGTGACATGGTCGGTTACATGGTTCTATGACATGGAATGTACATCCTCTACACGGCGTGTCTTACCAAGGATTCCAAACCCTGTGTCCCTACCCACATAGTATGTGACAGGGTTAGAGACTACACGGTGTGTACTCAAGAAAAATAGTTTCTTCCCGAACAGAAGAACACATGGCATGTAGTCAAAACTACACGGCGTGTATTCTGGGTTTTTCCAGACAGTAAGCCTCAGAAACTACTCTAGAGCCCATAAAAACACTTAAACAAACATTAAAGTGCCAAATTCTGATCCGTGAGGGCCCATACTCCCAGCAAATCAATGCTTGGAATCTTATAAAAGTTATAAACAAGAATAACAGTGCAATGATCCACCAAATTTCGGTCCATGAGGGCCCATAACACCTCAAGAACCAAAGTTTGGCATTCATTCAAGAAAAACCTTGCACAAAAACAATACCCTATCAAACAACAGGTATTCTATCAAGGAATCTATCACAACAGCATGCATATCTAGCAAAACATTTATCACAACAACATGCAATCGCTAATTCACCCTAAATGGCATGGAAAGAATGCAGGACATGTGATTTCTAGTAAGTGACTATATGATGAATGAGATGCCATACCCTCATCTCATCGGGTTGCAATAGAAATAAAACCTCAATATCATCAACAATAACACCACAAAACATGTGAATCACCCAACGGTGAAATAAAATCAACTGTAATAATTGCAAAACCAGAAAAATTACAATAATGAGGTAGATTGGCTTTTCCCTGTACACGGGTTAGCTACTCCTGGGAACAACTTATTACCAAGTACCTATTTTGTCCTATCCCTAGCTATAGGCTCCAAACAGTAAGTAAAGAGAAAAGAAAACCCTTTAATACCACTTTGTAATGTCCTGGTTCTGGAAGCCACCCAGAGGCGCCCCATACCCGGTTTTTCACATGGCCTCAAGCACATTTCCCTGAATGCCAGAGGCTGCCGACTAGCAGCGAGGGCCTTGGGTGTGATAGTGGGAAAACTATGCCCTCATTAGCAGAGTAACATAGCAGAAGAAGGCAATAGCAATAGCGAAAGCAGGAATAATCCATACAAAAGTAAACAGTAGAATACTGGAAAATAATAAACAGGAGCACACATATATATATATGAATGATGCATGATACATATGTATAGGAAAGTATCCAAAAAAACACAATGTTGGAATACAATAGTATTAAACCCAAGTACAAAAGAAACCAAGTAAACCACTCCTCAACATCGTAAGTCATAGCTTGGTCTCATGCTCTCCAGCTCCACAGCAAATCAAGTACCTGAAGTAGAAGGGTGTTTGCCCTTATCTATACTTGCAATAATATAATCTATTTGGGCCCAAAATCATGGCCCAAAAAGGTGTGAGACTAAATCCTAGTAGGCAACCACCACACGATCTGTGCCTAACAGTCAGTGAATATATGCTAGGTAAAGTACAGAAAGCAGTAAACAAGGAAGTACTCAGCAGTAACAATCCACAATTTCAAATATCAAGCAACAGCTAATCAAAGCAGATAATCAAAAAAGGTAACCCTCTGGGAAGTACCCACATCCTATCCCCTCTGGTCCTACCAAGCAACATAAGTAAATGGATAACACAATAGGTAACACTCTGGTAAGTACTCACAACATATCCCCTATGGTCCTGCTTAAGCATAAACTCTCTGAGGAAGCACTCGTTGTTAATTCCTCCTATAGTCTTGTATCGGTAACTAAAGGCGCTATGGGGAAGCACTCAACGTCTATTCCCCCTTTATCCCACATCAAGGATCTACAGACACTCTGATAAATCACTTACGTTAATTCCCCCTATGGTCTCACATCGTAAGTAAAACATACACTCTGGAGAAGCCCTTACATCCATTCTCCCTATGGTCTACTACACCAGGTTCTCACAACCCTGTGTAAGTCAAGTAGGTATAACAACGCGTATCAGCCAAAGTAAACCCTCAAGAACTACTTGGCTAGCAGTCTACAGCATATCATCATATCAGAACAATCACACCATCATACAACTAGGCATGGGAAAGTAAACAACATCCTAACAGGCAAACTAGACCTAACGGTCAAAACAGGCAATCATGTATGGGAAAAAACTTCCAAATCATAGCAATTAACCCTATTCACATTCAATAAACCTCTACTCAAGCATACAAGCATAGCAGGCAAACAATAGGGCTAAAACAGTAAATGCGCAATACCCCATTCATGGGTATTGGAGATTTTTCACATATAACTCAAAGACTTTCAACAGAAAGTCACAAACCACCTACCTCGGTGTTGTAGGATTGTTATACTCTGGTGTCAACCCTTGGATCGACCTAGAAAATGGTATAACTACAAAAACATATAAAACATTCAACCCACAATATCTCACGAGAGAGGAGAAATCAGAATATGGTGTTCGAGAAGAAGAGAGAACTCACCGATGCGATTCCAATGCAATCGACGGAGTTCGATTTGGAGAACGGACACTTGATCGGGGTCTTGGTGTAGATTCACGTCGTACGGATGCTCTCGGTCGAGTTCAGTGGAGAAGAAGGTGTTTTTGTCGATAAGACGCGACCTCGGTCCGTTTAATGAAAAATAAGAAAATACACGATGTGTACTTTGGAAGTACACGGTGTGTACTTTCCATTTTCATACTCTGCTTTAGGTGGACTCCATGTCACCCCCCACATGGTCGTGTGCATGGCTTCTACACAGCCAGCACATGACTACCCACGGTAACTGAGTACACGGCGTGTACTTAGAAAGTACACAACGTGTACTTCAAAAATTTCCAAAAATTCCTCTTTTTCTAAAAAATGACCAGAAAAGGAAAACATACCTGAAAAAAAAGATTTGGGTTCTTACATTGATAAACCCATTCTAAATTTGTTTTAAATGGTAAGTAATGGGAAATGGGATGAAATGGTAAGATATGTAAATGGTAATAAACGTTGGTAATGGACCTAAACCGGCTAAGGGAACTTAATCTTTCCTTATAATTTAATATTAATTTCCCTTTTTCATTCACAATTGTTTATACCAGATATTTTTTAGACATTGTTGGTGGCGACCTACTGAGTTATACTCACACCCTACTTAGGCCGTCATTGGGTACCTAAGTAGACTTTATATTTACAGGTCAGGAGAAGGGAAAAGGACCTTGTTATGTAGTTGGGTTGGCATAGGTGTGTGTGGAGGAGGACTCAGAATTGGTGTCGGGTTCATTTTATGGTTTTTGCAGTTTTTCTTCATTTTGGGTTTTGTTCACTTTTTCACTTGTAACATGGCATGGCATATTTACTTTTGGACATGGTTGTACCCCATTCGGGGAATGGTTGTTTATGCATGATCTGGTATTATTGGTTATTATTACACTCTTTTTTTAATCTTATGTTGTGAATTAATCTGATAAAAATGGGGTATAGTCTCCTCAATTGACTATTTGGACCCCCGTTTCTAGTCAGCAACCTTTGGTGTATGAGGAGGCACACTTAAGGTCATGTAACCACCCAGATCGGAGCATTGGTTTAGTGGATTTCGGGTTGGGGATGTTACAAATTGGTATCAGAGGAGGTCTTTCTTCTCCTTCTCTGGAATCTTGTTATTTGGGATGGTAGACAGCAGTTAGGATGTTTTGGGCATTGGTAATGAGATCATGCTTGGGAGTATCTAACCCATGTATGAGGGAAAACCCGAGTCACCTAGGGTGGGAATTTTGGTTCTTGATTGTGCAATGTTACAGTTGATGATATTTCACCATTGGGTGATGCACATGTTGTGTGATGTGATGGTTTTATGATATTTGGCTTATGTCCTCAATGGCACAAGGTTGTGCATTCATGCATCATTGTATGCACCTAGAGAAATAGGTAACATGCATCATGGTAGGCACACACGGGTTGGTTGTGTGAGGCAGGAAAGATAGAACATACCTTGCATTTTGAAAATTGAAAATGGAAATTCCATAAACAAAACAATGCAAGTGAGTGAAGATAAAATAATGATAAGTTATAATTAATGAAATATGTGTAATTAAGGGTTTGTAATTAATTGAAAATGTTTTTTGTAACATGTTGTGTGAGCTTTGTGGTGGTGTATAGTTGTTTACCCTATGTGGACCATGGCCCATGGTAGGGATGGTTGGGGTGATGTTCAGAATGTTAAGGTTTTTTGGGATGGTGTATGTATGGTGGGTTGTTGTGGATGGTGAAGAGCCTTATTGTTATGAAGTTGTGAAAGTTTTATGGTATGTGTTCTAAAACTTGTGTTCGGAAATGTAGAGAAATTCCACCATGACGTCGAGCGCTGGTTGGGAAACAAGAGGATGTTGTTATGAACACTCCTCCAGTAGAGGAGCAAGAGAATGTGGTGATCTAGGAAAGTAGATAAGGGTAGTTCCGAGAGAATTTGGCTTGTTTTATGCAAATGATGGATTGGTACCCAGGGCGGGTTGCACCGAGTATGTTTGAACTGACTAGAGAGTTTCAATTGCAGCACCCTCCGATCTTTACCAGAGAGGGTGGGCCAGAGACAGTAGAGTTCTAGATAGAGTATGTCCAGATGATACTTGATCATCTGGAGACTCCTGTTGGGAAGTGATTCAAGTTGGTAGCTTATATGTTGTGGGGCTAGGCAAAGCATTGGTGGGACATCCTAGCTCAGACTGAGTAAGCTGAGGGGATTCTATGGAAAGATTTCTAGGAAAAGTTTCTGGAGAATTTTTACCTAGAGACTTTGAGGCAAGAGCGGGCTGCAGAGTTCTTGATCCTGACTCAGGGATTGATTTCAGTAATGGAGTATGTTGGTCGCTTCAATGACCTGCGACGCTTTGTTCTAGCATTGGCGGGGGTGAGGTAGTAGTTACGAGGTGTTTCTAGGATGGGATGAGACACGAGATCAGGTCTTAGATTAATATCATTTTCTTGAAGAGGTTTACAGAGGTAGTGGATCAAGTGTTGATCTCAGAAGTGAACCTGAATGGAGCTTCAGGTAGTGGGATTTTCGTGCTAGCTGGGTAGACAAGTGGTGTAGCTTTCGAGGGCTGGAAGCTCCATTTTGGAAGTTTTCAGCGGGGAAAAAGTGTGCAATGTGGTCAGAAGAGAGGGTCAACCTCTCAGGGTGGTGATCAGGTGTTCTGTTATTAGTGTGGAAAGCTGGGGCACATGTGTGGCTAGTGTCCTCAACCTCTAGTTGAGTGTCGGTCATGCGGTAGATTGGGACACATGCATAGGTTTTACAGGAACCCTCAGTAGGTGGGTATGGATGTTGGTGTCAGGAAAATGCCAAGCGGAGGCAAGGGATCAGTTGCTCCATATCAGGCAGGCAGTTGGAGCTCCACAGCTCGTACTAGCAGGGGCGGTAGATGTGGAACTCTGGGGCAGGATCGCCCACATCAGCAGGGCAGTGCAGCTCAAGGCACGCATGTTGAAGCCCTGGGTAGAAAAGCAGGTCAGCTTCATGCAGTTCAGTCTGCACTCGGTGACGGTGAGGCTGGTTCACCAAATGTTCAAGGTACGATACTTGTAGAACTATAAGAAATCCTACCTATATCAACGCATCTATACCAACGGTTTGTAAAACCCATTGGTATGAGTCCCCTTTCCCAACGGTTTTTCCAAACCGTTGGGAAAATACCACTTTGAGACCACTTTCCCAATGGTTTTTCCAAACCATTGGGAAAATCCCACTTTGAGACCACCTTTCCCAATGGTTTGGAAAAACCATTGGGAAAATCCCATATTGATACCACTTTTCCCAATGTTTTGGAAAAACCTTTGGGAAAAAACCCACTTTGATCCCACTTTTCCCAATGTTTTGGCAAAACCGTTGGGAAAGGGTATGTCTTTCCCAATAGTTTTTCAAAACCATTGGGAAAATCCCACTTTGATACCACTTTTCCCAATGGTTTTCAGAACCGTTGGGATAGGTACCCTTGTTTTTTATGAATTCTTTTGTCGAATATCATCAAATAAATAAATATATAAATTACATATAAATATATATATATATATCCAAATATATTCACAAAGGTAATTATAGGATAGTGGTAAAGTCTTTGATATATAACCCACAAGTTTTGGGTTCAAACCTTCGCAGTAACTTTTTTTAAAATTTACATATACCAACAGTTTGGGAACCTATACCAATGGTTTCAAACTGTTGGTATAGGTAATTTTTTCATTGGTGTAGCTTCTACACTTGCTAGTGCATTGTTTGACACTAGTGTCACACACTCTTTTATTTCTGCTCAGTTTGTGGTAGAGTTGGGTTTTCTTGTAGAGAGTGTGTGTGGGGTTATGTCGATTGACACTCTGTTGGGGGTGTGAAATGAAGATATCAGGTAGTGTAAGAGATGTGCTTTGGAATTCAGTGGGTATCGTTTCCTGTGGTACTTGTTCATTCTTGAGATGTTGGGGTATGATATGATCTTGGGTATGGACTGGTTAGTGTTGTATCGGGCGCACATAGACCGTTACCATCCCAGGGTATCATTCAGGTCACTTGAGGGTGACGTTTATGTCCATCGTGGCGAGTGGGATGTTCAAGCAGGTCGTGTGGGACTGTTTTTCCAGCAGTTGGGTAGGCTCACGACTCAAGTAGATTGTCTTGTGCTTAATGATGAAGAAGGGGAATAGTCTATCTTCCCTCCAGTAGTAGATCAGTTTCAGGATGTGTTTCCTGAGGATTTCTTAGGGTTGACACATGATAGGGATGTTGATTTCACGATTGAGTTACTGCCGGAAGCGAAGCCAGTTTCAATTTCACCGTACCGAATGGAATTGGAAGAACTCCAAGAGTTAAAAGTTTAGATTGAAGAGTTAGAGTGTAAGGGGTTCATACATCCTAGTACGCATCTTTGGGGATCTCCTATGCTTTTCTCAAATAAGGATGACGGGTCATTAAGGTTGTGTGTTGATTATCAGAAGTTAAATCAGATGACGGTGAAAAATTAGTACCCACTTCCTAGAATTTATGACCTATTTGACCAGTTGAGGGGTGTATCGGTGTTTTCTAAGATTAAACTGAGATCGAGTTATTTCCAGTTGAGGGTGAGGCCTTCTGACGTACCGCTGATAGTTTTCAGGAGTCGGTACGGTTTGTTTGAGTTTATGGTGATGCCTTTTGGCTTGACCAATGCACCGGAGGTGTTCATGGCTTTGATGAACCGAATCTTCCATCCTTATCTGGATCAGTTTGTTGTTGTCTTTGTTGAAGACATATTAGTGTTCTCAAAAACTCATGACAATCATGCCCAACATCTTGACATCGTTCTGAGTACACTAAGAGAGCATCGGTTGTACACCAAGCTGTCAAAGTGTCAGTTCTGGATTAGAGAAGTGCATTTTCTAGGTCACATCATCTCTGACACTTGTGTGTTAGTGGATCCAGAGAAATTATAGGTTATTGTGTCTTGGGATCATCCCAAGAGTGTTTCATATGTTCGTAGTTTTATGGGTTTGGGCGGGTATTACCAGAGGTTCATCCAGGATTTCTCTCATTTGGAAGCACCACTGTCAGGCTTGACCAAGATGGGAATTGGGTTTGAGTGGTCTGAGGCTTGTGAGAATGCCTTTCAAGAGTTGAAAAGGCGATTGAATAACACACCAATCTTGATCTTACCTGAGTCAGGTAGGAAGTATGTCCTATTTTTTGATTCATCTGGTATTGGGCTTGGGGCTATGTTGATGCAAGATGAGTGGGTTGTTGATTATGGGTCAAGGAAATTGAGACCCCATGATCATAATTACCCCATTCATGATCTTGAGTTGGTTGTAGTAGTGTATTCCTTAAAGTGTTGGAGGCACTATTTGTTGGGGTAACAGTTCACGGTGTATATTGATCACAAGAGTCTAAAGTATATCTTTTCGCAGTGGGATTTGAATCTTTGATAGTGAAGATGGGTTGAGTATCTCCAGTCTTTTGACTTTGAGATGGTATATACACCAGGTAAAGGTAATAGTGTTGTTGATGCTTTGAGTAGGAAGGCTTAGAACCAGGTGGTTCAGGAATCCAACACCGGGTGGAGGGTGATGGCTTTGTTCGTAGAGATTCACCCGAAGGTGTGGGATGAAAATGGCCAGGTGACTCTTGCTTATGTGAAGTTTGAGTCGACACTTTTGAGTCAAGTTAGGGAAATTCATCTTGACAATCTTGAATGTTTGGCCATTAAGGAAAGATTTAAAGGTGGTGATCTGCCTTCTGGTTGGGACATCGGTGTAGACAGGGTTGTTTGTGTTCATGGTCATGTGGTTGTGTCGGTATATATGTGGGAAGAGTTGATGCGTGAGTTCTATGCTTCAAAATGGGCAGTGTATCCTGGTTTGACCAAGGTGTATTGTGATCTCCGTAGGCAGTTTTGGTGGTTGGGAATGAAAAAGGAATTTGTGGGCTTTGTGGCACGGTGCCTTACCTTTCAACAGTTGAAGGCTGATCATCAACGCCCAGGTGGTTTTTTATATTCATTGCCCATTCCAGAATTGAAGTGGGATGATATGACGATAGATTTTGTGGCAGTTATTCCAAGGACACCTCATAAGAATGATGCAATCTAGGTGGTTGTGGATTGGCTAACGAAAGTGGATCATTTCTTACCAATTCAGGAGACTTACATAGTTGACTAGTTGGGTGAGTTGTATGTTCGGAAAATAGTACGGTTGCATGGTGTACCACAGACTATAGTTTTGGATTGTGATCCTTGTTTCACATCGCGCTTCTGGAAAGGGTTGCAGAAGGTGCTTGGTACTCAGGTGCTTTTGAGTATGGATTTCCACCCGCAGACAGACGAGCAATCAGAGCATACGATCCAAGTGTTGGAAGACATGTTGAGGGCTTGTGTGTTAGATTTTGGTGGTTCTTGTGAGAAGCACATATCACTTGTTGAATTTTCCTACAATAACATTTTTCATGCTACGGTTCAGATGGAACCGTTTAAGGCTCTCTATAGGAGGCCTTTTAGGTCTCCACTATGTTGGTTGGAGGCCGGTGAATCAGAACTGATGGGACTGAGTCTCGTGCAGGAGACTTTGGAGAATGTTGAGTTGATTTGGAAGTGGATGGCAATGGCTTAGAGTGGGAAGAAGTCATATGTGGATCAAAGGTGTAAACCTCTTGAGTTCGAGGTGGGTGAGAGTGTGTTCCTTCGGGTGTCACCAAGGTTGGGTCACCAATGGATCCGGAAGCAGGGAAAGTTGGCACCCAGGTATGTGAGGTCATTTGAGATTATGGAGAGGATCATCCCGGTGGCGTACCGATTGGCTCTTCCACAATGGTATAGCTGGATGCATGATTTTTTTCATGTGTCGCAACTTCGGTGGTATCACCCAGACCCATCCATATTTTATACGTTGTTGATGTTGAGCTTGAGGTTGATGTGTCCTTTGAGGAGCATCCGGTTTGTGTGGTGGATCATGGTGAGAAAGTCTTACAGGGAAAGATTGTTCCATTGGTAAGATTACTATGGCAACATGGGAATGTTCAGGAAGAAACTTGGGAGTGGGAATCAGATATGCAGGCTCAGTGGCCCGATCTCTTTTCCTTGGAAGTGCAATGAATCTTGGGAGCTCGACTCGAGGACAAGCCGTTATAAGGTGGGGAGGTTGTAAGATCCTATATCTTTCAAAGGTATGTTCTTGTTTAAGTTTTGGTTTAAATCCCTTCTTTTGGTTAATTAAGTGCTTACCCAAGTCCTTAAGGAGGCTCGGGGGTGTTTTGAGGGTTTGGGACACGAAAAATAGAGAAAAGGGGTATTTCTGGGTAGGTCGCACGGTCTTCACACGGTTAGTGATAACTGTGCAGACAACCGAGGAAACCGTGCAGGAGGTGGGTTTTTGGATAGTGGACTCCACATGGTTTGCGCACAGTTTGGAAAACTGTGCGGGTAAACCGTGCGACCTAGATTCTTTTAAAAAAATTACAATTTTGTCACTCCGAGATTTTAATACTCAACTTGGGATTTCATCCCATTTCTCCCCTCTTCACCCTAGGAACAAACCAAATATCTCAAGGGCTCCAAGAGATAAATCTCCCTCGTTTCTAAGGCATTTTTGGTACTATTGGTTGCAGATCGAAGCTCTGGGTAAGGCTAATCCCATCCCTACTTCTCTTTTGAGTTTAGGGTTTTTATCTTCTTCTCTCTTTTCGAAGCTCTAAAACCCTACTCTTTGGGTGAGATCTAGGTTGAATCTTCAAGGTTTGGTTGAAGCAAAATCTAAGGGTTAGATTAAGAGTGTGTTCACCCATGGAATTGAGGTATGTGGTCTACAAATTATATCCCATGGTTTATTTGTGGATTTTTGCATGTGTGGTTTTATTATTGGGTGTCTCTTGGTATGTTTTGATCACCCTTGGCATGTTTAGGTAAAATGTTTATTAAAAAGATAAATGGAAACCCTCATGATCCCCATGGGATGCATCGAGGGTGATGAGACTAATCTAGGTTCACCCATGGGGTGTGCCGACTTTCTCATACCTAGGGATTTGTGAAGAACAAGTGAGATTGTTGTGTATTTAAGTAGATCCCTTGATAAACATATTGATGTGATTGATGGTATTGAAGTAGAAGCTAGGTGATGCACCTAGTCTTAGTAATAACCTAAGGGATATTGGTTTAACATAGAAATTATTAAAGATCATAATGAAATGGATTATGAGCCCGTTAATGAAGCCTGGTGAGTTAGGCATAATGAACGAAGCCTAGTGATATAGGCATAATGAATGAATTCTTAGTGAGATAATCATAATAAAAGGGTAATTGGGCTAAGTGGCTAAATGATATGAAATTTGGTACATGTGTTATTGGGTTAAGGCATGGTATTAACTCTTATTTTATTGTTATGATTTATGTTTTCCATGGGAAATGGTTGTGATTTTTTGTGAATGGTTAATGGATACATATATGTATAGCATGTGAACATGGCTTGGTAGAGTGGGGTATTGACTTTAGGTTCTACGCTCACAGGACGAGTTGGACTAAGTCTCTAAACTCCACCCCTAATGCATGGGTTAGGGAAGAGGACTGAGGCTATGTTCCCCTAACGGTTGCATCCACCCGGACTGAGGCTTCGAGGTGAGGATATGGTTGGCATGAGGAAGTTAGTCCTAGTGAGATAGGATAACAGTGTGTTCCTCATGCATGTGATTGTGTACTTTAAGCTCGTGTAACTTGTTGTGCTTGATGAACCCATGATAAATGTGTTGGAAATGGTAAGTAATGGGAAATGGGATGAAATGGTAAGATATGGAAATGGTAATAAATGTTGGTAATGGACCTAAACCGGCTAAGGGCACTTAATATTTCCTTGTCATTTATTATTCATTTCCCTTTTTCATGCACAATTGTTTATACCGAATATTTTGTAGACACTGTTGGTGGTGGCCTACTGAGTTATACCCGCACCCTGCTCGAGCCGCCATTGGGTACCTGAGCAGACTTCATGTTTGCAGGTCAAGAGAAGGGGAAAGGCCCTTGCTAGGCAGATGGGTTAGCACGAGTGTGCATGGAGGAGGACCCAGACTTGGTGTCGGGGCCATTTTGGGGTTTCTGCAATTTGTCTTCATTTTGGGTTTTGTTCACTTTTTCACTTGTAGCATGGCATGGCATATTTATTGTTGGACATGGTTGTACCCCGTTTGGGGAATGGTTGTTTATGAATGCTTTGGTATTATTGGTTATTATTCCTCTCTTTTGTTTATCTTCTGTTGCGGCTTACTCTAATAAAAAGGAGGTATAGTCTCCCCAATTGACTAATTGGACCCCCGTTGCTAGTTGGCAACCTTTGGCGTACGGGGAGGCGTGCTTAAGGTCATGTAACCACCTGGCTTGGAGCACTGATTTAGTGGCTTCCAAGTTGGGGATGCTACATTACTATTTTCATTAGGTGATGAAGTTCTAAGAGAAGTTTCTTATGAGTCTATTGCTACTAGTATTTGGCTTAAGGTAGAGAAATTATACATGATTGCTTCATTGGTTGGTAGGATTTATAAAAAACACCACATGTTTACATTTAAAATGAATCCTGGTAGTTCTATTAAATCCCATCTTGATGAATTTAGAAAGGTCATGTTAGATCTTTCCAACATTAAAGTAAATGTTGATGATAAGGATCAAGTGGTTATCTTTTTAATATCTTTAGATAATGCCTACAACACACTTGTTGAAACCATGATGTATGGTCGAGACTCCCTAACCCTTGAAGTGGTTAAGTTAACCCTTCTTTCTAAAGAACCGCACTCTAAACCTAGAATCAAAGGTAAGGCAGAGAGCTTATTCTCTAGGGGTAGACCTTAATTAAAAGTTAATAAGAAACGGTTTAGTAAAGATAAAAGCAATAACAGTAAAGAACCCAAACCTAGGTATAATTCCAGGGAAATGAAAGCCACTTGCTTCCATTGTGGTAAGCCTGGTCATATTAAGTTTGAATGTAGGAAACTCAAACATTAGTTAGAATCCAAACAGCCCACTGACTAGTCCCTTCTAGTTGACTCAAGTTATGACATTGTTAAAGTCCTTAATGTGTCCATCCATGCAATCAATCAAGAGTGGGTCCTTGACTCGGGTTGTGTCCTTTCACATGTATCCATTTAGAGAGTCATTCTTAAAATTGGTTAAAAGGGTAGAAGGAGATATCCACTTAGGAAATAATAAGAGGTGTAAGATTTAGGGAAGAGGTTTTGTTTTTTTAGAACTAGATGATCATTCCATCATCACCTTACTTAATGTTAGGTGGGTCCCCAACCTTTATAGAAGCCTAGTTTCCTTAGGAGTTACAGATCAAAAATATTTCTCTTTTAGGTCTGAAACAGGTTTTCTAAAAATATTTAAAGGCTCTAGAACCATCATTAAGGGGTCTCTTGTCAATGGGTTGTATGTCTTGAATGGAAAGATCCATTCAAGGCATTTAGGTAGTGTTTACAACACCAACACTGACAATGTTATGCTTTGGAAGAGGATATCGGGGTATGTTAGCTCCGAGGGACTAGGAAAAATCAACAAGAAAGGGCTTTTGAGTGACATAAAACCAATAAATCTTCTATTTTGTAAAGATTGTGTGATGGGAAAGTCCAAGAGAGTTACCTTCAATAGGTCCTCTTTTAAAGTTTCCATCCCCCTTGAATACATCCATTCTGATCTATGGGGGCCAGTAAGGACTACCTCCCATGGTGGAGGTTCCTATTTTGTCACATTTATAGATGAATTTTCTAGAAAAGTCTGGATTTACATTCTAAAAAATAAATTTGATGTTTTCCAAACTTTTAAAACCTAGAAAATTTTGGTTGAAAACCAAATTGGGAAGAAAACTAAAACCATGAGAACATAAAATAGGTTGGAATACCTATCCACTAAATTCATTCAATTTTGTGAATCTGGAGGTATTAAATGACATAGAAATGTTAGGGAAACTCCCCAACAAAATTTCTTAGCAGAAATAATGAATAGGACCATCCTAGAAGGAGTCTTAAACATGCTCGCATGCTCGAACCACCCCAAATACTTCTAGGAAGAGGTTGTTAGCACTATCGTATGCCTAATTAATAGGTGTCCCTCTTCTGATAATCAATTTAAAACACCTAGAAAACTATGGGATGGTAATCTTCCCTCCTATACCTACTTAAGAGTCTTTGGTTGTACAATTTATGCTCACATTAAAACTGATAAACTAGAACCAAGAGCTCTCAAATGCATTTTTATTAGGTATCTCGAAGGCGTTAAGGGGTATAAACTCTAGGTTGATAAACTTGGTTATAAAAATTTGCATTATAAGTAGAGATGTAGTCTTCCACGAGTCTTCTTCTCCCAAATATAAGTCTACCACATTTGGCAACAATCAACCAACCTTAGAATAGGCTGATGAAGATAATCCCCCAACTCATTTTGAGGTCGCTGCCCAACCTACTCCACCTGCACCTCAACCCACTATCACTACTGGAATGCTGGTCTTTCCCAACAGTTACATACCAACGGTTTGATAGAACCGTTGGTGAAGGAGGTTTTTCCCAACGGTTCATTAGAACCATTGGCATAGATGTTTCCTGGGAGGTTTTTTCCCAACGGTTCTCATGAACCGTTGGGATAGATGGCTTTGGGGAGGTTTTTGCCAACGGTTCATGAGAACCGTTGGTATAGATATGCTTTGGGGAGGTTTTTCCCAACGGTTCTATAGAACCGTTGGGATAGATATACATATGCCAACGGTTTTTAAGAACCGTTGGCAAAGGTTCTCCCCAAATTCCCAGTCGCCTGTTCTCTCCCCCATTCGCGATACACAACCCTAAAACGGGAGCAGCAGTCGATTTAGGCGATTTTGGAGGTACTGCCGGCCTTGAATCTTACAGCTCTTCTTCAGGTTATTCTTCTTCTTTATCTGAAAACGTATTCAAATGTTTGGATAGTATTTAAACCTATTTTCATTTTTCCCATCAGTTTAGGTGATTTTGGAGCTACTGCCCGCCGGACCAGCCTAAGGGTGAGTTTTCTTGAAAATTCCTTTTTGGATTTTACCCCTTGAACATGGTTTGCATTCCCCTTTTAACACATGAATGCCAATAATTTTTTAACACATGTTTTAATTGTATTGCCTTGCCAATGTGAGTAAAGTAGAGACTATGCTATGAATCTATGAAATTGGATTGAATTTATCTTATATTTTATGTTACCATGTTAGATATATTATAACTAATGCATGTGATATCTTTATAGTCTTGTTAGGAGTGTTCTATTAAAAATTCCCATGTGAGTGCTTGAATTTTCATTGAATTGCTAGCCATTATGAGTTATGTTGAGACCATGATATGGAATTGATTGATTAAGCAAGGGATCTCATTATCTTGTCATTACAACATGAGTAAATGAAGATTCATTCTTTTCAGGTTATTATTTGATTGAGTCGCCATTTTGAGGTGAGTTGTATTAAATACCTTTGTTTTTGACCTTGGTATGTTTAATGAATTGTTTAAATGAAATGGAATTCATTAAATGATTAATAGTAAATAGTGATACATGGATTCTATTAGGATTCCAGGTATATAATCTTGTTTCTATTAACTTATACGCTTTATGTGATAAATGGATTCACAGTGGAATTCCACGGATAGACTCATTTCTTTGAATATTGATTAAGCCATGGGTGATACATGGATCCAAGGGAGGGATTCCATAGATAGACTTATTGAATGTAGAATTATATTCCAATTGATACATGGATTCTTATGATAATTCCATAGATAGACTTATTGAATGTAGAATTATATTCCAATTGATACATGGATTCTTATGATAATTCCATAGATAGACTTATTGAATGTAGAATTATATTCCAATGCTATGCGTCTTGTGTGGTGGTGGTGTGGTTTATGTGTTTTATGGTAGTAGTGAAGTGTGTGATTATGTAGTTAATGTGAACCCATAGGTTGAGTATTTTGTGCTATCTATATATCATGTATTTTTATGTTATTTCTACACATTCCCAACCAGAGTTGGATAAACTTACCAACGATCAGAGGTTTTGAGTTATGAGTATTTTTTCTAATATCTAGGATGGTGGTTATATGTTTGGATAGCTACCATGTCTTCCCTACTCTTCCTTCAAAAGTGATTGACCATGTGTTTTTAGGCAAGATGCGATGTGATTGTCCATGTGTCTTCAGGTGAGATGTACTATGATTTCCCTAGTGTTTTTCGGTGAGGTGTGATGTGATAAGGCTATAATAAGATGTGGCATGTGGTTGGGGTCATGTAGGGTGGGAGGATGGCACAAGGTTGATGTTATTCATGTTCATGATACCCTACTAATATGGTTATGGGATGAGTCATGCTGTTATGTGATATAACACATTAAGTTCTTGTTGGTTTTACATTTTTTCAATAACACATTTGTATGTTTTTTTGACATGTGTAGTTGATACCTTGATTATTTTCTTCCTTTATCGTTTACTTAAATGTATTTTCTATTATAGTTAATGCCTATTGAATTGTTTATGACAAAATGACTTATATAAATTCTTTTTACAGAATGGACAGAAGTTGGATGTATGAAACCAATCGGATCTCAGACGATTTTCAAAACAATTTGGAGAGCTTTATAGATTTTGCATTTCACAATGCTTCAGATAGTGGTCGCATACACTGCCCATGTTCCAATTGTGTTGGTAGACCTTGGTTGAGCCGTGAAGAAGTCAGCTACCACATAACCAAAAATGGGTTTCAAGCAAACTACTTTCTGTGGTATCACAATGGGGAGAAAACGAAATCTCAAATTGGTGATGATCGAAATGAAAAGACTGGAATGGAGAATTTGTTAGATGATCGGTTTCCGTTTATTCGTCATCATGAAAAAGAAAGGATTTCGACTCAAGAAGACTTCGATATGAGGACAGCTGATGCATCTAGTGAAAATGATGATATTGATAGGGTGAAAAAATTGAATGATGTTGTCACGACTCCAGTATATCGACAATGCGATAAAATGAAAAAGCTAGAATTTTTAATCCGATTATTTCATGGGAAAACTATGTATGGGATTTCTAATACAGCAATCGATTACATTCTTACCCTCTTGAAGGATTTACTTCCAGATGATGCAGATATTCCCTCAAACCACTATATGGCATGGAAGTTAGTTGAGAAACTTGGATTTTCAAGAAACAAAATTCATGCTTGACCGAAAGATTGCAGTTTATTCTGGGAGGAAACCGCTGAACGAAATGAATGTATAAAATGTGGCACATCCCGCTGGAAGTCAAAATCTGATGGAACACCATCCCGCGTTCCACAGAAAGTAATGTGGCACTTTCCATTGATCCCCAGACTCCAGAATCTTTTTATGTCTGATGACATATCAATAAAAATGAGATGGCATGATACCGAGAAAAAGAAGACTGATGATGAGTTGGTTCATCCTGCAGATGGATTTGCATGGAAGAGATTTGATTCTCGACATCCTGATTTTGCAGCTGACGTGCGTAATGTGAGGCTGGGTCTTTCATGCGACGGTTTTAATCCGTTTGGGCAGATGCTTACTTCGCACAGCACATGGCCCGTTTTTATGCACATTTATAATCTTCCCCCATGGTTGTGTATGAAAAAATCTTTCACTTTCATGAGTATACTCATATCTGGTCCTTCTGATCCCGGCATTGATATTGATGTATACATGCAACCTTTAATAAAAGAGTTGAAGCTTCTTTGGGATGTGGGTGTGCGCACATACGATGCATGTTCGAAAGACATATTTCAGATGCGCGCTGCGCTTATGTGGACAATCAATGATTTTCCGGCTTATGCAATGATGTCTGGATGGAGCACGAAGGGGAAACTGTCATGTCCAGTTTGTATGAAGAATACACGATCCAGAAGACTGAAACATCGTTGTAGTTTCAGTTTTATGGGACATCGAAGATTTTTGCCAAAGGATCATCCATATAGAATGAATCGTCGAAGATTTGATAATACTATAGAGACCGATGATCCACCTCAGCGTATGTCTGGAACTGATGTGCTTAATGAATTGAAAGATTTCAGTTTTTCGTTCGGGAAGGGTCAAATGAAATCTGGAAAGAGAAAGAATGTTTCCACAGAAACCTGTTACAATTGGAGGAAGAGGAGTATCTTTTTTGATTTGCCTTATTGGTCAACCAATTTGCTACGTCATTGCTTAGACGTAATGCATATTGAAAAGAATATATGTGAAATGTTGCTTTCAGTTATTCTAAATGTCAAGGGGAAGACAAAAGATGATTTACGATCTCGACGTGACTTGGTGGATTGGGGCATCAGAACAGAATTGCATCCTGTGCGTATCAGTGAAAATAAATGGCAACTTCCATGTGCTTCTTATGTGATGACACCTACTGAAAAAAAACAATTTTTGGAAGTATTAGAGACTATTGGAGTTCATGATGGCTATTCAAGCAACATATCTAAACGGGTCAACAGAAGAGAGTTGAAGCTAAAATCTTTGAAGACTCATGATTATCACGTTCTACTGCATGAGTTTCTTCCAATAGCAATTCGTCATCTTTTGTCCAATAATGTAAGGGTGGGTGTTATTCGGTTGTGCCATTTGTTTAGAGATCTTTGTGCTAAGAAGTTGTCCAAGTCTTTCTTGCAAAAAATGTTGACAGATGCCCCATTAATTTTGTGTGAGTTGGAGAAAATATTTCCCCCATCATTTTTCACATGCATGCTGCATCTGACTGTCCATATTCCAACTGAAATACTTCTCGGAGGACCTGTTTCTTTTCGTTGGATGTATCCAACTGAAAGAAATATGTTCACATTAAAGTCTTATGTTCGAAATAAGAATCATCCCGAAGGTTCTATCGTGAACGGTTACTTAGCTCAAGAATGTATGGATTTCTGTTCAATGTATTTGTCTGATCTTACTACAAGAATGAACAGACCAATGAGAAATGAAGAAGAACAATATGAGCAAATTGAACCCAGTTTTCCATCACTTCCTCAAACAGGAGGAATTCCTGGATCATATACATTGAAGACATTAAGCCATGAAGAGCGGGAGATGGCACATCGCACAGTTTTGTTCAACTGTGATTTGTTCGATGACTATATCAGGTAACAAAATTGAATATGTATATCTTACATATATATCTGTTAAACTATTCATATTTTTTTATCTACAGGGAACATAAAACAATGATAAATAGGAAGCATCGTTCTTTATCTTTGAGAAGGAGAGAGACTTTGCATAGCAAAGAGTTTTCTGCTTGGTTAAAATTGAAGGTAAAAATATTACTGTTTAAATTAATTATTTCAATATTTACTTAAGTTTAACTGTCATTTATATTGCAGGTATTGAGTTTGTCTGCTGACTCTGTCTCTGAGGAAATAAGAGCTTTGGCTTTTGGTCCTAATACCGTGGTTCGTGACTGTAAATCAATTTTTATCAATGGGTACATATTTATTGTCACTGAACGAGCCAAAAACATGAGAACACAACATGATGGTATTATGGTTACTGCCACAACAGATTGTTATGCCAGTGCATCAGATAGTAGACCGCGACTTGAAAATGTGGGTTATTATGGAGTCGTTGAGAAAATAATAATATTGGATTATTACTCTCATGGACGAGTCACAATGATGAAATGTCATTGGTTTGATTCGATGACGAGACATGGCACATTTATTGATGATTGTGGATTTCGAGTAATTAATATGACCCGCACTCTTGCAACCGAAGAACCATATGTGTTGGCATCAATGGCTAAACAAGTTTTTTATGTCAAAGATCAACTTCAACCTGAATTTGGTGTCGTAGTTGAAGTAATTCCAAGACATATTTTTGATGATGTTGATGATGGAATTGACACTGTCCCTATTGCCATTGGAACCAATCCATTTATTTCTTTTGATGACTCCAATAGCTCAATTGTCAGAGTTGATTGTGAACCTGAAGTTGTGGTTGGAAATATATAGAATCATTCATCCATGTTCTCAATTCTTTTGGTTTACCTCGATTTGGGTTGTTAAGGTTGGTAATATTCATATTTATTTAGTATTGATCACAAATATGTTTTAGCTGACTTGACCGTTATGTGAATTTTCAATGTTTATTGGTTGCTGTTTTATTTGAATTGCATTTTCTAATTTGGAATTGAACTGTATTCAAACCAAATCAAACAATATTTCTAACTTGGTGAACATTACAACTTGTATGTTTTATTAAATTCATTCAAGCTCTTCTAAAACAATTGATAGCTAAATTACCAATGAATCCCCTCATTCCCTCATATATTTAGTTTTTTGGTTTACACATTAATTTTCTTTTTCTAATTAATTACATATTTGTTTTCCAATGCAGGAAATGAAGCCAATTGAAGAGAGATGAAGAAAAAAAATGGCGGAGAACAATCGTCGGATGGAGGAGATGGGCATTCCACCATTAGTGCCTACAGTGAGTACTTTATTTCAAATATATATATATATTTACAGAATATATAATTTCATGTGATTAATTTTTTTGTAAACTTTTTTGTAGGATCCACCATTACGTCGACAGTTATTCGACGAGGAGCCTAGTACTGGTCCTAGTACTCAGGCCAGTGGTACGAGGAGGGTTCGTACCAGAGGTGGACATAGAGCTGCGCATGCCCGACTAGACCCTGCCCCTCCCACTGACATTTCAGCCTTCCCACATTCTGATCCCGGTGTGTCGTTAGGGACACACGGGATATTTAGACCTCCCATGTTTTCGCTACCTTCTACATCTTCTGCCCCATCATTTTCACATCCCATGATGATTCCCACTCCCCAGTCAGCATCAGGTCATACAGTTGTTCCATCTTCTTTTCCTTCTACTTCTGTCTCTCCGAGCTTTTATATTCCATCGTCTTCAACTCCTGTTCCACCAGAGGGTGTTCCATCAGGTTCTGTGGATCCGGCGCCACTCATTGATCAGACTAGCACAGGTATATTTATAAAACCCTATCAAATTTTTATAGCAATATTTATTTTCATTATAACATGTTTTGATAAAATATTTGTTTTTCTTTCATGACAGATACATCTACTGACAGGAGGCGGGGGCGGGGCCGTACACGCATGCGTTCGGTGTGGAACCATCGCACACAGGTTATGGTGGAATATAATGAAGACAATCAGATGGTTGAGAAAACAGGGCAGCAATGTCGGAGTTTTATGGCGACGCTTGCCAAATACTCCGACATCATTCCCGTCAGCCCGCTGTCGTGGAGACATTTGCCACATGAGATCAAAGATAGAGCTTGGGCAGAGATATGGGTAAAAAATCTGTTATATTTAATGCCATGAATTTTTTTTGTATTTATATAAATTAATATTTTCATTTCAGCTTCGATTTAATTTTCCTGATGGTGAGGGTGCACGACTGGAACGTCTAAAGGATTTAGGCGATCTTTGGAGAGCCTAAAAGCATGAGCTGTATATTGGCTGGCGTGATAGAGTTGGTACTGAGTTAGAGGCGGTACCAGTCGTGGATGATTGTCCTATAGAGCAGTATCGTCAGATGATTACTCATTGGACGAGTACCCAGTTTAAGGTATGAATTACATTTGAGGTATTTAAATAATAACTTTCAAGTTTTGCATTAATATTATCCTTTGCATTATCGAATTTTATTTAGGAATCATCTGGAAAAAATAAAAAAAACATTGATGCAAAAAAATACCTCCATACACTAGGACGCACGACGATGTCGGATCATGAGAGGCAGCAGATATGACAATTGTTTATAAGTTTTCTTTACGACTTACATTTTCTTTTGTTTCCTCAATTATTTAATTATTTGCTGAAGTCTTTATATAAATTTTGTTTTCAATGTCATTGTAGAGGCAAGTACAAAATATTGAAGGACGTGTGCCTCGAGCAAAACTGTTTTGCTCGAGTAGACGAAAAAAGGATGGACGTGCTGTCAACGAAGCGACTCAGCAGCAGATTGTAAGTTTTAATCTGTTGATTTTATATTTTAATATCTATTTCGTAACTTAATAATATATTTATATTTGTAACAGGATGCTTTAGAGGCCCTCGATGCCCAAGAAGCAGACAATTTTGGGCCATCTGATCACTTACATCAGGTGTTGGGAGAGGATCATTCTGGCAGAGTACGCTGCCGACCTAGGATAGCCCCGACGAGGTATTGGCCTGCCTCAGGTACGAGTTGTAGTGCCACCGAGCTGCAGCAAGTTAGGGCACAGGCAGAACAGGCTGAGAAAAGGGCCACAGAGACGGTAAAACAGTCTGCTAGGGCAAACAGTGCATTTATGAAATTTATTGAAGTTCTATGTCCAACACTTCCAGCAGAGGCCAGCCCAGCGATTGATGAATACATGTCGTCGATACATTCTATATATGGTGCACCAGGTGGCAGTTCCAGTGGTGGTCAGGCCGATGTCCAGCTTGAAGATGATGATGGCGAGCAGTCTGATGCGGAAGAGGAGGGAGATGAGGAGGGCGAGGAGGAGGGCGAAGGCGAGGAGGAAGGCGCTGTGGAGGGTGAGGACGATGAGGAGGACGATGACGAGGGCGATGATGATGATGATGATGGAGATGGTGATGCTGATGTGGGACATATTGATCTGTTACATTTTTGACTTGAGATTTGATGTTTAATCTATTCTAGTTGTTGGTTTTATCTAGACTCGTAGTATAGTATTGGAGTTGAGTTATTTTTATATATTGTCTGTTTTTATGGATGTTGTTGTCTTTTAGTGGTTGTGTGTTTGAGAACTCCCTGGACAACCCCCCTCATTCTTGGACCCTGGACAACCCCCCCTCCCCCTTGGACCCCGAACACCCCCCAAACACCCCACGGACAGCCCCGCGGACAGCCCCCTGGACAGCCCCCTGGACAGCCCCCCGTACAGCCCCCAACCCTCCACCCTGGACCCCGGATAGCCCCTCGGACAGCCCCCCGGACAACCCCCCCACCCTCCCCCTTGGACCCCGGACAACCCCCCAAACACCCCCCGGACAACCCCCTGAACAGCCCCGGACAACCCCCTGAACAACCACCGGACAACCCCCTAAACAACCCCGGACAACCCCCTGAAGAACCCTCAAACACCCTCCGGACAGACCCCGCACAGCCCCCCCACCCTCCTCCTTGGTCCCCGGACAGCCCCCCGGACACCCACCGGACAGCCCCCCCGGACAGCCCCCGCGGACAGTCCCCTGGACAGCCCCCCGTACAGCCCCCAACCCTCCACCCTGGACCCCGGATAGCCCCCCGGACAGCCCCCCGGACAACCCCCCCCCCACCCCCCCCCCCTTGGACCCCGGACAACCCCCCCACCCCCCCCCCCCCTTGGACCCCGGACAACCCCCCAAACACCCCCCGGACAGCCCCCTGAACACCCCCGGACAACCCCCTGAACAACCCCCTGAACAACCCCCGGACAGCCCCCTGAACAACCCCGGACAACCCCCTGAACAACCCCCAAACACCCCCCGGACAGACCCCGCACAGCCCCCCCACCCTCCTCCTTGGTCCCCGGACAGCCCCCCGGACACCCACCGGACAGCCCCCCCGGACAGCCCCCCGGACAGCCCCTCCACCTTCCTTAATTTCATTAGCTCTGAAATGTTTCATAACACGATCAACTAAAATCTAATCCATACTAAATATGATATAAAAATATTCTATATGAATTTCCATAAGATTTTAAGTGAAAACAAAAAGTGACATACGAAAAACTGACCAAACGCATTTGAAATGTGTTGATGCTTTAGGAGAACGATCCATGGGTCATATGTGACGTGTACGAATCAACCCCGCCACAATCGGAGACGCGGTGTGGCCGACACCACTCAAAGCGTCGGTCTTTTGTTTCAAAAAGACGTCATTTTAAGTGAAAATCATCAAGTGACATACGAAAAACTGACCAAAGGCATTCGGACTGTGTCGATACTTTAGCACAAGGATCCATGGGTCGTATGTGACGTGTACGAGTCAATCCCGCCTCAATCCGAGGAGCGGTGTGGCCGACACCGTTCTAACTGTGTATCTTTTGTTTAAAATGGACAGGATTATAAGTGAAAAGAACAACTGACATACGCAAAACCGACCAAACGCATTCTGAATCTGTTGATAATTTATCACAACGATCCATCAGTCATATGTGACATGTACGAGCCCACTCGGGCTCAATCCGAGTCGCGGTGTGGCCGGGATCAGTCTAAGTGGCTCTCTTTTGATTAAAATGGACATCATTTTAAGTACATACGGAAAACCGACCAAACGCATTCGGTTTCCGTTGAAACTTTAGAAGAAAGATCCATGGGTCATATGTGAGGTGTACGAATCATCCCCGCCTCAATCCGAGGCGCGGTGTGGTCGGAACAACTCAAAGTGTATGTCTTTGTTTCAAAAAAACGTCATTTTAAGTGAAAAACATCAACTGGCATACGGAAAACCGGCCAAACGCATTCGGATTGTGTTGATACTTTAAGACAACGATCCATGGGTCATTTTAGACGTGTACGAGTCAACCCCACCTCAATCCGAGGTCGGCCGCTATGAATTTGACCGTTGGACGCCCGTTTTGGCCGTTTATGACACCAGAACTGCGTTGTCGGTCACCGCGGGCACACGGCACGTCCGATTGATGCGCCGTCTGCTCAAACACTTCAGAAATCACTGTCCCGTATTTGTTGTCTGATTTCAGGCTATTCCGACTTCGTTCGGCCCATTTGGACCCCCCTCACGCGCGTTTACGAAGCGCGCGCATCACTTAAAACACGAATATTGAGCCGTACCGCGCAAACCGCACGTCCGATTGACGTGCCGTCTGCGCGTACACGTCACGAATAATAATTAGAATGTTTCCCGGCGGTTTCAGGTCAATCCGAGGTCGGCCGCTATGAATTTGACCGTTGGACGCCCGTTTTGGCCGTTTATGACACCAGAACTGCGTTGTCGGTCACCGCGGGCACACGGCACGTCCGATTGATACACCGTCTGCTCGAACACTTCATAAATCACTGTCCCGTATTTGTCGTCTGATTTCAGGCCATTCCGACTTCGTTCGACCCATTTGGACCCCCCTCACGCACGTTTACGAAGCGCGCGCATCACTTAAAACACGAATATTGAGCCGTACCGCGCAAACCGCACGTCCGATTGACATGCCGTCTGCGCGTACACGTCACGAATAATAATTAGAATGTTTCTCGGTGGTTTCAGCTCAATCCGAGGTCGTCCGCTATGAATTTTACCGTTGGACGCCCGTTTTGGCCGTTTATGACACCAGAACTGCGTTGTCGGTCACCGCGGGCACACGACACGTCCGATTGATGCGCCGTCTGCTCGAACACTTCAGAAATCATTGTCCCGTATTTTTCGTCTGATTTCAGGCCATTCCGACTTCGTTCGGCCCGTTTGGACCCCCCTCACGTGCGTTTACGAAGCGCGCGCATCACTTAAAAGACGAATATTGAGCCTTACCGCGCAAACCGCACGTCCGCTTGATGTGCCGTCTGCGCGTACACGTCACGAATAATAATTAGAATGTTTCTCGATGACTTCAGCTCAATCCGGAGACGCAGTGTGGCCGGCACCACTCAAAGTGTCCGTCTTTTGTTTCAAAAGGACGTCATTTTAAGTGAAAAGCATCAACTGGCATACGGAAAACCGACCAAACGCATTCTGAATCTGTTGATAATTTGTCCCAACAATCCATGGGTCATATGTGACGTATACGAGCCAACCCGGGATGAATCCGAGTCGCGGTGTGGCCGCGATAAGTCTAAGTGGCTCTCTTTTGTTTAAAATGAACACCATTTTAAGTACATACGGAAAAACGACCAAACGGATTCGGTTTCCGTTGAAACTTTAGGAGAACAATCCATGGGTCATATGTGACGTGTACGAATCAACCCCGCCACAATCGGAGACGCGGTGTGGCCGACACCACTCAAAGCGTCGGTCTTTTGTTTCAAAAAGACGTCATTTTAAGTGAAAATCATCAAGTGACATACGAAAAACCGACCAAAGGCATTCGGACTGTGTTGATACTTTAGCACAAGGATCCATGGGTCGTATGTGACGTGTACGAGTCAATCCCACCTCAATCCGAGGAGCGGTGTGGCCGACACCGTTCTAACTGTGTATCTTTTGTTTAAAATGGACAGGATTATAAGTGAAAAGAACAACTGACATACGCAAAACCGACCAAACGCATTCCGAATCTGTTGATAATTTATCACAACGATCCATCAGTCATATGTGACATGTACGAGCCCACTCGGGCTCAATCCGAGTCACGGTGTGGCTGGGATCAGTCTAAGTGGCTCTCTTTTGATTAAAATGGACATCATTTTAAGTACAAACGGAAAACCGACCAAACGCATTCGGTTTCCGTTGAAACTTTAGAAGAACGATCCATGGGTCATATGTGAGGTGTACGAATCATCCCCGCCTCAATCCGAGGCGCGGTGTGGTCGGAACAACTCAAAGTGTATGTCTTTTGTTTCAAAAAGACGTCATTTTAAGTGAAAAACATCAACTGGCATACGGAAAACCGGCCAAACGCATTCGGATTGTGTTGATACTTTAAGACAACGATCCATGGGTCATTTGAGACGTGTACGAGTCAACCCCACCTCAATCCGAGGTCGGCCGCTATGAATTTGACCGTTGGACGCCCATTTTGGCCGTTTATGACACCAGAACTGCGTTGTCGGTCACCGCGGGCACACGGCACGTCCGATTGATGCGTCGTCTGCTCGAACACTTAAGAAATCACTGTCCCGTATTTGTCGTCTGATTTCAGGATATTCCGACTTCGTTCGGCCCGTTTGGGCCCCCCTCACGCGCGTTTACGAAGCGCGCGCATCACTTAAAACACGAATATTGAGCCGTACCGCGCAAACCGCACATCCGATTGACGTGACGTCTGTGCGTACACGTCACGAATAATAATTAGAATGTTTCCCGGCGGTTTCAGGTCAATCCGAGGTCGGCCGCTATGAATTTGACCGTTAGACGCCCGTTTTGGCCGTTTATGACACCGGAACTGCGTTGTCGGTCACCGCGGGCACACGGCACGTCCGATTGATGCACCGTCTGCTCGAACACTTCAGAAATCACTGTCCAGTATTTTTCGTCTGATTTCAGGCCATTCCGACTTCGTTCGACCCGTTTGGACCCCCCTCACGCGCGTTTACGAAGCGCGCGCATCACTTAAAACACGAATATTGAGCCGTACCGCGCAAACCGCACGTCCGATTGATGTGCCGTCTACGCGAACATGTCACGAATAATAATTAGAATGTTTCTCGGTGGTTTCAGCTCAATCCGAGGTCGTCCGCTATGAATTTGACCGTTGGACGCCCGTTTTGGCCGTTTATGACACCAGAACTGCGTTGTTGGTCACCGCGGGCACACGGCACGTCGGATTGATGTGCCGTCTGCTCTAACACTTCAGAAATCACTGTCCCGTATTTGTCGTCTGATTTCAGGCCATTACGACTTCGTTCGGCCCATTTGGACCCCCCTCACGCGCGTTTACGAAGCGCGCGCATCACTTAAAACACGAATATTGAGCCGTACCGCGCAAACCGCACGTCCGCTTGATGTGCCGTCTGCGCGTACACGTCACGAATAATAATTAGAATGTTCCTCGGTGGTTTCAGCTCAATCCGGAGACGCGGTGTGGCCGGCACCACTCAAAGTTTCCGTCTTTTGTTTCAAAAGGACGTCATTTTAAGTGAAAAGCATCAACTGGCATACGGAAAACCGACCAAACGCATTCCGAATCTGTTGATAATTTGTCCCAACAATCCATGGGTCATATGTGACGTATACGAGCCAACCCGGGATGAATCCGAGTCGCGGTGTGGCCGCGATAAGTCTAAGTGGCTCTCTTTTGTTTAAAATGAACATCATTTTAAGTACATACGGAAAAACGACCAAACGGATTCGGTTTCCGTTGAAACTTTAGGAGAACGATCCATGGGTCATATGTGACGTGTACGAATCAACCCCGCCACAATCGGAGACGCGGTGTGGCCGACACCACTCAAAGCGTCGGTCTTTTGTTTCAAAAAGACGTCATTTTAAGTGAAAATCATCAAGTGACATACGAAAAACCGACCAAAGGCATTCGGACTGTGTCGATACTTTAGCACAAGGATCCATGGGTCGTATGTGACGTGTACGAGTCAATCCCGCCTCAATCCGAGGAGCGGTGTGGCCGACACCGTTCTAACTGTGTATCTTTTGTTTAAAATGGACAGGATTATAAGTGAAAAGAACAACTGACATACGCAAAACCGACCAAACGCATTCCGAATCTGTTGATAATTTATCACAACGATCCATCAGTCATATGTGACATGTACGAGCCCACTCGGGCTCAATCCGTGTCGCGGTGTGGCCGGGATCAGTCTAAGTGGCTCTCTTTTGATTAAAATGGACATCATTTTAAGTACATACGGAAAACCGACCAAACGCATTCGGTTTCCGTTGAAACTTTAGAAGAACGATCCATGGGTCATATGTGAGGTATACGAATCATCCCCGCCTCAATCCGAGGCGCGGTGTGGCCAACACCGCTCTAACTGTGTCTGTTTTGTTTAAAATGGGTAGGATTATAAGTGAAAAGAACTGGCATACGCAAAACCGACCAAACGCATTCAGTTTCCATTGAAACTTTAGAAGAACGATCCATGGGTCATATGTGACGTGTACCAATTATCACCGCCTCAATCCGAGGCGCGGTGTGGTCGGAACAACTCAAAGTGTATGTCTTTTGTTTCAAAAAGACGTCATTTTAAGTGAAAAACATCAACTGGCATACGGAAAACCGGCCAAACGCATTCGGATTGTGTTGATACTTTAAGACAACGATCCATCGGTCATTTGAGACGTGTACGAGTCAACCCCACCTCAATCCGAGATCGTCCGCTATGAATTTGACCGTTTGACGCCCGTTTTGGCCGTTTATGACACCAGAACTGCGTTGTCGGTCACCGCGCGCACACGGCACATCCGATTGACATGTCGTCTACTCGACCACTTCATAAAGCACTCACCCGTATTTTTCTTCTGATTTCAGGCCATTCTGAAATCGTTCGGCCCGTTTGGACCCCCCTCACGCGCGTTTACGAAGCGCGCGCATCACTTAAAACACGAATATTGAGCCGTACCGCGCAAACCGCACGTCCGATTGACGTGCCGTCTGTGCGTACACGTCACGAATAATAATTAGAATGTTTCCCGGTGGTTTCAGGTCAATACGAGGTCGGTCGCTATGAATTTGACCGTTGGACGCCCGTTTTGGTCGTTTATGACACCAGAACTGCGTTGTCAGTCACCGCGGGCACACGGCACGTCCGATTGATGCGCCGTCTGCTCGAACACTTCAGAAATCACTGTCCCGTATTTTTCGTCTGATTTCAGGCCATTACGACTTCGTTCGGCCCGTTTGGACCCCCCTCACGCGCGTTTACAAAGCGCGCGCATCACTTAAAACACAAATATTGAGCCATACCGCGCAAAACGCACGTCCGATTGACGTTCCGTCTGCGCGTACACGTCACGAATAATAATTAGAATGTTTCCCGGTGGTTTCAGGTCAATCCGAGGTCGGCCGCTATGAATTTGACCGTTGGACGCCCGTTTTGGCCGTTTATGACACCAGAACTGCGTTGTCGGTCACCGCGGGAACACGGCACGTCCGATTGATGCGCCGTCTGCTCGAACACTTCATAAATCACTGTCCCGTATTTTTCGTCTGATTTCAGGCCATTCCGACTTCGTTCGGCCCGTTTGGATCCCCCTCACGCGCGTTTACGAAGCGCGCGCATCACTTAAAACACGAATATTGAGCCGTACCGCGCAAACCGCACGTCCGATTGACGTTCCTTATGCGCGTACACGTCACGAATAATAATTAGAATGTTTCCCAGTGGTTTCAGGTCAATCCGAGGTCGGCCGCTATGAATTTGACCGTTGGACGCCCGTTTTGGCCGTTTATGACACCAGAACTGCGTTGTCGGTCACCGCGGGCACACGGCACGTCCGATTGATGCGCCGTCTGCTCGAACACTTCATAAATCACTGTCCCGTATTTTTCGTCTGATTTCAGGCCATTCCGACTTCGTTCGGCCCGTTTGGATCCCCCTCACGCGCGTTTATGAAGCGCGCGCATCACTTAAAACACGAATATTGAGCCGTACCGCGCAAACCGCACGTCCGATTGACGTGCAGTCTGCGCGTACACGTCATGAATAATAATTAGAATGTTTCTCGGTGGTTTCAGCTCAATCCTAGGTCGTCCGCTATGAATTTGACCGTTGGACGCCCGTTTTGGCCGTTTATGACACCAGAACTGCGTTGTCGGTCACCGCGGGCACACGGCACGTCCGATTGATGCGCCGTCTGCTCGAACACTTCAGAAATCACTTTCCCGTATTTTTCGTCTGATTTCAGGCCATTCCGACTTCGTTCGGCCCGTTTAGACCCCCCTCACGCGCGTTTACGAAGCGCGCGCATCATTTAAAACACGAATATTGAGCCGTACCGCGCAAACCGCACGTCCGCTTGATGTGCCGTCTGCGCGTACACGTCACGAATAATAATTAGAATGTTTCTCAGTGGTTTCAGCTCAATCCGGAGACGCGGTGTGGCCGGCACCACTCAAAGTGTCCGTCTTTTGTTTCAAAAGGACGTCATTTTAAGTGAAAAGCATCAACTGGCATACGGAAAACCGACCAAACGCATTCCGAATCTGTTGATAATTTGTCCCAACAATCCATGGGTCATATGTGACGTATACGAGCCAACCCGGTATGAATCCGAGTCGCAGTGTGGCCGCGATAAATCTAAGTGGCTCTCTTTTGTTTAAAATGAACACCATTTTAAGTACATACGGAAAAACGACCAAACGGATTCGTTTTCCGTTGAAACTTTAGGAGAACGATCCATGGGTCATATGTGACGTGTACGAATCAAACCCGCCACAATCGGAGACGCGGTGTGGCCGACACCACTCAAAGCGTCGGTCTTTTGTTTCAAAAAGACGTCATTTTAAGTGAAAATCATCAAGTGACATACGAAAAACCGACCAAAGGCATTCGGACTGTGTCGATACTTTAGCACAAGGATCCATGGGTCGTATGTGACGTGTACGAGTCAATACCGCCTCAATCCGAGGAGCGGTGTGGCCGACACCGTTCTAACTGTGTATCTTTTGTTTAAAATGGACAGGATTATAAGTGAAAAGAACAACTGACATACGCAAAACCGACCAAACGCATTCCGAATCTGTTGATAATTTATCACAACGATCCATCAGTCATATGTGACATGTACGAGCCCACTCGGGCTCAATCCGAGTCGCGGTGTGGCCGGGATCAGTCTAAGTGGCTCTCTTTTGATTAAAATGGACATCATTTTAAGTACATACGGAAAACCGACCAAACGCATTCGGTTTTTGTTGAAAATTTAGAAGAACGATCCATGGGTCATATGTGAGGTGTACGAATCATCCCCGCCTCAATCCGAGGCGCGGTGTGGCCAACACCGCTCTAACTGTGTCTGTTTTGTTTAAAATGGGTAGGATTATAAGTGAAAAGAACTGGCATACGCAAAACCAACCAAACGCATTCGGTTTCCATTGAAACTTTAGGAGAACGATCCATGGGTCATATGTGACGTGTACCAATCATCCCCGTCTCAATCGGATTCCAGATATAATTGTCATCTAAATTTTAAATTGAATTCTATATGAATTATGTATGTTTATGAATTGTAATTTAATTATGGATGTGTATAGTTTCAGGATCCATTATATGTTAAATGTGTATGAATTTGTTCGTAATTGTATATGTATGTTTTATTTTATTACAGGTACAATAGTTGGATCGAAAATGAGGTGAAAATGAGGCCTGATGAGATGAGAGGTGCCTGATGTACAGGGGAGAGGGGCTGCCAAATTGCAGGGTGCTGCAATTTGCAGCATAGGGTATGCCAACGGTTTTAAACCGTTGGCATATAATTCTAAATAAGTTTTTACCAACGGTTCATTGAACCGTTGGTAAAGAGCTCTTTTCCCAACGGTTTAGAACCATTGGGAAAGAGCTCACCCATGTGGTTTTTCCCAACGGTATGGGAGAAACCGTTGGGAAAAACTATCCCAACGGTTCACCCAAACCGTTGGGATAGAGTGCCTTCTGCCACCCTACCCCAACGATTTCCAGTAAACCGTTGGGAAAGGTCTTTCCCAACGGCCTACTTCCCCACGGTTGAGAGAACCGTTGGTATATTATATGCCAACGGTTTGAGGGGCTTTCCCAACGGTTCACAACCGTTGGGAAATAATGTATTTCCAGTAGTGTATTGGGGACAATTCTGAGTTCGTTTCTAGTTCAGAATCTGAACCAGAACCTCATGTTGATAATAAGGACTACCAACTAACTTGGGATAGAGAAAGGAGGGTTCCTAGACCTCCTGCTCGGTTCGGCCAATATGATATGGCATCTTATTCCTTTCATGTAGCCCACGATCTTATAGATGATGATCCTCAAACCTATAGGCAAGCCTTAAATGAAAAAGACTCAAAGTAGTGGGTCTTTTCCATGGATGAAGAAATTCTCTCTTTAAAAAAACCACACCTGGACTATTATAAATAAAGCACCTAAAGCTAAGATAATTGGTTCCAAGTGGATTTATAAGAGAAAAGAATATAACACTGAGGGAAATATAATAAAATACAAAGAAAGGATAGTTTCTAAGGGTTTACTTAAAATAGAAGGTACTGATTATTATGAAATATTTTCCCCTATTGTCGAGAATTATTCTATTCGAATTTTACTTGCTTTTTTTGCCTATAATGACCTGCAAATTGAACAATTGGATGTTGAAACTACCTTCTTGCATGGAGATTTAAATGAGAAGATTTATATGAAGCCTCATGATAGTTACTTTGAGGAATTAAAACTAATTCAAGTATGCCTGTTAAATAAATAATTTTATGTCTTGAAATAAGTTTCTAGGAAATGGTATATTAAATTTTATTCATTTATGTTAGATAAGTAATTTAAAAGGATTCAATATGATGCATGTGTTTATTTTAAATCAACTAAGAATTCCATGCTTTATCTATTTCTTTATGTTGATGACATGCTTATCATTTGCAAGAATATGAGTCTTATCATTGCTGTAAAATCTCAATTAAAAGGCAAGTTTGAAATGAAATACTTAGGTGCAGCTAAAAAAAATTAGGTGTTGAAATCGTTAGAGATAGACCAAATAAATTTCTTTACTTATCTCAACATGGTTATATTTTAAAGTTTCTAAATAGATGCATGTTTGAAACTCTAAAATGTTTCAATGAACCTCTTGAACAAAACTTTAAATTATCTTTGACACAAGAACCTATTGCTGGTGATGATATGCAATTTATGTCTAAAATACCTCATGCTAATGTTTTTGGTAGCATTATGTACTCTATGATTTGCACTAGAACTGATATTGCCTATGAAATCTACACCCTTATCAGATTTATGGACACACCTAGGAAGTCACATTGGCATGCCCTTAAGTGGCTTCTTATATACCTATTTTGTAGTTCTAATCTATCTTTTTGTTATGGTAAAAATGTGGATATTGATGAAATTATTACCAGATACGTAGATGTTGATTATGAATGGAATGTTGATACATGTAAGTATTTAACTAGTTATGTGTTTTCTACCTGCAATGGTCCCATTTCATGGAAGTGTGGCATGCAGTCCGTGGTTGCACTGTTAACCATAGAATCTGAGTATATTGCCTTGATCGAGGTAGTAAAATAAGTCTTGTGGATAAGGGTTTGTCTTCTGAACTAAACCTGTATAATTTTGTTATTAATATATATTCCGATAGTCAATCAACACTTTATTTGTCCAAAAATTTAGTTTTCATGGTAAATCAAAACACATAGATATTAGGCTACACTTTATTAGAGATGTAGAATCTGGAATCGTGTGTGTCAAAAAGATACACACTAATGATAACCTGTTGATAGTTTGACTAAAGTCATGGTATTTTCTAAATTCAAATTTTATTTAGATAGGTTGAATTTGGTTATGATTCTATAACCTTAGGTGCAAGAACATCGCCAATTGAAATTGAAAATGGTGGAGATTTTTGAATTATGGCATTCCATTATTGTTTTCATATTGAAATATGCCATGTTATTATTATGCCAATTTTATTAAATTAATTTTCATGCATGAAAAATATCTAGTTTATTTTATAATGCTCAAATTATTTCCTGCCTGGTCCATATCTAATATGTGTGGGCCTCTCTGTGTGGGTCTTGGCCTCTAACTAGCCTCGCTTCCCATGCTCACTTCATGACTTGGTGATTCATATGTATTTCATCCCTAGCTTTTGATAAGCTTATCCACTCACTGCATCTTCGTCGTCCATCTGTCCCTTGACATAATTGATGCATTGCGCTTTGGTTCAGTGATGTGTGTGTGGCGACTATTGATTGTCATTCTGTTTGAGGTGCACAGGTCGGTGTTAGGGGGTTTCATCGCCCCTACGTGGTGTCGCTTCGGCTTGACGACCATTCATCTATCCCTCCTTCCTTTGTCTTTTCTCTCAGTTCTCCCAAGCGAATCCCTAGTTTGCCCTTCCATTTCGCTTCATTGGAGCATTTATTGCGACCTATTGCTCTCTCTTTGGCTTTATCTTAAGCCATGTTTTGGTGGAGACAACATTCTCCCTTGTTGGAAGACGTGTGACCCTTCTTAGTGATCGTTCCAGGAGCATGGAGGTGAGGAGGAGTTCTTTGGATCCAGACGTGTTTTGCACCCAGTTTTCGGTGTGAAGAGAACAGGACCACCAAAGTTTCGTAAAACTCCGACACTGTAAGTATCATTTGTGTTTTTTAGTTTCATTTACTTTAAAGCTTGTAAATATCATACTTTTTTTCTTGTTCTTTCATCACTTGTTGGTTTTCACTTGTAGCATTTATTTCTTTGAGCTTAATAAAACGCGTGCGTGCTGGGTAGTGTTCTTGTCATGCATGTAGGTCCTCATGGGACTGAAGCATGTTAAATATTGTGTTCTTACTCTTTCATTTATCTTCTTATATTCTGCTTATTTGGTTCTGTATTTTCGACTTCTATTTGCAAAGATCCAATTTGTTCTTTCTGGGATACTTGGACCCCTATGCAATACTCAAACCCCTATGCGAGATACCAGGGATAGACTCAAAGGTTCTTGTCTTCACACCATGTCGGGAGTGACACTTGGGATTCCATTTATCACTACAAAAAAAAAACAAATTAGCGGTGGCTTTTTAGAAGGGGTTATGCACAACCCCCTCTAAACTCATTTTAGAGGGGGTTCTGCACAACCCCTTCTAAAAATTTTAACATTATTTTTTTAATTTTTGGTTTGATTTTATAAGCGGTTATGTCAAAACCACAGCTAATTTAATAATTAGTGGTGTTATATATTATGTTGGATTTTAGAGGAGTTATATATATATATATATAACATTCGTTTGCATGTATATATAATTGATTTTTTTTAAAGGAAATAGTGGGGATTCACAACCCCCTCTAATTTAAGATATTATAGGGGGTTCATGAATCGCTGCTAATCTGGTAGATTAGAGGGGGTTTTGAACCCCTTCTAATTTAAAAAATTAGAGGGGGTTTTGAACCCCTTCTAATTTAAGAAATTAGAGGAGGGTTTGAACCCCCTCTAATTCATGACATTATAGGGGATTTTGAACCCCTTCTAATTTAAGAAATTAGAGGGGGTTTTGAACCCCTCTAATTCATGACATTAGAGGGGGTTTTGAACCCCCTCTAATTCATGACATTATAGGGGGTTCAAAACCTCCTCTAATTTATGACATTATAGGGGGTTGTTGACCCCCTCTAATTCAAGAAATTTGATGGGGGTCATGAACCACTTTTAATCCCTATAATTAGAGGTGGTTTTAAATCCTCTCTAAATTTTTATTTATTTTTTAAAATAAATCTCATAAAAATTCAAATTTTATAATATGTTTGTGTGTGTGTGTTACATAAACACATTATATAAATGTATTTAAATATATTATAAGCACATATATATAAGGATATCATATAAATACTTTAAATAAATACTTATACATATAAAAAAATGTATACATATATAAATATTGGTATACATGATATAAATGCAATTATAAATATATTTATTCAAATTTATAAAATTTATATATGGTTTTATAAATACTATACATTTATATTATGATTTATATTGTACATATATTATATTAAATACATTTTTATTGTATATTTTTGTATTAATACATTTATATTGTATTATGTATGCAAGTATATATAATATAGAAAAATTAAATATAAATACATATATATATATATATATATATATTATAATTATATTATATATATAATATTATAAACATTTAATTGTATATAAATTTATAATTATTATATATATATTGTAGTGTACTTTAATAATTATAAATTAATTTAATATATATATCATTTAATATATTATATATTTCCAATTATATGAAAGTATTTAGTTTCTTGTGTATATATATATATATGTGTGTGTGATATAATATAAATGTATTTCATATAATATATGTATAATATACATCATAAAATGTATAAATGTATAGTATTTATAAAACCAACATATAATTTTTATAGTTTAAAAAATAGTTGTAGTAATAATAATTATTATAAATATTATTGTTACACACACACGTACATATATACAAATATATAAAAATGAGTATATAAATAAATATATATATATATATATTATAATTACATCAAATCTATAAATATCATATAAATACATAAATACACACACACACACACACAAATATACATGTATTTACAAATATATGGATAAATATATATTTATATATCTAAATATAATTATTTAGGCATATATTATATACACACAGATATAATATATATATATATATTATACACAAATATATTATATACTATATCATATTTATGTAACTAATATATATTATATATATATACACATCATATATTGTGCACAAATACATTATATATATATTACACAAATATATATATATATTGGTATGTAGATAAATACAAAATATTGTACATATTAAACAAAACGCGTTGCGGCCTAGTGGTAGGCGCTTTGAAGACTCCTCCATCCGGTCCCGGGTTCAATCTCCGTCAGCGGTATTTTTACCGCTTCGCATGGGGTCGACCGGTCCTCCTGCGTTCTGGGCCCCGCAGATGAATTTGGGCTCTAAGGCCGAGCAAGGTGTCTTGTATGGTGTCTGGGCGTCCCGGTGGTTGTCAGGGGGTCTCTGTGGGGAGTGTCCCGGGTTGTCAGGTGGTCTTTGTGGGGTGTCTCGGGGGGTGTCAGGTGGGGTGTCCAGGTTGTTGTCCCGGTGTGTGCCAAGGTAGGGTGTCAGGGGTGTTGTCCTGGGTTTTGAGGTGTCTGTCTAGAGGGGGTGTGGGGGTGTGTCGTTGGGGTTATCAGGTGGTCTTTGTGGGGCGTCCCAGGGCATGTTAGGTGGGATGTTCAGGTTGTTGTCTTGATGTGTCAAAGTAGGGTGTCTGGGGTGTTGTCCTGGGTTCTCAGGTGTGTGTCTAAAGGGGGTGTGGGGGTGTGTCGTTGGGGTTGTTAGGGGGTCTCGATGGGGTGTCTGGTGGCGCTGGGAGGTGTGTGTGCAAAAATATTATATATATAAAAAGTGGTAGTTTGGGGGTGGTTCTAACCACCTCTAATGTGATGTTTGAATTAGAGGTGGTTAAAACCGCCTCTAATCTATCAGTATATAGTGAATTTAGGTTGAAATTAGAGGGGGTTAAAACCCCTTCTAATCTAATCACTGCTAAACACGTGTATAGTTTATCGGCGCTTCCCCATAACCGCCTCTAATCAGAGTAGGCGACCACTTTAGCGGCGGTTATGGGTAATCACTGCTAAGGGGTTAAAACCCTTTCTAATCGCCCTGTTTTTTTTTAGTGTATGGATCGCCTTGGACGGGCTCTTACGATATTGAGTATTTATGGTGCCCCTGGAGCGATAATTGGGATTCCTTCTTTGTTCGCCTTAGATGAGCTCGTGTTGCCTCTTATTAAACTCTAATGATGACTTTCATATTAAAAAACTATGAATGCATAATTGTTTGCTGGGGGTGCGTCCGCCAAGCCAAATAACATGCTCGGGTTCGATCCATTCATGATGCTTGATTTGTGATGACCCATCATTACACTCATATTATGTTTGTACAGGCTAACTTCCGATCAGAGATATTCGGCTTAAGCCGAACCAAGTAGCGTCGGTTGGGTATCCATGAGGAACCTGATCCAATGTATTTATTTGATCATTGCCTTGCATTTATTATTATTGGCACACAACTAATTTTATATGCACAGATTGGATTGTTTTAAGCATCGTTGGTGGTTGCTTACAGAGTATATCTCACGCCCTTGGTGCCCAAACAAACTCATGATTACAAAGTGCAAATAAAGGGAAGCCTACGTGTGATTCTGGATATTAGGACAGAGTACGGGAGCAGAGGATCGAGCCTATGCTTGTGATGCTAGTAGTGACAACTTTTGATCTTTTTGTGTTTTTGTATAGTATTTGGTATATGTTTGTATCCCATGTACCCCACGTACCTCATTCTGAATAGCTGCACTACATCATCATCATCATTATGTATCTATTGCGATTCAACTTATGCCTGTTTATTTATATCGGATGATTTATTATTATTATTTTGTTGTTGCTCTGTTTTCACTGCTTACCTTTATCATTTACCGTTGTGCTGCGATCTGACTCGTGAGGGCATAGTCTCCATACGGACACATCCTAAGCTCTCACTGCTAGTTGATAGACTCTGGCGTACGGGGAGACATGCTTGAGGTCATGTGGCCAATTGTCTCGGGACACCGCTTAGTGGCTTCTGGGGCGGGATGCTACACATGCGATGACAGTGATTCAGTGACATTGATCATTCTTGGTTGAACCTCCCTGTGCTCAAAATAACTCTCCATCTCCCTCTTTTGCATATAGAGGTACTAGCATACCGTGGAGAAATGTGAATCTCATCCAAACGTTGGATGATTCAGTTTAGCCTGTGGATGCCCATGAAGGTGAGATTCTTTTTTTTGTCACTTTGGTGATCTTTATCAAACTCATCAAAAGAATGTCAAAAGGTTGCAATGGCTCTTCGGTGCAAGATACACACATTTACAATATTTCTTCATTTCAGTTTTTACAGAGGTTTCATATATTGTGCATGGAAGATCCTTGTATTTGGGTTTCTAATTGCTTCTGTCGCATCTAATAAGTGTTGTTATATTCGTACAAACCCTAACAAGAATAACAATATATGAGGTATTAGACATTAAAAATTATGCGAATTAATATCTCATAGTTAACATGCAACTAAAACACATATTAAGAAGATATAATTATCAATTGTATATATTATCATTAATTAGTAATATGCAATTATTATACATGCCTATGTATTGCTTACAGACACTAATACAACATCAAATGTAATACAACACAACAATGTCTATGTTAATAATCACAATACCAATAAAATAGGAGCTTTGTAATAAAAATAACATGTTAATAGTGATAATATGTACGTTGAATTTGTATATCTTTGAAATATGACATTCAGCTGTATCATAATTTGTAGTGGTCCAATGTTGATATTCAAATACGAGCCAACTTCATGAAAGGTTCTTTTAATCGATATACAGAGGGCACACATATTGTTCACATGAAATAACAATATGGGAAAATATATTCTTATTGTAATCCAACATGCGACAACAAAGCAAAAACTTTCAAATGCTGGGGTGTTTGAGTATTAGGCAAAGGAAAGCAGTTTATTAATGTACACCGCACACACATATATAGGCATTGCAGTATTAAAACTACATAACGGGATACCAAAACAGACATTTGAGGATAGGTATTGCAAAATGAAGAGTACATATAAACACTACAAAACAGAGGAAATAACCAATCAACCAAACATTGACTCGTGTTCAACCAAAACCACATAGTATTGGACATGCCAGACATGTTGCTTGTTAATGACAAAATCGATTTAGATAGTGAGAATAACAAAATATGATGGACATGTATAAATAGAGGGATAAATGTTGAAAAATACCCTACTAATGTCGGAATTGATTAACACCGTGAGAAGAGAGGAACTTGTTGAAAACATATTTTGACATAGAAAGGGAAAAAAAGTCCCGTCGGACATGAGACCTGGTGAACATGAGTTTGTTGTTTTGCGAAACACTAATCAAAACCAAAATTAGAATAAAATCGAAACACTGTAAAATTAATGAAAAAATGATTCCCACTTGATCGAATAATGAAAAGCAAAGAACCGTTAATGAATGGTACACACTCATTCCTCTGAAGATGTATGTAACCAGCACATAAAACATAGTTGTTATGCAAAATCCTAATGGAAACGTGGCTGAAAAGCTGGAGAAATAGGTGAAAAAATCACACCATTATTAGCCCTGTTTTAACTGACCATGAGAAATTGTTTAAAGCATAAATAAAGGAGAATCAAACCAAATACAACCAAGTTGGGGAAATAGATGCAATGGAATGAAATCACATAAAACAAAATGAAACTGAACAATCCTGAGAGTTTATGATGAAATAAAATAATTTTATCTTAAATAATGATATGATAGATATATTCTTAAAAATAATCTAATTATTCCTATCCATCCAATTTTTCCTAATTTCTATCATATATATTAAAAAAAAACCTTTTTTTTGGGTCATGACCACTTGAAGCATCATTAAAAGAGAGCAGGGGATTAGCAATAATGTTTTGGAATACCATCACTTCCCTCCAACCCCTCGTGAAAAAACTCGAAAAATAAATATATCCCACAGACAATTCCATTTTTCCACCCCACCGGAACCTCCCACCGGAACCTCCAAACATACCATAAAACTGATAGCCTGGACATGCCGTCACCCACGCCTTCCCTCAAAGGCCTGACTAGCGAGTTGATTGCGACGGATCTCTCGAGCGGACCAGCAGCAGACATTTTTGTTGAAATTGAGGGGTTTTCAGTTATAAGTACGAGCGTGTGGGTAATTGACACCGGGCATTTGGCATTTTCGTTTCGCGGGCGAAAGCCATGGCCGAGGGTTTTGGCTCTCGTTCCCCACTCCATATCCGCAGGTTTGCCGCGGCTAAGATGTTTTCGTGCGCTCTTCCTTGCTTGCTTCTCTATCTTCCCGTTTCCTATTCAGGTGACTTCTTTCAGGGCTTCTCATATTATTTTTGTTTCATTGAAATTATCCAAAATGTATTTTTCCGAGAATCAATGTTAAAACAAATTAGGGAAAAGAAAACCTCGTCTTTATGCCGTCATGTATCGCCTTCGATGGCAAGCTGAGTACGAATTTGTTTGCAGCCAGTTTAATGTTTGTACGACACACCTTCAATCAACCGTGTTCATCTGAATTCCACTAACGAGAGTTGTGGGTTAATACTGTCACTGTCATGGGTGGTACTCTGTTCTCATGTGCGATGCTTTTTTGCTTACGTATTGTATTGTTATTTGCAAATGCCGCACTATTTTACAGTTCATATTGACTTGAAGTTTGGTGGAGTTTTGTTGCTGATTTCCAAAAGCAAGTAATAATCAATTTTATTTGACAATTTCTACAACTTGATTGAGAGGAGGAATCCATGGACGAACAAGCTGAAAAATTGTCCGCATACAGTTATTTGATGGCTGGTTTGTAGGTCACACCCTGACCCTTTGCTGACCATCAGTCTTGCTCTAGTGGATTCAGCGTGTTTCGAACATGAAATCCTGATGTAAATCCACTTCTCTCAGATTTCTTTAGTGAGCTGGATGGGAACATGAAAATTTTACAACTTCAGGATATTATCTATCTGAAACCATTCTTGTTGACTCTCACAACTGGTACACTGTCAACTGTAGAAACAGTGTGTCTGGAAATCATGTCTCAAGCGAGGCCAAATCTATTTATTTATAAAGAAAATAAAGATATACAAATCCCGGATGAACGGGAGATACAAATTTCAAATTTTCAGGATAACGGGATGAGATTGACCCCCGGTCAAAAATATTCTAACACCCCCCCTAAAGTTGGAGCATATATCTTTATCATACCCAACTTGCTAAATGAAAATTCCACTTGTGTTCCCAGAACCCCTTAGTAAGCGAGTTGGCCAATTGCTCCGTAGTTTGTACATAGCAAAAAGTAAGATTCCCTTTTTCATAGTTTTCCCGAACAAAGTGATAGTTAATCTCAACATATGCAGTTCGCTCATGGAAAACTGAATTTGCAACAATCTTCATTGGCGCATGATTGCTCATATGCGTGCAGTCTTTTGGACAAGATGATCAATCCTATGCAAGAGATGCTGCACCCATAAGTTTTAAACTGTCACATGCGTCATGGCTCGATACCCTGATTCGATACTTATCGAGATACGATGGTTTGTCATGTTCCAACATACCGGTAAATGAACTTCCCAGACCCACCTCCAATAGGTCAGACGTTAGCGACCAATGTTAAGGTATTCACTCATAAACGGGAGGCGTTACTTCAATGAATAACCTGTCCTCTATTAACACAACGCCCTAAAACAATGTAGTCTAAAAGAAAACCCCTATCCAAATGATGCATGAATAAATAAGCATGCATGTCATGAAACTCCTTCAAAGATAAATCTCATATCTCATTTAATCCATTCAATTCCCCATCATTTCCTCTTTTATTAAATAACAGTGTTTTTATATAAGCGTGTACACACACACTTCATAATATGTTAATAAGAAGGGCCCTCATGAACTTTGTCTTGCTAGAGGGCCACGAGGTACCCATAGCTTTATTCGGAACCTACATCATCAGAGTAGAGATCTGGTCGTAACACTCTAGCCCTCTAGAGAATCATTGTACGCCTCCTTTGATGGATGTTGGAACTCATCTACCTCACATGTGGATGGTAGTCATGTAACAAAATATATCATAAATAATATCACTCCACATCCCATCACAGTTGTTAAAATCGCGAGTTGGATCGTAGGATTGTTCGATCCTGCAATCCCACCGTCCTTGCCCGTGCTGCATCGGAAGCAGGATCGGTTTCCTGCTTGGATCGCCGAGTTGGACGTGCCGACTCGGTAGGATCGTGTGAACGTCTGATCCAAATGAGTCAGGTGAGGCAGGCAAGTCCGGCGGGTCGATCTGTTGAACTGGGTAGAAGATAGGTCAAAAATGTCGACACATTCGCCTCTCCCTCTCGCTTTGCTGAGTCCCGACTCCAACTCCCGATCGCCGATGTCTTTGCTGAAGGAAGAATGAATGGCGACTGAAGGAGACGAGACCCCGTGTCACCTAATCCGACGTCGATCCCCTGCCCAGAGTTAGCCTTCTGCGTCTGTCTGTGCGTGCCTTAGCTCGCCCAACATTAACTTTCAGGACGACGAATGCCTCTCATCCAACATCTCTGTTAGTCCGGCCAGCTCCCCCGTCGTCCGCTCCTCCTGATAATTGTTCCCAGGCCCGCGTCGATCTTGGTCTAGTGCCACGCTGCGTCCCTATGCGCATTTAGCTCCCTCGATACATCATTTAGTAAATATATATTACCTCAGACGCTAGTTTTATTTTATATTTTTTTATACAGTGAACCTCAAGTGTTTTTCCATGACGCAAGCCTCGGTTTTTAATCCCACACACGGATCACTGTATCCAATATTTTTATTTATTTCTTTTTGTTCGAATACTAAAACTAAATTGCTTTAATTTAAGTTAATTAATTAATTATATAATAATATTAGTATATTAACCGGGAATATAAAATATACATCGCAACCTCAAGTAGACTCTTACGATCCTGATTCGATCTTATGAGTTACGATCCCACTCCCTCCCACCCCTGTTCCGAACCCAGGGTAGGATCTCGATCCTGACAACCATGCATCCCATTATAAGTTTTCTTTCCAATGAATCACCTAGGATGTACCTTTGAAGAAGTCTCAACTACTAATTTCATATCGAAGACGCACCCCTACGACTAGTTTGTCTCGAACCCAGTGTTGTGGGTGAGAAGAAAGTATGTACTCGGTACATCATCGTCCACCTCGATCCCAAAACCATGGGAGAGAAGTAGTGTAAACTCTCGGGTGAAGTATCGTTTATCTCGAACCCAGGTCAGTGGAAGAGAATAAGATCAACACCCAGTTTATCATCAATAGTTTCTAACCCAGAGCGGTGACCGAAAGAGAATAAAATCTTGGATATTGTCATTTGTCTCTAATCCAAGTTGGTGGGTGAGTATAAAGATATCACCAATGCATTGTCATTATATGCTTTACACACAAGGCGAAATAAACGCACAAAGTCACAATTTGTCAATCGAATTCCACATCATAACTAGAGATGACGCATCTCCACTTGCGTCACCGATAATTAAGCCCATTATTCTCATAAGTAATTTTCGCCAACCAATTGTAGGTAATTTCCGGCATCAATACAAATAATCAACATCTTCGTCGAAGGAGAAACTCATCAATCCAATAGAATTTAGGTTGCTTTGAAATTCCACCTCTTCATTACAAATTATCCATTATGTCTTCATTTAATACCCCTTAATTGCTAACAAACCAAGCCATCATCATACTCGAGCAATTGGAAAGTAGTCCCCATTGTCTTGTAACTTCCAACCTTCTAAAATGTTCTCTCATGGTTTTAATTAAGAGTTAAATAAATAACTCATTTATTAAATCCAATAATTAGGCATGTAATTGTAAAGTCTGTATCGTTACTAAAAGAAGTCAAGGTCATCACCATGACTATATACGTCGGTGAAAGAAGTATACTGTTGAAGGTTGACACGATAATAACACCGTCACCCGCTCACGAGTCACCTTTGACTTAAATTGGCCAAATTAGACTTCAAAACTTAATCAAAACTATCCAAACAGTATACCAATAGGCCCGAGGGTCGAAAGGAGTCCAACAAAACTTTTGATGTTCAATTTGTAGCCTTCATGCGACATTGAAGGGCTCGGGCCAATAAGGCACCCCCATGTGCCCCGGTCTCGGCTCCGCTCGCCTTTGTTGCGCCATCGCGCTGGCCCTCTCCTCGTCGTCCGATCTTTGATGGGATGACCCCTGCGGCCTCAGCTCGGCTCCAGACGAGTCGCCTTCTCGCGTAGCAACGTGGTTACACAAGATGTCGTTTGATCAATGTGATCAAAAGGTCGCGACTGAAGGGGAGGGTGGTGTTATGCAAATGACCGTTCGATTGAGTTGATCGAATGGTCCATTGATGTCCGCACCGCTTCACTTGTGTTGCGCCCCTAGGGCTTACATGACCCTTCGTCCGCTGTCATTTGATTGGACGACCCTCGCTTGCCGTTGCGCCTCTTCCACGCCGCCTACTGCCGCCGTCGTTTGCCGCCACCATGGCCTAAATCCTAGGGAGAGAAACTCAACGATGGTCATCAAACTTTTACCGTAGTTTCGTCTCATTGTGAGGATCACAAAAAATATAAATTTGATACTGTGAATCAAATAAAGAAGCCACCAAAAGTTAGAGTGATGGTGAAAATCAAAGAAACTTCTCTCTTTGATAATTTTTAATCTGTACATCACATCGTCACATTCTTGGTCTCATTGGGTTCGTTTCATTATTATCTTCCCATTGATATATCATTTGCCTAATAATTCTTCACATATTAAAGTTAATCTCAAATTAATCAGAATTTGCATTACAACTTCTATTTAAGATTTTACTAAAACCACAATTTAGATTTTTATAAAATTTATGCCATCAGATTCATTTGAAGGCAAGGATTAAAGATATTTATTTCATACTTCGTGAATTCTAAGTCTTTACCTTAATCCATACGTCGGACTTAGAGAGAAGATTAGGAGTGTCGGACTTAGAGAGAAGATTAGGAGTGTCGGACTTCTTTTTAAGATTAACCTTAATCCATATGTGGGATTTAGGTCAATTCAATTCTATTATCATTATCTCGATTTGTAGTTTAATATATATCAATTCCATGATACGAGTCAAAGAAAAAGAAATTGAAAGGGAGATTGGATTTAAAGTCTTCAAATAATTAAACAAATGGCGTTGAATCCAAGGAACCATACTTTGTTCTCTAGCAGGGGCTGCCTTGTTCTCTAGAACAAATGGAGGTGAGGGTTTCATGCCAATTTCAATCCTTAAAGAAGAATATATGTACTTTTTAATCATAAAAGAGTTTTTAAGCATAATAATAATAACATTATTCTAACTTCACTATAATCCTCCAAATATTCTCTTGTTGTTGGAAGATTCTCAAAATTTCATCAAAATTAAATCTCAATGCTTTGAATTCAATGATGGAATCCGCTTTAAAATCCAACACCCCGACAAGCGGTAAAAGTACTATTTTACCCTTTTTGCAATTAGAAATTTAAATTCCAAAATATTCCTTCAAAACTTCACATAATGCTTGATTTAGTCATTCCAATCATTTTATTTCTTTTAAAATCACTATAAACCCTATTAGATCAACTATAAGCCAAATCATCAAACTTAAGTTAAAGAACTCATTAAAGAGAAACCTTGGATATTATAGTTTGCTTCTCCAAGAGTGTTTGTAGGATGATCCATGGTTTATAACACAAACAATGTCCGATTGAGTCACGGTGAGGTAGTTTAGCTTGTTGAAATGAGATCCAATATATATTTCCATTGAGATAAGAAGATTCTTTTTGAGTATTGAGAGACCCGGATTCCTAGGAAATACTACGAGCTCAGGTCTTTTGTCTAAAAGGCATGGTGAAGAAGATTTGAGCTGAAAAATTCCCACTAAATCACTACATGTAATTACAATATCATCCACAAACCGCAAGCATTCCGGAAGCAAACCTCTGATAAACAACCAAGGGATCCTCGAGAAAGTCCAAAGTCGGTCACTATTGTGCAAAAATGATCAGATCACGTTCGTAAGGACATTTAAGGTCATATATTGGTCGTTGGAGACGACACACTTTGGATGATTTCCCCTAAGAAACAAATTTAAGGGTTGCTCTATATAAACTTCCTTAGGTGGAAAACCATGAAGGAATGCATTTTTGATAGCTTTTGAAAGACTGTTGGAGTTGGTGTCGTAAGACCAACTGTTTGTACTTCGATTATATGTATATTTGATGTATTAAATATTAGTGAAACTTCTTATTACATATTGTTTATTGTTTTGCATGACTCTAATGTAACAATGTCCTAGATCACATTGATGAGGTCATAACAGTTCTCCGTTGTGATGAGAACCATGAAGTGCTATGGCGATATTTTTAAATAATGTTCTACGGTTGGATAATCGATAACTTACTATGATGAGTCACATAGTGTTGGGTACCGGGACTGCGCAGCGGAAGCTGGTGGGCTGGGATTTTAAAATTTCCTGCTTCATCGGAGAGACATAACCCTGTCAACTCCGGTGATCTTGTCCCGGCTTGGTCTGAGGATCTCACAAGGTTTATACAGAGCACGAAAAATTAAACTGAACGTTTACCTTGTTCAGAATTGACGTGTGCAAGTCTGCCGCAGGACGCCGACGATCGTTGCTCGAAGGCTCCGACGTCGAAGCCCTCTAGATCGCCCACACACGCCTCGCGAATCTGCTCGCGCGCCGTTCGTCAAGATCCGGGTGCTAGCGCGGATCTTCGACGCTCACTTCAGCGCAGCGACGATCACCGCAAAGGAAGGAGCTTCAATCCGAGATGGATGATCTTGAAGATCCTTCTTTGCTTGAGAGACTCTCTCTCTAGATTTCAGGAGAGAGAAGCTCTCAATCTTGACACATGAATAGTCATCATGGGAGAGCCTCTCTCTCACTTATATAGGGAGTGTTTAAAACACGCGGTATAGGTTCTCGACCCCCGTGTAATAGACGTCCGCTATATAAGTGATATAAATAATTATTTATGACAAATAAAATTATGCCATAAATAATATTTACAATTTATCACTTGTAATATATAAATATATTACGTGATAAATTTGAGTCTTTAACTCGACTCATTCCTCCTGCTAAAATTAAACGAACCTAGGATATTTAAATCCATTCGAATAATATTAATACTTGTATTTACTATAACTTGTAAATACATGTTATAAATAAATTCAACGAATTATTCTAAACTCGAATAATTAATGAATTTATTTATTCTTTGGTGATTCATAGAACTTGGATAGTGCTCGGACCCTTTGGCGGGGCCCGCCAAGTTCTAAATTCCTATTCCCAGAATAGGGCAGATTCTCAAGGCGCTATTGTGTGTGACCCTCTAGGCCCTTGTCTCAATAGCAGTGAATAGTACCACCGATCTAGAGCGGGGTCTAGCAACCCATCGAAGCCCCTATAGAGATAAGACAAAGTCAAAGCAACGACTGCCTTCCTAGGAACACGGTCCGTGTAATCTAATCTCTTCGTCATCGATATCTCAATAAAGCAGAATGCATACTAGTGTCATCATTCTTTATTTGCTTTATTTTGTTTGTTGATTTGTCCGGACGATCTTACCTTCGACTACCATGACCATGGATTTATTGAAGGTGCAACCATCCTAATCAACCAGGCCCGAGATGCCTCTTCCTGAACTCGGAAGCGACAAATCCTTTCTCGATCATTCAATCAATGTCATGCCATTAATGACGTACCCGATACAAACTACCTCACCACGACTTTGTCGCCATGGTTTTCGCCTTATATCAAATGTATGTAATTAAATGACATTCATTGATAATGATCTTAAGTCAGGAGACCATTACACATGTCCGTAGATAGGAACGACCAATGACACCAAAAACATGTGGTGTTCCTATTAAGCGGGTCTGTTCTCATGATCTCAATAGTTAGAGATCATCAAGTGCGAACTTCATGAGAAGAAGTCTCAATGATTATGAGCCCCCAACACCTGATGGTCACACATCATCTGTGTCCTTTCAGAATGATGTAACTGGACCATAGGACGTTACTTTAAGATTACTGTCATGGCATCTCAGGGTTCTCATTATAGCCTGGGACCTGCTATAACCATTTGATGCGACAGGTAATCTAAGGACATTGCCATAAACAAAGTGGATGCAGAAGTATCTACACTATCATGGCAAGATAAACACATGTATAAAAACAAACTGAATACATGTAACAGTAATCAAAGTACAATACAAGTTGGGTCTAGGGCACCCACTTTCAACACTCCCACTTGCACTAGAGCCAACTGCTAACAGGTTTCAATCCGCTAGCTCTCACATGTGAATCATGCTTATGCTGAGAAATGACTTTAGTCAGGGGGTCTGCCATGTTGTCCTCTGTGCCTACTCTGCTAACTGTCACTTCACCTCTTTGAGTAAAATCCCTCAAGAGATGAAACTTCCGAAGAATATGCTTTGTCCTCTGGTGAGACCTGAGCTCCTTGGCAAGCACCACTGCAGTAGTATTATCACAATATACTGGAACATGGTCTGCACTGCTAGGTACAACACCAATGTCTGAGATAAAGCTACGTATCCAAACTGCTTCCTTTGCTGCATCGGAAGCTGCAATATATTCGGACTCTGCTGTAGAATCTGCAACCACAACTTGCTTTGAGCTTCTCCAGCTCACTGCACCACCATTCAGGCAAAAGATATAGCCTGACTGCGATTTCATATCATCATGATCTGTCTGGAAACTAGCATCAGTGTATCCCCTCACAACTAGTTCCTCATCTCCTCCATACATCAGGAACATATCCTTAGTACGCCTTAAGTACTTTAGGATAGTTTTAACAGCTGTCCAGTGCAGCTCTCCTGGATTGGCTTGATATCTACCCACCATGCTTAAAGCAAATGCAACATCAAACCTAGTACATAACATGACATACATGATAGAACCCACTGCCGAAGCATAAGAGACTACTCATTCTGTCAATCTCTTCCTGTGTTTGTGGACACATTTTCTTGGAGAGATTTACACCATGTGACATAGGTAACAATCCTCTCTTGGATTGTTCCATATTGTACCTTTTGAGTACCTTGTCAATATATGTACTTTGACTTAGGCCAAGCATTCTTTGAGATCTATCTCGATAGATCTTGATCCCTAGAATGTAGGCTGCTTCACCTAAGTCTTTCATGGAGAAGCATTCATTTAACCAAGTCTTAACTGACTGTAAGACGTGCGCCTCGTTTCCCATGATTAATATGTCGTCAACATATAAAACTAGGAAAACGATAGAATTCCCTTCAACCTTTTTATAGACACAATGCTCGCTTTCATTTTTGACAAAACCAAAATCTCTTATGGCCTCATCAAAGCGAACATTCCATGATCTTGATGCCTGCTTCAATCCATAAATGGATCTCTGCAACTTGCATACTTTATTGGCATTCTTTGACTTAACAAACCCTTCGGGTTGAGTCATATAGACGTCTTCAACCAACCCTTCGGGTTGAGTCATATAGACGTCTTCAACCAACTTCCCATTAAGAAAAGCAGTTTTGACATCCATTTGCCAAATTTCATAATCATGAAAGGCTGCTATTGCAAGCAATATTCTGATGGATTTAAGCATTGCCACTGGTGAGAAGGTTTCATCATAGTCAATGCCTTGACGTTGTCTGAAACCCTTTGCAACCAGTCTTGCTTTAAAGGTATTAACCTTACCATCCATGTCCAGCTTCTTCTTGAATACCCATTTGCATCCAATGGGCTTTACATCAGCTGGAGGGTTTACCAAAATCCAAACTTGATTTTGGTACATGGACTCCATCTCAAAATTCATGGCTTCTTGCCATGTAGCAGCTTCTTTGCCTTCTATTGCTTCCTTGTAGGTTAGAGGTTCATCATCCTCAAGGATTATTGTGTCACCTGACTCGGTGACAAGAAAACCATAACGCTCTGGTTCTCTAACCTCTCGCGTAGACCTACGCAGTATTTGTGTCTCAGGAACAATTTCTTCTTCCACTTGCTCTTGTGGAGATTGTTCCTCTACCAACTCTTGTGCATCTGGAGCATTAACTTCATCGAAGTCAATCTTGCTCCCACTATTTCCAGTAGAAATGTGATCCCTTTCTAGAAATGTGGCGTATCTTGCCACAATGACTTTTCTATCTAAAGGGTTATATAGGTAGTATCCTCTAGTTTCCTTAGGATAACCTATAAAGATGCACTTAGTGCTTCTGGATGCTAATTTGTCACTTGGTAAAGTCTTGACAAATGCCTTGCATCCCCACTCATGTGTCAGATTGAATTTCTTTCCATACCATAACTGATATGGAATCCCATCTGCAGCTTTAGTTGGTACTCGGTTAAGGGTATATGCTGCTGTCTGCAAGGCGTATCCCCAAAAGGATAATGAAAGAGTTGTATGACTCATCATTGATCTGACCATGTCAAGCAAGGTCTTTTTCCCCCTTTCACCAACACCATTCCATTGTGGTGTATAAGGAGGAGTGAGTTGGGATACTATCCCACACTCCTTCAAGTGATCAATGAAAGCTTGGTTAAGATATTCTCCGCCTCGGTCTGAGCGAAGTGCTTTTATCTTCTTACCAAGTTGGTTTTCTACTTCATTTTGGTATTCCTTAAAGAAACGAAAGGAATCTGACTTATACCGCATTAAGTAGATATAGCCATACCTACTATAATCATCGGTAAAAGTAATGAAGTATAGAAAACCACCCCTTGCCTCTACTGGAAATGGATCACATACATCGGTATGTATTAATTCCAGCACTGCATTGACTCTTTCTCCCTTTCCTGAGAAAGGTGCTTTAGTCATCTTTCCTTGTAAACAAGCTTGACATACATCTAAGGGTTCTAACTGTATCGAGTCTAGATACCCTTCTTGATGTAATCTTCGTAATCGCTTCTCGTTTACATGACCAAGCCTGAAGTGCCATAGGCGGGTATTATTTGAGTCATGTTGGCTGTTTTTGTCATTGATTGCCATTACTGAGTTTTCTAGTTCTAGCATATATAAACCATTGTTAAGATGTGCCATACCATAACATATGCTATCCCTATAAAAAAGACAACTTTTATTTCCAAACTTGAAATAAAAACCCATAGTGTCTAAACTTGACACAGAGATAATGTTCCTGATAACAGACGGTACATAATAGCAATTGTTTAAAACAAGAACCAAACCAGTTGGTAAAGTCAAGTGATAGTCTCCCACTGCCAAGGCCGTCAGACTTGCACCATTTGCAGCTCGGAGATCCACTTGACCTTTTGCAATCTTCTTGAACCTACTTGGTTCCTGTATATGAATACAAATGTGTGAGCCACATGCCGTATCCAATACCCAACTTGTAGATAAAGATAGATTGCATTCAATGACAAAGATACCTGAAGTAGAAACATCAGCTTGCTTCTTCTTCCCAGCTCTGCAATTCTTCTTCCAGTGGCCTTTCTTGCCACATCCAAAGCAGACAGCTTCCTGCTCATTACTTTGCCTCTGAATCTTTGGCTTCTTTGCAGGACGATGCATTGATGTCTTTGGCCTTGACTTGGCCTTAGACCCCTTTGCCTTGCCCTTGTTTTTCTTGTTCACCATAAGGACAGTTGAATTGGTGTTTTTCATGTCCTTATCAGCTTGGCGAACTAAAGCCAAAAGATCCGGGAGCGATTTTGTCATATCATTCATATTATAATTGACAATGAAAGTCGAGAAGCTTGACGGTAAAGAGGCAAGAATGAGATCCACTGCTGGTTCTTGGTTCAGTTTGAACCCAAGGGCTTCAAGCCTCTCAATATACCCAATTATCTTGAGTACGTGAGGACCGGCTTGGTGCCCTTCTGCTAGCCTGCACTTATAAAGCGCACTTGAGATCTCATACCTTTCCTGCCTAGCCCTCTCATATAGTTGTTGGAGATGTGAAAACATCTTGTAGGCGTCCTCTTGCTCATGCATTTTTTGCAATTGGCTGGACATGGATGACAACATGATGCATTGTACATCAAGCGCATCGTCTACATGCTTTCTCCATTTATCTTTTTCCGTCTTGTTTGCTCCCTGAGGAGGCTCAGCAGGAATTGGGGATTCCAGCACATATAACTTCCTTTCTTGGCGTAGTACTATGCGCAAACGCCTGTACTACTCCTGGAAGTTATTGCCGGTCAGAATATTTTCTTTATCCAAGATCGATCGCAGTGATAAAGTACTTGTGGTGTTGGTGATTGCCATTTTGAATCTACATTAGATAAACATTTAACAGTTAGTACTTTGTCTTGATTACCTTTTGACATTTTATAATAAATTATTATATCATTTAATGTCTCCCACTATTTTAACGAACCTTAATAACCTTCACTATTAGATTCAGAATACTCTATCGCTTTAGCATTCTAGTGACAAGGATCCTCGAAACCTCCCTCGTAGTCTACAAGCTAGGGCTACGACACTACTTGGAGGGTTTCAAGGTAGGCGCTATGCTGGCCAACCACTTGTTCTTGTGGTTCCTTGTGTTGTTGAGTAAAGTCCCAACTTTTGGAATCTGAACTTGATTCCCTCAACCTCTTGCCTCTAAAGTGATAGCAAGTTAGCTAAGGCTAATCCTTAACTACTCACTTTAGTTAAGTCGACCCATTTCTCTCATGAAAACGCCCCGGTAGTAAGAGCCACTCTCAACTAAGGCTGACGAGCACCCAAACAACCGGTTTTGTTTAAATGTGAGAAATGGAAGGCATTTAGACTTAATATATCTTTGAGGGATTTTTAATATTAATTGATGAATATAATCCTTTTCTATTTATTATGTTCAAACTGGGTTGTCGCGCTCACAACTGAACATTCAATAGAATATTATTCGTCACAACTTTATGCATTTTATCTTGTTTACTATCCTATGTGATCATGCAATAATCATGCAGACACATAAAATAATAAACTATGCATAAAGTAAATCATGCATTCTGACTGGTCTTGAGCATTCTATAATGATCGATCGATGTGATCAATCATCACCTAGGGGCATCCATACCTAAGTCAATACATGACTCGTGTCGCTGCTGGCCCCAGTGCAAAGCGCCCAACCCCTGTCTGGACGACCGCCTCAACATGGCGGGGTCTGCCTCTCGGATCGTCACCGTATAATTACAAATATACTCGCATGCAGGCGAGGGGGTCTGGGGTACAAAATACAAATAGTGCAATGGACGCGCAGACCCTTATACATATTTGAATTAAAAGACGATTCACAGACCGTCATTTATCTAATTAAATATTACAATCATCGCACGCATTGAATAAATAATTAAATAAATATATAAATGCCGGACATACACAGGTCAGTCACTTGCTCAAGACCAGTTGGGGTAAATGCGCAATAAAATTAAATTGCAATAAATTTAAATAATGCGAGGGTGTTCTAATAAATTAAATGAATTTGATTAAATTCAAATAATTTATTTTTATCGGTTCCATTTGTTTAATTTAATTTTAATTCCAAAAATTAAATTAAACCATTAATTTAATTATAAACTTAAATTAAATTAATATTTTGGATTAAAATAATTTAAACCCCTAAATTAATTCCAATTGATTTAATTTAAAAAAACAAAATTAATTAAAATTAATTTAATGCAGGGTTACCTCTAACCAGAGAGGAGTCCGGCAGGACTGCGTACCGCCGCGGGGTGTCGTCCTGGAACGGGTACCACGGCGTGACCGCGGCGTGACCGCGGCGTCCGACGACTCCCGCGGCGGCTCATCTCCCGGCGTGGTCTGAGGGGAGCGGAAGGAGGCCGGGAAAGAGGCCGGCCAACCACATGGCCGGCAGCCCGCTGCTCCGGCGAGGCGGCTGTCCGGTCCGGGACGGGCCTGGACGGCGCGGCGCGACCCGTCCGACGAGCTTGGGGCGGCCGACAGGAGCCGGTCCGGCGCGGACCGCGTCCGGCGCGGAGGAGGAGGCCGGCGCGGGGTCGGGGCGGCCGGACGGAGCCGGTTTGGAGGAGGCCGGCGCGAGGCGGGGTCCGAGGCGGCGCAACAGGCGGGTCCGGCGGGAGGAGGTCCGGCGGAGGGGAGGTCGGCGCGGGCCGCGACATCTGGCCGGAGGGGGCTCGGCGCGGAGGAGGTCCGACGGAGGGGGTGACAAACCCGACGGCTAGGGTTTTCACCCCCTGTGCGCCGCGTGAGAGGAGACCCCAATGGGGTCTTCTCCTTTTTTTTTTTATTTTTTTAAATCCTTTGTCATTAGACAAAAGGAGACCCCCCGTTTTTTTAAATATTTATAAATAAAGGGAGAAGACCCCATTTTAGGGTCTTTGTCTCCCATTTTATTTAAAAAACAAGAAGACCCCAAATTGGGGTCTTGGTCTTATTTTATCATTATAAAATATTTTATTATAAAATATTTATAATAAAATATATATTTGATGTTGATTCTCAATTTGAGATAAACATCAAATGAACGAAAAACACAACGTCGATCCGATTAAGAATTTTAAATGATCATAACTTGATCATTCGAAAACGAAACGACGTGCGGTCGAGATTTTGTTCGGAAGGGTGAGTGTGGTAACCCTTGTGGGTCGTGATCGTGCGAGTTGTGTTTTGGACCCTAAAATGGGTGTTTGTCTCGTAGTGCCGATGTATATGTGTGGGTACCCTTGGTGTGAAACCAAGAGTAAATGGTTGCTTGGGTGCGTTAGATGCAGTGTGTTTTGAAATGGGGGCAGGAATGCCACTCGTGAGCATCGAGCTGTTTGAGGTTTGATGTGTATGGCTTGGAGGGAAACCGCCGTTCACTGTAGCGACGCGGACTTACTTTTCGGAAGAGTGACCATCTTCTCCATTTTATAGCCCATTTTCGGGCTAGGGTTACTACTGCAAAACTCTGTATTTCTGCTCTCGATATAGTGAATTTTCTGCCTCTCCGTGGACGTAGGGTTATTCCCGAACCACGTAAATTTGTGTGTCCCGTGTCTATTTTTTTCTTTCTGCATTCTTCTTTCGTTTCTTGTTTCTGTCGTTGCGACTCCCGACGATTCCGCAACAACTGGTATCAGAGGAAGGTTCGGAATTCTCCAACGATGACTTTGGATGAAGGCAAAGTGAAGATCGATCGCTTCGATGGAACTGATTTCAGTTTCTGGAGGATGCAAATCGAGGACTATCTTTATCAAAAATAGATGCACTTGCCGCTTCTGGGATTGAAGCCAACGGACATGGAGCAGTCGGAGTGGGAGCTGCTGGATCGACAGGTTCTGGGTGTTGTGTGCCTGACGTTGGTAAAAAACGTGGCGTTCAACATCAGAGAGGAGAAGACGACAGTGGACCTGATGAAAGCTCTCGCGAATATGTATGAGAAGCCTTCTGCGGCAAACAAGGTGCACTTGATGCGATGATTGTTCAACCTGAAAATAGAAGAAGAGAGAATCGTTGCAGACCACATCAACGAATTCAACACCATCATCAGTCAGCTGACATCGATGAAGATTGATCTTGGTGACGAGGTATGTGCACTGGTCTTACTGTCCTCTTTACCTGACAGTTGGGAAGCAACTGTAACAGCTGTGAGCAGTACCTTGGGGAATACCAAACTGGTTCTGAAAGATATACGAGACCTAATCCTTAGTGAGGATCTTCGAAGAAGAGAATCAGACAGATTCTCTGGTTCTGCTTTGAACGTTGAAGGAAGAGGAAGATACCCACAACGAGACATTCGTAGAGGGCGATCAAGGTCAAGAGGGAAAAGCTGAGACAAGGCAAAGAGGGTTGGTTCTACTTGCTGGACATGCGGGAAGAAAGGACATGTCAAAAAGGAGTGCAGAGAAAAACGGAAGGGACCTGAAACTAGTGGAGCAAACACGGCGGTTGATGGAACTGATGATGTGCTGCTGTTGAGCGTGGACAACCCAATGGAGTCTTGGATTTTAGACTCTGGGGCGTCTTTTCATTCTACATCGGAGAAGGGATTTCTGGAAAATTACATTTCTGGAAATTTCGGCAAGGTACATCTTGCTGATGATGAGCCCTTGCAGATTGTGGGCAAAGGCGATGCACTTGCTGGTTCTAGAAAACGTGAGGTACATCCCTGGTTTAAAAAGAAATCTCATTTATGTGGGATAGCTTGATGATGCAGGGTTGAGTACCACGTTCACTGGTGGTGCATGGAAGATCACCAAAGGAGCTATGGTCATAGCTCGTGGAGCAAAGAATGGTACCCTATACAACATGACAGAAACTTGCATGGACATGGCTGCATCACTCAAACTGTAGGAGATTCACAACTGTGGCACAACAGGCTAGGCCACATGAGTGAGAAGGGGGTGAAGGTGCTGTCAACAAAAGGGTTGCTACCAGAGTTAAAGTCAGTGGATGTTGGCCTATGTGAAGATTGTATCTTTGAAAAGCTGAAGAAGGCGTCTTTTGCAAAAGGAGGCAGAACACCGAAGGCTGGGAAGCTGGACCTGGTACACACAGATGTTTGGGGGCCTGCACCAGTACATTCCCTTGGAGGGTCACAATACTATGTAACATTCATCGATGACTCAACAAGGAAGGTATGAGTTTACTTTCTGAAAAGTAAATCTGATGTGTTTAAAATGTTTCAGAAGTGGAAGACCATGGTGGAGAATGAGTCAGGAGCTAAGCTGAAATGCTTGAGGTCTGTCAACGGTGGAGAGTATGACAGCCAGGAGTTCATAGAATTCTGTTCTGATAATGGAATTCGGTGGGAGAAAACTATCCCGGGAACACCACAGCAGAATGGTGTAGCTGAAAGGATGAATAGGACGTTGAATGAATGTGCCAGAAGCATGAGGTTACACTGAGGGTTGCCCAAAACCTTCTGGGCTGATGCAGTGAACATGGTAGCTTATCTGGTCAACAGGAGTCTATCTGTGCCAATGGGAGAACGTTTACCCGAGGAGCTTGTTGCGGAATCGTCGGGAGTCACAATGACATAAACGAGAAAACGAAAGAAAGAAAGCAACAAGAAAACAACGATTTACGTGGTTCGGGAATAATCCCTATGTCCACGGGAGAGGCAGAATTTCACTATATCAGGATCACAAATTACAGAGGTGTTTTCAGTAGTAACTCTAGCCCAAAAATGGGCTATAAAACAATGGAGAAGACGACCACTGTTCGAAAAGTGAGTCCGCGTCGCTACAGTGAACGACGACCAGCTTTGTCAAAAGCGCTACAGTGGCTGCCGGCTGGAAGTCAAAAGTGCTACAGTCCAGTTGACCCCGAAGTCCGCACTGCTACAGTGCCTGTCGGTGTTGGTCGGTCAGCTCTGCTACAGTTGCGAGCCACAAACATTCGGCCCAACCGGATCGGGTACACAAATCCAACAGAGCTCTGGTCTGGGAAGGAGGTAAGACTCTCACATTTACGAGTTTGGCAGTTTGGCATACGTTCATATTGATGCTAATGCAAGGGACAAACTTGATGCTAAGTCCAAGCCATGTTTCTTTATTGGTTATGGTGCTAACGAGTTTGGTTACCGCTTTTGGGATGATCTCAAGAATATGGTCATCAGGAGCCAGAATGTGGTATTCAATAAAGGTGTCATGTACAAAGATCGTCATGTAGCTGAAGATGAAAATGAGAACATTGAATCAGAGTGCAAAGAGCAAGTGCAGCTTGAAGGTGTATCTGAACATGAGAGATCCGAACCGGTGGAACCTACTACTCCAGTAGAGTTGAGGAGATCAATGAGGGTGAGAAGGCCTGTGCAGAGGTATTCACCATCCCTGCATTATCTATTATTGACTGACGGTGGAGAAATAGAATGCTTTGAAGAGGCAATGCAGCTGAAGGAGTCGAGCAAGTGGGAGTTGGCTATGAAGGAGGAGATTTCCTCATTGCATGATAACAACACTTGGGAGCTGACACCCCTGCCAACTGGAAAGAAGGCATTGCAGAACAAGTGGGTCTACCGGGTCAAGGAAGAACATGATGACAAGAGAAGGTTCAAGGCAAGGCTTGTGGTGAAAGACTTCCAACAGGAGGGAGTGGATTTCACTGAAATATTCTCACCAGTAGTGAAGCTTACCACCATCCGGGTGGTTCTCAGCATTGTGGCGTCAGAGGACTTGCACCTTGAGCAGCTTGATGTTAAGACTGCTTTCCTTCATGGAGATTTGGAGGAGGATATCTACATGCAGCAGCCTGAGGGATATGTAGAGTCCGGGAAGGAAGACTTGGTGTGCAAACTCCAGAAGAGCTTATATGGATTGAAGCAGGCACCGAGGCAGTGGAACAAGAAGTTTAATTCATTTATGTCTAAAAATGAATATAAACGATGTGACATGGATCAATGTTGCTACATCAAGTCCTTTGGTGATGAATACATTATATTGCTTTTGTATGTGGATGACATGCTCATTGCATGATCATGTATGCAGAGGATTAATGAGCTGAAAGGGCAGTTGGCTAAGGAGTTTGAAATGAAAGATCTTGGAGAAGCTGACAAGATTATGAGGATGAAGATCAAGAGAGACCGCACAGCTGGAACATTAATGTTGTCATAGACTGATTACTTTGGGAAGGTCCTGAGAAGATTCAGTATGGTGGAAGCAAAGACAGTCTCTATTCCCCTGACGAGCCATTTCAAACTATCAAAGGAGCAATCACTGAAGACGACATAAGAGGTGGAGTATATGGCAAAAGTTCCATACGCATGAGTTGTTGGAAGCCTGATGTATGCCATGGTCTGTACTCGACCTGACATCGCTCATGCAGTGAGAGTTGTGAGCAGGTATATGGCTAACCCTGGAAAGCAACATTGGGAAGCTGTGAAGTGGATACTGAGGTATTTGAAGGGCACCAAGGCGGTATCTCTGTGCTTTGGGAAAGGAAATTCATTGCAGGGGTATGTGGATGTTGACCTTGGAGGCGATGTCGACAGTAGGAGTACCACGTGTTATGTTTTTACTTGTGGAGGAACTGCGGTAAGTTGGATATCACAATTGCAGAAGGTGGTGGCTTTATCCACCACAGAGGCAGAATACATTGCTGTAACAGAAGCTGGGAAAGAGATGGTTTGTCTGAAGAACTTCTTGGATGAATTGGGAAGAAAGCGAGAGGAGAATGTATTGCACTGTGACAGTCAGAGTGCTATACATCTTGCAAAGAACCCAGTGTTTCATGCCCGGACGAAGCACATTAAGTCGAAGTACCATTTCATCAGAGGTTTGATACAGTATGAGTTGTCGACTTTGCAGAAGATCTGTGGAACCAACAATCCGACATACATGTTGACAAAGCCTATGGTGATACAGAAATTAAGGCACTGCTGTGCCTCTGTTGGTCTTCACTGATGAACGGAGGATGAGAGGCAGAATAATGGAGGACATGATGGGAGCACAAGAGGAAAACAATTTGTATTTCATGAATTTGTGAATGGAAAGCACGCCACTGGTGAGTGAAGAAGAGGAAAAACTCAGATTAAGTAAGTTGTCTTCATCAGTTGCATCTAAGCATAGCATTGCAGTGGATCAGGCTCCAAGTGGGAGATTGTTGGATTGGTGAAGCTCGATCCGGTTGGGCCGAATGCTTGCGGCCCTCAACAGTACTGTAGCACTTTTGACAAAGGTGGCCGCCGTTCACTGTAGCGACGCATACTTACTTTTCGGAACAGTGGCTGTCTTCTCCATTTTATAGACAATTTTCGGGCTAGGGTTACTACTGTAAAACTCTGTATTTGTGCTCCCGATATAGTGAATTTTCTGCTTCTCCGTGGACGTAGGGTTATTCCCGAACCACGTAAATTTGTGTGTCCCGTGTCTATTTTTTTCTTTCTGCATTCTTCTTTCGTTTCTCATTTCTGTCGTTGTGACTCTCGACGATTCCGCAACACGTTTTGGGTTTGATATTGGCGCACATAAAGCGATGTCTAGTGCGGGTTTAGCCTAGAGGGGGCTAAGTGGAAAAGTCACTAGTCTTGGAAATGCGACTTGAGTTGTAGTTATGAGATGATAGTTTTGGAAAATCGAGGATAACCTCAAGGGAGGTTGGCCAGTGTTGTAGGTGCCTTAGAATGTGAAGCAAGGGCGGATGCTTCAGAGGTGGAATCGATGCGCGGTGGGTGCCATCAAGTTTTTGGTAAAATACATGGTTGTGCCTTGGTATCTTTCACAAAAAGCACTTTAGTGCTTGTGGTTGGTTATAAGGTCGGTGCTGGTAAGGGTCAGATCGTTGGGTGTCTGACCCGTCTGTTTTGACAACGATTATTGGAGGATTTGACGTTGATTTTGGACGAACAAGGCAAGGATGACCAAAGTGTGGATGGACGCTTTTGTTATGGAAGTGACAACCCGGGGTGAGGGGTGGTCACATGGTTGGGCTTGTTGTGGGAATGGATGTGTTGTTGGAGATGAACGTTGAGAATGCATCGAGTCCAATGTGTCTGATGGACCAGGAGACATGGTTAGTTATGTAAGCAGGCGTTTGGACCTAGTTCAGGTGATGTGCGACTCGTGTGATCTAGAGTCGGGTTCAGTGTATGGTCACAGGAAAGTGTGAGACCTCGAGGGCTCTGATGAGGTTCAGATGTGGGCACGTGCTGGGAAGGCTCGATGCCGTTTGGGATGGGTGAACAGGTGGTTCGGGATAAGCACCTGTCGTTTTTCTGTGCGATCACAGTGGGAAGCGCAAGCTATGCGCGAGACAGTTGGGTTGTGGATCGGTGTGGTGGTCGTTGTGTTTCCATGTAAATTGCCAAGGTCGCGCTGGAAGAACTTGTGTGGGGTGATGGCAATGGTACCTAAGGGGATGTTGGGTCACGACTGCTTGGCAGAGGGTCGTGAAGTGGTAGTGAGTTTTGTTGGAAATCGCATTCGAGTTGTGGTGAGTGAGTGTTGATGAGACGTTGGCGGGAATGAAGCCCAAGACTTTCGGCGGGTTAAGGTGTCCTCGTGGAGAAGAGCTGCACACCTGCTTAGAAGTTACTGGCGCTAGGGAGGTAAGCCGAGAGGGGGCGGACGACTTTGATGGGCTCGAGGCTGCCGCCCCCCAACGGGGGGAATACATAGGTTCTCCGAGAAAGAAAAAAGAGAGAGGAGGGTGGGTTATGGTTAGAATAGGACCTCTTTTGATACCATGTAGAATGATAAAAGAGGCGAACCCAATACCCAAGATGCCTCTCTAAGGGAGGCCTTGGAGTTTATTTATAGGGAAATATAAAGATGACAAAAACTCACATTTGATGTGGGACACAGACTTCGACATCTTTGTATGACTCTTGACATGTAGAGTATACATATCATTATTGTTTCATGTCTCCCTAGGTTATTGTTGGCACTTGTTGTATGCTATTCGTTTATTATTCATGTTGGTTATCTTATCTGTTAACGTTACTTATGTTGTGGTTTTACTCTGATAAGCGATTATAGTCTCCCCATGTTTGTCTTTAGACCCGCGTTTCTAGTTGGCAACCTCTGGCGTACGAGGAGACACGTTTGAGGTCAGGTGGCGACCCGATTCGGAGCGCCGAATAGTGGCTACCGGGCGGGGGGCGTTACAGAGTGGTCTAGTTTTTTCTGGCTCTGATACCGAGTAGAAAGAATCGACCCAAAAACCGTTCCTCTTGAATAAGGAAAAAACTGTTGCCCCTGTTGCGCCAACCCTCTTTGTTGCTCTCAGGCCTCTATCGGGCCACTCCTTTACTGTCCGAGCCTCTTTGTTGATGCCCCGACCTTTGCCGGGCTTCTCTGTCACCACCTAGGCACTATGTATTGGGCCTCTTTGTGCTTGCCGGATTTGATGACACACAGTTGCTTCATTGCATTTTTGAAGACGTTGCATGACACCTTAGACGACCTTCTCCAGGCATCTTATCTTCAGACGGCCGTTCCGGGCATTTTATCTTCAGATGACCGTTCGAGACGTCTTATCTTCGGAGGACCGTCCTAGACGTCCTATCTTCTGACGATTTACCCGGACGTCCTATCTTTAGATGACCATTCTAGGCTTCCGCTTCAAACGACTGTTCTAGGAATCCCCTTCAAACAACCGTTTCCCAACATCCCCTTTAAATGATCGTTTTGCGACATCCTTTTTCTAGATGACTTTTTCTAGGCATCTTCTTAGTGCTTGTTCCAACCCTTCTTTGATGGCTGGGATGATCACGATGCATCTTCTGTGACAGTTTTATTCCAGATGTCTTCTTTAGACGACTGTTATGGGAATGCTCTTTAGTTGACCGTTTCCCAACGCCCTCTTCAGACAATCATTTCTTGGCATCCCTTTTCTAGACGACTTTTTCCTGCCGTCCTCTCAGTGATTGTTTCGACAACTTCTTCAATGATCGAGATGTTCACGATGCATCTTCTATGACAGTTCCGACATTGCCTCAAAAGAGTATCCTCGTCAGTTCCAGTGTATTTTGAATTAGTGTAGGAAACTAGAGTATGTTCCAGTTTGAGGGGGAGTTGATGAGCCCCCTTTGTGTTTGAGTTGTATTTGGTGTCAATAAAGGAGATCATACGTGTGATGTCAATATGTGATGGAGGAGAACAACTTGGAAGGAAAGTGCTGAACTGAAGCATGTTTAGAAGGATCGTGATGCTTCTATGTGTTGAACTGAGAACAACAGATTGAAGATGAACATCATGGAGGGACTGAGAGCTGCTGCCATTACTGTTATGGCAAAGAAGAGGTGCTTCCATAAGAATCAAGGGTAACTGATTGCTTGGAAAAGACGATTTGAAGGTGTCGCTGCATGGTGTTTCGTATCTAGATTCGGTACAAGTAGAAATGATGATGATGATGGTGCTGCCATTGTATTGTTATGGTTCTAATCACTTGATGGCAAAGGAATGAGCTACTGCTGGACTGAGGAAGCATTGTCTATTTCAGTTTGGAAAGAGCTTGATGTGCAGCTGCTGTGTACAACTTAAAGGGCTATTGGTTATATTGTTTATAGCTAGCCCGAAATATGGATGAGCTGAAACAATGAAGAATCCATCCAAGGAGTGTTAAATCTTAAAGGACACTTTGAAGACTCCTTGGATGATGTTTCAAAGTGTTTGAGAACGGCTAAAGTTGTTTTGAAGAAACCCCGAAGTCATTTGAAGAATATCTGCAACTTGGAGCTGAATCTGGAAAAATGGCAAAGTCCCTGAATGCAAGACTTTGCCGGTTGAGCGTAATTCTCTGAGCCAATGTAAAGCTTCAGCATAAAGCTTTGAGTGACCATAAGGCTTTGAGGTGTGAGATAAGAAAAATGGTTGAGGCATGACCGCAAGTCTTTGATTTGAAAACTTCATCATCGTAAGTCTTTAAGTTCCATTGTAAGACTTTGAGCTGACTGTATGACTTTGAAAGTGTGTCAAAAAATGGATGAAGGCATGAGTGTAAGGCTTTGGAATGTAAGCCTTTACACTGAACGTAAGCCTTTGTGTTGACCGTAAGACTTCAACAGTTAAAGAATATTTTCTGAGGGTGTTGCGGTGTGAAAAATCGAGATTCTAGAATTCATATTCTGAAGAAATAAAAGAAGAAACAAATCAGTCGATGCTTGTGCGATGTTCTTCATGGATCAAACATCACGATCAAACATATGTTCATGATCCATGCTCAGATCAAGGAGGATGAACCATATGAAGGAGCTGGTGCTGGGATGAGTTCCTCGCCGCAGAATGAGATGCCACACCATGCCTACATAGAAATATCAAGCGAACGAAAAGGTGTGGATTTCATGGAAAGTTTGAATTTAGAGAAAGACCGCGATGATTCAAATATCACGCCCAGGAAAGAGCCAAATCCTTAGACTTTCAGGAAGATTTGAATGAGGCTTTGACGTGAAAATTCTGTGAATTGAAGGCCGAGATTTGAGGGAGTTCGAATATGAGAAAGATCCGCTGCTGCTGCAACTATTCTATATAAATATATGTACAGATTGAAGAAGATGTGGAGTGAGAGACTCAATTGAGTATACACCGAAGATATTCTACAAGTCGAAAGGAGGGAGATTTTCTCGACTGTGCATACTTGTGAATATATTGCAAGTCGAAAGAAGAAGAGAGAGATAAGAACAAACTCCGTGCGTGCTGCAAATTCTCTGAGTCGACGAAAGAAGAAGGTATTCTAGTGGTGCAACAATCCTTGCACACTAAAGAAGAAAAAGGAGAATATTGCGAGAGCCAACCTCCAACCTTCATTCGCTGTAGAAGCCTGAAGAAGAGAGAATTTGGATGTGATTCTGCTGATTAAGTTACAAGCCAAAGTTCTGAGAGAGCCAGCCTACATCTTGCTGTAGAAATCTAAAGAACATTGAGGTAGTCCACATGACAGCTGCAAGAGAGGAAGTAGGTTAATACATATAGTTCGGGAGGGACTCGAGCCATCACAGGTGATTTTGCTTCAAAGGAAGTACAAACCAATTCTCATGTACGAAGGGACAACAAGCCCTCTCTTGCTTTTTTCCTGATTGATGTTAGGATAATAGGTTCAAGGTCACACCCTTGCCCGAACTTCTTTTGATAGTAAGAAAGAAGTCGTGCATGTGGGATAATAACCACGCTGCACCGGGGACGTAGTCATCCGAAAGGAGACAAACCTCGTTAACAAACCCAGGTGTTCTTTTGTGTTGCTTTCTTGTTCTATATCTGTTTACCGACCAAAGGAGAGAATTTGACTGAGAGATCCATTCACTGAATAAGTGAAGAGGTGATTAAGGGATAAAAGCAAAATTGGATTAAGAGTCACTCCATGCTGATTCACCCCCCCTCTTAGTGTGGACATATCCCAAAGTGAGCCTAACAAGAGTGGAGTATTTAAGTAATTAGGAAATAAGTCTATCCTATCCCTATCTTGGATCCTGTATCTCATTATCTATTTTTATAAATAATGATTTCTGTCCTCATTAAGGAGGAACAGTTGGGTCTACTTTTTTTACAAAATCCACTGCAATTGCTTCTTTCTCCTTACTTTTCTAGATTTTGCATGGTGCTGCAGCTATAAATTATTTTTTTTGAGTGTAGCTTGACATTTTTTTCCCATGCTAGAATTCACTAGCAATTACTGCTTAATGCTGTGTCGTTTTTTTTTGGAGCCTGCTTTACAAATGAGATCTTCATCTGATTTTTTGTTTTTTAAAATTATCACGACAGGAGAAAGTAGCTCTTTTCAGTCTGTTCCTGATCTTGAAAATTCAATGTACACGATTATTAATGGATATCCTTGTGTACGATTACTAAATATTTCTGGGGAGATTGGCTGCTCAAGTGAGTTCCCTATGGGTTGAGTTTTAAGTAATTCAACCTATCTCAAAATGCTACTTGAATTTTGCATTACTGTAATACTAAAATATTTTGATGTATATATTCTTAGATCCTGGGCGTGCTAAGGTGGTTGCACCAATTATAAGATTCAGGGATGCTAAAACATTGGCTCGGTCCTCCACAATTATTCTTTCACCTGATGAGATTCCAAGTTTCTTTTCCCGGCAAGTGTTTTCTTTATTTCTTTCCTTTTTTTGATCATTCTTTGCTAATGTTATTCTGTCATGTTTTTATATGTTGTGTTAATTTTAGGCATATGTATCACCATGTGAATGATACAAATTCCTTCTCGGAGGTTTGGCTATGATTCAAGTAGTAAACAAACCCAAACAATGGAAGGGAAATTTTATCTACCTGTTGCGGAACATTTGTGGCTGGACTAAATTTTGATCATTGTTGCATTCAGTTTCTTTCTTTGCTTAATGGATTCAATAATGCCGGCTTTCTTATGAAACGACATGTTAGTGTTTTGTTATGATGCAATAAATAAACGCCGATGCACCAAATGCAGAGTAGATTTTGTCTGGCTATTTTATTAATTTTTTTGTGGTTCTTTTCATAAAGTGCTAATTTTTATTTTGTTCTGAGAATACATTTATGTGTGACATGATTTTAAGTATGATGTATTTATGGAAAGGATGCCCCTGGTGAATGTTGGTATGCTTCGGTTTATTTATTCTTTCTGTTGTTGAGGATGCTGTTTTGGAATTTTGTAGTTATAATATTTTGCATCTGGTTTCAGAATATCAAGCGATTCAAGTTTTACTAGTCGTATAGGTGGTGTTTTAGTTGAACCGGGTGCTGGGTCACGAGGTAAATTAGAAGGTAGCCAAATGCAGTTGTTAAGGCCTACCAAAAGAACGCAGTTATTTTGTTCTGACTTAAACATATTCAACTTTGAATCTATTAATTGCGATGGTTTTTTTTTTTTTTGCAGGATTTTCTCCTGATGAAAAGTTTCCCCAAGCTAAATTTTCCCCTTATAACGCAAGCAATTATCAATGGAATCCAGTTGTATGCTTTGTATTGATTTTTACGGCTATTCTTTTTTTTAAAATGCTGATTTTAAGTTATGCTCCATCCTTAATAAAATACACGCTCTCTCATTTTCTCCATGCATGCTGGTATCACATCGCTAATGCCATAATTGATATTAAGTATCTAAAAAGACTGTTAAATTTTTCTTGAACTGTCCAGGGAATGAAAGAAGTAGTTCTTTGAACAAATCCTGGCAATTGAACTTAATCCGTGGGTGTGAATTTTGTATTGAGTTTCAACAAGTGTTGCATTAATTATTAGAGTTCTGATGTCGTGGCTTGGTTGTTGATTGTCAAATTTCTCAGAGATGAGTACGGAAAACATGTTTTCTTTTGTTTTTTTAATAATCAAGTGTATTTTTAAAAAATCATTTAAATTCTTTGGAATGTTTTATGTAAACCAAATGTGGAAAAATTATCATTTATTCCCGGAAAACTTTGCTGGTAACCATGGTAATCAAAGGTGAAAGGTGAACTTAAGGCGTCAAGCCTCTAAAATGCCTCAGGCGAGTGGCGTCAAAAAGGCACATGCCCAAGTGAAATAAATCATCACAATAGGGTAAAATATATGCAAATATACAAAATGTGTATAATTAAATTTATAAAAAGTCAAGCTTATAAAGAAAGATACATTGTAATAAAATTTAACAATAAAATTCAAGTCATTTGCTGGATATCAAAAGAAGTTCAGAAGTCATGTTCCAAAAATTCAACTGGTTGGGCTGGACCTAAAGATTTCTTTAAACTCATAAACCCATTAGATTTTAAATAACTGGGCTGGGCTTTATTCTTCATGTTCAGAAACAGATTCGTTCAGGCATGCAAAGGCACCATTTTATGTTGCCCAAAGGCACGAGAGACATATGCTTTAGTGATCCCAGCGCCCCTCTTTGCCAGAAATGTGCTGGGCCTACTGGTGCCTCACCCCAGTGCCTTGGGCACTGAAATCAAGTCATCCCCAAAGATTCCCAAAATTTCGAGAATTCTTTCTCATCTTCACCTCCTTGATTTTTTCCAGTTCCATTGGTTGCTGCTCATTTTCGTTGGAGTTCAGCAACATTTGTTGCAATCTGGCAACTGGCCTCGGAATCCATTCATCTCTATCAGAATCCTGCAGTCACTGCTAAAATCTGGACACTTACGCTGTAATCCAGTCAGCTTCAGTGGGATTTAACCATTGTTGTCGCTGGACCCTCATCACCACCACCAAAATCTGGCTTTTGACATTTCCTGCGATTAATGAAAAATTTGAATATGGAAACAAGAACAATGAAAAATGGAAACAAAAATCAGCAACAATGACATAAAAACGGGAACTGAATCGTCAGGGCAGTAGTCACCTGGCAAGATGACATGATGGGTTTGATTAGTTAACATATTCTTTCTTTGCCATTTTCAGGGTTCTGGTGTCATGTGGAACAGTTACAATTTTCCAATTTTCTTGGTCTCTGAGAATGACAGTGACATTGTGCGGGAGGTATTCACTGCTTTCCTTTTGACTCAAGTTCTGCAATGCCAATTAATGCAATCGACTACTTCTAGGTTATGTGTAGGAAGGAATGGGATCATGGAAAAGGGAATGAGTGGAGGAATGTTGGAGTATAACAGGTACGAGGGAATGATTAAGGAGGTTCCCTAAGGGAACGAATTCTCATCCTGATCACAGGTGGAACGTGGCCGGAGTATGAGGGAATGAGAGAGGTGGCTACCTAGTTTTAGGGAACGGACTCTCCTCCCAATAACGGGTGACAAGTGGGCAGGGAAGGAACTCTTCTCCCTAAGTTTTAGGGGGGAATGAACTCTCCTCTTGATCATGAATGAAAATTCGGTGGAGTAACGAGAATCCATATTTTTTGAACAATATTGTTTATGTTTTAATCCATTTTTTGGCCTTAATACCTTTGTTATTTGTCAAAAAACCCATCCCATATATTTTTTCGTTATTATATTTTTATACTATTTAACACATTCCACCACATTTTTCCACATGTGTCCATTTTTTGACCTTACTACCTCTGTCAGGTGTCAAAAAGCCCATCCCATATTTTTTTTTGTTATTAGATTTTTATACTATTCAGCATATTTCATCACATTTTTCCATGTGTGCCTAACAAATTATTGACTCATCAATCCCTTTCTCACTCCCTCTCATTTCCTTTTCATTTTCATCTGAGGCTTCCCTCCTGATCAAAGTCCCGGTGTTTTTATTTTTACAATTATTTTTGTATAAATGTTTTTTTGGATGGTTGTATTTTTTGGTATGTTTTTGTCTGTCTTCATTATTTTTCCTAGGCGATTGTGATTATTTGACTTGAATTTATCAGATTTGTTATGCTTTATTAACACACAAAAAAATGTCTTGCTTATCACATCAAGGCCTTTCAGTTGAAGATTCTGAAGGGATTGATTTATGCAGTATCCTGATAAAAGGCTCTCTGCATATATTAGTTTGGGATAGTCATTTTGAAGTTGGTCTAAAGGGTCAATGTACATCAGCTGTGATGGTATGGTCTGTTTGTACTCTAATTTAATAGAAATTACAAAAGTTTTCCACATTAAGATCTGAATCTCCAACTAATTAATCAATTAATTACTAAGAATCAGTTTGGCTCTCCTCTTTTGTGAATTGTTTTCCAAAAACTAAGTCTTTGATTTTTCTTCATTTTTTTTTGTATTTTTTAGTTCCAAATATATTAAAAATTAACTCAAATTTCTGGATGCATTGTGCTCAGAAGAAGTTTCAACATGCTACCAAAAAAATGCTAGTGGTGGGATGGAAATAATCATGAAGCATCTCAACATTCTTATTTAACCAAATGCTCCTTATTTGTGATCATTTTCCTTATCTGGACATCTGATCTCGTCATTTTGTTTTACCGATGAGCTCATAGTGGACTATCAAGGCATTCCTTCAGATTTCTTAAAATTGTTTATTTTTGCATTGATTTCATTTTAGCACATGTTTCCCCTACATACCTGGCTTTTGAGTCGATACTGGTTGGATGGCAGTGAGCTATATTCATTGTACCATAATGTTTGACGTTCTTTTTTCAGTGATGCATGCATTTGGTGTGGAATCAACCTAATAATTGGATTTAAATGATAAATTTTACTTTCTCCGTAAATGCAGGCTGCTGCTAAGAATGAAAGAAAAAAAAGAACTTTTACCACAAATGTGGTGGAGTTTGATCTAGTAATGCAGGTATAGTGTTCTGCTTGCAGCTGGACCTTTTATAAGATTTTATCATTGTTGACATGCACTACACTTGGATTTGATAGACGACCAAATCTGGAATTCACAACTCAGAATCTTGCTTAAAAGAAGAAGCTTGCCTGCCTTTGGGTGGATACAGGCGAGTTTTCTTTTTATTTTTGTTATGAGAGCAAAGCTGGTAAATGCACAATAAAAAAGACCAGACTTCCAACCTGTGGGTTCATGCTCATAGGCACATTTTTTGTTGCTCTCAGCTGAAAAGGTTGTTTGGTGTCATTTGACAAGGGTGCAGTGTCACTAGAGAAGATTGCTGTACCCATTACCTTCCAACCTGTTTGTAATATAGGGTTCAATTAGCAATTATTCTTTAAGGGTTGCGGCCTTCAACTTGTGGAAGTATGGAACATGTACACATATATGCATGTATATTTTATTTTCCTTTTTTTTCTTTGATGTTTATCTGTAATTTGAAGGGCAGTGTTTGGTCATCACTTCCACCAATTGATATTTCACCCTTCAAAAAGCCAAAGCCTATCATTTTAGCTGTTGCAGCTATGGATTCTTCATCATTTTTTCGTGACAAATGCCTTGGTGCAGAGTCCCCTATATCTGTAAGTTTAAAGTCTAAATAAAAATATACTTAAAATGACAGTCAGTATTGTTCTCAATGCTTTTTCTTCCCAACACAGACGCTTACATTTGGAACACTGTTTAGGGGTTGATTTCATTGCTGGCAGCTGTTGATGCACTTTCCCATGTTGATGCCATGAATGAACTTAGCAAACAGGTTTGTCCGAGATTTTTCAACTCGTTGGAATATTATTGGGTCATTTTTGTAAATTTCTGAAGGTAGCATAATCAGAGCACTCAGGTTGCATTTGATGGCATTTTTGGAAAGGTATTAATAACCTCTATTACTTTTGATAAGTGTATTCAATATAGTTGTTAAAAGCAAGCTATGACATTCTGTGCCTCTCCATGCCCTTGGCGAGGCGCATATGAAATGGCACGCAGTTGGTGCGCCAAGTCGCCTTCGCTGATGGTGACGGTGAGCACCACAGCCATCCATTTTTTTTCTTGCTTTTTATTTGGGGGGGGGTGCAATAATGCGCCTTGAAAGCCTCTTTGATGCATTTAACAGCCTTCAAAAGTGGCCAAGGTGGTGAACCATTTGAGGAAATGCATTAGTGTGCCTTCAAATGTGTTTAAACTATCAAAGGAGGTGATTAAATGACCTCTTAAAGTAAACATACGGGATTCTCATGTATTGGGCCCATTACATCAGACCCAAGTCTAAATCCCATTTGGCTTTTATTATTTCCTCGTTGTTAATGTATTAATAATATAAATAACTCATTATTTATATTATATTACCACATTAATTGTTTAATTAAATAATAATTATTTAATTAAATATTTCAAATGGGCTAAACATAAATCCTTTTGTGTTTTTGATGAACATAAACATTTTAATACATAGACCCATCAAATTGGCCCAAATGATCCTAATTGGCATTATTTTATGTGCGACCTCAAGGGCTTTTTGTAAAGTTGGCAATGATCGTGAATCTCATTCATGATCATTAACTCAGAGAGGTATTCAATAATATGTCATAGCTATCCAAATTTCAAAGGGGTTTGGTGTGATCCAATCTACTTAATATTCTGTTAAATGAAATCCCTCACCTCTATATGATGCAAGGCTGTTTATTTATGGATGAAAGATAAGAGATATATATGAGACATATTCGATGTGGGACTCTAATAACTCATAAATGGGCCGAGCCTATCACATCTGTTGCGGAAATGCTGGGAGCAACAAAGCGTAAAACGGTTCACAGAAGAGTAAAAGGGAAATGATCCCTCACCTCTATACGATACACAGAGATTTACGTGGTTTGTGAAATGATCCCTACGTCCATGGAGAGACAGAATTTCACTATGATCCGGGGGCACAATTTACAGGGAGATTTCAGAGTTTCAAGCACACACAAAAATTGTTAGAGGTTAAGTTGTGTCGAGTCCCACATCGGACTCGAGGTATCATGTCAGCTTTATTATTCATTATAAAATAACCCTAAGGCCTCCCTTAGTGAGGCATCTTGGGTATTGAGTTTCACTCTCTTATCATTCTACATGGTATTAGAGGAGGTTTAACTCAAACCCTTTCCTCCCGTCACTTTTTTTTCCTCGGGGAGTACACCTACGTTTTCCCCCCGTTAGGGGGTGGCGGCCCCATGCCTTTGGCCACCGTTACTGTAGCGCCGCCCCCTACCTCGCCCGTTGCGCTCCGTCGCCGGATCCACGAGCGGCGACCTCACGTCGCACATCCCTCAACAGCCGCGACAACTCCCGTCCGGGATTGTCTCCCCCCGTCCTTTGCGCCCCGCCTCGTCGTCGACCTCTCCCTGCGCAACAGTCGTTGCACCCTGTCCCGGTCATCCCAGTAGTCCCGCGCCGCCGGCCTTCACGACTCATCCTTGTGGGCATCTCTGACTCTGCCGCCCGTCATCGATGTCGCAGAGGACCGCCGTGCGCTGTAACTGCATTTGTCGGACGGGCCCCAGTGCGACGACACCTCCTTTGCGCAACCTCCCCTCTCCCAAATTCGGCTGGATCCCGTCCTCCACGGGCTCCTCCGGGGTTGCTACCCACCCGCGACCGCACACGACCCCACTTCGCCACCGACGCACCCTGCCACCCCCTATCCCACGTGACGGGCGACGACCCACTTCCCGTCGCGCCTTCCGCTCCGACGGAGCACTGCTCCCCTGTGCGCGCTGGCTCCCGCAGCGCTGCCAGATCCCGCAACAACTCCCTCACCCCGTCACTGGCCCTCCCTTTGCCGGTGTCATCCACTCATGTTGGCTGACCTCCTCCTGCGGAATCCCCGCCTCCAGGTCGGCGCCTCCTGCCCCCCCGAGGCCGACGCCCCCTTTCCTGTTCCAGCCAGATCCGCGCACCACCGCGTGACCGATTGGGATCCCGAGGCCGACGCCCTGCGCTACTGCAGGACGCCCTCATCTCCAGCTGCGACGCCTCCCTGTGCACCACCCCTCCAGTGCATCGCGCGCCCCCTGCTGTGCACCGAGCGCTCCACCGGATCCCTTCCTGGCGCTCTGTCGACCGGACCCGCGACTTTCCTGGCGCCTCATCGCTCGACCCCGCCTCAGCGGCTTTCCTGACGCTCTGTCCCCTGCCCCCGCCTCAGCGGCTTTCCCGGCGCCTCGTTGCCCCCGCCCCGCCTTAGTGGCTTTCCCGTCGCCTCATCGCCCCCGCCTCGCCTTAGCAGCTTTCCTGGCGCTTCATCGCCCCCGCCCCGCCTCAGCGGCTTTCCCGGCGTCCCATCGCCTGGCCCCGCCTCAGCGGCTTTCCCTGCGCCTCATCGACCGGCCCCGCCTGTGCGGCTTTCCCGGCGTCCCATCGACTGGTCCCGCCTGTGTGGCTATCCCGACGCCTCATCGACTGGCCCCGTGTAACCTAGCTATTTCTGCTCGTGCATCCTCTTTCCAGCTATTCCTGCTGGTTTCGGGCGTTGTTCGTTGGTCGACATATCTTTTTCAGCAGCATCATTCATCATTTTCTTGAGAGAGAGCAACATCCATTGCGATTTATCTTTTGTTATGTTTTGTCATCAAGCTGGTATGTCCAGCTTGAGGGGGAGTGATGAAGTGTCTTCTTTGTTTTGCTTTGATTTGTCTTTAATTATGTGTCCAAGCTAGGTACACCTACCTTAAGAAGGGGGAGTGTTAGAGGTTAAGCTGTGTCGAGTCTCACATCAGACTCGAGGTATCATGTCACCTTTATTATTCATTATAAAATAACCTCAAGACCTCCCTTAGTGAGACATCTTGGGTATTGGCTTTCACTTTTTTATCATTTTACAAAACCCTAACCCGAAAGGGGTTAATAAGGAGGACAAAGTACCATTCCACCAACTGCACAGGAAGTCCACTGTGCTACAGTGAAAGGTGGCAAGAAGTCTGCATTGCTACAATGCCGTGACCACTCAAGTTCAAGATGCCATAGTGGCCGGCGGCTGGGAAGTCCACGTCGCTACAGTACTGTTGACTCCAAAGTCCGATCCGCTACAATATTAATGTAAAAAATCCGCACTACTATAGTGCCTTGTCAGTGTCGGTCGGTCAGCTCTATTACATTGGTCCGAGTTGCTATAGTGCCCCCAAATTTGGGTCAGGTCCCTTCGGCCCCTGGTTCCTCGGAGAAGGGGCGCGTTGCCCCCTGCAACCCCCAACAAGCTCACCGCGGAGCTCGACCCACGGAGTTGCAGCCTAGTGTACAGTATGGGCTGGAAGTATTCGGCCCCATCATCATCCAGAACGGATCGGGCTACACCAATCCAACAACATCCGCTAATACTGTCACGACCCCCTCTCCTCAAAGGTGCCCCTTCTGGGCTGACAATGAGAGAAGGGAGATAATGACACAAGAAACCTGCCTCCAATAAGCTACAGGTTGACGACAAGCGCTGATGGTATATCATACACACAAATGAGAGACATTACCCTCTAATAAGAACATGAGGAACGAGAGATAAGATAAAATCACCAAAGAACATGACAAACGAGAGATAAGATAAAAATTACCAATCAACTCCTGCCCAAGATAAAAGTTCCCAATACATACATGCAATGTCATACAACAAAACAACTACAAAGAAACTGCAAGCATCAAAAGAAAATCCTCGACAACGACCACGAAACCCAAACAACTCCTGAGCAACTCCACGAGCTAGTAATGTTCAGCCCAATCACCAACCAGCTCCCGCGGACCTGAAAAATAGTTTATATAAACATAGGGTGAGTATAACATGTATGCTCAGTAGGATCCTCCCCAGAGCCTTTCGTACAAAATATAAAGTATACTCAAGCTCAGTGAACAACAAGTGAAACTAACTCGTTACCTAAGCAGGTATGCTTAGTTCCCAGCCGCACCATGACCTTCTCACCATGTATCACATACAAGTAATCATATAATATCCAACATGATATCAAGAGAAGTTACCTTGCTATCACTTTCCCACCAATTTGCCGCTCTGCCCCAATTTCGCACGTGCTGAGCTGTCTCTCTCCAAAAGTAAGCCTGCCCGAATACACCTGAGCAACTGTATCATATCTTGCATCCTATGCATCACAACATCTCATCATCACATACCATGCACCCCGTGCATCACATCATCCACATCTCCAGATGGTAACTGAGTAGTTTTCGAGAGCCATTACAGCCCACACATCGTGTATTATACCTCAAACCATCACAACCCATACATAACATACCTATAACAATCCTTAGGATACTATATATGGAGATTTATGTGTGAAATAACTTCAAGCCATTACAGCCCGTATATCGTGTATTATACCTCAAGCTAACACAACTCATACACAACATACCTATAATAATCCTTAGGATATTATATGCGGAGATTCATATGTGTGAAATAACCACAAGCCATTATAGCCCCCTACATACCTATAATAATCCTTAGGATACTATATACGAAGATTCATGTGTGTAAAATAACACAAACCATTACACTCCCCTACACACATATATTAGAAAGATAACCACCATGCATACCGATACATAATACTACCAGAAGAAGAGAGCAGAGCAAGAGGGGGTAGTCAGCCATCCGTTCCTCGCCAACGTGGATGTTAGAGAAAACACTCTCCCAGAGTCCCTTGGGTGTCAGTTGCCCTATCGACATGGGTGAAATAGCGTATGAAATCACATAACATTCAAGATATACATATAACTCACGACCACACTATGGGCAACTACCTAACCTTAACCTCAACTGCACCTACCGTCTTTCAAATATCTGGCTGCTATTGCTAAGGACTAGATATCCTATAAGCACCCAAACATTACAAAAAGTCTTTCATTTAATTCTTTCCTTTAAATAGTACATAGTTACATTAATTAATTCATTGTCCATTTATTAATGTTATTCCATTTCCACTTTACATTAATTATTAACCAAAGTCCATGCCCTCTAGACATAGTCCAACTGATTCCACGGTTTCTCAAGAGTTATCATTATCTAGCATTCTATAAAGCCCTCAACCCCATGGGTTAAAACATTTAGTAATCATTATCATTCCATATTTCCAGGTACTCTAGGACTCACTACCATAAAAGATGCATAAGCCAAACACATCTAGCTCCGTCAAACAGTGGGGAAAGGAATGCATAAACAACTCGACTATTCGACCTTTGAACATATTTGTAAACAAGCGAGCATCCCAACTTTCAGCACAACGGGCAAACCCGACTTCAACCCATTCCATCAGTCCCGGTGCCATCCCCGACACCTCCATGCATAACACCATGCATACCGCCATCACAGGCCTCGACTGCTATCACAAACCCAGGCCTCCCTGTTCATGTCTCGCCAACCATCAACCATCCCAGACTCGCATCACGTCACATAACAAAGCTCACATCCAAAGCAAACACACAAGGCAAGAAACAATCAAAGTCAACAGGGCATCTAGGCTCTAAAACCATGACATTATGCCTTCACAAGCAAACGGGTTTGCTCCACCCCAAATATTTATCTTTATCAAACAACCAGTTCATTATTGTTGGAGTCTGCATCCCACATTGGACTTATGGTCCGATGTGGTCTTTATTATTCATTATAAAGAACCTCAAGACCTCTTTTAGAGAGAACCTTGGGTATTGGGCCCTCACCTCTTTTTATCATTCTACAATTATCATCTTGAATTATCCGATTCATTTATTCATAGGTTACAACCACAAGCAACCTAAGACATTAGCCATCAACACCTATGATAGGAATCAATTGGGAGAGAGATAAAAACAATAGGCACTTCAATTAATAGCAGTATAAATTACAGTGGAAATATGAGATAGAAGAAGAAAGGAAGAGGAATAAGTTACAGAGAAAGAGGAATGAAAAAAGGAACTCCCTGGAATGCGCAACTCCCAGGGCCTGTGGCCTAACCCACTAATCAGTAGCAGTTGATTACTCTCCAAATACAATCTCTCCCCCATACAGCACACAACTCCCTTATTTATAGACTCCACTGGAAGCTTCTAGACAACCCCTCCACCCAACAACTTTCTAACAAACAATCTAACAAATTAATAAGGCATTTACATATTTGCTCCACCCCACATTATTATTATCCATATACCTATTAATTCCGCCCTCTTAAAACCACATTGTCCACAATGTGAGAGAGTGAAACTATAGGGAACTCTCATTCCTGTTATGAGTTGCTCGCTCAGCTTGTCGTGTAGCGCCTTCTTGTCATTGCCAAACGCCAAACATCCAGACATAACCATGGTGGAGGCTTTGGTGGTGGCCTCGACAACCATGCAACTTGATTGTCGGATACAAATGTTGAATGATGCTTGGCTTTATTGCAAATGTATTCAGCCTCTCGTGCCGCCATCATACTGGCAGTTCTCTCCTGAACAATCTCCTTGACTATAATGATCTCTTTTCGTTCCTCCATAGCAAAAATATTAGGTTCACGCTCTTGCTCTTTACAGTGTTGTGGTTCTTTACGAACCCCAGTACCGGCAATTTCCACTCGTTGCTCGGCGTAGCTTCCTACTGTAGCCTTTTCAACCGCCCGACCTTCCTTGCAATTTTCCTCTCTTTTTACGACTAAAAATTCCTGACTGGATTCCACCCGCACCTTTCCATTTTTCTGCAGCGCATTCCTTAGAGTTTGTAAGCTTACTTTGTTCGCTGGTGTCATCTGGACAATTTGCACCTCACAATGCTCGGGCCGTAGCGACTCTTGCTGCTTCTGCCCTCTCTCATCTGATCGAACATGGACCGGAAATATTTCCTCCGTCTTGGACAACTCCTCTGTCCCAACTGGAGCAGAGTCATTTTGATCTGTCACCACTTCTACACTCTGGTTTCTTATTTCTGCCTGCTGTGCAGAAAATTTCTCCAGTAATAACTGAGAGTGACGTAGCTCCTTGTGGTACTCTGCCATAGTCGCTGAAATTTTCTGTATGAGTTCTTTCATTGTGGTCGCCATTCTCCACGATCCTTGTTCAACCTCCTCAAGCTGTGCAGCTAGGCTGCAGCGCCTGCTCCTAAAAACTCCTAGGCAAGAACCTTTTTCTAGCAGGTGCAACCGCTTGGGTTCCTGCATCTGTTGCATCTCATGTAAACACGTCAACTGGTTCGGGCGAACTAGTTTGCCTGCTTTAGGTGTAGATCCGATTCGTCTCGTTCTGCCTCTATTGCACTGGTTGGCGCGTCCACAAATGCGTTTTTTTTTTCTGTCGTGACCGGTGCGTCTTTCTTCACTACGTCTGGTGCGTCGCAAAGCAGGTCTCAGCTGCGACATCCGGTGCGTCGCAAAGCAGGTCTCAGCTGCTGCGTCCGGTGCGTCGCGAAGCAGTGGTGCGCCTCAACTGCTTTTGCGGAAGGCACCAACAGCGCGCGGCAGTGCAGCGGGGTTCGACACAAATGGAGAGTATGCACTCCAGCAGAAAAAAACTGAACAGTTCGTGGGCGTCTGCTGTTTCCGCCGATGACTGCGGATGAGAATCAGAATGCCGTCCTTGTGTGCACACCAATGGATATTGAAGGTGCACGCTGACAGTGAAAGGAAGCTTCGCCGGTCGTGTGGCAACGCCCGTCTCCTCTGTGCCAATCTAGAATCCCCTCTCTTCAAGTTTCTCTATAAAATCTTTCACTGAAAGCACCAATTGATAGGAATCAATTGAGAGAGAGATAAAAACAATATGCACTTCAATAAATAGCAGCAGAAATTACAGTAGAAATATGAGATAGAAGAAGGAAGAGGAAGAAGTTATGGAGGAGGAAGAGGAATGAAAAAAGAATTCCCCGGAAGGCACAACTCCCACAGCTTGTGGCCTAACCCACCGATCAAGAGCAGTTGATTACTTTCCAAATATAATCTCTCCCCCATACAACCCACAACTCCCTTATTTATAGATTTCATTGGAAGCTTCTAGACAACCCCTCCATCCCAGCAACTTTATAACAAACTAACAAACTAACAAGGCATTTACATATTTGCCCCACCCCACAGCCCGATGTGGTCTTTATTATTCATTATAAAAGAACCTCAAGACTTCTTTTAGAGAGTACTTTGGGGATTCGGGTCTACCTCTTTTATACTTTAACATGGTATTAGAGGAGGTTGTTTAAACCCCACCACTCCCTCCCCATCTCTTCTTTTTCCCCCCCGTCGGCCTCTAGGTTTTCCCCCGTTAGGGAGCGGCGGCCCCGGGCCCTTTGGCCACCATCAGCGCCGCCGAGAGGAGGAAGAGGAATGAAAAAAGAAGGAATTCCCCGGAAGGCGCAGCTCTCAAGGCCTGTGGCCTAACCCACTGATCAAGAGCAGTCGATTACTTTCCAAATATAATCTCTCCCCCATACAACCCACAACTCCCTTATTTATAGACTCCACTGGAAGCTTCTAGACAACCCCTCCATCCCAACAAATTTATAACAAACAAACTAACAAACTAACAAGGCATTTACATATTTGCCCCACCCCACATTATTATTACCCTTATACCTATCAACCTATGAATTATTTAAACATGCTTTCAAGCATAACTTCCGGTTTCATTAAACTGTAAGGAAGAACACATTCGATTAACATGCTTCTATTAATTACCCAACAAGCATTGTCACCTTTACGTTCTTTATCCTTTTTCAAGCATAAAAACATGCTAAAGCATAATGTTGGAGTCTGCATCCCATATCGGACTTGTGGTCCGATGTGGTTTTTATTATTCATTATAAAAGAACCTCAAGACTTCCTTTAGATAGTACCTTGGGGATTCAGATCTACCTCTTTTATACTTTAACATGGTATCAGAGGAGGTTGTTTAAACCCTACCCCTCTCTCCCCATCTTTTCTTTTTTTTTCCTCGTCAGCCTCTAGGTTTTCCCCCGTTATGGGGCGGCGGCCCTGGGCCCTTTGGCCACCATTAGCGCCGCCCCCTGGGTGGCCTCTGTGAATTCCCGACTCAGCCCGACCTCGCCTCCCACCATCTCCATTGCGGCTCCTCGACGTTCTTCCCTTCCGACGACGCGTCTCCCACCCAACGGAACCCTCCGTCCTGTGTTCTTTCCTCCCGACGGATCTCTCCCTGCGAAACCCTACTGCGCCCCTCCGTTGGCATCTCCCGTGACAACCTCCCCTCTTGCCCTCCGACGCGTTTCGTCTGGCCCGCGCACCTTCGTCCAGCCCGAGCGGCACCCTCCCGCCCGCGGGTCCTCCCGCGCACGCCTTCCCTGTGCAAGACGCCTGACGGACCTCCACCGTCTCTCTGCCTCCCTACCTTGTGCGCCACATCCAAACGCACCCCTTTTCCTGTGCGACGGCCCTCCAGTGGCCCTCCTCCCTGCTGCTTCCTGCGTGGCTCCTTCATGTCTCTTGGTGGCCCTTCCTCCGGTGACCGGTTCCCCTCCCGCGGCTCCTCTGTCCACCTCTGCTCCCTCCATGCCGGCCTCCTCCTGTGGCACCTATCGCCTCTATGCCGGCCCTCCTCCGTGCGGTTTTCCCGGCGACTCTGACGATTGGCCCGCCTGTGCGGTATTCCCGACGACTCTGACGATCGGCCCGCTCGTGCGGATTTCCCGACGCTCGGTCGACCGACACTGCCAGTGCGGCTTTCCTGGCGCTCCGTCAACCAGTATTGCTTGAGCGGCTTAGCAAATCTTTTTCAGCAGCATCATCCATCTTTGTGAGGGGGAACAACAGCCATTGCGATTTATCTTTGTTTTATTCTGTTTTGTCTTGTTTTATCATCAAGCTGGGTATGTCCAGCTTGAGGGGGAGTGTTTGCAGCGTTTCTTGTTAGCTTTGTATTGTTGTTGCTTTGGTCTCTTTTCTTTATGTGTCCAAACTAGGTACATCTAGCTTGAGTGTGAGTGTTGGAGTTTGCACCCCACATCGGACTTGTGGTCCGGTGTGGTCTTTATTATTCATTATAAAAGAACCTCAAGACCTCCTTTAGAGAGTACCTTGGGGATTCGGGTCTACCTCTTTTATACTTTAACATATAACATAAACATAGATAACTCACTATCTAGCAAAAACAAGAGGCAAACCGTTATCATGGTGGAAAACTCATGCAATCACTCTAACCAAAACCAAGGTTAATTCTTTAATCCCGTTTAATAAGGTTAATTCCACCGTCACCCAAAGAGATAAAACATGATAACTTTATGATTGCTCATAAAACAGGAGAAGCAACGAATCCCCTATCTTTCCAGGAAGCCCCCAAACACGCTGCATTGATAACTTTACGATTGCTCATAAAACAGGAGAAACAACGAATCCTCTATCTTTCCTGGAAGCTCCCAAACGCGCTGCATCGAAAACAGGTGAAGATGATGCTATCGCCACTTAGATGTCCCGAAGATAAGTGCTTTAACAACCTTTAACTTTTGTAGAGAAGAAGGAAAACCAAGGAGAACAAGCTCCTACCTCAAGCGCGACTCGCTGCTGTAGAAAATAACAGGGTGCGAACCAAACCGTTTAACATGTTGGATTTGGTGTAGCCCGATCTCTTTTGGATGTTTCTGGGCCGAATGTTTTTGGCCCATACTGTGCAACAGGCCGTCAACTCCGCGGTGAGCTCGTTGGGGGTTGCAGGGGCAACGCGCCCCCCTACTTCAGGGGTCCGGGGGCCGAAGGTCCCCGACCATTTTTTTTGGGCATCGTAGCAGCTCTGACCACTGTAGTAGAGCTGACGGATCGACACCGACAAGTCAATGTAGCTGTGCGAACTTAAGCACGACTACTGTTGCAGGTCAGAATTTTTGGAGTCAACAGTACTGTAGCTCCTTGGACTTCCAGCCGCCGACCACTATAGCACTTTTGATTTGGGTGACCACCTTTTATTGTAACGATGCGGACTTTCTTTGTGGTTGGTGGAACAATGGATCGTTTTCCTGTTTTTTAGCCCATTTCAGGCTAGGGTTTAATTATTGATTGAAAACCCTAAAACTCCCTGTAAATTGTGCCTCCGAATCATAGTGAAATTCTGTCTCTTCGTGGACGTAGGGATTATTTCCGAACCACGTAAATCTCCATGTTCTCGTTCTTTTGTTTTTTTCCCTTTTAGTCTTTCGTGATCCGTTTTTTCGCTTCGTTGCTCCCGACGTTTTTTCCGCCGACGTTTTTTCCGCAACAGAACATGTCCAGAAACATGAACAGGGTGACTCCTGGTAGATGCAGACGACTCTTTGAGGTCCAACAACAAGATATTGATTCATCCAGACTCAAAGAAAACAAGCAAAGATTTGAACGAAGGAAAGTCCTTCGTTGTAGAGTTAAGGATACGAGACTATTGGGATTTCCAGTAGGTCAAACATTAATTAAACATTAATGCGGATCTCAATTAATTTGCAAGGAAAGAGCCATATTAAAAGCTTCATTTTTTTAGAAACCAAGGATATAAATATATCCTCTTTGAGGCTACCCTTAATTTCTCCTATTTAAGGCTTTAAAACCATATTTATGATAAAAAGTTGTATTTACGGCATTCTGGGAAAAACTGAAAATTTTGAAAAACTGGACTGTGAGACCAACCTGCTACGGTGAGAACAACTTGCTACCGTGATTGCTATCGTGACTACTTTCGTGAGACCAACTTGCTACCATGATCCAACCTGCTACTGTGTGACCAACCTGCTACCGTGACTGCTACCGCGAGAGCAACCTGCTACCATTAAACCGCCTGCTACCGTGAGGCCAACCTGCTACCGTGAGCCAACCTGCTATTGTGAGCCAACCTGCTACTGTCAGCCAACCTGTTACCGTGAGACAGACAAAACTTGAGAACTTTGGGGAAAAGAAGACCCCAAACACCCCCTTGGCACCTTCAGGCCTAGGGAAAACACAAAAGAATGGTTTTTAAGAACCAGAACATCAGAAATACTCCCCCTCAAGCTAATATAACTTGACATACAAGAGTCTAACAAAAGAAAAGGAAGAATGCAGAAGATAGATAGTGCATTCGCGGCCTGAGAATATCTTTAAAAAATATGTCAGCCAGCTGATCATCAGTGTTGATATGACTGAAGAAAATATGCTTATGCTGAAAATGATAGCGCACAATGCGACAATCAACCTCAATGTGTTTCATACTCATGGAAAACAGGACTGGTAACAATCTTTGTGGTTGTCTGATTGTCATACCAAATCTAAACAGGTTAATGGACTAGAAACCTAATTTCATAGAGGAGTTGTATAGCCCATACATTTTTTGCTGTAACATGTGCCATTATACTATATTTTGACTCAGCATTGGAGTGAGAAACAACAGGTTGCTTCTTGGTCGGTCATGAGATATGGTTACTGAAAGTGAATATGGATGTGATCATGGAAGCTAGCCCCAAGAGGTCGTGATGAAAAGTGATCACTAAAGGTGGCACTGATAGCATCCATTGAAGATGGCCGTGTTGAAGTTGATTGCTTTGAAATTGTTTTTACAAGAGGTTGAAGTTGATTGCTTTGAAATTGTTTTTACAAGAGGTGAAACTACTGAAGGTGAAGCAAGAAAGGTGGAAATCATGAAAAGTAGACAACACAAAGAGCAAAAATACAAATGGTGACTACATGGAAGGTCTCCAGTCAACTGTAATGCACCATGACTGATTGCCAGTGTAACATCTCAGGTAAATAAAGAATAAAGCATTTTCATATTTATTAATATTTAGGAATTAAATATTAATTTTACTTTAAAGAGGTTGCTATGTTCGATAGCGTACCTGATACGCAACAAAGAGTTTTTCTTTGAAATTTTACGTTGCACACTAGTAATAAAATAATATTATTTTAAATGGTAGTTAACACGTAGCCGTTGTATTGGCGGCAATGAATAGAAATAACTAAAATATGATTATATATGTTTTTTAAATGTTTTTATATTTATCCAATAAAAGATAAAGGCATAAAATAAGAAAAGAATTCAATTTTAGGCATATATACTCTAATTTTCACTAAAGGTCACTTATCGCTTTTTGATGGCGAACCGTCATTAAATATAGTTTTGGTCACTCTTATACATTCTATTGGACCAAATAAAACTCTTCTTTAGAATCGGGACATCAAAATTTACTTTGTGTAAATTTTGGGTATTTTTTCGATAAAGTTCATTTTTTAATGAATAGTGAAAAATGTTGTATTTTAATTCAAAACCTCTTTTTAGTCTAATTTATTTATATGATTAGATTATCTTTTAATTGGTTTTAAAGTGCAATTAGAATATATTTTTACCATTTTTTTCTATGGTGGTCATTGGAATTAATTTCACTTTGAAATTGGACTTAAACTAGTGTCAATCTTTTGATACTTATTGTTTCATAAAAACAAGCTATTTGCTCTGACATGGAGAATTAATTATTAAATTAATTAATGTAACTTATATGTTTTGAATTTTGTAAAATAGACATCATTTTTGAATTCGGAATATCAAATATTGCTTAGGGTGAATTTTTGGTATTTTTCTGAAAAACTTTAATTTTTGATGAATGGTGAAATCACTAAGTGGCAGTTAAAAAATCTGATTTTTCGTTTAAATGAAACTTTACCACTTCTGTGTTTTGAATTTCAAAAATCCGACATACATGATTGTCATTAAGAAGTAAAATGTGGTTCAATGAGATTAAAATAATTTTTTGGTGAATAATAACTTTTAAGTTTTTAATCGCGATTAGAGGTAATTAGCGTAATTTAAGGTAAAAATAATGTTTTAATAATATGAAATGACCTTGACACATGTCCCGCCCTTATTGGATGTGTCATGGCCGACCAAGACAATCCATGGGTCAAACATGAGTTGTTTTACTAAAACAATTTTTAAATGAGGTTATACAAGTCATATTTTTTACTATAAATATTCATTAGAAAGCTAAAAAGATTTCCTACATCATGATATTTTTTTTATAATTTTTAGACATTAAATAAATTAAATTATTTATGACACCATGATGATGCAGCGATTACTTCATTATTTAACGATTTAAATAAAATGAAAAGATAATGTAAAATCTAAGACCTACACATGTCAAAAACCTATTGGATGGGTGGATTTCGAACTCTTATCACCTTATCCTCGAAGTATATAATTTTGGGACCTTTAAAATCCGAAAAGCATTTTATAATAAAGTAACATTTTATAACTTTCCAAGAGTGCCCCTCCTCTCCTCTTATAAAAGACCCCCACCTCTACCACTTTACCCACACCTCTGAAACCTTTGGCTCGACCAACCCCTGCCCATTTTGTCTCTCCGCATCCCTCTCTTACTCCTAGAAGTCTCACTTTGGCCAGAAGTCTTCCCAAGGAAGCCTTTGAGCTCAAATCAAAAAGAGTTACTCGTTTTAAAGGTAGTGTTTTCTCTTGTGTTCTTATGTTTTATTTTGCTTCTCCAACCCCCTAAACTCTTTTTATTCCTTTCTTTTGCAACAACACAAGTATCTTCAATATACTAGGATGTTGTTATGTGAAGGATTCGAGCTACACTTACACACACCTACATCTAATGGTTAAAGAACATACTGTTTCTGTGGATGGAGAATTTCTGCCTCACGAAACGATGATTGTTCAACACTCATATAACACCTTCAAAGGTGGCTATTAAGATGTCACTATATTTATATATGATATATAATATGTTTATGTTTTACTTAAGCTTCTGTATTTTTCATTTATGACAGACCTTTATGGTTTCCATTATGGGTAAACGCGATATCTTCATTTTAGGAAGTGCGGACTACCGCCCCCTCAAAGTGATTTGATTTGTTAATGCCATATGTGAGACGTATAAAGGATGAAGTTAAAGTTATTATATATGATGTTATACTGGAATTATAATATACCTTTATATCATTATTATTTCTTTCCATTAAAGTATAAGATATAAATGAAAGTAGCGTTCATGTGTACGTACGGCTTACCGTCTCCATGAACGGTGCATTTCATTTCTTATCTCCAAATGTAATGTACTATTATAAGTACATATATATATAATGGATATATATGATGTATGTTACATCTAAATGATGAATATAATTCTGGAATTAAAATATACATATCTCTCATTTAGTTTTAATTCCATTAATATGACATATAAATGAAAGTAGCGTCCATGCGTACGTACGGCTTACCGTCTCCATGAACGGTGCATTTCATTTCTTACCTCTAAATGATTATGTAATATTATAAATGCATGTATATATTGGATATATATGATATATATGATATCTACATCATGAATATAATTCTTGATATAATGGATATTTTACCACATGAACAACTTGTAATTATAAAGAGTTTATTTTTGACTCAAGTACCAATGACCGACAAAACGACCATTATTAACTTAAATAATTACATTTCATAACATGATAATAAGTGATATAAAATGAATAATGAACTTGAAAAAGGTTCTTAAGCAAGTAGAAATTAACTCAAGTTTATTATTCAGGACGTTAAAGAACGATCGAGTCAAGTCGGACCCGAGGTATGAGACTTCGTCTCAATCTCCTTTCATTGAGTCATATTTTGTTTTATACACAACCTTCTTTTATACGGTGTATAAACCCCTTTGACTTTTACGTTTATCCGAAAGGAATCTTTTTTATACAAAGCGTTTTACTAAACCACAAAAGGGAATGTTTTTGTCGTACGTATGCGGCGACAACGACTTCTCCGCCGCCGTGACCATTATTTGAGTTTCGGCTTCCTCTACAAGCCATACCTTTTTTTTAAAAGAAAAATAAATACCATGTTTTACTTTTCTTTTATTTTGGTATTGAAAATGGTTTTCACAATGTTTTTATTATATCAATGTGTTGTATTGATATCTTGTGATTGAAATGTGGAAATGTTATGTTTCCTTTATGTATGTTTTATGTGATACGATTATGTTATGGTTCTTGAGCATTATTATGAAGACGGGTGGTTCCGTGATAAACTAAGGGCGGGTGAGCCCGATATAGCTCTCGAATGCATTGGGTAACGCGAAAGGGTTAAACATTAAGGTTTCTCCGAAGAGATTTAGGGAATATACTGTGATGGGTATTCCAAACGTAACCAAGAGGGTTACTCCCTACGTAAGAATGTTATGAATGCCTCAAGTTACCTTTATGTCTTATGATTTCTATGATTTATTCATGATTTGATGAGGTATGTTAACGTGCTTATGTTTTATGACTAAAGTATGATTTCATCACTTCATACTTTTATATCCCTTACTGAGCTTTTTATGCTCATCCCAAGTTTTTGAAATGTTTTTTACAGGTCAAGGGAAAGGTACATGATGTGATGATAGTGTCAATGAAGTGTCAAGAAAGAATCCATGTTTTATTTTAAATATGTTTCCGTTGATGGGAAAAATGAGTACTATCTTTTATGTAACCACTTTGTTTAAATGTGGAATATAATGCATGTTTTATGATCTAATTTTCTAAAACTCTAAACCTGAAAAGATCCTCAACGTGTATTCTTGAAGTCACTCAAGATTAAGTAATGTTTAAGGCCGGGGCCTTATAGTTGGTATCAAAGGTCGGTTTAGATAACTTTAAGAGTTAGAATTCTATTAAATGATTATCCAAAAATATTTTTTATGGTCAAATTGAAATGATATAGCTTTTGAAGATTACCATGTTGCTTCATCTAAGACATGTTTGTTCAGAATGATTTTCCGCAGAGGAAACAGGGAAGCAGTGCTAGGAAGACATACAGAAGGAAATAACCTTCTGAATCAGCAACCTGAGATGGTCGGAATTGGAACTGAACAGTTTGTTACAGTGGTGACATAGTTGACTCAGGCTATAAATGGTGGTGGTATCCATGCACGTGATCAGCCAGATCAACCACAGAGGAACATGTCAGTGGTGAAACATTTCATGAAGCAACATCCCCCATCATTCCGAGGATCATCTGACCCTGTGCTAGCTGAAGGGTGGATTAAAGCACTGGAGAAGATTTTTGATGTCATGGGGTGTTGAGAACATCAAAAGGTTAGTCTTGCTGTTTACCGTTTTGAAGGTGAAGCAGATCAGTGGTGGTCGATGGTGAAAAATATCAGGGATAGTGATGAGATTGATGATATTTTGGTGTTTTTTAAAAGTAAAGAGGAGCATGAAAGACATTTAAGGGTTATTTTGCAAACCTTAAAAAAAAAGAAATTGTATGGGAAATTCAGCAAATGTGAGTTTTGGTTGTAACAAATTTCTTTCCTTGGTCATATTGTTTCTAAAGATGGAATAACTGTTGATCTTGCAAAAACAAAGGTTGTTGAAGAAGGGCCAAGACCCACAAATGTAACTGAGATTCGTAGTTTTCTTGGTTTGACAGGCTATTACCGAAGGTTTGTTAGAATTTTTTCACGGTTATCTAGTCCAATGACTAAGCTAACTCGAAAGGGTGTTAAGTTTATCTGGACAAAAGAATGTGATGATTGTTTTCAGGAGTTGAAAAGAAGATTGGTGAATGCTCCAGTTTTGACACTACCTTCCAAGAATGGTGAGTTTGTTATCTACAGTGATGCTTCATTGAAAGGACTTGGTTGCGTCCTAATGCAGAATGATCAGGTAATTGCTTATGCTTCACGTCAGTTGAAAACTCATGAGGTAAATTACCCTACACATGATTTGGAATTAGCTGCTGTTGTTTTCGCTTTAAAAATTTGGAGACATCATTTGTATGGAGTAAAGTGTGAAATATATACTGATCACAAAAGTTTAAAGTATATATTCATTCAGAAAGAATTGAACATGAGACAGAGGAGATGACTAGAATTAATCAAAGATTATGATTGTATAATTCATTACCATCCGGGAAAAGCAAATAAAGTGGCTGATGCTTTGAGTCGAAAAAGTAATGCTTCATTAACAATGTTGCGTTTAGAACGTGATCCTTTGGTTAAGGAGTTGATGCATTTTGGCATAGAAGTTGTTGGTGCAGGATGTCCTTCTGTTTTGTTTCAGGTATCAGTGAAATCTTCTCTATCAGACAGAATTAAGCAAACACAGAAGCAAGACAGTGAGTTGCAGAAAAAGGTAGAGCTGGTTCAAAAGGGTAAGTTGCCTGAATTCTACATTGATAATGATTGTGTTTTGAGGTTTGAGAAGAGATTGTGTGTGCCTTGTGATTCACAGTTGAAGAATGAGGTGTTATGTGAGGCTCATAGTTCTCCTTTTTCAGTTCATCCAGGAAGTACTAAGATGTATAGAGATCTTCGGGAGTATTACTGGTGGGACGGAATGAAAAGGGATATTGCTGATTTTACTGTGAAGTGTTTGACTTGTCAACAGGTTAAAACAGAGCGACAGTTACCGAAAGGGATGCTTCAGCCTTTACCAGTGTCAGAGTGGAAATGGGAGAATATATCCATGGATTTCGTTGTGGGATTGCCGAAGACACCTCAAGGTAATAATGCAATCTGGGTTATTGTTGATCGCTTGACTAAATCTGCTCATTTCCTTGCTATACGAGATACTTTTTCCCTAGATCAACTTTCCCGTTTGTATCTTAAAGAGATAGTCAGGTTACATGGAGTTCCTCTCTCCACTGTATCTGACCGTAATCTCAGGTTAATTTCTAACTTTTGGAAGGGCCTTCAGAAGTCGTTGGGTACTGAATTAAATTTTAGTACAACTTTTCATTCTCAATCAGATGGGCAGTCAGAACGAATAATTCAGACTTTGGAGGATATGCTACGTGCTTGCTCTATGGATCATCAGGGAAGTTGGGACCAACATCTTTCTTTGGTTGAGTTTTCATATAGTAACAGTTTTCATTCCAGTATACAGATGGCTCCGTTTGAAACATTATATGGGAAGCGGTGTCGAACTCCGGCTTTTTGGGATGAAGTGGGTGAAAGGAAGTTGATGAGACCAGAATTGGTAGAAGAGTTGGTAGAAAAAGTTCAGCTGATTCAGAAACACATGAGAACAGCTCAGAGCAGGCAGAAGAGTTAAGCGGATAACCGGAGGAAGGATCTATCTTTCGAGCTAGGTGATTATGTTTTTCTCAAAGTTTCACCATGGAAAAGTGTGATGCGATTCGGTAAGAAAGGAAAGCTGAGTCCAAGGTTCATTGGACAATATGAAATTCTGGAGAGAGTTGGATCAGTTGCATACCGAGTGACTTTACCTCCGAGCTTATCTCAGGTACACAATGTTTTTCATGTTTCAATGTTAAGGAAGTATATGCCAGATCCATCTCATGTTTTGAGCCCAAAGGTAGTTCAGTTGGAAGAGAATCTTTCTTATGAAGAACCAGTCCAGATTTTTGACCATAGAGAGCAAATGTTGCGAAATAAGGTAATTCACCAGGTAAAGGTTTTATGGAAAAACCATATGGTTGAAGAGGCAACATGAGAATCTGAAAATGCTAGGGATAAATACCCCCACCTATTTTGATAAGTGAATAAAATTGCGAGGACACAATTTCCAAAAGGGGGGAATGATGTAACATCCCAGGTAAATAAAGAATAAAACATTTTCATATTTATTAATATTTAGGAATTAAATATTAATTTTACTTTAAAGGGGTTGCTATGTTCGATAGCGTACCTGATACGCAACAAAGAGTTTCTTTGAAATTTTACGTTGCACACTAGTAATAAAATAATATTATTTTAAATGGTAGTTAACACGTAGCCGTTGTATTGGCGACAATGAATAGAAATAACTAAAATATGATTATATATGTTTTTTAAATGTTTTTATATTTATCCAATAAAAGATAAAGGCATAAAATAAGAAAAGAATTCAATTTTAGGCATATATACTCTAATTTTCACTAAAGGTCCACTTATCGCTTTTTGATGGCGAACCGTCATTAAATATAGTTTTGGTCACTCTTATACATTCTATTGGACCAAATAAAACTCTTCTTTAGAATCGGGACATCAAAATTTACTTTGTGTAAATTTTGGGTATTTTTTCGATAAAGTTCATTTTTTAATGAATAGTGAAAAATGTTGTATTTTAATTCAAAACCTCTTTTTAGTCTAATTTATTTATATGATTAGATTATCTTTTGAATTGGTTTTGAAGTGCAATTAGAATATATTTTTACAATTTTTTTCTATGGTGGTCATTTGAATTAATTTCACTTTGAAATTGGACTTAAACTAGTGTCAATCTTTTGATACTTATTGTTTCATAAAAACACGCTATTTGCTCTGACATGGAGAATTAATTATTAAATTAATTAATGTAACTTATATGTTTTGAATTTTGTAAAACAGACATCATTTTTGAATTCGGAATATCAAATATTGCTTAGGGTGAATTTTTGGTATTTTTCTGAAAAACTTTAATTTTTGATGAATGGTGAAATCACTACGTGGCAGTTAAAAAATCTGATTTTTCGTTTAAATGAAACTTTACCACCTCTGTGTTTTGAATTTCAAAAATCCGACATACATGATTGTCATTAAGAAGTAAAATGTGGTTCAATGAGATTAAAATAATTTTTTGGTGAATAATAACTTTTAAGTTTTTAATCGCGATTAGAGGTAATTAGCGTAATTTAAGGTAAAAATAATGTTTTAATAATATGAAATGACCTTGACACATGTCCCGCCCTTATTGGATGTGTCATGGCCGACCAAGACAATCCATGGGTCAACTTGGGGACTCCATGAAGCCACTTTGGTAGGAAAATGACATTAATAACTTTTTATTTAATGTTAAAGTAAAAATGTCACAAACATGAGTTGTTTTACTAAAACAATTTTTAAATGAGGTTATACAAGTCATATTTTTGACTATAAATATTCATTAGAAAGCTAAAAAGATTTCCTACATCATGATATTTTTTTTATAATTTTTAGACATTAAATAAATTAAATTATTTATGACACCATGATGATGCAGCGATTACTTCATTATTTAACGATTTAAATAAAATGAAAAGATAATGTAAAATCTAAGACCTACACATATCAAAAACCTATTGGATGGGTGGATTTCGAACTCTTATCACCTTATCCTCGAAGTATATAATTTTGGGACCTTTAAAATCCGAAAAACATTTTATAATAAAGTAACCTTTTATAACTTTCCAAGAGTGCCCCTCCCCTCCTCTTATAAAAGGCCCCACCTCTACCACCTTATCCACACCTCTCAAGCCTTTGGCTCGGCTAACCCCTGCCCATTTTGTCTCTCCGCATCTCTCTTTTACTCCTAGAAGCCTCACTTTGGGCAGAAGTTTTCCCAAGGAACCGTTTGAGCTCAAATCAAAAAGAGTTACCCGTTTTAAAGGTAGTGTTTTCTCTTGTGTTCTTATGTTTTATTTTGCTTCTCCAACCCGCTAAACTCTTTTTATTCCTTTCTTTTGTAACAACACCAGTATCTTCAATATACTAGGATGTTGTTATGTGAAGGATTCGAGCTACACTTACACACACCTACATCTAATGGTTAAAGAACATACTGTTTCTGTAGATAGCGAATTTCTGCCTCACGAAACGATGATTGTTCAACACTCATATAACACATTCAAAGGTGGCCATTAAGATGTCACTATATTTATATATGATATATAATATGTTTATTTTTACTTTAGTTTCTGTATTTTTCATTTATGGCATATCTTTATGGTTTTCATTATGGGTAAACGCGATATCTTCATTTTAGGAAGTGCGGACTACCGCCCCCTCAAAGTGATTTGATTCGTTAATGCCATATGTGGGACGTATAAAGGATGAAGTTAAAGTTATTATATATGATGTTATACTGAAATTATAATATACCTTTATATCATTATTATTTCTTTCCATTAAAGTATGAGATAGAAATGAAAGTAACGTTCATGCGTACGTACGACTTACCATTTCCATGAACGGTGCATTTCATTTATTATCCTCAAATGTAATGTACTATTATAAGTACATATATATATATAATGGATATATATGATGTATGTTACATCTAAATGATGAATATAATTCTGGAATTAAAATATACATATCTCTCATTTAGTTTTAATTCCATTAATATGACATAGAAATGAAAGTAGCGTCCATGCGTACGTACGGCTTACCGTCTCCATGAACGGTGCATTTCATTTCTTACCTCTAAATGATTATGTAATATTATAAATGCATGTATATACTGGATATATATGATATATATGGTATCTACATCATGAATATAATTCTTGATATAATGGATATTTTACCACATGAACAACTTGTAATTATAAGGAGTTTATTTTTGACTCAAGTACCAATGACCGACAAAACGACCATTATTAACTTAAATAATTACATAGTGTTCATAACATGGTAATAAGTGATATAAAAGAAATAATGAATTTGAAAAAAGTTCTTAAGCAAGTAGAAATTAACTCAAGTTTATTATTCAGGATGTTAAAGAATGATCGAGTCAAGTCGGACCCGAGGTATGGGACTTCGTCTCAATCTTCTTTCATTGAGACATATTTTGTTTTATACACAACCTTCTTTTATACGGTGTATAAACCCCTATGACTTTTACGTTTATCCGAAAGGAATCTTTTTTATACAAAGCGTTTTACTAAACGACAAAAGGGAATGTTTTTGTCGTACGTATGCGGCGACAACGACTTCTCCGCCGCCGTGACCATTATTTGAGTTTCGGCTTTCTCTGAAAGCCATACCTTTTTTTTTAAAAGAAAAATAAATACCATGTTTTACTTTTCTTTTATTTTGGTATTGAAAATGGTTTTCATAATGTTTTTATTATATCAATGTGTTGTATTGATATCTTGTGATTGAAATGTGGAAATGTTATGTTTCCTTTATGTATGTTTTATGTGATACGATTATGTTATAGTTCTTGGTCATTATTATGAAGACGGGTGGTTCCGTGATAAACTAAGGGCCGGTGAGCCCGATATAGCTCTCCAATGAATTGGGTAACGCGAAGGAGTTAAACGTTAAGGTTTCTCCGAACAGATTTAGGGAATATACTGTGATGAGTATTACAAACGTAACCAAGAGGGTTACTCCCTACGTAAGAATGTTATGAATGCCTCAAGTTACCTTTATGTCTTATGATTTCTATGATTTATTCATGATTTGATGAGGTATGTTAACGTGCTTATGTTTTATGAGTAAAGTATGATTTCATACATAGACTAATGTTTTCACTTCATACTTTTATATCCCTTACTGAGCTTTTTATGCTAATCTCAAATTTTTGAAATGTTTTTCACAGGTCAAGGGAAAGATACATGATGTGATGATAGTGTCAATGAAGTGTCAAGAAAGAATCCATGTTTTATTTTAAATATGTTTCCGTTGATGGGAAAAATGAGTACTATCTTTTATGTAACCACTTTGTTTAAATGTGGAATGTAATGCATGTTTTATGATCTAATTCTCTAAAACTCTAAACCTGAAAAGATCCTCAACGTGTATTCTTGAAGCAACTCAAGATTAAGTAATGTTTAAGGCCGGGGCCTTATAGCCAGCCAGTCATCACCACTATTGAAAGCATCCATTGAAGATAGTTGGGTTGAAGTTGATTGCTTTGAAATTGTTTTCACAAGAGGCGAAGCTACTGAAGGCGAAACATGAAATATGGAAATCATCAAAAGTAGAAAACATAGAAGGCGAAAATACAAGAGACTACATGAAAGGTCTCCGGTCAATTGTAATGCACCATGACTGATTGTTGGTTTGTCATCACTAACATTGAAGGTTAAAAACTAGTCAAGGCCTAGGATTTAAATCGAGGACAATTTTAAGATTGTGAAAATCACAACGATCTACATTCGAATTAATTGAAGGGTATAAAATGAGAAGTCAAGCCGTAGGATTAATAATATTTGAGAAAGAACAATTAGTGAACAAAATAAAATGAAAATTCTTTTGTTACGAAAATGGTCAGATCAAGCGCTTTGCTCAAATGAACTAATCACCAACTTTAGAAAAACTAGAGATCTTTTAACTTTTATCATTTTGTTTTGATTTTGATTTTGTTTTTTTTTATGATTTTTTCAAAACAATTCTTTGCTTGTGTTGTGTTCCTTTTTTATTTTTCTTAAGTGCACACTGTCCTCTGTGCGAGTTTGAGTTTGGGGATAATATTTAGAAAATGTGGCAGTTGCCCGTTTTCTGTTGTGGATGTTATGACCTCCCCTCCACTGGTACCCCTCCTGGGCCGGTAGTGGAGAGTGAGAGTGACCCTCAAAGCCCGTCTCCAATAGATTAGCCCGATCCGTTTTGGATGGTGTTGGGCCAAATGCTAGGGGCACATACTAGACACCAGATAGCAACTGTCGAGGCTCGAGCTCCGCGGTGAGCTTGTTGGGGGTTGCAGGGGGCAACGCGCCCCAGCTCCGGGGGTCCAGGGGTCGAAGGTCCTCAACCCAAATTTTGGGGAACTGTAGCAACTCTGACAGACTGTAGCAGAGCTGACCAGGCGACACCGACAGAGCATTGTAGCAGTGCAGACTTTGACACGACTACTGTAGCAACTCGGACTTAAGAGACAACGGTACTGTAGCTCCTTGAATTTCTAGCCACTGACCACTGTAGCAGTTTGGACTCAGGTGGCCGCAACACTGCAGCAGTATGGACTTCTAGCATCCGTTCACTGTAGCCCAGTGGACTTACTGTGCGGTTGGTGGTACAATGCTTCGTCTTCTTTTTTAGCTAATTCGAGCTAGGATTTTGTGTGTTGCGAAACTCTGATCTCCCTATAATTGTGCTCCCGAATTTTAATGAAGTGATTTTGTCTTTCCGTGGATGTAAGGATTATTTCCGAATTACGTAAATCGCTGTGTCCGTGTTCGTCTTCTTCTTCTTATGTTTATTTCTTTTCTTTATATGCCAACCTCTGTCGTTGTGACTCCTGGCGTTTTCGCAATAGGCGGCGATCCGTTTGATGACGCCGCAATAGGTAGGGTTTCTACCCAAACTACGCCGTATTGAGGAAGGCTACGCCGCAAGGGTTCGAATCCGAACCCACCCTTCAGAATCCATGCTGCAACCCATGGGCTATGCTGTAGCCACCCCCAAATTAACTGCGACAAGGAAACCCGATCCTCCAGGACTCCACGTTTCAAGGACCAGCCGAGTACTATGCCGTACCCACCCCCAAATCAATAGGGACACCAAAATCCAACCCCCTATGTTCCACGGTGTAATCCAGCACTACGCCGCAGCGTTCCCCAAATCAATAGAACCACCAAAATCCACCACCTTGGGACCCGACGCCGTAGGGACCTTAGCTACGCCGCAAGACAAGGCTCTACGCCGCAGAATGGGTCACCAGCTGAAATCTCAGCCCAACCACACTTCTACGCCATCTTCCTCCTGGGCACCTCCAAACACCGCAAAACACAAAGGGCTCAGGAAAAACCGGGCCTTTACAGTAGAGATCTCTTATAAAAGCATCAAATAGAAGCCCCTTTTAAAATTTGTAGAACCCTTACCGAGTACTGGCAAAGGAGAAAGTAGATGTGGGAGAGGCCTTTGAATCCCAAACCACTTATAAATTAAGCGTTTTTATTTAGTTCAATTTATCCACTATGCAAATCAGTTGTAGTTCGTTTAACAGTTCTAAATTTTTTATTCAGTGTTCAGTTCATCTCTTGAGCTATTTCCTTTGGACAACAACATAAACTTAAATCGATTAATAAATTTCAGGAAAAATGCATGTTTCCTAAGTTGTGTATGGTTTTGCATCTTAAACGACACCTAGAAGATCACTGATTTTTCTGAGGACCACACTGCTGTGCTGTTGCTTGTTTTTACATGTCTAATGTATGATACTATGAGAACTCTGAGAACCTTGGGAGAGAAGAAAGCTAGAAAAAATGAACAACTATTCATTTGCAATGTTAGTTCACAAACATTTAATTTATGTCCGATAATGATTTGAATTGTTGTAATAGAATTGGTTAAAGGGTATTATATTTTAGTATGACAACCGATGACAAGCAATCCTATCACATGAGAGTAATACTCCATAAAAGCAATAAACTTGCTGAAGGTAGGCAAATAAGTAACATGACATGATCTACTTGCATTTGAATGTGCCAACTTGAAGGGCCTGGACCCAAGTCTGACGGTGAGAAAAAGTTACATGGTGATGTTTATTATGTTGAAATGGTTTGTTGTGAACTTGACTCACAAGCTTGGACATCTGAGTCAATAGTGCTCAACTATGAATGATCCTTGTGAGAGCACATCTTTTAAATTTCTGAAATTTATCTAGGTATGAAAGTTACTGCATTTATCTAGGTATGAAAGTTACCGCATTCACTAACTACACGGCGAAAACTATTCAAGTCATCTTTTCTAAAAGGTTGAATGGGCCCGAAACTCTATGTATAGAGATAGATAAAGAGATTACTGCATTTATCGTGGTATGAAAGTTACTGCATTCACTAACTACACTGAAAACTATTCCAGTCATCTTTCCTGCCTTGGTATCGTAAATGGCAGAATCAAACAGTTAAAATGCACTGTCAAGGTGCTAACAATCCATCACTCTACTTGATTTATTGATTTGCTGTGACAGAGGGAGGGAGAGAGAGGCACTTGGTTGGATTATTGCTAAAAGGTTTGTAGTAGGTGAATTCCCCCTTACCTCAATGTGAGGTGAGGATGTTCTTTTATAGATGAGTAAAACTAAATACAGAGAGGGTAAGTCCGATGTGGGACTCAGAAATACCCAATTAAATGAAATGGGGTCCAACACTCCCCCTCAAGCTGGACATGCCCAGATTGGATTGAGTCCCACAAAGAAAAGACGACAAGACAAACTCATACTCCCCCTCAAGCTGGGCTATGGAGGCTGTGAATCCCCAGCCTAGAAGCGAGTGAGTCAAGGCGAGCCCCTGGGAGACCTTTGGTGAAGAGATCGGCAAGCTGATCTGCCGTCGGTACATGACCAAAGCTGATATGGTGCTGCTCCAGATGGTGGCGGAGGAAGTGGCAGTCCACCTCGATATGCTTAGTCCGTTCATGAAAGACGGGATTCGAGGCAATCTTTGTGGCGGCCTGATTGTCACACCAGATATGAGCAGGGGTGTGTGCTGGGAAGCCGAGCTCATGTAGGAGATGACGAAGCCAGAAGATCTCAGTGGTGACGGTGGCCATGACGCGGTATTCAGCCTCGGCACTCGATCTGGAGACGACAGTATGCTTCTTGTTGCGCCAAGAGATGAGGTTTCCGGCGAAGAACACGGCGAACCCCGAAGTAGACTTGCGGGTCGCAAGACAACCTGCATAGTCAGCATCACAGAAGGCCTCAACATCCAAGTGAGCATGACGGGAATACTGAAGGCCACGTGCAGGGTCTCGCTTGATGTATTTGGCAATGCGAAGGACAACATCCCACTGAGATTGGGTTGGATGCTCCATGAACTGGCTGATTTTGCCAACGGCGCAGACAATGTCGGGTCGCGTCATGGTGAGGTAGTTCAGCTTACCCACCAGACGTCGATAGCGCTCGGGATGAGAAAATGGTTCCGAGTCGGAATGGAGAGTACGTTCGCCAGGCTCAAGTGGGGTGTCCACGACAGTGGCGGTGCTCAGACCGGCATCCTGCAAGATATCAAGAGCATACCTACGCTGGCAGAGAGAGATCGAGTCTTCAGAACGGGAGACCTCGATGCCAAGAAAGTATGTCAGGGGACCAAGATCTTTGGTATGAAAGTTTTGGTGAAGGTGCGCCTTGAGGCTGACGATCCCTCTGGAGTCGCTTCCTGTGATGATGATATCATCAACATATACCACGAGCAAGATACAGCCGTGCGGTGTCGTACGGAAGAAGACGGTGTGGTCCTTCAGACTCCGGGAGAGGCCAAAGGCTGTGACGACAGTGCTGAAGCGGCCAAACCAAGCTCGAGTAGACTGCTTGAGGCCATAGAGGGACCGACGAAGGCGGCATACATGGGAGTCGGCACCGGAGGCAGAAAAACCAGGGGGCTGCTTCAGGTAGACTTCTTCCTCAAGAACGCCATGGAGAAAGGCATTCTTGACATCTAGCTGATGAAGTGGTCAGTGATGATGAGTAGCCAGAGAGATGAACAGGCGTACAGAGGCCATCTTGGCGACCGGAGAGTAGGTCTCAAAGTAGTCGATGCCATATGTCTGAGCAAACCCCTTCGCCACCAGCCGGGGTTTGAGGCGGCAAAGAGAGCCGTCGGGATTGAGACGGATCGTATAAATCCATTTGCTGCCCACTGCCTGTTTGCCGGCGGGAAGGGGGACAAGATCCCAAGTATGGTTTTCCTCCAGAGCCTGCAATTCATCCCGCATTGCAGCTAACCACCTGGGGTGAGATTTGGCTTCACCAACCGTGCGAGGTATACAAACTGTCTCCAGAGCGGACAGACTCCTGTATGAAGAGACAAATAGAGGAGTACTCTGGCAGGAGCGAGTACCTTTTCGGAGGGCAATGAGCACGTCCTCGGGTGGCGGAGCAGGTGCAGCGGACGAAGCGGGAGCATCAGTGTCACGGGCCGGAACGGGGGATACAGTCGAAGGACGGCGGGAGTAGTCCTGACCAAAATGGGTGTCAACAAGGGTTGACGCCGGTGGAGGAAGGATGATGAGGGGAAGACAGTTATCAATAGCAGAGTCAGGAGGAGGAGAGGGAAAGGAGAATGGAGAACCCTCAACAAAGGAGACATCCGCGGATATGACATACCGGCGAAGGTCCGGGGAGAAGCAGCGGTATCCGCGCTGAGTGCGGGAATAACCAAGGAATATGCAGCGGAGGGATTTGGGAGAGAGTTTGGTGCGGCCAGGGCGAGTGTCACGAACATAACAGAAGCAGCTAAACACTCGAAGAGGGAGGGAATGAAGAGGGAGAGTGGGGAAAAGAGCCCGAAAGGGAGTCTCCCCCTTAAGGATAGAAGAATGAAGACGATTGATGAGGTATGTAGCAGTGAGAATGACATCTCCCCAAAAAAGCAGAGGCACCTGACGGTGGAAGATGAGGGCACAAGCAGTCTCCAGAATATGTCTGTGTTTCCGCTCGGCCACGCCGTTCTGCTGGGGTGTATCAGGACAGGAGGTCTGATGAAGGATACCATATGCCTGGAGAAACTGCCGAAAGGAAGTGGAGAGATACTCGCGCCCATTATCCGAACGAAGACATTTGACAGAGATAGAAAAATGGTTCTTAATTTCATTGAAAAAGGTTTGGAAGGTGGAAAACACGTCGGAGCGTTCTCGAAGAAGGTAAAGCCACGTCATGCGCGAAAAGTCATCAATGAAAGAGATATAGCATTTATATCCCAAGTGACTCGGAATGGTACACAGGCCCCAAACATCTGAATGAACCAGATCAAAGGGGTGGGAGGCCCGTGTATCCGTGCAAGGAATGTAGGAAGAGCGATGATGTTTCGCAAAAGAACAGGACTCACAATGAAAAGTAGGAGTCCGATGGAAGTCCGGAAACATCTGATGAATGGTGGATGCAGGCGGGTGGCCCAATCGGGAATGAAGATCTAGTGCCCGAGAAGAGGTAGACGTGCAAGCAATGGGTGCTGGTCCCTCGAACATGTAGACCCCGTCTCGAAGCCGGCCTCGACCAAGTTCCCGGTTCGTAGTCTGCTCCTGAAACACAACACCAGAAGATGTAAATATGGCCGCACAGTTATAATCCTTAGTCAGTTTACTGATGGAAAGCGGATTAAAGGGACTGCGGGGCACATGTGCCACAGAGGGTAGGTGAATCAATGGAGTCAGGGAGCATGCGGCGAAGCCCGCTATGGGGATAGTGGAGCCATCAGCGACGGTGATGGCGGAAGAACCGACATAAGTGCAGTAAGACGTCAGCATACCAGCATCACCGGTGAGGTGGTCGGAGGCACCTGAGTCCAGCAGCCATGCAGCGGAGCAATGGCTGACCAAGGCAGTGGGGCAAACAGTACGGGCTAGAGAAGCCGAGGAGGGAGCGGGGCGGACAGAGGCTGGTGGATCATGAGGCCGCCTGAGGTCGGCCATAGACAGGGCCAGAGACGGGAAAAGAGAGGCGACAGTCGAGTACACGTCCCGGACCGCGGGCTGTCCCTGCCGCGGGTGCTGAGATGGTCGGCCATGCAGGACCCAACATCGGGCGATCAGGTGGCCAAACTTGCCACAATGGTGACAGAAGGGACGTGGACGACGTGAAGCACGACCACGTCCAGAGGAGTCCGCCATGGAAGCGTCGGGAGCTGATGCAGCGGGCCGGCGGGATGATCGGGCGCAGGACGTGCGCGTGCTGGAAGGGCCGCCGGAACGAGGGCGCTTTGCCGGGATGAGGGCGTGCTGCCGGGATAAGGGCGCTCTGCCGGGAGGGTCCGCCGGGACAGAGGCCGAGGGCGCGGGCTAGGGTGAAGGCGGTGGAAAGGGAGGGGGGGCCGCAGGGCGAGAGCAGTGGGGGCGCTCGGGATGCGCGGGGCAGCGGGAGGCGCTGGAGCTGCGGGAGGCGCCGGGCGAGGGTTGCCGGGAGCGCGCCAGGCGAGGGTGGCCGGGAGGCGTAGGAGGCGCGGGACAACGGGGAACCGGAACGCCGGGGAGCCGGGAGCCTGGGGGCTAGGGCGCGGGCGCCAGGGCGAGGCCGAGGGCGGGGCGCCGGGGCGAGGCCGAGGGCGGGGCGCCGGGGCGAGGGCGAGGGCGGGGCGCCGGGGCGAGGGCGAGGGCGGGGCGCCGGGGCGAGGCCGAGGGCGCGGCGCCGCTGGGCGAGGGCGAGGGCGCCTGGGCGAGGCGCTGGCGAGGGCACCGCGGAGCGAGGGGAGCGGCGCCGGGAGGGAGAGCCGCCGGGGCGAGGGTGCCGGGGCGAAGCCGAGGACGCCGGGGCGAGGCCGAGGGCGAGGCGCCGGGGCGAGGCTGAGGGCGAGGCGCCTGGGCGTGGCGCCGAGGGGGGGGGGCGCCGGGGCGAGTCGCCGAGGGCGAGGCTCCTGGGAAAGTCGGGAGCCGGGGAGCCGGGACGTCGGGGCGAGCCGGGAGTCGGGGAACCGGGACGTCGGGGCGAGCCGGGAGCCGGGGAGCCGGGAGCCGGGACGGGAGATGCCGCCGGGAGCCGGTAGCCGCGAGCGCGCGGGAGCAGCGGGAGGCGCGGGAGGTGCTGGAGCAGCGGGAGGCGCCGGGAGCAGCGGTTGGGAGGGAGGGCCGTCGGGAATGGCCAGGCCGGAGAGGAGCCGGGCGAGAGAGCTGCGCCGGGATGGGAGGGGCGGGGCCTGCCGGGAATGGCTAGGGCAGCAGGGAGAGAGGCGGGGCCGGGAGGACACCGGGAATCCGCAGAGGAGGGAGGGTTCGGGATAAAAATCCCTCTGATACCATGTAGTAGGTGAATTCCCCCTTACCTCAATGTGAGGTGAGAATGTTCTTTTATAGATAAGTAAAACTAAATACAGAGAGGGTAAGTCCGATGTGGGACTCAGAAATACCCAATTAAATGAAATGGGGTCCAACAGGGTTGAATGGGCCTGAAACTCTATGTATAGAGATAGATAAAGAGATACATGACTTTAGATTGGTAGAAAATACAAAATTGAACTAGAGGAAAATAGTGGATACAGTAGAGCTTGTCAATACCTATTCAAATAGAATGAACACCGAAACATATCCTAAATATATAATATGAACACTTCCCCTAAATCTGGAGCATATTCCAGATTGCTGCACTAATTTATAAGGACATTAGAACTGGTGGAAAAGATCAAAATTTAGGATAAAGATGTTGAAGAATCAGTGAAGATAAACTTTCTCTGGAGATGATGCAAGAACTGGCATGAAAATGCTTTTTGGAAAATGATGTCGGAACTAGCATGAAAGTTGCTCCTTTAGTGGCGATGCTGAAACTGTCACAGACGACGCTCTTCCATGAGTGGTATGGATGCCAGATCATCTCTTGGACATCGAAAAAGATATCAAAATCGGCATGGAGTGGACGCCTAGAATAGGACGTCTGAAATAGGCCATTTGGAAAAGGATGTCTGGGAAAGGGTGCCCAAAATGGGATGCCTGGAATAAGATGCTTGGAATTGGATGTCTGAAAACTGAGCAACAACAAAATTGGCATGGAGAGGACTGTAACAATTGGGTCCCGGTGACAACACATACACCCCGCCATAACATGGCCGTCGGGTCCTGGTTCGCCAGGTACCACTAGTTGCCCCGCAGACACATGGTCCCCAACTTGGGGCCCACCCACGTGCCTGCACGGGTCATCTGACTCATAACTATCTCCACAGGCCAACACATGTCCTTTCTAGTGCGCTTTGTGCTCACTCACACACACCCCACACACACCCTGAGAAACTTTCCAGAAGGTCACCCATCCTGATCACTACTCCAGACCAAGCACGCTTAACTGTGGAGTTCTAATCAGACAGACTCCCGAAAAAGAAGGTGCACCTTATTGACATGAGTCATATCATTTAGTCATTTAACCCATCATTCTGGGGTATTATAAGGACGCCTAGAATAGGACGCCTGAAATAGGCCATTTGGAAAAGGATGTCTGGGAAAGGGTGCCAAAAATGGGATGCCTGGAATAAGATGCTTGGAATTGGATGTCTGAAAACTGAGCAACAACAAATTTTATAAGCTCAAGAAAATCAAGCAACTGTGATGTGGACATTAAGCAAACTGACAACATTGTCAATGCTGCTGCCGTTGCAAGAAGAAGCACGACAGCAGATTTGACACAGGAGCAACAAAGGGGTGCGGGAGAACAATAATGCTGGAGTATGCAGGGGATGAAGAGGCCTAGAGAAGTAGCGTTTGACAAAGGATGCATAGGCAATATTAAAGAGATCTGGGCAGAGAGGCCCAGCTGGAGGATTCCTGGGCAGTGGAGGCTAGGGTGCAGCAGGGTAGAGTTCGATGGTCTGAGTGAAGATTTGGAGAAGGTTGGAAAGGAGCAGCTGATCTGAACAAATATAAATGCAGGGGCATGACAGAAGGCCTGGTTGGGGCAACAGGGGCCACAGATATGCAGTAGAGGGGTGTGGTCTTTTCTGCAGAGTTGTGCGGCAGAAGGCCTAGTCTGGTCTGGGTGCGCCTACCCTGGATGTGGGGTGCACCTCGTCTGTACAAGGGTGGCAATCTGAGCATTGATTGCTGCCTTGGGCCGTGCGCCTCTGGTGGAGGCGGCGTAACAGACCCACAAGAGGTGCTCAGTAATGGCACGCCGCTTAGGGCTGGCACGCCTAGTCTAGGCAGAGGCTCATGGTTTGGACAACCACAGTCAGGCATGCTTGCTCATTGGAGAGAAGTGGGAAGAGAGGGAGAGATAGGAGAGAGAGAAAGGTAGGAGATAAACCTTTCTAGGGTTTTTTGGACTATGTTACCATGTATAAAGAATAGATCCAGAAACTGTGCCTCTTGAATGGGGTCGGAACTTGATAGATACCATGTATGCCATCTGGAGAGGTTAGAAGAGAGAGGTGAGATTGGTGGAATATATGGAATATGTTGTGGGCCCCAATGGAATATCTTGGGGAATATTATTAGTTGGTTAGGGGGGGGGGAGGTTCCTTTATAAATAAAGGAAGAGGGTGAGAGAGAGGGCATTGAGAGAAAAGGAATTTACCGGGTTCCTTTGGGCAAATCGGCTGTTAAGGCTTGGGTGGGATCACTCCCGATCTTTTTCATCCTCCTTCCTCTACTTTATTTCTTGTGTTTATCCTCTATTATACAAGTAATCGTTTCCTTTCGTTCTATCAATTGGGTCGGCCTGCCGCCTACTTCCAGTTGGGGAGGTGCGCCTTGCTCTACTATCGCTCGATTGAGGAGCACAAAACGATTTTTCTACTCGACCTGACTGCTGGATGATTTTCGTTCAGCGGTGGCGCGCACGCTCAGCTCATGACCTGAGGAGACGCACCCAGCCGGGTTGCCTTCAGAGGAGGACACGCGCCATCTGTTATTCTCCATCTCCCTCCTCGGACATGGGACTCACTGTTCTTCTTCCTAGTCGCGCCTCACTGCTGGATCGCATCATCTCCCTTGACGGCGTGCCCCGTTGATCGCCTGCTTTGCCTTTCGATGCGACGCGCACTGCGACTCCCATTCCATAACGCCGCACCCCGCTGCACCGCCGCGCACTGCTGGTGACTTCCGCGGATGCAGCCGCGCGATCCCCATTCGCGAATTGAGGCACGCATCGTTGGACTTCGTGAATCACTCGTGAAGAGGCACGTCCTTGGACCGTACAACCAAGGAGCTATTACTGCAATAAAAAAAGGGGCAGTCCTCTTTTTCTGTAGGGGAACAGAAACACAGGAAGAAAAAAGAAAACAAAAGAAAAAAAGAAAAAAGAAACTCCCACTTTTCTTCGGTATGGCGAATCAAATGTAGGATCTCTGGGCGTCCCTCGCCAGTCTGGACAGATGTCTGGACAAGCGCTCTGACCACCTAATGATTCCAAATTTTTTTGGCTAGATCCCGAAACTTGGATATAGAAAGCAGAAGCTCATTTCTCAAGCTGCGAAACTCCAGAAGTGATGAAAATACCAATGGAGCAACTTAGCATGTCGGGTATGTATGAACTTTGGTTTTTTCTGGCCAAGGGACTTAACGACTACGTTCACTTGGGCGTATCTCGAAGACACGCTCCTTGAGGATTTTGGAAGCTCCTTCAGGGAAGCTCCTTCGGGGAAGCCCCTGCAACTACATCCGATCTCTCGTTGCCGGTAATGCCGTTGTCCGCGTTGCACTCAGGGGGGCCTACCGAACATGGGACGCACGGTTGGAGCATGTTGGATTGATGTTGCCTGATCCGGTTGGGCCGAATGCTTGTGGCGCGCAACTGTAGCGGAGTTGACCGATCGGCACCGACAAGCATTGTAGCGGTGCGGATTTCGGGGTCAACTGGACTGTAGCACTTTTGACTTCCAGCCGGCAGCCACTGTAGCACTTTTGACAAAGCTGGCCGCCGTTCACTGTAGCGACGCGGACTCATTTTTCGAACAATGACCGTCTTCTCCATTTTTTTTATAGCCCATTTTCGGGCTATGGTTACTACTGAAAAATCCTATGTAATTTTTGTGCTCCCGAATAGTGAAATTTCTGCCTCTCCCGTGGACGTAGGGATTATTCCCGAACCACGTAAATCGTCGTGTCCTTATTGCTTTCTTTCTTTTGTTTTCTCGTTTCTGTCGTTGTGTCTCCCGACGATTCCGCAATAGGAGCAATGGGTTGCGCGACACTCATGACGACACCACCTCCAACCAATTTGTGGTAGAGCGGCCGCCCAAGGAGCAGTAACCTTTTTGGTCCATACTGTTGGAGCAAGAGTCGCTGTAGAATGAGCAGGCTCCAACATGGGCTCTTGTTGTTTTCCCACCAGATCCACACGTCACGCCCACAGTGTCGGGATGGGCTCCCTACGTTTCTAGAGGAGGCTCATACAATTTTTATAGGCCCAAAGCAGGGTGGTGTGCGTATGCGGCACAAACACATTATACAGGATTACATCGACTTAGTCATATAGTTGCGGTGTTGCTTGGTTTTGCACAATGCACAAAAGCAAAGAGAAGCATATGGAAAATTGCTTGGCATGACTGTATGCCCAGTGCACCTTATCCTTAGTTCCATGGACCAAAGCTGGTATGGGAGATTGCTTGGCATGCCTGCGGGATCCACCACCTTGAGGACAATGTGATTTTTTGGGACGGTGGCAATGATAGATACCATGTATGCCATCCGGAGAGGTTAGAAGAGAGAGGTGGGATAGGGGAAATATATGGAATATGCCGTGATCCCCAAGGGAATATCTTGGGGAATATTATTAGTTGGTTAGGGGGGAGGTTCGGTTATAAATAAAGAGGGCGAGGGAGAGGGCATGAGAGAAAAAGAATTTACGGGGCTGCTTTGGGCAGATCGGCCGTTAAGGCTTGGGTGGGATCACTCCCGATCTTCTTCTTCCTCCTTCCTCTACTGTATTTTTGGTGTTTATCCTCTATTGTACAAGTAGTCGTTTCCTCTGGCTCTATCAGAACATTTTATTTGTAGTGAGAGATAAAGTGATACATGACCTCATATAGATAGGTGTAAAATGAGAAAATATGAGAGACCGGAACCCCCAAGGGTATTTCCTCTAAAGGAGCCCCTGGGGTGCTTTTATAACAAATAAGAAAGACCACACCGGACCTCAAGTCCGATGTGGGATGCAGACTCCAACACTCCCCCTCAAGCTAGGTGTACCTAGCTTGGACACATAATGAAAAGAAAACAACAAAATAGACGCTAACACTCCCCCTCAAGCTGGACATGCCCAGCTTGATTACAAAACCAGACGAAATAAAAAGAAAGCTGCAAAAGTTGTTGCTCCCCCTCACGATCGAAGCTCCTCCGCAGGATGATGGATGGATGAGGTTGCGGGCGCAGCAGAAGAAACCACTCAGATCGGCTGGTTGACGGAGCGCCAGGAATGCCGCACTAGTGGGGCCGGTCGTTGAAACGTCGGGAAATCCAAACTAGCACCGGGAAAACCGCACTTGCGGGGCCGGCGACGGGAGGCGGGGATTCCGCAGAATTGTTGCGGGACTGGCGGCGCCAACGGGCCCAAATCCGAGGATGTCGAGCTACTGCGCCAGCGAATGGACGTGCCGGCGGAGAGAGATGCGGCTGCCGGGAGGTGCCGGGAGATGCCGGCGAGGCGGGGATCCGCAGGAGGAGGCCGGCGAGGGTGCAGGAGGCCGGGAGGCGGCGCTGGAAACCGGAGGAGGCCCCCTGCGTGGAGCGGCCGGCACGGGTGGAGGCCGGAACAGTCCGGATCTGCCCGGAACAGTCCGGATATCGCCGGATCTGGCCGGATCTGGCCGAAAATCACCGGATCTGGCGGGAGTAGCCGGAACTGTCCGGATCTGGCTGCCGGAGAGCAGCAGGCGAGGTCGCCGGGAGGGGAGCGGGACGGGAGAGGCCGCCGGAGAGGGGTCGCCGGCCGGAGCTGGAGGCCGGCTGCTGGAAGCGGGAGGGTCGCGCTCGGGACGGGGGCCGCGCGTGTGATGGCGTCGGGAGCCGCGGGGAGGGAGCGCCGTCGGGGAGGAAGTCCGCAGGGAGGAGCCGACGGAGGAGGCGCGGGCCGCGTCGGGGAGAGAGAGGGCCGCCGGGGAGAGGGCGCGGGCACCGGGCGAAGGCCTGCTGGGACGAGGGCGCACCGCGGGAGGACGGCGGACGCCGGGAGGAGAGGTGCGCCGGGAGGGAGGGCCTGCCGGGGAGCCGCGCATGGCAGAGGCGGGACACGAGGCGGAGGGCCGCCGGGGAGCCGCGGAGGAGAACTGCCGGAAGGGAGGACCGGCAGGAGCGGCGTGGGGCAGAGGCGGAGGGGCGGCGGCGGTAACCCTACGGGGCCTTGAGGCCGCCGCCCCCCGGACGGGAAACCCTAAAGAGGAAAAAAAAACAGGGAGGGGGGGGATTGGGGGTTCAAAAAACCTCCTTTGATACCATGTAAAATGAGAAAATATGAGAGACCGGAACCCCCAAGGGTATTTCCTCTAAAGGAGCCCCTGGGGTGCTTTTATAACAAATAAGAAAGACCACACCGGACCTCAAGTCCGATGTGGGATGCAGACTCCAACAATAGGAAATATCAAATTTAAAGTGAAGGAAAAATGGGGCTGGGATAGACCTAGCAGACGTATTCAAATTTAAAGAACCTAGACACATATTCTAAATACCTAAATACTCTAGCAGTCGGAAAACCTTGCTTTGAATCCATTTAGATAAAGAGAATGAATGAATATGGCCTTGAAAAAAGGAGGCATGAAGGCACGATGCGAGGCCTGGATGGATAATGCCTGAGATGATGCACATGGGCAACATGACCTTGATGGTGTATGCGCATTTGGAAGGGAGGTGGCACTCAACAAAGGTGGGGCTGGTGCAGGAGGGAAAGATGAGAGAAGAGAAAGTGACATTAAGATTTCTCGGGTTGTGTTGCCATGTTGAAAAAATAGGTCAGGAACTCTTTATTTATAGACACTCAATATCCTGGATATGCAGAATATACAAATTTCAAACTGATGGAATAATGGGATCAGATCGACCCAGTCAAGCAGGTTACACCTACAGACAAGATACATAGCTTTTCCAACAAATTTAAACGCTGATGAATTTTGAGAGGCATTTGTTTGAAATGCCTCTCTTGGGATTTGGGTTTCCTAGGAAGTACCAAGTTGAATGCTGACTTGTGTTTTTGTTTATTATAATTTTATCATCCCTTCTCAGACCATTGCAATTAAATGTTTGTCTTCCGTCGCCCATATTGTTCTGCTGTCAAACAAATGTTAGAATTTACTTTCATTTTTCCTATGTGCTCATAATAATGGCTTGATGTAGTTGGGTCTTTTTATGCTTTGTTGCATGTTGCCGTAAGGTTCTTGATACCATTTTGACTTCGTTCTGTTGATACGGCTTAACCTGCATTTCAGCTTGTTTTTCTGGTTTTTACTGGAGAGGCATGGGGCTACCTCGGCAGCAGGAGATTTTTGCTAGAACTGGATCTACATTCTGATTCTGTTAGTGGTCTGAATGGCACATTGATTGAGACGGTATTATTTTCGTTTTGATATGCTTGAGTTCGTTAGATAAACATCAGGAGTTGTAATTTTTTACTTTTGAATTTGCTTCAGCTGTTTGAATTGTGTGTTGTCTTTAACTTGTGATCTGTTCCTAGATCTGTTATTTATATGCAGTCTGGGGTTTCCTTATTATAAATAATCATTTTGGTAGCCATCTTCCACTGAAATCTAGTATGATTGCTGCCACTAATTTAAGGGCTTTGAACCCGGTTTATTGTAAAGGGTATTTCCGAGTTCCACATCGGATTACTCCACCTTGTAATTCCTTTGATACCATGTAGATGTGAATATCTCAGTCATCTCGGCAAGGTCAGACTACGGTCCATGATGCTTCTCCATTAGCCTCTGATCTTCCTCCCACCCTAGACCTCTCCATGGCCGAGCTCCAGTTGATTCACAATCATCGGACCGCCTCTCTACCCGGTTCTTCTTCGGCATTTATTGCCCATACTTGTGGATCAACTGCTTGTGTCACACATCGCAACATCGCCCACCAGCCTGGATGCTTGTCTCAGGTGCATCCGATCATCTCACAGGTGATGCAGGTATGTTATCTACTTACTGTCCGTATACTGGCCCCTTAACCATCACTGTTGTTGATGGATCCACTATCCCGATTGCGGGATTTGGCGCATGCTCCTTGAATTCACTTATTTGCCTGTCGTTTATAGCACATGTGCATCGAAGTCCTTTCAATCTTCTCTCTATCAGTAAGCTTACAAAGGACTTCAACTGTATTGCCATTTTTACATCTTCTGCTGTTGTATTTCAGGAGCGGACGACGAATCAGGAATTTGGTAGAGGCCAGCTTCGGGACGGGGTGTACATGTTCAATGGTCCGACGTCAATAGCCAGTGTGGCGCTCTCTACTCGTGCAGTGGACCTTCATTCTCGGTTGGGACATCCACCGCCTCCACTTTTCATCAGCTTTTTCCTTATATTAGTCCGCATGTTTCTTTTCATTGCGAGTCATGTAAATTTGCGAAACATCATCGCATATCATTGCGAGTCATGGCTGTACCTTCTTCGTGATCGGTTTGAGGAGTTATATTTTTCAGACCTTTTATCATGAAATTCAAAACTCAGTTCTCCACCTTCGTTAAATGTCTTCGTTCGGACAATGGATGAGAATATTTGTACACTTCCTTTCAGCAGTTTCTCAAAGCTAAAGGCATTATTCATCAGACATCCTGCCCCGATACACCTCAGCAGAATGGAGTGGCCGAACGTAAACATCGCCATATTCTGGAGACTGCTCGTGCTCTTCTATTCCACATGCATGTGCCTCTTCTATTTTGGGGGATGCTATCCTTACTGCTACATACCTCCTAAATCGCATTCCTTCTTCTATCCTTCAGGGGGAGACTCCTTTTCGAACTCTGTTCTCCTCTCTCCCTCCTCACTTCCATTCCGTGTGTTTGGGTGTCTGTGTTATGCCCGTGACACTCGTTCCAACCTCTCCAAGCTTTCTCCCAAATCTCACCGTTGCACATTTCTCGGATATTCCCGCACTCAACGTGGATATCGATGCTTCTCCCTAGATTTACGGCGGTATATCATCTCTGCTGACGTATCTTTTGTTGAGAGCTCTCTTTTCTCTCTTCCCTCTCCCCATCCAGGCACCACCATCGATGATTGTCTTCCTCTCATCATCCACCCCCCTCTGGTGTCCCAACCTGCTGATCACCGGTTTGACACTGTCTACTCAAGCCGTACATTGAATGTGTCCCCCGTCCAAGCTGAGGACACCATCGTTCCAGCTTCGTCCGATGCTCCTGCTCTGACAACAGATGACTTGCCCATCTCCTCTCTACATATCCTCATGCAGAGGTCTTTCCACTCTGGAGATGATATCTATTCCCGAATGATTGGCGACGCCAAATCTCACCTGGGGTGGCCTCAAGCAATGCGGGATGAATTGGAGGCTTTGGACGACAATCATACTTGGGATCTGACCCCCTTTCCGGCAGGTAAATAGGTGGTCGGCAGCAAATAGATTTATATGGTCTGTCTCAATTTAGATGACACTCTTCATCGTCTTAAAGCCTGACTTGTGACAAAGGGGTTTGCTCCGACACATGGTGTCGACTATTTTGATACTTTCTCTCTGGTTGCAAAGATGACATATGTCCCATTATCCATCTCTTTTACCGCTCATCACCATTGGTCTGTTCATCAACTTGATGTCAAAAATGTCTTCCTCCATGGCTTTCTTGAAGAAGAGGTATATATGCAACAACCACCTGACTTTCGTGTCTTAGGAGCCGACTCTCATGTCTGTCGACTTCGTCGCTCTCTATATGGCCTCAAGTAGTCTCATCGTGCTTGGTTTGGCCGATTCAACACTGTCGTCACCACAGTTGGGCTATCTCAGAGTATGAAGGACCACATTGTCTTCTACCACACATCGTCCTCCGGTTGCATCCGACTGCTTGTGTATGTTGATGATATCATTATCACTGGGAGTGACTCAACTGGAATCGCCCAACTAAAAGGGCATCTTCACTAGCACTTTCAAACCAAAGATCTCGGTCCTCCGACATACTTTCTTGGCATTGAGGTCTCATGTTCTCCGGACACCGTTCTTCTTTGCCAACGGAAGCATGCCTTGGATATCTTGCAGGATGCTGGTCTGACTCAGGCAACTGCTGTGGACACTCCTCTTGAGTCTGGGGAACGATCTTTCTATGACACCATGAAACCATATTCTTACCCAGAGAGGTCCGTTGTCTTGTGGGAAAATTCAATTATCTCACCATGACTCGTCCAGACATTGCCTGCACTGTTGACAAAGTTAGCCAATTCATAGAGCATCCGACAAAATCTCAGTGGGACGCGGTCCTCTGCATTACCAAATACATCAAGCAAGACCTTGCCCTTGGTTTTCGGTATTCCCATCATGATTATCTGAATGTTGATGCCTTCTGTGATGCTGATTATGCTGGTTGCCTTGCTACCCAAAAGTCTATTTCTGGGTTTGCCGTTTTTCTGGCAGGTAACCTCATCTCATGGTGCAGTAAGAAAAAGACTGTCGTCTTCAGATCCAATGCTGAGTCTGAGTACCGTGTGATGACCACGGTCACTACTGAGATTCTGTGGCTTCGTCATCTTCTCCATGAGATTGGTTTCCCGCTTTAGACGTCTGCTCATATTTGGTGTGATAATCAGACAGGCACGAAAATTGCTTCTAATCCCGTCTTTCATGAACGCACGAAGCATATCGAGGTGGATTGCCACTTTCTTCGGCACCACCTCGAGCAACACCATGTTAGTTTCAGCCACATGCCGACGACAAATCAGTTTGCCGACATCTTCTCCAAAGGTCTTCCGAGAGCTCGATTGACCTCTCTCAGTACCAAGTTGAGGATCCACAACATCAACGACCCAACTCTAGGTGGAGTGTGTATGGTCTTGTTTGGTGTCTTCTTTCTTTTTGTGGGACTCTTGGTTCAAGCTATTATGTACTAGCTTGAGGGGGACTGTTGAACCCGGTTTATTGTAAAGCGTATTTCCGAGTCCCACATCGGATTACTCTACCTTGTAATCCCTTTTATCCATCTATAAAAGAATGTCTCCGTCTCACCTTGAGGTAAGGGGAATTCACATCTACAAAGGGGAACTTCAATTCCATAAATTTCATTGTTAATTTATCAATGTTGATTGGTTTTGGCATCTCTTCATGGTTAATTCTAATCGAGTAGAACTTGCAGTTCTATCCACCAAATTACATTAAAATTACAAATTTTCTGGCAAAAACAGAAGCTTATGCGATGGATTGTGAAAGAAGGCATGGGTGCGAGGCTTGCTCGCACAATGGTGATGGGGCCTGGCCAGGCTGGGCGGGGCTGCTCTGATGTCCCAGGTTTCTGTGTTGGCATGGCCCAGCCTGGTCCTTTTTTAAAAATAAAATAAAATTTTAAAAATAAAATAAATTATAAATATTAATTTTGCTGGATTGAATTGGGTTCGGTTTAGGTCTGACCATTCGAGATCAATTCTTGGGCCCATGCCTAGTCCGGCCACCAAAAAAGATGGCCCAGCAAGCCAATTTTATACCCCTTTAAGAATGGAGAAGTGTGAGATGAGTTAGAAAAAAGTGGATTGAAGGGGAAAATTGATAAATGCTTTCTGAAATTACAAATACTCCTTTCAATTCAGAATTCAAGTTTAATCTGTCTATATCTAAGTAGTTGGTCTCATATATGAATATTTATGTTTTTTTTAAACCAAAACACACCCGAATAATCTGTTTAGTTTTTTGAACCTAATCAGGTTGGGGTTTGGCCCCTAGTCATGTATTAGAGTCCCACATAAGATTTCTTCTATATTCTGGTAACAGTCATATTGATGTTGAGACATTTTGTGATATCAGACTATGGATGTTGTTTATCTACCTGGAAGACCACTTCTAGGTATGTGGTCTTTCTCAGCAGAAACTCCATTTCACGGCGCAGAAAATCTCACGATCTATCACCCTTAGTTATTAATGACGTGCCTACGTGGCAGGACAAAAAATCGTGTAAGAGAGGGAGATAAGGATTCAAATGGGATTTGTATATATTTCTGTAAGTAATGTGTTTTCTCTAATGACAACCGTGGAAGAAGAGGAGAACTCAACAAGAAGAACCTGGTAAGACCACCTCCCTGGTTCTATGCTTGCTGTTGGAAGAGAGACACGAGGGAAGCCCGCTTCCCTCCTTTGTCGTGACCTCAGTCTGATTTCTTAACTGAATGCCTTCCAAAGAAGATTCCCGCTGTACATATAGCCCCCGCACCTCAACTGACTAACAAACCCACCAGTCAACATTTACCATCCTGCCCCTCCTCCACTTATAGGTGTGAATTATTGAGGGTCTAGAACTAACAAGCGGTTCAACCCCCATATTGCTAACATTTCGCCCCGCCTCATAAGACACCATGTCTTCTAGGTGTAATTCAGGAATTTGGGAAAGTATCAGCTCTGCATCTTCCCAAGTAGCCTCTTCTAAAGGTTTCCCCTTCCATTGTATAAGCCACAGTCCCCATGGTAGCCTTGTAGTAGCCGGTTTGGTAGCTAGTAAAGCTTCAGGTTCTGCCCCTTGAGGAAAATCATCGTCCCAGAAAACTGGTAACTCAGATTGCACTGTTAGCCTGACTGCTTGTTTGAGCCATGAAACATGGAACACTGGGTGGATATGTGTAGTCGCTGGCAATGGGAGTTTATAGGCGGTATTTCCTAATCGGGCGAGAATCGGGAAAGGACCATAATATCGAGCGGCCAGCTTTGGATTCAGCTTTGAAGACTTAGAGGTCCGCACATTAGGCCCGAGTTTAACAAAAACAGATTCCCCAATTTCAAAAGTCACCTCCCACCGATGTTTATTGGCATACCGAGTCATCCACTGCTGAGCACGAGAAAGATTGCACCGGAGTTGGTGCAGAATGTGATCCCGTTCTGCTAGGGCAGTATCAACTAAATCTACTGGAGTGTCCCCACCAATGAAGCACCGACAATGGGAGTTTATAGGCGGTATTTCCTAATCGGGCGAGAATCGGGAAAGGACCATAATATCTAGCGGCCAGCTTTGGATTTAGCTTTGAAGACTTAGAAGTCCGCACATTAGGCCTGAGTTTAACAAAAACAGATTCCCCAATTTCAAGTCACCTCCCGCCGGTGTTTATTGGCCTACCGAGTCATCAACTACTGGGCATGAGAAAGATTGCACCGGAGTTGGTGTAGAATGTGATCCCGTTCCGCTAGGGCAATATCAGCTGAATCTACTGGAGTGTCCCCGCCAATGAAGCGCAGTAGCGTTGGGGGTTTCCTACCATATACCACCTCAAAGGGAGTCAATTTAGTGGAGGTATGGGGCGTAGTATTGTAGCAAAAGAGTCGCCGCTCTGAAGCAAAATGCCGTAAATTCGTCTCTAAACATTAATTGGCAATCTTTGTCTCTCCATCCATTTGGGGGTGGTATGATGAATTCATTTTCAAGGTGGTGCCTTCCATCCGGAACAACTCCTTCCAAAAGTCCCTAACAAAAATTGGGTCTTGATCGCTAATGATGGAGCTGGGAATGCCGTGCAAGTGGAACACTTCCTTAACAAAAACCTCGTCCACAAGCTTCGTTGTATACGAATGTCGTAATAGTACAAAATGAGAGTATTTGGATAAACAGTTGACAATTACCAGTATGACATTAAATCCCTGAGATTTGGGCAGCTTGGAAATAAAATCTGTAGAATGAGGAAACCCCCTTACTCTCAAGGTAAGGTGGGACCTACTTTTATAGAATGATACGGCGAAAGATACAAAGAAGTATTCCGATGTGGGACTCGGAAATACCCATAATAATAAAAAGAGGGTTTAACACTCCCCCTCAAGCTGGACATGCTCAGCTTGGAGATTGAGTCCCACAAAAAATAAAGAAAAAGATGACACCACACAAGACCAAGACATACTCCCCCTCAAGCTGAGCGTCAGATGTGGTGGATCCCCAGCTTGGAACTAAGCGAGGCTAGGCGAGGCTAGGCGAGCACCGGGGAGACCTTTGGTGAAGATGTCAGCAAGCTGGTCTGCCGTCGGAATGTGGCTAAAGCTGACATGTTTGTGCTCCAGGTGGTGGCGAAGAAAGTGACAGTCCACCTCAATATGCTTCGTGCGTTCATGGAAGACGGGGTTCAAAGCAATTTTAGTGGCTGCCTGATTGTCACACCATATGTGAGCAGAAGTCTGCTGAGGAAAGCCAAGCTCCTGGAGGAGTTGCCGAAGCCAAAGGATCTCGGTAGTGACGGTGGCCATGGCACGGTACTCAGACTCGGCACTGGAGCGAGAGACAACCGTCTGTTTCTTGCTGCGCCAAGAAATGAGGTTGTCTGCCAAGAATATGGCAAACTCAAAGGTAGATTTCCGAGTGGCAAGGCAGCCAGCGTAATCAGCATCGCAAAAGGCCTCAATATGCTGATGAGGATGCTGGGAGTAGTGAAGACCACGGGCAGGATCGCGCTTGATGTACTTGGCGATGCGGATGACAGCATCCCACTGAGATGTGGTCGGATGCTCCCTAAATTGATTCACTTTGGCTACCGCACAGGAAATGTCAGGTCGAGTCATGGTGAGATAATTGAGTTTGCCCACCAATCGACGGTACCGCTCGGGATGTGGGTATAGTGCCGAGGAGGCATAAAGAGACCGTTCTCCAGGCTCGAGAGGAGTATCGACCGCAGTGGCCTGAGTCAGCCCAACATCCTGCAATATATTCAATGCATACTTCCGTTGGCAGAGGGAGACGGTGTCCGAGGAGTAGGAAACCTCGATGCCGAGGAAGTATGTGAGATGACCAAGATCCTTAGTGTGGAAGTGCTGGTGAAGATGGGCCTTGAGATGGGTGATACCCACAGAGTCGCTGCCGGTGATGACAATATCATCCACATAGACGACCAATAAGATGCAGCCATGTGGGGTCGTCCTGTAGAAGACAGTGTGGTCCTTCATACTGCGAGAAAGTCCAAAGTCGCTGACGACCGTGCTAAAGCGGCCGAACCAAGCACGGGGAGACTGCTTGAGGCCGTAAAGAGAGTGACGTAGACGGCAGACTCGAGATTTAGCGCCGGAGGCACAAAATCCGGGGGGCTGCTGTAGATAGATTTCTTCCTCAAGGAAGCCATGGAGGAAGGCATTCTGGACATCCAATTGATGAAGAGGCCACTGATGATGGGCGGCGAGAGAGATGAATAACCGGACAGAGGCCATCTTGGCAACCGATGAGAAGGTATTAAAGTAGTCAACACCGTATGTCTGTGCAAAGCCTTTGGCCACAAGGCGGGCTTTGAGGCGATGGAGAGTGCCATCAGGATTCAGCCTGACGGTGTAAATCCATTTGCTGCCCACTGCCTGTTTGCCTGCTGGAAGGGGGACAAGATCCCAAGTATGGTTTTCCTCCAGAGCCTGCAATTCATCCCGCATTGCTGCTAGCCACTCGGGGTGAGATTTGGCTTCACCAACCGTGCGAGGTATAGAAACTGTCTCCAGAGCGGACAGACCCCTGTATGAAGATACAAAAAGAGGAGTACTCTGGCAGGAGCGAGTACCTTTCCGTAGGGCAATGGGCAAGTCCTCGGGTGGCGGAGCAGGAGCAGCGGACGAAGCGGGAGCATCAGTGTCACTGGCTGGAATGGGGGATACAGTCGAAGGACGGTGGGAGTAGACCTGACCAAAATGGGTGTCAACAGGGGTTGACGCCGGTGGAGGATGAATGATTAGAGGAGGACAATCATCTATGGCAGAGTCAGGAGGAGGAGAGGGAAAGGAGAATGGAGAACTCTCAACAAAGGAGACATCTGCTGAGATGACATACCGGTGAAGGTCCGTGGAGAAGCAGCGGTATCCGCGCTAAGTGCGGGAATAACCAAAGAATATGCAGCGGAGGGATTTGGGAGAGAGTTTGGTGCGGCCAGGGCGAATGTCACGAACATAACACAAGTAGCCAAACACTCGAAGAGGGAGGGAATGAAGAGGGAGAGTGGGGAAAAGAGCCCGAAAGGGAGTCTCCCCCTTAAGGATAGAAGAAGGAAGGCGATTGATGAGGTATGTAGCAGTGAGAATGGCATCTCCCCAAAAGAGCAGAGGCACCTGTCGGTGGAAGATGAGGGCACGAGCAGTCTTCAGAATATGTCTGTGTTTCCGCTCGGCCACGCCGTTCTGCTAGGGTGTATCAGGACAGGAGGTCTGATGAAGGATGCCATTCAGCTGGAGAAACCACCGAAAGGAAGTGGAGAGATACTCGCGCCCATTATCCGAGCGGAGACATTTGACATAGATAGAAAAACGGTTCTTAATTTCATTGAAAAAGGTTTGGAAGGTGAAAAACACTTCGGAGGGTTCTCGAAGAAGGTAAAGCCACATCATTCGCGAATAGTCATCAATGAAAGATATATAGTATTTATATCCCAAGTGACTCGGAATGGTACACGGGCCCCAAACATCTGAATGAACCAGATCAAAGGGGTGGGAGGCCCGTGTATCCGTGCGAGGAATGTAGGAAGAGCGATGATGTTTCGCAAAAGAACATGACTCACAATGAAAAGTAGGAGTCCGACTGAAGTCTGGAAACATCTGATGAATGGTGGATGCAGGCGGGTGTCCTAATCGGGAATGAAGATCTAGTGCCCGAGAAGAGGTAGACGTGCAAGCAATGGGTGCTGGTCCCTCGAACATGTAGACCCCGTCTCGAAGCCGGCCTCGACCAAGTTCCTGGTTCGTAGTCTGCTCCTGAAACACAACACCAGAAGAGGTAAATATGGCCGCACAGTTATAATCCTTAGTCAGTTTACTGATGGAAAACAAATTAAAGGGACTGCGGGGCACATGTGCCACAGTGGGTAGGTGTATCGATGGAGTCAGGGAACATGCGCCGAAACCGGCTATGGGGATAGTGGAGCCATTAGCGACGGTGATGGCTGAAGAACCGGCATAAGTGCAGTAAGACGTCAGCATACCAGCATCACCGGTGAGGTGGTCGGAGGCACCTGAGTCCAGCAGCCATGCATGGGAGCAATGGCTGACAAAGGCAGTGGGGCGAACAGTACGGGCCAGAGAAGCCGAGGAGGGACCGGGTCGGACAGAGGCCGGAGGATCGTGAGGCCGCCTGAGGTCGGCCATAGAGGGGGCCAGAGACGGGAAAAGAGAGGCGACAGTCGAGGACGCGTCCTGGATCGCGTGCTGTCCCTGCCGCGGGTGCTGAGAGGGTCGTCCATGCAGGACCCAACATCGGGCGATCAGGTGGCCAAACTTGCCACAATGTTGACAGAAGGGACGTGGACGACTGGAAGCACGTCCACATCCCGAGGAGTCTGCCATGGAAGCGTCGGGTAGCTGATGCAGCGAGCCGGCGGGATAATCGTGCGCAGGACGTGCGCGTGCAGGAAGGGCCACCAGAACGATGGCGCGCTGCCAGGACGAGGGCGCGCTGCCAAGACGAGTGCGCGCTGCCGGGAGGGTCCGCCGGGACGAGTCCGAGGGCGCCTGGACGAGGGCGCCGCGGGATGAGGACGCCTCTGGGTGAGGGGAGCCGCACCTGGAGAGAGGGCCGCCGGGGAGGAGGGGAGAGGCGGGGCCGGACAGAATCGGGAATCCGCAGGGAGGGAGGGTCGGGACTAATTTCCCTCTGATACCATGTAGAATGAGGAAACCCCCTTACTCTCAAGGTAAGGTGGGGGCCTACTTTTATAGAATGATACGGCGAAAGATACAAAGAAGTATTCCGATATGGGACTTGGAAATACCCATAATAATAAAAAGAGGGTTTAACAAAATCCATTTATATGTCTTCCCATACCAAAGCTGGTGTTGGCAGTGGCCGTTGGAGTCCTGCTGGAGACATAGTCTGATATTTTTGTCGTTGGCAAGTATCGCCTTCCCGAACAAATTGCATAATACGTTGTGGCATTCCCTTTTAAAATATCCCTCCTGCCAATCTTTTATAAGTTTTGAGGTTGCCAACATGCCCCCCTACGGCTGAAGAGTGGTAGCAGTGCAGGAATTTTGGGATGTGGCTAGCCTGTCAGGACAAAACCAGCTGTCACTTTTTAAACAACAACCCATCTCGTAAACAATTGCCTGGTCACGAATTCGGGTGCTGTTCTATTGCAGCAAGGATGTTATTTAGTTTCGGATCTTGCTGCAACTCTGTTCTGGCAGTGCCCACTTCCTTCCAAAACGGTTCAGAAATTGTTGAGGCCAAAATCTTGTCCTCGGCATAGTTGTCTGTTTCCCCTTCGGTTATTCGGGAAAGTGAATCTGCTGCCTGGTTGCCATGTCCCGGTTTGTATATCACTTCAAAAATCAAGTCTCAAAAATTTCACCTGCCAGTTTTGTTGATTAGTAGCGTGGGACTGTTGACTGAGGTGATGTTTAACTGTTTTATGGTCGGTGTGGACCAGAAAATGTTTGCCAACCAGATATTGCTGCCAAGGATCACCGAATTAACCAAAAAACACAACTTCCATTGGTTTGCGTGCCTGCATAAGGACAACTCCATCTCCCTTCCCTGAAGCATCACCTTCGATAACAAATGGCTTCTGAAAATCTGTTGAGGACAATAGGGGGTGGGGACCATACATTTCTTTTGTCCTTAAGCTTGTTCTGTCGCAACACTCGATGGAAGTTGTGTTTTTTGGTTAACTCGGTGAGTGGCTTGACAACCTTTCCACATCCTTCAATAAATTTTCGATAATACCCTGTGAGGCCTAAGAATCCCCGGGCTCCCTTGACTGATCGCAGATGAGGCCTGCCCCAAACACACTATTTTGTTCGGGTCCATAGACACCTCTTTGATGGAAATAATATGATCACGATACTCCACTTTCAGCTGAGCAAAAACACATTTCTTATTATTAACCTGAACTTGATTCTCCTGCAACACCCTGAACGCCGCCTCTAGGTGACAAATATGGTTGGGCCAAGTCTTGTTATAAATCACGATGTCATCGAAAAATACCAATATGTTCTTTCTTAAAAATCTCTTACGCTCTGTTCATGGTATATTGAAAGATAGCCGGAGCGTTCATCAATCCGAATGGCATAACGAGAAACTCATAATGCCCCTCATGAGTACGAAAAACAGTTTTGGTGATGTTTTCTGGTTTTACATGAATTTGGTGAAACCTGAATTTTAAATCGAGCTCGATAAAAAATCGTTTTCTATGTAATTCGTCCAACAACTCCTCTATTACTGGAATCAGAAATATCTTCAGGATTGTAAGTTTATTTAGCGCTCGGTAGTCCACACACATTCGCCTACTTCCATCTTTTTTTCAGACTAAAATTATGGGACCAATGAAGGACTGTTGGTATGTCGAATTATTTGATAGAGACCTGCAAGGGGAATAAAGGAATTACAACTGGCCACAATTGAATATTCTAAAATGGGGCAGGTTTGCCACCCGAGGGATGGAATAAGGTTGTTATAACAGGGGGAGCGGAGGAGAGATGAGGTGGGAATTCAATTGAGAGGAATCAACCATTTGGCTTGGACTACGACCGTAAGGCTTGGGTGGGAGTGCGGTGTTGCTGCTCGAGTTTCTTCTTCTCCTCTCCTCCTCTGTAATTCTGCTATCAATTCTACTCATATTATATACAAGTCGTCTTTCCAAGTGTTATAGCTGGTGGGGTATTTATCATTTGGTCCAACCTGCCGTTGCCGCCTCTTTGCTCAAAGGAGGCGCACTACCGGAGGCTCGCATCGCATTTAAAGCGGTTCACACTGTCAGATTTTTTCACCACTTCGTCTGACACACACAGCTGTTCTCCCTCGTCGGCTCACGTCCAACACGATGAGGTGTCCTACTAGACTCGTTCAGCCGACACGCCCACGATCAGCTTTATTTTTCGTCCGACACGTTGCGCGCTACTGTTTCATCTTGTTCAGCGGAGGCGCACACTGTGCATTCGTTGTTAAACGGAAATGTGCCCAACCATCTTAGCCCTCAGAGGTCGTGCACCGTCGGTTGGCATCGAACACCTGAGCAAGGATGTTCGCCCCACGGAGGTCCGCACCACCGGACCACGTCATAACATTGCTCTCTTCCATCTCGCGATCGGGGAGGAGGCGCACTACCAGACACGCCTCGTCATTCAGAGGAGGCGTCTTGTGATTTCCTCATCACTTTCTGTTTCGACTTCATCGTGCCCAGACGCAACGTGAACTATTGATGTTCGGTTTGCGGAGGCGTGTCCTTCGATTTTGCGACCAAGAAGGTGCACACCGCTGCAATAAAAAAAACCAGAGTTTGACTTTTCTGTTGGGGGAGGATACTGAAAACCCAAAAAAAAAAACTGAGTGACTTTTCTGTTGGAGAAGTACACTTGCTTCAGGCACACAGAGATGGAGGAAACATTACCGAAACTCCGACAACACACCACTGAGCTGCTGTAAAACCAACAAACACGGGATCAATCCTGGAATCACCACCATCCGGAGGAAGTTGAATTTCGGAAATTTTTCACTGCTTGGGTGCGCCGACGGGAGCAGACGACGATACCGAGTTAGGAGCAGTTGTTGGTGACTATGGCGAAGTCGGGCGGGTGTTTCAGAGGGGTCTAGGAGGCGTTGAAGTAGCACACGACTGCGCGTGCGGTTGGTGGCGATGCAATCACGAGGACAGATGCGTTTGGCCTGGACGTGACTTTTGTGGTCAGTGCGGCTACAAACGTGGATGAGGCGCCATCTACACCTTGTTCGCCACAAGCCAATGGGGGTGGGGGGTGGGGTGTCAGTGTTCCTGCAGGAGACAACGATGCCGCAATAACATGCGAAGTGCCTGCCACTCACAACTGTGACGGTCGAGCCGCCGATAGGGGATGGTGGCAAGTCACTGGTTACAAAGCCGAATGGAGTAAACTTGCATCCCCGACTGTGCAGGGAGAAAGCCATTTCACCTGCTTTATTGCTCACGTAGTTTGCAGCGAAATTAGCGGCGTCCTGTAGGCTTGTAGCAACGAAAATGTCATTGGTAGTCGAGGGCACCACATGAAGCTAAGCTAACTTCAGGGGGTTCGACGATCATTGAGAGTGTTGCACGACCAAGCTATGCGCGAAGTTACGAGAGGAGGTTCTTGGAGGAGTCCCACGCAGTTTTTATGCACGAGATGGGGGTTTGTGGCAGTAGCCCTTGCGACCCAATTTACATCAGTTCACACGGGCCTTATCCGACGGACAGATGAGACATGTTCAGGAAAGACACTCTTTAAAGGACTTCAATAGCAGAGTCCTCAGTCATTCATGTGCTGCTTGGTTCTGCTTAGAGCATAAACGTACGTAGGAGAATTTGGTAGACCGCTTGGCTCGCTTGCGTTGACAGGATTCAAGGTGGTGTGAGTGATAGAGACCCGAGCATATTACTACAAGGGGAATAAAGGGAATACAAGTGGATACAATTGAATATTGTAGAAGGGGGCAGGTTGGCCACATGAGGGATGGAATAAAGTTGTTATAAAAGGGGGTGTCGAGGAGAGATGAGGAGGGATTTGGCTTGGGCGGGAGTGCGGTGTCGCCTCTTGAGTTTCTTCTCCTCCTTTCTTCTTATTCATCCCCACTCTATAATTCTACTAATGGTTCTACTCATATTATACACAAGTTGTCTGTCCAAGTGTTATTGGTGGTGCGGTATTTATCATTATTCCACCAGATAACATTTCTGTCACTTGCTTCTCTATCTCATCCTCAAGGTAATGTGCCAACTTGTATGGCCTAACATTCACATGAGCGGCCCCTGCCACCAATGTGATAGCATGGTCTGTCGATCTTGTTGACGACATCCCCTTTGGTCTGTCAAACAATGTTTGAAATTCTTGTAGCATGATTTCCCACTCGTGCTGGCCACTCTCTTCTCAAATCTCCTCTCCTGTAGGAAAGGATAACTGCCAAAACCATCCCTCCTGGAGCAATGACTTTGACTGAACTTGCTATTGGAAGCTTGCTGGATTTTCCTGATTCTCGGTGATCCCCTGTAATTTCACTTCCTCCCCTTCCCTGAAAAACTCCACGGTTTTGTGGGCCTAATTCGTTAGGACATTCCCCATACTATTCAACCATTTCATACCTAACACCAAATTTGCCCCCTGTGCCAAACACAAAAGCTTTTCATTGTGAAAAGGTAATTCTCTAGGCTCACCTCAATTTGCCCACACACACCTTGAGATATTGCACAATACCCATCCCCAAGCTTAATCCCAAAAGGCTTGGTCGGGCTTACCTCTACATTTGCTAACCTAATAAGGGTCTTGAAGATGAAGTTTTGGCTGATACCACTGCCCACAAGGACTACTATTGGTACACCTGCAAGTTGCCCCGCGAGCGTCATTGATTTAGCTCCAGCAACTCCTATGTTATGAAATTCGACCTGTTCGCCTGCTTGCTCCTTTCGAAGTTTCACAAGTTCTTCCTCATGTTCCTGCTCTTTTTCAAGTTTTTTGTATTTCCAAACTAGTACCCTCATGTGTTTGTCAGGGCATCTATGCATTGGGCTGTAAGGTTGGCCACATCGAAAACAGGGTCCCTTCTGTTTTTGCTCCTCCCATTCCTGCCGGCTGATAGCCCTGACCCCTTTCCAGTGATCTTCTTCTACTACTCTTCGCAAATCTTTTTCTCTTCTGTTTTTCTCAACTAAGTTTCGGTTTATCGGAAAATTTATCACCACAACATCACCCCCTTGTGGTATTGATGGCGCTACCGGGTGCTCGCAGATATTCTTGAGAACTGCTTCGCCTATTAGTTATCTTTCTATCTTCCTTGTCAAAACAAGTATCCTGATTTTGTTAGTCAGTTGTGTTGAGACTTGATTCTCAATCTCGGATCGCAATCCTCCCACGAACAAGCTCATGTACGATGAATCAGGGAAGTCGGAATTCTCAGTGTTACTTGCTCAAACTTCTCAATACAATCATCCCCCGTCCCAGTCTGATGTAGTGTTTTCAAATACCTCAACAAATCTTCCTCTGTAGACTTCCCGTATCTTTCCATGAGCACCAATTTGAACATCACCCAAGTTGAGCATGGCGTAGCTCCATGCCAAGCCCAGAACTAGTATAAAGCTGTTCCTTCCATGCAAATCTGCTTGTAGTGAAACGTCATATCCTCGGGAGTCCGATTTATCAAGAAATACACATCATCTTTAACAATCCATCCAAATGTATTGTTTCCCGTGAATGTTGCAAGACTGTCTCCCAGCATTCCGCCGACTTCTGCACTTCCTTGACCATTGTCTCCAGGGTTTTCCAATGTGAATTTGCTCTTTTCTTCTAGATTCTTAGCCTTGATGCACCAGAAGCTCACTCTCCTTAGTATATCCAGTGTTCGTTCCTCCATACCGCGCATCCGAAGAGCCGCAGGCTCCTCCGAATGCTGCACCCAATCTTGAGCTGCTCGCTAGCTATCATTTTGAACTTGCATCATCTTTTCCATACTCTTCTTCATCATAGTCATCGTCTGCCAAAAACTTTCCATTGCTGACTCGACAGATGATACACGTTCTCCATCCTCATTTGCCGCAAACAACCTGGTCATCAGCGTGTTCTTTCCCTTGCGTCTACCGTTTCACTGCTGCAAACGCTTATCCCCAGTAGAGTCGCCAATTATTAGGACAAAAAACCATGAAAGAGAGGGAGATAAGGTTTCAAATGGGATTTGTATATATTTCTATAAGTAATGTGTATTCTCTGATTACAACTGTTGAAGCGGAAAACTCAACAAGAACCTGGTAAGACCACTTGCCTTGTTCTATGCCTGCTGTTGGAAGAGAGACCCGAGGGAAGCCCACTTCCCTCCTCTGCTGCGACCTCAGCCTGATTTCCTTATTGAAAGTCTTTCAAAGATGATTCCCGTTGTACATATACCCCCTGCACCTCAACTGACTAACAAACCCACCTGTCATCATTTACCATCTTGCCCCCTCCGCTTATAGGTGTGAATTATTGTGGGCCTTGAACTAACAAGCGGGTCAACCCCCATATTACTAACACTTTGCATTCGCCATGGCGCAATGGTAAGCGCTAGGGACTTTTGCGCAATGCAATGGATTCACAATGGTGAGATTAAAGTGCTCCACTGTGGCGCCTGCAATGTTGTGCCATGGATGCGACAGGTGAGGCGCGCACAATCATGCTATCTTGAAGACCCTGGTTTTTCGTTCCATCCCAACCCAAGAAAGGCTGTGGCTGAGTATTGCAGTACCCATTCATATATCAGGCATGAGCAAACCTTTTATTTTCAAACGCATATTTGATGATCCTAAGGCTTGATTTCAACAATTCCGTTGTCTTTTCCTATGAGATCGTGGTCTTTCCATCAAGCTTGTGGCCTTCTCTAGTGTTCTAGGTCAGAATAGCGAATGCTCAAAATTGGTGGGCATTTTCAGTGAAGCATGCAGTGGTTCGCCCAATTTTCATGTTGTGACTCCGATGATAGGTTCGTTTTCCTTGAGCATTTTTTCTTTTAAAATTTAAGATGGCTCTGTTATACACAACCATGGTTTTTTCAATTTATTTTTTCCCATGGCTCTTGACTCCCTGGTTTTCTTAGGTTTCCAACATTCCTTAGCCATTTTCTATTTGTTAGTTTTATTTATTTAGTTTTCTATTTTTTGATCAACAATTGGTGTTTTATTTTTTATTTTTTTGTCATTTTCAATTGCTGTGAATAATTGTTGTTTTTGCTGATTGTTTCTTATTATTGTTGATTGTTATGAATATTTTTCTAATGGACATGTGACTGTCTATGTCATTTGACTCCTTGTGCATTTAATTTTGGTGAATATTGATTTTGTATTTTTTATCGCTGCCAATTATTATATATTAACTTTATTTTTCTGAATATTGATTTGTGCACTATAAATCGATATTGCCATCGCCACGCGCTTTATCATCTCATGATTCCGCATTCTTTTGCTATGATATATGTTTGTTCATTTGAGATCACTTGTCCTTTTATGATGATTTATGAACAATTCTTATTGTTCAATGTTCTTTTTAATAAGAAATTTCTTCCCTATCTATGTTTTATCATATGCTTATGATCTAATCCTTGATGACATGTTGATAATGTTGGATTGGTGTTGCCCGACCGACACCGACAGACACTGTAGCGGTGCGGATTTCGGGGTCAACTTTACTGTAGCGCTTTTGACAAAGCCAGCCGCCTTTCACTGTAGCGACGCGGACCACTTTTTCGAATAGTGATCGTTTTCTCCATTTGTTTTATAGCCCATTTCGGGCTAGGGTTTGTTGTTGGAAATCCTCTGTAATTTCTGTGCTCCCGAATCATAGTGAAATTCTGCCTCTCCCGTGGACGTAGGGATTTTTCCCGAACCACGTAAATCGCCGTGTTCATTGTTGCTTTTCTTTCTTTCGTTTTTTCGTTTTTCTGTCGTTCTGTCTCCCGGTGATTCCGCAACAGATAAGCTTTCTCTTGCCGAGAGTTTGAGCTCACCCCTTTCTTATGTTTACATTCCTTAGGTTATGAAAAGGGGCTGAACTATTTGAGAAAAGGGGCCAAACTATTATATAAAAGGGGATTTGGAGTGAGCGAGAGGGGGATGCTCCCTTCATGGGAGGACTGTTGTTAACATTTTTTTTTCTGCTAGTAATTAGCAATCTAATTCTGTTCATATTATGTTTTGTGAAATTCTCTTCCGTCTCTCTTCTTCTTCCTGCTGCGATCTTCTCACGTGCTGTAAGGTAATCTCTTCAAACTCCGTGATCATGAAGTATCAACCTGAGGCAAGGTCTTGGGGGTGGTTTCACGGTGTTACCAAGTTTTTCGCATTTTATTTCTTTACAATTTAGATTCTGTTGTGATGAAGCAACGAATTTGCCCGAGGACCGTGGAGAGAATTTTCACTGTCTCCTGGTAATTATCACAGCCCCATTTCAGTTTCAACCAAATCAGTTCCCTTCCCTTCTCTCGGTCCACATTTCATATCATTGGAGTCGTGTGGATCGAGGGATCGACGTCTTACGACCGGGAACAGGTGAAGGGTGATGAATTGTTTACAATTGTGGCATGTCGATCATTTGACACTATGGAGGAGGTGAGACATGGTGTGCCTAGGAGATTTCTGAAAGTGCACAAAGGCTCAAAAATCAAGTTGAGAATGGTGATTTATCAATGATATTGATTTGATTATCAATAGGTCTTAAGCAATTCATTAGGATAGTGAAGGAACTGCATGTGCCTAACCTTGGACCGACCCTTTCCCCGCTAGCACTTGTGTTGGATTTTCTGCTGCTTTATTTTAATTTTGATACATGTATTCACCAAACAAATCACACTCATCAATTTTGTTCTAATCTTAATTAAGAAAACAACCAAAAAAATATTAATAAGAGATCGAGATAGTGTAGAACCAACCCATGGCTCCTTGACAATGACCCTGATCAGTCCCACTGGATTGCATTCCAGGTAAATATAAATTTTTTATGCAAGGCCCGCGACAGTCTTTCGCATCAATTATGCACTAGATTAGGTTTATCCTATCCTATGTGTGTAGGATTAAGATTTTTTTGTCCTAGGTATTTGAATTTTATTTTCATGCTTATGCTTCCTGCTTTGTATTTTGATATCCTACATCTATAAATACAGGACCGGACCTCACTTGAGGGATACAGATTTTGATGCCTAACATTTACAATATACTTAAAGCCTGTCGATTGAATTATGATTTTAGTTACCTAAATGTTGCAGTACAGTCTTGTTATTCTCTTAACCGTGATTGTTAAATGTTTGAACAATTTCTGCTCTGTTTGTGACATAAAAGCAATGTTAAGAACCATTTCAAAGTTCCTGTGTATTGTCTCGAATTGTTTCATCCGGATTTCATATACTGAGCTGCTTTTGTCTCTCTCAACATGAAAAGGTTATTGCTCTTCCATTTTAATATTTGTGTAATTAGGTTAATTTGGTGGTTTATGTGTGGATGTCATTTTGGTTTAAATTTATGCATGTTTATGTGCTTCATAGTTCTTTTGCAAGTTGTCCATTTATTTACAAACAGCATTTTTTTTGGATATTTCTGCTTAGATCTTGGAAATTGGATCTGTTGGCAAGGCCTCAAGTCAAGGGGGCAAGCAGTTCTTTGCTCATGCAGCAGGGGTGAGAGTTCTCTTATTGAATATTCAACCCATCCTTTTTCTTTTTGGATAAACAAATTGCCCATCTCTGCACCATCTATAATTATATTTTCACATCTTTCTATGCATTCTTATTCATATATGAGGTCACATTTTCTTCTCTGACCTATCGGCAAAGTTGCAGAGCATGGCCAAAAGCAGCACTGTTGTTGGACATACTCTACCACCTCACATTAAAATTTCTATGTATCGTTGTACCATATGGCCACTTGGCTGCCTTATTTGTAATGTTAAAAAAATTGGTGGGTTTAATTCCTAAAACTTAGGGCCTTTGTGATTATTATTTTAGTTTTTTGTTTGTAAAAACTGTTATAAATCACATTTTGAGTTCTGTTTTTCTGATGAGTTTATGTTTTTGAAAACAAGGCATACAAAAAAAAAAATCTGTTTGTATAATATTAACTGAAGAACTGTTTTAAATATAAGAAAACAAAAATACCTGTTTAATTAAATTTGCTTTGCAAACTGTTTTTGAAAAAAAAAAAAAATTAATATTTGGTTGCATGCGTGTGATAATTTTTTTTAATTTTTTTTAACAGATTTCTTTTCGTTTTTATAAAGAATAAGAATTCATATAAACATGAGTAGTTTTTTTATGAAATTCATAACCCTTTTTTATATAAAATAAAATATTTTTTAAATTATATATATATATGTTTCATTATGTATTTAATCAAATGTGGGAGAAATGCATTGAATGTGAGGACATGGGCACTGGTCGTATCGTATACAAATGGTTTGTTAGCCTGAGCTTGCCCAATGGACCAAATTGGCATTTTTGGAGTTGGCCGAGCTTAAGCCCTGGAATTGGGGTTGTTCGGCCAAACTCGAATACAACCCAAATTCATTCCAACCCAAACTAGTTAATATTTTTTATTTATTTTTGTTAAAACCCTATTTTCTCTTATTCTGGGTATTTTCGAGTCCCACATCAAAATACTCCTGTATGTATTCTGTATTCTCAATCTATAAAAGTAGGCCTCCACCTCACCTTTTGAGGTAAGGGGTTTTCCTCTCTACATGGTATCAGAGGGAATATAATTCCGAGCCCTCCTCCCTCTAGACTTTCTCTCTCTCTCTCTCCCTTTGGGTCTTCCCTACGTAGCCACCCCCCTCCCTTCCGGCTTTTCCCTACGCGGCCTCCCATCCCCGGCGGCTCCCTTCCACGGCTCCCCTCCCTCGCGATGCAACCCCGCTCTCCGCCTCTGCGCGTCCCGCGACATCCCGACGAGGCTCTTGCCTCCGTGCGCGGCTCTCGTCGGATCGACTCCCGACCTCCTGCGCTGCTCCCTGGCGCTTCGCCCGACGGCCCTCCACGCCGGCTCCCTTCCCGGCGGATCCCTCCCGACGCCCTCCCTCGATCCCGACGTCCATGCCGGCCCCCCCTTCCGCCGTCGGCCCCTCCCGGCGCTCCCATCCCTGCGGTTCTTTTGTTCAGTCGCGGCTCACTCCAGGCGAACCGGTGCCCCAGGCGGTGTCCCGGCATCCTCTCGGCTCTTCCTGCGCGCGGCTTGCACCGAATTCCGGCGCCCCTCCTGCTGTCCGCTGCACCTCGCGGCTCCACACGCTGCTCGCAACTGCAGCTTCCCGGCTTCCACCGGCCTGCCTTCTACCGGCCGCGCATCGTGGCATCCCGCTACTCCTGACCTCTTCGGTGGTTGTCCCACTCCTCCATGGTAGCCTCTTTGGCTCTGCCCCAGATGATCACCGCCTCCACCCGCCTCGTCGATAAGCGGCTCGATGCCACCAACTTCTCCATCTGGCGGAAGACTGTATTGATGTCCCTGACAAAAATGGACCTGGATTCTCACCTGGAGGATCCTCCACCGGCATTGACTGATCCCGACTACCGTCCATGGAAGGTTGCTGATAGCAAGATCTTCGCCTTGCTGGTCAACTCCATGGATCGCTCAGTGAAGGATGTCACCCGAACCGCGAATACCGTCAAGAAACTCTGGGATTCCTTGCACATCATGTATTCTGAGACCAACAATTTGGCTCGGGTCTCTGATATTCTTCAGCGATTGTCGCTTCTTCGCTAGTAGGATCGGGCCTTCACGGCCTATTTCATGGAATGGAAAGGTCTTCGCGATGAGTTGCAAGAGTTGTGGCCTGTACCCCAGACACCGGCGGCCGCTCAGACCCAGAGGGACCAACTTTGCATCTTCAATCTTCTCAATGGCTTCCCCCCTGAGTATGCCACGACGGCTACTGAGATACTCGCCAGCCCTTCTACGCTGGATATACCACAGGTCTATCATCGCCTGGGCAAGGCCCAACGGGCTCTTCCCCCGACCACCCCCATCTTCGACCACTCAGCTCCGTCGGTCGTGGCGGTGGCCGCTCGGGCACTCGTGGTCATGGTTGCGTAGAGGGCCGTCCACGTCCCCTCTGTCAACACTGTGGCAAGCTCAACCACTTGATTGATCGATGATGGGTACTTTATGGACGCCAATCTCAGCACCTGCGGCAGGGTCAGACAGCGGTCCAGGTGGCTTCCTCGTCAGTCGCCACTCTCCCACCATCTCTCGGACCCCTGCCGTACCCGGTCCATCTTCGGTTTCTTTAGCCCATTCAGCTGCTTCCTCCGTCTTTGTTGGCCGTTGCTCCCCTGCCTGGATGCTCGACTCAGGTGTTTCTGACCACCTCACCGGTGATGCTGGTATGCTGACCTCCTACTGTCCTTATACCGGTCCATCAGCCATCACCATCGCAGATGACTCCACTATCCCCATTGCGGGCTTCGGTGCATGCTCCCTAACGTCATCAATTCACTTGCCCTCTGTGGCACATGTGCCCCACAATCCCTTTAATCTTCTTTCCATCAGTAAGCTCACAAAAGATTTTAACTGTGCTGCCATATTTACCTCCCCTGCTGTTGTTTTTCAGGAGCGGACTACGAATCATGAACTTGGTAGAGGCCAGCTTCGGGACGAGGTCTACATGTTTGATGGACCGACACCCGTCGTCTGCACATCTATCTCTGCTCGCGCCTTGGATCTCCATTCCCGATTGGGATATCCACCCGCCTCCACCATTCATCAGCTTTATCCAGATTTGAGACAACACATTTCTTTTCATTGTGAGTCTTGTACATTTGTGAAACATCACCGCACTTCATACATTCCTCGAGTGGATACAAGGGCTTCAAAACCTTTTGATCTGGTTCATTCAGACGTTTGGGGTCCCAGTACCATCTTGAGTCATTTGGGGTATAAATATTATATATCTTTCATTGATGATTTTTCGCGAATGACTCGGCTATACCTCCTTCGAGAATGCTCTGAAGTGTTTTCCACATTTCAGACATTTTACAATGAAATTCATAACCAATTTTCCACTTCTGTTAAATGTCTCTGCTCGGACAATAGGCGTGAGTACCTCTCCACTCCCTTTCGGCACTTTCTCCAGGCGAAAGACATCATTCATCAGACCTCCTGTCCTGATACACCCCAGCAGAATGGAGTGGCCGAGCGGAAACACCGCCATATTTTGGAGACTTCTCGTGCCCTCCTCTTCCACCGACAGGTGCCTCTGCATTTTTGGGGAGATGCGATACTCACTGCTACCTACCTTATAAACCGCCTTCTTCTATTCTTCAGGGGGAGACTCCTTTTCAGGCTCTGTTCTCTTCTCTCCTTCCTCACTTCCTTCCGCTTCGAGTGTTTGGATGCCTCTGTTATGTTCGAGACACACGTCCCAGACTCTCCAAACTCTCTTCCAAATCCCTCCGGTGCATCTTCCTTGGCTATTCCCGCACTCAGCACGGATATCGCTGCTACACATCGGACCTCTAGAGGTATGTCAGCTCTGCTGACGTCTCATTTGTTGAGAGCTCTCCGTTCTCCCTTCCCTCTCCTCATCCTGACTCTGCCATCGATGACTGTCTTCTTCTCCTCATCCACCCACCTCCGGTGTCTCCCCCTGCTGCTGACACCCATTTTGGTAGGGTCTACTCACGTCGTCCATCAACTGTATCCCCCCGTCCCGGCCAATGACACCGTCATCCCCACTTCATCCGATGCTCCTGCCCCGGCACCAGAGGACCTGCCCATTACCCTCCGGAAAAGTACTCGCTCTTGCCAGAGTGCTCTATTTGTATCTTCCTACAAGGGTCTGTCAGCTTTGGAGACAACCTCTATTCCTCACACAGTGGGTGATACAAAATCTCACCCGGGATGGCTAGCCGCAATGCGGGATGAGTTGCAGGCCTTGGAAGAAAACCATACGTGGGATCTTGTCCCCCTTCCAGCAGACAAACAGGCGGTTGGCAGCAAATGGATTTACACAGTTAGGATGAATCCCGATGACACTCTCCATCGGCTCAAAGCCTCCCTTGTGGCCAAGGGCTTCGCCCCGACTTACGGTATTGGCTATTTTGATACCTTCTCTCCAGTTGCCAAGATGGTCTCCGTTCAGTTATTCATCTCTTTGGCGGCTCATCATCGTTTGCCTTTTCATCAACTCGATGTCAAAAATGCCTTCCTCCAGGGATTTCTTGAGGAAGAGGTTTATCTGCATCAGCCCCCCGGTTTTTGTGCTTTCGGCGCCGAATCTCAAGTCTGTCGACTCCGCCGCTCTCTTTACGGACTCAAGCTGTTTTCTCGTGCTTGGTTCGGCCGCTTCAGCACTGTCGTCACCGATTTTGGGCTCTCTCGCAGCATGAAGGACCACACTGTGTTCTACAGGACGACCTCCGCTGGTTGCATCCTGTTGGTAGTTTATGTGGATGATATCATCATCACCGGCAGCGACAATGATGGTATCGCCCACCTCAAGGGGCATCTTCATCAACACTTTCACACTAAAGATCTCGGTTATCTCACATACTTCTTAGGCATCGAGGTATTCTATTCTCCGGACACCATTTCCCTTTGCCAACGGAAATATGTATTGGATATTCTGCAGGATGCTGGGTTGACACAAACCACTGCTGTAGACAATCCTCTGGAGCCTGGGGAACGGTCTCTTTATAACTCCTCGAAACCGTATTCACACCCAGAGTGGTACCGTCGACTGGTGGACAAACTCAATTATCTTACCATGACTTGTCCCGACATTGCCTGCGCTGTTGGCAAAGTGAGCCAATTTATGGAGCATCCGACCACCTCTAATTGGGATGCTGTTCTCCGCATTGCCAAATAAATCAAGCGAGATCCTGCCCGTGGTCTTTGCTACTCCCAGTATGCCTATCTCAATATTGAGGCCTTTTGTGATGCAGATTATACTGGTTGCCTTGCTACTTAGAGATCTACTTCTGGGTTTGCCATATTCTTGGCAGGCAACCTCATCTCCTGGTGCAGCAAGAATCAGGCGGTCGTCTCCCGTTTCAGTGCGGAATCCGAGTACCGTGCCATGACCACCGTCACCACGAAGATTATTTGGCTTCGACATCTCCTCCAGGAGCTTGGCTTTCCTCTGCAGACATCTGCTCACATCTGGTGTGATAATCAGACAGCCGCCAAGATAGCTTCGAATACTATCTTCCATGAACGCACGAAACATATTGAGGTGGACTGCCACTTTCTTCGCCACCACCCGGAGCATGATCACGTCAGCTTTAGCCACATCCCAACTGCAGACCAGCTTGCCTACATCTTCACTAAAGGCGTCCCAGGGGCTTGTCTAGCCTCGCTCAGTTCCAAGCTGGGCATCCACAGCATCTGCGGCCCAGCTTGAGGGGGAGTATGTCTGGTCTTGTATGATGTCATCTTTTTTTTTTGTGGGACTCGTTGTCAAAGCTGGGAATGTCTAGCTTGAGGGGGAGTGTTAAAACCCTATTTTCTATTATTTTGGGTATTTCCAAGTCCCACATCGGAATACTACTGTATGTATTCTGTATTCTCAATCTATAAAAGTAGGCATCCGCCTCACCTTGAGGTAAGGGGTTTTCCTCTCTACAATTTTTATAATATTTATAGAAGGGAATTCACAGAATCCGTTACTCCAAGTGTGGATATGTTCGCTTCGTTTGACTGAGTCTATCCTATTCCCGCATCCCTTTTGTTTGAATTTTGTATTTCTCGCATGTTTCATATCTTATATATGTCCTTTTACTCTATAAATAAAGGGTTCTGACCTTATTCTAATCGATCCCTCTCTCCCCTCTCTCTTTCTTTGCTCTCTCCCGAGTCAGCCCTAGCCTTTACGCCTTGGAGCTCTGCCGCATGCCATGCCTCCACAACCGTGTGCTCTGTCGTTTATGCCTCGCCTCGTTTTGGGCTCTTGAGCTGGCTGCCCTTGCGCCCTTGCTCGCTCAGTCCCCCATACCGTTGCTCCATGCATTGTCACGGTTCAGACGGGCCAATCGCCTAAACCCCGCGCCCCTGCTTTGTGCAACTCTCCTTGCCCTGTTCTTGCGTCTCGCCCAAACAGGTGCACCACCTAGGCTCTGATAGGAAAACTGCCTTGGCCCTGCTTTTCATGAACTAGCTTAGGCCGTCCATTTGTCGGACGCCCATGCTGGCCGTTGACATACCCGAGGTGCGTTTCCGATTCTCCGGGGCTGGCGACGAGCACCAAAGAAATCACATCAGAGCTCGTGGGAACGATTTCGCTCATAAAATAAATTAAACATGCAGTGAAAATTCTTTTAAAATTTCAGCATGGCGTGTTCGTAAGTTGGACTCCCACGCCAAATCAAATAAGCAAAAGAACAAGCAAGCAGAATAAAATAGATATAATCAAAGAATTTCCCTCAGGTCACCTCCAAATCCTGCCAGAAAAACAGTCCTTGAGATCATCACCCAGCCTCCACATATAAGATGCACCACTAAATTAACGGAAAGAAAGTAGGGAAATGTTTATTTGGTCAATGCAGTAAGGAAACAAAAATAAGATACAACAACCAACTAAACTCCATGTGACCCCACGAGTCTCTATTCAGTCTTGAAACAACGAACGTTCCAAGAGCGATCATGAACAGATCCGGAACCTGAAACTGGAATATAAATATAGGTGTGCGCATAAAAATGCCCAATGGGCTACCACCCCGCCTTGCCACATGCTTACCCTTTAATAAAAGATTAGTTCTCATGCTAGTTTGAGAATTCAAGTAGTGAATAGGTTTTCCATTTTATAAGCAAAGCCCATATCATCAATATTTATAAATATTCATTTTCTTTCTCTTTTAAATGAAAACAATCACTTAGAAAGCATTTCATTGGCTTGCACTGTTGATAGAGAGAGAAAATTCTAGAAGTATCGCTATGATATATTCCAAACCCCAGAATTACAGTTGAACCTCTTGGGAGGACCTCACTCCACAGGCCTAGGCGCCGTGCCTGGTGCAACCAACTAAATGACCCACCAAGCCACCTCCCCTCCTAACTAATACCCCGCACCGACTCCAACAAAATAATGGCACATTTACAATTATACCCCCGACCGAACCAAACGCTGCCCCCCCCCCCCCCCCCCCCCACACGCACTGATGAAGCTGTCGGTGTTCTTGTCTTGAAGACTTATTCCAGGAGGAGAGGGAAGGCTAATAACAAGCAGGGGTAGTTTTGAAAATAGTCCTGATGTATGTTGTTGCTGTATATCTTTCTGTTTCGTGTGGAGGGAAGGGGCATTCGGTCAGTTGGGTCCAGCTTAGGCTGTTTTGTGGTTTCGACCTTGGCTCTTGGGTGTAGTACTATGGAGAGATTCTTCCTCTATTTCTATTCTTTCTTCATAGATATGTTTGGAAGAAATGTATTCGCTGCTATACAATCTTAGTGATACAGTCAATTTTTGCAAGATTCTAGTTTTCTCTTGGATTCTTGTATTTCCATTTTAATCTGGATCGGCTATCCTATCACTTTGGTGCTTTCATTGCAATTCGGTCTGCCGCTCTTCGTGGATTCCTTCATGCATGGAGTCTTGTGTTGCATTAGTGGAAGTGTTGAGTTCTGGTTTGGAGCAGAAGGTACCAGGTGACATCGACCTGTTGCAGACTCATGAAGGTCGTCTGCAGGAGGCGCAGACTACCATCGATTTTATTGCTCATGGATAGATCGAACTTTTGCACCAATAGTGTGAGTTGCAGCAGCCCATGCAGGCATAGGAGCGTGCATAGACTCTTCTTTTCGTTCGTCAATGACCTTCTAGTTCGATTTTTTTGGCAGCGGATGTTCCTTCCGTGTGCCTTCCGCCCGCTCTTCCGGATTGCTGTGGAAAAGCAAAGATAGCTTCTCCATCTGCTCGTGACAATAAGGAAAATGTGGATCCAAGTTCCAGTCGTGCCGCTCATCCTACACTGCATGCGGATCTGGCTTTGGATTCTGGCTTTGCAAGTGTTCGCTGTTCAAAAGACTGTGACCTCTGGGATCTATAGTCCATTGCTTGGCAAGTCGTGTTACCTTCTTTCGCTGGAGATGATCCTATCGTTTGGATAAATCGTGCCGAGACATATTTCAGTATTCATAAGACTCTCAATGTTTTGTGAGTTCCTATTGCTCAGCTCTGTTTTGATGGTCTTGTTCAGTATTGGTTTCTTTCTTTACTTTCTGCCTGACCTCATTTGTCGTGGGATGACCTCAAATCCGAACTTCTGCAATGCTATGGAGCTGCTGCCAAGTCTGATCTGTTGAAGCTACTCAAGTGAATTAAACAATCTGGTTCAGTGGATGATTATATTACTGAGTTTGAAAGGGTGGCCTTGCGCATTTCTGGACTTTTCGATCTTTGGTATTTGAGTTTTTTTCTGAGGGGATCGCGTCCGGAGATCGAGATCTCGGTGATCACACATGAGCCTCGGGATGTGGCACATTCGTTTTCTCTCGCCAAGAACGTTGAACGTGATCATTCAGGGCCTTCTTGAGGCTCCTGAACCGAGTCGATCTGGTTGTTTTTATTCGGGTACTCGGATTTTCACCATCGATACAATCAAACTACCTTCTGATTCTCTTGTATCTGATCGTAATTCAGGGGCGTTGTGCGTTTATCGTTGATTGGTGGGAGTTTTCTCCTAAGTGGAAAGGCATTCATAATCTTTCTCGAGCTGAGTATGAAGATAGAAATATGGCCCAGCACACAAGTGTTCTGAAAAGGGCTTCCAGTTGATGATCTGGGAATTTATTGATCTACCTGACGACGACACAGTTGCTCCTACTATTATTGAGGAGGTTTGCGGTTTGGGGGATGATTTGTCTGACATGACCTGTCAAGCGTTATCTTTCTCTGTTTTCGATAGTTCTAATTTCCGCGATACTAAATCTATGATGCTGGAGGTTACTATTGGTTGTGTTTCCATTTTGGTTTTGATTGACAGCGGCGCTAGCCATAATTTTGTTTCGACAGCTTTGTTTCGGTATGTTGATACTCCAATTCTTGACACTCTGCCTTTTGGAATTAAATTGTTTGGTGGCCATTGTGTTTTGTCAACAGGTAAGTGTGCGAGTCTTCTTGTTGTGTTGGGTTTTTTTTCAATTTGCAGTAGAAGCTTTTTTGTTTGATATGATCTGTCTTGATTTAGTTTTGGGTATGGCTTGTTTGGAGACTCTTAGCTATGTTAATTCCCTAGGTGGTTGCCTCCCCTTAGACCTACTGATCATGCCATCCGACCCACCTCAACGCAACTTGTTTCCAAGTGGCCTTATAAAGCTGCACAACATTTGAAGGATGAAGTGGAACTGCAAGTCCAGGACTTGATTGCGCAAGGTGTCATTCGAAATAGTACTAGCCCTTGTTTTAGTGCTATCATTCTGGTCAAGAAAAAAGATGGGGGTTGGCGCATGTGTGTGGATTATCAGGATTTGACTTAGCTTACGATTCTAGACCGGTTTCCTATTCCTGTAGTTGAGGAATTGCTGGATGAACTCTTTGATGCTCCGTATTTTACAAAATTTGATCTTAGGTCTGGGTTTCATTAAGTACGCGTGTGAGATGAAGATATTGGCAAGACAACTTTTTTGTACCCATGAGGGTCATTATGAATATCTGGTTATGCATTTTGGTTTAATGAATGCTCTTACTATATTTCAGGCTACCATGGATGCTGTTTTTAAACCGCTTCTTCACCGCAGTGTGCTTGTTTTTTTTGATGATATTCTCTTGTACAACAGCTCCTGAGATGCTCATTTAGTCCACTTCAAACTGTTTTAAGAAAATTTTCAGACTGTTTGCATGTGAATCAAAAGAAGTGTTCTTTTGGGTGCCACTCCTTAGAGTATTTGGGTCATCTTTTCTCTTTCGAAGGTGTGTCCATGGATCTTCAAAAGGTCTGTACTGTTCAGCAGTGGCCTACTCCCACAAATTTCAGAGAAGTTTGGGGCTTCCTGGGGCTTACCGGTTATTATTGGTGTTAAGAGTATTAGATGTTTTTTAACATTCGTATCCCACATCGGTGTGAGGTACGAGTTTCCATTCTAACATGGTGCCTCAGAGCATATCACTGGGGATTGCAGATTGCTGGTTATGGGAGTTGTACGATTATGTCTGGCTTAACGCTCTTCGTCGTTGCCTTTGTTCCCAGTTGTCCCTTTAATTTACACTATCTATTAGTAAACTTACAGCTGATTTACAGTGTCATGTCGTATTCTCACCTACTTCCCGGCTGTCCCAGACATATGGTGTTGATTATTTCGATACATTCTCTCCAGTTGCAAAGATGACATATGTCCAATTATCCATCTTTCTTACCGCTACTCATCATTGACCTCTTCATCAACTTGATGTCAAGAATGCCTTTCTACATGGTTTTTTTGAAGAAGAAGTATATCTGCAACAACCTCCTAACTTCCTTGCCTCAGGAGCCGATTCTCATGTTTGTCGGCTTTGTCGTTCTCTTTATGGACTCAAGCAGTCTACTCGTGCATGGTTTGGAAGATTCTGCATAGTCATCACTACATTTGGCCTATCTTAGAGTATGAAGGGCCACACTGTTTTCTACCGCACGACGTCCTCCGGCCGCTTCCTGCTGGTTGTCTATGTTGATGATATTATTATCATTGGGAGCGACTCACATGACATTGTTGGAAGACTTGAAACACCTCACATGAGCAAGATGCACGGTCAGACAAACTGTGCGCCAACCGTACATTTTGGCTCTGTTAAATTGATAAAGCATTCGCATGGTTGCCACACGGTTTATACTAACCGTGCGCCAACCTTGCGTTTGTGTTGAAATTTCAAAATTTCAACAATTTCAACTGGTTCAATATAAAATTTGAGGGTAAGATAATTTTTTTTTTAAATAAATAAAATATTAAGGGAAAACCGGGGTCGAGGTGTGATATTGCCCGTGTCCAGGTTTGCTTCACCTTGTCCATTATTTTCTTGGTGTCCTATTCAAGCGGCCGCTCAAGCTCTGATGCAGCGACACCTAGCATTCGAAAATCCGCTTCACTATGCAAACTGTTCTATAGATACGTTCCAACAACCACTTTGACTGATGGTTCACCTCTTCTCGATGCTTGTCCGTCCTCCATGAATTCCATGTTTTTTATTCAGATCTGTCGTTCTTGCTACTGCTACCACTTAATCTTCCATGCCTGAATTAATTCCCATTCTGTTGCCCAAGATGATAATACCTTCTACACATCTTGTTGACAAACATCACAATTCTGCAAATTTTACTATGTGCTAGAAGTCGGTGGTTGTTTCCTCATCTTGTTAGTTCTCCACCGGATCCAAAGGATCCCTCGTTCGCTGCTTGAGGGCGACAAGATGACAAAATATTTGCACTTCTCCTCAATTCAATGGATAAGTCCGTCAAACATGTCGCCAAAAATGTAACTACAATCAAAGAACCATGTGATTCTTTGCCACTCATATTATTCGAGACCAACGATTTCCGTTTTTGATCTTTTTGATGCGGAAACGCCGAGAGTCGCAATGTCAAAACAACGATTCAGAGAAAAGTAAAAGGAAAAAAAAACAGAACTAGAACACAAGGATTTACGTGGTTCGAGAATAATCCCTACTTCCATGGAGAGGCAAAATTTCACTATATGTCTGGAGGACAAATTATAGGGAGATTCACTCACTAAGGAATCCTGTCCCGAAATGGGTTGCAAAAGGAGGAAGACGATCCACTGTTCCACCAACTGCACAGGAAGTCCGAATCGCTGCAGTGAAAGGCGGCCGCCCAAGTCAAAAGTGCTACAATGGCTGCTAGCTGGAAGTCCAAGGAGCTACAGTGAAAGACGGCTAGAAGTCCGCATCGATACAGTGCTCTGTTGGTGTCGGTTGGTCAACTCTGCTACAGTGTCATCATTGCTACAATGCCCCCCAAAAAATTTGGACTGGGTGCGACCACCCCCCGGAGTAGGGCGCGTTGCCCCCTTGAAACCCCCATTGAGCTCACCACGGAGCTCGACCCGCGAAAGTTGCGGCCTGCTGCACAGTATGAGCCGGAAGTATTCGGCTCAACAACATCCAGAACAAATCGGGCTACACCAAACGAACACTTTTTTAGCGACTCTTTTCTCTTCAGCATGTTTCATGTTTGATTCCATCATTTTACAATGATTGAAAGACAGTTGTGGATGAAATTCAGGATTTATGCCCTGTTCCCTCAGACTCCATATGCAGATCCAACGTGAGCAACTCAACCTGTTTTCTCTTCTACAGGGCCTGAATCCATGATTTATGACCCATTTCTTATATTTTTGGTGGCATATGTTCCATAGAGCCCATTCAATTCATTGTCCGTTAGGGAGCTTACTTGTGATTTCCTGCTATATTCCCACCCATGGATGTTGTCTTTCAGGAGTAATCGATGAATCGTGTGCTTGGTGGAGGCAGACTGCGCAAAGGTGTCTGTGCTGGATTTAAGCTCTTCTTTGCTTGTTCGTCATTTTCTGCTTGCGCTATGGATCTCCTTTTTTATCATGGCCATCCATCCCTTCATTTCTCAAACACCTTTATCAGGAGTTAGGTCCTCTTCCATCTATTGATTGTGAGCCGTGTCATGTTGTAAAGTATCATCGAATCAAATGTGTACCCCAACAACAAAAGCATGTGACAAGTCATTTTGAATTATTCCATTTTGTTGTATTGGGCCCTCACCCAGTCCCTAGTGAATTTAGTTATCACTATTATGTCACTTTCTTTAATGATTTCTCCCATATTTCATGGGACTATCTCATAGAGTTAGCAAATGTTATTTATGCTTTTTGTTCATTTTATAGTGAAATAAAAATTGTATTCTCCATTTCCATGAAATATTTATTTTTTGATATTGATCATGAGTATTTGTCCACATTCTTTTGCACATTCCTTGATAAGCACAATATTATCCACCTGACGTTGTGTTCCGACACAATCGTGCAAAATGGCTTTGCGGGGCGCGAGATTGTTATATTTTGGTGCTCGAGTTTTTCTCTTTCATATGTAAAGTCCCTACTGTGTTTTGGAGTGACGTCATTTTGACTGTTACTTACCTTTTAAATCGTCTTCCCTCATTTGCCCTTGAGGATGAGACATTGCATCTTATCCTTTATCCATCACCTCTCCCTCACTCCTGTCCATTCTAAGTCTGATAGAAACCTGATTCCAATTAGTTAGGGATCTGTATTGATTGAGTTTGGTTAAGGGGTATTGTGGTCTTTGTATGGGGTAGTTTGTTATAGGGGAGTTGGGGGAGTTTGTTGGAGTATGTTAGGGAATATTGTTGTTAGAGGGGCCACGTGGAGGTGAGGGGATCTCTTATAAATATGATTGCATGGGGGAGAGAAAGGGGGAGAAGAAAATATTGTGAGTTCGGCCATTTGGCTTGGGAAGCGGCCCTCGGGCTTGGGTGGGGACTTTGTGAGTCTTCCGATTCTTCTTCCTCCTATTTTTTCATGTGATCTGCTACTTATCTTCTATAATAGAAGTACTCGATTCGCTGGTTTCGATCAAAGTCTTTGGGTGTCTCTGCTATGCTGTGATACATTGGGTGTCTCTGCTATGCTGTGATACATTGGGCGTCTCTGCTATGCTGTGATACACGCCCCAATCACACCAAGTTTGATGCTCGTTCCCTTCGATGCATCTTTCTTGATTATTCTTTTACACATCAAGACCATCGTTTTTACTCGGACTTGGGAAATTGTTGTCTCCGCTGATGCGACTTTCGTCAAGACATCCCCATTTAAGCATGTCCCTATATGGACAGCCACAACCAACCCCACATACCTAACATTACCTCCCCTTTGAAAAACCACCTTGTCCACAAGGTGGACCTCTAAACCGCTACTCGTCCTCTTTAGCATTGGTTCAACCACCCATTCTTTCACACTGGAACGGCAACCCCTTGTGGTGGCTTCGGCAGTGGCCTCAATATTGCTGTGCTCCCAGCAGCCAGCCCAAGAGCCTCTATCCCAGCATCCTTTATTCCCTCCGCTGCGACAACATTTGAAACATGATGAAACACCTTTCGATGCGGTGGTTCTTGTGCCTCTATGCCTTCTTTTCGGTCCTGAACAGCTCATGAATTGCCTCTATGCCTTCTTTTCGGTCCTGAACAGCTCATGAATCACCGACCTGGTTCAACGTTTGAACCTCACAAACAATTTTAATTTCCCTTGGCCAACACTTGGGTTCTGCAGCCTGGAATCAAGCAGTAACAATGCAACCCTCCCTTCCAGCAGACAGTATCCCGACTAAATCAGCACCCTTGCTATAGCCTTTCCCCAACATCCCAACAGCCAAAGGCTACCCATCCAACGCTCGATGAGCTTGTAGATAAAGGCCATGCGACACTCGGGCAAGCTGGGGATGCATTGACACCTCGCCAAGCTCCAACATGTATGCAGCAACTCTACCACCCGTGCTGCGGGCTTCGCTCACTGCCTTTGCCTCGGCATGAACTCCCTGAGCTTGCTGAACCTGTGCAACCAACGGTTCTCTCGAACTTGCTACTTCTCCAACAAAATGCTTCAAAGATGGACCAAGAACAAGCCGCCCTTCCCTGGCATTCCTTTCTTGCTTATACACAGACAAACTTGGAACAGAAAACACCTCGCCAAATTGTTCCGGATTGGATTCCGAATGCCTCCTCCAGCTCTCAACTAATGATCCCCTCCATCGCAACGTAATCCTCTTCTACATTTTGTTCTTAAGTTTCAAACCAAAATCAAACCTATCCACGCTGCTTAGAACAGTTGGCCTAATCTCCTCAATCTTAAGAGGTTTTGTCTCCATTGGCTGGAGATTGCACGACCAATGGTTGTAGCCCCAGCAATGCACGTACCGGTGATAGATACACTGCCACCTCGGCTAGCTTTACCAAACATATAGCAGCGCTGCCAGTTCGCCCCCCCCCCCCACCCCCACACCTCATTACACTCTTCCAAAAGTCATGAGTTCTGTTTAGGATCGTCTTGCTCCAATCCTCGACAATTCTGTGCAGCTGGAACCAACTGTTCCATGCCGTTCCCATAATTCTCCAATAGCGTTAGCTTCAGCAGCTCCTATGTTACACCTAGATTTTCACACTACCATGGCCAAAATTAGAGCTTAGTTGTGTATTCCATACCCAACCGTGCCTGAGGAAGTTTCATGTCTTATGGTATTCAATTTATCAAGAAATACTCTTCTGCTTTTGAGATCCAATCCAAAGGACCTTCCCCTGAAAAATATAGCAACACAACTCTTGTGACCATTCTGGTCATCGTCTATTCACCACATAGTGCTAGTTTCCTTGGTGTTTGTTCCTCTGTGTGCGCGTCACACGGCTACAACTAGCTGTGTATGTCTTCCTCCCAGTGTGTGGACTGTTCCGTGCGTCAACACTACACACGCTTCCCCATGTTTGCGACTTCCAATCGCGCTCCCTTCTGTGCTCGCTTGGCTCTCAATGACCGCGACACACCCACAACCAACGTGTCCACACCTGAAGTTCGTATTCGTTCGTCCAGCAAGAACGTTCGTCCTCACCTCTAACTGACAATAACACTCCACAACAATGGCATACCCTCGATTAACTTCCAACGATCAAGAATCTGTTTCTTGATTTCCTCCCCAGAAGTTTCTCCAGTTGTTAATGTTTTTTTTTTCCGCGACTGAAACTTCCAACAACCTTGAGTTCGGCAGTGATCGATCTCTCAAGAAGAGAACGCAACGTCCAAGGAGAACCAAATTGTTCGGACTCTAGCCTAACAACTAACTGCAACTTATGACAAAACTGCCCCTAACAGCTAGACAAGCATGTCCCTAATCAGTTTTGGGCTTTAACATATTTAAATGATTTCCCATTTTTTTTATCTACAGTCAATTCTTAGGAGCATTTTACTTGTTTTTTTGGAAGATATCGTCATCATGGGTAGTGACTCAGCAGGAATGGATTTGCTTGAGTACTTTCTCCATCACAGTTTTCATATGAAAGGCCTGGGCTCCCTGAAGTACTTTATGGGCATTGAGGTCTTCTGATGCTTGAAAGAAATTTTCTTGTCTTAATGGAGATATGACGGTGACTTATTACAGTTGACAAAGTTGTCTAATGCAAACATCATCGACACTCCTCTTGAGTCTGGTGAAAAATCCCTTGCAGCGAGTGAAGACATTTTCTTCACCTGACTGATAGTCTTGTGGGCATTTTAAACTACCGACTTGTCTAGATATTGCTTGTATTATAAGTAAAGTGATTGTGTTCATGGATAATCAGTGGGGTGCCATTCTTCGTAATGTTAGACATGCCAAAAGGAACTTGGGCTGAGACTTCTTTTCTTTGATCATAAAACATTGATGTAGCGACATTTTGTGATGTCGATTTTGTAGGTTGTTTATTCTCACATTGGTCCAAATATGGATATGCTGTTGTCATTGGTGGTAATCTTATTTTCTGGCATAGCAAGAAGTAAACCATTTTATCTCGTTTGAGTGCTAAGTAAGAGTATTGGGCCATGACACATGTAACAACAGAGATTCTATGGGTTCAACATCCCTTAAATGTGATTGGTTATCCCTCCGAAAACCCTCAAACCTATGGCGTGACAATCTGATAGCTATCAAAATTGCTACAAATCTTATTTCTCATGAGCGAATGAAGCATATCGTGATTGACTGCTACTTTGTTTGGGAGAATTATGTGACGAAGCACATCACTTTCGGCTACGTAAGAACTGTAGAGCAACTGGCTGGTTTGTTTGCTAAAGGGGCTTCGGGGACACGTGAATTTTTTGTTTAGCAAGCTGGGTATGATAGATTTATGCTCCAACTTGTGAGGGAGTGTTAGAGTAATTATGTAATGCAGATAGGTTCATTCTGTTTGACCGAGTCTATCCTATCCTCATGTCCCTCTTGTTTGAATTTTGCATTTCCCACATATCTCATATCTCATGTATTCCCTTTTACTCTATCTATAAAGTGCTCTAGCCTCATTTGACAGGCATGAATTTTATGGTATCCTGATTGTAGAGGGTGAAAATAAGAGAGACTGAACCCCCAAGGTGTGCTCTTTAAAGGAGCCCTTGGGGTGTATTTATAATGAATATTAAAAACCACACCGGACCTCAAGTCCGATGTGGGATGCAGACTCCAACACTCCCCCTCAAGCTAGGTGTACCTAGCTTGGACACATAATGAAAAGAAAACAATAAAACAGACGCTAACACTCCCCCTCAAGCTGGACATACCCAGCTTGATTACAAAACAGACGAAAAAAAAAAGAAAGCTGCAAAAGGCTGCTGCTCCCCCTCACGATCAAAGCTCCTCCGCAGGATGATGGATGGATGTGGTTGCGGGCGCAGCAGAAGAAACCACTCAGATCGACTGGTTGACGGAGCGCCAGGAATGCCGCACTAGTGGGGCCGGTCGATGAAACGCCGGGAAATCCAAACTAGCACCGGGAAAACCGCACTTGCGGGGCCGGCGACGGGAGGCGGGGATTCCGCAAAATTGTTGCGGGATCTGGCGACGCCAACGGGCCCAAATCCTAGGATGTCGAGCTACTGCGCCAGCGAATGGACGTGCCGGCGGACAGAGATGCGGCTGCCGGGAGTTGCCGAGAGATGCCGACGAGGTGGGGATGCTGCAGGAGGAGGCCGGCGAGGGTGCAGGAGGCCGGGAGGCGGCGCTGGAAGCCGGAGAAGGCCACCTGCGTGGAGCGGCCGACACGGGTGGAGGCCGGTTGCGGGAGGCCGGGAAGCCACGGAAGCAGATTTGCAGCAGATTAGGGAGGCGACATTGCAGCGGGATTGCAGCGGAGAGGCGCGGGGACAGACCTGGCCGGAACAGTCCGGATCTGCCCGAATCTGCCCAGAATAGTCCGGATATCGCCGGATCTGGCCGAAAATCGCCGGATCTGGCCGGAGTAGCCTGGATCAGGCCGGAGCCGGCCGGAGCTGTCCGGACCTGGCCGGAAATCACCGGATCCGGCCGGAGCGGTCCGGATCAGGCCGGAAAATCAGGGAAGGGCCGGGAGGGTGCGCGGAGGGCCACTGGACAGGAGGAGCGCCGCAAGACGGGAGGGCCGGGAGAGTCGGGAGCCGGGAGCAGCGCCAGGCAGAATGGCCGGGAGTCTATCCGCGGGGGCGAGGCCGAGGACGAGGCGCCGTTGGGCGAAGGGAGCCACGCTAGTAGGGAGAGCCGCCGGAGGGAGAGCCGCCGGGAGGGAGCCCGCAGAGGAGGGCCGCTAGAGAGGGGTCGCCGGACTGGAGGGAGATCCGCCGGGAGCCGCGAGCCGCGAGCGCGCGGGAGCAGCGGGAGGCGCGGGAGGCATTGGAGCAGCGGGAGGCAAGCCGTCGGGGAGGAGAGCCGGGCCGAGGCGGAGGGGGAAAGCCGCCGGATGCGCGGGAGCCGCGCGAGAGGAGGGAGGCGCGACGGGAGCCGCGTACCAGGGAGGGAGAGGGCCGCCGGGAAGGGGAGCCGCGCCATGCAGGAGAGCTGCCGGGAGGGAGGACCGGCAGGAGCAGCGTGGAGCAGAGGCGGAGGGGCGGCGGCGGTAACCCTGCGGGGCCTTGAGGCCGCCACCCCCCGGACGGGGAAACCCTAAAGGAAGGGGAAAAAAAAGGAAGGGAGGTATTGGGTTTCAAAAAACCTCCTTTGATACCATGTAGAGGGTGAAAATAAGAGAGACCGAACCCCCAAGGTGTGCTCTCTAAAGGAGCCCTTGGGGTGTATTTATAATGAATATTAAAAACCACACCGGACCTCAAGTCCGATGTGGGATGCAGACTCCAACACTGATCTTAACAGATATGATTACGATTTAATTGGATTTGTGTACATCTTTCAGATCTTTATTGATCTAATTTACTGTAAATTGAATATGATATTTTTCTGTATTATCCCTTAAATCAAGGGATTAATGTAGGATTTGTGGATTCTTCAGTTGGAGATTTGTTTAAATTTCGATAATTTTTTCTTCCTCTGCAATTTCTATTAAAGGCTGTAATTTCCGCCTTAATGACCGAACAGTTTTTCTGATCAACTTGTGTCTGTAATTACTCCCCTTTATTTTATAAAAGCCATGCCAATACTGTGTCCCATGCAGTTTCTCGTGGGTTGTGTCTGTGGAGTAAGTTGTGTGGCAGTTTCCTTGATTTTTATATTCATCCAGCCTGCTTTATTCTTCAGTGTGATGCTGTACTACCCACAAGTTTCTTGTGCATGTCATATATTGAGGGTTTGATATTCTAAATGATTATTTGCTGTCATCATTTTTTTTATGATTGCATTTTTCCGTCTCCCTTCAGTAATCTGTGTTTCTGCTAATGATGCCTTCATTCCAGTAAATTCGAATGCTCCATTTGATTAATTGTAACTCAAAATTGCTTATGCCTGCATTGTTTACTTGTTTTAGACTTCCTCTGCGACAAACAAGACATTGAAAGCCTTGCAATATGCGCAAGATTTCCACAAGTCTGAAAGCATTAGGATCTCAACAGCTAATACTTCTAATCCTGGGATACCTCCATCTTCGTTGATGGCTTTTCTGAGAAAGGTTCGGAGTGAAAATGCATTTCCTCTAATCTTGTTTTCATATACTCCATTGCCTTATTTTTTGATTATTGGGTGAGTTGTGTGAATTGTAGACCAGTAACTCTGCAGAATCCAGTCATCTGGATTTTGTGTTATTTTTTGCTTTGAACAGGAAAACATTTTTTAAATAATAGAAAGAAGGTGCAAAAAGTGGTTGAGGGAATATCCTAAAAAAAGTAGTGTGGAAAACTGTCCGCTTAAGGTGTAAAATTTCAAGGCTTCTGATAGGAATGAGTGGGACTGTGAAGGTGGGTGCTGCTGTACACAAGGGTGTTGGGGGAATCTGCCATAACTACCATGGGGGGCCAGGAGGGTGGGGGGGATATGCTGGGGATCTTGAGGGAATATTCTGGGGGGGGGGCACAGTTAGGGAGGCTGTTATACGGAGCTGGAGAGAGAGAGAGAGAGAGGCAGAAAAGAGTTTAGTAATCGGCTCGGCCTTGGGCTTGGGCGGAAGTTCCTAGGGAACTCCAGAGTATTTCCCCTCTTTCCTCCTCCAGTCTTCTTCTTCTCCCCGGTCGCTTGTAATTCTGGTCCCTATGATTTCTATATCCCATTTTATATATAAAGACGTCTTTTGAGTAAACTGTACCAGATCTCTAACAAACTCCTTCCGGTAGATCGGTCTTGTCCCCAAGACTGAAATAGGGGAATTGATTGCGGAGGTTGAAATCGTCTTCCCAGGTTGCGTCATCTGCTGGGTGCCCCTGCCACTTGACCAGCCATTGAGGAGTTGCCACATTGCCATGCCAAATGGTGCTCTAGGAGAGGATGGTGTCTGGCTCCGAGTCCTCCATGTTATGAACATCCAAGTCTGGAGGAAGTGAGGATTGCAATGCTTGGGTACTAATAACCTTCTGGAGCTGCGACACATGGAAAACCGGGTGAATCCGCGCAGTTTGTGGCAGATCGAGCTGGCAAGCCACTGAGCTGATTTGGTGCTGCACTGTGAAAGGACCGTAGATCCAAGGAGACGACTTCTGATTGACCGAGTGAGATCGTAATTTCTACTAGACTTGGTCCCCAACTTGAAAAGAGACATCACGACGATGACAAACAAAACACAGTTTCATGTAATTTTGAGCACGAGAAAGGTGGTGTTTGATAAATGCTAGCCGCAGCTTCTGGAAGAGTTTATTCTAAGAAGGGCTAAAGGGTAATCATTGGCGGATGATGTAAGAACCCAGGTTTTGGGACTCTGAGACTTTGAAAAAAATTTATCGATATCATTCCAGAGCAGGGCGTTCAGACGGCGTGCAATTTCGAGGCCCGGTGTGCCCGAAATTAATTATATAAAAATGTTAAGTGTTTTTATATTACGCATGCGTGGTTAATTAAAGAAAATGTGATATCTCTTAGACGGTCGATCGGATCGAAAATCCGAGACCACGGTTGGGTCCGGAACGCGGTGTTTACCCTAGGCGCGACATAAAATGAGTCGGCGCGGGACGTTCGGACCCCTCGCTCGTTAGCAGAGTGTTAAATGGATAAATTGAATTAAATTATTCATTTAATTGCACAAACCCGAGTAACTCCTAAACGATTGCTCGGATGGGAAAACCGTGGGCACCATTGAGTCTGGAGCATGCCGTTTACTCTAGGCGGGGTGTAAAAGTTGCGGGCGCAGGCCTGCTGTGAGAGATGTCACCCAGGGGCAAAATGCTCATTTCGAAATGACCACTTAGTGATTTTTATCACTGACGTTCCTTCTCAAATAACTTTTAAACGAAGTCTCGAAATGGAAATCCAAGACTTCCGTTGAGTTCGTAATAGGGTGATTTCTAGGCGTGATATAAAATAGGCGGGCGCAGAGGTTGCGGAATCCGCGCCCGTTGAGAGGGAGTTTCTGCGAATTTTTATAAATTCGCTTAAGGGTTGAGAGGAGACAACCCAATTCTCTCTCTCTCTCTCTCTCTCTCTCTCTCTCTCTCTCCCCTGTTCTTCGGCGTTCTTCGGCGTTCTTCGACGGATCGAGGAGCGATCTCCCCCGGAGCCATGGAGGATCGGAGCGGGAGCGTCGTGGACTCGTCGCCAACGACGAACGAGCGATCCGAGGTAGGATTCTTTATCAAATTTCTGCACCTTTGTCAATTTTGTCATTTAATTTTTAATTTTGAAATTGGGACGATGGTCGAACGACCAAGGCCATCGTCCGAGCCCTGTTTTATTTATCGTTCTTGGGCGGTTTTCGTCCCAATTTTCGGACGCATCAAATTCTCGACGGATCAACGATCGGGGGTAGGCATTGCGAAGGCCTCGTCCCGAGGATCCCGAACCCGCGTTCGGTTCTGAAATCGGGCCACCGGATCGGTGGCGGCGGCCGTCGGAAGTCCCGGCTCCGGCAAGGGCGGTGGCCGGAGGTCGGGTGTTGGGCAGCGGTCGAGCCAGAGGGGCTCGGGCGGAGAGGAGGCTTGCGGCCGGTGCGTGGTGGTTTCCGACCGGGGCAGCTTCGGCGGAGCAGGGGACTAGGCCGGGTGGTGTGCTCGGTCGGCAGAGCGACGAGCGGGCGACCGCGGTGTGGTCGAGCAGGCAGGGACAGGAGTTCGGGGGTGCGGCGGCGTCGCAGCGGAGCTCGGAGGGAGTCCGGGCGGCTGGGGCGTGAGCAGCGGCGTCGACCGACGGAGCCAGGCTGGGAGGCGGGTTCAGTGGAGCAGGCGGCCGACCGCGGCCTGGCGCGGTCGGCAGGCGGAACCTGAGGCGGTCAGCGCCTCGGGTGTGCGGTGGGAGACGAGAACCCGCCTAATGCGGGTCCTGTTGAGCGACGACGTGGGGATCGGCCAAAGGGCCGGTCCGTTTTTAAAAACCGGACCCGAGGAGCGGGTCCGGAGCTGTTGGGCGGTCCGCGGCCAGCGGGCCGCGACGGTTCGGACCGGGCCGGTAGGGGTGAACCGGCCCGATTGCCCCCCTTGTATTCGGGGGCCATATTTTTCTAAACGGTGCGTCCGTTTGACGTGTCGTCTGCGGCTGTGGGACCGTCTCTTCGAGACGGACTTTTCATGATGGGCTTCGGAGTTTTTGGGGTTCTGCGCTCGAAGGCGGGTGACCCGAGGCGTTTTAATTTAATAATAATAAATTATTATTAAAGTTGCGATGCACTTGGCTCGCGAGTCGGACGTCTGTTTGACGCGCCGTCAGCGGCAGCGCGACGATCCTTCCAAGGTTGGTTCGGAACCTTTGCGGGTTGGTTTCGTTGCTCCGCAACACGAAACGCAATTTGAGTAATTAATTGATTAATTAATTAATTAATTGTTGCGTCAGACCTAACTCCTGCATGGGATGTCTGATTGGCGCGCCATCAGCGGCAGCGCGACCCCAGTCCTCATGCGGACGTTTTGAGATGCTTTTCAAAGACACTCGGGTTGGAGACAAGGTGCGGGCCCCACAGAGCCTAGTTCGCACGTTTTATGGTGAAACACGACTTTTTCACCCGACATCCGTTTGGGGAGTTTGGGTACTCGTTTCTGAGTGTTTTTCCGAGGGGATTGCAACGGTGCAATCCGCCCGCCTAAGTTCAGGTCCGAGTTGTGGGCCCCACGGGGCCCTATTTGCGTATAACGCGGGCAATCGCAACTTCTGTATCCGACGTCTGTTTTAGGCGCCGTCAGCGGCGTTGTGACCCTGACATCGAGACGAGGTTGACCAGGGTGGTTTCAGGCGATGAAGCCGGACTTGAGGCGTGTGCCCCACGGGCCGTCTTTGAGCTGTGCGCAGCGTATTGCGACTTTTTCATCAGACGTCCGTTCGGGGTGAATGAATAGTCGTTTTGATGTGTTTTTCTGAGAGCTTCGCGATGACGCAGTTCGCCCGACCTTTTTCGGGATCGTGGTGTGAGTCCCACCCGGGCTGACTACGGTGAATAGTAACCTTTTCACTGGGTGTCCGTTTTGGGTGATTGAGTAGTCAATCCCGTGTGTTTTTCAGAGGGGATCACAGTGGTGTGATCCGTTTGTTTAGTTTCGGGATTTTGGTGTGGGCCCCACATGGGTTGGCTACGGTGAATAGTACCAAATTCACCGGTTGACCGTTTCGGGCGAGTAAATGGTCTATCTCGCGTGTTTTTCCGCGAGGATTGCAACACTGGGATCCGTTCGGGCATGTGGAGCCTCGTTTGAGATCTTATTAAATGTGGAAACATGAAAGGGGTGTTGGATGGAGGTCCCTTTGACGCATTCTGAACCAACGCAGGGTAGCGATGTTGGTAACACCCGGTGATGTCAGTTGCAGTGCTGAGTTATCGGACCCGTTACCAGGTCTACCCTTCAGCAGAGTTTGAGCAGTGGGTCGACTGACGACTTATTCCGGGTCTACCCTCCAGCAGAGACTGGGCAGTGGGTCGCTTGACGACTTATTCCGGGTCTACCCTCCAGCAGAGACTGGGCAGTGGGTCGCCTGATGACTTATTCTGGGTTTACCCTCCTGCAGAGACTGGGCAGTGGGTCGCCTGATTACTTATTTAGGGTCTACCCTCTAGCAGAGACTGGGCAGTGGGTCGCCTGTCGACTTCTTATGGTCTACCCTCCAGCAGGGCTGGGCAGTGGGTCGCCTGTCGACTTTTTTCAGGTCTACCCTCCAGCAGTGACTGGGCAGTGGGTCGCCTGTCGACGTGTTCCGGGTCTACCCTCCAGCAGAGACTGGGCAGTGGGTCGCCTGTCGACTTGTTCCGGGTTTACCCTCTAGCAGGGCATGGCAGTGGGTCGCCTGATGATGTATTATGGTTTACCCTCCAGCAGGGCTGGGCAGTTGGTCACCCATTGGCATTTCAGACTCAGGCCTTCTTATGAGGCTAGTCGGTGACTTTTTCTCCGTGACTATTGGAGCAGGATCTTTGGTTGTACGGATCAGTGATGTGACAGCTTTGACGTGACCTTAGGACATACGAGAACGAGGGGCGCTTTTCCCACCGAGACGCGTCCTTGCGGCGCGTCCTAAAAGCCGTGCGGGCATGACAGTGCCGCGCAAAACGGATAGTATCGAGGTCTGGTGATTGAGCCCGTTTGACTTGTACCTCCTAGGTTGACGTACGGGACGTTTGGGTTCTGTGTTGGATATCCTTTGAACTGTTGGCGACTCTTCTTGGGCTGAGCTTGGATATAGAGATCCCCTTACACTCTCATTTGGGTTTCTCGTTGAGCACATATATATACATCCTATTGTTGTTCCCACTCTTTGGGTACGGTTACTCTCCTTCTAGGAGGGGCGAAGATGCGCAGGGTATGCCACGTGCTTTCCGTGTCTAGCTCCTCTTGGTCTGACGAGTCTACTCTCCTGCTATAGGTAGCGAAGACTGGACGAGAAGTTCGTCTTCTCACCGTCTCTAGCTCCTTGCGTCTGGACGAGTCTGCTTCATTTTTCTTGTTGGGTTGGGCTGCACTCTCTTTCTCTCTTTTGCAGTCTTACACTGTTGTTTGCTCTGTCTACTGCTCCCCATTTTAGTACCTTGTTGCTCCCTCGAGCTTTCGGGGCATCCTACTGAGTATTTTTATACTCACCCCTGCTTGGGCTTTGCCCGCACTTGGTGTGCCCATGCAGACGACGGACAGGTCGGTCGAGACTACGGAGGAGCGTAGAGGACACAGGAGCTTGGGCTGCGTTCGGTGGCCGTAGCAGGACTTTTTGGGTGTGAGACTCACCAGCGATTTACCTTTGTTTTACCTGTTGCTGGGTTGTGGCACCTTTCTGGATGGACGCGTGTTTTGCACCTTTTACTGTTCAGTTTACTTGTCAGCACTTTACTCGTACTGGTTAGAGGTCGATGCATGTATGTTGGTTCCCCTTTTTGTAGCAGTGTTGTATCTTGCTTTCTTTTCTCTGTGCTTTTGCATTGAGTTGGCTGCGTGTGTGTACAGTTTCTTAGGCAAAGGCCTCCCCTAGTTTATTGTGCCTTCGGCGCTAGTCGCCAGCCCCTGGCCTATGGAGGTGGGTTTGAGGTAGTTGCGGCTCGAGCCTCGGTACGGGTCGGGTCGTGACAAAGTGGTATCAGAGGTGGTTCGTTTTTGGGGCGATGTTCGGACGTCCTTGAAAAGGAATTGATTGAGTTTTGGGGCAATAATGTCAACGTGTCTTGAGAGCGGCTCTCAGGTCAGGGAGTCCAGTGATGGTGCGCCGGCCGACGTATCCATTCACGAGGACCCTGATAACCCGCTTGTCGACTCGGCACCCTGGGACACTTGTTGCAGGGAATTTGATTAATGCATCGTATAGAATTGAGTCTTTGACTGTCCTTCTTGAGTCAGCTCCCCGTCGTTGTTGATATATATATGCTCATTTGACCACGGTGCTCCTTGATCGGGTTCAGGATGTCTCCGCGATGATAGCCAGCCAGGATACTAGCTCCGGTTCGTGACGACGATTCCGTGAGCGAAGAGGCCTCAGTTCAAGATCCATCATACGATTGCCCTTTCTCCAGGAGGACAGGTAGTAGCACCTCTACCTGTGGAGTAGCGGATAGTACCGGCAGTGAGGGCCGATGACGAGCGCAGGCTAGGCGCGGTACGTGAGTTCCAGCGACAGAGACCGCTGAGATTCCACAGTGAGCCATACCCTCAGACAGTGAAGGGTTGGCTAGAGTCGGTGGTCCGCCTCTTCAGGCTTGTTCGGACACTGACAGGTTAGATGGTGGCTTTGACAGCCAGTCTTTTTCCACCACGCAGTTTGGCGTAGTAGAGCCAGGGTTACTCAGATACACGATGAGTTGGTACTCTCATGGGATAACTTCTAGCAGCTGTTCCGTGAGGAGTACTACCCCTCATACTTACGCTCTTTGCGGTTTTGGGAGCTGCTGGAGCTTCAGCGAGGAGTGATGGCAGTGGCTGGGTACGCGACTGGGTTTGCAGACCTTACCGGATACTCCTTGGACGTGGTCCATGACGACAACTTCCGAGCACAGAAGTTTGAACGAGATCTCTGTAGAGGAGATTCATGCCAGTATAGTGCCCTTGTGCATCCTCACCCATCTCAGGGTATTGGAGCAGGCACTCGTGACAGGGAAGTTTCTGGTAGAGGGACGTCGATTGGCGGGGCCTCGATGCCGGAGGTTTCCCCTTGATGAAACTCAGGCACATGGTCGGGGACAGCGTGAAGCACCAAGATAGCCCAGGGAGGACTAGTGCTATGTTTGCGATGTGCGAGATCACCTGGCGTGAGACTACTCGACCAAATGTGTTGAGTCTTCCAGATAGTTGGTAGATGCACCGCCACGATAGAGGCAGTGTCGTGATAAGAGAACTCCCAGGTGAGGACATGGTGGTCCCCAGGGAGGCGGTTTTGGCAAAAAGCAGGAAGAACTGTGGTTGACGGACGACGTTTCGAGGTCCTTCCACCACGACTAGGCGGCCCATGTCAGGCTCAGGGAGCTGACGGACGGGCCGCGGGCGACTGTGTGCTGTGATTGTTTACAATCCTTCAGCTTAAGAGATGATAAGAGGTACGCTCTGTATCTTTTTCTACTTTTCTCAGTAGAACTTGTTAGACACTGTGTGAGGTACTCTTTCATCTAACTCCTTGCTCGAGGGGTTATCGAGGGTGATGCGGGGCGTCGGTGTAACCCTGTGTTGGTGCTGGTGGTGGTAGTTTTTCCCTAAGAATGTGGAGACACTATCTTCAGGGAGAGAGCTTTGTGGTTTGCTCAGACCACCAGTTTCTCAGCTGCGTCCCCACCCAGAGAGACTTGAACCGGAGACGACGGTGCTGGCTGGAGTTTCTGCAGGAGGGAATCACGAGACCATGTTCCAGGAACAAACCGTGATTTCGGCCGCGACGTGGAAAGTAGAGGTTCGGTCGGGGAAGTCCCTCGAGTTTCTTTGGGCCGTTCGGGGATCGTGCAAGAGATGGTGAGATTGCCTACCATCTTGCCCTATCCTCCTAATAGTAGCGGTGGGCGCACGATGTCTTTCACGTGTCGTAGCTGATGAGGTGCGTGTGTATTCCTACGCATGACCTCGAGAGTAGCAGGCCTTATAAGTATGAACCATCCCTGTGGTTCGCGTGTTGTGCCAACTTGGCGTTGTGCAAGTTTTCTTGGGCGCGAGAGAGCTAGGTGTGAGCTCTGTATCCCGAGTTGCTTTTCCTAGTTTTGCTTTTCGGGGACGAAAAGCTTGAAGGAGGGAATGATGTAAGAACCCAGGTTTTGGGACTCTGAGACTTTGAAAAAAATTTCTTGATATCATTCCAGAGCAGGGCGTTCAGACGGCGTGCAATTCCGAGGTCTGGTGTGCCCGAAATTAATTATATAAAAATGTTAAGTGTTTTTATATTACGCATGCGTGGTTAATTAAAGAAAATGTGATATCTCTTAGACGGCCGATCGGATCGAAAATCCGAGACCACGGTTGGGTCCAGAACGCGGTGTTTAAACTAGGCGCGACATAAAATGAGTCGGCGCGGGACGTTCGGACCCCTCGCTCGTTAGCGGAGTGTTCAATGGATAAATTGAATTAAATTATTCATTTAATTGCACAAACCTGAGTAACTCCTAAACGGTTGCTCGGATGGGAAAACCGAGGGCACCATTGAGTCCGGAGCGTGCCGTTTACCCTAGGCGGGGTGCAAAAGTTGCGGGCGCGGGCCTGGTGTGATAGATGTCTCCCAGGGGCAAAATGGTCATTTTGAAATGACCACTTAGTGATTTTTATCACTGACGTTCCTTCTCAAATAACTTTTAAACGAAATCTCGGAATGGAAATTCGAGACTTCCGTTGGGTTCGGAATAGGGTGTTTTTCCTAGGCGTGATATAAAATAGGCGGGCGCAGAGGTTGCGGAATTCGCGCCCCTTGAGAGGGAGTTTTCGGCGAATTTTTATAAATTCACTCAAGGGTTGAGAGGAGACAACCCAATTCTTTCTCTCTCTCTCTCTCTCTCTCTCCTGTTTTTCGGCGTTCTTCGCCGTTCTTCAACGGATCGAGGAGCGATCTCCATCGGAGCCATGGAGGATCAGAGCGGGTGCGTAGTGGACGCGTCGCCAACGACAAACGAGCGATCCGAGGTAGGATTCTTGATTAAATTTCCGCACCTTTGTCAATTTTGTTATTTAATTTCTAAATTTTGAAATTGGGACGATGGCCGAACGAACACGGCCATCGTCCGAGCCCCGTTTTATTTATCCTTCTTAGGCAGTCTTCATCCCAATTTTCAGACGCATCAAATTCTCGACGGATCAACGATCGGGGGCAGGCGCTGCGAAGGCCTCTTCCCGAGGATCCCGAACCTCCGTTCGGTTCTGAAATCGGGCCACAGGATCGGTGGCGGCGGGCGTCGGAATTCCCGGCTCCGGCAAGGGCGGTGGCTGGAGGTCGGGTGTTGGGCAGCGGTCGAGCCGGAGGGGCTTGGGCGGAGTGGAGGCTTGCGGCCGGTGCGTGGTGGTTTCTGATCGGAGCAGCTTCGGCGGAGCAGGGGACTAGGCCGGGTGGTGTGCTCGGTCGGCAGAGCGGCGAGCGGGCGGCCGCGGTGTGGTCGAGCATGCAGGGCTCGGAGTTCGGGGGTGCGGCGGCGTCGCAGCGGAGCTCGGAGGGAGTCCGGGCGGCCGGGGTGTGAGCGGCGGCGTCGGCGCGGTGCAGCGGGCGTCGACTGGGCGGAGGCAGCCGGAGGGGATCGCAGCGTCGACCGACGGAGCCAGGCGGGGAGGCGGCTTCAACGGAGCATGCGGCCGACCGCGGCTTGTCGCGGTCGGCAGGTGGAACCCGAGGCGGTCGGCGACTCGGGTGTGCGGTGGGAGACGAGGACTCACCTAATGCGGGTCCTGTTGGGCGACGACGCGGGGACCGGCCAAAGGGCCGGTCCGTTTGTAAAAACTAGACCTGAGGAGCGGGTTCGGGGCTGCTGGGCAGTCCGCGGCGGTTCGGACCGGGCCGGCGGGGTGAACCGGCCCGGTTGGCCCCCTTGTGTTCGGGGGCCCATATTTTTCTAAACGACGCGTCCGTTTGATGCCCCGTCTGCGGCTGTGGGACCGTCTCTTCGAGACGGACTTTTCATGATGGGCTTCGGAGTTTTTGGGGTTCTACGCCTGAAGGCGGGTGACCCGGGGCGTTTTAATTTAATAATAATAAATTATTATTAAAGTTGCGACGGACGTGGCTCGCGAGCCGGACGTCCGTTTGACGCGTCGTCAGAGGCGCTATGGCCCCAGAGCTGAGACGATCCTTCCAAGGTTGGTTCGGAACCTTTGCGGGTTGGTTTCGTTGCGCGGCAGCACGAAACGCAATTTGAGTAATTAATTAATTAATTGTTGCGTCGGACCTAACTCCTACATGGGATGTCTGATTGGCGCGCCGTCAGCGGCAGCGCGACCCCATTCCTCATGCGGACGTTTTGAGATGCTTTTCAAAGCGCTCGGGTTGGAGACAAGGTGCGGGCCCCATAGGGCCTAGTTCGCGAGTTTTACGGTGAAACACCACCTTTTCACCCGGCATCCGTTTGGGGAGTTTGGGTACTCGTTTATGAGTGTTTTTCCGAGAGGATTGCAACAGTGCAATCCGCCCGCCTAAGTTCAGGCCCGAGTTGTGTGCCCCACGGAGCCCCATTTGCGTATAACGCGGGCAATCGCAGCTTCTGCGTGCGACGTCCGTTTTAGGCGCCGTCAGTGGCGTTGTGACCCTGACATCGAGACGGGGTTGACCAGGGTGGTTTCAGTCGATGAAGCCGGAGTTGAGGCGTGGGCCCCACGGGCCGTCTTTGAGCTGTGTGCAGCGTATTTCGACTTTTTCATCAGACGTCCGTTCGGGGCGAATGAATAGTCGTTTTGATGTGTTTTTCTGAGTGCTTCGCGATGGCGCAGTTCTCCCGACCTTTTTCGGGATCGTGGTGTGAGTCCCACCCGGGCTGGCTACGGTGAATAGTACCCTTTTCACCGGGTGTCCGTTTTGGGCGATTGAGCAGTCAATCTCGGGTGTTTTTCAGAGGGGATCACAGTGGTGTGATCCGTTTGTTCATTGTAGATGGGTGAATTCCCCTTACCTCAATGTGAGGTGAGGATATTCTTTTATAGATTAGGAAACCAATATACAAGACGGGTAAGTCCGATGTGGGACTCACCCATTTACACTTAAATGGGTTCCAACACTCCCCCTCAAGCTGGACATGCCCAGATTGGATAGAGTCCCACACAAAAAGAATAACAAGACAATCTCAAACTCCCCCTCAAGCTGGGCCATGGAGGCTGTGAATACCCAGCCTGGAAGTGAGAGACTCAAGACGAGCTCCAGGAAGACCTTTGGTGAAGAGATCGGCAAGCTGATCGGCCGTCGGGATATGGCCGAAACCGATATGGTGTTGCTCCAGATGGTGGCGGAGAAAGTGACAGTCCACCTCGATATGCTTCGTCCGTTCTTGGAAGACGGGATTCGAGGCAATCTTCGTGGCGGCCTGATTGTCACACCAGATATGAGCAGGAGTCGATGCTGGGAAACCGAGCTCCTGGAGAAGATGACGAAGCCAGAGGATCTCAGTGGTGACAGTGTCCATGGCTCGATACTCGGCCTCGGCACTCGAATGAGAGACCACAGTCTGCTTCTTGCTGCGCCAAGAGATGAGATTTCCGGCGAAGAATACGGCGAAACCCGAAGTAGACCTGCGGGTAGCGAGGCAACTGGCATAGTCCGCATCACAAAAAGCTTCAATATCCAGGTGAGCATGATGTGAGTACCGAAGGCCACGTGCAGGGTCTTTCTTGATGTACTTGGCAATGCGGAGGACATCATCCCACTGAGAGCAGGTGGGATGCTCCATGAACTGGCTGACTTTGCCAACGGCACAGGCAATGTCGGGACGCGTCATGGTGAGGTAGTTGAGTTTACCGACCAAGCGCCGATAGCTCTCAGGATGAGGAAAGAGGTCCGAGTCGGAATGAAGGGAGCGTTCCGCAGGCTCAAGGGGAGTGTCAACTGTGGTGGCGGTGCTCAACCCGGCATCCTGCAATATATCAAGAGCATACTTGCGCTGGCAGAGAGAGATAGTGTCCGCAGTTCGGGAGACCTCGATGCCAAGAAAGTACGTGAGGGGACCAAGATCCTTGGTGTGAAAGTGATGGTGAAGATGCGTCTTGAGGTTGGCGATGCCTCTGGAGTCGCTCCCTGTGATGATGATGTCATCAACATAAACTACAAGCAAGATACAGCCGTGTGCCGTCGTACGGAAGAAGACGGTGTGATCTTTCATACTCCGAGAGAGGCCAAAGGCGGTGACGACAGTGCTGAAGCGGCCAAACCAGGCGCGAGGAGACTGTTTGAGGCCGTAGAGGGAGCGACGGAGACGACAGACATGGGAGGCGGCACCAGAGGCAGAGAAACCAGGGGGCTGCTGCAGGTAGACCTCCTCGTCAAGAAAGCCATGGAGAAAAGCATTCTTAACGTCGAGTTGATGAAGTGGCCAGTGATGATGAGCAGCCAGAGAGATGAAGAGGCGGACCGAGGCCATCTTGGCGACTGGAGAGAAGGTCTCAAAGTAGTCGACGCCATATGTCTGAGCAAATCCCTTGGCGACAAGCCGGGCTTTGAGGCGGCAGAGAGAGCCATCGGGATTGAGACGGATCGTGAAGATCCATTTATAGCCGACCGCCTGTTTGTTCGCCGGAAGGGGAACAAGATCCCAAGTATGGTTGGCATCCAGAGCCTGCAATTCATCTCTCATTGCGGCTAGCCACCCGAGGTGAGATTTGGCTTCACCGACCGTTCGAGGAAGCGACACGGTCTCCAGAGCTGACAATCCCCTGTAAGAAGATACAAAGAGAGGAGTATTCTGACACGAGCGAGTACCTTTCCGGAGCGCAATCGGCACATCCTCGTGAGTTGTGTCAGGAACATCAGGCGAAGCGGGAACAATGGTTTCCTCGGCCGGGACGGGAGGTACAGCGGAAGGACGACGAGAGTAGGTCTGTCCAAAGAGATGACCGGTCGGAGGAGACACCAGAGGTGGGTGAACCATGAGCGGAAGGCAGTCATCGATGGTAGTGTCAGGAGAAGGAGAGGGGAGAGTGAAAGGAGAGCTCTCGACAAACGAAACGTCGGCAGAGGTGATATACCGGCGGAGGTCTGGAGAGAAGCATCGGTACCCGCGCTGAGTGCGGGAATACCCGAGAAAAATACAGCAAAGGGATTTGGGTGATAGTTTGGAGAGATTTGGGCGAGTGTCCCGGACATAACAGAGACATCCGAAGACACGGAGTGGAAGGGAGTGAGGAGGGAGAGAGGGAAACAGGGTATGAAAAGGAGTCTCCCCCTGAAGGATGGAGGAGGGAAGACGATTGAGAAGGTAAGTAGCAGTGAGGATGGCATCCCCCCAGAAAAGAAGAGGTACCTGGCGGTGGAAAAGGAGGGCACGAGCGGTCTCCAAGATATGTCGGTGTTTCCGCTCGGCCACCCCATTTTGCTGAGGGGTATCAGGACAGGAGGTCTGATGGATGATGCCGTGGACCCTCATAAACTGCTGAAAATGAGTGGATAAGTATTCGCGCACATTGTCAGATCGGAGACATTTCACAGGGAGAGAAAACTGTGTCCGGATTTCCTGAAAAGATGTCTGAAAGGTTGAGAGAACTTCGGTTCGATCTCGAAGAAGGTAAAGCCAGGTCATGCGGGAGTAATCATCAATAAAGGTGATATAATAACTGTACCCTGACTGGCTAGGAACCCGGCAAGGACCCCATACATCGGAATGAACAAGAGCGAAAGGAGCCGCTGCACGTGGTTCCGGGCGAGGAGCATACGTCGTCCGATGATGTTTGACAAACTTGCAGGATTCACAATGGAAGGAGAGGTGAGAACTGAATTGGGGGAAAAGTTTATGGAGGGTGGAAGGCGGTGGATGGCCAAGGCGGTAATGGAGGTCAAGGGCTCGGGCTGTGGTGGATGAGCAAGCAAGGGATGATGGGGTATCAAACAGGTAAACCCCATCCCGAAGATAACCTCGACCAATTTCCCGATTCGTCTTCCGCTCCTGAAAAACAACACCAGATGAGCTAAAAATAGCAACACAATTCAAGTCTGTGGTGAGTTTGCTGACAGAGATAAGATTAAAGGGACTTTGAGGAACATGAGCGACCGACGTCAGGGGAAGAGATGGGGTCAAGGAACATGTGCCGTATCCGGTAATAGGGATTGTTGAGCCATTAGCAACAGTAATGGCAGAGGCACCGGTGTACGGATGATAGGTAGTGAACATACCAGAGTCTCATGTGAGATGTTCTGACGCACCGGAGTCAAACATCCAAGCTGTCTGTTGATGAGAAACATAGGCGGTGGAGTTGCTAGTCTGAGCAAGTGGGGCTAGAGAAGAAGATGGTGGCGCAGTCGCTCGATAAGATTTTACCAAAGCAATCTCCTCCGGCGAGAGTGTTGTCCTGTAACGGGTACTGGATGAAGGAGGACCGCTGCGCGGTAGAGCCGATGATGGAGGATGGGAGAGCTGCTCGGCTGAGCGCATAGGTGCTCGGGAAGGCCGACAATGGAAGTGAGGGTGCGGCCCTGCCGGAATGCTGTCGTCCGCAGGGTAGCTGCAGGGAAGTCGCTGGGAGACGGGCTGGGGAGCGCCGGATCGGGCGGGAGCCGCTGCTGGGAAGGGAGCCGCTGCGGAGGGCGGTTACAGGAGGAGGGCCGCCGGAGGAGGAGCCGGCGCGGGAAGAACCGGGGCGGGAGGTCCGGCGCTGGGACGGAGGGCCGACGCTGGGACAAGAGGAGGGAGGCGCAATTGGAGCCGCGTCGGACCGGAGGGTCGGGAGCCGCGCTGGTGCCACGCGAGAGGAGGGAGGTGCGACGGGAGGGCCGGGAGCCGCGGTCGTCGGGCCGATGGCAGGAGGGCTGCGGGCCGAGGGCGTTCCGTCGGGGCAAGGGAGCCGCGAGGGCGAGGGCGCGGGCGCCGGGCGAAGGCTTGCTGGGACGAGGGCGCACCGCGGGAGGACGGCGGACGCCGGGCGCCGGGCGAAGGCCCGCTGGGCGAGGTGCCGCGCCTGGAGGGAGGCCCGCAGGGAGGTGGAGGCGTAGCGGGAGGGACGACCGCCGGGAGGAGAGGTGCGCCGAGAGGGGAGGAGATCCGCCGGGATGAGCCGCGGGACAGAGGGCCGCGGGAGGGAGGAGTCGCGACGGGGCGACGAGCTTGAGGCAGAGAGGGGGGGGGGGGGCGCCGGGAAGGGACAGGCCGGAGAGGAGCCGGGCGAGATGGCTGCGCCGGGATAGGAGGGGGGGCCTGCCGAGAAAGGCTAGGGCAGCAGGGAGAGAGGCGGGGCCGGGAGGAGTCCGGGAATCCGCAGGGGAGGGTTCGGGATAAAAATCCCTCTGATACCATGTAGATGGGTGAATTCCCCTTACCTCAATGTGAGGTGAGGATATTCTTTTATAGATTAGGAAACCAATATACAAGACGGGTAAGTCCGATGTGGGACTCACCCATTTACACTTAAATGGGTTCCAACATTCATTTTCGGGATCTTGGTGTGGGCCCCACATGGGTTGACTACGGTGAATAGTACCATATTCACCGGTTGACCGTTTCGGGCGAGTTAATGGTCTATCTCGCGTGTTTTTCCGCGAGGATTGCAACGGTGGGATCCGTTCGGGCATGTGGAGCCTCGTTTGAGATCTTATGAAATGTGGAAACATGAAAGAGGTGTTGGATGGAGGTCCCTTTGACGCACTCTGAACCAATGCACGATAGCGATGTTGGTAACACCCGGTGATGTCAGTTGCAGTGCTGAGTTATCAGACCCGTTACCAGGTCTACCCTCCAGCAGAGACTGGGCAGTGGGTCGCCTGTCGACTTATTCTGGGTCTACCCTCCCGCAGAGACTGGGCAGTGGGTCGCCTGATGACTTATTCCGAGTCTACCCTCCAGCAGAGACTGGGCAGTGGGTCGCCTGATGACTTATTCCGGATCTACCCTCCAGCAGAGACTGGGCAGTGGGTCGCCTGATGACTTATTTCGAGTCTACCCTCCAGCAGAGACTGGGCAGTGGGTCGCCTGTCGACTTCTTAGGGTCTACCCTCCATCAGAGCTGGGCAGTGGGTCGCCTGTCGACTTCTTTGAGGTCTACCCTCCAGCAGAGACTGGGCAGTGGGTCGCCTGTCGACGTGTTCCGGGTCTACCCTCCAGCAGAGACTGGGCAGTGGGTCGCCTGTCGACTTTTTCCGGGTTTACCCTCCAGCAGGGCTAGTTAATGGGTCGCCTGATGATGTATTAGGGTTTACCCTCCAGCAGGGTTGGACAGTGGGTCACCCATTGGCATTTCAGACTCAGGCCTTCTTATGAGGCTAGTTGGTGACTTTTTTCCGTGACTACTGGAGCAGGATCTTTGGTTGTACGGATCGGTGATGTGACAGCTTTGACGTGACCTTAGGACATACGAGAACGAGGTGCGCTTTTCCCACCGAGACGCGTCCTTGCGATGCGACCTAAAAGCCGTGCGAGCGATACAGTGCCACCCAAAGCGGATAGTATCGAGGTGTGGTGATTGAACCCCTTTGACTTGTACCTCCTAGGTTGACGTACAGGACGTTTGGGTTCAGTGTTGGATATCCTTTGAACTGTTGACGACTCTTCTTGGGCTGAGCTTGGATATAGAGATCCCTTTACACTCTCATTTGGGTTTCTCGTTGAGCACATATATATACATCCTATTGTTGTTCCCACTCCTTGGGTTCGGTTACTCTCCTTCTAGGAGGGGCGAAGACGCGCGGGGTATGACACGTGCTTTCCGTGTCTAGCTCCTCTTGGTCGGACGAGTCTACTCTCCTGCTATAAGTAGCGAAGACTCGACGAGAAGTTCGTCTTTTCACCGTCTCTAGTTCCTTGCGTCTGGACGAGTCTGCTTCCTTTCTCTTGTTGGGTTGAGCTGCACTCTCTTTCTCTCTTTTGCACTCTTACACTGTTCTTTGCTCTGTCTACTGCTCCCCATTTTAGTACCTCTCTTGTTGCTCCCTCGAGCATTCGGGGCATCCTACTCAGTATTTTTATGCTCAACCCTGCTTGGGATTTGCCCGCACTTGGTGTGCCCTTGCAGACGACGGACAGGTCGGTCGAGACTACGGAGGAGCGTAGAGGACACAGGAGCTTGTGCTGCGTTCGGTGGCCGTAGCAGGACTTCCTGGGTGTGAGACTCACTAGCGGTTTACCTTTGTTTTACCTGTTGCCGGGTTGTGGCACCTTTCTGGATGAGTGCATGTTTTGCCCCTTTTACTGTTCAGTTTGGTTGTCAACACTTTACTTGTACTGGTTAGAGGTCGATGCATGTATGTTGGTTCCCCTTTTTATAGCAGTGTTGTATTTTGCTTTCTTTTCTCTGTGCTTTTGCATTGAGTTGGCTGCGTGTGTGTACAGTTTCTTAGGCAAAGGCCTCCCCTAGTTTATTGTGCCTTCGGCGCTAGTCGCCAACCCCTGGCCTATGGAGGCGGGCTTGGGGTAGTTGCGACTCGAGCCTCGGTACGGGTCGGGTCGTGACAGATGAAGTGGTGAGAAGAGAGAGAGTATGAAGGGGGGGGGGATATGCTGTGGGGCATGGGGAGTTAGGAAGTGGTTAAAGGGGATTCAACTGTGGGGCCCAAGGGGATCTGACAAGTAGTTATTTAAGGAAGAGAAAGATGTATTGCTAGGGGTTACAAAGGGGTTTCCTGTTTAGGCTTCAGCACAACTAAGAGGGGGTTTCAGCCTTGGGCTTTAGGGAGCAATTCCCTGGAATCTTCTTCTTCATCCTCTCATTTTACTTTCACCTTCTCCCATTTCTCCCTCCTGTAATTCTGTTCCTATTTCTCTAAATACAGGATGCTGGTTCTTTGTTTCTATCACTTGGTCCAGCTAGTCGGATTTATCCTTCCGAGGGAGGACAGCGATGCACTGCCTGAAACGCTGTCGGATGAACCGCGCGACCATGGAGACCTGTCATGAGCCTCATCTTGTTGGTTGGGAGCAGCGCATGGAAAGCCTTGATGCAACACTGGCCGGTCTTGCGTCGAGGGTGACTTCATTTACAACAACTCTCACACTCCGGGTGGAAGACCTAGGGATGAAGCCACAGTAGGTGGCGACTATGCCTTGGTGTCTGAACTGCCTGTGGTGCAGACGAAGGAAACTGACGAATGGCGGGTGCAGGGGGCGACAAAGCGGCTGGGTTCGGCTTGGCGTAAGGGCAGAATGCAGATTTGGCGACAAATTGTTGGCACCGTCCAAGGTGAGTTACCTACACATCATACTCAGCAGGTAGGCGATTGACAGACGCAAGAAATGGCGGAGACCGGTGTGTGTTCTGTCGGAGGCGGCGAAAAGGCGGACACTGTTGGATTGGTGTAGCCCGATCCGTTCTGGATGATGTTTGGACCGAATGCTTCCGGCCCATACTGCGCACTAGGCCGCAACTCCACGGGTCGAGCTTCGCGGTGAGCTCGTTGGGGGTTGCAGGTGTTGGATTGGTGTAGCCCGATCCGTTTTGGATGACGTTTGGACCGAATGCTTGCTGCCCGTACTGCACTACGCTCTATATGGCCCCTGTTATTTTTCTCTTCAATTCTGCTGTGCATATAGCAGTTTTTCACAGCAACTCTCCATTTCTCTATTTTGAATTTGAATTTCAAATTCAAACCACCAATAGATCCTGAAATAACCACCAAAGTCCACATCAGCATTCTGCTCGAATCTGCCCAGAAGGCCACTTGTACAGTGTGGTTTTGTATGTTATGGCGCAGCCAGTTGGTTTTCAACAGTTACCTCACAACTGCCACACATGGCTGCGGCGTGGTCCTGCTGCTGTGGCGTAGAGGGCCTGAAAACTCCAGAATCATCAAAATATGGCAACTGTGCTCTGTGGCGTGGTCTTCTTGGCTGTGGTGTGGTCCATCAGCCATCTACTCGACTACGGCGTGGTCTGGGTGCTGCAGCGTGGAGGTGCCAAATTCTCCAGAACCACCAAATTTCATCCTCCAGTGCCCTGCGGCGTGGACTTCATACTGCAGTGTGGAGGTGCCAAAAACTCTAGAGGCACCAAAAACCGACCCAGCCTTCTCTGCGGTGTGGCCCTGCTCTGCAGCGTGGATGACTTCTCCTCTGCGGCGTAGTCCTGGAGACTATGGCGTGACCTTCTCAATATGCCCACTGCGGTCACCACTACGGCGTGGTCAAGGTTGCACTTTGCAGCGTGGACCCTAACAGTGCGGTGTGATCCCTCAGGCATTGTCTCCACTTCTCTTTGCATCATGAACTGTCTTCATGATATATAAACACTAAGAACAATATACCTGCATCACATTTAGAAACCTTGATTCCCTAGAAATATTATAAAGAACCCAAATCCTTTATAAGAAAATTTTGAAGGATTTGAGTCTGCTAATCCTAGCAGAATCATTACTAGTAATGACAATATCGTCAACATAAACTACAACAAGGATGCCCCATGTAGCAAATTGATGGTAAAATACAAAGGGATCCTTCTAGCTCTGACACAACCCTAAGCTATTCACAACAGTATAGAATCGCCCACACCAAGCTCGTGACGACTGCTTGAGTCCGTACAAGTAACGGTGAAAAAGGCATACCTTTTAGGACTCCCTGTGAGCAATAAATCCTGATGGTTTCTCCATATATACAACCATCTAGAAAACCATGAAGGAATATATTTTTTACATAAATCTGATAGTGACCAATGATTAGCGACTGCCAAGGAGATCGAGTTGTATAAAAGCCATCTTGGCCACAGGAGAAAGTTTATCAAAATAATCAGTTCCATGGGTTTGTGCATGACCTTTGGCCACAAGACGACCTTTCAGTCGATTAAGCGAGCCATCTGAATTAACCCATGGACTTCCAAAAATTAAATATTTGTTGAAATGTCATATAATATAATATTTAATTTTTTAAAACTTATATGTCATGTTTATTAAAATTGAGTCGGGCTTCATAATATGGGTCCGCAAAACGGTCCTAAATGGACAAGTTAAAAACTAGCTTCATCCCATGCGGGGTGGGCCTAAACAGGTCCGGCTGGCCCATTTTGCATATCTATTTTTTCCTGCTGGTAATGTTGGTATACCTACCCCCAAAGCTCAATAACTTGAAGTTTGTTGAACTGATACGTATATATATAGTTGATGAAATAATTTTTTTAAGTGAGTTTTGTTCAAAGTTGTTGAAATAATATAGCTTAAGCTTGTCATGTTTATTTGGTTGCCTTTCTTTTTTAACAGAATGCTCAGACTTCTGGGGTTGTCTTGGCGGATTTTGATACTGCATTCACTAATGGTTTCTACCACAGTCATCTTGACAATTTATGTGAGTCACTTTACATTTTAGAGTGATTTTGGTTGCATTTGTTTTTGGAAAACATTTTTTGTTTTCATTTTCTAAATTTGCATTTGAATGTATATTAGAAAATGTTTAAAAACTGAAATGAAAAACTGAAAACAAAGAAATATATGCACGTGTTTTCATTTTCTTGAAAACCTGAAAACAAGTTTTTTTTTAACAGGAAACCTCGCCCAGACATACTACCTAGCATCCCCTCGAAAGTGAATTTGGACTCCGAGACTCCGATGCACGAGACTGAAAACAAGTTTTTTTTTTTGTTTTAAAAATCTATCATTTTCATTTTCATTTTCTAAAAAATGTTATTAATTGACATAAACCAATACATTTTTAATACATTTTTAGAAATTGAATACATGAAATGGTTTTTAAAACCAAACGCAACCTTGATCTCAGAATGCTTTATCTACTTGTTGCATGGAAATATCACAATTGTTAAATTTCCTGTGCGTGATATTCATGCGCAGTGAATACTCAGTCATCGGCAATTGCAACAGCTGCGACTCTCGTTGCCCAGACTCTGTTCATACTTGCTTCCGACGAAAAAAAATTGAATGTTTCCGCCATCCGCAATATCAACGCAAATGCTTCTCTGGTTGAAGAACTGATGGGTTGTCTCTTGAATTGCGATCCGGGTCTGTCTTGCAGGCTCGTGAAGCATTATATTTTGCCGAACAGTAAATGCCCGAACCATTATGCCGGGGTCGTATTGGGAGATCCGATGGCCAAGCCTTACCCTGATTATGTTGCTGATGACTCCAGATTTTTGTGGAATTTCTTGGCTGACCGGACATCTGTTCGTAGTAGGGAGAATGCTGGTTCTTCCTGCTCGCACAATTGCAGCAATGCTGGTGAAGTTTGTGTCAGAAGTGAAACCGATGCAAAGGGGGATTGTGTTATCTCCACAACCAGGTATCTTGACTAATGCTGCATTTTTTAATGAATCTGCACATCATCTGAGGAATCTGATTATGTTATCTTTGGAGATCATTATCTGGGCTTGAAATTAGAACACAGAACCACACCTTGCCATGTGAGTCGAAGTTCAGTCAGACTACTTGCTCCTGAATCTCTCTGACAGGACACGACTTAATAAACAAAAAACTAGTCTTACGGTTTGTTTGATAGCATTTATTGGAAACTGCTGATAGCACTTATTCCTTATGGTAAGTGTATAAACATTTCCAGATTACTTGAAAGAGTGGCTTTCTTCAGGAATTTAAGTGAAAATGTTTTTTCATAAGCCGCTTATTTTTCAAAATTTAGCCTCCGTTTGACAACACTTGAAAAAATAAGCGTGCTTCTGTGCAATTGTTTTTGGATGTAAATGGTTTTCTTCTGAAATTTCAGCGTAAACAGTTTTTCAGAAACGCAGCGTAAGTGTTTTTTCAGGAACAGAACAGCTGCCATTTATTTTTTCAAATTGTTCATCACAAGTGGCAAGTTTTTAGTAAGTACTTTTCAAATGGAGCCTCCTTGTAGCTAGAATCGTGGCATGAAATCACAGGGTTGGCTGTGCAAATCTCCGTGCATCATTTCCATTCAATCCCATGACCCGTCTGCTTAAAATGTCCTGTCCGTAGTAACAACATGCAACATAAAATAAATATTACAGGATATGCGCCTTGTAATGATTCGTTGAAGTTTTTTCTTGATTGGCTGTGATATAAATCAGCCTGATCTTGTTATTCTGGGTTGCTTTGTCAATGCAACCTGACTCATTTGTGATCGAATTCCCATAGATACGTGCCGGCATTTTCAACCCGGCTGAAGATGGAGTCTGGGGCATGGGTTGTGCTGCCTCCGAACTCCTCGGATGCCATGGGGATGGTGGACCCTGTTTGGACAGAGAGCAACTGGGATGTGGTCGGGCTTCGGGTGTACGCAGTCCAAGACGTGACTTACGACAATGTTATTTTAGTAATGGGCGTTAGTGTCACCGCATCGACTTATGTTGCAATCATAATTATCAGAGCATTCATCTGCAAGCTCTCCAAGCAGGACTGATCAATCACTCGACTCTGGTAGGTTAAGTAATTAGTTTAATTGATATTTTATAAAGTATGAATTCATACTTGAAACTTCGACATTTGAATTCTAGAAGTTTTTCATTTTGTACTAATCATATATATAACCTCAGATGGCGGTTATAAAGTCATATGCATAATTCAAAAAATCGCTGATTCTTCTCAGGCACACATATAGTTTGGTCTAAATTATATGTATCAAGCCAAATTGAGAGCATGGTAGAAATAGAGAGAGATTTCGAGACACATACATTTTTTTTACACAAAGTATACGGAGTTGTCAAAACAACATTTCCTGTTGTAGTTATTTTTGAAGCGCCTTAGATCATTGGGGGGGGGGGTTGAATCGGTGATCTTAAGAATTCTTCTTTTTAAATTCAATCTCTCGAACCGGTTAAAGTTCTCAATCCAATATATGATATTTCTCATAATTATAATGAATAATAAAGATCACATCAGACCATAAAGTTCGATGTGGGATACATACTCCAACACCCTCTTTTAAGTTAGGTGTTCCTAATTTGGATACATAAAGAAAATAGACCAAAGTAACGACAATTCAAAGCAAACAAGAAATGCTGCAAACACTCTCCCCTCGAGCTGAGCATACCCAGCTTGATGATAAAACAAGACAAAACAGAATAAAGCAAAGATAAATCGCAATGTCTGCTGCTCCTCAGGAAGATGGATGATAGTGCTGAAAAAGATTTGTCAAGTCGTTGAAGTTGTGCCGATCGACCGAGCGTCGGGAAAGCTGTACTGGCGGTGCCGGTCGACAGAGCATCGGGAAATCCGTATAGGCGGGCCGATTGTCAGAGTCGCTAGGAATACTGCACGGGCGGGCCGGTTGTAAGAGTCGTTGGGAAAACCACACCGGCGGTCTGGTCGTCGTAGTGCCGGGAAATTGCAGGAGGGCCGACATGGAGGCAGTTGGTGCCGCAGGAGGAGGCCAGCATGGAGGGAGCAACAGGTCACCGGAGGAAGTGCCAGATGATGAGAGTTGTCGGGCTGGAGCGGATGAAACCGGCGAGAGGGCTGCCTTGTAGAGGAGCAGCGCACTGAAGAGGGGGTTGAGTCACAGCAGGATCTGGCGTTGCTGTAGGAGCTGACACACATAGAGAAGCAGTGCAGCGGATGTCTACGCAGACTGGATTCGATCAGATCTTGTCGGATCTGGGAGAGGCGAAGTCGCTTGGTCTATCGCGCTCAGAGGAGGAGCCCCAGGAAGGAAGTGCGTCTGGCCATCGCAGAGAGGGGAGAACGACGCTGATGGGGCTGCGAGGGGAGTATGCTGCTCAGGATCGCTTAGAGGGAGGGAAGGCCGTCAGGATCGTGACGGGAGGAAGGGGCCGCTGGGATCGGGCGGGAGGAAGGAGCCGCTGGGATTGGGTGTCAGGCCGTTAGTCATTGCGCGCAACGTGAGAGCCGAAGTGAGGGAGGTCGACGGGAACCAACGGGAGGGAAGCCGATGGAAGAACCTGAAGGGAGGGCGGCGTCGGGATCAGTTGGATGGAGGGTCACCAAGACGTGATTGAGCGTCCATCGTCGAGCGCACCAGGCAGGGAGGCGGGCTTGGAGTCGCGACGGGAAACAAGGGTGTCACGACGAACAGAAGACTTCGCACAGGGGGTCGTCGGCGATGGAGCGCAACGAAGGACGCCGAAGGGCTGGATCCGTCGGGATTGGGAGGCGCAACAGGAGGCACGACCTTGGGCGGGGTCGTCACGCGCAGTGGGTAGGGGACGCCGGGGAATGAGGCGCCGTGAGTGAGGGATCCGCCAGACAGAACCGGGAGGCCGCCTGGGAAACGAGCCCGGAGGGGGCGATGACAGAACATAAACCCAGCCCTACATGGGGGGGGGCAAGGGGAATTCTGGAAAAAACTAGGCTCGGACAAAAAAAGGGTGGGAGAGTTCGGGTTTAGAGACCACCCTCTGATACCATGTAGAATGATAAAAGGAGAGACTCAAATCTCTAAGGTTCACTCTAAAGGAGGTCTTGAGATTCTTTTATAATGAATAATAAAGACCACATCAGACTATAAATCTGATGTGGGATACATACTCCAACACCCATCAACACCGAGTCCCACAGTGTTCGCACTCTAGAGTCCCACTAGGGATCAAAAATTCTCACCAATATAAGCGATCAAGACAGTCCCACTGTGTCTCCTCCTCTAGAGTCCCACTAGAGTCTTCTCCTTCTCTTCAATGAGGATCCAACGCAGAAAGATCTTCTTCCTCTCCTTGGTTGCTTCTGTACCACTGGAAAATAACATCTTCCTCAATGAGGGGGTCATTTCATCTCTTCCTATGCCTTGAAGACACTCACATTCTCCCCCGCTTTTTTTCTGTGAGAAGGATGATACCACATGGTTCTCTTAGCAAATTGCATTTAGTTGGTCTTCTCTAAGTTTACATTGACAAACCCAGTGTAGAAAACAAGAGAGATACAACCAAGATTGTTTATGCTGTCCATACACTACTATGCATGTGATATCATGCTCATAATTTCTTATTTCTCAAATAGGGGTCATATAAAAACAAATTCTTTTAAATGAAACATGTAACCTACACATTTCTCGACAAACCGTCAAAATAGTTCCATGTACAAGTCATGTAACTCCCCCTTTTTCTCATGTTTTGATAATTATCACCCCTTAATAAATATGATAAATATAATCAAGAATGAGGGATGAGTGTGATTATCATACCTTAACGTTTAGTTTTGAAATCTTTCCATAATTTCCAAATTCATTGGAATTTAGTATAATGATAGATTCTTCTCAAAGCTGCTTCCCTTTTAGGGATGCACTGATTTTCTTTGATTCCATGGAAGTCAATAGACTCAATGAAGGATAGTCTCTTTATGCTACCTAGAAGTGACAACCTCAAGCTTTCTCCTTTAATTCCCTGCATGTTAGTTCCAAACACATAAAATAATAGGGAATAAAGAGGAACCTCTTGGTTTCTTAGAAACAAAAATCAGGCCGAGAGCTTCCTCTCAACCTGGGCCACTCTTTCCTTCCTATCTCAGTTTTTTTTCTCTTGTGTGAAATCTCTTTTTCAATTGTAGTCATTTGAGCACATGAAGTTTCAAGTGCATTTACTTTATTCTTAAACAGTTCCAGTCATCCAAGAAGCCATGTTAAACAATTATTGGTCGTATGTCGTGGCTTCTTGCACCTTTTAGACAAGTCAATAGCCATCTTCAAGTTACCATTGATTAACATCTTTCGTTCTTTCTTTGACTTCTTAGGAGTTATTGAGTCAACACTTTTCTTTTGTTTACTCAAGGCATACTCATGTTTCTCTTCTTTCTTTTGCTTTTTCTTAGGAGGCTCTTTCTTCTCTTCAACTTAAGTTATGCCAGTATTCCAATGCTTTGTGCCCGAACTTCCAGCAACACTAACAATAACCGATGAATCTTCTTCTCTTCTTTTCTGATATATTCTATCTAGATTTCAAAGGTTGTGAACCTTGATGTCTTTGAGTGAAACCACCACTCTTTCACACACTTCTTGGGGAACATCTCTTCAAACATCTACTCTCACCCACCCTCAATGATGTGGTGGGTTTATTAAAATTTTTCATCATCCATATTTGCCCAACATATTCTTTTAAACTTGTACTAGCAAGTGAAACAACATTTGTACATAAGATAGTTTTCAGGTTATGGGATACCTTCTTCTTTGAGGATGTTTCAGCAACACTCTTCTTTCCAAAAAATTGATTCTTCTTTGAGTCACGACTCTCAATGTAAACTTGTGTGACAATATCTCCTTTTTCTAGCAACTTGGGAAGTTCCAGCTTGTGGTGATTCTTGATCCTTCAATCTGACCTCCAACTCAAACCACTTCATGTTAAGGGAGTTTTTTTTCATCCTCAATAGATCTCATCCCATCTTCCCAATTCTCCTTCACCTTCTTTATTTGTTCTTCATGCATTTTTCTTGATTCTTGTAAATAATTTTCAAGCTCATTTACCCTTTTTTGCTTTAATTTCTAATTGAGTAGTTTTGACATCCATAGAAATTTTGTTCAATTTTTCAAGTGCATGAAAAACTTCTAAAAAAACAATCTCGGAAACAACTTTCTCACATACATACCTTTGCAATTATTCTCCAACAAGGAGACATCTTTTATTGCAAAGTGATATTGACTGCTCTATTGCTTCAATAAGGTCTGTGAGAGCAATGTACTTTCTGATCATAGAAAGATCTTCCTCCTCATTGAAGAGAGGAGGAAGATCTTTCTCTTCAATGAGGATCCAACATAGACAGATCTTCCTCCTCTCCTTGGTTTCTTTTACACCACTATGAAATACGATCTTCCTCCACAAGTAGATGGATCAACCATGTACCTCTTTAAGATCTTCAGTAGCTTCTTGGAACATATCTAATGGTCTTGAAACTCCTTCCAAATCTGGTGTGATATAGATTCTCCTCAGCTTCTTCAAATACTCAAGCATATCTCCATCAAGAGACTCCTAGCTTTGGCTCACCTTCTTCACTCCTTGACACTGGATGTATTAGACTCTTTTGGAATTCTCAAAGCACAAGAGTTTTCTCAGTTCTCTGTACTATACTTCCTTTGATACCTATATCACATATTTATATTCACAAGAACATTTTGAATATTATTCTCAAAATATCACAGTCAATGTTTTCATATTAGAATTATGGAAACCCCACGATCTTTGGTAGTATGATCTTCTCATTCAAATTGATCAATTGATTCGTGATTTTTCTATCATTTAAACTCACTTGAATACCCATTCAAATCTTCATTTAAATCCCCTGAAGACTTGGGCATCATTATTCCACCCAATATATAAATATCCACAATCTCAGTAATTTCATCAAAATCTCTCTTCTTCACAAACATTCATGATTTTCATGGCTTAATGCAATCAGTTATGTTGCATCAATCAGCTACGTCACAATCAACTACATGGTTTACTTTGGATACATAGCAATCAGCTACATCGCTCACTTCGGCTATGCGATTCTGTCCAAAACACCTACATAGTATATTCACCTATGTGATTTAGTTACATGGATATGCACTCGGCTACATCGCAGGTTTGGCTACATGGGAAGTTTGGCTACATTTCTCTTTTGGCTACATAGATGGAATTGGCTACATGGATCTGGAAAATTATAGGCTTCACTCAAATAAATGTAGAACATATTCAGCTGACTTTTGAGCCTTCTCAAACACATCACCACTTCTCAAAAAAGTTGTAGACAATGCTTATTCATCCAACAAAATTTTTCTTTACTTCCATTGAAGATCAACTCATCAATTGTCACACTTAACTTTTCCACACTGTCATAAACTTCTCCACTCAAGTTCTTCAAGTTGTAGCCTCACAATATCTTTTTCCATAGAACATGACAGTAGCTCAATCATTTTATGATCTTACATAGATGAAATTCAATGCCTTTCTCATGAATCCATATTAGTTCTCCAAGTATCATCAACAACACATATTGAACCATTGACAACAAATGAAATATTTACTTGGACATTACAATTTTTTCAAGAAGTATTCCTCAAATATTATTTTTTCTATCTCAGGAACATAACCATCTCTCTACTTCATCCATTTTAGATACATAAAGAGAATCATCATTTTGAAAAGAAATTTGACATTCTGCACCAAGATCTCTATTATTCATTACCAATTTTTTTTGGAGATTCCCTTACCCAAAAATTCTAGATACATATTTTTGATGCATTACATCAACTTTTACTCATCAAATTTGGGGAAAAAATTCTTACTTTGACCATCTCTTGTATTTTATTTATGGAATGACATAAATTCTTATACACATTATTTTCATCTTTAGTATTTCATAAAATCCTTGTAGTGCATAATACTTGTAAAGGGACTTGGGAAATAGTATTTTTTTACTTGGATGTGAAGATTAGAAAAAGGATTATTATCTTTTTAATAGTAAAACCTAACAAACACACATGGAGTGTTGGTGAAGGAGAATTGAAAGTTTTTGTAGTTGTGAACCTCTATAAATCTTAGCATCCTTTTACACTTCTTTTTTTCTTTATATTAAATTATGAAAATATAATTTACTCACATTATTTTTTGAACTAATTTAATTAAAAAACTATTTTAATTTGTATGACTTTAAAAATTAATCTTAGTTCACAACATTTGGTATGAGAGTTTATCCCTTGTTTTATAGACTTCAACCAGTCCTGGGGAAGATCACATGGGTGCTTCAACTAATGTGAACCTTGAGAGAACCTCTACTTCTAGGTCATTATATTTTATTAGTGAAAATTATATTAAATAGAATATCAAAATGAAATTCCATTTGGAGAGTCTTGGATTTCACGTTTGGGGAGCTATAGAGAATAAAACTGAGATTCTTAAAACCCTATGAATGAAATGGAAACCTAATAAAAAAAATTACCTATGAAAACAACTCCAAAATGTCTTAAATATCTTAAAATTAATTCAAGAGAGTATTAAAATGATAACTTTTCAAATATGAGATACCCTTGATGTTTTCTTATGAATGAACAACAAATGTTAAAGAGCATAAATTAAATGCTAGTAAGTTTTTTTTAATGAAACCCAATGAAATTATCACTCAAATGCATGAAAAGTTAATTTTATTGAAAACAACGATTTCTATGGGAAGAAAAATAAATAACAGAGCATGTTTTAGTAATATTTAGAGGACTACATAAGAAGTGGATAAACATTATGAAACAAAAAGTGGATAAACCTGTTAACGTCCATAAGAGAATCTCAAGTTACAAGTAAGATAAAAGTTAAAGATCTGATTGGTAAACTTATGATGTTTGAGACTAAGTTGGAGAATGATGTTAAATTACCAAATGAAACAAAGAAGGGGCCTTTATGACAATTTTTTTAAAAAATTGATAAAAAGGAAAAAAAGAAGCATGTCCTGACTCCTTGTAAAACAAGGGAAAGATTACTAACTCAAAAGATAAACCAGATCAGATGGCCATGGGATTCAATAAAATGTACAGGAGCATAACGAGGCTCAAAAGACCCAAAAGTAAAGGAAGAGAAAATGATACATCTCAAAATGAAGTGAGATATTATGAAAGTAAAAATAAATGACATATGAAACTAGAATCTCTATCAAAATTAAATGAAATATATTGAAACATGAATCTCCTTTAAATAAATCTTATGATATGATCATTTCATAAAAAAAGTCATTGTTTAAATAACTCATTGAAATTAAAGGAAGTTGATTTTTTTGTAACAAAAAATGATGAAAATCTAAAAGAATTGACTACATAATATGCTAAAATGAAACAAGTAGTTTATAAATGAACTTAGGGAAGGAAAAAATTAAAATTTTTCTTGGTGATAAATTATAAAAAAAGCATGGAATTTTATATAATGGAAAGAAATTGCCGAAGTAGTCCAAAATTTACATTGTAAACAACATTAGTCACCAAAACATATCAAATGTAAGGTGTTTTCACTGTGGTATGACCGACCATTAGACAAATAAATTCAATATGAGTGAAACTCAATTTGGACGAATCAAAGAAAATTATTTTTCTAAAACATAAAGAACTTTCCAAAGTATACTATTTACTACAAATGCCAGACATACTTGGGTTTCTAAGTCTAGTTTCTTACATTGTTGGGTAAAAAAAATGGATACCATAACACCTAGATTTTTAATATTTTATAGAAAAAAAACTTATAGAAATAACAATGCTACTTAATACATGAAAAATTGTTGTTCTAGACATATGAGTGAGGATTGCTCAAACTTTTACACTATATATAAAATAAATGGCAATAATTTTACATTTAGAGTTAATCATAAATGAAAAATCTTGGGAGTGGTAGTGTATACAATTCTAAAACCACTCTTACTTTAAAATTACTTTGGTTTGAAGTCTTGAAACATAAATTGATTAAAAGACTATAATATTAATTTTTTTGATAATGCTTGACAAGTGTTTAAGATGACATCCTTAAGTTCAAAGCAACTAGAGTTGAATTTTTTTACAATTTGGACCTTGACTCTTTGTGTGAACAAGATATTAGAAGATTGAATGTTTCGATAAGAAAGAATTGATAATGAAATATGCGACTTAGACATTTTAATGTTCTATCTATGAAAATTTTGTTTAAACCCAATTTGGTTATTGATTTTCAGAAACTTTTTTTTGTTAAGGACATGCCAAATGAGTAAAAAAATATAGAATTTTCTTTAATTTTTTTTAAAATTATTACTTAAAAACTTTTCAGCTTATACACCTTGACTTGTTTGGACCTTCAAAGATAGAAAGTAATTTTGAAAAGTATTTTATATTAGTTATTATTGATGCTTTTCAAGGTTTTCTTGAGTTTTCTTTTTGAGAAATAAAAATAAAGCATTTCTTGTATTTCAAAATTTAGTAAGAATATTCAAAATGAAAATGGTGCTAAAATAATCTTCCTTTAGAGTGATCATGGTGGAGAGTTTGATAATCATGGATTTTATAATTTATACTCTCTTCCTGATGTTAAGCCCAAGTTGTCAACATATATAACACTATCATGAAATGGTGTTATAGAAAGGTGAAACATGATGTTACAAAAAATTATAAAAACAATGTTATGTGAGTATAATCTACCCACCTATTTTTAAGAATAATATCCAAAAACAACATGCTATACTATAAATAGAGACTTAATTAGACAAAAAATAAATAAAACCCCATATGAGTTATGGAATGGATTTTTTTGGTTATTTCAAGTTTTTTGGGTGTAATGTTTATATCCTAAGTAGAAAGGATAAAAATAATAAATTTGACTAAAAGTACCATGAGTGTATCTTCTTAAGATATTGGAGCGACTATCACAGGTCGATCAAGAAATAGAAAAATGAAGCGAAGAAAAATATAGAAAAGCATGTGACTCGGGTTGTCTCTCAAAGAGGAAAACTCCTCAGTGTTTTCTTAATGTGAATGTTTGGGTTTGGACGATAATGAAAAACAGAGAACCAACCATGTGTGTGTATTTGAAAACAAGTGTAATGTTTTTGAAATCAGTTTGAGATAGTGCCCCCTCAGATATTCCCTCACTTAACCTGCGGAATCATAATCCACTAAATGGTAACTCACTTTATCTCTCTCTCTAATCTTCCAAGACCTTAAACGATTATCTTCACATGGTAAATTTGGATCAAACAAAGATATGAAATGATCATTGAAATCTTTGCTCTTGCCTATCTAAGAAACTAGAGACCTTTGATCACACCCGAACCTAACCTCACTTCTCTCCACCATTAGGGAAATGAGGAAGGTCTAGGGGAAAGTGTGTGAAAACCAAAAAATAAGGTAAACAAGATGAATTGAAATACAATAAACATAGGAAATATTATATTGTATAAAGAAAAAAACAAACTTCAAAAATATTAAATAAGAGAGATACAAACAATTAAATTCCAAAATTCATTAGCATGGGTTGTGAAAAATCTCTTTAAATCAGCTATAATCGGTTTAGTGAGCCATCACTGGAGAAAATACATGCATCAAGTAAAGAAGAAAAATACAACCAACCACCCCCTATTTCAGTGAACCCCACTCTCTTTTGTAAGGATGAAAATTTCCAGGGACTCTCCTGATTCTAGGATGATCTTCACATAAGTATTGAATGCTTGATCTCCCCTACACGGATGGCATGGAATTCCTTCCATTTCTCAATTAAATGTTGTATTTCCTTGATGACATCAAATTCCTTTTTGTTCTGTTGTATCATGCACCAATTGTGAGTTCACATCCCTTCTTTTGCATGATTTGGACAAGAAATGAGAATGGAATATTCATTGGATCTCCTCATGCCTCAAATGAGCTCCACGTAAATCGGAGACGATCTCCATCATCACGACTTTTTGAGATTCCTCTCGGTGCCGCTGATAAAAACTATTCCAAGTTCATAATTCTTACACATCATCCTTGCTTGAGAAAAAATTTATTTAAAAAAGGTAGGAACCATTATGTACCGATAAAATACTTGTACGCATCACTGAAATTTAATTCTGCGGTTAAGTAAATGACACTTATGCATCACTTTGTGACATAAAAATGACTCTTACATATTTCTTTAACCATGGTAGTTAATTTTTATTTGAACCCCCTTTGAATTAATCAGACATGATCCATTCTAGTTCACCTTATGTGAGGTTATTGGCATGTGAGGATTGATTCATAGGTGAGCTTATCTCTTAATTCAATGCATCCCCTTTGATTTAATATGACATGATCCTTATAGATCGATGAATTAATATGACGCGACACTTCCCAAGACCATTTAATATGAAGTATCTCCTTCTCCATGAAAATTTCACCTGACGTGAGGTGACATTAATTCTTATGTGAGCAAATATGGATCTTGGGGTGATTCTGAGATGATCAACTCAGTTAATCTAATGTGATACTGCTGCTGTGAAGATGATTCTTTTGCAAAGTATCGGGTGTCGAGTTCACCTTACCCAGTTATTCCTAGGAATTTTAATCATGACATGATGATCATTTAATATGACATGAGGCTCACACTCTAGCATTTAACCTAATATTGGCTCATGAATTTTAATCACATGTGAGACAACTTCTCCCCATTTCTTTCTCACACATAGACTTTTAAATCCATTTTAATCTCATGCACAACTAGGAAATGGTTTTAAATCTTACACATATAAAAATCATGGTAAAACCCATTTTAAGTGTAAGAAATATGAAAATTAATTATAAAATGATATAATCGATAAAAATCATGAGTTTTATCCAATTAACAACAAATTCCAAAAATCAATAAAAATCCAAATGAAAATCCATTTATTTAGAATTAAATGGAAATAATGATAAAAATATATGAAATACTAAAACAAAATTTCAAAAATTGTGGCTTGAGCACTCCTCCACACTTGAATAAGAACTTATCCTCAAGTTCACAGAGGTCTCACTTCTTATCAAGTTAATGTCCCAGTTCTATGATTGTAAAAAGAATAGAAATTAATGGAATAAGAACTCTAACAAGTGGAAAATTCATTAATCTCTCTCTCCTAAGATTCCTATTCCCCTGATCCTTTACACACTTTCTTGATACTTCTTATAAAACATTATGATATATCATCTGCCCCTTCTTTATCCAAGTTTAGAATTACCCAAATTTTCTATCCCTTTTCGAACTAGCACTTATTGGATTTTCCCTGCCATGCTTTATAAAAAGAAATTTTTAGATGAACATAACTAAACCCAAAACTAAACCATCCCAAAATAGAAATAATCCACAAAGACTAGGTTTAATAGTTAGGGAATAGAATTAATGCTTGGGAAGATGGATCTCAGGTAGCTCAAACTCTTTTTTAATGGTTTACTCACACACACATGTGTTTTTTTGACTTAGGAAGATTTAGAGATTAGTTCCTATATTCTTGTTTTACCCTAGTTCATAAGATCTATCAAAATGTCATTTAGGAAGGCTCCTTGAAGTTTTAGTCATTCATAGTGGACATGTTACCCAAGTTAAAGTTCAAAATTCATGTTTCCTCATGCTTTGATTTTGATTTTACTAAGTTCTTTTATATCATAATCCTTTCCCCAGTTCTAAAAAAAAGTATCTATGGTTGTTATTGTGACTTATTATTTATTATAGTAGGGAGAGTGAAACTTTGAATCACATTTTCACTCCATTTTAATGAAAAAAACTCACCTAAAACAAAGAAAACTAGAAATAATTGTTTACAACCTAAGCTAACTTCTTCCATACCCCACACCTATCCTTGAAACTAAACTCAATGAATTTAAATATGAAATTGTCAATGTGAAACTAATAAATATAGGAGGTGTCAAAAATATATATTAAGGAATGAGGAAACCTAGTGGCCTTTACTCATATGTGGTAGGGAGGAGAGTGGACTCTTCCTGTGGTTCTTTCCAAAAATCTTCATTAATTTTTTTGATTCGCTACCCATTAACCTTGACGGGATTCTTCGATTTTTCTCTTTTGATTTTAATTATAACAAATTTAAATTCATTATTCAATGTAGATTTCCCAGTCTATTTGGAATGAATTTTACCTGACATGAGTTTCATCTAGGAGGATAAAAACAACACCTTATCACCAATTTGTAATTCCTTTCTCTAAAGGATATTTTCATGGGCATCTTTGGTACTTTCCTTTTACACTAAATAATATTCATAAGATTCCCTCCTCAAATACTTAACCTCTTCCATTTGAAACTTCCCATGCTCTATGATTTCCCTAAATTCCATGTTCATTTTCTTCGCAACCCAGTAAGCCTTGTGCTGCAGCTCAACAAGTAGGTGATAGTATTTAATATAAAAATTTCTGCAAGGGGACATACCAAGGGGGTTTTGATGGAAGTTCTGTATGCCCATAGTATATCCTATAGATTTTTATTTCAGTCTTTCCAATTGGTTTGAACTATATTTTCTAGGATACTCTTCACTTCCTAGCTGGATACCTCAACTAGCCAATTTTTTTTGTGAAGGTTGGAAGTAGAAGTTTTATGCTTCACTCCATATTTACTAATCAGTGCTTCCATAATTTGGTTACAAAAGTGTGTTCCCTAGTCACTGATGATTGATCGAGGTATTCCAAACTTGAAAAAAATGTGTGATATGAGAAAATCTATAACTACTCTTGAATCACCAGTCCCAATAGCTTGGGACTCAATCCATTCAGAGACATAGTCTACTACAATGATAATATTGGTAAATCCAAAAGAAATTTGAAATAAACCCATAGTCTATTTCCCAAACATCGGATACTTCAAAAAAAAAATCAAAGGTTGTTGAGGCATTTCTTATCTTTGAAAATTACCCTAGTGAAAAAATATTTTTTACATGTTTTAAAAAAATTATAGGAATCTTTAAAAATTGTAGGCTAAAAGAGTCCATCTTTTTAAATTTTTCTATCTATGCACTAAGGTCAAAAAAGGACTTCACATGAAAGTGTGTGAAAGAATTTAAGAATAGAGGATACCTTCTCGTTTTGTATACCTATCCTAATCAATTGATTACTACATATATTCTATAAGAATGGATCCTCCCATACATAGTACCTTCACCCATAATTTAGATTTAGGAATTTATTTTTATAAAATAAGGAAGGCACCTTTAAGGTGACCAAGTAGTTTACCATGTCTGCATACCATGAAACCTTAATAGTGATTTCATAGAGCTTCTCACTAGGGAGTGAATCATTCATAGGTATTTATATAGGTATCTATGCTTCAATAGTGTGGGAACATCTACTTATATGGTTTTTAACTAGGTCCTCACAACCCTTTTTGTCTTAAATTTCCATATTGAATTCTTGTAGAAGAAGCATACACCATAATACATGGTTTTGATTAAAATTTATTCATTAAGTACTTGAGAGATGCATGGTCAGAGTAAACTATTACTTTACCTCCCAAAAAACATGAATAAGATTTTTCTAGTGAAAAAATCTTGGTAAAAACTTTTTCTTGGTGGTTCTGTAGTTAATTTGAACTGAATCCAGAGTTTGTAAATCATATTCTATCACATGGGAATGTCTATTGATCTTTAGAGATAGAAATTCCCCCAATTCTTGGTTTGAGGCATTACACAACACTTCAAAAGGTACATCCTAGGATGGTGGCCTAATTATAGGGGGTGTGGTTAGGATTTCTTTAAGGTTATCAAAAGTTTTCCTACATGATTCATCAAACATAAAGTCAATACCTTTTTGAGAAAATTAGTTAGAGGTATTTCAGTTTTTCTAAAGTCTCTAATAAACCTCATATAGAACCCAACATTTATTAGAAATAACCTAACATGTTTTATAGTAGTGGGGTATAACCATGTAGAGATGATAAAAACCTTGGATTTCTCCACTTCAATCCCTTCTTTGGAAATTATACGGTCCAGAAAATTATCTCTTTACACCATAAAGTGACATTTTTCAAAATTCAGGGCCAAATCCTTTTCAATGCGCCTTTTTAAAACATTTTCTAGATTCTCAAAATAATTCTCAAAAGATGTTTGATAGAATGTAAAGTCATCGAGAAACACCTCTAAGAATCTTTCAATAAGGTCTGAAAAGATTCTTACCATGCAATGTTGGAATGTACTCGAGGAATTGTGTAAAATAAAAGGAATCCTTTGATATGAAAATGTAAAATAAGGGAAATTGAATATGGTTTTGTCTGATATTTTGGTGTAATAAGAACCTAACCAGGGAAATCATCAAGAAAATAGTAGTGAACCTTCATAACTAATATTTCTATCATCTAATCTATAAAAGGAATGGGGAAGTGGTATTTTCGGGTCACATGGTTCAATTTTATATAATAAATACACACCCTATAACTATTTTTATTCCCAATGGGCACTAATTCATTATTTTCATTATAAATAATGGTTATTTTAGACTTTTTTGGGACCACTTGTGTGGGTTGAACCCACCGTGTAAGATACTGACTTTTCTTTGAGGTATGGAACCTTCTTTTTCTAGTTTAAATCTTCAAATTTGGCCTAATGTGAGTACCTAGTGAGGCTGTGTAGGAAACAAGGGTGTGTGAGCCTTGTTCGGATCCTGAAGCCTAGTTTTTTGGAAAATGCAGTTGGGCTCCACAGTTAGTAAAAACCGTGCCACCCTGGCCACATGGTTTGATTAAACCATGTGGGGTGGTCTATCCCTCTATCCAGGGATGCATGGTTTTAGAAAACCATGTAACTTGAGTTTCATGCTCATACAAGGGCTCTATATTTTTTAGAAGAGGCAAAAATCATGGCTTACACACGATTTCCCAAACCGTGTGCATGAACCGTGTGAGATGGGTTTTGAGGCAGAGAGCTGTGCATGGTTTGGCCAACCATGCGACGCATTATTTTTTGAAAAAATTAATATTTTACCCTTAATTCTTAAATAATTAAACCATTATCATTTTTTTCTATTTTCTCCTACAGCAGTTGGCCATTCTCCTCTCAGGACATCTATTCTTCAAGCCTAACCTAGGATTTGGTATCAATTCTTCATTAGAACTTCAATTTTACTTCTGATCGTCTCATTAGATCTGCACCAGTGAGTTCTCTATTCCTTAGGCTCATTTTGTTATTCACCTTTCTGATATGCCATATTTTCTAAGTGTTCATATGTTCTTTAATTTTCTTCTAATTTGGATCGAATTAGAAGCTGGGGCTGGATGAGTGTTCCTCTACCAAGCTAAGTTTGTTGGTCTATAACTTTTTCCAAAATGCCTTATTGTTTATATCTTATTGCGAATGTGATGCTCACTAAAATTTTCAGGTGATGCTTTCTAAATTAATTGAACCAAGGTTTAATTGATATAAATATGCTGATACATGCCATTGAAACCTTTTGTTGTGGTTGGATGTTGTTGACCTCAACCCAAAACATCCATGGGGTGGGTTCCAACTTTTATCGTGTTTATGCCACCCTCAGGGTGTGATGAACTTTCCCTGTAAAATTGGGAATTGGATGAGATATTACAGTGAGTTGTTAAAGGTTTTGAACACCTTATAGCACCCTATCAATTGTAATTAAAAGGTAGTAAATGGATAATCCCTTTATTTGTACACAATCATGAAGGGATTATTGAAATTATTAAATGAATGGATAATGAGTTGGTGAATGAATTGGCTAGGATTCCCTAGACATTACTACTCCTTGGATCCAATGACCATGTTTGGATGCCATGGTCATTTCTACTCCATGGATCCTAAGTACTTGGATTCCTTGGACATTTATACTTCTTGTATACTATTTACTTGACTTGCTAGGATGCCTTGGACATTTCTACTCCTGGGATTCGATCAACTTGACTTGTTAGGATGCTTAAAACAATTCTACTCCTTGGATCTGATGATCATATTAGAATTCCCATGAAATTTCTATTCCTTGGATCCTATTAAAGATTATATTAGGATTCCTTAGTCATTTCTACTCCTTGGATCCAATTTACTTGGTTTTTTGACATGCCTTGGACATTTATACTCCAAGGATCTAGTTTAACTAGTTAAATTGATATGTCAAGATGCCTTGTAAATTTCTACTCCTTGTATCTAATGATCTATTAGGATTCCTCGGAGATTTAGACTCCTTAGATCCTGTTACTTTTTTTACATAGCTTATACAGTTTCCTTGTACATTACCACTCATTGGACCCTGTCCTATGTAGGCCTAATACATGATTATACGATATATACTGACGTTGATACTTTCTATGCTTTATAGTTGGCCTTATGTATACTTAATTGATCATAGTGAGACTTGATAGACTGTATAACATCAATTCTACTGTTTTACTTGTACACCCGATATACATGTACACTACTTCAACTTATATGCACAGACAAGACTTATTATAGAAACCATTTTTGGTGGCCTACTGAGTGTTATATCACACCCTGTTCGGGCTGCCATTGGTTACCCAGACAAACTTCATGGATGTAGGTAGGGATAGGGGAAAGCACCTGCTTGAAGATGATTGATTGATTTGTGCATAGGAGAAGGGAAACATAAGACCGGACTTTGGGATTGTGATGATATCTAGGGATAGTTCTTTTTTCCTTTTTTTTTTAATTTTGAGACATGTATTGTACTGGATGACTGTTTCCATGTATTGCATCATTTTGTGTATCATTCCATGATCATCATTGTACATGACACTATTGGATGAGATACTTGGTTATTTATATGATGGATATTTATTCTTATGATTCTTATTTATTTCACATGCTTATACCATTGATTGTTATGATTATAACATTGTGATACACTATGATCACGAGGGTATAGTCTCCCCACTATTCTACCATAGACCCTTACTGCAATTCAGAAGTCTTTGGAATACGGGGAAGTTCCCTTGAGGCCATGTGGACAACCGAGTTTGGTTACTTTTGATTCAACTGGGTTTGGGGTGTCACAAAGCGGTATCAGAGTTGTATTTTTTTTATTTTTTGGGAATATTAGAAATGAGATTAAGAAAGTGTTGGAATTTGGTAATGATATGTGCTTGAGAGTAACTTACACACATAAAGGAAAAAACCAAATTATCTAGGATGGGATATGATGTTCTGATTTATTCCTATTACAGTTTATTTGATTACACCATTAGATGATGCACTTGATTCTTGATGTTCCTTCAGATTTAATTTTTTTCCTTGGCTTGGTATGGCAAGGAAAAATTGCATCATGCATCATTATAGGCACTTAAAAATTTACATGTCATGAATTATACCATGCCACATTTATATTACTATGTGCATTTATCGCATCATGTTTTGGTGCCTTATGTATTTATCCATGATATTGTGCTAAAAATTCATGAAGGGACTTGATAAACACTGGTTGGGATTAAATGAACACCACACATCAATTAATAAGGTGTGTGGGCCCTTATAAATTGGAAGTGGTGATCCATATAGTTCAACATTTAAAAGAGAATTTATAAATAAATGAGAATTAATTTAAATGAAATTGAATTTTGGAATGAAAATATTTCCATTAAATGAGGATTCCAATTAGAAATTTAAAGGGGTTTCCTTTATAAATTGCAATTGACACTCTGTATACCGGAACCCATGAATTATAGTAGATAACTTATCCTTACTACTAAGAATTACTTTTTTATTGAAAAAACCAACCCGAACCAAAACAGACATCAAGGGGGGTGAAAGTAATGTAACCCCAGAGCATTATGTTTCACAACCAACTTACAATCACCAGGCAAGGATCCTAAGTTGTTGTAGAGAATCAATCTATACCCCGGGTTACCTTTTCTAGCCAACACATCAGCCACGTAATTCCCTTCATGCCAAGTGTGATTGACCTTGGTGATTTGAATGATTAAGCTCCTGCATGATCTTAAGGTATACACCAAGCCCCATGGAGCATCACCTTCTCCAAGAAGAAATTTAACCAGCATCACAGAATCTGTTTCCACTTCCGAAATCTAGATATCATCTTGTCTGCAATGATTGAGACCTGTAGCCAAGGCCTTGGCCTCCGCCACCATTGAATTTCCATCACCAAAGTAGGCCAAGAACCCCAAAATCATAGATCCACAACTATCCCAAACCATCCCTCCCCCCTCATCACCCCATGCAGGCATGACCCATCCTTGTTCAGCTTAAGGCCCACACAAGGGGGATTCCACCGGACCCATCGCCCTTGCAGCTGAGTCCGAGAGTCGTCCGAGACACAAAATCTGGGTAAGAAGCATCTTAATGTGATGGAGTTACCAACATTTTTAATTAGCAACCCAAGATCCATCACCAAGATCTTCACCCAAACTTGCAGATGGGAGCCAAAGACCAAAGCACCATGTTTGGATTTATTCCAAGCTTCCTAGAGCACCCAACAAGTGAAAAAAAACCATTCCCCACACCCTGACCTCTACCCCAAGATGACCAGCCCCCAGGAACTATTCTTCAATCCTTTACTAAACCGAACCTTCATCGACGTGAATATTCATCTCCTGTGAAATGAAGTTCCAGACCCCCCGTGCCTAGTCCCTTTGAAGGAACAAATGATCGGTAGTCTCCTGCTGTGGCGAACGACAACACTGCTCATACCTAGATTTAGGAGTAGGCATAGGGGTGTGAATCATGTTAGGAAGTCTTGTGCCTATCCTATTCATATATATATATATATATGTGATTATAATGTTATCAAACCTTGAGTGAGGTGTGCACTTGGAATTTTAGAGATATGCCACTGAGATGACCTCTAGTCGTGTGCCATGAGGGCGACGACGACCATGATCTATGGGTGGTGGGCCTTGGGCCACTAGAGAAACCTCCAGTAGTGCCACATGAGGTGAAACTTAATATACTTGATGTGGTTGCTGATGCAAAGTTCTAAGATAGTTTCCCATGTTTCATGTAGATCATTCAAGGAGCACCGCCACTTGCCTCATCTATGATAGAGTTGACACGTGTGTTTTGAAAGTAGCATCCACCCATGTTTTTAGGGGATGAAAGACCATAGGCTACAGAGTTATGGATAGAGGCCATGTTATTAATTTTTGAACATCTCAAGACACATCCCAAGGGGAGATTGAATCTTGATACATATATGATTTGGGATTCCTTCAAGAGATGGTGGGACATGATTACTCAAATAGAGCATCACCGAGATATGAATTGGAAGGATTTCTATAGATCCTTATATAATTATTTTCTATCCCATGACACTGAGGGATGATAGATCCAGAAGATTTTATGAATCTATAGTAGGGAGCCCTATCAGTCATGGACTATTATTCCCATTTTATAGAGCTCCATCAATTTTTACCTATTCTATTAGGTGAAGATTTATTGAAAAATAGGAGATTCGAGGATGATGTTAGGCATGAAATCTGATTGTAGGTAAATGCATTCTAGATTGCTATCATAATAGAAATAATAAACCAGGTGATGATTACTAAATGTAACCTGAGGGAAGATGGGGGTGCAGAGTAGGGTCGATCAGCTTCTCAACCTAGTGGTTTTATGTAAGGTGGAAGGAAGCAACGTTTTGAGGCCTCTTGTGAGGGGAGTACCATCCAGATCATGAGTGATGGTAGCCCAGTTCTCTGTCATCAGTGTGGGAAGTAGGGACATATGAGGATCCAATTTGATAGAGACCCATTTTAATGCCGAGTTTGCAGCAGGATGGGCCATCTATAATGGTTTTGTAGGACCTTTCCTCTAGCATCCAGTGAGAGAGTGTTTGCACTGAATTTACATTCAGGAGAAGGGTTAGCAGCTTCTCATCATCCAGGGAACTGGAGTGCGACTGACTGGTCAGACCAATGTGGTGGTCATGGCTGAGGTATCCATACACTAGATTTACAATGAAAGCATAACAAAATTTCTCATAGTAGTCAGACTATATCTATGGGTTGCGGTTCAGGACATATGTATATAATACAACCAATACTTGAGGAAAAGAGTTCCGAACTATCTTCCACAAGAGGTAATATTTTGGTATCCTCTATGTTATTATACTCTATTCTTAATACAGGTGCATATCACTATTTCACATCTGTGCCAATTTTGGAGATCCTTGGGCTTAATGTTCAGTTTTTCAATGGCGTGATGACACTTGATACTCCATTGGGGATTTTATCGGATAATGTATTCTAGTGAAGGGAGTTACCCATGAGTTAGGTGGGTGTTACTTTGTATGGTAACTCCTCATCCTCAAGATGACAGGGTTTGATTTCATTCTAAGGATGAAATAGTTGGTTCCCTATCATGCTTTTGTGTATTTCTATCACCAAAGGGTGAATTTCACATCACCCGAATGGCCCGAAGGCCTTCTTTTTTATTGATTTTTGATAACCCCTCTTTCAAGGGATGAGGGGGAACCCTTACAAGACCCGTAGGCTTAGAGATTACAAGGCCCATAGGATTAGGAGATTACATGACCCGAAGGTCTTTGGGAATTCAACTAGACTATCTACAAGGAACTACCCCTCCCCAGCATCTACATCATGATAGTAACTCTCTACCTTCACATGGCTGTATGGCTAGGATTCCCATGAAATCACTGGATGGTCCTAATGGAAAATCCACACCCTCTCATTATAACAATCCATTTGGCTATACTCTGGTGAGTATACCTACTCGGAATCCTCTTTCAGGGATGTTCCTTTTTGGTAGAGTCTGTCTGGGGAAACTGCATATGGCCCGAAGGCCTTGAGGTGTCCCGAAGGCCTTAAAGGTGGCCCGGAAGCACTACTGACCCGAAGGCCTAGGTGGCCCAAAAGACTTAAGGACTCCAATCCCAAACTGATGGCCCAAGGTGAATAGTTCTAGCTACTACAGTACCAAACAATACCTATTACAATAACTATTATAGTGCCTGCTATAGTACCCGCACAATTTATAGTTTTGCTACATTCCCTACACAGTGTACAATTCTACTATAGTACCGCACAATGTATAGTCTGCTACAGTGCCTACTACAGTACTGCTGTAGTACCCGAAAATATTCCTATACCTGGTTTTGAACCTGGGTCTTGTGGATGCACTAAAGGATACCTCACCAACTGGGCTAAGGATCATGTGCTGAATTTCACATCACTGGAGGGAAGTTTTTTCATTCACAAGGGTGAATGGGATGTTTAGGTGAGCCAAGTTAGACCTGAGCATTGTGGTATGGGCGGGATGATAGCTCAGATTGATAACATATATCTAGATGACTAGGGAATGTGTCAGGAATACTTCCCTCTAGTGGTTGATCATTTCAGGGACATTTTCTGAGATGACTTTTTAGGACTACCATCTGAGAGAGTGGTAGAGTTTTCCATAAAGCTAGTGATGGGATCTACACCAGTATCCATTCCTCCTCATAGGATGGATATTACTAAGTTAAAATATCTCAAGAGGCAGCTAGAGTACTTGGAAGAAAAGGGGTTTATATGAACTAGTACTTATATATGTGGTTCTATGGTCCTTTTCTCCAAGAAGGTGGACAAAAATCTTAGTATATTTATAGATTATCAAAAATTGAACCATTTTATGGTTAAAAAATGGTATCCATTTCTATAGACAAATGATCTCTTTGACTAGCTCTGAAGAGCTCAAGTGTTGTTGAAGATTGATTTGAGACCGAGTTATCATCAAGTGTGTGTTTGGCCTTCATACATACCTTGTATATCTTTTTGTTGCAGGTATGGTCTATATGAGTATCTAGTTATTCCGTTAGGTCTCATGAATACACCAAAAAAATTTCATGGCACTGATGAACCGAGTTTTCCATCCATATTAGGATTTGTTTGTGGTGGTTTTCATGGATGATATGTTGGTGTATTATCACACTCGACATGACCATGCCAAACATATTGAGATCATATTGGATACACTGAGAGAGAATAATTTATATGCTAATATCACAAAGTACCACTTATGAATGGATAAGATTCAATTTATGGGTCATATTATCTCAGATACATGAGTATCAGTTAACCCAGAGAAGGTGAGAGCTATAGTTTCCTAGGAACATCCCAAGAATGTATTTGATATATAGATTTTCTTGAGGCTAGCTAGATATTATACGCATTTCATATAGGACTTATCATTATCATAAGAACCTATTACAGGCTTGACTAAGAAGGGTGTGAAGTTATCATGGTCAGATACCTGCGAGACAACCTTTCAGGAGATGAAAGTGAGACTGACTTCAATGTTAATCCTAATTCTGCTAGAGATGGGAAAAATTTATACTGTATATTTTGATGCACCAAGTATCGAGATAGAAGTAGTTCTGATGTAGGATGAGTGAGTCGTGGTGTATGGGTCTCGTCAGTTGAGGCCACATGAGAGGAACTACCCGATATACGATCTTGAGTTAGCTGCTATTGTTCATGGCTTACGTCGTCAGAGGAATTATTTATTGGAAGAGTGTTATGTGGTGTACACAAAACACAAAATCATCACGTAAATATTTACACATCGTGAATTGAATCTAAGGAAACAAAGGTGGTTTGAATACCTATAATATTTTTTACTTCAAGCTTGCCTATATACCCAGAAAGGGAAATGCAGTTTCCAATGCACTAAGAAGGAGGAATCAGATACAGGAAGTGTAGGAGGCCAGTAAAAAGTGGTCTCTTATGGCCTTGTTTTTTAGATGCACTTATAGGTGTAGGATATCCATGAGAAGAATTATCTCTCATCTTTAGCAATGAATTTCACTCTTATGGATAGAGTAAACATTAGAAAGCTATCAAATTCTAAGGGCTTGGTCCTATGGGAGGGTGTTTTAGGTGATGACCCACCTCCTAATTGGACAGTTGGTGAGGACGAGATCTTGAAAATCTACAGATGTGTCAAGGTTTTAGTAGACATTCAGGAGGAGTTGAAAAGAGATTCACATGCATCTATATGGGTTTTTCATCCCAATATTACCAAGATGTATCAAGATTTATGCTGCCATTACTAGTGGATGGGGATAAAGTGGTAGATAACTGGGTTCATTACTCGGTGTTCCACCTATCAGTAGGTGAAGGTAGAGCACTAGTTGTAAAGCCCTGGACCCGAACTTCTAGATTCAGTACTAAAACATGATGTGTATTTTTTTATAATAGATAACTAAAAAAATACACAGTACGTTATACAAATGAGGACCCTTTCCGGTCTAGGTTCTATAGAATTAGACAACAACTTACATACATTGAATCAGAGTTTAAAAAAATAATTAAAATATAACTAATTGGATTCATCTGAAGTAGAACCTTAAATTTCATTTGAACATCTAAGGAATATTGTGAAAAACATTTTAAAACATGGGATGAGCACAAAAATCTCAGTAAGGTGCATAAAGAATGAAAAACTGTTAGTCTAGTAGAAACATGAAAACCCTTTAAAAACCCTTTTCTTGGAAACTCATAAGCATGCATATAAACATCATGTAGTCTCCTTAGGAAATATTTACCATATGAATCTTACAATAACCCTTACACATGGAATAACCATTCATCCAAATTCCATCTCTGGAGTACCCAATTCATTGGAGAGTTATAATGGGGCTCACCCATCATATCTTGAGCTATAATGGGCTCAAACCAACATATCATGAGCTATAATGGGCTTAACCCAACATATCTTGAGCTATAATGGGATCAAACCAACATATCTTGAGCTATAATGGTATCAAACCAACATAAATATTTCCAAGGAACATATCATGAATAAAACACTTGATAAATCATTTGAACCCTTGAGAAAAACACATTAACATTTCAAAATACCATTTTTTCATAAAAATCGCTCTTAGAACATAAAAACTAAAAAAAAGATAATGAAATATTATTATTCAAAAAAAATATAATGTAGACACTATGGTAATATAACATCATGAAATCATAAGAGTACACTCATGTCATAAAAAAATAACAATCTATTTGGATTTCATAAAGGAGACATTTAAAAGGATTTTAAGAGGAAACTTCTTTACAAATACCATAACATAGAAGACAGAATTGATCAAATGAAGGGAATATGTATACATACTATAAATACACATAATAAAACATTATATAATAAAATTACATTTCAAAAATCATCTTAGCATGATAAAAACCCTTGAAGTGGAAGGTTAACCCAAAGAATGGAAATGGGGTTTAGAATTCACTTACAAAATTTCAGCATGATATCAGATGTACATGGGCAGGATTAATGAAAGAGAAAGGGGTATATAATAATTAATAAATCATAAGGGAAGTAATAGGGAGTTGATAAAATATACCCCATCCTTATGAATTAAAAATAAAAGAGAACAACATAGAGAAGATTGTTGAATAAAATTGAGAAAGAGAGGATCCCTTACCTGGGGTTCGACTTCCCTCAAACGTATTTAAACCTCCTGTATGAAGGTTAAAATAGTGTTATTAATATTTTAAAGAAACATATTCATGTTTATAACACATTTCATGATCATTTTATAACATCATTCCACCCATTCATTAATAATATTTTGTTAATTCCATTGTTTTCGGGTGCGTTCTTCACATGGTTTCCATGATTAGTTCATGATGGATATTATTGTCGATTGTAAGTGAAAATATAAAATTGGAATGGAATAGTATTTAAATATTTATAGAACCATAAATTATACCATTTATCATTATGAATTATTAAATGATGATGATTCATAATTTATAACATTATTGATATCTTTTTAGGTCATTTTTGCGATTCTTCGATCACAATGAATTCATTTTGTTTTGTAAATTAATACCAGGTATAAAAAATGATTACAAAACCTTAAATAATATATAATACATAAATTATAATCAGATTCAACCATAAAAATGGTTTCATGACCAGTCTCTAAGGAAGTAAAAGAAATTGAAATCACATCATCGATGATGTCGGTAAATCGACACATCACAAATGGTGTTTTAATTTCTAGAATAAGTGCTAGAGGAGAAGTTTAATAGTGAATATTCCATAAAAATGATAACATCTAGAATATATATAATATTTTTGATCATTCATTCCTCTTAGATATGGGGTGGTGAGGAAATAAGAAGAATAGGAAAGAAAATGAGAATAAAATAATGAAAATAAAAGAGGATGTTTACCTCTTGATCTCTTCTCCTTGAGATCCTACTTAAGGACTTTGTTTTTGACCTTTTAGTGAGACCAACGGGTATTGTACATGGGGAAGGGTCTTGGGAGTAGTATTGGGTATAACTTAGGCAAGGATCAAGGCTTGATAGGTGTGGGAGGAAGAGGGGGGAGTGGGTGGTATTTATAGTGGAGGAGTGAAGGAGTTTACATTATTTTAATCATTATTTTATTATTTTGCCTCAAGATAATAAATAGTTATGATTACATGACCAAAAATAGTAATAAGTTCATGTGAGTTCTAGATAAGTACGCTTAAATCATCAAAACATCATCCATGACTCCATAAATCAAGTATTTAGCTTAATTTTTAAATTATCATATTTCACTATTCATAAAAAATTCATGTATTTCAGAAAATTACCAAAAAATCACCCCAACCATTTTTTGACATGTATAAACCAAAAATGTACTCCATTTTATGAAAATAATTTTATAAACATGATTAATTTAATTTTTAAATAATATAATAATTTACTTAAAAAATACAATTTTAAAATTAAAACTTCTTTTCTAACACTTTGAAAATTTAGATAAGATCTCTTAAAATTATCTTATAATCTTAAGTCATAAAAATAATTATTTATGAATACATTTTATGAAAATAAATTTTCATTTAAATTATTAAATTAATCATAAATTTGTAATTAAATATATATGACTTACAAAAATACCAACACTTAATCAATAATTTTTAAAGTATTTATTTACTTATATTATGACATAAATATATCATACCGACACTTATAAGAAGGATAAATTTTATTTATAATTTCATTGGTGAATTTACTATTCATAAGGGTACATTACTATTCATAAGTTTCGAGTTACTATTCACAAGGGTACATTACTATTCATTAGGGTCGGGTTACTATTCATAAGGTTACATTATTATTTATAAGGGCCATGTTTCTATTCATAAGGGTAAATTAGTATTCATAAGGTTCAAGTTACTATTCACAAGGGTACATTACTATTCATAAGGGTAGGTTACTATTTACAAAAACTAAAGTTTGTTCTATCAGACTCCAAAAAACATACTGATCACAACCGTGTATATTTTTTTTTTTGAAATTCTAAACACAGAAGCGGCAAAATTATGTTTAATAGTTAGTTTATTAATGTCACATAGTATTTATTTGTTCATTTAAGCACACAATGTTTCCTTTTAAAATCTCGAGATGTTACATTATCCTCACTTTAAATTAATTACACCCTCACAATTCATTTATTGTACTTATATTTCTATATTTACATATCTATAATTATGAAAAATTACTATCTTAGGTGTTCTTAATTAACTAGAAGTTTAAAAGTAAACACTATCACTAAAATTTTTCTAAAAAAATGACAAAGTCTAATCTCTAGAGTTGTTTAGACCTTTCCTCTAATACCAATTGTATAGCCCTGAACCTGCACTTCTAGATTCAGTACTAAAACATGCTATTTTTTTGTATAATAGATAACTAAAAAAACACACAGTACATTATACAAATGAGGTCCTTTTCCGATCTAGGTTTTGGAGAATTAGACAACTACTTACATAAATTGAATCAGAGTTTAAAAATAATAATTACAATATAACAAATTGGATTCATCTAAATTAGCACCTTAAATTTCCTTTGAACATCTAAGTAATCCTCGGAAAAATATTTTAAAAACTTTTGATGAGCACAAAAAGCTCACTAAGGTACATAAAGAATGAAAAACCGTTAGTCCAGTGGAAACATGAAAACCCATTAAAAACTCTTTTCTTGAAAAATCATAAGCTTGCATATAAACATTATGTAGTTTACTTAAGAAATATTTACCATATCACTCTTACAATCACCCTTACACATGGAATAACGATTCGGTCAACTTCCATCTCCGGAGTACCTAATGCATTTGAGAGCTATAATGGGGCTCAACCGTCATATCTTGAGCTATAATGGGATCAACCCAATATATCATGAACTATAATGGGATCAAACCAAAATATCTTGAGCTATAATTGGCTCAACCTAACATAACTATGTCCAAGGAACATATCACAAATAAAACACTTGATAACTCACTTGAACCCTTGAGCAAAACACATTTACATTTCAAAATACCATTTTTTTGTAAAAATCACTCTTAGAACATAAACACTGAACAAAAAATAATGAAATATTATTATTCAAAAAAATATTATAGATAAACTATGGTAATAGAATATCCTGAAATTAGAAGAGTACACCCATGTCATAAAAAAAGAACAATCTCTTTGGATTTCATAAAGGAGACATTTAAAAGGATTTTAAGAGGAAAGTCCTTTACAAATACCATAACATTGAAGAGAGAATTGATAAAATGAATGGAATATGTATATATACTATAAATAAACATAATACAACATAATATAATCAAATTAAATTTCACAATCCATATTATCACGACAAAAACCCTTGAAGTTGAAGGTTAACCCAAAAAATGGAAATTGGGTTTAGAATTCACTTATGAAATTTCAGCATGGTATCAGACGTACATAGGAGGGATTAATGAGAGAGAAAGGGGTATATAATCATTAATAAATTATAAGGGAAGTATGATGGAGGTGAGAAAATATACCCCATCCTTAGGAATTAAAAATAAAAGAGAACAACATAGAAGAGATTATTGAATAAAATTGAGAAAGAGAGGATCCTTTACCTAGGGTTTGACTTCCCTCAAACGTGTTTAAACCTCCTGTATGAAGGTTAAAATAGTGTTATTAATATTTTACAGAAAAATATTCTTGTTTATAAAACATTTCATGATCATTTTATAAAATAATTCCACCTATTCATTAATAATATTTTGTGAATTTCATTGTTTTAGGGTGAATTCTTCACATGGTTTCCATGATCGGTTCATGATGTATATTCTTGTTGATTGGAAGTAAAACTACAGAATTGGATTGGAATAGTATTTAAATATTTCTAGAACCATAAATTATACCATTTATCATTATGAATTATTACATGAGGATTTCTATAAGTTAAAACATTATTGATATTTGTTTAGGTCATTTTGGAGATTCTTCGATCATAATGAACTCATTTTGTCTTGTAAATTAATATCATGTGTAAAAAATGATTAAAGAATATTAAATAATATATAATAAATAAATTATAATATGGTTCAACCATAAAAATGGTTTAATGATAAGTCTTGAAGGAAGTAAAAGAAATTGAAATCACATCGTCCATGATGTTGGTAAATCGACACATCACAGACGATGTTTTAATTTATAGAATAAGTGGAAGAGGAGAATAAGTATAATGGTAAATATTCCATAAACATTATAACATCCAGAATATATATAAGATTTTGTATCATTAATTACTCTTGGATATGGGGTGGTGAGTAAAGAATAAGAATATGAAAGAAAATGAAAATAAAAGAATGAAAATAAAAGAGGATGTTTACCACTTGATCTCTTATCCTTGAGATCCTCCTTAAGGACTTTGGTTTTGGCCTTTTGGTGAGACCAGTAGGAATTGAACGTGGGGAAGGGTCTTGGGAGGAGTATTGTGTATAAATTAGGCAAGTCTCAAGGCTTGAGAGGTGTGGGAGGAAGAGGGGGGGAGTGGGTGGTATTTATAGTGGAGGAGAGGAGTTTTACATTATTTTAATCATTATTTTATTATTTTTCCACAAGACAAGAAATAGTTATGATTCCATGGAAAAAAATAGTAATAAGTGTAGGTGAGTTCGATATAAGTGTGCTTAAATCAACAAAAACATCATCCATGACTCCATAAATCAAGTATTTAGCTTAATTTTTAAATTTTCGTATTTCACTGTTCATCAGAAATTCAAGTATTTCAGAAAATTATAAAAAATTCACCCCAACCATTTTTCGACATGTAGAAACTGAAAATGTACTCCATTTTATCAAAATAATTTTCTAAACATGATTAATTTAATTTTTAAATAAAATAATAATTTACTTGAAAAATACAATTTTAAAATTAAAACTTCTTTTCTAACACTTTGAAAAATTATATAAGGTCTCTTAAAATTATCTTATAATCATAAGTCACAAAAATAATTATTTATGAATACATTTTATGAAAATAAATTTTTATTTAAATTATTAAATTAATTATAAATTTGTAATTAAATACATACAACTTACACAAATACCAATACTTAATCAATAATTTTTAAAGTATTTATTTAATTATAATATGATATAATTATATAATATTGACACTTATAAGATGGATAAATTTTATTTATAATTTCATTGGTGAATTTATTATTCATAAAGGTATATCACTATTCATAAGTTTCAAGTTACTATTCAAAAGGGTACATTACTATTCATTAGGGTCAAGTTACTATTCATAAGGGTCATGTTACTATTCATAAGGGTACATTACTATTTATAAGGTTCAAGTTACTATTCACAAGGGTACAAAACTATTTATAAGGGTATGTTACTATTCACCAAAAAAATAAGTTTGTTTGATCAGACTCCAAAAAACTAACTGATCGCAACAGTGTATGTCCATTTTTTGAAATTTTTAAACACAGAAGTGATAGAATTATGTTTACTGGTTAGTTTATAAGGGTCACATAGTATTTAGTAGTTCATTTAAGCACATAGTGTTTCCTTTTAAAATTTCAGGATGTTACATTATCCCCACCTTAAATGAATTGTTCCCTCACAATTCATTCATTGTACTTATATTTATGAATTTACATATCGATAATTATGAAAAAAAATTATCTTATGTTTTATTAATTAACTAGAAGTTTAAAAGTAAACACTATCACTAAATTTTTTCTAAAAAAACGTCAAAGTCTAATTTCTAGAGTTTTCTAGATCATTCCTATGATACCAACTGTAAAGCCCTGAACCCGCACTTCCGGATTCAGTACTAAAACATGTTGTGTATTTTTTTTATAATAGATAACTGAAAAAATACACTGTACATTATACAAATGAAGACCTTTTACAGTCTAGGTTCTGGAGAATTAGACAACAACTTACATATATTAAATCAGAGTTTAAAAAAATAATTACAATATAACTAATTGGATTCATCTGAAGTAGCACCTTAACTTTCCTTTGAACATTTAAGGAATCCTATGAAAAACATTTTAAAAACTTGGTATGAGAATAAAAATCTCAGTAAGGTACATAAAGAATGAAAAACCATTAGTCCAATGGAAACATGAAAACTCTTTAAAAACCCTTTTCTTGAAAAATCATAAGAATGCATATAAACACCATGTAGTTTCTTTGATACATATTTACCATATCACTCTTAAAATCACCCTTACACATAGAATAACCATTCTGTCAGCTTCCATCTCTGGAGTACCCAATTCATTGGAGAGCTATAATGGGGCTCACCCGTCATATCTTGAGCTATAATGGGCTCAACCCAACATATCTTGAGCTATAATGGGCTCAACCCAACATATCATGATCTATAATGGGATCAACCCTACATATCTTGAGATATAATGGGATCAACCCAACATAACTATGTACAAGGAACATATCATAAAGAAAAAACTTGATAACTCATTTGAATCCTTGGACAAAACACATTAACATTTCAAAATACATTTTTTGTAAAAATCACTCTTAGAACATAAACACTGCACAAAAGATAATGAAATATTATTATTCAAAAAATATATATATAATGGATACACTATGGTAATAGAATATCATGAAATTATAAGAGTACATTCATGTCATAAAAAAATAACAATCTCTTTGGATTTCATAAAGGAGACATTTAAAAGGATTTTAAGATAAAATTCCTTTATAAATACCATAACATTGAAGAGATAATTGATCAAATGAAGAAAATATGTATAGATACTATAAATACACATAATACAATATAATATAATCAAATTAAATCTCACAATTCATCTTAGCATGATTAAAACCCTTGAAGTTTAAGGTTAACCCAAAGAATGGAAATTGGGTTTAGAATTCACTTATAAAATTTCAGCATGGTATCAGGTGTACATGGGATGGATTAATGAGAGATAAAGGGGTCTCTCATCATTAATAAATCATAAGGGAAGTATGAGAGAGGTGATAAAATATACCCCATCCTTAGGAATTAAAAATAAAAGAGCACAACATACACTACAAGAAATCGAAGTATTTTCGATGGGTTATTTGCGACGGGATCCCGTCGCAAATAACCCGTCGTGGAAAACGACGTCATAATTAAAACTATTAGCGACGGTCCCGTCGCTAATAATATTAATAGCGACGGGAAAGATTACCATCGCGAATACTTCTCGGGTTATTTTTAAAAAACCTATTTGCGACGGGTCCGTCACAAAGAACTTTTGCGATGGGTATCTTTGCCTGCCGCAAATAGTTATTTCAAAATAACTATTGGTGATGGGCCCATCGCAAATACCTTTTTCAACGGGCTCCTATTCCCGCCGCAAATACCTTTTCGAAAAACCCTATTTGCAATGGCCCCGTCACAAATTCCTTTTGCGACGGGTCCTTATTCCCATCGCAAATAAGTATAAAAAAAATAAAAAAAATGAAATAATAATATAATAAAAAAACAATATTTTAATAATAATAATAAAATTATAATTCAATCAAATATTAAAATAAAAAATAATTCCAATATTTAAGACATTATAATTAATTATAATTTTAAATATATTTAAAATTCTTAATATAATAAAATATGAATAATATTAAAAAATATTAACAATCATATTAATACTATAATATAAAAAACATAATATTATATAATATAATAATGTTATTATTACTATTAATATTTATGAAAATCTATTATTAATATTATTAAAATAATTAAAATATGAAAATTATCAATATTTGCAAAAAAAATATATATAAAAAAACATTAAAAAAATAATACTAATAATAAATCATAATTTTTTTAAATAATAAATCATAATTTTTTATCAATATTTGCAACAAAAAAAATATAAAAAAATAATAAAATAGTAAGAGTAATATTATTATTAATAAAATAAGCAAACATTAAAATAATAATACTAATAATAAATATTAAACTATTAAAAATAAATATGAATTAAATAATGCAACATTGACACCAATATAAAAAGACAAAAACTATAAATAGAAAATAATTCATATTTTGAATTCAAAAAACTTTATAACATCAAAATAAATCACTGGTCCGAAGGAGGGGGGGAGCTGGTCACTGGTCCGAAGGAGGGGGGGAGTTGGTCACTGGTCCGAAGGAGGGGGGGAGCTGGAGGATCTGGAGGAGCTGGTGGAGGAAACTCTATCCCTAATGCATAAGTCAGACGACGCATGTACTCCATCTGCTCCTGATGCTGCTGCTGCCACCGACTCATCTGCTCTTCGTACTCCTGCTACTGTCGTCGGCGCTCCTCCTCATGCTACTGCTGCTGCTGACGCATGTCCTCCTGCTCCTTACGGATACTCTCTATCAGCTCAGTCTATGATCGCAACTGATCCTCATACTGTGATGAAGAAGATGATGCACAAGCTCCTCTCGAGCTGGACGCCGACATCGCAACACTACCATAATAAGCCACAAGAGTCAACTGAGAGCTGATACCAACTACTAGGCCCTTCTCGAAGCCATACTGGGTAGCCTGCATCCATGCGGCCTCATCAAAATGATGGCCACTGGTCTGATCAGATGTCTTGGCCTGACCCTCAGCCTGGGTCTATGACGTCACGACCTCATATGACTCCTTCAGTTGCAATTTGAAATTAAAATTGTGAATATATTATATGCAGTTAATTTTCAAACTGAAAAACAAATAATACTGAACACAATCTAATGCTGGCGATCACCTCTAATCTCCATAGTAACTGGATCACTATACATCCTCTGATATACATCGTACTCCATAATATCGGGCTGCTCGACAGCCTATAAGAATATAAAATAAACTGTTAATATTTAAAGTTATATAAAATGTTTTTAAAAAATGTACATACCAGATGCTGTCTATGCGTACTGAATGTACGCCTCCCAGCTCAATGAGTCACCTCCTGTCTCCCCCGATTCTGCCTCCCCAACGATGATCTCCTCTTAAATCTACCACTCTACTAGTGTGAACATAATCCATCCCATACGTGGGATGAATTGTATTCTGGTCGGTGGGCTCTACAGGACTCATCAAACACGGTCACTCCAACTTTTTTCATGGTCATTTTTCTAAAATTGTGTAAAAACTGACATAATCGTTGACACATCACCACCTCTTATGCCTCGTGGATAGCGTCACGCATGGTATCACCGATCGGATACCATAAACCCTACAAATAATTTACAATATCAAGTTATAAATGAAATAAATTTCAAAATAAAAACTATTTATTTACGTACCAACCAATGGCCGAACATGGCTTGCTGCACATCAACGAGAATATGTTCCCATGTGGTCCATGGCTGAGAAAAATAGTTGCACAAAATAGCGCTGCCCTGTCCGACTGCTATATGCGGAAAACTGTAAAAACAATAATCGAACATTTATTATGTAAATAAATTAATGAAATCTTAATAAAATTCACAGGTTATCATACCTTCGCGTGCATGGATCGAACGCAAGATGCGGACTTCGCTCGGGGATGGGGTCAGGGATCATCTGTCGTGCAAGACCACGCCCCCTCCGCGTACTCCCTGAAGTACCAGTAGGCTGAGGGTCAGATGACCCGAAATCATCCTCATCCAAAGGCAGGTCAGCCTCCGACAACTGACGAAATAGCTCATCATTCATCTGAAACAAAAAATGAATGTTGTTAGAAAATAATTAAAAATTATTATTATATATACATATATATAAGTTATGATTATATATAACTAGAATTGAATTTTATTAATGTCCACCTTCATCATCATCTTCATATCTGACGATGTTATCTTCATATTCCTCCTCAATATCATCGATATCCATTTGAGTTTCAGTTCCATCATCTCGTACCATTTCAAATTCATTTGTGACATCATTAACATCATCGTCACCATCGAATCTTAATTGTGGGATGTCATCATCGATACTCATGTTTCTTTGTGAAAAAGATGTATTTTGAGTAGTCTCTTGAAAAACTTCAATTCCTTGCACTTCAGTGAAACAAGCTTCACTTTGAGAAAACTGATTGTCTCGAATTTTTATTTTTATTATGCTCCACCAATCACTTAGGTCTCTTGACGTAGCACAGTACTTTGCATAATAAACTTGATGTGCCTGTTGAGCCAGTAAAAATGGTTCATTTACTGCAAGAAGACTTTTATATTTAATAACGATGAATCCATGAGTAGGATGAACATGAACTCCTCTCCCAGTATCCAACCACTGACATTTGAACATCGTTATATAATGCTGTCCTAGATAACAGAGTTCAATAGTTTCATCAATAATGCCATAAAAGTCAACTTCATTTTCTCTATGATTATATCCTCTCAAGAAAATTCCACTGTTCATTGATTTTTTTGATTCCCCATATGCATGTGTATGAAATCGAAATCCATTCACCACATATGCATTATAAGATTTAACCATTTTGGATGATGGTTTACTCAATATACACAGACGTTTGTCAATTTTATCAGCACGTTGAGACACCTGAAAATTTGCAAAATAATTATCAATATAATAAACAATAAACTGAATGAGATTTTAAAACATGAAGAATTTATGTTACCAATTTTTGAAACCACAGAGAAATTTTTTTCTGCCGGTGTTCTTCGAGAGAAGCTGCTGTAATTTGTGGAAGTTGTTTCTTGATATGATTATCATATAACCTAAAAAAATAAAGTTACTTATTGTAACATAAATGATAGAATAAGTGATAGAAGCACTTACAGTACAAATGATGTCATCTCTTCACAGTTGAGCAAAACATACGTATGAGCTCTTTGATGTTCATTATCTGAAATCCATCGTTCATGAACTGCACCGAAACCAAGATCTGACTGATTAAAAACTTATAATTGATTGTCCATTCCATTATCAACATTCCCCTCGTTCCATCCCATGCAGTTTTGTTTTGAGGGATACTCAGATTCAAAATAGTGAGAGCAGAAAAAAGATATTTCTTCTTGAAAATAAGATTCAGCAATTGATCCTTCAACAGATGCTTTGTTACGTACTTTTTTTTTCAACTTCTGCATGCATCTTTCGAATGGGTACATACATCGAAATTGTACTAGACCTCCACACTTTTATTCATGTGGAAAATGTAATATCAAATGTTCCATTGAGTCAAAGAAAGATGGCAGAAATATTTTTTCTAGTTACATATAATTACAACAACATCTTCTTCAAGTTTTCTTAGAACATCGTAATCTTCTGTCACTGCACAAATGTATCGAAAAAAATATGACATGTCTATTATCGAATCCCAAATCATTGAATTCAACAGACCTCTTAATCCAATTGGAACAAGTCTTTCCATTATAACATGAAAATCATGACTTTTTAATCTGCTAATATAACCATTCTTTACATATCTACCCAAATTGGAAGCAGAACCATCTAGAAGTCTCAAATCTACAATCCACTGACAAAATAATAAGCGACTTTCTTTGGATAGTGTATAAGCTGCTTTTGGCTTCATTAACCTTTGTGTTCTGACATTATCAAACAGTTCGAGTTCTAGGTGCCTGCAAATTTGGGCAAGATATAATCGTGCCTTTACATTATCTTTTCTCTTACCAGGTGTATCCAAAACTGTATGAAATAAATTATCAAAACAATTCTTCTCAATATGCATAACATCCAGCATGTGGAAGACCAACAAATCAGACTAATATGGCAAATCCCAAAAAATGCTCCGTTTTATCCAATTGTGTTCTTTCCCAAAGTTAGAAATTTTCTGTTGGTTTATTGTGGGTCCAAATGTGATGGGAGGTAATGAAAATACAACTGATTTTAACTCTTTACATGACAAAATTTTAGGAGGTCCATCCCTTTCAATTGTACCTTTTCTAAAATGGTATTTGTTCCTATGAAAAGGATGATCAGTTGGAAGAAATCTGCGATGAAAGTCAAAATAAAAAGGTTTTTTCCATGGAAAATCATAAATGCTTTGTTCTCTCCCATATAGTAAGGAAATGATTTCGTTCCATGTGTACTCCAGCCAGATAACATGCCATATGCCGGGAAGTCACTAATTTTCCACATCAATGCTGTTCTTAGTATGAAATTCTGTTTCGCAGCAACATCATATGTATTGACACCAGTACTCCACAATAAATTTAATTCATCAATCAATGGTTTCAAATATACATCAATATTCTTTTTCAGATGTCCTAGGATTAATAAGGTAAAAAAGATATAGGGATCCTTCATCAGCATCCATGGAGGTAAATTGTACGGAGTTATAAAGATAGGCCAACATGAATACTGACTACCATAAGATCCAAACGGATAGAAACCATTAGTGGAAAGACCCAGTCGCACGTTTTGAGCTTCTAAAGCAAATGATGGATGCACTCTATCAAAATGTTTCCATGAATCACCATCGGATGGATGATTCAAGTTTTTACTGGTTGAAATATTCGTTTTGTGCCATGATATCATTGTCTCTGTATTCTTAGACATGAATAAACGCTGCAGTCTAGATGTAAGTGGAAAATATCTCAACTGTTTTACAGGAATCAATCCAGACTTCCCATGTTGAGCTTCTTTATACCTCAGTTGTCCACATGTGGGACAACTATCCAACGACTCATTTTCACCAGAATATAAAATGAAATCATTTGAACATGCATGAATCTTCTGACAACTAAGTCCCAAATTCCGAACCAGCCTCTTACTCTCATAGTAATTTGTAGGCAAAACATTTCCTTCGGGTAACAGTGTTTTAACCAAAGAAAATATCTGATCAAAAAAGTTGTTTGAAATTACATTATCTGATTTGATAGCCATAAATTTTGCAACTGATTCTAACTTGCTTATCTTGCAACCAGGATATAATTCATCCTCAGCAGACCTCAGAAACTCATAAAATTCAGATGGTGCCAACTCAGGAGTTGAATCAATATCATCCTGATTTTTGGTATGTTGAACAGATGGACCTGTAACATCATGTACTAAATTTTGAATCAATATCATCCTGATTTTCAGTGAAATTACTGCTAATTACTGCTAATTATTGGTAATTATCGGTAATTATTACTAATTATTGGTAATTATTGGTAATTATTACTAATTATTGGTAATTACTGATAATTATTCGCAACATGATTTATCTATTCTTAACACATTCAAATCTTAAAGGGTCTTTAATATTTAGGTCATGCTCAATAAAAAGTTTGCGTCAGCTGTGTACAATGTTAACTTAGAAAAATCCCCCAAAAGAGAAGATATTAGAACTACTTCTTAATAATTACCACTACTTACGAGAAAAATAATTTTCAGTGAAATTACTGCTAATTAATGCTAATTATTGGTAATTATCAGTAATTATTACTAATTATTGGTAATTACTGATAATTATTAGAAACATGATTTGATCTATTCTTAACATATTCATATCTTAAAGGGTCATTAATATTTAGGTCATGCTCAATAAAAGTTTGCTTCAACCGTGTACAATGTAAACTCTATAATTTTCCTTACTTGGTTGATCACCTCGCAAGTAGTGTTGCAATAAGACGACCCAAGTCATGTCGTTCACATCTTTAAGAATCATCTCGCATTACCATTTACATAGATCATTTTCCTTAAAAATTTAATCCCTTAAAATTTCAAGGAACAGTGGTATGTAAAGGGTCATGTGATATGATTCTTATAGATGAGAAAGACATGACTTGGATCGTCTTATTGCAACGCTACTTACGAGGTGATCAACCAAGCAAGGAAAATTATAGAGTTTACATTGGACACGGCTGACGCAAAATTTTTATTGAACATGACCTAAATATTAATATTATTTTTTCATAAACATTAATCATATAATAATAACATATGTTACTAATTATATACTAATTATATACTAATTATGTTACTAATTAGTAATGGGAAGATATGCAGAGACCAGGTGATTAACCACTCGTTCAATGGAAAAGAAAACGTGATTGACCACTCATCCACCTCAATTCTCTTTTCATCTATGTGTTGACACTTGACAGGAAACTTCTATCTCCACATGTAATATTCATATTCACTGGCAGGTTGATTTTGACACTGAATGAAAATATTACATATGGAGACAGAAGTTTCCTGTCAAGCGTCAACACATAGATGAAAAGAGAATTGAGGAGAATGAGTGGTCAATCACATTTGCTTTTCCATTGAACGAGTGGTCAACCACGTTTGCTTTTCCATTGAACGAGTGGTCAATTACTTTATTTCTAATTACTTTTTTGCTAATTACTTCTTTGCTAATTACTTTGTTGCTAATTACTTTGTTGCTAATTACATTGTTGCTAATTACTTTGTTGCTAATTACTTTGTTGCTAATTAATTTGTTGCTAATTAATTTGTTGCTAATTACTTTGTTGCTAATTACTTTGTTGCTAATTACTTTGTTTCTAATTACTTTGTTACTAATTAATTTGTTTCTGATTACTTTATTGCTAATTACTTTGTTGCTAATTAATTTGTTGCTAATTACTTTGTTGCTAATTACTTTGTTTCTAATTACTTTGTTGCTAATTACTTTGTTTCTAATTACTTTGTTGCTAATTACTTTGTTTCTAATTACTTTGTTGCTAATTACTTTGTTGCTAATTACTTTGTTGCTAATTATTTTAATCGCCTGCTAATTATTTTAATCACTTGCTAATTATTTTAATCACTTGATAATTATTTTAATCACTTGCTAATTATTTTAATCACTTGCTAATTATTTTAATCACTTGCTAATTATTTTAATCACTTGCTAATTATTTTAATAACTTGCTAATTATTTTAATCACTTGCTAATTATTTTAATCACTTGCTAATTATTTTAATCACTTGATAATTATTTTAATCATTTGAATTAAATCGCTATTTATTTTAATTGCTAATTATTTGAATTAAATCGATATTTATTTTATTTGATAATTATTTTAATTATTTGCTAATTATTTTAATTAATTATTTGAATTAAATTGCTATTTATTTTAATTATTTGTTAATTATTTGAATAAATATAATTAAATCTCTATTTATTTTAATTGATATTTATTTTAATTATTTTCTAATTATTTGAATAAATCTAATTATTTTAATTATTTGAAAATTATTTTAATTATTTGAAAATTATTTTAATTATTTGCAAATTTCTAATTAAATCTAATTATTACCAAATAAATATCCCCCAGGAGTGTCAAACCAAGAGTGCAGTAAGGCCTGTTGTCGTGTACCAGGATACCCCGGGTCAAGCCCGAAACTCCTTGTCAGAGTTTTCACTCCTAGGTACATCTGTGCCAGAGCCGCCTCTACTTGTTCGTATCCAGACAAGGATTTATTTGATTGATAAACCAAAAACTATACTTAACTACTAATTATACCAAATTAATTAAGACTAATTATTTATAATTATTTATAATTATTTATAACAATATCATTTTATTAATAAAACTAAATATAACTAATAAATTAATTTAAATCTAATTTAATTATAATAATAATTAAAATTAATATAAAAAAATGAAATAAATATAAAATTAAATAAAACGTAAATACCTTTGAAATCTTGAAGCTATGGACCCCTTTGATTGCCTTACGACGGTCTCACAAAAAGAATCAATTTTTTTTTGCTTAAAACTAAAGATTTAAGGAGAAGAGAGGAGAAGAAGAAGATCTGCATGTTTTCAAAACTGAAACGGTTGGGGGTATATATAGGTTAACGTATTTGCGATGGGTCCCGTCGTAAATTCTCGCCGCCCGCATTAATTACGATCGGCGTTTAAAAAGGCTTTTGCAACGGGAACCGTTGCAAATACTTACCTGCCGACATAACGTTAGCAATGGGTGGAGTTTCCCATTGCAAATACCTTGATGCGGTAAATACTATTTGTGATGGGTAAATCTGTCGTTGCTATTGTTTACTTATTTACGACGGTCCCGTCGCAATTACTATTTGCGACGGGTAAAGCTGCCCGCCGCTAATGTTATGTTTGTCGATAAGTATTTGCGACGGACCGTCACAAATACCCTCGTCCGTGAAAAGGTTATTGCAACGGGCCTGTTGTAAATACTTATAGACCGACATAACATTAGCGGCGGGCGGCTTTACCCGTCACAAATAGTATTTACCGCGGCATGGTATTTGCGATGGGGAGTAGCCACTCGTCGCAAATACTTTTCCCGTGTTTTGGTGCGAAATCCGCACCAAACCTATTGCGACAGTGACATTGTCCCCATCGCAAATAAGCCTTTCGTCAGACCTGTTGCGATGGGACATATTCCTGTCGCAAATAACCCATCGTAATAAATCTTTTTTCCCGTAGTGATAGAGGAGATTTTTGAATAAAATTAAGAAAGAGAGGATCCCTTACCTCAGGTTTGACTTACCTCAAACGTGTTTAAACCTCCTGTATTAAAGTTAAAACAATGTTATTAATATTTTAAAGAAACATATTCATGTTTATAACACCTTTCATGATCATTTTATAACATCATTCCACCTATTCATTAATAATATTTTGTTAATTACATTTTTTTGGGTGCGTTCTTCACACGGTTTCCATGATCGGTTCATGATAGACATTCTTGTTAATTAGAAGTGAAACTCCAGAATTGGAATGGAATAGTATTTAGATATTTATAGAACCATAAATTATACCATTTATCATTATGAATTATTACATGAGGATTATTCATATGTTAAAACATTGTTGATATTTGTTTAGGTCATTTTGGCGATTCTTCGATCATAATGAAATCATTTTGTTTTGTAAATTAATATCACATGTAAAAAATAATTATAGAACCTTAAATAATATATAATACATAATTTATAATCTGGTTCAACCATAAAAATTGTTTCATGACCAGTCTTGAAGGAAGTAAAATAAATTGAAATCACATCGTCCACGATGTCGGTAAATCGACACATCACAGACAGTGTTTTAATTTCTAGAATAAATGGTATAGGAGAATAAGTATAATGGTGAATCTTACAAAACATGATAAAATCCATAATATATATAATATTATGGATTATTCATGTCTCTTGGATATTGGGTGGTGAGGAAATAAGAATAATAGGAAAGAAAATGAAAATAAAAGAAAATAAAAGAGGATGTTTACCTCTTGATATCTTCTCATTGAGATCCTCCTTAAGGACTTTGGTTTTGGCCTTTTGGTGAGACCAGAAGGTATTGGACATGTGAAATGGTTTTGGGAGGAGTATTGGGTAGAACTTAGGCAAGGATCAAGGCTTGAGAGGTGTGGGAGGAAGAGGGGATAGTGGGTGGTATTTATAATAGAGGAGAGGAGTTTTACATTATTTTAATCATTATTTTATTATTTTTCCATAAGACAAGAAATAGTTATGATTCCATGAACAAAAATAGTAATAAGTACATGTGAGTTTGAGATACGTGTGATTATATCAACAAAACATCATCCATGACTCCATAAATCAAGTATTTAGCTTAATTTTTAAATTATCGTATTTCACTATTCATAAAAAATTCAAGTATTTCAGAAAATTACCAAAATTAACCCCAACCATTTTTAACATGTAGAAACCAAAAATGTACTCCATTTTATCAAAATAATTTTCTAAACATGATTAATTTAATTTTTAAATAAAATAAAAATTTACTTGAAAAATATAATTTTAAAATTAAAACCATTTTTCTAAGACTTTGAAAAATTACATAAGGTCTCTTAAAATTATCTTATAATCCTAAGTCATAAAAATAATTATTTATGAATACATTTTATGAAAATAAATTTTCATTTAAATTATTAAATTAATCATAAATTTGTAATTAAATATATATGACTTACAAAAATAACAACACTTAATCAATAATTTTTAAAGTATTTATTTACTTATATTATGACATAATTATATAATATTGACACTTATAATATGGATAAATTTTATTTTTAATTTCATTAGTGAATTTACTATTCATAAGGGTACATTACTATTCATAAGCTTCAAGTTACTATTCACAAAGGCACATTACTATTCATTAGGGTCAAGTTACTATTCATAAGGTTTCATTACTATTTATAAGGGTCTTTTTACTATTCATAGGGGTACATTACTATTCATAAGGTTCAAGTTACTATTCACAAGGGTAAATTAATATTCATAAGGTTAGGTTACTATTCACCAAAAATTAAGTTTGTTCTATCAGACTCCAAAAAACTTACTGATCGCAACCATGTATGTCCATTTTTTGAAATTCTAAACACAAAAGAGACAAAATTATGTTTAATAGTTAATTTATAAAGTTCGAATAGTATTTAGTAGTTCATTTAAGCACATAGTGTTTTGTTTTAAAATCTCAGGATGTTACACTAGTGACCAGCATGACTTCTATAGCCGTTACCTATTCCTGAGTGGAAATGGGATAACATCACTATGGATTTCATGATAGGACTGCGTAGATCATCTCGGGGTAGTGAAATCATATGGGTCTTCATAGAAATATTGAAAAAGGTCTCCTATTTTATTCCCATTTAGGAGACTATTTCATTGGATGATCTCAAGAGGCTCTACATTCATGAGATCATACACATCCACAAAGTTCCTTTTTTTATCGTATTAGATAGAGATGCTTGTTTAACATCTTGGTTCTGGAAGGGGTTATAGAGGGCACTATGTTCACTGGTACTACTGAGTATATCTTATCACCCATAGACCAATGGTCAGTCTGAGCATACAATATAGGTTTTAGTGGACATGCTCCATGCATGTGTCCTTGATTTTGGAGGTTCTTGAGAGAAACACTTGTCTCTCATAAAGATCGCTTATAATAATAGCTTCTAGGAGACCATACAAATGGATCTTTATGAGGACCTATATAGTAGGCCATACCATTCACCCCTATGCTTGTTAGAGGTAGAATATGTAGTGCTACTGGATCCTAGTCTCTTTTAGGGGAATTCAGAGCAGGTTCAGCTTATTAGGAAGCAGATGTTAACATCACAGTCTAGATAGAAGTCCTAGGCCGATCATCATTGTCTACCATTAGAGTTTGAGGTGGGAAGTTGGGTTTTCTTGTGAGTTTTCCACGATGGGTCATAGATAGATTCATAAACAAGGGAAGCCATCACCTTGTTATGTAAGGCCCATTGAGATTATGGAGAGAGTTAGGCCGGTAGCCTATCGGTTGCAGTTACCTCAGAGGTATCGGGCCATGCAAAAAGTCTTCCACATATCTCAGCTTCACTGATATAATTTTTATCTATCACATATTCTTCATCCAAAGGAGGTTGAGTTAGAGGTTGATGCTTTCTTTGAAGAGCATCATATCCATAATGTAGATCATGGAATGAGGGTTCTCTAAGTTCGGTCAGTTCCTTTGGTATGGGTGCAATGAGACTTGGGAGTGGGAGGCTGACATACATTCCCAATGGATAGAGTTATTCTCTAATGATTCTTGAACACCCTTGGAAGGGAAATTCAGGGATAAATTTCTTTAAGTGGGGAAGAATGTATGATCCTAAATTTTCTTTGAGGTACGAAACCCTATTTTTCTAGTTTAAATCTTCAGTTTTGAATTAATGTGAGTACCTAGTGCAGCTATGGAGGAAACATGGGTTTCTATGACTTGTTTGGATCCCATAGCCTAGGTTTTTGGAAATTGTAGTTGGGCCACATGGTTAGTAGAAACCGTGCATCCCAGACCACACAGTTTGAGTAAAATCTACTTGGTTTTCTGACCCTCTATCCAAGACCGCACGATTTGAGGAAACCGTGAAACCGATGCCACATTCCCATATGAGGGCTCTATAATTTTTAGTAGAGGCTAAAAGCATAGTTTGTGTACGGTTTCCCAAACCATGTGCATGAACCATGTAAGATGGGTTTTGAGGCAGAGAGGTGTGTATGGTTGGTGAACAGTTTGGTCAACCATGTGGCCAAACTATGCGGCTCAATATTTTTGGGTAAAATTTATGTTTTTCCTTAATTATTAAATAATTAAACCCTACCGCTCTTTCCTATTTTATCCTTCGACGGCTAGCCATTCTCCTCATGGGAGATATCTTCTTCAAGCCTAACCTAGTATTTGGTGCCAATTATCCGTCCAACCTTTGATTCGACTTATGATCATATCGTTGGATCCATGCCAGTGAGTTATTCAACCCTTAGGCACATTTCATCATTCTCCTTTCTATCAATGATGATATTTTGGTGCAAGATAATATGCACTATTTTCAGGGTGTTTGTCCATTCTTCCATTTTATTTATATTTAGATCAAATCAAAACCTAATACTGGATGAGTGTTCCTATATCAAGCTGAGGTAGGAGGTCTATAACTTTTTCTGCAATGTATTGTTGTTTATAACTTATTATCAATGTGTCACATGGCGTAATTTTTGGGAAACAATTTCTAAATTAATTTAACCAAGGGTTAATTGATATAAACATGTTGAGACATGCCATTAACACATTTCATCAAGATTGTAGGTTTTCAACCTCAACCCGAACCACCCATGGTGTGGGTTCCACCTTTTATTGCATTTATGCCACCCTTGGGGTGTGACGAGCTTGCCCTGTAAAATTGAGAATTGAATGAGATATTATAGTGAGTTGTTAAAGGTTGTGAACAACTTATAACACCTTTTCAATCCCTTACTTTTTACATGATCATGAAGGTATTATTGAAATTATTAAATGAATGGATAATGAGTTGGTGAATGAATTTTTAGGATTCCCAAGGCATTACTACTCCTTAGATTCGACGACCATGTTTGGATTCCATGGTAATTTCTACTCCATGGATCCTGCATACTTGGATGCCTTGGATATTTATACTCCTTGGATTCTATTGAATTGGCTTTCTAGGATGCCTTGGACATTTATAATCCTTGGATATGATCTACTTTACTTGTCATGTCACATTATTTGTTTCATTTTTAGGTATTCTATCATTTATTTTTGATCTTACCTTTATATATTGTCTTTCCTGGGCATTTTTAGAAAAATAGAGGATTTTGGGTCGGACATGTGGTGGAGCACAGTTGATGCACAGTTAGTGTAAACCATGCGTCAGCCCAGTGGAAACTATGTTCCCTAGATAGTGTCTTTGTTTTAGGTGTATGGCTAGGTGAACAGGAATTCACCCCCTCTAGGAAAACTATGCGGCCAAACCATGTGTCCTGTCATATTTTTAAAAAGTTTGAAATTATTTTTTTACTAATCCCCAATTTTAACCCCAAATCATCCAAAAATCACCCCATTCTACCTACCCTACCCTAGTCACGCCTCCCCCTTCCTCCATTCTCCCTTGATCTTCAATATTTGGGTGGATTTGTCTTTGGATCTTCAAGGAATCATTAAGTAAGCCTATCCTTTTCTATTTTCTTCCTTATTTTTGGTATCTTCTTCCTTTTTATTTGGGTTCTCTCTTCTTTGGGGGATTGGTTTCTCTAGAGTGGGTTCAACCTTAATTATTTTGGTTAGATCTTGTTGGTTATGATTTTTTCTTTCCTTTATAGGGTCTCTCTTTGGTGTGGTTGTGGTTTCCAACTGGTTTTCAGATGTTTCCAAGAAAGAGGTAGTGGTTCCATGCTTTGAAATAATTTGATGATTTTATTATGATTGATTTTTTTCTAAATGGGTTATAGAGATTGTGTGGGTGGTGATAATCATTTTTTCCAAAGGTTTTTGTGTGTGTGAGGATTTAATATTGGTTTGCCTATTGAAAATGGTTGTTTTTTAAATTTGTTTTAATCGTTGGAAGTGTGTTTGTGTAAGGGGTAGTTCATGTGACATAGGAAATTGAATTGAGCACAAGGGAATCCAAGGCATCTAGGTGGTAAGAATAGTTTTAGTACATTAGGTGAGATGAAAGGGATGAGGCCTGGTCTCTCTAACAAGATTGATGAAACAACACTAACTAAGCATTCATGTGATGTGGATTGGTGGATCAAGCAGGGCCATTTCACCTAGGAGATGGGTTGACCATTGAGAGTATAAGGATACTGGGACTCCTCTAAAACTAGTGCCTTGGTGATTTCCTATGGTGATCATGTTATTCTTACCATTGATCTTGTTTCCATCTTTACTTTCTTTTAATTTTAAATTATTTTTTAGTTAAAATTTCATCTTTTGTTTTTATTAAAAACTAACATGTTAATTTTCATTATAATGTCATTGCATGGAATCTATTTTTGTGGTATCCTAATGGGCATCGAATCACACCCTACATACAACATTGGTTGTATATAGACCTTGTTATGTTTGACCTAGTTAAAGGAAAGTTGTTCTGTGGTGGTGATGGTGGATCCGGTTGCTAGTGGTTACTCATTTGACAGGTGTTGGTGGGGGTGGCATGGGGGTGTAGAACCTATTGCTTCATGAAGGCTTGGTCATATAGTTGGTTCCCCTCACATTCTTGGTTGTTTTTGGCTATTTTGGTTTTAGTTGTACATGTTAAATGTTAAACTCATGTTTGTTATGCTTTTGGTTATGGTTATTTATTATGATATAATGTATGATTCTTGTCGATTGTTCATGGATGATTCTTATGGGTGAAATCATTCCCAAATGTGATGCTTGATGCCCAGGCAGTAGTTTCTAGCTTTCAGGGATCAGGAGCACCCTTCGGGACATACCACGAGCAGATTTGGGTGTCGGGTTAGATGAGATCCCAGCCCAGTTCATGAAAAAATGGTATCATATGAGGTTTCCCCCCTTTTATGGGTTATGTTATTTTAGATATTCTAGATAGAATAGAGCTAATAATTTTGGGGCTTGAGGTTCTGGTTATGAGTGGGGTGTCTAGAAAACCCACCTCATAATAGGCTTAGGGTCACCATGTGATGTTCGTGATTTGTTTTCACTTCTCCTCTAGGTGTGATGTACAATTTGAAGATTGTGCATGGAAACCAAGAGGGGGTGGAGTGGTTTGGTATGTGATTGTGTTTATTGTGGTTTCATATTGATTTATGTAAGTGTTTGGAATTTATTACTGCTGAAATTTTCTAGGGTAATGTTTTGATGGTTTATTTAGGTTTATTAAATTGATTAGCATCATGCCTCTCCATATACTTGCTATGTAACTGTAGGAAGAGGATGGAGAGAGTTCTCCCTCACTAGTTGATCAAATATTAGGGGAATCCGTGGTTCAGACTGTCTAGGAATTGGATCAGGGAGTGGGTTCTGGTCTAAGGAAGCTGAACTAGGTCCGAGAAAGGATAGATATCAAGAGTTTCTCAAGAAAAATATTCCTTTATTATTGGGTATCATAGATCCCCAGAATGTTGAGGATTATATTGAAAATATCGAGAGGTTTTTTGGGTTTATTGAAACTCTTGAGGCGGTCAAAGTGAAGTGTGATTCATTTTTTTTGGAAGTTTCCAGTTACAGGTGGTGGGAATTAGTGGTTCAGGATGGGAAACATGAGCATATGGGATGGAATGATTTCAAGGCTATCTTTAATGAGTAGTATTTCTCTGAAACTTTGTTTGTTTCCAAGACCTAAGAGTTCCTAGATCTTTATCTGGGGGATCATACCATGTTGGAATATGCCAACTATTTTGTAGAGTTAGTCTGTTTTCACCTAAGGTGGTTTCTAATGAGGAGTTAAAGGTGCATCACTTTTAAACAAGGTTACAAATGGACATTAAATACCAGGAATTTATTTTTAATATAAATACATAGGATGATATAGTTGAATGATCCCTAATGGTGGAGATCAATAATCCTGGAAAGTTAGGTTTCTCTAGGGAAGTTTCAGTAGTGGGATAGGATAGTGGTGGTTTTTATTAAAATAAGAGGAAGCATGAAGAATAGAAGAAGATGGGAGGTAGTAGTTCTAGCCACCCCTCCCGACCACTAGTGGTGGGTTAGTGGTATACTACCAATGTGGAAGGCCAGGGCACATGCAGACAGTATGTCTAGTCCAACCTATACCTTTCCATCAGTGTGGGAACTTGGGGAACTGGAAAAGGTTATGTAATAGTGGGTCACCGACCCAAAGTGGTAAAGGTTACTCAGACCACAAGGAATTACAAACTCAGTTTGGTGCATCAAGGGATATGGGTTCTCGATCTGTTGGGTGTGGTGGTAAGGTAGGATCCTCTTATGGACAAAGTTAACTCAAGGTAGAGCCACTAGTTATTAATCAACCATAGTATTTGGAAAAGAAGAAGAACCTTTATGCTATGGATCAAGCTCTAGTGGAATAAGATGTAAGACCCTATAACAGTTTGAAATACTATTTTTATTGCATCATCCATACCTGTCACTTTTTTTACACATGTTTTTCTAACTCTTTTATTTCCACCCATCTAGTGTAGTTTTTTAAAATTCCAATTGATCTTATGCCATATGTGATGGAGTTGGTGAAACCTCTTAGAAAGAAGAGGGAACATGGTTTCAAATGTCCATCATGCGCTCTCACATTGTTAGGGGTCAAGCTAGAATGAGATTTCATAGTTTTGGAATGGACCTGTTTTACGTGATCGTTGACATGGAGTAGATGGTGCGTTTCAAGATGCACATTGATTTCTATCATTGGTGATTGATATTTTTGGAACTTGATGGGAGTAATCATGTTTTCCAAAGTGAATGGGATCCTTGATTAGGGTGATATGGGCCTCCAATTCTAGAGTTGGGTAACCTTGTTTTCCATATCTCATCACTCATGTTGGAGGATGATGATAGAGGTTCTTAGGATGGATTACCTTCTATAGTGGATAAATTCACAGAGTTCTTTCTAGAGTATTTTTTAGGGTTTTCTCTAGAGTGGGATGTGGAGTTCACCGTTAATTTGGCATAAGGAACAAAACTGATATATCTTCCCACATATCATATGCCCCCCAGCAAGATGAGAAAATTAAAGATAAAAATGGATGATTTAGGGTCCGATGATCCCGTAAGGGGTGCTGGAACCCTAGGTCGCTCTCCCTGTCGCCTCCCCGCTTCGGATCAGCTCGTCTCATCACCTCGGTGTTGATCGATGGGCTTGCAGAGACTCTCTCTCTCGCAGCGATGTTGTGCGACCTCGTGGAACCGTTCGGCTCGGATTTTCCTCATCGATTATGGCCCCTCCCACCTCACTCCACCTATGTTGGATATGGTTTATTTCGGAGACATGATGAAGGTCCATCGGTCAGTTTCCAGTTGTCGTGCTTGAGGGTTGCAACTTTGTCGTCGGTGTGCGTGCTAGGTGGTCCACTGCAGTCTCTGAATTTTGGGAAGGTGGCGACGGGATCTACGTTCTGGTTTGTGGTATTTTCAGAGTTCTTCGGCGCTTGGGTGGGCTTCGTCATGGTGATGGGTTCTTAATCTTGGATCTTTTCCATTTTCTTTATTTCAAGTTTGGATTTGTTTGTTGCTGCTCACATGTTGGTTCGGTTTTTGGATTTTTCATTGGAGTGCTGTGGATGGATCTGCTCCGGGGATCTCCTTTCCTTGTGTTGCGCGACGGTGGGTACCGCTCTTCCGACATTTTAGAGTTATGATGATTTCTGGTTGGTAGATTTTTATTGCGGCCTTGGTGTCTTGATCGGTTTGATTCGGGTATTTAGGTTTTTTCAATTGAGAAGAACTGGTGATGGTTTGCAGCCGTGCTTCGGTATGGCGGTGGTGCTATGGAAGAGGCAGGAACGATCATCGAAGCACATGAATCTAAATAAATTTTGATCTGGTTTTAAAGGCTTATGGTTTGGGGTGATTGTGTTGAGGTTTGATCTTCTTGGTGATGTCCTGCAGTCTACGACAATGTGTTGATGGAGGATGCACCTTTGATTTCCTTTGACTTGGTGAAGGTTGATTTGGATTATGTTTATGTGCATTATTGTGGATTTTATGGTTTGCATTTTGCATGTTTTGTGGCACTGTGGACTTGGTTCATGAAACATCGCATCCAGTTTATTTTCAAGGAACTGTTCCAGAAGATGTTTAGAGCAGGGAGTGTTCTCATTTTCATTACTATTTGGATTTGGATGTTTTGAGAGGGTATGGATTTTTCCATCGGTACTGGGCCCGTACATTCTTGTACGAGACAGCTTGCCGAGTAGCGATGAGAAGTTGAACACTGATCATATTGTTTTTGTTGCTGGGTGGAGATTTTTCTTGCTTTTGAAGTGGATTGTATTTGGTCTTGATGATCTTGGTCATGGGGCTTGGTTGTGTTTTATGTCTATGATGTCATTTTGGTTTCTCACTTTATCCTCAAAAGTGCTTTTGAAATAAAAATTTAATTTTTAGCCATATGAATGATTTAGAATCAAAGTGATTCATTCAACTAAGAGTCTCACCTTGGGACACTCCTATGTTGTTTTCTAAAAAGGTTAATAGATTTCTCTAGCTGTGAATTGATTATTGAAAGTTGAATAAGGTAACAATCAAGAAAAAATACCCCTTTACCCACATTGATGACCTATTTGATCATATCATGGGGTAAATTGGTTCTATAAGATCAACCTATGCTCTGGGTATCATCATGTCAGGTTCAGAGAAGCATACATCCCTAAGACAGCGTTCCGAAGCAGATACAACCACTTCAGGTATTTGGTTATGCCATTCAGGCTGACTAATGATCCAACAGTTTTCATTGTTCTTATGAACCAGGTGTTCCCTCAATACCTTGACTCTTTTTTCATGGTGTCTATAGGTGAAATATTAGTCTACTTTGGGATAGAGGAAGAGCATTTGAATCACTTGAGGATCATGATATGAACTCTTAGAGATAACCATCTTTATGCTAATCTTTCCAAGTGTACCTTATGGATTAGGTAGGTAAGGTTTCTGGGCCACATGATCTTGGAATGTGGGGTTTCAGTAGAACCTAAGAAGATCAATGTAGTTATTTCATGGGAGAAACCAAGTAACATCCTTGATGTTAGGATATTTTTGGGCTTGTCGGGGTATTATAGGTGATTTTTTAGGGATTTATCTCAGCTTTATTCACCCATGACTACGCTTACCCAGAAAGGGGTAAGGTTCGAATGGAGTATAGAACACTAGGAATACTTTGAGGAGCTTAAGAAGTGGCTGACCATAGACCCTATTTTGATCCTACTAGAATTTTGAAAGGGGTACATGGTCTACTATGACCCTTAAAGTATGGTTCTTAGGTGTGCATTGATGAAGGATGACCATGTGTTGGCATATGGATCTCGTCAACTCTGACCACATGAAAGGAATCACCCAACCTATGACCTGGAGTTGCCAGTGGTGATGCATTCCTTGAAGACATTGAATCACTATCTCTTCGGGGATAAATTTGTGGTTTACTTAGATTATAAGAGTTTGGTTTACATTTTCTCCTAGAAGGATCTGAATCTAAGGTAGCACTAATGGGTTGAGTACTTCAGCGGTTTGATTTTGATATCGTCTATACCCCAAGAAAAGGGAATGTCATAGAAGATTCCCTAAGAAGGAAGGTGCCAGTGCAAGCCTTAAAGGAGTCCAACAATGAGTGGAATTTTATGGTGATTTTTTCTTAGTTTCACATGGAAGACAAATAGCATAGAGGAGGAACTTTTTTGGCCAGTTTTAGCTAATTCCCTCCCTTATGGAGTTGATTCGGTAAGAACAACTGAATTATGAGTTTTTCCAACAGTCTATGCAGTTTATAAATGGTGGGGAGGTTCCCAGTGAGTGGTCGTTGACTCCTGAGGGAGTGATTTGTTTCAAAGTCCGTTTTGTGGTGTCACTGTCTTTGTGGAAGGTGGTTATGATAGATAAACACCTATATCAGTGGTCCATTCATCCTGATATTACCAAGATGTTTTATGATGTTCATCAATAGTTTTGGTGGCTAGGTATGAGATGGGATATAGTTGACCTTGTATCCATGTGTTATATGTGTCAACAAGTTAAATATGAGAATTAGAGGCCCTCTAGTTTGCTGCAACCACTCCCCATTACTACCTGGAAGTGGGAAAAGGTCCCCATGGATTTTATCATTAGGTTACCTCATACACCATGGGGAAGGAATTCCATTTTTGTAGTGATTTATGATCTGAACAAATCATTCCATTTCATTTCGATAAAGGAATCAAAAAATGTGGATGAGTTGAGTTGGTTGTATATACAAGATACAATGAAGCTTTATGGTGTTCCATTACCTATATTTTTATACAGGGACCCACTGATTTACCTCATGATTTTGAGAAGGCCTTTAAAAGGCAATGAGATCTCAAGTCAAGATAAGTATGGCATACCATCCTCAAACAGATGGTTAGATAGAGCAAGAAAACCATATATTAGAATTAATTCTTTATGTATATGTGTTTGATTTTAGAGCCTCGTGGGATACCCATTTGGTATTGGTATAGTTTTCATATAATAAAAGTTACCAATCCTGAATAAGAATGGATCCCTTCAAGGCACTTTATGGTTGGTCATGTCAGTCACCTTTGTGCTGGACATAAGTGGGTGAGACTTCCTTGATGGGAACAAGCCTTGTGCATGAGACTTCTAATAAAGTATAGTTGACCATGTATCATTTTTTGATAGAAGAGAGCCTTCATAAGTCTTTTGTAGATCAACGGTGCTGAGCCTTGGAATTCTTAATGGGTGATCGAGTGTTTCTAAAGGAGGCTCCTCACTTGGGTCACTGTTGTCTGCAAAAGAAAGGGATGATAATGTTGAGGTATGCCAAAACTTTTGAGGTTACCAAGAGATTTAGTAAGGTGGAATACTAGTTTTCTCTACCACCTCAGCTGATTTCGATCCATGATATGTTTCATGTCTCTCAATTGAAGAGGTATAATCCGTACCCATCTCACATGTTGAACTGGGAAGAGTTGGAGCTGGAATTTGATTTTCTTATGTTTGAACGAACAATGTGAATTTTGGATTCCCAAGAGAAATTTATTTGGAGAAATTTCATACCGTTCATTCAAATATTATGGTAGTACAATAATGATGAGCATGATACATGGGAATGAAAGTCTTGGGTGGAAGGGTTGTATCCAAATTTACTCTTTAATCAGACATCAATTTGAATTTTTGAGGGTAAAAATTTTTCACAGTGGGGAGAATTTTCACATTCTTGGTTTTATTTTGAGGTACTATATTCTTTATTTTTAGTATTATCTTTATATCTTTTATTTCCAAGGAATTTTTTGAAAAAAGAATGGTTTTTTTTCATGACAGGAGGTAGCAAATGACATGCGCATGGTTAATGGAAACCGTGCGATGACCTAGTGGAAACTGTGAACCCTAGATAGTGGATATCTCAGAGGAGCATGACTAGATGTATGGGTGTATGCCTCTCTAGAAAAACTGTGTGATCATATTTCCTCTTGGATAGAGGTTCCACATGGTTTGGAAAAACATGTAACCAAACCATGCGGCTTGCTATATCTTTAAAAAGTTTGAAATTCCCTTTTTCCCATCCCCTATTTTAACCCCAAATCACCCTCAACTCACCCCATTCAACCTCCCCTTACATATGCACACACCCCCTTCCTCCTTTCCCATTTGATCACCATTTTTGGGTGGATTTTTCCTTGGATCTTTAAGTAATCATCAAGTAATCCTCTATTTTCCTCCTTTCTTCCTTTTTTGGTCTATTTTTGTAAGGGGTGGTTCATGTCACACAGGAAATGGAATTTAGTATGAGGGAATCCATGGTATCTAGGTGGGCATACTTGGTATACTATGTTAGGAGAGTCGGAAGGGTTGAGGCCCAGTCTTTCTAACTGGATTGACAAAAAAACACTAATTAAACATTCATGTGATGAGGATTAGTGGCTCGATTAATGCCTTTGTGTCTGGGAGATGGTTTGATCACTGAGAGTACAAGAATCCTAGGACCCTTCTAACCCTAGTAAATTAGGGATTTCCCATGGTTATCATGTTATTTTTACCATTCAACATTTTTTATCTTTACTTCCATTTAATTTTAAATAATGTTTTATTTAAAGTTCCATCTTTTGTTTTTCTTAAAAATTAACATGTTAATTTATCTCATGTGTATGTAGACCGTGTTATGTTTGACCTAGGTAGGGGAAAGTTATTCCATGGTGGTGATAGTGGATCCTGTTTCTAGAGGTTCTTCTTTTGGAAGGTGTTGGTGGAGGTGGAATGGGGTTGTTAAACCTCTTATTTCATAGAGGCTCGGTTGGGTAGTTGGTTCCCCTCCCCTTTTTGGTTATTTTGGTTTCAGTTTTAAATGTTAAATTTTTAACTCATGTTTTTTATGATTTTGGTTATGGTTATTGAATATGATATGATTTATGATTCTTTTGGGTTGTTCATGGTTGATTATTATGGGTGAGATCATTACCAAATGTGATGATTTATGCACAGGGACTAGTTTTTATCCTGTTGGGATTGGGAATGACCTTCAGGCCATACCGCGGGTCGGTTCGGGTGTCGGGTTGGATGGAAGCCCAGCCTGGTTCGTGACATGTTAGGAAGCCTTAGAAATTTATACTCCTTGGACCTAAAGATAATATTAGGATGCCCAGTACATTTCTAATCCTTGTATCCTATTGAATATTATATTAGGATACCTTAGACATTCCTACTCCTTGGATCATATTTGCATGGTTTGCTCAGATGTCTTAGAAATTTCTAATCCAAGGATCCAATTTCACTATTGAAAATGGGTTCCCTAGATCGAACTTATGATGTGCATTGATTACCAATACAGGTATACAATTTGATATATATACTTGTTTCTATCTTACCATAATAGTGTCAATACTTTTGCATCCATTATATTTATGGTCATGTCCTTAGATTATGTGTCATATTAAAAGTTTATAAAAGATCCCATGCTATAATGAGAACCTAGAAATACTATGACATTAATCTTAAATATATTATCTATGGTCTAGATACATCATACTGACTAGACACAGTTGATGTTATACTATCAGGTGTTGGGGGATCATAAGTATTGAGACTTCTTCTCATGAAGTTCATACTTGGTGATCTCCGGCAGGTGAGATCATGGGGATGTGAACTCCAATTTGAACACTACATGTTTTGGGTGTTATTGGTTGTTCCTATCTATAGACATGTGTATTGGTATCCTGAATTTATATCATTATCAACGTGTTCCATTTGACCACATACTTTTATGCAAGGAGAAAACCATGACAATGAATTCATGGTGAGGTTGTTTGTGTTGAGATCATTATTGGTGGCATGACATTGGTTGAATGATCAATATAGAATTTTTTACTTTCAAGTTGATGAAGTGATATATCTGGCATGGCTGATCAAGATGGTAGTACCTTCATTAAATCTAAGGCCAAGGTAGTCAAAGGTAAGTTTTTCCAGTTATATAAAAAAATAACAAAGGAAAGAAAGATAACACAAGTGTACATCCTGCTTTATGAGATATCATATGACAAAGAGATTATATTACATAGTGCATGTATGTAGGTTGGTTCTCATTGTAATGACTACTCCTTATCTCTTTTGGGGCCATGATGGGTTCCTAGATTTTTCTCTTGGTCTGTGAATATTATTCACTGCTATTGAGATAAGGGCCTAGAGGGTCACATACAATAGCACATTCAAGATTCCTCCCAATTCAACTAAATAGATATATAAGACATGGTGGGTCCCACCATGGGGTCTGAGAGTTGTCCAAGATTTATTGATAACTAAAAAGTAAATAAATTCATTATTATTTGAGTATAGAATAACTGAGTTGAGTTTACTTATTAAAATTATTTACAATTGTTTAAGTAAATACTTGGAATAGCATTAAATAAATGAATATTACTTTAATATTCAAGGTTCATTTAATATTAGTGGGAATTATGAGAATATTTAATGACTCGGGTGTATCACTTAATATATTTAATATATATTACACATATGTGATAAAATATGAATAATATATATGATATAGTCATTTCAACATGATTATTTATTAATTACTTATTTAAGTGGATGAAAGATACACAAGGGTCAAGAATCCTAACATGACATTTTCTACACCCACTATACATGTAGATGAGGAACTCACTTCTTGGGAACAAGGGAATTCATTTTCCAAGGGATTGAGATCTCCTATCCATCCTCCCCTATCCTTGAGATAGAAAGACGTCATCCAAGCAATCAATCCAAGGATATCTTCATGGATCGTAGGAATAGAGTTGAGGTGATCATCAAAATGTCAAAGGAATCATCAGATCTCCATGATAACACTTAAAATTAGATGATCAATGTTTTTAAATATTCTTTAAGTGAATTTGGATGATCTAGAGGGGTTTGAATTTGGATCCTTAAAGAAACGATCGCTGATGATGAGTTGTAGTTGAACACGCCTCAAATTAAACAAGGTACTTGTTTAATTCCTTTTTTTCTTATTTAATTTACATGATATACCCATACCTCTATCGAGGCATAGATCACTAGAGACAATGAAGTTACATCGCTCTAGTGATGAAAATTTTGAAATCAATGGCCCATCAGCGTCTGCTGTGCAGAACGATACCTTCAATTGGCATCAGAGGGATCATGTGAATTTTATGAGCCAATAAAAAATTATTTTTTATTAAATTAAGTATTGAGTATTAAATCTTCCCCAACAGAACAAATCAAGTGTTGATCCAATTCCAGATGAACAATTTATGGTTATCCATTTTTTTTGGTATGGATTGTAATTGTGGTTATTATTCCTTTAAAATTGAAGAACAATATTTATATATTTTGTTCGTGTAATAATTTGAGTTGAGTACTAGAAAATTCAAAATTTTCATCCAATTTTTGACTGGAATTCGATGGGCGATTCCACACTAATCGACACAATTCCCCTCGGTTATGTTGGATTCCCTTGGAATATTTAACATTAAACAATTAAAAAAATAAACAAATTAAATAAAAAGAAAACCTATCATAAAGTATATTTAATAGGATTTTGAAAAAGGGGTTAGCTATTGGAATCCAACATAATTGATTTTAATGGACAAATTGATTGCTTCCCATGGAATCATAATTTTTAACAATCTTATAATTAAGAAAAAATAAAAGGGGAAGGTGGGTGTGCAGAAGAAGGATTCTTGTATAAGGAAGCCTTATCAATAATAGTTTGTCAAAAATCATAATCATAGGCTTTTTTGGGTGGTAGAGTGTAAAAAAACCCTAAGGAGAAGATGATTTCCAAAGAGGTATCCAAGGATGCTCCTTCCCTCATAAATCAGAAAGCTCCACGGGCTTCCCCTCCTCTGGTGAGCCACCTCCTCACCATTCCACAGAGAAGCTCACCAATCATACCCCTTACAACCACCTCGATCTAACACTATGATCTAGACTCGACCATCGCCTATGCTATCCCAACCGCCTCCCTTGATCGCCGACATATCATCCACCATAGGAACCTTCTATGGCTTGGAAATCCGCGATTCCACCTCCCACCGACATCGACGCCACCACACACAATGTCCCTTATGCCAGCCTCCAATGCCTAGATTGGGGCTCTTCACTGCCGAGGTGACCTCTCGACTGACCTTCCCTAGCTGTCTTCAGTTGTCCCTCGACTTCCGCTTGCTCCTCGTCGAGTTCACCAAACCCATGACACTGTCTGCTTGCTGCCTGCCAACTGACCCTCAACACTGGACCATGTCAAGCCACCACACTCAGATTAGGGATCACCACTATTAAGGTAAACTCTCTATTAGCATTTCTTGGTAACCCATCTACCACAACCTCATCTGGACCGACATGCAAAGTCGACTGCCGCCGCACCGGTGCCCGCCACCACTGTCATGATGGGACCCCTATCGGTGTGAGGTAACCCTTTTCTTCTCCAGATTCAGTACCCATATTAGATCCAAAAAGGTTTGGACTGACCCAAAATAGGTTTTCCTGACCTGAAGTTCCCATGCATGGGGTTTTTCTAACCTACGAAGGAGTTATCTAGATTCTTCCCTATCCCAAATGGGTCTATGTAGGTTTTTCCTGACCCGTAATGGGTTTGGGTGATAATTTTGGGCCTTTTTTTAATTTTAATTAAATATAAATTAATTTATATAATTAATTTAATTTTAGTATTAAATTAAATTAATTAAATATTAATATATTGGTTAAAAATAATCATTTTATTTAGAATAATTAATTTAATTTTGGTGTTAAATTAAATTAATATATTAATTTAATTTTGGAATAGAAAATAAATTAATGGACTGACCAAAGAAAATAAATTATTTGAGTTGGTTAATTCACCTAATTTATATTTAAGATCTCATATTTAAATTTATTTCATTTAATTTTATCATTTATTTAATTTTCATATTGACTGATCTTGAGAAATTGACAGAACCCATGTATGTCTTGTTAATTTAATTAATTATTTAATTGTGTGTGATAATTGTACTTAATTAAGATGGTATGCACATCATCTAGACGATAAGTGGACACACTGGATGGTGGATGAACTATATCATGAGTCAAACTATGACTTAGGTCTGATTCCCCTAGGTCATAGATGATCTATTAGGTTTAAATGGATCAACCATTATTATATGCTCAAGATCAATCAAGTAATTTATTTCCTTTATGCACTATTTATTATTTTATGCATATTTAATTTTGTGAGAACACATAAAATAATAAATAGATAAAATACATAAATACAAGATGAATGTTTTCATTAATGTTCAGTTGAGAGCACACCAACATAGAATGAACATATTAATAAAAATGGATTAAATTCATCAAAAAATATAAAAACCTAAAAGAAATATTAAGTAAAAATTTCCTTCCATCGTTTTATTTTGAACAAAACTAGGTGTATGGGGTGTTTGATCATCCATAGTTTAGGGCGCCTACTACTACCAGGTATTTATTATGAGAGCAGTGGGTTGACTTAACTGAATTTGGCCAAAAAGGGGTAGTCGTAGATAACTTGTTTTAACTTTAGAGGCAATCACTTAGTAAATCATTTTTATGATCGTATAATCTGGGACTTCACTCAATATATCAAGGAGATTTGAGTAAATGCGGTTGGCCAGTCAAATTCCTACATTAAACTCTCTGAGTAGTGGTGTAGCCATAGTTTGTAGACTATGAGGAGAGATTCAAGGATCCTTTCCATTATAATAATCAAACGGTAGAGTATTATGATTCTAGTATAGAGGTTTTATAGTGTTTGATAAAATAGTGGGATAAATTTAATGATTTAATAGTTAATTACCTAGTAATGTCTAAAAGGTAATCAAGATAAAGTACTAATTACTAAATTCTTATTTTAAATGAAGATGGACATCACCAATACCACCAGAACATTATCACTATGATCTATACTGGATAAAGAAAATATCTTGATTGGCCACAACTTCTAGGATTGGTACATGAGCTTGTATATAGTACTACACCATGAAAGAAATATTTATGTTCTATAATCCTCATTTACTACTAATCCTCCTTAGGTATCTAGCAAGGAAAATAAAGAAAAGTATAAAATACATGTAAATGATACACTATATGTACATTGTATCATGTTTTTATCTAATCCCAATGATCTTTATACTGATTTACCTGATAAATCTCTTGGTAGAGATCATCAAATTCTTCTTGAGTTAGAAGAAGAATTGGAAGATAAAGTGGGGGAAATCAAGATTCACTTGGAAACTAGGTTGAACATCAAGACTTCATGTCACATCTTGAAACAAATAACATCAATGAAGTAATAAATGATGAACATTTGTTGATGGATATACAAGAGGAATTAAATAAACTTGAAATAAATAAATTCCAGAAATTAGTTGATAGACCTTAATACTACTTGAATATTGGATGAAAGTGGGTGTATAGAAATAAGGTTGATAATTCTGGAACTATAATTAGAAAAAAATCTAGATTGGTTGCATAAGGTTATATTCAAGAAGAAGGCATTGACTATAAAAAAACCTTTGCACCACTAGCTATACTTGAAGCCATCAGAATACCACTTGCATATGTATCCCATGTAAATTTCAAATTATATAAAATTGATGTTAGGAGTGATTTTCTAAATGGATATATTATTGAGGATGTTATGTTAAAAAACCCCCTATATTTTCAAACCCTCCTTTTCCAAATCATTTTTTTAAAATTAACTAAAGCTTTATATGGATTAAAATAAGCTCCTAGATCTTGGTATGATAGGCTCAACAATTTTCTTTTTTCAAATGGTTTTTCAAAAGGTGTTTCAAAACCTACCTTATTTATAAAAATAATTTCAAAGTATGTTTTAGTAGTTCAAATTTATGTTGATGATATTATTTTCATAACATCTAAGCACTCTTTGTGTATTGAATATTTAAAATTAATGCAAAATGATTTTGAAATGATTTTAATGGGTGGACTAAAATTATTTCTTGGATTTTAATTTTTTCAAAAAAATGGAATCGTTTAAAATAAAATAAAATACACAAATTATAGATTAAAATAATTTGGTATATATATAACCAAATGTATTAATACCCCCATGAGTATACAATTTAAGTTAGAACTGGTAGAAATTGGAATGTTAGTAGACCAAACTGCTCATAGAGATATGATTGGAAGTTTACTATACTTAACTTCTATTTGTCCCGAAATTATATTTAGTGTGTTTATGTGTGACCATTTTTAATGAAACCCAAAATAATATAATTTAAATGATGTTAATATAATTTCAAATACCTTAAAAATGAAACCAATTTTGAACTATTCTACTCTAGAGGATATGCATTTGAATTAGTTAGTTATTCTGATACTGATTTTGGTGCTTGTAAGTTAGATATAAAAAGAACCTACATAACATGTCATCTTTTAGGAAACTATATAGTTTCTTGGTGTAGTAATAAGTATAATTTTGTTTTATTGTTTACTATTGAAGCTGATTACATAGATGCAGATAGTTATTGTGCACAAATTCTATAGATGAAACACACTTTACTAGACTATGGTTATCAATTTCTACATGTGCCGATAAATTGTGACAATAAAAGTGGTATAAATATTTCTAAAAATACTGTGTCTCATTCAAGGAAAAATTATATTTATATAATACATCAATTTTTGAGAGACCATTTTTAAAAAGAAGATATTACTCTTGAGTTCATTGGCACTAAATAGTAGCTTGCTGATATTTTCACAAAGCCTCTAAATATAGTGTGATTAAGTTGTATCAAACATAAACTAGGAATTATTAGTTATTCCTATTTTTTACCTTTAGTTCGGATCTCTTGTAATTGTTTAATTATTGTCCTTAATTATATAATTAATTCTTAACTTCAATGGTTATTAGTATTTCTCTTAAGTATCCATAAAACCCAGTTCACATGGTCAATTAAGTAACCATGATATTTTTTTTCACATGATCATTAAATTGACCATGACCAATTGGCCATACAGTCAATATACCTATTGTGAGATTTTTGGTATTCCAGTAAATATACATACCAAAATATTTTTGGTCATGCATTCATGAGATTTTTTTATCATGAGGCCAGTATACCTACTGTGATCCCTCTAAGTTACCATGAGTTTATGATCAGTTAACCTACCATGAATGTTTGAGTTGAATTTTTTATTTAGTGTTTTTAGAAATATTTTCTTCAATTTATTAATATTTTATGCTCTAAATGGTTAAATAAACTTCAAATTAGAATTTAAATCACCACATATCTCTTATATAAAAATAATTTCTATTTTTGAAGCCCTTGTCTATATCTCTCTCTCTCTCTCTCATCCCTCATCCTCAAGCCTCCTTTTCAAAATCAAAACTAAAACCTTCTGAGATTTGAATCATAATGTAAATATGTTTAGAGTGAAAATAGACCAGGATTCCATATCTCCTATTGGATTACCTCTTCCAAAGAAATATAAAAAGGATCAAGGTAGCTTGAGTTCTATGTTCAGGCCTCAAAATCCTCATTTTATAAATTAACCTATTTATGCTAAAAAGGAAGTAGATATAGAATGGCTGCAGACGATCAAATCTTAAGTTTTGAAATCAATTTAGAGGCAAGGATGGAGTAGATGGTTTAAGGATAATGGTAAACTATATTATCTGAGATAAGTTGAATATTTTTTATACCCATATTGAATTTGTTTATGTAGATTCAAGATATTCCATTCAAAAAATGGAAAATGGAGAGAGTCTGGTATTCTCTTCAAAGCTTTGGGGTAAATGTTTAAGCATGCCTCACATAAGATAATATGAATATTATTAAATCTCATATCACTTGAATCATTCTAATTTTGAGTTTCAAAATACCCTCAAGAAATTAATTGAGAACATGACTCCCAAAAGACCAACTATAGTGGAAATAAGTGGAGAATGTATATTATTGGTAAAATTCACCCAATATTTGATGAGTCCTAGGAAAGGGGAATTTATAATCTTAAGGTACTAATATTTTTTCCTTATTGATTTGATGAATAATGAAATTCAGATTAACTTATTTAGATATTTCATGAGACATATGGATGAATTATGTAAACCCTCCTCAAAGTTTAATTCCCTTCTTTATCCCAAGTTCATCTCATCCCTATTGATTTTTAAAGGATTAGTTCCTCAGGGGGAGGAAAATGTTGTTTTCTATGATAGGTTTTAAATAAATCAAAATATATGTAGGAATATGAGAGTTAATTGGAAACCTTAAATAAAATAATGGTTAGCTTACAATGAGAAGTTGTATGATAAGTTTAATCCTATTAAGGATTATACTAGACAAAGATACTAAGTAGGCCCTAGTCCAGAGCTTGACAAAATAGTAGAATATTATTATGAAGAAGATTAATCTAATAGTGAAGAAGATTTAGAATATAAATATCTTGAGTATAATAAATTTTTATTAAGTGGTTTTGTTAAAGAAAGATAATGGAAAGACAATGACTCAGATGAGTTATCCAGAAATGAAGAAAGTTCTGAAAGTTCTTCCACTATAAACCCCATAATTAGAATTACTTATAGGAAATGAGTAAGAGATGAATATTTTAAGGTGGATAATTCACTTGTCTTAAAAATAATTGGATTATAATACTCTTAATCCAATTATTATGGCCATGGGGGTAGTCCACTTTAACATGGTGGACCTACCATCTCTTCTATTCAAAGAGTTCTTAAAGGATCTATGATTACTAATATTAACTATCAAGAAAGAATTGAAGTTTCTACTCCAAGGACTTTATTTAACTAAGTTATAGAAGAAATTTTTAGTCCAACTACTACCAAAACTAGTGAAGAAACTATGGAAAATAATGTGACAAATCTTTTTGGTCCTGCTCACATAGATCTTCTTCAAATTGACGAGGATACTATTTCTATACCAGAGAATCAATATTTCAGACTTGTGCATGTGGAAAAAGAGGGTGAGGTTAATGGTATAAAAATTTATTCTAAAAAATATAATTATTTAACTTATTTTTCTCATTTTACATATTTTGTGACTAAATAATATTTTATATAATTAAAATCAACTTAATCGGTGTTTTGAAAGAGTTATTCAATGGTTTTGGGAGTATAGTGGAACTAGTTGGAGAAGAGAGTATATATAAGATAATGAATCTAGTAATATATATTTTTAGGCTAAAATCCATCCCAAAATATATATTATGAGAAATGAGATTGAGGACTTGAGAGCTAAAGTTGGTTCTTTTCAAGAAGATCTTTAAGATATGATGTTAGATTTATACTAAAGGTTTCTGAATGTAGTGTTTCAGTATTCTAATTCACACGATCTTCCTTCATATTCCTCAGTACCTCCTCCTAATCCTGTGCACTCTATTATTAATGAATATAGAATTAAATAGATTATTAGAGATTAGTTAAAATTATATTTTTATTAGTTTTAGAAAAATATAGATACTATGTTTGAGGGATTCCAAACACATGTAGAAAAAACCTTGGAATTTGTTAAAAAGTATGTTAAGTAGGCTGGCATAGATAGAGACACAATTTGAAGGGCCATTGATTTCTATCATAGAAATATATTCACCAAATATTAACTAAATACTATGATTAGATCATTTTCTGGTGATCTCATAATGTATCCCTTGACCTAGGCCTTCAAATCCCAAGTTTAACATTTAAAGTTTTTCACTCATGTTCTAGAATATTGATGGATAAAAAAGAGGATTATTTTTAAACCATAGAGCATGGTTCAAGGGTTGTAAAGTATTTCACTTGATAGCTAGCATCATACCTATACACTACTCACACTTCCATCATAGCTCTACTCTCCTTACCCATTTCATTAGCCCCTCCTTCTACCACCTCTTCTAGAAACCCTTTTGACTTGTCTCCCAGACAAGTAGTTCAATACATTCGCCCTATTTCTAGGTGTGTGGTAATTCAAGAACCTGATACCACCTCTACACCACAACCCGACCCTTCAACCTTAGCCTTACATCCAAGGGAAAATATCCTATTCTCCCATATGACATCAGAGATGTGTATGATTCTGATTTTGATTGGAGTACTTGACAAGGTCTCATTTTGTAATATTTTTTTGAATAAAAAATGAAATACTTTTTTTTATCCATGCATTGTATCTTATAATATTATTTTCAGTATTTATTTCTTACTACTTCTATTTTTTTTAAATATGGACTCATTTTTGATAATCCCAAAAGGGGGATACATTTATAGTGTTTCAATTCATTATATATATATATATCATTATTTGTGATAAAAAGGGGGATGTTATTGGATTAGTCTAGAAAATACTTATTTTAATAACCATAAATAATGTTTCTTATATTAGTAATGATATTTATGTTTTATGATAGTAAATATTTTTTATAGATGAAATTATAAAAATGGATAATTCTTAAAGTGACCATGTCAACTAACCGTGAAGTCCAAGTAAATATGTAGAAATGACCTAATGTTGAAATCCATGTGACCTCACGAACAATCAAGTAACCATATGTTGGATAATAAAATTTTCTATAAGTCTTGAAGTGAATGCATGATGAGTTCAAGTGACTTCATACAGGATTCAACCTACCAAAAGAAGAAGATAAGTGACCACATGAATAAATTAACTGACCATAAGAAGAAATGAAGTTACCACAAGAAGAAAATAAGTAACTGAAAGAAGACAACAAATGACCATGCCATGTGACTGTGGTAAGTGGCCATACCAAGTGACCATTCCAAGTAATAGTGGAAACTGACCATGCCAAGTGACCATGGAAAGTGATCATGATAAGTGATCATGCCAAGTGATTGTTGAAAGTGACCATAAAAAGTAACCATGCTAAGTGACTGTAAGACTAAGTGACCATGCTTAAGTGAAGACTAAGTGTCCATATATAACTTAAAAAATGAGGTATATTTAAATCTCCAATGACTACATTTTGAAGCATTTATTATAGAGTCATTGCATTTAAGGTTTCCAAGTCTGACTAATGAGTATGAGGATTAATTTTTTACTATCCTCCGATGGATAATTAGAGAGGTTCTCTCTTTAATAAGAACAATCACACATGGAAAGGGAAGATGAAGCTGTGCGTGTGTGTTTGAAAGGCATAGTGATATAGTGAGGAATTATTATGAAATACTACAACATTGAACACTTTTATGATACTTTTTTTTGACCTCTCAGTGAAACACTTGGTTGAAAATTTTTAAGGATAGATTTAAAGACAATTTTTCAACCAAAGATGATCAGATTGAGTTTCTTTAGACTTTATATCTTCCCATTTATTTCTCTCTTTATTTAAGATTGCTTTTTATCTATGTTTTATTTACTCTATATATTCATTATCATATGATCCTATATTATACTAAAGAGTATTAAATACTCCTTATTTTATTCTTTCACTCTTGTTATCCCACATATAACTATGTATGAATATCTAAGTAGATTGGTCTTCCTTATATGTAGTTGTTTTTAAAAACCTGATCTAGGTTATAGATCAAGTTTATTATTTAATAAAATGTTTGGAAACAGGTTATTTCCAAGTGAAAAGGATGAGGTATTAGTTTGAGAATAAATATATTATTTTTAATCCACTCTTTATTTTTCTTTGTTTTTTTACCACGTTTCAAAATAAAACCAGTTATTGTTTTCAAAACTATATTGGAAACCATTACTCTAATAGTTCACTTTAATTATTATTTTATATACTCTATTTAAAGTGATTATATTTATTTCAAAAAATAAAATAATTTTGAAATTATTTTAACTAGGCCATGATCGAGTCTTTGAGAAATATTTCAAAAACTTTAAATTATATATTTATGATATTTTAGTTAACTAGGAATTATTTATAAATTAGGGGATTTAATTATAAATATTTTTAAATATAAATTTTAATTGGAAACTCAATTCACCCCCTCTTGAGTTTTCCACTCAGACCAATAAAAGGGAATATGAATTATAGAAGAGAATTAATGGATATAATTTTTGTGTTATATTTTTTATCAATATATAAATCATTTTAAAACTCATATTAAATAGAGTTTTGTGTGAGGTAAATTCTATTTGAAAGTCTGGCGATGAATTGAAGAATTTTGGAGTTGAGATCTTGAAGTTTGGAAGATGTTTTCTACATCATATTGTGACATGTGTAATAACATTATGATGAAGTCTACATGTGATTAATTTAGATGAGAATGAACTCTATATAAGTTTTACACTACTAAGATAGACTCTACACAAGGAGTGGTTGAGTCTGGTCACACCATGAATGTTATAATCACACCATATTAGGAGTTACATAAGAGTGAGTTATACTTTTAATTTTCATAAGGAGTAGTTATTCTGGTGGAATAATGACTTATTCCAATACTAAAATGCTAATGTTGTGATTATAGAATTTAAATAAGATGATTTTATTAACTAGTATATCATAAAAAGGAAGCCACATCATGATGTAAACCCAAGATTTTTTGATGTTTTCACCATTTTTGGGAGGTTATAAATATTCATTCCATAAAGGCGTATTCCACACTATAGTATATGAGGAAGTGTGTCTAGTGTGATGGTGTTGGGTTGCAATGAGAATCCATGAGAGTTAATCCCCATGCAATTTTGAGTTGAAAAGATAGACCATACCACAACATATGATATCACACCACAATCATTCAGACTTATAAAAAAGGAGAGAAAATTTGTGACATGAAGAAGTTGATCATGATACAAAGGGAGAAGCAGTTTGAGAAATAGTTAGAGGCAAAATATTTGATCACGCATCAAGGTATGAATTCATACCATGATTTAAATAATATTCCATAATTTGAGGTTTTTGATGATGTGGCTTATTTGGTACTTCATGGGATGCCCCAAATTGAATAATTATGTATTATAATTATATAAAATGGTGGATAGAAGACATGTAAATATGAAAAGGATGAAGTATAAGTGAGATAATTTTAATATTAATTGATGGAAGTTTCATCCTTGAATTTGAATTTGAAATTAAAAAAATCCTATGATATAGTTTCTTTTGTGTAAGAAAAAGTAAAAGTGTCTGAGTAGAGGAAGATAAAGAAAAGGGGAATTAGAGAAGATTTTTTGTTTCTATAAAAGTAGAATATGAAGATGAATAAGAGGAAAGAGAAGTAGAAGAAGCATAATGACAACTCGATGGAAGTCTAACTCAGTTAATGACTCCCTTGTTATTGAAAATCAGATTCTATATCTTTGGTTTTTCTTGAGTACTTTACACTAGTCAAGAGACACATTTTTTTATCATAAGTTCAAGGATAATACCTACTCATTTTTAATCCACATGGTGATTCTAGTGGAATGCATGATAACTGGTTTTACTAGATCATTCAAAGAGTAGTTGCTCATTTTGAGTAGTGAACCATGAAAAATTTTATTATGCCTACTATGTTTATACCTTAGTGTGTGTGTAGATTGTATACAATGATATCTTCATGGAATTTAACAGGATTGAATTTTTTTAAGGGAGAAATGTAAAAAGGAGTGAATTCCTTGATTTATCCCTTGTTAGAAAATTTTCACTGTTCATGAGGTCTCTATCAACTATTATCATAGAATCCATGTTTCCTTAAAAAATGATCAACTATTTATAGTTTAAAGAGTAAAGTTTTCCTTTATGTTAGAATATCCAGGCTCTGAATATCTATTGTGAAGATGGATAATAATTTAGTTAGAAACACTAGGATTACCACTTTCGATTAAAAGAATTATTATATTTAGAAAGATCAAATACTACCACATCTTTTGTCAATTATTCTAGATGTATTGGATGCTACCACCAATGGTTTTATCTTATGATGAAGGTGTTATGGTTATTATAGTACATATAAATAATTTTGAGAATGATGATCATGCTCACAATTCCATTTTATCATCTCTTTTCTAAAAGGAGTTTCTTACAGTTAAGGGGATGTAATTAATGAAGGGCATTTCAGATAAATTGGAAAATATATATGAAAGTAATGTGAAATTGAAGTAAGATAAGCAATAAATTTATAGATTTAAATGTGAATATCTCAAGATAAATGATGACGAAACAATGAATAAGCTCTTTACAAGAGTTAAAAAATTAGGGAGCACCATCAAAGGTTTTGGTGAGAAGCTAGAGGATTCTATGGTTTCAAGAAGATACTATACTAACCCAAAATTTTATCAAATTTAATTTCCGTTATGAATATATAATTGTGTAATATTTAGTAATATAATATTATATATTTCACATGAACTGCATGGTAAAACCCACTACATTTTATTATATTAATTTAAAAATTAAATTTTGATAATAAAAATGTCCATAATAATTGAAAGTATTAAAATGTGACAAAAATATAAAATAAGTCAATAATAATTGGAAAATTTAGATCTATTCGATCCCTTATAATAATTTCACTCATAAACACCGTTTTAGAAATTAAATAGAATATTAGTAATAAAATATGAATTTTGGAAATGAAAAAATATATACCATTGAGAGAAAATAGAATAGAATGAGGAATTAATGAAATATGAGGTATTTATTGGAATTAGGGAACCGATAGGACCATTAAAAATCTGACCATTTGAATAGTAATTTGACTATTGAAATAGTAACCTAACTATTAGAATAGTAATATGACCATTAAGAATAGTAACCTAACCATTAGAATAATATCCTCACCTATGGAAGTGTAAAATAATATTTAGGTATCTTTTAAAATAAAAATATGGAATATTTATATCATGATGTAAGTAAATAATTTTTTTTTAAAAATTATAAAATAAGTGTTTGTATTTTTGTAAAGAATATATGTTTTATTTGAAATTTTATAACAAATATAAAAATTTAAAAGAAATATTATTTTCATAAAATGTGTTTATAAATCAATATAATTTTCTATTATAATTATAATATAATTTTATGATACCATTAGTAATTTTCAAAGTGTCAGAAATTTGATCATAATATTAAAATTGGATTTTTTCAAATATATAATAATTTCATTTAAAAAATAAATTTATCATATTTATAAAATTATTTTCTTAAAATGGATTTCATTTTTGGAATCTAAACATCAAAAAATTTCAAGGGTTAATTTTTATATTTTCTCTAAAATAGTTGAATTTTTGGTGAATAATGAAATACGATAAAAAATGATATTTAACATTATAAGTTAAACACATGAATTTTTGAGTCGTAAATAATTTAGGCACCCATTATTTAAAACTCACATGAACCATTTTATTTATATATTCACAAGAATAAATACTATTAATAATCTTGATCTAAAATAATAAACTTATGAATATAATATTCAAAAACACCCATCTCATCCCCTTATAAATACCACCCCTCACCACCCCTTCTCCTCAAAAATTATAATCCTAAAATCTTGAAAATTTTATACCCAAATAAATTTCCAATCCCTTACCCCATGTCCTAGTACTTATGGTCTCATAAAAAGACCAATTCCAAGTGCCTAAATGAGTATTTTAGGGAGAGAACATTTAAGAGGTAATATTCTCAACTTACCTATTTTAAATTCATTTCTTTTTATGACTTATAATAAAATAATTCATAAAAAAAGAAATAATTAATCTATTATAAAAAATATATTTTAATATTATTGTATTAATGTAATATCCATTTTATAATATCCCTTTATTTTATTCTTAAATGACTACGTTGTTCACAATATTGCTGGTTCACCGCCTCTATGAACAAAATACTTAGTTTTTCTCCACTATCTTAAAGGATAGTTATATAAATAATATTATGATTAAATATGAGTATAATAAGTATTTTATAACTTATTTTCAGTTATATAATGTTTTAATAACCATTTAATTAAACAAAACGAACCTAGTTCACGATGGTTTGTAAAACAACCTAAATAAACTAACCACATAACATTTATTTTTTTTACTAAGTGAATCATACCTATGTCAGAACAAAAAAGGGATATTTGGGAATATTAATTTTTTTAAATGACATTAATACCATTTCATTTCACTTATATAGTTTTAGTCTCATTTGAAAAGGACATCAATAATTATCTACAAGTGAATTGACCTTAGAACCATGAAACAAATGCTATCAAAAAAGAAAAATTAAACTTTATATCTGATTGAAATGGTCATAAATGAACATAATAAAATTATAATAAATAAAATATATATGGAAAAGGTTATTAATTATGTAATTAATGAATCTAATTTGACTATTTATAATGTTAAGTTCAAGTGAAAAATAGATCCAAACATATGGTAAGGGATCTCTCCGAACCAACCCTTTTCTTTGAGTTAGTGACCTTTATATCTATAACTCACTTTATATATCTATTTTATATTATGAAATGCTTATAAATTCTGTATATATGTCTCTCACATATATAACTAGCTTTTCCCCTTTCTTTTATGGTGAAATATATTCCTTAAGTTTATTTATCAAATTCCTTCTTTAAAATAAAACCCGATTAAGGGAAACTTTTATATCCCTTAATCCTTTTATATAATGATCATTTAAAATCTTTATTCCAAAATAAACACCATATTTAGAGACCTATTATCATTTACTCATATATTAACATCCATAATATTTAATTCCTTCTTCTCTTTGGAATATTTAGAAAATTTATTTTGATTATAATATTGGGTAATATTATACAACCCATTTATTTCTATTGGAAATTACTATGTTTATGTTTTATTATTGATTTAATTTATGGAAAACATAATTATGTACATGTTATGATGGGTGTACCCATATAGCACTCTAATGAATTGGGTAATTTTTTTATCTCATGAGATGATATGTATGGGATTAAGGAGTGAACCTAATCCATGATGGGACATTTTCCACCACGTGATATTGTCTTGGTGGTTAGACTTGACTTATTTTTATGCTATGTTATATGTTTATTCCATATTCATATGTTTCCATGATCTTATAATTCTATTTTATTTATGTTATTCCTTCATATTATTATTCATGATCCTTTTCTTTTATGTTATCATGTTATTACTTTTGACTTATATTCTATGCTTCAGTACTAGGTTCATTAACTTACTAGGATTTATATATTACCACTTTATTTTATGTATTCCAAATATTATCCTATATAGTTTTAGGAAATTGAATAGATTTATGGGCTCATCATAGAGAATAAAATAAAGATCTTTTGTTTTAGTTTCATGTTGATGTTTTATGTATATAGTCTTCCAAATACACGGGGACTCTTGATCCTTTGGTTGTATTTATTGGATATTTATGTTAAAAATTATGTTATAATACATGTAAAAGGCTTGGTTAACTATAAATACTATTTATTTTTTCAAATAGTTTTTATGAAAAGGTATCAATACGTGATGACAATGATCAATGTACACTTCCATTGGATGATTTTCCCAATATTCTTATTGTTTACGAAATGAGGAAGAGAAATAAAATCAATAAGAATAGAAAATATAGTAGGGGAAATTTCCTTTAAAGTTTTAAAGCAAGATAAGAGTAGAATAAAAATTTATAAAGATGAGGAATAATTTTTTGGTGAAGAAAATGTGGAAACTAAATTCAATAAACTCATGTAATTCATTTCAAGAAGTGTGAGAAGAGGAAAATGAATGTTTTAAAGTAAGATTACACTTAAATATTTCAAGTGTGGAGCTATTTTAAATATCACAAAAAATTTCCTAAATTGAGAAAATATGATTTTTTTGCGATGAGAATGAGAATCCAAGAAATTCATCAAAGAATAAAGTACAAAAATACCCTTTAAAGGGGAAAGGTAAATATTTCTATAAATTCAAGAAGATAAATTTATTATATAATATTTAAGAAAATTTTAGTTTTTAAAATTAATATTAAGAGGAAAATTCTAGTAAAATTGGTGAAAAATTATTGATTACAAAACAGAATTATGAAGAATTCACTAGTGATGAAAGAAGTAACGATGAAAGTGATGGAGAAACTCAAATGGAGTTCATGCTAAATAGATAACTGAATTAATGTATTTAAAATTTTTTCTAGGCGGGAGAAGGAGAAAAATAATCTAAATATAGATATTCAATTTTCAAGAAACAATGAAACCTTATATATTGAAAATGAGTCAAATTTGATGAAATAAATTAACAATTTGAAGAAGCTACTCACTGAAGAGAAGAAAAGAAATATTAACATGGAAGAAAAGTATAAATAAAAGGAGAAGGATCTTGAAAATTTATAATTGAAATTAATTGATATCGAAAAATAATTGGATAAGATAAAACCCAACATCTAAAATTTGATGCAAGAAATTATAGATATATTGAAGAATAGGTTGATTGAAAAAGTTGATATAAAGACACGGGTTGAAAAATTTGAATTTTTGAAAAAACCAAATAGTTATATAAAATATAAAAATTATAGAAATACCAATATTAGGAATAAAAATACTACAAATAGTGATATGAAAAGGGTTGGAAAGAAGTTTAGACTGAATAAGAGAGTGTTTGGAGTCTGCCATAATTTTTTAGAAGATGTGACCATCTAAATCACTTGTATGATTCTTATATCACCATTTTACCTACCCAGATAAGTATTAATCATTAAACTTAAAAGTTTAAAAATAATAAAGATAAAGGAAAAGAGAAGGAATTTGTTACTAAATTCACACTAAAAATATATCAAAAGAAACATTCTTAGTTCTTGGACAATGGATGTTATTCATATATGATAGAAGATTTAAAAGCTCCTAAAAGAAGTTAAAAGTAGAAAATAAGAGTTAGTGAGATTTTGTAATGATGGATCACTCAAAATAAAGGTATTTGGTTTAATAAAATTATAGAATACAATCTAGAATTTAAGAACAAATTGTTTATTTATGTGTTTAAAAATAATTTAATAAGTGTGTCTCAACTCCATGATGAAGATAATGAAGTGGTGTTTTAGAAGAATGAATGTTTTATGAAGAGGTTTAAATATGTATGTGTTTTTATGATAGGAAAATGAACACAAGTAAACTTATTTCAGGCTGGTGAGGTTGGAAATTCATTCTACTTGAGCTAGAAAGAACAAATTCAGTTGTGGAATTGAAGACTTATCCACATTGGTCAAAGAAAAATGAGTAAGATTATCCAAGGAAGGAATGTTCTTAATGTTCCTACGGTTAAGAGATAGATATAGATAATTCTTATGTTCTTTACATGATAAAAGAAGAATATTGTTAATTCTTCATATAAGAAAGTAGAGACTCACTTGTCACACCCATTTGAGATCATCCATTTTGATGTTTGTAGGCCTATGAGAAAGAAATAAAGAAATAAAGAAAAGTATTTTATTTACATTATTAATCACTTCAATTGTATTTCAGGTATTATATTTATTAAATATTATTCATAGGCCTTAAAGATGTTTAAAATTTTTAATAGAAGTACAAAAAAAGGGTATGGATTATCCATGAATAAGTTATTAACAGATAAAGATATTAAATGCACTAGTGGAAATTTTTAAGCATAACTTGGAAATAAATATGTTATCCCTGAATTTATTACACCATATACCCAAAAAAATAGTGTGGCTAAAATAAAGAACATAAGTTTTGTGGAAATGGATCACACTATTTTGGAGGAGCATGAAACGTCATGATTTTTATGGTGACAAGTAATTTATACAGTGGTTTAGATTAAAGAATCTTGTTTTTATTGACCTAATTAAGATATGAAACCATATGAGATATATTATAATATGACTAAAATATTGAAATAATTTAGGTTATTTGGAATCCCTTATATTATTAAGGTGAAAATATAGAGAAGTTTGAATAAAGAGGAGTTGAAGGTGACTTCCTTGGTTATCCTCAAAATTCTAGAGGATATTATTTCTAAAAAAAATGAGACATTGAATATTGTGGATAGGTCTTATATGATGGTTCTAAAACACTCAAATAATAAAATTTCATGCCATGAACAAAGTTCTATAAGTGAAGATGATGAAGCAGAATAAGTTGATAAAAAGGATGATATTTTTGAAAAAGATATGAATTTATAAGAAGTGTAGGTTCAATATGAAGATTCATCCTTATATTGTGATTAATATAAACCTTTATTAACTCATAAAAGGATAAGAAAGAAGGTGGAGATCTAAAATATTACTTGATATCAAGAATCTCTAATTCAAACTAGGAGAAATTTGAGGAAAACGAATCATACCATATGGTTTTCTCGGGATAAACCAAAGTATGATAAGAAGCATTAAAGAATTAATATTTGATCAATGTTATAAATAAATATTTGTATTACATTGATAAAAATGGCACTTTAGAGTTCATATCCAAACCAACAAATAATAATTTTATAAGAATGATGTGGCTGTTACATAATAATTTGAATAAGAAAGGACAAGTGACTAGAAACAAGGAAATAATTATGTGTAAAGGATATTCATAGGTGGAAGGAATTGATTCCAATGATACTTTTACACATGTTTATAAACTTTATACTATTAATTTTTTTCTTAATATTGCAGAAAAAAGGTAATACGATATCTTTCAAATGGATTTCAATTGAGGATTCCTCAATAGATAATTGAAAGAGGAAGTATACATTGAGAAAACAAATAGATTATTTCTTAGAGAAGATTAAGTATTTGTTTTAAATTTGAATAAGGTAATTAATGGATTAAATAAATCCATAAGAACATGGTATTCAAAGTTTTTTTCATTATTTAAGGTGATTAAGTTCAAGAAAGGAAGATTAGATAAAAACCTTTAAATCAAAGAAGATAAAAAGGTTTCTTTGATTGTTATCATCAAAGAATATGATATCATCTTTACTAGAATAAAATAACGAGTTTATGTGGAATTTTCTTAATAGATATAGAATATATTTGAGATGGCCATGCTTGGAGATATGATGTATCTATTGGGTTTGTAAATTTTTCAATAAAAGGATAATATTTTCTTATTATATGAGAATAATGATTGAGAAATTTTAAAGAAGTTAATAGTTTAGGGCTCAAAGAAAGTTTTTACCCTAATTATAGTGGAAAATAAGCTATAAAAAGATGAATAATTAGAGAAATTTGATTTAAGGGAGTTAAAAAAACTTATTGAGAGTTTAATCTACTTGATATATTCATGGATGGATTTAGTTTATGTTGTGACACTTTGTTCTATATTTCAAAGTGCATCGAATAAATCACATAACACCACTTCAAAGAGGATAATATATATATATATATATATCAAATGAATGGTGAATTATGGTTTAAAATATGATGAAAATGGAGTCCTTGATCTATTTGGATATACCAATGAAGATTGGGTTGTAAATGTTAATTATAGAAGGTGTACAACTGTTGGGGTTTTACTTCTAGGAAAAAGGTGTGTGGAATGATACAAAAATAAAGTTTGGTGACCTTGAGTACTGATAAGGTAGAGTATGTTGTTGATACTCATGAAAACACCCAATTTATATAGATGTAAAATCAATTGGAAGATCTCAAGATAGATGTAATGTTTCCGCTTCTCGTTGGTTGTGATAATCAAAGTGATATCAATCTATCAAGTCAACTAATTTAGAATTCTCAATCAAAGCACATTGATATCAAATATCACTTCATTAAAGATATTTTGGAGTAAAAATTGTTAAATATGGATTTTTTCCAATGAAGAATAAAATAGTGGATGTGTTCAATAAACCACTTCTAAAGGATTCATTTTAAATTTTAGGTTTATGTTGGGAGTTCAACCTCACTCCACTAAAGGTTAATGTATATTTATTTCAATACCCTATCTAATGTGTTATTTGGATATTTTTTCTAAAAGGGGGATAAATAAATATATCAATCATTTATCTTTCCTTAATTAAAATATGAATTACATAAGAATATGACTTTCTTTAAGAGGGAGTACATATTTATAGAGATTTTTGAAAATGGGTAATCTATGAATTCAATATGTGTGTATGTGATTTGTGTAAATTTTAAACTATTCTAACATGATTTATGAGTATGTATACATGAACTTGTTATATATATGTTCAAAGAATAGTTTTTTAAATAAAAGAAGAGAAAAAAAGAAATTGATTTGTAAGGAAGTGAATAGAACTCACTTTAATGTAAAACATGACATTATTATTAATTTTTCGTATTTTCTACACTAAAATATCTCATACAGGATTATAATTAGTAAATAATGATTCATTTATAAGTGTTCTGAGTTTGAAAAGTGATTTATGTTTAATGGTTGTGAACAAAATAAAAAGTTAGATATTTTTGGGAACAATAATAGAGAAGATGGTGAGACCAAGAGTGGTTTTGTCATTGAGAAGGTTGTTAAGATTCAGGGGGAGATTTATGAGTTTAGGACCTAAAGAATAATTCCCTAGTACTATAATTTTTTTAAAGAGAAAATAAATTGGAGAAGAGAAATAGTGGGTATTGTTTTTACTCTACATTTTTTTATTGATACATAAATCACATTCAAACTCATATGAAAGGGATATTTGTGTGAGGTGAAGCCTATTTGGAAGTCTAATGATGAATAAAAGAAGTTTGAATTTGTGATATTTATGTTTGGAAGAGGTTCTAGAGAAACATATTATATCACACCGTAACATGTGTAATCATTATGTGATGAAGTCTATTTGTGATTAAGTCATATGAGAATGAAATCTGTGTAAAAATTAACCTACTGAGAAAGAATCTATGAAATGAGAGGTTGATCCTGGTCATGCCAAGAGTGTTTTGATCATTCCATAATAGTATCTACATAAGAGTGATTTATACTAGTTTTACTGTTGCACAAGAAGTAAATATTCTAGTGGAATAATGACTCACACCATAACTGAAAGGTTCATGTTGAGATTGAATAATTTAAATATGATGATGTTCTAAACTGGAATATCATGACATGGAACCCACACTGTAATATAAAACTAGGATTTATCATGTTTTCACTAGTTTTTTGAGTTTCTAGGGAGTCTTATTTCAAAGTTGTATCCCACAACATAATATAAGAGAAAGTTTAGTTTTCAGAATGGAATTTTACTATGATGATAATCTATGAGAGTTAATCTTTATGTTGTTTTGAGGTGGAAAGATGGAATGCACTAAAACATATGAAATAATGCTGCAATCACTCAGAATTGGAGAAAATGATAAAAAATTTTCATCATAAATAAGTTGATCACACCATAAATGGGGAATTAGATTGAGGAAAACTAATTGACCATGATGTATGTATGAAGTTATTCCATGATTTGTGCCATATTTTAGAATTCATGATTTTTAATGATGTGTCTCATTTTGTACTTTATGGTATGACCCAAATTGAATCATCAAGTCTTCTAATTATATACAAGGGTGGATATAAGAATTTTCTAGATCCAAATACTGATGTATAAGTGGAACAAGTTAAAGGAAGTGGCATCTTTTAATTTTAATTTAAAATTCAAAAAATTTAGAGATATATTTTGTGACACCATTTGGGTTTTAGTATGATATATTTTAAGTTTTAAGAGTTAGTAATTTGAGTTATGGGAATTTGGGGGGTTCACTTGAGTTTCATTTTTGAGTTTTCCTTGAATTTTTTATGGGACTGCACCATGGAGGGCCAGTTGCGACATGGAGTGTGATCATTGCAGCATGGACCAACTGGTTGTTACATAGGGTCATGATAGATGGATTTTTAGAGCTAATTCCATATTTGGTATAACTATTCCATGGTCACTAGGATATGGCATAGGACTTTGGTTTAGTTGATCACAACGGTGTGGATTTAGAGGCTATGGCGTAGTGGAACAGGGGTGGGATTTGGTTGGTTCTTTCAATTATGAACCCCTATGGTGTTGAGTTAGATGACACCATAGACCACTTCTCGAGTGGCTTAGTTTTGTGATGTGGAGTCTTCTGTTGCACCATAGACTTTCCCCTGAGATAATATGATCATGTGAGGTCTTCATCATGGTTTTCAGAGGCTAGTTGACTGGGGGGGTGACTGTGGCATAGATAGGGAGCTCTATGGAATATTCTGACATCTCTAAAATGTGACTCTTGAGGATTCACCATGATGATTTATTTTACATACTAGATATAAATACCATGAATCCCTCTAGACTAGTTCTATTCCATCTTTCCACTCTCAAACCTTAGGCATCCAAGAATTTTTTTTTAATTCCTTAAATCCCCTCTTTGATCAGGACCATCCTCGAGCTTTGGGATATTTATTTTTAGTGTTTCATCTCTATTATTGAGGTAGGTTTCTCAATTAAAATGTTATAATTCATGAATAAATTTATGTTCTTGTTTAATTAATTGGTTTGTTTAATAGAAATTATATATTCAATATCAAAGTGAATTTTCTTTGTGAAATACAATTTTAAAGGGATTTTTTTTAAAAATGGTTTTGGACATGGTATGTGTTGTTGAAATTCCTTTAAAGTGGTTTATGTTCTAAACACAATTTTAAACATGGAAGAAAAAAATATTTAATATGAAAATGTTTCATAAAATGTTAGAAAGGTTTATAAATGGGTTTTAAAAGATTAACACATTGGGAACCTTGGGTATGTCGGGAAATATATATTCCACTCTAGTGTGTGTAATTCCACTAGAGGTTTTATGACATTGAAAATTATTTATTGGGCTCAATATTGCTTGGATCCACATTATGCCTAGTTTAGGATTATTTTTATGTCTAGTACTTCTTCCCATAGGCTAGATCCTAGATCTCGTGCTTTGTCATTTATTCTTGGTTTTACACATGATGTTATATTTCATGGTTGGTTTCTCACATGTTTATCTTGGGGTGTATCCATGAATGGTTTTTTATGATCACATATTGTCTTATACAAACTTATAATATTCCTTATTTTGTGAATATTAAATAATTTTATGAAAAACCAAGGGATGTTTTATAAAATGGTTTTACCTTTTGAAAATACTCAGTAAATTGAATCTATTTTAAAGCTAGAGATAAAATTTTCATGATATTAGACTTTTTATAGATTATTTGGTGAAATCATATTAGTATTTGTGATCAAAACTTACTTTTGACTTTTGGAATTTTTAGATGTAGTTTTTAGGACTCATGTAAAGGTAAGAGAATTTTGTGGCTCACCAGATTATCTTGGTTGTTAATGCCTTCAACATGGGTTAGTTTAGTGGTTATGGATCATCACATGGAGATTGGGACTTTGGCTTATCTAATTTTGTTTTTTCAGGTTGATCCCCTTGGACTTGATGTTGTATGTCTAATATATATATACTATTTATTAATCTGTGTACTTTGTTTTTTATTCAGTTATACATGATACTTTTTAGTTGATTTTATTACACCCTCTCATGGAGGTCCATCTTGGGTGACATATTTGGTCGATCTAAGATGATTCATTTCAAAAGTGGAATCAAAGTCGATACCAAGCCTAAAGTGTCATGAAACTAAATGGGATTGGTTTAGATACTTGATTATATAGGAGTTAGAACTTTTATAATTTGGGTAGTAAGTGAAGAAATGTGTTGGGCCATCTCACTTACATGTCTGAACTCGAGTTACCATGGGTGGTCAAGAATGTTTACCAATATTGATACTTGGTGGTTGAATTAATTTTAATTAACTAGATATGGGGTTTATTTAAATGGGGTTGTTAATTTTTAGGTTTTTTCTTTCATTCCAATATTCTCCAATTACTTTAAATACCTTTTTAAGGAATTAATATTGATTCTGGAAGTTGGTATTATGATTTTAGAACTTTCACATAATCTGATTGGTTATTTTGTTATGTTTATTAGAAAATTACTTCTAGAAGAGATCTTATGAATCCAGGTGATAATATGTGAGTAAAGTTACATAGGCCAATCCTTTGGTGAAACCTTATTTGGTGGAATCTATAATCCACATTGTTTATACTCTCATTCAGGAAGGTATTAGGCACCGAGGATGATTGGTGGAGCATGGATCAGAATTTAATAATAAGAATCCATCCATCTTACATGGTGACAAAGGACCCTAAAAATATAAGGAGTGGCTTGAGGGGATTAAAAGGATATTCATTTTCATGAAAAATCTTTCGGAATCTAGGGTGGGTTTCACCACATACATGCTTGAGGGGCTGAGAAGAAGATGATGGTAATCTTTCATGTAAGCCAAGTTTCATGAGAATCTCACCTGAACCTCTTCGAAAAATATCTCCAATCCATAGTTTTATCATGAAACATTATGTGTTGTGAATACCCACAAATATTTTACCTTGGATTTGTGGAGCATACAGTTTTGGAGTATTCCACTCATTTTTCTGAGTTTGTACACCTAGCCTATGAGATCGTTAAAAATGATTACCTTAAGGATTGGAGGTTTGAGATGGGGTTGAGAGACAATATTTAGTCAATGATAATTCTATTATGACTTTTGATTTTTTTTGAGGTGGTGGATAAAGTGGATATGTATGAGGTAGAAATTATTGGGAGAAAAATTTTGGGTGGAGATTCTATTATTGCATCTATTAGCTAGGGTGTACCTTCTGTCTAAAAGAGGAAACACAAGGGTGCTTAGTTTTCTTTAGGATCAGTTTCAATGGCTTCATTATGATTTTTTTTTCTATTCATGTGGTAGGCATGTTCATACCAAGATTAATTATATGGAAGTTCCCAAGACCTTTCATCTTTGTGGACAATATATTCATCTCAGGTATTTTTGTGGAAGGATGTCCCAAGGTTGTAAGGTCAAATCCACTCTCACTAAAGGTTCACAAGTTTTATCTGATGCTTCCAAGGGTGGTGGGTCTTATATTCATTCCAAGGGAGATGTTTTTGTGGTTGATAGGTCTCAGGGAGGAATAAAGATCAGATGTATTGATGTAGTGGAGTATGTGCTATATGAATATGAGGTAGGGATGGATACTATTAGAGGTATGATGTTTATTTCTACCTATATGGTATTAGTTTTTTTATATAGGTTATACCCATTATTTTATATCATAAATGTTGGTTGATATGTTGGTCTTGATTTTTGATCTAATCCCATTCTTGTTGGATCTTTCCATGACTTTGGGAAATAAGTTCAAGTAAGGTTTTAAATGTACTACATGTTTGGTGATGATATACGACTTCAAAGTGGTGTGGGAATTTTTATTTATTGATCTTGATATATTCAACCTAATTATTAACATAAATTGGATGATTAGTGTAAAGTCCTATATCAAATATTATCATTATCAATCTGAATTCTTATCTTCTGATGGGGTCTCTCATGTCTTTTTGGGTGAGTGTAATTCTAGATCTGGGAGAGTCGGGCCTATTATTCCTTATGCTGGGGTGATCTCATGTTGGTTATTCTAAATGTTCTTTGATACTGTTGACTCTCACCCAAACAGTCCACTTTCTACAATGGTGAATTTATACCCTGATGTCTTTACTAAATATTTTTATGGGTTACCACCAAATATAGAGGTTGAGTTCACTATTTTCTTGCTACCTGGTACAATTCCCATTTCTATGACATATTATCACATGGAACCTACTAATTTAATATAACATAATGTCTAGCTTATATAAATTGAGGCTAAGGCATTTATTTTCCCTAGAATGTCACCTTGGGATTCAAAAATTCTATTTTCTAAGAAATAAGATAGAAGCCTCAGACTTTTCATTGATTATCGAAAGCTAAATTGAGTGAAATTTAAGAATAAATATCCCTTTCCAAGAATTGATGATCTCTTATATCAACTTGGGGGGGAGTCATTGGTAATCTAGGACTGACCTGTGGTATGAGTACCATCAATTGAGATTTCAAGAAGAAGATATAACTAAGACAAAGTTTATGAGTTGATATGGGAATTTTGAGTTTCTGGTTATGCCATTCAGTCTCACTAATGCTCCTATGATATTTATGGTATTGATGAAATGAATATTTCATCAGATCTTGTAATTTTTTTATTCATTTTTTTGGATGATATTTTGGTGTACTCTAGGTAAAAGGAGGAGAACCATGATCATTTTAATATCATTCATAGAAACTTTAAAGAACATATATTGTATTGTAATATTTTTAAGTTAGAATTTTATATCTAAGAAGTTAAGTTTATGGGGTATTATATACAAGATAGGTGTTTCAATGGATCTTGAAAATATTCAGGCGGTAATGTCTTTGAATCAACCCATAAATGTAATCAAAATCCTGAGTTTCTTAGGTTTGGATGGTTACTAAATGTGGTTTGTTTAGGAATTTTCTAAGATTTCATATCCAATGATATATTTTAACCATAAGGGTGTTAAGTTTGAATGGAATAACAAATTTAATATATTTTTTAGGAACTGAAAGTAAAGTTGACTTGACCTCTGGTTTTGATTATCCTAGAACCGAGACTGGGATATGATGTGTTCTTCAATGCTTTAGGTATGATATTGGGGTGTGTCTTGATGTAGGAGAATAATATGGTGGCATGTGGATCTCTATATTTACACCCTCATTAGAAGAACTTCCCTACTAAAAATATTAATTTGGTAGTGGTTATGCATACACTCAAAACATGGTGTCAATACCTATTTGAGGAGTGGTTTATGGTATATTGTGATCATAAGATCCTAAAGTATATTTTCACTCAAATGGATTTGAACTTGAAATAGAGACACTAGGTTTAATATCTCAAGAATTTTGATATTTATATTGCTTATAATCCTAAGAAAGGGAACATGGTCGCCGATTCATTAAGCAGGAAACTACCACCTCAAGCCTTAAAGAAATTAGTGAAGGAGTGGTGTATGATGAGTTTGTTTGATGAGATGATATTGGGAGTGGAAGAGGCTGTTAGGAAGGTGTTATTAGCTTCAGTAAGGGATAAATTGTCATTTTATGAGTGTTTTTGGATCAATAAAGTGTCATAAACTAATTTCTAGCACTTTAGTAAAATAAAAAATGGTGGGGAGACCTTGTGTGAGTATTCCTGATCTCCAATTGGTGATTTATGTTTCCAAGGAAGGTTTTTCATCCATATATCTCTAACGAAGGAGTTAATGGATGGTGTACATTAGTCTTTCTCATCCATACACCCCGTGACTACTAAGATGTATCATTTTTTGAGACATTGGTATTATTGGCTAGGGATGAGGTAGTCAATTGAGGGATTCATGTCACAACATCTGAATTGTTAGAGTATTAATGTGGAATGATGCATGCCTATCATAGGGCATGGAAAAATCAATTTATTTTCCCAATGCAGCACAGAGGTTGACCAGGGTCGTCTCACTTGAGGAGCTTTCTCAGTTGTTCACCTACTTAATCTATATCACCTAAACTAATTATGTTTTCGTTTTTAATTAGTCAAATAATGAAATGAAATTTAAAAGTCAAATTAAATGTTAAAACTTATACTAACATGCAATTACAGAATGTAATTAGTGAAGAAAGAACTTGGTTTTAGGGTTAGATAACACAGGTTCATTCATTATTTATTTTTTGTTTAAATTCAATTTGACAATTAATTTATTGAAACCTAATTAATGAATTAATTTCCCTTGATTTGTTTAGTGTGTGATTTTATTATGCATTCAGAACACCAAACCACACCTCCTCTAATAGTTAAATAGAGTAACACCTTAACCGAGAATGCTATCCCAAAAAGATCTGGCTCCACCATATGCCATTTCATCTCTTATGGAAACCCCAAATCCACCGTATGAAGGGTTTACCTAAGATAAGGGAGGGAAAATGAATAAATAAAAAAAAGAAATGTATTTGGAAATAGTGTTGTGGTGGAAGACCGCCGCACCCGTGTAATATTCCCACCTCCACCACAAATAGATTTTAAACATATTGAATTTGAAGTGAAATAATTAAGAACACCATGAAACATACCCTAGGGCCAAGCCTTGAGTTAGCCCCTCATTTTTGAGGATAATAGGTCATGGTGGGTAGAATAAGAATAAGATAGGACAATTAGATTAGGTTTGTAAGAGAAAGAGAGATGGAAGAAGAAATGGGAAATGCTTTAATAAAAAAAATGAATGTGTACGTGTAAAAGAAAACTAAAATAAAAAGAAAATAAAAGAAAATTACTAAGTCAGAAGCATGTCCATAGGAATCATCTCCAATAGTGGTGTTTAACTCATTCTTCAGAATGGATGAAATCCTCCTCATATAGGCCAAGGGTTTCCATCCCTCGGTCTTCAAATTTCAGATCTTCAAAAGCTCGATTTAATATTTACTTCAGATTCTGTCCACTGAAATATTCATCATGATAAGCCAATTTAATTCCATAATATTGGAATAGTTTCTTCATAAAAAATATTCCAAAATATATTTTATGTTTATCCACAAAATTTCATCTTGATCTTAACTTTTTATTAAGATATATTTCCAATTAAATTCTAGATTTTATTCTGGCTGAAAGTTTCCTATTTTTTTCCCCAAAAGTTGAGCATCCATGGGCCACCTTAATTAAGGAATATCTCTATGATATTCAACATCCAAACTCCCCATAAAATTTTATTTCAAATAAAATTGTAATCACATAAATTGGATGTATATAGACTGAGTTATGATTAATTCACTATCGTGGGGTCCACACGGTTGTCCAGAATAATTATCCAACTTGATTGAATTTTTTGGACCCTTGAATGACCGAATTAAATCATGGTCCAGAAGACAAAGATGAAGAAAATAAATATAATAATATAATAAAAATGTAATCACATAAATTTTATTTACATTTTAAAATATATGCTCGAAGTAACAAAGTTATTAAATTTTTTCTATATTTCCAAATTAAGTAGTTTTCACATTTAAGCTCAAAACACCCTATAAATCCAAAATTGCTGTAAATAACACAAATTGATAAATTTTTAGTGATTAAATAATTGAATTACATATAAAAAGTTATGAAAATATTATCTCTATAAATTCCCCCACACTTAAACTATTCTTGTCCTCAACCATAAAATCTCAACATGGAATTCAAAGGGAACCAATGTTACCAATATTCAAATTTAAAAGCAATAAAATCAAACAATTATCAATGTCCAATCAAATTTTCAAGTTCCAAAAAAAATAAATAAATTTAATTTCCTATTTTTAAAAGAAGAAATAAATTCATGCATTTTAATTTTCCCCTTTGAAAAAGGATGGAGATTCTCCTTTCATTCATTCAAGCTCCTCAATTTATTATTATTAAACATGCCAAATCATGATATACCTATATTTTGAATCTTTTCTCTCATCACTCATAATAAAATTAAAGTGTATTTATGCTCATATCATGAGAACATGCTACTTATCCATATGGTTGTAAAGTAACTACTTTATCCACTAAGTAAAGAAAAAAGACACATAAAATCATGAGGACTTGCAATAAAGGTTGAAATGACTCTGTGGATTAGGTTTGGTGGGTAAATGATTGAAATAATTTAAGGATAGAAGTAAGAGGTTTGAATCTTAATTACAATTCATGATTAATCAAGTGAAAGCAAAGGATTAACCTCACTCAAATACCCTTGAGAATGTGAAACACAACAGAAGCCCCTTTTTATGACATGGGACATGAGTCAATAAATGATTACAATGAATGATATCATCAAAGTTCTCCCAATTTTTTATATATTTTTGTAAAGATCCAAAAAGGCACAAATTTATTTTTCATCCTTTTTAAGCTCTAGATAGGCACAACTTTATTTTCAAATTTTTCTCTTTTTTTAAGGAGAACATGATGAAATGAAAGAAACATAATGAAATGACAACTCATGCCCAATTTTTTAACAATACATTTCCCAAAATGATGAAGCACACATCACACAACCCAAAAATGATACACATCCCAATGAACACACACAGAAGGCCCTTCCCCCACACTCAAACTTAAAATATCCATGTAAAAATTCTAAAAGTACAGGTAAGTAAGGAAATATTAACTTGTAATGGGGCTTAAATATATAAGGAAATTCATGGAATCTATGGGCTAACAAAGGATAAATGTAAGGGTGGGTCTCAGGTAAATATATGGATAACCAAAGTAGTGCCTCAATCATTTTAAATGTTTTTTTCATAGTCATAGCTTTGACAAGTTTCAATACAAGTTCTGATAGGTGGCATGTCCCAAGATCACTCAAGAAATATTATTCAGATAAAATAAGAAGTAATTAGTCTAGAAATCCTCCCAGGAATGGTAATATGATATTATACAATCAATCATGGCATGATTAATTATAAAAAATTAATTCACATGAATTTTAGAAATTCAAAGAATGAAAAATGGTAGGGAAATTTCATTTACATGAATCAACTAATTCATTCAAATCATGAGTCATTATTTCAATATCCATGCTTTATTTTAATAATTCAATTATTAATTTTAATGATTCAATTTCATTGACATTGAAATCTAAAACATAACATCATATGATTCCTAAGAAACTCATATATCCTAGATAAGTCAAGTAAAGTAATAATTCAAGTGAGGCAATGGAATTCTTATCATTAAAACTCAAAACATGTTTTGGACCAAAAAACTTTAAGGAGTTTAAAATTTTAAACAATAAAAATGAACTCCCTTTTGAAATTAAGCTTTGTCATTCTTTCCACTATTTGAGACACCTTTTTCCATTATGAACCTACAAAATAGAATTACATAGTTAAACACAATAATCATGTATTTCAAGCTCAAAAAGATAGAGGGAGGGGGCTGCATGCTAAATTATTTCATATGAAATGAAATTGAAATATAAATTCCTAGAAATAAAAGATAAATCTTGGTATTATACCCCAAGTGGGACCTGGCTTCTTTTACTGCCTCCAGAGAGCAGTACCAGCTGTCATCCGTAATATGATGGTGGGTGGATCTTCTTTGACCAGAACCACCACATGTTGCTTTTCTAGCTTGTATTTATTTTTTCTTATTGAGGAGGACTCCATAGATAGAGTACACCAGATCCTCCCCCTTCGAAATGTGGTACATCTTGCATGGTGGGGGTAGGATGAAGTATGGAACCTCCTCCTCTTAAATTGCTACTTGTGCATCATATTCTTTAAAATCCAATTGTTTCTCTAGATGTTCTGCTTGAAAAGAATAATCAAAGGGAAATTCCAAATTTAAATTTAAAGTATTAATTTTAAAATCTTACCTTGTAAGGTAGGCAGCTTGTATATTTGGTTCTTCAGAAATATCCACTTTTATATCTTCATGGGATTCCCCAAGTAGATGATAAATGTCCTCAGGGAGCTCTAAGTGTTCCTCAACAGGTGAAATTTCTTCTTCTTCCTCAAGGGCATAGAAAAGACTATATGATTATGTAAAATAAGAGGGAGTGACATAAAATTCAGATTCAATAAAACTAAAAGATATATAGTCAATGAAAGGTTCAACTCCCTGAGTTGGTTCAACTTCAATCTCTTCTTGAGTTGAAAGTTCCTCTTGGAGTTGATTATCACTGGATGGAGGTAGGTATTCATGCTCCTCCACCTCGAGTTTGGATTCAACTTCATGGATTTATTCAGTGAAATCTGGGAAGACCTGTGGAACTTCTTTCTTAGCCTTGAATCTTTGAATGTCAGTTTTGAGTTCATCAGATATGGAAATAAAATCTTCAAGTGAGTTCTATGTTTCAAGTCATTTTTCCTTTTGTTTGAACCTTATTATTAGAGCATCAAACCTTCATTATAGGTCCTCCTCAGTGTAGTAAGTTTCTTCCTCCTACACCTGTGAGTTATTATTCCATGCATAATAATTTGAATTTTAATTCATCATGGAAAAGGTTTTTTTAGATTTTTTTAAAATAATAAAAACTATGTAAAAAAAGAAAAAGTAAAGTAAAAAACTGATTAGATCCCCAACAACGATGCAAGTTTTGACACACACCTGTCATAGGGTGTAGCAAAAGCAATTTATTTTCCTAATACAGCACAGAAGCGGACTAGGTTCGTCTCATTTGAGGATATTTCTCAGTTGTTCACCTACTTAATCTATATCACCTAAAATAATTATTTTTGATTTTTTTAATTAATCTAACAATTCAATGAAATTTAAAAGTAAAATTAAATGTTAAAACTTATACTAACATGTAATTACATAATGTAATTAGTGAAGAAAGAACTTGTTCCTAGGGTTGGATAACATGGGCTCATTCATTATTTATTTATTGTTTAAATTCAATTTGATAATACATTTATTGAAACCTCATTATTGAATTACTTTCCATTTATTTTTTAGTGTGTGATTTTAGTATGCATCCAGAACACCAAACCACACCTCCTCTAATAGTCAAATAGAGTAACACCTCAATTGAGAATGCTATCCCAAAAAGACTTGGCTCTACCATATTCCGTTTCATCCCTTATAGAAACCCCAACTCCACTGTATGAAGTGTTTGACTAAGAGAAGGGAGGGAAAATGAATCAATCAAGGAAAATAATTTTTTTTGGAAATAGTGTCATGGTGGATGACCTCCGCACCTGTGCAATATTCCTACCTTCACCACAAATAGATTTAAAACATATTTAATTTGAAGTGCAATAATGAAGAAAACCATGAAACCCACCCAAGGGACAAGCCTCAGTTTAGCCCCTCATTTTTTAGGATAATAGGTCACAGTGGATATAATAATAATAAAATAGGATAATTAGATTAGGGTTGGAAGAGAAAGAGATATGGAAGAAGAAATGGAAATACTTTAATAAAAAAATGAATGTGTTACATTTAAAAGAAAAATAAAATAAAAAAAGAAAAGAAAATTATTAAGTCAGAAGGATGTATGTAGGATTACTATTCAATGGTGGTGTTGAAATACTTATTCATCATGGGTTATATCCTCCTTATATAGTCCAAGGGTTTCCATCCTTTGGTCTTCAAATTTCAGATCTTCCAAATATCTATTTAAGATTTCCTGCAGATTCTGTCTACCAAAAGATTCATCACGGTAATCCAATTTAATGGCCTAATATTGGAATGGTTTCATCATGAAATTTTTTATAAAATATACTTTACATTTCTCCAAAAAAGTTCAGATTTATATTCACTTTTTAGTAAGAGATACATCCAATTAAATTCTAGATTTTATTTTGGATGAATGTTTCCTATTTTTTCCCCAAAAGTTGAGCTTCAATGGGCCGCCTTAATGATGAAATAAATCTATAATATTCAACATCATAACTCCCAATTAAACATACTTTCAAATAAAATTGTAATCACATCAATTTCATGTATTTATACCAAGTTATGATTAATTAACTATCGTGGGGTCCACGCAGTCTTCCAGAATAATTGTCCAACTTGATTGAATTTTTCGGACACTTGGATGGATGAATTAAATCCTAGTCTAGAAGAAAAATATGAAGAAAATAAATACAAGAATCTAATAAAAATGGAATCACATAAATTTGATTTATATTTTAAAATATATTCTCAAAGTACCAAAGTTATTAAAATATGTCTATATTTCTAAATTAAGAAGTTTTTATATTTAAGCTCAAAACACCCTATAAATCCAAAATTGATGTAAATAATACAAATTGATAAATTTTTAGTGATTAAATCATTGAATTAAATATAAAAAATTATGAAAATATTATCTCTATCATGGAACACCAGAGACTTGTTCGTTTATTTCAACCTTTTCCTATACCAGTATGAAAGTGGGATGAGATTTCCATGCACTTCGTCATCAGTTTTCCACAAACTCCTAGTTGTATGGATGAGATTTGGGTGATCATTTATATAATTAAAAAATCATATAATTTCCTAATTACCATGTATATTATGAAAGTATAACAACTAGGCACTTATATGTACGAGAGGCTATAATATTTTATAGGGTTTTCCTCTGTAATTTTTTTGACAGGGACCCGAGGTTCACATCCGAGTTTTATAGAGGATTACAAGAGTTTATGGGTTCCGAGTTGAATTTAGGCATGAAATACCATCCAAAAATGTATGGGAAAATGGAGAGATCTATTCATATTATTGAGGATATTCTTTGATCATGTGTGCTTAAGTTTGGGAATTATTGGGAAAAGTATATTCCTCAAGTTGAATTTTTCTATACTTAAATTAATATTGAAAAATTTAAAGAGTTTTATGGGTGGACATGTAGATATGTCTTATACTGGGAAAAGTTGGGAGAGATATCTTCAGTTAGACCTAGCCTTATTCAGTAGATTATGGAAAATGTGTAGTTGTTCCAAAAGAGAATGTTCATGGAATAGATTCATCAAAAATCCTATGTGAACCCTCATCATTGGCCACTAGAGTTTGAGGTTAGTGATCAAGTCTGTCTTTGGGTTTCACCTCACTTGGGACACCATTAGTTGGGTAAGTAGAGTAAGTTGTCACTAAGGTTCATGGTCACCTTTGAGATCATGGAGCATCTTGTAAGGGTGGAATATTAGTTGGACTTGTTATATCACTTGATGCCAATTAATAACGTGTTTCATGTTTCCCAGTAGAGGAGGTATCAAATGGATCCTTCCCATGTGATTTAATGGGAGGATGTTGACCTTGATCCCGACACCATTTTGGTTGAGAAAGGAGTTCATATTATGTATTTTCAAGATAAGGTATTTTATGGTAAAATGATTCCTTTTATCTATGTACTATGGAAGTACAGACGGGATAACCACAAGACATGAAAGTGGGAATCATTTTTTAGGTACCAGTTTCTTTCTTGTTTTGTGAGTCCAGACTCTTGAAAACTATTTTGGGATATAAAACATTCATGGATGGGAGAATTGTGATTCCCTTCAGGTTTTAGTATGATCTCTTTTAAGTTTTAAGAGTTAATACTTTGAGTTATGGGTGTTTGGGGGGGGGGTGAGTGTGAGTTTTTATTTTGAGTTTTATTGTAATTATATAGCGGACTATGATGTGGAGGGTTGACTGTAGTGTTGAGTGTGATCACTATGGCATGTACTATAAGGCTGCAACATAGGGTCCCAATAGATTGATTTTTAGAGCAACTTTTATATTTGGAATAGCTTCACCATGGTCACCAAGATGCGAAACATGCCTTTGGTTTGGTTGATCATTATAGTTTGGAGGCAGAGTCTTTACCATAGTTTTCCATGGGTGGTATTTGGCCAGTTTTTCAAAATCCAGCACCCCTATGGTGTGGTACTAGGTTATTTCATAACCCACTTCTCAGATGGATTGGTGATTTTATGTAGAGTCTCTAGTTGTTCCATATCCTTCCCCTTAGGAGAATAAGATCTAAAAACGTATAAGAAATGGTTTCTAGAGACTAGTTGACTGGGGGTGACTGTGGCTAGACTGGGGGCTCTATGGTGTGATCTAGTGGCTTTGTGGAGTGGCCCTTGAGGCCGCGACATAGTGATGTATTTTAAAAAATAGCTATAAATACAAAGACTCCCTTTATATTAGTCCTCTTCACACTTTTTTATCTTGAAACTTAGGAACCCGATATATCCTTTTTAAGGGATTGATGTCCCTCTTTGATCCGAACCAACCCCAAGCATTGGGAGATCTATTTTTCGGTGTTTTCTATATGTTATTAAGGTAGGAGTCTTAATACAAAGGTTTTAATTCTTTAATAACTTGATGTTATTTTAATTTACTTGGTTTTTTATGTAAATGATGGATTTGATATCAAATTTTATTTTATTTGTGAAATAAATGTTTTTAAAGTGATTTCATTTAAAAATGGTACTATATATGTGATGTGTTTACGAAATTACTTTATGGTGGTTCTAGTTCTAAATAGGTTTTCAGGCATAGAAGTAGATAATATTCACTATAAAAATGTTTTATAAAACTTGAGAAAGGTTTTTAAATGGCTTTGAAAATAATTTCACATTAGTAACCTTGGGTATGTCGGAAAATGGGCATGTCACTTTAGTGTGTGTAATGCCATAGAAGTTTTGTGACATTGAAAGATCATTAATAGATTCAATATTGGTTGGATACACGTTATGAATATTTTATTCTTATTTTTATGTCTAGTACGTATTCCCATAGGCAAGATCCCATATCTTTTGATTTTTCATTTATGATTGGTTTTACACATAATGGTATATTTCATGGTTGGTTTCTCACATGTTTATCTTATGGTAAATCCATAGATGATTTTTCTTATTCTCACCTACCTTCTTATTTCATATTCTTTACTATGTTAGTATAAAAATATTTTATAAAAAACCAAAGTCTATTTTATAAAATGGTTTCATATTTTGAAAATTCTTTATAAAATGGATCTATTTTAAAGCTTGAGCTAACTTTTTCATGATATTATACTTTGTACAGATTCTTTAGTGAAATCCTAATAGGCTTTGTGATCATACACTAATTTTACCTTTGGGTTTTTTTAGATGTAGTTTTATAGGCTTCTCTTGGTGGTCGATGCCTTCAACATGGGTTAGTTTGGGGGTGACATATGGTCACATGGAGTTTGGTCTATTAGATTGTCTAGTTTTTTTTTCAGGTTTATCCCCTTGGGATTGAAAATGTATGTCTCATGGATATGTACTCTTTCTTCTTCTATGTATTTTATTTGTTCTTTAGTTTTACATGAGATTATTTGGTCGCTTTTATGATACTCCCTCATGGAGGGCCATATTAGGTGACTTATTTGGTCGACCAAGGCTAGTTCGTTACAAAATTATATCATAGGAAATACCTATCCCGAAGTGTTATAAAATTTACTAGGTCTGATTCATAATATTTTGTAGATAGGTGTTAGGATCATCAAAATTCAGGTATTATATACAGAAAGGTTCCCATCTAGATCACTTTCATGTCTAAACTAGAGTTACCATGGGTGGTCAGGAATTTTTACCAAGCTTGAGACTTGGTGTTTGAGGTCATTTAAATGAACTAGATATAGGGTTTATTTAAATTTGGTTATTCATTTTTTAGGTGTTGTATTTTATTCATAGAATACTTTATTTATTTAAAAAATTATATTTTGAAGGCATTAGAAGTTGTTATTATGATTTGGGAACTATTTCATAAGTTGATTGGTTATTGTCTTAAGTTTATTAGGTAATGACTCTTTGAAGAGCTCTTTTAAATATGAGTAAGAAACCTATGAGACAATTCTGGTTGGAAAATCCTCCAGTGGATCCTTCTTTGGTGGAAGGTGTAATCTGCACTATCTAGACTATGAGTCAGGTGGGTATTGGACACCAGGTATGAGTGGTGGATCATGGATCAAAATTTACTAAGGATAATCCATCCCTTTTCCATAGTGAAAAATGTACCCTAGGAATATAAGGAGTGTCTTGAGAAGATTGAAAGGATCTTATTTTTCATGAAAAATTCTAAGGACTCTAATGTGGGTTTAACCACAAACATTCATGAGGGACCATAAAGGATATGGTGAGAATCTATCATTCAAGCCAAGTTGCACAAGGATCTCACCTTTACTGCTTTCTAGAACATCTTCAATCAGTAGTTTTATCCTAAAATTTTGTGTTTGGAAAAGACCTGAGAATTTAAAAATTTTGAGTAAGGGGAGAATATAGTTTTTGGAGTATTCCACCTATTTCACTGAGTTTGTATACCTTTCACCCAATCTCATTACAAATGATTACTTTAGGCTCGGAGGTTTGAGATAGGCTTGAGAGATGATATTCGACCAATACTAATTCTATTATTCCATCCAAATTTTATTGAGGTGGTGTAAAAATAAGATATTTTTGAGGAAAAAATAGCTAGGAGAACAGGTTTGGATGGAGCTTTTGTTGCTTTAGTTGTTAGCCAGGGTGTTCCTTTTGGCCAGAAGAGGAAACACAAGGGTGATTAATTTTCTTTATGATTAGTTTTAGGGGTTTCATTAAGACTGTAGAAGGTTGTTTTCTATCAGTGTAGCATGCCAGTTCATACCAATAATAATTGTACAAAAACACCCAAGACTTGTAATCTTTGTGGAAAATCAATTCATCTCATAATTTTTTGTAGAAGGATGCCTCAAGGTAGTAAGGATGGATCGAGTCTCACCAAGGGTTCACAGGTTCATTCTAATGATTCCAAGGATGATGGATCTTATCCTTAGGAAAATGGGTATTTCACATGGATAAGAGGGATCAGGGAGGAGTAGAGACCATGTATATTTATATAGTGGAGTACAATCTAGAGAAATATGAGGTAGGACTGACTACTATTAAAGGTACATTGTTTATTTCATCCTATATGTTATTAGCTTTGTTTTATATAGGTGATGGCCATTATTTTATATTTTCAAAGTTGGTTGATGTATTGGGATTGAGTTTCGAGATAATTCTGTTCTTATTGGATCTTTACACTCTATTGGGAAATAGTTCCAAGAAATGTTTTAAATTCCCCACATATCAAGTGATGATATCCGATTTTGAAATGGTGTGGAACTTTTTAGTTCTTGATATTTATATCTTTGACATAATTATTGGAATGGATTGTATGATCAATGTAAATGCCCATATCTACTTTTATAATCTTCAAGTTTAGTTATTATCTCTTGATGAGGTCTCTCATGTATTTCAGGGTGAGTGGGATTTTAAATCTGGGAGAGTGGGGCCTGTTGTTCCTTATTCCGGGGTGATATTAGGCTAGTTATAAAAAAATTCTTTAATGTCATTTTCTCTCACTTGAGTAGTTCACTTCCTGTAGCAGTTAATGAATACCTCAAGGCATTTATTGATGATTTTTATAGGTTTCCACCACAAAGAGAGTTTTAGTTCACTATTGGACTTCTCTTAGTATTATTTCCATTTCTATTCCATCTTATCGCATGACATCGACTATGTTGATGGAAATAAAAATCTATCTTGAGGACCCTTAGGTTAAGGGATTTATTCATCCTAGTATGTCACCTTGGTCTTTGCCTATTCTATTTTCTAATAAAGTATACAAAAGCCTCATAATTTTCATTTATTATCAAAATCTAAATCAGGTGACTATTAAGAAAAACTATCCCTTTCCAAGAATTGATGATCTCATTGATCAACTCATAAGGGATCATTGATTTTCTAAGATTTACCTAAGGTGTAAGATTCTATCTTTTATAGGTACATACCTCTTGATTTTTAGTTAAACCTCCTGTAGTTGAGTTTTATTTTCTACTTAAAACCTTTTTGGTTCAGCCTTTTGTTTGGGTTTGGAGAGATTTTTCAGGGAAAAAACCTAAAAGTTTAGGGATGTTTATTTTTATGAATTAACGGAGTTTGGGTATAAATGTGTCTAATATATTACAATATTTATCTATGGGTTTAGAAATCTTTAGAGGTGGGTCAGGTTATTTCTACAGATGCTGGTCTGAGATCTGTCTGCTGAATACTTTAACATCATGAATGGTTTACGTAACATGAACATATTTCTAAGAAGATGTCATGAACTGGTTTATAGTGTGAAATGGTTACATGTCATGAAACTAGTTCACATCATGAAAAAGGTTGATTGGGGTTATTTTAACCCATGCTGATGTGTTTTTCAATGTATCTTATAAATCATGAAATTCACATCGTGAAAGGGGTTCACGTTGTGAATATCTCGAGATGAGTGGTTTTAAACCACACTATGTGTTTGATTTATTTTTTTATTCACTGTGAAACCTTCTCTATAAAACCCTAGGGAAACTGTAGGTGATTTTGGAGCAATTACTTCCCTTTAGAATTTCTTGGTCTAGCATTTAATCTTTGTTGAGTTCATTCAATTTGGTTTCCCCCTTTTTCTTCCTTTATTATCTATTATAATGGTGTGATCTCTTTTCTGTTTTTGAATCTATATTTGATCTTGATGTTTGTGTGATCTAGGTTTTCCTTGGGATCTCCTTTTACATGATTCTTCATTGTCATTCCCTATTGAGAGTGTTTATTTGATTACTATATATAGGTAGGTGGTATAAAACAAATCCCTATGGTCTGTTTTTATTTATTTAAGTGTGTTCAATATTATGCGATTGTGCCAACACAACATGCATGTTAACTAATAGAATAATGGTTGATTGGTTTACTCCTTGGATACCTTTGGATTCATTAGTGTTGTGATATGGCTTTGTAGCTACACATAGGTTTAGCCTACCCTTGAACAATAATGAACTAGATAATGGCACAAAATATGTTTTATCATGACATGATGCATTGGGTTATTGTTGCGATCAATTCACCTTGGAAAATGGATTACTTGTTTATTGAAATGACTGGTTATAATTTGAAATGAGATGGGTGTGTACACTATCATGATAAAAACTTAAGATATAATTTTATGGATGAAAGGGTAATTGAAAGACAAATGGCAATTGGATGAATTGACCATTATGTCTTATAATGTTATGTTGCGTTTTTTCCTTCTATTATGACTTATGTTAAGCTTCATGCTGAAATAATTATACATAGGGATTTGCCTAGATACGATGCGATTATTATAGGGATTGGCCCAACTATGTTGTAATGATTATTGGGATCAGTGCAGTTATGTGGTAATGATTATAGGTCTTGTCCTAGTTATGCTATAATTCTTATATAGGTATTTACCTAGTTACAATTTAATTCTTATAGGGATTCACATGGTTATGATGTAATGATTATAGTGCTTGGCCCGATTATACTGAAATGATTATATAGAGGGATTTACCCAGTTATGTGATTATTCCATAGACTTGTGGTTTTGGTTGGCATGGTTATGCTAAATGCTCATATATATCTCTACATAGAACTAAAGTAGGTTAATTTTTGTATTGTATTAATTGTTTAATTAATAATCTTCTTTATCACTTTATTGCATCCACTTACTATCAAACTGGTTTTTTTGGACGTGGTGGTGTCAACCTATTGAATTTTACTCACTCCCTATTCAATATGTTGTTTGGTACTCAAGAAGATTATATGGATGCAGGTTTGGACAAGGAAAAATGACCTTGTTGTTGGTTGTTGCTTCCTGGATGGGTAGAATATTAGAGATAGGACTGACCAAGGATTCATGACTGGTGTCCTTTGAGTTTATTAGTGTTATCTTGTTCTTTTATCTGTATGACTTCCAACATTTCATTTAGTTACATTTTATCCTAACATTACATGGTTCATTATTATTTGGTTTACAGTGTTCATCCTTTATCTTCTAGTAGTATGATGTACTATTTACAATATTTTTTTAATCTATTTTTTTTATTTTTGCTGTATTTCAAATATGTTCCATGTGGTATATTATCCCCACTATGTTCTCTAAACCCCCGCTACTCATTGACAACCCCTGACATATGGGGAGGCATGTTTGAGGTCGAGTAACCAAACTGATTTGGCCATGTGAGAGAGTTTTGGATATGGGGATACTACAAATTGGTATTATATATCATGTTTCTTTTATATTACTTTACTATTTTGGAAAGGTAGAAAGAAGACTAGGGATGTATTAGGACTTGGTAATGAGTTTGTTCATGGGATTAGCTAACCCATTTATGGGGGAAAATCTGAGTTCCTAGGGATGATATTGTTGTTCATGATTTTCTCTTGTTATGGTTGATATTATTTCACCTCAGGTAATTAACATGTTGTGTGATGCTATTTTTTTAAGATTTATTCTTGTGGAATAGTATGATGTGAGATGAGTATGCATGCATCATGATAGCCACATAGTGATATATATTTTCATGAATTGTTCATGATAGAGACATATTTATTTAATGTGATATATTTTCTTGTATGAATTATGAAATGAGATCCTTTTTATATTTTATAAATGAAATGAAATAATTGTTATGTAATTCTAATTCACTTTTTAATCCATGTTCAAAGAGACCACGAGCCAATGGTTATTTTTTGCTATTACCTATTGAGGTTAAACTTGTTTTTATCTAATGTTCTAAGGAGTGTGTTGTTATTATAGAGAAATTGAATCCTCATATTCTTCAAATTGCGCATCAGTAGAGTAGTAATCAATATGCTCCTAACATAGTAGAAATAGATCTTCATATAAATCCTAATGATTATATGGATGTTTTTCTTCATGAATGCTTTCTAAGGTTCATGCGATCCATGGAAAGAGAGGCTATTCACAATGTACCTTTGATGTATGAGATGAAGAGAGAGTTCTAGCTACAGTACCCACTTACATTCACTGGGGAGGGAGGCCCCTGGGCAGTTGAATTCTAGATTGATTCAGTCCAGACAATCTTCAAGAATATTAATATACCTGTAGATATGAGGGTGAATATTACTGCATAAATTCTTTTTTTAATAGCCAAGAATTGGTGGGATACTTTATAGAAATATGAGAAGAAATAAGAGTTATTCTGGAAGTAACTTGAGGAAAAGTATCTGAGCCACTTCTATCCTGAAATGTTGAGGGATGACAAGGATTTCTCATTCATGCACCTGACATGGGATAGAATACTAGTAATGGAATGTGATAGATGTTTCAATGACTTACATTGCTTTTCCCCATCTTTAGAATTTGATGAGATAGCTAGGGTGACAAATTTCTAGGATGGGATTCACTATGAGATCATATAACAGGTGAATATTTTTCACTTTAGTATCATTTCAAACATGATGAATCAGGATCTCATCATAAAATAGAATATGAGAGAGGCCCTGAGTAGTAGCCATGCTATTTCAGTAGGATGAACTGGAAGCTCTTCTTCTGGTGGAAAGAAGTTTCATTGTGACAGTTATCACCAAGGAAATAATGGTCAAAGTAGTCAAGATAGTGGGTATCCATCTCAAGACTATATTACATTTTAGTACTATAATTGTGGAAAGTTTTTCCATAAGAGGCCTCAATTTCCATACCCTAATTTGGAGTGTTTTATTGTGGAAGGTTGGGCCACCTATAGAGGTTTTGTAGGGGAATTAAATAGTGGATTAGTGGAAGGGGATCAGGATAGGTACTAGAGTCTGGGTGGGACTCAACTAACCTTCATTAGACTGGTAGCTGGAGTTCCACTGTACGTTTAAGTTGAGGTAGGGGGCGTGGTAACCTAATATAAGAGTGGTAGTAATAGGCAGAGAGAACAATACAAGGGAGTCAGATTGGAGCTCAGGTTAGAGGGGAAAGTTAGTTACATGCTATATAGTCTACTTTGGCTAGTTTGGATGCAGGACCTTCTACCGTCAGAGGTATGATTATTATATCATTGACCCTTGCATGTATTTTTTTTAATATTGGAGCATCAAATTAATTTACATATTATCTTTGTAAAAATGTTTTGGGCTTGGTTATGGAAAATTTACATGGTGTATTGACCATTGACACACTCTTGGGAGTGATTTTAGAGAATATCAAGCATTGTGAGATATGTTCTCTAGAAATTGGTGGTTACCATTTCTATTGGAAAACATTTGTGCTGTAAATGATAGGTTTTGAGTTTATTCTGAGCATGGATTGGTTATTTTTTTACTAGGGTCACATTGAATTTTACTGGAGGAGAGTTACCTTTCTATCTCTAAAATGATTCAACTATATTAACCAGGGTGTGTGGAATCTTTAGGCTATCCATGCATGAAAAATTCAGAAAATATTGGATTTTCTCATGGATCATATAGTAGGAATTTCTTTATATGGTGGTGGAATGAAGCATGATACTTTTTCTTCAGTGGTAGATCATTTTCAATATTTTTTTCCTGATGAGTTCTACAACTTACCACTCGAGTGGGAGATTGAGTTCATTATAGATTTGGTGTTTAGAGTAGAGTGAATTTATATCCTACCTTATAGGATGACACCAGTGGAGATTTGAAAATTGAAGGTTCAGTTGGAATATTTATAAGTTAAGGGTTTTATATTACCTAGTAAGTCACCTTGGGGTTCTCAAGTTCCTTTCACCGATAAATCTAATAGAACTTTGTTCTTGTGTGCAGACTATCAAAGATTGTACCAGATGATGGTAAAAAACTAGTATCCCCTTTCACGCATCAATGACCTCTTTGATTAGCTAAGAGTTGCCTATATTTTCTCAAATTTTGACTTAAGATTAAGGTATCATCAGATGAGGGTGAGACCATCATACATACCTCAGACTTGTTTTAGGAGTAGGTATGTCTTGTACGAGTTTTTGGTTATGTCATTCAGTATAACGAACACACCAGTAATATTCATGGCCTTAATAAATTAGATATTTCATACTTTTCTATATTGGTTTGTGGTGGTTTTCATTAATAAAATATTAGTGTACTACCATTCAATATATGATCATTCCCAACATATTTACATCATCTTGATAACATTAAGACAGCATCAGATTTACATCAAGCTAACCAAATGTAGTTTCTAGATTGAAAAATTGTTCTTAGGTTATTTAATCTTAGAGGATAGGTTGTTAGTAGACCCATAGAAGGTTACAACCATGGTATTTTTGGAGAAGACCAATAATTTATTCAGGATTTAGATTTTTTTTGGGTTTAATAGGTTACTAATAGCACTTAATTCAGGACTTATCCCATATAAAAACACCTATGTTTGGGATGAATAAGAAAGGGGTGAAGTTTTTTTGGTCAGATAATTGCGAGAGATATTTTTAGGAGATGAAGGGAAGGATGACATTAGAATCGATCCTCACCTTACCTATGCCAGGAAAGTCATATACCATGTAATGTGATGCATCTAGAGTTAGACTCAGAGAAGATCAGATGCAAGAGGATTGAGTGGTTTCTTATGGCTCCAAACAACTGAGACCTCATGAGAGGAATTATCATACTCATGATCTGGAGTTAGAAGTGGTGGTAAACTCTTTAATATACTAGAGACACTATCTTTTGGGTGAGATGTTTTTGGTGTACATGAACCACAAGAGCTTCAGGTATATATTTTATCAGTAGAACCTAAAACTTAAGAAGAGGAGGTGGGTTGAGTATCTGTAGTCTTTTGACTTTGAGATGGATTATACAATGAGAAAGGGAAACATCATTGTTGATTCCTTGAGCTGAAAGATGCAAAAAGAGGTAGTGAGGGAGTCTTGTGATGAGTGGTGGATGATATAACTCTTTACATACAAGAATCTAGATGTTTAGGAGTCCTAGGTACAAGTAGCTATGTATTTGACATATATTATACACATGATTTTGGACAATATCAATATGTAATAGTTATCTGATATGGATAGATTATCTCTAAGGCACAACATATATAGTGGCGAGACACCATCAAGCTAGTATCTTGGTAGCGACAATACTCTTCTTTTATGTGGCTAAGTATGGGTTCCTATGTGCTTGAATGAGGAGATAATGAGTGATTTTCATGCTTCTAAATGGGAGATACACCTATTTATGAAATAGATGCATCATGATATCTATAGATAATACTAATGGATAGTAAAATGAAGAAGGTGGTAGCAAGATTCATAGCGATATGCTTAACCTATTAGGAGGTGAAATCCGATCACCAGAGGCTATATAGGTTGTTATAACCTCTACCCATTCTAGAATTGAAATAGGATGATGTCACTATAGATTTTGTAAAATAATTACTTGGGACACCTTGTAAGAACAATGCAGTATGAATGATCATAGATTAATTGAAAAAGGTAGCACACTTTCTTCCCATCAAGGAGACTTTCAATGTTGATTATCTGTTTAGTATGTATATACAGGAGATAGTTTGATTTCATGGTCTTCTAAGAAGTATAATTTTTGATAGAGAAACTTGTTTCACATCTTGGTTCTGACAAGGTCTTCAAAAGGCTCTATGATCATAGGTTCTTCTAATCACAACCTATCATCCTTATACTATCAGCCATTCAGAACAGACTATTTAGATTTTGGAGGTTATGTCATGATCATGTATTTTGGATTTCAGTGGTTCATGGGAGAAACATATGGAACTAATATAGTTTAAATATAATAACAACTTCCATGCATCAATCCATATGGAACATTTTAAGTATTTTTATGGAATTCCATTCTGTGTGCCTCTTTTTTGGTTAGAGGCAGGTGAGTTAGTGCTTGATGGACCTAGTCTCATGCAGGAGAGTATGAGAAGGTTAAGTTGATTAGGATTTAGTTGGTGATCATTCAAATCAGGCATAAATATTATGTTGAACATTGTATATGACCTCTAGAGTATTAGTTGGGTCATTATGTTTTCCTTCATGTGTCTCCTAGGTTTGAAAAATGCTGTATCAAGAAATAGGGGAAGCTAGAACCTTGGTTTTTCGGAAAATTTGAGATAGTAGAAAGGGCTGGTCCAGTGGCATACTGATTGGACCTTCTAAAGAGCTATAGTACCATGAATTATGTGTTTCATGTACCACTAATTCATAAATATCATCCTAGGCCTTCTCATGAGGTATATGTTGATGAAATTGATCTTGGTACAAATGAATCCTTTAAGGAGTATTTGATATGGATCTTGGATCACAATGAGAAGTATCTCCGAGGAAATACCATACCTCTAGTTTGAGTTTAGTGTTATAATGAGTATATTCAAGAGGATACTTGGGAGAGGTAATCTATTATATGGTGGTGGGTGGGGGGGGGGTGGTTGTAAGATACCATATTTTCTATATGCATCACTATTGAGTTTTTTTGAACCTCCTTTAGATGGGGTTTCTTTTCTTATTAAAACCTTTGTGGATGAGCCTTTTCTTTGGGGGTGTAGATATTTTTCTAGGGAAATGAACTAAATTTTGGGTATGTATGTTTTTTTTGAATTAATGGAGTCTAGGTATAAATGTTTCAAAGAGATTACAATAGTTATCTGTGGGGTTGGAAAGATTCAGAGTTGGTTTGGGTTCTTTCTATTGAATATGGGATTTGAGATATCTTCTAGACACTTTCACATCATGAATAGTTCACACAATGTAAATGTGTTTCCAAGAAGATGCTATGAACTGGTTCAGAGCGTGAAATGTTTACATGTTGTGAAACTGGTTCACATCCTGAAAAAGGTCGATCAGGGTGATTTTAATCCAAGGTGATGTGTTTTTCGACATATCTTATAAATCAAAAAATTCACATCATGAAATGGTTTCATGTCCTAAATATATTAGGACCAACAGCTTTAAACCACGCTATGCATATGATTTATTTTTCATTTTCCATGCAGCCTTCTCTATCGAACCCTAGGGAAACTCTATGTGATTTTGGAGCAATTCCTCCCCTTTCGAACATACCAGTCTAGTGTTTAATCTATGGTGAGTTCCTTCACTTTGGTTTCCCACTTTTTATTCCTATATTCTCTATTATAGCAGTGCGATCTTTTGACCACAGTTGAATCTAGTTTTTATCTTCATGTTTGTGTGAACTAGGTTTTCCTTATGTTCTCCTTAAACTTTATTCTTCATTGGAATTCCTTATTGAAAGTGTTTCTTTGATTTCCAGATAAAGGTAGGTGGTTTAGAAAAAATCCCTATAGTCTATTTATATTTTTTAAGTGTGTGAAATATTATTTGATTGAGGTGAACCAACATGCATGTTAACTAAAATAATAATGGGTGATGATAATCACATGTTTAGTACACTCCTTGGATCCCTTTGGATCCATTAGTGTTGACACCTATCTTGTAGAAACCCATTGGGTGAGCCTACCCTTGTACAATAATAAACTAGATAATGGATTAAAATATGTTTTAGCATGATGTGAGACCTCTGGTGATTACTTGTGATATATTTACCTTGGGAAATGGCTTACTTTTTTATTGAAATTACAGGTGATAATTTGCATGAGATGGGTGTTTACATTGTCATGATTATGAATTATGATTTAATTTAATGAATGAAAGGGTAATTGAAATAAAAATGGTAATTAGATGAATTTACCATTGTGACTTATGATGTTATGTTGTGTTCTTCCTAACATTATGACTTATGTTGAGTTTCATGCGGAAATGATTATATATAGGGCTTATCCCAATTATGTTGTAATTCTTATAGGGTTTTTCCTGGTTATGTTGTAATGCTTATATGGATCATCCTATTTATGTTTTAATTCTTATAGGTATTGGACCAGTTTTACTATAATGATTATATAGGTCTTGTATCGATTATTCTATAATGCTTATAGAGCTTGGCCCAGTTATGCTGTAATGATTATAGGGCTTTGACCATTTATGCTGAAATACTTATATAGGGGGATTTTACCTATTATGTGATTATGCCAGGGACTTGTGGTTGTAGTTGGAATGGTTACAATATATGTTCAGAGATATATCATCATGGTGCCAAAGAAAGTTGATTTTTGTACTATATTAATTGATTAATTAATACTCCTATTTATCTATTTATTGTATGCACTTACTATCAGACTAGTTTTTTTTAGACATGGTGGTTCCCACCTATTGAGTTTTACTCACATCCTATTTCAGATTCCATTTGGTACCCAAGTATATTACATGGATATAGTTTTGGACAAGGTAAAATGACCTTGTTATTGATCATTGATTTCTGGAAGGGTTGGAGCTTGGAGATATGACTGACCAGGGATTCAAGACTGGGGTATTTTGATTTTATTTGTGTTATCTTGGTCTTTTATCTGTATGACTTCCTACATGTCATTTAGTTACATTTCATCTTAACATTACACAGTTCATTATTATTTAATCTATTTGGTTCATCCATTATCTTCTAGTTGCATGTTATCCACACCCCACTACTATTCTAAAACCTTTAGTGTATGGGGAGGTGCGCTTGAGGTCCAGTAACCAACCTAATTTGGCCGCATGATAAATACCAGATCGAGGAACATTACATAAGGTATGGGTAACATCAGTTTAGATTATGAGAAGAGGATGTTCCTAAGAAAATATTTATGAGCTGATATTTTCATTTTTAGTTTTTAGTTATTCCATTTGGTCTCACTAACACTCCTATAGTATTTATGGAATTGATGACCCAAATCTTTCATTAGTTTTTGGACTTGTTCATAGTCATGTTTTTGGATGATATTTTTGTGTACTCCAAGTTAGAGGTGGAGCACCAAGATCATTTAGATATCATTATCAAAAACATGAAATATCATATCTTGTAAGTTAATATTTCCAACTATGAATTTTGGATCCAAGAAGTGAATTTTCTAATGCATATTATTTCTAAGAGTTGTGTTTCAGTGGATCCTGAAAAGATTTAGGCAGTAATGTTTTGGGAGAATCTTGAAAATGTGTTTGAAATCCGTATTTTCTTGGGTTTGGATGGTTACTATAGAAAATTTATTTAAGACTTTTCCAATATTTCATCCCTAATGATAACTTTTACCCCAAAGGGTGTTATGTTTGAATAGAATGAAATCTATAATATATATTTTGAGGGACTAAAGATAAAGTTAAATTTAGTACAATTTTTGATTCTCCTCGAATTAGGTTTGAGATATGATGTGTTCTGAAATTCCTCAGGTATGAAATTGGGGTGTGTCTTAATGTAGGGGAAGTAGGTGATAACATATGGCTCTTTCCAATTATTCCCTCATAATAAGAACTATCATATCTATGATATTGAGATGGAAACGATTATGAATGCACTTAAAACATGGTGTCACTACCTCTTTGGGGAGTGGTTTATGGTATATTTTGATCATAAGATCTTGAAGTATATTTTCACTTAGAGGAATATGAACTTGAAATAGATATTTTGGGCTGAGTATATCTTGAATTTTTATTTTGATATCGATTATACTTCTGGGAAATGGACTTTGGTCTCTAATGCATTGAGAATGAAACTACCAACTCAAGACTTAAAGTAATTAGTGGAGTAGTGGTGTATGATTAGTTTTTTTTACTAATATGAGATTAGTAGTGTAAGAGGATGGTCGGAAGGCATTCTTAGCTTTGGTAAGGACCAAATCATTATTTTATGATAGTTTTAAACTTGAGAAAGTTCTAGAAACCTATTGAAATTGGTTTAAAAAGATCCTAAATGGTAGGGAGACCTCAGGTGAGTTGTCTCGATCTCCTATTGCTGCTTTATATTTCTAAGGTAGGTTGGTCATTCTAATATATTTGAGGAAAAAGTTTATGTATAGTGGACATCATTCTTGCTGGTCCATACACCCTTGGAATAACAAGATGTATCATGATTCAAGACATTGGTATTGGAGGTTGGAGATGAGGTGGTTGATTGCAGTCTTTGTGTCAGAATTCTTAAATTGTCAAAGGATTAAGGTGGAACACTAGAGACCTATTGGTTCATTGCAACCTTTTCCCATACTAGCATGTAAGTGGGATGATATTTCTAGGATTTTCATCATTGGTTTTCTATAAAATCCTAGTGAGAGGGATGAAATTTGGGTGATCATTGATTGAATTATGAAATAACTCATTTCCTCCCTATTAAGAGGATGATGAAAGTTGAATAACTCAGGAACTTTTATGTTTGAGAGGCTATGATAATTCATGGGGTTCCCTCTAAAATTGTTTCTGATAGGGACCTAATTTTCATATCCAAGTTTTAGTGGTGTTTTAAAGAGGATATTAGTTTCCAATTGAAGTTGAGCATGATATATCATCTTTATACAGATACACAAATATAGAGAGCTATTTATATTCTTGAGGATATGCTTCGAGCATGTGTGATTAACTTTTTTAGTTCTTGGGAAACCCATATTCATATGGTTGAACTTTCCTATAATAATAGTTATCAGGATTTGATTAATATGTATTCCTCTAAAGTGTTGTATGGGCGACCATGTAGTTCTCCCTTATGGTGGGAAGAGTTGGGAGAGTGGTCTTTAGTTAAACTGATCCTTTCTTAAGAGATGACGGAAAATGTGCAGATTATCCAGAAGAGATTGTTTAAGGAATAGAGTCATCATAAATCCTAAATAGACCACTATCATTTCCTGTAAGAGTTTGAGGTTGGTTATTGGGTCTTTATTTTGGGTTTTCCTTGCTTGGGACACCTCAGTTGGGAAATCATGGTAATTTGAAACTAAGGTTCATGGGACACTTTGAGATTGTAGAGCATCTTGGAAGGGTGGTATATCAGTTGAAATTTCATTCTTACTTGACATTGATTCATGACATGTTTTATGTTTCCCAACTAAGGAGGTATCAACTAGATCCTTCCCATGTGATTGAATGGGATGATGTTATCCTTGAGCCTGAAATAACTATGGTTGAGAAACTATTTCATATTATGGATTTCCAGAATATGGTAATTGATGGTAAAATAATTAATTTGAATCATTTTCAATGGTAGTTAGGATGTGATAATCAAAAAATGTGGGATAGAGAATCATTAGTGAGGCAATAATGACCTTATATTTTTTTGAGTCCTGACTCTTTAGAACTTTCTAAGGATAAAAATATTTCATGGAGGGGAGAATTGTGAAACCTTTTGAGTTTTTGTAAAATCTATTTTAAGTTTTAAGAGTTAAAACTTCAGGTTCTAGGCATTTGGGGGGGGGGGTGTGTATGAGTTTTGTTTTTGAGTTTTCTTGAAATTATATAAGGGACTATAACATGGAGGGTTGGCTACAACGTGGAGTGTGATTACTATGATGTGGATCAGTAGGATATATCATTGGGACCTGGGAGATTTATTTTCAGAGATAATTTCATATTTTTGATAGATACTCAATGTTCAACAAAATGTGGTATAAACCTTCAGTTTAGTTGATCACTGCGGTATAAAGGTAAAGGCTGCAGTGTAGTGGGATAAGGGTGTGACTTGGCGGATTCTCCCAAATCTGTTACCCCTACGGCATAGAGCTGAACTACACCATATCCCACCTCTTGGGTGTATTGGTGCTATAGTGTATAGTCTTAATCTATGATGTAGCCTTTTCCTTATGAGAATAGGATTTGGTGAGGTCTGTGACATGGTTTCTGGAGACCGATTGACTAAGGATGGATATGGTGTGGACATGGGGGCTCTACGACATGTTATGGAGGCTCTACGACATGGACCTTAAAGTTATACAATGGTGATGTATTTTATAGCTGTAAATACCTGGACTCCCTTCAGATCAGTTCTCTTCCCTTATTTCTCTCTTGAACCTTAGGTTCCCAAGAGATCCCTTTGAAGGATTTAAAACCCCTCTTTTTTCAAGACCGACCCCAGGCTTTAGGAAACAAATTATCGGTGTTTCCTACCCATTATTAAGGTAGGTGACTCAATTAAATGGTTCTAAATCATTAATAACTTGATTTTCTTATTAAATTAAATGGTTTATTTTATAGAAATGATGGATTTTATATCACTATGGATTTTCTTTATGAAGTACATGTTTTTAAAAGGATTTTATTTAAATGTAGTTTTGGACGTACGATGTGTTGTTGAAATGAATTTAAGGTGGTTTTGAAACTGAATAGGTCTTCAAGTATGAAAGTGGACAAGATTCACTGTGATTTTTTTTATAAAATGCATGTAAGGTTTTAAAATGTTTTTGAAAAGAATAACACATTGGGAACCTTGGTTACATCAGAAAATGGATATGTTAATTTAGTGTGAATAATACCACTAGTGGTTTTGTGTTATTGAAAGACCATTATGGGACTCAATATTGGTTTTAAACCTATTATTCCTAGTTAATGATCCTTTTTATGTCTATTACATATTCCCATAGGCTAGAGCCTAGATATTGTTCTTTTTCATTTATGCTTGTTTTTACACATTATGGTATATTTCATGGTTAGTTTCTCACATTTTTATCTTATAATGTATCCATGGATGGTTTTTATCCATGTATTTTTTATAAAATGGTTTTATCTTTTGAAAATGAATTATAAGATGAATCTTTTTTAAATATAGATCTACGATTTCATGGTATTATGATTTGTATATATTTTTAGGTAAAATACTATTGGTCTTTGTTCTCACACCCTAATTTTTCATTTTTTTCATTTTTAGATTTGGTTTTCAAGACTTAGGTAATGGAAGAATATTTTGTAGATCACCGACTTCTCTTAGTTGTCAATGCCTTCAACATGGGTCAGTTTAGTGATGACGGATGGTCACATAGAGTTTGGTCCTTTAGATTGTCGAGTTTTTTATTAGGTTTAACTACTTGGTATTTAAATTTTATATCTCATGGATATGTACTCTTTATTATATTGTTTACTTTGTTTGTTATTTGGTTGTACATGATACTGTTTGGTTGCTTTTATGATACTCCCACATGGAGATCCATATTAGGTGATGTATTTAGTCAACTCAGGTTGGTTTGTTACATAGTTACTATTATGTAAGAAAAAGTTGATGTTAGTGAACAAATAAAGATAGATAAAAGTTTAAGTAGAGAATAGTGATGACTTCTATGAAAGTAGAAGAGGAAGAGGAAGAAGCAAAAGTAGAAAAAGAAGCACAACGACAACTTGATGGAAGTTTAACTCGGTTCAAGACTCTCTTGTTGTTGAAAATATAAATTCTATATTTTTTTATGGGGATAACTTTACACAAGTAGATAGAAATATTTTTCATCATGATTTAAAGGGTAATCCATAAATTTTTGTAATCCATAGACTGATTATAGTGGAATTTGTGATCATAGGTTTAACCAGATCATACAAAGGAGTAGTTACTACTTTTGAGTAGTGAACCTTGTATAATTTTTTTGTGACTACAATGTTTTTGAATTGGAGTGTTTTAATCTTGTATATAGTGATATCATCATGAAATTTAATAGGGGAGGATTCCCATATGATATTTATACTACACATGAAATACCCCCTTGCCCTTTGTGATAATTGGGACTTAGCATCTCATGGTGTAACCTGTTAGGGTCATAGAGTGATGCCAGGAAACATGAGAGGGTGGTTAGTAACATTATATAAAAATTGGGTAAAATTATATTTATTTTTTCAAAAAATATCCCATAATTTAAGGTTTCCCTCACAACCTAGTTAAAAAGAGAGTTTTTCCTAAAAACAAAATAAAAATGAAGTTTGAAGGTTACTCGAGTGGTTCAAACTCGTTCCCTAAGACCTGATACCTACTGTAGGTATTACCATACCTCTATTTAAGATATTTCCACTCTACCAATCAATGAAATATCTAGGGAAATCAAACCTTATAGAGAACATCCCCTTGACTTTGGGATAATTGGTGTTTATTACGAAGTAAGGACCATAATTAAGATTAGAGATGAATATTATCATTCAACATTTCTCTGTTAGTTTCAACCCAAAAGAGTTTAATAATAAATAATAGATAAAAGTTAGGTTATGGAAATATTATAAGGGGTAAATAAATTCATAAGAAATAAACTTCTTAATTTTTTCGAAATACCATTAAATTATTCAATTATATGTACTAAATTAGTATTTATAAATAAATTTCTTGATCAAGGTATTACCACAAGAAATAAATATAAATATATAGATAAAGGGTATAATCAAGAAGAATATATTTACTAATAGGATACCTTTACCTGTATAGGTATACTTGAGGATATTAGAGTCCTATCAAACCATGAACCATATATGAACTTCACATTATTTCAATTCGATGTGGAATATTCTTTCATAAATGGATATATTTTATAATAAGTCTTTTAAAAACCACTAAATTTTATAAAATTTCAGTAATAAAATCATGTTTTTAAACATACCAAATCTTTATATGAGATTAAAAAAATATTGAAGCGCGATATAACAAATTACATTTTTTTGGAAAATAAAATTTTTATAGGAAATATATACTATGATATATTCAAAATAAGAATTTTTAAATATATTTCATTATTTAAAAGTTATATTAATTATAACTTCTTTGAATCTATAAATAAATTTTACTACATTTATTTTTTAAAACTATTGCAAAGCGAGTTTAAAATGAGTATGTTGAGTGAGTCAAAATTATTTCTTGAATTTTAGTTTTTCAAAAGAATTTTGGTAATGATTTTGAATCAAAGTAAATATAAAAAATTATATTTTTAATAGGTTTTTAATTTAAAATAGTACAAAATATAATATTCCCATGATCCCTTATATTAATATTTACTTGGATTAGATTGGAAAACTAGTTTCTAAAATTATTTATAGAGGGATAATTTGAAATTTATTATGCCTCATGCTAGAATGGAATAAATTATTTTTTTGTATGAATTTGTGTTATATTTCAATCTAATTATATGGAAATTTACTTAACAGACATCATAAGAATTTTTAGACATTTAAAAGGTATTTGGAATAAAAAATAAAATTATCCAAAAACATCTAGTTTTGATTTAATATATTATTCAAATATTGATTTTTAGGGATATAGACTTGATATGAAAAGTGCCTATATAACATATCACTTTCTAGGTAAATATTTTATTTCTTAGTGTAATATAACAAATATTAATTTGTTTCAATCTCTAAAACCAAGGTAGGACATTTAGTGTATAATAGTTTTTGTGGTAAAATATTATGGATAAAACGCAAACTTAGTGATTTTTATTTACCTTTGAAAATGTTATAATTAAATGTGAAATATATAGTGAAATTAATATTTTTAAAAACCACATTAGTCATTAAAGGGATAAAAATTTTAATATAAGAAACCATTTTATTAGATTTCATGCAAAAAATGATGATGTTTATCTATTTTTTTAATACTAAACATCATATAGAAGATATATTTAAAATATTCATTTTTTAAAAAATATTTTTTTATAAAAAAATAAATTATTTTATTTTATTTGTTATAATTACTTTTTATGTATTTTAATTTTATTTATTAATTTTATATGTTTTCTTGTATCCTTCTTATGAAAAATGTACATAAAATTTTATTATGAATAGTTAAGAAACATTTTTATTTTTAAAATTTATAGCCATCAATACTTGTGAATATAAAGGTTATATGTATGTTAGATGAATAGTTATTCTATATTATTAAACATTCATATGCATAATTATCATATGTAAAATAATATAAGTTTAAAACACAAGGTCAAACATATTATTTATTATGTTATTTGATAATGTATTAATTTTTTTAACACTCCTTCAAGTACATATGGTAAATTGTAGCATGGAAATGGATTATTACTTGTTTATCTACATAGGGGAAATTCGATATTATCAAAATAATGTTTTTATGTAAAATGAAATTAAAAAATGGTATTGAAGTGTTATGTAATGTAAATAATTAAACAAAAATGAAAATAATCAAAGAAATAAAATTGTTAATGATAGAATAGATTAAGGATCACAAATAACAAGGATGAGTTACTTTTTTTGATAAAATTTGGGGATTATTGGGTAGTAATATAAGAATCATATAATCAGTCATATTAAATCAAGGATCAATATTTTTAATCAACCACACATCTCCTAAGAACTCCATTGATCCCAAAAAAATTCTGAATGAGGTTACTCACCTCTATATGGTTAAAATAATTAATCACTAAGCGCGTTGAGTTTAATGATTTGGGATTATGTGAAACCATAGTCTACTCAAGTACCATTTTCCCACAGTGAACATTGTTATAATTTTTAATGCATGTACTTGACTTCCATTGTTAAATACCTATGATCAAATATTTTATGATAAAGTGAATAAATAATTAAGAATAATAAAGAAGAATAAAAACAACCTTAATTCACTATAAAATAAAATATATTCAATCCAAACTACATCCAAATATCCCCATTATAAAAATTATCCACGCATTGTCATAATATAAATGCAAAAAATATGTATGAAATGAAAATATGAGTGAAAATAATTTTTAGATACAGAAAACTAACTCTTCTCCTATTTATTTCCAAGTTGTATCTCCATCTTATACTTCTACTCATTTTTATTTTAAGATATCCAAAAAATATTTTTTTTCATGTTTACCTACCATATTTTTTTGTACAGAACTACCATATCCTTTTTCATTGTGATATTTACTTAAAGTTATAAATACTTAGGTATTAAAATGAACACTTCACATGGATCATGAGATTACTCCATGTTTCATAAGGATAACTCCAGAATGTCTAAACCAATAATCACCCAAGACATACATCTCCCCATGTATATCAATATTTACTTAAAACTAAATTTCATATGGATTAGTACTTTATTGACCTCTTTCTATGATCCCATAATCATTGAAATTATCCATCATATTATATGTGCCCCATACTCACAACGTTATTATTCATAAACCTCAATTTTAGCGTCATTGAATAATCTACGGGATTAGAACACATGTTATTCACTTTCCTACTCAAGACACCACTCGAAATACTATAGTAAGTCCTTTAAAAATTTATTCATTGGAAAATAGTCATGGTAATTTTTTTCTATGCGGTGATGGATATTTTGTACTAAATCACATGATACGAGAAACCTTATAGAAAATGTTTCTGTATGATGTTTATATCACAATATATATAACATTGAGGTCTCAATGCTTTTTCTATGTTACTTTTTTAAATAGATAGCATAATATCCACGTCGTTGTCTATTGAATGGTATACAATATACAATATTTCATTCAACCATTATGATTCTTCCACTATAAAGTTATCATATGTAGGATTACATCACATGATGATGATTTAAAGTATTTTAATGAAATGTTTAAGTGTTAAATGTTTTATTAATGGTTGGATGATTGTTGTAAATATTTTGAAATGTGTTTCATAAATTTAAACATTTGGAATTTTTTTAATAATGAAATGTATCATAATGAAATTTTTTATGAAATATTCAATGATATGATGTATTTTTTATGGAGTTCCAATGATGCTTACAAACGGAGGAAGAGACTATGAGAAATGTGTGTCTCTCTTAATTTATAAAAACTTATATCCAATGCTCTATAAATCTATATTATCTTTAAACCCAAGGTTCTAATAGGTCATGGGTAAGAGAGATATCTTACCTATAATAGTTCTGGGTGATTTATACAACCCAGTAAATAACATTGGAGGTGGGAATCCATTAAATTACGCTAATAGATCTCCCTTGAGATTTTGTAACAAGTCTTGGAATCTTCAGCAGAGAAGATCAAATATTCAAACACAGTAATATCAAGGTATGTTATTTATATATTTATATAAATTATTTCAAACCTCACATGGTAAGATCCCATGGAATGGTTTTGGTGGTTGTTTTTCCAACTTTGAATAAGTGTTATCCCCATAAAAAACCAAAAATGGTATTAGTATTATTTATAAAAATTCAGTTTTATAGCTTAACACATACAATATATTAGGCACTACAATTCCCATATTAAGTAATATATTGGTGTCAAGAATCCTATCCATTCATCATGGACACATATATGACGTTATGGGATATCGATACCTATGTAGTGAGTGGTTTGAGGTTGTAAAAATAGAGTATCTTGACATGGACACGTAATGGTGATTTCTCTAACTGCAAATTTCATCTTTCTAAAACAAAAAATTAGTTTTATAGAGTTAACTTTTTATATGATATTCATTATACTAGAAGAAATCCAAGAGAGTATTTTTAGGTTGTTTTTCTTTATAAATGATGATAAAATTCATTCAAAAGACTCGTATCTATATTGTGAAATAATAATATGGAGATTCAAAAGTTTTTCTAAGAATAAAGAGAGAATTTTGGGTATAAGACCAAAAATATAAATTTTTTAAGTAAAAAACACACCATGGTTATTTTCTAGTGTTTGGATAAATGGCTGGACTAAAGATAATAAATCCAAGTTGATGACACTAGTTAACATGACTTGAGAAATATGTAGTGTTTATATAATGTGGTTTAATTGAAATTTATTTGCATAGAATATTTTTGGATAATATTTGTGTTTAGAGTTTATTTTATAGAAGAGGTATATTTTTAAAGAATAATTTCAAAGATGACTGACATGGGGAATATGACATGACGTAGTCATAAGTTATGTTTTTTGGAAAATTAAAAGAAAATAATCATGGTTATTATAATATTCAATGTTTAATTTATATGATAGATTTCCTAAATTCAAAAATAGAGTGATTTATGTTGGTCCCAAAGGTTTAGATTTATGAATACTAAAAGAGGGGAGATGAATTGTAGTTTAAAAACAATCTATAAATTTTCATCCCACTAAAGCAATTATTTTATCAAAATATATAAATTATATTAAACCAATAATTCATAGTAAATAAATGTAGCAAAAATAAACAAATAGGTTTGACTGATATACACATAAGAAAAATACAAAAATTAATAAAACTTATAATCATAGTTGAATTAAAGAAAAAAACATGAAGTACTGATTAATAAACCTAGTTGTCCTTTAAATAATGTTATAAAAGTAAACATTCTCTAGTTAGGGCGGTTTTTACTTTAACTTTAGGCAGTGAGGAAGTTTAACTCTAGGTATCCACAAATTTATACCCATCAGAAGGCCTATATTCTTTTCCCTATAAGACCCTAAATTTATAAATGTTGGATGGTATTAGGAACATGACCCTAGACACTCTGTCTTTCACCCCAATAGAAATTTATCTCCATGATTGAAAATATCTCACTTCCACTCACTGGAAACTCATGTCTCAATGATTAAAATATGAACAATTAAAACAAATAAACATAGATCATAAAGAAATACCTCACAAATGGATACTCTAATCCAAAGAATATGAATAAATATAAAAAAAAGTGATATAGGAAACAATATGTTGAACACTTTAACATGATTGACTTATTGAAAATGATTTTATAATCTCTAACTTCTTTTTAACTTTAAGGTTTCAGTATCGATTTATAAATTCACCTACAACGACTAGATTATAAAAAAATTAGTTACAATGGTGTTGGAAGAATTGGGTCTATCTTTCAAGGGACTTAGTAACATTAAAAATCTTCTGATGACATTAGTGAACACTAATATATTGTTCTATCATCCGATAGATGAACTATGGCACAAAACCTCAATTCACAAAATTTACATGATTTTGTAGATTGTGATTGAATATCTAGAATATGATTATCAGATTTTCAGCCTACAAAACATGAATCTCAAAAACAACTAAGAAATATTGTATAAAATTCAAGAATGAGTGTATCATGGTTTTCAAAACTAAGGATAAAATGAGTCATTGGATCAACAATCACCCCCTTTTTGGAAAACTCAATCATGAAATAAAAGATTAAGTTTTAAATAAAATTTAAAAGAAAAATACATGGGAAATTTACAAAGTCTCCCTAAAAAAAAACTTCTTCACCCTTGATTAATTTATCCACCTTCAATAAAAAACTCATTCAAGAAACTATTATCAATAATAATAAACATCAAAATCAATGCAAACCAATGCAAACTTAATTTTTTACAAACATCGAACCCTTTGTGATTTTCAAAAAGGAAACCAATTAATAAAATAAATAATTAACAATTAAGAAGAAATAAACAATCCTTACCTATATAAATAAATTTAAAAGGAAATAATATTAGGAATTAATTAAATGATAAGATCATAATTTCATTAGGTAGAATCTATTAAGTTTAATTTTTTAGATAATGACTGGATGATAAAAGTTAAAAAAAATCTTTTGGAAGTTATCTCACAATCCCTATGGGTGATCTTATTCTTTTAAATATGGTTCCATGATAATTTGAAAATTTTTCTTTTATCTTCTGGGAAAAAAATATTTTGGGAATTTAAAAATCAAAGTAATATATTGAATCATACTTAAAAAAGATATATATATTTTATGAAATAATGGTATGTGAAGAATACTTTCAGAAGTATATTTACCATTAACTTCATAAATTAGAGTTAAATTATAATTATGTAGTTCTTGAAAAATTATAATAAGATAAAATATGATAATTTTCCCCAACTTTAATCAAAATTAAGTTGAACCTACAAAGAAAAGTTAGTACATTTTCAAAAAATAAATAATGTACCCCCTTTCTTAAGGAATTTTTAATGTAAGGAGATAGATAAAACAATAATAATAAATTATGATCATTTTATATTGATCATACCTAAAAAAATCTTTAAAGTATTCAAATTTGTCAAAAGTTAGAGGTTTATTAAAAATTTCAGCAAGCAGATTTTCTATTCTAATAAACTTGAGAATAATATATCCTTTTGTGTGCAATGCCTAAGGAAGTGGAATCTTATATATATTTGATTTGAACATGAGTAATGTATTTGGTTATTAGAAATAGAAATAATACTTTTTATATCACAGTGAATAATAATTTGATTAAAAATCAAGCCAAAATATATGAGCGTGTGTTATATCCAAAAAACTTGAGAAAAATAATTTCCAACTTCTATATATTCAGCTTCAACAGTTGAAAGCGAAATTAAATTTTGTTTCTTATTATACCATGAAAAATATATTCTCCTAAGAAATGATTTTTTTTGAAGTGCTATTCTAATCTATTCTATATCCACCAAATTCAATATTAGAATGACTTTTAAGTGAAAATGTAGTTTCCTAAGAATTAAATAATCCATGTCCAAAAGTTCCTTTAAGATAACAAAAAATTCATTTAACCACTTTGATGTGTGATTTCTTTGTATTTTCTTTGAATCTCACACAAAAACATATGAGATACAGAATATTTTTTCAATTTTTTGTAACTGTAATAAACTTACGATCATATCTCTATATATTTGTTGATTTTTCAGTTTCCCAGATTCATCAAGATCTAATTTACATGAGGTAACAATCAATGTACTTATACTATAATAATTATTAGAACCAAATCATTTAAGTGAGTCTCATATGCACTTATATTGAGTTAAAAAAAATTTCTTCTAATTTTCGTGAAATTTTAAATCCAAATAAAAAATTAAGTTCACCCATCATGCTCATTTCAAACTCAGTCTGCATATGTTTAGATAAAATATTAGTAATAATTTTTTGAGTTGAACCAAAAATTATCTCATCAATATAAATTTTAACTATGATGAAGTCCTTAAAAATATTTTTTATAAAAATCATCAGATCTACTATTTCATTGTTAAATCATTTTGAAGTAAAAAATCCTAATAAACATCTATACCGATCTCTTGGGAGTTGTTTAATTTTATATATTTCTTTGGTGAGGTTTAAAACATGTTTTAAAAAATGAGTATTTTCAAAATTAGAAGGATGATATACATTGAACTCCGCTTACACATATCAATTAAGGAAGGTTATTTTTACCTCTTTTTGAAAAATAATAAAGTTAAAATGAGCTCTAAAGTCTAATAAAATTTGTATGGATTTGATCCGAGCTTTCGGTAAAAATGTTTCATCATAATCCATGCCCACTATACGACCATGAACATTGTATCCAAAAGTGACGCATCCATCCTACACTTTTTGTAAGTTCTATAAAATAGTATTATCTTCTGTCATATGTTGAGAACATCCAAAATCTATATACCAAAAATTCTGATAGTTTGTACTTAGGTTTGTTTCCTGAAATTAAAAAAATTAATAGTTTGGTAGCCAAACTTTCTTGGGTCTAGAAATGTTAGCAAAAAGAAATTTAGAAACCCACATATATCCAAATTTTCTATGTTGTACAAATAATAATTCCTTAGAGATATAAAATTTATGAATTCTAAATTATTAAACTTTATTTAAATAATAAAATCTATTCTTGTGTCCTCCTCTTTAACTTTTTGTGAAAAATATTCCCTTTTTCAAAAAAAGTAATTAAATTGAAAATGCGACTTACCTAAAGTAAATCATACTTTAGAATACGTTATATTTGGTTTTAAATATCTTTGAATTTTATAAAAATTCACTTTACCAAAATTAAAATGTGATTTTATTTCAAATAATAAATTTAAAACTTTAGTTTAACTATCAAAATTATGATAACTATTATTCATGATTAAACTATATTTTTCACTCATATAAAAATTTAGATTCTTAATTTATTATATATGTTTAGAAATAATATCATCTTATTTATCTATACTAAATTTAGCTAAATTGAGTTCTATTTATATATTTTTGTTCTTTCTCTCAAGATAATTTATATACTTAACCATTCCACCTATTGATGGAATATCTTACTCATCTTCCAATGAAGATAAAATATTTCTATCATATGATTTAAAAGTAAAATTAACATTAAGAGACATTTACCCAATAGTATTAGGACACACCTTTCCCATCAAGAACATTTTATGCTTAGAAACATTAGAATAAAAACCAAAAATATTTCCACAATCAACCCTATTAGATACATTGTTTCTATTAAAGGATGGATCCTCACTAGAAGTCCAAGTATCATTAGTAGCACAAAATATTTAATTTCCTTATTCTTAGATTTTATATCTCTATTCTTATTTCTCAATATTGTAAAATGAAGTATTACATTTCCCATATTTATATATTCATTACAAATCATATCAGAATAATTCTTCTACTAAATTTTCTCTTTTATATTATTTTATTTATCATAATTGAAAGTATCTTTTTCGATGATCGTATTCATATCTATTATAATATGTTAAATCTCTCCTTCATTATTTTATGAATTAATAAAATTCATTTTTTACTTTATATTTGTATGATTAGACTTAAAATTTTGACTAATAGATGTTAAACTAATGTAATTTGAAGTGAAATAGACTCCATTATTTTATTTATCCTTCTCAATACATCTCTTTAATAAGTTCTCATATTATATTAATGTACCAATGAGATATCTAAGACCTGGATTAGTTAAATTCTTAGTATCTTCAATTGTAGTTTTCTTAGATTCCCATTCCTTTGGAATAATGTCTATAACCTTTTCTATAAGTTTTTCATCCATTAATTATTTCTTACCTAAAGATTGTAACCCATTAACTATAGTCATAAACCATTGATTCATTTTTGTTTTAGCTTGATTAGGTAAAAAATCAAAAATCTTGGAAATATATTCTTAACATTGACCTTCATGTTTCAAACACCTTAATAGTTTTGAAATGAGTGCCTTATAACTTTTTTCGATACTCCATTAGAATTATCAAAACAAGATGTCTTGATATAAATTATTCTAGTCACCAAACACAACAAAGTATTCAGAACCTTGTGATTCACCTAACATTCAAGTTTTTATTCCAGGGTAAAATGTATAACCTATTTATCAAAAAATTTATATCCACTAATCATCATAATAAATTTATCCACACCAATATTAATAAAAAAGTCTTCATTATGATATGATAGTACTCATAATCTACTCCATAAAAAATAGGTGGCCTGATAACATTCAGGTTCTCAAGAATTCCAATAGGAATTACTACCATATCAAAAACAGAAAAGATCTTTTCTCTACAATAGAGTTAGTGTTAGAAAAAAAACTAGTATAATTTTTAGTAAACTAACATAAAATCTAAAAAATATTTTTTATGTTGGAAACTTTCTTTGAAGATACCAGATGTTGGTATCAGCCATAAATATTAAATTATTCTTAGAACCAAGTATAGTTTATCCCTAATACTATATGTTGGTCCACAAGGTTAATATTTGAAAATGTTAAAAGTGTGTGGGGGTGGGGGGGGGGGGGGTGGGGTGGGGGTGAATTGTAGTTTTAAAACAATCCATAAATTCTAGGCCCACTTAAAAATTAGTTTATTAAAAGATATGAAATTTTGGTAAACCTTAAAATTAGAATAAATAAAAGAAACAAAAATAAGCTAATTATTATAAATGATATAAACATAGTAGAAATAAAATATGTTACAAAACGTATAATAATAACTAAATTAAATTAAAAAAATGATGTTTTGGTTAAAAAAACAAGTACTCCTTTAAAGGATATTATAAAATTAAACACCCTCCAATTAGATAGGTTTTCGCTTAACCTTACGTGGCAAGGAAGTCTATCAAACTAAATTCAGTTACCCTTAACTTTATACCTATCACAAGTTCTATCTTATTATCCATGGAATCATTTTAATTTATACCCATATAAAAGTATTAGTTTTCTAACCCCTAACACTTTGTTTTCTATACTTAAAAGCCCTTAGTCTCTATGATCGACAATAGCCTGCTTCCACTCACTAAAAGCTGATAATCTCAATGATCATAAAAAGTGTAACGACCTAAAATTTTAGAATAATATTTGTTTCTTGAAAATGTGTGTTGTATTATTTTCTACTCAACAAAAATATACATCTTTAATAATGAAGTGATTATAATTTGAAATGTGACTATAAAGTTTTGACCGTTATATGACCATTGGTCAATTGTGGTTGTTGGTCAATTATGACCATTGGTCAATATAGCAGTTGTAAACTGTACTCTTAATAATTATTTTAATATTATAATTATTGTTTATAAGTATAAATGAAAAATGAAAATTAATATAGAAAGAAGAGTCGATGGCCTCATACAGTAGAGTCGTGTTGCACAAATCCCATTTTTTAGAACTTAGGAGGTAGGTAGTGTTACTGGCCTTCACTCTTGACCAAACCTAATCCTAGCTTTAACATGTTAATTTTGAATGAAATCGCCTGTAGGAGAAGTTCAAGTTAGTGGAAATTACCACTTGAGCGATGTTATCTAAACCACCCTAAGAATCTATCACCATCACACAACTCACCCTTAGGTCATATGCATGTGTTATAAGGGGTTATTTGTAGAGACCTTTTTTACTTAATGTTTAATCCCTTAGGATAAATAAAATTTTTATTCTATCAATTCTATTTTGAGAATAGTATTTCTTTAAAATATGACAAATTTGATAAATTGATTTTCATACAAAAATATTAATTTTCAAAAAAAGATATAAATATTTATAATAAAATAATATATTATGAATAATAATTATTTTAAGGAAATAGTATTAATAAAACACTATTATTTAAATTTAAATGATGAATTTTTTTTTCAAGTGTCAGAAATTTTACTATGCATTTTCTATCTAATATTATTTTTAATAAATAAGGGTTTTTATATTTAAAAGTTAAATTTATCATACTTATAGAATTATTATGATAAAATAAAAATAATTTTTGAAATAATCATGTTGAAATTAGGTTAGGGTGTATTTATGATAATTTTATAAAATATTTTGTTTTTTGCTGAATAGTAAAAATACAATTTGAGTTTTTTCGCTATGTTTAATGACATCATAATTATTTAATATCTAATATAAAATTATGGTATAATCTTGTGGATTATAATAACATAATATGTGTTCCAATTGGCCAATACCATGGGAAAATACCAAGGGAAAGCCCATGGTTTTTAATTCACCACCACCTAGGTGTCCAAGGAAATTATTAAAAATATCCTCCTATTTTACTATAAATACTGACCCATTTATCCATTTAATTGCACTAAAACTTCATCATCCACAAATATATGATAGTTTTATCTCCCAAGTTTTCCTCCCAAGGTGTCCTAAAGCCTCCAAGGTCCCAATCTTAAAGTTTTAGGAGTTACTCTTCAAGGTAAGGGAAATATCAACTTCTCTTTTCCTTTCATGTTTTGTTTTTATGTGGTATGTATTTAAAATTTACAAGCAATTTTATTCTATAAATTTTATTATATATATTTAATATATTTATATTCTTTTATCAATGGTATACCCTTCTTCTATATCTTCTTAATATTTTCTAAAACCATGTTTCTTACTCGTTATGTTGCTAAATTTCCTTCTCAAATTTTATTACTTTTTCTCAAGAAATTATATTATTTTATTTTGTGAATACCCAAACTTCTTTATTTTCTAGGTTTATTCACCTAGATATAATAATTATCTATTTTATTCTAGTATTAACATACATTAAACCCACCTTCCCATTTCTTGGGTTAATAATGACATTAAAATCCTGTCTTTAAGCATTTAAAAAAATGCCATGATTTTTATATGAAACCCGTTTCTTTTATTCTCCATGGGTTATTTATGAAATGTTTTATTATGATATATGTGGCTCAAATTAATTAATACATATTAAGGGTTCACCATTACAATTCTCTAATTCATTTGTTAAATAGTTTAATCTCTAGAGATGACATGTTTTACAATACCTTAGTGGATAATATTGGAAATTTTTATAACACCTTAGTGATATGATTAAGAATGTATAAAATAAATGTTTTAAACACATTTAAAAGTTATTATTCATGTAATTTTATTTATTATATGCATCATTTTCTCTTTTTCATTCCATAATGATATTCTTCATGTTCTTATTTAATTTTCTCAAGATCATAGGTAAACTGTTTCCCTTGCTTTCCCTTATTGAGCTTTATGCTTACCATTTTCTTTGATGTATGTCCCCAGGTTATGAGATATAGTAATTGTACTTAGGATAAACCTTTTATTAATAATTTAAAGTTTAATAGAATAATTTTTTAAGTTTTCATGTATCATGTACCTTTTTTCCAAGAAACTAAACTTTAAAAGATTCACTGTTTTTTACAATGTAATGAAAGTTATGTAATAAAAAGGTGGTATTCCATAGTTGGTATCAAAGGATGGTTTATTTATTTATGGAAATCAGGATTTTAAAACTTCAGGAATAATCCTATAGAAACTTTTAAATATAGTAAAAAAATCCTAGTATTTTGGTGAAATATTAAGTAATTGGTTTTTGAGAAAAGAAATCCCTATCTGGATACGAATAGGTGGATCTGGCTTTGGCACACATGTCCTAGGGGTAACAACTCCAACAAGGTGTGTCAGGACTGACTCGAAATAACCTATTATATGAAAAATATCCTTGCTATACTCCTGTTTTGACACTCCTTATGGATATGTTTGGTTAATCACAAGATTTTTATGAACCATTAAGAAGGATTTATAGAAAATGTAATTGTTGTTAAAGAATAAAATATTTAATCATGATGTATTAATACATGAAATTTATTTAGAATTATAATATTATTAAATAAACCATGTTTCCCACTAATTTTTTCTTCTTTTATAAAATTATGGGAAATAATAGAAACCACCTAAATGGAGAGCATAATAGACTGGGTGCTAATGAAACTTCATGAGAATAATGAATCAACTGACTCGAGTTATGAACAATAACTGTAATCAAGTTGAGAGACCGAATTCACCTTGAAGGGAACAAATTTCCATTGATTCCTTTATGCATCAACAACCACCTTCATTTATTTTATCTATTGAACCATTTATTGATGAATAATGAATATTCTCTATAGAAAATATCATTTATGTACTTCATTGTTTGGAACTAGAGAAAGTCACCCTGGATATGTACTACTTAGAGGGAGAAGCTGATTAGTGGTGGACATTGGTTAAAAACATGAATCCAAGAAGGGATATTGAAGCTATGGACTGGTAAGACTTATATGGAACCTTTTTCAAAAAATATTTCCCCTATTCAATGTGAAAAAAAGGGATAAGGAATTCCTAGAGCTGAAACAAAAGGAAAATTAATCTGTGGGAAGCTATGAGATGAAACTCACAAGACTTTCACATTACACCTCTAGCTTTGTAATGGATCCTAATGGGAATATTGATAGATTCTTCAATGGACTAAGACCTTATATATGGAAGAATCTATCCAACTAAGACTATGAAAACTATGAGGAGATCTTAAGGAGTTCAATGTAATTTGAACCAAATTTTGTAGAGACGTAGAGGTCCCATAGATTGAGTGAAAATAAAGATATTTGGAGCCAACTTGGGGAGGATCTTTGATCAAGGAAGAGGAGTAAAGAAAGTGTAACTTTCCACATGCAACAAATGTGGGAATAAGCATTCATGGAACTGATTTCTTGGGAGTAGGAAATGTTACAAGTCTGAAAGAGAAGGTCATATTGGTCAAAACTATCATAGTGAGGTGAATCCCCAACTTCTCAACACTAACAAAAAAGGGAAGATGGTACATGCCCTACCTAAAGTCCAATGCTTCAAGTGTGGATAGCTTGAGAACTTTTCCAATCACTGTACAAATACAATCTCAATTTAGGGGAATCACCATCAACATTAGTATAGGCTAAAGGATAAATTTTGTGCTTTTACTATCACGATGGATAAAGTTGAAGCTACAAATGATGTGGCGGTAGGTACTATTGTTGTTCTCTCAAATATAGCAAGTACTCTGTTTGATTTTATTTATATTAATTCCTTTATTTCTTCTAAGTTTTCAAAGCATATGGAATCAATACTTGAAATTTTAGAAGTAGAGTTATCAATCAATACTCCTGGAGTGATTATCCAAGAATCAAACGTGTATAGAAACTCTAGTATTCACTTTGGAGAGCACAATCTCATCACAAATATAGTATTCATTCCCATGTTGGAATTTTATATTATACTAGCGATAGACTGACTCTTAAAGTATAATTTTAAGATAAACAGTAGAAGTAAGTAAATACTAGTAGTATTGAATGGTAAACCAAAAATAATTTTCAAAGGAGAGATATCTTGACTCGATATTTTTCAAGAAGCACCACTCGTAGACTTATTTATGTAGATGATCGGTGTAGATGAAGAAGGAAATGAAAATATATGAATAGAGAATGTCCACATCATTCAGGAATACATTAATGTATTCTTGATGAGTTACCTGGAATTCCCCCATAAAAGAGGTAGATCTATCCATTGAACTCATGCATGGATCCAAGATGATATCAAGACCCCGTATAGAATGGAAAATGTGGAGTTTGAGGAATTAAAGAAACAAATCCAAAATCTTTCAGAGAAAGGGTTTATCTGGCCAAGTGTGTCTCCTTGGGGAGAACCTATTCTATTTGTGAAGAATAAGGATGTTTTAATATGGTTATGAATTGATTATAGAGAACTTAATGGGATCATAGTGAAGAAAAATCACCCTCTTACCAGAATTGATGATTTATTTGACCAGCTTCATGGGGCTCAATTCTTATCCAAGATTGATCTTCAATCTGATTATAATCAATTGAGGGAAAAGAAAGAAAATATTCTAAAGACCACCTTCTGATCAAGATATGGTCATTATGAGTTTGTTTTTATGCTCTTTGGATTAACTAATTCTCCTACTATTTTTATGGATTTGATGAATAGACTCTTTAAGGACTACCTTGATAACTTTTTGGTAGTTTTCATTGATGATATTGTGATATATTCCAAAATTCATGAGGAGAATGAGGATTATATAAGAGTTATAATAACAACTCTATGGAAGGATAGGCTATTTGGAAAGTTCAGAAAATGTGAATCTTGGTTACAACAAGTTTCTCTCTTAGGGAACATTGTAACCAATGAAGCAATCTCAGTTGATCCTACCAAGAAAAAGGTTGTGGAAGAGTGACCTCATCCTATAATAGTAAATAATATTCATAGTTTCCTTTGACTAGTGGGATATTATTGGAGTCCTGTGAAAAAAGTTTCATGAATTACTAATCCACTAACCAAGTTAACTTGAAAAGGGGATAAGTTCATCTGGACTAAGGAGTGAGACGAAAGTTTCCAAGAGATGAAGAAGAGATTGGTTATTGCACCTGTATTAACTCTAGCCTCTATCGAATAAGGATTAATTATTTTTAACGATGAATATATGAAAGGGATTGGGTGAATACTCATACAAGATGACAAAGTAATTTCTTATGAATCTCAACAATTAAAGTCTCATGATAAGAATTTTCCTACACATGACCTGGAGCTAGTTGTGATTGTTTTTTCTCTGAATATATATAGGAACTGTATTTATGGGTAGAAATGTGATATATAAAAATACCATCAATGTTTTAAGTATATTTTAATGAAAAAGTAATTGAACACGAGATAAATGATATAGTTGGAACTTATTAAAGACTATGATTTTTTAATTCATTATCATCCCGGAAGAGCAAACAAATTCGCTGATGCTTTAAGTAGGAAAGAACCTGTTGTTCTAGAAAAGATGATGATTCAAGGATATCCTTTGATCAAGGACCTATCAAAATTAGAAATGGTAATTTTAAGGGAAGGGACATCATCAAACCTATCCCATATGATTTCTCAACGATCATAACTAGAAAGGAATAAGAGATCTCAAATAGATGATCTTTTTGTAAAAGAAGATAGAGGCTGTGAAGGTTGAGAAGTTTCCTAAGTTCAATATTGATCAAGAAAGTGCACTGAGATTTCAAAAAAGACTATGTGTTCCATATATTCTAGAAATAAATAAATAATTAATGGATTAATCTCATAGATCTACTTTCTCTATAAATCTTGGAATCATGAAAATGTATAGGGACATTCATGATCATTATTGGTGGGATAACATGAAAAGGGAGATTTTCGACTACACTATAAGGTGTCTAGTCTGTCAATAAGTGAAGGTAGAGAGACAAATTCCTAAAGGGGTATTACAATGAAAACCCATACCATCATGGAAGTGGGACAATATCACTACAAAATGTTTCACTAGTTTCCAAAAAATATCTAAAGGAAAAAATACAATATGGGTTATAGTGGACTGTCTCATGAAGATTGACCATTTTATCTCTATTTAGGAATATTTCTCTCTTAGCCAACTTGCCAAGATTTATGTACAAGAAGTTGTAAGGTTGCATGGGGTACCACTATCCATTTTATCTGATCATGATCTAAGGTTCACATCAAAATTATGGAAAAGTGTTCAACATTATCTGAGTACCGAATTGAATTTCAGTATGGCCTATCACCCCGAACTGATGGTCAATCTAAAAAGACTATTTAGATACTTTAGGACATGCTGATAACATTATCAATGGAATTTAAAGGTGAACATGATCAACATATCCCATTAGTTGAGTTCTCATACAACAATAACTTCCAATTGAGTATTAAAATGGAACCCTATGAAGATCTATATGGGAAGTGATGTAGAACTCATACTTGTTGGGATGAAGTTGATGAGATAAAGATTCTTAGCCCAGATCTTGTGCAAGAGATGAAATAAAAGGTTTATTCCATCAAAAAACACATAAAGGCTTCTCAGAGTCGGTAGAAGAGCTATGATGAAAACCATCGAAAGGACTTGGAGTTTTATGTTGACGAAAAATTCCTCCTTTGAATTTCACCTTATAAGAAAGTCATGCAGTTTGTGAAGAAATTTAGGGTTATTCCCAAGTACATTAGTCCTTATAAAATCCTTGATCACATAGGAGTAGTGGACTATCGACTTGCACTTCCTACAAATCTAGCTCAAGTTCATGATGTATTCCATGTATCTCTCTTGAGTAAGTACATACCTAACCATTCATATGTACTGAATCCTGAAGTGGTACAACTGGAACATGAATTATGTTATGAGGAGAAACCAATGAAGATATTGGATTGTAGATACAAGGTTATTCGCAATAAAACTACCCACCTCATTAAAGTGTTATGAAGGAACCAAAAATATGAAGAAACCACATGGTAACCAGAGGCGATAATGAGGAAAAATTATCCAAACCTTTTGTCAACTGAGGGAATGAGTTGAAAATTTGGGGATGAAATTTCTTAAGGGGGGAAGAATGTAATGACCCAAACTTTTTGAATAATTTTTTTCCTGAAAATTTATGTTATATTATTTTTTACTCAGCATAAATATATCTAGTTAATAATGAAGCGAGTATAATTTGAAATGTGACCATCAGGTTTCAACCATTATATGAACTTTTTCCAATATGAAATTTTGAAACTATACTCCTAATAATTATTTTAATATTATAATTATTGTTTATAATTAGAAATGAAAAATGAAAAATAATTATAAAAGAAGAGTCGATAGACTCATCCAGTAGAGTTATGATGTATGAATTCCATTTATCATAACTTGAGAGAGGTAGGTAGCGTCACTGGTCTTCAATCTTGAACAATCCCAAGATGAGAAATTCTATTCTTGAACGAAATCACCTACGAGATAAGTTCAAGTTAGTGGAAATTATCACTCGAGCAAAGTTATCCAAGCTACCCCATGAATCTATCACCATCACACACCTCACCCTTAAGTTGTATGTGGGTGTTATCATATATTATGTGTTGAGGGCTTGGTTACTTAATTTATAATTATTTTATATAAATAAAATTTTTGTTCTATTAATTCCATTTTGAGAATAGTTTTTCTTTAAAATATGGTGAATTTGATAAATGAATTATTTTTGGACAGAAATTGTAATTTTTTTAGAAAAGATATAAATATTTATAATAAACTAAGATATTATGAAAAATAATTATTTTAATGAAATATTATTATTAAAATAATCTTATTTAAATTTAAATGATAAAATATATTTTTTCAAGTGTTAGAAATTTTACTATGCATTTTACTATGCATTTTTTATCCACTATTATTTTTAATAAATAAGGGTTTTTATATTTAAAATTTAAATTTATCATACTTATAGAATTATTATGATAAAATAAACATAATTTTTTAAAGTTTTACATCAAAATTAGGTTAGGGTAAATTTATGAGAATTTTCTAAAATATTTTTTTTGGTGAATTGTAAAAATAAAATTTGAAATTTTTAGTATGTTTATTGAAATCATAATGATGTAATATATAATATAAAATTATGGTTTAATATTTTGGATTATAATAACATAATAGGTTTCAAAAGTGTCCAATACCATGGGTAATCCCATGGTTTTGAATTTATCACTACATAGGTGTCTAAGGAAATTATTAAACAAATCCTCCTCTTTTGCTATAAATACTCACCAATTTATCCATTTCCTTTCACTCAAAATTCATAATCCACTAATATATGATATTTTTACCTCCCAAGGAGTCTTCATAAGGTTTAATCAATCCCCAAAGGTCCCAATATTTTAGTTTTAGGAGTTACTCTTCAAGGTAAGAGAAATCTCAACTTCTCTTTTCCTTTCAAGTTCCCTTTTTATCTGGTATGTCTTTCAAATTTTCAAGATTTTTTATTATTTCCATTTTATTCTATACATTTATTGTATTTAGTGTATTTTATTAATTATATAACCTTATCCCCTATATTTTTAATGTCTTCTAGAACCATTTTTCATACCCGTTATGCGGCCGAATTTTGTTCTCAAAATTGCTCTTTTTTCTCAAGAAATTATCTTATTTTCCTTTGTGAATACCCAAATCTATTTATTTTTCTTGGTTATTCACATAGATTTTAAAATTATATATTTTATTCTGTTATTAACACACATCAAATCCACATTCCCTTTTCATGGGTTAATAATGACATAAAGATCTTGTACTTAAGTATTTTTTTTTAAAAATGCCATGATTTTTATATGAAACCCATTTCTTTTATTATACACGGGTTATTTATGAAATTTTTTATTATGATTTATGTGTATCACATTAATTAATACATATTAATGGTTAACCCTTATATCACTCCAATTCACTAGGTAAAGAATTTAATCTCTAGATATGACATGTTTTATGATACCTTAGTGAACAACCTTGGTAATTTTTATGACACCTTGGTGATAAACCTTGGTGATATGATTATGAATGTAAAAAATAAATGTTGTAGACACATTTAAAATATATTATTAATGTTATTTTATTTATGATATTCCTCATGCTCTCTTTTTCATTCCATAATGATATTCTTCATGTTCTTATTGAATTTCATCAAGATCACAAGTAAACTATTTTTCTTGCTTTCCCTTACCGATCCTTATGCTCACCATTTCCTTTGATGTATGTCCCTAGGTTATGACATGAAATAATTTTACTTAGTATAAAACTTTTATTAATAATTTCAATTGGAATAGAATAATGTTTTTAAGTTTTCATGTATCATTTACCTTTTTTCTAAGAAACTAAACTTTTAAAGAACCTCTATTTTGTACAATGTAATGAAAGTTATGTAATAAAAAGGTGGGATGCCATAAATATCACTATTGAAACAAATAAAATTATATCATTAACGAAGAAATACCCCACCAATGGATTTTCTAAGCTAATAACTCTAATTAAACTCTAATGAAAGTTATCCAACTAATAATCTATTGTATACTTTAACATGATCAAATTCTTTAGAATTATATTGTAAAAAAAATTACTGCCAAACTTTAAGGCCTCAATCTTGATTTAGAAACACACATATGATGATAATATTCCTAAAAACTTGAGTTCATTTTAAATGACATTATAGGAATAAGATCCATCTTCTAAAGAACTCAGCAACATTCGAAATTTTCTAATGACATCAACTGGCACCACTACATTGATCTATAATTTTGTAGATAGAATCTAGCACAAAACCTTAATTAAATGGATTTATTCCATTTTATAGATTAGTATAGAATCCATTGAAATATTATTACTGAATTTTCATATTGAATAACATTAATCTAAAAAAAATAAACAAGAGTGAATCAAATTAAAGCACAAGTGTATTGGGATTTTCAAAATTATGGATAAAATGAGAATTTAAATCTATAATTTATGGGATATGATTTAAAAAAATATTGAGTTTTTAATGATAAATTATTTAAATAATAACATGATATGTGAAACATAAACATGTCATGTTTTATGATATATTTAAAAAATTTACACAATTTGATACCATTCAAATTAAAAAATCTTATGATAAGATTGGGTGATATGATTTGACTTTGAAAAATTATTAATGGGAAATGATTGGTTTCATAATCATAGGAGGTATAAATAACCTAAATAAATATTTTCCATTCATCACATATCTTAGAGAAAATAGGGAAATCTATAGAGAATGTTTAAAAAGTAGAAAGCATGTTAAGATTCATAGAGAGTAGCAAATTTTGAAAGAGAATATGTGAGTTTTGACACTCATTGAAATAATTTTCCAAAGGAAGAATAATTTGAAGATCTTCTATATAATGAAGTTAGACATCATTTATACACTAATAAATCTATAAATTTTTCTTATTTTTATTTATGAAGAACAATTCATTCAAATTTTTGAAAGTGAATCATTACTTATAAAAGTGATTAATGATATTTTAAAAGGTTTGAAGTTATAAAATAGAAGGTATTGTGCGTCTACAATAAGATTATAATAATTAGAATGATTTAGTGAATTTGGTACATTGATATATCACCATTGTATACTCCTTGGATGTATCCCAGTGTGAGTAAATCCTATAAAATATCAAGTATCCTATGTTTTTATTTCTTTCATATAGAGAAAGAGATAATAATTCCTATTGAATAAAAAATAATATCACTAAATTGGAAAATTTTAAACTATGATACCCTAATTCAACCCATATTAGAGTATATTTCCTAGTTGGTCCAATACTCGTGAACAATTTAATGATGATTAAACTGACCATGATGAGTATATGAACAATGTCATAATGTGTTTATAATATTATATATGAGATTCAAAGCAATGTGATAGGTGAAATTGAGACTTTTCTACTCATATCATAGAAAACAACATAATGGATAATACATAATCCATGCGGCACCATTATTAAAAAAATATTTGATATTAAGTGTTAATATTAAAAATATTATAGTGAATTTACATGGTTCATGCTTATAATCTTTATATAAAATGTTTATATTACAATTATAGATTAATTTATAAAGTGTTTAGAAATAATAAAATAAGGCTAAATATAAAATATTTTATATTGTTTAATGATTTTTTATAAATTAAAATTTGAATTTTTTATTTTCAATTTTTTATTTTAGAAATTTATTTTAAACAAGACAAATTAGTCTTTGTGTATTTGATAAAATTTTTAAGAAAAATATAAAGTATATGATATTTAAATAAAGTAATTTTTTTACATTATTAATATGAAATATTAATATGAATTTTAAATATGAAAATTTCATGTTTTAGTGGATAATATATTTTAGTAAAAAGAAGTTCATATATATATAATGTAAATGATTAAATATAAAGTGTTTATATTTGTGATATAAATAGGAAGTGATTATATTTATTTTTTATGGAATGTATATAAAGCATATAAAAATTATATATATATTTTATAATTATTTTATTTATTAAATTATCATAAATTCAGAATTCGTGAGTAAATATTTGAGTTATTTATTTATTTATTAATTACTTATTGATTATTAATAAATATAAAGTTCTTATATTATTAATGGTTTTTTGATATAATTTAATTCGTTTAAATTTCTTCTTATAATTGTTATACCATGCATATAAGGAGTTACATACTAGGCATGACATAAGATTGTGTTATATTCAACCAAGCCTATAATTTTTTTGGGTTTTGAATTCAATAATAAAGTATAATTATGATATATATATATATATATATATATATATCAGGTGTTAGGATTATATCGGAATTATGGCCTCTCTTGAGTATTGACTGCGGAAAGTGGAACTTTGGATTGGACCTCTCAATACACTAGAAGGTAGCCTATATTCTAGAAAATTGGGGGTTGGATACCAGTTACACCATAATTTCTCTTAAGTGGATTTTGGTTTTGTATGATTTTAAATCTTTACTTAAAAGAGTTTCATGTACCTTATTCATGAGATAAATTTATATATTTATATATATATAAATAAGTAACAATTATTTTTGGGTAACATAAATCATTAGTTGTATAAAGTGTTATATATTAATATTTTTAGAACATATTAATTTGGTTGAAGGTATATGAGACAAAACTAAATCATTATAAGAATGCATACATATAGAAAATATGTGACATTATACAGTGAGGTGATTATATACCCCTTGGAATACCAAGGGTTAGATTATTTTCAAACAAGAAACCATCAATACCATGATTGTTTAGTATGAGTGACCATAATAGGATTTCATACCGATAGATTATATTATGTAAGGTGTAATGAATTTGGGTTTTCAAATGAATTTTAGTTTTTAATTTTAGTAAAATTTATATCTATGCAAATTTATTGGGGATGAATTATAGAAATTTAAGAATGGCAGAGGAGGGGAATGATAGGTTGTTCTTATGGGAATATTATAGTATGTTCCATTGGATATCTAGTTTCAATGTACCAGGTAACAATTATCAAAGGAAGTGGTATGGAAAGTCTAGGAAAAACCACCAGGTAGCTATTAGGCCTATATAAGGCGGTCGAGAGACACTGGGTGGTTGGTGGTTATTCATTGGGCACCCAATGGGTAGCCAAATTTTTTAATGTGTGGATTTTTTATAAATTTTTTATCATAGGATTTGTTAATTTTTTTTTCTCATTCCTTAAATCTTTATTATAGTATTCTTTTCCTCTAAATTCTATCCCTCTTTTTCTAGCTTCATTGAAATATTTCTCTATCAGTTCATATTATAATATCAATCCATTGGTGTAATTATATTAATAATGGTAAGAGGATCAAATTCCACACAATTTTTTAAAGGTGTTGTGGTTTAGAAACAATTATATTTAGACTTCTTCTATTATTCTATTTTGATTAATTAATGAATTTATTGATCTTTTAAATACATTAAACCTTTTATTTTAGTGTTTATTGTTTATTTATCAAGCGATAGGTGACCTATATCATTTATTTTTTATTTTATCAAGTTTTTATATATAAATTGTTAACTGCTATAAAAATTTAATAATGGGTGCGAGATTAATGTGATGAGAATTAAGTTGTACCTAATGAGAATGATTTTATATGAATTATTAAATATTTTGATTGTATTTTTATTATGATTCATGGATTAAATTAATAACAAACATTATAAATTTTTTAAATAATTCTGTGATTTAGTGAATGTAATTATGAGTTTGATGTCATTATTATGAGAAGGATTAATAATGAGTTTTTTACCTATAAATTAATGTTTTAATGTATTATATAATTATAAAGTGTTATTTGTTATAATATTATTTCACTTTATTATTATGTGAACATTTAGTGAATTATTGATAGAGTCCCAATCATGTATCATCTAGGAGGTATGGTCTGGGAGTTAGTAGGGCTTCTCATGGACAAGATTAGCTAGAAGATATAGTGCATGGGAGTTATAAAACCCAGGTATAGGGTTGAGGTGCAACTTATGATTAGTTATTTACTATGGACTAGACATCAATTGAACTTGGAAAGGGATATTCAATAGTTAGTGGTATGATGTTGGTTACTTATACCTTGTCTAGTGTGTTATTTGATACTTTTTCTTCTCATTAATTTATTTGTGAATTTTTAGTTTCTAATTCAGGTTTGGATGTTAAGTTTTTACCTAAATTCTTAACCATGAATACTCATCTGGGAATAAGAGAGGATCCCTTTAGAATATACCTAGTATATGTTATTTTTATTAGAAAATTTAGATGTCTTTGAGGCTTCTTTGTTTTACAGATGAATAATTTTGAATTGATTATTTGAATGGTTTAGTTGACATTTTTCTGGGATTATATTGATTATTACCAGATATTGATGAATTTATCTACATCTTGTGATGGATCATATGTTTTTATAGGACAATGGTACTATCATGTAATTTGGACCGATTATGATCTAGGACAACCAAAGATGATCATATATCAGATAATAAGGATGGTTCTTAGATAAATTAGGGATTCTAATAGTATTTCTTTCCCTTTATTTCTTGATATATATTTTGATAAATTTTCTATGTAATTTTTAGGATTAAAACTAGAAAGGAAGGTAATGTTTTTGAATGAATTAGCACTAAGTGACAATACTATCTATAGTCCTTCTTTACTGCATAGCTATAACTAAGATCATAGAATAAAAAACTTGGTTATAATATTTTTAATCCAAGGTATTTTGTCACACCCAACCTTTATTTTCATTATTAACATATTTATTTACAATATTTTATTCTTTTCATCAAATGTTTGGTCATTTATTTGTCAATTTTAGAGAGTTTTAAATTTTTTTGCATGTTGTACGGTTAATGCACAGTTAGGGTAAACCATGCGATCATTGTGCAAGAGGGTCGATAGTTTTTGTTGGGAATATATCGTTACTACATATAATGAAACCACCAGATATTCACCTTTGACCAATGGAATTACCCTATCATATCAACACCACTAGATGATGAACAATGGAACCAAGCCATCTATAGGGACACCCTCAATTGAGTGTACCAGAAGTAGGAAGTCAAAGCACACTACCCACCACAAAGAGTCAACCTTGCACACAAAATAAAAAAATGAATTCAAAGTAGTAAATGGATAAACAATAGAAGTAAAAGTATTATAAAAAATTACACATGAGATTAAATTTATTCAGATAGGTTTTCCTACATTCATGATAGAAACTCTAAAAATTTGTTTTCGTTCACCAGAAGTACAAAGGTTCCAATCAACTGAAAAATTAGTCAGTAAGAATCAATTAAATAGGATTGAATCTTTATAACATTTTGATCTACTTTTACATTCCACTCATGAAATATATTCTATTAGGATACAATATTCTTCGATCCCCTCTCCCTTTTATATAAGTTATTAGAAACTCATCCAAGTTCCAAAAAATTTTATAAAAAATAATCTATGTGTTAAATGAATAGAGATCTATAGTTTTCCTTTGACTTTGACTGTCTGTTAGTGAACTTCCTGAATAATCATTCTAGATACTTACATTCACCTTGATTCTAGAATATTTTCAATCCTTAACTTTCATTCCTATAGAGTTCCATTAGAATATACCAAATTATGATGATGTTGACGTCTCCTAGATAGTGAAATCGTCATTTCCTTCACACTACTCCAACCCTCTTCTGATGAGTGAAGTTATAATAGGTGATACTCTAGTGAAGTAAACCCAGTAACCAAGATAGGATTAAAACCCTAAAAATATCCCAATTTAATATTTCTTTAGAGAACCTCTATAAACTATCCAATACCTTTTCAAAATGAAAAAAATCCCTTTCCTTCCTTCTTCTATAGCTAGTAGTTTTCCTCTATATCCTTCTATTTAACCAATCCCTACTGAGGTATGATGAAAAATTAAACATTATTGAATCAATGTTTTAGTGAACATATCATTAATATTTGAGATTCTTTTTATCTTTTTTATGATCCAAAAAATTTTATTCCAATATGTTTCTGATGAAGTGGTACCTCAAGTAATTATGATTTTTACTTTCATGGAAAACTAGATTCCTTACTAAGTGAATATCACTATGATTATCAAAAAAATAAAATCCCTCCTTCATAAATTATTTTTAGTTACTTAATAAAATGATTTAACCAAACAAAATCCTTTTATTCTTTCATTTCATCAATTACTCTCGTTCCATTGTACTTAAAGTAACAATCCTCTACATCCATAAAATCCAATTGATCATTGTTCCTTCACTAGTAAAAATAAAATCATTCATAATATTATGGATGTCAGTATCTATAGTGATTTTTCATCCAAAAATACTTGTAATGGATCTTACTCCCCAAAAAATATATCAATATCTTCCATTCCTTTTAAGTAACAGATGAACCGCATGATAACTTCCCAGTGTTCCCTTCTGGGGTTCAAAATAAATTGACTAAACTCTCTAACTAAGAAAATGATATATCTGGAAAAGTATAAACCATTTCAAATATTAAAATTCTAATATATAATGAAAATTGAAATTTCTATATGTACTAATGCTCTTTTTTCATTACTGGTGCTTATTCCTTGGACAATCTAACGTGTCTAATGAGAGGTGTAGACACTGTCTTGCATTTGGTCATTCCAAAGTTTTCAATGATCTTTAAAATATAGATTCTCTGGGATAACACCATGGTTATTGACTTCCAATCCATTTTTATCCTCATCCCAAATACATTCTTATCATGATTAAGATCTTTCATATTGAAAATTTCCAACAAATTAATCTTCAGTTCTAAAATTTTTGAGATCTTTAGACATGCTAGCAACATATCATCAACATATAAAAGTAATATAATAAAAATACCATCATCCCATTATGATAGATCTAAAAATTTCATTTCTTAATATATGAATTTCAGTGATTTTATCCCAAAAAATTTATCATTTTGATCCAAATTGCACCATTTTTTGATTTTAGGGATGTTTTTAACTTAAATATAAAAATTAAATAATTCAATAATTTTAACTGTTTTCTATCACTTTTGTATTGTGAGTATACCTTTTTTCTATATTGATCCAAATTGATAAATTATTTTTTGATGATTTCATAATTCATGGTATTTTACTTCTTCACTGAATCAAATATCATTCAAACTCCATAGCATCCAAACAAATCAATAAATATAGAAAATATTTTTTACCAAAACAATTGACCACTCCTCAATAAATGAATCATATCTTGGTATACGAGGAAATAAATGAGGTTATTTTAGTTTTATATGAAAAAAATATAAGGTTAATTTACACATTAAATTTAATAAGTAGATTATCTCATTAATATAATAGATGAACAAGCCAAATTAATGGAATATGAAGAGCCTTATCGGATAGAATAGAAAAATTTTGGTAATCAGGGGATAAATTTTAGTACACATGTCTAAAATATTTGAAAATTTTAGTGTAGACATCCAAAAAAATTACAACTAACTCTTAATAATACATATTGGAAATATTCATACATCTTATGGGAGAAAACAACAGAAGATTTTGAAGGATGGATTTTAGAGAAGAAATTTTATGTTCTTCTTTTTTTATTTTCTTATTTTTATAATTTCTTCTTCTTCCCCATTCTTTTTAGTTACCCTTCACATGGAAGGGTAAAATTATAAGTAATATGTGAATGGTAGGTTTTTCTAACGCTTTATTTATTTCAAATTTTGGAATAAAATCCCTTATTTCTTCTATTAAGTTGGTTTCAATATTATAATATAAGTTTTTATTATCATGTACTATCATATTTGGTTTTAGATTATGTTAGTATTATTTTCTTGATTAATGATCATTATCTCCCTTCACTAGGTTCTAGTTTATATATGATTGAATAGACTAGAGAATATAGTTTATGTTCACGATGATTTTTAGAATGTGTTAGGGGGATAGTGTACACTCTTGATTATTTAGGATAAACAAGATCAATTGGGTATTTACTAAGTAAATTCAGGATATTCACTACAACCATCTCACACATAGGAAGGAGGGTAGACCAATATGATATTTTTGAAGGTTTATTCTCAAAATAGCTATTTTACTATGGGAGTTAGAGGAAGTGTTTGTAGAATCCCACTTTAATTGTCTTAATAGAAGATGATTGGTTAACTTGAAACTCTGATATCATTTTAATTAGAAAACCAACCTTGACCTGATAAAACTTATTTTATCACTATTTTTAATATCTTTATTCACTAATTTTTTTAAAGAATCACAATAACAGAGAAACCCCTTTTACCTCTAATTTAAAGTAACAAACTTGACTGTTGTGTATTGATCTCTTGATAAAACCTACTTTAACCACTACATTTCATTTTAACTTATAAAATAATTATTTTTAACACACCACACAATAGGAATGTGTCAAAACATGGAAACATTTCTAGGGATGCAATTATAACAATCTAATTATAAATATATTACTACTTTCAAATTGAAATTTAAAATAAAAAAATTGACTCTTCTTTTGACTCAACCCCACAAAATTATGAGGTTATTACTACTTGTGGTAGATAGATTTTAGGTTTCATAATTTAAATAGGTAGAGAGGAATTTAGGGATATCTTCAAGGATCTAAAGAAAAATGTTGAACTGACCAAGCTAAAAGCCTTGGCCAAGGAACTCACTAATGTCCTAAAATACTTCTTGGAATTTAATCAACATTTGGATGAGGAAAACAAAGAGCACACCCCTCTAACCTATGAAGAATAGATACAAGAGGTGGAATAACTACTTGAGGAAACTTCTCTGACTCACATTTATGAGATAATACCTAATTCACTCTTAGAGAAACACATGTTACAAGATGAACCACATAAGGGGGAAGACAAAACCATGAATTCACTTATTTTTAATATTTCTCAAATTAATATAAAAATCACCTTTTTGGTTTTGAAAATGCATAGTAAACACTTTTAGAGTATTATATGGAAGAATAAAAAGAAGAATAAATTTTGGTATTTGATTAAATCTTAATGGATCTACTAATATATCCCAATGAAACTAATCTAGGAAAATTTATTAAAGAATAGGAGCTCATGGTCGAGCCACTCAAGGGAGTACATTATTCCATGGATTTAATTCCATTTGATTTACCACTGCTTGAACCAAAAACTAACTTATTTTGTGTTGAATATTCAGGATTGATGAAGCATAATTTGGAACTAGTCATTGAAGAGAATCCTAAGGCAACTAGCTACCTTTGAAGAGTATTTGGAGATGGAAATTATAGAAAAAACTGCCCAACTTGAATAATAAGAGGTTGTAAAAGTAGAAGTCCAACCAATGGATGTGGACCCATATTTTATCCTACCCCCACATTATAATCCACGTATCATTGAAAATGGGATGGATTTAATACACTCTATCCTTGGGGACATCAATAAAAAAAGATAATAAAAGCTAGAAAGAAATCTATGTGGTGGTTCATCTCAAATAAACTCTACCCACCATTATACTATGAATAACATACGAACTTCCCATCTAGAGGTAGTAAAAATATAGAGCCCACTTGGGGGGTAAAGCCAATATCTATAATTATTTTATTTATATTTCTCATTATATTTATATTTTATTTTCTTTCATTTATTTTTTATGATTTATTTTTTGTTTTTTTCTTATAGGTTTTTAGTGATAAGCACAAAGAAGGTTAACTCAATGTTACACTACCAATAAGTTAGTTTGTACCTATCCTTAACACTTTATTGTATTGATTCTATTAAAAACATTCTTACATGTTAAATATACTTGAATTTATTGAGGATTATACATCATTTAAGTGTGTGCGGGGGACCTTTGTAGTTTAGGATTCTCATTTTTATGTTTTTCTAAATTTCTATGATTTTTTTGAAATTTTTTGTGTGTTTTTAAAACATGGGATATCAAATAATTATCTTTACCATTTTCAAAAACCATTTCAATTAGTGAAACAATTTATTCCATGAAACTAAACATAAATGAATGCTAAAAATAACTTTATATCAAGTTAAAAACATTGATAATTTCATAAAATAACCATTTGTTTTTGAATCCCATTCCACATTCATAATATTTATCATTAAAACCACCTTCCAATGAGGATTAAAACCCATTTTTTTTACATATTCTTTACATTCACCTAATTTTTTGAGAGAAATAACAATGTTTTCTTTAACTATAATTTTATTTATTTTTGAAAAACATGTGGGTTTGAGGTACATGTGTTATAAATTATTGAGGCTTTTATTTGGTTTTAAAATCCCCTATCTTGAAGAGAATTTTTTTTTATTCTATCCTTCCATGTATATTTAATCCTTTTAGCCCTTAGAATCCATGAAATAACTATTAGGTTAGCCACATTACAAGCCAATTTTCCCTATTCAACCTACTTTAGAAGTGAAAATGTATGAAATAGTTGAACTTAAGTTTTGGAAAGCTATAATTTAATGTGATACATCATTTAGTAATAATTTGGGTTGAAAATAAAACACTAAATAATTGTTATTACTACTAAAAATGTTATTCTTCTGAAATATGTGCCTTTCTAGAGCTTTTGAGTAAAGTTCTAAAAAATGTTGAAATGAATAAATTGGCAAAATAAATGAAAAATAAATTTTATAAATATGAAATTATGTATTTTAATTCATGATAAGAGATAAGAATTAACTCCCACTTCTTGAAATTAAAATAACCCTCACTACCTTTAAAAATAAAGCTATTCAGAATTAGAAGATATTAATAAAAAATTCAATTCTTATTGAAGGAAATTGAATGGATATCATTTTTACTATTGAAATATTGAATGCTGTTAACTTTCCTTAATTTTTTCATGATGATTAGAATTTATTATTTTACTAAGTGGAGTGAGTATGATATTATACTTGAGTGAAAATTAGAATCATGCAAATTTTCTTTAAAAATAACTAAAACCTCCTTATTTTTCCTTATAATTTTTGGCATATAAAACCTACCAACATAAATCCACTAAATAACCCTAAAAAATAATCATGATAAAAAAATTTCATTGACTCACATTGGGTGGAGATTTAGGAATTTATCATGTCTATGTCGACTCTTGCATGTGTTTGGAGGAGAAAATCCTTTTTGAAAATTAAAATTTGTGTGATGAGAGAAAAATCATGTGAGGGAACCGTTTTATGTGAATGAGAGGAAAAATTAAGTGTTAATAGATTTAATGATCTTAATGGATAACTTGAAATAATGGTTTTTTGATAGGTATGATATTTTTGTTTCATGGTGTTAAATTGGTGGATTTCATGGGCATGTGCTTTTAAATTTTATTTGATTTGATTTTGATGCTTACTTTTCCAGGCATCCAAGTACTAATTATGGGGGAATTGATATAGATGAACATTTAATTAATTTAAATATAAATTTTAATGATTTAATCCCCACCAATTTATCAATTTGATCTAAATTGTTTAATTTTTTTAATTTAGGAATGTTTTGAGCTTAAATATCAAAATTTCTTAATTCTGTACCTTTAACTATTTTCTATCACTTATGAATTTAAAGTTTAATTTTTTATATTTATATAAATTGATAATTTTTTTAAAACTTCCATAATTTTTGGGATTCAAATTCCTCAACAGGGAAAATTGATCATTCGAAATCTATGGGGTACAGATAAATCAATTAATGTGTAAAATCTTTTTATACAATAGAATAAAAAAATCATAAATAAATGATGAATATATAGATATATAATAAACTAAATGAGTTTAATATAGTTTTATTTGAAATTTAAATCAAATTATCATGTAAAAATTAAATTTTAGGGATAAATTATCACATTATGATAGTAAATGAAATCTTTAAAGTGGATGAAGATGAAGATTTTGTTCATCCAGAAAAATTGAGTTTTAGTAATTTGGGTATAAATTTTCTTACACATGTCCATATGATTTGAAAATTTTAGGGTCGATATCCAAGAAATTTTGAACAACTCTTAAGAATAAATATTGGAAATATTCAACTGTATGGTGGGAGAAAATAGTGAAAACATTCAATAAATAGATTCTAGAGACAGAATTTTATGTTCTTATTTTTCTATTTTCTGAGTTTTCTAATGCATTCTTGTACCCCATTATTCTCAATTACCCTAAATATTAAGGGGTATAATGACAAGTGATTTGTGAAATGAAGTTTTTATTTTTTTAAGGCTTGATTTCTTGCATTTCATGGAATAATATCCATTTATTTCTTCTGTTAAGTTGGTTTCAATATTCTAATATCGGTTTTTACTATCAAGTATGCTCATATTTTGTTTTAGATTCTATTATTTTTATTTACTTGGTCGATTATAATTATCTCCCTCTAATAGGTTCTAGTTTTTATATGATGGAATATATTAGGTCTTAGTGGTGAAGTACTAGGTGATTGTTAGTATGTGTGGGAGTGATAATAGATGCTCTTGATTGTTTAGGATAAACAAGACCAAATTAGGAATTTCCTTATTCAATTTTGGATATTTAATACAACTCTCTCACACATTTTAATGAGGTTATAACAACATGAAATTTTGAAAAGGTTTATTCTCACCATCAAAATTAAACTTAGGGAGTAAGAGGAAATGATTGTGGGATCTCACTTAAATTGGATTAGTAGAAAATGATTGAATAACTTTGAACTAGAATATCTTTGAAATTGGAAAACCAACCTTAACTAGACCACATTTATTTTATCAATATTTTTAATATATTTCTTTAGTTATTACCTTTTTTTTCAAATAATCAAAATAAAAAACAATCCCTTTTCTCTCTAATTTAATGTGGAAAACTTGAATTTCGTTCACTCATCTCTAAAGAAAACCTAGGTTAACCACTACCCAACATTGTAACATAGTAAATAATTATTTTTTCCATTATACATGATAGGAACATGTCACATTACTTTTTATGACAAAAGTGATATCCATTATACCTTTAAAATAATTCTTCTAAAACAAAACCATCTAACTTTTGATTCCACTATAGTGGTGCTTACCTCAAGCCATACAGTTTTTTATTTAACTTACAAACTAAGTTCTGACTCCCTTATTTTGGGAAACCCATCATTTGTTCCATGTAAATTTCTTCTTCTAACATTCCTTGAAGGAAGTATATCTTTACATCTCTCTTTTCTAAGTACAAATATTCTGATTCCACCATTCTTAGAACTATTTAGATAGTTGTATGTTTCACTACCTTTGATAATGTTTCTAAGAAATTAATGCCATCCTTTTATTGAAAATACTTTACGAGTAGTTGTGCCTTAATTTTTATTCTAAAAGCCTCTTCCATCAAATAGTGAACCTATTTATTATAAATTGATCATTTTAATTCCACTAAATCAAATAAATTCCAATTATTTTAGACATTAATTAAGACATCTCTTCATCCATTAATGATTTATACTATTTTTGTTCACTTAATAGTGAAATTATTTTGGGAATTCGGGTTCTCCCGTTTCCATTAAGTGTAGAAAGTTTATGTTCACACTAAACCTTTGAACCATTCTTCTTATTCTAGTTGACCTTATCAATTGAATTGGTTATGCTGAATTGTAATGATCTTATCTAACTTACAGAACCCTATTTTTAGTTTTCCCACTTGAGCTTCATCATTTATTAAAATTTTTATAATATCATCAACAAGTATCACCTATAGACTTTCAAAATTTCCATACGGGTTCTCTAGAAGTTACGATATTTTGGTATTCTTACTTTGATCAACTTAGACTTAAATAGTTAATTTATTTCACTAAAATTCATTTTCCTCTAAGTTATGTTCCTTCTATATAATCTTTTCATTAAATATAACATCTATAAACTGGATTATTTATTTCTTATAATAATATCATAGCCAACATAAAATTGTTTCATCTCTATACCTAACAAGAAAACAATATTTTCACATGCTTATTTAAATCCTTAGTGTCAAGATTTACATATGAAAAGACTCCTAATACTTTAAGATGTCCAACCATCATAAATTTAATTGAACATAGTTCCCCAAAGAGTTCTTACCAAACCACTAATATTAGACTCATATTGAAAAGGTATACTTTAGTGTTGAGTGCCTCCATACACACTCCTTAGGAATTATAAAGTAAAACCACATAATTTGAGCCTTATCTATGAATATTAAATTCATTTATTCAAGAAAACCATTCTACTATGAAATTTAGGGCACCATCTTCTCATTCCCAATCACTTTATTCTAACAAAAATTCTATAAGTGGTATCCGATGCACTAACCACCATTTTTATCCAAATATACTTAAAATTATGGATGAATTAAATTTCCTCAAAGTATTTCCATTGAATAAAAACCTAAATTACACTATACTTATTCTTCACAACGTAAACCCATAATTTTCTAGTAGTATCTTCAAAAAATGAAACAAAGTAAAGAGAACGTCCTTTGGACTAAATAGGGGAAGGTCCCCACCATATGAGTGAAATATATCCAATTTCAAAGATCTAGGAATCCATCCATCTAAGCTAAAATACACCCTTCTCTACTTTTTCAACACACAACTTTCACACATTCCTATTTCTGTATGATCAAGTTTTAATATTACTTCTAACATTATAAATTTATATTGTTTTCAGTGAGTTGTTAAATCCTACAATTTCAAACTTTCAGATCACTGGAAGCTATAATTTCAAAAACTATAATTCCATATGACCTCACAATTAATTAACAAGTTCCATTTTTTACAACTTGAGAAAATACCATGGATCCTTGGGTAACTTTCCATACCCTATTAAAAAAATGTAATTCCATACCCTTCCACATCATCTTTTCCAATGGAAATAAGATTTTTCTATAGACTAGGGATGTTACTTACTTTAGTGAGCTTCAAGAATACTTTATTATTCATTCGTATATTGATGTATCTTTTTCTAATAACTTATATAGATTTATCATATGCAAGATGAAATTTTGAAAAATCCCCATATACATAATTTACCATGAATATTTGGTCACCTGTTGAATTAGTGGATGCTCTAGATTTAATCACCCAATATTTTACCAATGTATTAACATTCAGAAATAAAAATTTTCCATCTTCTATTAAGATAACGAAATTTTAACTACCAGTTATTGATTCCCTTCTGGTGTTCTACTTATGACTTTTTCAATTTTTCTTCATATATCCTTTGTTCCTACAAATATAGAATATAAGACTAGGACTAGATGGATTTATTTATTTTCGTTACTTGTAATTATCCTTTTATGGTCTATCTAATAGATTCTCTATTAAGGTTACCATACTCATCCATCAGTATTGAGAGAACCTCCAGATAGTACTTGGACTTCTCTTCACCGGAGCTCCTCATCCAGGACCAGGTTCCAAATATCCCCAAGCACTAAATCTATTTTTACACTAGAATTAATTACTAAAGTTCATATCATATCCCAAATTTATAAACATGAAGATAATATAATTAGAACCCATACATCATATATGAATGTCACCTTTACTTATTTGAGCTACCTACAGATCATGTTGAATTCATTCACACAACCCGACACTATTCTTCTTTCTAGTAGTCTCAAGATAAAAAAAAGACATCACGAAAACTTTATTAAGTGTTTTTTGTTTCTCACACATATCTTCTAATGCCTTCATCATTTTTATAGTAGTTTTATTTTCCTATATTTTAAAGGAAACATTATGATCTAATAACATCCCCACTAATTCTATTACTTTCCAATGTAACCATTCCCATTCAACTTTCTCTATTTTCTTTGAATTTACACCTGATATTGGAATATCTAGGCCCTTCTAAATAAAATTATCCTCTAAATTCATTCTCTAAAAGAAAAAATCCATACTATAAAATATATCTATCTAGATATTACCTTCATCTGAATCTATAACTTCTACTGATAGTAAAATCCCACTGAAAATGGAATTACATAAAGTCAAGATAGAGAGACCTAAGTTATGTATATGTGTTGAGTTATAGTAAAATCACACTTATTGGGAATACCTTATCACTCCTTTGGATGAAACCATTGAAATTTTACCTCAAGTACCCCACCAGGTCAATACTAAAGGATGATATCCAGCAAAAATAATCTATTTAGAAGGACTCCCTCAAATGAGTATACCAAAAGTATAATGGAGAAACACTATAATCATCATAAGAAGTTTACTGAAAAAAAACTCATTTAAACTCACCAATATTTAATGTAATGAAAGCACAAATAATGTAAGTACATGAAGAATAAAAACAATACAAGAGATTAATGTGATTCATAAAGGTTGTACTATGTGCTTGGGGTGAATACTAAAGCTTTATTTTCATTCATCATAAGTATAAAGGAAAAATCAACCAATAAATAAATTATTAGGAATTCATTATAGAGTATTGAATCTATTTAAAATTTTTATCCACTTGTGTATTTAACTCATACACTATAATCTTTTAGGATGAACTATTTTTAAGTCCCCTCTATATTTTATAAGATTTCTCATCTAGTTTTCTAGGTTAAACTACCTTTTATAGAAAATAATCTATATGTTAAGTGATTAGTGATCTCCGGTTTCCCTTTAACTTCGACCACATGCTCCGATGGACTTCCAAGATCATCATTTTAGATGATTCTATTTTCCAAGATTCTAAACTATTCATGATCCTAAACTTCCATTACTACTAAGTTCTATTAGAATATATAAAAATCCAATGATGTTGTTTTCTCCCAGAGAGTCCAACTATATCCACCTAAAGACCACACTAACTATCTTCTAGTGGGTGAAGTTCAAGTTAGAGAAGTTCTAGTGAACTAAATCTGATGAACTAACAAAGATTCACACCCTAATAGTTTTTAGACTTTTTTTCACACTATTAGCATAGGGTTTTTCAAAACCTGAAACCAAACCATGTGGTGTGACCTAGATGTGTCAATTGAAGGGAGAACAATTTGGTAAACCATTCAGTAATCATGTGATCTTTCTGAATTTTAAAATTTGTAAATTACCTATATAACCTCCCCCAATTTTAAACTTATCTAACCTTAATCTCTCCCCACTCATGTGACACCAACTATGGAGCCCCATGTGAGGCCTCATCCTACTTCCTCCTTGATATTTTGTCTTTTCTCCTTCAATTTTGGGAAAAAATTTCAAGGTTTGATCCCTTATCCTCTCTTTTGTACCTTTACTTAATATTTATTCATTTTTCCTTATTATGGGGTGGTTTTGGTCAAAAATATATGGTATTTAGTTCAAAATAATTATGTATTTGGTTTCTAGGGTGTGATTATTCCTCCTCGGACCTTCCACTCTTTATATTTGAAGGTTTTTTTCTCCATTCTATCTTGATCTGTATAGGTGCTTCCATGCCTTTTCCTTTTCTTGACATTACATGTTGTGATTGAGGTATCAAAAATGGGTTTACTTAAATATTATTCATGATATTAATTAATATAAGTGCTCAAAATTATATCTTAATGGTATTATAATTTTAAATGGGTTGTTTCCAATTTTCTATTGGTTTTACATGGTAAATTAACAGGTCTTAAGGGTTATGGTTTGGGACTTTATTTTCGTATGGAATTTAACATGTGTTTTTATTTTTTTCTCAATTTTTATTTATTATATTTAGTTATGGTGGTTGTATAATGGTTTAGTAATATTAATCCTCGATGCTTTTGGGTTTATTAAATTTGGTGCCTTTAAAGGTGGACTTTCCCCTAATTCTCCAAGATATGATTTAAATGAAACTTGTTTTCTATAATTCAAATGAGAGTTTAAAATTAAAATTGAATTTTTAATGATATTTTAAAAAATGTTTCATGAAGGACTATTTGGTAATTTTGAAGTATATTTATAAATGAAATTGATTTCAAAATGGATTTTAATGAAATATTTTTAAAAAATATTTTTAATTTTAGTGTAACGACCCAAAAATTTATTAATAAATATTCCTACTAATCTAATTAAATGTATTATTATGTAAAATGGTTATATAACATATACAATTATTTGGTTTTTTATTTAAAAATACCATTAATAATTTTTACCATTGATAATATAGCCATTGAACAGTGATCGCATGATTAATATAAATATAGGGATTTAACAAATCTAATTTACTTAGACAAAGGAAGATATGGTCTCATCAAGTAGAATTTATCCATACGAAGCTCATTTGTCGGATCTCAGAAAGGATTTTCCATCATTGGGCTTCACTCTTGACTAAACTCAAGCCAATCTTCAACACGTTAAGCTCGAATAGAACCGCCTACAAGAGAAGTGGAAGTTGATAGAGATTACCACCTGAGCGATGTTATCCAAGCCACCCCAAGAGTCTATCACCATCACACACCTTACCCTTAGGTATTATGTGGGTGTTATAAGGAATTATGTAACAAGACCCTAGCACTATAATTATGTGCATTTTTTTGTATAGAATAAAGAATATATAATCATTGTTACTTTGTAAATAGTTTTTTTAAATCACAAATAGTATTTTCAGTTAATATTCAATTAAGAAATCTATTTTGATGAATTAATGGATTTTTGGAATTAAATAACATTTTAATAAAATATTATTATTAATAAATTACTTTTTATTAAATATAAATGATCGTATAATTTTTATGAATACAATTGTAATTTTTATTAAGGTTTGAAATACGTTTTTGTTAAAACCCATGAATTTTCGAAAAATGTCGGTTTTTATTTTAAAAGTATAAATTAACATATTTAAAAAATTATTTAGATAAAATGAATATTATTTTTGGAATCAGGGCATCAAAATTATCCAATGTTGAATTTTCAAAATTTTCTGAGACAGTCAAAGTTTTGGGTAAAAATTAAATACTGTTTAATTATATAATGTGTTTTATGACATCATAATGACTAAATAGTGATGTAATAAAATAATATAAATCCGATTTTAGGCCAATATATGTTTTATAATTAAAATAATGTTATTTTAGGTTATTTTTGATTTATTTTACAAAGCTTTTGTGGACCCTCCAAGACTTATAAAACATTTTAACTTTTTAAATTGGTTTCCTTGGGAGTGTGACTCACCTCCACATAAGCAATCCTAATATTTTAAGAAGTTAAGCCATTGGAATTATAAAATAATGTTTTTCGATCCACTTTAGAAAAAACCATGGGCAAAAACCATGGGATGGTTTGTGGTTTTGATTAGTTTAATGTGTGGTGTCCAAAACCTAAATAATAAAGAATTCCATCTCTTTTCCTATATAAACACACCCAAGATCCCAATTCCTCTTCAGTAAAAGCCTTTGGATCTTGATGAAAAATTGCCCTCATATCTCTAGAATCCTCCCAAGGTGACCCAAGCTCCCAAGAAGCCTCTCTCAAGCCTCTCCCAAGCCTTTGGATCAATCTTCCAAGTAAGGGATTTCTTCCTCTCTCATTTTTGTCCAAGTCTCTTTATGTTTCTATACCCTTTCCTTTTCAATTAAAAATGTTGGGTTATGATTTTGAACCTCTTCTATACTTTACTTATTATGTTTTAATGATGAGAGACCCATTTATCTCTAATTAATGCCTCCCATGTACACTCGTTACCATGCTGAAATTCTGTAAGGGATTTCTCTCTCCTCATTTACATTCAAGCAATTCTTTTGTATTATGAATCTAAATTCCATTACATACGTGGGGAAATGTATCTATATTACCCCTTACTTTTCATTTCATGTACATATTATGAGACACCCATTTATCTCTAATCAACCATTTTTATGAATTCTTATGTCACACAGTTATGCTGCTGAAATTGCACCGCGATTTTCCAAGAAAAAGTCATTGTATAGTGAATACTATGCCCATTTCTCTATAAAGGGTATTAAACTTCATGAAAATTTACTTATTGATTATAAAGTTTCATGTATGAATTAAAAATTCCTTTATTTTGGAAAAAATGATAATATTTAATGAATCAATGTTATATGATCCATGTGGCACACTTATGCATGAAATGAAATGATTAAGAAGGGTGAACCCTGATAGCGCTCCAATGCATTGGGTAAAGATTAGTATCATGAAATGTCAAGTGAAATGAGGGTTTACTCATTCTAATTCAAGTGAAATTAGGGTTTACTCATGATCCATGTGTAATGAGCCATGGATCCTGCTAATATCATGTTAAATGTTGATGCCACATTTCCATGTTATGATAATCATGCTATATCTTGCCTTTATGTTCACATTTATATTATGCTCCATTGATATGCCTATTTCTTAACATCTACTGTATTTTTCATGTTATGCCTTGTTTACTACCTTACTGGGATTTATAGATCACCTTTTTTTTATGCATGTCCTCAGGTTATCCCATGAAATGCTAAGTACGAAGGAATGTGTGTGGTCATGTAAAAGAAGTTTTAAATAAAGTTTTGTATTTAATGTTTTAAGTTGCTATTTAATATTCATAATCCCAAAATATACTAGACCTATTGATATTCTATTCTGTATCAAGTGAAGAGTTTATGTAATAAATTATGTTTAAGTGTGAAATAAAGATCAGGGTTGTTATAGTTGCTATCAGATGATAAGTTTAGTTATTTTCAGGATTAGAATTAGAAAACCCTAGTGAAAGCCTTAGGGATAAGATTGAGTATAATAAAAACATCCCTAAATTTTTTATTATTATTGAGTAAGTGATTTATAAATCAAATAATTCCCTGTCTAGATACGAGTAGGTAGAGGCGGCTCTAGCACAGATATATCTAGGGGTAAAACCTGAAAGAACCGCTTTGAGCTTGACTTGAATGAGAACTAGTTCATCAAAACGGGCCTTGTTGCACTCTTGGTTATGACACTCCTAGGGGATATGCTTTGTTAAATTCATGAGCTTAGTATGAACCATTTTTAAGGGAAAAAAATTCCCCTAAGAATATATGTTGGGAAGTAGATCATGGATAACATATATTAAAGCCTATAAGTTTGTAAGTTAAGAAAATAAAATTAATTTACAAGTCATCTGTTTTTTTATTTGGATTACCCTTTATGTGTTACCCATAAATTTCCTTTTATTCCAGAAAATGACCGATAATAGGAGGACTCATGCTAACAATCGATCCAAAGATCAATGTGATGACTGTTCTAATGATATGCCCATTCCGATGGGAGCGGTAATCGAGAACTTTGTCCCAATACTCTCTCAGTTAACTCAAGTTTTGAATAGAAACATGGGTCAAGAGGAACATTCAACCCCCCCCTACAAAAGAAAAAGTCACTATCAAGAGATTCCTGAGATAAATGCCTCCTACTTTTAATAGATCATTTGATCCCTCAATTTCCTAAAAATGGACCAAATCCATTGAAAATATCTTCCACATCCTTTAATGTTCTGAACAAGAGAAGGTTCTTCTGGTTGCTTATCATATGGAGGGTGAAGCTGGTTAGTGGTAGACATTGATAAAAAATACAAATCCTGAGGAGGAGATCGAGGCATTGGAATGGAAGGATTTCTAGAAAATGTTTTTTGATAAATATTTTCCTCACACCCTCTGACTTAAAATAAAATGGGACTTCCTTGCCCTCAAGAAAAAATATGACGAATATGTCAGGGCATATGAGGCAAACTTCACAAGGCTTGCATGATATGCCTCTGACTTTGTTGTTACTCCCGAATGCAAGGTTGACCACTTATTTAGTGGGATAAAACCTAGCCTATGGAAAGTCCTAGAAATCATTGACTTCGAGAGCTATGAGGAAATTGTCCGATGTACCCTCAAAGTCGAAATGGAGATCATAGAATCTCAGGGGTATCATGGGGATAATAAGCATAAGGTGGACTTTAATTCTAGCAGTACGATGGATAAATCCAATAGTTCTAAGAAAATAAATCACCCCACTTTCCAAAGGTGTCGAAATAAACACCCTAGAAATTTCTTGAATGGGACGAGGAAATGCTTAAGGTGTGGAAGAGAAGGGAACCTGGCTATTAACTGCCGACAAGAGAAACCCACAGATACGACAGAGGATAGGAATGCTCTGTTCGACCCTCAATTCATTGTTTATTGCATCAACTGCAAAGAACCATGGAACTTTCAAACCAGTTTCCTAAGACAAGGGTTTTCGGAGGCAACTAACAACCTCCAAGGTAGCAAGGGTGAGCTTTTTCCATCACTACCACCGAAGTGAACTCTGACAATGAAGTGGGTACAGGTATGCTAGTTATTAATTCAATAATAGCGAACGTACTTTTTGATTATGGTTATATGAACTCTTTTATATCATGAAAGTTTAGTTTAACAATCCCAACACCACCACAAATCATGGAAGTAAAGATGTCCGTGAGTACGAAAAATGGGGAAATCATTGCATCCCATGAATGCATCTCCTCCCCTGTCATAATTTATGGACTAAAATTTCTATAGAACCTTTTTATACTCCCTCTAGTGGAATTTTATGCAATTCTTGGCATGGATTGTATTTCCCTTTATAGAGCCAACATAAATTTCCATGAGAGGGAAATCACTCTCTATATGGAGAATTGACCCCCAATTCTGTACAAGTGCAAGGAAGAGGATGGATATTCTTTAGCACCATCATCTCAAGCATAGATATTACTACCCTATGAGCTTGCATATCTAGCTCAGATTATTGAGTCCAAGTAAGTAACCATCCTTGAAGACATGCCTATTGTGAGGGAATTCACTAAAGTGTTTCTCGAGGAATTGCCTGGTCTTCCTCTTAGAAGACATGTTGAATTACAAATTGATATTATACCTAGGGAATTTCCATTATCCAAGAATCCACATAGAATATCTATTGTGAAGCTTGAGGATCTGAAGAAAGAACTACAGGAGAATCTTGATAAGGGGTTTATACGCCCAAGTGCTTCACCCTAGGGTGCGCCATTCCTCTTCGTCAAGAAGAATGATGAGTCAATGCGCCTTTGAATTGATTATCATGATATTAAAAAAATCACAATAAAGAAAAAGTATCCCCTACCATGAATTGATGGCTTGTTTGATCAGATACATGTAGCACAATACTTCTCCAAGGTGGATCTGCAGTCGGGATATTAACAAGTAAGGGTAAAGAAGAAGGATATCCCTAATACTTCTTTTCATACAAGGTACGGGCACTATGAATTCATAGTTATGCCTTTCAAACTCACTAATGATCCATAAATCTTCATATAATTAATGAATAGAATATTTAGATATTACCTTTACAAATTTGTGGTATTCTTTATAGACGATATTATAATATACTCCAAAACCAAGGAGGAGAATGAGGAGTATCTAAGCAATGTACTAGAGACCTTGTGAAAGGAGAAGATTTATGAAAAGTACATCAAGTGTGAGTTCTGGTTGAAGGAGGTATCATTCTTGGGTTATATCATCACAAGAAATGAGATATCTGTGGATCCCTCCATGATAGCTACAATTGAGGGGTGGTCGAGGCCAACATCGGTAACAGATATCCGTAGCTTCTTGGGGTTAATTGGATATTATTGACGATTTGTGAGAAATTTATCATGATTGTCCAACAATCTTACCAAGAAAACTTGGAAGGGAGTAAAGTTTTCTTGGAGTGATGAATGAGAAAATAGCTTTAAGGAGTTGAAAAGGAGGCTTATCACTGTGCCCGTGCTCACACTACCAACAAGTGGAGAACTTTTTGTGGTATTTAGTGATGTTTCGAAGAAGGGCCTGGGCTGTGTGTTGATGAAAAATGACAAAGTCATTGCCTATGCTTAAAGGCAATTGAATGTTCATGAGAAAAACTATCCAACACATGATCTGGAGTTGGTTATAGTAATATTCGATTTGAAAATTTGGAGACATTAACTCTTTGGGGAGAAGTGTGAAATATACACGGATCACAAAATCCTCATGTTTATATTCACAAAAAAATATTTGAATATGTGCTAATGAAGATGGATAGATCTGATAAAAGACTATGACTGCTCAATCCATTACCACCCTGGGAATGTAAACAAGGTGGAAGATGCTCTATGTAGAAAGGAACCAACAATTATATCATTGATGAGAATTGAAAAGGATCCAATATTTTTAGATTTGATGAAGATAGATATGGTAATCATAAAGAAGGGAACATCATAAATCCTTTAACAAATGATTTCTCAACCATCTCTTTTGGAAAGGTTAAAGGATTCTCAAAAGGATGATGTAGGAATTCAGAAGAAAGTGGAAAATATGAGAAAATGGAAATCCTCAGAGTTCAATGTTAATGAAGAATGAATTATAATATTTGGGAAAATAATATGTGTTCCATCAATTCCAGAGTTAAAGAAAGAACTTTTGGATAATGCACACAGTTTAAATTTCTCCATTCACCCAGGAAACACAAAGATGTATCAAGATCTCCAAGAGCATTATTGGTGGGATAACATGAAGAAGGAAATTTCTAAGTATACATCAAAGTGCCTGGTATGTCATCAAGTGAAGGTTGAGAGGAAGAAGTATAATGGGATGATGCAACCATTACCCATACCAACATGGAAATGGGAAACATCACCATGGAATTTTTCACTGGACTTCCGAAGACATCCAAAGGAAACAATTCTATATGGGTTTTTGTGGATCATCTAAAAAAGACTGCACACTTCATTACAATTAGAGAGGATTTGTCATTGGATCAACTAACATGGATATATATAAGAGATGTGGTAAGTATTCATGGTTTACTACTATCTATTATATCCGATCGAGATCCAAGATTCACCTCTATGTTTTGGAAGAGTCTTCAACATGCTCTGAATACTGAGCTGAACTTCAATACGACTTATCATCCTCAAACTTATGGCCAATCTGAGCAGAACATCCAAAATCTTGAGGACATGTCGAGAGTATTCTCAATGGACTTCAAATGAGGATGGGATCAACATCTTCCTCTTGTTGAGTTCTCTAACAATAACAATTTACACTCAAGCATCCAAATGGATCCTTATGAATCCTTTTTTGGGAAGAGGTGCAGAACACCGATATGTTGAGATGAAGTTGGGGAGAGAAAAATACTAGGTCCATAAATGGTCTAAGAAATGGTGGAGAAGGTTAAGAACATCCAACAACATATTAAATCTTCTCAAATTTGACAAAATAGCTATGTTGATAATCATCGATGAGACCTAGAGTTTGATGTCAGAGACATGGTATTCCTCCACATAACACCGTGGAAGATAGTTATGAGATTTGGGAAGAAGGGAAATCTTAGTCCAAGGTATATTATCCCTTTTGAGATCCTTGATTGCATTGGAGTAGTGTGCTATCTACTAGCACTCCCACTGAACCTATCTCAAGTACATGATGTATTAAATGTATCACTCTTGAAGAAGTACATACCTGACTTATCGCATTTACTCAATCCAAAGGTGGTACTATTAGAGAATAAACTCTCCTATGAAGAGAAGCTGGCGAATATATTAGATCATAGAGACAAAGTTCTACGAAATAAGACAATGCCTATAACATCCCACCTTTTTATCACATAAACTTTCATTACATTTTACAAAACCGAGGATCTTTAAGGTTTAGTGTCTTGGAAACCAGGAACTTAAAACATTAAAACATAAAACATTCTTCTTAAACACTTGAAAGGCTTCTCCTTATGTTAGTCCTAGGTTCATTACTAAATCTCATAACCTGGGGACATACATCAAAAGAAAGGGTGATCAGAAGTCCCAGTAAGAGAAACAGGGGGAAACATTTACATGTGAACTTGAGATACATCAACAATGTCATGAAAAAGAACTTTAAGGCATGATAAATAAATCATGAGATATATCATAATAAAAATAACTTTTTTCATAACTTGAAGATGTGTCTACAACACTTAATATTGACAATCATTTCATTTCACCAAAGTCCATCCCCAAGGTGTCATTAAAAATTACCAAGGTTATTCACCAAGGTATCAGTCTAAAAGGTCATCTCTAGAGATTAAGTCTTTACCCAATGCATTGGAGCGTTATCAGGGCACACCCTTAAATTAACCTTTATTATCATGTGAGCCACATGTATTATCATAAATCATTTCATAAACAAACCATATAGCATAAAAGAAATGGGTTTCATTTCATAATCATAACGTTTTAAAAACTGCTTTAAAGACATGATCTTTATGTCACTTTAAACCCACTGAAATGGAAAGCGGGTTTCGTGTATGTAAATCCCAGAATTTAAAATAGAACATTTTGATATATATGTGAATACCCCTGTAGAAATAATATCTTTGAGTATTCAATTAATAACATAAAATAATTTTGAGAAAAGAGAGAGAGGCATTTTGAGACGAAAATTCTGTAGCATAACGGCTACGTTTCGGGGTATTAGAAAACATTGAAAAGAGAGGGGACATGGGTCAAAAATTCATAAATGACCCATAAAACTGTAGAGGGACAGAATATAAAGGATATATGAACATGGTAATGAAATTTGAAATATGTACCATATGAAATGAAGAACATGAAAGGAAGACAAAAATATGATTTCTCTTATGAAAATTCGGCAGCCTAACGACGTCACTTAAACTTCAAAAAATGAATTGACGAGATAAAATAGGGTATCTCATCATATGAAAACAAAATATCAGTATTATATATATATAGATCATACCCCAACAAAATAAAAAGGAACTTTAAATACTTGACATGAAAGTAGAACTTTGAAAAATGAGAAAGGTGAACGAATCCCTTAAAAATTCGACAGCCTAACGACGCCACTTAAAACTTCAAAATAATGAATTGAAGAGATCAAATAGGGTATACCATTATATGAAAATAATATTTAAGTATGATATATATATAGGTCATAACCCAACATAATAAAAAGGAACTTGAAAGACTTGAAATTAAAGTAGAACTTCAAAACGAGAAGGGTGAAAGAACCACTTAAAAATTTGGCAGCCTAACGACGCCACTTAAAACTTCAAAATACCGAATTGAAGAGATAAAATGGGGTCTCTCATCATATGATCATAAAATATCAGTATGATAGATATATAGATCATACCCCAACATAATAAAAAGGAACTTGAAAGACTTTACATGAAAATAGATCTTGAAAAATGAGAAGGGAGAAAAAATCCGTTACAAAAATTTCGGCAGCCTAACGGCGCCACTTAAAACTTCATAAAACGAAATAATGAGAGTAAGAGGGGATCTCTCATTATATTAAAATGAAAATTGAAGTAAGAGGAATATAAAATAACATCCTTTAACATAAGAACATGGAGCATAAAAGAAATGTCATAAAAGGGATTACTAGAAAAGAAAGAGTGAGGTCGGATCCCTTACCTTAAACGTAACTTTTAAAACTCAAAGGTTGGGACCTTGAGGGCTTGGGTGCACCTTGGGAGGACTCCTTGGGAGGTAAGGAGACCAGAACATCGTTGAGGATGATTTTGGAGTCGAATGGATGAGAGGATGACTTGTTATCTATAGGGAAAGTGAGGGGACAAGACATTAATGGCCAATGGACAACTCATTAGTGGTTTTGGCAAAACCATGGGCTTGTCCATGGTATTTGCCCATGGTATTGGCCACTTGGGACACCTCATACCTTATCTTACTATTCATAAGTCGACCATATTGATTACATACTTAATACATCATTTAATGATGTTATTAAACACCCGTAACTTAAAAAACTGTATTTTCACTATTCATCGAAAATTCAACTTTCTCAGAAAAATCCCAAAATTTCACCTTAACCAAATATTGATGCTCTGATTTAAAAAATGAACTCCATTTTTTAAAAATAATTTTCTAAATATTTTTAATTTAATTTTTAAATAAATACACTATTCACCGAAAATTCATTTTTTCAGAAAAATCCCCAAAAATTACCTTAAAATAATATCGATGCTTTGAGTTCAAAAATGAAATCCATTTTATAAAAATAATTTTCTAAATATTTTTAATTAAATTTTTAATTAAAAAAAACTATTCACCTGAAAAAACTAATACTTGACTAATAATTTATGAAACTGTTATTTAACCATTTTATTGAATCACATTACTTAATCAAGGTGCCTAGATTATATTAATGCTTTATTTAAGTGAGATTACTAATCCATTTAGTCACATTACTAGTCCTAAGCATAAAATCACTATTCATAATTTACTATTCATCAGAAATCAAGTTGATCTTATTAGACTCTAAATTTCGCACTGAACATATTTGTAGAAGACCATTTTTTGAAAATCATTACACATTTTTAATTATTTAAGTTTTACATAATCATTTTTTTAAAATATACTTTCTCTAAAATTCACCAAAAATATGCATACTATATTTATCCGAACATTTGAAAATTCATAAACTTCATCATAAGAAGAAATCAATTTTTTTTATTTAAAACAAAGGATTAAAAAAAGCAATTACGGTCTCCTTACATAGCCCCTTATCACACCAGCATAGGACCTAAGTGTAAGGTGTGCTAAGGTGAGATAATCTGAGGGAGGCTCGACCAACATCGCACGAGTAGTAATTTCTATCAGTTTGAACTTCTCGCGAAGGCGATTCCGTTATAGCTTCACACGATGAAGTTCGGCTTGGGTTTGGTCCAGAGAAAAGCCCAGTGATGCTACCTCCTTCCCAAGTTCTGTTAGATGGGATTCGATCGGTCCAAGACTACTAGGTGAGGCCATCAAATCTTCTTTCTATATTAATTAACCAAGATCACTTGTATTTAGAGACAAATATCAAAATGTTTAGTTTCTAGCAGTCATATTGACCAATGGTCATATGATAGTAAAAAACCAAACAGTCTCATTTTAATTATACTCATGTTATCCAATGAAACAATTTTTTTGAGTATAAAAAATAAAATAAAATAACACACAAAATTTGGAAACAAGATTTATTCAAAATTTCGGGTCGTTACAATCTTCCCCCCTTAAGAAATTGCATCCTCGCAATTTTTAAAACTGGGTTTTGAAATTTCATTGAAAGTCCCACACAAGAAAATGAGTCATTAAAACTATTACTTTAAAATAAAGAAAGGGAAGTAAAAAAGGTCACCCGATTTAACCCATACTAGGATCCCATGTAGAAAAACATGGACATGGAGGAAAAAACAAAGGGTCATGTTCTAAGTGAGAGTGATAGAAAACATTATTAGGAGAAAATTAACCACGAGAAAATCCCAAACTTATGATGTGTGTAAACGGTCTTTGATTACCTAGTAGGAAACATAAACCAACAATGTTTTTGTTTTACGTTCCTTTTCATAATTTTGAGGAATTCATTTACAACATAGAACAAAACATAAGGAAATATACCAACCTTCAAGTAGAGTTTCATCCTTTAATAAGTTTCTACCAAAACTAATCTTTTCTCCGAACGATGAGCATTCAAAAACACTTGGTCTCATCAAAACACAAGAATCATCTTCTTGAGAGTCACGTAATCCACAAAAGATTAAGTATAAATTTCTTCTATCTTTAAACATTTTCCCAAAAACAAAAAAGGGTAAGATAAAACAACTCTTCAAAAAGAAATAATCCCATAGGAAGGGAAACTAATTTTAAATCATCAAAGTTCTGCGGTACTACCCAGAGTTCATCATAGACCATTCCGTATATAACTGTCCTTAAAATTCCACAAAATAACCCAAACTAAGATTGAAACAAAAATATAATAAGGACTTGATAACATAGTCTTCCAAGATAAACTTTATCGTTTAGCTCCAAACAACATCAACCACTCCTAACATCTTATAACAAAAGTAAATAACCTAAACATATTTTCCCCAAGATAGGTCAATCATTTCCATAAGTAACCTATAATACCATAAGTTCACCTTAAATTCATCGATTATTCAAAATACAAGTCAACCATTACTCCTAAAATAAAATACCGTAGTAATCTATTTACCTCGATCAAATAGGGTTCCCAAAATAGTGAACATCTTCCAAAATAATAATCATATTTTAATCCCCTAATCACCTATTTTTTAAGAAGAACAGCTTCACTACATAAACATGTGGTACATAACAATAAATGTCTTCCTTAATGATATAAAATCATCTTAGGTAGTGACTCGATGATCTTAGAAAACATAAAAGATATTCTCATAGAGCACGAACTAAAATACAACATGACATAGACAATTATTGTGAAGAAGTTACATGTACTTTAGTCATCATGATCCATCTCAACATAGGACTTGCATTGTTCCCTTGTCCTCTAAGATTGTTGATGCTCATCATGCTTCTCACCCATTCCAAGAGAGCATTGCCTTGGATAATGTCTAACTTCTCCACATTTATTACATCGAAATGTATAAGGTACATTAGATCAAACCTTATCTACATTCATCACATTATCCATTTTTTTAAAACAATTGGATACTTTATGCCCTATCTTCCCACACTCAAAACATATCCTGGTTCCTTTGTGACATTCTCCTTGGTGCCTCTTCCCACACTTTTTGCAAAAAATAAATTGGGTATTCTTTCCCTTATCAACTTTATCATATGAAAATCCTCGAGACTTTGTCTTCTTCTTCCTTGATGAATTTGGGAATTCAACTAGGTACCAATTATTAATTGTGATTTTTGATAGCTGGTTTGGCATAATCACAATATGTTCAACTTGATCTCTCATCATCTCTGTCACATTAATAGGGCAATCGTCACATTTCCTATCACATTGGTTGTTGGGACATTCTCTTCCATTTCCCGCCATTAACTAAGAAAATAACGTACAATTAGGGGGCTTAAATACTTAGCCAATAATCATGAAAAGGAAACTTAAGCATAAAAGGATAAACTTGTAGAAGAAAAGTATACCCTAACTTGTGATCCCCTAGGTTCCAATCTAGGTTATACGTGATCATATATTCTTATGTGAATCTTTATTTTATTTTATCTTTGTTCCTTTAATAATGGTTCATACTAAGCTTATGAATTTACCAAAGCATATCCCCCGGGAGTGTTGTAACCAAGAGTGCAGCAAAGACCATTGTCGTGTACCAGTTCCCATTCGAGTCTAGCTCAAAGCGGTATTTTCGGGTTTTACCCCTATGTACATCTGTTCCAGAGCCGCCTCTACCTGCTCGTATCCAGACAGAGATGTATTTGTTTGGCAACCCCTTACTCAATACTCACCAAAATAACAGGAAGATTTCCTATATTTAAACTTTTCTATAGGGTTATTCCTAAAGTTTTCATATCCTAATTTACACAAATAACTAAACCATCCTTTGATACCAACTATAACATCCCGCCTTTTTATCACATAAACTTTTATTACATTTTACAAAACTGAGGATCTTTAAGGTTTAGTGTCTTGGAAACCAGGAACTTAAAACACGAAAACATAAAACATTATTCTTAAACACTTGAAAGGCTTCTCCTTATGTTCTTCCTAGGTTCATTACTGTATCTCATAACCTGGGGACATACATCAAAAGAAAGGGTGAGCAGAAGGCCTAGTAAGGGAAACAAGGGGAAACATTTACATGTGAACTTGAGATACATCAACAATGTCATGAAAAAGAACTTTAAGGCATGAGAAAGAATTCATGAGATATATCATAATAAAAATAACTTTTTTCATAACTTGAAGATGTGGCTACAACACTTAATATTGACAATCATTTCGTTTCACCAAGGTCCATCCCCAAGGTGTCATTAAAAATTACCAAGGTTATTCACCAAGATATCAGTCTAAAAGGTCATCTCTAGAGATTAAGTCTTTACCCAATGCATTGGAGCGCTATCACGGCGCACCCTTAAATTCTCTTTTATTATCATGTGAGCCACATATATCATCATAAATAATTTCATAAACAACCCATATAGCATAAAAGAAATGGGTTTCATTTCATAATCATAATGTTTTAAAAACTGCTTTAAAGACACGATCTTTATGTCACTTTAAACCCACTGAAATGGAAAGCGGGTTTCGTGTATGTAAATCCCAGAATTTAAAATAGAACATTTTGATATATATGTGAATACCCCTATAGAAATAATATCTTTGAGTATTCACTTAATAACATAAAATAATTTTGAGAAAAGAGAGAGAGGCATTTTGAGACGAAAATTCTGTAGCATAACGACTATGTTTCGGGGTTTTAGAAAACATTGAAAAGAGAGGGGACATGGGTCAAACATTCATAAATGACCCATAAAACAGTATAGGGACAGAATATGAAGGATATATGAACATGGTAATTAAATTTTAAAGATGTACCATATGAAATGAAGAACATGAAAGGAAGACAAAAATATGATTTCTCTTATGAAAATTCGGCAGCCTAACGACGTCACTTAAACTTCAAAAAATGAATTGACGAGATAAAATAGGGTCTCTCATCATATGAAAATAAAAGATAAGTATTATAGATATAGAGATCATACCCCAAAAAAATAAAAAGGAACTTTAAATACTTGACATGAAAGTAGAACTTTGAAAAATGAGAAAGGTGAACGAATCCCTTAAAAATTCGGCAACCTAACGACGCCACTTAAAACTTCAAAATACTGAATTGAAGAGATCAAATAGGGCCTATCATCATATGAAAATAAGATTTAAGTATGATATATATAGAGGTCATATCACAAAATAATAAAAAGGAACTTGAAAGACTTGAAATTAAAGTAGAACTTCAAAACGAGAAGGGTGAAAGAACCACTTAAAAATTCGGCAGGCTAATGCCTCCACTTAAAACTTCAAAATACCGAATTGAAGAGATAAAATGGGGTATCTCATCATATGATCATAAAATATCAGTATGATAGATATAGTGATCATACCCCAACATAACAAAAAGGAACTTGGAAGAATTTACATGAAAATAGATCTTGAAAAATGAGAAGGGAGAAAAAATCCGTTACAAAAATTTCGGCAGCCTAACGACGCCACTTAAAACTTCATAAAACGAAATAATGAGAGTAAGAGGGGATCTATAATTATATTAACATGAAAATGGAAGTAAGAGGAATATAAAATAACATCCTTTAACATAAGAACATGGAGTATAAAAGAAATGTCATAAAAGAGATTACTTGAAAAGAAAGAGAGAGTTCAGATCCCTTACCTTAAACATAACTTTTAAAACTCAAAGGTTGGGACCTTGAGGGCTTGGGGGAACCTTGGGAGGACTCCTTGGGAGGTAAGGATACCAGAACTTCGTTTAGGATGATTTTGGAGTCGAATGGATGAGAGGATGGCTTGGTATTTATAGGGAAAGTGAGGGGACAAGGCATTAATGGCCAAGGGACACCTCATTAGTGGTTTTGGAAAAACCATGGGCTTGCCCATGGTATTTTCCCATGGTATTGGCCACTTGGGACGCCTAATACCTTATCCTACTATTCATAAGTCTAACATATTCATTACATACTTAATACATCATTTAATGATGTCATTAAACACCCATAACTTAAAAAACTGTATTTTCACTATTCATCAAAAATTCAACTTTCTTAGAAAAATCCCAAAATTTCACCTTAACCAAATATTGATGCTCTGATTTCAAAAATGAACTCCATTTTTTAAAAATAATTTTCTAAATAATTTTAATTTAATTTTTAAATAAATACACTATTCACCGAAAATTCAGTTTTTCAGAAAAATCCCCAAAAATTACCATAAAATAATATCGATGCTTTGAGTTCAAAAATGAAATCCATTTTATAAAAATAATTTTATAAATAATTTTAATTAAATTTTTAATTAAAAAACACTATTCACCTGAAAAAACTAATACTTGACTAATAATTTATGAAATCGTTATTTAACCATTTTATTGAATCACATTACTTAATCAAGGTGCCTAGATTATATTAATGCTTTTTTTAAGTGAGATTACTAATCCATTTAGTCACATTACTAATCCTAAGCATAAAATCACTATTCATAATTTACTATTCATCAAAAATCAAGTTGATCTTATTAGACTCTAAATTTCACACTGAACATATTTGTAGAAGACCATTTTTTGAAAATCATTACACATTTTTAATTATTTAAGGTTTACATAAACATTTTTTTAAAATATCCTTTCTCTAAAATTCACTAAAAATATGCATACTATATTTATCCGGACATTTGAAAATTCATAAACTTCATCATAAGAAGAAATCAATTTTTTTTTATTTAAAACAAAGGATTACACAAGGCAGTTACGGTCTCCTTACATAGCCCCTTATCACACCAGCATAGAACCTAAGTGTAAGGTGTGATAAGGTGAGAGAATCCGAGGGAGGCTCGGCCAACATCGCACGAGTAATAATTTCTATCAGTTTGAACTTCTCGCGAAGGCGATTCCGTTCTAGCTTCACACGATGAAGTTCAGCTTGGGGTTGGTCCAGAGCAAAGCCCAATGGTGCTAACTCCTTCCCAAGTTCTGTTAGATGGGCTTCGATCGGTCCAAGACTACTAGGTGAGGCCATCAAATCTTCTTTCTATATTAATTAACCAAGATCACTTGTATTTAGAGACAAATATCAAAATGTTTAGTTTCTAGCGGTCATATTGACCAATGGTCATATGACAGTCAAAAACCCAACATTATCATTTTAATTATACTCATGTTATCCAATGAAACCGTTTTTTTGAGTATAAAAAATAAAATAAAATAACACACAAAATCCGGAAAAAATATTTATTCAAAATTTCGGGTCGTTACAATGCCCCTTGTCAAGGTGTGGTGGCGAAACCAAAAGTTTGAAGAAGAAACATGGGAATCAAAGGAAGTGATGAAGTAGAGTTACCCTCATCTTTTTAGTGTGGAAAAAGTAATTTTTGAGGGAAAAATTTCTTAAGGGGGGAAGATTGTAATGACCCAAACTTTTTTTAATGAATATTACTCTTGATCTAATTAAATTTCTTATTATGTAAAATGGTTATATAACATATGCACTTATTTTGTTTTGGATTTAAAAATATCGTTAATAATTTTTACTATTTCTAATATAGCCATTGAACAAAGATCACATGATAAGTATAAATATTGGGATTTAACAAATCCAATTTACTCAAACAAAGTAAGTGAAGACCTCATCCAGTAGAATTGCTCTGTATGAAGCCCATTTTTTAGAGCTCGGAAATGAGGTGGCATCACTAGGCTTCGATCTTGACCAATCCCAATCCTAGCTTCAATACGTTAAGCTCCAATGGAACCTTCCATGGGAGAATTGGAAGTTGATAGAGATTACCACCCGAGCGATGTTATCTGAGACACCCAAGAGTCTATCACCATCACACACCTTACCCTTAGGTCTTATGCGAGTGTTATAAGGGTTTATATAACAATAACCTAGAACTATGATTATGTACATTATTTTTTTATAGAATAAATAATATACATTCATTGTTACTTTGTAAATAGATTTTTTAAAGCACAAATAGTATTTTTAGTTAATATTCAATTAAGTAATCTATATTGATGAATTAACATATTTTTGGAATTAAATAATATTTTAATAAAATATTATTATTACTAAATTACTTTTTATTATATATAAATGATTGTATAATTTTTATGAATACAATTGTAATTTTTATTAAGGTTTGAAAGCTGTTTTCGTCAAAACCCACGAATTTTCGATAAATGTCAGTTTTTATTTTAAAAGTAAAAATTACCATATTTAGAAAATTATTTTTATAAAATTAATATTATTTTTGGAATTAGGGCATCAAAATATACAATGATTAATTTTTCATAATTTTCTGAGACAATCAAATTTTTGGGTAAAAATTAAATACCATTTAATTATATAATGTGTTTTATGACATCATAATGACCCAATAATGATGTAATAAAATACTATAAATTATTTATTAGTCAAATATATGTTTTAAAATTAAAATAATGTGATTTTAGGTTTGTTTTATTTATTTTACAAAGATTTAGTGGACCCTCCCAGACATATAAAACATTTTAACTTTTTAAATCGATTTCTTTGAGAGTGTGACTCACCTCCACATAAGCAAGCCTAATATTTTAAGAATTTAGACCATTGAACTTATAAAATAATGTTTTCCACTCCACTTTTTCAAAACCCATGGCCAAAAACCATGGTATGGTTTGTGGTTTTGATTATTTCAATGTGTGGTGTCCAAAACCTAAATAATAAAGAATCCCCACTCTTTTCCTATATAAACCCACTCAAGCTCCCACTTCCTCTTCACTAAAAGACTTTGGAGATAGAACAAACTATGACCTAATATATCTAAAATACTCCCAATGTTCCCCAATATCCCAATAATCCACTCTCAAGCCTCTCCCAAGCCTTTGGAATCAATCTTCCAAGTAAGGGATTTCTTACTCTCTCATTTTTGTCCAAGTTTCTTAATGTTTTTATACCCTTGTCTTTTCAATTACAAATATTGGGGTATGATTTATAGCCTACCCTATACTTCCATAATTATGTTTTAATGATTATATACCACTTTCTCTCTCATTAATTCCTCTCATGTACACCCATTACTAGGCCGAAATTCTGTAACGGATTTCTCTCTGCTCATTTACATTCAAGAAATTATTTTGTATTATGAATATAAATTACATTACATATGTTGGGACATGTATCTATATGAATCCCTTACTTTCCATTTCATGTACATATTATGTGACACTCATTTTTCTCTCATCAACCATTTTTATGAATTCTTATGTCACGTCGTTATGCTGTCGAAATTGCACCGCGATTTTCCAAGCCAAAGTCATTATGTAGTAAATACCATGCCCATTTCTCTATCAAGGGTATTCAACTTCATGCACATTTACTTATTGATTATAGATTTTCATGTATGAATTCAACATTCCTTTATTGTGGAATAAATTATGATGTTTAATGAATCCATGTTATATGATTCATGTGGCACACTTATGCATGAAAGGAAATGATTAAGAAGGGTGCGCCCTAATAGTGCTCCAATGCATTGGGTAAAGATTAGCATCATGAAACGTCAAGTGCAATGAGGGTTTAATAATTAAAATTACAGTGCAATGAGGCTTTACTCATGGTCTATGTTCAATTATCCTTGGCTCATTCTAATATAATGTTAAATGTAGATGCCACATTTTCATGTTATGATAATCATGCTATATCACACCTTTATGTTCATGTTTATCTTATGATCCATTGATATGACTATTTCTTAACATGTACTATATTATTCATGTTATTCCTTGTTTACTCCCTCACTGGGATTTATAGCTCACCCTTTTTTTATGCATGTCCTCAGGTTATCCCATTCAATGCTAAGTACGAAAGAATGTGCGTGGTCATGTAAAAGAAGTTTTCAATAAAGATGTTTATTTCATGTTTTAAGTTGTTATGTAATGTTCCTAAGCCCCAAAGACACTATACCTATTGATCTTCTATGTTGTATCAATTGAATATTTTATGTAATAAATTATGTTTAAGTGTGAAATGAATATCAGAGTTGTTATATTTAGAACCCAAGACCTGGTTATAAACTTATATAAATGGTTTTACTGAATTGAGATACACCCTCTAATTAAGACCCATTGAACTTGATTTTATATGAGTTTGATGATTTAATGTGGTTACTGATGATGTTTAAGTAGATTTAAGTGGGGGCTTGAGTATGAAGGGTGTCAGAGGGTGGGTTGAGGTATGCCATGGGAATGGATTTACTTTTAGTATATTATTGATGTGTGCGAGATTAGGATGAGAAATATGAGTGGTTATTTTCTACGAAATTCATCAATTAGCCTGATATATTCTTTCAAACAAGTACATGTAGGATCATATCAGTGGATATTTAGGAGTTTCCCATTATCATGTACTTTTTTTTACTCCTTTGTTTCTATGTAGGATTTATTCTTTTACTTCCTTTTTTTCATTAATTCAATAAAATTATATGTACCATTTATCTTTGTCTCTTTCATGATTGTTTTAGAGTTTCCTTTAATATTAGTTCTTTATTGATACTTTCCTCTAGGTTTGACTACTATTCATATTAGTTTATATTGTTACTTACTTCTTTTGTATTTTTAATTATTAATTACATTTATGAGATTTATATTCATTTAGTTTGTTTATTTTCTTCCATATATTCTTTTAAAAAGTGGCTTGGAAATAGCTGTGGAAAATAGTATTTTTAGAAAGGTGATTTTAAAAGAAAAATTAAGTGGTTTATTTTAAGTACTACTTAATTTTTAAAAAGGTAAGTGAGTATGGATTGTGTAACAATTTCCCTAAAGTGTTACAGATCATATTTTAAGATAATGTATTTTAAACTAGTGTTTTTGGAATGTTTTGAAAGAGAAAAACATATAATCTTTAGTGAAATTATATTTAAATGTTATGATCACACCATACATATAGTATTTGGTGTCTTTAGACCAAATTGATTCTTACAGGCTTCGGTTCAAGACTTTGGGAAGCACTGACTTTTATACTTCTCTATCACTTGGTTTCTCTTAGATCAGTTATGGTGGATGTTGTTTCAGGGTAACATTGTGATGGTTAATTTTTATTTTTATCTTTTAGTCAGGTATTATGGATCATTTTATGTATCAACTAAGCTGACCATTCATGTATTTTAGTTTCTGTATTAGGTTCTATAATATTTATTTATAATCTAGATGTTTATTCTAGTTATGAATCATTTGGTTTGTGTTTATTTTAAAAATTATTATTTTATTGATGTATAGATTTAAAATGTATGGATACACCCTATAAAATTCTTGATAAAATTATGATTCAAGTTAGATATTATTTATTTGGGAAAAATCATTTCCAAGTGTATGTTTTCTACCCTTGCACCAATTTCTAGCTCACGGGGATCAGAAATAGCCCTTATACCATTCCATAGGTTGTCTTGGGTTCCTAGATCAGAGGTGGACAAGGATGGTTTGTGAAAAAATGGTATCAAAGCACCTTATCTATTTAAGGAGTTTATTAAATGGTATAAGTTCATCAGAACCTATGAGGCAGGTCATGAGTTGGTGTCTGATCACCCCCTCAAATGAATAAGCTAGATTTATCATGGGATGTAAATTTTTGAGTCATTAATTTTAATTTTTTTCATTTATTTATTGTATATTTTGACTTATATCAATTGTGTTTCAAGTTATATTTAATTTATATGAGATATTTGTGGATTTTCTATATTTTGGGGTAAAACTAGGAGTTGAACTGGAGGTTAATTTTTATCTCACATGGTATAGTAAACCATGTAGATACCATGCACATGGTTTTGGGAAAATCCTAATGGTGGTTTCACAGTTGGTGTATAGTCCACTAAATTATGAAGTCAAATCATACGCATTCATTAAACCCTTTATTTTTTGTGTTCTTTTTTCTCTCATATAGATTTTGGTCATGTTTTGTGGATATTTGAGATGAATTAGAGAGTGTTTTAGGATGATTTGATGAAATTTTGTTGAATTTATTATTATTTTGTAATGTAAAACCTTATTTAAAATGGAAAGTATTCAGTTTTGAAAATTTATAAAAACAGTTCTAAAATGATTTAAAAAAAATTCAATTCCTGAAATTGGGAAATGAATTTAGAAAAAATGTGTAATATAAAACTTATTTTCAAGTGAAATTCCATGATTTTAAAAGGGTTTTAAAGGTGAACTTTAAAATTTTAAGTAGAGTGGTACTTTTTAAAGTGGTGATTATAATTAAAAAATATAAGTTCTTTTAATTATATTGATTTTGAATTTAAATGTTTTAATTGAGATGCTTGTTTTGTTTTTCTATTTAGATCACGACTCCTAGAAAATTTCAAAATGATTATTGATGGTTTGTATCATAGATTGTCCTTCATCCCAGTGTATCTCAGGGCTCATATATAGTCCCTCCAATTATAAACCCTACCCATACACTAGGTAGAGTTGTATAATTGAAATCCTCTTAGATTTTTCTCATCTTCCATGGGAATAAATGAACTCAGGTGTCTATAGAGTGGTTAGAGAAGATTAAAGGGGTCTTCAATTCATTGAAAACCCTATGAAACTTACAAGTAAATATACTCTCAGACTTGTTTGAAGGACCTGGTCTAGAATGGTGTAGGATCATCATTTTACTTTAGATATAGAATAGTGTATCTTGAGAATTATTTAAGACCATGTTTATTTTTGGATTTTACTAGGAAGGTGAAAGTGGAGAGAGAGACTATAATGACCTGTAATTTTTGAATGATATTTGTTTCTTGAAAATGTGTTCTATATTATATTATTAAAAAAACCATGTATTTTTTTAATGAAGTTAATATAAAGGGAAAATTGACCCTCGGTCAATTATGATCATTGGTCAATATGACTATTGGAAACTATACTCTTGATAATAATTTTTACATTATGATTAGAGTTTATAAGTAAAATTTTGACAAAGGAAAATTGATACATAAAGAAGAGTTGATGGAGTCAACTAGTAGAGTCATTTTGTTTGAAGCCCATCTTTTAAAACTTGGGAGGGGGTATCATCATTGGGGTTCTCCCTTAACCAAACCTAAAATGAGCTTCAACAAGTGAATCTTTAATGAAATCTACTATGGGAGAAGTTCAAGTTAGTAGATATTACCACTCGGTCAATGTTAGCCGAGAAAAACCAAAAAACTACCACCATTGCACACATTACTCTTAGGACGTATGTGGGTGTAATAAGGTGTTATGTTTTTTGGCCTTATTTAATTAAAGTTTAATTACATTGTATAAATAAAATTATTATTCCATTATTTATTTTTTAATAATATTTTTTCTTAATAAAATTAAGATGGGATTTAATAAATTGATTTTTTAGATAGAGATTGTACTTTTCAGAAAAGAAATAATTATTGTAATAAAATAAGGTATTATTAATAATGTTTATTTTAATGAAATGGTATGATTAAAAGGCTCTTATTTAAAAATAAATGATAAAATATTTTTTTCAAGTGTCAGATATTTTACTATGCATTTTCAATCTGCTATTTTTTTAATAAATAAGAATTTTAATATTTAAAATTTAATATTCTCATATTTAGAGAATTATTATGATAAAATAAATATCATTTTTGAAATCAGAACGTTGAAATTAGGTTAGGGTGAATTTATGATAAATTTCTAAAATACTTTATTTTCCATGAATAGTAAAAATATAGTTTGAATTTTTTGGTATGTTAATGACATCATAATTATGTAATAGTGATTTAATAACTAATTAACCAAAATAAATGACTTAAAATATATTTTTTAATATCAAGTATTTTAAAATATTTTAATCCATTTCCAAATTTATAATTTAATTCATAATTCTGAAATGGAAACTTTAACTATAAAAATGTTATTTTGTGAAAACATTAATTTTCCTTACCAAAATAAGAAGTTTAAAATGATGGTCAATTCTTGTGGATTAAAATAACATAAAATGTTTCCCAAGTTTCAAATACCATGGGAAAATACCATGGGTTTTTATTTTCCACTACGTAGGTGTCCAAGGCCTAAATTTAGAAAATAATAAAAAAATCCTCCACCTTTTCTATAAATACCCACCCATTTCTTTACTTCATTTCCCTAAAAATTCATCCTCTATGAAACTATAATAGTTTTACTTTCCAAGAAGTCATCCTAAGGTGTCCTCAAGTCCCCATGGCCCCAATCCTCAAATTTTTGGAGTTACTCTTCAAGGTAAGGGAAATCTCCACTTCTCTTTCCCATTCAAGTTTCCTCTTAATGTGGTATCTCTTTCTATAATGTCTTGAATTTAATCAGGTACAAATTTTTTTTAAATTTTGTTATCTAAATCTTTAAAGCGACCCAGGGCGCGCACCAAAATACCCCACTGCGGGTCCCAGACAACTATTTAAATAATTTAAATAACTACATGGGATTTATAAAAAATGATATATCATGATTTAGCATGGTGTTAGAGATTAAAATAATTAATTAAGGATTGAAAAATAAATAAGAAGAGATTTAATGGAAATTTAAAATAAATAAATAAGGGATAAAAATAAATTTAGAAATAAAATAGAAAGGGGGTTACGGAAAAAGTAAAAATAATTAAATTGGGAGATTACTATTTTTATTATTTTTATATTCTTTATTTTTCCATACCTTTTATTCTATTTTATTTTTCATTTTATTTTCACTTTTTATTTTCTTTTAGTTTTCTATTATTTTTTATTTTCTTTTTCTTTCTTTTCTTTCTTTCTTTTTTTACCTCTCTTCCTCTCCTCCTTCTCTCACATCACACCTCCCCCTCTCCCTAGGTGGCGCACCATCTTCTCCCCTATTTAGAAGATCACTACACCTCCATTAGTTGTCCATTTTCTTCACCGTTAGGTGCATTGTAAACCATAAGGTAAGTCTAACCTCACTCATTCAGAATCATAGAGTTTTTTTGAGTATCCTTCACGTAGTTTGCAACGAAATGATTTTAACCTATTTTGGGTTTTTTTTAAAAACATCCATTTTCTTATGTTTTAGGACAAATCAAAGCCTACCACGAATCATAGGATCATATGTGACCTTAATGTTGGGTTTCTACTCACTTTCCCTCTATTTCGTTGCGATTATTAAAAAAACGCACGGTTGGGCCATTCGTCCGTGCCTACCGACTTTGTTCAATTTCACCCAATCTTTTCAATTTAATTGTTTCTCTTAATCATTATATAATTATTATTCATAAATTAATTTTTTTTAATTGTTTCAACATGGTATAACACCCCATTGGGTGTGCCAACATGGTCGGTATAAATTCTGTTAGCCTGAGCATTTAATTTATTTAACTGCATGTGTTGCGTAACCTATTTTAGTTGTGTTTAAATTAAATAATTATTTTAGAATAATTATGAACCTTGAATTGTTAGATTTTTGGTAGTTGTTTGTGTTGAATTATTTATTTATTGAAAATTAAATTTTATCTTCTTGTGCTGATATAGTATCTTGCCTCGTTCTGTTCTTACGCTGCAATATTAAATTAATACCTTATGTTGCACAGGTGTATCTTCTTAGATTTCAAGATATAATTACATATGCATACTATGTCATATTTTCTGTTGTGAAATTTTAATTAAATTCAAGGTGGGGAGAGAATTTGGGTCTCGTATTAAGGGCCACACATAGACTCTCCATTCCTAACTGATTACCTCTACGCACCGGGGCGATGTCTTAGGCTTTGCCAGACCAAGACATCCCCGAGCTTTCTAAATACTTATGAGTGATACCGGTTCCAAAAGGGCCCATTGGGGATGGATCTATTATTAATGTGGATATACCAAGACTCAGATGATACTCAACCCCTACTTTGCAAGATTGAGACAAAATTATGGTAAAGCCATGCCTCGAGTGATACTTGGTCTTTCGAGAGATTGCCTTGGATGGGCTCGGTGGTATTGGGTAATTTGAAGGATGTACCATAGCGATAACTTTAGGATAGGGTTGGACTCCAAATCTCAACTTGAACACATTAATAATGATGCACTGAAGGTTTATATTAATGCTTCTTGATTCCCAGGAGAATTGCGATATTTTCTGGTATGTTGAATCACATATGGTTGAAACATAATTTAGACCCCAAGTTAAAGTATAAGATTAGGGTTATTCCATTCCTTTGTTTTAAATTGAATTTCCAAACTTATATATATACATATGTACATCCTTCTTATTAAAGTTACTTATTTTAGACTCCTAGCTTAGGCCGAAGTATTTGATTAGGGATGGGTTCCATTGGGAACCCGGGATGAGTTATTCTATTTTGATGTGCTTAGATAATTTTCTACATTTATTATATAATGACACAATGTATTTATTTACTGCATAAAATTGAAAGTTTTATACACCATGGATGCTGACCTTCTGTGATTTTATCGCACACCCTGCTTGGTCATCATTGAAACCCGATTAGATTATATGCTTGGAGGTATTGATAAAGGGAAGCACGCTGCTTCTGATTCTTGATTGCTTCCTGTGAGATGGTATGTCTAGTATGATATACTCTATAATACCAAATGTAGGATCAAAATAAGAATGAGATTCTCAGATACAAGAGGGGGGGGGGGGGGGTGAATTGTACCTTTTAAAAATTCCCTTGGAACTTTTAAAGATAGTTATGTTTAACAAGGTTAAACAAAATAATTCACAAGACCTATTATCGGTTCTAAACACTTTCTAGATTCCGGAAAAGTAATTCCGAAAAAGAAACTTAACCAAATTTAAAAAGATTAAGATTCTACCTTAAAGCATATAGAATCTTACTATATCAGAGTACAAGAGTGAGGAAGTATAAGATAGTATACTTTCCTCAACAATAAAAAATGCAGTGGAAAACTTATAACAAAAACAAGTAATAAGTAATAAGTCTTTTAACCCAAAGAGAAGGGTATCCAACAACCTTGGATAAAGGTCCCTTGATTTATACTTTCAAGAAAGTCTGTCTTAGCCAAACCAGGGTAAGCCCTTGATATGAAGATCAGAGTCTTTCTTGCTATCCATGCAGACCCTCAACTATCAGGTAGTCGACACCTCTGTCTTCCTCAGCAAGGAAGCCATCAACATCAAGGTGTTGGAACCTCTGTCTTCCTATCCCCGGAAGCCCTCGATTGTACATAGAAAAAATCGGAGTCACACGAAGCAAATCTGCACAAGGAAAAGTTTGAACAAACTGTTCAAACTTTCTACTTGAATCTTGAGAGTTGATAAGAGCCTCTCTCTCTAGAAATCACTTCAATGACATGTAAGCACCAGTCAAAGATGTTGTCAAGAATTTTTTTCTCTTTTCAAATGAGATCCTATTTATAGGCGAAGCTCCAATGGTCGGATCCCTCCTCCAACTATCATATTCTTCCTTGAATTTCGGAGGGACCTTTACACGTGTCACTCAAACAACAGTTAGTTGATAACTGAAGGTACGACATCGTTCTATAATAGAACAAGTGAAAGCATAACTAAAACTGATATTCGGAATGAAATCAATATGAAAGTTCAGAATGAAAGTAAATTTGAAAGTTCACAGTCTAACCAAAATAGAATTCGGAGTCTATGATAAAGAGATATTCAGATTCTATTTTTCTAAGGAATTCGTAATGAGAATTCTTCATCAAAATTCTTCATCAGAATTCATAATGAGAATTCATAATCAGAATTCTTCATCAGAATTCGTAATGAGAATTCATAATCAGAATTCATCATTAGAATTCGTAATGAGAATTCTTAATCATAATTCATCATCAGAATTCATAATGAGAATTCGTAATCAGAATTCATCATCAAAATTCGTAATGAGAATTCGTAATCAGAATTCGTGATCAGAATCCAGAATGAGAATTTGTAATCAGAATTCATCATCGGAATTTAGAATGAGAATTCGTAATCAGAATTCATCACCAGAATTCATAATGAGAATTCGTAATCGGAATTTATCATCAGAATTCGGAATTAGAACTTTATGTAAGTTTGTAATCAGAATTCAGAGTTTAACTTTATGAAAGTTCATAACAAGGAATTCGGAGTAGAAAACAGAATGCTTCATATCTAAGTATTATACGATTATGAGGTTTTAGACATGAATCTGATTTTTACACTTAAGAAAAAAATATTAATATGAACAATGAAAACAAGGTAGAGGTAAATTTCCTTTGGGAAGGAAATTTTCCCTTTGGAAGTAAAACAGGGGTAAAATGAAATTTTCTTAAGGATAAGGTGTTTGTGATTTTCAAAACAAGAAGGAATGGAAAAGTCATAAGGAAAACCTTATTGACTCAAAAATCTCCCCCTTTTTGGAAAGCATAAACATCCTTATGAAAAATAATGTAAGGACTTAGAATAAATTTCTAGAAATTGAATTTAAAGATTATATCCCTTTATTTATGGATAATGGTGAATAATACTAACCCCCCATTAGGCTTTTAAAATCTAAGGATCATTTTCTAGATTTCTGGAATGGAAAATTTATTTGAATGTGGAAATATTTGTAATGATCAACTCCCCCTTAGATAGACTCTCCCTTACTTGGGGATAGTTCTTCTTTACTTAGAATTTTTTCTTCTCCCTTTTGGAAATTTTTTTCCTTCTCCCCCTTTGTGATTTTAAAAAAGAGTTTGAGGGAATGGAAAAATAATAAAGTAATTGAAATATTAGTAAAAAACACCATGAAAGACAAGAAACAAGAGTTTTCATTAAGATTGAAAAGAATTAGTACAAGGAAAAAACAGTACAACAAAATATCGGAGTGGTCTATTTTGTTTCTTTTTTCCTTGGGCATTAGCATTTTGACAATTGTCTTCAGCTTCTTCATTTCTTTGTGGTCCTCTTCTACTTGCTTCTCCAAGGCTGTGATCCTTTCTTCTTGAGTCTTCAGGACCTCTGCCTGAGCCTTCATGGATTCTTCCTGAGCTTTAAGCAATTCATCTTGGTTCAAAAGTTTTTCTTACATCTCACTCCAAAGATCCTTCTATGTCTTCATGATTTTAACAATATAACTCAGCTTCCCATTCAGATCTTTCACATCCCGAATCCGAGAACTTTGTTCTAGACTTAGTTTTTCTTGAAAACTGTCTAAAAGATTTTTAATTTTCATATCCTTGGTGACAAAGGCCTCCATAACATCTTGTTGGAACTGATCAAGCTCTTGCATATCTTCAACAATCTTCTTAGACCATAAGGTTATTTTGCTGCACGACTTTCTGTGGACCTCATAGTTGATAAGAAAATTATTATGTTCTGCCTCAATCTTCACACACTTATCCATAACCATGGATATAGATTCTGACTTCTGATTCATGCTGCGTTGAAGCATCTGGCATCTGGAGTCTATTGTAGGAAAGATCAGAATTGTATCTACCAACTTCTTTAGGGACTCAACAACAAAATCTTGTCCCAAAGAAGATGACTCTGAATCAGACAACTTTCTAGGAGATTGTTCTTCTTCTATTTCCACCATATTTCTTTTAGAAGAGCCTCCAACATGCTTCTTCCTTATAATATCTTTCATTGGGGTGTCAATAAGCACTTGCTTACCCTTGTTGATTTTTTGTATGACTTCCTCATCAGGAGAATCCTTCTCACTCTCGGATAACTGTAAAATCTTGTCTTCATCAGGTTTCTCCTTCTCTACTCCAGCTTCAACTTCCTGAGGATATATAAAGTCATGATTGTGACTCTCTTCCTCAGATGGCTTTTTGACTTCTTCTTCCCATTTCTCATCATCTGTGGGTGTAGCTATTTTAGAAGATCCGGATTGATAAGTCCAGAGTGAGAACTTCTCGGATGGGGTTCCCTTATCTTGATATTCTTCAACTTGCCTAATTACATCATCAGAACCTTCACTCATATCAGCTTGCTGAATTTCCTCCACAAATTTCTGAACTTTATCCATCAATTCTTTCTCAACTTTCTTCTCTTTGTCATTTTTCAGAGTCTTCTTACCTGGAGTCTCAGGAAATTGTTCCATCAAAAAAGATTTCGGAACCGGGATTTTCTCGGAAGCAATTTCAGCATCCCTTAGAAGGGATTGACAAACATCAGCCTCTGTCATCTTCTTCTTCAGCTTCTTCTCTTCGGCCTATTTTTATAGCTCATCAAAAGCTTTTTCTTTTAAGGACTTAGCCTCAACAGGGTCCAAGATGAACTGTGGAACCCCTTCTTTCCTCTTTTCCTTGATCTCTCTCCACTTTACTACCACCTCATCTGGGTATGCTTTTTGCTTTTTGGGTTTAGGAGGTGCGGATTGGACTTCCTTTGATTTTGGGGTTTTATCTTCAGCTTGTACTTCCTTCAACTTACTTTTCTTACCAGCCTTTTTTGAGGGTTCATCCTTTTCTACATTTTTCGGATTGGCTTCTACCTACTCATATGGAAGATCATAAAACTCACCTAACTGTTTTGAGAAACCAACATTCATTCTCTTCAGAGTGTCATCACTGATCAGCATCACCTTACAATTTCTCGTCTTGGAGGTGCAAGCAACCTTGAAAGAATCAAGACACCGAATCATAAGCTTAGAGAGAAGAGCAAGATACATATTAATTTGAGCTTTCAAATTCCCATTCTTGATGTTCTGAACCATAATAAGGATGTGCCTCATCATATTTATCTTTCTTATATTTACCAAAAAATACAAGATGTAAATGTCAATTTTCTTTAAGTTATCCTTGTCACCTCTTCTTGGTACGAAAAACCCTTGAACCCACAACTATAGAATCCAATTTTTGGTGGACATATGGGAAATCTTTTTGGTCTTGACTTCTTTAAGTCTAAGGAATTCCATATCCTTCACTTTTATGAAATTTCCTTGCATATCTGATAGCTTATGGGAGAAAAATTTGGCTTCTCCATCATATGAGAGCCCCACCAAGCTCGCAGCCTTGGTGTAAGAAAGCTTGTAAGTATTGACCTAACTCTAAAAGGAGAATTTTTCTCTGCCATCTTCATCATAGAAGGAAACAGACTCATAAAATTCTACAAGAAAATCTGTATAAACAACATCCTGATCCCCTGGTTTTGATATGCATAAATTTTCCCATCCATTGAGCATGACATTCTTAGAAATAAGAGAATAATACTTACTGAAAAAGTTCAGATGGACCAAAGTTTCCCTGTAGACTAACCAACTTGATATTGGCTTCATAGTATAAATTTCTTGAGAAGTATCTTCTACAGACATTTGGAATGGAGGAGCACTGAAAGATTCAGAACGGTCTTAAGAAGGAAGGGTATAATTTCAACACACGAGAGCTTGAAATCGATGCGAGACAACCATCGGGGGTCCCCTTTATATAGGCAAAGGAGGTGACCTTTCATCTTCCCAAACCCATCTAACAGTTGTGAAACATTATGATCAGATCTAACAATTGAAAAAACTAGACACAAAGAAATCTTGAATCCGATCTTTTGAGGTTTTAAGATTTTTTTTTTGGATTTTATGGAAAAACAAATTTGAAAAACACAAAAGGAAATACCATCATGAAAAATATGATTATGAAAACTTAAGTAAGAAGATCATACCTTTCGGAGTGCCAGGAAGATTATTCATAATAGGTGGTATTCTTCTTGAAGAAAATTTGACTACGAAAATCTTACTACGAAAAATTAACAACGTAAAACTTAAATTCGAAAAGTTTATTGGAAAAACTTTGAGTACCAAAACTCTACCATGAAAAGTATGAGTATGAAAAATCCATTATGAAAACCTTCATTATGAAAATTTCCTATAGGAAAACTTCATTAAGAAAATTTCTAGTACGAAAACTTCATTACACAAATTTCCAGTATGAAAACTTCATTACGAAAATTTCTAGTACGAAAACTTCATTACAAAAAATTTCAGTATGAAAACTTCATTACGAAAATTTCCTGTACGAAAATTTCATTATGAAAATTTCCAGTACGAAAACTTCATTACGAAAATTTTCAGTACGAAAACTTCATTACGAAAATTTTGAAAAGCTCATAAACAAATGTACTCCTATGAAAAGGATTTTATTACTATAATGAGATTGGTTTAACAGAGATTTAATCAAGGAAAACTACCTTATAGTAATCATTCCTAACTTTTGTTTAATATATTCAAATCTATCGGAAGGTAAAGATTTTGTGAAAATGTTAGCAAGTTGATCTCGCGTTATGATAAAATGAAGAATAATATCTCCTTTTTGTGTGTGATCCCTAAGAAAGTGATGCCTAATATCTATGTGTTTTGCACGAGAGTGGTATGCGGGGTTTTTAATAAGGGAGATGGCACTTGTGTTATCACACAAAATTTGAGTCTTAGTAAAACTCAAGCCATAGTCTGTGAGTGTGTGTTGCATCCACAACACTTGATCACAACAACTTCCAGCTGCTACATATTCAGCTTCAGCAGTGGAGAGTGCTACAAAATATTGTTTCTTGAAAGACCAAGAAACTAATGAATCTCTTAAGAAATGACAATTTCCAGATGTACTATTTCTATCCATTATACATCCACCAAAGTTAGCATCTGAAATTTTTTTTAAGACAAAATCATTTCCAGAAGTATAAAATAGTCCTAGATCCATGGTTCCCTTTAAGTAGAGAAAAATTCTTTTCACTTCCTTTAAATGATATTCCTTAGGATTGGATTTATATCTTGCACATAAGCATACTGAAAATATTAAGTCTGGATGACTAGCTGTCAAGTAAAGTAGACTTCCTATCATACCTCTAAAAGATGTTTGATCTACTGGTTTCCCAGCTTCATCAAGATCAAGTGTGTTTGAGGTACCAATGAGAGTACTAATACTTTTCGTGTTGTCATATACATATTTTTTAAGAAGATATTTAATATACTTATGTTGAGATATATAAGTTCCTTCTGGTTTTTGAGAAATTTGAAAACCAAGGAAAAATGTTAACTCACCCATCATACTCATTTCAAACTCAGATTTCATTAGATCCACAAAGGAATCAGTTAAAGATTGCTGAGTTGAACTAAATATAATGTCATCAACATAAATTTGAACAATCAAAACATTTTTCTTATATTTCTTTTTAAAAAGAGTTGGATCTGCATTTTCCTTAACATAGTTATTTTGAAGCAAAAATCATGTAAGTCTATCATACCAAGCTCGAGTGGCTTGTTTAAGGCCATACAAAGCTTTAGTAAGTCTAAAAACATGATCAGGATGTTTTGTATCTTCAAAGCTAGGAGGTTGTTCAACAAAAACTTCCTCTTGAACATAACCGTTAAGAAAAGAACATTTCACATACATTCGAAAAAGTTTGAAATTGAAGAATGATGCAAAGGAAAGTAAAATACGAATAGATTCAATTCTAGCTACTGGAGCATAGGTTTCTTTATAGTCTATTCCTTCTTATTGATTATAGCCTTTGGCAACCAATATAGCTTTATTCCTAACTATGACTCTATTTTCATCACACTTATTTCTGAAGACCCATTTTACTCCAATTACATAAGTTTCCTTAGGTCTTTCAACCAAGGTCCAGACTTTATTCCTTTTGAATTCATTTAGTTTATCCTACATGGATTTTATCCAATCATCATCATCTAAAGCTTCATCAGTGCTTTTTGGATCCAATTGGGAAAGAAATGTTACATGTTCTATTTCATTTCTTAAGGAACTTCTAGCCCTTACAGGTTGATTCACATCACCAATGATACTATGACTGGGATGATTCTTTAGAAATGACTGATTTGGGTTTTGTAAAACCTGTTCATCAATATAGGGTAGGAGATCTTCTGGGGTAAATGTTTCAAAAGTATCTTCTTGAACATTTTCCTTTTCAGAAGGATTTTCTAACAAAGGTTGATAATCAGTTTTTGAAAACATATCCGAAGATGTTGGTTGGGGTTTTTTGAAAACAAAGGGATCATTTTCATCAAATTTGACATGTACTGTCTCTTCAACAATGCAAGTGTTTCTGTTAAAAACTCTATAAGCCTTAGAATTTGTGGAGTAGCCTAAGAAAATTCATTCATCAGATTTTGGTGCGAATTTGTGTAAGTTATATTTAGTATTTAGAATAAATACCTTGCATCCAAAAACCTTAAAGTAGGAAATTCTAGATTTTCTACCATTCCATAACTCGTAAGGAGTTTTATTAAGAAAAGGTCTAATTAGAACCCTATTTATAGTATAATAAGCAGTACTTAAAGCTTTAGCCCAAAAATGTTTGGCTACTGAATACTCACTCAACATGGTTCTAGTTATCTCTTGAAGAATTCTATTTCTTCTTTTAACAACACCATTCTATTGAGGTGTTCTGGGTGCTGAGAAGTTGTGAGTAATACCTTTTCTACTACAAAAAGTTTCAAAATCAGAATTTTTAAATTCTCCTCCATGATCACTATGAATAGTTTTCAATGGAAGGTTTTTCTAATTTTTTACTTGGGATCTAAAACATTTTAAATAAGAAAAAACTTCATACTTATTTGCTAGAAAATAGACCCTTATAAATCTAGTGTAATCATGAACCAAAACAAATACATAATATTTACCCCCAATGATTCCAGTTTGTGTAGGACCAAAAAGATCCATATGCAATAGCTGTAATGCATCAATGGCTGAGACTTCACCAATGGATTTAAAACTTGATTTATGTTTGTTTCCATATTGACAAGGGTCACAGACTTTTGTAGAATCAAATCTAAGCTTCGGTAGATCCTTAAATAAACATTTATTAGAGAGTTTTCATAAGTTCCTAAGGTTACAGCGTCCTAAACTTCTATGCCACAACCAAGAATTATCTTCCATTGCACTAAGGAAAGGTAAGTCTTGGCTCCTAAGGTCTTCTAAGTTTAGTGTTTAAACATTCTCCTGCCTATTGGAAGAAAGAAAGAATTCTTCCATGGAATTGTGTACTAAGAACTTATCATTCCTAAAATTCAAAAGATAACCTTCATCACATAATTGAATTATGCTAATGAGGTTGTGCTTAAGACCCTTAACAAATAAAACATTTGAAATAAAAGTTTTTCCAAGAAGAACGATGTTACCTATACCAATAATTTCTCCCTGATCATTATCTCTAAAAGTTAATTTTCCTCCTTTCGTCTTGATAATATTTTCAAAATAGTTTCTATTACCAGTCATATGCTGGGAACATCCACTATCCATGTACAACATAATGCTGTTGGTACTTTCCCTATTTTCTTGAAAATAATAAAAAGTTAGGTTTTCAGAATCCATAATTTCTTGGATCCGGAAATTTTAGAAATAAAAACTTTGGGTACCCACATCTTCTTAGAAAAATAAGCCTTAAGAAATCCTAAAGATTGGGTTTTGTTTAAGGAACAATTATTTGCCCAATGACCACCACACTGACATTTAGTACAGAATGGGGCACTTTGTGGAACAAAGTAGTTGTTACTAAAAATCGGTTTAGAAATATTTTAACCAAAACCAGAAGTATTCCTTCGAGGTCGGATTTGTGAATACATTTTATCAAAATTTTCCTTACCTAGGGTAAAGTTTGACAAACACTTACTCAAGGAGAATATTTCAGATTTGAGTTTAATAACTAAGTTCTTATCTTAAAAAACTTCTGATTTTGAGCTAGAGTTAGGCTCGAAAACATTTTTCTTAGAAATTACTTTTTCTAGATATTTTGAAAGTTTATTCTTCTCGGAACTTACTTCATCAAGATTTTTTGAAATACTTTCAAAATCAGAATTTTTATTATCAAGATCTTTAGAAAGATCTGATATTTCCTTAGTAAGAATAGTATTCCTAGAATTCTCCTTATCAAGTTTCTTCATGAGTTTTAAATTCTCATTCTCGAGAAGTTTGGAAAACCTAGAAACTTCTTCATAGATAGGTAAAGTATTATCTTCATAAGAAGATGATTCTTCATCCAAAGAGTTATAATATTTAATATCATTAGAATTCAAAGAAACATTGGTCATTGATTCAGCATTGTGTACCTTAGCCATCAAGAAATGATTATCAATAGGTAGCCTGGCTAAAAGACCAAGATTCTTCTATCCAAAAGATTCATAATCCGAAGATTCATCTGAAGAATCTCCACCACTGGAACTCCATGTGTCATTGGATTTCAACACTTTCTTATCTTTGTAATTTTAATAATTCTTTCTGTTTTTCTCAGAATGCCTTTCCTTTCTTTCTTTTCTCTTGAGCATGGGGCAATCAGGTCTTATGTGTCCATATCTCTTACATTCATATTATGCAACTTCAGAATCTTTCTTTTCTTTCCTTTCCTTATTCTTGTATTTAGACTGAAAGTTACTTTGTCCAGCAATCTTGTTCATTCTTCAAGCAAGATTTGCTAATTCATTTTATGAGGATTCACTTCCACTAGATTCAGAATGGATAACAACTTTCTTAGATCTGGATCTAGTAACTCTCTCAAGAGTCTTGGCTTTCATATGATTGGAAGTAGTAGTAAAAGCTACACTTCCATTTCTATTCTTCTTCTTCACAATATCAGCATCTCTCTTCATTCTAGTCTCATGCTGAAGAATAGTTCCAAATAGCTCATCAAGGGTAATCTGAGTAACCCTTCTATTCTCATCAATTTCAGTCCTTTTAGATTCCCACTCATTTGGCATGATGTAGATAATCTTGTCAACAAGGGATTCATCATCCAATCCTTTTTCACCCATTGATTGTAAACTATTCACAATATTCATGAATCTCTGTTGCACCTTGCATATGGGTTCACCATAAGGAAAACTAAAACCATGATATTCAGCTCTAAGCATGGATCTTCTTGTCTCAATTAATTTGGAAGTTCCAAAGTGAGTAACTCCTAGTTTCTTCCAGATAGAATTTGTTGGTTCACAAGATGAAATTTGGCTATATATATTTCTAGTCATTGAACAAACTAAAGTATTGTGTACCTTATAATTCAGTTGATATTCATGCTTTTATTGATTTGTAAAGGCACTTACTTCTTTATCAGAAATTGTGTACCCACTAGTAAGCATGAAAAAATTTTCAACACCAGTGTTGATAATGAAAGTCTTCATAAAATATCTCCAATATTCATAATCATTACCATCAAATATTGGTGGTCTGGTTGGATTAAGATTGTCTATAGAACCAAAATTGATTCCTGCCATCTTTAAGAAAAGTCTTTCCATAAAAACTTGTAAGTAGAAAAAGTTTGTAAACAAGGAAAAATATTATAAGAAAGAAAATATAGAGCAAGGGTATCTCTAATCAAAATAGAATCTGAACTATGAGTCCGAAAAAATAGATTCCGAAAAATATGAATCCAGAAAATCAATTTCGAATATGCAATTTAGAAAGTTATATGAAGAATAAAGTCTTTTGAATATAATTTTAAGATTAATTTAGATTGTACCTATTCCTTTGATACCAATTGTGAGATGGTATGTCTCAGTATGATATACTCTATAATACCAAATGTAGGATCGAAATAAGAATGAGATTCTCAGATACAAGAGGGGGGTGAATTGTGCCTTTTAAAAATTCCCTTGTAACTTTTAAATATGGTTATGTTTAACAAGGTTAAACAAAATAATTCACAAGACCTCTTATAGGTTCTAAACACTTGATATATTCCGGAAAAGTAATTCCGAAAAAGAAACTTAACAAAAGTTACAAAGATTAAGATTCTACCTTAAAGCATATAGAATCTAACTATATCAGAGTACAAGAGTGAGGAAGTATAAGATAGTATACTTTCCTCAATAATACAAAATGCAGCGGAAAACTTGTAACAAAAACAAGTAACAAGTAATAAGTCTTTTAACCCAAAGAGAAGGGTATCCAACAACCTTGGATAAAGGTCCCTTGATTTATACTTTCAAGAAAGTCTGTCTTACCCACACCAGGGTAATCCGTCGATATGAAGATCGGAGTCTGTCTTTCTATCCCCGCAAACCCTCAACTATCAGGTAGTCGACACCTTTTTCTTCCTCAGCAAGGAAGCCCTCAACATCAAGGTGTTGGAACCTTTGTCTTCCTATCCCCAGAAGCCCTCGATTGTACACATAAACAATCAGATTCACACGAAGAAAATCTTCACAAGGAAAAGTTTAAACAAGCTATTCAAACTTTCTGCACGAAGCTTGAGAGTTTATAAGAGCCTCTCTCTCTCTAGAAATCACTTCAACAACATGTAAGCACCAGTCAAAGATGTTGTCAAGTATTTTTTCTCTTTTCAAATGAGATTATATTTATAGGTGGAGCTCCAATGGTCAGCTCTCTTCTCCAACATTCATATTCTTCCTTGAATTTTGGAGGGACCTGTACACGTTTCACTCAAACAATGGTTAGTTGATAGCTGAAGGTACGCCATAATTTTATAATAGAACAAGTGAAAGTATAACTAAAACTGATATTCGGAATGAAAGAAATATGAAAGTTCAGAATGAAAGTAAATATGAAATTTTAGAGTCTAACCAAAATAGAATTCAGAGTCTATGATAAAGAGATATTCAGATTCTTTTTTTATAAGGAATTCGTAATGATAATTCATAATCAGAATTCTTCATCAGAATTCGTAATAAGAATTCGCAATCAGAATTCTTCATCAGAATTTATAATGATAATTCTTAATCAGAAATCATCATCAGAATTCGTAATGAGAATTCATAATTATAATTCATTATCAGAATTCAGAATGAGAATTCGTAATCAGAATTCATCATCAGAATTCGTAATGAGAATTCCTAATCAGAATTTGTCATTAGAATTCAGAATGAGAATTCGTAATCAGAATTCGTCATCAGAATTCAGAATGATAATTCGTAATTAGAATTCCTCATCAGAATTCATAATGAGAATTCATAATCATAATTTATCATCAAAATTCGGAATTAGAACTTTATGTAAGTTCGTAATCATAATTTAGAGTTTAACTATATAAAAGTTCGTAACAAGGAATTTGGAGAAGAAAACAGAATGCTTCATATCTAAGTATTATGTGATTCCGAGGTTTTAGACATGAATCTAATTTTTACACTTAAGAAAAAAATATTAATATGAACAATGAAAACAAGGTAGAGATAAAATTCCTTTGGGAAGGAAATTTTCCTTCTGGAAGTAAAATAGGGGTAAAATGAAATTTGCTTAAGGATAAGGTGTTTGTGATTTTCAAAACAAGAAGGAATGGAAAAGTCATAAGGAAAACCTTATTGACTCAACACTTCCTACTACTTTGGATGGAGACTGGGGAATAGGACTGATCCTTGATCGTGATACAATTGTTTCACTTTTTTTCTTTTCTTTTTAGTTGATAGTATTGTTGGGTTTCTATTTCCGTGATTTTAGTTTGCACAGACATCATAGCATGACATTGTTTTGTGAGATTTCGTACTTGATTCTTATTCAGTTGAATTATTCATATTGCTTCTACTACAATTTATTCATTTATATGCTTCCTTTATTTATTAATAATTGTTGTTTACTTCCGCTATGATAATACATATTCCATATGAGGGCATAGTCTCCCCTGCAGACATGAAAAAGGCACTCGCTGCTAGTTGGCAGCCTCTGGCATTCCAGGAGATGTGCTTAAGGTTATGTGGCCACCCAGGCTCGGGGCACCCTTCAGGTGGCTCCCGAGATGGGGACGCTACAAAGTGGTATCAAAGGTGTAAGTTTAGATTTTGTAGAACAATTACACCATGACGTCTTTGTGTCATGCCTCAGGAGAGTGGCAATGAACACATTCTAGAGATGGTGGGACCCAAACCACCAGTGGTACCTCTTGTAGTGACTCCTGTAGTACTACCTCTTGTCGATCTTTGGAGGGACCCTGATACTATGTTTAGGTATAGTATCCTCAGGTTATTCAGTCAGTTTAGAATATTCCTAGACTTGCCCCATCTATGGTAGACCTCATGTGGGACTTTCTGCAGCAGCATCCTTCTACCTTCTTGGGGAGTGGCGACCCTCATGCTGGAAAGTCATGGATAGAATCCATAAGGTCTATCTTCAACCACCTTGAGATTCTTCAAGATCAAAGGATCAAACTTTCAGTCTACATGCTTCGTGACTCCTCCAAGTTATGGTGGGACATTGTTTCTAAGGTTGAGCAGACCAGTGACATGGTTTGGGCCAACTTCCAAGCATATTTCTATGATAACTTTTTCCTGCAGAATCTGAGAGATGATCATGCATAGAAATTTCTACATCTTCATCAGGGCTCTATGACTATGTTAGAGTATTCTACTCATTTCACAGAGCTTCAACGTTTTTCTCCACCACTAATTGGATACGTGCAGACTACTGTGAGACGTTTTAAGGAAGGACTTGAGTATACTATACAATCATAGGTGAACATATTCCATTTTACCATTGTCATAGAGATCATAAATTATGTTCTAATTTTAGAGAGAAATGTAAAGGAATCTAAACTGGTGATCCAGGGTGGTTCAGTTTCGAGACAGGGTGACGGCTAGTCTGGAAACCAAAAATGCCGTTTTGAAAGTTCATGTGGGGAAAATCCTAACCAAAAATCACATTTTGACAGTTCTGTCACATGTCATCAGTGCGACAGAGTTAGTCACAAGAAGCCACCGTGCATGATAGAACCGAAGGAGTGCCGAGATTATGGAAAGATGGGTCACCTTTAGCATTTCTTCTATTCTTTATCTTCATCATCCAGTGGAAGGGGATCCTCACCTGCACCCCATTAGGTATGAGATATATGAATCCACAATAGGCTGAAATTTCTTTTTCCACCAGCCGATCAGGCCGAGTAAATGATAGAGGTCGTGTTTGAGTAAATCAAGTTCCAGATTATCAGTGTAAGCAGAGTGGACCTGGTTAGGCCATCCAGGTAGCGTTTTAGGGCCGTGGTTTAGGTCTCATGTACGCAGTGTAATCAGCACTAGAGGAGAAGAGTGTAAGACCATCTACAATAAGAGGTACTATTCTAGTAGCCCCAACTTTAGTTTATTCTCTTATTGATATCAGCGCATCACACTCCTTTTTATCTGCTGTTGTTGTTGAAATTCTTGGTTTTCTGATTAAGTACCCTCATGGTGTCATGTCTCTCGACACTCCATTTGGATTTAGTACAGAGGGAATACGCCAGTTCCAAGAGTGCCCCTTGATATAGGTGGGTACCGTTTTGTTTGTAATTTCTATATCCTCGATATGTCTGGCATCGAAGTCATTCTCAGTATGAATTGGATTACTCCTTATGGTGATCAATTGGATTTCTATCGCTATCAGGTGTCCTTTACATCCCCTGAGGGTGACACATATATACACTAAAGAGAATGGGATATGCAGGAAAATCGAGCTAGGACTAAATATGCAGGGTTGGGATGAGTGACAACTCAGTTAGCAAGTCTCTTCATGAGCGATCAGGGAACACACCTAATTGAATTCCCTCCAGTTGTGGATCTTTTCAGGGATGTCTTCCCTGACAATTTATTTGGTTTACCTCCTATGAGGGATGTGGAGTTCAATATTGATCTCATTCAAGGTGAGACACCCATATCCATTCCTCCTTATAGGATTGTACCAATAGAGCTACAAGAACTCAAAAATAAGTTTGAAGACCTCAAGGATAAGGGTTTCATCAGACCTAGCACATCTCTATGGGGTTCAATTATTCTTTTCTCCAAGAATCCAGAAGATGCCCTTAGGTTATACGTGGATTATCATCAACTCAAGCATCTCATGGTAAATAATTGATATCCATTTCCTCATATATATGATATCTTCAACTAGCTCCAGGGATAAACTATTTTCTCCAAGATTGATCGAAGGTCGGGATATCTCCAGGTGCATGTGCGACCACCTAACATACCACGTACAACATTTTGAAGCAGGTATAACTTCTATGAGTATCTGGTTATTCCATTCTGCCTCATGAATGTGCCAGTAGTCTCCATGGCTCTGATGAACCAAGTTTTTCACCCATATCTTGTTTCCTTTGTGGTAGTATTCGTAGACGACATCTTGGTATATTCAAGTTCTAGATATGAACATGCAACCCATATTGATATTGTGACGATTACACTAAGAGAGCACCATCTATACACTAAGATAAAAAAATGCCACTTTTGGATTGATAAAGTTCACTTCTTGGGTCATATTATATATGAATCAAGAGTATCAGTTGACCCAGAAAAGGTTAGCGTCGTAGTTTCATGGGAGAAACCCAATAATTTCTTCGAAATCCATAGTTTCATAGGGCTTGATAGATATTACAGGTGTTTCATCCAAGATTTCTCATACTTAGTAGCTCCTATTATGACCCTGAATAAGAAAGGTGTATAGTTCATCTGGTCATAATCTTGTGAAAAGTCTTTTTAGGATTTGAAAGGAATAATAAACTCAACTTTGATCATAATTATTCCTGAGCCAGGTAAAATCTATACTATTTATTGTGATGCTTCAGGAATTAGATTGGGTGCAGTTTTGATGCAGGGTGATCGAGTCGTGGCTTCTGGATCCCGCCAGCTAAGACCTCACAAGCATAACTATCCTACACACGACCTTGAGTTGGAAATTGTGGTTCATGCTCTACGCTATTGCAGACACTAATTTTTGGGTGAAAGATTCGTTGTTTATAGAGATCATAAAAGATTAAAATATATCTTCACTTGAATTAAAATTAAGGAAACACAGATGGGTCGAATACTTGCAGTTTTTTGATTTTGAGCTTTCTTATACCCCTGTTAAGGGTAATTCTATGGCAGATTCTTTGAGCTACAAGACATAGACACAATCCATTCAGGTAGCTAGTAGTGAGTGGAAGATGATGGATTTGTTCTCTAAGATGCATCTATAGGTTCAGGAACAATATAGGCAATCAGTTCTTGTAGCTCTTATAGTGACATCCTCTCTTCTATAAAAAGTCCACATGCGACAATTTACTAATCTTGAGGGGATCGTTTTGAGGGAAATCATTACAGGAGGGAACCCACCTCCTGGTTGGGTTGTTTATGGAAGTGAAACTCTCATTTACATGGCCCTGTATGGGTAACTTTGAGTATATGGGAAGAGATAATGAAGTAATATCACACCTCCATTTGGGCAGTTCATCCTAGGATGTCCAAGATGTACAAAGACATGTGTTGATAGTACAGGTGGCCTGGTATGAAAAAGAAGATATCGGGTTTCATCACTTGGTGCTCCACCTATCAACAGGTGAAGGCAGAGCATCGGTGACCTGATGGACTCCTACAACCTCTATCCATTCTTGAATAGAAATGTAATGATATAACCATGGATTTAGTTATAGGATTTCCAAGATCTCCTCAAGTCAATGATGCAGTATGGGTGATTTTCAATAGGTTGAGCATGGCTGCACACTTATTACCTATCCGGGATACCTTTATAGTTGATGAGTTGGGAAGGCTGTATATATGAGAGATATTGCGACTTCATGTCATACCTCATTCTATTGTCTCAGACAGAGATTCCCTCTTTACTTAATAGTTCTGGAAAAAGTTGTAAAAGGCACTGGGTTCACATGTACTTATGAGTACTTCATATCACCCTCAGACCGATGGGCAGTCTGAGAGAACTATACGAGTATTAGAGGATATGTTACGGGCCTGTATCCTTGATTTTGGAGGTTCTTGGGAGAAACATATACCTCTTGTTGAGTTTACCTATAATAATAGCTTCTAGGAGACAATTCAAATGGCTTCGTATGAGGCCCTCTATGGTAGATCATGCCGTTCATGTTTATGCTGGCTCGAAGCAGGTGAGGCAGCTCTGTTGGGTTCTTTCCTCATTTAGGAAACTTCTGAGAAAGAACAGATAATTTAGAAGCATATGACTATAGTTTATTCAGATAGAAGTCTTATAACGATTATCGCTACAGACCTCTGGAGTTTGTGGTGGGACATCAAGTCTTTCTGCGTGTTTCTCAAAGGTTGGGTCATAGGTGGATGAGGAGACATGGAAAGTTATCACAGATATAGGTCGATCCATTTGAGATAGTGGAGAGAGTTAGGCCGGTAGCCTATCCGTTACTATTACCTCAGAGGTACCATGCCGTGTACAATGTTTTCTATGTATCTTATCTCTGACAATATAATTCAAACCTGTCTCACTCTTTTGACCCTGATGACATCGAGCTTGAGGTAGATGCATCCTTTGAGGAGCATCTGATTCGTATCATTGACCGTAGCATAAAATTCCTATGATTCAGGTTAGTCCCTCTGGTCTGAGTGTTATGGAAACACTGATGCATTCAGGACAATACATGGGAGCGACAAATGGATATATGTGTGCATTGGCCGAAACTTTTCTCTGATGACCTTCCACTACCCTTGGAAGGGAAACTCAGGGATGAGTTGTCTTAAGGATGTGAAGTTTTAACATACCGGCCTTAATCAGGTATGAAATATTTTTAAATTTTGTTATCTAAATCTTTAAAGCAACCCAAGGCATGCACTTGCGCACCCCGCTGCGGGTCCCATGCATCTATTTAAATAACTGGAGGGGATTTCTGAAAAATTCTATATCGTGTTTTAGCATGGTGTTCGAGATTAAAATATTTAATTAAGGATTGAAAAGAAATAACAAGATATTTAAAGGAAATTTAAAAGAAATCAAGAAGGGATAAAAAGAAATTTAGAAATAAAAAAGAAAGGGGGTTAAGGAAAAAGTTAAAATAATTAAAGTAGGAGATTAACATTTTTATTATTTTTATCTTCTTTCTTTTTTCCATCCATTTTATTCTATTTTTTTTTCATTTTATTTTCCCTTTTTCTTTTCTTTTATTTTTCTATTATTTTTTCTATTATTTTTATTTCTTTTCTTTCTTTCTTTTTCCCCATCTTCCTCTCCTCCCTCTCTTACATCGCATCTCCCCCTCTCCCTAGGTGGCGCACCACCTTCTCCCCTATTCAAAAGATCACCATGCTTCTGTTCATCATCTATTTTCTTTTCCTTCTGGTGCACTTTAAACCTTATGTTAAGGCTAACCTCATGCATTTGGAATCATATAGTTTCATTGATTATCCTTCACGCAGTTTTCTGCGGAAATATTTTACCATATTTTGGGGTATTTCTAAAATCATATATTTTCTTTTGTTTTAGGGAAATTCAAAGCCTACAAAATATCATAAGATCATCTAAAACCTTAAGGTAGGATGTCTACTCTCTTTCCCTCTATTTATTTGTGATTTATAAAAAAATGCATGGTTGGGCCGTTTGTCGGTGCCTACTGACTTTGTTCAATTTCACCCAATATTTTCACTTTAATTGTTTCTCTTAATCATTGTAGCCTTATTATTCAAAAATTAATTTTTTTAAAATTGTTTCAACATGGTTGGAAACCTCCTTGTGTGTGCCGACATGGTCGGTATAAATTATGTTATCCCAAACATTTAATTTATTTAACTGCATGTGTTGCACATCCCATTTTAGTTGTTTTTAAATTAAATAATTATTTTAGAATAATTATGAACCTTGAATTACTGGATTTTTTGTAGTTGTTTGTGATGAATTATTTATTTATTAAAAATTGAATTTTATCTTCTTTTACTGATACATTATCTTTCCTCATTAAGTTCTTACACTACAATATTAAATTAATACCTTATGTTGCATAGGTTCATCTGCTTAGATTTCAAGCTACAATTACATATGCATACTATGTCATATATGTTTTTATTAAATTTTAATTAAATTCAAGAAGGGGAGAGAATGTGGGTCCCGTATTAAGGGCCACACATGAACTCTCCATTCTTGACTGATTACCTCTACGCACCGGGGGGCAGTGTCTTAGACTTTTCCAGATTGTGACTTCCCTTAGATTTCTAAATACTTATGAGTGATACCAGTTCTAAAAGAGATCATAGGGGATTAAACCATTGGCAATGTGGATACACCAAACCTTAGATGATACTCGACCCCTTTTTTCTGAGATCAGGACGGACTCATGGTAAACCCATGCCTCAATAGATACTTGGTCTTTCGAGAGATCTCCTTGAATGGGCTCAGTGGTATTGGGTAATTTGAAGGATGTAATGTAGTGATAACTTCAGGATGATCTCGGACTTTAACTCTCAACTTGAAAATACTAATAATGATTCCCTAAAGGTTTATGTTAATGCTGCTTGAGTCCCAAGAGAATTGTGATCTTTTCTGTTATGTTGAAGCACATATGGTTGTATAAGGCCCCAGCCTTAAACCTTACTTAATCTTGAGTTATTACAAGATTACACATTGAGGATCTTTTCAGGTTTAGAGTTTTAGAGAATTAGATCATGAAACTTGCATTACATTCCACATTTAAACAAAGTGGTTACATAAAAGACAATATTCATTCTTCCCATCAACGGAAACATATTTAAAATAAAACACAGATTCTTTCTTGACACATCCTTGACACTATCATCACATCATGTACCTTTCCCTTGACCTATGAAAAACATTTCAAAAACTTGGGATGAGTATAAAAAGCTCAGTAAGGGTTATAAAAATATGGAAAGGAAACATGAGTTCACATATACATAAGAATGAAATCATACTTTACCCATAAAACATAGGCACTTTAACATACCTCATCAAACCATGAATAAATCATAGAAATCATAAGACATAAAGGTAACTTGAGGCATTCATAACATTCTTACGTAGGGAGTAACCCTCTTGGTTACGTTTTGGAATACCCATCACAGTATATTCCCTAAATCTCTTTGGAGAAACCTTAACGTTTCACTCCTTCGCGTTACCCAATGCATTGGAGAGCTATATCGGGCTCACCCGCCCTTAGTCTATCAAGGAACCACCCGTCTTCATAATAATTCCCAAGAACCTCAGCATAATCGTATCACATAAAACATGCATAAATGAAACATAACATTTCCACCTTTCAATCACAATATATCAATACAACACATTGATATAAAAAAATCATGAAAAAAATTTTCAATACCAAAATAAAAGAAAAGTAAAACATGGTATTTATTTTTCTTTTAAAAAAAAGGTATGGCTTGTAGAGGAAGCCGAAACTCAAATAATGGTCACAGCGGCGGATAACTAATTGTCGCCGCATACATACGACAAAAACATTCCCTTTTGTCATTTAGTAAACTCTTCATATAAAAAAGATTCCTTTTGAATAAACATAAAAGTCAAAGGGGTTTATACACCGTATAAAATAAGGTTGTGTATAAAACAAAATATGCCTCAATGAAAGGAGATTGAGACGAAGTCCCATACCAACTTGAAGATTTTAACATTTTAAACCATTAATATCCATATAAATAAATCCTTAAAAGCATTTTGAAAACATGTATATTAATGAGAACAAATAATTAAAACATTTAAAGTGATATTTTGGTTAAAGGGGTTTTACCAAAATTAGAGACACTTGAATACAATAATTGAGGAATAACATTTAATCAGAACTTTATAATACCATGAGAATAAATGGATTCATGATATAATATTCCAAAGGACAGTATATACACCATATATGAGTGAATTGGTGCATAACAACAATGAAGTCTCAATAGAGATGTAAAATGTGATGAAATCCCTTACAAAGAAGGTATCCTTAAATTAAGGATAAATCAATCTCAAAATTATGTGTGATAAAAATAAATACACCCAATATAATTGGATATTAAGTGTAAAACAATAAAAGGTCATTCACACATATTCAAAGGATAACATATTCAATAACTACATGTTGAACCCAAAGAAATCGAAATTGGGTTAAAAAGTTCCCTTGGTAAAATTCGACAGCCTAACGGCGTCACTTCAAGAATTCAGAAAATGAGTTGATGAGAGATAAAAAGGGAATCTCATCACTTGTAAATAAAATTTACATCAATCAGGATATAGAAGAACATATCCCAACATAATAGTATGTGAATTAAAAGACATAACAAATGAAGTCTTTTAAAAAGAGGAGGGTGAAAGGTTCCCTTACCGACTTGGGTAACTTTCGAAAAGTACACCCCATCGAAGAAGTGTCATAAAATGAATATGTAAATACCCATAAATGGAATTATATTACAAAAGTAGTGTAATAATGGTCAGTACATAAACCACTTAAAGGAAATTGTGGCAAATGTAGCATAAATCTCACGGGAATAAAAGTGAGATGAAAAATCTCTTACGAAAACTCGGTAGCCTAACGACGCCACTTAAAACTTCCAAAATGGATTGATGAGAGGGAATAGGGTCTCTCATAATATGTACATAAAAATTACAGTAAGAGTAATATAAAAGAACATCCCAATAACAAGAAATATGAGCTTTAAAGGAATGACATAAAAGAGTGTACTTAAAAAGAAAGAGAGGAGTAGGATCCCTTACCTCGGGTCCAACTTGACTCGATCATTCTTTAACATCTTGAATAATAAACTTGAGTTAATTTACACTTTATTAAGAACCCTTTTCTAGTTCATAATTTCTTTTAGATCACTTATTGTCATGTTATAAACATCATGTATCATTTAAGTTAATAATGTTTGTTTTGTCGATATTTGGTTCTTAAGTCGAAAGTGGACTTCTTACAATTACATGTTGTTCGTGTGGTCAAAGGTTCTTTATATCCATAATGACATTCCTGATTTGGATAGCATATATATCATATATATCCAGCATATACATGTATTTATAATATTACATAATCATTTAGAGGTAAGAAATGAAATGCACCATTCATGGAGACGGTAAGCCGTACGTACGCATGAACGCTACTTTCATTTCTTTGTCATATTAATGGAATTAAAACTAAATGAGAGGTATGTATATTTTAATTCCAGAATTATATTCATCATTTAGATGTATAATTCATAATATATATCCATTAAATACATGTACTTATAATAGTACATTACATTTGGGGATAAGAAATGAAATGCACCGTTCATGGAGACGGTAAGCCGTACGTACGCATGAACGCTACTTTCATTTCTATATCATACTTTAATGGAAAGAAATAATAATTTTATATAGGTATATTATAATTCCAGTATAACATCATATATAATAACATTAAATCCATCCTTTATACGTCCCACATATGGCATTAACGAATCACATCACTTTGAGGGGGCGGTAGTCCGCACTTCCTAAAATGACGATATCGCGTATACCCATAATGGAATCCATAAATGTAAGCCACAAATGAAAAATACAGAAGCTTAAGTAAAACATAAACATATTATATATCATATATAAATATAGTGACATCTTAATGTCCACCTTTGAAGGTGTTATATGAGTGTTGAACAATCATCGTTTCGTGAGGCAGAAATTCGCCATCCACGGAAACAGTATGTTCTTTAACCATTATATGTAGGTGTGTGTAAGTGTAGCTAGAATCCTTATTATAAAAACATCCTAGTATATTGAATATAATGTATTTGTTACAAAATAAATGAATAAAAAGAGTTTAGGGGGTTGGAGAGGCAAAATAAAACAAAAGGAATCAAGTGAACACATTACCTTAAAATCGGGTAACTCCCTTTGGTTTGAGATCAGAGGCTTCCTTGGGAAGACTTATGACCAAAGTTAGGCTTCAAGGAGTTAGAGAGGGAAGTGTAGAGACAAAATGGGGAGGGTTTGGACGAGCCAAAGGCTTTGAGAGTGTGGGTAAGGAGGTAGAGGTGGGGGCCTTTTATAAGAGGAGAGGAGGGGCACTCTTGGAAAGTAAAGAAAATGCACTTTATTTTAAAATGGTATTCGGACTTAAAAGGTCCCACATTAATGTATTTAGAGGATAAGGTGATACGGGTTAGAAATCCACTCATACAATAGGTTTTGGACATGTTTAGGTCTTAGATATTACATTATCTTTCCATTTTATTTAAATTGTTAAATAATGAGGTCATCGCTGCATCATCATGATGTCATAAATATTTTAATTTATTTAATGTCTAAAAATTATAACAAAAATACTATGATTTAGGAAATATTTTTAGATTTCTAATGAATATTTATAGTCAAAAAGTTTACTTGTATAACCCCATGTAAAAATAGTTTTAGTAAAACATCTCATGTGTGTGTCATTTTTACTTTAACTTTAAATAAAAAGATATTAATGTCATTTTCCAACCAAAGTTGCTCCATGGGGTCCCCAAGTTGACCCATGGCTTGTCTTGGTCGTCCGTGACACATACAATAAGGGTAGGACATGTGTCTAGGTATTTTCATTTTATTATAATATCATTTTTTCCTTAAATTGCACTAATTACCTCTAATCGCGATTAAAAACTTAATAAGTTACTATTCACCAAAAAATTATTTTTATCCCATTGAACCACATTTTACTTCTTAATTACAACCATGTATGTCATATTTTTTAAATTCAAAACACAAAGATGGAAAATTTTCATTTAAACGGAAAAATCAGTTTTTATAAGTACCACTTAGTGGTTTCACTATTCATCAAAAATTGAAGTTTTTCAGAAAATTCCCAAAAATTCACCCTAAGATATATTTGATATTCCAAATTCAAAAATGAAGTCTATTTTAAAAAAATTAAAAACATATAAGTCACATTAATTAATTTAATAATTAATTCCTGCTGTCATGACAAAGAGCGTGTTTTTATGAAATAATAAGTATCAAAAGGTTGACACTAGTTTAAGTCCGATTTTAAAGTGAAATTAATTCCAACGACCACTATTGGATTTAATGGAAAAAATATATTATAATTTCACTTTAAAAACAATTAAAAAGATAATCTAATCATATAAATAAATTAGATTAAAAAGAGGTTTTGAATTAAAATACAACATTTTACATTATTCATTAAAAAAAAAGAACTTTAACGGAAAGATACCAAAAATTTACACAAAGTAAATTTTGATGTCCCGATTATAAAGAAGAGTTTTATTTGGTCCAATAGAATTTATAAGAGTGAAAAAAACTATATTTAATGACGGTTCTCCATCAAAAGGTGATAAGTGAACCTTTAGTGAAAACTTGGGCATATACGCCTAAAATTGAATTCTTTCCATATTTTAAGCCTTTATCTTTTATTAGATAAATGTAAAAACATTTAAAAACATATATAATCATATTTTAGTTATTTCTATCCATTCCCACTAATACAACAACTACATGTTAACTGCCATTTAAAATAATATTATTTTATTATTAGAGTGCAACGTAAGATTCCCAAGAAACTCGTTGTTGCGTGTTGGGTACGCCATCGAGCATAGCGTCCCCTTTAAAGTCATATTAATATTTTATTCACAAATATGGATAAATATGAAAATGTAATATTCTTTATTTACCTGGGGTGTTACATCCTTCCCCCCTTCTGGGAATTGCGTCCTCGCAATATTAAAATTGGGCTTGGAAACATCCTTGAAAGTCCCACATCGGAAGAAGAGTCAGTAAAACAATCACTTTAAAACAAAGAAAGATAAGTACAAAGGTCACCCGAGTTAACCCATACTAGGATTCCAAGTATGAAAACATGGAAATGGAGGAGAAAACATAGGGTCATGTTCTGATGAAGTGTGATAGAAAACATGTTTAGGAGAAAGTTAACCATGAGAAAATCACAAACTTGTGATGGGTTAAATGGTATTTGATTCCCCAGTAGGAAAAGTTAATAGACAACATTTTTGTTTTAAGATACTTTTTATTGGGTAATTTATTCATAAAGAAACATAATCACTAATCATGTTTACTTTCAACTTTTTTTAGATTCCTTACACAAACTCATATTTTCTCCAAAAGGCGAGTATTTAGGAAGACTTGTTCACATTAAGAGTACTATAATCAACTTTTAGAGAATCACCTAATCCAAAAAATAGAACTATATACTTCCCATGTATTTAGACTTTAACCAAAACCAAAACCAAAAAGGCTAGTACAAGATCAGATAATCCAGAAAAGGATAACCCTTTATAAAAAGAAAATCTATTCTTAACCTCCAAAATTTGTCCAACAAAACACAAGGTTCAACGAGGACCATTAGATAAGAAATTTGTCTATAAAATTCTTCAAAGTAAACCAATATAAGATTGAAACCCAAATATTTGAACAATTTAGTCACATAGTCTTCCAAGTTAAATCGTAACATTTATCTCCAAACAACATCAGTTGCTCCTAAAGTCTCGTATTGAAAAGTAATTAACCTAATCACATATCCTCCATGATAGGTTAATCATTTTCATAAATAACCCAAAATAAACTTACACTTAATTCATAAAATCATATAACTAGAAAGAATCAGTCAAACTAACCAGGGACTTCACGTAGTCCAGTGGTAGGCGATAAATACCAGTCGCACTTTGGTTGTGGGTTCGATTCCCGCATCATTGTCCGACGTGACGGGTTGTCACACGGTCTGCGTGTTGTCCTTTTTCCAAAACTATATAATTCTCAAAACATTTCCCGAAACGAGATAAAATCTTCAAAAATAAACATAACATATTTTAACCTCAAGTTTTTATCATGCCTTTTATTTTCCATCATAACATATAATAACCCATAATTACCTCAAAAGTAAGGATCATATAAACCCTAATGGTTACCTTTTTAATTATTACCTGAACTTCCACATCGATTGGTCATCTCGTACATGATGCATTATAGAACATACCAAGGTTCACGTGGTTGATCATGACTCCTTGATAGTTGGTTTAGAACAACCACGAGTTCCTCATTGAATACCCCATTTCATCGAGTCTCTTAATCAGAGAACCACCACAGTTTCCTTCAAACCAATTGTAACTTTGGTGCCTGCGAGATCTATCCATTCACTAAAAACAGAAATGTTAGTGTGAGTATATCAAAAAAACCATCATGTACTAATAAGGAAGGTAAACACTAAGATATACTTACTCATTCACTTTATCTAAAACTAGGACTCTTTCTGAAATCCTAACCATTATGGTAATGTCACTTATGCTTAGAGAATACCCTAACCTCTAAAGTTATCTAAACCGACCTTTGATACCAACTATAAGGCCCCAGCCTTAAACATTACTTAATCTTGAGTTATTACAAGATTACACATTGAGGATCTTTTCAGGTTTAGAGTTTTAGAGAATTAGATCATGAAACTTGCATTACATTCCACATTTAAACAAAGTGGTTACATAAAAGACAATATTCATTCTTCCCATAAACGTAAACATATTTAAAATAAAACACAGATTCTTTCTTGACACATCCTTGACACTATCATCACATCGTGTACCTTTCCCTTGACCTGTGAAAAACATTTCAAAAACTTGGGATGAGCATAAAAAGATCAGTAAGGGTTATAAAAATATGGAAAGGAAACATGAGTTCATATATACATAAGAATGAAATCATACTTTACCCATAAAACATAGGCACTTTAACATACCTCATCAAACCATGAATAAATCATAGAAATCATAAGACATAAAGGTAACTTGAGGCATTCATAATATTCTTACGTAGGGAGTAACCCTCTTGGTTACGTTTTGGAATACCCATCACAATATATTCCCTAAATCTCTTTGGAGAAACCTTAACTTTTCACTCCTTCACGTTACCCAATGCATTGGAGAGCTATATCGGGCTCACCCGCCCTTAGTCTATCACAGAACCACCCATCTTCATAATAATGCCCAAGAACCTCAACATAATCGTATCACATAAAACATGCATAAAGGAAACATAACATTTCCACCTTTCAATCACAATATATCAATACAACACATTGATATAAAAACATTATGAAAACAATTTTCAATACCAAAATAAAAGAAAAGTAAAACATGGTATTTATTTTTCTTAAAAAAAAAGGTATGGCTTGTAGAGGAAGCCGAAACTCAAATAATGGTCACGGTGACGGAGAAGTGGTTGTCGCCACATACGTACGAAAAAAACATTCCCTTTTGTCATTTAGTAAATGCTTCATATAAAAAAGATTCCTTTTGAATAAACGTAAAAGTCAAAGGGGTTTATACACTGTATAAAAGAAGGTTGTGTATAAAACAAAATATGCCTCAATGAAAGGAGATTGAGATGAAGTCCCGTACCACCTTGAAGCTTTTAACATTTTAAACCATTAATATCCTTCTAAATAAATCCTTAAAACCATTTTGAAAACATGGATATTAATAAGAACAAATAATTAAAACATTTAAAGTGATATTTTGGTTAAAGGGGTTTTACCAAAATTAGAGACACTTGAATACAATAATTGAGGAATAACATTTAATCAGAACTTTATAATATCATGAGAATAAATGGATTCATGATATAATATTCCAAAGGACAGTATATACACCATATATGAGTGAATTGGTGCATAACAACAATGAAGTCTCAATAGAGATGTAAAATGTGATGAAATCCCTTATAAAGAAGGTATCTTTAAATTAAGGATAAATCAATCTCAAAATTATGTGTGACAAATATAAATACACACAATATAATTGGATATTAAATGTAAAAAAATAAGAGGTCATTCACACATATTCAAAGGATGACATGTTCAATAACTACATGTTGAACCCAAAGAAATCGAAATTGGGTTAAAAAGATCCCTTGGTAAAATTCGACAGCCTAACGGCGTCACTTCAAGAATTCAGAAAATGAGTTGATGAGAGATAAAAAGGGAATATCATCACTTGGAAATAAAATTTACATCAATAAGGATATAGAAGAACATATCCCAACATAATAGTATGTGAATTAAAAGACATAACAAATGAAGTCTTTTAAAAAGAGGAGGGTGAAAGGTTCCCTTACCGACTTGGGTAACTTTCGAAAAGTACACCCCATCGAAGAAGTGTCATACAATGAATATGTAAATAACCATAAATGGAATTATATTAAAAAAGGAGTGTAATAATGGTCAGTACATAAACCACTCAAAGGAAATTGTGGCAAATGTAGCATAAATCTCACGGGAATAAAAGTGAGATGAAAAATCTCTTACGAAAACTCGGCAGCCTAACGTCGCCACTTAAAACTTCCAAAATGGATTGATGAGAGGGAATAGGGTCTCTCATCATATGTACATAAAAATTACAGTAAGAGTAATATAAAAGAACATCCCAATCACAAGAAATATGAGCTTTAAAGGAATGACATAAAAGAGTGTACTTAAAAAGAAAGAGAGGAGTAGGATCCCTTACCTCGGGTCCGACTTGACTCGATCATTCTTTAACACCCTGAATAATAAACCTGAGATAATTTAAACTTTATTAAGAACCTTTATCTAGTTCATTATTCCTTTTAGATCACTTATTGTCATGTTATAAACATTATGTAATCATTTAAGTTAATAATGTTTGTTTTGTCGATATTTGGTTCTTAAGTCGAAAGTGGACTTCTTACAATTACATGTTGTTCGTGTGGTCAAAGGTTCTTTATATCCAGAATGAAATTCCTGATTTGGATATCATATATATCATATATATCCAGAATATACACGTATTTATAATATTACATAATCATTTAGAGGTAATAAATGAAATGCACCATTCATGGAGACAGTAAGCCGTACGTACGCATGAACGCTACTTTCATTTCTTCGTCATATTAATGGAATTAAAACTAAATGAGAGGTATGTATATTTTAATTCCAGAATTATATTCATCATTTATATGTATCATTCATCATATATATCCATTATATACATGTAGTTATAATAGTACATTACATTTGGGGATAAGAAATGAAATGCACCGTTCATGGAGACGGTAAGCCGTACGTACGCATGAACGCTACTTTCATTTCTATCTCATACTTTAATGGAAAGAAATAATAATGATATATAGGTATATTATAATTCAAGTATAAAATAATATACAATAACATTAAATCCATCCTTTATACGTCCCACGTATGGAATTAACGAATCATATCACTTTGAGGGGGCGGTAGTCCGCACTTCCTAAAATGAAGATATCGCGTATACCCATAATGGACGCCATAAAGGTAAGCCAGAAATGAAAAATACAGAAGCTTAAGTAAAACATTAACATATTATATATCATATATAAATATAGTGACATCTTAATGGGCACCTTTGAAGGTGTTATATGAGTGTTGAACAATCATCGTTTCGTGAGGCAGAAATTCGCCATCCACGGAAACAGTATGTTCTTTAACCATTACATGTAGGTGTGTGTAAGTGTAGCTCTAATACTTATTATAGTATATTGAAGATACTGGATTTGTTACAAAATAAATGAATAAAAATAGTTTAGGGGGTTGGAGAGGCAAAATAAAACAAAAGGACTCAAGTGAACACATTACCTTAAAATCGGGTAACTCCCTTTGGTTTGAGCTCAAAGGATTCCTTGGGAAGACTTCTGCCCAAAGTGAGGCTTCAAGGAGTAATAGAGGGAAGTGGAGAGACAAAATTGGAAGGGGTTGGCCGAGCCAAAGGCTTTGGGAGTGTGGGTAAGGAGGTAGAGGTGGGGGCCTTTTATAAGAGGAGAGGAGGGACACTCTTGGAAAGTAAAGAAAATGCACTTTATTTTAAAATGGTATTCGGACTTAGAAGGTCCCAAATTGATGTATTTCTAGGATAAGGTGATAAGGGTTCTAAATCCACTCATAAAATAGGTTTTGGACATGTGTAGGTCTTAGATATTACATTATCTTTCTATTTTATTTAAATCGTTAAATAATGAGGTCATCGCTGCATCATCATGATGTCATAAATATTTTAATTTATTTAATGTCTAAAAATTATAACAAAAATACTATGATGTAGGAAATATTTTTATATTTCTAATGAATATTTATAGTCAAAAATTTTACTTGTATAACCCCATGTAAAATTTTTTTTAGTAAAACATCTCATGTGTGTGTCATTTTTACTTTAACTTTAAATAAAAAGATATTAATGTCATTTTCCAACCAAAGTGGCTCCATGGGGTTCCCAAGTTGACCCATGGCTTGTCTTGGTCGGCCGTGACACATCCAATAAGGGTATAACATGTTTCTATGTATTTTAATTTTATTATAATATCATTTTTGCCTTAAATTGCACTAATTACCTCTAATCACGATTAAAAACTTAATAAGTTACTATTCACCAAAAAATTATTTTTATACCATTGAACCACATTTTACTTCTTAATGACAACCATTTATGTCAGATTTTTTAAATTCAAAACACAAATATGGTAAAATTTCATTTAAACGGAAAAATCAGTTTTTATAAGTACCACTTAGTGGTTTCACTATTCATCAAAAATTGAAGTTTTTCAGAAAATTCCCAAAAATTCACCCTAAGATATATTTGATATTCCGAATTCAAAAATGAAGTCTATTTTACAAAATTCAAAACATATAAGTCACATTAATTAATTTAATAATTAATTCCCGCTGTCAGGACAAATAGCGTGTTTTTATGAAACAATAAGTATCAAAAGATTGACACTAGTTTAAGTCTGATTTTAAAGTGAAATTAATTCCAACGACCACTATTGGATTTAATGGAAAAAATATATTCTAATTTCACTTTAAAACCAATTAAAAAGATAATCTAATAATATAAATAAATTAGATTAAAAAGATGTTTTGAATTAAAATACAACATTTTACACTATTCATTAAAAAAAAGAACTTTATCGGAAAGATACCAAAAATTTACACAAAGTAAATTTTGATGTCCCAATTATAAAGAAGAGTTTTATTTGGTCCAATAGAATTTATAAGAGTGAAAAAAAACTATATTTAATGATGGTTCGCCATCAAAAGGTGATAAGTGAACCTTTAGTGAAAACTTGGGCATATACGCCTAAAATTGAATTCTTTCCATATTTTAAGCCTTTATCTTTTATTAGATAAATGTAAAAACATTTGAAAACATATATAATCATATTTTAGTTATTTCTATCCATTCCCACCAATACAACAGCTATATGTTAACTGCCATTTAAAATAATATTATTTTATTATTAGAGTGCAACATAAGATTCCCAAGAAACTCGTTGTTGCGTGTTGGGTACGCCATCGAGCATAGCATCCCCTTTAAAGTCATATTAATATTTTATTCAAAAATATGGATAATTATGAAAATGTCATATTCTTTATTTACCTGGGGTGTTACAGGTTGACACATAATTTAGACCCCAAGTTAAAACACAAGCTTGGGGGTATGCCTTTCCTTTGTTTTACCTTGAATTTCCAGGATTATATATATACATATGTGCATCCTTTTTATTATAGGTACTTATTTCTGACTCCTGTCTTAGGCCGAAGCTAGTGATTAGGGACAAGTGCCTTTGAGAACCCAAGCTGAGTTATTTTATTTTTCTATGCTTAACTGATTTTCTACATTTATTATATAATGAAACACTATATTTATTTAATACACGAAATGGAAAGTTTTAGACACCATGGGTGCCGGTATACTGAGATTTTATTTGATACCCTACTTGGGAATCGTTACCACACAATTAGATTATATGCTTTTAGGTATTGACAAAGGGAAGCATGCTGCTTCTGATACTTGATTGTTTCCCGACTCTTAGGATAGAGACTGGGGTAGAGGATCAAGACTTGTTCATGATGCAATTGTTTCACTTTGTGTCTTTCCTTTTTAGTTGATAGTATGCTTGGGTTTCTATTTTCCATGCTTTTATTTTGGATAGACATCATAACATGACATTGTTTTGTGAACTTCCACACTTAATTCTTATTCAGTTGGATTATTCATATTTTTTCTACTACAGTTTATTCATTTATATTCTTATGATATTTATTATTAATTTCTGTTTACTTCCAATATGATAATACCTATTTTCTATGAGGGTATAGTCTCCCTTTTAGACACGAAAAAGGCCCTCGCTGCTAGTCAGCAGCCTCTGGAATTCAGGGAGATGCGCTTGAGGTTATGTGGCCAACCCGGCTCGGGGCACCCTTCAGGTGGCTCTCGGGATGGGGACGCTACACTTTCAAATTTCAAAAATAATTTATTTTGTACAATTTATTTTATCCCCTTAATGTATTAATATTATTTTATGAATGGGAGACCCATTTCTCTCCTTTTTTACCTTTTTTTAAAACCATGTTTTATACCCATTCTGCTACAGATTTTACTTCTCAAAATTTCTCACTTCTCCTCAAGAAATTCCCTTTTATTTTATTTATATGAATACCCAAACATCTTTATTTTCTAGGGGTATTCACCAATATATAAAAATTATTTATTTCATTTTGTGATTGATATACATAAAATTGGCATTCCTTTTCCATGGGTTATAAATGACATAAATATATTTTCTTTAAGCACTTTTTAAAACACCATGATTTTTATATGAAACTCGTTTCTTTTATTCTCTATGGGTTATTTATGAAATTTTTTATTATTATATATGTGTCTCAAATTAATTAATATATATTAAGGGTGTGACTTAATAGTTCTCCAATTCATTAGTTAAATAATTTAATCTCTAGAGATGACATGTTATATAATACCTTGGTAATTTTTACGACACCTCGGTAATTAACCTTGGTGATATTCTTATAAATGTATCAATTATATGTTTCAACCAAATGTTGTAGTATTATTCATGTTATTTTATTTATGATATTCCTCATGTTATATTTTTCATTCCATAATTATATTCCTCATGTTCTTATTGATTTTTCCTCAATATCACATATAAATTGTTTCCCTTGCTTTCCATTACTGGGACTTATTCCCACACTTTCCTTTGATGTATGTACCCAGGTATGAGATTCATTAAAATTACATAGGATTAACCAATTAATAATCCTTTCACATTTGTTAGAATAATGTTTTAAGTTTTCATTAATTATGTACCTTATTTCCAAGAAACTAAACTTTAAAAGATCATCTCTGTTATATAATGTAATGAAAAGTTTATGTGATAAAAACTAGGGGTTTCATAGTTAGAATAAAAGAATGGTTTAGTTATTTGTGTAAATTAATATTTTATAAAATTATAAAGAACCTTAGGTAAAAGTTAAAATATATAAAAACATTATGGTATTTTGGGGAAGTATTAAGTAAGTGGTTTCTGAACAAAGAAATCCTTATATGGATAAGAAAAAGTGGATGTGGCTCTGAAACAGATGTATCTAGGGGTAAAACCCAAAACACCTCTTTGATCTAGAATCGAATGGGAAGTAGTGTCTGACAATGGGACTTGATTCACTCCTGGTTTGACACTCTCAGGGGATATTTTTGGTTAATCTCAATATTTTTATGAACCATTATGAAGGATTTATAGATAATGTAATTGTTGTCAAAGAATAACTTATTTAAGAATGATGTTTTAAGACATAAAATTCCTCTAGATTTATAAGATTATTAAAATAAACATGTTTCTTACCATGGCTTTATTCTTGTAGAATATGGAATGACATAAGAGGAACCGTGTAAATGGTGAGTGTAATGGACCATTAACTTACCCCCTATGATGGAATCTAGAATGGAAAACTTGATGATAATGATGAATCAATTGACTAGAGTTATGAACAATACTTGAATCAAGCTGAGAGACCAGATTCACCTCAAAGGGAAAAAAATTTCATTGATTCCTTTAGGTGTCAATGACCACTTTATTTTAGTTGATCTACCAACCCATTGATTACTAAACAATAGATAAGTTCTATAGAAAAGATCTTTTCTATACTCCATTGTTTGGAACTAGAGAAAGGAACCCTGGTTGTATGCAGGTTAGAGGGAGAAATTGATCAATGGTGTACAATGATTAAATACACAAATCCAAGAAGGGATATTGAAGCTATGGAGTGGGAAGAGTTTAGGGGAACATTTTTAAAAAAATATTTTCCTCATTCAATGAGAATGAAAATGGAGAAGGAATTATTAGAACTGAAGCATAAGGAGAATAAATCTGTGGGAAGCTATGATATTAACTTAACAATACTTTCTAACTACACCTCTAGATTTTTAATGGATCCTAATTTAAAGGTTGATATATTATTCGGTGGACAAAGACCCCATCTATGAAATAATATTTCTAATTGAGACTATGAAAGCTACAATGAGATATTGTGCAGTGCTATAAAGGTTGAACTGGAGTTCGGAGAGACACAGTGGTCCCATAGATCAAATGAGAAGAAGATATCAATGGAGCCAAGCCTAGGGAGTAACTTTGATCATGGAAGAAGAGGAAAGTAAGTGAAACTTTCCACATGAAACAAAAGCAGGAAGAAGCATTTGGGGAACTTCTTTCTCAATAGAAGTAAATGTTAGAATTGTGGAAGAGATGTCCATATTTCTCAATTTTTTTAGTGAGGTGAAACCTAAACTTCTCAAAACTAACGACAAAGAGAAGATTGTATAGGCCCAGCCTAAAGTCCAATGATTCAAGTGTGGATAGCTTGGGAAATTTTCCAATCACTGTCCAAATCCAAAGTTAATGGAGGGGAATCACCATCAACCTCTACATAGGCTAAGGTATAAAGGTTGTTATTTTTCTATCATGATGACTGAAGTTGAAGATCCAAATTATATGGAGGAAAAATACTCTTGTTGTTCTCTCAAAGCTAGAAATTAATTTTTTTGATTATGTCATAGTAATTTAATAACTAATTAACCAACATCTATGAATTAAAATATGTTATTTTATTAATATAAATTATTTTAATAGATTTTAATCAATCTAAAAATATATAATTTACTTTCCAAATTCTAAAATGGAAACTTTAACTTTAAAAATGTCATTTTGTGAAAACATTAATTTTCCTTACAAAAATAAGAAATATAAAATTATGGTTGACTCTTGTGAATTAAAATAACATAAAAAGTTCCCCAAGTGTCTAATACCATGTTCAAGCCTATGTTTTTTATTTACCACTACCTTGGTGTCTAAGGCCCAAATTTATAAATTAATTAACAAATCCTCCACCTTTTCTATAAATACCCACCCATTTCTTACCTTACATTCACTCTAAATTAATTATCTATAAAGATATGATTTTTTAGCTCACAAGGAGTCTTATAAAGGTTTCATAAATCCCAAAAGTTCTTGATGATCATGTTTTAGGAGTTAATATTTAAAGTAAGATAAATCTCTACTTCTTTTTTCCAGTTGAGTTTCCTCTTTATGTGATATGTTTTTTAAATTTCCAAAATAATTTTTTATATACAATTTATTTTATCCATTTACTATATTAAGATTATTTTCTTAATGGAAGACCCATGTCACTGCTCTTTTTACCCTTTTCTAAAACCATGTTTTATACCCGTTATGCTACCGATTTTACTTCTCAAAATTTCTCTCTTATCCTCAAGAAATTCCCTTTTTTTCTTTATGTGAATACACAGAACTCTTTATTTTCTAGGGGTATTAAAAAAGATGTAAAAATGATTTATTTTATTCTAGGTTTGACTTATATAAAACCCTCATTCCCTTTTCATGGGTTATAACTGACATAATTATCTTTTCTTTAAGCACTTTTTAAAACGCCATGATTTTTATATGAAACTGATTACTTTTATTCTCTATGTGTTATTTATGAAATGTTTTATTATGATATATGTGACTCAAATTAATTAATACATATGAAGGATTTACCCTGATAGTTCTACAATTCATTGGGTAGATAATTTAATCTCTATAGATGACATGTCATATGATACCTTGGTGAATAACTTTGGTAATTTTTACAGCACCTCAATGATTAACCATGATGATATGCTAATGAATATATAAATTAAATGTTGCAGCCAAATTTCTAACTATTATTAATCTTATTTTATTTATTATATGACTCATTTTATCATTTTAATTCTATAATTATATTCCTCATGTTCTTATTGATTTATCCTCAAGATCACATGTAAATTGTTTCCCTTTCTTTGTCTTATTGGGCTTTATGCTCACCCTTTCCTTTTATGTATGTCCCCAGGCTTGGAGATGTAGTAAAAGAACATAGGATGAACCAATGAATAAACATTTCACATTTTTATAATAATTTTTTAAGTTTTCATTTATTATGTACCTTATTTCAAAGAAACTAAACTTTAAAGGATCCATTATTTTATACAATGTAATGAAATGTTTATTTAATAAAAAGGCGGGATACCATTGAGATAGTGCTCAAGAACCTATAACAAACTAATAAGTTGGTGAAGTATTATTTTAACTATTTTTATTAGTTTATTACCTTCCATCCTAGGTTTGAATTTGAGGACTCACTAAAGGTAACTCTTCTTGTAAAGGGTCTTCATCTAGACCTTAGTTCTATGATGTTCCCATTTAATTTGGATTTGCTTGAGGACGTGATTAATAATTATATGATGATAGAGTTAATCTATAGGGGTCATAACTATAGGGATTGTGAACTTTCTTATTTTAGCATTAGTGAAGGTTCAACATCTTATATGAAGCATAAGTAGGATGAACCCGAGTTAAGAAATCAGAATGAATTTAGGGGAATATTATTTTTATATTTTCATTTCTTTAGTAAAGATTCATTTTCTTATAATCCATCAGTGTAGTCATCTAAGGTACTCTAATCCCTACTATTTGAGATCCCTAAATACCTTATATAGTTTTGGTCTTTTGGTCCATATTAAAAAGTTATATAGGTTCTAGAGTCAGAAAAATAATGGATATCTATCTTAGCTCAGATATTTCTTGAGGTACCTCATTTTTTTCCTTTCTCCTATGAGTTTTAATAGTTTTATTTTTCTTAATTTCTTTCTTTGGGAATTTTAGACCCTTGTACTTTTTTAGAGAGACTTATATTTAATTGATAGAATTATAGACGAGATATCAACTTTAGTGAATAATTTCCAATTCCCTTGGTTGAAAGGATGATTAGTGATTTATGGTGTTTTTCCTATGAATATTGGTGTTATTTGACTAAAAATGATAAATGAAAGCCTTATATGGTGGGGAGACCTATCAAATATCACTCTCCCAAGTTTTGGTTTTGTTTTTGGTTTGAGTATTTTTATTATTTCTTCTCATTTAAAGTGGTGTCTTGGTGAGTTTAACCATCCTTTGTCTTGGACCGATTTAGATATTGTTGTATTCAGTTTTCTATCTCTTTTCTATTCTATATTATTTTGTGTTCTATATTTTAAAAACTGTATCATTTCTTGGGAGTTTGGTGACATTATGGGGGGTAAAAAGGGTTATGGTGGGGAACATTTTCCACCCCAACTGTTATTTTTTTATTTGTTTATTTATTAATTTTTATTCTTATCCTTGAGTTGTAGGTTTTTTATTTGATACTTTTAGAGTTTTATAAATTTCAGCTGGTTTCATGATTATCACATTGTTTGGGTCAACATTAAAAAAATAGTGAAATAGGGTTTTTAATTTTTAGCATAGTTTTTCATATGGTTTATCTAACCATGTGGTCAAAGCATGAAGTGTTCCCTAGGTGTGTCTAGTGAAGGATGCACAATTGGAATATGGTTTAGTAAAAAATGTGGAAACTCTATGGAGTGATTAGTTTGTAATTTTTATAAATTACCTATCTACCATCCCTTAATTAAATATCTCCCCCTCCCCTCACGTGAAAACAAACATTGAGCACCGGGTGTGTTTCCTCCTAATTCCTCCTTGATATTTTATCCTTTATCCTTTGATTTTTGGAAAGTTCTTTAAAGTTTGAAACCCTTTCCTCCATTCCCCCCTTTCCTTATTATTTATCCTTTTTTATATTATTGTGGACCTATGTTGTCTAAAAAATAGGTGGAATTTGGTTATAAAGCATTTTGGATTTGGTTTCTAGATCATACAAATTCTTATTTGAACCTTATTCTCTTCATATTTGAGGGTTTCTCTCCATCTGCACTTGAATTATATAGGTGTTTCCATGTATTTTATTTTTATTAAATTTCCATGTAGTTCTTTATGTTTCAAAAATGGGTTTCCTTAAATATTATGCATACTATGTATTAATATAAGTTCCCAAGATAATTTTTCAATGGGATTGGAATTTAAAAATGTGTTTTTAACTTTATATTGACTTTACATGGGAAATTTATTAGTCTTGTGGGGTTATGGTTTGAGATTTTATTTTCTAGTGCTTATAACATGTGTTTTGAATTTATTCTCATATTTTTTTATTTATTATAATTTATTATAATGGTTGTATAGTGGTTTAGTAATATTATGACTAGATGTTTTGGTTTCTATTGAATTTAGTGGCTTTAAAGGGGGACTTTCACCACTTAATAAATGGGATGATTTAAATGAAAATTGTTTTCTATAATTAAAATAAATTTTTAAAATTAAATTTTAATTTATAAATGGTATTTTGAATGATATTTATATATATATTTATAAAATGTGTCATGAAGAACCATTTGGTAGGATATTTATAAATGATATTTATTTTTGGAATGGGATTCAAGGAAAGTTTTTAAATGATATTTTTAAATTTAAAACCTAAGGCCTAGTTGGAAACTTATATAATTGTTTTTTATAAATCTAGATTCACCCTTGAATTAAGCCCCATATAACTTGATTTTATCTAATTTTTAGGGTTGAAAGTGATTGTTGATGATTTTTAAGTGGATTTAAATGGGTTCTTGAGTAAGACTAGTGTAATAGGATGTTTTGAGATATGTTTTGGGCATGGTTTTCCTTATGGTATAATACTGATGTGTGTCTGATATATCACACATCCTTATCTACAATCTTATACTATTATTATGGGGATCCCTAGTTACATAGTGTGATATTAAGAGATAGTTAATATTCTAGTTATGTTTACTCACTAAATAACATCTCCTAATTGTGTATTATGATCCCTACTAGGTGTGTAACATCAGTGAGGTTTGGAAGAGAAAGTTGAGTGGTTATTATCCAGGAACATCATCAATTAGGTGAGAAGATGGTTTTAATAGTATACATATAGGATCTTATCATTGGATGATTAGGATTTTCCCATGATTACTTACATTTTCACTTAATTGTTTTTATATTATATTTATGTTTTCACTTTATCATTCCCATTATTTCTATAATGTTTTATGCACCATTAATATTTTTAACTTTTATAGTTGTTTTAAATGTTTCCTCTATTTAGTAGTTCCTTATTTATACTTAACTATAATTTTTTACTGCTATTGATCATGGTTTATCTTTATACCTACTTATTTTTTATTTATTATTCTTAGTTATATTTATGAGATTTATGTTCACTTGGGGTGTTGAGTTTCTTCCACGGATTTTTCCAAAATTTTGCCTGAAAATAGTTTTGGAAAAGTGTAATTTTAAAAAGGGTATTTAAAAATAAAAATCTAGTGTTTTGTTTTAAGTATTACTTGGTTTTAAAAAAGGAAAGTGAGTATGGCTTGTGTACTTGTTTCCATAAAGTGTTAAAAAAATATTTTAAGATACCATATTTAAAATTTGTGTTTCTAGAATGTTTTGATATAGAAAACACATGGATTTTTTTTGAAATACTACTAGGATATTATGCTTACACCCTACTTACACCACGCAATGTCTATAGGTCGAGTGGATTCTTATAGGTTCGGTTTTAGGACTTTTTTAATCTCTAACCTATGGGATTCTCTTTATCTTGGTTTTTCTTAGAGCTATTATGGTGGATGGTGACCTTAGGTTATGTTGAGATGGTTGGTTTTTATTTTTATATTCCTATTGGGTATTAAAGATCATTTATGTATCCAATCCAACCATTCATGTATTTTTTTCTTGAGTTTTGTTATATTTATTTATAAGTTGGATGTTTATTCTAGTTATTCCTTTTTTGGTTTATTTTTATTTAAAAATTACTTATCATATTGATACATAGATGTCCAATTCCTTCACTATATTAGATTATTGATATAATTATATGTTTTTATATATTATTTATCTATAATAAATCATTTCCAAGTGTATTTTTTGATGCCCTAAAACTAGTTTCCATCCTATGGGGATTGGGAATGCCCCTTGGGCCTTGCCACAGGTCAACTCGGGTACCCAGATCAAGGGTATCCCGGGTTGATTTATGATGATATCATTAGTAAAAGTGTGTCCCCTTGGGGTAATCTAGTTATTTATTCTAAGAAGTAATATGAGAGATTATTATTTCATTTTTATTATCATAGGATACACTAACTTACTAATAATAAAAAAATACCAATTTTCATGGATAAGTTATTTGTTTAACAACTTGAAGAAATCTTGATTGTATTCTAAAATTGATATTTTTTTGGTTATCACAATCTTATAACCTGAGATGAAGATGTTCCTAATATATATTTTAGAACCAAATATGAATATTCTGAATTATTAGTGATGTTTTTTAGGGAGTTGAATGCAATAACTATTTTTATGGACATGATGAATCAATTTTTCAATCCTTATATAGATTCATTCATGATCACATTTATTGATTATATTTTTATATATTCATGAACATATGATTAACATGGGGAACATTTTACCATTTTCTTATACATATGTATAGTTTACATATTATATACTTAGATTAAAAATGCCATTTTTAGATTAAAGATGTGAAATTCCTTGGATAGTTTCTTCTAAATCTATAATATTGGAGGCTCTTGAAAAATTAGTGACTATGATGTCTTGGGAAATATTAAATAATGTTTTGAAATCCAATGTTACTTAGAGTTTGGTTGTTATTATCATCCATTCATTCAATGTTTCTCTCATATAGTTATACTAATGATGGAATCAGCTATGAATGGGGTGAATTTCTAATGGGATGATATATGTGAGGTTGTATTTCAAGAGTTGATGATGATGTTGAGATAATCACCTATTCTCATTTTATCAGAGCTAGGGAAGTTCTATGATATTTATTGTGATTCATTTAGTGTGTGATTAGGAAGCATGTTAATACAAGAAATATGGGTGGTGATATATGGTTCTTGATAGCTGTAACACCCTAATTTTTAATGGTTATGTTAATTTAAGTTTTGGAATGTCTTAAATGGTGTGTTGACACTTTATATGGTTAATAATTTGGCCTGATTTGTGTTGTATTTTTTTTAAACTGAAAAGTAGGTTTTATAGGTTTTTGGTTCAAAACGACCAACACCAAGCCCTAGTGCAAGCTTTTTTGGCTTGGGTGTACCTCAGTGTAAAATGGGAAAAGAGGAAATGTGTGTGGCCATGTCATGGTGCTCAGGGAAGAGAGATATTATCCACATCTTTGGAAACATCAACATAGCTATGGTGAAGGCCATGTTGATGAAAAAAACATAGATTTTGGGGCCATATTGTAACACTATCCATTTTGGAAGGGTTTGTTCAAGAACACCATAGCCAAGGCTAGGTGTAGGTGGAAGAAATGGTGGTAGTCGTGTCAAATTTGAAATGGAAAAAACCATAAAATCCCTTCTCACATGTCATCTATTTCAAAGGGTAATCTTGTGATAAAATTATGATGAGTTTTTTAATAAGACTTGACTTGGGGTTTTTCCTCTTTTAATCCTTTCATTCTCATCACATTGTATGGGTTTTCCATCTAGATGATTATGGAAGAGAGATCTTAATGAACCATGTGCATACAAGATTTTATTATTGGTGTTTTTATTCCACTTAGAATAGTCCTTACTCTTCGTTATTGGGAAATATGTGAAAGGGAGTTAGAGAACCAACACCAAGATTTAGAGGCTAGCATATATTAATCATTTAGACCTAGATTATTCTCAAAAGAGAACATTATTAGGTATGTGTGATGTTTTCCAACCTTTTGGATGTGTCTCCTCTTAAAACTTGATCTTAGATTCCTAAACCATTGTGACACGATAATTGTTCTAGGTTTCAAAGTGGTGAAATCAGACTCAAACAATAAGAATTTTCATTAAAATATCACTGTACTTAAGGTAGGTTTTCTTTATCATTAGCACATATTTATACAGGTTATTTGAAATATTTTTTGGCATGTGTGGGTAGCCCCATGAGACCTATGATTTGTTTTTGATCTCATGTGGTGTGTGTGTATCCCATGAGACTTATTCTTGATATTTTATCACTTGTGGATTCATGATGGCTATGAATATTTCTTGACGTGAAGTGATGTTTGATATGTCATCTTATATCTTGTTTTTCATGTGTTTTTCCTTTGTCTTCTATAGTTGATCATATTGGTAAATCCATGTGGAATATTCTCTAAGGGGGATTTTTAAGATTTTTGATCCACCTAAACATGTGGTATCCCTTCAAGGGGTATGTTTCAGACATTTTTTGGACTATACCATAAAGGGGGGATGTGTCAAGAAGATGGTTGATACTCCTTCCAACATTGATCCATAGTTGGTAGAGCCAATATTTAAGGACCCAACATATATGTTGTGATTGTGTGATGTGATTTATTTATCTTTTCTATGTTTAATTTCATGGATTTCACTAGTATATCTTATTCACTTATGCTAATGAAGCATTGGTTGTGTCACATTGGGTTTTATACTCACACCCTACATAGGAATATCAATGTACATATAGATTTTATGATTAGTGATCCAGTGAAGGGAAATGGGCCTGTAGTGGGTGGTTGAGCAGGTTAGTAGGAGGATGCAATAATTACAGAATAGATTTTGGTTTGGATGTATACTACTATTTTTTCTTAGTTACTTTTATATCATATATTAATCCACCACTTATGGGTATCCTTATTTATTAGCTTTTTATTTTTTGAATGACATTACATATGGATATTTCATGAGTTATAACTTTATGTTTATATTTAAACTCTATTTATTTATTCATTATTATTTATTGTTTCTTTTTATTGTTATTTACTCTATTTTATGATCTTATTTTTAACTAATATTTAGGGAATAATATCCCCATGATTCCCCTCTTATCCCTCACTTCTAGTTGAAAGCCTCTTGCATAAGGGGAGGAGTGCATGAGGTCATGTGGACCTCTATCCCAAATATAGAGATTTGGTTTAGGTTGTTACAAAATAGTATCAGAGGATTATGTCTATTAACTTATTTACTTTAATTTCCCTAATTTGGGATAGGATATACATGGGATATTATGGTTGGGACTTAGGAAGGGGAACTATGTCGTGACTAGAAAACACTATATATCAAACCTCCAAATTTCTATGAAAACGAGATTTGATGTTATTGTTGTTCAATGTTAATTTTGATTAAATTAAAATTGGGTGATTTAGATGATTTGGTGTGTGTTCATTTATCATATCTTGGAACATAGGATTACATTTCATATGCATATTTATTTCATTATATAGAACCTAAATAATTAAAATGCTTGTTGTAATTTATGACATGTTCTCTTGGTGCATTATTGCTTGCATTATTTTATTTGAGCATGATATTTATATGATTGAGTGTATATATATGGCTATGACTAACATGTAGGTACTAGAATATTATATTGGGTTTTTAATAGTGCATATGGGGTAATTCCATGCTTTAATGGGTAACCCCTTATATTGAACCTCACAGTTATCTCTTGTGTTTGTATGTGATCTGTTATTGGTATTCTTGGAATAGCATTTCAACCTATTTAAATTTTGTTTTATCATTTTCTAAGAATCCCTCTCATAAACATCTTGAACCACCTTCTATACAGGAAGATTATACTAAGAACACTTTTTTTGGTTTCTCCAGTAGCTCAAGCTATGGGTTCGATCCAATCGGGACTCTTCCAATTAGTACATGTTTAGGGAGAAGGATCCCATAGGGTAGGATGATGTTGGTTGAATACAAGAAGAACTTAAAACTATTGAATCCACTTTCCTTTTAGGGTACTATAGGTCCCTCAAGATATATAGGACTTGATATAGGTCTTTTATATGATCTTTGATCTCGTTGATACCATAGAGGATTAAACGGTTAAGATTATGGAATTTATGGTTTTGGGAATTGATGGATGATGGTGGGATGTTCTGTTTCAAGATGGTAAATGTGAAGGGATAAGATAGCTTACCTTTAAGGACCTATTATTTGAAGAGTTCTTCCCTGATGTGATGATGCTAGATCATGCTCTAGATTTCATAGAGCTCCAATAGGGGATAATGTCAGTGTCTGCCTATTTAGTGCAATTCACTAAGTTAATTCACATTCTCCCTCTTATGGATGGGAATGATACATATAAGTCTAGTAATTCTAATATCATCATTCAACTATAGTTTAAATGAAAACTCATGAGCTTTGATCTGATGACCTACATTGTAGTGCTTCATAAGGCTCTAACAAAAAATAAGGGAATTAAGAAAGACATAACTATAGGTATTACTTTAGTTACTAGGGTATCTACTAATTATTTCTCTAGTAAAGTTCTAGTTACTTTTTATAGGAATAATAAATGGAATATAGATGATGGATACCAAGTAAAAAGTCACCAGTTAGAGTGGAGTAGAGGTTCTTTGAATCCATTTATAGGAGATGAATCTATCAAGTGCTGTAACTATGGGTGTAAAGGACACTATATCAAGGACTATCATGTTTCTATCAATAAATTTTAGTGGTGTGAGAATAATTTTTATCTAAAGTGCTTTGTGCTAAGGCTTCATGGATTCATGCAATAAGTTTTGGCCAAAAAGTGGGTGGAGGACATCAAATGTGGGCATAGAACCCACAATGGTTGGTGAATTAGGAAACTCATGAGCCAATGGGGTGTCATGGTGTGGTTAAAGGTAAGCTATATGTGGTTGATGATTCTCTATTTGATGATGTATCGGGACATAAAATAGTTATAGGTACATTCTTGATCTCTTATACACTCTATTTTTCTTTTTTTGATACAGGAGCATACAATTCATTCATATCTGCTCAAGTAATTAATGGGTTAAACTTACCAGTCAAGTTCACTCCTAGGTTATTAGATATTGATACACCCCTATGAAATAAATTGGATCATATTCACATTTTTCCATTATTTACAATGGTGTTTTTTGGATTTTATCATGTGTGGAGCTTCCAAATTTTAGAGATTTCATATTTTGATGTGATCCTTAGCACAAACTGGTTGACCAACTACCATGCACACATTGATTTTTATAGGTGACGAGTGAATTTTTCATCACCTAAAGGGGTGAAGTTTGTGTTGATCAGAGAGAGGGATATTGATGTTGGAATAGTGGGTTCAGATCCTCATTAGGGATAAGTCATTTTAGTATAGGTGGTTAGAATGGTCTTTGCAGTGGAATAAATGGTAAGTCTATCATTTCCTCATATGGTGGGCCGATTATGAGATATCTTTTTGGAAGATTTATTAGGGTTAACTCCAGACATGGGAGTTGAGTTTGAGATCAATATTTTACCCAATACATTTCCTATATCAATTATATCATATCATATATCATCAACTGAGTTAAAAGATATCAAATTACAAATTGAATATCTTGAATCTAAAGGATTAATCAGGTCGAGCACTTCCCATTGGGGTTCCCTGATGTTGTTCACTAAGAAGGTTGTATGGAAGTCTTAGAATTTGTGTGAACTATAGAAAGATAAATTAGATCAATATGGAAAATAGGTATCCATTTATAAAGATGGTTCACTTGGTCATTCAATTATGGGGATTCCAGTGGTTTTCAATGATTAATTGGTGTTTTGGGTACCATCAGCTTCGAGTTAGAGAGTAATACATAGTGAAGAACATGTTCATTAGTTGATATGGTTTGTATGAATACCTCATTATGCCTTTTGTATTGATTAATGATCTAGAAGTGTTTATGGATATCATGAACAAAATATTTCACCCATACTTGGACTCCTTCCTCATTGTGTTTATTGATGACATCCTAATATATTCCAAGACATTGGAGTCACATACTCAAGACCTTGAGATTATATTGAGTACACTTTGAATACCTTTACATTACATAGAGTTATTGGATTTTAAATTTTTGATATATGAGGTACACTTTCTTAGAAACATGGTTTCTCAACCAAGAATATATGTTGATATAGATAAGTTAGAATCAGTTATGTCTAGGTCATGTCTAAAGAATATGTTTGAGATTTGGAGTTTCCTTTGTTTGGTTGGGTATTATGCGAGGCTTATTCCGGAATTTTATCACCTAGAAGAACCTATGACTATGCTTACCAAGAAGGGAGTTAAGTTTTAATGGATAAACTAGTGTAAAAACTCATTCTTATAGTTTAAAATAAGATTGACATTAACTCAAATTTTAATTCACCATGGGCCTGAAGTTGGGTATGTAGTGTATTGAAATGTACCTAGTCTTGGATTGGGAGTTTTTATGTTATAGGGTGACAAGTTAGTTTCCTATGGGTCTCATCAGTTATGAAACCACAAGAAGAACTACCCTGCTCATGACTTAGAGTTAGCATTTGTGGTTCATGAATTGAAATTTTCTTGACACTACATCTTTGGTGGGAGATTTGTTGTATATATTAACTATAAGAGTCTATGTTATATTTTTTACTAGTGGGAAGTAGTTCTTAATCAGATGAATTGGGTATAATACTTATAGATGTTTGACTTTTATATGAAGTATACTCATGGGAATGGTAATGTCATTGCATACACCCTTAGTCGAAAGATGCATGATGTTGGAGAGAAGAATCTGAAAGTAGGGTATAAGCTTACAGATTTAGTGGCTAACTTGTACTTGGGAATGAATAAGGATCAAGGAGAAATAAATATTGAAACCTTGGTGATCATGCCCTAGTTGGTGGAATAAGTGAAGGTTATTCAGGATCTTAACCTAGTTTTTATCATGATGTGTGAGAGGTTGGAGACAAGAAGTTTTGTTTCAGGATGAAATATAAATAGAACTGGTGTGTTTTTGGTTCATAGAGAAGTGATGTTTCCTTCCTCCATGAGGGAAGAGATGATAAAATAATATCATACTTCATAGTGGGTATTGAACCTAGGATGAACTAAAATTCCACACAATGTTAGATATAAATTTTAGTGTCCCAACATGAAAAGAGACATTGTAGCCTTTTTTCCCATTGTTTGACTTTTAATAGAATCAAGGATGAGAATCAAAGAACCATAGGGTTTCTCTAGAAACTTCTTGTGCCTGTGTAGAAGTGGGATGAGGTGAATATAGATTTTTTGACAGGTTTTCGTAGGATCCCAAGAGGTTGAGACAATGTGTGGGTTATAGTGGATCATTTGACCAAGGTGGTTCATTTCTTATTGATGCGGGATACTAACTCGGTGGGTGAGATTGGAAAGATCTATGTTCAATAGATTTTACAGATACATAGAGTGCCTTCGAGCATGATATCTAACAAGGATCCTCAGTTCACATCGTAGTTATAAAATTTTTTGTAAAAGGTGAGGGGACTCAATTGAAGTCGAGTAAGGCTTATCATCCCCAAAATGACAAGCAGTTAGAGAGAATGATCCACACCTTAGAGGATATTCTTAGTGAATGTGTTCTATATCTTAGAGGATCTCAGGAGGATCACTTGGATATGGTAGATTTTTCCCACAACAACAGTTTCTAGTATTTGATTTAGATGGATCCTTTTGAGTCACTTTATGGATGACCATGTTGTTCAATACTATACAGGTGTGATACAGATGAAACTCATGAAAACCCATGTCCTTAATACACCTTAATACATGATTTAAATAAACACTTAATACAACCTGAAATATTGATAGGTCTAGTGTATTTTGGAAATTAGGTACACAACACATTAATCTGAAATAGGGATATAAATACAATATTTAAAATATCCATAACATGCCCTTATATTCCATTGATCTTATAACACTTCATGAGATAACCTGGGGACATATATAATAAAAGGGTGAGTTATAAATTACATTAAGGGACTAATTAAGGCATAACATTATTAAAGTAATACATCTAAATCAAGAGGCATATCAAGGTGACATAAAAGGGATGAGAATTATAAATAGTAAAATTGAATCATGATATAATATGATAGCATCAAGGAAACGTAAGAATGTGTAAAAAACCTTAAACATGACATCATAAGCTTAGATAAATGAAAAACATCAAGACATAATAACATAATGTGTTTAGGATAACCTATCTTGAACTATACATGGTGTCTCATGAGATAAAATCATTACCCAATGCATTGGAGGGCTATAAAATTCCGATCCCACCTCTCAAATTCCTATCATGTACATGCATTAGTGTACCACATAGATCATACAACATAAGATTTAATTTTATCACTTTTAATACCATTATTAAGGATTTTGGGTGACATAAATGGAATTACCCAATCAATAAAGGATAGGTACATCTAATTTAATACCCTTGAGTGGAAATGGGGATGGTTATTCACTACAAAAATGTTTGGTATGGAAAATTTTAGGATGCTTTTGAAAACATAATGAGTGTACATAAAGATTCATGGAAATTTTTAATGATAGTGAAATGTGTATCTCATTAATTTTAAATCATAAGTATATCAAAAATTATGTGTAAAAATGTATTCCAACATGAACACTTTGAAATAAAAATGCATAACTCATAGAAAGAGCTTGAATAAAGAGTAGGTGGAGAGAATCCCTTACTTTGACATAGTAATGACTTAAATAAAGGTTATAACAATTGTAAATAAATGATATCTTATTATTATAACATCAACTAGAAAGTAAAGGGATATTTATAATGTCATGAAAATATAATCAATTGAGATTCAAAAGACTAAATACAAAGAAGGTTCATGAATCGAAAAGAAGAGAGCAGGATCCCTTACCTTGAGAGGGATCTTATAAAAACTTTATATGATATTCCTATGATCTTTGAAACACCTTTGAAGGTATTTAGAGAGGTATAGGGAGATGAAATTCACTCTCAAAGGGTTTTTAGTGAAGAAGAGTTGTAGGATTGGTGGGTATTTATAGAAAAAAGGGGTAATTATTTATTAATTTCTAAAATTAGGTTTTGGACTCTATATGATAAAATAATTAAAAACAAAGACCTAACCCAAAATTTTCCCATGTTTTATAAAACATAGAAGCGATTTTCAATATTTTATAAGTCTATGAACCAAAAATATAAAAATAATATCTTTGGTGATTCATAAGTGAGTCATGTTCATAAATAATTAATTTTTAAACCTTAAAATATAATATAGGTTTTGTAGGATTCATTAAAGGATTATAAAAATAATCAAATAAATTCAAAAACACATTATTTTAAATCATAAAAATTATTTTGGTCATGGAAACTCCTTATAAAATTTATTACATCACTTTGGGCTATTATGATGTCATAATACAGATCTTATATTTATACTGTATTTAATTTTGACTCGAAAGTAAGACTATATCACAAAGTTATGAAAAAATAACCATCAGATAATTTCAACATGATGATTTCACAAATAATATTTATTTTATCAAAATAATTTCTTAAATATGGGAATTTTCACTTTTAAATAAAAACCATTATTTATTGAAATATACTAGTTGTTACGATACTAAAAAATTTCTATCCCTTATAAAATTTACATTGGGATTTATTAAATTATATTTTCATTAATATTTAAATCAATATTATTTAATAAGAACAATTTATTAAAATAAAATTTATTTACAAAATTCTTGAAATTTTCAAAATTGTGTCTTAATTGAGAGTATATATTTCCCAAAAATACAATTTTGATATTTTTATTTCTTTTTTTCAAAATTATAATTTTTATCAAACTCATTATTTAATAATTTATAAAGTAATAATAAAATGGATATATATAATCATTATTTTGTTAAAAAGAAAATATAAAAAATCACATTACTAGGGTTTAGATACATAACCAATTATTACACCAGCATATGCCATAAGAGTAAGATGTGTGATGGCGGTTCTTTCTTAGGGTGGATCGACAAATATTGTTTGAGATGCAATCTCGATAAGCTTGAAGTTCTCCCATAAATAGATTTTCTTGATATTTTGTTATTGGATCTCATATTGGGATTGGTCAAGAGAAAAGGACATTGATTCAATCTCCCTCAAAAGCTTTGATAAATGGGATTCATATAGTATGATCCTTCTAGTCGAGGTCAAAACTTATCTCATCTATTTTGATTGGATTTTATCATAACCCTTAATATATACTAATCATAATGGTCACAATACAATTACTATATGATCAATGGTTAAGATGCTTAATAGTATTTTAAATCTAACAAGCTATATTTTATAATGATCCAAAATAACCAAAATAGTATATGTGTATCCTATAACTACATTACTTAATGAGGAATTTATTCATTTAAAAGGAAATTTAATTCATAAACATTTGGGTTATTACATTCTTCCCCCTTCATAAATTTCACGCTAAAAATTTTATTCTGTACACTAAAATAGATAAAGGTACTTCTATTTCATCGCCTCTTCCAGTTCCCATGTTACTTAATCAAATTTAAGGTTATGTGACATCACTTTGACCAGGTGAGTTGTCTTGTTTCATATAACTTTGTATCTATGATATAAGATCTTTATCAGATTCTCTTTATATGAATGAATATTCTCCAAGGGTACCACCTCAATATTTATAACATTTGAGGAGTCTAGTAGGTACTTTTTCAATAGGGATACATGGAACACATCATGTACTTGAGATAGGTTAGGTGGGAGTGCTAGTAGATAGGACACCACTTTAATGAAATCAATGATATCAAAGGGGATGCCGTATCTAGGACTAAGATTTCCCTTCCTCCCAAACCTCATGAATTTATTCCATGATGATATATAAAAGAATGCATTGTCTCCGACCTCAAACTCCAGGTCGTGTCGATGATTGTTGGTATATATTTTATGTAAAATTTTTATGGATTTCATATTACATTGAATTGTTTTAACCTTATATATAATCTTTTGGATAAGATCAGGTCCCATACACTTCCACTCTCTAACTTTATCTCAACATGTTGGAGTCTGAAACCTCTTCCCATACAAAGTGTCATAAGGTTCTATTTGAATGATAGAATGGAATATATTATAATATGAGAACTACAATAGGATAATTTTCTAATCCCAACATCCATTTAAATCCATTAAACATGATCTTAGTATATTCTATAGAGTTTGAATGATTATTTCATACTAACCATATGTATAAAGTTGATAAGGAATAATGAAACTCAAATTTATTTCTAGTACTTTCTAAAGGATTCTCCAAAACCTAGATGTAAATCACAGATCTCAATCAGATACAATGGAGAGTGGAACTCCATGCTATCTTATAACTTCCCTTATATATATCTTTTAAAGTTGGTCCATAGATAAATCATCCTTGATTGAAATGAAATGCATTGACATTGTAAGGCTATCAAATACCACCTAGATGAAGTTATTTCATTTAGATGTCATGGGGAGTCCTATTATGAAATACATGGTTATGTTTTACAATTTCCATACTGGTATGGGAAATTATTTCATCATACCATTATAATTCTATCATTAGGCCTTGACTTATTGACATACCAAGCATTGCGATATTTTTTTCTGAAATCTCTCTATTCAGGTTACTCCACCATAATTTTTTCTTCATATCTCTATAAATCGTAGTTATTCATCAATAAATAGATAATTATTATCTATTCACATTATATATAATTTCCCTCTTTACTTATGGTTTTTATGGGACACATATTCGGGTTTCGAACCTTATCACTCCATATATATCAAAGTTGAACTTCAGAATATTCAGTACCTTTATCTATAGCACCACATCATATTTTTTAGTATCCTTGATCCTCTCAAGAATTTATAATATAGTATTTATTTGATCATTTTAGGATAAATTTTATTTTGTGATTCCCATTTCCATTATTTTCATGTCTAAGAAGATTGTATCCCTTTCAATATTCTTCATGGATAGGGTTGTGGGATCCTTTCTACTCAAATCATCTGTCACTTTGTTTTCCTTCCCAAGATGGAAATGGATTGAACAATCTCAATTCTTATTCAAATATAACCACCTTTATTTGTTCATATTGATATCCTTTTGTGTGAATATATAATTAAGTATTTTATGATTCATATATATGTCACACCTCTCCCAATAGAGATAATGTAAGCAAATATTCAATGCAAGGATTACTACATCCAATTCCAAATCTTGAGTTAGGTATTTCTACTCATGGATATTTAATTGGAAGCTGGATCATGCTATCACTTTTTCATCTTGAATGAGTACACAACCCAAGATTTTTTGGATCCATCACTATAGTTCACAAACCATTTCCTGGTGGGGGTAATGTGAACAAAGGTGTGGTGATTAGCCTCTTCTTTAACTCTTTAAATCTCAAATTTCATTCAATTTTCCATAAAAACTTCACTCCCTTCCATGTTAGCTTAGTTAGTGGGATTTAAAATCATGAGAAGTTTATAAAAAAGCAATGATTATACCCAGCTAATCCAAGTAAACTAAGGATATTTGTTACAAATATTATTCTAGGAAATCCTTCAATTAGCACTATTTTCAAAGGATCTATAGAAATCTTTTACTAATGATAACATACCATTTAAATATTAATTTCTCCACTAAAAACTCGCATCTAATGTACTCGGTATACAAATTATCATTTTGAGATGTCTTCAGTACAACATTCTAATACCACACATGTTACTCCTTTATTTTGAAGTAGATAAAAGTATAATTTATAAATACAACCAAATATTTACTAAGGTAATCCCTAAAACATTATTCATTAAATCCATGAAGATATATAGGGAATTAGTGAGTCTAAATGGAATCAATATGAACTTGTAGTGCTCATACCCTATATGAAAAGTATTCTTGGGGATATCCTCCTTTTTCACCTTTACTTGATAATATTCCATCTAAAGATCCTCCTTAGAGAAGTATTGGGATCCACAAAGCTGATCGAACAAGTCATTAATATATGGTAGAGGATACTTATTCTTTATCATTATCTTTTTGAGCTCATAATAATCAATTTAGAGGTGCATTGAACCATTCTTATTCTTGATGAATAAAACTAGCATGACCCATAGTGAAGAAATTGGGAATATAAAACCTTTATCTATATCTCCCTATAGTTTCTTCTTTAACTCCTTAATTTCAATAGTGGACATTATATATGGAGTCTTGGATATTTTTAGTTCTTTGGTTATATTCTTGATTAGGAACTCAACCTTATATCATAGAGGAAGACCAAAAAATTATTCAGCAAATACATCAGTATATTCCCTTACAATGGGAATGTCATCAATGACAATATTTTTCTTAGTCTCATTAATTTGATCCAGATATTATTGCTCATAAGTTAAAATTATACATGATTGAGATGATGATACTAAAGGAGATTTATCATCCTCCTTGAAATTATATATAATTAGAGGGCGGTTCATGATATGGAGGGTGAATTCCTTCTTCAATCAATTTATGTTGGATTTATATAAGGAAAACCAACCCATACCCAAAATATCATCAAATTCCTCTAAAGAGAGAATAATAAAATTTTCAAGACGTACATTCCCACAAACATCAACTTGTAATAGAATAATTTCATGAGTTTTCCCAGATTATATCAAATCATTTGGGGTGATGGCTCCATGTTCTTAAAAGAACCTACTAGATATGATAGCATGGAATGAATTGAAATATAACAAGACATACACAACTCTAGAGTATATTTTAAGTGCAAATTAGTCATCATGATCTATATCGATGAATTACATAGCATAAATCCTTCCTTTTTCCTTATTCTTGGTTATTTTCAGTGCTTAACATCACTGTTAGCCCATATAATAGATCATTGTATTGGATAATGTCACAAACCAAGATGGGTTTCCATCTGACCCGACACCTAACCTGGTCTGTAGTAAGGCCCAAGGGGCATTCCTGATCCCCACGAGATAGCACAAGTTCCCGGGTATCAAATGATTTTTTGGAAACGATTTACCTAATAAATGAAAGATAAGTAAATAAATAAATAAATTTAAACTAAAAAATAGGTAAATACTAGCAGTGGAAAATAAAACAAAGATTTCTAGCTAAACATACCACCAAGTGACCTCATGGGTCACCACCATACACGGAAACACACTCACTACAAGAGAGATCCAAAACTAAAACCTAAAACTGAGAATACAAATTAGGTGTGAGAACTGATATGTTTAGTAGGAATTCCAAAATACATCAACTCCCTATGCCCTTACCTTTAATAAGAAATCCAATCCTTCTAGTTTGAAAATAAGACATAATAAAATAATGTTTTTACTTATTTTCAAATTCAAGTCACATGTTTACATCTTTAAGGAAAGTGATTCTATTCCACTATATTTTCAAAATAGTTTCTAAACATGCATTAACACTCCAAAATTAAATTCCAACAGTTCAAATTTAAAACATGGATTTTACAAAGAAGGAAACAAGCTTGAAACAATAAAAATGGAAATCATTTCACAACCACCATGTCATAAGAGAGAACCATGGCCAATCCATATAAGTAACTAGAAGGAATGAGACCCTAGTAACCTCATACCACAGTGAAAATGTGGTATAGAAACCAAAACCATCAACTTTCTCATGAACAAGCCAATAGGGGGAATAATATACCAAGGACTAGTGGTCTCAAATCACATCACATGTTTAGTTAGTGTTCAAGTGTCAATCATGCTAGATGAAATTGGGATGAACCACTTCTGAATCATCTATCATACTAGTCCTAGTCCACCCACCTGGATACTTGGGTATTCCCATGTGCTCTATGTCAAGTGGTGGTGATTTTTCATAAAACTAACATATATGAACACATCATTCTCTTTATTCAAAAACACACTCACCCTCTCACCACTGATCTCCCTCCTTGAGAACATACCCCCATTTTTCCATCACACAAAAATGAAAAAGCCTGGTTACTAGGAACATATCATAATAAACACATTCAACATACACATCATTCTCTAAAACATAGGAGAATGCCTCAAGATGGGTTTTCCTTTTTCACAAACCATTATTAAAGTGTCAAACAAGAATAATTATTTACAAGGAATACCTTTCATTTAAAAAATATAATCACCTAACACTTTTAACTTTCCAAAATCATTTAAAAGATCAATTGAAAAACCAATGTACTACACATTTAAAAACAAGCTTGAACCCATGCTTACAATGATGCAATTATTTCAAGAAAGGTAAACCACCATTTAACCTCAAGTTAAAACCAAAAACCATCTTTGGAAATGACATTTTAGATTTTTGGAAAACCAAACATGTCATCATAATTTTATAACTATACCATCCGAAAGGAAAAATACCTCTGGAAATATTCATAACCAATTCAAAACCACTTAGGAAATCAGTTTTTAAGAAAAGTCACTTAATACCAAATGGGTGTTAGAAATGCATTTCATTTTCCAAAACAAATGAATGATCATTTATAGCAACCAAAACCAGATTTCATAGAATGTGTATATTTAATTAATATAAAAATATGTTTTTTTAAAACAAGATAGAAATCAAGAGATTCAAATTAAAGTCATAGGAATAGGGGACCTACCACAGGGTGGAACCAAAATGATATTTCAGCTCTTGGAGCTTTCTAACTAGAAGATGATAGTAACGACCCAAACTTTTTAAATAGTATATTAACTTACTCTTAACGATTTAATAGAGATGTTAATAGTTAATGCAGAAAGAGGAGTCGATGGCTTCATCCAGTAAACTCGAACCTTATGAAGCCCACTTATCAGAGCTTGGGAAGGAGGTGGCATCTTTGGGCTTCGCTTTGGACCAAGCCCAAGCCGAACTCCAGCGTGTCAAGCTTGAATAGAAATTCCTGCGGGAGAAGTTCAAGTTAGTAGAGATTACTACTAGGTCAATGTTATCTGATCCTCCCTCATATTCTCTCACCATAGCACACCTTACACTTAGGTCATATGCTGGTGTTATAAGGGGCTATATGATGAGACCACAGCTTCTTTGTGTAATCCTTTGGGATGAATAAACTGAGATTTCTTCCTTTAGTGATGTTTGTGAAATTTCAAATGTCTGGATAATTTTAGGATGTATTTTATTGATGAATTTTGAAAAAAAAAGATATTTTAAAATATTTATGTAAACCTTAAATAATTAATGATGTGTAATGATTTTCAAAAAATGGTCTTCTGCAAAAGTGTTCAGTAAGGAATTTGGAGTCTAATAAGATCAACTTAATTTTTGATGAATAGTAAATTATGAATAGTGATTTTACGTTTAGGATTAGTAATGTGACCAAATGGATTAGTAATCTTACTTAAAGAAAGTTTTAATATAATTTAGATGCCTTGATTAAGTAATGTGATTCAATAAAATGGTTAAATGACGGTTTCATAAATTATTAATCAAGTATTAGTTTTTTCAGGTGAATAGTGTTTTTTAATTAAAAATTTAATTAAAAATAATTATAAAATTATTTTTATAAAATGGAATTTATTTTTGAACTTAGAGCATCGATATTATGTTATGGTAATTTTTGGGGATTTTTCTGAGAAAAATGAATTCTCGGTGAATAGTGTTTTATTTAAAAAGTAAATTAAAAATATTTAGAAAATTATTTTTATAAAATGGAGTTCATATTTGTAATTAGAGCATCGATATTTGGTAAAGGTGAAATTTTGGGATTTTTCTGAGAAAGTTGAATTTTCAGTGAATAGTAAAAAAATAGTTTTAGGGTTTCGGTATGTTTATTGACATCATAACTATGTCATGATGATGTCATGAGATATTTTAAGGGTTTTCCAACCAAAGGTGATGAATTATTGTATTGGGGTCCCCATGTGGCCTAACTCCATGATAAATGCCATGGGAGAGCACATGGTTTTGAGAAAAGCACTTGTGAGGTGTCCCTTGGCCATTAATGCATCATCCCCTCACTTTACCTATAAATAACCACCCTTTCCTCCTTTAGTCTTCACTCCCAAATCTCCCTCAACGAAGTTATGGTCTCCTTAACTCCCAAGGAGTCCTCCCAAGGTGCCTCCAAGCCCTCAAGGTCCAAACCTTTGAGTTTTAAGAGTTACGTTTTAAGGTAAGGGATCCGACCTCTCTCTTTCTTTTCAAGTAATATCTTTTATGTCGTTTCTTTTATACTCCATGTTATTATGTTGGAGGATGTTCTTCTATATTAATATTAATTCCCTTTTCATGTTCATATGATGAGATAACCCATCTTTCTCTCATCAATTCGTTTTAAGAATGTTTAAGTGACGTCGTTAGGCTGCCGAATTTTCATAAGAGAAATCTAATTTTTGTCTTCCTTCCATGTTTTTCATTTCAAATGGTATGTCCTTAAAATTTAATTACCATGTTCATATATCCTTATTATTCTGTCCCTATACTGTTTTATGGGTCATTTATGAATGTTTGACCCATGTCTCCTCTTCTTTCAATGTTTTCTAAAACCCCGAAACATAGCCGTTATGCTGCAGAATTTTCGTCTCAAAATGCCCCTCTTTTTTCTCAAAATTATTTTATGTTATAAAGTGAATAATCAAAGCTATTATTTATACAAGGGTATTCACATATATATCAAAATTTTCTATTTTAAATTCTGGGATTTACATACATGAGACCCGATTTCCCTTTCCGTGGGTTTAAAGTGACATTAAGATCATGTCTTTAAAGCAGTTTTTAAAACGTTATGATTATGAAATGAAACCCATTTATTTTATGCTATATGGGTTATTTATGAAATGTTTGATGATGATATATGTGGCTCACATGATAATAAAGGAAAATTTAAGGGTGCGCCCAGATAGCGCTCCAATGCATTGGGTAATGATGTAACCACTAGAGATTATAATTTTCACGATATTTTGGTGAATAACCTCGGTAATTTTCAAATAACACCTTGGGGATGGACCTTGGTGATATGTTCATGATTGTCTATGTTAAATGATGTATCCACATCTTCAAGTTATGAAAAATGTTATTTTTATTATGAAATTCCTCATGATTTCTTTCTCATGCCTTAAAGTTCTTTTCATGACCTTATTGAAGTATCTCACGTTAACATGTAAAATGTTTCTCTTGTTTCCCTTAATGGGCCTTTTGCTCTCCCTTTCTTTTGATGTATGTCCCCAGGTTGAGATGCAGTAATTAACCTAGGATGAACTTAAGGAGAATCCTTTCAAGTGTTTAAGAATAATGTTTTATGTTGTTTTCATGTATTATGTTCCTGGTTTCCAAGACACTAAACCTTAAAGATCCTCAGTTTTGTGTAATGTAATGAAAGTTTATGTTATAAAAAGGTGTGATGATATAGTTGGTTTCAAAGGGAGGTTTAGTTATTTGTGGAAATTAGGATATAAAAACTTTAAGAAGAACCCTATAGAAAAGTTAAATATAAGAAAACATCCTGGTATTTTGGTAAGTATTGAGTAAGTGGTTTATCAAAAAAACACATCCATGTCTGGATACGAGCAGGTAGAGGCGGCTCTGGCATAGATGTACATAGGGGTAAAACCAGAAAACACCACTTTGAGCTAGACTCGAACGGGAACTAGTGCACGATAACGAGCCTTGCTGCACTCTTGGTTATGACACTCCCAAGGGATATGTTTGGTTAATCACAAGCTTTTTATGAATCATTATGAAGGAATTATAGAGAAGTGTAATTGTCTAAGCATGAAGTCTTAGTTAAAAGATTCATAAATGAAATAAGTTTCTCACTAAGGTTTTATTCTTTTAGAAAATGGCGGGCAATAGGAGGAACCATTCAGATGGGGACCGCAATGCACCATGTGCCGACGGCCCTCCGATGGAAGCCGGAATGGAAACATTCATGCGAATGATGAACCAACTGACTCAAGTTATGAGTAATAACTTGAATCAAGCTGAGAGGCCGATCTCACCACAAAGGGAACAACATTCTGTTGAGTCCTTCATGCATCAACGACCACCAACATTCAGTGGATCTACTGACCCATTGGTTGCGGAACAATGGATAAGCTCCATTGAAAATATCTTTTCTGTACTTCATTATTCGGAACAAGAAAAAGTCACCCTTGTTGTTTACCGCCTAGAGGGAGAAGCTGATCAGTGGTGGTCACTGATCAAAAACATGAATCCACGAAGAGAGATGGAAGCTATGGAGTGAGAAGAGTTCTGGGGAATATTATTTAATAAGTATTTCCCTCGTTCGATGAGAATGAGAATAGATAAATAATTTCTCGAGCTGAAGAAAAAGGAAAATTAATCAGTTGGAACCTACGAGATGAACTTCACAAGGATTTCCCATTATACCTCAAGATTTGTCATAGACCCTAATGGGAAGGTTGATAGATTATTTGGTGGACTATGACCTCATCTGTGGAATAATCTAGCCAACATGGACTATGATAGCTATGAATAAATAGTTCAAAGTGCTATGAAAGTTGAACTAGAGTTTGGGGAGACACAATGGTCTCACAAATCTAATGAGAAGAAGAGAACTCTAGAACCAATCCTGGGAAGAATTTTTGATCAAGAAAGAGGTGGAAAGCTTATGCAACATTCCACATGAAATAAATGTGGGAAGAAGCATTCAGGGAACTGCTTGATAGGAAGTGGTAAGTGCTACAGGTGTGGAAGAGAAGGCCATATTTCTCGTAATTGTCGTAGTGATGTGAAACCTCAATTTCCCAACACTAACAACAGAGGAAAGATGGTTCTAGTCCTACCTGAAGTCACATGCTTCAAGTGTGGACAGCTTGGGCACTTTTCTAATCAATGTCCAAATCCGAGGGCCGTGGAGGGGAATCACCATCAACCTTAGCAGAGGCCAAGGGAGCAAGGTCGTGCTTTCTCTATCACAACAACTGAATTTGAAGTTCCGAATGATGTGGTAGCAGGTACTCTTGTTGTCCTCTCAAAACTAGCAAGTACTTTATTTTATTCTGGTTCTACGCATTCCTTTATTTCCTCCAAGTTTGCAAGGAATATAGAATCAATCCCCGAACTGCTAGAGGTAGAGTTGTCAGTCAAGACTCCAAGTGGGATTATCCTTGCATCAACAGTATTTAGAGACTCTAGTGTTTACTTTGGTGAGCACAATCTTATCGCAAATCTAGTAGTCATTCCCATGAAGGAATTGGACATTATACTAGGGATGGACTATCTCTCAAAGTATAATGCTAAGATCAAATGCAGAAGTAAGGAAATATCAGTACTCTTGAATCAATGACCTACAATTATCTTCCAAGGAGAGATGTCCTGACCTGATCCTTATCTAGAAGCACCTCCTATAGCCTTCTTTATGGAGTTAATCAGTGAGGATGAAGAAGTAAATGGGAGTATACAAATAGAAGATGTTCCGATTGTTCAGGAATACATGGATGTGTTTCCTGAGGAGTTACCTGGACCTCCCCCAGAAAGATAGGTAGAGTTCTCCATTGAACTCGTACCTGGATCTCAACCGATATCAAAGACTCCGTATAGAATGGCAAATGTGGAGCTAGAAGAGTTAAAGAAACAACTCGAAGACTTGTTGGAGAAGGGGTTTATCCTACTGAGTGTGTCTCCTTGGGGAGAACCAGTTATCTTTGTGAAGAAAAAGGATGGATCAATGCGGCTATGAATTGATTATAGAGAACTGAATGGGATCACAGTCAAGAACAAATACCCTCTTCCAATAATTGATGATTTATTTGACCAACTTTGTGGGGCTCAATTCTTCTCCAAGATTGACCTTCGATCTGGTTATCATCAACTGAGGGTGAAGAAGGAAGATATTCTAAAGACTGCTTTCCGATCAAGATATGGACATTATGAGTTTACTGTTATGCCCTTCGGCTTGACTAATGATCCTACTATTTTCATGGATTTGATGAATAAAGTATTTAAGGACTACCTTGATAACTTTGTGGTAGTTTTTATTGATGATATTTTGATATATTCAAAAAGTCATGAGGAGCATGAAGATCATCTGAGGGTTATTTTGAAAACTCTACAGAAGGAGAGGCTCTTTGGAAAGTTCAGCAAGTGTGAGTTTTGGTTACAACAAGTGGCTTTCTTGGGGCACATCGTAACCAATGAAGGAATCTCGGTTGACCTTGCAAAGACAATGGTTGTGGAGGAGTGGCCTCAACCCACAATAGTAACTGATATTCGTAGTTTCCTTGGTTTAATAGGATATTATAGGAGGTTTGTGAAAAACTTTTCATGACTTTCTAATCTGCTAACCAAGTTGACTCGAAAAGGGGTTAAGTTCATCTGGACAAAGGAATGCGAGGAAAGTTTCCAAGAGCTGAAGAAGAGATTGGTTACTGCACCTGTGTTAACACTACCCTCTATCAGAGAAGGATTCGTTATTTTTAGCAATGCATCTCTGAAAGGGCTTGGGTGTTTCCTCATGAAAAATGAAAAGGTAATTGCTTATGCATCTCGACAGTTGAAGATTCATGAGAAGAATTATCCTACGCATGATCTAGAGCTAGCGGAAGTTGTTTTTTCTCTAAAGATATGGAGGCACTATCTTTATGGAGAGAAATGTGATATATACACCGAGCACCAAAGTTTAAAGTATATTTTCATGCAAAAAGAATTGAACATGAGAAAAAGGAGATGGTTGGAGCTTATTAAAGACTATGATTGTTCAATTCATTATCACCCTAAAAGAGAAAACAAAGCCGTGGATATGTTAAGCAGGAAATATCCTATTGTTCTGAAAACAATGAGGATCCTAGGAGATCCCTTGATTAAAGATCTAGTAAAATTAGACATAGGAATTGTAAGGGAAGGGACATCATCAACCTTATCCCAAATGATTTCTCAACCTTCATTACTAGAGAAGATCAAGAAGGCTCAAAAAGAAGATCCTTTGCTGCAGGAGAAGTTTGAGGCTGTAAAGGATGGGAAGTTCCCTGATTTCAATATTGACTAAGAAGGTGTATTGAAATTTCATACAAGAATACGTGTTTCATCTATTCTAGAGATAAAGAAAGAACTGATGGATGAAGCTCATAGCTCTACTTTCTCTATACATCGGGGAAGCACTAAAATGTATAGAGACCTTCGTGATCATTATTGGTGGGATAACATGAAGAGGGAGATTGCTGATTTCACTACAAGGTGCCTGGTGTGTCAGTAAGTAAAGGCAGAACGAAAACTTCCTAAGGGGGTATTACAACCGCTACCCATACTAGTATGGAAGTGGGATAATATCACCATGGACTTTGTAACTGGTCTCCCGAAAACATCCAAAGGAAACAATGCGATATGGGTTATTGTGGACCGTCTCACCAAGACCTCCCATTTTATCTCTATTCGGGAAGATTTCTATCAGGATAAACTTTCCAAGATATATGTAAAGGAAGTGGTAAGGCTGCATGGGGTACCACTATCCATCGTGTCTGATCATGATCCAAGATTCACATCAAAATTCTAGAGAAGTCTTCAACATGCTCTGAATACTGAATTGAATTTTATTACGGCCTATCATCCTCAAACTGATGGACAATCTGAAAGGACTATTCAGACACTCGAAGACATGCTGAGATTATGCTCAATGGAATTTAAAGGTGGATGGGATCAACACCTCACATTAGTTGAGTTCTCCTATAACAACAGCTTCCATTAGAGTATTCAGATGGCACACTATGAAGCTCTATATGGAAAGCGATGTAGAACTCCTACCTGTTGGGATGAAACTGGTGAGAGAAAGCTTCTTGGGCCTGATCTTGTGCAAGAGATGACAGAACAGGTTCATTCCATCCAACAACACATAAAGGCTACTCAGAGTCAGCAGACGAGCTATGTTGACAACCGTCGAAGGGACTTGGAGTTTGGTGTCGGCGACAAAGTCTTCCTTCTAATTTCTCCATGGAAGAGAGTCATGCGGTTTGGGAAGAAAGGGAAGCTCAACCCTAGGTACATTGGCCCCTATGAAATCCTTGATCGCATAGGATCAATGGCCTATCATCTAGAACTTCCACTGAACCTAGCTCAATTTCATGATGTCTTCTATGTATCTCTCTTGAGGAAGTACATACCCGACCCTTCGCATGTATTGAACCCAGAGGTGGTACAATTGGAACATGACCTCTCTTATGAGGAGTATCCAGTGGAGATCTTGGACCGTAGAGACAAGGTTCTACGAAACAAGACTACCCACCTTGTGAAAGTGTTGTGGAGGAATCATAAATATGAAGAAGCGACTTGGGAGCCTGAGGAAATGATGAAGCAAAAGTACCCTCACCTTTTCAACTAGGCCTTAAGTATAAATTTTGGGGATGAAATTTTTTAAGGGGGGAAGAATGTAACGACCCAAACTTTTTAAATATTATATTAACTTACTCTTAATGATTTAATAGAGATGTTAATGGTTAATGCAGAAAGAGGAGTCGATGGCTTCATCCAGTAGACTCGAACCTTATGAAGCCCACTTATCAGAGCTTGGGAAAGAGGTAACATCTTTGGGCTTCGCTTTGGACCAAGCCCAAGCCGAACTCCAACGTGTCAAGCTTGAACGGAAACGCCTGCGGGAGAAGTTCAAGTTAGTAGAGATTACTACTAGGGCAATGTTATCTGAGCCTCCCTCAGATTCTCTCACCATAGCACACCTTACACTTAGGTCATATACTGGTGTTATAAGGGGCTATGTGATGAGACCGTAGCTTCTTTGTGTAATCCTTTGGGATGAATAAACTGAGATTTCTTCCTTTAGTGATGTTTGTGAAATTTAAAATATCCGGATAATTTTAGGATGTATTTTATTGATGAATTTTGGAAAAAAAGATATTTTAAAATATTTATGTAAACCTTAAATAATTAATGAGGTAATATGATTTTCAAAAAATGGTCTTTTGCAAAAGTATTCAGTAAGGAATTTGGAGTCTAATAAGATCAACTTAATTTTTGATGAATAGTAAACTATGAATAGTCATTTTATGCTTAGGATTAGTAATGTGACCAAATGGATTAGTAATCTCACTTAAAGAAAGTTTTAATATAATTTAGACGCCTTGATTAAGTAATGTGATTCAATAAAATGGTTAAATAAAGGTTTCATAAATTATTAATCAAGTATTAGTTTTTTCGGGTGAATAGTGTTTTTTAATTAAAAATTTAATTAAAAATATTTATAAAAATATTTTTATAAAATGGACTTTATTTTTGAACTCAGAGCATCGATATTATGTTATGGTAATTTTTGGGGATTTTTCTGAGAAAAATGAATTCTTGGTGAATAGTGTTTTATTTAAAAAGTAGATTAAAAATATTTAGAAAATTATTTTTATAAAATGGAGTTCATATTTGTAATTAGAGCATCGATATTTGGTTAAGGTGAAATTTTGGGATTTTTTTGAGAAAGTTTAATTTTCAGTGAATAGTAAAAATACAGTTTTAGGGTTTCGGTATGTTTAATGACATCATAACTATGTCATGATGATTTCATGAGATATTTTAAGGGTTGGCTGACCAAAGGTGATTAAGTATTGTATTGGGGGCCCCATGTGGCCTAACTCCATTAAAATGCCATGGGAGAGCACATGGTTTTGAGAAAAGCACTTGTGAGGTGTCCCTTGGCCATTAATGCATTTTCCCCTCAATTTTCCTATAAATACCCACCCTTTACTCCTTTAGTTTTCACTCCCAACTCTCCCTCAACGAAGTTCTGGTCTCCTTACCTCCCAAGGAGTCCTCCCAAGGTGCCCCAAAGCCCTCAAGGTCCAAACCTTTGAGTTTTAAGAGTTACGTTTTAAGGTAAGGGATCCGACCTCTCTCTTTCTTTTCAAGTAATCTCTTTTATGCCATTTCTTTTATACTCCATGTTCTTATGTTGGAGGATGTTCTTATATATTAATATTACTTCCCTTTTCATGTTCATATGATGAGAGACCACATCTTTCTCTCATCAATTCGTTTTAAGAATGTTTAAGTGACGCCGTTAGGCTGCCGAATTTTCATAAGAGAAATCTAATTTTTGTCTTCCTTCCATGATTTTAATTTCAAATGGTATGTCCTTAAAATTTCATTACCGTGTTTATATAAACTTCGTATTCTGTCCCTATACTTTTTTATGGGTCATTTATGAATGTTTGACCCATGTCCCCTCTCCTTTCAATGTTTTCTAAAACCCCGAAACATAGCCGTTATGCTGCAGAATTTTCGTCTCAAAATGCCTCTCTCTTTTCTCAAAATTATTTTATGTTATAAAGTGAATACTCAAAGCTATTATTTCTACAAGGGTATTCACATTTATATCAAAATTTTCTATTTTAAATTCTGGTATTTACATACATGAGACTCGCTTTCCCTTCCCGTGGGTTTAAAGTGACATTAAGATCATGTCTTTAAAGTAGTTTTTAAAACGTTATGATTATGAAATGAAACCAATTTATTTTATGCTATATGGGTTATTTATGAAATTTTTGATGATGATATATGTGGCTCACATGATAATAAAGGAAAATTTAAGGGTGCGCCCTGAAAGCGCTCCAATGCATTGGGTAATGATGTAACCACTAGAGATTACAATTTTCACGATATCTTGGTGAATAACCTTGGTAATTTTCAAATGACACCTTGGGGATGGAACTTGGTGATATTCTCATGATTTTCCATGTTAAATGATGTATCCACATCTTCAAGTTATGAAAAATGTTATTTTTATTATGAAATGCCTCATGATTTCTTTCTCATGCCTTAAAGTTTTTTTCATGACCTTATTGAAGTATCTCAAGTTCACATGTAAAATGTTTCTCTTGTTTCCCTTACTGGGCCTTCTGCTCACCCTTTCTTTTGATGTATGTCCCCAGGTTGAGATGCAATAATGAACCTAGTATGAACTTAAGGAGAAGCCTTTAAAGTGTTTAATAATAATGTTTTATGTTTTTTTCATGTATTATGTTCCTGGTTTCCAAGACACTAAACCTTAAAGATCCTCAATTTTGTGTAATGTAATGAAAGTTTATGTTATAAATGGCGTGATGATATAATGATGCTCCCCCACTAAGCCTATTCACTTTCACATACATATAAGTAAACCTAGCCCTTATTAACACACCCTCATGTCCATGAACATGTGGAAGGAAATACTTAAATATATTATTATATGAATATACTTGTCACCACTCACATATGTATGCATTTTCATATATACACATGGGCACACCTATCCCCATACATGTATATTAACTTCTAGGGATGACTATAAATGTAACAAGGGAACCCAAATATATATATACTTACCTATTCACACACAAGCGAGTTGACTTAGACCCGATGACTCAAAACCACAAAGTAGGGACCACACACTAACCATATAATTTAATAAATCAATAAAACAAATTATGAAACACTTTAAAATTAGCACCACAAAAATTTACACAAAAAAAAACTTAAACCCAAATACACACCGAAACTATTTCCAACCATAATTTTCAACAAAAACTCAATTTAATAAATCATTGAAACAATTATTAAGAAATTTTAAGAGAACACCACAAGGTATTGCATCAATATTACACCAATTTTTCCATGTAAAGTCCATTTTAAAATTAATTGTATATCAAATATCTTCAAAACTACTTTCTCACCTTTTAAAACATAATTTTCACCACTTGAATAATCAGATAAACCATTTTAATAGTTAAATAAACTATTTTCACAATTAAATAAACCAAAAAGAAAAATTATCAAACAATTTCAAGAAACATCGCATGACTTAAAACACAAAAAACCCACTGAATTCTTCTTTTATGACCAAAATCACACCCATGACACATCAAAACACAATTATCACCAATTTCATAGCTGAATAAACTAATTGCAGAATTCATAAAACACTAAAAATGAATCAATATGGGTTTTTACTAAAAACACACTCCATATCATAAAACATGCTAAAAAAAATAAATCAAGCACATATTAATTTCTTCAAAAACTAATCTCGCACCAAAAAAATTAACTAAAGAACATGAAAAATTAATTAAACAATCAAAATGATTCATCAAATAATATCTATACATGGAACCACCTACCTTTGATGTTGAAAAACCCAAATGTCGGTGCGAAACTCCAATCACGCGCCAAACACATTATAAGAAAACCAAAGTGAACTCTAATTCAAGAATTCCAACCAATAAAGTCAAGATCATACCCTAAATTAAAAGAAACCCTAATCTAAACCCTAAGTCAAGGGTAAAGAAGCTTACCTGGTATTGCGTGAGGGAGAGAAGGGTTCCGTTCAGGGTCACAGTCGCCAGAGGGGCTACTCGGTTCACGCGTGCCAGAGAGAAGAGGGAGGGGGGGGGGGGGTGGGGTCCGACTGTGCAACAAAGGGGGTCTGGACAATGGGAGAACATCACACACATGGGTTTCAGTGTGATGCTAGGGGGATGGTTTAGAGAGAAAAAAACTAAATACAATAATAATAATAATAATAATAACTTAATAAAATATTAAACACAATATTAATAATAATTTTATTAAATAATAATAATAATATTATTATCATTAAAATGATACTAAATTCATTTAATTTTTCTAGTTTTATTTCATTTCCACCTTATCATTCAGTTTTTAATTAATTAGTTAACTGTGCACCGGGTAGGGCGCACAATGATTTAAAGAATATATATGTCTTCGACTGTGCCGTACCCAAGCGCCGGATGTTGTCAAGCCCAAAAATTCATTTTTCAACAAAGACACAGAATTTCAATTAGGCTCGGCCCACACCTCGACAAAATATTTCAATGTCATATAAAATTATAAAATAAAATTATTTCAGAAGTCAGGGTGTGAAAAATAATTCCCAAGTTCCCCACATTCATGGCATAGAACTATTAATGGCACCATAGATTTAAATTTATTTACCTCTATAATGTTAATCAAATTATTCATTTTAAATGAAAATTAGATACTTTATACCCTATTTTTCACACTTGAATCATATTTTATTTCCTTTGGTTCCTTTTTCTATATTTTTGACATGTAGAAAATTGAATTCTATTTCCATTTTCACCTTTATCATATGAACTTCCATGAGACGTGATCCCCCTATTCCTTTACATGTTTATAAATTCAACCATGTGCTAGTTTTTAATTATAATTTGTGATAGCTGGTTTGGAATAATCACAAGACTTGTTACTTTTTATATTATCATGTTAGACATCTCATTTGGGTAGTCATCACATTTCCCATCACATTGGTTATTGAATTAGTTTCTCCTATTTCGTTACATTGACTAAAATAAAGGGAGAATTAGGGATGAAAATATTTAAATTGTTAAACAAATAAATGGGAAACTATGAACATTGATGGGATAACATATAAAGGACAAAAATTTCTTAATCTATGAATTGATAGGTTTCAATCTAAGTTATCCATGGTCTATTTCCGAACTTAAAATTTTATTGTCATTTTTTATTTACTTAATAATGGTTATCAAAGTACTTGTGAATTTACCAAAGCATATATCACGGGAGTGTCAAACTAGGTGTTAGAAATGATTTTTTTTCATGCACCAGGTGATAATTGAGTCAATGCTAAATGTTCCCTTTTCATGGTTATTACCCCTAGGTACAACTATTCCAGATATACATCCACTTATAGTATCTAGACATGGTTTTTTATTCTCAGAAACCACTTAATCTATACTTTACCATAATTTATAGATATTTTATATGTTTAATCTTACCCTTAAATAGTTCACTAAATTTTTATTATCTTAATTCCCAAAAATAACTAGGCATTCCTATGATGACAATAATGACAATCCATATCCTTAATACACCTTAATTGATGATTTATTACATAAATACACACTTAATGCAGCCCAAAACATCAATAGGCCTAGAATCTTTTGGAAATTTGGTAAATTTCATAATAACTTGAAACAAGGATACAAATAAATTATTTAAAATATCTATAACATGCCCTTATATTCAATTGATCTTCTAATACTGTATAAGACACCCTTGGGATGAACATAAGAAAGGGGTTTGATATAAATCCCATTAAGGGAATAATCAAATCATGATATGATGAAAGTAATACATGTGAGTCAAGAGTCATATCAAGGTGGCATAAAATGGGTGAGAATCATAAACATGAACATCGAATCATGATATAATATGATAACATCAATGAAACGTAGGAATGTGGAAACAACATAAAACATGACATAATACGCATAAGTCAAGTATAACTGCTAATAAATCATAACATAACGTGCTTATGATAACCTACATTGATCCATACATTGTATATCATGACATAAAAACATTACATAATGTATTAAAGGGTTATATAATTTTGGGCCCACCCATGACATTCATATCATGTACATGCATTAGTGTTCCACATAGATCAAATAACATAAGAGAAACTTTCATAACTTTTAATCTCTTGATTAAGGATTGTGGTTTACATACATGAAAGTAACCAACATGAACACTTGAAAATAAAAAGGCATAACTCAAAGAGGGTTCTTAAATAAAGAGGAGGAGAGAATCCCTTACTTCGACATATAAAATAATTAAATAAAGGTTGTACCGAGAGAAGATACATGATTCTATAATTATTATGACATAAATTTTATAGTAAAGGGATATTTATAAATTCATGAAAACATAATCAATTTATATTTTAAAAAATAAATATAAAGAAGGTTCTTTAATGGAAAAGAAGAGAGGGAGATCCCTTACCTTGAGAGGGATCTTCTAAAAGCTTGAGATGGGATTCTTAAGAGACTGTGAACACATTGGGAGGGATTTAGAGAGGTATAGGGAGAGGAAAATCATGATAAAAGTGTTTTTATGTAAGAATATTTTGATTATTGGTGGGTATTTATAGAAAAGGGAGGGGAATTATTTATTAATTTCTAAACTTAGGTTTTGGTCTCTATATGATAAAATAATCAAATACACAAACATTCTAATGATTTTTTACCATGGTTTCTTCCAAACAGGATTAGTTCTCAATATCTTATAAGTCCAAGATCATAAAATATTAAAATAATACCATTGGTGATGTGGAAGTTAGTCATATACATACATATGGAGAGTTGCACCACAAACTTTTTGGGATGGGACGTTGGGATTTTACATTGCGCCCTTATGTGCACCCACCTTCCACCTATGTAATACCATGATTTGAGATACTCCTTTTCACACCATGAAACACATTGAGTCAACATATTCCTCTTGGTTTGTTTCCCATGTCGTGAGTTTAGATTCTCATCCTCAATTCCCTGAGTACCTTGAATCGAACCATTCCTCAATTAACTCATCCAAACCCCATAACTTGGCTCATATGCCAGGTTGAACCAGGAAGGGGAACCCTTGCATAAGTCCCAACACCAGCCATTTCTAGGCGCCTTATGCCTAACAGTCCTATCTACATGACTTTAAACTATAGTTCTCCCTATGTTCCAAGCATAGGATGCCTCTTACTCAATATAAGAGATTACTTATGCTCCAAGCATGAGATGCCAATAGTCCTATCTACATGACTTTAAACTGTAGTAATCCCTATATGACAGACATAAGATGACTCTTACTCAACATAAGAGATGCCTTGTTCACTTAGCATAAGATTACAATAGTCCTCTCTACATGACTATAAACTATAGTTCACCCTATGTTCCAAACATATGATACCTCTTGCTCCAAACAAGAGATGCCTTATTCTCCAAGAATAAGATGCCAACAGTCCCATCTATATGACTTTAAACTGTAGTGAACCCTATATGAAAAATATAGGATGCCTCTTACTCAATATAAGGGATGCCTTGCGTAAGCCCCATCCATTTCCACTCCATAGTGGCACCTGGGCATCTTCCTTTCATAATCCCCATTCAACATTGTCTCTCCATAGCAGCACCCGGGCAACTTCCACGTGTAAGCCCCATCCACCATTGCCGCTCCATAGAGGCACCCGAGCAGCTTCTTTGCGTAAGCCCCATCCACCATTTCCGCACCATAGCGGCCCTCGGGTAGCTTCCTTGCGTAAGCCCCATCGACCATTGCTACTTTATAGAGGCACCCAAGTAGCTTCCTTGTGTAAGCCCCATCCACTATTGTCTCTTCATAGCAGCACCCGTGCAGCTTCCTCGCGTAAGCCCCATCCACCATTGCCGCTCCATAGAAGCACCCAGGCAACTAACTTGCATAAGACCCATCCATTTATGCTCCATAGAGGCACCCGGGAAGCTCCCTTGCGTAAGCCCCATTCACCATTGCCCCTCCATAGCGGCACCCGTGCAGCCTAGATTGCAAGCCCCACACCCAACCTGAACTACGAGGTCTTTGATCCTTGCCAAGGCAAGGTACGTAGGAAGCCTCCATGAGGTTCAATCCCACCATACATTGGTTCTGACCATCTTCAGGTTGGTGCACCAAGATCTGCCTGGAAACTATGAGGTCTTTGATCCTTTCCAAGGCGAGGTACATGGGAAGCCTCCAAGAGGCTCAATCCCAACACTCGGTTACTCTGACCACCTTCATGTCAGTTCACCCCAGTCCTGCATGACGTTAAACCGTGGATCCCAATCAGTGGTAAACCATTGTTTCTCTAGTCAATGGTAAGCTGTTGCACAACAAACCCAACCCGAACTACATGGACTTTGATCCTTGCCAAGGCAAGGTACGTAAGACACCTCCCTGAGGTTCAAGCCCAACAACCGTTAGACCCCATGTCCTCCTTCACATTGGTTCACTGACCCCCATTCTAAACTACGTGGTATTTGATCCTTGCCAAGGAAAGATACATAGGAAACCTCCCTGAGGTTCAATCCCAACAACCATTAGGCAACTGTCCCTCCTTCACGTCGGTTCACCGACCCCCATTCTGAACTACGTGGTCTTTGATCCTTGCTAAGGAAAGGTACATAGGAAGCCACCCTAAGGTTCAAGCCCAATAACCATTGGTTTCGAACATCCTTCACGTCGGTTCCCACACCCATGAACTATGTGGTCTTTGATCCTTACCATGCCAGGGTACGTAGGAAGCCTCCCTGAGGTTCAATCCCACCATTCATCCAGTCGTTCCGTCCCCAATCACGTCAGTTCACCAACACCCTGGGAAACCTAGAGTGTAAGATCCACACACCCTTTTGACCTATGTAGTCTTTGATCCTTGCTAAGGCATGGTATGTAGGAAGCCTCCCTGAGGTTCAATCCCACCACCCCAATCATTCCAACACCCGTCACGTCGGTTCACCAACACATTGGGCATCATAGAGTGTAATCCCCACACAACCCTTCTGAACTATGAAGACTTTGATTCCCTACCACAGGGATACATAGGAGGCCTCAATGAGGTTCAAGCCCAGTACCCATGTCTCATCCTGATCTCTCCCTTGAGCCTATGTGTTTTGGGAAGGTCATGACTCAACCTGGGGGTTCTATTTCCTCCAGGTTCCATCCATGCGTCCATTCTCATGGGTCGCCTACCCAAGTATCCCATTGTTCCACCGAACTACGTGGACTTTGATTCCCTTCCATGGGGATACGTAGGATTTCTATTCAAGGATCAAGCCCAGCATCACCGTTGTCCTCACATCGGTACTATCTCATTCCCCCTACACTTCATTCAACTCCCCGTCATCCATCTTGATTATTACCCTGGATGCCACATCCCAGTGGGATCATGTTATCCACCTCCTCGCTGCTCATAGAAGCACTCGAGCCGCTTTTCTGGAATATGCCCCAACATGTAATCGGGTCATTGTTCTTTGTGTACACCTCGATTAATCACCCCTTTGAACTAGGTGGGTTTTGATCCCTATAATATATATAGGGTACATAGGAAACCTCTACGAGGTTCAATCCCAGCCAATGGTAAACCTTGGTGTCCTCCATTATGGGGTGCACTCTCCCTGATCTACTCTTAGTGGTGTTCAGATCATCCATTACGGTGTGACATCTCCCCTCCATTGGGTGCACCACCTTGGATCTGTCATCATTGGGTGTTCTGATCCATCCATCTTCTAGGTGTTCCTTCCTAGGTATGTACCAATCTGATCTATCTATATGGGATGTTCTGATCACCCTCATTCTGTCTCTGCAAGACGTTAAACTTGTGACCTATCTCGTGATAAACATGAGATGCCTGAGGAAAACCTCGGAAGACATGCATTTGGTGTAACTGTCTCTGCTAGACGTTAAACTTGTGGCATAACCTGTGTTAAACATGGGAAGCTAAGGAAAACCTCAGATATATGCCTATGGAATATGATTCCCCGCAATCGACGTGTGATGCCTCGGGTTCTGCACCCTTGAGATGCCCTCTTACGAGGAAGAATACAGATTCCCCAATGTCCATGCATCCAAAGATTCCCCGACATGCCTGATGTTGTCATGTACTCCGACCAAAGGTTTCTACCATGTCAAGACGCCATGGAATGTCCTGACCGAAGTAGTGTAATTAACTGGCGTCCACAAGGATATGGAACTGAGAACGAGATTCACGAACTATGACTTAATATATAAGGGAGACCCAGACTAGGTGATGAGTTCTGAGGAGGAATCCACAGAAGAAAGAACCGACATCCCATCATCCCATTTTGATCAAGGAGAAAACGTCCCTGATTAAGGAACAGATGCCGCCCGCCTTTAGAAAGAGGGAATGCAGGGCAACAGCTGCGCGTCTTCACAGACGGATGCACGCGCCCCGACGAAAGCATCAGAAACACGGTTAATTCCTTCTCTAAAAAATTTATGTTGGATCTATATAAGGAAAACCAATATGTAACTGAATAGAATCAAATACCACTAAAGATAGAATGATAATATTTTCGAGAAGTATATTACCACAAACATCAACTTATGAAACAAAAATCATATAAGTATCCCAGATGATATAAAATCATTTAGGGTGGTGACTCGATATTATTAAAAAATTACTATATTTATAATATTCCATGAATTGAAATAGAACAAGACATACAAAACTCTGGAGTAGAGTTTAAGTGTAAATTAGTCATCAATATCCATCTCTATGATTTATATAGTGTAAGTACTTATTTCCTTGGTCTTGAATATTGTTGGTGATAATTATCCTTGTTGGCCCTTAGAATTGTGAATTGTCTTGGATAATACCCATGTTTCCCACATTTATGGAATAAAACTATTAATGGTACCTTAGATTTAACTTTATTTACATCCACCATGTTAACTAAATTATTCATTTTCCATGGAAATTAGCTAACTTTATGAACTATTTTCCACACTTGAAACAACTTCCAGTTCCCTTGTGACATTTCACTTGGTTCCTATTTCTGTATTTTTGATATCTAGGATATTGAATCTTCTTTCCTTTTTAACATTTATCACATGAACGTCCATGAGACATCATCCGCACATGAGCCTCAACCCAATTGGTGAGGTATCCTTAAGTGCATCCACGAGACCCTAGTTCAAAACTAGGTAAAGACATATTTCTAGGGGGCTATAGTAGTACTATAGCAGAACTATACACTCTGTGGTACTGTAGAAGACTATACACTGTGTCGTACTATAGAAGACTATACACTGTGCGGTACTGTAGCAGGACTGCACACGGTGTGGTACTGTAGCAGGAAATGTAGCAGTTACTGTAGAAGGTACTGTTTGGTACTGTAGTAGCTAGTACTATTCACCTTGAGCTACCAGTTTGGGCTTAGAGTCCTTAAGGCTTTCGGGCAACCCATGCCTTCAGGTCAGTAGGGATTTCGGGCCACCTTTAAGGCCTCCAAGCCACCTCAAGGCCTTCGGGCCACATGCAGTTGCCCTAGACAGACTCTACATAAAAAGAGCAACCCCAGAAGAGGATTCAGAGCAGGTGCACTTACCAAATTAGAGCCAAATGGATTTGTTAGAATGAGAGGGTATGGCTATGCCACCAGGACCAGCCTGTGCTTACACATGAAGTCTAGCCAGACAGCCATGTAATGGTGGAGAGCTTATCACGATGCAGATGTTGGGGAGGGTCAGTTCCTTATAGATAGTCTGATTGAATTCCCTAAGACCTTTGGGTCATGTAATCTCTTAAAAGTCTACGATCCATGTAATCTCTGAGCCTACGGGCCTTTTAAGGGTTCCCTATCATCCCTTGAAAGAGGGGTTATCAAACATCAATAAAAATGAAGGGCTTAGGGCCATTCGGTCCATGAGACATCATCCCAATATTCTTTGACATGTTTGGAAATTAAACTATATTATATTTGTTAATCATAACTTGTAATATTTGGTTTGTCAAAATCACAATCCATCCTACTTTTTATCCTATCATGCTAGGCATATCATTTGAGAAGTTATCACATTCCACATTATATTGGTTATTGATTTAGTTCCTCTTATTTTCATCCATTAACTAAAATGAAAGGAAAATTAGGGATGAGAAATTATAAACTATTTAACACATAAAATTGAAACTATTAACATTAACGGGATAACATATAAATTACATAAATTATTTAACCTATGAATTTATAGGTTTTAGTCTAAGTTATACAGGTCCTATTTCCTAAATTAAATTTTTATCTTAATTTTTTACTTACTTCATAATGGTTTGTAAATAGCTTGTGAGTTTATTAAATCATATCTTCAGAGAGTGTCAAACTAGGACATATACCAGGTTATAATTGATTTAATGCTCAATGTTCCCTTTTTGGGGATATTACCCCTTGGTATAACTATGCCAGAGACACATCCACTTGTAGTATCAAGAAAAAATATTTTTTACTTATTAGAAACCACTTAATCTAGAATTTTCCATAATTTATGGATGTTTTTACTATTTTTACTCTAATAAATAAGGATTCCACTAATTGTTTATTATCCTAATTACAAAAAATAACTAGGCTTTCCTATGATACCAACCATGATAACCTATATCCTTAATATACTTTAATTCATGATTTATTATATAAAGACACACTTAATACAACCCAAAATATCAAGAGTCATAGTGTATTTATGAAATTAGGTACATAGAAAATCAACATGAAATGGGGATACAAATTCATTATTTAAAATCTCTATAACATTTCATTATATTCCATTGATCTTCTAATACCATATGAGATAACCTAGGGACATACATAAGAAATAGGTGAGATATAAATCCCAATAAGGGAATAATCAAAGAATAACATGATGAAAGTGGAACATGTGAGTCTGAGTCATATCAAAGAAACATAAAAGGGGTGAGAATCATAAACATGAATATTGAAGTATGATATAAGATGATTACATCAAGGAAACATAGGAATGTGGAAAAAACATAAAACAAGTAATCATAAGCATAAGTCATGGATAACCACCAAGAAATCATAAAATAATGTTCTTGGGATAAACTCAATTGAAAAATAAATGGTATCTCATGAGATAAAACCATTACTCAATTCATTAGAGGGATATATAATTCTATACCCACCCATCACATTCATATATTGTACAAGCGTTAGTGTGCCACATAAAAAATACAATATAAGAGCATCGTTCATTACTTTTAATACCTTGATTAAGGAGTGTGGGTTACATACATGTAAGCAACAAATCAATGAATAATAGGTATATCTTGGTGAATACCCTTGAGTGGAAATGAGGATGGGTATTCACTACACAACTTCTTGGCATAGAAAATCACAGGATAATTTCAATATCATAATGGTTGCACCTAAAGATTCATGAAAGGGTTTAATTAGATTGAAAGGGATTTATCATTACTTGTAAATAAGATGGAAAATAAAAGAAATGTGTAAAAACATATTCCAACATGAACACTCGGAAATCAAAAGGCATAACGCCAATAATGTGCTTAAATAAAGAGGAGGAGAGAATCCCTTACTTCAATATAGTAATAGCTCAGGTAAAGGTTATAATGAGAGGGAATAAATGATATATAATTATTATAAAATAAATCGGATAATAAATAGATATTTATAAATTCATGAAAACAAAATCAAATTAGATTTAAAATGCTAAATACAAAGAAGTTTCTTGAATGGAAAAGAAGAGAGAGAGTGATCCTATACCTTGAAGGAGTTTTTCTAAAAGCTTATTTGGAGATTATTAAGAGACCGAGAACACATTATGAGGGATTTATAGATAGACAGGGAGAGGAAATTTGTGCTCAAAGGGTTTTGAGTGAAGTGGAGTGGGAGGATTTGTTGCTATTTATATCAAAAGAGAGTAAAACTCTTTATAGGTTTCTAAACATAGGATTTGGACTCTATATGATAAAATAATAAAAACTAGAAACTTTACCATTGTTTTTTCCAAAGAGGAGTTATTTTAAATATTTTACAAGTCCAAGATATGAAAATATTAAAATAACACCATTGGTGATGTGAAAATGAGTCATGTTCATAAAGAATTGATTTTAAAATATTAAAATATAATATAAGTTTTGGGGGATTCTTAAAGGATTATTGAATTAATAAAATATCCTTAGAAACACATTATTTTAAATCCAAAACATTATTTTGTTAATGAAAACTCCATATAACATTTATTATGTAACTTTTGGGCTATTTTTATGTCATAATATAGATCATATAATTATATTATATTTAATTTTTAACCTAAAATTCAGTTGTCTTTGAAAATTATGAAAAAATAACAATTAGATAATTTCAACACACTAATTTCAAAAATAATATTTATTTTATCAAAATAATTTCCTAAATATGAGAATTTTCAGTTTTAAATAAAAATCCTTATTTACTAAAAAATACTAATTTTTATAATACTAACAAATTTATGACCCTTATAAAAATTTCATTGGAATTAATTAAATTATATTATCATTTATATTTAAATAAAATTATTTAATAAAATTATTTTATTAAAATAAATTTTAATTTAAAATTTATTGAAATTGCAAAAATAATGTCTTAATTGAGATTATATATTTCCCAAAAATATAATTTTGATTTCTTCATATCAAAATTATTATATTTATCAAACTCATTATATAACCATTTATAAATTAATAATAAAAGGGATAAATATAATCATTATTTCATTAAAAAGAAAATATAAAAAATTACATTACTAGGTTCTAGACACATAACCCTTTATTACATCAGTGTACAACCTATGGGTAAGGTGTGTAGTGATGGTGCTTTCTTGGGGTGGTTCAAAGAATATTATTTGTTTCATGATCTCGATAATCTTGATATTCTCCCATAAATAGTTTTGATCAAGCTTTAATTGTTGTATCTCATATTGTTCTTGGTCAAGGTAAAATCCCAGTGATACTATCTCCCTTAGAGGCTCCGATAAATGGGATTTATAGGGTATGATCCTACTAGTTGAAGCCATAATTTCTTTAATCATTTACAATTATATTTCATCATAACCATTAATATATACCAATCATTATGGTCACTATAGAATAACTATATTATCAATGATTAAGTTGATTAATAGTCTTTTAAATCTGGCAATATATATTTTATAATGGTCTAAAATATCCAATACAGTGAATGTGTTTCATATAAATACATTACTTATAACTTATTCATTTAAAAGATAATTTCATTTCTAAAAGTTAGGGTCATTAAAAATCTTTAGTTTCTGGGTCTAGTATGGTACATGAGACCACAGAATGGGTGTAGTTGATTCATAAGAAATTAGTTATTGTATATAGAAGACATAGACCATATTATAATTTGGGGAGACAACCCTTGGAGTTCACTATGGATGAAATAATTTTCTTACAGGTTTCCCCTAGGTTGGGGAATATGAATTCAATAAAGTAAGTGAAGTTCGCACCATGGTATATTGTGCCATTTGAGATAATTAAATTCGTCAAGATGGTGTCCTATTGATTGGATATTCCTTCACAGTATCAAGATATGAATAATGTGTTCCATGTGTCTCAAATTTGGAGGTAAGATACCTATCCTAGGCTTGTGATTGACTTTGAGGATGCTGAGTTGGAACTAGATACATATTTTGTGGAGTGGCCCGTTCTGATTGTTTACTACAATGTGAAAGTGCTAAGAGGGAATAAAGTTCCTCTTATTAGGGTCTTATTGTGAAATGGGTGTTTCTATGAAGATATATGGGTGTGGCAAATATAAATTCAGGCATAGTGGCCAAAGTTGTTTGAGTAGACCTTTGGAGACACTTCTTGAGGATGATAATTTCTTAGAAGAGAATAATTATAAAACTATATTTTTTAATGGTTGTGTTAATGTAAGTTTAAGAATGTCTTAAGGGGTGTTTTTGGGCATTTTGATTGTAAATACTTGGGTATGGTTTGTGTTGATAGTGTTTGGAATATTGAAATTTTATTTTAGAGGTTTTTGGTTCAAAACAGCCAACACAATGCCCTAGTAAAAGCAATTTTGGATCCATTGTGCATTAGTGTAAAATGGATAAAGGGGAAATGGGCATGGTGTTCAGTGAGGGGACCCATGGGATATGAATTTAGAAACCTCACAATAGTTATGGTGGAGACCATGGTGAGGGAAAAAAACTTACCTTTTGGGGCCACACTATAGCACTGTCCATTTCAGGATAGTGTGTTCAAGAACCCCATGACCAAGGCTAGGTTGTGGTGAAAGCTATGGTAGTAGTTTCTTGGAATTTTAAATATTTAAAATCATAACGAACCTTCTCAAATATTATTTTTTTAAAGGGAAAACACTTGTTATATTTATTCAGGGGTTTTTATGAACCTCAACTCATTTTTATCCTCCTTTAAGCCTCTTTCTTTCATCTTGTTGCTAGGGTTTCCCTTCTAGAAGATTCTCGAGGATAAATTTTGATGAACCTTGTGTTTCCTAGATTATGTTCTTGGTTTTTCAATTCCTATCATTTTTTTCCTTTCTCTTCCTTTCTAGGAAATCTATAAAATCAAGTAAGATAATCTCCACCCAAATTCAGATATTAGTTTATATGCATCAATTATAACTTTATTTTTGTAGTAGTTGATATTCTTAGGTGTGTGTGATCTTTTCATAACTTTTGGATATAGTTCCTCTTCAATATTGATCCTATATTTCAAATCAATGTAGCATGATAATGGTCCTAGGTTTCAAAGTGGTGAAATTAGACTTAGACAGTGACCCTATCTTCAAAATGTCATTGCACCTAAGGTAGGTGGTCCTTATCATTAGTAAATATTTATATGGGTTCTTGGAATGATTGTTTGGAATTCCTGTGTGGACCCATGAGACCTATTATTTATTTTTTATCACATGTGGTGTAAATGTGTATCCCATGATAACTATGCTTTGTGTTTTATCATATGAAGATTTGTGAGGGATATGACTCTTTCTTGATATGACATGATATTTGATCTATTATATTGTATCTTGTATTGCATGTTCTATTCCTCTATCTTCTAAAATTGGGTATATAGATTTATCCATATATAATATTCCATGAGGGGGGTGTTTTGAATATTTGATCAATATTCTCATGGGACATCCCTTCAAGGGGTGTTTTAGACATGTTTTTAGTCTATCCCATCATAGGGGATGTGTTAGGAAGCTAGTTGATACTCCTTTCAGTATGGAACTGAATCAAGTAGAGATGGTCTCTAAAGAACCAACATATACATTGTGATTGTGTGATGTACTTTCTTCTTATCTTCACTATATTTACTTTCATGTAATTATCTAGAATTCCTTATGAACTTATTCTAAGGACCCATTGGCAGTTATCTACTTGGTTTCATACTCACACCATATATATGAACTTCGATGCATGTGTAGATTCGAAGAACAGAGATATAATAAAGGGAATGGGCCCTGTTGTGGGAAGTTAAGTAGGTTATTAGAGGATGCATGAATTATACGATGGAATTTGGGCTATATTTGTGCTACTATTTTTTCTTATTTACATTTATCTCTTACATTGATCCATCACTAGTGGGGATCCTTATTTATTAGTTTTGGATTATGGGACTAACAATCCATACTTCTATTGCATGGGTTTGTTCTTTATGTTTATGTTTCTACTCTAATGGTTTATTAATTATTAATTATTGTTAATTTACATTTATCTATTTCATTGTATACTCTAATGTTTACATGATATTGAGGTAATAGTCTCTCCACGATGTCCCTCTTGGAACATGTATCTAGTTGACAACCTCTTGAATATAGGGAGGTATGCATGAGGTCATGTGCCACTCTGTCCTAAACTAGGTGATTTTGGTCGGGGTGTTACAATAACTTAGTCCACATGAGAATAATTATCCTACACATGATGTTGAAATAATTGTGATAGTGCATGTAGTAAAGAGTGGGGGAAATTATCTATTCAGAGATATTTTTTCATATATATCGATCATAATAACTTGAAGTATATATTTTCTTAGCTAGTTTTGAATATTCAATAGAGAAAATTAATTATGCATATTCAATAATTTAATTTTTTAATAATGTATACTCCATGGATGTAGAATTCAATTAAAAGTTCTCTGAGTAGGAAATTTCAAGTGAATGTAGTTCCTGAATCAAAGGATGAGTGAAAAATTATATTACTTTTCTTAGAATTTTATCTAGATATATCTGAATAAGGATGTTGTGTATCTTTGTCACTATTGATAATTGTTTAATACTTGATGGAACAAGTTAAATAGGTTCGGATTTTGGACTTTGAATTCTAGTTTTTTAATGATAAAATTTATTGTTTGGAGAAGATACTTAGTTGGAATCTAAATACTAATTATCTTATATACTCGCATGGATTACTTTTTGTTCCATTATCTTTTCAATAAAAAGTGATGAAATAATTCCATATTCTTAAATGGGTGGTTCATATTAGTTTAACTATGATGTAACATAGTATTCAATGACACTTTTGGTGGATATATATGAAGTGGTACATGGTTGTATTTATTTTTAGATTCCTTACTTGTCAGTAGGAAAATAAAATACACCAAAGACCAATGGGTATACTTCTAACATTAACTATTACGAAGTTGAAATGGGATGATGTTACCTTGTTTTTTGTGAAATTTTTCAATGATAATAAAAATATAGATATGATGTTTGGGTTATTTTTGATCAATTGAATAAATTTTCAAATTTTCTCTTGATTAAATAAACTCATATAGTTGATGATCTTTGGAAGATTTATATTCAAGAGTTTTTGTGACTTCATAGGATTCTCAATATCATTGTTTTCAATTGTGAGGCATGGTATATATATATATATATTATAAGGTATTGTAAAATTATTTGGGTAATAAAGTGGAGTTTTATATGAATTACCATCCATAGACTGATAGGAAACATGAGTGTACAATACAGATTTATAAGGATATGCTTCATACATGTATTCTTGACTTTGGTTGTGCATGGGAAGACCATGTATCTTTGGTATAGATTATTTATAATATTATACACCCTGAATTTATTCATATGGATTTGTTTTAGGAATTATATTATATTTAATTTTGATTTCATTTATGTAGGATTAAATAAAGTTAGGTATTTTTCTTTGGGATTAGTATGGTATAAAAAACTTATAGCTAAGTATATATGACTAAGAAGAGATTATCTACAGTGTAGAATATAAAAAATACACATGAAGATCATATAAATTAACCTCTTTAATTTTTTATTTGAGATAATGTCTTTATTTATGCATCACCTTGGTTGTGAGATCAACATTTGGGAAAAAAAGAGAAATTGGAACATTGATTTTTTAAACAATTTTAGATCTCAGAGAGGATTGGGGTGGTTTCTTATTTATCTGTGTTGTCTCTAAAATATAGTGAGTTACATATTTTATTTCATGTATCTTAGATAAGGAAATATGAAACATAAATATATCATATAATTTATTGTAATGAAAAGTAATTGGAATCAGATATCACTTTTTTTGAGAGATCGGTATGTATTATTGATTGTAGTAAGAAAATCTAATATGGGAAATGTTTCACCATGTGTGTGTATTCTATAGAATCATGGTTGATTACAATAGGTGATTAGGGTGAGATAAGATAATATGAGGTATCAATAGCTATCATTGTTCATTGCAGATGCACATTGATGATTCTCAAGGATGATAATCCTTATAGTGTGTCTTTTATAATGGTTTAGGTTTTCCTATGCAATTTAGTTTTTAATTCTGATTGGATTTATGTTTATTATGATAACTCATATCTTTATTACACATTAACTCAAAATTTATTACATAATATTACACATAATACAATCTATAAGATCATTAAGTCCAGTGTCTTTGGAAATTAGGTACATATCATAACATCTTGAACATGGGATACAAAAACAGTATTAAAAACTTCTTTAACATGCTCTTAGAAATCATCATTCCTCTAAAACTGCATGGGATAACCTGGGGACGTACATAAGTAATGATTGAACTATAAAACCCAGTAAGGGAATAAAACAAAATAACATGAAGAAATTATTACATGTTAGACAATAATAATTTCAATGGGACATAAAAGGGGTGAAAATCATGAACATGAACAATAAGGCATGGTATAACATGGTAACATAAAGGCAATATGGGAAATGTGGAAACAATTTTAAACATTATATCATAAACATGAGTTAATTCTAACCTCCAAGACATCATAACATGGTGAAAAAAGTATCATTATGGATTAGGTTCACTCCCTAATCCCTTGCATGATGTCTCACGAGACAAAAAAATTACCCAATTCATTAGAGCACTATATAATTCTGGGTGCACCCATAACTTTTATATCATATACATGCATAAGTGTTTCACATAGATCATTCAGATTAGGATCATATTTCATCAAATTTAATTCAAAGATATAGGAATGTGGAATAAATTCATGTAAGTACCCAATTAAAGAAATATATGTAATCATAGGTGAATACCCTTGAGTGGAAATATCTATGGTATTCACAATACAAAGGTTTGAAATGAAATATCACAGAGAAATTTCAACAGCATAATGATAGTACTTAAAGATTCATAAATTGGTTTAATGAGAGAAAAATGTGTATCTTATCATTTTTAATTAAAATGTAAAATTATAGGTGTATGAAAAAACATATCCCACCATTAGGAATTGGACATAAAAGGCATAAAATAAATAAGATTCACCAATAAAGAGGAGAAAGAGATGATCCCTAACTAAATTTCTGCATGGTAACAATTTAGATAAATGATATAATGAGAAGGAATAAATGAAATATAATTATTATAAAATAAATTGAATATTAGATGGATATTTAAAAATTCATGAAAACATAACCAATTGAGATTCAAAAGTCTAAATATAAATAAGTTGCTTTAATTTAAATAAGAGAGATTGGTCCCTTACCATTAGAGTGTGATTCCCAAAGCTTGGGAGGAGATTATTGGGAGATTGATGAAACATTTTGAGAAATATAAATAGGTAAGAATATATTAAGGATATTATCGCAGATTTTTTATTTAAGAGGAATGGGGGATTGGGTGGTTTTATATAGGAAAATAGAGGGGAGTTCTTTATTATTTCCCATAATTAGATTTTGGACTATATACAAGAAAACAATCAAAACCACAAAAATTACCATGGTTTTTACCATGGTTTCTACCAAAGACAATTGGTTTTATTTATTTTATAATTCCAAGCGAATAACTCATTAAAATATTACCCTTTGTGATGTGTTAGTTAGTAGTGTTCTTAAAAAAGTGATTTTATAACATTAAAATATAATATAGGTTTTGAAGGATTCATAAAGGATTTATAAAATTAATAAAATCACCTAAAAAATTATTTTAAATGGTAAATATATATTTGGTTTTGGATACATTTTATAGAATTTATTACATCAATTTTGGGTCATTATAATGTTATAATATAAACTGAATATTTATACCGTATTTATTTTTACCTGAAAATTTGACTGTCTCAGAAAATTATAAAAAATTCACCATTGAATATTTTTTACATTATGATTCAAAAAATAATATTTATTTTATCAAAATAATTTTATATGTATGTTAATTTTTACTTTTAAAACAATAATCAACATTTATTGAGAAATGTTGGGTTTTTTAAAATAATAGTTTTTGAACCCTTATAAAAATTAATTTTGACTTTGTAAAATTATATTATACACTATGCTTAAAAAATATTATTTTATTAAAATATAATTTATTTCAAAAAATCATTAATTCATAAAAAATAATTTATTAATTTAAATGACATATTACCCAAAAATACAATTTGTGTTTTATCGAATCAAAATCAAAATCATTGATAAATTAACTATAATAAGAAGTAAATATAACCATTATTATTTTGAAAATTCAATATAAATATTCATATCACTTGTTTCTTGAGACATATCCATTTAATACACCATAAAATTTCTTAAGGGTAAGGTGCATGATGGTGATATTTTCATGGGGTGGTTCTACATATATGGTTTCAGCTGTGATATCAATGAGCTTGAAATTCTCCCAACAATATTTTCAATCATGATTTAGTTGTTTTATATCATATTAGTCATGGTAAAGGGAAAATTCTAGTGAATGATCCTACTATTAGAGGCTATCTCTTCATTTTCCATGTCAATTGGATTTATCAAAACCCTATATTTATACTAATCATATAATCATTTTTCATTGGTTATATTATCGATGGTTATGATTATTAATGGTATTTTAAATCCAATTGTATATAATAAAACCAAATAATTAAATGTGTTTTATATAACCATAATACATAATAGGGAATTCAATACAATTACAAAGGGAATTTTATTTATAAATGTTCAAGTCATCAAAATCTTCCCCCCTTCAGAAATTTTTCCCATGAAATTTTAATTGCACACACTAAAATAGATGAGGGTAATTTTTTTCATCATCTCCTCTGGTTCCCATGTCACTTCTTCAAAATTTTGGTTTCTCCATATCACTTTGACCGGGTTCATTTTCTTATTTTTTAGAACTTTTTCTATATGATCTAAATCTTCACTGGATGATCCTCATATAAAATATCATTCTCTAGTGGTACTACCTTTGGATTAGGTATATGTAAGGGGTCTGTTATGTAATTCATATATATTGATTCATGGAACAAATTATGTACTTGAGATAGGTTAGGTGGTATTTCTATTAGATAGGCCACCGCTCCAATGTGATCTAGGATCTGAAAGGGACTGATGTATCTTGGACTAAGAATTATCTTCTTCCAAAATCTCATGAATTTCTTACATGGAGATATGTAAAGGAATATATTATATCCAACCTAAAACTATAGTTCTCATTGATGATTGTCAACATATCCCTTATATCAACTTTGAGTAGACCTGATGTGTTGCTGAATGGTCTTGACCTTCTCTACCATTTCCTTGACCATTTCCGGACCAATGGGTTTTTGTTAACTAACCTAATCCTAGTATACATGTGTTATGTACCTCTTCAAATAAATGGATTCATAGGGATCCATTTGGATGATTGATTTGAATCTATTATAGTTTGAGATCTTGATCAAAGGAAGATGTTGATACCATCCTTCTTTGAAGTCTATTGAGCATGCTATCAACATATCCTCAAATGTTTGGATAGTCCACCTAGATTGGTCATTGGTTTGAGGGTGATAAGTCATGTTTAAGTTAAAATCATTATTCAGAGAATGCTAGAGACTCTTCCAGAACTTAGATAAAAATCATGGATCATGTTCAGATACAATTGATAGTGGTGTTCCATGCAACCTCACCACTTCTCTAATGTATATCCTTGAAAGTTTATTGAGTGATAAGTCCTCTCAAATTGAAATTAAGTGACCAGTCTTTGTAAAAATATCCACCTCAAAACTATTGAATTTTTTCCTCTTAATGATTCAAAACACCAGTGAAAAGGTCCATTCTTATGTTTTCTCATTTCCATGTAGGTATGGGTAATGTTTGCATCATCCCCTTGGATTTTTTCCTTTAATCCTTTACTTTCTAACATAAAAGGCACCTTAATGTATATTCTATGATCTCTTTATTCACATTTACCACTAATAGTTCTATCAAAGATCCCAATAAATATTCATTCTCCCTAGATGTATAGATAATGTTGATCTATATACATCATCCTACAACTCCTTCTTTAACTCAATATTTTATGCTGCACATAGTTGTCTACAAAATCTTACAAATCCTTCTTCATTAATTTTGAACTCATAGGATTTACCTTTTCTTATTTCATCCACCTTCTTATGAATTTCCAAATAACATATTTTAGTATCCTTTATATTATTCATAATGGATGTTTGATCTATCATTTGTGAAAGTATTTATGATGTTCCTTCCTTTATGATTATCATTCCCATCCTTTTCAAGTATAAGATGATCAAATATTTGTCAATTCTCATCAATGATAAAAGTTTTGGGTCCTTTCTACTCAGAGTGTCCTATAATTTATTTTCTTTCCCAGGATGATAGTTGATTGTGCATTCATAGTCCTTAATCATCTCTTACCATTGGTGCATATTTAGCTCTTTAAGTGTGAATATATACTTGACGATCTTATGATCCATATATATTTTACACTTCTTTGAAAAGAGATAATTACGCCATATTTTTAATGTAAATATTTCCAAATACAACTCAAAATCATGTGCTGGGTAGTTATATTCATGAACTTTCAATTTCCTTTAGGCATTGGCTATCAATTTTTCATTTCACATTAGTACACAACTCAATCCCTTCTATGAAGCATCGTTGTATACTATGAAAAGTTCCTCACTTGTGGGTAGCATAAGTATAGTTTTTGTGATAAGACTATTTTTAAAATCCTTTAACGTCTCTTCAAATTAATTATTACAAACCAAATTGAATCCCTTCCAAGCCATCTTAGTTATAGGTTTTTTTTAATCATGAAAAATTTCTCACAAATCATCTACAATACCGATACAGTCCAAGGAAACTATGGATTTACATCACAGTGGTTGGTCTAGGACATACTTCAGTTGATTTTATATTTTAAGGGTCAATATATATTACATTTATTGTGATACTTTTTCCCCATAATGATACTTCATTAAAAAAACTCACATTTTTTTTACTTTTCATAAATCCTATCCTTTCGTAAGGTATTTAGAACATTACTCAAATTCTCCTCATGTTCCTATATACTTTTGAAGTATATTAGAACATATTCTATAAAGACTACCAAAAACTTTATCAAGGTAATATCTAATGGCTCAATTCATCATGTATGTGAATATTTATGGATTATTAGTGAGTTCTAATGGTATTACTATGAACTCATAGTGCCCATGCCTTGTACAAAAAGTAGTCTTGGTGATATCCTCCTTCTTCATCAATACTTGATAACACCCTAACCAAAGATCCACCTTGGAGAAGTACTGGGATCAGTATAGTTGATCAAACAAGTAATAAATCCATGGTAGAGGATACTTGTTATATATCATGATCTTGTTGAGCTCACGATAATAAATGTGAAGATGCATTGTCCCATCCTTCTTCTTGAAAAAGAGGACTGGTACACCCATAGTGAATCACTTGGGGATATAAACCCTTTATATATATTCTATTTTAGCTACTTATTCAACTCCTTGAGTTCCAAAACATCCATTCTATATGGAGTCTTGGATATTGGAAAATACCCATGTATAAACTTGACTGAAAATTCAACCTCTTGGCTAGGATAAAGACAATGAAATTATTCAGGAAACAAGTAAGTATATTCCACCAAAATGGGAATGTCTTCAAGGATGATATTTTACTTAGAATCAACCATTTGATCTAGATATTCTTTAACATGGGGAAATAACATCCATTATTGATATATTGGTTTTGAAAAATATTCATCCTCCTTCTTACATTTTTATATAATCGATGGATAATTCAGGATATGAAGAGGAATTTACTTCTTATGGAAATTTATTTTGGATCTATGCAAGAAAAGATAATACATACCCAAAATTACATCAAATTCCACAAAATGGAGTATAACAAGGTTTTATATAATGTCAATCCCACAAATTTTGATATGGGATGAGTTATATACTTAGGATAAAATAATTTCCCCATTTTTTTTCACTGACAACTCTATTTCTATGATTTGTGGTAGTGTCTGGATAGTTATACTAAACTTACATGATATGAATGAATTCATAGAACTGAAATAAAAAAGTATGTTTTCTATTCTTAAAGGAATAACTAGTTTACCTATCACCACTTCATTTTTGGGATCCAACTCAGTGGGTTTAATGGAGTAATCTCACCCTTGCTACCTTGGAGGTTTTTGACACTAATTATCTCAAACCACCCTTGGCTTGGTGTATTGGTTTTCAAATTTATCTTATTCCTTGTAGATAAAATAATTAATAATAGGTTTAGGTTTGACTTGAGCATTACTCTCCTCAATTACATTGGTGGATTTCTCCCATTTGAAATCACTATATAGGTACCCTTCCATCCCACACCTATAACATTTCCTTGTCCCATTCAGAAAAATTCAAGGGTGTTTCTTTCAAAACTTTTGACATGTGTCATGTTGAAATTTATTACCAGAATTATATTTCTCTATATAATATCCAAAATTAAACTCCACTTTCTGATTCTTATCCCCTTGATACCCTTGATATTTTCTGACATTCATTTTGACATTGAGGGAACATCTGAAAATTTTATAATATCGATCAAAGTATCAGATATCCAGGGTTTTTTGTAGACTTATTATTAGACCACCAAATAAGTAGTCAACTTTGTATTCAAGGGTAATGAAAACGATGTAGGTATATCATGCAATTATTTTTAAGTTTTCCTCATACGACTTAATAGATTCATCAATTTTTTTCTTGAGGGAAAATAAATCCCTTTCCATTTTAAGTCAGAGAGTTCTAGGAGAATATTTGTCAAAAAATATTTTTTGATAATTACTCTACCCCATTGATTTTATCTCTTCATCAGGCTTCATATTCATGATCAATGTCCACCACTGATCACATTCTCCCCCAATATGATAAATAGCCAGTATTTTCTCAGAATATTGAAGGATGGAGAAGATCTTCTCAATGGAGTTGATCTATTATTCTACAATTATGGTATTTGATGATTCATTCAAAATTAAGGGCCTTTATCACATAAATTTCTCAATTGTATCTTGTTATTTCTTAGGGGGATTTAAGAATTCCTCTTGATTCATGATTCTATTTAGAACCTCAGTTAAATGAGAGAGCATCATTACAAAGTTTTCAATTATTTAACCCATTAGTTAGGCATCTCGTTCGGGCAATCATCACATTTCTCTTCCTATTGGTTGTTTACTCAGTTCCTTATATTTATGGCCATTGTCTAGAATAAAGAGAAAATTTTGGATGATTAATTTTAAACTATTAAACACATAAATATGAATCCTATAAAATTAAATGGGTAATTTATAAATGACATGTATTTATATAACTTATGAATTTCTAGGATTCAATCTATGTTATCCATAACCTATTTCCTAATATAGAATCTTATGGGAATTTTTTGTTCCCTTAATAATGGTTCATAATGAGCTCGCGAATTTAATAAAGAATATCCCCTAGGAGTGTCAAACCATGTGTGTAGTAAGGAATGTTTTTATACACCAGTTACCAGTCTAGTCTAGCTCAATATTGCATCTTCGAGTATTACACCTAGGAATATCTGTTCCCTAGCCACATCCACTTATAATATCTAGAAATGGATATATTTTATTTTAAACCACTACCTCTATAATTTACCAAAATTTAGGTATGTATTCTTAGGTTTAGTATAATCCCTAAGGATTTAAATACAATTTTCTAATCCTAATCCCAAAATAACTAACCTTTCCTATCATGCTAACTATGAAAACCCATGTCTTTATTACACATTAATTCATGATTTATTACATAAGATTACACATAATACAAACCATAAGATCATAAATTATATTATATTTGGGAATTAGGTATATATATAATAACATATTTAACATGGGATATAACAACATTATTGAAAACTTCCTTAACATGATCTTAGAAATCATCGATCCTCTAAAACTACATGGGGTAACCTAGGGATGTACATAAGAAATGGGTTGTCTATAAATCCCAGTAAGGGAATAAACAAAGAATTATATGAAGAAAGTATTACATGTTAGAAAATAGGCATTTCAATGGGACATAAAAGGGGTGATAATCATAAACATGAATAATAAGTCATGGTATAACATGGTAACATGAAGGCAACATAGGAAATGTGGAAACAACATTAAACATGACATCATAAGCATAGGTCTAGGATAAATTCTAAGACATCATAAAATAGTGAAAAAATTCACATTAAGGATTAGGTTCACTACATAATACCTTGTATGATTTCTCATGAGACTAAAACATTACCCAATATACATGCATAATTGATCATATATAATTTCGAGAACACCCATCACTTTAATATCGTGTATATGCATAAGTGTGCCACATAGATCACTAAAAATAGGATCAAATTTTAAAAAAATTTAATTAAAATATCATGGAATGTGGAATAAATATATGGAATTAAAAAATCAAATAATTATATTTATATCTATGCAGATACACTTGAGTGTAAATTGTGATGGTATTCACAATATAAAGGTTTGACATGAAAAATCGCAGTGAAATTTCGGCAGCATAACAAAAGTAATTAAAGATCCATAAATTGGTTTAATGAGAGATAAATTAGTCTATAATAATTTTTAAATAAAATTAAAAGTAATATGGATGTTTAAAAATAGACCCCAATAGTAGGAATTGAAAATAAAAGGCATAAAATGTAGAATATACATGAATAAAGAGGAGAATGATAGGATCCAATAAAAAAATTAGGCATAATAATGGCTTAGGTGAATACTATAATGAGAGGGGATAAATGATATAACATTAATAGTACATAAATTTTAATGTATAACGATATTTATAAATTCATTACAACATAACCAATTGAGATTCAAAAGGCTAAATACAAATAAGTTTCTTTAATTAAAAGAAGAAAGAGAGGTCCCTTACATTGAGAGTGAGATTTCAAAAGCTTGGTAGGAGATTATTGAGAGATTGGGGGAACCTTGGGAGGTCTATAGATATTTTATTATATATAAATATGTGTTTTATGGTTTTTTAGTGAATATTAATGGGATCTTGGGTCGGTTTATATAGGAAAATTGAGGGGGGGGGGGTTCTTTATTATTTCTCAAACATTGGTTTTGGACTCTACACAATAAAATAATCAAAACCACAAACCTTACCTTTGTTTTTCCCATGGTTTCTACCAATGAGGAGTGTTTTAATTTATTTTATAATAAAAATTTCTTAAATCATTAAAATATTACTCGTGTTGATCTGGAAGCAAGTCATGTTCTTAAAGAAATGATTTTAGAACCTTAAAATATAATATAGGTTTTTGACGATTCATAAAGGATTTATAAAATTAATCAAATAACAAAAAAAACATATTGTTTTAAATGAAAAACATATATTTTGTTTTTTTTCCTTTTATATCATTTCCTACATCACTTTTGGGTCATTATGACGTCATAATACAGGCCGTATATTTATACCATATTTAATTTTTACCTAAAAATTCAATTATATCAGAAAATTATGAAAAATTAACCACTAGATAATTTCAATGTTTTTATTCAAAAAATAATACTAATTTTATCCAAATAATTTTATAAATATGTCAAGTTTTACTTTTAAAATAAGAATCGGCATTTATTAAGAAATGTTGGGTTTTTTTGACAATAACAGTTTTCAAACTCCTATAAAAATTATTTTTGACTACATAAAATTATATTATAAAATATAATTAATAAATATTATTTAATAAAAATATATTATTAAAATATTATATATTAAAAAAATTTATTAATTCGTCAAAAATAATGTCTTAATTGAAATTATATATTACCCAAAAATACAATTTGTTCTTTATCGAATTGAAATCAAAATAATTTATAAGGAAACAATAATAAGAAGTAAATATAGCCATTATTCTATTGAAAATAAAATATAAATATTCATATTAATAGTTTCTTGATACATATCCATTTATTACACTGAAAAATTCCCTAAAGGTAAGGTACACGATAGTGATATTTTTATGCAGTGGTTCAACGTACATAGTTTGGGTTGTGATCTGAATGAGATTGAACTTCTTCCATAAATGGTTTCAATCATGATTTATTTTTTGGATATCATATTAGGCACGGTTAAGGTAAAATTCCATTGATTATATCTACCTCATAAGCTTTGATAAATGGGATTCATAGGGTATGATCCTACTGGTTAAAACCATCACTTCCTTTGTCTATGTCAATTGGATTTATCAAAACCCTATATTTATATTAATCATATGATCATTGTTAAAAGGTTATATTATCAGTGGTTATGATGAATAATAGTTATTTAAATATTATAGGATATAATAAAACTAAATAAGTGCATGTGTTTTCTATAACCATAATACATAATAGGGAATTCAATTCAATCACAAATGGAATTTTATTTGAAAAAATTGGGTCATTACATTTATGCTAATTGATTGGGGATGAATTTTTTATGTTTTGAGTAAATAAAAATAGTGGTGGGGGAAATGAGAGGTGGTTTTTACTATAATACAAAGTAGTGCTAAAAAATACAAGACTAGACACCAGGTATCTGTTAGGGTTAAACTGGTTGGTTGATAATTATTCAATGTGTACTCGGTGATTTAATGTATAATTTTCAAAATGGGAGAATTTTGATAAATTTATTGTCATGGAATTTAGTAATTTAAGTGAATTTTATCATTCCTTAATCCCTTATTTTTGGATTCCTTCCCATTATTCTTTTTTACAATCTCTAGCTTCCCTGAGATATTTATACATTGATTATTATTAAAATTTCACTACCATTGGCAGCTTTGGATTTTCAATAGTAAAAGGATCATAATGCATATCATTTTTTAAGGCATCATAGCTTGTATACTACTATATTTTAGTTAATTGGGGTTTTTAGTGAATATAATTATGATATTAATGTTATTATTAAGAGAAGGATTAGTAATTAGTTTTTCATGATAGAAATTAATTTTTTTATGCTATATGTTTTTATGAAGTATTGTTTATTGTGATACAATTTTACATTGTTGTTTTGTGAACCTGGGTGAATTATTGAGAATACATTTAGTGGAAACAAAATGTTTTGGTTTATAAATATATGATAGAATGTTTTTCACTTGAAAATAAATGTTATTTGGGGTAAATACTCATGGAGATGAGATACAATAAGCATTTGATAATAACAATTTTTAAATAAGTTCTTATTTTATAGAATTAGGTGTAAAAAATGAAAATTATATTTGAGTGATTATAAAGGAGAAATATAAGGAATATTATTTTTCATTGTTTAAAAACAATGGAAATATAAAAGTAGGTTATTTAAATATATAATTTAAATAGTTCTTTTTCTTTCTATAATTATTGAATTAAAGTTTTGGAAGAGTGTATAATTTTTTTTATTTACAATAGTATTTGAAAAAAATTGAAATACTTGAGTGGGATAAAAATGAAATGAATATGATAATTTTTTACTAATTTTTGAAATTCATTTGTGGTATTGTGACATTATTATTTTTTCTTATGAATTCATTCAATTAGACTAACTTCCAAGAAGCCTTGAATTTTCATATGACATGAGTTGATGAAATGAGAGCCATGGGTTTGGTTAAACCTTAAGTTAGGACTTAGTTTATTTAATATTCCATGTGTTCAGTATTGAAATACCATATGGGGTGTGTTTTACATAACACTACATGGGTCACGTGTTTCGATACTATACTCTTTGTTTGGTGTTTATATCTTTCACCCGCATTAGCCAAAGTAGGTGAGTGAGTTTTCTAATGAATAATTTATATCGTAAATATCTATAAATTCATGTTGTATATATGTTTTTTAAATAATTTAATATCTTTAAACCATTTATATATAAGTACATTAAAATATTGTAGATTCTTGGGGGTTTTAGTGGTTCTAATGCTATTATCTCTCACACCCTATACGTACACATCACATTTTCATGAAAATTACATGTGTCGTGATGTAGGTAAAGGAGAAGGACCTCAATAGTTGGGATTTGACATCTAGAAACATTATGGAGTTGATTTATTTTATTTTTGGAGTCATCTAAAGGGATTATCTAGGTTTTATTGTTTTGATTATGAAAAAATAATTGTTCATAAAATTTTATTTTTGATCTGTTTTATAACTTGTTTAGATGCATGAATCTATTGAGAATTTATGGGAAATAATTAATATAATAAATTAGATGTTAAATATGATTTCCATTACTTATGTTCATTGAGTTATTTATTTTTATATTTTATCATGATGAACTATTAAATGTTAAATTACTCCCCAAGTGATACTTATAAGACAATAGTGATAGTCACTAGTCCATAGTGATTAGAGAGAACATTTGAGTACATGTGGAATTTCACCTTAGTTACACGGTCATTTTGAGGAGGGAGATTATAACATGTTATCAAATAAAGTTTTTCGTTCTTAAGGTCTTTATATTTATGAAAATTATTAGAAAGAATATTATCGGTCGGGAATTGGTATTAAAGATATGTGTGTGTTTCTTTCTAATGAAACCATTGTTTAAGTCCAAGTTATATTAGGAGTATGGGATTAGTATGATTTATTTATAAATAAGATTTTATAGTATAATAATCACACTAATTGAGGATGAACTTTGGGTTTTTAGTGTATTATTTTTGGTACATCAAAGAAAGACATATGTTCATTCATGTGTGAATTTATTTTATTGATGATTTGATTTTAACTAAATGATTTAATTATTAATAAACTAATTAGTGTTTTCCTGAAAAGTTTATGAATAATGAATTAGTTAAATCAAATTAGTGAGAAAAATTTGATTATATACTGTGTTTGATTTGGTTTAAATAATTACCTTATGATCATGTGTTTGAAATGATGTATGGTGTGGTTTTTGATGAAGGATTTAATATTGATTACTAATTTTTCTGTTGATATTTTTATAATCATAAAACCAAAGAATAATTCTAAATAATCTAATGGGAGAGAGTTGGTGCAAGAGATATATCATAAAGGGTACATGGAAGGAGAGGTTGACCTTATTCCTCAACTGGGAGAATGTGAAACTCTATTTGAGAAGAGGATTAACAATAATTTATTTAATGTGATTCAAAACATTGATAGAATAAAATATCAATTGGTGGAAGTGGTAAGCGATGTGGTTCAATATTTCTAGGTACAACATCATTATAGATTTAGGGGTGATGTTGGGAATCATTGTGTGGAATAGTTCCTAGAAGTTATGGATAAGTTATTTGATCTGATTGATGTTCTATATAGAAAAAAGATAAATCACTTGGTTTCCATGCTTTAGGGACTAGTGTGATATTGATGGAATATTTTGGTTCAGGTGAAAAGGATTGAGTGATTGATATGGGTTGATTTTTCAGCTCTCTTCTTTGAGAAATTTTATCCACTTACATTTATAATTCAGAGAGGAAATAAATTTATAAAGAATAAGTAGGGTAATTTGTTTGTTCTTGACTACGTATCTAAGTTCCTAGACCTAATAAAATTTTCCTTGAACTTAGGTGATTATGTTCCCTATAAATACCCAAAAATTCCATGTAATTGTTTTTAAATTATTTGGGATTATTAAGAGTCTTCAAAAATTGACGGCGCGTGATTCCGGGGCCCGGTGTGCCCAGAATGGATTTTCGAATTTTTTTTAAGGTACATTCAGTAAACATGTGGCCAAAGTTTTATATCTTTTAAACAGGTTCTCGGATTAAAAATACAAGGACACAATTGAATCCAAAGCACCAATATTCACTTAAGGTGAGCTTCACTTCGACAACAGTAGGTCGGGAGAAAAAGTTAGTTTTTGGACTTTTTAAAGAAATGTAAAATAACATGTAATTATTATTTTATTTCCTTTTCCTCCAACGGATGAGAGGCAGTGGTGGGACCGATGAATTTTCAAGCCATTTAATGGCTTGACTCATCAACTGTGTAACTCCACTATTGTGAATTAAAATAGGTTAATTAAATCATTTAATGAACCTCATTAATTTATCAATGCGTTACTCACCTCCCCCCTCCTATTTAAATGGAGCTCGGGTGGGGTTTTGGCATAACTTCTTCAATAGAGGAAACTATGGAGATGTCCTGTGGAAACATCCACCTAGAGGAAGAGACTAGATTCAGTGAGCGGTGACGAGCACCACCAAATCACGAACTGACGACAATAACAAAGGAGGTTATGTCGATCATCATAAGTGGACATCTCATCCAGGTAGGGGTTTTAGTTTTTGATATTATAATATTACTCCTTCCTCGTTCTTGATTTATACAAAGAATGTGGATAAACAGACTAGTGGGTTGATCCGCAGATTTTTCTTTAAACACATGAGGTTAACGCGGGGTTACAAGTGGGGAGTTATTTCTAAATTATATGATTGTTGCTAACACCCCTTGTTAAAACACCAATGCGGAGGGCATGGGGCAATCTGAACAAGGCCCAGACCCTCTGCAGATCTTGTTGTTCTTGTGTTTCCCATGCGTGGTTGAGTAATGTGATAGAAAGGTATATATAGGGGTCAGGTAGAGGTGGCGGTGACCCGGGAAGCTCGTAGGCATAGACGGCACCAAGAACGGACCACCAGAGCACGTCTATTGGCCCATTGAAAGAACTATCGGCACGCCATTCCAACGGTGGCCGACAGTGGCTGGAGGAGGCCTGTGGAAACCAGCCACGAGTGGTGGAAGGTGGCGCAACATTGTGCGCTATAGTGGTTAGAGGCGGCTGGCCTGAGCCAGCTACGCGGGAGAAAGGCAGTGCCCGCAGGCGCCGCAGGTAGCAGCACCCCCTGCCAGAGGGCCACAGAAGGAGGGGACGCTGCGACCCTGTGCCGCACTGCGTCAGCTGGAGACCAGTCAGCCATCTGGTTGACCATTGCATGCATTGGGGCAGCGCCCCACCGGCCGGACGAAATGGCCCTGTGTCCCATGGGGCCATTTGGAGAAATGGTCCACCGTCAGGCAGATCAGGATGGACGTGGGCTATCCCAACAGGCCGTGTAACACCCCAAGATTTCATAGTACATTATCTCTTCAAAGTAATTCAATAATTTGTGCTACACAAAACATTGAGTTTGAGCTCACCATGACTTACCAAACTAGTCGTTAAAAAAGTGGTTATGAATAGTATTAACTGAATTTTGAATTTTATATACTTCATATAATTTTAGAATCCATATGATGTGTTTTTTAGACATAATATAAGAGAAAATTCATTTCCTCAGATAAAAGAAGTATTTTTCAAAAAATGCAATTTTACCGCCTTTTAATGGAGAACCCTTTTTAAAAAAAATATTTGAAAATTTTATATATTCAATTTAATTAAATAAAATTCTTATTTAGGATCATTACATAAAAATTTAGTTTGGATAAAGTTTTGGTACTTTTTTGATAACTTTCACATTTTGATGAATAGTGAAACATACTAAATTTTAATTGAAAACAACTTTTTTAATAAAAATAATTTATAGTGTTAAATTATGAATTTTAATGGTTTTGAAGTATAATTAGATTATATTTTTATCATTTAATACAATTTAGGTCATTATAAGTAATTTTACATTTAAATTAGACATAAACACATGTCAATCTTTTGATAGTTTTTACTTTTTAAAAACCATCTTTTTGGTTTTGACAACGGGAATTAATTTTAAATTTATTAATGAAACTTATATGTTTTGAATTTGGTAAAATAGAGTTCATTTTTGAATTTTTAATATCAAAATTATCTTAGGGTGAATTTTTGGTATTTTTTTGAAAACATTCAATATTTAATGAATAGTGAAAAACATTGTGTTATTGTTTAAAACCAACTTTTTATTTAAATAATTATTTATTTTATTTAAAAATAGGTATATAATACCTATATAAGTTCAATTTAATTCATTGGAGTCATTTTATAAAAAAATTAAATGTATAAAATTTTAATGAACTTTTTAACGACTTTTACCCACCTTCTAGGCACATTTGAAAATTTACATAAAATGTAATTTTACCACTTCTGTGAATTGAATTAAAAAATTCCAAGAGACACGGTTTACATTAGTAAGTAAAATTTGGTTCAATAAGATGAAAATAATTTTTGGTGAATAATAACTTTTGACTTATTTACCACGGTTAAAAGTAAATGGAGTAATTAATGGTAAAAATTATATTATAATTACCCTAAAACATGTCTTAATTCTATTTAATAAGTGTATTTAGACCAAAACCAACCTTAGGAATAAAATATGATCCTTTTGGTCTACTTGGATCAGATTATGACATTTATTATTATTTTATTTAAAGAAGAGTTAAAAGTCTCAAAATTCAAAGTTTAATAATTAAACCATTTTTAATATAGGGTAATACATAAGATATATTCAATTATAAATATTAATTAGAAAGATAAAAAGATTTACTACATAACTATATTTTATTTATAAATTTTAGACATTAAATAATTAAATTTATTTATGACACAATGATGATGCAGTAATTACCTTATTAATGAAAGATTAAAATAATCGATAATATAAATATCAAAATAAATGTAAATTGAGAATTTTTATGCATTAAAATAATTTTTTATGTTAATATGACATGTTAGGGTTGATTCAATGAATTGTTTTCTAAGTAGTCATGATCTTATGACTTTCAAAAAAACAAAATACCAAATAGTGTCAAAATTGACATAAATGAGTTTTAAAAACAAATACTATATTATTAAATTATATAAGAGTATTAAAAATATAAGGTTCATCCAAAGGAATCTTATAATGATATATATGTCATTAATGAACCACTTAGGTTTCTCTTGGAATTTTATAGTAAGTTTATTAACCATGTAATATAAATATACAAGAAGACATTGTAAAAGTTAAAATATTTAACTAAGAGTTAAATCTAAAATATAAGGTTAAAATGGTAACCTAAACTTTTCTAAAACCTATTTGTTGTGATAATTTCGACCCATAAACACCTAAGGATCGAAATATATTCATTCAGAGCCATTATAAACCGAAAAATATTTTATAATAAAATAATATTTCAATATTTTCCTAAATTGACCCTCACCTCTTTTATAAAAGGGTACTTCCCCTTCTCTCAAAATCACATCTCCAAAGTCATTTGGGTCAGCAAAAACCAGCCCAAATCTCCTCAAAACTTCAATAACTTCAACCTATATTCCTTAACTTGATAATAAAGCCAATCTAAGGAGCCATTTTTTTCAAATCTAAAGGAAACACCCGAAGAAGAGGTAATTATTTTATCACCCCTTTCAATGTTTTTTTCTTCTTCCACTCGCCCTTTCTTTGTTATTTCCATAAAAAAATAATAAATCTAGTACCTTATAAATACCGTGATGTTATTATAAATATGGTACAACCATATTTATTATTTTATCCATCCTATGAATGATAAAGTTTTCATGCATGCGTACATATGACTTACTGTCTCCACGCCGTGGTGTAATTTTTTATTCAACACTATGTTATTTGAATGAATATAATGATGATTAATATGTATATAAATAATGAAAATAACATGACAATGTTTATTTATAATTAATATACCATAAAATTATACAACTTTTAATCCTTAAGGAAATGATATCGTCGCTCGTGTGTACGTACGACTTACCGTCTCCACGACAGGATGAGGTTCATTTCCAGGCTCCCCTTTCAAAGATGATTATAAAAATATATATTATTAATATGTCTGTAATATATGATATAATAATGTTATTGGATATATATATATATATACTTACATATATCTTATTCACTTACTTCCGATCAATATGATATGAAAACGGAAACATCGTTTATGCGTACGTATGGCCTACCGTCTCAATAAATAGTGTTTTCCATTTCATATATCTATCTATTATACATATTTACATTCTAAATATATATTATATTAAAATTATGTTTTATATTCTTGAAGTATTTAAATCATGATCAAAATGACATGATCAAGAATAACATGTTAAACCACGTACAATAAAGGAAGCAATTATTACCTGAAATTTTAATTTGACATGGAAATCATTATTAAATGGGTAGTATAAAGTCATAAATGAATCATGTATGATAAAAAAAAATGAATATGGTTCTTTTATAATTTAATAACATTATATGGTCATTATACATGAGGTTAAACGTACCCTCAACTGAAGGAAAGTGCAAGGTAAGGGCAATTTCCTCAATCTCATTATTGTCCGAGATTGTTTATGTGTAAGTATTTTCTGGGACATATTTATCATTTATACCCATATTTAATAAAAATGTTTTCAAAAGTAATATTTTAAAGTTTTATAGGAGGGTCTATTTATTTAGATTATCATTTTAAAATTTTTAAAGATTTATCTTTCTAAATCTTTTTAATTAATGTAAATGTTTTAAAAATGATTTTAAGGATTTATTTATATGGACGTGAATGTTTTGAAATGATAATTCTTTTCAAATGTTTTTAATTGGTATGGAAACTTTGATTCAAAAATATCTTTAAAATTTATTCCTTTATAAATTCTCCGACTTTTAAAAGATTTCATGAAAAAGGGGTATTCCACTCAAAGAGTTTTACTGATCATTTTCAACTATATCATCATCCTTTACTGAATATTATTCTTGATTGAGGTTGATTTATTATAATAAAATATTCCATATTGTATGGAATGAGTTATGATATGTTTTACTATGGATGTGCTATTTTTATACCATTCATGGTTTGTGGCTAAAGTATTGACATTTTGTATGCTAGTTTTAATACGAATGTTTATGTTTTGTTTCAAAAATTTCATATGAGGAATGTAGTGGACTTAGTATGTGACGGGTGGAGCCCGCTATAGCTCCTCGATGCATCGGTAGGTCTCATGAGACAAACTAGTGTCTTGGCACAAGGCCTTGTCAAAAAGTTTATTTGTAGTCTTGGAACGAGGCCCTGACTATGTGGTAATGATGTATGACGTTAGGCATTCCCTCATTGTGAAATTAATTATTACATGTGATTATTCAACTAGTAGAATATCTATGTGCATGTTTATATGGTAATATTTGATTTATTTTCTCTATATTATGTTCAATTTTATGTTTAAAAGGCTGTTGTTTTTATTACACATCTTTCCTTAAAATTGTATAGCTTCTGCTAAATTATTTACCCTTACTGAGAATCTGAGCTCACCCCTTTCTTATGTTTTGTTTTCCCAGGATTACAAGAAGTGTATTATGTTTGATATGTAGGGTTAAGTTAGGGAAATAATGTAATTCTAAAAAGATTATTTATGGTGTGTTTTAAGTTCGAATGTGTAATGTGATGTTCATGTATGTAATCTATTTTCCAAGACTACTAAACTGATTGGTCCTTTGGGACTTCATTCCTTGTAATCAAAAAAATGTATTAAAATAATGCACTGGCTCTGGGATTCTAGGGTGGGGGCATTATAGTTGGTATCAAAGGAAGTTTAGTACAAACCTTGGAAACTATATTTAGAAAAACCCTTATTAGAGAACATTACTTTAAGATAGAATTTGAGGATTAGTATAGAATAACTTAATAGATTTTTGGTAATGTAGAGATTTTGTGTATTTTCAAAGAAATATATCCCTGTATAGATACGAGCAGGTAGAGGTGACTCTGGAATTGATGTACCTAGGAGTGAAAACTACAACAAGGAGTTTCGGGCCTGAACCAGGGTATCCTGGTACACGACAATGGGCCTTGCTTCACTCTTGGTTATGAAACTCCTAGGGGATATTCTTAGGATAATTCACATTTTCTTTATAAGATATTATGAATGAATTAAAAGTAAATACATCCTCAAATAATACATTTTTTATGATTATAGATTATATGAATAATCTTTTCAATTTACATAAGGTGTTTTACAAGTTTGGAATTATGCATTGTGATTCATAAACTAACCTAGTGTATGTCATTGTTTAGAAATGGTGCCCAGTAGAAGGAATGAGAAATCCATCAATACACATGATCCAAATAGTAAGAAGGATCGTATCTTTCATGGTATTAAGACAACATTAAGAAGGGAAATAGTCTCCCATGTATTCTCATCATATGAAGAAATAATATCATGTGTTAATAAGTTAAGTAAATAATTCCTTGAGTCCTATGGATTTGAAGGGAAGTAAGAGAAGAAAGGGATGTTAGAGAGAAAGATGGATAAAGGGAAGAGGGTAAAGAAGGATTTTCCCATATGTGAAAACTATAGAAAGAATCAACTTGGTAAATGTTTGAAGGAAATGAGAGTTTGTTATAAGTGTGGAGAGAAAGGACACCAAGTACGTGATTGTAAGGGTAATAAAAAGGTTTCAAATGTGCAATGCTTTATCTACAAGGAGTTGGGACACTATGTGAATCAATGTCCAAATCATCAGAGTATACCCCAAATGATGCTATTGGATAATAATCAGGTTATGATACTACCATAGATGAAGAGGAATGAATAGTGTTCTTATGTTGTTATTAAAGAATTATTTCATTTGAGTGTTGTATCAATGATGTACTAGTTATATGAATTATGGAAATAAATAAGGATTGTACTGCAGTACTATTTCATTGAGGGTTTGAGATTATATGGTTCTAAGAAAGGTGACTCAATAGCAAGTTAATTTTTTTTGAAAATACATAATTGAAGGAAAGATAAACCTTAATATTGTTTTGATACTGAGTTAGTAATTTTGGAATAAGGTATGATTGATTTGGATAAATTATATTTGATATTCTTGACTACTTTGAAACCAATTAATTGTTTTTTTATTCCATTATTGTTGGAGTTTATAACATTTTTGGATATAAGAAGTATATCCACTATTCTATAAGGAATAAGGGAGAATGAATGTAATTAGTAAGGTTTTATGGTAATTCAGGGTGTTACTATGTTTTAAAATAATACACGATGAAGGCATTCACATGTTATTATGAGACAAAAAGATCTTCATTGTGTTTACCTTCCTTATAAATTTTGGACTGTGAGTTTGGACAGAATTATTTTGGATATGTCTAAAGGTTGGAATGGATTATGTTTGAAATTGGATACTATTTTTAAGGTTAAATAATTTCTTAAGATTATTTTTTGGATTTTTATAAAAAGGACAACCCAGAGGTCAAGCGACAACCCATCGCGTCCGGCAAGGCCGTGAGACTTGAACCCGCAACCAAAGGGAGACAAGGGTGCATCATCTACCACTAACCTACGTGAGGGCCTAAATTATATAGTGTAGTTTATTTTAAATATTCTAACAAATTAATTATAAATTCATTATTTTTAGAACCCTATACGATTAGGATAAATAGAATATTTTTGAATTCGATTATCTTTTTGAGTGAAAGATGAGTTTGTGGTAGGAATTAGTTGAAGGATGAAACTATACTTTTCAATTATATTTTTTTACTCTTATTATATGAATAAATTAATTCTTAAAATTTAGGAAAGGTATATTAAAACCAAAATTTTTTTATCGTAATACCTTATGTTTTGTTGAACTGATGATATTTTAAATCATTATAGATTGATGGAATTGAGGCCCTCAATTTTACACTTATTTGTGATTGATGATCTCAATCACTCCCTATAAATGTTTATGTTTTTCCTCCAATTATGTGTATCTATTTTCTACCAATTTTCACTTAATCTAGATCATAATTTGGTGGTGACTTTTTCATTTCCCTTTCCCTCTTATTAAGACTAAATTTTATTAACCCAATTTCCGATGTGGGTTTTCTACAAAGGTATTTTTCTATTTTTAACCTTTTATTTTAGAAGAACAATTTCAAATTGCGAGGATTCAAATTATTTAAGGAAGGAAGAATGTAACACCCCAAGATTTCGCAGTATGTCATCTCTTTAATATAATTCAATAACTTGATCTACACACAACACCGAGTTCGAGTGCACCATGACTTACCAAAATAGCCATTCAAAAAGAGGTTATGAAAATTACTAACTAAATTTTGAATTTTACATGCTCCATATAATTTTAGAATCTATATTAAGGGTTTTTTAGACATAATATAAGAAGTAATTCATTTTTTCAAATAAAAGAAGTATTTTTCAAAAAATGCAATTTTACCCCCTTTTAATGGTGAACCCTTTTTAAAAACAATATTTGACACTATTATATATTCAATTTAATGAAATTAAATTATTCTTTATAATAGGTACATAAAAATTTAGTTTGGATAAAATTTTGGAACTTTTCTGATAACTTTCACATTTTAATGAATAGTGAAAAATACTAAATTTTAATTGAAAACAAATTTTTTAATTGAAATAATTTATAGTATTAAATTATGAATTTTAATGGTTTGGAAGTATAATTATATTATATTTTTATCATTTAATACAATTTAGGTCATTATAAGTAATTTAATATTTAAATTTGACATAAACACATATCAATCTTTTGATAGTTTTTACTTTTTAAAAACCCGCTTTTTGGTTTTGACAATGGGAATTAATTTTAAATTAATCAACGAAACTTCTATTTTTTTAATTTGGTAAAATATAATTCATTTTTGAATTTGGAATATCAAAATTATCTTAGGGTGAATTTTTGGTATTTTTCTGAAAACTTTCAATTTTTAATAAATAGTGAAAAATACTGCATTATTGTTTAAAACCGACTTTTTATTTAAATAATTATTTATTTTATTTTAATTTATTTTAATTCAAAATAGGTATATAATACCTATATAAGTTCAATTTAATTCATTGGAGTCATTTTATAATAAAATTAGATGTATAAAATTTTATTAAACTTTTTAAAGTCTTTTTCCCACCTTCAAGGCACATTTGCAAATTTGAATAAAACACAATTTTACTGCTTCTGTAAATTGAATTTCAAAAATCTAAGAGACAAAATTTACATAAGTAAGTAAAATGTGGTTCTATAAGATGAAAATAATTTTTGATGAATAGTAACTTTTGACTTTTATTTATCACGGTTAAAAGTAAATAGGGTAATTAAAGGTCAAAATGATATTATAATTACCCTGTCACATGTTTTAATTATATTGGATAAGTTTATTTAGAACAAAACTAACCTTAGGAATAAAATATGATCATTTTTTTCCACTTGGATTAGATTTGGACATTTGTTATTATTTTATATATAGAAGAGTTAAAAGTGTTAAATTCAAAGTTTAATAACTAAACCATTTCTAATACAGGGGTATACATAAGATAAATTTGACCATAAATATTCATTATAAATCTAAAAAAATTTCCCACATAATGGTATTTTGTTTATAATTTTTATACATTAAATAATTAAATTTATTTATGACACAGTGATGATGTAGTAATTACCTTATTAATGAAAGATTAAAATAATTGATATTATAAATATCCAAATAAATGTAAATTTAGAATTTTGATGCATTCCAAAAATTTTATTGGTTAATATTAAATGTTAGGGTTTATTCAATGAATTATTTTCAAAGTAATCATGCTGTTATGACTTTCAAAAAAACAAAATACCAAATAGTGTCAAAATTGACATAAATGAGTTTTAAAAACAAATACTATATTATTAAATTATATAATAGTCCTAAAAATATAAGAATCAGACAAAGGAATTTTATAATGATATATATGTCATTAATAAACTACTTGGGGTTCTCTTGGAATTTTATAGTAAGTTTATTAACCATGTAATATAAAAATACAAGAAGACATTGTAAAAGTTAAACTATTTAACTACGAGTTAAATCTAAAAGATAAGGTTAAAATGGTAACCTAAACTTTATTAAAACCTATTTGTTGAGAGTATTTCGAACCATAACAACCTAAGGATCAAAATAAATTCATTTTGAGCCATTATAAACCTAAAATGATTTTATAATAAAATACTATTACAAGATTTTCCTAAAGTGACCCTCACCTCTCTTATAAAAGGGTACTTCCCCTTTTCTCAAAATCACACCTACAAATACATTTGGCTTAGCCAAAACCTACCCAAATCTCCTCACAAATTCCCTAAATTAAACCTAAAGGCATTCCCTTGAGCCTAAATCCATCCTAAGGAGCCATTTTTTTCAAATCAAAAGGAAACACCTGAAGAAGAGGTAATTATTTTATCACCCCTTTCAATGTTCTTTTCTTCTTCCACTTTCTCTTTCTTTGTTATTTCCATACCAAAATAATAACTCCATTCCTTATACATACATTTTTGTTATTATAAATATGGTGCAACCATATTCATTATTCTATCAATCTTATTAATGATAAAGTCACAATGCGTGCGTATATACAACTTACCGTCTCTACGCCGTGGTGTAATTTTTTATTCAAAACTATGTTATTTGGATGGATATAATGATGAGAAATATGTATATAAATAAAGAAAATTACATGATAATGTTTCTGTATAATTAATATACCATCCGATTCCACACCTTTTAATCATTAAGGAAATGATATCGTCGGTTGTGTGTACGTACGACTTACCGTCTCCACGACACGATGAGATTCATTTCCAGGTTCCCCTTTCAATGATGATTATAAAAATATATATTATTAATATGTATGTAATATATGAAATAATAATACTACTAGATATATATATATATATATATTTGTGTGTGTGTGTGTGTGTGTGTGAGTGTGTGTGCGTGTGTGTGTATGTATGTATGCACTTACATATATCTTATTCACTTACTTCCGTTCAATACGATAAGAAAACGGAAACAATGTTTATTCATACGTACGACCTACCATCTCCATAAATGGGGTTTTACATTTCATATATCTATATATTATACATATTTATATTCTAAATATATATTATATATAAATTTTGTATTATATTCTGGAAGTATTTAAATCATGATCTAAATGATATGATCAAGAATAACAAGTTAAAACACGTACGATAAAGAAAACGATTATTACCCAAAATGTTAATTTAACATGGAAATCATTATTAAATGGGTAGTATAAATTCACAAATGAATCATGTATGATATAATAACTATGAATATGGTTCTGGTATAATTTAATAACATACTATGGTCGTTATATAGGGGGTTAAATGTACCCTCAACCAAAGGAAAGTGCAAGGTAAGGGTTATTTCCTCAATCTCATTATTATATGAGATTGTTTATGTGTAAGTATTTACTGGGACATATTTATAATCGATACCCATATTTCATAAAAATGTTTTCAAAAGGAATATTTTAAAGTTTTATGGGAGGGTCTATTTAACTAGATCATCCTTTTAAATGTTTTAAATATTTATCTTTCTAAATATTTTTAATTAATGCCCATGTTTTCAGAATAATTTTAAGGATTTATTTATATGTATGTGAATGTTTTGAAATGATAATTCTTTTAAAAATTTTACTAGTGGTACGAGACACTTTTATTCAAAAATATATTTAAAATTTCATCTTTTATAAATTGTGAGACTTTTAAATGATTTCATGAAAAGGGGTATTCCACTCAAAGAGTTTTACTGATCATTTTAAACTATATCATCATCCTTTACTAGATATTATTATTGATTGTGGTTGATTTATTATAATAAAATCATCCATATTGTATGGAATGAGTTATGATATGTTTTACTATGTATGTGATATTTTTATACCATTCATGGTTTATGGGTAAAGTACTGACATTTCGTATGCTAGTTTTAATACAAATGTTTATGTTATGTTTTAAAATTTTCATATGAAGAATGAAATGGACTTAGTAAGTGACGGTTGGAGACCTCTATAGCTCCTCGATGTATCGGTAGGTCTCATTAGACAAACTAGTGTCTTGACACAAGGTATTGACAAAAATATTATTTGTAGTCTTGGCATGAGGCCTTGACTATGTGGTAATGATGTCTCGCGTTAGGCATTCCTTCATTATGAAATTAATTATTACATGTGATTATTCGATTGGTAGAATATCCATGTGCATGTTTATATGGTACTTTTTGATTTATTTCCTCCATATTATGTTCAATTTTATGTTTAAAAGGATGTTGTTTTTGTTACACATCTTGCCTTAAAAGTTTACAACTTCCACTAAATTATTTACCCTTACTGAGTATCTGAGCTGTAATATCCCAAGGTTTTATAAAAATAAATTGAAAATGCTTGAAATTTTGCTTAAGGTATATATTTATAAGTATCCTTTAAACACAATTTTATTTCTTCTATGTTTTGAATTTCAAGAAACTGTCATCTACAATTGGGTTCAGTATGTTATTTAGAGACTGATGAAACAAACTTGTTTTTTTGGTGAATAGTAACATGCCCTTATGAATAGTAATATGAATAGTAATATGACCTCATGAATATTAAATAATAATATTATTTTATTTTCCCATGGAAATAGGATAATGGGATCTTAATTAATTTTCCAATGTCACATGAAACTAATTGCACTTCAATATTGTTATTTTTTGAATTAACTGTGACCTTATTTAAAAATTAAATTAATAATATTTAGAAAATTATTTTTGAAAAATGGAGTTCATTTTTGAATTCTACACATCAAAAAATGGTTGGGGTAGATTTTTGGTATTTTTCTGAAACTCTTGAATTTTCGGTGAATAGTGAAATACGGTAAAATACCGTATAATCAATTTATCAGTAAAAATGCACTATTTATGACATAATAAGTGATGAAAGGCCACTTGCCTCGAACTCACTTGATATTTTCACTAATTAAGGCCACTTTTTTTGAGATTATTCATAGTCTTGAAAAAAATATTATAATAATAATTAAAATAATATAAAATACCTCCCCTCCTCCACTATAAATACCACCCTCACTCCCCTCTTCCTCCCACACCTCTCAAGCCTTGAGAATTGTCTAATTTCTGCCAAATTCCCTCCCCAATCTTCTTCCCCACGTCCTAGAGCTTCTGGTCTCACCAAAAGACCAAAATCAAAGCCCTTAAGAAGGATCTCAAGGAGAAGAGATCAAGAGGTAAACATCCTCTTTCATTTTCATTCTTTCCTTCCATTTTATGTTATTCTCTTCCTTTCCCTTTGTCTTTTGTTGGGATATTTCATTAAATATTTCCCCTTACTGTCCAAAGTTTTTATGATGATGAGATATTCCATTCCTCTCATCAATCTTATTTTTATGAAATTTTAAGAGACGTCGTTAGGCTGCCGAATTTTTGTAAGAAATTTCTCATGTTTTCTTCATTTCAAGATTCCCTTCTCTTCGTTATTCATCCCCTCTTATTCAGGAGGAATGAAATCTCCAGAATCATGTATATTCTGGATGTTTTCATGTTTATGGAAAATTAAAAATCATAATTCCTCTCCTCTCTCACTTATTTAAAGAATAAAAAAACATTGTCCATTTGTGTCGAATTACCGATATCGTGGACGATGTATTTTCAATCTCCATTAATTCTTTCAAGTCTGGTCATGAAACCATTTATATGGTTGAACCAGGTTATAATATGTGTTTTATGAATCATATAAGGTTCTAGAATTCTTTTTTACTCATGATTCAAATTTATAAGACTAAATGAAGTTGTAATTATCAAAGAACCAATTAAATGATCTAAACGAACATAATTAATGTTTTAACTTATTAATCATCATCATATAAAGCACCAAAGTGATAAATGGTATAATTTATGGTACTAGAATTATGTAAATACTACTCCATTCCAATTCTGGAGTTTCACTTCCAATCAACAAGAACGATTCATCATGAACCGATTGTGAAAATCACAAAAGAACTCACCCAAAATAATGCAAGGAACAAAATACTAACAATTAAGGGGTGAAATGAGGTTATGAAATGACCATATAAGATGTTATAAACATGAAAATGTTTATATAAAGTACTAATAACACTCTTTTAACCATTATACAGGAGGTTTAAACAATTTTGAAGTAATACAAGCCCAAGGTAAGGGAATTCTTAACCCGATTTCCATTCTTTGGGTTAACCTTTTACTTTATAATTTATGTGCTATTTAAATTGTTTGTGTGATGGGTTATGTTTATATTATGTTTAATTATGTGTATTTACAGAGTATATACATAATCCATCCACTCAATTAAGTCTCACTTCATGTATATGATGTTTATAAGGGACTTTTCTTCTAAAATCCTCTTTTAAAATTCTATTTATAAGATTCAAAGGCAATGTTTTTATGCTATTGTTTATGTTGTATGATTATGTTTTGGTTATTGGGCATTGTTTATGATAAAGGATGGGACCTATATTTCCCTCCAATGCATTGGGTATGAGTAAGTTGGAGGTCGGCCGTATGGTTACTCCAAGTGTAACTGTGATGGTTACACAAAGTAAGGTAGCCGTGAGGGTTACAAATTTTAAGGTAGCCAAGATGGTTACAAGATTATGTAAGTAATGCCCCAATATACCTCTATGATTATAATTATTTTTGTGTGGATCTTGTGTAAATCTCATGTTACGCTAAGTAATATTTTATGGGTGGAAAGCATGTCTTTTGAAATTTTTTTCATACGTCATGCGTATTCATGGACTAATGTGAGTTTTCCTTCTTTTTCATACCTTACGGAGCTTTTGTGCTCATCCCAAGTTTTTAAATGTTTTTTCACAGGTTAATGATGAGTAATACAAGGAAAGAAGACATGTTAAATGTTGAATAATTGTAAAGGAGTCTTGTTTTGTGTTTTAATGTTTTATATTCTGAGGAAAATGGAAACTGATTTTATGGTATCCACTATGTAACAATGTGTAATGTTATGAATGTTTTGTCTTAATTATCTAAAGCTGTAAACTTGAAAAGATCCTCAATGTATAATGAAGTGTTTTCTTAAATAAATTCAAGATTATGTATGAAATAAGTGCAGGTCCTTATATGAGCTCACCCCTTTCTTATGTCGTGCTTTCCTAGGATTCCAAGAAGTGTTTTATGTTTGATATGCATGGTTAATCTTGGGGAATAATGGCATTATAAATGGATTATTTATGTTTTGTTTTATGTTTGAATGTGTAATGTAACATTCATGTATGTAACATATTTTCCAAGACTACTAAAATGATCGGTCCTTCAGGACTTGATTCCTTTTAATCATGAAAATGTATTAAAATAATGCACTGGATCTGGGCTTCTGGGGTCAGGGCGTTAGAGGTCGGACCCGTGGCCCAGTGGGCCAACGTGGGTGGGCTGAGCCCCACCTGGTGGGCCGGGCCAGCCACGACCCAGGCCTATGAACCAGCTGGGTGGACCCCAATGGGCCAAACCCATAGAAATGGGTCGACCCTTAACGGGCTATACCCGGGCAGGGTCAGGTAGACCCTGAGACCCATTGTGTTAGGCCGACCTGACCGAGTTGGACTGGGCTGAGACCCTACCGACCGCCGAATAAAGAAACACCCATAACTGATGAACCAGGTGTCCGTTTAACACGTCGTCAGTAGCTTTGGGACCCCATTTGGGAAGCAGTCCATTTGGCATATTCCGGCAGGCCTGACCGAGCTGGGCCAGACCGAGGTGCGATCACCCCCGTTTCATAGAAAGTGGTGTAACTTACAGACCTAGGGTCCGATCGATGCGTTGTCTATGTCATAAGGACCCTTGTGACAAGGTAGTCCTTTGGAGAGACTCTAAGTGAGCTTTGACTGAGTTGGACGTGTGACCTAGGCTAGATCAGACTTGAATCCAACCAAGGCCTTTTTACAAAAGTGCTCATATCGCATATACTGGGCGTCCGATCGACGCACCGTCTGTCACGTTGGGACCACTATGATGGGGAGATCCCTTGGGTATTATTTTTGTGGGAATTAGTACTAGTATAAATATGAATGATGTCTTGAGGAGTAGAGTCTTCTGTAGATCAGACGTGCTTCGTGCGGGAATCCAGTGGTTAACTGTGACACGAAGAAGAAGAGAGACCAATACCTGTCTACATCAGAAACTCCAGAGTGGGATGATCTAGCTGTACGACTAATATCCATACCTATGTACTAGTGACCAATAAAGGTCAGCACCTATGATCAATATAGGTCAACATCTAGCGACCAATACTGGTCAGCACCAGCGACCAATACGGGTCCGCACCAGTGACCAATACGGGTCAGCACCAGTGACTAATACGGGTCAGCACCAGTGAACAATACAGGTCAGTATCTAGCGACCAATATAGGTCAACATAAAGTGACCTATATGGGTCAACAGTAGAGTTACTACAGATAGGACAATCTGGCTTTATGACTAGGCATCCCTATCCCAGTAACCTTGAAGTTATACCATTAGAGTGAGCTGTCGCTTTTGCTTTGTGCTTCATGATTTAGATCATTCTTGTGATATTACCTTTGTAGAATTTATTATGATGTTTTCCTTTATGGATTACTGAGAGACCTTCGGGGTCCTTGGGGTCCCCTACTGAGTTGTTATACTCACCCTTGCACGGGGTCCGCACACACATGTGTGTCTGGTGAAGACTACTGATGCTCTGAGGCAGACTTTGGAGGTTTAGTACTTGGTTTGGTGCAACGAGACCAGTCAATATCATATTCTTTGACTTGAAAATTACAACTACTATCCTCCAGGTAGAGCTCGAGGGCATTTGCAACAGTTTTTTACCTTCTTTTCAGTTTATAGGGCTTGTATTCCGACCCGCTGTTTTCAGTTTACAGTTGTACTTATGGTTGTACTTTACTCTCATGGTTATACATTACTTTTATTGGTTGTTTACTTTAGTTTCCCTTTTTGGGTGTTTAAATATCTATAAGGCAATGCCTTCCCTATTCGGGAAAATCGTTCAAGTGCTATTCACCAACCCCTGGCTTATGGAAGGCGGGCTTGGGGTAGTCACTTTCGGGCCCCGTGGGACGGGTTGTAACAAAGTGGTATCAGAGGGTGGTCGGTTATACCAGAATAAATAAGAGTCTTCTTTTAATGAGGAAATGAGGTATAGTGTCTTGATTTTTGTTTTCAGTATAGGGAGTCTAGTGTTGGAGCGGCGGCCGACATATCTATACACTAGGACCCTGGATTCTATTTTCCGACTCAGTACATGAAAACACCAGTTTCTTGTGTTTTGAAAAGTTTTCTTGATCTTTCTTGAGTCATATCACAAGGTATAACTTATTGACTATGGTGTATCTATTTATTACTATATTCCTCCATGAAGACAACCAGCCAAGATTCTATTTATAGATCATGACAGTGGCCCACCGAGCGACGAGGAGTCGGTACATGGACAACTCACGGTGATGGCACCTTCGGATGGTGTACCAGCAACACCAACACCCATTGAGCATAAGATGCTACCAGTGGATCATGCATGCCAGCTGAGTGCGTTGCATTATTTCCAGAGATAGAGGCCTCTGAGGTTTCAAGGCGAGACGAACCCCCAGGAAGTATAGGATTGACTTGAGGTAGTTTCGCGAGTCTTTCACTTAGTAGAGACACCCACCGATAAGATGGCGATATTGGCCAAGAGCCTTCTTCTGGTCTCGACAGGAAAATGGTGGAGATCAATGATCCAGGTGCATGATGAGATAAACTCACCTAGATGGACTTTGAGAGCCTTTTCAAGGTGTAGTTCGTGCTAGAGACACTACACTATGTGTGTATTCGGGAGTTGATGCATCTGCAGCAGGGCATCCAGACCATGGCTTAGTACTCAGTGAGATTTACTGACCTCTCCCAATACCCCACTAACATGATATGTGACCCTTACTTTAGGGCCCATACCTTTGAGTAGGGGCTCTGATGGGAGATCAGAGCAGCGACAATTTCTCTCAGCATCCTGACATAGGCTGGGGGGTTAGAGTGAGCATTGCTGATGGAGATCTTCCTTGCCGAGCAGGAACTGACAGTGAGAGCCCCTACTAGATGACAGGTAGTAGAGTCATCTACATCTTGTAGTAGATAAATGACGCAGAATCCCAAGAAGTCTAGACCTTCTGGAGGGCGACCCGAGGACACAGGGTCATAGGTGCGAGGCTCGAGAGGCTGAGGGAACCACCATCAAGGCATGATCTTTTTTTCCTATGGGGTATAGGGTCATAGAGCTCGTGAATGTCTGAATCCCTGCATGGATGATCAACAGATGGTGGAGGGGCCACTAAGGCAGTGGCAGCGGTAGGAGCACAAGTGTCATCCAAACAACAGATGAGGCAGGGGAGGAGTACGTACAACGGGAGGTGGTCGGGGTCACCAGGCACTACCACAACCAACCCTAGGTGGTCAACCATGAGATCAGGGAGTAGGTGGATAGGGACAGGACCATCTACAGGCATTAGAGGCTCACTATACTGACATCCCTAAGATGATACAAGGTACGATCTATATCTTTTCTACTTTAGAAACAGTACTTATTGACACAGGTGATAGCAATTATTTCCTTGACACAAACGTATTTCGGGACTCTGAGATTCGGACTAAGATTTTATCTCAAACTTTGCATTTGGATACTTCTATAGGAGGAGATTCAGCGGTCACACACTAGTTCAGATAGTGTGATCTTACTCTCAGAGGAGATAATTTCAGATGGGATGTTATAGTAGCAACATTGAAGACCTATGACATCATTCTTAGTATTGACTGACTATCAATAGTTCATGAACAAATTGACTGCTTGAGATGTATAGTGCGATGTACCCATAGAGATAGAGGCTAGTTTTCCTTTGTTGGTGAGAAGGAATACAGAGAAGCACGAGATGGACTTGCGCTCAGGAGGGTGCAACTGATTACATATCAGTTGGATTGAATGACCTTTAACATGGTGGATTAGGCAAGTACACAGTTCCCAGCGGTGGTGGATGTGTATGAGGACGTCTTTCCAAAAGATGTCCTCATACTACCTCCTTATAGAGAGGTAGACTTCAGCATTGACTTATACCAAGGAACAACATCGATATCTACACCAATATATCGGATAGCCCGTATGAAGCTCCAGGAACTGAGGGTATAGTTGGATGACTTAGAGCGGAAGGGATTCATAAGGCCCAGTGTTTCTCCATGGGCATCCCCAGTGTTGTTTTCCAAGAAGGCAGACATAAGTTTGAGGCTATGCGCAGACTTCCAGTGCCTAAACCAGGTGACAGTGAAGAACAAGTATCCTCTGCCCAGGGTTGATGATATTTTTGATTAGTTTAAAGGAGATAAGTGGTTCTCGAATATAGGCCTCAGATCAGGTTATCACCAAATTCATGTGTGGTATGAGGTAATCCCAAAGATGGACTTCATATGTTAGTATGAACATTATGAATACCTAGTGATTCCATTCGGCATGATGAACACCCCTGTAGTATTCCTGGGTCTAATGAACATGATCTTCTAGACCTGATTATATCGTTTTATAGTGGTCTTCATCGACGACATCATGGTGTACTCAACATCCAAGGAAGAGCACATTGTATACTTAAGGATAGTTCTAGACACACTCCGGGATCACTAGTTATATGGGAAGCTCTCGAAGTGTGAGTTCTAGATATGGAAGGTCCACTTCTTGGGACTTGTCATCTTAGAGGCTGGAGTTGTAGTGGATCCAGTGAAGATTGAGGCAATAATTTCTTAGGATCCACCTAGGAGTGTTACTGAGGTGCGGAGCTTCTTTGGATTAGTAGGCTACTATCGACGGTTCATACCCGATTTCAACAGATTAGCAGAACCTATGAATACCTTGACAAAGAAGGGGAAACCCTTCTTGTGGTCAGAGACATGCCATCAGAGCTTTCAACAGCTAAGTCATATCTTGACCAGCGCTCCCATCCTAAGGTTACTGGAGGAGGGCACTGACTATGTGGTTTACTGTGATGCATCAGGGACCAGAGTCAGTTGCGTCCTAATGTTTGATGATGTAATGACTGATAATGGATCACAAAAACTTAGGCCTCATGAGTAGAATTATGCGAATCATGACTTGGCGTTGGCAGCGCTAGTCTTCGTATTGAAGATGCGGGGACACTACTTGATGGGTGAGCAGTTCATTGTTTACTCAGACCACAAAAGTCTCAGATATATCTTCATATAGAAAGATCTGAATCTAAGACTGCGATGTTAGCTAGATTTTCTCCAGGAATATGACTTTGAGATAGTCTATACTCCTGGGAAGGGGAATATAGTGGAAGATGTGATTAGCCGGAGATTGATTTCACAGCCACTGAACTAGTCATCAGAGCTGTTAGCCATGCTTCAGATATCCTACCCGGATAGAGATGATAAAGTCTACCTCCAGTTGATGGAAGTCACCCCTCCACTCCTTCAGTAAGTTATGTAGATGCAACTCAGAGACAACAGTTTTGAGACTACACGTTCTCATATATCCTCAGGCCATGCACCTGATAGATATTCTGAAGGTGGGGAGCACAATATTCTTTTTAGAGGATGTACTGTTGTAACAGTGGTTCTATGAGAGGAGGTGATGAGGGAGTTCTATACATCCACCTTGGTAGTACATCTAGGTGTGATGAAGATGTATTAGGACCTCTAACATCAGTACTAGTGTTCAGGGATGAAAAAATCTACGGCAGAGTTTGTTTCTAGATGCCTCACTTGCCATCAAGTGAAGGGCTAGCACCAGGTATCGACAGTCTTGACCCAACCCCTCAAGATACAAGAGTGTAAGTGGGAATGGATATCGACAAACATTGTGATGGGGTTACCACATATGTCCAGAGGGAACGATACCATCTAGGTGATTGCTGACCGACTCACCAAGTCGGCCGACTTCCTTACTATTCGAGAGAAGGATTTAGTAGAGAGATTAGGACATATATACGTTCAGGAGATCATGAAACTTCACGGGGTGCCTTCAACGATAGTCTCAGACCATGACACACACTTCACATCCTGGTTGTGGAAAGGACTACATGAGGCTTTCAGGGCTCAGCTTCGCTTGAGAACTACTTTTCACCTGCAAACAAATGGTCAGAATGAGCGGACCATCCGGACCATGGAGGACATTCTTCGTTCACGTGTCCCAGATTTTGGTCACAGTTGGGAGGACCACCTACCCATGGTAGAGTTCATGTACAACAATAGATATCACTCCACCATTGATATGGACCCTTTTGAGGTGTTGTACGGATGATCGTGCAGATCGACCTTATGCTGGATGGATCCAAGAGAGCCATCACTCATGGGCCCAGAGATAGTACATGCTACGAATGAGAAGGTACAGGTCATCCAAGAGTGGACGAAGACTGCACAGAGCCGACAAAAGTCCTATGCTAATAGGCGACGGAGACCACTAGAGTTTCAGGAAGGGTACCACATATTCTTACAAGTCTCCCCTCAACGAGGACTACATAGATTTGGTTGAGGTGACAAACTCTCACCGAGGTTTATCAGACCATTCATGATAATTTGAAGAATTGGAAAGGTGGCATACCATTTGGCACTTCAACCACAGTTGGAGAGGATGCACAACATCTTCCATGTATCTCAGCCGAGGAGATATGTGCGTGACCCATCTCACGTCATCGACCATGGTGAGCTGGAGGTTGACAACTATGTGACTTTTGTGGAGTACCCAATGAAGATAGAGGATCGACAAGAGAGGATCCTTCGTGGGTAGTCAATACCTCTGGTGTGCGTTCTATGGCAGCACGAGAATCACTAGGAGATCACATGGGAGCGAGAGGCTCATATGTGTGCCCAGTACCCCTATTGGTTTTTGTATCCCTGTTTGAATTTTGGGGATGTAAATCCCCAAGGTGGGGAGAATGTAAAGACCCAAATATTACATGTATTTTTTCTAAATTATTTGGAATTATTATGAGTCTGAAAAATTAGACGGTGCATGATTCCATGGCCCGATGTTCCCAGAATGGATTTTTGAAGTTTTTTAAGGTACATTCAGTAAACGCATGAGCGAAATTTTCAATCTTTTGAACCGGTGCTCAGATTAAAAATATGAGGGCACCGTTGAATCTACAGTGCCAAGATTCACTTAAGGGAAGATTCATTTCAACAGTAGTAGGTCAATAAAAAAAGTTATTTTTTGTACTTTTTAAAGAAAAGTAAAATAACATGTTATTATTATTTTATTTTATTTTTCTCAAACGGATGATCGGTAGTGGTGGAGCTGATGACATGTCAAGCCATTTAATGGCTTGAATCATCAGCTGTGTAACTCCACCATTGTGAATTAAAAGAGGTTCATTAATTCATTTCATGAACCTCATTAATTCCTCAACGCGTTACTCAACTTTCCCCCCACCTAATTAAATAGAGCTTGGGGTAGGGTTTTGGCACACCTTCTTCAAGTGAGGAAACTCTGGAGAAGTCATGGAGAAATATACACTTGGAGGAAGAGATCAGATTCAACGAGTGCTGACAAGTGCCACCAAATCAAAAACCGACAACAAAAACAAATGAGGTTCTATCGATTGTCATAAGCAGACGTCTTATCCAAGTAGGGTTTTTGTTTTTGATATGGTAACATTACTCCTTCCTCATTCATGATTTATATGAAGAACACAAATCAATCACCCAGAGGTTTGATCCATGGATCATTATTTAAAAATGGGAGGTTGATGCGGGGTTACAAGTCAGGAGTTATTTCTAAATTCTATGATTGTTGATAACACCCCTTGTTAAAACACTAAGGCAGAGGGCGTGGGCCAATCCGAACAAGGCCTAGAACCACCAATGATCTTGTTGTTATTTTTTTCCCATTCGTGGTTGGGTAATATGATGGAAAGCTAGATATAGGGTTCATGCAGAGGAGGCGGTGACCTGAGAGGCTCGTAGGGACAAACGACACCAAGAACGGACCATTGGAGCATGTATGATGGCCCGTAGAACGAACCGCCGGTGCGCCATGCCAGCGGTGGCCGACGGTGGCCGGAAGAGGCCCACGAAAACTAGACATGGGCAGTGGGAAGGTGGTGCGCCGTCGTGTTCCACAAAGGCCAGAGGCAGCCGGCCCGATTTGGCCTCATGGGAGAAGGACGACGCCAGCGGCGACAACAGCCGCGGCCAGTGGGCTGCGGTAGCAGGGGGCAGCGCGGCCCCGCGTCGCTCCGCGTCGGCTGGAGATCGGTCGGCCATTTGGATGACCATTGCACGCCCTGGGGTAGTGCCCCACCGGATGGACGAAACGACCCCACGTCAGCAGGGCCAACTGGAGAAACGGTCTGCCATCAGGAAAACGTGGGTCGGACCCGCGACCTAGTGGGCCAGCGTGGGTTGGTCGAGCCCCACCTGGCAGGCCGGGACAACCGCAGCCCAGGCCCGCGAACTAGTCGGGTCAACCCCACTGGGCTGGACCCAAAAAACCAGGCAAACCCTTAATGGGCCAGACCTGAGCGGGGTCAGGTAGACCCCGGGACTCGTTGCGTCAGGATGGCCTAACCGAGTCGGACCAAGCCCAGACCCAACTGGCCCTCGAATAAAGGAACGCCCATAAATGACGAACTAAGTGTCCTTTTAACACACTGTTAGTGGCTTTAGGACCCCTTTTGGGAAGCAGTCCCTTTGGCATATTCTGGCGAGTCTGATCGATCCAGGCCAGACTGAGGTGTGATCACCCCCGTTTCACAGAAAGGGGTGTAACTAATAGACCAAGCATCCGATCGACGCGACATCTATGGAATAAGGACCCTTGGGACAAGAAGGTCCTTTGGAGATACTCTAAGTGAGTTTTGATGGAGTTTGACATGTGACTTGGGTTGGATCAGACTTAAATCCAACTGTGCCCTTTTTTACAAAAGTGCTCATATCTCACAGACCGGGCATCCGATCAACGCACTATCTGCCACGTTGGGACCCCTATGATGGGGCTATCCCTTGGGTATAATTTTTGTGGGACTTTGTACCAGTTGAAATATGACCGATGAATTGAGGAGAAGAGTCTTTCAGAGATCAGTCGTGTGTCATGTGGGAATCCAGTGGATGGCTGTGACATGAAGAAGAAGAGCGACCAATACAGGTCAACATTAGAAACTACAGAGTGGGATGATCTAGCTATAAGACTAATCATCCCTACCTCTATACCAGTGACCAATACGGGTCAACACCGGTGACCAATACGGGTCAACATCTAGAGACCAATACGGGTCAACACCAACGACCAATACAGGTCAACACCAATGACCAATACGGGTCAGCACCAACGACCAATACAGGTCAACACCAATGACCAATATGAGTCAGCACCAGGGACCAATACATGTCATCACCAATAACCAATATGGGTCAGTATCTAGCATCCAATACGGGTCAGCGTACAATGACCTATACGGTTCAACAGTAGAGTTAATACAGATTGGATGATCTTGATTTACGACTAGCCATCCCTATCCCAGTAACCTTGAAGTTATACCGTTAGAGTGAGCTGTCTCTTTTTCTTTGTGCTTCATTATTTATATCATGGTTGAGATATTACCTTTGTGGTATTTCTTATGATGTTTTCCATTGTGGATTACTGAGAGACCTTCGGGGGTCTTGGGGTCCCCTAATGAGTTGTTATACTCACCCCTACACAGGCTCCGCCCGCACAGGTGTATTTGGTGTAGACTATTGACGATCTGAGGTAGAATTTGGAGGTTCGGGACTTATTGGTGCTTGGTGTGATGTGAGCAGTCGATATCCTCGTCTTCGACTTCAGAATTACAGCTACTACCCTCTAGGTAGAGCTCCAGGGCAGATGCAAAATCTGTTTACCTTATTTTTATTTTCTAAGGCTTGTATTATGGCCCACTATTATAAATTTACAGTTGTACTTGTGTTTGTACTTTACTCTCATGGTTATACCTTACTTTTGTTGGTTTTTTACTTCAGTTTCCCTTTTTGGGTGTGTATAGATCTATAAGGCAATTCCTTCCCTGTTCGGGAAAAGCCTTCAGGTGCTAGTCACCAACCCCTGGACTATGGAAGGAAGGCTTGGGGTAGTCACGTTCGGGCCCCGTGGGACGGGTCATGACATTCCTTCTAATACTAATTTTTTTAGTAAAGTTTAATGTTAGATATGTGTTTGAGTGTTAGAATATTTTTTAATACTTTTATGGAACTGCTAAACATATATCTTATGACTGATAAGGATTTTGAGGAAGAAGAGAGGGTTTGAGTGGGTATAAGTGGATTAGGTTGTAGAAATAAGAGTAAGAGGGATGATTATTATAGTGATAGTAAGGGATCAAAGGGTTTGGGGGAAAATTATTCTCTTTATTTTATGGTATTGTTCTATTGGAGTGCTATTAGTCTGGATGTAAAATTCTATAATTGATATGTATATCCCAATGATCCAAAGTAATTTTATTCTTATGAAAAAATAGTACTTTTTATGAAATTTTTCTAGAAGGTGGGATCAAAGGGGTGGATTTAGATATCCTACGTCCACCCAAGAACCCAGAGTATAGGATAGTACCCCTCAATAGAGTGCTAGTCATGTATCATTTGGGAGGCCTAGTCATGGGGGTGAAAAATATTTTTAGGGTTAGTCTTAGTGGGGATATGTAGTGTATGAGAGTTATAAAAATATAGTATAGGGTTTAGGAATAAGTTCTGGTCACTTATTTTCTATGTATTAGGCTTAAGCTAATCATGGTGAGTGATCTTTGACATTCAAAGGTATAATAGTACTTCTAACATGGCTAGTGTACTATTAAATTCTGGTTCTTCTCATTTTTTTTCATGTTTGGTATTTGATTTGGGTTTGGATGTTGAGTATTTGTCTAGATTATTGACCGTAAATTCTATTTTGGAAAGAAGATTTAATCCACTAGTAATAAAATAGTTTACTGTGCTGGTATTATTATGTCAATTATTTAATTACAATGTTAAAAATATTTTTAACATCGGTGATTAAATAATTGATGCAAAAAACTTTATGTGGTTATTTTTCACATTGAATTTAAAAAAATTGAAAATTAAAAATGTACTTTCTAACATTGGTTTTTAAAATAACTAATGTAAAAAGTCTGACATGAAATTTTTTAAGATACGATTTAGTGATTTTCATTTTTTTCACATCATGCACTGGAAACGTTCGTATTATCTCCTATAAATAGATATCTCTGAACACTATTATTAATTTTTTATCAAACCTATAATTTCTCTACATTTTTCTTACTTTACTTATCTACTCTATATTCACCTTTACACTATTTTGATGTGGTACTATATCCTTATTTTAGATATTTTGATGATTTTTTTTCATTATATTCATTTTTTGACTATTTTCTTTTGTTTTTTATGATCATAGATCTTTGAAATTGAGTATAAATGATTAATATTTTGCGTGAGATATACCATCCAAATTTTAAAATGGATCATGAGTTTTTCACCATGAAGAAAAATAATTTCAAAATACCTCATGAGTTTTTCATCATGTAGAAAATGAATATCATGAAACAATCTATAGAATCGGAGTACATAATTACAAGTATGGGGAATAAGGAGACAAATTAAATCATTTTTCATTTAGTTGCTATATTTTTTTGGTTATTATCTTATTTTTTGTAAAAGTTAGGTTATGTGGAATGAAACATTATTTTTAAAGAAATTATATAGCATACCATGTATCTTAATTTAATAATAAAAACGGAAATGTTCCTATAACGTCATTTATATATATTACCAATTTTATAAGTACCTTTACACATAAGCTATTAAAAAAACAACCTAGTATGTTATATGTGTTCTTGTAGTTATATCTAACCAATGTTAAAAAAATATTTAAAACGTTGGACATAGTCATGTTAGTTAAAAACCATTATTAAATAAAAAGAAACTAATGATAAAATAATTTTTTCTACTAGTGAGCCTACTAAAAAATTTCCAACTTATTCCATTATTATTAGAATATATGAAAATATTTAGGATGAATGAATTTATATCTATCTTATGATAAATATAATGTTTTTCTAGTAGAGTGAGTTTATCATGACATTAGTACCATTTACTATCTAGGGAAGCTAAGGATGTTCACATATTATATAGAAGGGATTGTTCTTGGTTAATTTTAAGGTGATAATTGTGTTTTCCCTTATGTAGTTGATAGATACTAGGAGGTGTTTCCCGAATAATTTTCAATTTTACTTTTAGATATAAAGTTTGAGTTTATGATTGGCTTGGTACTAGGTACCAAGCCTATCTCTATTACTCCTTATCACATTACTTTATCTGAGCTTGTAGAATTTAAAACTCAATTGGAAGGTCATGAATTTATGGGATTTATTAGACAATGTGTGTCACCTAGTGTCCCTCAATGATTTTTTCCAAGAAGGAATATAGGCGTTTGAACTTGTTTGTTTATTATTATAGTATGAACTAGGTTAACAAAAAGAGATGATACCCATTATCATGGATCAATGATTGAGGTGATCTTGATGGTTTTAAAATATTGATCTTCTACCAAGTAATAAATATATTCTAGTGTGATTTGGTGATGTTCCAAAGATATATTTTATAAATATATATGACTGTTTTGAGTTCTTTATGGTGTTCTTTAGGGGGATGGATAAAAATATTTTTATATCCTTTATGAATCGAGTTTTTCATCCTTTTATAGATATATTTTTGATCATATTTATTAAATATATAATAATATTCATGATCTTATAATGAACAAGGGGAATATTAAGACATTTTATTACACAGGGTGTGGCCTCACAAAATATATCTTAATATGTTGAAATTCAATTTTTGGATCAAGAGGTAGAATTTCTTGGAAATGTTTTTTCTAAATCTTGAATATCAACATATCTTGAAAAAGTGGTGGTTACCCAATAATATGTTTGAAATACAAAGTTTCTTATGGATTAATGGTTATTACCAATGGATTATTTAGGACATATATTATATAGTTACACCACTGAAAACATTTACTAAGAAGAGGGTGAAGTTCTAGAGGGATGATAGATTAATCCAATATTTTAGGAGTTGAGGCAGGGGTTGAAATTAGTTTTTATTCTCCTTTTACCAGAGTTAGGGAAGTACTATGATATTTAATATGATGCATTAAATGTGGGATTAGGATTCATGTTTATGTAGAATGATATGTATTAGCATATAGTTCTTGGAAATTTTGGATACATGAGAATAAATACCATACCTGTGATATTGAATTGGTTGGAGTAGTATATGTGCTTAATAGTTGGTAAACTTTTCTATCAGTGAGAGTTTTGTCATATATAGAGATCATAAGAGATTGAAGTAATGATTTTCCCTATGGAATTTAAATATTTATAAAAGAATATGGGTTTATTATCTTCCATGGTTTCATTTTAGATGATATATACTGTAGATAAATGAAATTACATTACTGATTATTTGTGAAGAAAATATCATGTGGGTGTAATCCATGAATCGAATGATGAGTGAAAACTTATGTCACTTTTATGAAATTATATATTAACATATCGAAGGAAGTTATGCAGTCTTGGAACTATTTTACATCACTTCATTATAGATAGAGCTAGTGAAAGAGGGACAAAGTTCTAAATCTAAATGTTGGGTTTTTCATGATAAAATCTAGGGAAGAGAGAAGATACACAAATGAAATCAAAATACTAATTATCTTCTATATTTTATTGATATATTTTTCTCTATTATATTTGTGATAAAAAGTGATGTGGGATTTCCATATTCCATTATGTGTTGTTCATCTTGACTTAACCAAATTGTACCAGAGTGTTTTGTAACACTTTTTGTGGTATGGTTTGAAGTGGTAAATGGATAGATTTATTTCAATATTCCTTACCTTTAAATAGGTAAATGTTGAACCTTAGAGAACATCAGTTATGAATTACTCATTACCTACTCTTAAGTTAAAATAGGATAATGTTTCCATGGATTTTGTGACTAATTTTCCATGATCAACAAATGGTGTAGATGTTGTTTCAGTTATTTTTTACTGTAGTTGAGGACAAACTTGAGTGGTAAAATTACCCCATATTCAACATCAAATTCAGGTGTTGGTGAATTTCAATGGGACAATATTTTCATTGTAGTAGTGTGGGTAACGTTGATGGGATGGTATTTGAGTCATGATACTATTCATCACAAATGAGATTTTGGTATGTGAAATTGGGAATTTAGGCCACAAGGCCTATATGATATCAAATATTGGCCTTAATGTTATGTATTAAAGTAGCTTCAGACCTAGTGGAGTATAGTGCAATGATAGTCACTATAACACCCCAAGATTTTGTAAATTATTATTTTTAGTAATTAATTTAATATTTTTGATATTTTTAACTTCACTTAATAATAAATATAGATTTTTATTATTATATAAAAGTTTTATGTTTGAAATACATTATACACAACACCAAGTTAATCTTGCACTACACGCAACACCAACTTGGCTTGCATTACACGAAACACTGAGTTTCTATGAAACAACACTTTACTATTTCAATTATTTAAATGAGATAGTTATAAAGTAGTCATTAAAAATAGTAATAGGAATAGTAATAACTAATTTTTAAAAGTTTTCACATAAATAATATATATTTATAATGAAATGTATATTTTTTGGTAAAATCTTTATATGTTTAGAAATATTATTTTCATAAAGGAGTTTTGTTTTATGTCCTTTTGTGAACAATAATAAAATTAATTTTAGACACTATTATAAATTTAATTTGGTAAAATAAAAATCATTTCTCATTTAAGAATTTCAAAATTAACTCAGGGTAAATTTTTATTATTTTTCTGAGAAGTTTAATTGTTTGATGAATAATGAAAAATACCGCATTATAGTTAAAAATTTCAATTTACATTTAAAGATTTATTATATTTTAAATTTATTTTAATGTCAAAATGGATAAATTATACATATATTAATCAAATTTGGTTAATTTAAATTATTTTTTAAGATTAAAATTAGATATAAAAACTTATTGAACTTTTGAATGTTCTTTTTACTGCCTTCTTGCTACGTCTGCAGGATAAGCGTTAAACTAAATTTTGTCAATTATTTTAATTGATTTTCAAAAAAAGGGCCCAAAAAATTGTAATTAGTATGATATTTCTACTCTAATAGGATCAACTTATTTATTTGTGAATAAAAACTTTCTTATTTTTTACCATGGTTAAGTGTAAATTGGGTAATTAAAGGTAAAAATAGCATTATAATATTATAAATTTACCCTAACACTTGTCCTAATTTAATTGGATGGGTGGGTTTCAGATTTTTTTTTGAAATTATAAAATTTTTAATCCACTTGGGTGAGAATATAAAATTTATTATATTTTATTTAAAGATAAGTTAAAAATGTCATACTCATGTTTTTAATAAATATATCATCTTTAATATATGTTTATAAAAAAGTTAAATTTGACTACAAATATTCATTTTAAATATAAAATTATTATCTCAATCATAGTAATTTATGTGTAATTTTTAGGAAATAAATGATTACAATAAAGGCTTAAACAATGATGATACAATATTTGTTCAATTAAAGGAAATATCAAATAAATGATATTAAATTTTTTAAAATAAATATAATTTGAATTAATTTAGGCGAACCAAAATTTTATAGGTTTATATGAAAATTTTAAAGTATCTTAAATGGGTTTTTTTAAATTATCTTGATATTTGAATTTTATCTAAAGATGAAGTTGTGGATAGTGTCGAAATGAACACTAATGATATTTTATAAAAATAATATTTTATTAAATTAATTAAAAATCATAAAAATATTTCAAAAATAAAAATAGATGATCATGATAATTTCTAAAATGCCATCATTTTTCCATTTATGGACAATTTATTCCATATAATTAATAATTTATAACTTCTTAGTATTAAAAATTTGTTACCACAATTAAAATTACAATAGATAAATTAAGGGTAAATCAAAATGTAAGCTTTAAAATAAAACTGAAAATTGTCAAAAAATTATTAGATGAATAGGATTAGATTCCTATCACATTATGATATTTTTTTAATAGACACTTTTCCATGAAAATAAATTATATATTATTTAAATAAAAAACAGTTACAAACTATCACTCTCTTGTATTTAATATCTTTTATGTATCCACATAGGGATAAAATCAAGATATGGAAGAATTTAAATGTCTATTTTGATATAAATAAAATTATTTCCATTATAGAAATTTATTTTTAATTTTTAGAGGTTATATAATTACCTTATAAGATTCTTCAGTACTAAAACAATATTTATTTAATTATCATAAAAATATAATAATTGATTTTAATAATATTAATTTTGATAAATTTTGGATTATTTAATGTGTATAAAGAATTTAAAATATCTATAAGATATATTATATATGAATGAAATTATTATATTTAAATTACCACTTTGTCTTGATGTATTTAAAGTCATATTAAATGAATAGTATTATATTTGACAATAATGATATATTATTGAATTAATTTATTATTAGATTATTTAAAAATAAAAAAATGTTAAATAATCACAAGGGGATAGGATATGGTCGAAAATTTATTCTAATATTCATTTATATTTCGTTTTTAAGTATTTAGATCTATAATAATCTTATTATATTTTAATATTTTAACGATTTCCAAAAGTTCCCTTACCCTCAATTATAAAAGGACACCTCCTTCCTCAATTATTAACCTTAATTTGTGCCTTAAAGATATTAAATTCCCTTAAAATTTCCCTTATAAACTTCCCTAGTAACATTATATAGGTTATTTTCTTATCAAAATACCAACTCTAGTGTCTCTAAGTGGAGATATAGAGGGATATCCTCAAAGAAGAGGTAATCTTCTTACCGACTCTTTCAAAATTGTTTCTTATTATAATTCCTTTTCATTTGTTCATTACATTATAAAGTAATAAATAAATAATAAACTATATTATGAGATGTTATTATTATTACGGAACAACCATATTCCATCTCTTATTCATCCTACAAAAAACAAATGTACTACGCGTGCGTACATATGACTTCCAGTCTCCACGTCAGGGTGTAATTTGTTTTTCATCACTAAATTATTTGGATGGATATAATGATAAATATAATTGAAGTAAATAATAAATATAATATTATATTTATTCTAGAACAAAATATATTCCATCAAATTCTTTACTTTTTCACAATTATGGGAATGATATCATTGTTCTTGTGTACGTACGGCTTGCCGTCTTTACGACGCGAAGAGATTCATCTTCCATGTTAAACTTTTAAAGAATGATTAGAAAAAATTTATATAATAAATAAATAAAAAATATATGAAATAATAATTATAATTTAGTAACATATATATACATATATATCATTTACATTATTCCATTCCGAATGATAATAAAACGTAAACAATGTTCATGTGTACGTACGGCTTAGCATCTCCATGAATGGTGTATCCCATTTCATATATATATCTTATATATATATATTTATATAATAAATATATATGATATATAAATCATTTTTTATATTTTTTAAGTTAGTAAATCATGATCTAAGTAATAGGATTAAGAATAACAAGTGAAAACACATAATATAAACAAAGCAGTTATTACCCAAAATGTTTCTTTAACTTGGAATTGTTAATAAATAGGTTATATAAAGTCATAAATGATTAATATATGATATCATAAATATTATTATGATTCTGGTATAAGTTAATAATATGTTTCAAAACCACAATACAAGAGTTTCATACACATACGAAGGGAATCAGATCTAAGGTTAAGGACTTTTGTCATACCTTTACTTATGTGAGACACATGCCTCATACACTATTTGTTTCTTCTAAGTGGTTTATATACTGACCAAGAATGTATTTTATGAATATTAACCATAATATTATAGTATTTTCATATCCATATAATTTTATTTTTTTCTTGGGGCATACAAATCTACTAAATATAAATTCGTAAGGGTTATTTCATAATCTCATTATTATTCATGATTGATTATACATATCTATTGGGGAATATTTATCATCCATGTCTATGTTTCTTAAAAAAATTCCAAAATATTTTTACTATATTTATACAAAATTTTAAGGTCTTTTTACTCATTTTCAAATTTTTATAAAATGATTTGAATTGAATCTTTTTAACGAGGTAACTTTTGAATTTTCAGGAAAAAGTACGAGAAGAATATTTTTTAACTTATATGGCATGAACAAATTTTTATTATTTCATGAAAAATTAATTCTTTTAAGATTCCCTTACAATATTACAAGTTTATTTTGAAATAAAATTATTTATTTTAAAATTTCAGGACATTTTAATAAAATAAAATGATGTCAATGAAGAAAGGATATTTTCCTCAAGAAATGTTTTAAATGATTTTTTCAGGAATCCTTTATATGTTTTAAAAGTGGTTTCAAAGAAAAGGGCTTTCAAATTTTTTATGTTTTAAAAGTGATATTTAGAAAAATTCATGTTCTAATTGATCATTCAAAATCCTTCCCCATCTAAGATGACATACTTTGTTATAGTTCAATAAAACCATTCACATTCTTTGTCTGAATGGTTTATGTTTTGAAGGAATGATGTTTAAGAAACCCATTTATTTTCATGGGTTATGCTTTTGATGAAATGATTATGAAACCGGTATATTTTCCGTAGGTTATGATATGATTACATGTTTATGATACCCATTACATTTCATGGGTTATGATATGATTTTTTATTATCTTGTGGCACATGTATGTATGATTTAATTATAAGATGGATGAGACCTATACTCCCTCCAATGAATTGGGTAAAGATTTATATCTCATGAGATAGACTAATATGGTATTAGGATTAATCCTTTACTACCATGATGGATATTTAAGTGAACCATGACTACAAAGATGGTTATGGAAGTGAACAATGACTTCCAAGATGGGTTTGGAAGTAAACCATGACTACCATGACTGTTATGGAAATGAACCATGACTACCAAGATGGTATGGAGAGTTAACCCATACTACAATGATGGCCTTAGTAGTGATTCCTTTACTACTATAGAAATAATTATTATATTCTTATGTTTCTTCCAAAAATCTCATGTTTTATTCCTATTTATGCTTTCATGGCTCATGTTATTGATTTCCTTATGATTAATGTATTATGAACTGCCAAATATTATTCCATGATTCATGTTTATGATCTTTGATATGTAGGGTATGGTCCTCTATTTTCATGATCATGTTCTCATACCCTTATGATCATGATTATGCTTACATATCTCCCTTGTTTACCCTTAATGAGCATATGTACTCACCCTTTATTATGTTTATTTTCCCTAGGATATGAAGAAAGGTAGTAAGTCTGATATGTAAAAAAGGGGTCTAGTTATGAAGAAATAGGAGGGAGAATAAGTATATGTCTTAGAAACCAATTTTTGAAGTTTACAAGTTTATAAAGGCACTTAACTAATACGAAATTTGGGCATCTGTTTTTGTATTGTTTTAAGTATTCTGCAAAAGTGATATAATGTCCATGTACATTAATCTTGAGTCATTATAGTTGGTATCAGAGAAAAGGTTTAGTTGACCTTTGAAACTTTGATGATAAAACTTTATTGAGATCCCTAGGGATATTTCTAAGGATATTTCTAGGGGTGTATCTAAGGATAAGTCTAATGATGAGTTAATGTTAAGAAAAATGTCTTGGAATTTTGGTAAAGGATAGAGTAAGTGATTTACTAGAATTTAATCCATTTTTGGATACTACAAGGGGATTTGGATCTATCATAGATTTACCTAGGGGTAATAACTCTGACAAGGTGTGTTATCCCTGACTCAATCATAACCTGGTACATGACAACGAGCCTTTCTGTACACCTAGTTTGACACTCCTGGGGGATATTCTTTGGGAATTCACAAACTATTTATGAACCATCATGTAAGATTTAAATATAATTTGGATATTAATGACCTAGTATAAACTAAATTTTCCCTATATTAAAGAAGTATGTGTCACGATTTAGACATCTTATAAGTGATTTTTCAGGATTGTGTGGTTTCCATTAAGATAAATGTTTCTTACACCATATGATTTTTGGTTTTTATCAATAGTGGGAACTACAAGGAGCTAGGTTAACATTGAATATTTTATATGTTAAAAGAATGGGAAATAGAAAAATATATTTGATAAGTGTAAATATCATGAAGATAATTAGAAAGGTGGTACAAGTATTTGTTATACTATTAAAGATAAAGAGATCACAAATGAAATGAGAAAGGTATGGGATACTCTAACAGTATTGATTACATTATATGTAAGAAGCATGATTATATTGGGTTTGTGGTACCTTAATACATAGTGTATATTTTATATTATAGGAAAGGGGTATTAAAAAATAAGATTTTGAGGCTTGGGAAATGGTTTAAGAATAAATTTGGATGAATGAAGTATAAGTTTTTCATTAAGGATTTGAATGTATATATTAAAGGGTGTTGATGACATAAATATGTGATTTAATGGAAATGATAATTAAGTGAAATATAACCCTTAATATGTACCTTATGTTAAAATAATGATATTTGGATATGTTGGATATGAAAATTGGATGATACATATTTCCTTAGAACTAATTAAAGATTTGATTACAAGTAGTTTATGTTATCATGGATAATTTAAAAAAAATTTGAATTAAAAAATATATACAATAAAATTTTGAATAAGGAAACATGCATTGTTTCAATAAGGATGTATGGTAATTCAGGTTATTAATATGTTTATTGAATAATTGATGAAGGTATTCACATGTTTGGAATATGACAACCAAGATCTACCTTATGATATATAGGGGATAAATGTTAAGCTGATTTTGTAAACTTATTTCTAATGTTATGGATTTTCAGATTTAGGAAGGATTGTAAGGTTATTCATTTATGGAAATAATAAGTTAAAATTTGGTTGAATTTTGTTAGATTAAAGTATTATCTCACCATAGATAGACATATGAATATTTTATAACTTGTTATAACCTTTTTTGTTGTGATAAAGATGGATGGAATGAATTATCATTATATTTATGGATTTCATGATTTGCTAACGCTTCAGGAGTGAAACATTAAAATTCATTTATTAGAATAAGATATAAAGTGGAAATTAATTAAAGAATGAAAAAGGTGAGATAATTTTGAAATCAAGTAACTATATCTATTCAAAATTCTTCAACTTTTGGAAAAAGGATCTTGAAACCAAAAATTTATCCTATTACTGTCATTTCTGATGAATCAAATGGTCTATTAGACCATCTCAAATTTATGTATTTCTGATTGTAAACTTCCTTCTGACCATGTTCTCTATCACTCTCCATCATAACTTTATAGTTATATTTCTCTTCCATGTAAATGTTATCACATGACATTTATGTTCTCTTATGTGGAAACCCAGTTGTGAGTTACTTTGGATAACCATTATGTTTCTAACTTTTGATTTTAAAAGGTATTATTAGTATTAATTTTCAGAATTTTAGTTTCTATAAAAGTAAATTTCAATAATTAATCCTTTTAAAACCTAATGAATTTTGAGGGTGAAATTCATTTTAAGGGTGGTAGAATGTAACACCTTGAGATTTTGTGAATTATTATTTTTCTAAATTAATTTAATATTTTTGATATTTTTTACTTCATGTAGCCCTGTATTTTTTATTATATAAAATCACTATGTTTGAATTATGTTATACTCAACACCAAGTTATGCTTTCACTACATGCAACACTGAATTGTCTTGTGTTACACACAACAATGAGTTTCCTGCAAAACAACTCTTTAATATTATACTTATTTAAATGTGATAGTTATAAACTAGACATTAAACAAAATAATATTAATATTAATAATTATTTTTTTAAAAAAATCACATAAATAAAACATATTTATAATTAAATTTATAATTTTTGGTAAAATATTTATATGTTTAGAAATACTATTTTCTTAAAGGAATTTCTTTTTTTATGTCCTTTTGTGAATAATAATAAAATTAATTTTAATAACTCTTAGAAATCGAATTTGGTAAAAAAAATATCATTTTTTAATTTATGATGTCAATATTTACTTAGAGTGATTTTTAGCATTTTTCTGAGAAGTTTCATTTTTTGATGAATAGTGAAAATATTGTATTATAGTTAAAAGGAGATGGGAGACCTTCTCTCACTAGAACCCTCGAGCGCTTTGGGCTCCTTCGTCTGAATCACTCGATCACACATACATGGAAGATTTCCTCAAGCCTAGGAGGTTTGAATCCCACCATTTTGTGACTCCTCAGAAGAATAAGATACACTATTTATAAGATTCTGTCACACAAGTCCATACGAAAGATGCCCCTGAAGAGAATACATGCACCCAACCTTTCTCTGGTAGATTCCAAGGGATCTCATTTCTGGATGTGCTGAAGAGTACTGATCCATGCAAAAAAATTACGATGAAGGCTCCTCTTGTCAAGTGACTTGATGATGGTGGGTTCTTGGTGGAAGTGGATCCGAATGCTCTTCATCAATGTACACAGATGTGAAAATTCTCTGTCATGGGCCACATCTATTAACTTAAAGGTGATCGTCCTTGGCCTCTTTCTTAATTGCATATGCGTATTGCTCATTGTTGGAATGTTTTGAACTGGAAAATGATTCCAATAGGGAAATGTTATTTTCACATACTGCTAAAATCACAAGACAACTTAGAGAAAGTTTGGAAGACTAGAAACCTTAATCTAAAGTTAGGACTACTTAGAATTTTTGAATGGGATTCTACTTTTAATCCGGACACATATATAAATACAATGGCACAAGTTTATGTAAAACTTCATGTCCTTGATTGGTTCTTTTGGCACCCAAAAATTCTAAATGACATTGTTTCATGCATATGGACTCCTCTGAAAATTGACCACAGAACCATAAATTATGACCTATGGATCTTTGCTAGAATTATAGTGGAAATTAACTTGTATTCAATGATCCATAATACAATCAACTTCACCTAAAATGAATAAAAAACTAAAATTCTAATTGAATATGACAGGAAACCTCCCTTTTGTGACCTTTGTAAGATTTTTCGTCACATAATCTCTAATTGTAGGGTGATTAAAAGGAAAGTAATCCAGCCAATTTAGAATGATTAGAAGTAAACAAAGAGAAATAAAAAATATAAAGCTCCCATTATGGAGATATATAAACCTCCCAAAAAGAAATTGAAATATGGGTCAAAAAACACAATTTAACACACATAGGGGAAACCTCGGGTATAAACTGTGCATATGTTGCTGAAGAGAAAGACACCCCTATTAAAGACCAAAGCCTCTTGGAAGAACTAGAAAATCTAGTTTTAGACACTGTAAGGATATCCAATGAGAAGGAAGAATCTGGTCAAACCTCAAGGAATATCCTCACAAAAGATGTATATCTTAACCTGGGTAAGAGGGACAAGCCACCCGAATAGGTGAATTGAAATACTTGCAACACATATACTAAAACTCTACATAAGTATGATTGCCCAGAGACTTTTTTAGTTCAAACTATGGTGAAACACACCCTGGATTCGAGTACTGGATAGATCCAGAATCCACATCCTATCAATTCAACTAATATTTCAGAGTTAAAGACTTAATCCAGCAATAAAACAGATAATTCAGACTCTCACCACCATGCTCAAGTCTCATCTATTATTTTCTCTAAAACTTAGGATTCCACTAGACACATTTCAAAATCTGGTAAAATAATGACCACCCAGAAAGACATTTAGGACACAACACAGTCCACTACAACTCAAATGATTGAAATTATCACAAAAAAACTTGAATCTATTAACCCTTTTAAGGGAACTAAACCCTCGATACAGGTTCCTAAACAAAGCCAAAACATCAATAGTTTCACTAAGAATATAGCTATAGAGAAACTTGGGGTGGATAAGGAACTTGATACAAACATCTCCACTATCACAAATGCCTTTTCTTATGGGTCTCAACCTACTATCAGTAGTGTGAATACTGTTTCTATGATGTTCTGTAATATGGAACCTACAGCTCCAAACCTTAAGGATTCAACAATACAACCTTCTAACAAAGGCACCTATCTAAGCCTAAATAATGAAATAAAAATTAGAAACGATGAACCAGTTTCTATTTTCCCATCTCACTCAAATACTATTAGAAATCCTGCCAATTATGGGTGCGCTGAGACACTAAATAAGCCCTGCAATACTACTATCATGGCACTTAAATCGATTGATCATGGTATCAAAATATCAACATAGGAAATTTAGACTATGTAGGTTATGAATGTATTTATGGAGAAAATGTAGTGATGTCCAGATCTAGACAATATCAAGAAACCTCATACAGTTACTTCACAGGGGCCAGGTATAACTATATTTCTACCTGTATGTGCTACAAAACCCGATAACTCTGTTTCAAATCTTATTTCCATTGGTTTTCTGTTGTGTTCTATGAAATATACAGACTCTAATATGAGTAATCTAATATCTGAACCTGCAATGAAGAAAACCAAAAAATCCAGTAATAAACTAGAATATACCTCTGATAATCAAGAAGTTAGAAGGTCTTCCAGAAATAAAGGCTCTTGAAAAAAGAAGGGGGGGGGGGGGGTTCTAACCCAAAAACTAGATTTTAATGAAGATCCTTTTTTAGAATTTTCAGGGGATTACTAACTCTGACACCTTCATTGTGTTAAATAGAATGATTGACACTCATCATCCTTTATTATTTGCTATTTCATAGCCACAAATTAACTATGCCTCTAAATACTCTTATTTATGTCAAAAAATTTTGTTTTTACTGGTGAAATCACTAATAACCTCAATGTAGAATGTTTATGGATTTTCTTGCACTTTTATTTATAGAATATTAGTGTCTACAATATCACTGATCATATTTTTAATTGTAAATTTAATATAGATGAAACACATATTTTCTTCTCATTTGTTTATTCTAAGAATAGATACCAAGAAATAAGAATTCTTTGGAATGACCTCTCTTACCGTAACAAAAATATTAATGCACCCTAGTTTATTATGGGTGACTTTAATGCCATTCTCAACTCAAGGGAATAAATTGGACCCTTTCATGCTTCTATTTCCACTAGAGAATTTAAAGCCTTTATAGATGACAACAATATCATAGAAATCAATCTCACTAGTGCACAATACACTTGGTATAAAAGTCACTACAACAAATTAGTTTCCTCTAAGATGGATAGAGACTTCAGGAATGTCCCAAATTTAGATAAATGGGACAATATCTCCAGTATTAATCTTCATCGGCTGAACTCTAATTATCAACCCATCCTGGTCAGTGTCTCTACCAAATACATGAAACCCCGTATGCCTTTTAAATTTAAAAATGCATGATTCTCTGATTAAAAGTGCTCTCTTATCATACAAAACTTTTGGTCCTCAATGTCTTGTAACAATGATGTTCTTGACTATAGCCTCAAATTAAAACATCTAAAACAGACTCTAAAAATCAGGTGCAGCTCTAAATCCAAAAATAATAATAATGACATTATGAATATTGAGAAGTATCTCAATGATATTCAAAACAAAAACACCTCCTAAAACCTCAACACTGATCCTTCTCAAGAACTAAACATTGCAGTCAAACTTAACTCCCGGCCCACTTTCAAAGAAAATATGAGAAAACAAACGTTTAAAGCTAAATGGTTAATAAACAGTGATAGAAATACTAGATTTTACAATTCTCTTCAAAGAATTAGAAAGGCCTACAGGCCGTTAACCCTTTTAATGGATGAGTACAGGCTCATTGACAATGAGGATGGCATCGCTCATCATATCATCTCCTACTATGAAACCATTTTCAATGGTAATAATATAAACAAAGACCTCCTACCTGAGGTCATTACCCTAGTGATCAATGATGAGGACAAATCCTTCCTTCTCAATACCCCACTAGATCATGAAAACAAGGACACTTCCTTTAGTCTGGATCCTGATATTTCTCCGTGTAGAGAACTGAAGCTTGATGTACATAGACATTACATTACTTTTACGAAATACTTAGTACATAACAAAAATAGACACACAAGGACAGTAATAGTTTAGTGTCTTTGGAAACTTGGAACGTAATCTTCTAATCGTGGTGAAAGATCTTCAACGTCTCCCAAAAAGATCTTCCCATTTTTGTTTCCTTACCTAAAATCTTTCTTTTAATCCTGGGGGAAAATAAAACATAAAAAGGGTGATCTCAAATGCTCATTAAGGGTAACCATGGATAAAATAAAACATACCATATACATTTTAACTTAAAAAAAACATGAACATTAAAAATCTTGAGAAAAAACATAAAACATGGAAGTACATAAGGCATAGATCATAATGGAACATAAATCATGATAAAATAGCATGGGAATAAAACATGTAATTGCGGAATCCATTAAGAACATGTAATGATTTCCATAGAATCCAAGGCATTGCTTCAAAGACCATCTTAGTGGACAAAGTCCCTTTCTGAATCGAGTTCACTCCTCGTTCCAGTCCTGTAATACTGAACCGGATTAACTTACCATTCCAGCCATGTCTATCTCATGAGATATAAATCTTTACCCAATTCATTGGAGGGAGATATAGGTCCCACCCATCTCATAATGAAATCATTCTTACTTGTACCATAAAATAAACATACATCATTCATAAAAACCCAATAAATAAAATGGGTTTCATAAACATCATCCCATCATCACATAATCCATATAAAAGAAATGGATATCATTTCATAATAAGAGAAGTGAAACCATTTAAATCATAGAGACATTATACTTGAAACATACACATATGAAATAATGTCATCTTAGATGAAAAATGGTTTTGATAAAACACTTGAAATGAAATCTTGAGGAAAATATCCCTTTTTCTTTAAAAACATTTTCTTTTCACAAAATGTCATGCAATTTTAAAAGAAAAGGATTTTGTTGAAAATATTCATGAAATATTTTGGAGGAAGCTTCATGAAAACAAGGCTTTATAAAACGTAAAAATCCTTTTGTGCCATATAAGTTAAAAAAACATTCTTCTCGTACTTTTACCGGAAAAGTCAAAAAAGTACCTCGTAACGTAAACAAAAGAAAGATTCCTTACATAGCATGTAGTAAAAGTCAAAAATGGGTAAAAAGGACTTTAAAAATACATGAAAACACTTTTATAAAACATGGACATGGATGATAAAAATAACCCCAGTAAATACTTACGAATAAGCAATCTCGGATAAAAATGAGATTTGCAAAATTATCCCTTACCTTAGGTACGATTTGATTCACAAGTGTCCGAACCTCCTGTATAATGATTTAAATAATGTTATTGACTTACTACAGAATCATATTAATTGTTATGATATCATATATGGTTCACTTATGACTTTATATTACCCGTTCTTTTGTAAATTCCATGTTAAAGAGCGTTTTGGGTAAAATCGTTTCATTTGTCGTCCGTGTTTTGACTTGTAATTATTCATATGATTACTTAGATCATGATTAATTACATCCAGAATGTAAAATATGATTTATATATAATATATATTCAGAATATACATATATATAATAGATCGATAAATGGAAATAAATACACCGTTCATGGAGACGGTAGGCCGTACGTACACATGAACGTTGTTTTCGTTTCCTCATTGAATTGAATGGAGTTAATTGGATGAAATACACATATATATATATATATATACATAAATCCAGTATCATTATTATGTCATATATTTCATGATTACTTATTATATATACTTTATAATCATTTATGAATGGTTAATGATTGAGAATGAATCTCATCGCGTCGTGGAGACGGTATTCCGTACGTACGCATGAGCGATGATATCATTCCCATGATCGTGGAATTTTATTGGAGTGTATTTATACTATTAAAGAATAAATATAACTTTATAATAATTATATATAGTTATTATTTAAACCATTATACCCATCCATGTAAGGTGGTGGTGGAAAATAGATTACACCACGACATGGAGACGGTATTCCGTACGTACGCACGCACGGTGATTTCTTTTTCCGTAGGATGGATAGATGGTGAAATAGGGTTGTTTCATACATATAATAACATATCAGTATATGAGTGATACAGATGTTATTACTTCATAATTAAACAACCTATGAAGAATAAGTGGAAGAAGAAATAAAGTTGAAAGAATCGGTAACGGACATTACCTCTTCTTTGAAGCGCCTCTTCGAGACCTCCTCTTAGGGCACTAAAATTGGTCTTTGAAGAAGACCAGGACCTCTAGGATGTTTATAGGGAAGTGGGGAAGTGAAATAGGCAGGGTTTTTCTGATCTTGAAGGCTCAAATTGGTGTGAGGAGGAGATGGAGGTTCCCTTTTATAAGGGAGGAGAGGGGCACCTTTGGAATTCTTAAAAATATTAATTTATAATAAATCTAACCCCACTTAAAAACCTCCAAAAATGACTAATATCCGAATATTAGATGGTATAGGGTTGTAATATCATCAAACAATAAAATTTATACATGTTAGAAATTTATTTTAAACATTATCAACTTGATTTATCCTTATTTAATCAATTTAATTTTATTTATGGTAATAACATTCTAAATTTTAAATTATAACAAAAAATTACTTATTTGTTGTGAATTGTCCATAATTGGATACTTTACAACATTTTCTACCATAAAAATTTAAATTTATAATTTTTAAATATTTTTGTGATTTTTAAACGATTTTATAATATGTTATTTTTAGGAAATAACAATAGTGTCAATTTTGACAATATTCATTTATTTGAATTTAAATAAAATATATACAGAAGATATGTTCGAACTAAAATCTTTAATAGATTAATAAAAGGTCATATGTTTCTAGAAAATTAGTTGAGCACATTAAATAGTTCATATAATAGTTATTTTCTTATTTTTAAAAACCATTTATTTGGTTTATCTCTTAATAAAATAATTAATACAACATTTTTGTATAACTATTTAATATACTTATTTGTTGCATAAAAATTAAAAATAAAATCATATGATGAATATAAATCTATTACCTTTCACAATAATACTATTACTCGAATTTATCATCTTAAAATCACTATATTTAAATTGTTATATTTATTACATTATGAAGGTGACAACTTTGGAACCATTTAAAATAAAATAATATAAGTGTCATAATTGCCTTAATAAGGATCCAAATGGTCAAAAATTCGTCCAGTGGATGATTAGGGTTTATATATACACTAATAATAAGTTTTTTGCAGATTTTGGGGCCTTTTGATATGTATTACTATTTCAATAAAAACTATATTATTGATTTTTCACTAAATAAATAATTTCTGCATCATTAATGTATCACTATTAATGACAATTATTTAATACCAAAAAATTCTAAATAAATTATCATGATGTAGATAATTTTATTATCTTTCTGGAGACTATTCATGTTTGATATTTTATGAGGTTTATCACTAAATTAAAATTATTATACTTATAAGATTTAAGAGAGTGACATGTTGTCACTTTCTTTGGTTTTAATAATAATTAAGTTATTTTCATGGCCAAAAGTCCATAAGATGAATCTAATCCGACCCTTAGGTGATATGGTTATACTTTTAGCCATCAAATAGAATTTTTACATATGTTAGGGTAATTTTATAATATTATATTTACCCTTAATTACCCGATTTACCTTTAATTATGGTAAATAAAATTTACTGTAGTTACTATTCATAATTCCCAAAAATAAAAAGTAGCCTATTAACATAATTTGGACCCACTGATTCCAAATATGGAATCCATTTTTTTAAATTCAATACATATAAGTTTCAGAAATTAAATTAAAATTAATCTCGTTGTCGAATGAAAACGGGTTTTTGTTTATAATATTGCAAAAGATTGAATTGATTTAACCTACAAATTCAATGTAAAATCAATGCTAATTAAATACATTATATTAAATGGTAAAAATATATTCTATTTATACTTTAAAACCACTCAATATTATAATTTAACCATATAAATTATTACGATGAAAAAAGTTGTTTTTAATTAAAATATAGCGTGTTTTTACTATTCATTAAAATATGAAAGTTATCAGAAAAATATCAAAACATTATCCAATGTAAATTTTTATATCCTGATTCAAAAGAAGAATTTTATTTTGTCAAATTGAACTTATAAACATGTCAACAACTAGATTTAATTTGGGTGCACCATCAAAAGGCGGGAAAACTGCATTTTTTGAAAAATACGTATTTTACCAGAAAAATTTATTTTGTTCTTATACCATGTTCTAGAAAATGTTTAAGATGAATAATAATGTTATAAAATTCAAAATTTAGTTAATACTATTCATAACGGCTAGTTCATAATAATATTATAATAATATATCATTGTTTAGTAAAACCCGGTATTGCGTACAACACACGCTATCGAGGAAGGTCGCGATTGCGTGTAATGCAAGACAAGTCAAGATTGTGTGTTGTGAAAGACTCATTTATTATTTTTATAACATAATCCAACCATATTTCATTTATACATTTAATATATATATATATACCCTCAATGTTGCGTAGAATGACTATTATAAAACGAACTTGAAATTATGTGTAACACAATCTAAGAATAGTGTTGTGTATACTTCAAGCTAATACAGTGTGGAATATAGCACAAGGTAATATTTTTGTAGCATAAAACACATGACATCAAATAAATTAAAGAGAATACTTATCATAAAATATCAGGTTGTTACATTCTACCCCCCTTAAAATGAATTTCGCCCTCGAAATTCGTCGGAGTTATAAATTGTTTACTATTCATAGAAACCCACATCGTAAAAAGGAATACTGAAACTTAATTTTAAAAACTAAAGTATGAAACGTAACGATTACCCAATGTAACTCATCACTGGGTAGGAGAATATAGGTGAAAATATGGATATGGAAGAAAAATATAACCATCAAGTTACGATGGAGAGTGGTAGAGAACATGGCTATGAAAAATCCATCGATCACAAAGCCATAGATTTGTGATGATCTAAGGTACTATCTGATTTATCAGATATAAGGGAACTAGGGCAACTTTTTTTGTTTTCAAGATCATTTCCCTAAAGTTGATGAAATTATAATTAGAAGAAATACTTTCGTGATTTTGGTATAGTCTCACTGTTGGTCGTTCTTTGGACAATTTCCACTTCATGTTTTAAAGAAATGAAGTTGAATTTGTCATTCGTGAAGTGTTAGCAGATCATGTGATAGAATGATGGGTCATTCCATCTATCTCAAAAAAAGGTTATAAAAGTTATCAAAAATACATAAGTCCATCGATAGTGAGATTAATCATATATGGTTCCTAAAATGGACTTATACTTCATATATCATACTGCTTAATATAATAAAACTAGTTTCTACGAAACAGGGACTTCCTGTAGGCCAGTGGTAGGCGATAAAGGCCAGTCGCACTTCGGTTGTGGGTTCGATTCCCACAGCCTTGTCTGACGCGATGGGCTGTCGCCCGTCCTGCATGTTTTCCTTTTTCTAAAACTATATTACTATAACATCCCATCAATAATATCAAAAAAACTTATATATCCTTAAACAATACTAACTTATGTTCAACATAATCCATTCCAATATTTAGGCTTATCCATAATACTAAATTCCACTCTCATAATATAGTGAAAACGATTACCAGAGATTTAATACCATCATTGATCCCCATATATCATAAGATATGTCTTGTTGGTCACATTCCAAACATTCGAAGGCCTTAATCATGTATTTTCTTGAAAAATGAATACCCATTGAACCTTAGTGAAGACATGAATGCAGTTAAAAGTTAACACTTTCCACATACCAAAATCCTCAAAATTCTATATACTCAAACCATGATATCACTTAGTCCTTATATCAATCATGAGCTCATGAATATAATCAAACATCTCATTATCTTCTTATTCCTTCATTATGCGCATATCATCTACTTTACAAAAATATCTGAATAACCTTCCTTGGTTACTGGTACCATTCAACATATACTTTCAAATACTTTTAGGAAAAACAATAGTGTAACAATCCTTAGATGATGCTTTATTCCATAGTACCATTAACTATACAACATAACTCTCGATAAACATACAATCATTCCACTACCTTCTAAACAAACCGACTGAGCTTCAACACTTCTTTCAGCACATATATCATTTGTAGTCTCCTCATCATCATCCACATAAATACCACCTATATGACCATGCTGATTCTCTTCATGAGATTTTCCATTAGGGCATTGGTTTGCATAATGCCCGTACATTCCACATTTAAAACATCTAATCATTGTTGATGTCGTAGCAATACCATTATCCTTGTCCATGGTGTTAACTGAACCTTTTTCTTTGCACTTACTGGCTTTGTGTCCTTCTTTTCCACACCCAAAGCATCTTCCAGTTCCATTGAAACATTCTCCTTGATTCCTCTTCCCACATGATTTACATAGGGGAAATTGAACTTTCTTTCCTCTATGATCATCATGAAACTCCATCTTTCTCTTATTACCTGAGTCATGAAACTTACCAAATTTGAGTTTATTGATCATATTATGAGATTGCTGATTTGGCATAATAATGATGTTTGGACTTCCAAATATAGTTTCATTTGGTTTCTCAAGAAGAATATCATTCCATTGTCTGTCATATCCTCCATTATCGTGAATCTTCCTGTTTCCAGCCATTTTATAAAACCCATAAAGAATACTGTGAGAGGAAAAAATCATGCTAGGGAAAATAACATAGTAAAGGGGAAGAACCCTGAATATCTAAAATCTTAGGTTAAATTCTAAGATCATTACCTTAGTTCTAGGACTATATCCTATACGTATACTTATCCTTAGGGACATCCATAGACATACCTTAGAAATATCTCTAGGGATCTCACTAACGTTTTCGCATCCTAGTTTCCAAAGGTTGACTAAACCTTTCCTCTAATACCAACTATAGAGACCTGAATCTTGACGTACATAGACATTACATTACTTTTGCGGAATACTTAGTACATAACAAAAACAGACACACAAGGACCGTAATAGTTTAGTGTCTTTGGAAACTTGGAACATAATATTCTAATAGTGGTGAAAGATATTCAATATCTCCCAAAAAGATCTTCCCATTTTTGTTTCCTTACCTAAAATCTTTCTTTTAATCCTGGGGGAAAAGAAAACATAAAAAGGGTGAGCTCAAATGCTCAGTAAGGGTAAGAATGGATAAAATAAAACATACCATATACATTTGAACTTAAAAAAACATAAACATTAAAAATCTTGAGCAATGACATAAAACATGGAAGTACATAAGGCATAGATCATAATGGAACATAAATCATGATAAAATATCATGGGAATAAAACATGTAATTGTGGCATCCATTAATCACATGCAATGATTTCCATAGTAGCCAAGGCATTGCTGCCAAGACCATCTTAGTGGACAAAGTCCCTTTCTGAATCGAGTTCACTCCTCATTCCAGTCCTGTAATACTGAACCAGATTAACTTACCGTTCCAGCCATGTCTATCTCATGAGATATAAATATTTACCCAATGCATTGGAGAGAGATATAGGTCCCACCCATCTCATAATGAAATCATTCTTACTTGTGCCACAAAATATACATACATCATTCATAAAAACCCAATAAATAAAATGGGTTTCATAAACATCATCCCATCATCACATAATCCATATAAAAGAAATGGATATCATTTCATAATAAGATAAGTGAAACCATGTAAATCATAGACATTATACTTGAAACATACACATATGAAATAATGTCATCTTAGATGAAAAATGGTTTTGATAAAACACTTGAAATGAATTATTGAGAAAAATATCCTTTTTTCTTCAAAATCATTTTCTTTTAACAAAATGTCATGAAATTTTAAAAGAAAAGGATTTTGTTGAAAATAGTCATGAAATATTTTTTAGGAAGATTCATGAAAACAAGGCTTTATAAAACCGTAAAAATCTGTTCATGCCGTATAAGTTAAAAAAACATTCTCCTCGTTCTTTTTTCGGAAAAGTCAAAAAAGTGCCTCGTACGTCAAAAAAAGAAATATTCCTTAAATACCATGTAGTAAAATTAAAAATGGGTAAAAAGGACATTAAAAATACATAAAACACTTTTAGAAAACATAGACATGGACGATAACAATAACCCCAGTAAATACTTACGAATAAGCAATCTCGGATAAAAATGAGATTTGCAAAATTATCCCTTACCTTAGTTCCAATTTGCTTTGTAAGTGTCCAAAACTCCTGTATAATGATTTAAATAATGTTATTGACTTATTAAAGGATCATATTAATTGTAATGATGTCATATATGGTTCACTTATGACTTTATATTACCCGTTCTTTTGTAAATTCCATGTTAAAGAGCGTTTTGGGTAAAATCGTTTCATTTTTTGTCCGTGTTTTGACTTGTAATTATTCATATGATTACTTAGATCATGATTACTTACATCCAGAATGTAAAACATAATTTATATATAATATATATTCATAATATACATATATATAATAGATTGATAAATGGAAAGAAAGACACCGTTCATGGAGACGGTAGGTCGTACGTACGCATGAACGTTGTTTTCGTTTCCTCATTGAATTGAATGGAATTAATTGGATGAAATACATATATATATATAAATAAATACAGTATCATTATTATTTCATATATTTCATGATTACTTATTATATATACTTTATAATCATTTATGAATGGTTAATCATTGAGAATGAATCTCATCGCGTCGTGGAGACGGTATTCTGTACGTACGCACGAGTGATGATATCGTTCCCATGATCGTGGAATTTTATTGGAGTGTATGTATACTATTACAGAATCAATATCACTTTATAATAATCATATATAGTTATTATTTACACCATTATACCCATCCAAGTAAGGTGGTGGTGGTAAATAGATTACACCACGGTGTGGAGACGATATTCCGTACGTACGCACGCGCTGTGATTTCTTTTTCCGTAGGATGGATAGATGGTGAAATAGGGATATTTCATACATATAATAAAATATCAGTATATGAGTGATACGGATGTTATTACTTCATAATGAAACAACCTAAGAAGAAGAAGTGGAATAATAAATAAAGTTGAAAGAATCGGTAACAGACATTACCTCTTCTTTGAAGCGCCTCTTTGAGACCTCTTAGGGCACTAAAATTGGTCTTTGAAGAAGACCAGGACCTCTAGGATGTTTATAATGAAGTGGGGAAGTGAAATGGACAGGGGTTGTCCGAGCTTGAATGCTCAAATTGGTTTGAGGAGGAGAGGGAGGAGGTGCCCCTTTATAAGGGAGGAGAGGGGCACCTTTAGAATTCTTAAAAATATTAATTTATAATAAATATAAACCCACTTAAAAACCTCCAAAAATGACTCATATAAAAATATTAGATGGGATAGGGTTGTAATATCATCAACCAATAAAATTTAGACATGTTAGGAATTTATTTTAAACATTATCAACTTGATTTATCCTTATTTAATCAATTTAATTTTATTTATGGTAATAATATTCTAAATTTTAAATTATAACAAAAAATTACTTATTTGTTGTGAATTTTCCATAATTGGATACTTTACAACATTTTATACCATATAAATTTAAATTTATAATTTTTAAATATTTTTGTGATTTTTAAACAATTTTATAATATGTTATTTTTATAAAATAAAAATAGTGTCAATTTTGACACTATTCATTTATTTGAATTTAAATAAAATATATACAGAAGATATGTTCGAACTAAAATCTTTAATAGATTCATAAAAGGTCATATGTATCTAGAAAATTAGTGTAGAACATTAAATAGTTCATATAATAGTTATTTTATTATTTTTAAAAACCATTTATTTAGTTTATCTCTTAATAAAATAATTAATACAACATTTTTGTATAATTATTTAATTTACTTATTTGTTGCATAAAAATTAAAAATAAAATCCTATTTTAAATATAAATCTATTAACTTGCACAATAATACTTTAAATAGAATTTATCATCTTAAAATCACAATATTAAAATTGTTATATTTATTAAATTATAAAGTTGACAACTTTGGAATCATTTAAAATAAAATACTATAAGTGTCATAATTGCATTAATAAGGATCCAAATGGTCCAAACTTTGTCCAGTGGATGATTAGGGTTTATATATACACTAATAATAAGTTTTTTTCAGATTTTTGGTCCTTTTTATATGTATTACTATTTCAATAAAAACTATATTATTGATTTTTCACTAAGTAAATAATTTCTGTATCATTAATGTATCACTATTAATGACAATTATTTAACCCCAAAAAATTCTAAATAAATTATCATGGTGTAGATAATTTTATTATATTTCTGGAGACTCTTAATTTTTGAAGTTTTATGAGGTTTATCACTAAATTAAAATTATTATACTTATAAGATTTATGAGAGTGACATGTTGTCACTTTCTTTGGTGTTAATAATAATTAAATTATTTTCATGGTCAAAAGTCCATAAAATGAATATAATCCAACACTTAGGAGATATGGGTATACTTTTAGCCATCCAATAGAATTTCTACATGTGTTAGGGTAATTTTATAATATTATATTTACCCTTAATTACCCGATTTAGCTTTAATTATGGTAAATAAAATTTACCGTAGTTACTATTCATAATTCCCAAAAATAAAAAATAGCCTATTAACATAATTTGGACCCACTGATTCCAAATATGGAATCAATTTTTTAAAATTCAATACACATAAGTTGCATAAATTAAATTAAAATTAATCCCGTTGTCGAATGAAAACAGTTTTTTTTAAACATTGAAAAAGATTGAATTGATTTAACCTACGAATTCAATGTAAAATCAATGCTAATGAAATACATTATATTAAATGGTAAAAATATATTCTATTTATAAATTAAAACCACTAAATATTTTAATTTAACCATATAAATTATTACGATGAGAAAAGTTGTTTTTAATTAAAATATAGCATGTTTTTACTATTCATTAAAATATGAAAGTTATCAGAAAAATATCAAAACTTTATCCAATGTAAATTTTTATACCCTGATTCAAAAGAAGAATTTTATTTTGTCAAATTGAACTTATAAACATGTCCAAACTAGATTTAATGTGGGTGCGCCATCAAAAGGTGGCAAAACTGCATTTTCTTAAAAATATATATTTTACCCGAAAAATTTATTTTGTTCTTATACCATGTTCTAGAAAATGTTTAAGATGAATAATAATGTTATAAAATTAAAAATTTAGTTAATATTATTCATAACGTCTAGTTCATAATAATATTATAATAATATATCGTTGTTTAGTAAAACCCGGTATTGCGTACAACACACGCTATCGAGGAAGGTCAAGATTGCGTGTAATGCAAGACAAGTCAAGGTTGCGTGTTGTGCAAGACTCCTTTATTATTTCTTATAACAGAATCCAACCATATTTCATTTATACATTGAATATATATATATATATATATATATATATATACCCTCAATGTTGCGTAGAATGACTATTATAAAACGAACTTGAAATTATGTGTAACACAATCTAAGAATAGTGTTGTGTATACTCCAAGATAATACAGTGTGGCATATAGCACAAGGTAATCCTTTTGTATCATAAAACACATGACATCAAATAAATTAAAGAGAATAATTATCATAAAATATCGGGTTGTTACACTCCGGTTCCTGATGGCTTCAACAATGGTTTCTTCCAAAAATTTTGGGATGTGATTCAGATTGATGTTTGTAAAATTGTAAAAACATTCTTCACCAATGGGGTTCTCCCTCACACTCTAAATGCCCAGTTTCTCACCTTGATTCTGAAAGTGGATAATGCCTCTGAGATTCATCTGTTTAAACCCATTTCTCTTATCAACACTCTTTTTAAAATCATCACAAAAATCATTGCCAATAGATTTTCCACTCTCACGGAAAATATTGTCTTGTGGAACCAATTTGGTTTTATAAAGAGAAGATCCATTCAAGATTGTATTTTCCTCACCTCTGAGTGTGTCAATAATTTGAATAAAACTAACAGAGGAGGAAACATAGCGATTAAACTTAACATCATAAAATATTTTGACACCATGGACTAGAGTTTTATCTTCAAATTCCTCCAAGGCTATGGTTTTAACACCTCTTTTATCACTGAAATCAGAACCCTCTTCAACTCGGCTTCTATCTCCATCCTGATAAATGGATCACCTAAGGTATATTTGAAATGCACCAAAGTTTTCACGTAAGATGACCCCCTATCTGCCATTCTCTTCTCAATAGCAGAAGACTACCTCAGCTGTCTGATCAACCGTCTGGTGGACTAGAACAAACTAAATCCCATACATGTCTCTAGAAATGTGAATGCTTCTAATAATCTATTTTATAATGATGAAATCATCCTTTTAATTTAGTGGGATGAAAGAAACATTCTTAACCTCAAAAAATGCACTCTCACACTATGAAGAGGTTTCTGGTCAAACCATTAGTTGGAACAAATCTTGCATCTTCTTTGGGAAGAATTTCCATCCCGGAAGAAAATGTAACATTATCAGTGACCTGGGTCTAAAAGAAGGTATGATACCTTTCACCTATCTTGGTGTTCCCATTTTTTGGGGTAGACCAAAATCATGTCACTTTGTGACTATCTTTGACCAAGTTCTAAATCAGCTATCTTCTTGGAAAGGTAAATATATCTCTATGGAAGGTAGGACTTACCTTGTTAAATTCGATATTGTCTCCAAGATTTTATATTCCATGATGGTCCATAAATGTCCAGTTGGCCTCATTAAAAAAATGAACACCGCCATAGAGAACTTCATCTGGACTGGTAACATTCTAGAAAGAAATATTGTGACTATACCTTGGTCAACTTGTTACAAGCCCATCGAAAATGGTGGTATTGGTATAAAATATATCAAATAATTTAATGAATCCCTTAAATAAAGACTCACTTAGAACCTTTTTCACAATACTTCTAAAGCTATCACCCTTCTCAAAAATTGGTTTCTTGACAAACATAAAATAGGCAATTCAAACTTCATTAAATCATCAATCTGGCCTTCCATCAAATACTCCTTCACCAATATTATGATTAAATCTAGATATAAGGTCTCCAGAGACTCCTCCATGAAATTTTGGTTAGATAACTGGACTGACATGACTTTAATTTCCATGACGCGTCCTAATCAAACTTCTAATAATACCAATAGCACTATCAGAGACATTTTAAACTCTCAACATGATCACTTTCCTGAAACTATTCTGAACGTCATTGAAAACTACTCTTTATCTCATAACAATGATTTATTAACTTAGAAACCTTCTCACAATGGTACAATCAACTCAAAACATTTCTACAATCATTATTTTCTGTAACTCTGAAAGAGACTACAGTTGGTTAAAACATTTCAATAAACCTTGAATAAAACCTTCGAGATTCAACCTCATATGGCATTTTTGTCACAACAGAGTGCCCACTGAACTTTTCCTCCAATCCTTTAGAATCTAGCTATACTCTAAATTAAAAATCTGTAATCAATATAGAGAATATATTAACCACCTCTTTATCTCTTGTGCTATTTCTCATGCTCTCTAGAACTATATTATGGACATTTTTGACTACAGATGGTTGAGTCTTGACTCTGTCAACGCTCAACATAAAAAATGTAACACCCTGAGATTTTATGAAAAGTATTATTTTTAATTAATGACTTGTGTTGTACTCTACACCAAAAGGAGTATTGCACAACATGAAACCCTGACTTGTCTTACATTACACGCAATCATGACCTTCCTCAATAGCGTGTGTTGTACGCAATACCGAGTTTTACTAAACAACGATATATTATTATAATATTATTATGAACTAGCCATTATGAATAGTATTAACTAAATTTTGAATTTTATAACATTATTATTCATCTTAAACATTTTCTAGAACATGGTATAAGAACAAAATAAATTTTTCGGGTAAAATATGTATTTTTCAAAAAATGCAGTTTTTCCGCCTTTTGATGGCGCACCCACTTTAAATGTAGTTGTTGACATCATTATAAGTTCAATTTGACAAAATAAAATTCTTATTTTGAATCAGGATATACAAATTTACATTGGATAAAGTTTTGATATTTTTCTAATAACTTTCATATTTTAATGAATAGTAAAAACACGCTATATTTTAATTAAAAACAACTTTTTTCATCGTAATAATTTATATGGTTAAATTATAATATTGAGTGGTTTTAAAATATAAATAGATTATATTTTTACCATTTAATATAATTTAGGTCATTAGAATTTATTTTACATTGAATTCGTAGGTTAAATCAATTCAATCTTTTGCAATGTTTTAAACAAAAACCCATTTTTATTCGACAACGAGATTAATTTTAATTTAATTTCTGCAACTTCTGTGTATTGAATTTAAAAAAATGGATTCCATATTTGGAATTAGTGGGTCCAAATTATGTTAATAGGCTTCTTTTTATTTTTGAGAATTATGAATAGTAACTACGGAAAATTTTATTTACCATAGTTAAAGGTAAATCAGGTAATTAAGGGTAAATATAATATTATAAAATTACCCTAACACATGAAAAAATTCTATTGGATGGCTAAAAGTATACCCATATCACCTAAGGGTCGGATTAGATTCATTTTATGGACTTTTGACCATGAAAATAATTTAATTATTATTAAAACCAAAGAAAGTGACAACATGTCACTCTCTTAAATCTTATAAGTATAATAATTTTAATTTTGTGATAAACATCATAAAATTCGAACATTAATAATCTGCAGAAATATAATAAAATTATCTACATCATGATAATTTATTTATAATTTTTTGTGATTAAATAATTGTCATTAATAGTGATACATTAATGATGCAGAAATTATTTATTTAGTGAAAAATCAATAATATAGTTTTTATTGAAATATTAATACATATCAAAAGGCCCAAAAATCTGTACAAAACTTATTATTAGTGTATATATAAACCCTAATCATCCAAGGGATGAATTTTTGACCATTTGGATCCTTATTAAGGCAATTATGACACTTATATTATTTTCTTTTAAATGATGCCAAAGTTGTCACCTTCATAATTTAATAAATATACAAATTTAAATATTGTGATTTTAAGATGATAAATTCAAGTAAAAGTATTATTCTGAAAGGTAATAGATTTATATTAATCATAGGATTTTATTTTTAATTTTTATGCAACAAATAAGTATATTAAATAATTATACAAAAATGTTGTAGTAATTATTTTATTAAGAGATAAACCAAATAAATGGTTTTTAAAAATAATAAAATAACTATTATATGAACTATTTAATGTGCTCCACTAATTTTATAGACACATATGACCTTTTATAAATCTATTAAAGATTTTATTTTGAACATAGATTCTTTATATATTTTATTTAAATTCAAATAAATGAATAGTGTCAAAATTGACACTATTGTTATTTTATAAAAATAACATATTATAAAATTGTTTAAAAATCACAAAAATATTTAAAAATTATAAATATAAATTTATATGGTAGAAAATGTCGTAAAGTATCCAATTATGGACAATTCACAACAAATAAGTAATTGTTTGTTATAATTTAAAATTTAGAATGTTATTACCATAAATAAAATAAAATTGATTAAATAAGGATAAATCAAGTTGATAATGTTTAAAATAAATTCCTAACATGTCTAAATTTGATTGTTTGGTGAGATTAAAACCCTATCCCATCTAATCTTCGGAGATGAGTCATTTATAGTGGTTTTTAAGTGGGGTTATATTTATTATATATTAATATTTTTAAGAATTCCAAAGGTGCCCCTCTCCTCCCTTATAAAAGGGCACCTCCTCCCTCTCCTCCTCACACCAATTTGAACCTTCAAGCTCGGCCAAAACCTGAAAATTTCACTTCCCCACTTCCCTATAAACATCCTAGATGTCTTGGTCTTCTTCAAAGACCAATTTTAGTGCCCTAAGAGGAGGTCTCAAAGAGGCGCTTCAAAGAAGAGGTAATGTCCGTTACCGATTCTTTCAACTTTATTTCTTCTTCCACTTCTTTTTCTTAGGTTGTTTAATTATGAAGTAATAACATCAGTATAACTCATATAATCATATGTTATTATATTTATTAAACAACCCTATTTCACCATCTATCCATCCTACAGAAAAAGAAATCACCGCACGTGCGTACGTACGGAATACCGTCTCCACGCCGTGGTGTAATCTATTTTCCACCACCACCTTACTTTGATGGGTATAATGGTATAAATAATAACTATATATTATTATTATAAAGTGATATTGATTCTGTAATATTATACATACACTCCAATAAAATTCCATGATCATGAGAACGATATCATCGCTCGTGCGTACGTACGAAATACCGTCTCCACGACGCGATGAGATTCATTCTCAATGATTAACCATTCATAAATTATTATAAAGTATATATAATAAGTAATCATGAAATATATGAAATAATAATGATACTGGATTTATGTATATATATGTATGTATGTCATCCAATTAATTCCATTCAATTCAATGAGGAAACGAAAACAACGTTCATGCGTACGTACGGCCTACCGTCTCCATGAACGGTGTATTTATTTCCATTTATCGATCTATTATATATATGTATATTATGAATATATATTATATATAAATCATGTTTTAAATTCTGGATGTAAGTAATCATGATCTAATTAATCATATGAATAATTACAAGTCAAAACACGGACGAAAAATGAAACAATTTTACCCAAAACGCTCTTTAACATGGAATTTACAAAAGAACGGGTAATATAAAGTCATAAGTGAACCATATATGATATCATAACAATTAATATTATCCTGTAATAAGTCAATAACAATATTTAAATCATTATACAGGAGGTTCGGACATTTACGAAGCAAATCGGACCCAAGGTAAGGGATAATTTTACAAATCTCATTTTTATCCGAGATTGATTATTCGTAAGTATTTACTGGGGTTATTGTTATCGTCCATGTCCATGTTTTCTAAAAGTGTTTTATGTATTTTTAATTTCCTTTTTACCCATTTTGAATTTTACTAAATGGTATGTAAGGAATCTTTCTTTTTTTTACGTACGAGGCACTTTTTTTACTTTTCCGACAAAAGTACGAGGAGAATGGTTTTTTAACTTATACGGCAAGAAAGGATTTTTACGGTTTTATAATGCCTTATTTTCATGAAGATTACTACAAAATATTTCATGACTATTTTCAACAAAATCCTTTTCTTTTAAAATTGCATGACATTTTGTTAAAAGAAAATGATTTTGATGAAAAAAGGAAATTTTTCTCAAGAATTCATTTCAAGTGTTTTATCAAAACCATTTTCATCTAAGATGAAATTATTTCACATGTGTATGTGTCAAGTATCATGTATCTATGATTTACATGGTTTCACTTTTCTTATTATTAAATGATATCCATTTATTTTATATGAATTATGTGATGATGGGATGATGTTAATGAAACCCATTTTATTCGTTGGGTTATTATGAATGATGTATGTTTATTTTGTGGCACAAGTAAGAATGATTTCATTATGAGATGGGTGGGTCCTATATCTCCCTCCAATGCATTGGGTAAAGATTTATATCTCATGAGATAGACATGGCTGGAACAATAAGTTAATCCGGTTCAGTATTACAGGACTGGAACGAGGAGTGAACTCGATTCAGAAAGGGACTTTGTCCACTAAGATGGTCTTGGCAGCAATGCCTTGGCTACTACATAAATCATTACATGTGCTTAATGGATGCCACAATTTCGTGTTTTATTCCCATGCTATTTTATCATGATTTATGTTCCATTATGATCTATGCCTTATGTACTTCCATGTTTTATGTCGTTGCTCAAGATTTTTAATGTTCATGTTTTTTTTAAGTTCAAATGTATATGGTATGTTTTATTTTATCCATGCTTACCCTTACTGAGAATTTGAGCTCACCATTTTTATGTTTTCTTTTCCCCAAGATTAAAAGAAATATTTTAGGTAAGGAAACAAAAATGGGAAGATCTCTATGGAAGATGTTGAAGATCTTTCACCACGATTAGAAAATTACGTTCCAAGTTTCCAAAGACACTAAACTATTACGGTCCTTGTGTGTATGTTTTTGTTATGTACTAAGTATTCCGCAAAAGTAATGTAATGTCTATGTACGTCAAGATTTGGGTCTCTATAGTTGGTATCAGAGGAAAGGTTTAGTCAACCTTTGGAAACTAGGATGCGAAAACGTTAGTGAGATCTCTAGAGATATTTCTAAGGTATGTCTAGGGATGTACCTAAGGATAAGTATACATGTAGGATATAGTCCTAGAACTACGGTAACAATCTTAGAATTTAACCTAAGATGTTAGATATTGAGGGTGCTCCCCCTTTACAATGTTGTTTTCCCTAGCATGATTTTTTCCTCTCACAATATTCTTTTTGGGTTTTAGAAAATGGCTGGAAACAGGAAGATTCATGATAATGGAGGATATTATGGACAATGGAATGATATTCTTCATGAGAAACTAAATGAAACGGGATTTGGAAGTCCAAACATCATTATTATGCCTAATAAGAAATCTCATAATATGATCAATAATCTCAACTTTGGTAAGTTTCCCGACTCAGATAATAAGAGAAATATGGAGTTTCATGATGATCATAGAGGAAAGAAAGTTCAATTTCCCTCATGTAAATCATGTGGGAAGAGGCATCAGGGAGATTGTTTCAAGGGAACTGGAAGATGCTTTGGGTGTGGAAAACAAGGACACAAAGCCAGTAAGTGCAAAGGAAAAGGATCAGTTAACACCATGGGTGAGGATAATGGTATTGCTACGACATAAACAATGGTTAAATGTTTTAAATGTGGAATGTACGGGCATTATGCAAACCAATGCCCTAAGAGAAAGTCTCATGAAGAGAATCAGTACGGTCTTATGGGTTGTATTTATGTTGATGATGATGAAGAGACTAAAAATGATATGTGAGATGAAAGAATTGTTGAAGCTCGGTCAATGGTTTAAGAAGATAGTGGAATGATTACATGTTTACCAAGTGTAATGTTGTATAAGTAATATCATGGTACTATGGAATAAAGAGACATCTAAGGATTTTTACACTGTTTTCTTTCCTTAAGTTTTGAAAGTGTATGATGAATGGTACCAGTAACCATGAAAGATTATTCAGATATTTTTGGAATGTAGATGATATGCGCATAATGAAGGGATAAGGAGAAAATTCAATGTTTGATAGTATTCATGAGCTCATAAAAGGAAATAGTTATATCATGGTTTGAGTATATAGAAGTTTGGGGTTTTGGTATGTGGAAAGAGTTAACTTTTGAGAACATTCAAGTTTTCACTAAGGTTCAATGGGTATTCATTTTTCAAGAGAATACATGATTAAGGCCTTCAAATGTTTGTAATGTGACCAACAAGACATATCTTATGATATATGGGGATCAACGATGGTATTAAATCTATGGTAATCATTTTCACTATATTATGAGAGTGGATTGCAGTATTATGGATAAGCCTAAAGATTGGAATGGATTATGTTGGACATAAGTTAGTATTGTTTAAGGATAGAAGTTTTTTTTCGATATTATTGATGGGATGTTATAGTAATATAGTTTTATTAAAAGGACAACCTGCAGGATGGGCGACAGCCCATCGCGTCTGACAAGGCTGTGGGAATCGAATCCACAACCGAAGTGTGACTGACCTTTATCGCCTACCACTAGCCTACAGGAAGTCCCTGGTTAGTAGAAATTAGTTTTATTTTATTAAGAGGTATGATATATGAAGTATAAGTTCATTTTTGGAACCATATACGATTAATCTAACCATAAGATGGGCTTATAACATTTGTTAACCTTTTGTTTGAAACAGATGGAATGACCCATCATTCTATGACATGATCTACTAACACATCACGAATAACAAATTCAACTTCATTTCTTTAAGGGATGAAGTGGAAATTGTTCAATTCATGAACAACAGTGAGATTGTACCAAAATCATGTAAGTATTTCTTTTAATTCATCAACTTTAGGGAAATGATCTTGAAAAACAAAAATGTTGTTCTAGTTCCCTTATATCCGATGAATCAGATGGTACCTTAGATCATCACAAATCTATATCATTGTGATTGTTGGCTTTTTCATAGCCATGTTCTCTACCACTCTCTATCAGAACACGATGGTTAGGTTTCTCTTCTATATCCATATTTTCACCTATGTTGTCCTATGTGGAAACCCGGTGATTAGTTAATTTGGGTAACCGTTATGTTTCATACTTTAGTTTTTAAAGATTAGTTTTGGTATTCCTTTTTACTATGTGGGTTTCTATTAAAGAATCTTTCGAGTAGTAAACCATTTATAACCCGACGAATTTCGAGGGCGAAATTCATTTTAAGGGGGGTAGAATGTAACACCCCAAGATTTTATGAAAAGTATTCTTTTTAATTAATGTCATGTGTTGTACGCTACACCAAAAGGAGTCTTGCACTACACGAAACCCTGACTTGTCTTGCATTACACGCAATCGCGACCTTCCTCGATAGCGTGTGTTGTACGCAATACCAGGTTTTACTAAAAAATGATATATTATTATAATATTATTATGAACTAGCCGTTATGAATAGTATTAACTAAATTTTGAATTTTATAAAATTATTATTCATCTTAAACATTTTCTAGAACATGGTATAAGAACAAAATAAATATTTTGGATAAAATATGTATTTTTCAAAAAATGCAGTTTTGCCGCCTTTTGATGGCGCACCCACTTTAAATCTAGTTGTTGACATGTTTATAAGTTAAATTTGACAAAATAAAATTCTTCTTTTGAATCGGGATATAAAAATTTACATTGGATAAAGTTTTGATATTTTTCTGATAACTTTCATATTTTAATGAATAGTAAAAACACTCTATATTTTAATTAAAAACAACTTTTTTCATCATAATAATTTATATGGTTAAATTATAATATTGAGTGATTTTAAAGTATAAATAGAATATATTTTTAACATTTAATATAATGTATGTCATTAGAATTGATTTTACATTGAATTCGTAGGTTAAATCAATTCAATCTTTTGCAATGTTTTAAACAAAGACCTGTTTTCATTCGACAACGAGATTAATTTTAATTTAATTTCTGGAACTTCTGTGTTTTGAATTTAAAAAAATGGATTCCATATTTAGAATCAGTGGGTCCAAATTACGTTAATAGGCTACTTTTTATTTTTTGGAATTATGAATAGTAACTACGGTAAATTTTATTTACCATAGTTAAAGGTAAATCGGGTAATTAAGGATAAATATAATATTATAAAATTACCCTAACACATGAAAAATACTATTATATGGATAAAAGTATACCCATATCACCTAAGGGTCAGATTAGATTCATTTTATGGACTTTTGACCATGAAAATAATTTAATTATTATTAAAACCAAAGAAAGTGACAACATGTCACTCTCTTAAATCTTATAAGTATAATAATTTTAATTTAGTGATAAACATCATAAAATTCGAACATGAATAATCTCCAGAAATATAATAAAATTATCTACATCATGATAATTTATTTATAATTTTTTGTGATTAAATAATTGTCATTAATAGTGATACATTAATGATGCAGAAATTATTTATTTAGTGAAAAATCAATAATATAGTTTTTATTGAAATATTAATACATTTAAAAAGGCCCAAAAATCTGTACAAAACTTATTATTAGTGTATATATAAACCCTAATCATCCAAGGGATGAATTGTTGACCATTTGGATCCTTATTAAGGCAATTATGACACTTATATTATTTTCTTTTAAATGATGCCAAAGTTGTCACCTTCATAATTTAATAAATATACAAATTTAAATATTGTGATTTTAAGATGATAAATTCTAGTAAAAGTATTATTCTGAAAGGTAATAGATTTATATTAATCATAGGATTTTATTTTTAATTTTTATGCAACAAATAAGTATATTAAATAATTATACAAAAATGTTGTAGTAATTAATTTATTAAGAGATAAACCAAATAAATGGTTTTTAAAAATAATAAAATAACTATTATATGAACTATTTAATGTGCTCCAATAATTTTATAGATACATATGACATTTTATAAATCTATTAAAGATTTTAGTTTGAACATATCTTCTGTATATATTTTATTTAAATTCAAATAAATGAATAGTGTCAAAATTGACACTATTGTTATTTTATAAAAATAACATATTATCAAATTGTTTAAAAATCACAAAAATATTTAAAAATTATAAATATAAATTTATATGGTAGAAAATGTTGTAAAGTATCCAATTATGGACAATTCACAACAAATAAGTAATTGTTTGTTATAATTTAAAATTTAGAATGTTATTACCATAAATAAAATAAAATTGATTAAATAAGGATAAATCAAGTTGATAATGTTTAAAATAAATTCCTAACATGTCTAAATTTGATTATTTGGTGAGATTAAAACCCTATCCCATCTAATCTTAGGATATGAGTCATTTATAGTGGTTTTTAAGTGGGTTTATATTTATTATAAATTAATATTTTTAAGAATTCCAAAGGTGCCCCTCTCCTCCCTTATAAAAGGGCACCTCCTCCCTCTCCTCCTCACACCAATTTGAACCTTCAAGCTCGGAAAAAACCTGCAAATTTCACTTCCCCACTTCCCTATAAACATCCTAGATGTCTTGGTCTTCTTCAAAGACCAATTTTAGTTCCCTAAGAGGAGGTCTCAAAGAGGCGCTTCAAAGAAGAGGTAATGTCCGTTACCGATTCTTTCAACTTTATTTCTTCTTCCACTTATTTTTCTTAGGTTGTTTAATTATGAAGTAATAACATCAGTATCACTCATATACTCATATGTTATTATATTTATTAAACAACCCTATTTCACCATCTATCCATCCTACAGAAAAAGAAATCACCGCACGTGCGTACGTACGGAATACCGTCTCCACGCCGTGGTGTAATCTATTTTCCACCACCACCTTACTTTGATGGGTATAATGGTATAAATAATATCTATATATTATTATTATAAAGTGATATTGATTCTGTAATAGTATACATACACTCCAATAAAATTCCATGATCATGAGAACGATATCATCGCTCGTGCGTAAATACGGAATACCGTCTCCACAACACGATGAGATTCATTCTCAATGATTAACCATTAATAAATTATTATAAAGTATATATAATAAGTAATAATGAAATATATGAAATAATAATGATACTGTATTTATGTATATATATATATATGTATTTCATCCAATTAATTCCATTCAATTCAATGAGGAAACGAAAACAACGTTCATGCGTACGTACGACCGACCGTCTCCATGAACGGTGTATTTCTTTCCATTTATCGATCTATTATATATATGTATATTATGAATATATATTATATATAAATCATGTTTTACATTCTGGATGTAAGTAATCATGATCTATGTAATCATATGAATAATTACAAGTCAAAACACGGAAGAAAAATGAAACGATTTTACCTAAAACGCTCTTTAACATGGAATTTACAAATGAACGGGTAATATAAAGTCATAAGTGAACCATATATGATATCATTACAATTAATATGATCCTTTAATAAGTAAATAACATTATAAAAATCATTATACATGAGGTTTGGACACTTACGAAGCAAATTGGACCTAAGGTAAGGGATAATTTTGCAAATCTCATTTTTATCCGAGATTGCTTATTCGTAAGTATTTACTGGGGTTATTTTTATCGTCCATGTCTATGTTTTCTAAAAGTGTTTTATTTATTTTTAATGTCCTTTTTACCAATTTTTAATTTTACTACATGGTATGTAAGGAATATTTCTTTTTTTTACGTACGAGGCACTTTTTTGAATTTTCCGAAAAAAGTATGAGGAGAATGTTTTTTTAACTTATACGGCATGAACAGATTTTTACGGTTTTATAAAGCCTTATTTTCATGAATCTTCCTAAAAAATATTTCATGACTATTTTCAACAAAATCATTTTCTTTTAAAATTTCATGACATTTTGTTAAAAGAAAATGATTTTGAAGAAAAAAGGATATTTTTCTCAAGAATTCATTTCAAGTGTTTTATCAAAACAATTTTCATCTAAGATGACATTATTTAACATGTGCATGTTTCAAGTATCATGTCTCTATGATTTACATGGTTTCACTTTTCTTATTATTAAATTATATCCATTTCTTTTATATGAATTATGTGATGATGGGATGATGTTTATGAAACCCATTTTATTTGTTGGGTTATTATGAATGATGTATGTTTATTTTTTGGCACAAGTAAGAATGATTTCATTATGAGATGGGTGGGACCTATATCTCCCTCCAATGCATTGGGTAAAGATTCATATCTCATGAGATAGACATGGCTGGAACGGTAAGTTAATTCGGTTCAGTATTACAGGACTGGAACGAGGAGTGAACTCGATTCAGAAAGGGACTTTGTCCGCTAAGATGGTCTTGGCAGCAATGCCTTGGCTACTATAGAAATCATTACATGTGCTTAATGGATGCCACAATTACGTGTTTTATTCCCATGCTATTTTATCATGATTTATGTTCCATTATGATCTATGCCTTATGTACTTCCATGTTTTATGTCGTTGCTCAAGATTTTTAATGTTCATGTTTTTTTAAGTTCAAATGTATATGGTATGTTTTATTTTATCCATGCTTACCCTTACTGAGAATTTGAGCTCACCATTTTTATGTTTTCTTTTCCCCAGGATTAAAAGAAATATTTTAGGTAAGGAAACAAAAATGGGAAGATCTCTATGGCAGATGTTGAAGATCTTTCACCACGATTAGAAGATTACGTTCCAAGTTTCCAAAGACACTAAACTATTACGGTCCTTGTGTGTATGTTTTTGTTATGTACTAAGTATTCCGCAAAAGTAATGTAATGTCTACGTACGTCAAGCTTCGGGTCTCTACAAAAAATGTGCAGAAATGGATGGCTCTTAGCAAGTCAGGAAACTCTTCTATGATACAGTTTCTAAGCTTCACCATGTGATCTGGTATGATTGAAATTATCTTATTCATAATAATTACTCATTTAATCAAAATGGAGGTCGGGTGAGGATCCTCATGGCCATACAAGAATCTTTCTCAATTCAAAAGGGACATTGCCACAACACTGTGCATGATTTTGAGATCCTGAGGCATATAAGGATTAAAGACAATTTCAGTCAGCTGCATCGCACACTAGAGGTGTTCTATAGAGCCCCCCATACCTAGATGGATCAAGATCAATATTGATGGTGCTTCCAAGGGCAATCCGAGACCTGCAAGGTGTGGTGCTGTTTTCAGGAACCACCTCAGTCAGATCCTTGGATGCTTCATTTCTAAAATTATTATCTTCATCATTATAATTTATTTTTAATTTTTAAGAAATAAATAATTACCTTAAAGGGTTACACAAAGATGATGCATTATTTGCTTAATTAAAAGAAATATCAAATAAATGATATTAAAAATATTAAATTTAATATAATTTAAATTAATTAAGATACGCCAAGAATTTTTTAGGTGACTATGACATTTTAGTAGTATCTTAAATTTTTTTTTTCAAAATTATCTTGATGTTTGGTTTTATCTAAGGACAAAGATGTGAATAGTGTCGAAATTAACACTAATGATATTTTCTAAAAAAAATATTTTACCAAATTAATTAAAAATTATAAAAATCTTTATAAAATACAAATAGATTTTGATAAGGTAGAAAATTTTATAACTTGTCTATTTATAAAAAATTTACCCCATATAAGTAATAATTTATAACCTCTTAATATTTAAAATGTTTTTACCACAATTAAAATTACAATATATTAATTAAGTGTAAATAAAAATGATAAGGTTTAAAATAAAACCAAAATATTTCAAAAAAAATTTGGATGAAGGGGATTATACCCTTATCACATTATGATAGATTTTGAGGTGTTTAATGGACACTTTTCCATGAAAATAAATTATATATTATTTAAATAAAAGATTGTTATAAAGTATTATTATCTTGTATTTAATATCTTTTATGTGTCCATATTAGGAAAAAAGAAATATATGAATGAATATAAATGTATAATTTTTTATAAATAAAATTATTTAATTATATATATATTTTTAAAATTTTATAATCTTTAAAACTACCTTAAAATACTCTTCAATGCTAAAGCAATGTTTATTTAATTATCATAAAAATAGAATAATTGATTCTAATAATATTAATTTTGATATATTTTGGATTAGTTAATTTGAATAACGAATTTCCTAGATATATAAGATATATTATTGATGTGTGAAAGCATTATATTCTAATTTACACTTGGTAATGATGTATTTTAAGTCATATTAAATGAATAGTATTAAATTTGACAATAATTATATCTTATTGAATTAATTTATTATTAAGTTATTTGAAAATAAAAAAATGTTAAATAATCCCAAGGTGATAGGATATGGTAAAAAATTTATTCTAATTTTAATTTATGGTTTGTTTGTATGTATTTAGATCAAGAATAATCTTATAATAATTTAATATTTTGAGGATTTCCAAAAGTTCCCCTCACCTCAATTGTAAAAGGACACCTCCTCCCTCACCTCTTAAACTCACTTTGAGCCTTCAATATCAGCCATCTCATACCCATTTACATTATAAACTTCCCTAGTAATATTATAGAGGTTCTTTTCTTCTCAAAAGACCAACTATAGTGTCTCTATGAGAAGATATAGAGAGAGGTCATCGAAGAAGAGGTAATCTCCTTACCGACTCTTTAAAAATTGTTTCTTATTATACTTCTATTCATGTATTTATTCCATTATAAAGTAATAAATACAGTATAAAATATATTTTTATATTTTATTATGAATATGGAACAACCATATTCCATCTTTTATTTATCCTCTGAAAAATGAAAGTACCATGCGTGTGTACATACGACTTACCATATCCATGATGTGGTGCAAATTTTTTTTCATAAATATTTTATTTGGATGGGTATAATGATGGATATAATAGATATAAATAATAAATATAAAATTATATTTATTATTAAACAAAATATATACCATCCACTTCCTTTTTCAAAATTAGGGGAATGATATCATCGCTTGAGCATACGTTCGGCTTATCGTCTCCACGATGCGATAAGATTCATCTTCCATGTAAATATTTTCAAGAATAATTATAAAAAATTTATATAATGAATAAATATAAAATATATGACATAATAATTATAATATATATATATATATATATATATCATTTACCTTATTTCATTCAGTACGATAAGAAAATGGAAACAACATTCATGCGTACATACGACTTACCGTCTCGTGAACTGTGTATCCCATTTCATATATCTATCCGATATATATATTTATATAATAAATATATATCATATATAAATCATGTTTTAAATTTTTTAATTCAGTAAATCATGATCTATGTAATATTATCAATAATAACAAGTCAAAACAGATACGATAAAGAAAGCATTTATTACCCAAAACATTGATTTAACTTGGAATTATTAATAAATGGGTAATATAAATTCATAAATGAATCATATATGATATCATAAATTTTATTATGATTGTTTTATAAGTTAATAATATGTTTTAAAACCACTATATATTAGTTTCATACACGTATGGAAGGAATCAGACCTAAGGTAAGGGATTTTTGTCACACCTTTACTTCTGTGAGAGACAGGCCTCATACACTACTTTTTTCTTCTACAAGGTCTATATATTACCCATGAATGTCTTTTATGATTATTAACCATAATAATATGTTATTTTTATATCCATATAATCTTCTTTCTTTCATGGGTCATACAATTATACTAATTATGAAGTTATAAAGGTTATTTCCCAATCTCATTATTATTCAAGATTGTTTATATGTAAGTATATACTCATGAATATTTATCATCTGTATCCATATTTCTTAAAAAAATTCCAATATATTTTAACTATATTAATAAGAAATTTAGGTTCATTTTACCCATGTTATACTTTTTATAAAATTGTTTGAAAGGAATCTTGTTAATAAGGTAATTTTTGACTTTTTCAGAAAAAGTATTGAAGAATGTTTTTTTTTAAAATTATACATCATGAATGGATTTTTATGCTTTCATGATGCCTCAATAGCTTGAATCTTACCTTATAATTTTGAAAGTTTATTTTCAAATAAATTTTTTTCATTTAAAATTTCATGAAATTTTAAGAAACGAAAATGATTTCCACGATGAATGGATATTTTCTTCAAGAAATGTTTTAAATGATTTTTTCATAATTATTTTAAATTTTTTCAAAGTGGATTCAAAGAAAAGGGCTTTGAAAATGTTTTATGTTTTAAAAAGTTATTTTTAAGGAAAATTAATGTTCAAAAAGATCAATCAAAATCATTCTTCATTTAAGATGATATAATTTGTTATACTTTAAGAATACCATTCATATTCTTTCTATGAATGGGTTATGATTTGATGGAATGATGTTGAAGAAACCTATTTATTTTAATGGGTTATTATTTTGATTAAATGATTATAAAACCTATATATTTCCCATAGGTTATGATATTATTACATGTTTATGGTACCCATTTTATTTCATGGGTTATGATATGATTGTTTATGATCTTATAGAACATGTATGTATGATTTAGTTATAAGATTGGTGGGACCTATATCTCCCTCCAATGCATTGAGTTAAGATTTATATCTCATGATACATACTAATGTGGTATTGTGAGTGATCCTTGGATACCAATATGGTTATGGAAATGAATCATGACTACCAAGATGGTTGTCAAAGTGAACCATAACTACCAAGATTGTTATGGAAGTGAACCATGACTAACAATATGATTATGGAAGTGGAACATGACTACCATGATTGTTATAGAAGTGAATTATCACTAAAAATATGGTATGTGTAGTGAAACCATACTACTAAGATTATATTTATAATCATGACTTGACTACTATGGAAATCATCATTATATGCTTATGTGTCTACCACAAATACCATGTTTTATTCCTATGTTATGCTTTCATGGTTCATGTTCTTTATCTCCTTATGATTCATGTCTTATGTAATTTCAAATTTTATTCCATGATTCATTTTTTTCATCTTTGATAGGAATGGTATGATCCTATATTTTCATGATCCTATTCTCATGCCCTTATGCTCATGATTATGCTTATATATCTCCATTTTTTACCCTTAATAAGTTTCTGAACTCACCATTTCCTATGTTTCTTTTCCCCAAGATGTGAAGAAATGTAGTAAGTATGATATGTCAAAAAGGGTCTATGTATGAAGAAATAAGAGAGTGAATAATTATAAGCATTATGAAAAAATTATTCAGGCCTCTAAGTTTACAAAGGCACTAAACTAATATGGTCTTTGGGAATATATTTTTGTAATGTTTTAAGTATTCTGAAAAAGTTAAGTAATGTCCATATACGTCAAGCTTGTGTTGTTATAGTCACTGATAAAATTGAATATACATAGGGATATAATCAATGGATCTACAATTGTGTGTCCAACAATTTGAATTAGTGACCAAATAACATAGCATGCAACATGACGAGGCCATAATGAAAGGGTTGTGGATGCTGACAAGAAAGTATGGATGGACAAGATGTAAGTAGAGAGGGCTTATTGCAGTTAGGTCCATATAACTATTTATTTGGATTTTGTGCCTTTATACCTTCAATAAATATTTTATGGTCCTTCAAGTAGAGTATGGGTTACACCTCTACTAAGTTAAAAGGTGGGATAATCTATTAAATAAAATAAAAATAGAATTAGAGAATTTTATTGTTGATTGGTTGGATGAGGTTTCAAATTTTCTTCAAATCAAAGAGATTTAGATAGTTGATGAACTTACAAATATTTATATTTATAAATTATTAATATGTCATGGGATATAAAATATCTTTATGTTTGAACATGATTCGAGGTTTACATATCAAATTTTCAAGGTCTTGTAAATGGATTTGTTTAGTCAAGTGAAGTTTAGTATGACTTACCATCTACAAACTCAATGAAAATCTTAGTGTAAAATATATATTATTAAGAATACATGAATCACATATGATAATTTTATAGAGTTAAAATATAATCCGTAAAATAAATTAATACATATTTCCATAATGTATATGTTACCTAATTTACCACTGACCATAATATATCCTTATAATGATAATCAAAGCTAGGTGTTATGATTGCATGTTACAAAACTATCCTAGAGTTTAATTCAATTCATATTTATGGTAAGTTAATTCTCATTGGGTTTAGGGGTAAAAAAATTAGGTGATCATAATTAATTGGATGTTAATTAAAATAAAAATGATTTATAATTAATTGAAGAGATATAGCTAGATCGATTATTCCTTCTAAAAATATTTTTCTAAAAAATATCCTCTCGTTGCATTTTCTAAGTCTCATATTAAAAACAAAAAGACAAAAAAATTAAATCTTCTTATATCATACTTATTATAGTTTTATAAATGATAAACCCCCATCCTTTTAAGTAATGTGTCTATGTTATTTTATTTTCAGAATACCTTTAATATGTAATTTTAAATTACTTCCTCCTTTGAGAGACAACATTGGTCATCCACTCTCCTCTAACTAAATAACCCAAAATCAAATATAATTTGAGAGCACCCAAAATGACACCTTTCAAATTAGAACTATTACTAGGGAGTCAAGTATTTTCTTCAATAAATTAAAGTTATTTGTTTAATTTTATTTCATCCTTTTGTTTTCTCTTGTTTATTCCTTCTTTCCCCAATATTAATTTTTTTTCTTATTCTTTTCTTCTTTTTTTGGACCATAAATTCAAACATATTATCTTTTTATTATGGTATAATTTTCATAATTTATTTTTTATTTGATTTATGACATGAAATAATTATGGGGATCTATTAGATTGTGACCCTGACATTAAATTTATCCTTTGGGGTTGAATCATATAGCCTTGGTCTAAGGGAAGTTTCAACATTCACCCAGTTGGTGAATTCATCCATTCTGGGAACATTGAAATTGGAATAATTTCTAATTAAAACATAAAACTATAACCAATGGATGAAAATAATAATAATAATGAAATTAATAGAACCATTTGAGAATTGGTTTCACCCAACATTAAATATAAAACAAATTTTATTGCATATCCAAACCTTGAATTAGACTTTGAATTAAAATTTGTATTGATATAATTGATTTCAAAACATCATGGCCTCTCTGGTAAGGATCCAAAAAAACATTTAAAAGAATTTAATGTATTTTTCTCAACCCTAGTACCAAGAAATGTATCTGAATATCAAATAAAACTAAGAAAATTATCATTCTCACTTGATAGAACTAGAAAATACTAGATGTATTATTTACAACCGGAATATGTAAATTTTCGAAATGATTTGTAACTTCATTTATGTCATAGAATTTTTTTGGAATCAAGGGCCAATGCCATTTGAAATCAGATATCAGGAATCAAGAAAGCCCAAGGGTAGCCAATTTATGAGCACATATATCAACTCAAGAAGTTGTGTGAAAGATTACCACATCACCAAATCAGTGAGAAACTCCTCATCCAATACATCTATTAAGGCCTCACACCTTTGGAGAAGAGAGTGGTGGATGTCGCAGTTATGGGGGAATTGATAGAAAAAAAACTATAAGATTCACATGCATTGATTCACAAGATGATAAAAAAATCCCTATAATTTGGCGATTGAGGTACACCATATGTTAGAGGAGTACATCCGGTAATTCCATCTTCTCTTGAAAATAATTTAATTGATTCTATGTTGGAATAACTGACCACAATGCTGAGAAAAATTTCTTTGTATCAAAAGACTTCCCAACACATACCTTTGAGACCTTTTAGCATTTTCACTAAAATAGACCAGGCAACTGATTGTTTCCCCCAATTATAAGAAATGGAGGATTTTGAAATAGTATTTCCTAGGAGACCATATCATCATCACCAACAACCACATACATGTAAGAAATATTATTCCTTTACACAAACATACAATTAATGATTTAAGGATCAATCAAACATGTGGTATGGCTCTATATAATAATAAAGGCCCCCTTTTCAATAAAATTTCCAGCAACATCCACCTTACCAATAGGGTTTCCAACAACCCCAAAGGATATTTGAAGCCTAATAATCAATAAGACAACAACATGGGAATCCCCACAAAAGATATATTCTAAAACTGATGAACTTTTGAAAAAAAATTCTTAATCAATATAATGTGCCTAAGAGTCAAGGTTTAGAGTTGAGGGAGCTAATGAAACAGATGAGCTAGATTTCTACCACCCTCCATGAACTGGTAAGTAAGAACTATGTAAATATACCTTCCTAGCCTACTCTAAATCCTAAGGGGAATGTCAGTACCATCACATTGAGAAGTGAGAAGAAAACGACTAATACTTATGCACCAACCATTACACATGGATTCAACTCAACCCAAGAGAATCCATATTGAAGAATAAGTAATGAACAACCCAAGGAGAATGAAAAAGTTAAGAAAAATATTGATGATGTTCCTCCGAAAAGCCTTTCATTTCCAAACATATTTGTAAAAACCAAGAATATGGTTGAAGAGGTGATGAAAAAATAGGTTTTGGATACATTAAAACATGTTGAGATCAATCTTGGAAATAATTTGTTGACAATAATTACACAAACTCAAGAAATTCCGAAAAATTGTAAGGATCCAAGTATATTCACTATCCCATGAACCATAGGGTAGTTACAATTTTTGATGATTTATGTGATTTAGCTGATTCCATAAATGTGATGCCCCACTTTTTATTCTCTTATTTATAGATTGGTGAGTTGAAGCTGATGAGTGTCATAGTGCAGTTGGAGAATAGAGCTACGATATATCTAGCAGGAGTCCTTGAGGATGTAATTGTTTGAGTAAGAGAAGTGATCTTTCATCAGTTTTTTTGGTCTTAACATGGAGGATGATTAGTTAAATTCTCGTGCTCCTATTATCTTAGGTAGTTCTTTCTTAAAAACTTAAAAAAGATCATAAATGTCTATGAGGGTTCATTTCTTTGGATTTTGGATATGAAGTTGTGATATTTAATGTTATAGACTCCATGAATCACCCCTCAGAGGACCATTCTGCTCTTTTTATATCCCATTTTGAACAATCAAGTAAAACCCCATGGATTTATGATTTCCCTATTCTTAGAGAGATTATGATCATTGGTTATAGTTTAATGTCTAAGAGCACTTCCTCACATGTTTCTAAGTACAAAACAATTTGGATTTTATTTTTCTGTGGATTAATATTCTTATTTTGATCATGTTCACTATGATTATGACTTTGATGTTGATTATCATGATGATTTTGATGCATTATTCTCTAATTTTGAGGATTTCTATTTTTGATAATGATGTTCATTGTGCACATATTTCATATCCTTCAATGTATCTATCCATACCACACCCCCATTCATTGGAACTCAATCCAATGCCCCCAAATCTCAAATACTCATACTTGCTGAGTGGTGAGATATTACCTAATATAATTGCTAACAATATCCCTTTTGAAGATGAATAAAAACTTTTTAATCTTTTGATGGAGAATATTAGGGAAATCAGGTGGACCTTGGATAATATATAAAGTATTATCCCCTCCATTTTCAGTTATATTATTCTTTTGGTGGATGGGGACAAATTGATTAAGAATCCATAAATGAGACTAAATCTAACTCTTCTGGAAGTTTTTAAAAAATAAGTTGAAAAATTTCTTGAGGTTAGTATAATTTAAACCATTTTAGATTCCTAGTGCGTGAGTCCTATTCAGGTTATACCTATGAATAGTGGTGTAAATGTTTTTAGAAATGAGTGAGATGAATTAGTTATAATGAGGGTACAAAACAATTGGCATGTGTGTATTGATTATAGGAAACTAAATAAATAAACTTTCAAGGACCATTTCTCCCTCCGATTTATTAATAAAATGCTTGAGAGACTAACTGGGAAGACACACAATTGTTTCTGGGATGGATTTTATGGATATTTTTAGGTTCCTATTGTTCCAGAGGATCTGGAGAAGACAACATTTACTTTTCCTTTTGGTATATTTTACTACTTATGGATTCCATTTGGACTATGCAATTCCCTAGGTACCATCCATAGATTCAGGGTGAGTATTTTTTTCAGATTTCATTGAGACCTACATGGAGGTATTTATGGATTATTTTATAGTGTATGGATCTTCATTTGATGAATGTATCTTTAGTTTGGGAAAGGTGTTTAATTGTTGTATTGAGAAGAATATTGTCTTGAACTTTGGAAAGTCACATTTCATGGTAGATCATAACAGTTCCTTAGGGAAAGTAGTGTTAAAACATAGAATATAGGTTGAAAGAACTAAGGTAGATATTATTTCAACCTTTCCATAACCTTCAAGTGTTTGTGATGTTAGATCATCCATAGGGATGTAGGATTTTATCGATGCTTACATATGATATTTCAGCGAGATAGCTCTACCCTTATCTCTATTGCTTCAAAAATATATTAAATTAATTTTTTATTATTCTTGCAAGATATCATTGAATGTGATAAATAAGCATCTGACCACTCCATCGATCATACATCCCCCATGGTGGGACATTCCATTTGAGCTTATGTGTGATGATTTAAACTTTTCAATTGGATATGTATTATCACATAGGGTGGGGGATATTCACATGTTATTTCATATGCTTTGGGTACATTTAATTTAACCTAATATCACTATATAACCACATAATAGGAGTTTCTTTTTGTTATATTTTCTTTAGATAAATTCCGTTCATATTTATTGGGCTATAAAGAAGATTATTTTTCTAACCATGAATCTCTGAGGTAACTCTAAAAGAATCCTATTATAAAACCCAGACTTATCTGATGGATAAACCTTCTTGAATAATTTGATATTGAGATAAATTACAAGAAAGGGTCAAAAAACCTGGTGGTGAACCTCCTGATTAGGATTACTCACGTCCTAGAGGATGAAATTTTGAACTAGGTACCACTTCAGGGCACTTTTCTCGATGAGAATATTTATGCACTCTCAAGAAAACATCCTTAGTATTCTTATTTAGTGAGTTACCTTGTTTTATTTTAAATTCCATAAAATTTATGGAAAAATAAAGATAAAAAATTAAAGACTGAGTCTATGTTTTATGTATGGGATAATCCCTACCTCTGGTGCATGTGAAGTGATCAAGTTTTTATGAGGTGTGTTTCTAATCATGACTTTGAGTTTTTTCTGCATTTTTTCATGTAATTTCATATGGAAGACACTTTGGACCCCAAAAAATAGTTGGGAAAGTCTTAAAATTTAGATTACATTTCCCTATCTTATTCCATGATACTCATGTGTTTTTTAAGTTATGCTTGCATTTCCAACACATCATAAATATTTATAGGAGACATGAGATTCCACAACAACCCATATTTTTTTATAAGATTTTTTATGTATGGGGAAATAATTTTATGGGTTCTTTTCCAAATTAATTTTCATTTTTTTATATTTTGGTTTTTTTTGATTATGTGAGTAAATGGGTGTAGCCCAAGGCTACTGGGAATAACGACTCGTGTTGTAGTGGATTATGTCAAGGGTGAAATTTTATGCAAGTTTAGAGTACTAAAGGCCAACATCATTGACCGAGTGACACACTTTTGGAAATGGAATTTGGATTCCCTCCATTGGAATTATGGGGTGATGCCTAAAACTTTTAGACTATACTACCCCAGAACAAATAGCCAGACCTGGGTTTCAAATCGGGAGTTGAAACAAATTTTAGAGAAAACAGTGTAGTTAAATATATTGGATTGGATAAAGCAATTAGATGATGAGTTTTGGGCTTATAGGATGACATAAAAAACTCCCATTAGTATTTCCCCATTTTGGATTATTTTTGGGAATGCATGTCATCTCCTCGTAGAGGTTGAGCATCGGGCATATTAGGATATAAAGAAATGAAACATGGATTTTTCCCAATCTCGAATTCAAAAGAAGATGAAAATTCAAGAGTTGGAGGGGATTTGATTTTCTTTATGTGATAAATCAAGTATATTCAAGGAAATATCAAAATTATATCACAATAGAATGATCCAAAAAAGGGATTTTCATGTCAGAGATAAATTCCTTCTATATAGTTCACGACTGAAGATGATTCCTGATAAGTTTCATTATAAATGGTTAGGTCCTTATGTTGTATCTAATGTATTTCCTTATGGTGAAGTTAATATTACACAAGATGACACATGAATGATATTTAGAGTTAATGAGAAACATTTTAAGTAATACATTGGGAGACTTTATACCGATATAGTTGATTTAATCACACTGCAAAAACCCAATAATCACTTAAGAATATCAGGTTGTTCCAATCCCTTTCACTTTTATATTATTTGTCCTATTTAAAAGTATACATTTATTTTTCATATATCATATCATAGGTTAACATTGAGGGAAATGAAATATTTTAAGTGTGGGGGATGGGACAAAATTTTGGGTTAGATATTTAGGATTTTCATTTGTATGTTTGTGTGTGTTTTTTGTTAGATTTTCCATTAAATTTTCAAAAAAAAAAGAAAAATTAAGTATATCATGTAAAATTCTCATTTACATGTGGAACATATCAAAAATTTATTTTTTTTCAAAATTTATTGGTAGTATGCTAAGCATGAGAAATATTTCTTCATCAAGGGTTGTTTTTTTTATAGAAATAGAAGTCATTAATGATATAACTGGATGTGTCATTATAAAAAAATTTTAGACTATAACTCTATTATTTATGATATTTTAACATAGTAAATTGTTTCATTTATTTCTCTATATAACTTTTCACTCAACCATGTCTTGTGAAATTTTTATAACCCAATTGAAGTTATAACCAAGTTAGGTAAAAAAATAATTTTATATCAATGGTTGTCCCATACATTCATTTATCTTCATATCAATTTCATTACTATAAAAAATTGACCTATGCATGTGTATTTTACTTTCAATAGTTTTACGCACTAAAAAATCAAAAATAAATAAAAAAGACAAAAAAACTTAATAAATAGGGGAGTGATGAAATGTACAACACATGGGGATATTTAGGTTTGGAGGATGAAGTTAGAATTTTAGGAAGGATTAAGTTAGTGGGTCTTGAAATATTATTACAAAGGAATATATAACAGGTTAAGTGAATTAAACCATGTAGGAATAATTGTTCTGCTTGATCTAAATATACTGAATAAAGGGTGGTTATGTGAGTTTTAAATGGTTGGTGCACACACACGTGGTGATTTAATGGCATGGTAGACCCATAACTCGTTTCTCTATGATTAGTGTCATTACTCACACTGGATTTTATTTTGATATGATTTATGAGACAATTAATTTAAAATTTATTGATATTGAATATTTATGGGATTCTTATTTTCCTATATTTCCACTATAGATTGAGAAATATGACCATGCATATCTTGTCACAATTTTCTAGATTAAATGATATGAGGTTTTTCCCATGGCTGAAAAAGGGTAAGTGTGGGGGAGTTGATGAAACACAATTTTATTGAATATTTTATTGATAATAAATGAAATAATTTCATTACATTGGTTAAATATGTTTATTTATAAAATATACAGGATTGGATCATTCATTTTAAAATTTGATCAAAATTCCCATTTTTCCCTTTAAAGTTCACTATTGTATTTCAGACATAAATATTTTTATGTGTATTATTTGAACTTAATTTTCTTTAACTATGTTCCTCACTTAATAGTATACATATTTCATTAAGGACATCAAAGCTAAATCTTTCATTTTATTTGATTAAAATGTCCATTAATTCAAAGATAGGTTGGACTCACTAGATTGGGCATCGGTTTAGTATTTAGGCCATACCTTCTTCACCTGTGCTTGGATTGGGCCCAAATTTAGAGAGAGAAAATAGAAACCAATTTATAAAAAATAATACTATTGGAATCACATCTGTTTTACACATGTTAGAGGTCAAATAGTTGGTAAAAGTTGTCTTAAATTATTTGGTCGAATTTCCCAATTCACACTGGAAACCTCTTATAACCTAGCCTCCCCTCCACTCTATAAATATGAATTTTTCTCATTTAGAGGGGGTTTTATGTACCTTATATCATTTATATCATAGGATAAGTTTTTCCTTTCCATTTCAATTCACTATTGGAGGAGGGAAGCTATCAAACTAGGATCTCCTCCAAAATGCTATTCTTTTCATCTTCTTTGTTGTGATGTTTTTGTTCTTAAAATAAACTTATTTTTCCACCATCTATTTCTTATATTTTGTTTAACTTTTATTCTTATAATAATCCTATTTTGGATGGAAGTAAATACTATAAACATTATTGTTTTATAACCTTTCTAAGACCTTTGGGAATGAAAAACGTTTCTACGATGACTACACCACCCATGGAAGAGTAGTTTTTTTAGTAATAGATCTATCTCTCACCTTATTAATTTAATTATTTTGAATAAATGAAATAATTTTATTAAGATAATATGATCTATGAATTTATTTTTTAAATTAAATGAAAATAATCAAGCAATTGAACAATTTACACAAAACTCACAAGGTCGAGTAATGTGTGGATTGTGAGAACACAATCTTAATCAGAAAAACAAAATCACAAGGATTAAATTTTTAGAGTTAAAATATAATATCTAAAATCAATTAATCATCCTTTCTAAAATTTATATGTTCCCTAATTTACAACTAACTATAATGTATCCCTAGAATTACAATCAAAGCATAGTTCTACAATTCTATGTTCGGAAACTAGCCTAGGGTTTAATTCGCCTCATCTTTGTGGTAAGTTAATTATCATAGGGTTTGGGGGTTAGAAAATTATGGGATCATAATTAAGTGGATATTAATTAAAAATAAAATTATTAATAATTAATTTAATCTATATAGTTAGATCAATTTTACTTTTTAAAATTAGTTTTCTAAAAAATATATTCTCATTTCATTTTCTCAATCACATTTCAAAAAACAAAAAGATAAAAAAATCAATCTTCTTCCATCATACTTATTCTAGTTTTATAAAAGATAAAAAAACCCAACATACTTTTAAGTAGTGTGTTTATGTTATTTTATTTTCATAATACCTTTAATATTTTTTTAAAATTACTTCCTCCTTTGAGAGACGACCTTGGTCAGCCACTCTACTGCACCTAAATAACTAAAAAATCAAACATCATTTGAGAGTTCCCACAACAACGCCTTTTAGTAAGTGACTTATCTAATTTATTTTTCATTTAATTTAGTGTTTATATATCATTTTTAAACTATTATAGTGATTTAATAATGTGTTTGTGCTTAATTCTATAAGAATTAATTTTAACTAGATGAGAATGATTTTTAATGAATTGTTATATGTAAAACACAAATTTTTATTAGGACACATGAAGAATATTATGATTTAACTTTATAAAAATATTAATCATTTTTTTATTTAGTGAATATTATTTGGAGTTTTATTTCATTATAATGAAATATTTTAATAATTATTTGTTATGATAAAAATTAAATTATTAATGTTATATGTTGTTATAAATGGAAACAAAGACCTCATTGTGAGTTTCAAGAAATATAAATATAGATTCATTCATTTTGGAAAGGAATAAGGTCTTAAATTTTTTGGTTCTGGAGAGGATAAGATTTGAGAAAAAGTTCTCATGTGAACTAATATTCTTTTGGTGTATGGGTTGATTCATAATATCCTCAATGTCATCCTATGTATTTTAAAATAAAAATATGGTTTAATTATCCTATAGGGAAAATGGCTAAGGGAAATTTATATCTTGTCCGAGAGGAAAAAAATTTCATTCTATACAAATAGTATTATAATAGGATATAAAATAGGAAGCTCAGAAATTTGATCCAAACAACTCTAGAGATGTTGGTAAAGATTAATTCACCACATGATATCCACCATCTCACATATGATCACATACACATATGTGAATCATTTCAAAAGGGGAAGATTATATGAAATACTTACAATAGAAAGAAGATGAAGGAATCGAGGTTGATTGAGCTTCTGAATGAGGATGTTTGTGGGCTGATCTCACCCAAATCAATAGATTAAGTATGATAGTATGTGTTTTTTATGGATGATTTCAGAAAGATGGCATGGATTATTCCTATCACCCATAATAATGAGGTATACAAATGTATCACTCTATATCAAAGGAGAGCTAAAAAGAAAATTGGTGTGAATATTCAGATGTTTTAAACTGATATTGGGACCAAATTTACAAATCATCAAGGTGAAGAATATCTATAAAAGCATGGAATTCAGTATTATGTTTTAATTACTAGAACTCCCTAGTAAAATTGGGTAGTTGAAAGAATAAATTTCATAATAAACAACATGGCCTGAAAAGTTTTGATAGAAAAGTATCTTCTATAATAACATTCGAAAAATATTTCATTACAATGGTGTACATATACAATAGATCTTTACTATGTGAAAATATAGGTATAAATCCATATAATATTTTTTGGAATGAAACCTAAACTCAATAAATATACAGTTTTATCATTTTTAGGGGGTTGGAAATACCTTATAGTATTTTGAACATAGGATAAGTGGTGCCTTTCCATTTAAATTCACCACTGGAGGAGGGAAGCTATCAAGCACGGATCTCCTCCAAAATGATCTTATTTTCCTATTCTTTTCTGTAATGTTTTTATTCTTGATATAAAATTCTTATTCCATCTTCTATTTATTCTATTTTATTAAATTTTATTATTCTACTCATCTTATTTGGGATTTAAATAAATATTATAAACGTGGTTGGGTTAAACCCTTTCCATGACCTTTGTGAAGAAAAAATGTTTCTACAACGACTACACCACCCATGAAAGAGTATTTTTTATTAAGAATTGATCTATATATCACCTTATTTATTTAATTATTATAAATAAATGAGATTCTATAACTCACATAATATGATCTATGAATTTATTTTTTAAAATAAAATAAAATAATAAATCAATTGAACAATTTATACAAAAATCACGAGGTTGAGTAATGTGTGAATTATGAGAATGTGATCTTAATTGGTAAAAGAAAACCACAAATGAAAAATTTATAGAGTTAAAATATAATCTATAAAATAAATTAATCCTTATTTACATAATGGATATGTTCCCAAATTTACCACTGACCATAATCTATCTATATAATGATAATGCAAGCTGGGTGTTATGATTGCATGTTACAAAACTATCCTAGAGTTTAATTCACTTTATATTTGTGGTAAATTAATTCTCATTTAATTTAGGGGTCAAAAAATTAGGTGATAATAATTAATTTGATGTTAATTAAAATAATAATGATTTATAATTAATTGAAGAGGTATAGTTAGATCGATTATTCTTTTTAAAAATATTTTTATAAAAAATATCTTTTCGTTGCATTTTCTAAGTCTCATATTAAAAACAAAAAGATAAAAGAATTAAATCTTCTTATATCATACTTATTATAGTTTTATAAATGATAAACCCCCATACATTTAAGTAATGTGTATGTGTTATTTTATTTTCAGAATACATTTAATTTTTCATTTTAAATTACTTCCTTTTTTGAGAGACAATATTGGTCAGCCACTCTGCTCTAACTAAATTACCCAAAATCAAATATAATTTGAGAGCACCCAAAACTACACCTTTCAATTTAGAACTATTACTATGGAGTCAAGTATTTTATTCAATAAATTAAAGGTATTTGTTTAATTTTATTTTATCCTTTTGTTTTCTCTTGTTTCTTCCTTCATTCCCCAATCTTAATTTTTATTTTTCTTATTTTTTTCCTTATTTTTTTGGACAATAAATTCAAACATATTATATTTTTATTATGGTATACATTTCATAATTTATTTTTTATTAGATTTATGACATGAAATAATTGTGAGGATCTCTTAGATTTTGAACCTGACATTGAATTCATCCTTTGGGGTTGAATCATATAGCCTTAGTCTACGGGAAGTTTCAAAATTCACCCAATTGGTGAATTCATCCATTCTGGGAACATTGAAATTGGAATAAATTCTAATTAAAACATTAAACTATAACCAATGGATAAAAATAATAATAATAATGAAATTAATAGAACCATTTGAGAATTGGTTTCACCCAACATTAAATATCAACGAAATTTTATTGCATATCCAAACCTTGAATTAGACTTTGAATTAAAATTTGGATTAATACACTTTCTTTCAAAACATCATGGCCTCTCTGGTAAATATCCAAACAAACATTTAAAAGAATTTAATGTATTTTTATCAACCCTAGAACCAATAAATGTCTCTGAATATAAAATAAAACTAAGAAAATTATCATTCTCAGTTGATGAAACTAGAAAATATTGGATGTATTATTTACAACCTGAATATGTAAATTTTTGAAATGATTTGAAACTTCATTTATGTCATATATTTTTTTTCGGAATCAAGGGACAATACCATTTGAAATAAGATATCAGGAATCAAGAAACCCCAAGGGCAACCAATGTATGAGTATATAGATCAATTCAAGAAGTTGTGTGTAATCTTACCACATCACCAAATCAATGAGAAAATCTTCATCTAGTACATCTATTAAGGCCTTACACCTTTGGAGAGAAGAGTGGTGGATGTCACAGTTGGAGGGGAATTGTTCGACAAAACACTAGAAGCTGCACATGCATTGATTGACAAGATGGAAATAAACTCCCAACAATTTGGTGATTGAGGTACACCACATGTTAGAGGAGTACATCATGTAATTCCATCTTCTCTTGAAAATAATTTAATTGATTCTAAGTTTGAATAACTAACCACAATGGTGAGACAAATTTTTTTGTTTCAAAATACATCCCAACCCATACCTTCGAGACCTTGTGGCATTTTCACTAAAATAGACCACCCAACTGATTGTTTCCCCCAACTAGTAGATTCATCGAATTTGGATATATTAAAATCAAACACAATTTATACCATGATAACTTGAGAAAAAAATTATATCCATTTGGATTAAATTATCCAAATGACATCTTCTAACTTCTGTAAAAATTTCAGGGTAATCCATGGATGAAAAATAATGTTCTCGTTGAATTATTATGGTGGGACCCATCCAGTCTAATCCACATCAGCATTGAATTCATGGACACCTATCACTCCTAAAATGGAGGATCCATCATTAATTATAAAAATAAACAATTTAAATATTTTAGTGTATAATCCACTATTGTTTTGAATTAAAATGAGACTGAAATAAAATTTTAGAAAAAAATACTAAAGTGCAATTGAAAAGGAAAAACATGAATTCACATGAAATTTTAAAATTCATTCCATAATTAAATTTATTGATAAAATAATATATTAAAAATAAATTTGTGATAATTAAATCATTTATCATAAACAAAATGTTCAATAAAATCTCCTTTTATCACATCTCATGTGCTAAGTTTTGATTTTTCTCACTCAACAACCGTTTTTTATTTTATTGAAAATTATAGGAAAAATGGAAAATAGAGGTTTTTATGAAATATTATCAAGAGGATGCATATTATATATTGTCAAGTGGATGGATATTAGATATTGGATATTTTAATGATTAGTAATATTGGATATTTTCAACTAAATCCAAGGGGGATTTTAAACCCCAAATGAAGTTTGATGTTGATTTATTGAAAATATGAATATCCTTGGATGGAATTATGGAATTGCATAAGGGTATTTTATGTGAGTAAATTAAATATGTGATCCAATAAATTATGTGAGTGAAATAGATATGGGGATGGAAAGGATACATAAGAAAATCAGGTATGTGGACAAAACATCTACGTGAATATGTTATATGATCAGAACAACTACGTGAATTAGGTATATGGCCAGAATGACTATATAAATGGGGTACATGGCTATAATGGTTACATGAGTCAACTATTAGGAAATATGATTTTATCTTTATAGATTAGGCTATATTACAATATGGCTACATGATTTTGGCTATGTAGATCATGCATGATTGTAGAAGGAGATTGTGAGATCCCTAGGTACCAATAAATTCATGGAAATGTGTAGTTATTAGTAAATGTAGGATCAACAAAATTCAATGATGGATTTATAAAAATGGTCCATAAATAGTTTAAAATCTAAATACCACAGTGATGGTATAGTGTAGATTCATTTGTCCATATTTTATAAAAAATCATTCTAGTAGATGAATATACTATCGGGAAGTTATTTCATTCAAAAATATCCATGCAGTCATAGAATGAGGTAATAGGAGGGATTTAAGAGTATTTTATGTCCTTTAAAATGGTATTTTAATCAGATGTGATAATCATGGTACAAGATAAGAAGATTTTCATCACATGAGAATTATCTATCTCTAGAAAGAAGAAAGAAAGAGAGACACTGGGAGTATTCCAAGTAGCATTCTAGGTGGTTTTTTAGATCTGATCTGGAGGGTTGAAGGTAAAATAAGGTGTTGTTCTAGGTTTCTAATTATCTCTATAAGTTGATATTATTTGTGCTGAACAGAAACAACATCCTTATTGTATGTCTGAATCATCTTCTTGTGAAGAAGGAAAGATTCAATAGATAAAGTAGTGAGTTCCCTATTGAAGGAGAGCAGTTAGTTCTAAAATTGTTCATTGTAGTGAATCAAGAGGTTTAGTGAGACCACTCCAAAATTATACACTTAAATGCAGTGATCTTTAGTGAATTTGGTTCATAGGTTCATTTTCATGAAATCTCTTTAGATTAGCTATGTGTGGGTGAACCAAGTAAATTCCCTCATGTTATTTATTACTTTCATTATTAATTGAGAGAAAATATAGAGATAAATTGAAGTATTCCTCAAGGTGAGATAACAAGGTCCTCATAAAAGGAAGGCTTATTTATAACTTACTTACCATTATTCACCCCATCTCAGGTTGAAATTATCTTTTAAGGGTCTAATAATTTTTTAATTTTATAGGGTATATGATTCAAATTTTATATTTAAAAAATATTAGTAATGTGTAAATAAGTTCAAAAGTAAGGATGAATTGATGAAGTAAACTCAATGTTTACATTTAATTAAAATGGAAATATTTTCTATAATTAAATGAAATTAAAAGTATTACTTCAAACTTGATGTATTTGGAAATTATAAAAAAAATATATTTATTATCTCGTTATCCTATTATGAGATAAAATAATTTATATGTAAACTAATGGTTATTTTTAAATAAATGAGATAATTTTTTTACAAAAATGGTTTATAATTTGATCCATTATATAAAATGATTTGAAGAGAAAGTTTAAAAGTAGTTTTTTCTTATATAAAAATGCTTTATCTAATTTATTTCTTAAAAATATGGGAATGAGTTCCCACCAACCATTTTTGATATATTTTAATAAATAAAGATTTTATTTTTAATGATATTATTATTAATACATAAAATTCCTTATGAGAGATATGGTTGTTAAGAATTATTTATTAAATATTCCCATAAATAAAATATTTTTTCTTTATAAAAGAAGTTTTTGTCTCAAAGATATGTTTTTGGGAAAATATAATTTCTAAGAATATAGTGAGAGTATTTTTAAACTTTAAGAAGTAAAAATGGAATAAATAAATTATTATATTAATCTAATTCCAAGTTAAATTCACATAATATCCTTATGGGACTGAAAATTAAATTTTTTATTATTAAAAAACTTTTGAGGAAAAAGTGAGAAACCTTACGGGACTCTACGACTTAAAACAACCAGATCACTATTGAACAAAAGTTTTAGGCCAAACAACACCAAGCCATCACAGAAGAGCCCCTACCGAGCATCAAACACAATAAAATCAGCTTCCTCATACTCCTCGCTGCCAGAAAACTCCAAAGACTCACAAAAACAAAATTCCATTCCCCGATTCAACACAATCAATCATTTTCTCCACCACAACCAAGCATTAAACAAAAAATATCACATCAAACCATGAAACCAGTACCAACCCAAACTCCAAATTCTTAATTGAAGTCCTAGAAACTCATCCTGAATCAACAACCCACACATCATGGAGTGTTCACCGGTTTCCAGAATTGAGGCCAGAACCCCACCTCAATCCATTCCCCTTCCAGTCGCGAATGCGAGAGAAATAATTCCACTTGAGTTTGAACCACGCATGGGAAGCAAGGAGGGGTGGGGAACCCCAGACGAAGGCGACGCCACACAAAAACCTCATGACCTTCAAACATCAAATCATCAAACACAAAACCCATTACCTCAATGACTGTCATATCCGAGCCTGGGAGAGAAGAAGTAGGCCCGCCACCAGCCTGGAGCATCCCGTTGCTTCCTTCGAGACCACAAACGGCGACCAGATACACCCACTGCACCCCCAGCCGATCAGACGTGTAGCATAACCCTCACTGAAATAGTCAGAAAGTTGAACCTAGTCCCTCATCATTCTTCCAAGTGAAGCCCTGTCCAGATCACTAGATAGGGAGAGAAAGGCAAGAAAATGGAGGGAAACACCGGGAGATTAGATCCCACAAAGAGTCGTCACATTAGAAACACCGTACACCATGAGCCGCCGGACAGAGGAAACAAGGAGAAAATCCTAGTCGATCCACCACGGGTAGAAGAAGACGGCAGGGGGGGAGACCTAGTGCAACGCCCCTTACGGGTTCACCCCCCCACACTTAATATCCTTATGTGATTAGAAAACATTGATAAAATAAAAAATTAATATACATGTTACATTGTTTCATTTTACCAATGATCTCAAAGAAATCTTTTATTTTTTTAAAGGGTTATAAGTGTTATCAATTTTAGTAATAATAAGTTAGGTACATCATAATATGAATAAATTTTTTTATATTTAATTTTCAAAGTGTTTAACATAAGGATTTTGAATCCTAATATCATTTTTATCCAAATACTCTCTCTTCAAAAATCTTATCTTGCAAAAGAACATTAGTGATAAGATTTATCTAATAGTCACATAGAGATGTGGAAAATGTTATATGTGATGAAACATGTTTAAGAAGGCTAAACAATTTATAAAATATAACGTATTTTAGTTTATTTGTATTGGATAAGTTAAAATTATTATGTATGATTTTGTTAGATTCTTAAATAATTTTTATATTTTAAAAATGTTTGACATCATACAAAAGGAATCTATTAGTGGGGTGCATATTTCCTGAAATAAAATGATAATTAACCCCTAAAAGAATGACTTTGATTTATCCTTAATTAATTGTTTTAATGGATATTTATGGGTTGTCGTGACATGTGAATATTAGCTCGAGTTGGGGTTTATATAGAGATATTGACTTTTTCTCATGTGGTAAAAATGAGTTTTTTATTTGAGATGATCTACTTGAGTATACTGCATGGAATGTCATACACATTTTCATTAGTATTCTTAGGGGACACGTTTCATAGTAATACCTATTACATGATATGAATATGTAATATTGTATGTGAAACTTTATAACTTAATATTGTGTTTATTGTAGCCTTTAGGTTGAACTGGTTATTGGGAGGTTGGATACATTATTGATCATGTGGTATGATTTTATTAATCAATATGATATTTTTCCTTCTGTGTGAAAGGTATGATTCTTAGGTCCTTAATTAAAAAATCATATGTATGTGTACGATCATACCTAGATAAGTGACATGTGATGTTCTTATCTATTCTGTCAAGTGACATATGATATACTCATATTATTATTTGAATGACATGAGATGTGATCATTACTCATAGAACTGATAATGTATAAGTTATCAGATATGAGATTGATATATTCCATGTCTCACAATGACTTGATATCTTAAAGAAATAGAATGTATGATTACACAAGATATATGAGATTCATCTTGTAGACATAGGTATGGAGATACATGTGTTTGATGGTGACCACACCAAATCCCTTTATAGATCGAGTAACAATAAAATTTTCCTAGAGGTCACTATTTTCTTAAACTTATGTATTAGAGAATTCATAATTGTTTTCAATGTTAAAATATCCCATGGGGTCTCACAAAATGTTATGTGTTTAAGTATTAGTTTTTTTATAATGTATTTATAAAAATATGATGCCCTTTGGGTCACATGTATGATTTTGTTTGAGATTTATTTATTATTTGGTTTGTTCTAGTGGTTTATATGAGATAGAGGTTGAAAACATCAGTTTTTGGAGAAAATAGACCTAGTACGTAGTTTAGGTATAGGTTTTGTACTAAATGAGTGGTAACTGTGCACAATGGCATTGTGAAGATCCAGTGGAATTTTCATGGTTTGAGTACGGTTAGTCAAACCATAGGGCTTTCCAAGAGAATCACTAATAAAAAAACCCTATATGAATGGTTTGGAGGTTCGTTAGTTGTTACAGTGTTCATATAGCCCTATACCAATGGTTTTGAGAAAAGTGTTAGTATAGTTCATATGAAAAACCTATACCAATAGTTTCTGAAAACTGTTTGTATAGGTAAAGTGAAAAATAAATCCCAACTTGGTTTTGATCTCAACACCTCCCATTTATAATCCAACGACCTAAAAACTAACCTATGATGACTTTGAGAATATAATCTCATAAATATATATATGCATATTCATAATTATTTTAACCTTTTTATTTATTTAATGTTTTTTGAAAAAATAATCCATAAAAAATATGAGTACCTATACCAACAGTTCACAAAACCATTGGTATAGGTCTATAACAATGGTTTTGAGAACCGTTGGTATATATTATTTTATATTTTGAGCTATACCAATGGTTTTAGTGAAACTGTTGACATAGTTTGGACATATACCAATGGTTTTGAAAACAAAACATTGGTATTGGTCCATATAAGTGACCTATACGAACAGTTATAGAGAAACTGTTGGTATAAGGTGTCGACAAGAGACCACCTATACTAATGGTTTTGTCCAAAACTATTGGTATATTGGCTCTCCATGGTACCTATACCAATGATTTCTCCCAAAATGTTGGTATAAGGTCTCCCTAAGATACCTATGCCAATGGTTTTGTTCAAACCGTTGGTATAAGTCCATTGGTATAGCTCCTATTTCTAGTAGTGAATCATACATGAGTCTGGGTAGTTGTAGTAAGGTGTCACATGACTTGATAATGGTTTTACTAAATAGTGATGATCTTTATAAGTATTTGTGTTCCTCTATTTTTCAATGGAACTAGTCCACACATGGTTGGAACATAGTTTGTTAAAATCTAAAAATTTAGAATTTACCTCCATTCCCTTGATCATTTTTATATCTAATCACATCATAATATCCTTTAAGATAAAACTAAACTTCCCCCAATGATCTAGAGGATTCTCCCTTTCTTACTTGGTTTTTTTTTCATTCATTTTTATGGATATATTCAAGGTAGGTTTTTTTTGTTCTAGTTTTATCTCCTCTCTATAGATCTTTGATTTATCTCTTCTCACCTTCTTTCATTAGAACTTTATTGGAAAGTGACTACCATCTCTAGAGGATGATATGGATAATTGATGTTGATTCTTGTGGATCTAGGGTTTTGATTACCAGATCTCTATGTTTCCAACCTCTGTTCTTGAGGGATACTAGTTTTCATCTGTTCTTGAGGTTAGTGTCTCAATAGCAAGGTTCTGACTTGTGAATTACTTGATGTTCTTATGAATTTCTTTAGCTTGATTTATGAAATTGTTTGATTCGATTTCAAAGTGTAATTATTTCATGAGATTTATGTTTTTAAAGGATTTTTTATTTAAAAATTCATTTATGCACACGAGGTGTTCAAACAAATTCCTCAAAGGTGACTTTGAATCTAAAATTAGCTTTCAAGCAGGGAGAGACAATGCTTCACTGTGAAAATATTTTATAAATTATTATTGATTTGGCCTTTATTAATGAGTTTTTCCAAATGTCTTTAGATTTATAATCTACTTATTCAATTATAAATTATGTTTTAAATTAGTTAATTATAATATTTTGTAGATTTTAATGTTTAAATAATAAATCCTAGAATTCATTGTTTAAATGTTTAATTTTATGTATAATGTACTGATTGTTCATTATTTTAATATTTTATTTCTAAAATTTATTTTAATTTTTAATTTTAAATGTATTTATTTATTTTCAATACGTAGTTAATTTAATCATATGATATTTATTTATTAAAAATTTAATAAATGACATTTAAGTATATAATCAGTTTTTTCATTTAAAAATTTATTATTTTTTTGAATTTTTAATCTATTGTGTTAAATTACTTTTGAATGATATTGTATTTATTTATTTTAATTTTAAATTCTATTATCATTTATTTTTATTTTAGGAGAGTAAGGTATAAATATTTATATATTTCTTTGGGTATCAACAAAATTAGATAAATGGTGGGAGTCCCCGTTGTTGGATATTTTATAGGTGTTTTTCATGGGAACCTTGCCTAAAAGGTAAGATACCATATTAGAGAATTATAGAAACTCTTATAAGACAATTTTGAGTTGTTCCCCATAAAATAATATTTTTAAGAGAATCAATGGCATGCATATGATAATTATAAAATAAGATAATTTATATTAGGTAGGTATTGTTGACTAATTTCAAGAATGAGGACTAATTCCACTGTTAATTCCCCCCCCCCTCATTATTTTACTTCATTTATGGATCAACACGGTTATACCTCATTAAGGCTTCCACATGGTTTTAATTATATTTTAAATACATCTTGAATTTATTTGTGTATATAATTCAATAGAAACCTCTACAAAAAAATCATCCCACTTGGTGGTGCACAAAAAATCTCTTGTCTTCTAGAATTATCCTTCATATGTCCAAGACTTTTTCTCATGTTTTGTGTTTATTGGTTAGGAATTTCAAACATTTGGTATCAGAGAGATCTTGGCTTGATCCATGATGTCACACTCTGATCCCACACTGTCCTGAATCTCCCAGACATCATCATCACATCCCAGATCCTTCGTTGACGATGGTAGAGGCCCTCTAGTGGTACATGAGGTGGGGAAGGAGATTGGGGGATCAATGACGTATTCGACCCTCACAAAGAAAAACTACAATGACTGGTCTTTGAGGATGAACGTTATGTTCCAAGCAAATGGTCTTTGGGATTCCATCGACTTAGGAAGTTTCAAACTACTGGAATGTCAGATAGCGCTGGAGGCCATCCCCTGCATTGTCACGCAAGAGATGATCTATATACTCTCCATAAACAAAATTTCAAAGGAAGCCTGTGACACTATCAAAATCATGTTCATCATCATTGATTGTGTATGCAAGGACAATGCTCAAAATCTTCTCAAGGAGTATGAAGTCATTTATTTTTGGAATGACGAATTAGTGGAAAACTTCATGATGCATCACACCAGGTTGTTCAAAAAACTCACAATCCTTGACGGTCTAGGGACTCAAGACAAGGTCATTGAGAAGTACCTGCACATCATCCCCTCTAGGTTCTCCCAAATTTCTCTTTTAATTGATACACTTCTTGACATGCTGATGATCTCTGTGGAGGGGGTAATAGGGGACTCAAAGCGACAAAGGACAGTTTTGAGATGTCGTCCACCACTGACTGTGGACATATTTTATCCTCATTGAGGAGGAGTGGGTTTCATGGATGAAGGAGTGATGAATGGGGGAGGGAAACTTAAATATCTATAATAAAGGAAACTAGCTCTGCCAACAACTATGACGGGATGACAGTGGATCTGATAGCGGCCATGATGTCTCAAGAGACCAATGTTTCTATTGCAGAATATTGGGTCACTAGGCTAAATATTTCCACAACAAGATGAAATAGGCTAAGTCCCTTATAACCCATAGTGGCGATGACAAGATGACACTCTTCATGGAAAGAATGTGCACTGTGGTTCCCGATACCCCACCACCATGATTCTCCACTTCCAATTACACACCACCGCAATGCAGTCCTCTCTGAATGGTTGAGGATAAGGTATTTACACAATAGACTTAGAAGAATCTATGTGACGACAGCCTATGGAACCTCGACATCAGTTCCAAAAACCACATGACTGGTTATCACACTTTCATCTCTGAGCATGACATAGGGATCCATGTATCCGTCATGTTTGGTGACAGATCTATCATCAATATCAAGGGGTTTGGACAATAATGTTCACCTACAAGATCACAGAGAACCACATGATCATGGGGTTCTACTTCATCCCAAGGATGACCACCAACATCATCAAATTTATAAATCTTGAAGAGAATGATTTTCAGGTACTAATGGATGGAGAATTCATGAAGATCCATGATAAAAAGCAATTCCTGATGGAGAGGGTGTATAACTTCCCCGATTGGATGTAGAAGTGAAGACTCAATATTTCACAACCTACATGATTGTATATAAGGAGGTAAGAGGTGGAATGGCACTGTAACATGAGGTATGGCCACCGGAATTTCTGGGCTCTGTGCAAGATCGCTCAATTCAATATGGTGTGAGGGATTCCATGGATTGATCAGGTGGATCAAGTCTGCAATAACTACCTTACTAAGGAACAATAGATAGTGTATTTTCCCATGAAATAGAAGCATCATACAAAAAAGTCATCGAACCTTTCCACAATGATCTCTGTCATCCGATCATGCTGATGACACCGAGCGGAAACGGCTACATTCTGCTGCTTGTTGATGACATGAGCCATTACATGGGGATCAATTTAATTACGAGAAAAGGTAAAGATCTAGAATAAATTAGAAGATTTCAGGCCACAATTGTGTTGTAGATATGGAATAAGATGAAGGTCATCTACATCGACCACAATGACAAGTTTAATTTGGCGGAATTCTGAGAATATTGTACTGAGCGTGGCCTAAAACAACAACTCATGAATCCCTATTCACAGTAGAAGAATGAGATCGCTAAACAGCACAACCAGACCATGGTTTCCATGGATAAAATAATTTTTAAGGAAGAGGGCTTTCCCAAAACGTTCTAGGGTGATTCCTTCTCTATTGCAATCTTCAACCTTAACCGAGCACTGATACATAGCCTTGATGAGATGATGTCGTATGAGTCCTGGCATGGGAAATGACTGATGGTGCACTTTCTCTACACCTTTGGCTACATCAAAAATTCCAATAACATAAATCCAAACTTGAATAAGATGGATGAATATAGTATATCAATGATATTTATTGTGTATGAGTATGGGTCCAAAGCATACCACATGTATGACCCCGTCAGCAAGAACATGCATGGAATGTGAGATGTCATCTTTAATTAGGTAGAGTAGTGGGATTGGAGTGCTCATGGTGAACAATGCGTATTTATTAGTGAGGATACATTCACTATCAAACACACAAGGTCATGTATACCAGGGGCGAAGGAGACTGTCAACATTTTCAGAGACCAGAGATCATCACTCACAACCACTATCACATGCTCTCTAGATAATGTAACACCAAACATGGTCAAGGGGATTCCCATGCTATCATCCATAGTGGATTTCACTTAAACTTCATCCAACATGGTGGAAGCCCTGGATGATAATCAAAATGATACCTCACTTTGATTTTTCACCATTGACTACATTATCAGACCGACAATGCCACATGGGTTTACACAACACTAGCTCTTCTCTAGTGAGTTATATTTTACTATAGCCGATGAGCCAACTGCCTTTGGTGAAGTAGAATAGAATCTATACCAGTTAAAGACAATGATTTTGGAGAAGAAGATAGTGAGTGTGGCATTCAACATATAAATCCCATGTGCATCCCTAGGCATGGGTGAAAAAAATCATTTCATCGGAGGCCCAACATTATGTTGGAGTCTTCTATAGCCAAAACTTCTAACACCATGGATACTAATCCCGCCTGCCTGCATGCCACATTAATTGAAGAGAAGATGGTGGAAAACCAATAAAAGGATTTGAGGGAGGAACAATTCAGGGACATTCTCACAAAGTCACTTGGGTGCAGTAAGTTTCTAGAGTTGTGCACAAAGTTTAACTTTGTTGAAATCTGGTGACCATGATAGAAATTAAGGGGTGATTATTGACTAATTTCAATAATAGGGATTAATTCCAACATTATTTTTCCCTTACCCCTTATTACTTCCCCTCATTTATGAATCAACATGGTTTGACCTCATTAAGGTTGTCGTGTGGTTTTAATTATGTTGTAAATACATCTTGCTTTTATGTGTGTATATAAAGAAATTGAAACCTCTCTAGAAAAGCATCTCACCTGGTGGTGTGAAAAAAAATCTTGTGTTCTAGAATTTTCCTTCATCCTTCCAAGTATTTTGATTGTGTTTTGTGTTGATCAGTCGGGAATTTCCAACAAGTATACCCAAAATAGTGCCCGATGCTCAATCTGGGAGGTCGACTGAACTGTAAAATTAGATAAAATCTAAACTAAAGCTAGTCAAAATCCAAAATTGATTGTTGACTGAAAATTAATGATCAAAGCTTTGATTATTTTCATGTCTATAAAGAATAGTATGAATCAAAGAAAGATCCATCCAAGGGATGCTAGTTTGTTTCAAATTATATTTTTCAGACCGAGTCAATCTCAATGAAACTCAAGGAAAAATGTTGACCTATCTAGATGTCAAAGTAAATTTGAGTGAGTCCAAAACTTATCCAATCTTTTTGATGAAGTTAATCCAAAAAAGGGATGTTGATTTGTTTCAAATTATTGTTTTGAGATCGAGTTATGATTTACTAAACTCAAGGAAAATGTCAACCAAAACATACATTGAAGTAAATTCGAGTGAGGCCAAACTCACTACCACAAAAATGGGAATTCCCGGCGCAACCCTTTATCAGCACTAACAAAAAATCACTGTTAAAGGGAGGTACCTTTATCAGCGGTAAAAAAACACTGCTAAAAGTACCCCTTTATCAGCGCTTTTTTAGTAGCGCTGATAAGGGGGGGGGGGGGTCTTTATCAGCGCTTTTTTTAAAAGCGCTGATAAATGATCTGCTTCAAAAAAAAAATCATTAAAAAATATACTAATATTTAAATATATAGATATAGTTATATTGATATAAATATAATATATATTTTTTAAATATAATTTTAAATATATTTTAGATAAGTGTAAATATACAGTTACACTTAATATGTAAGATATTTAGTGAAAATGGATTATAAAAAAATTAAAAAAATATTTTTAATTAATAATTTTCTAATTATTATGGAGTATTAGTCATTTAATAACAATTTGAAGACTAAAAAATAAAATAAAAATTAAAAAAGATCCAAAATATGTTGAAAACGCAATTCGAACTTCAAACAACCATAACTTTTGATCCGGGTGTCCGTTTGAGCTCTACCACATATCAAATCGAATCCTGCGATGAGATCTACGTCGTTGTGACCAGGGGGACCCCCGTTCAATGTTTTTTCAAGGCCAAAATAGGCCCATAAGTCCTCTAAAACTGAGTTTTTAGTCGGGGTACCCCAATTTTTTAACATTCTGTGGATTTTCAGCCTCATTTAAGGGGGTATTATTGGCTTTTTTGGTGGGGATTAAATTTATTAAAAGGTATTAAATTCATATTGATATTATGTATTTGAAATTTTATAGTTTTTTATGTTGAACTAAAATTTATAATCAAATATATAACTATATGTACATATTTTTTTATATATTCAAACATAAAAATTAATTTTTTAAATAAATAATTAAACATATTTACATATAAAATATATTTTCTTTATCTAAATAATAAATAATATCCATTTTATTTAATATACCAATATATAAATATTTATATACCTATATATTAACATAACTATATATGCACCTATATAATGTGTGTGTCTATATATTAACAAACTGATATATATATATATATATTCTAACATATGTATATGTATATATATATATATGTGTGTGTGTATAATTATACTTATAGAAACAGACACACACATATATATGTGTGTGTTTTTGTGTGTTGTATATATGTATTTATTTATACACAAAAAAAAACATATTTTATAATTGTATTGAAAACTAATCTTATAAATATATATTAATATAAGATTAAATATATGGATAAAAAATATAACTAAATATATATAAATAAATAGATATAACTTAATATTAATATATGAATAAATATATAAATCTATACATATATACATATATAAATACAACTAACTATATATATATATTAATATAAAAATAAATATATAAATATATAAATATATAAATATAACTATATATGTATATATATATATTAATACAACTATATAAATTTATATTAATACATGAATAAATATAACTATATATATATATATTAATAGATATATCACTAGTTGGAGAACAAATCAAATTAGAGGAGTGGTAAAGGCTTCTCACGCATGGGGGGAGGTCTTGAGTTCAAAACCTAGTGGAGGCAGGTAGGGGTGTGCGCATGGGTGAATTTGGGGGGGGGGATATAGCGCTATTAAAGGGGTCTACAAATCACTGATAAATGGGGCATCATGGCTGGGGCTTGCGGGGGCGCTGATAAATGGGGGGGGGGAAGCATTGTTAAAAGCCCCCTCCAATTTACAGTTTTTTTTAATTTTTTTTAATTTTTTTAAATTTTTTAACTTTTATCGGTGCTAAAAAAAGCGCTGATAAAAGGAGCCTTTTATCAGTGCTAAAAAAAGCATTGATAAAAGGGTCCTTTATCATCACTTTTTTTAGCGCTGATAAAAGGGGTCTTTATCAGCGCTTTCTGGAGCGCTGATAAAGGGGACGCCCCCTTTATCTTCGCCGACATTAATAGCACTTTTTAGCACTATTAAAGGCCTTTTTAGCACTCATAAAAGCCGTATTTTTAGTAGTGACTATTGTGATTATATGATAAAAAATAGAGAATAATGGAGGAATAAAATGGGATAAAAATGGGATTTATTTCACAAAGGACAAATATTTCAAATTTTCCTCTCCACACCTATATCTCTATCACATGTAGCTCTCTTGTCTCTCTCACTGGATATAGTAGATCTATCTTGGATCAAATATGATTAATGAATTTCAGGAAGGTCCACAAAGCCTCTTTAAAAAAGGCATGGTGGGAGGTGTCAAGTTTGACGTAACTCCCACCAACCCCCCACTAACCTTGGAATTCAAAACATTGTTGCCACCTACACCTTTGAAATATCTCATAGATGCCAATGGAATAGTTGTTTCACATATAGAATATGTAGCATCTAGGTTAGAATTATAAGGTACGTGAGTTTGGTTCACTATCTTTGAAATGGTGGTGTAAATCTAGATATTATCTCCATCAATTATCCCCCTCCAACTACAATATGTTGAAGTATCTACAAAGGTGAAACTTCACCCAAGAAACTACTATTGTCAATATATCTTATTGGGTTATTTTTCATGTGGATATTCAAAAGTCACAACAACTATCGATCCATCAGTTCACATATACATTGATAGTGAATATTGATATGCTTCTTTATATCCTTATGGTCCCCTATCATTATTTAGTAACACGTACTCCAACTCTGGATATTTTGTCAATGGAATCTTTCCTCGTAAATATCTTCTAACCTGTGAAATGTTAGGTTCGGGAGGCACAAAATCACCTAGCTCCTATGATGGTTTTTTAATTTCTTATGGATATTATTGAGTCTCTCCTGCTTAATACCCTCCTCCACTACCTCCCGGTCTACTACTGATGATTCTTCTTACACATCCTCTTATTCATTGATAGGTGGTACTAGTAGAAGTGTTGGATCATGAATTGATTCCTTGACACTTTACCTTAGATACATTCTTGGATTTTGAATGTCCTAGATCATCTGGTTCTCATGGAATATAAAATATCTTCTTTTGATCACCCTCTTCTCCTTTATGTCCCAAAGATTGTATCTGAACTCATCATCTCCGTAGCTAATGAAGATGCATGGAGTATATATCTCATCTAGATTCTGCCTGATCTCCTTAGATAAATGTGAAAATGTAAAACATTAAAATACTCATAAATGAGAGTAAGAGGGATGTTTACCAGACCATATATTCTGCAGAATCTCAAAATTCAGCGGGACTAATGGTGATCTGTTGAAGAGGTATCATGTAACATGAACAACTTCTCCCCATAATGTCTTAGGAAGCTTAGACAAACTCATCATTCTTCTGAACTTCTCCCTAATGGTTCTTTTCATCCTTTCTGCAACTTTTTTATGTTGTTGGGTGCATGGGGCCATCCTATCATGTCAGATGCCTAAACTTATACAATAGGAATCAAATTCCCTAAATGTTTACTCACTATTATTTTCTGAATGAAGACACTTTGGCTTCCTTCCAGTTTCTTACTTCACCATGTCATGGAACATCTTGAAGCAATATAGTACATGGTCCTTCATCTATAATAATAACACCCATACCCTTTGATATGCATCATCAATAAATAATAGAAAAAATTTGTTTCCTCCTAGTGAATCCACCTATATGGGTCTACACACATCAGATTGCACCAGATCCATTAACTATGATATCCTTGATAAAGTAGTATTGAATGAGACTTTTTGATTTTTCCCATAAAAGTATCATTTACAAGGATCAAGTTATGCATCCTTGTCAATAATATTTTACTTATTCTTAACCAGGGTGAATAATTCTCTTTCACTCATGTGGCTGAGTCTCTTATGCCACATATGGTAGACATATCTACTTCTATTGTGTTGAATCTATCTGTATATATCTTCACATGAGTTTTATACAAATTACCGCATATGTTTCCTTAGGTGATGATGATGGATCCTTTTGTCATATTCCATTCTCCATTATTGAAGATGCTATCATTGCCTTGTCGATCAAAGGTTATACCTAATAACATGTTGAGTCAAAGTCATTGAAAATAAAAAACATCCTTCAGTGTGATTTTGTATCCAACATTAGTCTTTAGTTGGATATCATCCATGCCAATAATATCTACGGAAATCGAATTTCCCATCTTGACTATTCCGGATTCATCAACTTGATAAGTCAATAAATACTCATTATGCGGAGTAACATGGCATGATGTTGCAGTATCAACCACCCATTTTGTGTCCTGACTTTATGTATGACAACATGTTTCTTTTTCATCTTCAGAGAAAATCATGATTTCTCCAAATAAATTCAAGTTTTTTCCACCTTTTATTCTTTGTCGATTGCTACTTTTAGCCTTCTTGTAGAAACCTTCATCAATTATTCTTTATGTGTCCCTCCATGCCACAATGGTATCATTTTTATAACGTCCTATCACCATCTATGGACCTTCCTTTTCTCTAGCTTTAACATTTTTTTCCAGCCCCTCGACCACCTCTCATGGATGGTACCTCCATTGAATTTCAACTCTATAAAAATTGGTGCCAAATCTTGAAAAATGGATCTCACCTTTTTGTCTAAAATGGTTGAAAAAGGTGTAATTGAATTTTGGATCATCGAAACCGGACACTGATTGATCAAGATATGACCAAATCAATGTCAACGGTCAAGATCGTCTGATGATGTGGCACTGATGTGGCATGCCGAAGTAGCTGTCAGAATATTGGTGAAAAAATCATCAACAATGACACAATGCCTTCTTCTCTATCAAGGGGGTACTGTCGCACCCGAAGTTTGACCAAACATTGACCGAGCCTAGCGAGCTGGGTTTAGCTCCGTTTGTAACACCATTTTCAACGTTGGAATCAAATCAACAAAAAATTTCAAAATATACCTTCAAAAGAGGATTATGGGAAACATTAATTTTTGAGTCATCAGAAAATATCCGCTGCTCCCCACCATTTCACCAAAACCGCCTCTGATACCACTTTTGTGATTCTCTAATCATGAATAGTGAATAATGGAGGAATAAAATGGGAATAAAATGTGATTTATTTCAAAAATCCATGCCTCTATCTCTATCACTTGGAGTGCTCTGGGATCTCTCACTAGATACAATATAGCTCTCTTGGATCAAATATGATTAATGAATCTTAAGAAACTCCAAAAGGAATCTTTAAAAATGCCTGGTGGTTGGTGTCAAGTTTAACACAATTACCACCAATCCCCTCACCAATCTTAGACTTCGAACATGGTGTCCACCTTCACCTTTGAAAACTCTCATGGCTATAAAAGGAATAATTGTTGTACACGTAGAATACGTAGCATCTAGGTTGAAATTATAAGGTAGGTGGGTTGGTGCACCACCTTTGAAATGGTGGTGTGCAGTTAGATATTATCCCAATAACAATCCTCATCCAAACTCATTAAAGAATTCAATGCAATGTTGAAATGAATCCAAATTGAGTTTTGAAAATGAGAATAGGGGTGCTGGTGTGAAATGATGATGAATATGGGGGATCACCATGGATGAAAACTAGTGGAGATGACAACCTATTCCGAACTGAGAGATCCTGAGACATCCTCCTTTGTTAATGATGCATCTTATCCCTAGTAGGAAGATGGATTATTTATCATTGATGAAGGACACAAAAGTGAATAATGATAAACCAATTTGAGTTATTATATGGATGAATATAACTAAGTTAAATGTATGTCTTGTTGAGGAAGACACAAAAAAAATAGGTTTGAAGTTTCTATTGTTGTTGTGGAAAAACACCCGATGTCGACTTAAAATGGCATTCCTTGAGTTCAAAGAGGTGGCATCTCTAGATGAAGAATATGAATGACCGGTTTGGTTTTGTGTTAACACCGAACATGGCTAGTATACAACATGTTGGTGATTTGGAAATCCGATATTGGAAAATATTATTCCTATATAGTGGTTCTTTTCCACACTATCGAATTTATGGTGCATCCGATCACTTACTATAATTCTTTTATCACTGTCAAAACTAAAGTTGAAGGAAAATCTAAAATTGGAGTTGGATTCGTTCAAATTGGGTGAACACCAAACTTGTTAATCCATCATCACTTTTCATTTTAATTTTTTAAGAACTTTAATTTTTTTATATAGGTATTTTCCGAATACTGACCTCTGATACTGAAGATGAACCCAAGGACAAGTCCACTGACTGAAGATTTTGGATTTAGGTTCAAGTTAAAGAGTCTATTTGTTTGAATTTATAGTTAAACTAAAAAAATTATTTCCATTTTAAGAGTAATTTTCAAGCCATACTTCTTTGTGGTTAAATAGTTGTTTGAAGGTTTTAGTAGATGTACACAATGTTCTGGAATAAATGTATTCAAGTATATATTGGTGTTAGCCCAATCTGCTCAAACCAGAAGACCAAGCCTTTATTCAAAGTGAAATTGTATTGATTTATTGTTGAAAAATATATTTTATTGATGGGAAGGAAGTTATGATACTAAAGGAAGGTGATAAATCATTGATAAATGGATATGTTTCCACTTGGAGCATTTAATGTTACCACTGGTGGCAGAGTTGATTAAGAATTTTATTAAGGTGATGGGGCAGTGGTATAAGGCCAAGGAAAAAAATATTACTGGTGAAGACTGAAAAATAATCCTATAAAAATTATTTCAACGCACAAATTTAATAAATAAAATTCCTAAACACAAAAAAGAAAGGATATTAAGGATAATTTGGGCAATGGCGATGGACATGAGAGATGATTTTTTCCAAAGTTGGGAGAAAGAGCTTTTTTGAAAGAGGAACTAGAGGAGTGAGAGCTAGAGATCAGATGTATTCTCTTCTGAGAATCTACCTCCTCCCATATTTACTGAATTCTTGTTTTGATGAATTTTTTTGAATACATTCTTGTTTCCATTTCTGTAAACATGGGTGCTTAATTTTCTTAAGGGAGTTGGATCTAAATGATTTGTTATTTCTCAATTTGTTTTGTTTTAATTTTAATAATTGCGTCAGTGAAAATTTCATACATATAAATTCTTTTCATTCCTGATAAGTATATATTTTTTACTCTTCTAAGGACTGAAAAACTACAATAATAAACCTATTTACTTTTGAGCATCATCAAAAGTTCTAAAAATTAGAAAAGGATGATATTTGTCTTCTTTATTAAAGAATAATTTCCCAATTTTTTTGACCGATCATTCTTTTAAGAGAATTATATACACTATAAATACCTCTTAATGATATTTAGGTGTTTCAACACACCTTATTCTCAAATGTTGTAATAATTTCATTGATTGAATATTAGTTATAAAAATAAATTTTAATCAATTCTGACAAGTCCAAACCCCCTAATTTCCTAACCTATGTTTCTTAATAACTTTATCATTTATATTTCTTTGTAATCACTAAAATTTCTTCAATTCCACTATTCTCAATTTTTTTTGTTTTGGTCAGACAGTTTCATTATCTTCCATATAGATTGGGTACTCTTGCCCACCACTTAACTAATATTTTATTGGTTTTAAATAATTAAAGTTAACTCATGCATTAATGATCATGCGTGCATAAAATTTTTGGCACTATTGTCAAGAAGACACAAGAAGTCAATTAAAAAAATTGAATAAAGAAAAAAAATAACACACAAAAAATTATATAAAGAACATGTTAAAAATTTTATAATTTTTTTCCTAAAAAAACTACTTTTTCCCTCACTATTCACATGGGATTTTTCTTTATTAAAACATCCATGTATGCACACTAGGTCCACCACATCTAAGGAAGAACTGATAATTTTTATTCTGAAAATCAATAAAAACTATAGTTCCCTTAATAAAAATAAACAGGAGATTCAAATGGGAAATATAGAAGTTATAGAAGCTAGAAATCTAAATCAGAACTTGAATTTACCTCATCCCAATAATCATGTTCCTAAGAGACCCAGACTTATAGAGTTTCATTTACCTTCTATATCAATTAATCAATCGGGTATAAGGTTGTCTCCTAGGTTTATGAATTATGAGATTAAACAATCACACCTATCCATGAATCTATACTTTAATTGTCTTCCTACAGATGATTGTTTGAATATAATCAGAGTCTTTTATAATTTCATTTAGAAAATACATTTTTGAGGGTTGAGTGATGAGGATATGAGGTTTAGGGTGTTTTATTTTTTTCTTTAAGGGAAGGTCTAGGTGATGGTTCCAAAACCTTAATGATGAAATCATTGATCCCTAGGATGATTTATTCAACTCTTTTATCACTAAGTTTTATCCTAGAAATACCAAAATAGAGGTGAGGAACAAAATAACTAGTTTTTTTTCAGGATGGGGGAGATATTATTCATGAAACATGAGAACGATTTAGAGAACTTATTAGATAGTGTATTAACCACCAATTAGCTCCCCATTTGATGATGGATGCATTCTGTAATGATCTTATAACTTACAATCAAAATCTCACTAATCAATCTTATGGTGGATATTTTTTTTGACTTAACTATTAAAGTGATCAAACTAGTTTTTGATAAAATTGATCAAAAATTTCCTCACAAGTTCACAAGAAAGAAAGTCATTCATAGAGGTAAAACAAAAAAAAAGATATTGTTGTTAATGATAGTGTTCTTAGAGAAACAATTTTATTACTGTAGGCTGTATTATCACACTCAAAACTATTGTCCCAATTTTAATCTGCCTATTCAAAATGATGATATTTCTCAGTTTGTGAACTATAGTGATAAGAATCAAGGAAATAATGACTCCTTTTTGAAACAATAAAATGAAGAATATAAAAATCACCCAAACTTGTCATGGAGAGATCAAAGAGTGATTAAATAACCAAAATCCTCTGATTCTCCGCAACAACCAAAATAATATTTTCTAAATAAATATGGGGATAAATATTAAAACTCTTAAAGGTAAATTATGATCAGATTATCAAAGTTTTTTTACCTATTTTTTAGTTTTTGGAATCCAAAAGATTAGGGGAAAACCTTCATAACCGTGATAGTATATTTGGAGCACTTTCTATGGTATTGTTTTTTATTTTTATCTCTATTTATGAAAATCAATACTTGGTTACAATAGTGGATATCAACCTTTGTTCTTAGATTTTAATGGAACTTACAAAGTATTTGTTTTTTAGTATTCTTAAGGTGTTGAAAGAGTGTGATTAAATATTCTTAAATAATAATGAAATTTCATTCATCAATGAAACATTTCCTCTCAATGCTCATGGTTAGACATTTGAGGGAGTGAGTTTGGTTGGGGACTTAAAATGTATTGCTTCATGGGAGGAAACCCATTGTTTTTAATTTTTTATTATGTTTTTTATTTTCAAATAAACTATTTCTAACTCTCCTTCCATTCCAACTCTAGAGTTACTCTGTCTCCCATATAGTTGGTCCAATGATGATATTTTCACAAATAGATTTTTGAACTGATTTTCATTGGGATGAGGAACTACAGGCTGAACATCCTGCATCAAGCTCCCTTTCCTTCTTATATGGCTACAATATTTCTTGAACTTTAATTTATGGATACTTATTTTCAATTTTTCTAGATTTATAGGCACTTCATTTTTGTGGATAAAATCCTATTACTATTTTTAGGTACTTCTAAAACCATATTTTGATCATACTGTGGTTGGGTATGATTTAGAGGTGTTTCGGGTGGAATTTTGGAAATTTTGGAAGTTTATGGGTTATTTATGGTTTGAGAAAGGTTTTCCCAAACCATGTGCCCTACTAGTGAAAACTGTGCAAACCCAGACAATGAGGGTTGTCACTGTTTGAAAAACCATGTACCCACATAGGAGAAACCATGCAACCCCATTAGTAGGGGACATGGTTAGGGTGGATGATTTTTCTAATAGTGTGTCCTTGCCCAGTTATCCATCTGTATAAGATTTAATTAATCTAAAAATTAATTTTAACCTCATGAAACCCTTAGTATAAGTTCTTGATGAGATTGTATGACACTAATTTTTTTCTTCTTCCTTGGAGGCTCCCAATAGGTAATTTTTCCCCTATACACCCCTCTAGAAGTGAATCGAATCTAGGAAAATAATGTTTGATATCTTCTCATTAAGTTTTCTTTTCCCATTCTCTTTCTCATGCTCTTTCTTCTCTCCTACCTATGGTTGTATATATATTCATGTTTTTTGGGGATCTAATATCCACTTTTTTAGATCTTAAATATAGGATTTATTCTCGTGTCTCTGTTGCTAATGTTCTTCATTAGGGTTTCCTGTTTCATAAATTGTGAATCATGATTCTGTGATCCTGTGGTAGGTAGTTCTGTTATGATGGACAATTTGATTATCCCTAAATTTATTGATTAAGATTAAATTTTTTGATTTAAATATAATATCTTTTAATTGGGTTATTAAAAACACAATTACATTGACTTAGGGATTTTAATTGAATTTTCCATAAAAAATAAGTAAAATGCTCAATTCTGTTGAATTGGGGTGTGTTGTGAAATTGGATAGAAAATTGTTAAAATTAAATTGTGGAATTAAATTGTGTAATTTAAATTTTGAAATTGATAGTGGAATTTATTTCAAATTTGAATTTGATGAAAATGGATTAAAAATGTTTTTGATAGAAACCTAGTGGTTTTTTATTAGAAAAGGTATGATTTTATTAAAAACCTATATATTGGGTTTTAAATGGAAATTTGAATATTGACATGGAAAATGGGTTGAAGTGTATTTTGAACAGTTTTGAAATAAATTTCCTGTTATTGAATGTTGTTAGAGAACATGCAATCCTTGGCAGTTAGTGTGTTTTTGGGATAACACTCTTTTGATGCTTTATAATTGAAACAAAACCTAATACAGAAGGTCACATCTCTGATGGGATGGTGATAAGTCCTCTTTGACCAATTTCTATTGGAAATATGTATACACATATTTCCATGATTCACCTTCGACAGTGTGAGGATCCCATAGCCTGAAACTATCGTACCTTTTGTAAGATGGCCATATTGTTCATTATAAATGTTTTGATATATATATACATATTTAATTTCTTGTAAACTATTTTACATGTTCCTTGTGAAATTATATAAATTGTTTTATATAAAAACGTTTATTAATCCATTTGTTTAAAGTATTCTCATTATTTGAAACATAAATCATGATTTGTTTTAAATATGATTTTGAAATTCCATTCCTGTTTATTTAAAATTGAAATATTTTTTTGGTTAATTAACTTTGGAATCTTATTTTGGAACTTTGGTGGGACCCTAATGGGATTTTAGCTCACACCATACCTATGCCTTTAGGTGTTTTTAAATTATATACTTCCAAGTTCAATCAAGGTTAAAACACCACTTGGATGTGGTTTGAGTTGTTGATCCTTGGTCTTAGAGAGTTGTGTTCGCTGGGTCTTGGGTGTTTTATTATTAGGTCCACTAGGCAAGGTACCCTGATAGGGGGTGGGGGTGAATCAAGGTATTCCAGATTAAAACAACTGCCCCTTTGATCTTGTTTCTTTGTTGGAAAAAACTCTCTTATCTCTCCTTCCCGATGTAGAGTATGAACAAAAATTAAAGCATGCATAGGATATAGAAATTTTACATGGTTCGCCATCACTAGGAAACATACAAGGAGCATACACCAACGATGTTCTGATGTACCAAATCCACTATAAGCACACTATTGTTTACAAGTTCGGAGTGGACTCACTGTCCCTTCTGGTTTACAACCAATCTCAATATGAATGCTCATTGCTCTCTCAACTCAAGTGTGATCACTGCTTCTTCAGAAGATCCCCTCACAGTTTAGAGACATATAGGTCTATTAATTATCTCTAATGGAATATGTATCTTTAACTATTGATAGATGCTCTGTTGACGTTCCACATTCATCCACTGATGAATGAAACTTTACCGCAGTATTACTAAGAAACCTCAAATCTTTCGCGCAACCCTTACTGTATATTTCACGCAACTTTATTTCCTTTCATGCAAGATTCCACTTTTGGTACGAAACACCCCTTGCACACAACTTCAATCTTTCACACAACTCAAATCTTACGTGCAACTTTCTTAGCTTGTCTGCAACTCAAAATCTTTCGTCCAAGTCCCTTTGCTTAAAATTCTTATGTGATCAAGAGCCTGAATTTTCTCTAAGTGTTGATCTATATTGAATTTGTGGGGTCACCTCTTATTTATAGGTGTCATCAAACCCTGTACGGAAGATTCACCATGTTGCGCAATATCCTCTTCGAGCACGCAAAACACCGTTTGACGTCGCATTGGGAACACTAGTTTCTTATGTGCAAACTTATCTTTCGCACACACCGTGTCACACAAGATCCTCTTCGAGCATGAAAAAACTCATTTGATGTCGCATTGGGAATTCAAGTTTATTTTGTGCAACCTTATCTTTCATGCACATTTTCAATTATTTCGCCCACATCATTCCTTTTTCATTTTTCGGTGTTCTGATCCCAAAACATGCCTTATATATTATCTTTTTGTACTACCTCCAGATCATCCATTCCTTTGTCATCGTTATTTTTCAACATAGGTTGTCAATAATATCTCTATAACTCAACAACTCTCCATGGAAACCCCCCTATTCAACAAAATTAACATTTTGTTCTGGTTTGTCAAAAAACACAACATAGAGGTCCGCTTTGTCAACAAACACAATCACCTCAAAAATTCTTCAATGATTCCTTAAGAGATTTTTTCCCAACAATCTCCCCCTTTGGGTTTGTTGAAAACTCTTTCATAAAATGATATTGTGTTAGTTCTTCATCCACCATTCACCTCTTGCAATTATGATAGCGATCAAGGATTCACTCAACACATACTCTAAGTCCACATGAGAAATGCTCAGTGTGAGAAACAAGATTAAATGAAAAGTTCATCAATGAATCACGTCATTGCTGACACCAATTGTTGATACCAAAATGATACCAATTGCCGATCACTGTAAAACTTCTAACACCATTCCAACACCACTCTTCTGCTTTGATCACTACCCTTAGCTACCATGATATCTATTCTTTGATCGATCACCTCTAGCATCGTCAGATTCAATATTATCCCCCTAACTCATTGCTCTCCCCTATCTCGCTGCTCCACCTGTCAACTTCTCCCCGTATCTTTGAATAATACATTTTCTCTCTTCCTTAGCCATAATTTCTCCCCCTTGAGGAGTCACTATTTCTACCCCTTTATCAATGAACCCAAAGGTCCCTCCTCTGTGGTCCGAGACATTGGAAGTAAAAGAGATTAGCACATTAGAGAAAAAAGCACCATACCTCGGGGAGGGGGAGTGGTTACCCACATCTACAGTTTCTCAAGTGTGGATAGTCAAATGGACTCCCAGAGCCAGTCAATTCCTCTCAAATGCTTCCTTGGGTAAGACCTTTGTCAGAATGTCAGCAACTTGTAGTTCTGTGGGTACATACTCCAACTTCACGATTCCCTGCTCAACCTTCTCCTTTATAAAACAATATTTGATCTCAATGTTATTTATCCTTGAGTGATGGAATGTATTTTTTTCAAATATTGATAGAACTTGAGTTATCCCACTGGATTCTGATTGTAGGATTCACTTCAACACCCATATCATCAAGCTGCTGCTTCATCCACAATAACTGTGTGCATGCTTAAGTGGCGCCAATATACTCAGATTTTGTGGTGCTCGATAAAATGAAATATTGCTTCTTACTTATCCAAAAAATACAAAAACCACAAAGATATAAAGCACCTCCTGACATATATTTCATGTCATCTGCTAATTCGGCCAAATTTGTATTAGTATATCCCAATAATTATGACTCAGATCTCTCATTATATATCAATATGAAATCCACCGTGCCCTTGATATACCAAAGTATTCTTTTCACTAAAATCATGTGTCTTTCCTTGGGATTACTTTGATTTCTCGTTTCTTGGCATGTGGCGAATACAATGTTAGGGCTTGTCATAGTCAAGTACAATGAAATTCCAATAATTTACCTGTATTTTGTGATATTCACCACCTTGCCTTCATCATATTTTGAAAATTTCATTCGGGTAGCAACCAGAGTCTTCATTTTCTTGGAATTTTCTATCCCAAATCTCCTCAGAACCTCTTTTACATATTTTTATTGAGAGATAAATGTGTCATTCCTTCCTTGTGTTACCTATAAACCGAGGAAAAATGTTAGCTCTCCAATCATTGACATTTCAAACTCACTTTTCCTGAATTCAGAAAACTATTTTTACTGAGCTTCATCTGATCTGCCAAATATTATGTCTTCAAAAAAAACCAGCACCATTATTCTTTGATTAATTTCATTTTTAAAATAGAGATTTTAATCAACTCCACCATGGTGGAAACCTATCTTCTTCAAATACTAATCAATCCATGAATGCCATGATCTTAGTGCTTGTTTCAGACCATATAACACATTATTTATCCAAAAGACCTTTTTATCATCCTCAGGAATAAGAAAAACATATGGTTGCTCGATATACACTTCTTCCTCCAGAAACCCATTCAAAAATGCAGATTTGATGTCCATCTAGAAAACTTTTAACTTTCATTGCACTACAATGGTTAGGAATAATCTGATTGTCTCTATCCTTGCAAACAGTGAAAATGTATCATCAACATATATTCCTTCTATCTGGGAGCATCCTTTTCATACTAGTCGTTCTTTGTTTCAAATCACTAATCCATATTCATTCAACTTGTTACGATATACCCATTTAGGCCCGATGACGTTCTTATCTGCTGGCCTCAAAACAATCTTCCATATTTGGTTCTTCTAAATCTAATTTAGCTCTTCTTTCGTAACTTGAACCCGGTTTTCATCATCAACTACATCAGAAAATCATTTAGGCTCTACCTAAGATAGGAAAGATGTCTACTGTAGTGATTTCATTTGTCTTGTATGAACTAGAGCTGACTGATCAACAATGATATTCTACCTATCAATTTCAGCTTGACTTTTTGGCTTCTGTGAATATACAGATTTTAATTCCTCATGCTCATCATCAGTATCTTCTTCTGAATCAACATCAGTCACTTATGATCCTTTTGTGTTACTTTCCTCTCCATCACTTTCATCAAGAAATTGTTTACTGTGTTGTTGAGTATTCTCTTCATTTTCCAAAATAGTGACATCATTTCTCTCAACTACTTTTCATAGCCTCTTGTTAAAGCATTTGTATGATTTTATTTTTCTTGAGTAGCTAAGGAATATACCCTTATCTCCACATGACCCCAATTTCCTATTTTTATCCTTATTGAGAATAAATAACTTACTTACAAAGATTCAAAATTATTTCATTATTGACTTCTTTCCGTACCACATCTCATATAGAGTCTTTCTTTCCTTCGGACACAACAGAGCTCTGTTAGAAATATAGAATGATGTCAACACTGTTTCCTTCCAAAACCTCTCTGGCAGGCCTTTTTAAATAAGAATCATTATGGCCATGTTGTTGATGGTTGAGTTTCTCCTTTCAATTAATCCATTATATTGGAGAGTTCTAAATGAGGAAACTTGGTTCCTTATCCCATGTCTCTTGAGATATTATTCCACTTGAGTTTTTGTGAATTCCGTACCATTTTCAGTATGAAACTTCAGAATTTTCTGTCCAAGAATCCTTTCGCACTCCCTCTGGTACTGTCTTAGGCAGCTGAACACATCAAACTTATGACCAATAACAAATACCCATTCCATTCTTCTATATACATCAATGAAAATAACATAATACCTCTTTCCATCAATTTATCTTTGTGTGATAGGCCCAAAAACATCATCATGCACAAATTCGAGCACTCTCATTGACTTCTTTTCCTTTGCCTTATACATATTTCTGATGAACATCCCTTTTTGGCATGCATAACACATGTGGTTACAATACCATGATAGATTAGGGAGGTATCTAGCTACATCACACTTTACCAAATCTTCCAGGGATGGTGGACATAGATAACCAAGTCTTTTATGCCTCTACATGTTTTCTTCCTCTCTGGATAAAAAGAACATATATTCTTCTCCACTTACCAAGTAGAGATTCCCCTTTGTCCTTTTTCCAAATATAACCACTTCCCCATCTATTCCTTTTATGATAAAAATATTCTTAGTAAACCTTATAGAATTTCATGAGTCACATAGTTGATTGCTGCTGAGAAAATTGTGACTGAGGCCTTCTACTACTAATACAACAGCATGTCTCATCTCTTTTCCCCAAACCTGGCATTTTATGAGCCATTAATCTTTTGGCCTTAATAATTTCCAAACTTTACAACTCATTCTTTGTCATATTTTATGCATGTAATAAGATACTTAATACCTATAATGTGAGATGTGTAACCATTGTCAAGGATCCACACACTAGAATGGTATGATTCATTAAGGGCAATTTCTTCCACCACTACCTTCTCATATTTTTTCCTCTTGGTCCATATTTTTTCCTTCACACTCATCATAGATTGAGACTTCTGATCTTTATTAGAGTGTGATGGACCAAATTAATCTTGAAAAGATTCAAATCTATTTTTCATTTTAAACTCACATGTTGGTTTATTGATATGATGATTGTGAACATTTTGATTCTTCTGTGCACATTCCTTTATATGGTCGATGTATAATATCTAGCCATGTGCCCAAATCCTCCACACTAAAAATAGTTTCCTTAAAAATATGTTCTAAAGAACCGTTTTTTGTTTGAATGAAACCTCTATTCTTGCGCCCTTCAATATCTATTGGTTATGGGACATACATTCTGTTAATGTCCTATCATTCAACAACAATAAAACTTGATATAAAGTTCATTCCTTCGTGTCACATCTGCACTTCTAGTTTCCCCTTGTGATCTCTGAATATTCTGATTCTACTTTGTTCCAAAATCATCCTTCAATATCAGAATTTGTGCTTACAGTCTAACATCAATTTACACAGCTTTTTGTTTTCGATAAAGCCCCCCCATCAACCTTTGCATATGAACATAATTGATTCTTTCTTTCTACTAAACCACTATGCTCCACTTTTAGCTTCTCAGTTCTCTGAGTGATCTGCTTTCCTGATGTCCCAGTAAGATTAAAGAGTTTTTCTTAATCCTTAACCTTTTTTTGAAAATCGAAAACCTATCCTTCAAGTTCTTCAATACAATTGATTTGATCTTTCCTTGTGTTATTTAAGCCATCGATCTCCCTTTTCTGTTCTTAGACCTTGATTTTTTATTCACCAACCTTTTCTGAGATTTATATCCTAGAATACTTAAGGTTTTAAATTTCTATTACCAGCTCAGACTTATCTTCTTCCTGTTGTTGCATGTTGAGTTTGGGATCATGTACTACCTTTTTGGATTTCTTAGTTTTTTCACTTCAAACATCTATCTCCTCAAGATCTGCTTTTAATTCAGCTTCCTTGTCTACTCTTCCTTCAATTTATTCTTCTTCTTCATTTGCATCAGTTTCTTCCTTTTTAGGAGAGATGCCAATAACTGCCACCATAGCATTCTCTCCTTGATCTGTACAGTTCTCTATCTCTTCAACTTCTTCAACCTCAGACTCATCTGAACTACCACATTATTGTGAGAGAAGATTCTTTTTCTTAACAAAATTTATATTGAACTATTTATTTCCTTTCACATAGGCCGAAGTCTTCTTCTTGGGAATTTTGATTTCATCCTCCTTGTCTTCTTGAAAATTTTTGGGGCACCTTTAAGGAAGGTGACCATATTTTCCACATCTAAAGAAAGAAAGAGGAATTTACCCTTTGAACTTTCCTTTTCCTGTTTGAAGATTCGAGGAAAGTAATGACATCACCGCATATGTCTCTTATTCTTCCTGAGAATCTTCAATGGTGAGCTTCTTCATGGCCTTGAATTCCACATCTTTGGATTTACCCTTTTCCACAATAGAGTCATCATCATTTATCATTTAATATGCAATAAGGGTGTTGTGTAGGTTATCCATTATCAGCTCTTTTGGGTCTTTATCTTTCAAAACTGAAACTTTCAGATTGAACTGAGGTGGTATTTTCCTCAAGATGTACTTCGCAATCTATATTCAATAACTTTTCCAAGACCTCGCATGTATTCCACTAAAATATTTACCTTATCAAAGAATGAATCAACAGACTCATTCGATTTAATTATTTGATCTTCATACTTGTTCCACAATACTTGCAACTTTGCCTCTCTGACCTTTGAATCTCCTGCGTATATGTTTAATAGATTTTCCCACATAGCATGTGATTTTTTTTCATGACATCACCTTCATATAGATATCATTGGATATGGATCCCCCTAAAATATTGATTCCCTTGGCGTCATCATCTAATACTCTTCGCTCGGCTTCCGATAATGCACCACTGTTAATATCAGCAGTTATTCCATGCATTGCTTCTGTGAACACATCCATTCCCAAATATTTAAAGTAGTGTTGCATCCGATTATTTCATAAATAAAAATTGTTCCCATCAAATATCGGAATCCCTTTGTGATTGGTGACCTCCATCTGAGAGAGAAACACTGATATCAACCTTTCACTCTGATAACAATTTTTATGTCCACTTGGAAAGATACCCTGAGAGGGGGGGGGGGGGAGGGGATGAATCAGGGTATGCTAGATTAAAAAAACTGCCCCTTTGATCTTGTTTCACTATTGGAAAAAACTCTTTTCTCTCTCCTTCCTAGTGTAGAGTATGAAAAAATATTAAATCATGAACATGACACATAAATTTTACTTGGTTTACCCTCACTGGGCTACGTTTAAGGAGTATACACCAGCAATGTGCCGATGTACCAAATCCACTATAAGGGCACTACTATTTACATGTTCAGAGTGGAATCATTGTACCTCCTTATTTACAACCAATATCAATATAAAAGCTCACTGCTCTCTCAATTGAAGTGTTCTCACTGCTTCTTTAGAAGATTCACTCACAGTTTATAGACCTGTAGGTATCTTAATTATCTCTAATGAAATCTGCATCTTTAACTGTTGATAGATTCTCTGTTGACATTCCACATTCATGCACTAATGAATGAAACTTTACCGCATTATTATTGGGCAACCTCAAATCTTTCATGCAACCCTTACTAGATTTTGTGTGAAACTTTATTTCCTTATGTGCAAGATTCCACTTTTGGTGCAAAACACTCCTTGCATGCAACTTGAATCTTTCGTGCAACTCAAATATTACGTGCAAATTTCTTAGCTTCCGTGCATCTCAAAATATTTCATGAAACTCCATTTGCATAAAATTCTTATGTGATCAAGAGCTCATATTTTCTCTAAGTGTTGAGCTATAATGAATTGGGGGGGGGGGGTCACCTCTTATTTATAGGTGTCATCGACCCCTGCGTGAAAGATTCATTGTGTCGCGCAAGAACCTCTTCGAGCGTGCAAAACCCCATTTGACGTTGCATTGGGCACACAAGTTTCTTGTATGTAACCTAATCTTTTGCACAAACTGTGTCACACAAGAGTCTCTTCGAGCATGCAAAACCTCGTTTGATGCCACATTGGGCGCGCATGTTTCTTTTGGGAAACCTCATCTTTTGAGCACATTTTCAAATCTTTCGCACGCATCATTCATTTGAAATTTTTTTGTGTTCTGATCCCGAAACATGCCTTGCATGTAAGATCCTAAACCACCTTATATCTTGTGTGCAACTTCCTTTGCAAAAAACATATTTCCCCATTTTCTGATTTTGAGACCTAAAAATTTGACAAACACTGGAAAACGGCGCCACCTAGTATTTGCTCTTTTTGTACCATCTCTAAATCATCCATTCCTTTTTCATCATTATTTATCAACATAGGTTGTCAAAAATATCTTTGGAACTTGAAAACTCACCATGGAAACCCCCATTTTCAACAAAATTAACATCGTGGTCTACTTTGTCAACAAACACAACATGGAGGTCCGCTTTCTCAATAAACACAATCACCTCAAAAATGATTCAATGATTTATTAAGAGTTTTTTTCCCAACATCTATCCTCTTGTTTAGTATTTATGTTGTTGCAATTTTCGTTTTTATACCTATTTGGATTCTGGTATAGTTCTCCCTATGGAGTTTTCTTTTGAGAATCCTGACTTTTAGCTATTTCTTTATGTGGAAAAATTGTTCCCAATTTTATCTTGTATGATGATAGGTGCTAGTCGCATACCTATGGAGATCAAGAATGCTCTTTGAGCCACATCATTATCAGCTCGGATTTCAGGTTACTAGGGTATCTGGGCCGATTCATGACAAAGTGGTATCCGAGCTCTAGGTTGAGCTACTTTTTTTAATGTCAATACAAAAATGTGTAATCTTGTCAGGGATTGGGAGGTAGTTGTGATTGAGTACCTATTCAACTCTCACTAAAATGAACCTTAAGTCAATAGGGGTGTTTTGGGAAAGAATCCTTGAGGATTAATTATACTATTTTCTCTAACTTTGATTTGGATAGATTGGAATCTAAATCTTGTTTATCTATCTATTGGAATTAATTTCCCCTTATTGCACTGTTTGAGTGTCAGTATGATGTCTTTAATTTTTAATGATGATGTTGGGTGGAATCATGCCTCAATAAAGCCATGTGAATCGAATATAAGAGAAAGATGATAATGAACCTCAGTGATCGAATCCTATCATGGACACGAATCTGGTTGAAGTCTTTGTATATACATTATAATATTTGGGACAAGCACCTGCACTAGTTCTCGTTCATGATATAGTTTTTGAACCGTAAATGGATGATTTATGGAATCATTCTTAGGATTTCCTTCACCAAAATCCACTAGATTTCAAGAGCTCAAATGATCCTCAAGAGGCTGAGGAATGGTTGAGAAGGATTGAACTTTTGTTTGAGTTCTTGGAGAAACCTAATGAAATAAAGATAATGTGTGTCACCTTCTCACTAGAGGGACCTAACAGGATATGGTGGTACATGAGTGTGATAGAAAATAAGCAGAAGTTATTAGTGTGTAAATACTTCAAAGATATTTTCACTGACCATTTCTATCTAGAGTCTATGGTCTTGGCCAAGGCTATTGAATTTTCCAAACCTGAAAAGGCTGAAAAAATTGCGACTAAATATGAAAACCATTTTACTGATCTTGTGTAGTTTGTACATAAGATCATGTAAAATGAGAAGATGAAGACTGTATGGTTTGAGATGGTACTTCAATATGATATTCATTCTTAGGTTTTCTTATAGATTCTATTTTCTTATGTTGATGTGTTGGATAGAGCATTGATGCTCAAAATGGACCAGGTTGACATGTCAGGGTTGAGGAGAGTTTTTTTATCATAGTGGAATTTTGAATTCCTCTAAGGGAAAGAGGAAGTGTGATGATTCTCATGGTGGTTCTCGACAGAAGGGTTTTTCTAGACCTCATGCAGTGATGATAAGAGCCCCATTGATCTGCTACCATTTTGAAAAGTCTTAGAATTATAAATGAGTTTTCTTTGAGGCACCCAAGATATATGGCTCTTTCAGATGATCAGGTCACTTGAAGAAGTTATTCCATGTCTTTTCCACTATATATAGTAAAAAGAGATCATCATCGCCTATTAAAACTATGGTGCAATCAGATGATTCATTAATAAATGAGTTCTAGACATAGGTATCTAGAATGAAGCTTATTCATATAGTATAAGAGTCTCTAGGGGAAGTAAATACGGGTCTAGTGACTATGAGAGGTACCATAACTATAGATTCATCATTAGTGACTACTTTATTTGATACTGGTGCATCTCATTTTTTCATTTCAACCCTTATTATGAATCTTATTAATATTTCTATGGATATTTTATCTTATGGGATGGATATTTCTACACCCCTAGAAACAAAAAGAGAACAAGGTCTCTGTAGTCCCACTTATAATTTTCCTTTTTTATATGTTGAGTTTTCGTGAGATTTTATGGACCTCTATATGAAACCTCTTGATGTAATATTTAGGATGGATTGGATCTTTACCAATAAATCATGGATTTTTTATTATCTTTGATGGGTCTTTTCACTACACCCATTGGGGTGTTCTATTTCTTTCAATTGGAATGGGACCTGAGGTTGAGTAGAGCTATAAATTCTTATAAAAAGTTGGGGAAATTGATTTCCATGTTTTTTTTACCTCGAGAAATAATATTTGAGTGGTGATCTCCCTCCAGTTAACATTGAGTTTCCTGATGTTTTTCATTTGCAATTCACTGGTTTTCCTTCGATAAGGTAGGTAGAGTTATCTATCGATTTAGTGCCCAATAATCAACCAATATCTATTCTTTCTTATCACATGAAACTATTTAAAATAAAAGAGTTAAATAATCAACTGGATTATCTAATAGAGAAAGTATTTACATACCTAAGTGAGTCACCTTTGGTGGTTCCAAATCTCTTCTCTAAGAAGACTGATAGTTCACTCTACCACTTTTTTGATTACCAAAAACTCAACAGATCCACGATAAAGAACAAATATTTGTTTCCATGGATTGATTATTTTTTTAATCATTTGAAAGGGGAAAATTGGTTCTTGAAGTTTGATCTTCGTTCTGGTTACCATCAGTTAAGGATAAAAGAATCTAACTTTCAAAAAAACTACCTTTCGAAGTAGGTATGACCATTATGAGTACTTTTTCATTCCATTTGGTCTAACCAATGCTCCTAAAGTCTTTATGGATTTAATGAAAATGATTTTCTATGAGTAACTTGATAATTTCATGGTAGTCTTTGTTGATGACATCCTTATTTACTTTAAGTATGAGTAGGATCATGTTCCTCATCTAAGAGAAGTTCTAAAATTATTACGAAATCGCCAAATTTAAGCCAAGCTTTCAAAATGTGATTTATAGATTTGGTAAGTGAAGTTATTTAGACAGATGGTGTCGAAACATGGTATTTTTGTTGACACTGGAAAGGTGAAGGTTGTTATGACAGGAGAACAACCGTGAAATGTTTTCAAGATTCAGATCTTCTTGGGTTATCTAGGTATTATCGTTTGTTCATAAAGGAATTCTCAAAGTTGGATTATTCGATGAATTCTTTAATTTGGAAAGGTTTAATGTTTACTTGGGATAAAAAATGTTAGAATTATTTTATTGAGATGAAATGTATTTTGACTATTTCACCACTGTTGACTCTTCCAAAGGCCAGGAAGGGCTATGTGGTCTTCTATGATGCATCGGGTTCAAGTTTGTGCTATGTTGTTATGCAGGGTGATCATATCATTGCTTATGGATCTAGAAATCTTAGGCCACACAATAAAAATTATTCAACCCATGAAACTGAACTTGTAGTTATGATGCATGCACTTATGGGTTGGTGACAATACCTTTTCATAGAAAGGCTTACCATGCATTCCAACTAAAATAGGTTGAGTTATATATTTTCTAAAAAAGATTTAAATCTACACCAGAGGAATTGGGTAGAGTACCTAAAATATTTTGATTTAGATATCACCTACACCTCGGGAAAGTTAATATCATTGTATATTCTTTTATAAGGAAACATCCAACCTAGGATATGAAAGAATCATTAGAAGAGTAGAAGTTGTTGGATCTTTTTTTGTAGTTGCATATTGTAGTTAGGGAATCAGGTGTCAAGGTTACTTTGGCTAGTGTCCAGTTAATGTCCTATCTTCTTGAGATTATTCTCCAAGAAAATCATCTTGATGAGAAATTTTGTAACATTAGATACTCAATTTTCGGTGGGGAGACTGTGTGACTATTCATTCTCCATCGAGGGAATTCTATGCTATTGGAATCATTTTGTCTTATCATTAGCAGTAAGGAAACCTATTATGGGGGGTTCTCATAGTTCCCAGCATGTTGTGAATCCAAGTACCATGAAGATGTTCTATGAAATGCGGTGATGATTTTGGTGGCCAGGTATGAGATGGGGCATTTATTGATTTGTCTTGAATTGTTATATGTTCCAACAGGTCAAGGATGAGCACCAAAGGCCTTTGGGTATTCTTCAGAAACTTCCAGTTCCTACATGTAAGTGGGATAAGATCTATATAGACGTTGTGGTTGGATTTCTGCATACCCAGAGAAAGAAGAATGCAATATGGGTTGTAATCGATAGGCTGAAAAGATCGGCTAACTTTATACTCATTCAGGATACAAGAAAAGTCGAAGAGTTGGGTAATCTATATGTGAAATATATTGTTTGTTTTCATGGAGTAACATACACTATAGTATCTGATATAGATCATCAATTCACTTCTAGCTTTTGGATAGGCCTTCAAGAGGCCTTGGGATCTCAAGTCCCTTTGAGAAGGACATACCATCTGAAATCCGATGGTCATATAGAAAGAGCTATACAGATTCACAAGGACATACTCTGCGCCAATGTTCTTGACTTTCTTGGAGCTTGGTATGACTATATATGGCTAGTTGAATTTTCTTATAACAATGGTTATAAATTCGCGATAAGGATCTATCCTTTACAGTCCATGTATAATTGGACTTATAGATCATTTTTTTCTTGGACATAGATCAGTGAAAGTTCTTTGGTTGGAATGAGCTTGGTTAAAGACATGACAGTAAAGATTCGGTTGATTTGTTAGAGAATGATGACAACACAAAGATGATAAAAATATTATGTTGATCATCATCACAGACCATTAGAATTTCTAGTTGGTGACCAGGTGTTCTTGAATGTTTAACCTCATTTGGGTTATCAACAGACTCAGAGGCATGGAGAAACTTTCACCTAATTTTGTGGGACATTTTGATGTTGTTGAGAAAGTGAGGAAAGTGGTTTAACATTTAGAACTACAATCGTAGTTGATGTCGATACACAATGTGTTCTATGTATCTCAGCTATGAAAGTATCTTACTGATCCATCTAAGGTTCTAACCTAGAGTGATCTTAAGGTTGAACCTAATTTATTGGTGACTAAGATTCCAGTTATGATAGTTGATTTTGAAACCATGTTAATTCATGGGAGGAAAGTACCTTTGGTTTGTGTGCTATGACAAAACAGTTTTGTTTCTCATGATACGTTGGAGAGGGAGTCATTGATGAGAGAGTAGTGGCCACATCTTTTTGACATGGAATCCTCTTAACGGGAATTCTCAACACAGAAAGTTTCTATGGAGAGGAGATTATAACATCCTATTACTATTTTAAGGTACTCTTAAACCCATATTTTTATCATTCTGTGGTTGGGTCCCATGTAGGAGTACTTTGGGAGGAATTTTTTAAAATTTTGGAAGTTCTTGGGCTATACATGATTGGTGCATAGTTTTCTTAAACCATGCACCCTACTAGTGAAAACCATGAAAATCCAGAAAGTTAGAGTTTCCATGGTTGGTGCATGGTTTGAAAAAACAAGTGGCCGCCAAAGAGAAACTATGAAACCCCATCAGTATGGGTGCACAATTTGAGAGCATAGTTTTTCTAACCGTGCAATCATGCCCAGCTAACTATGTGTATGAGATTTAATTAATCCATAAATTAATTTTAAACTTCTGAGAATCTAGGTTTATGTTACTGATGGGAATGTACTACTCCAATACAATTTCTTATTCCTTAGAGAGGCTCCCAAGATGTTATTTTTTCCTCTCTACACCCCAATAGAAGCAAATCAAAGCTAGGAAAAAGGCATTTTATCTCTTAGTTGTAAGTTTCCTATTCCCATTCCCATTCTCTTGTTCTTTATTCTCTCCTACCTAGGGTTTTATAGATATCTGTATTGTTTGAGGATCTAATATCTTCTATTTTATATTTTTAATCTAGGATTTATTCTTTTATCTTCATTTCCAATGTTTTACATTGGGTTTTCTATAGTGGGAACTGTGATTTGTGATTTTGTGATCCCAAGGTAGGTGGCTCCGTTATGATGACATATTTTGTTAACCTTAAATTAGTTTATTTAGATTAAATCATTTGATTTAAATGTAATTTCTTTTAATTGGTTTATGAAAAACCAAATTCCAATGAATTTGGGTTTTGAATTAGATTTTACATGAAAATTTGTGAAAACCCCCAATTCCATTGAATTGGGGTGTGTTATGAAATTTGATGAAAAATTGTGATAATTATATTGTGGAATTTCAATGTGGAATTTAAATTGTGAAATTGATTTAAAATTTCTATTTGATGAAAATGTCTTAAAATGGTTTTGATTGAAACCCATTGATTTTATCTTGGAAAAGACACGATTTGATTAAAAAACCATGTATTGGTTTTTAAACAGAAATTGACATATTGAAATGGAAAATTGGTTGAATTGTATTTTGAACAGTTTTGAAATTTTTTTCCCATTATTGAATATTATTAGAGTACATTTAAATCTAAGTAGTTTGTGAGTTATTGGGATAACACTCTTTGGCACTTTACAATTGAAAAAAACCTTGAGTAGCGGGTCACATCCCTGATGGGATGGTGATGAGTTCTCTTTGACCAATGTCTGAGGGACATGTGTATACACATATTTTCATGATTGAAATCTTAGAGTGTCTGAGGATATTGTAGACTAAATGCATCACACATCTTGTAATATGGTCGTGTTTCTCATTGTAAATGTTTTGATATATATATATATATATATTTGTCATTTCTTGAAAACTATTTTACACATTCCTTGTGAAATTATATAAACTATTTTATATAAAAAAATTATTAATCGATTTTCTTAGAGTATTTCTATCATTTGAAGTATAAACCATGATTTGTTTTAAATATGATTTTGAAATTTCATGACTGTTTATTTAAAATTCAAAGTTTTGTTTAGTTAATTAATTATGGTATCTTATTATGTAATCCTTTTTTGGGACCCCATTGAGCTTTTAACTCACACTCTACCTGTGCTTTCAGGTGTTTGTATATTATCTCCTTCAAAGATTGAGAAATTGTAAAGTGCCACTTGAAGGTGGTTCTAGTTTTTTATCCTTGGTCTTGGAGAGTTGTGTCTTCTGGGGCTTGGGTGGTCTATGCTGTTTTTTTGTATTTCTTTATTGTACATTGGGTTGTTTAAACCTATTTGTATTCTAGTACAATTCACCCCATGGAGTTTTATTTTGAGAATACTGACTTGTAGTTGTTTCTTCTACTGTTTATGTGGAAAACTATTCCCAGTTTTATCTTGTATGATTCCAAGTGATTTTCACCAATCTATGGGGATCGAGAATTCACTTTAGTTCATGTCAATGTTGGCTTGGGTGTCTGGGTACCAGGGTATCTAGGATGGTTCGTGACAGATTTATTGATCATAAATAAAATAAGGGAGTCTTTTGAATAAACATCATGATAAATTCTTTGTCATACTAAGAGAGTACTCATTTTAATTGTTTAATTTTTAATGATTCCAAATCTGTTTTTTTTGTTGCTACTGGTTTGTGTTTTTAATTGATAAAAATTAATTTTTGTATGTTCTCTAGTATATGCTATAATCTTTGGAATTTTTGTTGATTATGGATTTTGTGAACTTTTTTTTTGTGCTAAAAAATTATTGTATATTATATTTTTTGTGTTCTTTGGAAATATTTTTTGAATTTAATTATGAAAGAATTAATCATTCTTGAATTTCATATCTTGTGTTGAAATTCTTCTTCTATGGTCAATATTTTTTTTGCATGTTGATTATGTTTTTCTGTGTGGATAAATACATTTTAAACTTTCTTATGAACCTATACATGAAACATTCACTACTGAATTGAAAGTATTTTCTTAACATTATTTGGCTACAATGTTCTTCCACCATCAGTTCAACAATGAGGATATGTTTGGGTTTTAAGTGTGGTGGATGAGTTATTAAATATGCTTAGATGTGCTCCACTATAACCATATTCTTATTTGTACTCTATTGTACCCATCAAAAACCTCTTTATTTCTTTTTTTGAAATTGTGTGTTTTTAAGATCTACTTAGTAATCCTCAATGGGTGTCATTTTTCTAAATTTTGAGGGTTTTGTTGCCACTTTGAAAAGATTAATATTTAATACCTTATTAATTTAATTTATTAAATAATTTTTATCAATCTTCTAAAAAACTATTATGGTTAAAACTTTGGGATAATGTTTTACATTAATCATTGATTTTGAATTTTATTTATTTAAATTTAACTCATTGGATTTGAATCCAAATGAATTATGAAATGAAAATCCAAATTCGGGTTGAATTATTTTATTCACTATTCATCAATTGTTGGATGAGTTATTTATTCACCAATAAATTTTATCTTCACCTCATTAAAAAATGTGTCTATTTATTATGTATTCTTAAATTGTGTCAGCTTTTTATCTTGTAGTTAAAGAGACATTTGAATTTCCAGTTGGATGAAAACTGATGCGTGTTAAATTTTTTTAAAGTTTCTAATTTTATTCTTTTTTTAAAATAGTAACTGATTTTTCAATGAAAAAATTTAATTTAAGAGGGAATTCATATTTTACTACTTGAAAGAATACATGAGGGGAAAGCAATATGAAAATCAACTCTTTATGGAATCATTATTTTTTGAAATTCAGATTTTTTTTTCATACCACTGAGTTTGAAAATGCAATTTTTTAATAACAATAAATATGTTAGGTGTGAGGGAATTTAATGTGACATTTATTCTTGTTTTTTACCACATATCTTTTTATGTATAATCTTGTTATTTAATGCTAAGTTATGTTTTAAATTATTTAATTATAATATTTTTTATATTTTGATGCTGAAATAATAATTCATCAAATTCATTATTGAAATGTGTAATTTTATGTGTAAAATATTAATTTTTTATTTTTTAATATTTTATTTATATTTTTTTCGTTACTTAGTTAATTTAATAATATTATCTTTATGCTTTTTCAAATCTTAATATATTTTTTTAAGTTAAATTTTAATTTATTCATTTAAATGTTTAAATATTTTGGGATTTTTAATCTACTGTGTTAATTTATTTTCTAATGATCTTGTATTTAATTATTTTAATTTCAAATTCTATTATCATTTATTTTTATTTGTAGTGTAGGGAGTAAGATATATATATATATATATATATATATCTTTATATAACTTTCAACATCAATTGTGTTTGGTGCTTTGTTGTTGGATATTTCACTTCTAAAATCTCACATAAGAGAATTTCATAAATTCCATTAAGATAATTTTTATGTGTTTTTTCACCCATGTAATCAACTCGGGTGGTAAAGGAGGGTTGGGGTTTGGGGAATGGATGCGGGGTCAAGTTCCCGGGCCATAAAATTTCATATAGTTTGTTTGCAGCGTGCGTGAACTACTATTAACCGTTATACCTAAATATAATATAATTTTGATTTGTTCTGTAATATAATATGTGTATGTGTAATATAATCAGTGGTGTGCTTAGGTATCACCCAAACCACTGCTAGTTTCTTAATTTGGAGGTCGATCAAACTCAAAAATTAGATAAAATCCAAACAGAAGCTGGTCAATATCCCAAATCGAGTGCCTACTAAAAATTACTATTCGAATCTCTGATGATTTTCAGATATATAAATAAGAGGATGAATCAATGAAAGATCCAACCAAGGGATGCCAATTTTTTCCAAACTATAGTTTTAAGGCCGGGTCAAGATTGATGACATTGAAGGATGATGTCGACCTAACTAGATTTCAAAGTAAATTTGTGTGAGGCCAAACCTCATCCAAACATGTCAAGAAAGTCGATCCACTGCTGAGATGAAGCCAAATAGAGTTTTGAAAATGAGAATAGGGGTTTGGGTGTGTTGGGGCACAACGGAGGTGTGTGGTACCTCAAACACAAAAAAAAACAGGATTAAGAATAGAGAAACATAAGAATTTTAATGTGGTTCGGCGTTAAAGACTACATCCATGGGAGAAACAGGAGGGTGGTTCTCTATTCCCTTCTCTCCGAATCTTGTCGGAGGATTACAACACATACACTCTATTTTTCAAACAATGGGATTGGATCCCATTTAAATAGAATAATGAAAAACAACTCTCTCCTGGTTGGTGGGTAGTTCAGCTACCCAAGGAAAATCTCCTACCGCCTACTGCTTCCACCACCTTGACTACCCACCAAAGGAGAACTCCACCATGCTGCTGCTGTTGTTGCCGACAAAGGAAAAACTTGTTGCCGACAACACCTCTTCCTCCACTACAAAGTCTCCCCTATTGAGAGTGGCCCCCACAAATCTCCCCCTCACGACCAATTTAGGGTAGAAGTTTGACATACAGTCTCCTTGTAGGTATTGAAAACTTCATCATCAAATCGAACACGCTTCTTCACACCATATGACATGGCACTTCCACCATCTTGAATCGATCTCGGGCTGACTACGATCTCCATCAAATGATACAACCCTTGGGACTCCTTCCCAGTAAACATCACTGCATCCCCAGTTGAGACTTCCAACCCTCCACCTACTATGGAAATCTTGAACCCTTTTGCATCGAGCCTACTTAATGATACCACGTTCTATCTCATCCTCAAAATGAATTTCACATCAGCCAGTTTACGTACTCCTCTATCTAGTGTCTTCAATTTCACCGTCCCAAATCCTCAAACCTCACATGTTGACCCATCACCAAGTCTCACTGAGTCTCGCACCTGCTGAAAAGTATCAAATGTACCTCTCGTCATACATATGTGTGTCAAGCTCCCCGAATCTAGAACCCATCCGTCTTCCTTTGGATTTTGAGCCCGCTCCTTCTTCCTCTTTAGAAAACAACATTCCCGCTTCTTGTGCCCGTATCCTTTGCAGTAATGACACTGCAATTCTTCCGGATCAAATCTCTCAACTGATTGCATGCTTCCCATTGTCATGAAAATTTCATCATATGATGATAAACTTGTGTTGTTCACATCCTCCTCTTCAACTTTCTTCTTCTCAGCAACGTACCATTTGCGCTCTCCACAGTCACTTTTATAGTGACATTTTTCTCACACCAGAAACATGTGATTTCGCAAGGATCATGCCCCCTGGATTTTGGTTGCAATTCTTTACCTCATGACGGTTGATGTCAACTCCTCCCATGCTGATCATCTCGCATCACCATGGATTTCTCACCTGAATGCGTCATGAGTCTTTGGAATGCCTCCGAATCTTGAAGTGATGCCATCACCTCGTCCAGCTTCAATGTCTCCTTCCCCACAAGCAATGTAGTCACAAGACCATAAAATGATCTTGGTAGGGATGATAAAAGAAAAAGCTCTTTATCTTTCTCTCCAACCTTCACATCGAGCCCTAATAACTGTGTGAGGATTTTGTTGAATTCGTTGGTGTGATCCAACAAATTCATTCCCTCATCCATCCACAACTGGTAAAATTTATTCTTCAATAATAATTTTTGGTGAGCTAATTCTCCATATATCGCTGCTCCAACTTCTCCCAGATCTCCTTCGGTGATGTCTCGTCCAAAACCGAGTATTTTACCTCATTTTCCAGACATAGTCGGATTGTGCTGACGACCCGCATCTCGAGCTCTTTCCAATAATCTTTATTGGTTGCCTCAGGCTTTCCTACGATCAATGGTCTGATCATGCCTTACTGCACCAAAAGATATTTCACTGTGCTTTTCCACAAGCTGAAATTGTTTTGACCATCAATCTTCTCGATCTCAAATCTTGGTAGTGCTCCACTACCCGTCATCGTTATTGTCTCTCCTTTTAATCATTACATGATGAAGTGAAAATTTTGAAAAACTAACCATATAGATGCATCCAAAACGGTCAAAATAGTTGGAATCGACTCCTGAATCGCTGAAATCAGACGTCTATTGGCTGAGATATCACCAAAACAAACTCAACGGTCCAGATCTCCTGCTGATGTGGCGCTGACATGGCACTGACGTGGCACGCCAGAGTTCCTGCCAGAATCTCACCGGAATTTTCACTGGTGGCGTGAAAAGTACCATCTTCTCCGTCACGGGGGTACTGTTCACACGCGGGTTTGACTAACCTTTGACCGAGCCTACCAGGCTCGTTTCAACTCAATTTTTATCGCCACTTGCACCATTGGAATCATCTCACCGTCCTTTTCACGAATCTTGCCTCAAAAAGTTTTTTCGACCACCTTCAATTTTCTGGCCACTGGAAAACTCATTGTCGCCTCATTGGTTCACCTCCGTTCGCTCTGACTCTCCTCTGATACCACTTGTTAGGGTGCAGTAGAGGTGCATGGTACCTCAAACACACAAAAACGAGATTAAGAATGGAGAAACACATGAATTTTAACATGGTTCGGCATTGAAGCCTACGTCCATGAGAGAAATAGGAGGGAGGTTCTCAATTCTCTTCTCTCCAAATCTTGTCGGAGGATCACAACACATACACTCTCTTTTTAAAACATTGGGATTGAATCTTGTTTAAATAGAGGAATGAAAAACAGCTTTCTCAGGGTTGGTGGGTAGTTCAGCTTCCTAAGAAAAATCTCCCACTGCCTGCTGCTTCCACCACCTTTACTGAACACCAAAGGAGAACTCCACCATGATGTTGCGGTTGTTGCCGACCAAGGAAAAACTTTCTACAGACAACAAATATTCCTCCACTTCAAAGTATCTCCTATTAGAAGTGCCCCCCATAGAGTGAAAGTTGATGATAAATACATGAGATCCCCATGGATAACAACTAGTGGAGATGACAACCTATTTTGAACTGAGGGATCCAAGGTCGTCATCTTTCGCTAACGATGAAACTGAACCCTAATAGGAATATGGCCTTTTGGACATCGATGAAGGACACTGAAGTGAAGAAGGCATGGTTGAGTCTTGTGATGGAAGAATCTATCCGAGTTCAACACCTGGATTATTGAGGAGGACACAAAAAATGAACTTGTTCAAAGAAACTGCCATTATTGAGGGAAAACACCTGAATTTGACTCAATCTGGTGTTCACCGACTTCTATGAGGTGGAATCTCTAGATGAAGAAGATGACAGGACAATTTGGTTTTGTGTCGATGCTGATTGAGGTTGTGATTTACTATGTTGATAATCTGAGAGTCCAAGCTTAGATAAGATGATTCTGGTATAATGGTACTTTTATACACTATCAAATTGATGATGCATCTGAGCCCTTGCTGGAATTATCTTGCATCTGTCAGAACTAAAGTGAAAAGAAAATACAAAATTGGAGTTGGATACATTCAAATTGGGAGAAACCCATGCCTGTTGTTACATCATCGACTTTGCATTTGAAGTTTCCAAGCACTGGGATTTTGTTGTCCCTAGTATTTTCTAAATGTTGATCTCTGATGATGAATATTAACTCAATGGCAAGTCCACTGATTGAATATTTGGGATTTGGGTTCAATTTGAAGAGTCTCTCAGTTCGCATTTCTAGTTGGACCAAAAAAAATTCTTTCATTTGAAATGTAAAGTTCCAGACGAGCTTCATTATAGTTAAATGAAACATTTATGGTTTTAGTTGATGCACACAAGATGGTTGATAAAATTTATTTAAAGATCTATTGGTACTAGAAGAGTCTGCATGAATAAGAAGACCAAGCCTTGATTCCCTGTTGAAATTGGATTGATTCATAGTTAAAAAATAAATTGACTTTATGAGAACGAAGTTGTGATGTTGATGCTCTATAATAATTCTTCGACACATGGATATGTTTGATTATGGAGCATTTAATACTCTTTCTGGTGGCTTAGTTTATTTAAGATTTTTATTAAATTGACATAGTAATGGTAGAAGGAGAGGGTAACAAATACCATTAGTGATGAATAACTGTGAGCAAAGAAAAATTAAATTAGTGTGAAAATTTAATAAATAAATGGTGCATACTGAACAAAGGGATATGGAGGAGATTTTGGGGAGTGATTATGGATATGAGAGAGCATTTTTTCTAGAGTTGGGAGAGAGAGCTTTTTTGAAGGAGGAATGATAGGATCATGAGATCGAGATCCGATCCATTCTCCTAAAATTATCTTGAAATCTTTGTTTGATTAATTAATTGTGGAATATTATTTTGGAATACTTGGTGGGATCATACTTGACTTTTATCCCACACCCTACCTATGCCTTCGGGTGTTTGTAGATTATCTCCATCTAGGTTCAAGCAAGGTTAAAGAACCACTTGGATGCGGTGTGAGCTGTTAATCCTTGGACTTGGAGAATTGTGTCCGCTAGGTCTTGGGAAGTCTATCCTATTTTCTGGAATTTTTTTTACTTTGGGTTTATATCTATTTGAATTATAGTAAAATTATCCCAGTGGAGTTTTCTTTTGAGAATACTGAATTTTAACTATTTCTTCCACTATTTATGTGGAAAACCATTCCCAATTTTATCTTATATGATTCCAAGTTCTAGTCACCTACCTATAGGGATTAAGAATGTAGTTCGGTCCATGTCTGTACTGAATCATGTTTTCAGATACTAGGGTATCCTAACCGATTCATGACAAGGTGGTATCTGAGCTCTAGGTTGAGATACTTTTTTTATATTTCAATATGCAATTGTGTAATCTTATCAGGACTTGGGAGGAAGTTTTGATTGAGTGACTAGTGACCGCGTTGTTGTGACAAGTCAAATTTATTATTTTTTTAAGGTTGATTTATATTTTAGGGAAGACCCTAGGTCGTCTCTCAAGGAGCGTCGATGGCTTATAGTGTGTATTTTTAATAAATATTACTAAAATAGGGGGGTGATTTTGAAAACAGTTTTAAGAAAATAACTTAACTTAAAGAGTTTAATAGTTGATAGAATAAGGTGGAGGATTAAGAATTATGAGATAAGGAGATCACTTCAAGTTCACTACACATGTTTTATAGTTCATTGTTCTGAAAATGTCACATGGTTTTGTTTAATTCTTTGGTTGAGGGTTGTCAAGATCTTGATTCCCCTCTTGCCTCTCTAAACGTTGCACAAAGTACCAACCCTTGACACAACAATCGTGTTTTCAAGGTTTGGACTTCAAGAATATATTAAATGCTACCAAATCATACTAATATATTTTGTATGTGTGAGTGAAAGAGGATCCTTGTGTTTCCCAATCGGAACAACTCAAGTTTCCCACTTGAAATTTCAACCAAATCAGTGTTGAAATGAAAAGCGGTTCACTTAATTAAACCCAAGAAATGAACTCAGAGGAGAAACATGTTTATATAAGGCATAAGTGGAATAATCCACACACAAATTACACAAAACTAGTATAGTATAAAGTGTTTTAACTCCCTCACAGGTATGTGTAGCTCCCTCGAAATGATCGTCCACCGTTTAGCTCGCCATCGAGAGGAGGAGGAGGCTCGGGTGGAACTCCCTCTTCATCCTTGATTCCCCTATGAGGATAGGGGCCTCCAGAACATTAATTATGAGGAGAGAACTCCTTTGGGTCTCCAAAATACCAGAGATTTTTCTCCTGGCCAAACATGCAAATGAGGAGCCCAAGGTGCCATTTTATAGGAAAGTGGGAAGGTGATTTTGAGCACACACAATTAATAACACCATTTGTCATAGGTGTTTAGACCTTACGAAAGCCTTATCAAGATTTGGAGAAAATAATAAAAGTTGTATCCCCACCTCTTGGCTCTCTCCACCGAACTTTTGGAACAATTTGGACACCTATATCCCACGATATGGACAGATCACAGCACACCACTTTTGACTCAGTGCAGATTTGGTGTGCTGAACAGATCAGGTCAGAAAGGCCATCATAAGGCAGAATGAGTATTGGGTTTCTTCATATTAAATGTATCCCAATTCATTTTGGACCATACCACAAAAGTTCATCCCAATTGGATTCACGGTATAGTAGAAGCGTGCGGATTAATCCACCGGTGTGCTTGGATCCTGCGCAGTTTGGCCCATTTTTCTTGGACATCATCATGGGCCCTCTAAATCACCTTCACCTTCAATGAAATTTTCAAGACAAGTAACATTGGACTTTTTAATAGCGATAAAAAAAAATAAATGATTCAAACATGGAATTATATTTGTTATTATTTTTGTAATTTACAATAAAAATTCAGTTTAATACAATGGTGTAAGGGTGAAAATGACACAGTGGATCGTGGTACGATCACACCCCCACACCTAAACATTTGCCCTCCTAGAAAAATTAACATATCAAAATAAAATGATGCATATATATATATATATTCTCAACATCATGAAGATTTAAAATTTGAGGAAATTTTAATTCACTAAAGTATTGTGATCAATTCACAAACCACACTGAGGAGTTCTTCCTAGTGAAAATGGAAAAAGATGTCTCATAAATCATATCACAATAAGATTCAATGAGATTCATGACACCCACCTGAGAAAGGAATTCAAAATTCAAACATTCCACTAAATCTCCATGTGTGTGTGTGTGAAAACCATTCCATGCTATTCTTTCCACTTTCAATCAAAGAAATATAGGTTATTTTTACATTATTCATATTTAAATGATTTTACACCAAACCCGTCCTATATCCTTTGCAATAATATTTCAAGACCCACTCACTTAAGCTTTCCCAGAAGTCAAACCATAAGCTCCTAACCTAGATATCCTCATATGTTGCACATTTCATCACTCCCCTCATTTATTATATTTTTTTGATGTTTCATTTGGAACAAATCTCAAACTCATCTCTGAATCCTTGTTTGATCTCCTCACAACACTAATTGCAATAGTTTTAATAAGATCAAAGGATGAGGAGGAGTGGTTTTTAACCTACCCAGGATACAAATTTTTTTGATGGCGTACAATAGTTGGACATTAGGTACCCACGCATAAGTCAATCTGGTACAAGAATGAAACAGATCGGATAAGGAAAGAACGTATGAAAATATCATTTAAAGCTGAAAAATATTAACCTAAAATATATTCACCTTATAATAAGTAAGAAATATTCATACTTCATGGTCTGGTGCAAAAATTTATAGAGATATTAGTGACACAGTTTTCCCCAAACTACTCACACTAGGGGCATCACTCATCTCAAATGTTTCACAGTGATACAACCATTTATATCATTAACATAAAACTAATTCACTAAAAATCACTCCCTAATGTTAAATTCATACAAATATTATTTTTTACCATTATTTATGGTATTTTCATTTTCCCCCATCGAGGGAAAGTAAAAATACTATAAATAAGGAAAAAAAGAGAAGACAGAAGAAAGAGAAAGAGAAAAGGAAAAAAAAATGAAAATTCATATCTAACCCAGGAATGTACCCATCCCCCCACACCTAGAATGTGCAGTGTACTCACTATAATAATTGAGAGGGTGAGAAGGAAAGATAATACCTGGTGTGTTTCACTGGTATGTTGCTTCTTGAACATGGAGTTCCTCCATTGGGAACTCCTAAAGGGCTTTATGGAAGTGCTTCAGTCGCTGCCCATTGAAAGTGAAGGTTTTCTTAGTTTCTTCATTTTGAACCTGAACAACACTAAATGAAGATACATTAATAACAGTGTATGAGCCAAACCAGCGGGAATGAATCTTAACTAGAGGAAACTTCATCCTTGCATTATAAAAGAGTACCTTCTGCCCAATTTTGAACTGACGATGAAGTATAAGATGGTCGTGGGAAGCCTTGGTTCACTCCTTATAAATTCTGGAGTTTTCATATGCATCTCTTCTCATTTCCTCCAACTCCTGAATCTAAAACATCCTTTGAGAACCTACACCATAATGATTAGAATTGCATTGTTTGATGGCCTAGTAGGCCCGGTTCTCAATCTCAATAGAGAGGTGACAACTCTTTCCAAACACAAGACGATAGGGTGACATTCCAGTGGGAGTTTTGAAAGAAGTGTGGTAGGCCCATAATGAATCCTCAAGTCGAAGACTCCAATATTTTCTATTTGGTTGAACCGTTTTTTCAAGAATTTGTTTTACCTCTCTATTTGACACCTCTACTTGACCATTAGTTTGTGGATGATATGCAGTAGACACTATATGACCGACCCCATACCGACGCAAAAGTGATTGCATTGTTCAGTTGCAAAAATGAGAACCCTGGTCACTAATGATGAACCTAGGTAAGCCAAACCTACAGAAGATTTGGGTTCTCAAAAATTCTACAACTACCATAGAATCATCAGTTCTTATATCTCATGCCTCTACCCATTTTAAATTGTAATAAACAGCCAGAATAATGTACAAGTTTCCAAAGGAATTGGGAAATGGTCCCATAAAGTCAATGCCTCAAACCTAAAAAATGTCCTGAAAGAACAATGGTTGTTGTGGAATTTCATTTCTTTTAGATACATTCCCCATTATTTGACATCTAGGACAAGATTTTCAAAAATCATGGGCATACAAAAAATGTGTTGGCCAAAAAATCCCAGAATCAAGGACCTTGCAGGCAGTCCATTGGGGACCAAAGTGGCCCCCACAAGCAAGAGTGTGACAGAATCTAAGGACAGACTGAAACTTGCTATCAGGAACACAACACCAAAGGACTTGATCACAACATGTGTGCTGGAGGTAGGGGTCATCCCAAATGTACCAACAAGACTCATGCTTTAGACGACTAGCTTGGTTTTTATTGAAATATGTAGAAATGAAAGATGCTACAAAATAATTTACAATTTCAACATACCAAATAATAACATCTTTCACTCGGTTCAATTTCTAATCAGGAAACATATCATTTATAAGAATACATGGGGATGAGTAAATGTCCGAGGATGGTGGAATTCTACTGATATGATCATCCACCACATTCTATACTCCTTTTTTATCTCTAATTTCTAGATTAAATTCTTGAAGGAGGAGCATCCAACGAATGAGTTGTGGCTTGGCTTATGGTTTCTTAAGGTGATATCAGAGGGCTGCATGGCTTGAGAACACAATTAATTTAGACCCCAAAAGATATGAACTGAATTTGTACAAGGAAAATAAAATGGAAAGGAATTTCTTTTTAGTTGTGGTGTAGTTTTCTTGGGCAGGGTCCAAAGTACGTGAGGCATAGGCTATGACATGTGGAGCTCGGTCAACCCTTTTTAACAAAACTTCCCCAACTGAAAAATTAGAGGCATCACACATGATCTCAAATGGTAAATCCCACCGAGGTGGTGGGATTATCGGGGGTGAGGTGAGAATCCATTTTAACTTATTAAAATCATCCTTAAATTATTTATCAAAAACAAATTCTTTTTGTTTTTGGAGTAATTGGGAGAGGGAGAGTGCAATTTTACTAAAGATATGAATGTAACGATGGTAAAATCCATCATGACATAGGAATGATTTCACATCCTGTATATTTTTGGGGAATGGAAGGGAATAAATGACATCAACTTTTTATAAATCTACTTGGATACCATCCCCAGAAATGACATGCCCCCAAACTATACCTTGTCGCACCATGAAATAGAATTTCTCATAATTTAATACAATATTCTTTTCAATATAGCAATGTAGGACTGAACCAAGACTAATTAAACATTCATCAAAAGAAGATCCATAAATAGTGAAATCATCCATGAATACTTCCATGAAATTCTCTAGGTAATATGAAAAAATACTAACCATGCATCGTTGGAAAGTAGCCGAAGCATTGCATAGACCAAATGGAATACTTCTATATGCAAATGTGCCAAAGGGGCAAGTAAAGGTTGTCTTTTCCTAATCTTCAAGAGAAACATGGATATGAAAGTATCAAGAATACCCATCAAGGAAACAGTAGTGGGACTTACCCACTAGCCTCTCTAGGATTTGGTCAATGAACGCCAAAGATAAATGGTCCTTCCTCGTGTGTTGGTTTAGTCGGCGATAGTATATATAGACATTCCAACTATTCTTCACATGAGTTGAAATCAATTCATTATTTTCATTTTTAATTACTATAAGTCCAGTATTTTTTGGAACTACTTGAACAGGACTGACCCATTGGATGTCAGAGATGGGGTAAATGATTCCAGTAGCCAATAATTTTGTTACCTCATTTTTCACAACTTCGAGGAGGTTTGGGTTCAGTAGACATTGTGGCTGCCTCACTGGTTTATCCTCATCATTTAAAAAAACATGATGTGCACAAATTTATGGGCTAATAATAGGAATGTTAGCAAGTGTCCACCCCAAAGCTTGTTTATACTCCCTCAAAAGTTCAAGCAGTCGCAATTCATGCTCAGGAGGGAGTGAACTACAATGATGACGGGAAACTTGTTTCTATTCCCAAGATATGAATATTTTAAATCTTGATGTAGTTGTTTTATTTCCAATTTAGGTGGATTTTGGAATGATGGGAGTGTGTGTGAAAGTGATAGGTCACTGATCTCATCTAACTTCTCAATGGTATCATCCTCAGATGAGGAATGAGCTTTTACATGCTTAGCAGTATCATCGATGGTCAGTGGATCATTAATGTTCAAGAAATCATCAATCAATGAACATGCATGAAACTTTTCTAGACCACTACAACAATCAATGTATGAATCATTCCCTAGCATTTATATCAATGAACAAAACTCAGAAAGGGGGTCAGGGGAAATAAAAGTTGTTTTTTCAGAGGTAGGGAGTACATCAATTGAATTAACAGAGAGAGAGGAATGTTCTTCTGAGGGGTGCTTCATGGCATCAAGGATTTTGAAATGGACTATTTCACCACCAAATTCCATAGATAATGTACCATTGTGGACATTAATTATGTTTTTGGTGGTTTTCAAGAAAGGTCTCCCTAATATAATCGGGGCATGTCCATTCATCCTAACATCCTCAATTTTATGAACATAAAAGTCAGTAGGAAAAATCAAATTTTGGACCCTCACAAGAATATCCTCTAACACACCAGAGGGGTGTGCAGTACTCCGGTTAGCTAGTTGAAAAATAATTCCAGTGGGCTTCAGTTCCCCGACCTGCAATGTAGATTAAATGGAGTGAGGCATCACATTTATAGAGGCACCTAAATCAAGAATAGCATTAGAAAAAGAATACTCCCCTATGGTGCATGGAATTGAGAATGTTCCAGGATCATTGCACTTGGTGGGGAGTGATGGCACTATTAATGCTGAAACATTCCTTCCCAAGCTCACTTTCTCATCACCTTGAAGTCTCCTTCGTTGTGTACACATCTCCTTTAGAAACTTAGCGCACCGTGGAATTTTCTTCACAGCATCAATCAATGGGATGTTAACCTACACTTTCTTGAAAATTTCTAATTTTTCCTTATCAAGTTCAGTTTCTTTTTGTTTTCTTGGTTGGGTGGTCCTTTGAGGAAATATAAGAGGAATGGTTGGGCTAGGTGAATCATCAATCTTCACACTCTTTCCTTTGGAAAGGATTATCTCAGGACAAGGTTCTTCAACATTTGGAACATTTTTAATGGCTGGGATGGAGGTTTCCTCCGGAGGGGATGACTCTAATATAGGATTTATTTTACTTTCTAGTTGTTTTCCACTCCTAAGGGTGATGGAACTAACATTTTCTTTATCCCTAGGGTTAACTACTGGTTGAGAGGGATGTTTACCTGACCCATGACTTTGAATTTCACCCACTAAGTTAGCTAGTTAGACTAATTGGGTTTTGAGGTCTTGTATGGCTACCTTAGTGGTTTATTGGAATTAGATATTGTTGGCAGCCATTTGTTTTATCATATCTTCTTGGCTAGGCTCGGGTTTTTGAGGGGTTTGTTGGAAAGGCCTTTGGGGTGGTTGAGGGTTTCTTGGTGGTGGTGGTTGATGACTACTCTTCCATGGTTGGTTACATTGTTATTGAGGTTGTTTTTAATACCCCCCTTTCCTATAGGCTTGATTCTCCTTCTACCCAGAGTTGGATGTATAGTATTGTCCTTTCCTAAAGAGTTGGTTATAGGGGAATCCGGGTAATATTGCCTCACAATTCTCATAATTTTATCTCAATTGGGGGCATTGGTCCAAGTAGTGGGTGTTATAAGAACATAAACCACAATGGATGGTACATGGATATTGGGATTTCCCTTGGGAAAGATCAAGTTGTCGAAGAAGGGTACCTACTCTTCAAACTTTGTGTCCACCTTCTTCTCAAATTCAGTACTTTTCACCTCATAGACACCTCGAATGGGTACGCAAGACCTTGTACAGAATTGTTGATTGTTTTGTGCCATGTTCTCAATTAAGGTCCTTTTATCAATTGGGGTCTTATCTAATAGCGCACCACCTGTAGTAGCATCTATCATATTTCGATCAATAGGGATTAAACATTCATAAAAATATTGAATTAAAAGTTGGTTAATTATTTGGTGGTGTGGGCAACTTGAACATAACCTTTTAAATCTTTCCCAATATTCATGAAGTGTTTCTCCTTGAGATTGTCTTATCCCAAAAATTTCTTTCCTTATTGTTCCAGTTTGAGAGGCTGGGAAGTATTTTTCAAGGAAAAGGCATTTCATGTCCCCCAACCTCTTATTGGTGAATTAACATAGTACAACCAATCTTTCACAGTGTCTTCTAAAGAAAATGGGAATTCTCTAAGCTTTACTTGTTACTCATCCACATTATCAAGTTTTAATGTTGAACAAACAGTAATAAATTATTTTAAGTGCTTGTGTGGATCTTCTCCAGGAAGTCCATGGAATCTTGGTAATAGATGAATTAAACCATATTTTAGTTCAAAATTGGGTGCCTCACCTAGTAATTGAATGTATGTAGGCTGAATATCAACATCAGGTGTGGTTAGTTATTTTAGTGTTAGATTGTTTTTAGCCGTGTTATTAATGTTAATTTTAGTTTTAATGTGTGTTCTTGAAGAAGAAGAATAAAGATCAAGATGAGTGTTGATGTTTTGTGCGCCCTCCTTCAAAGGTTCCTCTTGTGTATCTCGGGGTCGCTGATGTAGGATCCTCTCCGGTACGGGTTCAAAAGGTTGTAAGTCTCCCAGAGTAGAAGGTGTCATGCAACATACCTATACAAAAAATGGATCAGAATAAAAAATATATGTAGGGGTATAACATAAAACAAATAAATATTTTCAAAAATTACAAAAAAACTTATCAAAAACACGCACTAAAACCAAAATGCTCTCCGACAACAGTGCCAAAATTTGACCGTGTTTTCATGACACATAAAATTGATTATGTTTTTAAGGTTGATTTATAGTTTAAGGAAGACCATAGTTCATTTCTCAAGGAGCATTGGTGGCTTATAGTGCGTATTTTTAATAAAGATTACTAAAAGAGGGGGGTGATTTTGAAAACAGTTTTAAGAAAATAACTTAACTTAAAGAGTTTAATAGTTGATAGAATAATGTGGAGGATTAAGAATTATGAGATAAGGAGATAAATTCAAGTTCACTACACATATTGGATAGTTCATTGTTCTGAAAATTTCACATGGTTTTGTTTAATTCTTTGGTTGAGGGTTGTCAAGATCTTGATTACCCTCTTGCCTCTCTACACATTGCACAAAGTACCAACCCTTGACACAACAATCGTGTTGTCAAGGTTTGGACTTAAAGAATAGATTAAAAGCTACCAAATCATACTAATATCTTTTGTATGTGTGATAGAAATAGGATCCTTGTATTTCCCAATCGGAACAACTCGAGTTTCCCACTTGAAATTTCAATCGAATCGGTGTTGAAATGAAAACCGGTCCACTTAATTAAACCCAAGAAATGAACTCAGAGGAGAAACATGTTTAGATAAGTCATAAGTGAAATAATCCACACACAAATTACAAAAAACCAGTATAGTATCATGTGATGGAACTCCCTCCCAAGTATGTGTAGCTCCCTCGAAATGATCGTCCACCGTTTAGCTCGCCATCGAGAGGAGGAGGAGGCTCGGGTGGAACTCCCTATTCATCCTTGATTACCCTATAAGGATAGGGGCCTCTAGAAATTCAATTATGAGGAGAGAACTCCTTTGGGTCTCCAAAATACTAGATCTTTTCTTCCTGGCCGAACTTGAAAATGAGGATCCCAAGGTTCCATTTTATAGGAAAATGGGGAGGTGGTTTTGAGCACATAGAATTATTAAAACCAATGGTCACAGGTGTTTCGACCTTCAGATAGACTTATCTCGATTTTGATAAAATAAAAACATTGTAGCCCCGCCCCTTTCTGTCTCCACCAAAAGTTTGGAACAATTTTAAAACAAATATCCCGAGATATGGACAGATCACATCACACTACTTTTGACTCCATGTAGATTTGGTGTGCTGGACAGATCAGGTCGGTAAGGCCATCAGATGGTCGAATGAGTCTTGGGTTTCTTCATATGAAATGTATCCCAATTAATTTTGGACCATACCAAAAAAGTTAAGCCCAATTGTATTCACTTTATAGTATCAGTGTACGGATTAATCCACTAGTGTTCTTGGATCCTGCATAGTTTGGCCCATTTTTATTAGACATCATCATTGGCCCTCCAAATCACCTTCACCTTCAATGAAATTTTCAAGACAAGTAACATTGTACTTTTTAATAGCGATAAAAACAAAATAAATGATTCAAACATGGAATTCAATTTGTTATTATTTTTGGAATTTACAATACAAATTTAGTTTAATACAATGGTGTAAGGGTTAAAATGACATAGTGAATCGTGGTATGATCACTTAGCCAGCTCTCACCACAGTGAACCTTAAGTTTCTAAGGGTGGTTTTGGAAAGATTTATTGGGGATTAGTTTTAGTGTTTTCCCTACATTAGATTTGGATATATTGAAATCCAAATATTTTTTAACTATCTGTTGGGATTAATTTCTCCTTCTTGATCTATTGAGTGTTAGTATGATGTATTCAATGTTGAATAATGATGTTGTGTAGCATCATGCCTATGAGAATATGTGCGAATGAAATCCAAGATGAAGCTTATGATGAACCTCAGTGATCAAATCCTCTCAGGGACTCAAATCTAGATGAAGTCCTTGTACGTACTTTCCAAGCTCTAGGATAGACACCTACACCAGTTCCTGTTCAGGCTCTAGTTTTTTAACCTCAAAGGGATTCTTTACAGAATTGTGCTCAGGAGTTCCTTCACTAGAATTCACCAGTGTTAAAGGGATCAAATGATCCTCTAGAGGCTGAGGAATGATTGAGAAGGATTGAACATTTGCTTGAGTTCTTGGAGACACCTAATGAAATACAGATAAAGTGTGTAACCTTCACGTTGGAGGGACCTAGCAGGAGATGGTAGGACATGATTGTGATAGAAAAGAAGCATGAGTTCTTAGAGTGGAAGTACTTAAAATTCCTTTTAACTGAATAGTTATATCTAGAGTTGATGGTGTTTTCCAAGGATATTGAGTTTTTCAAACTTGAGTTGGCTAACAAGATCATGACTGAGTATGCAAACTGTTTTGCAGATCTTGTGCATTTTTCATATATGATCATGTAAAATAAGATGATAAAGACTCGATAGTTTGAGATGATACTTCAATATGATATCTATTCTCATGTTTCTTATTGAATCTTCCTTCTTATTCTGAGGTGATAAATAGAGTGCTGATGGTCGAAATGGACGTATCTGATAAGTCAGGGTTGATTGGAGTTTCTTTTTCTCCCAATGGTAGTGTGAATTCTTATAAGGAAAAGAAGAAGGGTGATGATTCTCATAGTGGTTTTCGATAGAAGGGTTTTTTCTATACATCCTGTAGTTCGAGGTAGAGACCCTTATAATTGATACTATTGTGGAAGTTCTAAGAATTCTATATGAGTTTTCACAGAGGTATCCAAGATATATGGCTCCTTCGGATGATCTGGTCAATTGAATAAGTTATTTAATATCTTTTCTTCTTCATATAGTGGACTGGGTTCATCAATGCCTGTTATAGAAGGGGTGTAATCAGATTCTTCATAGACGAAGGGGTTCCAACCATAGACATCTGGAACGAAGCTTAATCACATAGTGGAATATTCTCTAGAGGAAGCAGATAAAGGTCTAGCGACTGTGAGAGTTACCATCACTCTAGTTTTGTCATTAGTGAATGCTTTATTTGATACTGATACATCTCATTCATTTATTTCAATCCTTATTATTAATCTACTTCATCTTTATATGGAGATTTTATCTTATGTGATGGATATTTCTACACCCCTTGAAAAAAAGAGAGAACATGGTCTCTGTAGTCCTATTTTTTACTTTCTATTTTGCAGTTGTTGAGTTTTCATGGGATTTTATGGTCCCCTAAATGAAATATCTTGATGTTATAGTGAGTATGGATTGTCTCATTACCAATAAAGATTGTATTGATTATTATATTAGATGGGTCTCCTTCACTACAACTATTGGGGTGTGCCATATTTTTAAAAGGGGAATGAGACCCGAGGCCCAGTAGAGCCAAACCTTCTTATCTAGAGTTAGAGAAAGTGATTTCCATGCTTTCTTTTGACCTAGAGTGAGAATTTTTGAGCATTGTACTCCCTCCACTGGTAAGGGAGGTAGAGTTTTTAATTGATTTAGTACCCAATACAAAACCAATATATATTAAATATTACCGTATGAAACTAGTTGAAATGAAAGAGTTAAAGAATCTACTGGATGATATTTTATATAAAATATTTATACTTACAAGTGTGTCACCTTTGGTGGAACTGAATCACTTTTCTAAGAAGGATGATGGTTCACACTTTCATTGTGTCGATTACCAAAAACTCAACAGATCCATGGTAAAGAAAAAAATATCCTTTATTTTGGATTGATGATCTATTTGATTAGTTGAAAGGGGAAATGTACTTCTCAAATTTTGATCTTCAGTCTGGTTACCATCAGTTAGGGATAAAATAATATGACATTTAGAAAACAGCCTTTCGAAGAAGGTATGACCATTATGAGTATCTTGTTCTTCCATCTGTTCTAACCAATACTCCTATGGGTTCTATGGATTTAATGAACATGATTTTCCATGATTACCTTGATAATTTCATGGTAGTATTTTTGGATAGAATCCTTGTTTACACTAAGTCTGAGGAGGATCATGTGCGTCATCTAAGATTAGTTCAAGAATTATTGATAAATCACCTAATTTATTCCAATATTTCAAAATGAGATTTATGGATCTTTAAAGTGAATTTCTTGGGACACATGGTGTCAAAACATGATATTTATGTTGATCCAAAAAAGGTGAAAATTTTTATAACATGGGAACAACCACGATTTTTTTGATATTCAGAGCTTTTTGGGTTTAGATGGGTATTATCACTGGTTCGTAAAGGAGTTAACAAATTTGGATTCTCTAATGACTGCTTTAACTTTAAAGGGAGTAAAGTTTTCTTGGGATGAAAAATGCTAGAATTATTTTGTTGAGAAGAAATTTCTTTTGACAACTATGCTAATTTTGACTATTCCAAAGGTCGGGAAGGGCTATGTGGTCTTCTTTGATGCATCAGGTTAAAGTTTGGGATGCGTTATTATGTAGGGTGATCTTGTCATTTCTTATGGATCTTATAAGGTTATGTCACATGAGAAGAATTATCCAACCCATGACCTTGAACTTGTAGATGTGATGAATGCACTTAATTGTTGGTGACACTAACTTTTCAGTGAAAGGATTGCCTTGTATTCCAACCACAAGAATTTGATTTATATATTCTCTAAAAAATATTTAAATCTCTGTTAGAGGCATTGGGAGGAGTACCTACAATCTTTTGATTTCGACATCACCTATAATTCGAGGAAAGGGAATATCATTGAAAATGATTTGGGAATGAAACTTTCAACCTAGGTTATGAAAAGAATATTCAGAAGAGTGGAACATGATGGCTCTTTTTTCACAGTTTCATATTGGAGTCATGGAATCAGGGTCCAAGGATTCTTTAGCCAGAGTACAGTTAATATCCTCTATTCTCGAGATGATTCTTTAGGAACAATAGCTTGATGATAAATTCTGTAGCATTAGAGAATTTATTTATGGTGGGGAGACCATGCTTAACCGGTCAATCTCCATCGAGGGTATTCTATGATATTAGAATCATTTTTTTGTTCCGTTAGTGGTAAGGAAACCTATTATGGGGGGTTTCTATAGTTACCAATAGGATTTGAAACCATGTACTAAAAAGTTGTTCTATGACATGTGGTGATAATTCTAGTGGCCAAGTATGAGGTGGGGAATTGATGGATTTGTCTCTCATTGTTATATGTTCCAACAGGTCAAGGTCGAGCACTAGAGACCCTTGGGTTTTCTTCATCCACTACCAGTTCCTACTTGGAAGTGGGATGAGATCTTTACAGACTTTGTGGTTGGGTTTCTGCATACCTAGATAAAGAATAATGTGGTTTGGGTTGTGATCAATAGGCTGAAAAAATTGTCTCACTTTATACTCATTCAAGATACAGCCAAAGTTGAAGATTTGGGTAATCACTATGTGAAATAGATTGTTAATATTCCTAGAGTTCTATCTACTATAGTTTCCGATTGGGATCCTTGGTTCACTTTTCTATTTTGTAGAGGCCTTTAAGAGGCACTAGGATCTCAAGTCCGTTTGAGCATGACATACCATCCACAATCAGATGTCCATATAAAAAGAGCTATAAAGATTCATGGGGACATGGTCCGCAGCTACATTATAGACATTAGTGGATATTGGGATGAATATCTGGGACTATTTGAGTTTTATTATAACTATTATTACTGGTCCATGATAAGGATGTCTCCTTTTGAGTCATTGTAGATCTATGTTGTGTTGGTCAGAGATCGGTGAAAGTTCCTTGGTTGAACTGAGATTTGTTCAAGAGATGACACCAAATATTTAGTTGATTCTTCAGAGAATATTGATGAAACAGAGCTGATATAAATCTTATGTTGATTATTATCACAATCCATTAGAATTTTTATTTGGTGACCAGGTCTTCTTGAATGTTTAACCCCGTTTGGGTCATCGACGACTCAGAAGGAAAGGGAAACTTACTCCTCGTTTTTTGAATCCTGTTGAGATTGTTGAGTAGGTGGGGAAAGTGGAATAACATTTAGTACTTCCACCATATCTAACATCGATACACATCATGTTCCATGCATCTCAGCTATGAAAGTATCTTTCTGATCTATATCATGTTTTCAGTTGGAGTGATCTTGAGGTTGAACCTGATTTATCAGGGACTGAGCATCAAATCGGGATAGTTGATTCTAAGAAAAGGTAATTCATGGGAGGATTATGACCTTGGTTCAAGTTCTATAACAATAAGGTTTTGATTCTCATGAGATGTGAGATAGAGAGGCACTAATTAGAGAGTAATGGTCTCAGCATTTTGACATCAAAGCTTCTTAATAGGATTTCTAGGGACAAAAAATTTATATTTAGGTACTCCTAACCCCATATTATAATCATTCATTGGTTGGGTCTCATTTTGTGGTGATTTAAGTGTAATTTTGAATTTATTTGGATGTTCTTGGGCTGTGCACGGCTGGAGCATAGTTTTCCCAAACCGTGCACCCTTCCAGTGAAAATTATGCAAACCCAGATAGTGAGAGTTTTCATAGTTGGAGCATAGTTTGACAAACCGTGCAACCACCTAGGAGAAACCATGTAACCCCATTAGTAGGGTTCTATAATTGTGGCACACAGTTTGTCTAACTGTGTGACCCTGCCCAGTTAACCATGTGTATGATATTTAATTAATCCAAAAATTAATTTTAAACTCTCAAAATGCTTGGTTTAAGTACTCGATGGGCCTGTATGAACCTAATACGGTTTATTATTCCTTAGAGGCTCCCAAGTGGTGATATTGGCCCCTCAACACCCCTCTAGAAGAAAATAAAATCTAGGAAAATGACATTTGATCTCTTCTTGTTAAGTTTCATCTTCTTGTTCTCTTTCTCCCGCTCGGAAAATGACATTTGATCTCTTCTTGGTAAGTTTCATCTTCCTGTTCTCTTTCTCCCGATCTTTCTTCTCTCATAGCTAGGGTTTTATAGATCTATGTTTTTTTAGGATCTAATATCCACTGTTTTAGATATAGAATCTAGGATTGATTCTTGGATCTTTTTTGCTGACGTTCTACATTGGGGTTTCCCATTGCGAGAATTGTGATTTTTTATTCCGTGATCCTAAGGTAGGTGGTTCCGTTATGATGACTAATTTGATTAACCCTAAATTACTTGATTTATCCTAAATTATTTTATTTAAATGTAATTGATTTCAATTGGTTTATTAGAAACTCAATTACACTGAATTAAGGTTTTGAATTGAATTTGAAATGAAAATATGGGAAAACCCCCAATTCAATTGAATTGGGGTGTGTTGTTAAATTGTATGAAAATTGTGAAAATTAAATTATGGAATTTAAATTGTGAAATAGATTGTGGAATTTATTTAAAATTTGTATTTGATAAAAATGGTTTAAAAATGGTTTTGATAGAGACCCAATGGTTTTATCTTGGAAAATTCATGATTTGATTAAAAACTCATGTATTGGGTTTTAAATGGAAATTGAAATATTGAAATGGAAAATGGGTTGATTGTATTTTGAATAGTTTTGAAATAAATTTCCTTATATTGAATATAGTTAGAGCGCATGAAAACCTAGGTAGTATGTGAGTTGTTGGGATAACACTGTTTTTATGCTTTACAAATGAAATAAAATCCTTGTGAAGTAGGTCACATCCCCAATGGGATGGTGATGAGTCCTCTTTAATCAGTGTCTGAGGGATGTGTGTGTACACATATTTCCATGATTCACCTTCAAGTGTGTGGGGATCCTGTATCCTGGAACTATCAGACCTCTTGGCAGATGACCCAGTTGCTCATTGTAAATATATATATATATATATATATATATATCATTTCTTATAAACTATTTTAAACATTCCTTGTGAAATTATATAAACTGTTTTATATAAAAATGATTATTATTCAATTTTTCTAAAGTACTTTCATCATTTGAAATATAAATCATGATTTGTTTTAAATATTATGTTGAAATTTCATGCCTGTTTATTTAAAATTGGAAGGTTTTTTTGTTAATTAATTGTGATGTCTTATTATGGAATCCTTGGTGGGACCCTTCTGAGCTTTTATCTTACACAATACCCATGCCTTCAGGTGTTTGTAGATTATATCCTTATAGGTTTGAGAAATTGTAAAGTGCCACTTGGAGATGGTTTGAGTTGTTGATCTTTGGGTTTGGAGAGTTGCGTACATTGGGGCTTGATAGGTCTATCCTGTTTTCTAATATTTTGTGATTGTACTTTGGGTTATTTATACCAGTTTGACTTATAGTACATTTCTCTCCATGGAGTTTTACTTTGATCATATTGACTTGTATTTGTTTATTCCACTATTGATGTGGAAAAATTGTTCCCAATGTTATCTTGTATGATGTCAGGTGCTAGTCACCAATCTATGGGGATTGGGAATACCCTTGAGGCCCAGTTAGTGTTAGCTCAGGTGTCTGTGTACCATGGTATCTGGGCCGGTTCATGATAGATTGATTGATCATAAATAAAAAATGGAGTCTTTTAAATAAACATATTGAGGAAAGCTTTGTCATACTAGGGGAGTACTCATTTTAATTGGTTAATTTTTAATAATTCCAAATTTGTTTGTTTTGTTGTTTCTGGTTTGTGTTTTTAAATTCTGAAAACTAATTTTTTATGTTACCCGATACATGCTATAATATTTGGAATTTTTGATGGTCATGGATTTCATTAACTTTTTTTGAGTGCTAAAAAATCCTTGTGAACTCATTTTTTTGTGTTCTTTGCAAATCCTTCTTGAATTAAATTGTGAAAGCATGAATCATTATTGAATTTTATCTTTTGTACTGAAATGATTTTCTATGGTAATATAATTTATTTTTCTTGTTTATTATGTTTTTTATGTGGCTAGAAAAATTTTAAACTTCATTTTGATCCTATACATGAAATATTCACTACTGAATTGATAATATTGTTTTACTTTATTTGTCTACAATGTTCATCCACCATCAGTTAAAAAATGAGTATTGGTTGGGTTTTAAGTGTGGTGTATGATTCTTTAAATATTCTTAGATATACTCCACTATACCCATATTCTTAGGTTTACTCCATTGTACCCATTTTTAGCTGTACTCTGCTGTACCCATAAAAAACCTCTTTTTTTTTTAAAATTGTGTGTTTTTAAGCTTCACTTAGTCATTTTTATTGGGTGATTTGTTTTCTCAATTTTTCAGGGTTTGTTGATACTTTGAGAAGATTAATCTTTAATACCTTTTTAATTTAGTTGATTAAATCATTTTTCTTGCCCTTATAAAATAAGTAGATTATAGTTAAAACTTTGGGTGAATTTTATACAGTAATCATTGATTTTGAAATTTTTAATTTGAATTTAACTCATAGGATATGCATCCAAATGAACTTTGAAATGAAAATACAAATTTGGGTTGAATTATTATTATTTCATTATTCATCAATTGTTGGATGAGTTATTTATTCCACTAATAAAATTTCCCTACAACTCATTAAATAATGTGTTTATTTATTATGAATTCTTAAATGATGTAAGTTTTTTATCCTATAGTTAAAGATATGTTTGAATTTCCATTTTGGATTCAAATTGACATTTATTTTATTTTCATTAATGTTTTCAATTTTCAACATTTTTTAAAACTGTAACCGATTTTTCATTGAAAAAAATTTAATCTGAGAGGACATTCATATTTTACTACGTGAAAGAATACACGAGAGGAAAGCAATATGAAAATCAATTCTTTAGGAAATCACTATGTTTCCAACATCAGATTTTTTTTATACCATGGAGTTTGAAAATGCAATTTCTTGAGAACAATCAATATATTAGGTGTGGGGGAATTTTATGTGACTTTTATTCATGTGTTTTTCACAATTTTTTTTAAAACTATTATTTAATGTTAAATTATGTTTTAAAATGGTTAATTATAATTATTTTTATATTTTGATGCATAAAAAATAATTCTTCAAATTCATTGTTTAAATGTGAAATTTTCTACGTAAAACATTGATCGTTTATTTTTTAATATTTTATTTCTAATTCTTTTTTCTAAATTTTTTTTGATACTTAGTTAATTTAATCTTTTGATCTTTATGATTTTTAAAAATTTAATAAAATGTTATTTAATTTAATTTTCAATTTATTCATTTAAATGTTTAATGCTTTTGAAATTTTTAATATACTATGTTAATTTATTTTTGAATGATATTGTATTTAATTATTTTAATTTTAAATTATATCATTGTTTATTTTTATTTTTAGTATAGGTAGTAAGATATATATATTTATATATTCCTTTCAACATCCATTGTGTAAGATGATTTTTTATTCGATATTTCACAACTGTTCTAAAATCCCACATAAGAGATTTTCAGAAACTCCCTTGAGATAATTTTGACATGTTCTGTAAAAGAATATCTGTATGTGTAAGAGAATTGATGGCATGCTTAAGTATCACCCAAACTAGTGAAAATTATGATCCACAGTTCCTTTGGTGAACTGAGGCATCCGGTCCACTAGAACTAGAAAAAATACCCACTAGAACTGTCACTATTAACCATAATAGTAAAAAAGTTCCAGCGAAAATTTCATTGTTTTGGTGAACAGTGAAAGTCATCATGGGGTTTTTTGCCTGGTTCCAGTGGAACAGACATGCTAGTTCACAAATGAAACAGGATGGGCCAATTCTTAATCTGGAGGCCGATGGAACTTGAAAACAGATAAAATCGAAACTGAAGATGGTCAAAATCCAAAATCGAGTGATGACTAAAAATTACTAGTTGAATCTTTAATGATTTTAAGATTTATAAATAAGAAGATGAATCAAATAAATATCTAAGAAAGGGATGCCGATTTGTTTCAAATAATAGTTTTGAGGCAGAGTCAAGCTCGACGACACTCAAGGATGATGCCGACCTAACTAGACACTAAAGTAAATTTGAGTGAGGTCAAACCACATACAAACATGTTGATAAAGTCAATCTGTTGTTGAACCAAAGACAAATAAAATTTTTAAAAGGAGAATAGGGGTGCCAAAACCAGTTGATGATGAATATGGGAGCTCTACATGGATAAAAACTAGTGGAGATGGTAGCCTATTTCGAACTAAGGGATCCTAGGTAATAATATTTAACTAATGATTCATCTAATTTCCAGCAGGAAGATGGAATTATGAACATCGATGAAGGACACCAAAGTTAAGAAGGCATGGTTGAGTTTTGTGATGTTAGAATTTGAATGATTTCAATACCTTGATTGTTGAGTAAGGCACAAAAAAATTGAATAGGTTCAAAGTCGCTTTTTTTTTAGGAAAAACACCTAAGGTCGACTCAATCTGGCGTTCAACGAGTTCAATGATGTGGCATCTATAGATGAAGAAGATGACCAAACAATTTGGTTTTGTCCCAATACTGATCGAGGTTGTGATCCACCGTGTTGATAATCTAAGCATCCAAGCTTGGAGAAGATGATTCCGGTATAATGGTTCTTTCCTAAAGATTCAAATTGACCCTGAATCAGAGACCTCAATGGAATTATTTTCATCTTTTCAAACTGAAGTTAAAGGGAAATCCAAAATTAGGGTTGGATTTATTCAAATTAGGAGAAAACCATGCCTATCGTTCCACCATAAACTTCACATTTTAATTTTTCAAGCACTGTGATTTTGTTGTCCTTGATATTTTATGAATGATGATCTTTGAAACTGAAAATGAACCCAAGGAAAAGTCCACTGATCTAATATTTTGGATTTCAGTTCAAGTTGAAGATTCTATCTGTTTGCATTTCTAGTTCGACCGAAACAAATTCTTTTCATTTGAAGTGTAAAGATTGAGCTGAGCTTCATTTTGGTTAAATTAAACTTTTATGGTTTGAGTTGATGTACAGAAGGTTGTTGATAGAATGTCTTTAAAGATCTATTAGTATTAGTAGAGTCTTCATGAACAAGAAGACCAAGTTTTGATTCAAAATTGAAATTATATTGACTCATTATTAAAAATGAAGTTGACTCTATGAGAAGGAGTTCTGATGCTGAAGGTATGTAATAATTATTTGACACATGGATATGTTTGAATATGGATAATTTAATGACTATGCTGGTGGTAGAGTTGATTGAATAGTTTTATTAAAGTGATGGGGTAGTGGTACAAGGTGAGGTAAATAGATACTGCCAGTGATGACAGATATGTGAGCTTATAAAAATTAAGTTAGTGTGTAAATTTAATAAATAAAAGGCGTAGACATGAAAAAAGGGGATAGAGAAGAGATTTTGGGAGTGATGATGGACAAGAAAGAGCATTTTTTCCAGAGTTGGGAGCAAGAGCTTTTTCAAAGGAGGAATGAGAGGAGTAAGAGATAGAGATCACAAACATTCTCTTCAAAGAATCTTCCTTCATCTCCTATATTTACTGAATTCTTATTTTGATGAAATTTATTGAATATATTATTTTTTCTAATGCTATGACTAAAAATTAATTTTTTTTATTCCAAAATCACTTTTGAGGAAAAAGTGGGAAACCAGAAAGACATCAAAGACTTAAAACCCAACCATGCCTCCATGGGCCAAGATCATCAAGACAAAAGACAATCCAATTCATGAGTAAGGAAAATCTCCACCCTAGCAATAAAAAAAATATTATTAGAGTCCCCCTTCCCATCGCTACTCAGCTAACAGTCTTGTGCAAGGATGCATGAGCACAGTACCGATGGAAAGAACCATACCCTCTCAAAACATCCAATTCTGGATAGTTGTGATAAGGAGAACGCTTCCTGCTCTGAACCTCTTCTAAAGAAATCCCTATCAAGTAAACTGGATGCGGTGTCTCATGGACCAAGGCCATAGTGCCATAAGAAATCACACAAAATTCAAACCAGTAGAGAGCAAACCAACCTTCCCCACGTCATAATAATTCCATGATGTTTCCTTTTAAGGAGGTAGGGAAACTTTAATAAAACCATACCACCAAGAAATTCAAACCACCGTTGAAACCAAAGGCACCCCCAGTTCTTCCACAAAACCACACATCAGGCACAAACACATTTATATCCAAATCATGCCGACAATAAACACTCAGCATTGCGGCTTAAAAATATCATTCACTAAGATTCACTAATTCCATGAATAATTCCACATGTAACTCGTCCACACTGCCATTGAAACACCGATGACGCCACTGGACCAAAACCAGTACAAACCTTCGCAACCCATCAAAAGGCACCGCATATAACAAAGTAAGAAAAACTCACATCCAAACACCGGAATCCATCACTAATAGCAAAACCAGAACCACAAAAAGCTGATAGCCCACAACATAATCACTAACAACATAATAGGTCAGGAAAAAAAGAAGAAACAAACCATAATCCTGAAGACAACTACAAGACCCTGCCATGAAATGGAATAAGTTCCCGTCATCGCCTTCACTTACTTACCCGAAGACCACCTCGAACCACTGCGAATTCTTCCATCTGACACAGAACCATGTGCCGACCCACTTCCAGGAGAATTTGGAATGACGATTTCTAAATTCATCACACCACCAGATGAGACCCTACCCAGCGAAGACATGGTAGAGAGGGAGACGGTAGGAAAATGATGAGAAGTTACACACCAACTATATCCTCAAAGACAACTCTACCTCTAGGTTCGCCGACACGAGAGTGCCGAGAAGGATCGACAAGGAGGCGATTCGAAGCCGATCCGAGGCAGAGCAAGGAGAGGTGGCGACATGGGAAACCCTAATGAGAGAGCACCCCTTATGGTCTCATCACTCATATGAAACCACAAGGAAAGTTCAATATCCACTCAACTAGGATCAATGATATGAACATATGTTCTTAATTTTATTTGTGGTGTTATATTGGAACAATTTGATATTTTTAAATATTTTTTGTTCTAATTTTTAAAATTCTATCAGTTCAAATTTTGTTTAGAGAACTTTTTTGTTCTTTATGAGTATCACTTTTGCGTTATTCGAAGGACCAAAAAGAGATGATTTCCAACATATTCACTTTTGAGCATCATCTGGAGTATCAAAACTGGAGAAATATGATGACTCGCTTCTCCATTGATGAATAAATATTTTATTGAATTTTGGTTTACTAATTATTCTTTCTGGAGAGTTATCTGTACTACGAGGATCTCTAAATATAGTTAGGTGTTTCTACACACCTTCATAGTCACCAACACAACTATGTTTATTAAAGTTTAGTTATAAAATCAATTTTAATCAATTGTGAAAAATCTAAACCCCCAAAGTTCACCAACTATTTTTCTTAATCTCTCTATCATTTATCTTTCCTAACAATCACCATCATTTATTAATTTCCTGTTTTTCGCTTTTTATTTGTTTTTTGTGTTTTGGTTGAACAATTTTATCACATTCCCTATGGATTAGATACTTCCACTCACTACTTAACTAGTAGTTTATAGGTTTTAAATAACTAAATTTGGATAGTGTGTCAATGACCATGCTTGCATTAGTGACTATGGTTTTCAAATGATTTTTGGTAAACATAGAACATGGGGAACATTAAGTGTGTCAGGAAATGGACATATGAAACCTTATTATGTGTAACACCACTGTGAGTTATTTTTTTTATATTGGTTGATTGTGGTGGGACTTTTTATTAGTTACATTAACATTATTCTTGACTTAGTTTTCCTTCACATGTCTAAGTACGTATTCCCATAGGCTAGATCCCACTTGTGCTTGTATTTTTACATGATGGTTTTGCTTCATGTTGGTTTCTCACATGTTATTATATATCATATATATGGATGGTTTTGCTTATGATTTCATGCTATCTTACAAGTATTTTTCATATTACTCATTTATATGAATATGAAATGTTTTTATAAAAACTAAAGGATGTTTTAAAAAATGATTTCTCTTTTGAAATGGATTTATAAAATCATTTTGTTTTAAATGTATAACTAATTATTGAATGGTGTTATACTTTGTATAGATTCTTTGGTGGTATCCTACTAGTCTTGTTCTCACACCCTACTTTTTTTTGGAAATTTTATGATCTGGATTTTTAGGACTAAAGAAAAGGGAATTGAATTATGTAAATATTCAGCATCTCTTGGATGTTGTCGTCTTCACAGTGGGTTGTGATGGTGGTGATAAATGAGCACATGACGACATAGCCTTTTTTGGTCTTATTTTACATTTAGGTTTAGAATTTTTCCATTATGTTATATATCTCATGGTTTTGTACTCTTCTTCCACACTATAATATGTCAGTTTATCTCTTTTCAGGTTATTCATGAGACTTATTCCTAGTTTTTTGTTGTTCTTTATCTTGTGGTGATACAATTAGGGAGACATCTTAGGTTGAACCATGTTGGTTTTTTAGAAAATCATATCAAAGGGATTACCCAACTACAAGTGTTATGACACTTCATGGGTTATTTTAGGTTATATGGTAGATAGGATTTAAGACCATTGACATTTAGGTAGTAAGTGTGAGAGGGTGCCTGACCATCTCACTTCTGTATCTGAACTCAAGTTTCTATGGGTGGTCAGAGATTTATGTTGAGACCGAGACCAGGAGTTTGAGGTTATTTAAATGAACATGAATTTTGGTTTATTTAAATAAAACTATTGATTTTTAATGTTTTGTCTCCCATTAGTAGAATCCATGATTTATTTAAATCGTTGTTATTTAATTGTTAAAATTTTAGATTCTTGAAGCTGGTTTTTGGTTTGGAGATTATCTCTTGAGATAATAAGATGTTAGTATTTATTAGATAATGTCTCCTAAAAGAGATCTTTTGAATCTAGGAGATAAAGCTACGAGACATGTTTGAAAGGTTAATCCTCCAATAGAACCATCTTTTATGAAAGTGGATATCCACACTATTAAGACTCTGGGTCAGGTGGGTGTTGGAATCTAGAGATAGACGGTGGATCATGAGTCAGAATTTTCCAAGTAGAATCCACCTGTATTATGTGGTAACAAATAACCTTGGGAATCTGAAGAGTGGCTCTAGAATATTGAAATCAATTTTCATTTTCTGAAAACTCTAGATGAATATAAGGTGGGTTATGTCACTTATATTCTTGAAGGTATAGAAAGGAAATACTGGGACTCCCTCATGTTAATTCAATAAGGTTTTACTTATGACTTTTCCATTCCTTCTTGTTTTGAAAATCACAGACACCTAATACTTAAGAAAATCTATATTATACTTCTATAATGAAAATATCCTTCCTTAAGGAAATTTACCCTAACCTAGATTTCCTTACACATATCAATATTTTTCTTAAGTGTAAAAATCAGATTCATATCAAAATCTTGGAATCATATAATGATTAGATATGAAGCATTCTGTTTTAGGATCCGAATTCTGGATATAAACTCTAATAAAGTTCCACTCCGAATTCTGGATACGAACTCTAACAAAGTTCCATTCCAAATTCTGGATACAAACATTAACAAATTTCAACTCCGAATTCTAGACTCTGAACTTTTATAAGTTCGACTCCAAACTTTTATAAGTTCGACTCCGAACTTTTATAAGTTGGACTCCGAACTTTTATAAGTTCGACTCCTAACTTTTATAAGTTCGACTCCAAACTTTTATACGTTCGACTCCGAAATTTTAGAAGTTCGACTCCAAACTTTTACTAGTTCGACTCAAAACTTTTACTAGTTAGACTCTGAACTTTTAACTAGTTCGACTCCGAACTTATACAAGTTCGACTCCGAACTCTGTAAGTTCAGATTCTAAACTCTGGTGAAACTAGACTCTGAATTTCCTTTGAAATTCAGACTCAGGACTTCTACAGAATTCAGATTCCGAATTCCTATAAAACAGAATCCGAATATCCTTTTATTATAGACTTAGACTTCCATTTTGGTTAGACTCCGAACTTTTATTTTCTTACACTCATTTCATTATAAAACGATGTCATCCTTTCTGTTTCTAATTAACCGTTGGTTGAGTGACACATGTACAGGTCCCTCTGAAATTCATGGAAAATATGACCGTTGGAGGAGGGAGCTGACCGTTGGAGCTTCGCCTATAAATAAGAGTTCATTTGAAAAGATCTATATACACTGATCTTCGACAACTCTGAAAAATTGTGCTTATATGCTGTTGAAGTGATTTCTTGAGAGAGAGGATCTTATCAACTCTCAAGCTTCGTACAGAAAGTTTGAACAACTTGTTCAAACATTTCCTTGTGCAGATTTCTTCGTGCGACTCCGAATGTTGGTGATTACATTCGAGGGATTTCGGGGATAGGAAGATAGAGGTTCTAACACCTTGAATTTGATGGCTTCCTTTCTGAGGAGGACAGAGGTTCCAACACCTTGAAGTTGAGGGCGTGCGGGGATAGAAAGATAGAGACTCTGATCTTCGTATCGAGGGCTTACCCTGGTGTGGGTAAGACAGAATTTCTTGAAAGTATAAATCAAGGGACCTTTATCCAAGGTTGTTGGATACCCTTCTCTTTGGGTTAAAAGACTTATATCTTGTTAATTGTAGTTTTACTACTTGTTTTTTCCGCTTCATTTTGTATTGTAAGGAAAGTATAACCTTATTATATTTCCTTACACTTGTACTCTGATTCATTTATATTATATATGCTTTAAGGTAGAATCTTATATTGTAAACTTTCATTAAGTTTCAGTTTTCCGGAATCATATTTCCGGATCCATCTTTTCGGAATAGATTTCCAGTTTTAAGCTAGTGTTTAGAACTTGAAGTTTGTAACTTCATACACTATACCAATCCTTCAATTGGTGTTAGAGGTGTTGTGAATTTTCTTAGTTTAACTTTGTTAAACTTATGTCTTTACTCATTTAAGTAAATTTTTAAAGTTTACAATTCACCCCCCCTCTTCTAGATTGAGCATCTACATCGTTATTTCAATCCTACACCTCATACATTCTATGTAATATGACGATCTTACCTGGAATTATTTTAAGAATATATTCAACCAATAATTCTATCCTGATACATTGTAAGTGGAAAAGACTCGATAATTTCAGACCTTAGATCAAGGGGAGAATTCAGTTATGATGTGTGTCACCTATTTCATCGAGTTGGTTCATATATAACCCGAGATTGTTACTAATGACTACCTTTAATCTTGGAGGTTCATGATGGGTTAGAGGGATGGTATAAGGTTAATTCTAATTCTATTATGACTAAAAAATTTTGTTGATGTGTTCAATAAAGTGGATATGGATGAGGAAAACATAGCCGGGATAACTGGTTTTGGTGAAGCTTCAGTTGTTACAGGTGGTAGCCAAAGTGTGTCTTCTAGCCAGAAAAGGAAGCATAAGGGTACCCAGTTTTCTTCAAGAATAGTTTTAGGAGCTTAATCAGGATAAAAAAAGTTTTTTTTACTATCAGTTTGAGAGGATTGGTCATAAAATGACTAACTGTATGGAAGAACCCAATACTTATCATCATTGTGGACTATCTGGTCATCATAGAATTTTTTTTTTGAAATGATGTACCAAAAAAGTAGAGTTATATATACACTCAATAAAGCATGTCAATTTCATTATTATGGAATATATTTTTACTCAGAGGGAACTGAATTTTATACACATTCACTAGGTTGAGTATCATCATACTTTTTATTTTGGTATTGATTATACTCCCGAGAAAGGGAATATGGTCTCCGATGCATTGATCATGAAATTACTAACTCATTCCTCATAGTAATTAGTGGATAAGTATTCTTTAGAATGTTTGATCACTAAAATAATATTGGGAGTGGGAGAATATGGTGGTAAGATGTTATTAGCTTCGGTGAAGGGAGAATCATCATTTTATGAGGGGGTTTAACTTGAGAAGGTTTCAAACACTAATTGTGAGTGTTTTAATAAAATACTATATGATGGGGAGACCTCAGGTGATTGGTCTTGGTCTCCTATGAACACTTTGTGTCTCTAAGGAAGGTTGGTCATTACTATATCTTTGAGGTAGGAACTGATGGAATTTGGACACTGGTATTGTTAGTACATACACCCCAGGAATACCAAGATGTATCATGATCTTTGATGTAATTTTTGGTGGATGGGGATGAGGGGGTCTATTACAAACATTATGTCTTGATGCCTTACATGTCATAGAATTTTGGAAGATCACCATAGGCTTTCTGGTTTATTACAACCATTTCCAATCCTAGTATAGATGTGGGATGATATTTTTATGGACTTTATCATTAGTTTGACATAGAATATTATGGGGAAGGATGAAATTTTGGTAATCATTTATAGAATTATGAAATCATCTCTTTCCCTTTCTATCTAGGAGACGATGAAGACGAATTACCTCAGGAAGTTGTATGTTTGAGAGGTTGTGAATATTTATAGTGTCCCTTTTGCAGTAGTTTTAGATAGGGATCTACAATTTAAATCCAGGTTTTGGTAAGGTTTACAAGAGGTGATGGGTTCCCATTTGAAATAAAACATGAAATATCTTCCATAGATGGATGGGAAGACTGAGTGATCTTTTTAGATCATTGAGGATATACTATGGGAGTGCCTACATGATTTCAGTGGTTCATGTAAAAAATATACACCTCTATTAAAATATCACTATGACAATAGTTATCATGATTTGATTTAAATGTCACCCCTTAAAGAATTTTATGGGTGGCCATGTAGATATCCCTTGTTCTTGGTAGATGCGTGATAGTGGTCCTTGGTTAGAAAGATCCATATTTAAGAGATGATGAAGAAAGTTCAGATGATCCTTAAGAAGTTACTGACTTTTAAAAATCATCAAAAATCATATACAAAGCATCATATTTTCCAACTAGAGTTTTTAGTTGGTGACCAAGCCTTTATCAAAGTTTTAGCTATTTTGGGAAACCATTTATTGGGTAAGTAAGGTAAGTTTTCACTTAGTTTTGTTGTCCCCTTTTAGATTACTGAATGACTTTGAAATGTAAATTATCAGATAGACTATATATCATGCATGATGTTAGTTCATGAAATGTTTTATGTTCCCCAGCCAAGGAGGTATCAATGGACCCCTCCCATGTGATTTAATGGGAATATACAGATCTTGATCATGGTGCCTATGTGGTTAAATAACCAATTCCGATTATGGATCACCAATACAAGGTATTGTGTGGTAAACCAATTCCCTTGATCTAAGTATTGTGGAAGTGTAGATAAGATAACCATGATATGTGAGATTAGAAATCATTAATGATATAGTATTGTCCTTCTCTTTTTGTGAGTTTAGAATATTGATCATCTATTGGGGACAAAAAGATTTTATACTGGGAAGAATTTTGTTTCCCTTCAGGTCATAAGTATGCTTTAGTTTCATATTGGTTTATTCTTTGGTTCTTTATATAGATTTATAGAAGAAAGATGCTGGAAACATGGTTTTTTGGAGAAAACAGGTTAGGTAAATAGTCTAGGCTCACATTTAGTACTAACCATGTGATAACAATGTGATATGGAAATGTGAAGCTCCAATGGTGTTTGCACCATTTGAGCATGGTCAATCAAACCATGTGGCTCTCCAAGAGAACCATGCATGTGGCTCGGTGGTGGTTTAGGGGAATCTCACAACTTGAGCATGATTTTACCCAACCGTGTGGCCCTTATCAGGTATCCATGCACCTCCATTTTTCCGTGGAGAGAGGCCATGCATTTTTTTGACATGATTTTTTAAATCGTGTGGCCTAACCATGTGCCTCGATTTGAAATTAAAAAAAGTGGTAATTTACATATTTTACCTTAAATATTTTTTACATATAATAACAGGTTAATATTAATTAGGCTCAAACTAAAATTCCCTAATGCTCTAGAGGATTATTACCTTGATTACTTTGTGGTTTATTCCTTAGTTTTTATGGATCTCTTCATGATATTATATGTTTTTTTATCCGATTTTCTCACATCTTTTTAGATATTCACTTGATCTATTCTCCCCTTATTTTATTGGAACTTTATTGGGTTGTTATTTATAGATCTAGAGGGTGTGGTAGGGAATTTATTTTGATTCTTGCTAATCTAGGCTTGTGAGGACCATATCTCTATTTTTCTAACCTTCATTCTTAAAGGCGAATAGTTTTTCTTCATTCTTGAGGTCAGTGTCTCTATACAAAGGTTCTAACTCATTTATTTCTTGATCTTCTTGTAACTACATTTGGTTTAATTTATGATTTTTTTGATTTGATATTAATGTGGAATTGTTTCAAGAGATACATGTTTTTAAATGGGGATTTCTTTTAAAGAAATATTTATGCACATTTTGGGTTCAAAGAAATTCCCCAAAGGAGACTTTGACTCTAAAATGATTTTTCAACAATTAGAGCAGTGATGCGCTACTTTGAAAATGTTTTTTAAATTTTGATAATGGGTTTCAAATTATTTTTGTAAAGCATAGCACAAGGGAAACCTTGGGTGCATCAAGAAATGAACATATGCATCCTTAGTGAGTGTGAAACCACTAGGGTTTTTTTTGATATCGATAGACGATAATAGGAATCAATATCAGTGTGAATAATATTATTCATAGATTAGTGTTTCATCTCATGTCTGATTACCTATTCTAATAGGATAGATCCCACTTTTTCTTGGTTTTATACCTGATGGATTTACTTCATGTTGGTTTCTCATAGGTTATCAAATGGTGTATCCTTGGATGATTTTTCTTATGATTTCATGCTATATTACATGTAATTTTCAAATTCTTAAATTATATCAATATGAAATGTTTTTATGAAAACCAAAGGACGTTTTAAAAATTATTTATCTTTTGAAATGTATTTATCCACTAGTTTTGTTTTAAAAATAGAACTAATGGTTTCGTGGTGTTAGAATTTGTATATATTATTTTTTTATCTTATTAGTCTTGTGGTCACATCCTACTTTTTACATTAGGTGTCTATAGATATAGTTATTCAAGAATTAGAAAATGGGAATAGAATCATTTATTTCACCAACTTCTCTTGGATTTAACCATCTTCGTAGCTGGTGTGATGTTGGTGATAGATGGTCACATGGAGACTCAACCTTGTATAGTCTTGTTTTATATCCAGTATTAGACTTTAGGATTGATTTTGAATGTCTCATGGTTGTGTACTCTTATTCCATAGTGTACTCTTTTAGTATATATATTTTTAGGTTATGCATGAGACTTTCTCCTAGTTGTTTTCTATTCGTTATCTTAGAGAGAGCCAAGTTGGGTGACTTGTCTGATTGAACTGGGTTGGTTTGCTACAAAAAACTATATATTTAGGATATCATATCAAAAAATGAATTTTTGGAGGATATCCAAATGAAGTTTTGGATATGACTTCAAAATTTGGTACTTATGATGTGACTGTTGGTGCTGAAAACACATCTCACCACTAGAATGAGTTTTTTTCTCTGAAAAAAGATGCACCCTGACCCAATGAATCATTTTTTATCCAATGAAGAATAGGGTTGTAACTTATGGTTGTTACATGAACATTTATGTTTTTTCATGCAACTGAATTTTGTATGGAAGGAGATGTTTTAGAGGCCATATTTCTTAAGATCCCTTAAAGGGACTATATTTTTAAAAGATGAAAGTGTGAAACATTTGTGTCAGGCACGCAACCTAAAACATAGGAAAGGAAAATTCTTGCGCGATAAAGGTGAAATTGAACCATTATATTATATATATTTGTCTTGATAGAAAAGGTATGGATAATGCACAACCTATTTACATAAATTAGGTAGAGTTACACACTAGAAGCCACCCATTTTGGCTATAAATAGAGAATCACCCCCACCATTTGGGGATGCATATCTGGAAGTTTAAGTTTCACCTCTCACTCGTGAAAACCCCTCTTCTATGACCTCATGAAACTATGAACTTACATATATTTACAAAGTTATAGAACTTGCATGATTGAACTGACATAACCCCTACTTGGTTGGATTGTTCTTGAGATTTACTTGTGAAACTTCTCTTAAAAGATAAGTGGTTTCATTCAAGAGAAGCTGCCATCATGTAACACTAAGTTTTGTGAAAATCCAAAAGCTTCAAGAACAAGTTCCTCTAAGGATCATGCTCTATTTTCTTGAGCCTATAGTTCACATAACTGAATTTGTTCAGAAGTTGAGTTCTCAGGTGCCCCGAACCTACTCCAACTATATTTCTATATGCCTCTATCACCTGCACAACCGATATCATCAACCATAGTGTCCAACCTATTTTCCTAAAGCACATCCTGGATATTTGAATCACATATTTTTCATAAGAATAGGCACTCCAAATCTAGGATCCCCATTTTTCACTTCACCATGATAGTGTTTAATACATTCACCACCCATAGGTGCATGTGTAGTATATACATAAGCTCAGAAGGTGTAATTATCAAGAGAAACTTCCCACCTTTCTCGGTATGGATACCTAGTGTCATATCCTTTTCTCCTACATGGAAATAGTCTCTTAGGATATAGGACCATACCATGTTCATGTTGTATGATTTAAAATTGTATAAACAAATTTCCTTATTGTATGACATTAAACTGCATGAAAGAGTCCTCATCACATGACTTTATATTGTAGTCTTACCCAGTGTAACAAACACAAGATGCCCCATGCATGGAATTCATGTGATGAAACACTACCAAAACCTTTAGATGTAACTATTATACCTGTAATCTCATACACATAACCCCAAACCATCCTTCCCCACCATCGTATGTGACTCCCATTCTACAGAGCTTCCACATGTAATCTTCACACCATCTATTACGATCACTCCTTCTGTGATACAAGTGTCCTTACTATATGGCGTTAAATTTAATTAACCAGTCCAGTCACATGACCTTAAAATATGACATCAATATAGGTGGGTTTTGATCCCTATCTCTTAATAGGGTACATAGGTTACCTCACTGAGGTTCAGTCTTGATATCTCAACAAACCTGGGATACCCCTTGAGGTTCAATATCAATACCCCAACATTCCCATCACATTTTCACATCTTCCCTCTAGAAGATGAAAACTCCAAAGTGTGATTATCTTCACAATGGGAACACACTAAAATACACCCAACCTACCATTAAAATATGTTAAAACTGTGACCAAATTTTCCCCACAAGACATTAAACCTATGATCAACTGATCCCCATAATATGTTAAAACTATGACCAACCTATCCCAAGAATATATTAAACCTCTGACCAACCTATCCCCACAAGATGTTAAACCAATGACCAAACTGTCCCCACAAGACAATAAACCTATAAAAAACCTATCCCCAAAAGAAATTAAACCTTTGACCCACCTATTCCCACAAGATTTAAATATGCAACCCAATCCATAATATTTACCCCATATAATAATCATGGGACGTCTAGGGAAAAAATACTCTGTATTCTTATGTCCCTAGAATCAACTACCACATAGCCGACACATGATTCCTTGGGTCCCATTCCTAATATGCCTCATACGTGGGATGCCTATAACTTTAAAAGGGAAAGAATTTTGAGATAATCATGATTCCTTGGGTCCCACTCCTCTCTTTGTTTTCATTTACTTTTGTGTTCTTCATTTTTGTAATCTTGTAAGTCTCTTTCTTCGTAACTATGTTTTAATGAAAGTTTCTTATTTAATATATCTTATTCTCATCCACCTTCTTTAGTTTCATATTAATGTTCTTAAAATAGTTTAGATACTGTTGAATCCCCTTCCCTTCTTTTGCTTTCTAATTCAATCTAAAGTTCATTTTTAATTCTGATCACCCTTCATGTGTGTGTGTGTTTGACGCACAAATATTTTCTTATCCCATTATTTTTGTTCTATTTATAATTCATCACCATTAACATATATTACCAGATTAATAACTATCTTAATGGCTGAATAATTCTATTATTGGGGTGAGTCAAAATTTAGGGATGTTAAGTGATTGAGAGTATTTGCTCGATGAATATTCTTCAAATTAACATTGTGTATGTTGGACTTAACATGTCATGGATTAATGACTTATTTTGTTTAACGTGTGGTTTCCATGGATTATTGGAACCATAAATACACTACCATAAACAATATATAATCGATATTAGAACCCTAAGTTAAGTTAATGCTTGTATTAATGCCTTAACACTTAGGAATTCCAATCAATGTTATATCGTGAAGTGGGTGTTAATTTAAATACAATATGAAGCGAAGCTCAGGGATTTCACAAGCTTAACTCCCTAAAAATGAACTCACCCCAATCTTTATAAATTTTTTAAATCAATATTAATCAATAAATTATTTCATAATCTCTTCAAACAAACCCCCCCAATCAGAATACAATCAACTAAAAACAAACGACTATTAAAAAGTATCATTGCTGAGGATTCGACCCGAGTGCTGCTATACACATTAGCAGAGCATCAGAACATTGACCGGTCGATATGAAATAATCGATCGCACTATAAAATGGTTTCTTTTCTGAGGATGGTGAAATTAAATAGTCATTAGTCTCTAGTTATTGAAAAAAAACCAAAAAAATTGAAAAAATTGAAAAAAACACAAAGAAAAACCCACCTTCCTTATAAAAATCATAAACATAAAACAAAAAGAAAAAAAATTGTATTTATCTTTCTTCAAAATCTATTTGAATGCCTCGTAGCCTCCCAAACAATCCATCATATTTTTTTGACCCTAAAATTGAGAGAACACTTCGCCAACTTAGGAGGAACATAAGAGATAATCAACTCATTCAAGAACCATTCCTTGCCCAACCAATTAGATTAGATATGGCCAATCCTAGGGAACAAAAACTTATAGAATTTGATGCCCCTGATATGAATTACCAACCTCTTGGTATTAAATATCTAAACATAGAACCTAACTTCAAACTCAAATCGGGTTTGATTCATCTTCTCCCTCATTTCCATGGGCTAGCCGACGAGGATCCACATCTTCATCTTAAAGAGTTACAAGTGGTGTGATCTACCATGAAGCCTCAAGGGTTTCTGAGGAACAAATAAAACTCCTAGAATTACCTTTCTCCCTAGAATAAACTTCTAATTCATGGCTCTACTACCTTCCTCCTGGTTCCATAATCACATGGAATTAAATGAAGTAACTTTTCATAGAGAAATTATTTCCTGCTTCTCATACTGCTTCTATCCGAAAGGAAATAAGTGGTATCTGTCCGTTCCAAAGTGAATCACTCCATGAGTATAGGGAGAGGTTCAAAAATCTTGTTGCAACCTATCCAAATCACCAAATTCCTGACCAACTCTTGATCCAATACTTCTATGAGGGTTTATTGGCTATGGAGAGAACCCTCATTTATGCCACAAGTGGCGGTGCTCTTGCTGATAAAACTCCTGCAGCTGCAAGAGATCTCATAAGAAACATGGCTGCGAACACACAACAATTCCATACTCGAGCACATGCTCAAGTAAAACAAGCCCAAGATGGTCAGTCGATAGAGTTGAACAAGATGAAAGAGAGGATGAGTGAACTTACAGGTCTTGTGCGACAACTAGTTGTGGCTACCAAAGCCCCGACTTCATCTTCTCCACAATCAATGTTTCCAAGACCTATAAAAAATTGTGGAATCTGAGACTCTTCATCTCATCAAACTGACACATGTCCACAACTTCAAGAGGATCAATACAATTCATCTGGACCAATGGAGCTCAATGCAGCATATGCTCAGAGGAACACCAACCCTCAACAATCAGGTCAGTTCATTAGAAAATTCAACCAACCTCACTTTGAGCCATTCTCTTAGTCCTATAACCAAGGCCTGAGGTATGGTAATTCTACCCCCCATCCCCCTCAATTCCCTCATCAAAACCCAAACCAATTCCAATATGGTCAAGGTGTTGGTAACTTCCAACAAACTTATCATTTTATTCCTCAACCTCAAAGGAACAATCCTCTTCCTGGATTCCAATATCCTAGTGAGCCTTCCCAATTGAAAAACCAATACAATTGCTTTCCCAAGAACCAAAATCTAGGTAATATAAATTCGGTATAAGCCTCTTTTTCCAAGAAACCATGGGAAAGTGCAGTAGAAGATCTTTCCTCCACCCATTCTAGCCTCAAGAACATTGAAACCCAAATTGGTCAACTTGCATCCCACCTTAGTTAGAAAAAACCATACAATTATTCCCAACTTCCACCTAAAACATTACCCAACCCCAAGGGTAATGTAAGTGCAATTTCACTTAGAATGGGAAAGCATATTTCTATGCCTCAAGATAAGTCCTCTAACCCCCCTTTAAATGTTGACCTAGAAAATGAAAATGAAAAGAAACATAAAAATAAATATGAAATCATTCCCCCACCTCATTCTATTCCACTTAGGAACCCAATTACTTTTCCTCAAGCCGTTTCTAAGCCAAATAAGTCCTTTGAACCCAATCCTAAAATGCTCGACATGTTTAGACATATTGAAGTCAACATACCCCTCTTAGATTCCATAAAACAAATCCATAATTATGCCATGTTTCTTATGGAATTGTGCACCCATAAGAGGTATCTTAGGACCTTTGAAAATGTTTCCACCCAACAGTCTATTCCTATAAAGTGAAAAGATCCAGGGACCTTTATGGTTCCATGCCAAATTGGAAGTTCAAACTTTGATGATGCACTCATAGACCTAGGAGCCTCAATTAATGTTATTCCCAAATCCTTCTTCTCCAACCTTGGTCTTGGTCCCTTACATCCAACGGGTGTTGTCATTCAGTTAGCCAATTGAAGCACAACCAGTCCTGAGGGAATAATCAAGGATGTCCTTGGTCGTGTCAATGATCTTATCTTCCTATCTGACTTCTATGTACTTGACATGGAAGGTGAGAAGAACTCTTCTCAATCTCCCTTAATTCTAGGAAGACCATTCCTAATGACAGTGATAACCAAGATTGATGCCCATTCAGGAATCTTATATATGGAATTTGGTGACCAACTGGTCAAATTCAACATTTTCCAATCCATGTGATACCCATCTGAGGATCACTCTACATTCTCAATCCATGCTATGAGGACACTTCTAAGAGTCAATTGAACCCCAATCCCCCAAGTTCATTATGTTCTAAAGATAAATGATCTTGTGAAATCTTCACCATGATTAACAAAGTAAAAAATGGTGAAGTTGATGTGGACCTTTTATTCATAGACTCTATCAATCTAGAGGATCTTGAATACTCTTTTGAATCCTGCATCAACTCTGATCTCTACTGCTGCACCTTAGACAGTATTAAGGAAAATGAATCTAAAGCAACTGAAGTCCCTTCCTCCATTCATGAGTTGTCTAACCCAAAAATGAAAGATGATAATTATCTGAAACCTCTTCCTGAACACCTAAAATATGCATTCCTTTTCCATGATCACTCTTATCCTGTCATTAACTCTTCTTCACTTACCGAACTGAGGTGTCCAAACTTGTTCAAGTGTTAGAGGAAAACAAAAAGTCCATAGGTTGGACCCTAGATGACATACCGAGAATCAAACCTTCCCTTTGCATGCATCACATCCATATTGAGGAATCATCCAAACCAATTATACAACCACAAATAATACTCAATCAACTCATCCTTGAGGTAGTTAGAGAAGAGATCACCAAGCTTCCTCAAGCTGGTATTATCTACCCAATTTTTGATAGTGAATGGGTTAGTCCAATTCAAGTTGTACCTAAGAAGGGTGGGATAACTGTTGTCACAAATGAACATGGAGAGGTAGTCACAACTCGAGTAAAGAACAAATGGTGTGTGTGCATCGACTATAGGAAATTGAATGTTGAAACAAGAAAATATCACTACCCGCTTCCATTCCTTGATCAAATGCTAGAACAATTAACCGAAATGTCACACTATTGCTTTCTTGATGGATACACCAGCTACTTTCAAATCCCAATCGCACCTCAGGACCAAGAAAAGACCACTTTCACATTCTCCTTTGGAACATATGTATATATAAGAATGCCTTTTGGCCTTTCCAATGCTCCTACAACATTCCAGAGGTGTATGATGAGTATCTTTTTGGAATTCATTGAACATTGCATGGAAGTCTTCATGGATTACTTTACCATTTATGGTGAGTCATTTGAATCTTGCTTGAATTCACTCTCTCTAGTACTTCAAAAGTGTATCAAGTGTAAAATTGTGTTAAATTTTGAAAAATGTCACTTTATGGTTGCAAATGGGATTGTTCTAGGGCACATAATTTCAAAAGGATGGTATTAAAGTTGATCCTGCCAAAATTGAAGTGATCCAACCAATTCTTGAACCCACTTCTATTCGAGACATCCGTTCATTCCCCAATCATGCCGGTTTCTATTGGATATTCATCCATTACTTTGGTAGGATTTACCTCCCACTCACTTGGTTGCTTCAAAATGATATCACTTTCAATTTCGATGAGGTTTGCAAGAGAGCCTTCCTTGAACTCCAAACTTCTCTAACATCCACCCCAATAATCCAACCCCCAGATTGGTCCTTACCCATTGAGTTGATGTGTGATGCTTATGATAGAGCTGTCGGGGTTGTTCTTGGTCAAAGAAGAGAAAAAATTCTTCATTTTATCTATTATTCTTCAAAAACATTGGATGAAACTCAATCTCACTACACTGTCACTGAAAAGGAACTTTTAGTAGTGGTTTTTGCCTTAGATAAATCCTGAACCTATCTCTTAGGTTCCAAAATCATCATCTTCACAGACCATTCTTCTATAAAGTTCTTACTCAAGAAAAGTTATTCCAAACCGTGGCTAATATGATGGATCCTAATGATCCAAGAGTTTGACCTTGAAATCAAAGATAGACCAGGAAAAGAGAACCATGTGGATGATCACTTGAGTAGAATGTGTAATTCTTCTCATTCTGAAATAATTGATCCAGAATTTCCAACAGAGCACCTTTCATCTCTCACTCCAAAAATACCATGCTATTCCCCAGTTGTAAATTACATGGTTTCTGGTGTTTTTTCTGAAATTTCTTCAAAATAACAAAAAATGAATTTGAAAATTTATTCAAAATACTATTTTTGGGAAGAAAATAAACTTTAGAAAACTGGGGCTGACATGGTAATAAAGAGATGTGTTGATGAAAATGAACATTCTTCTATCTTAGAATTCTATAACTCAATGCCTGGTGGTGTCCACTTTGGACCAAAAAGGACCTCCTGAAAGGTCCTAGACTCTGGATTCTTCTGGCCTTCACTCATCAAGGACTCACATGAGTTCTGTAAATCATGTCCCACTTTCCAAAATTTTGGCAAAATTTCAATGAGAAATGAAATGCCCCAAATGACTTTAATTTTTTATGATATATTCGATGTTTGGGGTATCAATTTTATGGGACCATTCCCCCTTACAATAGATCCTCATACATTCTTCTTGCAGTTGATTATGTTTCTAGGTGGGTCGAGGCCAAACCCACTAGAAAGGATGATTCACATACTGTTAGTGAATTCCAGAAGACACACACCTTCCATAGATTTGGCACACCTCGTGCCTTGATTAGTAACTTAGGAACCCATTTTTTTAATAGAACCATGGAATCTGTTTTGAAAAATAATGGGGTTGAATATAAAACTTCAACTTCATATCACCCCCAAACAAATGGAATGTATGAACTTTGTAACAGAGAAGTGAAAATAGTTCTTGAGAGAATTGTAAAACCCACCAGAAAAGACTGGTCTGAAAGACTTGGGGAAGCACTTTGGGCTTATTGAAGTGCCTATAAAACTCCCATTGGGATGTCTCCTTTTAGGCTAGTTTTTGGTAAAGCACGTTATCTACCAGTTGAAATCCAACATAAGTATTTTTGGGCTGTGAAAACCTATAATTTTGATTGTGAAAAATCTGGTGAAGAAAGATTGTTGCAATTAGGTGAACTGGAGGAGCTTGAAATTGATTATTACGAGAATTATAATCTCTACAAAGAAAAATCCAGGGCACTCCATGACAAACACATCCCGAGAGAGGTATTCCATGAAGGTGAAAAGGTAATGCTCTTTAATTCTTGATTTAGACTTCACCCAGGTAAGCTTAATTCTCATTGGGAATGTCCTTTTGTTATTACTAATGTTTACCCATTTGGTGGAGTGCAAGTCCAAGACCCCTATTCCAAAAGGACATTCACGGTTAATGGACATCAGTTAAATAATCACCATGATATGACACACAATCCTGAAACCATAACAACTTCCATCGAATCCCCAAATTATGCAGTCGACCCACCACTGGATGGAGATGGAAACCCACCAAATCCAAACTAGGGGGCACCTATTTCCCATTAACTCTCTGTATATCTCTTCCTCTCTCTCAATATTTCTTATTCTTCCTCTCTCTTTCATTTTTACCACTTTATTTATCAAACCCTTTCTTTTTCTCTTTATCTTTTGTGTGGGTGTTTTTTTAAAAACACTAAAAAAACTAAAAAATAAAAAAATGTAAAAAACCAAAAGAGTCATAATTACTCACCTTTAATTTTCCAATTTTTTCGAACCATTTTGGAGAGTCAAAAGGCATGTTTTCATCTATTTTTTTTTTAATTTTTATCATGAATTTGGATATATGATTTTGTGTCAAAACCAAAAAATTTTGAATACTCAATTTTTGGTTTGGAAATTGATTTTACCCACCCATGAGGAAAACCATTGCTTTCATGTCTAGGCTACCTATGGCCATGTTTTCAAAATGTGTGTTTTCCACCCCCATTTGTGGGTCTTGAGTTTGTGGGCCTTCGAGCTTAATTACCTACTTTAGTGTGCATTAATATGATCGAGGCATTTTCTGAACCACATGAGAATCACTATAGCCAAATAGCCTCCCATTTCCCTTACATTAATCCTCCTTTTGAAAGCCCCTTCAAGATTATGAAAACATTTTCTTTGTTATCCACATTTCAATCCTAATACCTTATCCCACCCAATATCAACATAGATTTTTCATTGCATATTTTTTGAAATTTAAGTGTGGGGGTGAATGGATTTTATTTTGGGTACCCTTTGTTGATGTCACCATGTTATCATATACTTGAGGGAAAGCATCCATTTCAGTGTGGGGGAGAGGTTGTCATTCAGTGTGTTTTTGGGATTGTATATATTCTTATGACATATTGTTCAAATTTTATTGACAAGTGTCCAAGATTTTTTTTTAAATGAAAAAAAATAAAAAAAATGGGTTGTGTCTTAGGTAGGTCAAAAATCACTATATCTAAGCCTTTGATCTTGTTATAACTATTACAATTATTGTCGTAAGGAGATCAATCATGGGTTGGGATATGAGTGTGAGATCTTTTTCAAGTTTAACTTTCTAAAAATTCAAAAAAAAAACGAAAAAAAGAAGAAACGAAAAAAAGAACACTTATGTAATTAAGAGAAGTTTTGTGTTTTGTAAATATTTTATCTTATCATCCCCTCCAAATTTTATTCCTCTCTTGTTTCTTTCTTCCCAAAATCATTCCCTTGTAAATATGTGTTTCCATTTTTTTAATGTCTCATTTAAAAAAAATGTGCATTTCTTTTTCCATTTTGGTGTTTTACCCCACTTATTCTCTCTCTTGGACATTATATTCCTACTGTCCCATAACCACAAAAAACCCCTTCAAAATACCTCTTGATTATTGTTCACTTTAGGATAGGGAATAAAAGTTAAGAGATCTTTCAAACTCTAAGATTTTCACTTTTGGTTGGTGAATTAGAGAAGCTCTATAAATTTATTTTATCATCTTGAGAGGAGTAAGTTTTGTGTGCCACCATTTTCCATTTCTAAATTTGAGCATGAAAAAAATGAATTGTTTTTAGAACATTGTTTCTATAACAACTTGTGGTGGAATTCAAAATGGATGAGTGAAATTGTCTAAACCTCCCCTGATTGGAGAAAAAAAATTTAATATTAGTTGGTGAGTGAAAATGATTTTGTCATGTTTTCATATTTGATGCACATGAGGACATAAACAAGACTAAGTGTGGGTAATTTGATGTTATTAATAGTTTCATGACTTATTATATACTATATTTACTGATTTTATATGAAATGTGTATAATTTTTGTGAAATATTAATGTTTTAATACTAAGTATAATTTTTGAGCATTTTTAGAAGTAGTCCAACTGATTCAGTTTACTATTTTATTTATAAATACCACCCTAATGATAAAAATTGTGTGTTTCTTGTTTTTTAGGATTCATAATTCAATATCCAACATTTCATTAGAAGGGACCATGGGCCAATTCTGCCATTTTTAGGCTCATATGGACCACACGAGGATACCTACAGAATATGTGAGGAAACTGGACCATTTAGAAAGATTGAATTACTGGGCTCAATATAGAGATTAAAATTCCTTAATTATCCTCAAATATTCTTGGTACAATATAATTAGTCTTGGATAAAAATTTCAAAGCCCAAATCTAAATACAAGGGGCCCAAATGATTCATTTAAACTCATCCCATCATTCTGGTCGGGAATTAAAATCCGGACACTATTCATGACATATCTCATGATGTAATAGTCAATGCAAGCTGAGATTTTTCAGTGTGAAAGGGGAGATATAGTCGGCCGACTTTGTTGAAGAAATCATTCGTATTTAAGGCATCTTCCTATTCAAAAACCCATTCACATTTTGGAATTCAAAAATTTAGTATTGAAATGGACATATTAACTTTGTTTAATAAACCAGCCATAACATTGGATACTTAAGTCCAATAGCCACCTAATTTTCAGAGTAGATAGAGTATATATGTATCTAAAACTTGTAAGAAGATCATATCTCAATATTCAACTATCTAGTTTATCAAATTGGCGATGAATGTGGAGGGGAAGTTTTGTAATGAAAACAACTCACAACATTGGGCTATAAATACACCCCTCCTCTCCTTGAAAAGGGTTGGAATTTCAGAAGAGAGGAGCACATATTGGCACGAAAAATTCCTTTCCAAGGGCTTGATAGGAACTTCTATACTCATGTTTTCACTTTAGAGACCTTTCCTCCTCTCTTTGTTTTCATTTACTTTTGTGTTCTTTATTTTTGTAATCTTGTAAGTCTCTTTATTTGTAATTCTGTATTAATGAAAGTTTCTTCTTTAATATCTCTTATTCTCATCCACTTTCTATAGTTTAATATGATTTTTTCTAAAAATATTTTAAATATAGTTGAATCCCTTTCCCTTATTTCACTTTATATTTCAATCTAAAGTTCATTTTTAATTCTGATCACCCTTCGTGTGTGTGTGTGTTCGACGCAAAAATATTTTCTTATCCCGTTATTTTTGTTCTATTTATAATTCATCACCATTAACATATATTACCAGATAATTAACTATCTTAATGGATGAGTAATTATAGTATTGGGGTGATTCAAAATTTAGGGATGTTAAGTGATTGAGAGTATTTGCTCGATGAATATTCTTCAAATTAACATTGTGTATATTGGACTTAACATGTCATGGATTAATGACTTGTTATGTTTAACGTGTGGTTTCCATGTATTATTGGAACCATAATTACACTACCATAAACAATATTTAATTGATATTAGAACCCTATGTTTAGTTAAGGCTTGGATTAATGCCTTAACACTTAGGAATTCCAATCAACGTTATCTTGTGAAGTGGGTGTTAATTTAAATTCAATATAATGAAAAGATCAAGGATATCACAATCTTAACTCCCTAAAAATGAACTCACCCCAATATTTATAATTTTTTTTAAATAAATATTAATCAATCAATCATTTCATAAGCTCTGCAAACAAACCCCCCAATCAGAATACAATCAACTAAAAACAAACGACTATTAAAAAGTATCATCACCGAGGATTCGACCCGAGTGCTGCTATACACATTAGCAGAGCATTGGAACTTTGACCGGTCGATATGAGACAATCAACTATGCTTTAAGAAATACTTTATTAAGGAATGTTATCCTCTATTTCTAGATCTGGGGGCAGAAACCTTCAGGTAGAGGCGGACTATACTTGAATCCAAAGTCTAAAAAATCCCTAAATTCTTTCATAGGTACTTATGGTGGAGAATGTCTTGAATTACTTATAAGGAATTGTAGTGAAACTATCTTTGAAAATATCATCTTACCTCCTTTCAACCTCTATGTTGGAAGTGGTAGAAACGTTGGTGTCTAGGTTGATGCCATTGGATGACAGTGAACACTCTAATAATCCCCAAAAATATTTTTTTTCTATTTATCTCATAAAGAATATGTGAATACACCATCCTACATAGACATGATTTTATGTTGGCCCAACCTCAAAAATACATCCCACTTTTTAGAGTATGGTTTAACCACATATTTTCCCATCACCTAGAAAGTCAGTAACAAAGTAGTTCTCTGTCAATGACACCACCAATCTCCCGAACAACACCAATTGGAGTTTGGTCCAATATAGATTAGGATGATCCTCTGGTTAATGATAAAGAGGGATTTTAGGAAATCCTAGCTACTAATTAGATGAATTTCTCATAATGTCCACTTATAACATTGAATTTCATCATTATAGAGTCTTTAATCAAGGATAAGGTGGTATGATTCTACCATAATATTTGAGAGATGATTAATCACCTTCAATATTTTCAATTGACCAACTTAGGAATCCAAGAACATATTGATGCCACCCCAAAACAATGTATGAGGGTTGAAATCACAATGATCATGGTAAACAAATTCCGTAACACGTACCTATACTACAATAATTTCTAATGGACTTTCATCAAGATCCTCATTGTGATTCAACGAGTCATGGAAGAGGAATGTCAACATGTGAAGATTTGTGGTTGGGGTAGTATGCTCCCCTCCATTTCAACTATATTCCATGAAAATAATGAGACTGTTAGTCATTCTCACTTGCTGATAGTGAAAATTCTCCCTTGACCACCACCACTATAAATGTCATCACTATCGACCCTCCAGATGATATGAGAAACTGGACCACTGAAATAGGACACAATAGGGAGACCCCACACCAAGGGGAAATACAATATTAGGAGGATCCATCTAATGGTTCTCACATTCATCAATAGAGTCTAGAAATGGGCCTTTGGAGTCCCCCAATGAGATATTTCCACCTTCTAGCTGACGTCTCAAAAAAGGAAAGGGACCCACCTAGCCTATTGGTCCATCTAAGATCACACTAGAAACTAAGTCAGATTCTAGGTTGGATTCTTTTCTCCAAGTTATAGAATACTAAAAGAGGCTTTCTGTTGATCTATTCTCTTTGTATCACATAGTTCATGAAAATTTGAAAAGGTAACCTACCATTCATATAGTAGGAAACCTAATATTTCTTTTCCAGATGCCCATATTTGAACTAGGTGGGACCATGCACCTGATCAGGGAAGAAGCTGAGTGATATGGATAATAAATAAGATATGAGTCACTAAAAATACCCGAGAAACACAAATATTTTCCCCAAGATCAAGGTTTTTGTACTTCATAGATAGAGGAGATAGATAATTGGGGACCAAAAATCCTCACCAGGATGACATGGTAGTTTCTCTTATCACCTGACTTGAGGATCTCAAAATAAGACAAGTATCAGCTCTACCTAAAGGAAAGCTGTATCTAGAATGGGAGACTAGATTCTACCACCTCCAGAATTTGAAAATCTATGATTCACCCTATTCAATGGGACATGTGATCCATTGTAAAATCTATCCCACTTTTTCTTATGGTGTGGCCCAATGTTGGGGACTCTGAAATAACAGGATGTCTCTAAGCTCTTATGTTTTTTCCAGACATTGAAAAGACTCTCATTTTTTTGGTATAAATAGTTTCTCCTAAGATCCATTTCTAGATGGGAGGATCTTTGTGGGTATTTAATCTACTATATTAGCTCCACCATGCACAATACTAGTATCATGGATACCTCTAAGTGTAAATAGAGAGTTGATGAGCGAGTTTTGAACTTTATCACCTGATGGAAGAGGCTCACATACTCTCTTGATATAAATGTTTTATAGGAGAAGATGCTAAAAATGTGTATAGATAATGTAAAAGATGAGATTTCACATACCCGCATATCCCTATATTACCTAGGAATATTTTGAGAGTTTTCTAAATAATATCAGTGGTTAGAAGAATCTTTGGAGTGGAATAAGAAATAGTTGTTCCCATTACCCCTTCCATCTCTCATTCAAAGGCCTGTGAAAGTAGAAACAACCACCTATACACACACAGAGGATCCTGATATGGTTCACCTATTTTCCCTTATACTAGATGAGCCCCATCATATGTAATATCAACAAGTGTATCCTTTCTAGGAAAAAACTCATCAGCCACACCTCTCTAAGAGAATGTTGACCTATCACCCTATTAGGGACACGAACCCAAGGTAACTTTAATGTAAAGTAATAACAAGACTTACTAATTCATGAATGAAAAGTTCCCAAAGTATTTCATTTATTCCATGGAAAATGGTGTCATGAAATTTAATGAATATAGAAGACCCATAGTGGATGAACATAATGACTTTTCCAATCATTTATCATACCAAAAGATCCTCAAAAATACAATCCAAGAGTTATTTTTCTTTAAGTATTGGATCTTGGACCAAGTGGACGAAAAACTAGTTAAATTGGGAAACAACCTAGTATAAGTATCTCATGTCTCTATTAATTTGGTGAGTGATAGTAAGACTCCATTGGGTGGCATTAATTCCTAAACTATAGAACTCACAATTAAAATGATTGGTTAGATCAAAATATAGAATCTCATCCCCATGGTATATCTGTGCCTATTTGAGCAGACCAAAACCTCATGCAGTTTCTATGACATCTCCGATCATTATATCTGAATCCACATCATTTCCTTCTAGGTCTTAGAAGTATAGACTCTAGAAATTAAAAATAAACCAATGTCCCCTACCGGTTCCAAAGCCAACCTGCACCCTTTGTGACTTCATGCCTCTCAAATTGGGGGATGCACCCAGAGTGCATCCATCTATGGAGAATTCCACTAAAAGAGAGAAGGAATAAATATCTATAAATTATATCAAAATGATAAATTTTTATATGATACATAGTGATGAGGAAGGACATATAACCCCCTCAAGCTCCTTAGGATGACACCATCAAAGGAGAGGTAGAGGATGCAATGATAGAAAAAATATCAAGGATAACACTTAAAACTAGACTATTCATCCTATCGATACTAGATATCAGGCCTCATGTAGCGATAAATAAGAACAAACCTCCCAAGTCACCCTGTTGGGTGCGCCTCCAAATCTGACTATATTTTTTGACCATGTGTCTCAGTCATGATCGCACCTTGATCTTACATGCCTAGACAGGGCCAGACCTCAACATTATAGGGCCCATATTTCAAGTGTTTATAAAAAAATTTCTAACCAATATTGGAGTACCTACATTACTAGTTGGTCCTTTGTACCTCATCCAATATAGATTTCAACACTATCTACTAAATAACAACCCTCAACAAGAAAAAACATGCCACTCATATAGAAATAAGATGTGCTGAAACACCTTTCTGGTATACCAATGAGGTTCTTGATCCTTGAGGTGGTATATCTATCAAATAAGATGTGTGAGGACCTTTTCAAAGCATTAAAGATCCCTCTTTAGTTTGATATTGAGGTACCTATCACTAAGTTCTATTATGCATAAGAAGAAAAATGGAAGGAATGTTGGGCCATCATTTCATTTTCTGAAGAAGATGAGGGTGATACTATTTAGGGGAATATACATCTGATATGTGTCATTAACTAGTTTAATGTAATGTAAATACACTAATTACTAGTGTATAGTGGCTGAAAGATAAATATCATCCAAAACCAAACACTCTATAAGTTGGGGCTCACAAAAGAGGATCGGATCACCTCTAACATGATAATCTAGTGGTATGAAAAGAGTGAGAATAAGACACAAAGAAATATATGGATAAAGTATTAATTTGGTGGCCTGGTAGAAAGTAAAGAATTTTTGGTGGTCTCAGAGGATAAAACCCACACTAATCTAGAAATTTATTGGCTTCATCTTTATGTAGTGGTCCCATATTCATATTACTAATGCCCCAAATAGCCCCTTCATGGTTGATCAGGGGTACTCCATGGCGATGCTTATCCCTTAAAATCATGAGAGTCTCAAAACCTAGAATCTAGATACTACAAAAGGGAGGGAAAACAACACCATACTGATGGTTTCGAGAATATAAATTCCCCTAATGATCCAACATCCACTGTAGTAGATCCTTGGGCACACTTGAAAGATGGCTTCGTCCTACAAATCCAATGATTGGATCCCATGACACTAGAACTGGGAAGTTGTTTCATTGTTTACAATAATAAATAGTTCTCATAGATTACCTTTTACTCTAACACTAGATAGGCCTAACCAGTATCAAAAAACCCTACCTCTATAATGTACTAATAAGTTTTACCTATGGTCACTGATCTATAGAATTCCCACATGTTCCACAAAGCGAGGTTGACTCGATGGAATTTGATCCCTCGTCATTGATTTGATGATAATATTGGACCTCAGAGTCTGAAACCATGTGGGATTGGATCATAATCTTTTATCACTGTAGTGTACATAGAGAAAGAGTTCCTTATTGAAGACTCTTCTCCCATCATATTGGATTCTGGTTCCATTCTCAGATCCACAGTTTCAGAAAAGTTTCTTTCTCCATTTATATGATGAATAGGATTTAGATGATGATCCCCACATTTAAAGATGGCATCTTCACCACTATCAATGAGTTGAAACATGAAAACCTATACACTAGGGAAGATCCAAATATGACACTAATAAACAAAACTATTTCACCATAGGAACAATAATAATATGTGGCCTTCCTAAAAAACACATTGAAATGTTCATCTAGAGCTATAACAAGATACCAAGACTTGAAACCCATGTTTCTTTTCATCACTTTGGCCTCCCAGTGGGTCACTATGGGTTAAATAATCCTCCCAAAAATATGAACTCTCCCATGGTTCTATGGTTAAGGAAGAAGTTGAAAATATTATTAAGGAAAATTTCATCAGATAGGTCCAATTCCCTATGTGGCTGGAAAAAATTATCCTTGTCAAGAAGTATAATGGGTAGATCATAGTCATTATCAACTTGTGAGACGTTAACCGACATTACCTAAAAGATGATTTTCCCATTCTGTTGAAAATTATGTTGATTGATTCTATGGCTGGTTTCCATCCCCTCTCATTCATGGATGTATATTTTGTGTATAATCAGATCTAGATGGACCCTGAGGATGAGGAATCCACTACCTTTAGGGAACCCTAGGGGACCTTCTACTATTGAGGGATTCCTTTTGGTTTAAAAAATACTATATCCACCCACCAGTGAGAAATGCACCACATTTCAAGCCACTCCATGGGATATTGGTAGAGTGTTACATGGTTGATTTAGTGGAAAATTATCAATAATTCTAGAACCATATCAAAGACCTTCGTAAAGTGTTTGACTTCCTCCACTCCCATTACTCAAAGATGAACCCCTTGAGGTTTACATTTGGGGTTACCTTTGGAAAGTTTCTCGACTAAATTATTAGATACATAGGCATTGAGATCAATCCTGAGAAAATCAAGGCTCTCAATCAAATGGATTATTCAATAAACCTTCATGATTTGTGATTACTCTAAGTCCACTTAGCCTATATTCACCGATTTGTTGAATATATGGTTTTTAAGTGTAAGTCCTTTTTGAGGATAATGAAAAAAAGCACCATTTACCAATGGGATTAGGACTATCAGACTTCCTTTTAAGATATTAAGTAGCATCTACTAAAACATATGGTTCTGATACCACCCATATCAATAAATCCTATGATCCTATACATGACCACTTTGGAATGGTCCTTTAACACCCTTTTATCCTATAAGAACAATTAGGGATAGGAGAACAACCTATACTATCTCAACTGCATGCTCTTCAACTTGGAATGCGGATATTCCCTCATTATGAAGAGTTACCTTATGATGATCTTTAGAGTGAAAATTTTATGGGATTACTTGTAGCATCATGCGATATATCTAGTGACCCATGTTGACCCACTAAAGTATGTTCTCAGCTACCCTATGCTGATAGGGTGATTGGGACACTGGGTGGTAATATTCTAGAAATTTGATATCTAGTTTTTTCTATAGAAATCCATTAAGGTACAAGCATTAAAAGAATTCCTAGATACACATTTGACCCTTGAGGAATTGACCTTGGATTTTTTATTTCCGAGATGAATCCTTTTTCTCAGTGGATCATACTGTACCATGTTGGAAGATTCATTTTTTTGGTGCCTCCTAGAGTCTGACTGGTAGAAGGCTCAATGACTCCAAACTCAATAGAGTAGGTTTCAGTATTGTCTTCATAACTCATGGGAAAGACATATTTCTGTACCCTTTCCTGTTATCGGAAGGCTGTACCAACAATGAGGCAGAGTACCGAGCCCTTATGATTGGTCTTGAGTTGGCCCTTGAGATTGATGTCCCCTTATTACATGTAACTAGATACTTTGAGTCATTCATCATATAGATGAATGATGAGTATTTCATAATAAAACAATAGGTTATCCCCCTAATAGAGAGAAATCATTAGTTAATGGCCCAATTACCATCCCAGACGAAGGTGAATCATGTTCCTCAGTCATAGAATGACAGATCCAATGCTTTGGAAATCCCAGTTGTGTATCTTATAAAGACTGGATGGGATGACCTGAACATCCACGTGGAACATTAGAGGGTCATCACCCACACTACTTTAGATGATGGAATCCAATAGTTATATTAGCTAGCTGCCAGTAAATTTTCACCAGGGCCCTAAAATTCCCTAATGGTTAAGGAAATGACTAATAGGATGACTCCCTTCACCGAGTATATCAACCATGGCATTCTTCCACTAGGGAAAGTTAAGTGAGTGTGAATCTACTGTATTCCATATAGTTCAGCCTTCATCATGGTCCTAAAATTGAGTAGACTCTATATAAATGAAAATTTTATGGAATCCTCCACCATTACATCCAAAGGAAGAAGATACCTCAGGTAATGCAGGAGGTCCATGCTAGATCCTATGGATCCCATCAGGTAGGATTGAATCTATCCTAAGAAATTTAGAGGTTAGGTTACTTTTGGGACATCAAGGTTTGGGACTACACTGAATTCACCAAGATATGTCATTCATGCCAAATCCATTACAATTATATGAACCAAACACCAAATATTCTCCACACCACCAAATATTGTTGGCCCTTTATAGTTTGGGGACTCGATGTTGTAGGTCCCTACCTACCAGTAACAGCTTGACAATGAAGATTCATTTAGACCACAGAAAATTTCGTCTCAAAAATGGGAAGAATAATTCCTACTCAATGAAGTAAAAACTGGACCTGGGATCGGGTTACAAAACTCCAGAATCATTAATTTATTTGGGGTTCCTCACACTATTCTCACAGAAAGTGGAACTAAATTTTGATCTGCCTAACTAAATAAATTGTATTCTAAGTACAACATCTGGTCTAATCACACATCCTTATTCATGTGTAAGTGAATAAAAATATCTAGGAATTCATTAAAAAACTATCTAACACCCCATAAAATATAATGGTATAAAACAAAAAGGGTTTTCCTAATAAAAATCCTAATTCCATTTGGGCCTATCAGAAGACAACTTAAAATTCCACCTAGGCGACCCCATACTTCTTAGTGTATGGAACATAAGTAGTTTTACCTTTATGGGTCTTGCTACCACCACTCCAGAAATTTTTTTATTACTACTAAATGTCAGATAGGGTAGTTTAGGTCTTTCTTGATGAGTTGGAATCCCTTGAGGAGAATATGCTTCAGGTACTTCAAAACAAGGAGATGCACAAAAATTGGGTAGCATGAGAATTCAATAAGAAGTTTCACCTGCAATAATTCATTCAAGGTGATATGGTACTAGATCTTAGGATGCAAATGATACCCATCAAGAAACTGTTGAAGATGGATACCAAGTGGGATGAAAATTACATTTTCCATATGGTTTACTTGAATAGTTCATACTCATTAATATCCATTGATGGGGAGTGCACCACACCTCTTACCAATGTTAGATATCTCAAGTAATACTTCACGTGAACACCTTGTCCAAGATCTATGACCTCAAAATAGAATCCACTTACATAGTTTGATCTGTAAGAATTTAAACTACAAAGCCTAACATCCTTAGAAGAAAACTTCAATATTTATCCTTACCCTATGTGGAAAACATGACATGCATCATGTAGTACGAATAATAAAACTCCACATCCTCATCACATGTTATTAAACTATAAGCTTACCTTATGTTGGAAACATGTGATTCCATATATAAAAAAAGTGAGATCAAAAATAATAATTTCCATAGTACATTACATTAAACTATAGCCTTACCATATGTGAAAAACAGGGGATGAATCATATGAAAAATATAAGATGACAAAAAAAACGTCCTCAACACATTAAATTAAACTATAGTCTAACCCTATGTAAAAAACATGGGATGAATCATATGAGAAATATGATATGACTAGAAAACATCCTCAGAAAATGATGTTAAACTGTATCCTTACCCTGTGTGAAAAACTTAATATGCCTCACATGAAAAATATGATATGACCAAAAAAACAACTTCCTCATCACATGATGTTAAAATTTAGCCTTACACCATGTTAAAAACAGAGGACGAATCATAGGAAAAAAATGAGATGACTAAGAAAAATAGTCCTCAGTACATGATGTTAAACTATAGCCTTAACCCCTATGAAAAACATGTCATGCCTCATATGAAAAGTATAATATTACCAAAAAAAACATCCTTAGAAAATAATGTTAAACTATAACCTTACCTATTTTAACAAACATGAAGTGCCTCATATGAAAAATATGAGATGAAAAAAATTCCTTAACACATGATGTTAAACTATAGTCTTACCTTATGTGACAAACATATGATACCTCATTTGAAAAAAATGAGATTACAAAAAAACAACATCCTTAGAACACATTGTTAAACTATAGCCTTACTCTCTATAAAAAACATAGGATTCATCATATTATAAATATGATATGACCAAAAAAATGTCCTCAGTGCATGATTTTAAAATATAGCCTTACCCTATGTGAAAAATAGTGGAGGCATCATATAAAAAATATGAGATTACCAAAAAAAACATCCTCAACATACAATGTTAAACTGTATCCTTAACCTATGTGACAAATATGAGATGACCAAAAGACAACTTCCTCAACACACGATGTTAAACTGTAGCTTTACCCTATGTGAAAAACATGTTATTCCTCATATGGAAAATATTATATGAATAAAAAACAAAATCCTTGGAACATGAAATTAAACTACAACCTTAACCTGTGTGAAAAAATGTAATATTCCCCATATAAAAATTATGAGATAACAAAAAAATTCAATGTCCTCATCACACCATGTTAAACTTCATCCTTACCCTTAGTGACATACATGGGATGCCTCATATGAAAAATATAAGATGACTAAATAATAATGTCCTCAACACATGATATTAAACTATAGCCTTAACCTATATGGAAAAAACAACGTGCCTCATGGGTTAATAATTTGATGAATCTACATCCTTATCACATAATGTGAAACTGCATGATGCCATAATCCCTTATCATCCAGCGCTATGTGTGGGTTGAATCCATATCCATGGGATACACAGTGACCAACTCTTGTATTTGGGAAAATCTATAAGTTTACTCTCCAAAAGCGAGGTTATCTTTAACATTAAACCCTTCATGAAGTCTTACCAAAGGTTATACAAAATTACCATGGGCCTCCTCATCTGGTGTAATCCCCAATCACATTCCTTGACCCATCAGTGGATCAAGATTCCCCTATGATCTAGCATTTGGAAGAAGGAATGGGAAACTCAATGTGTAAGCCCCACACAAAACTTCATGGAACATGATGTTAGACTATAACCATAACCTATGAAACATACAAGGGATGCCCTTATAATAAATGCGGTATGCCTCATGTGACGAGACGTGATACCTCCTGAAAAAAAGTGTGATGTAGCGCCCCTATCAGTCAAGAGGAAAAGATATGTACTCATAATATGACTATAAACTAACTTTTAAATGTTATTACCACAATACAATAAACTTTATGGACCATATACCCATTTCATGATATGAAAATTCATGATACCTTGTACCCTCACTCAAGAGGACCGACACCTATTTTTCTATATTGGTCTCCTACCAGGCCACATTCAAGAACTATGTAAGGATTTATTCCTAGTCCCATGGGATATGTAGTGATTATCAGGTTTTATAGACTAGGCTTATACCCACTAACAACTCATTTTTTAGTCTTACCCCTCAAGTTTAATCTTGATCATTTCCTACCAATATTCTTATTCAGTGCATCCAAGCATAGGGTAGAGTGGTCCCCAAATCTATCTTCCCTAGGGAATCTTCCACTTACACTTATTTTTTATTCCTTTTATTTGGTTCTTCATCATCCTCAAAATCTGAATGGGTCCCCCTAATGGTAATGGTGCTTAACCACACTAGTTCACCTACCCTCATGGGCCCACACCTTAAAGAATCATGGGTGACATTTGGAAATCCTAAGGTTTTGAACATAGTCAACAACCAAACCTCCTTTTTACATCCCTTCATTTTACTAGCATGTCTATGGAGCCTATTTTTTGACCATGTTCAATAGAATTCCTTGTCCATATATCACAACTTTTTTTTGGTACAGATCTTGAAATTCATGATTTTCCTTCGTCTCCACCTTCATATGCTCTGGTAGGAACTTTATCACCCTATATTTCATTCTCTCATACACTCGCGTATGATGACTAAGTAAGTTGATATCACTGGGACTTTACCCAGTTAGCTTCTTTTTCCCATTATTGTACTCCCCTTACAATAATGATAACTTTATGTGGATCCTTTTTTATCAAACTAAGCATAGATCTCATGGGATTAGGATTGAAGGAAGAATTCCTCCAAGGATGGGTGAGATGCATGAGCATACCTTAAATAAAGTGATACACCTTTTGGTTTGAACTCTATGAACTTAAACTAGGAATTCAAGTCCAAGAATCATGAATTTAAACTATTTTTAATTTGTCTCAAAGAAGTTTCCTATGATGTGGGGACCCTTGGATCTCTCTATTTATGTTGGGTTTTTCTTCCGTTCTATGTCACATACACATCCCTGGGAAACCTATTTCCCCCTTGGAAAATCTACATGACCATAAACTATATCAACCCTTGATCCAATAATTAGGACCATAAACTATGTCTAAATGGAAACCTTTGGCCCCTAATTTTTATTTGATTTTCATTGCCTCTAATGACTAGGAAAACTAATTCACCCTTCTCTCACCTCAACCTCACTCGATATTATTTTCTCTTTATGATGTTTGTATCCCATCATGTCTCTTATTATAACTATATATGGATTAATTCTAAACCCATGGGATACATAGTGATTCATAGACCATTGGTATTTTGGCCCAGCTACGAATCCCCCATTAGTTGATTCCATATTTGTTAAAATCTATCCTCCCTAGTCTAATGTCAACAACTAGACTTAGGAATGATTGGTATGGTGTAGGCCCTCCGTATCCATCCTTTCACATTGGGTTTCAACCCTATCATACCATTAAAATATCTATGGATTACCACCACCTAGTCTAATACTTACAAACTTAAACTACTTGCAACTTCCTGGTATAACTAGAATGACCTTAAACTGCCCAAGGTAAGAGGTAGAAACATCTATAAAATTGAAAACCCATAGGGGAAATCTGAGTAAGAGTTTTACTTTCACTCTCCATATCTCCCTTATGATTTGGGAAAAATGAGGGTGTAAATAAAAAGGTATAAAGATAGTGGGACCCACCATGATCCCTAAAAAACCTATCTGTTCTCATTAAACCCAAGGTTCATGAAAAATTTAGGGTCAATCCTTAAAAATTTCCCCATTCACATCGGTTCACATGTCCTAGTCATACGACATTAAACTATTTTATACACATCCTGACCAAATGATATTAAAATATACATCATCATGGTTAATGATATGTAACCTTAAACTATAGAAATCATGTCCTCACCATATGACATTAAACTATGTGTTTAAAAAACATACCAAAAGATTTTAAACTGAACATCGTCCATCCTCATTGCATGTCGTAAAACTATAAGGCATCTTAGACCCTCGCTTGAGAATCCAATTTCCCCCTTTATTGTCAGTAACCTACTACACCATTAGAGTTACTTGACCATTGCTTGGCATCCAAGATGACATTACCCATGGAAGATGAGTATGTATATTTGAATGATGAACTTACCCAATGTTCTTAGAACCATGGTGGAATAATCCCAAGAGTATTGAACTCCATCCATGAATCCCCTTAGTTCATCCCCACGCTTCAAGTATTCTTTAATCTAGATCCACAAAATCCTCCATGTCTAAATAAAACCCCAATCAATAATGGTTCTTAGCAATATTATATCACCTACCATTTTGGACACATTCTCCTAAGGACTTATAATGACATTTCGATTGGTCCCTTCTTTCTAATATGGTCAAAGAATGAACCTCATTTTTTCCCATATCCTTGATGATATTATGGTGGAGTCTGCATTTAAAATTTGGTAAGAAGTCATTCTATACCATTTTCACCCCCTCTATGTTCCAGATCTTGGGTATCCTGATTCATGCCCCTCATCCTTCCCCTTTTCCAGGGTAGAATCTAACTCCCCTAGAGTTTCCTCTCTTATGAACCTATGCATATAGGGAAAGAAAGTAAGATGTACAGATTCCCACTCTCTGACCAAGGATTACCTGGTCAAGACTCCCTTAGAGGTTGATGAATCATTCCAACCACACACTACTTGTCACTCTCATATAAGTAAGTGATATTTTATTTATCTCTTATTTATAATAATGATCATGACTTAGATGGACTTAGAGGTTTATAGATTATTTTCATGCTAAGTGTGATTAGGAAGTAGTAAAAATAGGAATGCACATTCAATAAATTGAATTAAATAAAATTAAAGTCATTATTAAGAAGGTACATCCATAGGTTGGATATTCTACTTTCTTTGAAAAAATTTAGTGCCCACCAAGCCTTGACCTCAGTGATTGAGTGCACCAACTTAGCTATCATTTTTCAAGTATCATACAGAGCCTATTTTCACCTAGTAAGATCCACTGCATCCTCATCGGTCATGGGGTAGACATCATCAAAATGTATCTACAATCAAACCTATTCAACCCAGTATTCAGCTGCCAAAGATGTTTCCCCCACGAACCTAGCCTCAACCACCTCCAATTGTTCTCTTAGTTGGTTTGTGGTATTCAATTCAGTAATGATGATGTACTAATGATTTTTCACTTGTCTCTCTAATCACGCAAGCTCATGTTAGACTTTCTAGAGAACCTTGGTCCCTTCATATTTCTTCTTGTTCTAGACAACATCAAACACTTGATGCTCTATGAACACCAGATCAGTGATATAGTCTTAGGATAACACATGGAGAGTGAAATCATCCACCCCTCCACTTTCTAGGTTCAATATCTAGTAGTATATGGGCACTTTTTTGGATCATTAGATCTGCCTCTATGGTGTAGGTGATAAAATTTACACACTTATCCATGCCCTATATTGAAAAACATGATTATATTTGATGAATTTGGAACTATATTCAACTATATTATAGTGTATAATAGGATCATACTTGAGTAAAATAGTGAGGACCGCGACAATAAGGAACTCCTTAGGCAGCCTCTTGGATGGTCCAAGATCCACATTGAGGAGAGGGCCATCCCGATCTGACTCTTCATTACCAGTATAGAAATTAAAAGCTTAAATCTTGGCCACCCCTATAGCTATATCAATTTCTGTATTCAGTTTCTCTCTGGGGATCGAGGGTGGATCACCCTAAATTGATGGAACCCTGAGATTTTGCTTGTATTTTAGAGTAGGTTCCCCAACTCCCTCAGTCATGCACAATCTTTGAGGATTCATTATCTCAAGCACTATTTTAGACAAATTAAGCTCAGTTAGTTCAACCTATAATAACAAACAAGTTGTACATAACCTATAAGGGAGAGTTACATGAGGAAAGGTCTTGAGTTATATCCATGTCTGGGGCCTCTAATGAGAATTCAACTACCAGAGACCCCTCTATATTGGCTGAAACATCAAAACTTTGCCAGAGATCCCCCAATTCCACATGTATGAATGTTGATTGAGGGAACAAAGTGATCAATATGGAAAATTTGAGTGGTTATTAATACTATGAGAGGATCAAGGTAGTTAGGACTTATAACTTCACCTTGGGAAGGCACATGGATCTCAACGATTAGTTCTCCTGAGAAGCCTCCCCCACCAACATGGGGAGATACTACTAGGATTCTAGGGTAAGGCCCCCCCGTAGATAACTAAGAGGGATATAGAGTTAGAAAATTCCCCTCCATATTCCTCCATAGATTCCTCATCCTTTAAGGTTTCATGAAAAATCCATGATATAGATTCATCAATTATTTTTGAGGCTATATCTGCACCCTCATCATTGGTCCCTTGAATCTCCTATTATGGTTGTTACATGATCTGATATTATGGTTTATATGTTCTAAAGAAAAATAAAAATGAATCATGTGGTTGTAGAAAATTACCTCACCAAACAGGATCTTAGTCAGGTTTTCTTCCTTAGGAGATACCTCCTAAATCTCTTAGGAACTTTCTTGATCATCTTTGGATCCCTAAGGCTCCTAATCAATAGATCCCTATGAATCGACACCTATAGTTGGAACATGTTGGGATGAAAACTCTTTAAATATTTTCGCCTTAGGCCCACACTGAATATCACGTTTACCTGGTTCACTCTCCATGTGACAATGTGAAAATTAATCCATCATTTCTAGGTATATTAACCACTCCAAAAAGATAAATCGAGTAGTTATTCTCATGAGACCATCATATGACATCTCAATACCCTCCTGGGTAAGACTCTACCATAACTACTCAACTAGTTGGGATAGTCACAAAATTCCCCAGATAGGATCTCCCCCACATGAGATCACTCTACTTGTTTCTATGGCCTCTCTTGAGGTAGGTTGACCCCTTTAGGAGGAATAGGGGTAACCAAACCTTAAGATACCACATCAATATCAACTTGAGTCCTAACTACATTGAGCACAATTTAAATATTTTCCAACCTACTACCTGGATACTCCCATGGATCGTTTGTTGATTCCACCTTCCTTAACCACTGATTTAAGACAACCCAAAAGTATGTCACCACCCAGTGACTAATATAGTATTGGGAGAGGCTAGTGTCAATGTTTTTTGGTGGAATCATGATTTTCTCTCCTATACTTTAAGTCAAAAACATCCACCAAATCTGATGAAGGATACATGTGTGCCTCTCTTCATGAACCCCTTTGTGCACTCACTTTGATAAACATTGGATGAATATGAATTTCTGGGAAAACTGAGATGGAGTATACTTCTTACAATATGTGTCTCCATCAATCCCCAAGACCAGCACTCCACCATGAAAATCCTACAGATATCCCCTCTTCTCCAGTGTCCCCTACCAATTGTTGAACATATATTTGAAATGAGTTAGGAAAGTATGAATGTTGAAATCCCTAGGCATTCCAATTTTTACCATCACTCAATACTCATTGAGTGTCACTTATCAAACTCCAACGATGTTCATGAGAGAATTCCACAAACCATCATTCAGGGGGGGAGGGGTGATGGAATTGTGAAATTTATACCCCCCAAAGTGCACCATGATCCATCGGTGAAGAAATTAAAATGGACCATATATATGTACATAGGAATGTTTACCCTCATGATATTCTCCAATTTACTATAGAGTTAGGCCATAACTAGGACTCCCAAGTTCACCTAATTTCCAAATTCCATGATTTCTTCCATCACCAGAATCCCGACCAGTAAGTCTATGTGGGCATCCCGGGATGGTAGTATCCAATTTATTAGGAAGGTCTCTTAGAATGTTGTATATTGGACCTCTATCTACCAGTCTTTCATACTATAACCCCATTCCTGGTAGTTCCCTTCCTCCAAAATCATACAGTATGGCCCTAAACTTATCTTATGTTGTGCTTTCTAGAACTTCTTTGGCATCCCTATCATTTTCCCTACCAACACATTCAAGAACAATACCGTCAATATATTGAATATAATTTCCTTATATAAGGGAGGGTAATGATTCAATACCTAGATAAATTGGTCCATAAGAATTTATACAATGATTAATTTGTCAAGAAGTATTTTCATTATGATAGGTGTATTCTTCCTATTCCCAAAGGTGCTGGGTGCTGGGAGAAATTAATAATATTAAAACCCCATCGACGGGATGCCACCAATGTGGTGATGATCCCATAGGTTGATTCCCACTTAACCATGATGAAGGTGAAATGTTTTGATTTCCAAGGACTACCGACTAAGAATCATAGACAAGAAATCCTATTGATGATATATATGGAATTGGAAAAACTACACTGCTTCAAATAGCCTAATGTGGCATATCTCAAACCCATACTCTGAAAAATTAAAGTAAACCTAAAACACCCATGGAAAATCATCAGTAAAATCCCCCTGGATCATAGTTCTTAGTCCTCATTCCAACTTATATTGTTATTCTGAATACTAGTTTGAATGATGTTTTCATAGTAGTTAGGAAAATCCTCATCTGCAAGTTGTTCCCCCATCACTATCCTCATTCTTACACTAAATGTTTATAAAGAGGAATATTCATGATACATTACTGGATGACCAGTAAACATGATATTCTAACTTTTAATTTCATCATGACAGGATTACCAGAACCATGGTGTGTTGGCATCCATGGCTAGTATAACCACATCATCCATGAGTCCAAAATTGTAAAGCGATAGTTGGTTTCTCAAAAAATAATCCCCTTAGGCCTCATTAAACAATCTGATAAAATATTTATTATAATATAAAATGATCCACACATGGGGAATTTCAGTATTCTTGACCATTTATGCACTTCAGATAGAAGTGGAAATATCGACGATAGCTTGGTCACCAGGGTTGACCATTTCTAAGGAGTCTAGAGAATTTAAAAACACTAGGTTTCAAAAATTTGATCATTCTTCATGTAAGGGTTCTTTGTCATTCAAAATTTAGAGAAATTTATACACGTTCGAGACTTGAGTGTGAATATTATTTTTCTAATAAATACTTGAATGAACGTTTCAGCTTAGAGCTCGGGAGTTAACACAATGTGTAAAGTTTTCACATGAGAGATGTTATATTGAAAAAAAAGTCAGGTGGCCATATGAGGTCCCCACTCACCCTATTTATAGGAATAATACCCCTGGTTTTTTATACCTGATATCATATTTTCACGACATAGTATAAATTCACCCTACACTTGATCATTTTCCTCAGAACCCAACCTTCCAGTATCTTATCAGCTTCCATTCCAGGGGGACATTTTTTTTCCAAAAACATGTCTCAAATATGTAATGTGATTTTTTTCCTCCAAAATAATGATGTAAAATATTCCAATGAATCATTTTTAATCCAAGGGAGTATAGGCGTGAAAATTATGGTTATTGCACACAACTCTATATTTCATCGTGCAAATGACTTGTGTGTGAAAGGAAACATTAGAGATACCATGATTTTTTGGATCTATTAAAGTGACCAAGTTTTTAAAAGGTTCAAGCATGAAACATTTGTCCATGCATGCAACCTAGAACATTAGTGTAGAAAATTTCTATGTGAGAAAGGCTTTGTTGAACCATTGTATTATGTGACCCTATATCGATTGAAAAGTCATGGATAACATGAAACCTCTTTGAGAAAAATAAAGAGAGTTACACATAGTAATAAACCCATTTTTAAAATATCATCACCATAATTTTGGGAAGGATTTTTGGAATTCAAAGTGTTATCTCTCTCTCATGAAAACTAATCTTCCACAACATCACACAACTTTGAACTTCCATAGATTTATTACGGTAGAAAACTTATGTGACAAATAACACATTCCCCCCAATTGTACTGTCTTGTGTTTGATATTTCCTTGCACAAATTCCCATAAATTATATGTGGTTTTATGCAAGATATGATGCCTTCTCATAATCCTAATTTTCACACAACTTTATAATTTGTGAGAATAAGTGACTCTATGGTTTATGAAGTGGACTTGTGCTAGAGACCATGGTTTGTGAAAATTAATTTTCATGAACAACTATAGTGTTGTGCAAAAAAACCTTAAGGTACCTAATTCTTAACCTCCTTCCACCAAACACAGTTTTTTTCAAGTTGAGTGCTCAGGTTCCCCACACCTACTCCAACCGGTTTTCTCTACGCTTCCATCACCTATGCGATAGATATCACCAACAATTGTGTTCTCACACTTTTACTAAATCATGGAATAGAAATTTGTACCATCTCTTTCCCCTAATAATAGACATGTCAACTTTGGGATCCCCATTTTTCACTTCACCATAGACGTGTTTACACCATGAACCACCCATAGGTGCATGTATAGTAGATCCATAGGCCTCAAAATTGGAATCAACAAATGTAACTAACCACATTTACCAGTATAGAGACCTAATGATGGATCCCTCTCCCCTACTTGGAAATGGTCTCCTAGGGTGTACGTCCATTCCACATCTGAGCTGTATGAAATAGAATTACATAACCCAATCTCCTAGTCATATGATTATAAACTATATGAAAACATCCTCAACACATGATGTAAAACATAATCTTAACTTTTGTAATAAACATAGGATTACATGTTCATGGGATGTATGGGATGACACACTCCTCCCAACTATTGGACATGACACCCATACTAAGAATGTCATATATCTAAGCCCCACACAACCCTTCCCCACAATCGGATGCGACTCCCATTCTAGGAAGCTTCCACACATTAGTCCCACACTCTCTCTTGGGGTCACTCCTTCCATGATGAAAGCATCCAAAACATAATACATTTAACTAAATGGAATGATACTCTCACATGACCTTAAACCATGACATCAAAATATACGGGTTTTTATCCCTATCTCTTAACATGGTACACATGACACCACCAGAAGGTTTAATCATGAAACCTAGAAAAACATGGGATACCCCGCTGAGGTTCAATATTGATACACTGAAATTCACATCAAATATGCATGTCTTCCCCTAAAAAGAAGGAAACTCCAAAGTATCATCATCTTCAGAATGAGAACACACTAAAATACACCCAACCAATCCCTGAAATATGTTAAATATTTTACCAAATTGTCCCCAAAAGTTGTTAAACCTATGATCAACTTGTCCCCACAAGATGTTAAACTCATGGAAAACTATCCCCACATGATGTTATACCTATACCAAAAATATCTCCACAAGATGTTAAACGTATGAGCAACATGTCCCCATAAGATGTAATGACTATGACCTACCTGTCCACACAAGATGTTAAACTTGTAACCCAAATATCCCCATAAGACATTAATTATATGACCCAATCCTAAAGATTTAACCTATAGAATAAAAATTGGATGCCTGGAATAAAAAGACTTAGAAGTATTATACCCTTGGCATCAATTACACCATGGCCAACACATGATTCCTTGGGTATACACCAAATATTCCTCACACATGGGATGGATATGACTTTATATGTGGAAGACATTAAAAATTACCAACACACACAATGTCAAAAAATGATTAGAAATTCACAATGTTACGATCTACTCCAACCACAGGTTGATTCCATGTCCAAAAAAGTAGTGTAATTTATCGACGTCCACCTCAAGATGGCACCATGAATGAGTTTTATTAACATGAATCAAATCATTGAGGGTGGCTCAGACTAGGAAATGAGCTCCAAGAAAGAATCCATGGAAGGAAGAACTAACATCCCATCATCCCATTTTGATCAAGGCGCCAATATCACCAACCATGGTGGTTGTGTCTACCCGCCTTTGGAAACTAGGAATGAAAGGAAAGAACAATGTGACACATAACCCTAGAGGAAAGGATTAGAATCAGTGGAATAATGTGAAATATGAATAAATTTCACATGGATTTAGTGAATGTAATAGATTGATGAAGTTTTTGAACTATATAACATTACATGATAAATATTATACACATACAGTTCTTGGTGTGGTTCTTATTCCACAACATAGACAATGATGGGGTCTCAACACTATTTGTGTGGGATTCTATGATGCAACCAATGTAGTTTCCATTTTTCTATCGATTGAATATTATGAAATAGAATGAAATAGAAGATATTTCATTAAACCATTATGATAATTTTACTATAAAGTTATCATATATTAATTTAAATGATGTGATAATGATTTAATGATGTTTCATGAAATTTTCAAATATAAAAAATTTAATTAATGGTTGTTAAAAGTTACAATTTTTTTGCAATGTGTTTTATAAACTTGAATATTTGAGAAATTATTAAAATAATGAAATATTAAAAAAAATGAATACATATAAAAAATATGATATCATAATGGTTATTTCATGGAAACTCCTTGATTCTTATAAAAGGAGGTAGAGACTATGTAGAATTTTACTCTCTATTGATTTGTAAAAAATCAAATATGAAAATATATATTTCTCTCTTATAATAAACTATAGGTAATTAATAAAAACTAGTGGATTCCTTTAGATGTGAGATTATATTGGCTTCCATTGAGATATCTCCCTCAAGACCATGTAGTAGTGCTATGAATCTTCATTAGAAAATATCAAAGGTTCATGTACAAAAATATTAATGTAGTTATTAATATTTTTTATATAAATTATTATAAACCTATCATACTAAGACCATGTGGAATAGTTTTGTTCGTTTTTTTCTGCTTTTTGATAAGTTCTATACCTATAAAATCCATATATATGATTGGTTATGCTTCATAAAAATAGCTACAATCAGTTCAATTGACCATTTTAAACATTCACTATTTGTTCCAGCCTTTTAGAAATTTAATTCATAGTAAGGTCAATAATTCATGATAAAAAATCATAATTATTTTTTTATACTAGAAAAATTAGTTCAACGGAAGATTATAAACAGTAAAAATTTGTTGGCTCTTTTTATATTTTAAAATAATAAGTTATATCCCATTTCCTCTATGAAATATTTTGATAAAATTCTAGTAGTGAGAAATTGTATAAAATCATTACAATTATTCATATTTATAGTATATAAAATCTAAAAATTAATAACCCATTTTAAAATTGGTTATAACTGTGAAAGTAACACATGATGAAAAAAAGAAAATATACATAAACCACTGACCATGGGACTTGACCCCACGACCATGCACCAAACCCCTCACCACCCTTACCACCATAATCGAGAATGGGGGGGGGTGATAATCCTTTTTATATTGTACAATAACCTCTTAGTTCAATATTTAATGAAATACTACATAAAGGTAATGAGATATGGTATATTTTTTTTAAAATGAAAGATGAATGAATCCCATGTAGAGTGTTCTTTTTATGATTCATGTGCATTAAAATATTATTATTGAGTTTATCATGAGTGATGATAACAATTTTAAAAAAATATAAAGAAAAGTAATAAAAATACTCTTAAGGTTGGGTTACCTCTTAATAAGTGAGAATTATTATGTCATCAATCATAAATATTCAGAAAATGACTCCTTCAAATGTGATAAAATTTGTTTCTCCATGATGTATCCTTCAAAGTAGTGTTTTATTAACAATAAATTAATTAAAAAATGTGTGTTTTTAATATATCATTATTTCTTTAACTTTGTAAGTATATAACATTAAAACTTATGAAGAAAAATAATAAAAATACTCTTAATGTTGGGTTGCCTCCCAATAAGTGCTAATGTTTATGTCTTCAAATAGAAATATTCCTAAAAAGAATCCTTAAAATGTGATAAAATTGGTTTCTCCATGATGTATCCTTAAAAGTAGTGTTTTATCAATATTAGATTAACAAAAAATGGATGTTTTTAATATCTCATTGTTTCCTTGACATTGTAAAGATATAACATTTACAGTTATAAAAACTGATACCATCTTGATTTTAACTTCATTGGAAAATGTTTAAATCTAGAGTTAAATAATAAAACATATTGTAAATATTTAAACTATTAACATTGAATATTAAAATCAAGAAAACTTTACGGTAATTATTTTAAAATACTATCATTTTCATATAAATCCCTATTGTCTCCTCTAATTCATTAAAACATCAAAATATTATTCCTATAGAATATTTTATTCCACAATCCACTATTTTAAAAATGTAAAATGATTTATGTTCAATTTATAATGGTATGATAGAAGACTTAAAAAAAATAAGTTTGTATGGTGACATTCTAATGGGTGTCTGGTAAGCCCAAATAATATCTTCTAATTTAATTAACTAATATTTCATTAAATAATTCTAAATTTTCTCCAAAATTGATTTTATAACCAACTTAATGAATTCAATTTTATATCTTGTCTGAAGGTGGTAAGTGGTTCTAATTCTAGGATTATGTTAACAATTCTATATAAAAGATTTGAAATAATAATTCAAGTGGTCTACTTTAATTTCATGGATAATATCCATTGGTTATCTAAAATTATAGAAGATATTCTTCCTTATAAACATCACAATACTTGATCATATATTTTTTTGTATAGAACATGGTTTAAACATTAGAAACAACAATTAATTTATACCTGAATGTACTCATTCCCATGAGAGTTAAGATATAGTTCTATAAAATACAATCTTGGATATCAAAGATTTATATTTCTAAAAACAGAGATTATGGAATTTCTCATGTTCATAAAATGTTTGAAACCTTTTGATATATTTAAAATGATTGAATATAGTTTCTTATATCCTTGAATTTATTGGGCCAATAGAATCCACATGGAAGTACCCTAACTACTCTATTATCACCTCTATAATTTCCTCCATATGAAAAAGTATGCAAATTACACTACAACAAAACCGGCCCCTAGCGGCGGTTTTTTTTCATTTAGCGGCGGTTTAAACTGCCGCTATAGGGTTTGGCGGCGGTTTACAAAAACAGACGCGAAATTGGGGGTCAGCAATCTATTAGCGGCAGTTTTTACTATTTCGCAGCGGTTTAAGAAAAGCGTCGTAGATGCCTCTTTTCGCGACGGTTTTTGACTATTTCACGGTGGTTTTATGCGTAGATGATACTTTTTTTCGTGGCGGTTTTAACCGCTGCTATATTCTGGCGTTTGATGCGCCTATGTCATGGCGGTGAAAACCGCCGCTAAATTTAAACATAATACATTTAGCAGCGGTTATAACCGCCGCTAAATACTGACCAATATGGAATTAGCGGCGGTTACAAATACCGTTAAATGCTGAACAGTAAGGCTTTAGCGGCGGTTAAAACCGCCGCGAAATGTTGACCTGGAAAAAAAAAATAATTCTGCTCCTACCACACCACTACCCTGAAAAACAAATCAAACCAGAATATTGAACAGGAGACACCATACAAAAAAATAACATGGTAGTATTCATTGAAAAATAGGATATGAGCAAATGTTGTATGTTATGGAGTCCAACCTAAGGAAAGGTATGTATCACAATTTGGTCAGTAACCAATCCATGTGACCCCCAAGATGTATATGTGTTTTTAGCTTCTTTAATTTCTTATGTGTTTTAAGAAGGGTTGATTTATTTATATGGATACTAATACTCTATCTAATAAATGGTTATGAATTTTGATATAATTTATGTGATCATGCTAACCATGGTGATGTGTAATGATATTTAATTGGTTTTTCTCTAAGTTGGCTGATATAACATCCATGGGTGGATTGTGATATGGGTTGGGTTTTTTTAACAATGGATTTGTGTTATGGGATAGAACAAATTATGTTTATATGGGTATAGAATTTGTTCCAAAGATGGATGTTTGAGTAGTTATAGAATATATGTTATGGTATGGTTTGTTGTGTGTTTTGGGTTGGTTGTTAATGCCTACTATAGAAAATGGGTAACTTGTGAATTGGCGTGTGTTTTAGGTTGGACAACACGCTAACCGTGCATGGTGCTTGAGATAGTATGGTTTATGATCCTGTAGGTTATACATGATTCCTATTGAGGATTTGAGTTATGTCATTGGATATGAGATAAGAGTATCATGTATACATCCCAAGATGGTCATCATGTCGCAGGTTGGATGGGATGCATCATGATATAGTTGTTATTGACTTCATTAAAGAAAATAGGTTTGAGTTTTTTAAAATTTCAACAACTTATCTAATGTTTTCCTAAATACCTTATTGGCGGAATTATAATTAACCAAACCAAATGATATTGATTTTTCACAATAGTTATTATCATAAGATAATTTCAATAATATATATGTGCATGTATGTGATCTTTATCCTTCAGGGGAAGTATGGTGTGTCGATTTCTAGTTAGGATTAGTAACCTAGATTTCATAGTTGGATTGGGTATGGGATTTGTGATATGCATGATAACCCTCGAGTGGGTATATTGGCCTTTGATTTTCCTCGTGATATTTGAGATGGGTTCATAGATGCTTCTCCATGAGTTGTATCCTATATAGGATGTGACATGTGAACTAGGGTTGATAGAGACTAGTAATATTGAGATGTATCTTGGGATATTGGTGATTGGAGTGTTCTAATCAAGTGAAATAGTGATTCTCATTTCCACCTGATGAGGGTTTTCTTGTATGTATGTAATCCAAGAGAGGACTTATCCTAGGTCTATGAGTTCATTAAAAAAATGAAAGTAAGTTTAGACACTTTGTTCTATAGTGATGGTATATAGGTGGATTGTGGTTTGGTATTCAGTTAGTGATATCATTGTATTTGGTATTGTGAATGTAAAAGAATGGGTAGTGCTTGTGTTTTGTTAAGTCTAACATGAATAACTGACATGGTTATTTGGGGGATAAGTTAAGTTAAACTATGATTATTTGGATGTTATTGTAATGATGCATATTAGGTGTTTTAATAGAGTGTATACATGCTTAGATTCATGTTATAATGATAACGGTTAAATTTAGGTATTGTGGGAGGCTTCCAAGATACACTCTTTCCATGTCAGTAAGAGCGTGAGTTCTTTATCAGTATAATTGGTATGTTGGTTGTATAGTCTAAGATTAGCCTATCAGGTGGGAATTTCTTCATGACCGTGTAATGTGTTGTGGCTCATTGGGCTTTGATAGTGATGGTATGAATTGGGCTTACATAGCTAGGATACCCAGGTTCTGCTATGGAGCAACAATGATATGAATGGGACTTACACAGTTGGACTGCCTAGGTACTTCTATGAATCAATTATGGTATGAATCGAGCTTACACAATGGGGCTACCCGAATGCTGCTATATAGTAGAAATGGTATGAATATGGGTTACATATATGGTATTCTCATTGGATGTGGTACCAATTCAAACACAGGCCTAAATGGAATGATGTATACCACACTCGAGAAATCAAGACATAAAATGAAACATCATAAATAAATAAAATGCATAGAAGGAAACATGAGAAATCAAAAAAAATGATAGGACATGGAAATGTTTGGTGGCAACTATATGCCATATACATGTTACATATACAAACCAACCATTCTCATACTTGTTCAACACATCAACAACACTACTACTCATCATCTGATGCTGCATCGTCACCCTCTCCACCTTCATCTCCACTACCTACCGCCACCTATAAGAACATTATATTGAAAATTAAATATTGTTGCATATTTATAATTAAACTTTAAACCAATAAAAGCATGCAATCTAAATGATTTTGATTTTTTTTGTGATTTACCTACTCACCACTAGCCGATGCACTACCACCGGGGGCATATCTGCTCATATGCTGACGTATTTCAAGAAACTCTTTCTGCAAAGCAGATATCTGATCCCCCTGCTGGTGAACTGTGTTTTGTAGAGAAGACATCTCCCTCTGAGTATCTTCAGGTATGAAATGACTATAACCAGGAGTAGATGTAGCTGAAATCCCTGATGGCTTTCCAAAGACCTCAGATGGTACGGGTCCAAAACCCATCTCGCGCACTCTACTAGGATGCTCCTTACCAAGGACTTTACCAACCGGGTCATCCTGGGAGACTGAGTAGGATTGCTCAGGATTGACATCCCATATTTCTTTAATTTTTACCTATAAATCAAATATCAATATATATTAACACAGTAAAAGCTGATAATAAGTTATTATAATAAATAATTGACTTCATACCCCAACTTCTCTGGCAGGTTCATTAACAAAACTTCCATCTGTTTTTTATGAACATCCAACCACAGTTCTGTTCGGGATGCTTCATGCCCTAAACTCTGTGACTGCATTAAACAAAGATAAATCAAAAATTAAATATGTTAAATAGATAATATTGTCTTATAAATATTTAAACTAATTAAAAGATTACCAATGACATTCGGCTTCTAGAAAAGCTTTTTGAGCCCGTAGTGTGCGGGATAACTTGTTTTGCCCGGTTTGATGCATTCTGTCTTGATAGATCCCGAAATAAATAAAATTCAATTTAACAGTAATGTATTCAATGTCTATCTCCTCTTCATGTACATTTATAAATGTAAAATGAGGATAATATAATAATATATATTTCAATACCATCCGTTTCTCATCACGATGGATATCGACAAAAACTTTCCACTGTTCTTTCGGTACCCCACTGGGTAGCTTCTCATACATCTACTGCACAGTCAATGAAGTATCATTGGCATCACACCACAACCTCCATTTGAAATCTTTCCATTTTTTTCCAAGATTTTTCAATGTCCACTTCCGTGCTATCACATCAGCAATGGTAAAGTGGAAGAACATCTGTATACAGAAATTCATTTTGAATATATTAGTAACATGACATTCAATTAAACCATAAAGTAATAAAATTACCTTTATATGAGAATCAAAAACTTCATTTTTCTAGTTTGGAGGGATATGCCTCCAATCATCATATGAAATAGGAAGGGAAATGGGCTCCACTGCCAGCTGACCTATAATCTGACCAAGTAAACCTGCAGCGTCATCCGTCAGGACCCCATAAGAATCAAATGGCACCACTATATTCTCGCCATTCATGTTCCAAACATCAGAACTTTTTAAGTGTTTTTCCACGGTTTCATTTTTTTCATCTGCAATTAGCAAACAATTACTATAAACAAAATTCAATAAATTAATTTAATTAAAATTTGTACCTATGACTGTGACCCTCCAGAATGTTCAGGATGAACTGGAAGGGGCGTGTCGCTGCCCTGCTGCTGAGGCTCCTGTAGGGGGAGGCGATGAATCATCCTCTAATGAGACATCCACTGACGGTGTCAGAGATGGTGCAGGGGGAGATGATGCAGGGATGTGGGCAGCTGCTACCTCAGATGCTGTGGGGACAGACGGATCGTCATCTGTCGCAGAAGTAGATGAAATGGTGTACCACTTATTCCTTGGAATTCCTTTCATTTAATCAAATAAAATTAAGTTCAGAATATATATATCAAAAAATTTATGCAGAAAAAAATTAAAAATGATAATAGATGCCCAGTACTAACAAACAAAATTTATATAAAAATGATAATGAATGACTACAGAAATGAAACAAGTGGTTGCTAAATGAATAAATAATTGTACATACAATCATTTTCCCCCTCAATCATGTCGGTTTCCTACTCCATTGCTTCATCCACTTCATTCATACTTTCTAGACTAATATTTTCAATATCATGATGGACAAATAATTCTGCTTCCTGTTGTTGATGAAATTCAATTGCAGAGGTCAAATCTTCCACTTCATCACCCATATCATAAAAATCTCTTTGTATTACGTGAGTAACTACACTTCACCCTTCATCCACAACATCATTCACATACTATAAAATTATTTCCTTCGATGCTAAGATATATGGATCATGCAGTTCACGATCACCATCATCCATCAAGTGAGAGAAGTTTACAGAAGTAAATTGCAAGGAATCTCTTTTAACACCTCTGATAATATCGACCCATTTTCATTTGAATAAAACAACAGAAAAATGCCCGTGGTAGTTTAATTCAATAATATCATGCAACTTTCCATAGTATTCCACTTCAGAAAATGTAAATATACCACTATTCTGTATTTTCAAACCCATTTCTCAATCGACTGTACGAAATCTAAAACCATTCACATTATAAGCGTCGAACTTTCTAAGTTGTTTTATAGGACCTCTAGCAAGAAACTTCAAATCTTATGACAAGTCTGCTCGAGTATCAGTAATCATGATCTGAAGAATAAAAATATAATTTAATAGATTTTAAAATTGTATGTGTCAAACTAATATTCGTATTTATTGCAATATTTATAAACTTACACGTCGTGCAAACCATTCTACCAGCTCTTTATTCACAAATTTCGTTATATCTTTTTCATTTCGTGTTCGGCCTCTCATTCGTCTCTTTTTTTAATCCTAAACTCTTCAATAAATGGATCTGCAATTTCACTATTCAGTATCACATATCTATGTGCTTGTAATAACTCCAATTCTGTCAGTGTCGCGTATGAGGTCCTCCCAACTGATCGGCCAATAGCAGGAAATATTTTTGATTTCTGATGCATTTGAGATTGAGTTGATGTGTCGTCAACACGTCCAACTCGATTAAATCTTATCTCAATATCATCCAAATATCTAGAAAAAAAGGTGATACACTCCTCGACCAAATAGCCTTCAGCAATAGAGCCTTCTGGTTGAGCTTTATTTCTCACGTATGCTTTCAAATGCCCAAGATATCTGTGAAAAATAATAATAATATTATGCATTTATTTAAATTCCAAATAATGTTTACTTAACTCGAAACATATAAAAAAATACATCTCTGTTGGATACATCCATCGATAATGAACGAGGCCTCCTAATTTAGCTTCGTCAACCAAATGCACATTTAAATGCATCATAACAGTAAAAAACGATGGAGGAAAGATCATCTCCATTGCACAAAGGGTCAATACAAACCTCTCCTGTAGGTTATCAAGCTGTAAAGGATGTAGAGTTTTCTCACATAATTGCCTAAAAAATGTGCAGAATTGAAGTATAACAACAGTAACTTTTTCAGGTAATAATGTACGGAATGCCAATGGTAGTAACTGTTGTAACAAAACATGTGAATCGTGACTTTTCAATCCATATAACTTATGATTCTTCAAATCAACACACCTCGAGATGTTACTTGAATACCCATCAAATACCTTCACATTCTTTAAAATTCAAAGGAACGCATCTTTAACCCTATTTTTCATTGAAAAAATGGCAGGAGCATACTTTTCATTCTCATCTGGCCAGAGATCACGTTTTATGTTCATTACTTGTAAGTCTTTGCAAGCATTGAGATGATCCTTTGACTTTCCATGCTCATTAAGTAATGTGAAAATAAAATTATCACATACATTCTTCTCAATATGCATCAAATCAAGATTGTGGTGCAAAGAATTAAATTCCCAATACGGAAGTTTGAAGAATATACTTTTTTTCTTCCATTGTTGCTTTCTGATTTCACTTGACGATGCACTTCACACTCGTTTTCTGCTATCAGTCAAATGATGAACCTTCACAAATTCTGTTTTAACATTTTCAAGCTGTGTCAATATTTCAGAACCGGTTAACAACTTTGGAGGTGGTCTACGATCAATGGAACCATTAAATTTTGATTTGTTCAGCCGAAATCTATGAGATGCATCAAGAAATCTTCGATGGCACAAGAAGCACCATTTTCTACTGTGAGGTAGCCGTTTGGGCTCGAAATCAAAGTTACAAATAGGACAAGCCAAACCCGTATAAGTGTTCCAACCAGATAAATTCCCAAGCCCAGGGAAGTCACTAATGGTCCACATTAAAGCAACATGCATTTTGAACATTGTTTTAGAAGAAACATCAAATGTCTCAACACTATTGCTCCATAACTCCTGCAATTCTTCAATCAAAGGCTGCAGGTATACATCAATATCATTTCCAGGCATTTGTTTTCCAAGAATAATCATCGAAATGATAAAAGATGTTTGTTGCATACACATCCACGGAGGCAAATTATAAGGGATCAAAATAACTGGCCAAATGCTATAACTCATACTCAAAGTCCCAAATGGGTTGAATCCATCGGCATCCAATCCCAATCGAACATTCCTAGGATCAGCTGAGAAATATGGATGTAATGAATCAAATTTCTTCCATGATTGGGAATCTCATGTATGTCTCATTAAACCATCATTGTTATTATCTACAAAATGCCACTTCATGTGTTCGGTGGTTTTTGATGACCTGAATAATCTTTGCAATCGAGGCTTCAAAGGAAAGTAACGCAAAACTTTTGCAGGTGTGTTCCTTTTCTTCTTCTCCAGGAAATTATGTTCAGTCATACTTCCAACATCACCTTTTGACTGCCATCTAGAAGAAGAACATTTCTTACAATTCTGTCCACTTGAATCCTCTCCCCAGTAAAGCATACAATCATTGGGACACTCATGTATTTTTGTATAATTCAGACCAAGCTTGTTTACAACTTTTTTCATCTCATAAAACGATTCTGGGATTTTTGCTTCAGGAAATGCATCATGAATCAATTCCAATAACATGGAAATTGCCTTATTTGTAATTCCACATAGACATTCGATATGGTACAACTTCAGCAGAAATGAAAGCTTTGAATATTTCAAACACCCACTATACAACTCTTGATTTCCATCGTCAAATAAATCATGAAACGCATTTTCCTCACTGAATTTTTCCCTTACATTTGGCTCCACAGAATCAAGAGGAGGATCCAATGATATGTTACAATCTTGATCTGCTTGTGTTACAGGCTCAAAAACATCACTTCTCACATTGCAATTTGTAGCACCCTCTTCTGGTTGTTATGATATTTTTTGATGCTCATAGTGGTGTCTTGCAGTTCCGAATGCATCATTTATGAGGTTTTGCATTTCATTTTCCATTGGAGACAAACTTGGGACCTCATTCTATGGATTAAAATCAGTCCTCAATCTTTCTGTATTGTTTGATTCTCCATGCCAAATCCAACACAAATATTGACCAGGGAATTGCTTCAGTATTAAATGTTCATAAACTTCATCTCTCTTCAACCATGTTCTAAATTTACATTTAGGACATGGACATCTTATTCTCCCTTCAACGGATCGATTAGAAATTTCAAAATCTAAAAACTCATTCAAACCCTTAACATATTGAGGTGTGTTCCTCGGTAATGTGATCTAGCTTTTATCCATGTATATCACAATGTGCCTACACAAAATATACGATAGTGTAAGATTACAGAAACATAATATAATAAAGACGAACCATTTATCATAAAGTATGCATAATATAATAAAGATGGTTCATTGATCACATTTACCACTTCAGACCAACCGAACAAGTCTGGTCCATAAGAGACAGCGTCAACACCTCATTGAGGAGAAATAAGAATATCGGGTTACACACTTATCATAACACTATCTACCCAACTATTTTTTATGGTTTCCAATGGGATATGTTTACAGCACATGAAGCACCTAATTAATTCATTATCCATGATAAGACATGTCATTATGGACCAAATTTACAAGGGAGAGAAGTCACATGGATTTTTGTAAAATAAAAAATTGGAATTGAAATTGGTCTATAAGATGGGATTTAATCTATTGAACATATATATATTCTTGGAAAGAGTTGAGGTGTAAATAATATTAAGTGATATCCCAAAGGAACCAACTGCTCAATATAAATTACAGGAAATTACTCAAATTGTGGATGGATATTCTCACTTTTATTAATGAATACATGAATAAATGTAGGAGAAATATATAAACCAAAAAAATAAATAATCCACAATTACTATTCATGACTTATCTATCGTTTATGAGAAGCAATCAAAGAATCAAGGAAGAACTAAAAATTACCAAAGTCGAAAGGGGTCGCAGGGGGCGCCTGGGGGTACGGGGGTCGCCGGAGGCCACGAGGGGCATGGGGGGTGTCGGGGTCAATAAAAAAATTACACCCATGAAAATACAATAGAGAATTCTCACTAAGCATATACCTAGGTATGAAATCCATACTATAAAACCATTCATGGAAAACCCAATACACATAATATTAAATCACACATTCTTTAAATAAGAAAATAAAGATAAAGTGATGGTCAAGGTTTCTATAATGACATGACCTTTATAATTAACTACATCATGATGAATCTCTGAGAAAAGTAATATAAATTTACATTCATCTTTCGACGTACAAACTACATGCACTTGATAATTTATACTTATAGCATCAATAATGAAATTTCACTTTGTTGGAGTTTAATTAAAATCCAAATAAAATGACTAAATATATTCATCCCATTCATAAATTTTTATCCCTATGATAAAATATTTACTACATGTTTTTTTATTTGTAAATGACACAAAATTATCATTGAATAACTAATTTCATAAACATTGGAGGGCATGCATAACCATGACTAACTCAATATCATGAGTTGGATAATTGTTATCATTTATTATAAGTTTCAAGACCCATTTACTAAAACTCATTCCTCCATATCAACATAAATCTTAACATCACATTGGAGGCCTCATTATTGACCTTATAATGCATCCTTGGCTTTGGTCAAATAAGAATAGGTGTAGATGTCAATATATTTTTTAGATCATAAAATGAATCTTTTTATTTATCATCCCACTAAAAATTCACTCCATTCCAAGTCAATACTATATTTTTAATGAATATGTGAGAAAACTCCAAGATAATGAAAGAATAAGAAAGCACACGACCAATGAAAATATGAATCTCAACAATATTAGTATGAATCTATTAAGAAATTATAGATTCTACTTTCTCAATATCCCTTAATATCCTAGATTTAGAGAACTCACGACCAAAAAATGTCACCTATGGATTATAGGAATAACATTTCAATATATTGGCATATAAATGATGATATCTCAATGTGTCTAAGAACATAACCAACTATTCTTCATGCTCCCCATAGGATCATGATCATACCGATATATCATTGATAAATATAGTCCCAAATGAAAAAAAGGATAACAAATGGTTTATCAAAGTTATAAATACATATGGTTTCTCCATTACCTTAAATAGAATTACCAAAAACACAAAATTACTATATAGTGTTTTAAATTCTATCTTGGACACACCTTTAGCTCAAACCTTTAACTGCTAATAACCTAATCGATGAACAATCTTCAAAATCCATAAAGAACCTCTAAACTGATTGAATAAATCATAAATTCATAGAAAAGGATACCAATTATTAAGAGTAACATGATTTAATTTATAATAGATAATATAAAATCAATAACTCACTCTTGCAATATTGGTAAAAAGAAATGGATAACCCTATGTAGACACACTCAGATTAATAAATCCATTGAATTAAAGATCTCCCAACTAAATATTTATCTATCTAATATCCCATAGAGATATATAGTAATGGGATATTATGATAGTCTCGATACCTTGTACTAATTCAATCATAAACTCCACCTCCATCTCTAGAGGTAAGCTTATAAAGTCCTAAAAAAAACATCCTGATACTTATTAATTGCAGGAGGAAAACAACACTTGAAACACCATTAGCTAACCTAAGATCCATCCATACCACTAGAGATATAGTAATCCCCATTTTCCAATAATCATATCTTGATCAATTGGAATTATAATCTTATTCACCTAGAATAACATATGATTTATCATAAGATGGAGATAATTTCTCTCTTTTCTAATAACAATAAATATATTCTTTAAAATGTGATAACTAGATAACATCCCTGAACTAGAAGATTTCATATTCTATTTGATAAAAAAAAAATATTTAGATAGATTTAAAATTGTAGATTTTAGGTTCAAGATAGCATGATTTGAGCGATAGAGCTTTATAAAATCATATAAAAAATATACCAACTATTGAAAAAACACAAGTAAAAATTTCCTTAAATGAAGAAATAATATAATAAAATTTAAATCTATATGCTTCATAAAATTTATAAAAACAATACTATAGATAACTCAGGTTAAATTATAAAAATAAAAACAAAATTGAAGAAAACAAATTTCTATAAAATCAAATATTAATTTTTTATCTTAAAGGATTTATCTGTGAAAATCCATATCATGAATAAATGATATTAGAAAAGATTATTTCCAATGCATTAGAATCAGAAAAACATTTAAATTCAATCCAGTTAACCAGATCATAAGATTATATCCCATGTTCACTGGATGAAAGAAATACTAAACAAATTTAAGGTTCATTCCAATATACCAAAAGATAAAATAATACAAAGTATGAATGTTGGCCAATGAAATATACTTACTTGGGTATTTAGAGTGGGGGTGTTGGGGTCGCCAGATGGAACAGGGGGCGCGGGGGGCGCGGGGGGCACCGGTGGTCGAGGGGGGCGCCGGGGGGTGTGGGTTTCGCCGTAGGGCGCGGGGAGTGCGGGGGGTGCGGGGGTCGCCGGAGGGTGCGGGGGGCGCATCGGTCGCCGAGGCTGGGGGGGATCGGTGATGAGGGTTTGGGGAACGTCGGGGTGGGGGAAAGGGTTGTGGTGTTTTAAAAAAATTTGGGTTTCGCGGTGGTTTATTAGAAACCGCCACGAAAACTTCACCGAAAATGTTTAGCGGCGGTTTTGTGAATCGCCGCCACAAAACCGCCGCTAAACCCAGTTTTTTTTGTAGTGTTATATTTAAATAAACACCGTATCCTTATCTAGAAAACATATTTGGATGATCATGTAATCCATTTTATTAAATAGAAATAGTTCATCCCATAAGTAGTTCCATGATTCACCAATTAATTTATTTATCTTGTTCTAATATATTAATTTAGTAATGATTACAACAACTATAAAATATAAAATATCTAAAAACCATGAAAACCCATTCATTTAAACCATAATTTTTTAAATAAATTTTTCTATAATGGGATTAAAAGTAAGGTATTTTGTTCCTTATAAGCAAGAAAATTTATTTTCAATATAGTTATTAAGACCATTTTATCCCTTATTTCAAGTTTTAACTCTTATATAAGTAACAGCCACTATATTTATTTATATTTTCATTATTTTTATCCAACAAATTATTTAATTCAAAAAAATTCACTGTATACAATAACTATTGATTCAATGAGATAAGATCTAAACTTATCCATGTAAAAAAATAACCAAACAATTTTTTTGAGTAGACACATAGTTTAATTAGGATTTATTCAATAATTTACTTTCATAATAAATTATATGTTTTTTTATTTCCCTTTAATTTTTCCTGAAAGTTTACAACAATGATATCTCTTGGGTCACACATTATCCAAAAAGGTTATATCCAGTATAATGAAGTGATTATTAGTTTTGAGATAAGTTCATTCTTCAATTTTTCAAAGGATTCTAGAAATGAATTTTCAAAATTAAATGATGCATAATTCATTAACATTTATCACATGGGTGTTTAAATATTTAAAAATTATTTTAGGAACCTCATTTAAAAATTAACACTTCTTACGAATCTTCTCCCTACTGAATTAGGGAAGGTAATATAGCAATGACTTTGATATTTTATTTTTCCATTTCAATGCCACTGCTTGATTTTTTTATCCCAATACAATACCTTTTTGGATGATGAAATGATAATTTTAATTGTTAAAAACAATGTTAGTTTCCTTGTATCTTAAAATTAAATGTTTTATATTATCTAACACCCCTTAAAAGATAATCCATATAATAATAAATAATCTATAAATATTTAATTATCATTTTCATCATATCTAAAAATATTTCCATCATACAATGTTGAAATTTTGTTGGTTATCCAAATAAAAAATATATATCCTTTTTTAAGATAACATACCACAATGGCATGTGAAATATTTAATTTATTGAAACTATGGTGAAATAAAATCTTAGTTATATACTGAGTATATATATATGAAAAAATAATATGAATTCATAGAAAACCTCTATAATATTTTTTCATTGAATGCCAATGGGACATGATACCTCTTTTTTATTGAATTTATCTTCCTATAATCAATTAAAACATTACATAAAGTATCAATTCATGTGGGTATGAGATCACCATTTTCATTTTTAATTGCATTGATTTCTACCTTATTGGGAAAAAATTGAATTAGGATTAAAAAATATATATTATAATATGGTATGATATGATATGACCTGACCCATTGGGACCCTTCATGGATAAGCATTAAGCAAAGTGTGACACACCAAACCCGCCTGAAATAGGCCAGGGGAAAATGATGAGCACTAAGAATACATATCTCTTACATGGGAGGCCTTAGCCTATAAACCTTTAATATTCACATATCTTTATGAATTAATATATACAACAATGGTAACCTATGAATAAATAAATCAACCATAGTAAATCATGCATGTAAACATGAAATATATCCCAATGATGATATAAAAACCAAATATATACACAAATTGAAGTACATGTCTCAAGTAAAATGAAAAATACCAACATTGAACAATGAAACAAACTCGAAATCATGCTATCATCGATATTATCACCACTAGAAATGAACAATGCCAAGCTCTTGAAAGACCATATCCACTAGCTCGACTAGTTCCATGTCCTCGAAAATCATCACTGAACTATGTGTAATTTGTGCAGACATAAAACATGTGGTAATGATCCCCATAAAAGGGTGAGTATAAATATTCTCGATAGGAATCCCACAAAACATAAGAATAAAATAGGACAAAAATTCAAATCAGTACAATAAACCCAGATATACATTTAAGGTTACAAAAATCTACGTTCAAGAAGGTCATCACTAACCAAATATCAACTCTAATAATTTCCAACACAAGAAGTAATGTAGAAGATATAGAGCACTTCGGAATATGAAACACTTGAATCATAAAAACTTGATATTTTAGTATGTTTAATTCATTAAATTAATAATATGTTGAATAGTTTGCAACACATGCATCGTCGATTTAAACAAGCCAAAAAATATTAGAGGAATATTATTAGGAAAATTATTATAATAATAAAACATATATTAAATAAAAAATTAATAATCAATTAAAAAATTATATCATTTAAAGGATAGATAATTAATATGATTTAATTCTAAAAAGGATTGTTTTTCAAATATTTTATTAAAGTATTGTTTGTTTTATCCTAAAAATGTAAATTACTAATTTTTAAAATATGATTGAGATAATATATAATATTTAAATATATTAAATAATATATTAACATTAATTTAATTTGTAACTGATTTGAAATAAAATGAAGAATACTTAAGGTTTTAATGTCCCCTTTTCTATAAAGGTAGTTTTTCTTCATATTTTTTATTTTCTTCTAAAAGTTAAATTTATGAATTTTATAACTCTAATTTGATAACATGAAATTATTTTTTGGATTAATAATTTTAAAATTATCTTATGTTTTTTACGTTTTTGTTTTCTAAAATGGTTATTTTTTTGGGTAAATAATGAAAAATACCATTTTTACAAATACGATCACTTTTATGACATCATCAAGATATAATAATGTCATAAAAGTTTATGAGACATTGTTTATAGTACAAATATATGTTTTAGGATTAAAATAAATTATTTAAGAAAATTATTTTGAATTTATAAACCTATGTTTGACATTTTAAAACCCAAGTGATGTTTTAATCTGATAAAATAACTATTTTTGATCTTTTTATTTAATTTAGTATTTTCAAGGCTACATTTGGTTTTGGATTATTTTTAAAGACACATAAATATATTTTTTAATCATGAAACAATAAATATAAGGATAATTAATACAACACATGGTTTTAATGAAAATTCATTTTTTCAGTTAAAATGATTTTTTCTAAATTATTTTTATTATATTAACTAAAAATTTATTAAAATTAATTTATACCACATATATAAATTGAATGTAATAATATGTTATTAATATTCAGAATCATAAAAAACAAATTATATAATAATTTTATTTTTATTTTTTCGAATAAAAATATGTTACCAATGCAAAAAAATAGATTTCCACGGTAAAAGTAAATTTGGGTAATTGTTAGAGTAAGGGGAAAAGCCATAAGATATCTAAATAATGTGCTTAAGTTGTTTTTATGAGAACATTATTAAAACACAATTCTCCCTTATCCATTATTTTCAACTTTTAGAGCCATTTTTCTTTGAATACGACATGACTTTGACATAAATATTGGAATATTTACAAAAGTTACACCCCTATCACTTATAAAATAATCCATTCACAACCCCAATTATCCATAATTATACAATAACTTGGATTAAAAATGTTCTACCTAAAACCATTACCAAATATATCTTCAAATTTAAAGAGGTTTGGGTTTCACCCAAATACCATTCTAAGAAGGCTTGAAGAGTTATTATGAGGAGTAAGGTAAAAACAACTAATCAATCCTTTTTAATTTATATTTCTTTATTTATTATTCCACTTAATCAAAAACTATTATACCCATGATAACATAATTAAATAAATATCATAATTATATTGAAATTTTATTATATTTACAGAACAATCACTACCTACCTCCATTCCACCCAATGTTAAATGAAAACATCCGTCATACGCACATGTTTACTACTTTTTCCCTGAGGTGATGTATTTAATTTTTAATCACCATCTCCCATGGATGGTTATATAAATGGATTTAATGAATATATATGATATTTATACCTTAATTATTATTCTATAAAGATAAATAATTATCTACCGTCTCTTATTTTTTACTACTAAAAATGAAAATGGCATTCATTTGTACGTGTGGACTACTACATCCAAGAGCGACGTGTTTTTTTATTCACCACCATAAATGAATGGTTATAATAATTTATTTAATGAATAAATATTATGAAATATTTTTTATTCTAGAAAGATAAATAATTATCTACCTTCCTTTTTGTCTATTGAAAAAATAAAAACGTTTTCCGTGCATATGTGCGGACTATGTTCTTCATGGATAACATGTTTTGTTTTTGATCACCACCTTACATGAATGATTATAAAATATATTTGTTGACTATATATTATATAAAGTATTATTATATGTATTTTTTTTAAATGATGAAAAAAATCAATGATCATTATAAATTAATCTGTTGATATCAGTATATCACCCGATACAGGTTTGTCACTGATTTCATCTTCATGAGCCGCAACTAAAAATCTCATAGAATGATCTTGGAAATTTATAAATAATTAGATAAATTATATTACAACATCTTTAATAATATTTTAATGATAAAATTTTATGAAAAACCCATTTTGAATTTGAAATTATAAAATTTTTGTGAAATGATCGAAATAAAAAACATCCAATGATGAAAATAATCATTAAATAACTCATAAATGTGTCATGAATAATTTTAGTTAAAGAATAAAAATTTGAAAGATTAAAATAAGTTTATTAAATTAGTAATTAAGATTATTATTTTTATTATAAAGGAGTATAACTTTCTTGCTGGAAGTAAAGAGTTATGGTATGGTTTCTGTATCAGTTTCAATTACTTGAGACATGTTTTGTATTATGAAACTATTTTATTTTATATGGTGTATATACTATCTATTTTACATATTATATCATGATTTAATATTTATTCGTGATCTATATTGTTATTATTTTATAACATTATAACCTATGAAATTATTATATTGTATTTTATCTCCTTTTCTATTGATTTAAATTTTTTCTTATGAAATCCTTTTCAAAGGGTTGTTACTACAATTATTCTTTATTGGAAGAATTCTTTCTTCATAAAAATGCAATGTTGTTAGGAATAATTCTCATCACCTTAATGGTTGTTTCTCCTCTATGTCCATAATATTTCTTTATAAAAATGATTTACTATCTAATTTTTTGAAACCCAAATTTTATTATCTCATGTGATCTTCTTATTTATCTATACCTAGTTTCAAATGAATTTTTTTTATCCTTTTTACGATGCAGGTTTCAATAAATATATTTTATAAATATTATAAAATGATTTTACTTTGATTATTTTATATTCCACTACAAATTTCATGTAAAACAAATATTATGACATTTTTTCCAGTCTCCATTATTTAGGATTAATTTTAAAAGTAAAATATTTCAATTTTTTATTTTACCTTTTCAAAAATGACTTTTGAAAGTGACCCATAACTTTGAACTTTACAACAATGTTAAAAAAAATCTAAAAAATGTTTTACGGTATCTCTTCTTTCTACCAATTTATCGCAAAAAAGATTTATTTCAAGAGAAATTATTTTTCATTAATTACACTATGAATTACCGTTTAATATTACTCTATTTAGGAATTAAACTCACAGTATCTAAAAATCCAATTATTTATCCATTATTATGTTATAAAGTTCAAAGAAATATTCTTATTAATGATTTTTTCATCTATATAAATATCCTAAAATGTTTTTAAGCTTCATCTGGGATATATTATTATGATACCACCCAAATTAATTCTCTAGATAACTTAAGAAATGTCCAATGGAAGTTATCATGAAACTCACCTCTTTTACAAGGGTTAATTAGGTGATATTTGAAATATAAATGTTTTTATATTATCTTAAAACTCCAATGTATGATTTTATTATGTGATATGTGGGACAAGAATTATATATCCATATAATTAATTAGTTAAGTTTTATATATAATGAGATAATATGAAAGGTAATGTGGAGTGAACAAGAACCCTTAAGGGACAATGTCCCTTAAGTAACGAGTGGTCCCATCACAGTAAAACCTTCTAATGCATTGAGAAAAGATGTAAATCTCATGAACTGAAAAGTCTATGATTGGGGGAGTAAACCCAATAAATTATGGGACTTTATACACTATGTTTATGGGATATAGGAGTGAAGACAAACCACTATGGGACTATATCCACAATTTTTATGGGATTGGGGAGTGAACCCAATCCATTATGGGACTCTATCCACTATAGGATGGCGGTATTGGTGGTGAGCCTCAATAAAGGAAATAAATTTTGATTCTTATGTTTATTACATAATCTTATTTTTGAAAACATTCCCATGTTATGATGACCCATGGATTATGTTATTCTCAAACCATTATGAATTGATTGATTATTAATGATCTATGTTTTTTAGGTATGATTTTCTGATGTTATGTTTACAGACTTTGACTATGCTCTCATACCCATATGATTATATAATACTCAATTATGTTAATAAATTTTTATCTATTATGTTTACCATTATTGAGAATATAAGCTCACCACATTCTTAAGTTTCCATTCCCAGGTTATGGAGATGAGAATAACTTATGAGAACTCTAGAAGGGGGTATAGAGGGGTATGATTATGGAGGAATGTTCACAAGAACTATAAAGTAACTTATTTATGTATCAAGTCTCAAAATTAACTAAACAAAAAGGATCTTCAGATTTACTTATATTATTATGATTTTTAATATTAATGGGAAATATATGAAAGGTTAGCTTAGGTTGTCTCACTCAATCTAAAATACATTACAAAAAGAATGTGTTTTTAACAACGGACTTAGAAGTGTGAGTCTCAGGAACCTAAATTGGTATCATAGTAGGGTTTGGTTATTTTTAAGAATTATTTTAGTTAATATTTTAGGGATTTTGATCAGATAACATTATTGAAAACCCTTGGGGTAAGACTCAATATAGGATAACATCCTAACATTTTGGTAAAGCATAGAGTGTGTAGTTTTTGAGTAATGACATCCCTATTTGGATACAAAAAAGTGTATGTAGGCTCTGGAATAGATGAACCTAGGGGTAATAACCTTGAAAAAGGATGGTTTAGTATTAAATTTATCTTCCCTTGGTTTAAGATAAAGAGGCCTAAATTCACACCTGGTTTGAAACTCCAGTGATATATGATTTTTTAATTCACATGTTATTTATGAACCATTATGAGGGACTTAAATATATTTATGTCTGATAACCTAATATAAAAATAACCTTAAATTGTTATAGGTTGAAATAATGTTTTCAAAGGATGATACATCTTATGGTTCATTTTTTATATAATGGACTTACTATGATATTATCAGATATTATCAAACCAGTTGGTTTTAGTGTTTAGATTGAATCAGGATCATGAAAATAAATTTTTGAAATGTGTTTCCTCATAAACTCATAAGATATATTGTATGTTAAGGAGACATATTTGGAACAAATGGTTGAAAATCTCAATATATGACCATTATAAAGGAATATATGAGTTATATAGTCTCACATAGGATAGTGAGGTTGATATCGTAATAGAAATTACATCTTGAGTCATGTATATATTATAGACAACTTTAGCTATTTACACTAAAAAATGACAATTAAAATTTCAAGGAAACAGTTTATTTAGGGAAGGTGGGGATGCAACGCCCCTATATTTTAGTAAGTTTTATCCGTTAAATAAATATTATGTTGAATAAATTATAGTACATGAAACACTGATGTAAAATGATGCAGAACATATTAGATGAACATTTTTAGAAAACTTCTAATTTAAATAAAACCTATAATAAAAAAAATATATAAATCAATTAAAACAATGATTATATTTAAATGATAAATAATTATTATGATTTAATATTATTATTTTTCTAATAACATTTTTAAAGTGCCATGTATTTTATCCTAAAAAATTATATTAATCAACTTTAAAATATAATTATGATTGTATATAATTTTTTAATTTATAAAATAATATATTAACATTAATTTAATTAGTTTTTATATGAAATATTTTTATGAACACTTAAAGTTTTAAAGGCCTTTTTCTATAAAAGAACATTTTCTTTATATTTTACATTTTAATTTTAAAGATAATTTTTATAATTTTATAATTTATATTTAATAAAATTAAATTACTTTTGGATCAATATTTTAAAATTATCCCAGGTTGAATTTCAGGGATTTTTCAAAAAATGCTGAATTTTTTAGTGAATAGTAAAAAATACTGTTTTTACAGATACTATAACTTTATGAAATTATCAGGATATAATAATAGCTTAAAATTTCATGAAACCATTTTATAGGCCCAATATATCTTTAATAATTAACATAAAACATTTTAAAAATAATATTTTGAATTTATAAACCTATGTTTGACATTCTAAACCCTTAATGATGTTTTAAACTAATAAGAGAAATATTTTTATCCTTTTTTAGTTAATAATTTAAAAGGATAAATTGTTTTTTTAGTATTAAAGTAAAATAATTCTATTTTTTTCATAAACCAATAAATATCATAATAATCAACAGTATACATGATTTTGATATAAATTCATTTTTCTCTTAAAAATATATATTTTTTAAAACTGTTTTTATTATGTTGAGCCAAATTTTATTAAAATTAATTTTTAACACATATAGAAATTTAATATGATATTTTTTTTATATTTTTAATAATCATATTAAAATTATGTAATAAGTTTAATTTTATTTTTGGTCATAAAAGCAAGTTACCGAGATAAAAAAATAAGTTACTGCTGTTAAAGTAAATTATAGTAAAAGATCAATTAAGGAAAAAAATAAAATATATAATTTTTGTGTATAAGAGATGGATAGAACCATAATACCCCTATACATTATTTTACCCCATTGGATCTACCTTTATTATAATGTGAAATGATTGTAACACAAAGTTATAGATATTTACAAAAGTGCAACCCCTCTCACTTATAAAAGGATGAATTCAATACCCTTCTTATCCTCACATATAAAGACTCTCAGATCAAACAAATTTTAATAAAAACCCCTAAAAACTATCTATCCAAATTTATATAGGTTTTAGTCTCACCAAAATACTTTTCTAATAAGGCTTAAGGAGTTGTCATGGGTAGTAAGATAAAAACTCATAATCACTCCTTTTCTATTTCTATTTCATTATTTCTTCTAACAAATGATACAAAAATATAATAACCATGATAAAATAATTATATAAGTATCATAATTACACAAAAATGTTATTATTTTGATTTAAAATTCATTACATACTTTCTTTTGATCTAATGAAAAATTAAAATGTTACTCATGCGTAAGTGCTGACTATTGCCACCATGAAGCAATGCAATTCATTTTCCATCAGCACATATCATAGAGGGTTTTATAGATAAATTTAATGAATATATATGATATTTATAAAAGAATTATAATTATTTAAATATAAATCATTATCTACATTCCTTTCTTTTTACCTTTTTAAAAAATGAAAACATCACTCGTGCTTATGTACGAACTACCGGTTCCATGGGCGATGTGTTTCTTTTTTTCTTCACCACCCAACATAGATGGTTATAAGAATATATTTAATGAATAAATATTATATCTATGTAATAATTATTATTTTAAAATATGAATCATTATCTACCTTCCTTTCTTACCATTAATTGAAAAAATGAAAACATCGCCCTTGCATACCTGCGAACTACCGCCTCCATGAATGACATGTTTCATTTTTCATCACCACTATACTGGAATAATTCAAAAATATATTTGATGAATATATTTTATATTAATAAATAATATTTTTCATGAATATTTTTCTTAAATTATGTCACAGAAATCAGTGATCATTATAAAGTAATCCATTGATATCAGTAAATCACCTAAAATAAGCTCATCATAGATTTTATCTTCACGAGTTGTAAATAAAAATATATTTGAATGATATTATAAATTTATAAATAGTTAGTAAAATTATATTATATTTCCTAGAATAATATTATAATGATGAAATTTTACCAACTAATGGGGTTCAACATCACCATTACAAAATTTATATAAAAAGACTGAAATTAAAAACATTTGATTATTGAAATAAACTTTAACTAACTAATCTGTGTGTATTGAATGATTATAGTTGAATAATATAAAAGTTAATAGATATGAAAAATGTTATGAACTAATATATTAATATATATATTTTTATTATACAAGTTGATAAATCAATTTCAAGGAAGTTAAGAGTTAAGGTAAGAGTTTCAACTCATTTTCCATTCCTTGAGACATGTTTTGTATTATGAACCTATTTTATATTATATGGTATTTATACTACCTATTTGAAATATTATATCATTATTTAATCTTTAATTAATGGAATTTTAATTTCCATTTCAATTTATCTCTCTCACTAGGTTTTGATTCAGATTTAATAAAATCCATATGGGTTTTTTCTTAACTCAATTTGATTTCATCGAGTTATAATGTTTCCTCTTGTACTATATTATTATAAGTTGATTAAATTATAAATTATGATTTTATTATGTTTTATTTTCAATTTATTATTAGTTGTTTACATTTCTTTCTTATGAACTATTTTTTGAAGGATTTTTACCCTAATTATTCTTCATTATATGACTTTTTCCATTATAAAAATTTAATGTTTTTAAGAATAATTATCATCCTATTTATGTTTGTTTCCACTCCATGTCCATAAAAATTATTTCAAAAAATTATTTATGATATTTTTTTGAAACCCAAATTTTTTATCTCATCTTATATTCCTATTTATTTTTACCACTTTTCAAAATAAAGTTTTTTTATCTTTTTCACAATGCATGTTTCAATAACGATATTTTAAAAATATTGTGAATGGAATTTATTTTAATGACTATATACTTAATATTACACTCCATAATTCATCTAAAAAAACTTTATGTATTTTTTCAAGGTTAAATTATTTAATATTATTTCTAAAATTAAATTATTTCTAAAGTTTTCACTTCACTTTTTTTGAAAATAACCTTTTAATGTGACCCATAAATTCATCTTTTAATATAATGTTAAAAACCTTTTCTAAAAAATATTTTATAGTTCCACATCCATCTTAAATTTTTTCTCAAAAGGATTTATTTATTTGGAAATAATTTTTCTTGAATTACACTATGAATTCCATTATGTTAATGTTTTTTGGGTAATTAAAATCTCAGTATGAAATGATCAAATTATTTATCCCCTATTATGTGGTATTGTTCGATGTAATATTCTTATAAGAGTGGCTTCTTCTATGTCAACATCTTTAAAACTTTTTAAGATTCCTTAGTGATTTGTCCTGATGCTACTATCCACCATAATTCTCAATATTTCTTACGAAATGTTGTATAGAAGTTTTCATGAAACCCACATTTTTTACATGGGTCAATTAAGTGATGTTTAAAATATGAATGTGTTCATGTTCTCTTCACACATATATGTATGATTTTATTTATGTGACGGATGGGGATAGAGTTTTATATCCCTCTAATTAATTATGTAAATATTGATATCTCATGAATGACAGAGAGATCCCAAAACCTTAATCCATTATTCCTGTTAAGTGACTAGTGGGCCCAACTTTCATCTTGGAAAGGAAAATACTTTTCTATGGCTAGAAGGATTTGTCTTGTAAACTTTATGATTGTATCTAAAATGGTCTACTATTTGATGATTTATAAATGGACTTCTGGTCTTCTTAAAATAATTAATATAGACATTAAAAACATGGTTTAGAGAGGAACTATTCTTGAAAGGAAACTAGTGACTGTTACTTGGTTTACTTAATGAAAAACCTTTGAGAAGGGTGGTCTTGGTATAAAAAATATCTAACTCTTTAATGATTTTTTACAAGCCGTACTCACTTGGAACCTTCTTCATAACAAATGTAACTCCATTTTATTCTTTAAAAATCTATTTTTGGAAAACTAAAGAAGGGAAATTTTAATTACATGATCTATTCAATTTGGAATTCCATTAAGAATTATTTTTCCAACATCTTGTATAACTCTAGATGGATAGTGAGTAGAGAATATTCTATGAATTTATGGCTCAAAAAATGGACTGCTGCTCCTCTAATCTCTATGATTTCTCCCAATCAACTTCCTGATCACACTAACTATACTATCAAAGATTTTGTTAGATCTCACAACTTTAATTTTCCCAACAACGTCAATTATGTAATTGACAACTTCCCTTTTTCCAACACTGATGATTTTTTAATTTGAGAACCTGCTCATAATGGCATTCTCAACCCAATTTTTTTTACAACCATGGATTTATAAATTCTAAGAATACTTTTAGTTGGATTAAAAAAATTGATACATTATGGTTAAAAACTTCAAGATTCACTCTAATTTGGTGTATTGCTCACAAGAGGGGTCGCACTGACACTTGTCTTCAGTTTTCTGGGAACCAAATTTTCTCTAAATGTATTCTTTGTAACCAAAATTGTGAATACATTAACCATATTTATTTTCTTTTGTTACTGCTACTACTTTATGGAATTATGTGTTTGATCTTTTTGAGTGCAAAGAGTTACTTAATGACTCAATAAAATATCAACTTCAACATTGCGTGGATATTGAAGCCTCTCAGAAAATCAAGATCCATTTCTTAACTTCTGTTTTTGAACTTTTTCACGTGCTCTAGTATATATGAATGATATTATTTATAACAAATACTCACTTAGTTTAAATTCATGTCGGATGAGGATCCTCATTACCATTCGGGAGGCTTCTTTGATTCAAAAGGTATTTTGCAACAACACAATGAATGACCTTGGTATTCTGCATCAGCTTGGGGTTAATGGTATTTATTATCATTCTAGAAGAACTTTTGAAGTGTTCTGGAAAGCTCTTCTCATAGGATGTATTAAAGATAATGTTTACGGTTCTTCTAAAGGCAACCTAGGCACTTCGGGTTGTGGTGCTATTTTCAAAAATTACTCCGGAAAGATTCTTGGATGTTTTTATGGAAATTGTGGCATCTCCTCTGCTTGTGAGGATGAAATGAAGAGAAAGATCTATGATATATCATTTTCCAAGAATCAGGGTTGGAAGTATATCTGGATAAATGACTACCATAGTTTAATATATTTGGAATTTTGTGATGCACCTCGCATGGCCCCTTACAAAATGTTGGAAGGGCTGTCTTCATTCTCTCATGGACTTCAACTATATTATTATGCACACCTTTCATGAAGTGAACATGGTGGAAGATGGTCTTGAAAATATGGGAGTCAACCATGTCACCACCTGGTTATATGACATACATGTTGAATTACCCCCCCCCCTTTATGTGAGAGACTGTATAAGAATACCATCTTTTATACTCAGGTAATACATTTTTTAAATATTAATTTTTGTGATTTTGACTTTGAAAAATGAACAAACTTCTTAAAAGAAACTTATATATCATGAAACGACACGTATTGGATTAGTGAGTGAACCCAATCCACTATAATAATCCATCCACTGTGTTTATGAGATTATAGAGTGCACTCAATCCACTACGAGACTCTATACACTATATTTATGGGATCATAGAGTGAATATAATCCATCATGGGACTCTGTCCACTATATAATTATGGTAATATTTGTAAGACTTGATATTTTAATTGAGTTTTGATTCATATGTTTGTTCTATAATATAATGATTTTTAAAATTTTCATGTTATGATGACTCATTTATTATGTAATTCTTAGTTACTTATTCCTTGATTTATTATTTTTATCCATGTTTATTAGGGTTTGATTTTTAAATGTTATGTTCAGGGACCTTGACTGTGATCTAAAATCCACATGATTTTCTTATTCTTACTTATGATCATCAATTATTATCTCTTATTTTCCCCTACTATATATCTGAGCTCACCCCTTTATTATGATTCCATTAACTAGGTTATGGAGATGATTATAACTTATGAGAAGTATAAAAGGGGGTTGAGATGGGTAAAATTATAGAGTAATGTTCACAAGAATTGTAAAATAACTTTTTTATGTATCTTGTCTCAAAATACTCAAAAAATTATCTTTCTGAAGATTGTGTGAGATTATTGTGACATACAATGTTAATGTGAAATATATCTAAGGTTATTTTGGTTCAACTCACTCAAGATCAAAGGTAGTAATTAAATAATTCATTTTTAGAATCTGTCTTAGATGTACAGGTCTTGGGAACCTCATGAACCGTCTCACACATACCACTTCCATACCTCCCTTTGTAATAGTAGTAATGGTTGACCCATACCCCACCAAACACATTTATTTAAAGGGTTACCAAACAATATGGAGGACCCATACCCTAATGTGTGTAGTGTGCATCATTAAATAGGCTTATCAACTCCCTAATTAGAGGACCCATTCCCAATAAATTTGCGAGGGTTAGAAACTCTAGTATACATAGAGGACCTATTCCCTAGATATAGGTATTCTTTAAGATGTTATTGAACCCTTGGACAATATAATCATTCACCCATATATATCATTATATATATAAATATATGAAACCCATTCTACTAAAAAAATTAAAAAATATACCATATATGATAAATTTATATGTACCAAAACATTCTAGGGGAAAAACACTAAAAATTTACTAGGTTCATGTCTTAAATAGATACCTAGGTAAAAATTTATAAAGATTAATGAATTCTTACCAATACACAACATGTCCCAATAGGGTACACAATGTATTAGATCACTCGATAAATATATTAATACTACAATCACCAAATCATTTTAAGTTTTCATACATTGTGGGTCTAGTAAGTTACAAGGATTGTGGATCTTACACAATTTCTAGGTGTATACAACATATACAAGCCGAGCCACCTTACCATGAAAAAACATCATGTTTATTGGTACACATGATGTGTGGGTCCATTATGTTAACCTTACATGTACGCTGAGTACACACCAAGGTACTCAGTCCCATGATAAGTGATATATTACCCATAATAATAGAATTTTTGGTATTTTAAATCACAGATAATACTAGAGTCACCGACTACGAGTAACAATATGATATTTTTAATATGAAATGTCATGTTACATTACTTAAAATAAATAATCTATCAATGGTGACATATATAACATGTGATCGAATACTACACATTATTCAATCATAAAATTTTAAAAAATAGAAATATTCATCTTTAAACTACAAACATGGATGTCATATCCATTATTAATCACAACTCTACTTTGGGTCAAAAAATGATAGCCCTAGAGCATCTATCCGATATCTCTAGGATTATTTGTGGTGATATGTTATCATTCGATCTATTTCAATCTAACCATTCATCGAAAAATGATAAAATCCCATCACATTAGTGATTCTATACTCTAAAAAGTGATATTATCTAGTTTTATACCATTATAACATCATGAAACCATGATATAATTTAATAAAAAATAATGATGGAGAAATATTTGATAAGGTGGTTTCTAGAAGAGAACCTGACCATCCTAGAACAGTATTACCTTCTTATTCATTATAAAACAAGTGTATGGGAAAAGGAAATTTTTTTTATTCATAGTGAAAATATCTTAAGGAGATACAAATTTGGAATAACATTTTAATTTTTCAAAGAAACAATTTATCAATGATAGATAATATCATTAATGTTCAACACCCTAAACAAACTTTCTTAAATAAATAAACCATGCTAAATCCTTAAATAAAATTTATAAACAAGGAGGAATCAGCCCCACATTAATTCAATGTTAGAAATTAATTAATAAAATTTCCAAGATCACATGATCAAGAAATAAAATATTATTACAATGGTAGTTCTAATTGGATTAAATTGTATTTTTTGTCAATGAAATTTGATTATTTTTTGATTGAAGATGAAGTCCATATATATTGAGAAGATATTAGGAGTTAATATATGTGCTAATATATTATATTGAAAAGGAATATTGAGGCTAAAATTTGAATTTATTGCTTGAAAAGATTCAATAAGAATCAAGACAAAGTAGATTGTTAGATATATGAATAGTTTTAATTGGAGTTTTAGTATCCAACATATTTTAAAGTCATGTTTGATAAAGAAATTTTTTAAATAAAATAAAGTGGGTATGCTTATAGGATTTTTATATATTCATAATTATTCTAATATTTCTTGGATTGATATTTTTGTGGTGATTAGAAGTACTCTAGGACTCTCGGATCTGATTTAAAATAATTTTTAACTCTGAATTCTAGAAGAATTAGAAAGTCTAGATCCACGTAGAGTGATGAACATGTATGTGAATCCTTATAGAAGTAGATTCAGAATGTATAGATCTATATAAGGGGATATATGTGTGGTTCAATATGTAAGGGGATCCATGAATAGGATACTACATAAGGGGATCCACAAAAAAACCACACATAAAGAGATTCAAAATTTGGGTTCTATGTAATAGTTCACAACATAAGAAAATACAAATTATGTGTATTTTTTTAAAGGTACTATGGAAATTATCTGTCACATAAAGGGATTCCCACATGAGGAAAGACACATATGGGGATTCATGTATAGAGTTCCACTTAATGAGATACCAAACAGAAGTAGTCCACACAAGGGAATTCACATATGAGCTGTCATGTAATGGGATTCAAAGTTTAAGATCTATGTTAGGTGATTCACTTAAGGGTATTATTTATTCATATGTTAATATTAATAACTCAAAAATATTGATTTATAGAAAATATGGAAATAAATAAGATGATTTTTGAAACTATTTTTAAGGATTCAAACATCATAATCAAATTTAAATGATTGTAATCCTAGACAAGATTAGATAAATATTGAAACACCCTTATATTTTTCAATATATATATATATATATCAAATAAATTTAATATTTTTGATATTTTTCATTACACATAACACTAAGTTTAGTTTGTGTTACATAAAACACCATATTTAACATGAATTACATACAACATAGAGTTTGTCTTGTGTTACACATAACACTGAGTTAAGTTTTCATTACATAAAACACTAAGTTTATCCTACATTACATGCAATATCGAGTTTAAATGAAACATGACATACTATTAAAATATTAATATTTAATATGATAGTTATCACCTAACTATTTAAATGGATGGTATGAATAAAATTTACAAAATTATAAAAATATATGGTTTACACATGTATTTATAATGAATTAATTAGTTCCCCATTAATTCTAAATGAAAATAAAAACCATTGGAAAATAAATAAAATATTTTTCTAAAAAACTATTTTTATGAGCAAACAAATGTTATATATAAATAAAATAAATAAATCACTTTTGGTGATTTATTTTAATGAAATTTATATATTATATATTCAATCAAATTTCAAAAAATTATCTTATGTTTTTTTCTAGATAATAGATAATAATAAATCAAATTTCATGCTCAAAAACAATATTTTTCTAAAAATTAGTTTTATCGCATTTTACACAGTTATTTTAAAATAATTTTTTTGAAACTTTTAGAAAATTTATTTGAAGAAAATGGAATTAATTTTTGAAATCATTATTTTAAAATTATCTTAGGGTGAATCGTTGATAATTTTTTGAGAAGATAAAATTTTCAATGAATAGTGAAAAATATTGGTTTTTATTAAGAATTTTCATTTCTTTTAAGGAATTTATAAGTTTACAAATTGTTTTTGACGGTTTTAAAGGTAAAATTATTGAAATTATATATCTATTAATATAATTTAGTTAATTTTAATCAATTTAATATTGATTTTTTTATAAAAATGTTTTAAACATTTGGACATTTTTTCTTTGGAAAATCGTTTTCTCACTGAGTCTACAAGATTAATTTTGAATTAAAAGCTTCCAATTTTGTGAATGTAATTTGAAAAAATGGATTCCATATTTTTAATAACATTATTTTATATAATATAATAAGTTCAACTTAATTTTTTACCCTAATGAATAGTAAAAATAGTAAAATTTATTTACTACGGTTAAGGTAAAAATTGGTTTACCAAGAGGTTAAAATTAAATGATAAGGGGTAGAAATGACTGAAAATAAATAAAACACAAATTTTATAGCCATATTTAGACAGTAAATATTCTATTATAGATAATGGACTATTTTGGTGCCTTTTTTAACGTGAAAAATGTGGGTACACATCTTTTCATTTCAAAAATTACAAGTGAACCACTCACCTCACTTAAAAAAATCCACCCTATCTAATATCCTATTCACACTTAAAAAACCATTTGGTTCTGAAAAAACCTACCAAAATAACTTACTTAATTACATCATATAATCCTATAAGCCTTGTTTTGTTAAGAAATCAAACCTATGAAGCCTTTTGGTGAAAACTAAAATAAGTTGTCTGAGAAGTGGTAACATTCCTAACTGAGAATTTTATTTTATTTATTTCACCAAATCATTAAATTCATGTTAAAACATGATTATATAATAACATAATTATATTCCATAAAATTATATTTTATTATTTTAATGGAATAACCTAAATCCTACTCTTAAACCATCAAATGGGTTACGAAATCATCATTCATGTATACGAAAGACTACCACCTCGCAAACTAATGTTATTCATTTTACAAAACCACCTATCATTGATGGATATAATTATGAAATTATTATTTATATATGATATTTATGATGTTATTATTCTTTTGGAATCATTATATCACATGTGACTCATTACCCTACATTCTATAGTAATACTATAATATTATTCATGTGTACGATAAACTACAGTCCTGCGAAGCGATGTGATCTTTTCACACTTTAAATGGAGGTAATAAGGATTGGTTTTGAAAAAATTGTTTGATATATATGATATAAAAATGATTATGGAATGGTAATATATTATTTACCTTTCTTTCTTTCTTTCTATTGGGAAAATATAAATAGTGTTCATTCATACGTATGACCTACTGTCTCCATGAAGGATTCATTTCATTTTATATATCTACACTACTATAAATTGGAGCTATACCAATAGACCTATACCAATAGTTTGAAAAACCATTGGTATAGGTACCATGGAGACACCCTATACCAATGGTTTTGGCCAAAACTAGTGGTATAAGTCCCTTGTAGAGACCCTATACCAATAGTTATTAAAAAATGTTGGGACATGTCACTTATATGGACCTATATCAATGGTTTTGGAAAAAACCATTGGTATAAGTCCCTTATAGCGACCCTATACCAATAGTTTCAGCAAAAACTATTGATATAGGTACCCATATTTTTTATATATTATTTTTTCAAATAACATTAAATACGTTGAAAGTTAAAATAATTATAAATATAAATATATATATTTATGAAATTATGTTCAGAAAACTAATCTTAGGTTAGTGGTAAGGTAGTTGGATTATAAATGGACGGTGTTGGGATCAAAACCAAGATGGGGTTTATTTTTACAATACCTATACCAATAGTTTTTCAAAACCATTGTTATAGGTTTTTCATATGAACTGTTACAATTTTTTACAAAACCTTTTTTATAGGTATATATGAACACTATAATAGACAACTACCCTCAAAACCATTTGTATAGGCTATAATGGCGGTTTGGAGACCTATACCAATAGTTTGAAACAGTTGGTATAATTTTTTTCTAGCAGTGATAAATTTTATTGGTAAATATAAATAAATATATAATTATTATAGATGATATTTTTATCATGGTTAAAATTTTGTAGATTATGTACCCAATGTCAATGTAATATTATCAAAATTAACAAATCAAAATATACACGAAAAACAAAGCATTTAATTCCCAAAACGTGATTTTAACATGGAATTATTTATAGATGGTTGATAAAAGGTGATAAGTAAATAATATATTTTAATATATATATTTATGATTCTATAATATATTTATAATAAACATATATTTATTATACTAGAAGTTCAAATGTGAATGAAGGAATTCCAGACTTATGGTAAGTGATTTTTGTCTCACTTTTATTTTCTATGAGAAACATGTCGTATTCCACACATGTTTTATTTATATGGTGTATATAATTCCCTTGAATTTATTTTATTATTGTTATTAGGAAAATAATTTGTATTTACATATCCATTTGAGTATCTCTCTTTTATTGGGATTACAGTACAAAAGTTACCAATGTGGTAAGGGTTTTAGAATATAATCTCATCTTTTATCAGGATTATTCATGATTATGATTATGATGATGAAATATCATTATCCATACCCCAAGAAATTCATGAAATTTATTCTCATATGGTTATTACATGATAATAAATTATTTCCCTTCATTTTCCTCTCTTTATGTACTCAATATTTAAAAAGAGTGTTTTAAGAAAAAGTGACATTATTTCTCTCTTTGGCGAAAACCCATTTTTTGTACTAAACAATGTTTTCTAAAAATATTTTCAAAAATGTTGTTAATAAGATTAAAATGATTTATTATTGTAATTTTTACCAATGTTTTTATTTTTAAATTTTTTTTGAAAGGAATATTTATGTCATTATCCAAACAATTCCTATTTGGATTTGAAAGAAATTGTGAAAGGAATATTTGTTTTGTGGTGTATGACATGTACAATATTTTAAACCATCATGACCAAATCATTTTTTTGATGATTCCTTTATAAGTTTCAAAGTTTATTTTCAAATAAAATTATTTCTAATTTATTTATGAATTTTTAGTTTTAAAAAGTGATTTTCTATATGGAAAGGATATTTTCATCAAGAAGCATTTTAAATTATTTTTAAAAAATCCTTTGTAAGTTTAAAATTTTATTTTTGAAGATAATAATTTTGAAAATGTTTTATAATTTGAAAAGTTTTTTTTCAAAATGGAAAGACTATATTCCTCAAGAAATGATCCTAGTGATCATTCAAAATAATTTTCCATCTAAGATAACATCCTTTGATGTTACTTATGATTCACTGGGGATACTATTAAATTATACCATCCTTTTTCTTTCTCTTGATGGTTAGTGTTTAGGTGGAAATTTTTTTAGGAAACCCATTTAATTTTTATGGGTTATTCTATAGTGAATTGATGAAATTTTTATCAAACACATTTTCTTTACATGGGTTATGATGTGATGATATGATGAATTTTTTATGATAATGTAGAACATATAAGTATGGTTTTAATTATGAGGTGGGTGGGACCTGTATCTACCTCTAATTCATCGAGCAAAGCTTTATATCTTATGAGATAATAATGGTATATAAGTTGATGGTCTTGATACACTATTGGAAATAAGTGCATTGTAACCCACTATGGAAAACATGCGCATCCTGATCCACTATGGGAAATAGGTTCATCCTGATACACAATGGGAAACAAGTGATAATTCCTGTTCCACTAAGTTAATTATATTTTTTGTTAACCTTGAAATATTAATTTTTTTCTATATTTATGATGGTTCGACACTTTTGTTAAATGAGCATACAGTTAATGATTGATTTATGATAATTTATCACTCTTATGGGACATGTTTTTATAATCATAAAGTTTTAATCCATGAAATATGTTTATAATATATGATAGGTTGAGTATGAATATACTAAGTTATTTTCATAATCACATACCCTTATGTTTATGTTATGATCTCATATGTTCAAAGATTGATATATATTATGTTTAAACTTACTAAGCATCTAAGCTCACCCTTTTTTATATTTCCATCCCCAGGTTATGAAAAAAGGTTTTGTTATGGTATGTATAAGTGGAGTACAATATGTGAAGATATTTTTGGGAGATTCTGAAGGTATTTCATGAAATAATAAGATTTTGTTTCAAGTATCTAAATAAATTAATGTATTATGATCATAAAGTGTGTTTTTATGAAATGTATTAAATATTCATGTCATGATCCCCTCCCCATAAGGTGTACCCCTCCTGGGCCAGAAATGTGATAAGGGAGATAATGACCCCTGAGTCCCACCTCCAGTAGGCCCCGGGTTGGCGACTAGAACCGGGGTATAATAAACACACCAATGGGAGGAATTTCCCTCTAAGATAACACATGTGAAAGAGGGAGATAAGATAGACACCAACCAACTTCAACTCAGACTGAGATATAAAATAAAACCCAAGTGCACATATGTAATTTCATGAAAAACTACTACAATTGAAAGGAAAAACTACAAGTACCAAAGGAAAGTAAAAACAACAACAACCACAAGCCTGAAAAGCTCCTACAACCCCAAGCTAGTAGAAACCAGCTTGATCTCCAACATGCTCCAAGTGACCTGAAAAAAATAGTTATGTATACATAGGGTGAGTATAACAGTATACTCAGTAGGATCCTCCCTAAAGCCTCTCATAAAAAATTAATGAAAGCATTCTAAAGCACAACGAACAACAAGTGAAACTAACTCATCACCTAAACAGGTGTACTAAGTTCCTAGACTCACCATGGATACTCTCACCAAGTATCGCATAAAGGAGTATATAATATAATAAAGAATATCAAGGGTACCCTGCTACTACTTACCCACAGGTTTTCCACTTTTCCCCAACTTCACATGTCCTAATCCATATTTCTTCAAAAAGGATTCCCAACAAACACCTGGGAAAAGTACCAAAACATGCACCTCATGCAAAAAAACCACAAAGTCCACGTAAAAAAACTAACCAGGTAGTTTTTAGGAGCCACCACAACTCGCATAATGTGTATCATACGTCTGGAATTAACCTCAATCCATTAAAACTCACACACCGAGTAAGGATCCTCAAGCCATCACAACCTATACACTTTACACCTTTAATAGTCCATATGAAAATATATCCAAAATATATGTGTTTGAATAACCAAAATCCATTACATCCCGCTGCAAACATATATGGGAGAAACTTACCATTGTGCCTACTATCACATGTAACTACCAAGATAATAGAGCAGTGCCAAAGGTGGATGTCATCCATCCATCCTCCCACCAGAATGTTGGGGAAAACACCCCCAAGGGCTTAGAATCACCGGGGTGTTAGTTTCCCTAACTGACGGGGTGGAATAGCATATAGAAACACAGAAGTACAAAATATACTATCGGTCACAACCACACTATGGGAATAACCTAATATTATACTCATATGTAGCTAATATCTCTTGGACTCTCAGCTGATACTTCTTAGACTAGGTATCCTATAAGCACACATCCATTTAAAGAGATTTATTACATTCCTTTATTCTATTTTTTTCAGTTTCACTTTATGTTCATTAATTATTTAAACATTAATTAGATATCAATAATTTCAACATTATGATTCATTAGTATCGCACCCAAAGTCCACTTTTCATTTAAAATTGCAACCTCAGTATTGCGTCCCAGAAATCTCCAACACCATGGTTTAACATCATTTATTCAATCATTTAATAACATCATTAATTTTCCATATTCCCAAGAATTCTAGAAAAAACATTCTAAGCTACTAAACACAAGGGGATTAACATGGTGAGTATGTAAACTACCCGTCGAGTCTTTTCCACATATAACAAGAGCGTAGACCCATCCTCCATTGAGAAGCTAAACATAGAAAGCACGTGGAATACCTCGCGCATCTTCTCCCCTTTTAGAAGAAGGGTAAGCAAGACTAGCTGCCTTGAGCAGTGGGGAAATCAAAGAATATAAACAACTAATAAGATTCATCAAGCCTCCAAAAATTCACATCAAACCTATTTCATCATCTCTGATGTCCTCCCTAACACCCACATGCATAAATCGATGCATCTCACCACTCTAGGAATCAACTTCTACCACAACCAATGGGCCTCCCTACCCCACATATCACAATAGCCATCCAGGCTCACATCACAACACAAAAAGTAGGAAAAAACATCATATCAACTGGGATCTTATCCCTTATAAAATAAAGAGGGTAACTTAGAACCCTATGAGGAATTATCATTTAACAAACAACAAGTCAATTAATATATATAGAAATAACTGATTTATTATTTTCAGGTTCTAACTATGGGAAACCTAAATATAAAGCTATCAAAAATTGATTAAACATGATTTTTGAATCAAATTTATTAACATAAAATTAAATCAAGAAGAACCAAATTCATTTACATGCCTCTTTATCTTTGAAAATTAATTTACAATTAAACCAAGTTTACATTCTTTACCAATTTACATTAAGAAAGAAATGATAAACAAAGTAAGAATAGATATCACACTATCTAGAAAAATAGAGGCAATAACATAAGATCGATATCAATTTATTTATTCCATTCAAATATTTATTAGGTCAATTCCATTGTGATTCAGTGGACTAAAACAAGTAAACTCTAAATTTTCATGTAAAATAATAAAGAAGAAACAAATACATTACCTCAAATGGTTCTTGACATTATTTATACAAGAAATAGCCACACAATGGATTACGATCTCCTCCCCCCGTGACAAATATATCCACCCAAGGATAAAGATACACCACCACACCGGTCAACACCCAAGAAAAGTCCATTAGATACAAGGATATAACATTCCATAAAAAGGGCAAGGAGAAATAGAAGGGGATGAACCCAAAAGAATGACTATAGATCATTCCTTTTATCAAAAATTGATCGATATAGCTTGGTTGCATCAAAAACAGAGGGGAACCAATCCAAAGAGAAAAGTTTGATCACACAACTCCTACAAGAAGGAATTAAAGGTTTGAGCATTTCACACTAGATAACAAGGAGGAAGAACAAGGGAGAAATATCTCTCATCCCTTTAGAAGATTTAACGATGCAGTGGTTTAAGACATGCTTGATTTTCCATTAAAATAAGATTGCATTAAACCATGTAGTTTGACCAAGTAAAAGTATTTCAAGACTTAAGAAAATTAATATAGGAGTTACGGCCTTTGAATCGGCCTTAGAGTCCTTAATATGAGGCTTTAAAATAATTTTACGTTAAAGGAAACGTCAAAGGGGTGAAACTGTAGGAAGCTGGAAACACTGTACACCAAACTAGAAATTTGGAAAAGAAAAAAAAAGGCTACCATTAGAACCTCAATGGTTTGGAAACACTATTCATGAACTCAAATTTTGGAAAAAGAAATAGAGGCTTTAGTTGGAACCTCACCGTTCTGGAAACACTGTTCATGAACATGAAATTTGTAATAGGAAATAAAGGCTGAAGTTGGAAACTCACCATTCTGGAAACAAAGTTCATGAACTCCAAATTTGGAAAAGGAAATAGTGGCTGTAGTTGGAACCTCAACATTCTGGGAACACTAATCATGAAATCAAAATTTGTTAAAGGAAATAGAGGTTGTAGTTGGAACCTCACCATTTTGGAAACACTATTGATGCACTCACAATTTGGAAACGGAAATAGAGGCTGCAGTTGGAACCTCACCATTCTAGAAACACTGTTCATGAACTCAAAATTAGGAAAAGGAAATAGAGGCTACATTTGGATCCTCACCATTTTGGAATCACTATTCATGGACTCGAAAATTAGAAAAGGAAATGGAGGCTACAGTTGGAACTTCACCTTTTGGGAAACACTGTTCATGATCTCAAAATTTGGCAAAGGAAATTGAGGTTGTAGTTGGAACCTCACCATTCTAGAAACACTATTCATGAACATGAAATTTGGAAAATGAAATAGAGGCTGCAGTTGGAAACTCACCGTTCTGGAAACACTGTTCATGAACAAGAAATATGGAAAATTGTTGGGAATAAGTGGCCTTGACCTCCCAGAACTCCTCAAGAACTAGATTTTAGTAATGTAATGGACCCAATAGGTCTGAGCCATTGCATTAGATATCTCTCAAAATATTATCAACCTCGAGAATTAAAAAACCACCTAAAGGGAAATAGAAACAAGGTTCGAACAACCACCCATCAAGATACCTCTCAAAAGAGAGATAGACACAAGAAGCAACCAAAGAAATCCATCTCATAAACACAAAAGGTCTACAACCAAAAAGCAGACATCTTTTTAACAGGAAAAGAGTTAAACATAAAAAAACTCAGGGTACTGGGCATGTATTTGTAACTCACATTACTAAGTACTCTCCTCCATGCCACCATGTTTACACAAGACATGAACCAATGGGATAGAACGACCTCACAACACCTTCTATATGAGGTCTTGGATCTCTATTGGATGCTCCTCAAAGGTCTCATCATCATAAATATTGATCTCTCCCCAATCGATGACATAAGAGTCATCATAAAGACAACGAAGGAGCTGTGACACATGAAAAAAAATTTGTGTCCGACTCATCTATGGGGGAAGTGCTATCTGATACTCCAAAACTCCAAAATGAGCCAAAACCATGAAAGGACCAACAAACTGGGGAGAAATCTTACTCTTGTGATCGAACCTTCGCTGCCCACAATGGGGAATCACCATCAGAAACACGTGACCCCCAAAATTAAATTATAAGGGTCTCATCCTTTGATCGGAATATGATTTATGATGATCAAACAGTGCTTTCATCCCCCCACTAGTCACCTGAACCATCTCTGACATATTATGCACTAGTTTCGGTCTGAGAATTGATGACTCTCTAACCCCAGTCCAGCACAACGGAGAATAGAAAGGTCGGCCATACAAGGATTCAAATGGTTCTATACCGATGGTGGAGTGAAAACAATTATTGTAAGTGAACTCCACCAAGGGTAAGTGCCTCATCCACGAACCTCCAAAATACAGGACACAAGATCACAACATGTCTTCAAGAGTCTGGATGGTTCTCTCTGTCTGACCGTCTATCTACGGATGAAAAGAAGTGCTAAGGGATAGCTGAGAACCGAAATCATGTTGGAGACCTCTCCACACCCTGGAGGTAAAATGAGGATCTCGATCAGAAATGATCATCTTTAGGACTCTGTGGAGTATCACCACCTCCTCCAAATACTTCCTTGACAAAACTTCCACTGTGATCTAATCCTTGATTGCTATAAAGTGGGATGATTTTATAAATGATCCACTAACTCCCAAATAACGTCTTGTCCTCCTTGGGCATGAGGTAAACCAGTAACAAAGTCCATTAATATGTCCTATGAATTCCACTGAGGAACATCTAATGGCTGTAGCAGACCACCAGGAACATGGTGTTTGGCCTTTACCTTCTGGCAGACCAAACATCGAGACACAAACACCGCAGTTGCATGCTTTAGCCCAGGCCACAAAAACTGACTCCTCAAGGCTCGGCACATATTTTTCATGCCAGGATGCACCGATAAAGGTGAGCTATGGAAGTTTCTAAGAACCATCTCACGCATCGACAAAGGAAAAAATAGACTTTCGTGATACAACACTCGATTTTGTTCATCATCAGACCAACAATTAGGGGCCTCACCACAAAAAAATAGGTCTCCCCATACCTCCACCTCGAGATCTCCCAACTGGGAATCTTCCACCAGCTGCACCATAGATGACTTCACTGTCATATGGAAAAGATAACCTCTTCCCCCATCTTCTCCTATATCGATATGTAATGCCGAAATTTCTTTCATAACTCTCTAGGAATCACTAGATTCACACACTGTATCACTATGTGACTTCTTACTCATCGCATCAGCTAAAACATTTCCCATTCTAGGGGTATGTGATATTTCAAAGATGTATTCATGTAAGAAATTCATTCAAATACACTGTCGCATGTTTAAGTCATGCTGGGAGAAAACATATCTCAGGATCTTGTGTTCAGTGAAAACCACAAATCACTTTCCAATGAGGTAATGTCTCCACAACTTTAGAGAAAAGTCCAAAACGGCCAACTCGAGATCATGGGTGACATAGTTACGTTCATGGGACTCAACTGCCAATACCCATAAGAAACAACTGAACTCTGCTACATCAGAACACAACCTAACCCCAGATTCAAAGAATTGCAGAAAACATCAAACAGAACTCCCTCAGCAGGAATACAAAGAACTGGGGCACTTAATAAATTCTCCTTCAGATACTTGAAAGTTTCCTGACACAGATCAGTCCACATGAACGCCTGATCCTTCTTGGTCAACACTGTGGAGACCCAAATCTTGACATTCATGGACATTACATTACTTTTGTAGAATAATTAATACACAACAAAAACATACACACAAGGACCGTAATAGTTTAGTGTCTTTGGAAACTCGGAATATAATCTTCTAATAGTGGTGAAAGATCTTCAAAATCTCCCATAAAGATCTTCCCCTTTTTTTCTTACCTAAAACCTTTCTTTATATCTTGGGGAAAATAAAACATAAAAGGGGTGAGCTCAAATACTCAGTAAGGGTAATCATAGAGAACATAAAACAATCCTTAGACATTTGAATGTAAAAAAAAACATGAGCATAAAATCTAAACATCAAAATCTTGAGCAATGACATAAAACATGGCAGTACGTAAGGCATAGATCATGAAGAAACATTAATCAAGATAAATTAGCATGGGATTAAAACATGTAATTGTGGAAACCATTAAGCACATGTTATGATTTCCATAGTAGCCAAGGCATTGCTGCATACACCATCTTAGTGGACAAAGTCCCTCTCTGAATCGAGTTCACTCCTCATTCCAGTCCTGTATTACTGAACCGGTTTAACTTGTCATTCCAGCCATGTCTATCTCATGAGATATAAATCTTTACCCAATGCATTGGAGGGAGATATATCTCCCACCCATCTCATAATGAAATCATTCTTATGTGTGCCACAACATAAACATAAATAATTCATCATAACCCAAAGAATAAAATGGGTTTCATAAACATCATCCCATCAAAACATAATCCATATAAAACAAATGGATATAATTTCATCATAAGAAAAGTGAAACCATCTAAATCATAGATATATTAAACTTTAAACATACATGTATTAAATAATGTCATCTTAGATGGAAAATGGTTTTGATAAAACATTTGAAATGAATTCTTGAGGGAAATATCCTTTCTTCTTCAAAATCATTTTATTTTCAAAAAATGCCATACAATTTTAAAATAAAAGTATTTTGTTGAAAATATTCATAAAATATTGTATAGTAAGCTTCATGAAAATGAGGCGTTATGAAACCGTAAAAATCCGTTCATGCCGTATAAGTTAAAAAAACATTCTTCTCGTACTTTTGTCAGAAAAGTCAAAAAGTACCATGTAGGGTAAATAAAAGAAAGATTCCTTCCATAACATGGGGTAAAAGTCAAATGGTTAAAAAGGAAATTAATCATACATGAATAAACTTTTATAAAACATGGACATGGATGATAGCAATAATCCCAGTAAATACTTATGAATAAGCAATCTCAGATAAAAATGAGATTTGCACAATTATCCCTTACCTTAGGTCTGATATGCTTCATACGTATCCGAACCTACTGTATAATGATTTAAATAATTTCATTGACTTATTACAGAATCATATTCATTGTTATGTTATCATATATGTTTCACTTATGACTTTATATTACCCGTTCTTTTGTAAATTCCATGTTAAAGCAGCGTTTTGGTTAAAATCATTTCATTTATCGTATGTGTTTCGAATTCTCATTCTTGATATTATTACTTATATCCTGATTTACATAATTATAGAATATAAAACATGATTTATATACTATATATATTCATCATATACATATATATATTATAGATCGATAAAAGGAATGAAATACACCGTTCATGGAGACGGTAGGCCGTACGTATGCATGAACGCTGTTTTCGTTTCCTTATTGAATTGAATGAACCTAAATAGATGAAATACATATATATATATATATACATAAATCCTATAGCATTATTATTTCATATATTTCATTATTATTCAATATATAAACTTTATGATCATTCATGTATGGTTAACATGGAAGATGAATCTCATCTCGTCGTGAAGACGGTAGTCCGTACGTACGCACGAGCGATGACATCATTCCCATATTTATTGAATAGAAATGGAGTGGATGGTATAATATATCAGAATCAGTATGATGTTATAATTACCATATATAGTTATTCTTTACATCATTATACCCATCCATGTAAGGTTTTGGTGGAAAAACAGATTTCACCACGGCGTGGAGACGGTATTTCGTACGTACGCACGCGTGGTGATTTCGTTTTCCGTAGGATGGATAGATGGTGAAATAGGGTTGTTTCATACTTATAATAACATATCAGTATATGATTTATACTTATGTTATTACTTCATAATGAAACAACTAAATAATAATAAGTGGAAGAAGAAATAAAGTTGAAAGAATCGGTAACGGACATTACCTCTTCTTTGAAGCGCCTCTTTGAGACCTCCTCTTAGGGCACTAAAATTAGTCTTTGAATAATCCCAGAACCTCTAGGATGTTTCTATGGAAGTGGAAAAGATAATTTGGCAGGAGTTGTCCGAGCTTGAAGGCTCAAAGAGGTGTGAGGAAGAGAGGGAGGAGGTTCCCTTTTATAAGGGAGGAGAGGGGCACCTTTGGAAAAACTAAAAATATTATTTTATTATAAAGTCATATTCGGTTTTTAATAGCTCCAAATTAATTTATTTCTAAGATAATGTGGGGATGGGTCGAAATACTCTCATCCAATACAATTTAGACAAGTTTAGGTTTCTATTTTAACCTTATCATTTAGATTTAACCTTAAGTTAAATAATTTTACTTTTACCGTGTCTTCTTGTTTTCTTACACTATAAGGTTAATAAACTTACAATAACAAGCCAAACGAACCCCAAGTTGTTTATTATTAATATATATAACCGTATCTAAGTCCTTTTACCAAACATTATATTTTTAGGAATAAAATAACAATTAATAATATAATATTTTTTTTAAAAACTATTTTATGTCAATTTTGACACTATTTGGTAATTGAGTTTTGTGAAACTCATAACCGAATGATTAGTTAGAAAAAAGTTAACTAAATAAATAATAACATGTCATATTAACCTATAAAATTAATTTAATTAATAAAAAGTCTCAAATTACATTTATTTGGGTATTTATAACATCAATTATGTCAATATTTCATTAATAAGATAATTATTGCATCATCTTTGTGTCATAAATAAATTAACTTATTTAATGTCTAAAAATTATAAATAAAATACCATTATGTAGGAAATCTTTTTATATTTCTAATTAATATTTATAGTCTAATTTATCTTATGTATAACCCTATATTAAAAATGATTTACTTATTAAACATTGATTTTAACTTTTTTAACCCTTCTTTAAATAAATTAATATTAAATGTCCTAATCTAATCCAAGTGGGCCTAAATGGTCATATTTTATTCCTAAGTTGTTTTTGGTCGAATTACTCTTATCAAATAGAATTAGGACATGTTTTAGGGTAATAATAATATCATTTTTACCCTTAATTATCCTATTTACTTTTAGTCGTTGTAAATAAAAGTAAAAAGTTACTATTCACCAAAAAATATTTTCATCTCATTGAACCACATTTTAGTACTTGATATTAACCGTGTCTCTCGGGTTTTTGAAATTTAATTCACAGAAGTGGTAAAATTTAATTTAAATTAAAAGAAGTTTGTTTTTTAACTACCACTAAGTGGTTTCACTATTCATCGAAAATTGAAGTTTTTCTGAAAAATACCAAAAATTCAGCCGAAGAATTATTTGATATTCCAAATTAAAAATTGATGTATATTTTACCAAATTCATAACATATAAGTGGAATTAATTAATTTTAAATTTAATTTCCGTTATCAAAACAAATAGCGTGTTTTTAAGAAACAAAAACAATCAAAAGATTGATACTTGTTTATATCCAATTTCAAAGTGAAATTAATTCCAATGAACAAAATTGGATTAAATGGTAAAAATATATTCTAATTACACTTTAAAACCAATTAAAAATATAATCTAACCATATAAATTATTGCGATGAAAAAATTTGTTTTTAATTAAAATATAGCATGTTTTTACTATTCATTAAAATATGAAAGTTATCAGAATAATATGGAAAATTTATCCAAAGTAAATTTTTATATCCTGATTACAAAGAAGAATTTTATTTTGTCAAATTGAACTTATAGACATGCCAAAAACACGATTTGAGGTGGGCGCGTCATCAAAAGGCGGGAAAACTGCAATTTTTTAAAAATACATATTTTACACGGAAAATTTATTTTGTTCTCATACCATATTCTAGAAAATTTGTAAGATGAATAATAATGTTATAAAATTAAAAATGTTTTAATACTATTCATAATGGCTAGTCCATAATAATATTATAACAATATATCGTTGTTTAGTGAAACCTGGTATTGCGTACAACACACGCTATCAAGGAAGGTCATGATTGCGTGTGATGCAAGACAAGTCAGGGTTGCATGTTGTGCAAGACTCCTACATTATTTCGTATAATAGAATCCAACTATATTTCATTTATACATATAATATATATATATATACACTCAATGTTTTGTAGAATAACTACTACCAAAATTGGGTGTAACATGATCCAAGAATAGTGTTGTGTATACTGCAAGCTCATACAGTGTTGCGTATAGTGCAAGGAAATCTTTTTATAGCTTACAACACAAGACATCAATGAAATTAAAAGAATATTTTTCATAAAATCTCGGGGTGTTACATTCTACCCCCCTTAAAATGAATTTCTCCCTCGAAATTCGTCGGGGTTATAAATCGTTTACTATTTATAGATACCCACATCGTAAAAAGGAATACTAAAACTAAATTTTAAAAACTAAAGTATGAAATGTAATGATTACCCAAAGAAACTCATCATTGGGTTTCCATATAGGAGAACATAGGTGAAAATATGGATATGGTAGAAAAATCTAACCATCAAGTTCTAATGGAGAGTGGTAGAGAACATGGCTATGAACAAGACATCAATCAAAAAGCCATAGATTTGTGATGATCTAAGGTACCATCTGATTCATCGGATATAAGGGCACTAGGACAACATTTTTGGTTTTCAAGATCATTTACCTAAAGTTAATGAAATTGGAATTAGAATAAATACTTTTGTGATTTTGGTACAGTCTCACCGTTGGTCGTTCTTTGGAAAATTTCCACTTCATCTCTTAAAGAAATAAAGTTGAATTTGTTATTCGGGAAGTGTTAGTAGATCATGTGATAGAATGATGCGTCATTCCATCTATCTCAAACAAAAGGTTATAAAAGTTATCAAAAATACATAAGTCCATATATAGTGAGATTTATCATATATGGTTCCTAAAATGGACTTATACTTCATATATCATACTGCTTAATATAATAAAACTAGTTTCTACTAAATAGGGACTTCTTCTAGGCCAGTGATAGGCGATAAAGGCCAGTCACACTTCGGTTGTGGGTTCGATTCCCACAGCCTTGTCCGACGCGATGGGATGTCGCCCATCCTGCAGGTTGTCCTTTTTATAAAACTACATTACTATAACATCCAATCAATAATATCGAAAAAACTTCTATCCTTAAACAATACTAACTTATGTCCAACATAATCCATTCCAATATTCAGGCTTATCCATAATACTGCAGTCCACTCTCATATTATAGTGAAAACGATTACCAGAGATTTCATATAACAAGCATGTTAATAACATCATTGATCCCCATATATCATAAGATATGTCTTGTTGGTCACATTGCAAACATTCGAAGGCCTTAATAATGTATTCTCTTGAAAAATGAATACCTATTGAATCTTAGTGAAAACATAAGTGTTGTCAAAAGTTAACTATTTCCACATACCAAAACCCCAAAATTCTATATACTCAAACCATGATATAACTATTTCCTTATATCAGTCATGAGCTCATGAATACTGTCAAACATTTCATTTTCTCCTTATCCCTTCATTATGCGCATATCAACTTGTTTTCCAAAAATATATCAATCACTTTCAATGGTTACCGGTACCATAAAATTATTGAAAACCACAATAGACCAATACATAAATATTCCAATATTCCACTATACTATATACAACATTATTTTGGAATCCCATTACATAAACACTTAATCATTCCACCACATCATTCTCATATTCAACATCTCCAATAGTGATCGCATGTGACTTCCCTTTTTCCTTTCCCTTAATTGGTTGCTCATGTCGATCATCACTAACCCTTGGATTAGGGAATTTATTAGCATAATGCCCCATTTCATTGCACTTGAAGCATTGAAGTGTTGGTGGTGCGTTCTCTGCAGTCTTTTCTTTATTCACATCATTAGCAACCCTTTTTCCATTACATCGACACTCAGCTGCTCGATGACCTTCTTTTCCACACTTAAAACATTTTTTAGTACCTTTAAGAAATTCTCCACCATGATTCTTTCCACACTTTGAGCATAATGAAACATTCATATTCTTTTCACCATTATTCTGAGATTTCTCCTTGAACTCCATATTTCGTTTCTTGTCAAAACCATGAGGTGGATAAGTAACACCAACTTCCATTTCTACCTTGATAGCACAACACACAATTTCTTCATAGCTACTGAAGTCTCTTATAGCTAATGCCATTCAAAGATTTTGTTTTAAGCCACTAAAGAATCGATCAACTTTACTTTCAGGTTGGATGATAAAGCCAGATGCATACCTTTCAAGACTTGTAAAATTCTATTCGTATACACCAACAGATTCATCATCATTTTTCTTTAGTTCAAGAAACTCCTTCTCTATCTTTTTTTGAAGAATATGAGGGAAGTACTTATTGAAAAATAAGTTCTTGAACTCGTCTCATCCCGTGGACTCAATTTCATCTCTTGGCCTCATATTCTTGATAAGATTCCACCATTGATCAGCTTCACCTTCCAAATGATATACTGCTAAGATGACTTTATCATGTTCAGAACATTGAAGAACTGAAAATATATTTTTAGTGGTACTGATCCATTGTTCAGAAACAAGTGGATCAGAAGACCCGCAGAAAGAAGGTGGACGTTGCCTCATGAAGGACTCAATAGAATATTGTTCCCTTCTCTACTCATTTGGAAGTCCATAATGATTCATAGATTGTGTAAGTATAGAAATAAGATTTTGCACTCCACATCCTATAACATTTGTTTATTCAGGAGGACAATCGTTGCATTGTCCATTGCATTGATCAATACGGTTCCTTTGGGTTCCAGCCATCGTCTAAAACCCAAAAAGAATAGTGTGAGAGGAAAAAAATCATTCTAGGGAAAACAACATAATAAAGGGGGATTACCTTCAATATCTAACATCTTAGGTTTAATTTTAAGATCGTTGCTGTAATTCTAGGACTATAACATATACTAATACTTAACCTTAGGGACATCCCTAGACATACCTTAGAAATATCTCTAGGGATCTCACTAAAGTTATCACATCCTAGTTTCCAAAGGTTGACTAAACCTTTCCTCTGATACCAACTGTAGAGACCCAAATCTTGACAAACATGGACATTACATTAATTTTGTGGAATAATTAATACAAAACAAAAATAGACACACAAGGACCGTAATATTTTAGTGTCTTTGGAAACTCAGAATATATTCTTCTAATCATGGTGAAAGATCTTAAAAATCTCCCATAAAGATCTTCCCCTTTTTTTCTTACCTAAAACCATTCTTTATATCCTGGGGAAAGTAAAACATAAAAGGGGTGAGCTCAAATGCTCAGTAAGGGTAAGCATAGATAATATAAAACAATCCTTAAACATTTTAATGTAAAAAAACATGAGCATAAAATCTAAACATCAAAATCTTGAGTAATGACATAAAACATGGAAGTACGTAAGGCATAGATCATGAAGAAACATTAATCATGATAAATTAGCATGGGAATAAAACATGTAATTGTGTAAAACATTAAGAACATGATATGACTTCCATAGTAGCCAAGTCATTGCTTCCACGACCATCTTAGTGGACAAAGTCCCTTTCTGAATCGAGTTCACTCCTTGTTCCAGTCCTATATTACTGAACCGGTTTAACTTGTTGTTCCAACCATTTCTATATCATGAGATATAAATCTTTACACAATTCATTTGAAGGAGATATAGGTCCCACCCATCTCATAATGAAATCATTCTTATGTGTTCCACAACATAAACATAAATCATTCATCATAACCCAAAGAATATAATGGGTTTCATAAACATCATCTCATCATAACATAATCCATATAAAACAAATGGATATCATTTTATCATAAGAAAAGTGAAACCATGTAAATCATAGAGACATTAAACTTGAAACATCCATGTATTAAATAATGTCATCTTAGATGGAAATTGGTTTTGATAAAACATTTGAAATGAATTCTTGAGGAAAATATCCTTTCTTCTTCAAAATCATTTTCTTTTCAAAAAATGCCATGCAATTTTAAAATAAAAGTTTTTTGTTGAAAATAGTAATAAAATATTGTAGAGTAAGCTTCATGAAAATGATGCATTATGAAACCGTAAAAATCCATTCATGCCGTATAAGTTAAAAAACATTCTTCTCGTACTTTTGTCGGAAAAGTCAAAAAGTACCTTGTAGGGTAAATGAAAGAAAGATTTCTTCCATACCATGGGGTAAAAGTAAAATGGGTAAAAAGGAATTTAATCATACATGAATACAATTTTATAAAATATGGGCATGGATGATAGAAATAACCCCAATAAATACTTACGAATAACCAATCTCGGATAAAAATAAGATTTGCACAATTATCCCTTACCTTAGGTCCGATATGCTTCGTACGTATCCGAACCTCCTGTATAATGATTTAAATAATGTCATTGACTTATTACAGAATCATATTAATTGTTATTATACCATATATGTTTCACTTATAACTTTATATTACCCGTTCTTTTTTAAATTCCATGTTAAAGCAGCGTTTTGGGTAAAATCATTTCATTTATTGTATGTGTTTCGACTTGTTGTTCTTGATATTATTACTTATATCCTGATTTACATAATTACATAATGTAAAAAATGATTTATATATAATATATATTCATCATATGAATATATATATATATATATATATTATAGTTCGATAAAAGGAATGGAATACACCGTTCATGGAGACGGTAGGTCGTACGTATGCATGAACGCTGTTTTTGTTTCCTTATTGAATTTAATGAAACTAAATAGACGACATATATATATATATATATATACATAAATCCAGTAGCATTATTATTACATATATTTCATTAGTATTCAATATATATACTTTATGATCATTCATGTATGGTAACATGGAAGATGAATATCATCTCGTCGTGGAGACGGTAGTCCGTACGTACGCACGAGCGATGATATCATTCTTATAATAATTGAATAGAATTAGAGTGGATGGTATAATATATCAGAATCAGTATGATGTTATAATTACCATATATAGTTATTCTTTACACCATTATACCCATCCATGTAAGTTGTTGGTGGAAAAACAGATTTCACCACGGCGTGGAGACGGTATTCCATACGTACGCACGCGTGGTGATTTCGTTTTCCGTAGGATGGATAGATGGTGAAATAGGGTTGTTTAATACTTATAATAACATATCAGTATATTAGTTATACTTATGTTATTACTTCATAATTAAACAACTAAAGAAGAAGAATTGGAAGAAGAAATAAAGTTGAAAGAATCGGTAACGGACATTACCTCTTCTTTGAAGCGCCTCTTTGAGACCTCCTCTTAGGGCCCTAAAATTGGTCTTTTAAGAAGACCAGAACCTCTAAGATGTTTCTATGGAAGTGGAGAAGAGAATTTGGTAGGGGTTGGCAGAGTTTGAAGGCTCAAAGTGGTGTGAGGAAGAGAGGGAGGAGGTTCCCTTTTATAAGGGAGGAGAGGGGCACCTTTGGAAAAACTAAAAATATTATTTTATTATAAAGTCATATTCAGTTTTTAATAGCTTCAAATTGATTTATTTCGAAGCTAATGTGGAGATGGGTCGAAATATTCTCATCCAATAGAATTTAGACAAATTTAGGTTTCAATTTTAACCTTATCATTTAGATTTAACCATAAGTTAAATAATTTTACTTTTACCATGTCTTCTTGTTTTCTTATACTATAAGGTTAATAAAATTACTATAACAAGAAAAAAAAACCCCAAGTTGTTTATTATTAATATATATAACCTTATCTAAGTCATGTTTCCTAACCTTATAATTTTATGAATAAAATAACTATTAATAATATAATTTTTTTTTAAAAACTATTTTATGTCAATTTTGAAACTATTTGGTAATTGATTTTTGTGAAAATCATAACAGAATGATTAGTTCAAAAAAAGTTAACTAAATCAATATTAACATGTCATATTAACCTATAAAATTAATTAAATTCATAAAAAGTCTCAAATTACATTTATTTGGGTATTTATAACATCAATTATGTCAATATTTTATTAATAAGATAATTAGTGCATCATCTTTGTGTCATAAATAAATTAACTTATTTAATGTCTAAAAATTATAAATAAAATACCATTATGTAGGAAATATTTTTAGATTTATAATGAATATATATAGTCGAATTTATCTAATGTATAACCCTATATTAAAGATGATTTACTTATTATACTTTGATTTTAACTATTTTAACCCTTCTTTAAATAAATTAATATTAAATGTCCTAATCTAATCCAAGTGGGCCTAAATGGTCATATTTTATTCCTAAGGTTGTTTTTTGTCAAATTACTCTTATCCAATAGATTTATGATATGTGTTAGGGTAATACTAATATCATTTTTACCCTTAATTATCCCATTTACTTTTAACCGTGGTAAATAAAAGTAAAAAGTTACTATTCACCGAAAATTATTTTCATCTCATTGAACAACATTTTAGTACTTGATATTAACTGTGTCTCTCGGATTTTTGGAAATCAATTCACATAAGTGGTAAATTTTAATTTAAATTAAAAAAAGTCTGTTTTTTAACTACCACTAAGTGGTTTCACTATTCATCGAAAATTGATGTTTCTCAGAAAAATACCAAAAATTAAGCCTAAGCATTATTTTATATTCCAAATTCAAAATTGATTTATATTTTTCCAAATTCATAACATATAAGTGGCATTAATTAATTTTAAATTTAATTCCCGTTATCAAAACAAATAGCGTGTTTTTAAGAAACAAAAACAGTTAAAAGATTGATACTTGTTTATATCCAATTTCAAAGTGAAATTAATTCCAATGAACAACATTGGATTAAATGGTAGAAATATATTCTAAATAAACATTAAAACCAATTAAAAAGATAATTTGACCATATAAATTATTGCGATGAAAAAGTTTTTTTTTAATTAAAATATAGCGTGTTTTTACTATTCATTAAAATATGAAAGTTATCAGAATAATATGAAAAATTTATCCAAAGTAAATTTTTATATCCTGATTCAAAAGAAGAATTTTATTTTATCAAATTGAACTTATAGACATGTCAAAAACAAGATTTAAGGTGGGTGTGTCATCAAAAGACGGGAAAACTGCAATTTTTGAAAAATACATATTTTACACGAAAAATTTATTTTGTTATCATACCATATTCTAAAAAATGTGTAAGATGAATAATAATGTTATAAAATTAAAAATGTAGTTAATACTATTCATAATGGATAGTCCATAATAATATTTTAACAATATATCGTTGTTTAGTTAAACCTGGTATTTCGTACAACACACGCTATCGAGGAAGGTCGCGATTGCGTGTAATGCAAGCCAAGTCAGGGTTGCGTGTTGTGGAAGTCTCCTCCATTATTTCGTATAACAAAATACAACCATATTTCATTTATACATTTAATATATATATATACACTCAATGTTTTGTAGAATAACTACTATCAAAATTGTGTGTAACATGATCCAAGAATAGTGTTGTGTATACTGCAAGCTCATACGATGTTGCGTGTAGCGCAAGGAAATCTTGTTGTAGCTTACAACACAATACATCAATGAAATTAAAAGAATATTTTTCATTAAATATCGGGGTGTTACAAATGCTGTCAGAGGAGTCGCAACCTGAGAGAAATCGGCTACGAACCTCCTGTAGTAGCCTACAAGACCAAGGAAACTTCGCACCTCTTCCACTATCTAGGGGGCTTCCCAAGACACAACTACTTCTATCTTCAATGGATCCACAACTACTCCATTTTGGGGCACAACATTTCCTAAGAAACGGACTTCTCGAGCCCAAAAGTCACACTTAAAAAACTTCCCAAACAGTTGATATTGATGAAGAACTCCCAAAATAGCGTGCAGATGCTCTGCATGCTCCTCCTCAGACATAGAGTACACAATGATGTCATCTATGAAAACCATCAAGAACATATCCAGGAACTCATGGAATACCATGTTCATCAATCCCATGAACACAATTAGAGCATTCGTCACACATAATGACATTACAACGAACTCATAATGCCCATGACGACAACAGAAAGCAGTATTTGGGATATCCTCATCCTTCATAGGAATCTGATGATATCCTGACCACATTTTGATCTTGGATAAGAAACTTCCACCCTTCATTTGATCTAATAAATCATAAATATGTGGAATTGGATAGATATTCTTCACTGTCAATTTATTTAAGAGACAATAACTGATACACAACTACAAAATGTTGTCGGCCTTCTTCCTGAAGAAACCCAGTGTACCCCATGGTGACACACTCAGACGAACAAAACTGCACTGTAAAAAACCATCAATCTATATACGTAGATATCAAAAATCAGTATGGGCCATCCTATATGGGGACATAGAGATAGTAGATGATCCTGGATTCAGCTCGATCCCAAATTCGATCTCTTGTCGAGGGGGTAATGCTACAAACTCTTCTAGAAAGATATCAGGGTACTCTTATACGACCCTAGGAAACTCCATCTACTAAAACTATGAAGAAATCCACATCAGCTCAGTCAACATAGATGATAAAGACAGAACACACCTCTAACCCATACGAGGGTCTCACTCACCAATAAACACCACTGGCTCTCCATCCGCATCGAAGAACACAACCTGCCTCCTGAAGTAATCCACAATAGCCTACACTGAATAAAACCAATACATGATGAGGATGAAATCATATGGTTGTATTTGTAAACATATGAAATCTACCCAAGAGTGGTAATGCCCTAACACTAGCTCACAGTCTCTACATACTTCAAACAAGTCAGCTTGGCCTCCAACTGGCATAGTCAATGCCAAGGAACTGGAAGCCTCTCTACTGCAAGTCCCAAAGCATGGATAACGATATGTGATTTGAAGGAGTGTGTCTCTGTTTAATAAATCAAGGTATACTCCAAAGTTGAAAACAAGCAAAGGGTACCTCAAATGGCGTCTACCTCATTTGGCACTGGCAACGGTAAAGCATGAAGTTGACCACAACCTCCCCCACAACCTCTCTAACCCTAATGATGACCACCACCATGGATGATCTTTTCTCTTTGAGGATATGGAGCATCAATGGGATGTCCTCTTCTTACCCCATTTACCCTATGCTGGTCCAAATCTGGTGCAACCTATTGTTGCTCCCTCGGCTGGAACTGCCTCAATGGAGGAACCTGGAGTGAAACACCAAGTGCGTGATGACTGGTCTGAAATGTTGGGAACTCTCTCTGCTGATGATATCGACCACCAAAAGGAAAAAAAAGAGCTTGATCCTTTAGAATAGGCCTAAGATCCGCTGCCTCTGGAGAAACAAGATGAGGAGGGCTGGGACCTACCTCCGGCCGAACAGAAACTCTTCTGCCCCGAAAACCAGGAACCCCAGACCAAAGCTATACTTTATGAGGAATCATTATGACTCCCCTATCGCTATGATATAGTTATGTCCAATTTCCTCTCTACAACCTCTTTCCTTTCCAGAACCTCAAGATATGTCTTCAGCATAAATGGGGTGACCTGGAGGTGGATATCTGGATGCAAATCCTCCTCAAAATTCCTCACCCTGGCCACCTTATCTGGAAATAGGTCTGAATCATATCGTAAAAGGTTCCTGAAATGGATTCCAAACACTCAAACACTAGATATCCTCTATCGATGGGTAAAAAATCTCCCTGTGACTAGACACCTTCACGGTCGAAGAAAGGAACTCGACTCTAAACCTTTCTTGGAACTCCTCCCATGAGATCGTCAACTCCTCGCGATCCCTGAGGAATAAGAACCACCACTGCCTCACTGATCCATGTAGCATCATCACAACCAAGGACACCCGGTTCTCCTTCCGAGCATGGATCAAACAGAAGACTATCTCGACCTCCTCCAATGACTGCATCTGAAATGGATCCCTCATACTTCTATAGACTCTGGCGCTAAAACTCTCAGAGTGTCCTCCTCTAAGTTTCTTCTTCATCAACCTCTACCCTATGACGATCTGCTGGCACAACCTACTGGAAGTCTTGTATGCAATACTGACGAAGAAATCAACGTGGAGCCATACCTATAAAATAAAAAACAATTAGATCTCTTAAACCTAGAATACGGAATACTCAACATTAATTAATTAATTTTTTTCTTTTATTCATTTTAGGTTTACCTATTCCAAGGTCAACCCATTCAAACATAAGTACAAAGAAGAATTACACACGATCCTTTCCTAGGTATCTACCCTGCAACTAGTATCACCTCATTTAGTAGCCAATGTAAACTTAAAGGTCCATGCATCAGATCATAGGGCACACTAAAACCCTATGTCACAGCTGGTCTCAAGTGTTTACATCACTTGCTAAACATGACTAACATCATTTCCCTACCAACCCATGCAACCTCACCTATGTCTAACTCCAAACTCCATAATATCCCTCAACCAGATCTCTCTAATACCACTATGTCAAGACCCCTCCCCACAAGGTGTACCCCTCCTAGGTCGACAATGTGAGAAGGGAGATAATGACCCCCTGAGTCCCGCCTCCAGTAGGCCCCGAGTTGGTGACTAGCAATGAAGGTATAGTAAACACACAAATGGGAGGCATTACCCTCTAAGAGAACTCATGTGAAAGAGAGAGATAAGATAGACACCAATAACCTCCAACTTAGACTAAAATATAAAATAAAACCCAAGTGCACATACGTAATGTCATGAAAAACTACTAAAACTGAAAGGAAAAACTTCAAGTTCCAAAGGAATGTAAAAACAATAGCAACCACTAGCCCAAACAGCTCCTGCAACCCCAAGATAGTAGAACCCAGCTTGATCTCCAACCTGATCCAAGTGACCTAAAAAAATAGTTTATGTATACATAGGGTGAGTATAGTAGTATACTTAGTAGGATCCTCCCAGAATCTTCTCGTGAAAAAGTAAAGAAAGGAAGTTAAAGCACAGTGAATAACAAGTGAAAATAAATAGTCAACTAAATAGGTATACTAAGTTCCCAGCCCCACCATGGATACTCTCACCAAGTATGTCATAAAATATTATATAATATAATAAATAATATCAAGGGTACCCTGCTACTTCTTACCCATTGGTTTTCCACTTTGTCCCAATGTCGCACATCCTAAGCCATCTCTCTCCAAAAAGGCTTGACTGCAGACACCTGTGCGAAGCACCAAAACATGCACCTCATGCAAAAAAACAAGTATTTCCACATAAGAAAAGTAACCAAGTAGTTTCTGAGAACCACCACATCACTCATAACGTGTATCATACGCCGGTAATTATACCTCAATCCATTACAGTCCACACATAGAGTAAGTATCCTCAAGCCATCACAGCCTATACACATTACACCTATAGTAGTCCATAGGAAACTATATCCTGAATATATGTGTGTGAATAACCACAAGCCATTATGTCCATATACACACATATATGGGGAAAACTAAGCACTGTTTCTATCATCAGATGTAACTACCAAGAGAAGAGAGAGGGGCCGAAGGGGGTAGTCTTCCATCCATCCTCCCACTAGAATGTTGGGGGAAAACACCCCCTAGGGCTCAAAATCCCCAGGGTGTCAGTTTCCCTAACTGATGGGGTGGAGTAGCGTATAGAAACACCAAAAGTAAATAATATACTATATCTCACAACCACGCTATTGGAATAACCTAATCTTAAACTCATCTGAATCTAACATCTCTCGAACTCCCAACTACTACTTCTAAGACTAGGTATCCTATAAGCACACAACCATTTAAAGAGATTGATTACATTCCTTCATTCCCTTTTTATCAGTTGAACTTTACATTAATTAATTCATTAAAAATTAATTAACTATTAAAAATTTCGACATTATGTTTCATTAGAATCACACCAAAAATGCATTGTTCCTTTAAAATTGCATCCTCAGCATTGCGTCCCAGCAAGCTCCAACCTCGTGGGTTAACATCATTTATTCAATCATTTATTAACATCATTACTTTCCCATATTCCCAGGAATTCTATAAAAAAAAATTATAAGCTACTAAACATAAGGGGCTCAACATGGTGAGTAGGTGAACTACCCATCAAGTCTTTTCCACCTATAGAAAGAGCATAGACCCGTCCTCCCTCGAGAAGCTAAACACAAAAATCACATGGAATACCCCATGCGTCTTCTCCCCTTTTGGAAGAAGGGTAAGTAAGAACATATTCCTTGAGCATTGGGGAAAGTAAATTAGATAAACAACCAATATGATTCATCAAGATTCCAAACATTCACATCTAACCCATTTCATCATCTTCAGTTTCATCCCTCACACCCACATGCATAAACCGATGCATCTCGCCACTCTAGGCATCAACTGCTTCCACAACCAATGGGCCTCCCTGCACCCACATATCAAAATATCCATCCAGGATCACATCACAACTCAAGTAGTAGGAAAACAAACATCATATAAACTAGGATCTTAGCGCTTAACCAAGCAAGAGGGCAACTCAGAACCCTAGGAGGCATTATCTTTTAGTAAACAAAAAGTCATTTAATACATCTAGAATTAACCGATTTATTATTTTTAGGTTCCAACTATATGAAACATAAACGGTAATCTATCAAAAATTGATTAAACAAGCTTACTGCATCAATTTGATTAATATCAAATTACAACAAGAAGAACCAGATTCATTTACCTGCCTCTTTTTGTTAGAAAATTAATTTACAATTAAACGGAGTTTACGTTCTTTACCAATTTCCATTAATAACAAAAAACTAAACAAAGCAAGAATATATATCACACTATCTATAAAAACAAGAGTCAATAACATATGATTGATATCAATTTATTTATCTCGTTCAAATATTTATTATGTCAATTCCATTGTGATACAGTGGGCTAAAACATGCTAACTCTATATTTTCACATAAAAGAATAAAGAAGCAATGAATCCCCTTCCTCAAATGGTTCTTGATGTTCTTTATACGAGAACGATCCACACACTAGGTTACGATCTCCTCCCCCCGTGACAACTATATCCACCCGAGGATGCAGAGACACCACCACACCGGTCAAAACCCAAGAAAGGTCCATTAGGAACATGGAGATAGCATTCCATTAAAAGGGAAAGGAGAAACAGAATGTGATGAACCCAAAAAAATGAGGATAGATCATACCTTATAATGAACGTTGATCGATACTGCTTGGTTGCATCAAAAACAGAGGGGAAACAATCAAAGGAGGAACGTTTGATCGAAAAACTCATACAGAAAGGAATGAAATGTTCAAGAGTCTCACACCAGAGAACAATGAGTAAGGACAAGGAAGGAGTATGTCTCATCCCTTTAAAAGACTTAACATAGCAATAGTTTAAGATACACTTGATTTTCCATTAAAAGAAGTTCTCATTAAACCACACGGTTTGACCACGTAAAAGCATCCCAAGCCTTAGGAAAATTAATATAGGAGCTATCGCCTTTGAATTGGCCTTAGAATCGTTAATACTAAAACTTAAATGCATTTTACATTAAAGGAAACATCAAAGGGGAGAAAATGTAGGAAGCTAGAAACACTATACCCTAAACTTGAAATTTGTAAAAGGAAGAAAAAGGCTACAATTGAAACCTCACTAGTCTGAAAACACTGTTCATGAACTCAAAATTTGGCAAAGAAAATAGAGGCTAAAGTTGGAACCTCACCATTCTGGAAACACTGTTCATGAACTTAAAATTTGGTAAAGTAAATAGAGGCTGTAGTTGGAACCTCACCATTCTGGAAACACTGTTCATGAACTCAAAATTTGGAAAAGGAAATGGAGGTTGTAGTTTGAACCTCACCATTCTGGAAACACTATTACTGAACTCAAAATTTGGAAAAGAAAATAGAGGTTGTAGTTGGAACGTCACAGTTATGGAAACACTATTCATGAATTCCAAATTTGGAAAAGGAAATAGAGGCTGTAGTTGGAACCTCACTATTCTGGAAACACTGTTCATGAACTTGAAATTTGGTAAAGGAAATAGAGGCTGCAGGTGGAACCTCACCATTCTGGAAACGTTGTTCATAAACTCAAAATTTGGAAAAAGAAATAGAGGTTGCAGTTGGAACCTCACCATTCTAGAAACACTGTTTATGAACTCAAAATTTGGAAAAGAAAATAGAGGCTGCAGTTGGAATCTCGCCATTCTGAAAACATTGTTCATGAACTCGAAATTTGGAAAAGAAAATAGAGGTTGTAGTTGGAACCTCGCCGTTTTGGAAACACTATTCATAAACTCAATATTTGGAAAAGGAAATAGAGGCTCCAGTTGGAACCTCACCATGCTGGAAACACTATTCATGAACTAGAAATTTGGAAAAGTGTGGGGAATAAGTCACCTTGACCTCCCAGAACACCTCAAACACCATATTTTAGAAAAGTAATCGACCTAAGAGGTTCGAGCCATTAAAATTCATATAAAATATGTGACATTTTTATATAAAATCTTGGGTCACTATAGTTGGTATCATAAAAAAGATTTCATCAGTATTTGGAGATTAGGATTATACAATATTTAGTGAGATCCTTGGGGATATTCCTAAGTATATGTCTAGGGATATGTATAAGGTTATATCTAATGGTAATTTTAAGTATTATTCTAAGTATAGGAAAATATCACAGAATTTTGGTGATGGATAGCGCAAGGGTTCTCCAAAAAATTATATCCCTATCTGGATACTACAAGTGTATGTGGCTTTTGCACAAAAGTTCCATGGGGAAATAAATTTGAAAAGGTAGAAATGAGATACAATCAATCATCACCTGGTGCATGAAAATTGGTCTTTCTACACACATGGTTTGACTCTCCCAAGGGATATGCTTTGGAAATTCACAAACTCTTTTGGAACCATAAAAAAGTATTTAAATAATGACCATGAATGTACTAGGTTATGATTAAGGTTTTATAGATTAAAAATAAGGTGTCTCGATTTAGACATACTATAAAAGAGTTTTCATGATTATAAGGTTTTACACTATGATTAGTTTTTCTCACACTATGTTTTCGAGTTTTAGTAAATGGATAAAACCTAAAGGAACTATGTTAATGGTGAGTGCGATGGGAAATGAAATGATTGCCCTCCTAAGATACTAAATGTTATGGGAGCGTGAATGAAAAATCTTTTTACCATGATCACACAAATTCCTCATGATATTAATCATGATGAACTTTAAAATGAGAAAAGGAGGTAATAATGTTCTATTTTTTACTTCATGAGGAAATTACCACCTTATTTTATTGGTTTCATTGATTCACATGCTACTAAGAAATGGAACAATACCAATGAAAATATATTCTCTATTATTCAGTTTCTGGAGCATGAAAAAGTCATTTTGGATATTTATCATTTAGAGGGTGAAATAGATCAGTGGTGGATTCTTATTAAGAACATGAGGGAATAAGAAGAAATTTAATCCATGGAATATGAAGAGTTTAATGGTATATTTCTTATTAATTTCATCCCTTATATTATATAAAAAATTATGTAGAAGGAATTCCTTGATCTTAAAAAATTGATGATTAATCTATTGGTACCTATGAAGCTAATTTTAGAAGATTTTCAAGGTATACTTTTGTTTTAATAATCACCCTTAAAAGAAAAATTGATCAATTATTTGGTATCCTAAATCCATGTCTTCAAAAGCCTATGACTATAAGATACTTTAGTAAATATTAAGAATTCATTTGATGTGCACTGAAGGTTGAAATGAAAATTTTATATTCCCACCATTCTTGTGATTTAAAAAAAAGAAAGATCAAGTCTCATAGAAAATCATATGTTAGAAAGGAATTCTATCTATATGAATGCCATAAATGTGGGAAGAAGCATTAAGGGAATTGATTGAATGGAATGGGGGAGGGGGTGTTGTAAATGTGGGATGTTAGGTAATAATGGCTGTGAATATCAAAATAAAATTAATTAGATAGTGAATAAAATAGAGGAGAAGAAGATTCCAACTAACGCACCACACACACTCTAGTGTTTCATATCTAAGGAGTTTGTTCATTATGTGAATCAATACCCCAGTCCAAGGGATAATGCAGATTATAACCCATAACAACCTATGAAGACAAAGGATAAAGGTAAATATCATAAAATTAGTATGGATGAAGTGAATCATGATAATTAGGGAACACTTATAATCCCCTACATATATGGGGATTTCTTGTTTTATTTTTTATGAATGAGCCCTATGAAAATCTTATTATTCATACTTTAGAGAAATTTCATGTGATTATCTCCATTTACAAGGATTTTATAATAATGAAATCACATTTGATATTCTATCGATACAAGAAATAACCCAAGCCCCAAATAATATTTTTGTATAAGAAAATAGCTTATATAAGGAATAAAGGGTGAATTAACTTTAGTAAGTGTATATGTATACATGTAATATTAACTTAAGAGTTATGGATTACATCATAAGTTTAGGTGTTTAAGGTTGGTCATAAGTTCAAATTCATTTAAAACCCTTTTGAAGTTTTATGTGATGATAGTTTACCAAGATTAAGGATATTTTAAGAGAAATTATTGGAAAATAAACCCTTTATTTTTGTATCTGTTTTAGTGAAAATGTTTTATAAAGAGGAATTGATTCAAAATTTGTAGAAATATGATTAAATGTATTGGTAACCTTTTGGGTTTACTATGTATTTGATGTTGAGGTAATTATGGATTGTATTCGATCACCTTACAAAAGACAGCACACTTCATTGCTCTTAGATAAGATTTATCTTTGGATCCTCTTTATAGAATATACATTAAGGAAGTTCTAAGGTTGCATGGAGTAACACATTCAGTTATATCTATTTAAGATATGAAGTTTACATATAACTTTTGGAGAAGTCTTAATCAAGATCTTGATAAATTGTTTAGTTTTAGCTCTACGTATCATACTTAGACAGATGGTCGACATGAGATAACAATTCAAACCCTATAACATTACCTAACCCCAAGGGTAATGTAAGTGCAATTTCACTTAGACTGGGAAAGCATATTTCTATGCCTCAAGATAAGTCCTCTAACCCCCCTTTAAATGTTGACCTAGAAAATGAAAATAAAAAGAAACATAAAAATAAATATGAAATCATTCCCCCACCTCATTCTATTCGACTTAGGAACACAATTACTTTTCCTCAAGCCGTTTCTAAGACAAAGAAGTCCTTTGAACCCAATCCTAAAATTATCGACATGTTTAGACATGTTGAAGTCAACATACCCCTCTTAGATGCCATAAAAGAAATCCTTAAGTATGCCATGTTTCTTATGGAATTGTGCACCCATAAGAGGTATCTTAGGACCTTTGAAAATGTTTCCACCAAACAGTCTATTCCCATAAAGTGAAAAGATCCAGGGACCTTTATGGTTCCATGCCAAATTGGAAGTTCAAAATTTGATGATGCACTCATAGTCCTAGGAGCCTCAATTAATGTCATTCCCAAATCCTTATTCTCCAACCTTGGTCTTGGTCCCTTACATCCAACGGGTGTTGTCATTCAGTTAGCCAATTGAAGCACAACCAGTACTCAGGGAATAATCAAGGATGTTCTTGTTCGTGTCAATGATCTTATCTTCCTATCTGACTTCTATGTACTTGACATGGAAGGTGAGAAGAACTCTTCTCGATCTCCCTTAATTCTAGGATGACCATTCCTAATGACAGTGATAACCAAGATTGATGCCCATTCAGGCATCTTATCCATGGAATTTGGTGACCAACTGGTCAAATTCAACATTTTCCAAGCCATGTGATACCCATCTGAGGATCACTCTACATTCTCAATCCATGCTTATGAGGACACTTCTAAGAGTCAATTGAACCCCAATCCCCCAAGTTCATTATGTTCTAAAGATAAATGATCTTGTGAAATCTGCACCATGATTAACAAAGTCAAAAATGATGAAGTTGATGTGGACCTTTTATTCATAGACTCGATCAATCTAGAGGATCTTGAATACTCTTTTGAATACTGCATCAACTCTGATCTCTACTGCAGCACCTTAGACAGTATTAAGGAAAATGAATCTGAATCAACTGAAGTCTCTTCCTCCATTCATGAGTTGTCTAACCCAAAAATGAAAGATGATACTTATCTGAAACCTCTTCCTGAACACCTCAAATATGCATTCCTTTTCCATGATCACTATTATCCTATCATTAACTCTTCTTCACTTACCAAACTGAGGTGTCCAAACTTCTTCAAGTGTTAGAGGAAAACAAAAAGGCCATAGGTTGGACCCTAGATGACATACCAGGAATCAAACCTTCCCTTTGCATTCATCACATCCATATTGAGGAATCATCCAAACCAATTATACAACCACAAATAATACTCAATCCACTCATCCTTGAGGTAGTTAGAGAAGAGATCACCAAGCTTCCTCAAGCTGGTATTATCTACCCAATTTTTGATAGTGAATGGGTTAGTCCAATTCAAGTTGTACCTAAGAAGGGTGGGATAACTGTTGTCAAAAATGAACATGGAGAGGTAGTCACAACTCGAGTAAATAACAAATGGTCTGTGTGTATCGACTATAGGAAATTGAATGTTGAAACAAGAAAATATCACTACCCACTTCCATTCCTTGATCAAATGCTAGAATAATTAGCCGAAATGTCACACTATTGCTTTCTTGATGGATACATCGGCTACTTTAAAATCCCAATCGCACCTCAGGACCAAGAAAAGACCACTTTCACATGCCCCTTTGGAACATATGTTTATATAAGAATGCCTTTTGGCCTTTCCAATGCTCCTACAACATTCCAGAGGTGTATGATGAGTATCTTTTCGGAATTCATTGAACATTGCATGGAAGTATTCATGGATTACTTTACCATTTATGGTGATTCATTTTAATCTTGCTTGAATTCACTCTCTCTAGTACTTCAAAAGTGTATCAAGTGTAAAATTGTGTTAAATTTTGAAAAATGTCACTTTATGGTTGCAAATGGGATTGTTCTAGGGCACATAATTTCAAAAAGATGGTATTAAAGTTGATCCTGCCAAAATTGAAGTGATCCAACCAATTCTTGAACCCACTTCTATTCAAGACATCCGTTCATTCCCCAGTTATGCCAGTTTCTATTGGAGATTCATCCATTACTTCGGTAGGATTTCCCTCCCACTCACTTGGTTGCTCCAAAATGATATCACTTTCCATTTCGATGAGGTTTGCAAGAGATCCTTCCTTGAACTCCAAACTTCTCTAACATCCACCCCAATAATCCAACCCCCAGATTGGTCCTTACTCGTTGAGTTGATGCGTGATGCTTATGATAGAGCTGTTGGGGTTGTTCTTGGTCAAAGAAGAGAAAAAATTCTTCATTTCATCTATTATTCTTCAAAAACATTGGATGAAAATCAATATCACTACACTGTCACTGAAAAGGAACTTTTAGTAGTGGTTTTTGCCTTAGATAAATCTCGGCCCTATCTCTTAGGTGCCAAAATCATCATCTTCACAGACCATTCTTCTATAAAGTTCTTACTCAAGAAAAGTTATTCCAAACCGAGGCTAATATGATGGATCCTAATGATCCAAGAGTTTGACCTTGAAATCAAAGATAGACCAGGAAAAGAGAACCATGTGGCTGATCACTTGAGTAGAATGTGTAATGCTTCTCATTCTGAAATAATTGATCCAGAATTTCCAACAGAGCACCTTTCATCTATCACTCCAAAAATACCATGCTATTCCCCAGTTGTAAATTACATGGTTTCTGGTGTTTTTTCTGAAATTTCTTCAAAAGAACAAAAAATGAAGTTGAAAATTTATTCAAAATACTATTTTTGGGAAGAAAATAAACATTGGAAAACTGGGACTGACATGGTAATAAAGAGATGTGTTGATGAAAATGAACATTCTTCTATCTTAGAATTCTATCACTCAATGCCTGGTGGTGTCCACTTTGGACAAAAAAGGACCTCCTGAAAGTTCCTAGACTCTGGATTCTTCTGGCCTTCACTCTTCAAGGACTCACATGAGTTCTGTAAATCATGTCCCACTTTCCAAAATTTTTTCAAAATTTCAATGAGAAATAAAATGCCCCAAAAGCCTTTAATTTTTTATGAGATCTTCGATGTTTGGGGTATAAATTTCATGGGACCATTCCCCCTTAAAATAGATCCTCATACATTCTTCTTGTAGTTGATTATGTTTCTAGGGGGTTTGAGGCCAAACCCACTAGAAAGGATGATTCACATACTGTTAGTGAATTCCAGAAGACACACATCTTCCATAGATTTGGCACACCTCGTGCCTTGATTAGTAACTTAGGAACCCATTTTTGTAATAGAACCATGGAATCTATTTTGAAAATGAATGGGGTTGAATATAAAACTTCAACTTCATATCACCCCCAAACAAATGGAATATATGAACTTTCTAACAGAAAAGTGAAAATAGTGCTTGAGAGAATTGTAAAACCCACCAGAAAAGACTGGCCTGAAAGACTTAGGGAAGCACTTTGGGCTTATTGAAGTGCCTATAAAACTCCCATTGGGATGTCTCCTTTTAGGCTAGTTTTTGGTAAAGCACGTTATATACCAGTTGAAATCCAACATAAGTATTTTTGGGCTGTGAAAACCTGTAATTTTGATTGGGAAAAATCTGGTGAAGAAAGATTGTTGCAATTAGCTGAACTGGAGGAGCTTCAAATTGATTATTATGAGAATTATAATCTCTACAAAGAAAAATCCAGGGCACTCCATGAAAAACACATCCCGAGAGAGGTATTACATGAAGGTGAAAAGGTAATTCTCTTTAATTCTTGATTTAGACTTCACCCAGGTAAGCTTAATTCTCATTGGGAATGTCCTTTTGTTATTACTAATGTTTACCCATTTGGTGGAGTGCAAGTCCAAGACCCCTATTCCAAATGGAAATTCACGGTTAATGTACATCAGTTAAATAATCACCATGATAGGACACACAATCCTGGAACCATAACAACTTCCATCGAATCCCCAAATTATGCAGTCGACCCACCACTGGATGGATATGGAAACCCACCAAATCCAAACCAGGGGGCACCTCTTTCCCTTTAACTCTCTTTCTATCTCTTCCTCTCTCTCAATATTTCTTCTTCTTCCTCTCTCTTTCATTTTTACCACTTTATTTATCAAACCCTTTCTTTTTATCTTTCTCTTTTGTGTGGGTGTTTTTTTAAAAAAACACTAAAAAAACTAAAAAATAGAAAAATGTAAAAAACCAAAATATTCATACTTACTCACCTTCAATTTTCCAATTTTTTCTAACCATTTTGGAGAGTCAAAAGGCATGTTTTCATCTATCTTTTTTTTTAATTTTTATCATGAATTTGGATATAGGATTTTGTGTCAAAACCAACAAATTTTTATTACTCAATTTTTGGTTTGGAAATTGATTGTCCCCACCCATGAGGAAAACCATTTGCTTTCATGTCAAGGCTACCTATGGCCATGATTTCAAAATGTGTGTTTTTCACCCCAGTTTGTGGGTCTTGAGTTTGTGGACCTTCGAGCTTAATTTCCTACTTTAGTGTGCATTAATTTGATAGAGGCATTTTATGAACCACATGAGAATCACTATATCCAAATAGCCTCCCATTTCCATTACATTAATCCTCCTTTTGAAAGCCCCTTCAAGCTTATGAAAAAATTTTCTTTGTTATCCACATTTCAATCCTAATACCTTATCCCACCCAATATCGACATAGATTTTTCATTGCATATTTTTTGAAATTTAAGTGTGGGGGTGAATGGATTTTATTTTGGGTACCCTTTGTTGATGTCACCATGTTATCATATGCTTGAGGGAAAGCATCCATTTCAGTGTGGGGGAGATGTTGTCATTCAGTGTGTTTTTGGGATTGTATATATTCTTATGACATATTGTTCAAATTTTATTGACAAGTGTCCAAGATTTTTTTTTAAATAAAAAAAAAATCAAAAAATGGGTTGCGTCTTGGGTAGGTCAAAAATCACTATTTTTAATCCTTTGATCTTGTTATAACTATTACAATTATTGTCGTAAGTAGATAAATCATGGGTTGGGATATGAGTGTGAGATCTTTTTCATGTTCAACTTTCTAAAAATTCAAAAAAAAACGAAAAAAAGAAGAAACGAAAAAAAGAACACTTATGTAATTAGGAGAAGTTTTGTGTTTTGTAAATATTTTATCTTATCATCCCCTCCAAATTTTATTCCTCTCTTCTTTCTTTCTTCACACAATCATTCCCTTGTAAATATGTGTTTCCATTTTTTTAATGTCTCATTTCAAAAAAAATGTGCATTTCTTTTTCCATGTTGGTGTTTTACCCCACTTCTTCTCTCTCTTGGACATTATATTCCTACTATCCCATAAACACAAAAAACCCCTTCAAAATATCTCTTGATTCTTGTTCACTTTAGGATAGGGAATGAAAGTTAAGATATCTTTCAAACTCTAAGATTTTCACTTTTGGTTGGTGAATTAGAGAAGCTCTATAAATTTATTTTATCATCTTGAGAGGAGTAAGTTTTGTGTGCCACCATTTTCCATTTCTAAATTTGAGCATGAAAAAAATGAATTGTTTTTAGAACATTGTTTCTGTAACAACTTGTGGTGGAATTCAAAATGGATGAGTGGAATTTTCTAAACCTCCCCTGATTGGAGAAAAAAATTTTAATATTAGTTGGTGAGTGAAAATGATTTTGTCATGTTTTCATATTTGTTGCACATGAGGACATGAACAAGACTACGTGTGGGTAATTTGATGTTATTAATAGTTTCATGACTTATTATATACTATATTTACTGATTTTATATGAAATGTGTATAATTTTTGTGAAATATTAATGTTTTAATACTAAGTATAATTTTTTGAGCATTTTTAGAAGTAGTCCAATTAATTCAGTTTACTATTTTATTTATAAATACCACCCTAATGATACAAATTGTGTGTTTCTTGTTTTTTAGGATTCATAATTCAATATCCAACATTTCATTAGAAGGGACCATGGGCCAATTCTGCCATTTTTAGGCTCATATGGACCACACAAGAATACCTACAGAATATTTGAGGAAACTGGACCACTTAGAAAGATTGAATTACTGGGCTCAATATAGAGATTAAAATTCCTTAATTATCCTCAAATATTCTTGGTACAATATAATTAGTCTTGGATAAAAAGCCCAACTCTAAATACAAGGGGCCCAAATGATTCATTTAAACTCATCCCATCATTCTGGTCGGGAATTAAAATCCGGACACTATTCATGACATATCTCATGATGTAATAGTCAATGAAAGATGAGATTTTTCAGTGTGAAAGGGGAGATATAGTCGGCCGACTTTGTTTAAGAAATCATTCGTATTTAAGGCATCTTCTTATTCAAAAACCCATTCACATTTTGGAATTCAAAAATTTTGTATTGAAATGGACATATTAACTTTGTTTAATAAACCAGCCATAACATTGGATACTTAAGTCCAATAGCCGCCAAATTTTCAGAGTAGACAGAGGAAATATGTATCTAAAACTTGTAAGAATATCATATCTCAATATTCAACTGTCTAGTTTATCAAATTGGCGATGAACGTGGAGGGGAAGTTTTTTAATGAAAACAACTCACAACATTGGGCTATAAATACATCCCTCCTCTCCTTGAAAAGGGTTGGAATTTCAGAAGATAGGAGCACATATTGGCACGAAAAAATCCTTTCCAATGGCTTGAGAGGAACTTCTATACTCATTTTTTCACTTTAGAGACCTTTCCTCCTCTCTTTATTTTCATTTACTTTTGTGTTCTTTATTTTTGTAATCTTGTAAGTCTTTTTCTTTGTAATTCTTTTTTAATGAAAGTTTCTTCTTTAATATCTCTTATTCTCATCCACTTTCTATAGTTTCATATGATTTTTCTTAAAATATTTTAAATACAGTTGAATCCCCTTCCCTTATTTCACTTTATATTTCAATCTAAAGTTCATTTTTAATTCTGATCACCCTTCGTGTGTGTGTGTGTTTGACGCACAAATATTTTCTTATCTCGTTATTTTTGTTCTATTTATAATTCATCACCATTAACATATATTACCAGATAATTAACTATCTTCACGGATGAGTAATTCTATTATTGGGGTGATTCAAAATTTAGGGATGTTAAGTGATTGAGAGTATTTGCTCGATGAATATTCTTCAAATTAACATTGTGTATATTGGACTTAACATGTCATGGATTAATGACTTGTTATGTTTAACGTGTGTTTTCCATGGATTATGGGAACCATAATTATACTACCATAAACAATATTTAATTGAGATTAGAACCCTATGTTTAGTTAAGGCTTGGATTAATGCCTTAACACTTAGGAATTCCAATCAACGTTATCTTGTGAAGTGGGTGTTAATTTAAATTCAATATAATGAAAAGATCAAGGATATCACAATCTTAACTCCCTAAAAATGAAGTCACCTCAATATTTATAATTTTTTTAAATAAATATTAATCAATCAATCATTTCATAAGCTCTGCAAACAAACCCCCCAATCAGAATAAAATCAACTAAAAACAAATGACTATTAAAAAGTATCATCACCGAGGATTCGACCCGAGTGCTGCTATACACATTAGCAGAGCATTGTAACTTTGACCGGTCGATATGCGACAATCAACTATTCTTTCAGAAATACTTTATTAAGGAATGTTATCCTCTATTTCTAGATCTGGGGGCAGAAACCTTCCAGTAGAGGCTGACTATACTTGAATCCAATGTCTAAAAAATCCCCAAATTCTTTCATAGGTACTTATGGTGGAGAATGTCTTGGATTACTTATAAGTAATTGTAGTGAAACTATCTTTGACAATATCATCTTACCTCCTTTCAACCTCTATGTTGGAATTGGTAGAAATGTTGGTGTCTAGGTTGATGCCATTGGATGACAGTGAACACTCTAATAATCCCAAAAAAGATTTTTTTTCTGTTTATCTCATAAAGAATATGTGAATAAACCATCCTACATAGACATGATTTTATGTTGGCCCCACCTCAAAAATACATCCCACTTTTTAGAGTATGGTTTAACCACATATTTTCCCATCACCTAGAAAGTTAGTAACAAAGTAGGTATGTGTCAATGACACCACCAATCTCCCGAACAACACCAATTGGAGTTTGGTCCAATATAGAGTAGGATGATCCTCTGGTTAATGATAAAGAGGGATTTTAGGAAATACTTACTACTAATTAGATGAATTTCTCATAATGTCCACTTATAACATTGAATTTCATCATCATATAGTCTTTAATCAAGGATAAGGTGGTATGATTCTACCATAATATTTGGGAGATGATTAATCACCTTTAATATTTTTAATTGACCAACTCAGGAATCCAATAACATATTGATGCCACCCCAAAACAATGTATGAGGGTTGAAATCACAATGATCATGGTAAAAAAATTCTATAACACGTACCTATAATACAATAATTTCTAATGGAATTTCATCAAGATCCTCATTGTGATTCAACGAGTCATAGAAGAGGAATGTCAACATGTGAAGATTTGTGGTTGGGGTAGTATGCTCCCCTCCATTTCAACTATATCCCATGAAAATAATGAGACTGTTAGTCATTCTTACTTGTTGATAGTGAAAATTCTCCCTTGACCACCACCACTATAAATGTCATCACTATCGACCCTACAAATGATATGAGAAACTGGACCACCGAAACAGGACACAATAGGGAGAACCCACACCAAGGGGCAATACAATATTAGGAGGATCCATCTAATGGTGCTCACATTCATCAATGGAGACAAGAAATGGGCCTTTGGAGTCCCCCCAATGAGATATTTCCACCTTCTAGCCGAAGTCTCAAAAAAGGAAAGGGACCCACCTAGCCTATTGGTCCATCTAAGATTACACTAGAAACTAAGTCAGATGCTAGGTTGGATTCTTTTCTCCAAGTTATAGAAGACTAAAAGAGGCTTTTTGTTGAGATTATCTCTTTGTATCACATAGTTCATGAAAATTTCAAAAGGTAACCTACCATTCATATAGTAGGAAACCTAATATTTCTTGTCCAGATGCCCATATTTGAACTAGGTGGGACCATTCACCTGATCAGGGAAGAAGCTGAGTGATATGGATAATAAATAAGATATGAGTCACTAAAAATACCTGAGAAACACAAATATTTTCCCCAAGATCAAGGTTTTTGCACTTCATAGATAGAGGAGATAGATAATTGGGGACAAAAAATCCTCACCAGGATGACATGGTAGTTTCTCTTATCACCTGACTTGAGGATCTCAAAATAAGACAAGTATCAGCTCTACCTAAAGGAAAGCTGTATCTAGAATGGGAGACTAGATTCTACCACCTCCAGAATTTGAAAATCTATGATTCACCCTATTCAATGGGACATGTGATCCATTGTAAAATCTATCCCACTTTTTCTTATGCTGTGGCCCAATGTTGGGGACTCTGAAATGACAGGATGTCTCCAAGCTCTTATGTTTTTTCCAGACATTGAAAAGACTCTCATTTTTTTGGTATAAACAGTTTCTCTTATGATCCATTTCTAGATGGGAGGATCTCTGTGGGTATTTAATCTACTATATTAGCTCCACCATGCACAATACTAGTATCATGGATCCCTCTAAGTGTAAATAGAGAGTTGATGAGCGAGTTTTGAACTTTATCACCTGATGGAAGAGGCTCACATACTCTCTTGATATAAATGTTTTATAGGAGAAGATGCTAAAAATGTGTATAGATAATGTAAAAGATAAGCTTGCACCTACCTGCATATCCATATATTACCTAGGAATATTTTGAGAGTTTTCGAAATAATATCAGTGGTTAGAAGAATCTTTGGAGTGGAATAAGAAATAGTTGTTCCCATTACCCCTTCCATCTCTCATTCAAAGACCTGTGAAAGTAGAAACAACCACCTATACACACACAGAGGATCCTGATATGGTTCACCTATATTCCCTTCTACCAGATGAGCCCCATCATAAGTAATATCAACAAGTGTATCTTTTCTAGGAAAAAACTCATCAGCCACACCTCTCTGAGAGAATGTTGACCTATCACCCTATTAGGGACACGAACCCAAGGTAACTTTAATGTAAAGTAAGAACAAGACTTACTAATTCATGAATGAAAAGTTCCCAAATTATTTCATTTATTCCATAGAAAATGGTGTCATGAAATTTAATGAATATAGGAGACCCATAGTGGATGAACATAATGACTTTTCCAATCATTTACTATACCAATAGATTCTCAAAAATACAATCCAAGAGTTATTTTTATTCAAGTATTGGATTTAGGACCAAGTGGACGACAAACTAGTTAAATTGGGCAACATCCTAGTATAAGTATCTCATGTCTCTATTAATTTGGTGAGTTATAGTAAGACTCCATTGGGTGGAATTAATTCCTAAACTATAGATTTCACAATTAAAATGATTAGTTAGATCAAAAGATAGAATCTCATCCCCATGGTATATCTGTGCCTATTTGAGCAGACCAAAACCTCATGCAGTTTCTATGACATCTCCGATCATTGTATCGGAATCCACATCATTTCCTTCTTAGTCTTAGAAGTATAGACACTAGAAATTAAAAAGAAACCAATGTCCCCTACCGGTTCCAAAGCCAACCTACACCCTTTGTGACTTCATGCCTCTCAAATTGGGGGATGCACCTAGAGTTCATCCATCTATGGAGAATTCCACTAAAAGAGAGAAGGAATAAATATCTATAAATTATATCAAAATGATAAATTTTTATATGATACATAGTGATGAGAAAGGACATATAACCCCCTCAATCTCCTCAGGATGACACCATCAAAGGAGAGGTAGAGGATGCAATGATAGAAAAAATATCAAGGATAACACTTAAAACTAGACTATTCTTCCTATTGATACTAGATATCAGGCCTCATGTAGCGATCAATAAGAACAAACCTCCCAAGTCACCCTGTTGGGTGCGCCTCCAAATCTGACTATATTTTTTGACCATGTGTCTCAGTCATGATCGCACCTTGATCTTACATGCCTAGACAGGGCCATACCTCAACATTATAGGGCCCATATGTCAAGTGTTTATAAAAAAATTTCTAACCAATATTGTAGTACCTACATTACTAGTTGGTCCTCTGTACCTCATCCAATATAGATTTCAATACTATCTACTAAATAACAACCCTCAACAAGAAAAAACATGCCACTCGTATAGAAATAAGATGTGCTGAAACACCTTTCTGGTATACAAATGAGGTTCTTGATCCTTGAGGTGGTATATCTATCAAATAAGATGTGTGAGGACCTTATAAAAGCATTAAAGATCCCTCTTTAGTTTGATATTGAGTTACCTATCACTGAGGTCTATTATGCATAAAAAGAAAAATGGAAGGAATGTTGGGCCACCATTTCATTTTCTGAAGAAGATGAGGGTGATACTATTTAGGGGAATATACATCTGATATGTGTCATTAACTAGTTTAATGTAATGTAAATACACTAATTACTAGTGTATAGTGGCTGAAAGATAAATATCATCCAAAACCAAACACTCTATATGTTGGGGCTCACAAAATAGGATCGGATCACCTCTAACATGATAATCTCGTGGTATGAAAAGAGTGAGAAGAAGACAAAAAGAAATACATGGATAAAGTATTAATTTGGTGGCCTGGTAGAAAGTAAAGAATTTTTGGTGGTCTCAGAGGATAAAACCCACACTAATCTAGAAATTTATTGGCTTCATATTTATGTAGTGGTCCCATCTTCATTTTACTAATGCCCCAAATAGCCCCTTCATGGTTGAGCAGGGTTACTCCATTGCGATGCTTATCCCTTAAAATCATGAGAGTCTCAAAACATAGAATCTAGATACTACAAAAGGGAGGAAAAACAACACCATACTAATGGTTTCGAGAATATAAATTCCCCTAATGATCCAACATCCACTATAGTAGATCCTTGGGAACACTTGAAAGATGGCTTAGTCCTATAAATCCATTGATTGGATCCCATGACACTAGAACTGGGAATTGGTTTCATTGTTTCCAATAATAAATAGTTCTCATAGATTCCCTTTTACTCTAACACTAGATAGGCCTAACTAGTATCAGAAAACCCTACCTCTATAATGTACTAATATGTTTTACCTATGGTCACCGATCTATAGAATTCCCACATGTTCCACAAAGCGAGGTTGACTCGATGTAATTTGATCCCTCATCATTGATTTGATGATAATATTGGACCTCAGAGTCTGAAACCATGTGGGATTGGATCATAATCCTTTATCACTATAGTGTCCATAGAGCAAGAGTTCCTTATTGAAGACTCTTCTCCCATCATATTGGATTCTGGTTCCATTCTCAGATCCACAGTTTCAGAAAAGTTTCTTCCTCCATTTATATGATGAATAGGATTTAGATTATGATCCCCCCATTTAAAGATGGCATCTTCACCACTATCAATGAGTTGAAACATGAAAACCTATACCCTAGGGAAGATCCAAATATGACACTAATCAACACAACTATTTCACCATAGGAACAATAATAATATGTGGCCTTCCTAAAAAACACATTGAAATGTTCATCTGGAGCTATAACAAGATACCAAGACTTGAAACCCAGGTTTCATTTCATCACTTTGGCCTCCCAGTGGGTCACTGTGGGTTAAAAAAACCTCCCATAAATATGAACTCTCCCATGGTTCTATGGTTAAGGAAGAAGTTGAAAAGATTATTAAGGAAAAATTCATCAGATAGGTCCAATTCCCTACGTGGCTGGAAAAAATTACCCTTGTCAAGAAGTATAATGGGTAGATCATAGTCATTATCAACTTGTGAGACCTCAACCGACATTACTTAAAAGATGATTTTCCCATTCTGTTGAAAATTATGTTGATTGATGTTATGGCTGGTTTCCATCCCCTCTCATTCATGGATGTATATTTTGTGTATAATCAGATCTAGATGGACCCTGAGGATGAGGAATCCACTATCTTTAGGGAACCCTAGGGGACCTTCTACCATTTAGGGATTCCTTTTGGTTTAAAAAATACCATATCCACCCACCAGTGAGAAATGCACCACATTTCAAGCCACTCCATGGGATATTGGTAGAGTGTTACATGGATGATTTAGTGGAAAATTATCACTAATTCTAGAACCATATCAAAGACCTTCGTAAAGTGTTTGACTTCCTCCACTCCCATTACTCAAAGATGAACCCCTTGAGGTTTACATTTGGGGTTACCTATGGAAAGTTTCTCGACTAAATTATTAGATACATAGGCATTGAGATCAATCCTGAGAAAATCAAGGCTCTCAATCAAATGGATTATTCAATAAACCTTCATGATTTGTGATTACTCTAAGTCCACTTAGCCTATATTCACTGATTTTTTGAATATATGGTTTTTAAGTGTATTTCCTTTTTGAGGATAATGAAAAAAAGAACCATTTACCAATGGGATGAGGACTAGCAGACTTCCTTTTAAGATATTAAGTAGAATATACTAAAACATATGGTTCTGATACCACCCATATCAATAAATCCTATGATCCTATACATGACCACTTTGGAATGGTCCTTTAACACCCTTTTATCCTATAAGAACAAGTAGGGATAGGAGAACAACCTATATTATCTCAACCGCATGCTCTTCAACTTGGAATGAGGATATTCCCTCATTGCAAAGAGTTACCTCATGATGATATTTAGAGTGAAAATTTTATGGGATTACTTGTAGCATCATGCGATATATCTAGTGACCCATGTTGACCCACTGAAGTATGTTCTCAACTACCCTATGCTGATAGGGTGATTGGGACACTGGGTGGTAATCTTATAGAAATTTGATATACAGTTTTTTCGATAGAAATCCATCAAGGTACAAGCATTAAAATAATTCCTAGATGCACATTTGACCCTTGAGGAATTGACCTTGGATTTTTATTTCAGAGATGAATCCTTTTTCTCAGTGGATCATATTGTACCATGTTGGAAGATTCATTTTTTTGGTGCCTCCTAGAGTCTGAATGGTAGAAGGCTCAATGACTCCAAACTCAATAGAGTAGGTTTCAGGATTGTCTTCATCACTCATGGGAAAGACATATTTCTATACTCATTCCTGTTATCGGAAGGTTGTACCAACAATGAGGCAGAGTACCGAGCCCTTATGATTGGTCTTGAGTTGGCCCTTGAGATTGATGTCCCCTTATTACATGTAAATGGAGACTCTTATTTATTCATCATATAGATGAATGATGGGTATTTAATAATAAAACAATAGGTTATCCCCCTAATAGAGAGAAATCATTAGTTAATGGCCCAATTACCATCCCAGACGAAGGTGAATCATGTTCCTCAGTCATAGAATGACAGATCCAATGCTTTGGAAATCCCAGTTGTGTATCTTATAGAGACTGGATGGGATGACCTGAACATCCATGTGGCACATTATAGGGTCATCACCCACACCACTTTAGATGATGGAAACCAATAGTTATATTAGCTAGCTGCCAGTAAATTTTCACCAGGGCCCTAAAATTCCCTAATGGTTAAGGAAATGACTAATAGGATGACTCCCTTCACCGAGTATATCAACTACGGCATTCTTCCACTAGGGAAAGTTAAGTGAGTGTGAATCTACTGTATGCCATATAGTTCAACCTTCATCATGGTCCTAATATTGAGTAGACTCTATATAAATGAAAATTTTATGGAATCCTCCACCATTACATCCAAAGGAAGAACATACCTCAGGTAATGCAGGAGGTCCATGCTAGATCCTATGGATCCCATCAGGTAGGATTGAATCTATCCTAAGAAATTTAGAGGTTAGGTTACTTTTGGGACATCAAGGTTTGGGACTACACTGAATTCACCAAGATATGTCATTCATGCCAAATCCATTACAATTATATGAACCAAACACCAAATATTCTCCACACCACCAAATATTCTTGGCCCTTTATAGTTTGGGGACTCGATGTTGTAGGTCCCTACCCACCAGTAACAGCTTTACAATGAAGATTCATTTAGACCACAACAAATTTTGTCTCAAAAATGGGAAGAATAATTCCTACTCAATGAAGTAAAAACTGGACCTGGGATCGGGTTACAGAACTCCAGAATCATTAATTTATTTGGGGTTCCTCACACTATTCTCACAGAATGTGGAACTAAATTTTGATCTGCCTAACTAAATAAATTGTATTCTAAGTACAACATCTGGTCTAATCACACATCCTTATTCATGTGTAAGTGAATAAAAAGATCTAGGAATTCATTAAAAAACTATCTAACACCCCATAAAATATAATCGTATACAACAAAAAGGGTTTTCCTAATAAAAATCCTAATTCCATTTGGGCCTATCAGAAGACAACTTAAAATTCCACCTAGGCGACCCCATACTTCTTAGTGTATGGAACATAAGTAGTTTTACCTTTATGGGTCTTGCTACCACCACTCCAGAAATTTTTTTATTACTACTAAATGTCAGATAGGGTAGTTTAGGTCTTTCTAGATGAGTTTGAATCCCTTGAGAAGAATATGCTTCAGGTACTTCAAAACAAGGAGATGCACAAAAATTGGGTAGCATGAGAATTCAATAAGAAGGTTCACCTACAATAATTCATTCAAGGTGATATGGTACTAGATCTTAGGATGCAAATGATACCCATTAAGAAACTGTTGAAGATGGAAACCAAATGGGATGAAAATTACATTTTCCATATGGTTTACTTGAATAGTTCATACTCATTAATATCCATGGATGGGGAGTACACCACACCTCTTACCAATGTTAGATATCTCAAGTAATACTTCACGTGAAAACCTTGTCCAAGATCTATGACCTCAAAATAGAATCCACTTACATAGTTTGATCTGTATGAATTTAAACTACAAAGCCTAACATCCTTAGAAAAAAACTTCAATATTTATCCTTATCCTATGTGGAAAACATGACATGCATCATGTGGTACGAATAATAAAACTCCACATCCTCATCACATGTTATTAAACTATAAGCTTACCTTATGTTGTAAACATGGGATTCCATATAAAAAAAAAGTGAGATAAAAAATAATAATTTCCATAGTACATTACATTAAACTATAGCCTTACCATATGTGAAAAACAGGGGATGAATCATATGAAAAATATAAGATGAAACAAAAAACGTCCTCAACACATTAAATTAAACTATAGTCTAACCCTATGTAAAAAACATGGGATGAATCATATGAGAAATATGATATGACTAGAAAAAATCCTCAGAAAATGATGTTAAACTGTATCCTTACCCTGTGTGAAAAACCTAATATGCCTCACATGAAAAATATGATATGAGCAAAAAAACAACTTCCTCATCACATGATGCTAAAATTTATCCTTACACCATGTTAAAAACAGAGGAAGAATCATAGGAAAAAAATGAGATGACTAAGAAAAATAGTCCTCAGTACATGATGTTAAACTATAGCCTTAACCCCTATGAAAAACATGTCATGCGTCATATGAAAAGTATAAGATTACCAAAAAACAACATCCTTAGAAAACAATGTTAAACAATAACCTTACCTATTTTAACAAACATGAGGTGCCTCATATGAAAAATATGAGATGAAACAAATTCCTTAACACATGATGTTAAACTATAGTCTTACCTTATGTGACAAACATATGATACCTCATTTGACAAAAATGATATTACAAAAAAACAACATCCTTAGAACACATTGTTAAACTATAGGCTTACTCTCTATAAAAAACATAGGATGCATCATATTATAAATATGATATGACCAAAAAAATGTCCTCAGTGCATGATTTTAAAATATAGCCTTACCCTATGTGAAAAATAGTGGAGGCCTCATATAAACAATATGAGATTACAAAAAAACAACATCCTCAGCATACAATGTTAAACTGTATCCTTAACCTATCTGACAAATATGAGATGACCAAAAGAAAACTTCCTCAAAACACGATGTTAAACTGTAGCTTTACCCTATGTGAAAAAAATGGGATTCCTCATATGGAAAATATTATATGAATAAAAAACAAAATCCTCGGCACATGAAATTAAACTACAACCTTAACCTGTGTGAAAAAAATGTAATATTACTCATATAAAAATTATGAGATAACAAAAAAATTCAATGTCCTCATCACACCATGTTAAACTTCATCCTTACCCTTAGTGACATACATGGGAGGCCTCATATGAAAAATATAAGATGACTAAAGAATAATGTCCTCAACACATGATATTAAACTATAGCCTTAAACTATATGGAAAAAACAATGTGCCTCATGGGTTAATAATTTGATGAATCTACATCCTTATCACATAATGTGAAACTGCATGATGCCATAATCCCTTATCATCCAGAGCTATGTGTGGGTTGATTCCCTATCCATGGGATACACAGTGACTAACTCTTGTATTTGGGAAAATCTATAAGTTTACTCTCCAAAAGCGAGGTTATATTTAACATTAAACCCTTCATGAACTCTTACCAAAGGTTATACAAAATTACCATGGGCCTCCTCATCTGGTGTAATCCCCAATCACATTCCTCGACCCATCAGTGGATCAAGATTCCCCTATGATCTAACATTTGGAAGAAGGAATGGGAAACTCAATGTGTAAGCCCCACACAAAACTTCATGGAACATGATGTTAGACTATAACCATAACCTATGAAACAAACAAGGGATGCCCTGATAATAAATGCGGTATGCCTCATGTGACGAGACGCGATACCTTCTGAAAAAAAGTGTGATGTAGCGCCCCTATCAATCAAGAGGAAAAGATATGTCCTCATAATATGACTATAAACTAACTTTTAAATGTTATTACCACAATACAATAAACTTTATGGACCATATACCCATTTCATGATATGAAAATTCATGATACCTTGTACCCTCACTCAAGAGGACCGACACCTATTTTTCTATACTGGTCTCCTACCAGGCCACATTCAAGAACTATGTAAGGATTTATTCCTAGTCCCATGGGATATGTAGTGATTATCAGGTTTTATAGACTAGGCATATACCCACTAACAACTCATTTTTTAGTCTTACCCCTCAGGTTTAATCTTGATCATTTCCTACCAATATTCTTATTCAGTGCATCTAAGCATAGGGTAGAGTGGTCCCCAAATCTATCTTCCCTAGGGAATCTTCCACTTGCACTTATTTTTTATTCCTTTTATTTGGTTCTTCATCATCCTCAAAATCTGAACGGGTCCCCCTAATGGTAATGGTGCTTAACCACACTAGTTCACCTACCCTCATGGGCCCACACCTTAAAGAATCATGGGTGACATTTGGAAATCCTAAGGTTTTGAACATAGTCAACAACCAAACCTCCTTTGTACATCCCTTCATTTTATTAGCATGTCTATGGAGCCTATTTTTTGACCATGTTCAATAGCATTCCTTGTCCATATATCACAACTTTTTTTTGGTACAGATCTTGAAATTCATGATTTTCCTTCATCTCCACCTTCATATGCTCTGGTAGGAACTTTATCACCCTATATTTCATTCTCACATACACTCGCGTATGATGACTAAGTAAGTTGATATCACTGGGACTTTACCAAGTTAGCCTCTTTTTCCCATTATTGTACTCCCCTTACAATAATGATAACTTTATGTGGATCCTTTTTTATCAAACTAAGCATAGATCTCATGGGATTAGGATTGAAGGAGGTATTCCTCCAAGGATGGGTGAGATGCAGGAGCATACCTTAAATAAAGTGATACACCTTTTGTTTTGAACTCTATGAACTTAAACTAGGAATTCAAGTACTAGAATCATGAATTTAAACTATTTTTAATTTGTCTCAAAGAAGTTTCCTATGATGTGGGGACCCTTGGATCTCTCTATTTATGTTGGGTTTTTCTTCTGTTCTATGTCACATACACATCCCTGGGAAACCTATTTCCCCCTTGGAAAATCTACATGACCATAAACTATATCAACCCTTGATCCGATAATTAGGACCATAAACTATGTCTAAATGGAAACCTTTGGCCCCTAATTATTATTTGATTTTCATTGCCTCTAATGAATAGGAAAACTAATGCACCCTTCTCTCAACTCAACCTCACTCGATATTATTTTATCTTTATGATGTTTGTATCCCATCATGTCTCTTATTATAACTATATATGGATTAATTCCAAACCCATGGGATACGTAGTGATTCATAGACCTTTGGTATTTTGGCCCAGATACGAATCCCCCATTAGTTGATTCCATATTTGTTAAAATCTATCCTCCCTAGTCTAATGTCAACAACAAGACTTAGGAATGATTGGTATAGTGTAGGCCCTCCGTATCCATCCTTTCACATTGGGTTTCAACCCCATCATACCATTAAAATATCTATGGATTACCACCACCTAGTCTAATACTTACAAACTTAAACTACTTGCAACTTCCTGGTATAACTAGAATGACCTTAAACTGCCCAAGGTAAGAGGTAGAAACATCTATAAAATTGAAAAACCATAGAGGAAATCTGAGTAAGAGTTTTACTTTCACTCTCCATATCTCCCTTATGATTTGGGAAAAAAGAGGGTGTAAAGAAAAAGGTATAAAGACAGTGGGACCCACCATGATCCCTAAAAAACCTAGCTGTTCTCATTAAACCCAAGGTTTATGAAAAATTTAGGGTCAATCCTTAAAAATTTCCCCATTCACACCAGTTCACATGTCCTAGTCATAAGACATTAAACTATTTTATACGCATCCTGACCAAATGATATTAAAATATACATCATCATGGTTAAAGATATGTAACCTTAAACTATCAGAATCATGTCCTCACCATATGACATTAAACTATATGTTTAAAAAACTTACCAAAAGATTCTAAACTGAACATCATCCATCCTCATTGCATGTCGTAAAACTGTAAGGCTTCTTAGACCCTCTCTTGAGAATCCAATTTCCCCATTTATTGTCAGTAACCTACTACACCATTAGAGTTACTTGACCATCGCTTGGCATCCAAGATGACATTACCCATGGAAGATGAGTATGTATATTTGAATGATGAACTTACCCAATGTTCTTAGAACCATGGTGGAATAATCCCAAGAGTATTGAACTCCATCCATGAATCCCCTTAGTTCATCCCCATGCTTCAAGTATTCCTTAATCTAGATCCACAAAATCCTCCATGTCTAAATGAAACCCCAATCAATAATGGTTCTTGGCAATATTAGATCACCTACCATTTTGGACACATTCTACTAAGGACTTATAATGACATTTCGATTGGTCCCTTCTTTCTAATATGGTCAAAGAATGAACCTCATTTTTTCCCATATCCTTGATGATATTATGGTGGGGTCTGCATTTAAAATTTGGTAAGAAGTCATTCTATACCATTTTTCACCCCCTCTATGTTCCAGATCTTGGGTATCCTGATTCATGCCCCTCATCCTTCCCCTTTTCCAGGGTAGAATCTAACTCCCCTAGAGTTTCCTCTCTTATGAACCTATGCATATAGGGAAAGAAAGTAAGATGTACAGATTCCCACTCTCTGACCAAGGATTACCTGGTCAAGACTCTCCTAGAGGTTGATGAATCATTCCAACCACACACTACTTGTCACTCTCATATAAGTAAGTGATATTTTATTTATCTCTTATTTATAATAATGATCATGACTTAGATGGACTTAGAGGTTTATAGATTATTTTCATGCTAAGTGTGATTAGGAAGTAGTAAAAATAGGAATGCACATTCAATAAATTGAATTAAATAACATTAAAGTCATTATTAAGAAGGTACATCCATAGGTTGGATATTCTAATTTCTTTGAAAAAATTTAGTGCTCTCTAAGCCTTGACCTCAGTGATTGAGTGCAGCAACTTAGCTATCATTTTTGAAGTATCATACAGAGCCTATTGTCACCTAGTAAGATCCACTGCATCCTCATCGGTCATGGGGTAGACATCATCAAAATGTATCTACAATCAAACCTATTCAACCCGGTATTCAGCTGCCAAAGATGTTTCCCCCACGAACCTAGCCTCAACCACCACCAATTGTTCTCTTAGTTGGTTTGTGGTATTCAATTCAGTACTGATGATGTAATAATGATTTTTCACTTGTCTCTATAATCACGCAAGCTCATGTTAGACTTTCTAGAGAACCTTGGTCCCTTCATATTTCTTCTTGTTCTAGACAACATCAAACACTTGATGCTCTATGAACACCAGATCAATGATATAGTCTTAGGATAACACATGGAGAGTGAAAGCATCCACCCCTCCACTTTCTAGGTTCAATATCTAGTAGTATATGGGCACTTTTTTGGATCATTAGATCTGCCTCTATGGTGTAGGTGATAAAATTTACACACTTATCCATGCCCTATATTGGAAAACATGATTATATTTGATGAATTTGGAACTATATTCAACTATATTCTAGTGTATAATAGGATCATACTTGAGTAAAATAGTGAGGACTGCGACAATAAGTCACTCCTTAGGCAGCCTCTTGGATGGTCCAAGATCCACATTGAGGAGAGGGCCATCCCGATCTGACTCTTCATTACCAGTATAAAAATTAAATGCTTAAATCATGGCCACCCCTATAACTATATCAATTTATGTATTCAGTTTCTCTCTGGGGATCGAGGGTGGATCACCCTGAATTGATGGAACCCTGAGATTTTGCTTGTATTTTAGAGTAGGTGCCCCAACTCCATCAGTCATGCACAATCTTTGAGGATTAATTATCTCAAGAACTATTTTAGACAAATTAAGCTCAGTTAGTTCAACCTATAATAACAAACAAGTTGTACATAACCTATAAGGGAGAGTTACATGAGGAAAGGTCTTGAGTTATATCCATGTCTGGGGCCTCTAATGATAATTCAACTACTAGAGACCCCTCTATATTGGCTGAAACTTCAAAAATTTCACAGAGATCCACCAATTCCACATGTATGAAATCTGTATGAGGGAAAAAAGTGATCAATATGGAAAATTGGAGTGGTTATTAATACTATGAGAGGATCAAGGTAGTTAGGACTTATAACTTCACCTTGGGAAGGCACATGGATCTAAACGATTAGTTCTCCTGAGAAGCCTCCCCCATCAACATGGGGAGATACTACTAGGATTATAGGGTAAGGCCCCCCGTAGATAACTAATAGGGATATAGAGTTAGAAAATTCCTCTCGATATTCCTCCATGGATTCCTCATCCTTTAAGGTTTCATGAAAAATCCATGATATAGATTCATCAATTATTTTTGAGGATATATCTGCACCCTCATAATTGGTCCCTTGAATATCCTATTATGGTTTTTACATGATCCGATATTATGGTTTATATGTTCTAAAGAAAAATAAAAATGAATCATGTGGTTGTAGAAAATTACCTCACCAAACAGGATCTTAGTCAAGTTGTCTTCCTTAAGAGATACCTCCTAAATCTCTTAGGAACTTTCTTGATCATCTTTGGATCCCTAAGGCTCCTAATCAATAGATCCCTATGAATCGACACCTACAGTTGGAACATGTTGGGATGAAAACTCTTTAAATATTTTCGCCTTAGGCCCACACTGAATATCACGTTTACCTGGTTCACTCTCCATGTGACAATGTGAAAATTAATCCATCATTTCTAGGTATATTAACCACTCCAAAAAGATCAATCGAGTAGTTATTCTCATGAGACCATCATATGACATCTCAATACCCTCCTGGGTAAGACTCTACCATAACTACTCAACTAGTTGGGATAGTCACAAAATTCCCCAGATAGGATCTCCCCCACATGAGATCACTCTACTTGTTCCTATGGCCTCTCTTGAGGTAGGTTGACCCCTTTTGGAGGAATAGGGGAAACCAAACCTTAAGATACCACATCAATATCAACTTGAGTCCTAAATACATTGAGCACACTTTAAATATTTTCCAACCTACTACCTGGATACTCCCATGGATCGTTTGTTGATTCCACCTTCCTTAACCACTGATTTAAGATAACCCCCAAGTATGTCACCACCCAGTGACTAATATAGTATTGGGAGAGGCTGGTGTCAATGTTTTTGGTGGAATCATGATTTTCTCTCCTATACTTTAAGTCATAAACATCCACCAAATATGATGAAGGATACATGTGTGCCTCTCTTCATGAACCCCTTTGTGCACTCACTTTGATAGACATTGGATGAATATGAATTTCTGGGAAAACTGAGATGGAGTATACTTCTTACAATATGTGTCTCCATCAATCCTCAAGACCAACACTCCACCATGAAAATCCTACAGATATCCCCTCTTCTCCAGTGTCCCCAACCAATTGTTGAACATATCTTTGAAATGAGTTAGGAAAGTATGAATGTTGAAATCCCTAGGCATTCCAATTTTTACCATCACTCAATACTCATTGAGTGTCACTTATCAAACTCCAACGATGTTCATGAGAGAATTCCACAAACCATCATTCAGGGGGGGAGAGGTGATTGAATTGGGAAATTTATACCCCCCAAAGTGAACCATGATCCATCGGTGAAGAAATTAAAATGGACCATATATATGTACATAGGAATGTTTACCCTCATGATATTCTCCAATTTACTATAGAGTTAGGCCATAACTAGGACTCCCAAGTTCACCTAATTTCCAAATTCCATGATTTCTTCCATCACCAGAATCCCGAGCAGTAAGTCTATGTGGGCATCCCGGGATGGTAGTATCCAATTTATTAGGAAGGTCTCTTAGAATGTTGTATATTGGACCTCTATATACTAGTCTTTCATACTATAACCTCATTCCTGGTAGTTCCCTTCCTCCAAAATCATACAGTATGGCCCTAAACTTATCTTATGTTGTGCTTTCTAGAACTTCTTTGGCATCCCGATCATTTTCCCTACCAACACATTCAAGAACAATACCGTCATTATATTGAATATAATTTCCTTATGTAAGGTAGGGTAATGATTCAATACCTAGATAAATTGGTCCATAAGAATTTATACAATGATTAATTTGTCAAGAAGTATTTTCATTATGATAGGGGTATTCTTCCTATTCCCAAAGGTGTTGGGTGCTGGGAGAAATTAATAATATTAAGACCCCATCGATGGGATGCCACCAATGTGGTGATGATCCCATAGGTTGATTCCCACTTACCCATGATGAAGGTGAAATGTTTTGATTTCCAAGGAATACCGACTAAGAATCATAGAAAAGAAATCCTATTGATGATATATATGGAATTGGAAAAACTACACTGCTTTAAATAGCCTAATGTGGCATATCTCAAACCCATACTCTGAAAAATTGAAGTAAACCTAAAACAACCATGGAAAATCATCAGTAAAATCCCCATGGATCATAGTTCTTAGTCCTCATTCCAACTTATATTGTTATTCTGAATACCAGTTTGAATGATGTTTTCAAAATAGTTAGGAAAATCCTCATCTGCAAGTTGTTCCCCCATCACTATCCTCATTCTTACACTAAATGTTTATAAAGAGGAATATTCATGATACATTACTGGATGACCAGTTAACAGGATATTCCAACTTTTAATTTTATCATGACAGGATAACCAGAACCATGGTGTGTTGGCATCCATGGCTAGTATAACCACATCATCCATGAGTCCAAAATTGTAAAGCGACAGATGATTTCTCAAAAAATACTCCCCTTAGGCCTCATTAAACAATCTGATAAAATATTTATTATAATATAAAATGATCCACACATGCGGAATTTCAGTATTCTTGACCATTTATGCACTTCAGATAGAAGTGGAAATATCGACGATAGCTTGGTCAACAGGGTTGGCCATTTCTAAGGAGTTTAGAGAATTTAAAAACACTAGGTTTCAAAAATTTGATCATTCTTCATGTAAGGGTTATTTGTCATTCAAAATTTAGAGAAATTTATACAAGGTCGGGAATTGAGTGAGAAATATTATTTTTCTAATAAATACTTGAATGAACGTTTCATCTTAGAGCTCGGGAGTTAACACAATGTGTAAATCTTTCACATGAGAGATTTTATATTGAACAAAAAAGTCAGGTGGCCATATGAGGTCCCCACTCACCCTATTTATAGTCATAATACCTCTAGTTTTTTATACATGATGTCATATTTTCACGACATAGTATAAATTCACCCTACACTTGATCATTTTCCTCAGAACCCAACCTTCCAGTATCTCATCAGCTACGATTCCAGGGGGACATTTTTTTTCCAAAAACATGTCTCAAATATGTAATGTGATTTTTTTCCTCCAAAATAATGATGTAAAATAGTCCAATGAATCATTTTTAATCCAAGGGAGTATAGGCATGAAAATTATGGTTATTGCACACAACTCTATGTTTCATCGTGCAAATGACTTGTGTGTGAAAGGAAACATTAGAGATACCATGATTTTTGGATCTATTAAAGGGGACCAAGTTTTTAAAAGGTTCAAGCATGAAACATTTGTCCATGCATGCAACCTAGAACATTAGTGTAGAAAATTTCTATGTGAGAAAAGCTTTGTTGAACCATTGTATTATGTGACCCTATCTCGATTGAAAAGTCATGGATAACATGAAACCTCTTTGAGAAAAATAAAGAGAGTTACACATAGTAATAAACTCATTTTTAAAATATAATCACCACAATTTTTGGAAGGATTTTTGTATTTAAAAGTGTTATCTCTCAATCATGAAAACTGATCTTCCACAACATCACACAACTTTGAACTTCCATAGATTTCTTACGGTAGAAAACTTATGTGACAAATAACACATTCCCCCCAATTGTACTATCTTGTGTTTGATATTTCCTTGCACAAATTCCCATAAATTATATGTGGTTTCATGCAAGATATGATGCCTTATCATAATCCTAATTTTCACACAACTTTATAATTTGTGAGAATAAGTGACTCTATGGTTTATGAAGTGGCCTTGTGCTAGAGACCATGGTTTGTGAAAATTAATTTTCATGAACAACTATAGTGTTGTGCACAAAAACCTTAAGGTACCTAATTCTTAACCTCCTTCCACCAAACACAGTTTTTTTCAAGTTGAGTGCTCAGGTTCCCCACACCTACTCCAACCGGTTTCCTCTACGCTTCCATCACCTATGCGATAGATATCACCAACAATTGTGTTCTCACACTTTTCCTAAATCATGGAATAGAAAGTTGTACCATCTCTTTCCCCTAATCATAGACATGTCAACTTTGGGATCCCCATTTTTTACTTCACCATAGACGTGTTTACACCATGCACCACCTATAGGTGCATGTATAGTAGATACATAGGCCTCAAAATTGGAATCAACAAAGGTAACTAACCACCTTTACCAGTATAGAGACCTAATGATGGATCCCTCTCCCCTACTTGGAAATGGTCTCCTAGGGTGTATGTCCATTCCACATCTGAGCTGTATGAAATAAAATTACATAACCCAATGTCCTAGTCATATGATTATAAACTATATGAAAACATCCTCAACACATGATGTAAAACATAATCTTAACTTTTATAACAAACATAGGATTACATGTTCATGGGATGTATGGGATGACCCACTCCTCCCAACTATTGGACATGACACCCATACCAAGAATGTCATATATGTAAGCCCCACACAACCCTTCCCCACAATCGGATGCGACTCCCATTCTAGGAAGCTTCCACACATTAGTCCCACTCTCTCTCTTGGGGTCACTCCTTCCATGATGAAAGCATCCCAAACATAATACATTTAACTAAATGGAATGATACTCTCACATGACCTTAAACCATGACATCAAACTATATGGGTTTTTATCCCTATCTCTTAACATGGTACACATGACACCACCAGAAGGTTTAATCATGAAACCTCGAAAAACTTGGGATACCCCACTGAGGTTCAATATTGATACACTGAAATTCACATCAAATATGCATGTCTTCCCCTAAAAAGAAGGAAACTCCAAAGTATCATCATCTTCAGAATGGGAACACACTAAAATACACCCAACCAATCCCTGAAATATGTTAAATATTTTACCAAATTGTCCCAAAAAGTTGTTAAACCTATGATCAACTTGTCCCCACAAGATGTTAAACTCATGGAAAACTATCCCCACATGATGTTATACCTATGCCAAAACTATTGCCACAAGATGTTAAACGTATGAGCAACATGTCCCCAAAAGATGTTAAGACTATGACCTACCTGTCCACACAAGATGTTAAACTTGTAACCCACATATTCCCATAATTCATTAAATATATGACCCAATACTAATGATTTACCCTATAGAATAAAAATTGGATGCCTGGAATAAAAAGACTTAGAAGTATTATACCCTAAGCGTTAATTACACGATGGACAACACATGATTCCTTGGGTATACACCAAATATTCCTCACACATGGGATGGATATGACTTTATATGTGGAAGACTTTAAAAATTACCAACACACCCAATGTCAAAAAATGATTAGAAATTCACAATGTTACGATCTACTCCAACCACAAGTTGATTCCATGTCAAAAAAAGTAGTGTAATTTATCGACGTCCACCTCAAGATGGCACCATGAATGAGTTTTATTAACATGAATCAAATTATTGATGGTGGCTCAGACTAGGAAATGAGCTCCAAGAAATAATCCATGGAAGGAATAACTAACATCCCATCATCCCATTTTGATCAAGGCGCCAATATCACCAACCATGGTGGTTGTGTCTACCTGCCTTTGGAAACTACGAATGAAAGGAAAGAACAATGTGACACATAACCCTAGAGGAAAGGATTAGAATCAGTGGAATAATGTGAAATATGAATAAATTTCACATGGATTTAGTGAAAGTCATAGATTTATGAAGTTTTTGAACTATAGAACATTACACGATAAATATTATACACATACAGTTGTTGGTGTTGTTCTTATTCCACAACATAGACAGTGATGGGGTCTCAAAACTATTTGTGTGGGATTCTATGATGCAACCAACATAGTTTCCATTTTTCTATCGATTGAATATTATGAAATAGAATGAAATAGAAGATATTTCCTTAAACCATTATGATAATTTTACTATAAAGTTATCATATATTAATTTAAATGATGTGATAATGATTTAATGGTGTTTCATGAAATTTTAAAATATAAAAAATTTCATTAATGGTTGTTAAAAGTTACAATTTTTTTGCAATGTGTTTTATAAACTTGATTATTTTAGAAATTCTTAAAATAATGAAATATTAAAAAAATTGAATACATATAAAAAATATGATATCATAATGGTTATTTCATGGAAACTCCTTGATTCTTATAAAAGGAGGTAGAGACTATGTAGAATTTTAATCTCTATTGATTTGTAAAAAATCAAATATGAAAATATATATTTCTCTCTTATAATAAACTATAGGTAATTAATAAAAACTAGTGGATTCCTTTATATGTGAGATTATATTGGCTTCCATTGAGATATCTCCCTCAAGACCATGTAGTAGTGCTTTGAATCTTCATTATAAAATATCAAAGGTTCATATACAAAAATATTAATGTAGTTATTAATATTTTTTATATAAATTCTTATAAACCTATCATAATAAGACCATGTGGAATAGCTTTGTTAGTTTTTTTCTGCTTTTTGATAAGTTCTATACCTATAAAATCCATATATATGATTGGTTATGCTTCATAAAAATAGCTACAATCAGTTCAATTGACCATTTTAAACATTCACTATTTGTTCCAGCCTTTCAGAAATTTAATTCATAGTAAGGTCAATAATTCATGATAAAAAATCATAATTATTTTTTTATACTAGAAAAGTTAGTTCAACGGAAGATTATAAATAGTAAAAATTTGTTGGTTCTTTTTTATATTTTAAAATAATACATTATATCCCATTTCCTCTATGAAATATTTTGATAAAATTCCAGTAGTGAGATATTGTATAAAATCATTACAATTATTCATATTTACAGTATATAAAATCTAAAAAATAATAACCCATTTTAAAATTGGTTATAACTGTGAAAGTAACACATGATGCAAAAAAGAAAATATACATAAACCACTGACCATGGGACTTGACCCCACGACCATGCACCAAACCCCTCACCACCCTTACCACCATATCCGAGAATGGGGGGGGGGGTGATAATCCTTTTTATATTGTACAATAAACTCTTAGTTCAAGATTTAATGAAATACTACATAAAGGTAATGAGATATGGTATATTTTTTTTTTAAAATGAAAGATGAATGAATCCCATATAGAATGTTCTTTTTATGATTCATGTGCATTAAAATATTATTATTGATTTTAGCATGAGTGATGATAACAATTTTAAAAAAATATAAAGAAAAGTAATAAAAATACTCTTAAGGTTGGGTTACCTCTTAATAAGTGAGAATGATTATGTCATCAATATGAAATATTCAGAAAATGACTCCTTCAAATGTGATAAAATTTGTTTCTCCATGATGTATCCTTCAAAGTAGTGTTTTATTAACAATAAATTAATTAAAAAATGTGTGTTTTTAATATAACATTATTTCTTTAACTTTGTAAGTATATAACATTAAAACTTATGAAGAAAATTAATAAAAATACTCTTAATGTTGGGTTGCCTCCCAATAAGTGCTAATGTTTATGTCTTCAAAGAGAAATATTCCGAAAAAGAATCCTTAAAATGTGATAAAATTGGTTTCTCCATGATGTATCCTTAAAAGTAGTGTTTTATCAACATTAGATTAACAAAAAAATGGATGTTTTTAATATCTCATTGTTTCCTTAACATTGTAAAGATATAACATTTACAGTTATAAAAACTGATACCATCTTGATTTTAACTTCATTAGAAAATGTTTAAATCTAGAGTTAAATAATAAAACATATTGTAAATATTTAAACTATTAACATTGAATATTAAAATCAAGAAAATTTTACGGTAATTATTTTAAAATACTATCATTTTCATATAAATCCCTTATTATCTCCTCTAATTCATTCAATCATCAAAATATTATTCCTATAGAATATTTTATTTCACAATCCACTATTTTAAAAATGTAAAAAGATTTATGTTCAATTTATAATGGTATGATAGAAGACTTAAAAAAAATAAGTTTGTATGGTGACATTCTAATGGGTGTCTGGTAAGCCCAAATAATATCTTCAAATTTAATTAACTATTATTTCATTAAATAATTCTAAATTTTCTCCAAAATTGATTTTATAACCAAGTTAATGAATTCAATTTTATATCTTGTCTGAAGGTGGTATGTGGTTCTAATTCTAGGATTATGTTAACAATTCTATATAAAATATTTGAAATAATAATTCAAGTGGTCTACTTTAATTTCATGGATAATATCCATTGGTTATCTAAAATTATAGAAGATATTCTTCCTTATAAACATCATAATACTTGATCATATATTTTTTTGTATAGAACATGGTTTAAACATTAGAAACAACAATTAATTTATACCTGAATGTACTCATTCCCATGAGAGTTAAGATATAGTTCTATAAAATACAATCTTGGATATCAAAGATTTATATTTCTAAAAATAGAGATTATGGAATATCTCATGTTCATAAAATGTTTGAATCCTTTTGATATATTTAAAATTATTGAATATAGTTTCTTATATCCTTGAATTTATTGGGCCAATAGAATCCACATGGAAGTACCGTAACTACTCTATTATCACCTCTATAATTTCCTCCATAAGTAAAAGTATGCAAATTACACTACAACAAAACCGGCCCCTAGCGGCGGTTTTTTTCATTTGGCGGTGGTTTAAACCGCCGCTATAGGGTTTGGCGGCGGTTTACAAAAACCGCCGCGAAATTGGGCGTCGAAAATCTATTAGCGGTGGTTTTTACTATTTTGCGGCAGTTTAAGAAAAGAGTCGTAGATGCCTCTTTTCGCGACAGTTTTTGACTATTTCGCGGCGGTTTTATGCGTAGATGATACTTTTTTTTCGCGGCGGTTTTATTCGCTGCTGAATTTAAACATAATACATTTAGCGGCGGTTATAACCGCTGTTAAATACAGACCAATAAGGCATTAGCGGCGGTTATAACCGCCGATAAATGTTGACCAGTAAGGCATTAGCGGCGATTAAAACCGCCGTAAAATGTTGACCTGGAAAAAAAAATAATTCTGCTCCTACCACACCACAGCCCTGAAAAACAAATCAAACCAGAATATTGAACAGGAGACACCATACAAACAAATAACATGATAGTATTCATTGAAAAATAGGATATGAGCAAATGTTGTATGTTATGGAGTCCAACCTAAGGAAAGATTTGTATCACAATTTGGTGAGTAACCAATCCATGTGACCCCCAAGATGTATATGTGTTTTTAGCTTCTTTAATTTCTTATGTGTTTTAAGAAGGGTTGATTTATATTATATGGATACTAATACTCTATATAATAAATGGTTATGAATTTTGATACAATTTATGTGATCATGCTAACCATGGTGATGTGTAATGATATGTAATTGGTTATGCTCTAAGTTGGCCGATATAACATCCATGGGTGGATTGTGATATGGGATGGGTTTTTTTAACAATGGATTTGTGTTATGGGATAGAAAAAATTATGTTTATATGGGTATAGAATTTGTTCCAAATATGGATGTTTGAGTAGTTATAGAATGTATGTTATGGTATGGTTTGTTGTGTGTTTTGGGTTGGTTGTTAATGCCTACAATAGAAAATGGGTAACTTGTGAATTGGCGTGTGTTTTAGGTTGGACAACACGCTAACCGTGCATGGTTCTTGAGATAGTATGGTTTATGATCTTGTAGGTTATACATGATTCCTATTGATGATTTGAGTTATGTCATTGGATATGAGATAAGAGTTTCATGTATACATCCCAAGATGGTCATCATGTTGCAGGTTGGATGGGATGCATCATGATATAGTTGTTATTGACTTCGTTAAAGAAAATAGGTTTGAGTTTTTTAAAATTTCAACAACTTATCTAATGTTTTCCTAAATACCTTATTGGCAGAATTATACTTAACAAAACCAAATGATATGGATTTTTCATAACAGTTATTATCATAAGATAATGTCATTAATATATATGTGCATGTATGTGATCTTTATCCTTCAGGGGAAGTATGGTGTGTCGATTTCTAGTTAGGATTAGTAACCTAGATTTCATAGTTGGATTGGGTATGGGATTTGTGATATGCATGAGAACCCTCGAGTGGGTATATTGGCCTATGATTTTCCTCGTGATATTTGAGATGGGTTCATAGATGCTTCTCCATGAGTTGTATCCTATATAGGATGTGACATGTGAACTAGGGTTGAGAGAGACTAGTAATATTGAGATGTATCTTGGGATATTGGTGATTGGAGTGTTCTAATCAAGTGAAATAGTGATTCTCATTTCCAACTGATGAGGGTTTTCTTGTATGTATGTAATCCAAGAGAGGAATTATCCTAGGTCTATGAGTTCATTAAAAAAATGAAAGTAAGTTTAGACACTTTGTTCTATAGTGATGGTATATAGGTGGATTTAAGTTTGGTATTCAGTTAGTAATATCATTGTAATTGGTATTGTGAATGTAAAAGCATGGGTAGTGCTTGTGTTTTGTTAAGTCTAACATGAATAATTGACATGGTTATTTGGGGGATAAATTAAGTTAAACTATGATTAATTGGATGTTATTGTAATGATGCATATTAGGTGTTTTAATAGAGTGTATACATGATTAGATTCATGTTATACTGATAACGGTTAAATTTAGGTATTGTGGGAGGCTTCCAAGATACACTCTTTCCATGTCAGTAAGAGCGTGAGTTCTTTATCAGCATAATTGGTATGTTGGTTGTATAGTCTAAGATTAGCCTGTCAGGTGGGAATTTATTCATTCCTATGTAATGTGTTGTGGCTCATTGGGCCTTGATAGTGATGGTATGAATTAGTCTTACACAGCTAGGATACCCAGGTGCTACTATGGAGCAACAATGATATGAATGGGACTTACATAGTTGGACTGCCTAGGTACTTCTATGAATCAGTTATGGTATGAATCGAGCTTACACAATGGGGCTACCTGAATGCTGCTATATAGTAGAAATGGTATTAATATGGGTTACATATATGGTATTCTCATTGGATGTGGTACCAATTCAAACACATGCCTAAATGGAATGATGTATACCACACTCGAGAAATCAAGACATAAAATGAAACATCATAAATAAATAAAATGCATAGAAGGAAACATGAGAAATCAAAAAAATGTTAGGACATGGAAATGTTTGGTGGAAACTATGTGCCATATACAAGTTACATATACAAACCAACCGTTCTCATACTTGTTCAACACATCAACAACACTACTAATCATCATCTGATGCTGCATCGTCACCCTCTCCACCTTCATCTCCACTACCTACTGCCACCTATAAGAACATTATATTGAAAATTAAACATTGTTGCATATTTATAATTAAACTTAAAACCAATAAAAGTGTGCAAACTAAATGATTTTGATTTTTTTGTGATTTACCTGCTCACCACTAGCCGATGCACTACCACCAGGGGCATATCTGCTCATATGCTGACGTATTTCAAGAAACTATTTCTGCAAAGTAGATATCTGATCCCCCTGCTGGTGAACTGTGTTTCGTAGAGAAGACATCTCCCTCTGAGTATCTTCAGGTATGAAATGACTATAACCAGGAGTAGATGTATCTGAAATCCCTGATGGCCTGCCAAAGACCTCAGATGGTACGGGTCCAAAACCCATCCCGCGCACTCTACCAGGATGCTCCTTCCCAAGGACATTACCAACCGGGTCATCCTGAGACACTGAGTAGGATTGATCAGGATTGACATCCCATATTTCTTTAATTTTTACCTATAAATAAAATATCAATATATATTAACACAGTAAAAGCTGATAATAAGTTATTATAATAAATAATTGACTTCATACCCCAACTTCCCTGGCAGGTTCATTAACAAAACTTCCATCTGTTTTTTTATGAACATCCAGCCACAGTTCTGTTTGGGATGCTTCATGCCCTAAACTCTGTGACTGCATTAAACAAATATAAATCAACAATGAAATATGTTAAATAGATAATATTGTCTTATAAATATTTAAACTAATTAAAAGATTACCAATGACATTCGGCTTCTAGAAAAGCTTTTTGAGCCCGCAGTGTGTGGGATGACTTGTTTTTCCCGGTTTGATGCATTCTGTCTTGAGAGATCCTGAAATAAATAAAATTCAATTTAACAGTAATGTATTTAATGTCTATCTCATCTTCATGTACATGTATAAATGTAAAATGAGGATAATATAATAATATATATTTCAATACCATCTACTTCTCATCACGATGGCTATCGACAAAAACATTCCACTGTTCTTTCAGTACCCCACTGGGTAGCTTCTCATACATCTGCTGCACGGTCAACGAAGTATCATTGGAATCACACCACAACCTCCATTTGAAATCTTTCCATTTTTTTCCAAGATTTTTCAATGTCCACTTTCGTGCTATCACATCAGCAATGGTAAAGTGGAAGAACATCTGTATACAAAAATTCATTTTGAATATATTAGTAACATGACATTCAATTAAACCATAAAGTAATAAAATTACCTTTATATGAGAATCAAAAACTTCATTTTTCCAGTTTGGAGGCATATGCCTCCAATCATCATATGAAATAGGTAGGTAAATGGGCTCCGCTGCCAGCTGACCTATAATCTGACCAAGTAAACCTGTAGCGTCATCCGTCGGGACCCCATAAGAATCAAATGGCACCACTATCTTCTCGCCATTCATGTTCCAAACATCAGAACTTTTTAAGTGTTTTTCCACAGTTGCATTTTTTTCATCTGCAATTAGCAAACAATTACTATAAATAAAATGAAATAAATTAATTTAATTAAAATTTGTACCGATGACTGTGACCCTCCAGAATGTCCGTGATGAACTGGAAGGGGCGTGTCGCTGCCCCGCTGCTGAGGCTCCTGTAGGGTGAAGCGATGACTCATCCTCTAATGAGACATCCACTGACGGTGTCAGAGATGGTGCAGGGGGAGATGATGCAGGGATGTAGGCAGCTGCTGCCTCAGATGCCGTGGGGACAGACGGATCGTCATCTGTCACAGAAGTAGATGAAATGGTGTACCGCTTCTTCCTTGGCATTCCTATCATTTAATCAAATAAAATTTAGTTCAGAATATATATTTCAAAAAAATAATGCAGAAAAAAATTAAAAATGATAATAGATGCCCAGTACTAACAAACAAAATATATATAACAATGATAATGAATGACTACAGAAATGAAACAAGTGGTTGCTGAATGAATAAATAATTGTACATACAATCATTTTCCCCTTCAATCATGTCGGTTTCCTGCTCCATTGCTTAATCGACTTCATTAATCCTTGCTAGACTAATATTTTTAATATCATGATGGACAAATAATTCTGCTTCCTGTTGTTGATGAAATTTAATTGCAGAGGTCAAATCATTCACTTCATCACCCATATCATACAAATCTCTTTGTATTACGTGAGTAACTACACTCCACCCTTCATCCACAACATCATTCACATAATATACCATTTTTTTCCTGCAATGATAAGATATATGGATCATGCAGTTCACGATCACCAACATCCATCAAGCGAGAGAAGTTTACAGAAGTAAATTGCAAGGAATCTCTTTTAACACCTCTGATAATATCGACCCATTTTCATTTGAATAAAACAACAGAAAAATTCCCGTGGTAGTTTAATTCAATAATATCATGCAACTTTCCATAGTATTCCACTTCATAAAATGTAAATATACCACTATTATGTGTTTTCAAACACGTTTCTCGATCGACTATACGAAATCTAAAACCATTCACATTATAAGCGTCTAACTTTCTAACTTGTTTTATAGAACCTCTATCATGAAACTTCAAATCTTCTAACAAGTCTGCTCGACTATCAGTATTCATGATCTGAAGAATAAAAATATAATTTAATAGATTTGAAAATTGTATGTGTCAAACTAATATTCGTATTTATTGCAATATTTATAAACTTACACGTCGTGCAAACCATTCTACCAGCTCTTTATTCATAGATTTCGTTATAACTTTTTCATTTCATGTTCGGCCTCTCATTCGTCTCTTTGTTTGTATCCTCAACTCTTCAATAAATGGATCTGCAATGTCACTATTCAGTATCGCATATCTATGTGCCTGTAATAACTCCAATTCTGTCAGTGTCGCGTATGAGGTCCTCCCAACTGATCGGCCAATAGCAGGAAATATTTTTGATTTCTGATGCATTTGAGATTGAGTTGATGTGTCGTCAACACGTCCAACTTGATTAAATATTATCTCAATATCATCCAAATATCTGGAACAAAAGGTGAGACACTCCTCGGCCAAATATCCATCAGCAATAGAGTCTTCTGGATGAGCTTTATTTCTCACGTATGCTTTCAAATGCCCAAGATATCTGTGAAAAATAATAATAATATTATGCATTTATTTAAATTCCAAATATTGTTTACTTAACTTGAAACATATAAATAAAATACCTCTCAATTGGATACATCCATCGATAATGAACGGGGCCTCCTAATTTAGCTTCGTCAACTAAATGCACAGTTAAATGCATCATGACAGTAAAAAATGATGGAGGAAAGATTATCTCCATTGCACAAAGGGTCAATACAAACCTCTCCTGTAGGTTGTCAAGCTGTAAAGGATGTAGATTTTTCTCACAAAATTTCCTGAAAAATGTGCAGAATTACTGTACAACAACAGTAACTTTTTCAGGTAATAATGTACGCAACGCTAATGGTAGTAATTGTTGTAACAAAACATGTGAATTGTGAATTTTCAATCCATATAACTTACGATTCTTCAAATCAACACACCTCGAGATGTTACTCGAATACCCATCAGATACCTTCACATTCTTTAAAATTCGAAGGAACGCATCTTTATCCCTATTTTTCATTGAAAAAATGGAAGGAGCATAATTTTCATTCTCATCTGGCCAGAGATCACGTTTTATGTTCATTACTTGTAAGTCTTTGCGAGCATTGAGATGATCCTTCGACTTTCCATGCTCATTAAGTAATGTGAAAATCAAATTATCACATACATTCTTCTCAATATGCATCACATCAAGATTGTGGCGCAAAGAATTAAATTCCCAATACAGAAGTTTGAAGAATATACATTTTTTCTTCCATTGTTGCGTTCTGATTTCACTTGACGATGCACTTCGCACTCGTTTTCCGCTATCAGTCAAATGATAAACCTTCCCAAATTCTGTTTTAACATTTTCAAGCTGTGTCAATATTTCAGAACCGGTTAACAACTTTGGAGGTGGTCTACGATCAATGGAACCATTAAATTTTGATTTGTTCAGCCGAAATCTATGAGATGCATCAAGAAATCTTCGATGGCACAATAAGCCCCATTTTCTACTGTGAGGTAGCCGTTTGGGCTTGAAATCAAAGTTACAAACAGAACAAGACAAACCCATATAAGTGTTCCAACCAGATAAATTACCAAGCCTAGGGAAGTCACTAATGGTTTACATTAAATCAGCATGCATTTTGAACATTGTTTTAGAAGAAACATCAAATGTCTCAACACCGTTGCTCCATAACTCCTGCAATTCTTCAATCAAAGGCTGCAGGTATACATAAATATCATTTCCAGGCATTTGTTTTCCAGGAATAATCATCAAAATGATAAAAGTTGTTTGTTGCATACACATCCACGGAGGCAGATTATAAGGGATCAAAACAACTGGCCAAATGCTATAACTCGTACTCAAAGTCCCAAATGGGTTGAATCCATCGGCAACCAATCCCAATCGAACATTCCTAGGACCAGCTGAGAAATCTGGATGTAATGAATCAAATGTCTTCCACGATTTGGAATCTCGTGGATGTCTCATTAACCCATCATTGTTATTCTCTACAGAATGCCACTTCATGTGTTCGGCGGTTTTTGATGACCTGAATAATCTTTGCAATCGAGGCTTCAAAGGAAAGAAAGACAAAACTTTTGCAGGTGTGTTCCTTTTCTTCTTCTCCATGAAATTATGTTCAGTCATACTTCCAACATCACCTTTTGACTACCATATAGAAGAAGAACATTTCTTACAATTCTGTCTACTTGAATCCTCTCCCCAGTAAAGCATACAATCATTGGGACACGCATGTATTTTTGTATAATTCAGACCAAGCTTGTTTACAACTTTTTTCATCTCATAAAACGATTCTGGGATTTTTGCTTCAGGAAATGCATCACGAATCAATTCCAATAACATGGACATTGCCTTATTTGTAATTCCACATAGACATTTGATATGGTACAACTTCAGCAGAAATGAAAGCTTTGAATATTTCAAACACCCACTATAAAACTCTTGATTTCCATCATCAAATAAATCATGAAACACATTTTCCTCACTGAAGTTTTCCCTTACATTTGGATCCACAGAATCAAGAGGAGGATCCAATGATATGTTACAATCTTGATCTGCTTGTGTTACAGTCTCAAAAACATCTCTTGTCACATTGCAATTTGTATCACCCTCTTCTGGTTGTTCTGATATGTTTTGATGCTCATAGTGGTGTCTTGCAGTGCCGAATGCAACATTTATGAGGTTTTTCATTTCATTTTCCATTGGCGACAAACTTGGGACCTCATTCTGTGGATTAACATCAGTCCTCAATCTTTCTGTATTGTTTGATTCTCCATGCCAAATCCAACACAAATATTGATCAGGGAATTGCTTCAGTATTAAATGTTCATAAACTTCATCTCTCTTCAACCATGTTCTAAATTTACATTTAGGACATGGACATCTTATTCTTCCTTCAACGGATCGATTAGAAATTTCAAAATCAAAAAACCTATTCCAACCCTTAACATATTGAGGTGTGTTCCTCGGTAATGTGATCCAGCTTTTATCCATGTATATCACAATGTGCCTACACAAAATATATGATAGTGTAAGATTACAAAAACATAATATAATAAAGATGAACCATTGATCATAAAGTATGCATAATATAATAAAGATGGTTCATTGATCACATTTACCACTTCAGACCAACTGAACAAGTCTGGTCCATAAGAGACAACGTCAACACCTCATTGAGGAGAAATAAGAATATCGGGTTACACACTTATCATAACACTATCTACCCAACTATTTTTTATGGTTTCCAATGGGATATGTTTACAGAACATGAAGCACCTAATTAATTCATTATCCATGATAAGACATGTCATTATGGACGAAATTTACAAGGGAGAGAAGTCACATGGATTTTTGTAAAATAAACCATTGGAATTGAAATTGGTCTATAGGATGGGATTTAATCTATTGAACATATCTATATTCTTGGAAAGAGTTGAGGTGTAAATAATATTAAGTGATATCCCAAAGGAACCAACTTCTCAATATAAATTCCATGAAATTACTCAAATTGTGGATGGATATTCTCACTTTTAGTAATGAATACATGAATAAATGTAAGAGAAATATATAAACCACAAAAATAAATAATCCACAATTACTATGCATGACTTATCCGTCGTTTATGAGAAGAAATCAAATAATCAAGGAAGAACTAAAAAATACCAAAGTCGAAAGGGGTTGCGGGGGGCGCCGGGGGGTGCGGGGGATGCCGGAGTCCACGGGGGGCGTGGGGGGTGTCAAGGTCAATAAAAAAATTACACCCATGAAAATATAATAGAGAATTCTCACTAAGCATATACCTAGGTATGAAATCCATACTATAAAACCATTCATGGAAAACCCAATACACATAATATGAAATCATACCTTCTTTAAATAAAAAAATAAAGATAAAGTGATGGTCAAGGTTTCTATAATGACATGACCTTTATAATTAACTACATCATGATGAATCTCTGAGAAAAGTAATATAAATTTACATTCATCTTTAGACGTACAAACTACATGCACTTGATAATTTATACTTAGAGCATCAATAATGAAATTTCACTTTCTTGGTGTATAATTAAAATCCAAATAAAATGACTAAATATATTCATCCCATATCCTCTATCATAAATTTTTATCCCTATGATAAAATATTTACTACATGTTTTTTTATATGTAAATGCCACAAAATTCTCATTGAATAACTAATTTCATAAACATTGGAGGGCATGCATAACCATGACTAACTCAATATCATGAGTTGGATAACTGTTATCCTTTATTATAAGTTTCAAGACCCATTTACTAAAACTCATTCCTCCATATCAACATAAATATTAACATCACATTGTAGGCCTCATTATTGACCTTATAATGCATCCTTGGCTTTGGTCAAATAAGAATAGGTGTAGATGTCAATATATTTTTTAGCTCATAAAATGAATCTTTTTATTTATCATCCCACTAAAAATTCACTAAATTCCAAGTCAATACTATATTTTTAATGAATATGTGAGAAAACTCTAAGATAATGCAAGAATAAGAAAGCACATGACCAATGAAAATATGAATCTAAACAATATTAGTGTGAATCTATTAAGAAATTATAGATTCTACTTTCTCAATATCCCCTAATATCCTAGATTTAAAGAACTCATGACCAAAAAATGTCACCTATTGATTATAGAAATAACATTTCAATATATTGGCATATAAATGATGATATCTAAATGTGTCTAAGAATATAACCAACTATTCTTCATGCTCCTCATAGGATCATGATCATACCGATATATCATTGATAAATATAGTCCCTAATGAAAAAAAGGATAAAAAATGGTTTATCAAAGTTATAAATACATATGGTTTCTCTATTACCTTAAATAGAATTACCAAAAACACAAAATTACTATATAGTGTTTGAAATTCTATCTTGGACACACCTTTAGCTCAAACCTTTAACCGCTGATAACCTAATCGATGAACAATCTTAAAAATCCATAAAGAACCTTTAAACTGATTGAATAAATCATAAATTCATAGAAAAGGATACCAATTATTAAGAGTAACATGATTTAATTTATAATAGATAATATAAAATCAATAACTCACTCTTGAAATATTGGTAAAAAGAAATGGATAACCCTATGTAGACACACTCAGATTAATAAATACATTGGATTAAATATCTCCCAACTAAATATTTATCTATGTAATATCCCTTAGAGATATATAGTAATGGGATATTGTGATAGTCTCAATACCTTGTACTAATTCAATCGTAAACTCCACCTCCATCTCTAGAGGTAACCTTATAAAGTCCTAAAAAAAACATCCTGATACTTATTAATTGCAGGAGGAAAACAACACTTGAAACACCATTAGCTAACCTAAGATCCATACATACCACTAGAGATATATTAATCCCCATTTTCCAATAATCATATCTTGATCAATTGGAATTATAATCTTATTCACCTAGAATAACATATGATTTATCATAATATGGAGAGAATTTCTCTCTTTTCTAACAAAAATAAATATATTCTTTAAAATGTGATAACTAGATAACTTCCCTGAACTTGAAGATTTCATATTCTATTTGATAAAAACAAATTTATTTTTGTAGATTTAAAATTGTAGATTTTAGGTTCAAGATAGCATGATTTGAGCGATAGAGCTTTATAAAATCATATAAAAAATATACCAACTATTAAAGAAACACAAGTAAAAATTTCCTTAAATGAAGAAATAATATAATAAAATTTAAATCAATATGCTTCATAAAATTTATAAAAACAATACTACAGATAAATCAGGTTAAATTATAAAAATAAAAACAAAATTGGAGAAAAAAAATTTCTATAAAATCAAATATTATTTTTTTATCTTAAAGGATTTATCAGTGAAAATCCATATCATGAATAAATGATATTAGAAAATATTATTTCCAATGAATTAGAATCATAAAAACATTTAAATTCAATCCAGTTAACCAGATCATAAGATTATATCCCATGTTCATCGGATGAAAGAAATACTAAACAAATTTAAGGTTCATTCCAATATACCAAAAGATAAAATAATAAAAAGTATGCATGTTGGCCAATGAAATATACTTACTTGGGTATTTAGAGTGGGGGTGTCGTGGTCGCCGGATGGCGCGGGGGGCACGAGGGGCATCGGTGGTCGAGGGGGGCGCCGAGGGGTGTGGGTTTCGCTGGAGGGCGCGGGGAGTGCGGGGGGTGCAGGGGTCGCCGGAGGGTGCGGGGGGCGCAATAGTCGCCAAGGCCGGGGGGGATTGGGTACGAGGGTTTGGGGAATGTCGGGGTGGGGGAAAGGGTCGTGGTGTTTTAAAAAAATTTGGGTTTCGCGGCAGTTTCTTAAAAACCGCCGCGAAACCTTCACCGAAAATGTTTAGCGGCGGTTTTGTGAACCGCCACCACAAAACCGCCGCTAAACCCAGTTTTTTTTTGTAGTGATATATTTAAATAAACACCATATACTTATCTAGAAAACATATTTGGATGTTCATGTAATCCATTTTATTAAATAGAAATAGTTCATCCCATAAGTAGTTCCATGATTCACCAATTAATTTATTTATCTTGTTCTAATATATTAATTTAGTAATGATTACAACAACTATAAAATATAAAATATCTAAAAACCATGAAAACCCATTCATTTAAACCATAATTTTTTAAATAAATGTTTCCATAATGGGATTAAAAGTAAGGTATTTTGTTCTTTATAAGCAAGAAAATTTATTTTCAATATAGTTATTAAGACCATTTTATCCCTTATTTCAAGTTTTAACTCTTATATATGTGACACCCACTATATTTATTTATATTTTCATTATTTTTATCCAACAAATTATTTAATTCAAAAAAATTCTCTGTATACAATCACTATTGATTCAATGAGATAAGATCTAAACTTATCCATGTAAAAAAATAACCAAATAATTTTTTTGAGTAGACACATAGTTTAATTAGGATTTATTCAATAATTTACTTTCATAATAAATTATATGTTTTTTTATTTCCCTTTACTTTTTCCTGAAAGTTTACAACAATGATGTCTCTTGGGTCACACATTATACTAAATGGTTATATCCAGTATAATGAAATGATTATTAGTTTTGAGATAAGTTCATTCTTCAATTTTTCAAAGGATTCTGGAAATGAATTTTCAAAATTAAATGATGCATAATTCATTAACATTTATCACGTGGGTGTTTAAATATTTAAAAATTATTTTATGAACCTCATTTAAAAATTAACACTTCTTACGAATCTTCTCCCTACTGAATTAGGGAAGGTAATATATCAATGACTTTGACATTTTATTTTTCCATTTCAATGCCACTGCTAGAATTTTTTATCCCAATACAATACCTTTTTGGATGATGAAATGATAATTTTAATTGTTAAAAACAACGTTAGTTTCCTTGTATCTTAAAATTAAATGTTTTACATTATCCAACACCCCTTAAAAGATAATCCATATAATGATAAATAATCTATAAATATCTAAATTATCATTTTCACCATATCTAAAAATATTTCCATCATAAAATGTTGAAATTTTATTGGTTATCCAAATAAAAAATATATATCCTTTTTTAAGATAATATACCACAATGGCATGTGAAATATTTAATTTATTGAAACTATGGTGAAATAAAATCTTAGTTATATATTGAGTATATATATATGAAAAAATAATATGAATTCATAGAAAACCTCTATAATATTTTTTCATTGAATGCCAATGGGACATGATACCTCCTTGTCATTGAATTTATCTTCCTATAATCAATTAAAACATTACATAAAGTATCAATTCATGTGGGTATGAGATCACCATTTTCATTTTAATTACATTGATTTCTACCTTATTGGGAAAAAATTGAATTAGGATTAAAAAATATATATTATAATATGGTATGATATGATATGACCTGAACCATTGGGACCCTTCATGGATAAGCATTAAGCTAAGTGTGACACACCAAACCTGCCTGAAATAGGCCAGGGGAAAATGATGAGCACTAAGAATACATATCTCTTACATGGGAAGCCTCAGCCTATAAACCTTTAATATTCACATATCTTTATGAATTAATATATACAACAATGGTAACCTATTAATAAATAAATCAACCATAGTAAATCATGCATCTAAACATGAAATATATCCCAATGATGGTATAAAAACCAAATATATACAAAAATTGAAGTACATGTCCCAAATAAATTGAAAAATACCAACATTGAACAATGAAACAAACTCGAAATCATGCTATCATCGATATTATCACCACTAGAAATAAACAATTCCAAGCTCTTGAAAGACCATATCCACTAGCTCGACTAGTTCCATGTCCTCGAAAATCGTCACTGAACTATGTGTAATTTGTTCAGACATAAAACATGTGGTAATGATCCCTATAAAAGGGTGAGTATAAATATTATCGATAGGAATCCCAGAAAACATAAGAAGAAAATAGGAAAAAATTCAAATCAGTACAATAAACCCAGATATACATTTAAGGTTACAAAAATCTATGTTCAAGAAGGTCATCACTAACCAAATATCAACTTTAATAATTTCCAACAAAATAAGTAATTTAGAAGATATAGAGAACTTTGGAATATGAAACACTTGAATCATAAAAACTTGATATTTTAGTATGTGTAATTCATTAAATTAATAATATGTTGAATAGTTTGCAACACATGCAACGTCGATTTAAACAAGCCAAAAAATATTAGAGGAACATTATTAGGAAAATTATTATAATAATAAAACATATATTAAATAAAAAATTAATAATCAATTAAAAAATTATAACATTTAAAGGATAGATAATTAATATTATTTAATTATAAAAAGGATTGTTTTTCAAATATTTTATTAAAGTGTTGTTTGTATTATCCTAAAAAAGTAAATTATTAATTTTTAAAATATGATTGAGATAATATATAATATTTAAATATATTAAATAATATATTAACATTAATTTAATTTGTAACTGATTTGAAATAAGATGAAGAATACTTAAGGTTTTAAAGTCCCCTTTTCTATAATGGTAGTTTTTCTTCATATTTTTTATTTTCTTCTAAAAGTTAAATTTATGAATTTTATAACTCTAATTTGATAATATGCAATTATTTTTTGGATTAATAATTTTAAAATTATCTTATGTTTTTTATGTTTTTGTTTTCTAAAATGGTTAATTTTTTGGGTAAATAATGAAAAATACCATTTCTACAAATACGATCACTTTTATGACATCATCAAGATATAATAATGTCATAAAAGTTTATGAGACATTGTTTATCGTACAAATATATGTTTAAGGATTAAAATAAATTATTTAAAAATATTATTTTGAATTTATAAACCTATGTTTGATATTTTAAAACCCAAGGGATGTTTTAATCTGATAAAATAAATATTTTTGATCTTTTTATTTAATTTAGTATTTTCAAGGTTACATTTGGTTTTGGATTATTTTTAAAGACACATAAATATATTTTTTAATCATGAAACAATAAATATAATGACAATTAATACAACACATCGTTTTAATGAAAATTCATTTTTTCACTTAAAAGGATTTTTTCTAAATTATTTTTATTATATTAACTAAAAATTTATTAAAATTAATTTATACATATATATAAATTGAATCTAGTAATATGTTATTAATATTCAGAATCATAAAAAACAAATTATATAATAAGTTTAATTTTATTTTTTCGAATAAAAATATGTTACCGATGCAAAAAACTAGATTTCCACGGTAAAAGTAAAATTGGGTAATTGTTAGAGTAAGGGGAAAAGCCATAAGATATCTAAAAAATGTTCTTAAGTTGTTTTTATGAGAACTTTATTAAAACATAATTCTTTCTTATCCATTATTTTCAACTTTTAGAGCCATTTTTCTTTGAATACGACATGACTTTGACATAAAGATTGGAATATTTACAAAAGTTACGCCCCTATCACTTATAAAATAATCCATTCACAACCCCAATTATCCTTAATTATACAATAACTTGGATTAAAAATGTTCTACCTAAAACCATTACCAAATATATCTTCAAATTTAAAGAGGTTTGGGTTTCACCAAAATACCATTCTAAGAAGGGTTGAAGAGTTATTATGAGGAGTAAGGTAAAAACAACTAATCAATCCTTTTTAATTTATATTTATTTATTTATTATTCCACTTAATAATAAACTATTATACCCATGATAAAATATTTAAATAAATATCATAATTATATTGAAATTTTATTATATTGACAGAACAATCATTACCTACCTCCATTCCACCCAATGTTAAATGAAAACATCCGTCATACGCACATGTTTACTACTTTTTCCATGAGGTGATGTATTTAATTTTTAATAAACATCTCCCATGGATGGTTATATAAATGGATTTAATGAATATATATGATATTTATACCTTAATTATTATTCTATAAAGATAAATAATTATCTACCATATCTTATTTTTTACTACTAAAAAATGAAAATGGCATTCATTTGTACGTGTGGACTACTACATCCAGGAGCGACGTGTTTTTTTATTCACCACCATAAATGAATGGTTATAATAATTTATTTAATGAATAAATATTAAGAAATATTTTTTATTCTAGACAGATAAATAATTATCTACCTTCCTTTTTGTCTATTGAAAAAATAAAAATGTTGCCCGTGCGTATGTGCGGACTATGGTCTTCATGGATAACATGTTTTGTTTTTGATCACCACCTTACATGAATGATTATAAAATATATTTGTTGACTATATATAATATAATGTATTATTATATGTATTTTTTTTGAAATGATGACAAAAAATCAATGATCATTATAAATTAATCTGTTGATATCAGTGTATCATCCAATACAAGTTCGTCACTGATTTCATCTTCATGAGCCGCAACTAAAAATATCATAGAATGATCTTGGAAATTTATAAATGATTAGATAACTTATATTACAACATCTTTAATAATATTTTAATGATAAAATTTTATGAAAAACCCAATTTGAATTTGAAATTATAAAATTTTTGTGAAATGATCGAAATAAAAAATATCCAATGATGAAAATAAACATTAACTAACTCATAAATGTGCTGTGAATAATTTTAGTTAAAGAATATAAAATTTAAAAGATTAAAATAAGTTTATTAAATTAGTAATTAAGATTATTATTTTTATTATAAACGAGTATAACTTTCTTTCTGGAAGTAAAGAGTTATGGTATGGTTTCTGTATCAGTTTCAATTCCTTGAGACATGTTTTGTATTATGAAACTATTTTATTTTATATGGTGTATATACTATCTATTTTACATATTATATCATGATTTAATATTTATTCATGATCTATATTGTTATTATTTTATAACATTATAACCTATGATATTATTATATTTTATTTTATCTCATTTTCTATTGATTTAAATTTTTTCTTATGAAATCCTTTTCAAAGGGTTGTTACCACAATTATTCTTCATTGGAAGAATTCTTTCTTCATAAAAATGAAATGTTGTTAAGAATAATTCTCATCACCTTAATGGTTGTTTCTCCTCTATGTCCATAATATTTCTTTATAAAAATGATTTACTATCTAATTTTTTGAAACCCAAATTTTATTATCTCATGTGATCTTCTTATTTATCTATACCTAGTTTCAAATGATTTTTTTTATCCTTTTTACGATGCAGGTTTCAATAAATATATTTTATAAATATTATAAAAGGATTTTACGTTTATTATTTTATATTCCACTACAAATTTCATCTAAAAAAATATTATGACATTTTTTCCAGTCTCTATTATTTAGGATTAATTTTAAAAGTAAAATATTTCAATTTTTTATTTTACCTTTTCAAAAATGACTTTTGAAAGTGACCCATAACTTTGAACTTTACAAAAATGTTAAAAAAATCTAAAAAATATTTTACGGTTTCTCTTATTTTTACCAATTTATCGCAAAAAAGATTTATTTCAAGAGAAATTATTTTTCATGAATTACACTATGAATTACCTTTTAATATTACTCTATTTAGGAATTAAACTCACAGTATCTAAAAATCCAATTATTTATCCATTATTATGTTATAAAGTTCAAAGAAATATTCTTATTAATGATTTTTTCATCTATATAAATATCCTAAAATGTTTTTAAGCTTCATCTGGGATATATTATTATGATACCACCCAAATTAATTCTCTAGATAACTTAAGAAATGTCCAATGGAAGTTATCATGAAACTCACCTCTTTTCCAAGGGTTAATTAGGTGATATTTGAAATATAAATGTTTTTATATTATCTTAAAACTCCTATATATGATTTTTTTTATGTGATATGTGGGACAAAAATTATATATCCATATAATTAATTAGTTAAGTTTTATATATCATGAGATAATATGAAAGGTAATGTGGATTGAACAAGAACCCTTAAGGGACAATGTCCCTTAAGTAACGAGTGGTCCCATCACAGTACAACCTTCTAATGCATTGAGAAAAGATGTAAATCTCATGAACTGAAAAGTCTATGATTGGGGGAGTAAACCCAGTAAATGATGGTACTTTATACACTATGTTTATGGGATATAGGAGTGAAGACAATCCACTATGGGACTATATCCACAATTTTTATGGGATTGGGGAGTGAACCCAATCCATTATGGGACTCTATCCACTATAGGATGGCAGTCTTGGTGGTGAGCCTCAATAAAGAAAATAAATTTTGATTCTTATGTTTATTACATAATCTTATGTTTGAAAACATTCCCATGTTTTGATGACCCATGGATTATGTTATTGTCAAACCATTATGACTTGATTGATTATTAATGATCTATGTTTTTTAGGTATGATTTTCTGATGTTATGTTTATAGACTTTGACTATGCTCTCATACCCATATGATTATATAATACTCAATTATGATAATAAATTTTTATCTGTTATGTTTACCATTATTGAGAATATAAGCTCACCCCATTCTTAAGTTTCCATTCCCAGGTTATGGAGATGATTATAACTTATGAGAACTCTAGAAGGGGGTATAGAGGGGTATGATTATGGAGGAATGTTCACAAGAACTATAAAGTAAGTTATTTATGTATCAAGTCTCAAAAGTAACTAAACAAAAAGGATCTTCAGATTTACTTATATTATTATGATATTTAATATTAATGGGAAATATATGAAAGGTTAGCTTAGGTTGTCTCACTCAATCTAAAATACATTACGAAAAGATTGTGTTTTTAACAACGGACTTAGAAGTGTGAGTCTCAGGAACCTAAATTGGTATCATAGTAGGGTTTGGTTATTTTTAAGAATTATTTTAGGTAATATTTTAGGGATTTTGATCAGATAACATTATTGAAAACCCTTGGGGTAAGACACAATATAGGATAACATCCTAACATTTTGGTAAAGCATAGAGTGTGTAGTTTTTGAGTAATGACATCCCTATTTGGATACAAACAAGTGTATGTAGGCTCTGGAATAGATGAAACTAGGGGTAATAACCTTGAAAAAGGATGGTTTAGTATTAACTTTATCTTCCCTTGGTTTATGATAAAGAGGCCCAAATGCACACCTGGTTTGAAACTCCAGTGATATATGATTTTTTAATTCACATGTTATTTATGAACCATTATGAGGGACTTAAATATATTTATGTCTGATAACCTAATATAAAAATAAACTTAAATTGTTATAGGTTGAAATAATGTTTTCAAAGGATTATACATCTTAGGGTTCATTTTTTATATGATGGACTTACTCTGATATTATCAGATATTATCAAACCAATTGGTTTTAGTGTTTAGATTGAATCAGGATCATGAAAATAAATTTTTGAAATGTGTTTCCTTAGAAACTCATAAGATATATAGTAAGTTAAGGAGACATATTTGGAACAAATGGTTGAAAATCTCAATATATTCCCATTATAAAGGAAAATATGAGTTATATAGTCTCACTTAGGATAGTGAGGTTGATATCATAATAGAAATTACATCTTGAGTCATGTATATATTATAGACAACTTTAGCTATTTACACTAAAAAATGATAATTAAAATTTCAAGGAAACAGTTTATTTAGGGAAGGTGGGGATGCAACGCCCCTATATTTTAGTAAGTTTTATTTGTTAAATAAATATTATGTTGAATAAATTATAGTACATGAAACACTGAAGTAAAATGATGCAGAACATATTAGATGAACATTTTTAGAAAACTTCTAATTTAAATAAAACCTATAATAAAAAAAATATATAAATCAATTAAAATAATTATTATATTTAAATGATAAATAATTATTATGATTTAATATTATTATTTTTCTAAGAACATTTTTAAAGTGCTATGTATTTTATCCTAAAAAATTATATTAATCAACTTTAAAATATAATTATGATTGTATATAATTTTTTAATTTATAAAATAATATATTAACATTAATTTAATTAGTTTTTATATGAAATATTTTTATGAACACTTAAAGTTTTAAAGGCCTTTTTCTATAAAAGAACATTTTCATTATATTTTACATTTTAATTTTAAAGATAATTTTTATAATTTTATAATTTATATTTAATAAAATGAAATTACTTTTGGATCAATATTTTAAAATTATCTTAGGTTGAATTTCATGGATTTTTCAAAAAATGCTGAATTTTTTTAGTGAATAGTAAAAAATACTATTTTTATAGATACTATAACTTTGTGAAATTATCAGGATATAATAATAGCTTAAAATTTCAGGAAACCATTTTATAGGCCCAATATATCTTTAATAATTAACATAAAACATTTTAAAAATAATATTTTTAATTTATAAACCTATGTTTGACATTCTAAAACCTTAATGGTCTTTTAAACTAATAAGAGAAATATTTTTATCCTTTTTTAGTTTATAATTTAAAAGGATAAATTGTTTTTTTAGTATTAAAGTAAAATAATTCTATTTTTTTCATAAAACAATAAATATCATAATAATCAACACTATACATGATTTTGATATAAATTCATTTTTCTCTTAAAAATATATATTTTTTAAAACTGTTTTTATTATGTTGAGCCAAATTTTATTAAAATTAATTTTTAACACATATAGAAATTTAATATGATATTTTTTTTATATTTTTAATAATCATATTAAAATTATTTAATAAGGTTAATTTTATTTTTGGTCATAAAAGCAAGTTACCAAGATAAAAAAATAAGTTACTACTGTTAAAGTAAATTATAGTAAAAGTTCAATTAAGGAAAAAAATAAAATATATAATTTTTGTGTATAAGATATGGATAGAACCATAATACCCCTATACATTATTTTACCCAATTGGATCTACCTTTATTATAATGTGAAATGATTTTAACACAAAGTTATAGATATTTACAAAAGTGCAACCCCTCTCACTTATAAAAGGATGAATTCAATACCCTTATTATCCTCACATATAAAGACTCTCAGATCAAACAAATTTTAATAAAAACCCCAAAAAACTATCTATCCAAATTTATATAGGTTTTAGTCTCACCAAAATACTTTTCTAATAAGGCTTAAGGAGTTGTCATGGGTAGTAAGATAAAAACTCATAATCACTCCTTTTCTATTTATATTTCTTTCTTTCTTCTAACAAATGATACAAAAATATAATAACCATTATAAAATAATTATATAAGTATCATAATTACACAAAAATGTTATTATTTAGATTTAACATTCATTACATACCTTCTTTTGATCTAATGAAAAATTAAAATGTTACTCATGCGTAAGTGCTGACTATTTCCACCTTGAAGCAATGTAATTCATTTTCCATCAGCACATATCATAGAGGGTTTTATAGATAAATTTAATGAATATATATGATATTTATAAAAGAATTATAATTATTGAAATATAAATCATTATCTACATTCCTTTCTTTTTACCTTTTTTAAAAATGAAAACATCGCTCGTGCTTATGTACGAACTACCGGTTCCATGGGCGATGTGTTTCTTTTTTTCTTCACCACCCAACATAGATGGTTATAAGAATATATTTAATGAATAAATATTATATCTATGTAATAATTATGATTTTAAAATATAAATCATTATCTACCTTCCTTTATTACCATTAATTTAAAAAATGAAAACACCGCCCTTGCATACGTGCGAACTACCACCTCCATGAATGGCATGTTTCATTTTTCATCACCACTATACTGGAATAATTCAAAAATATATTTGATGAATATATTTTATATTAATCAATAATATATTTCATGAATATGTTTCTTAAATTATGTCACAGAAATCAGTGATCATTATAAAGTAATACATTGATATCAATAAATCTCCTAAAATAAGCTCATCATAGATTTTATCTTCACGAGTTGTAACTAAAAATATATTTGAATGATATTATAAATTCATAAATAGTTAGGAAAATTATATTATATTACCTAGAATAATATTATAATGATGAAATTTTACCAACTAATGGGGTTCAACATCACCATTACAAAACTTATATAAAAAGACTGAAATTAAAAACATTTGATTATTGAAATAAACATTAACTAACTAATCTATGTGTATTGAATGATTATAGTTGAATAATTTAAAAGTTAATAGATATGAAAAATGTTATGAAATAATATATTAATATATATATTTTTATTATACAAGTTGATAAATCAATTTCATGGAAGTTAAGAGTTAATGTAAGTGTTTCAACTCATTTTCCATTCCTTGAGACATGTTTTGTATTATGAACCTATTTTATATTATATGGTATTTATACTACCTATTTGAAATATTATATCATTATTTAATCTTTAATTAATGGAATTTTAATTTCCATTTCAATTTATCTCTCTCACTAAGTTTTGATTCAGATTTAATAAAATCCATATGGGTTTTTTCTTAACTCAATTTGATTTCATCGAGTTATAATGTTTCCTCTTGAACTATATTATTATAAGTTGATTAAATTATAAATTATGATTTTATTATGTTTTATTTTCAATTTATTCTTAGTTGTTTACATTTCTTTCTTATGAACTCTTTTTTGAAGGATTGTTACCCTAATTATTCTTCATTATATGACTTTTTCCTTTATAAAAATTTAATGTTTTTAAGAATAATTATCATCCTATTTATGTTTGTTTCTCCTCCATGTCCATAAAAATTATTTCAAAAAATTATTTATGATATTTTTTTGAAACCCAAATTTTTTATCTCATCTTATATTCCTATTTCTTTTTACCACTTCTCAAAATAAAGTTTTATTATCTTTTTCACAATGCAAGTTTCAATAACGATATTTTAAAAATATTGTGAATGGAATTTAGTTTAATGACTATATACTTAATATTACACTCCATATTTCATCTATAAAAACTATATGTATTTTTTCAAGGTTAAATCATTTAATATTAATTTTAAAATTAAATTATTTCTAAAGTTTTCACTTCACTTTTTTTGAAAATAACCTTTTAATGTGACCAATAAATTCATCTTTTAATATAATGTTAAAAACCTTTTCTAAAAAATATTTTATAGTTTCACATCCATCTTAGATTTTGTCACAAAAGGATTTATTTATTTGGAAATAATTTTTCTTGAATTACACTATGAATTCCATTATGTTAATGTTTTTTGGGTAATTAAAATCTCGGTATGAAATGATCAAATTATTTATCCCCTATTATGTGGTATTGTTCTATGTAATATTCTTATAAGAGTGGCTTCTTCTATGTCAACATCTTTAAAACTTTTTAAGATTCCCTACTGATTTGTTCTGATTCTACTATTCACCTTAGTTGTCAATATTTCTTACGAAATGTTTTATGGAAGTTTTCATGAAACCCACATCTTTTACATGGGTCAATTAAGTGATGTTTAAAATATGAATGTGTTCATGTTCTCTTCACACATATATGTATGATTTTATTTATGTGACGGATGGGGTTAGAGTTTTATATCCCTCTAATTAATTATGTAAATATTGATATCTCATGAATGAAGGAGAGATCCCAAAACCTTAATCCATTATTCCTGTTAAGTGACTAGTGGGCCCAACTTTCATATTGGAAAGGAAAATCCTTTTCTATGTCTAGAAGGATTTGTCTTGTAAACTTTATGATTGTATCTAAAATGGTCTACTCTTTGATGATTTATAAATGGACTTCTGGTCTTCTTAAAATAATTAATATAGACATTAAAAACATGGTTTAGAGAGGAACTATTCTTGAAAGGAAACTAGTGACTGTTACTTGGTCTACTTAATGAAAAACCTTTGAGAAGGGTGGTCTTGGTATAAAAAATATCTAACTCTTTAATGATTTTTTACAAGCCGTACTCACTTGGAACCTTCTTCATAACAAATGTAACTCCATTTTATTCCTTAAAAATCTATTTTTGGAAAACTAAAGAAGGGAAATTTGAATTAAATGATATATTCCATTTGGAATTCCATTAAGAATTATTTTTCCAACATCTTGTAAAACTCTAGATGGATAGTGAGTATAGAATCTTCTATGAATTTATCTTTGATATGATTGACTTGCTTTCTTGTGTGGATTGGGTTTAGCTTTCCTGTGTAGATTGGGTTGAACTTTCCTGTGTGGACAGGGTTCATCTTAGGCTCAGAAGTTAGAGCCGAACTGGAATTGTTGACTTAGGTATATGTATGGGCATATACCTAATTAGTGTTGGTTGATACATCGTATTTGTATCTTTCCTCTTTGGTTTATCCTTTGTGGATACTGGAAGACTTCGGGGGTCTTGGGGTCCCTACTTAGTATCGTATACTCATCCCTGCACGGGCTATTCCCGCACTACTTTGTGTTGGTTGCAGACGATGGACAGTGCTAATCGTGGTTGAGGCTTGAGGAGAAGAACGGTACCCGGAGGTGGACTATCAGGCGAGACGTACAAAGTGAGGACGAACGGATTCGAGGAGTAGAGGAGACCATTTGTACCCACCCTTCAGGTGGGGTTTCCGAAGGACGTTTCAGTGGAGGCTGCTTTTCTTACCAGCTGTTGTACTTTATTTTTCTCAGTTGTACTTCACTTTCAGTTGGGTTTGTATACTGGCCCGTTTACTTTCCAGCACTTACTTTTGTACTCAGTTTACATAGTGTTTACTTCAGCTTGCGTAATCTGTGGTGTTTGTTTTCTTATTTAAAGGAAAATCCTTCCCTTTTATCGGGATTTACGCCTTTGGTGCTAGTCTCCAGCCCCTGGTCTATGGAAGGTGGGCTTCGGGTAGTCATGACACGAGCCCCGAGGATGGGTCGTGAAAAATTAGTATCAGAGGAGTCGGTTCTACCGCAGAACTCAGAACTATGATAATTTATTATCTATGGAGCAATAGTGTTAAGAGTATTGGGTGTGGTTATCAATCCAGGGAGTCCAGTGTTGGTGTGGTGGCCGACATATTCATACAATAGGACCCTGAATTCTATTTTCCAACTCAATGCACGAAAAAATTGATTGCATGTGTGTTTCAAGGTTTTCTTTGTGATTACTTGGGTCAGATCACCAGGTATACTGTATTGATAGTGGATCACCTATTTAATTTCAGGATGGCCCCACGACTACAGCCATCTAGGGTTCCGAGCTTTGTGCGAGATGGCATCCCACCGAGTGAAGAGGCCTCGGTGCAGGGCCCCATTACAGTGGAGGCACCGGCGATACCTCTACCCGTCGAGCCACAGATGCCACCAGCCACAACAGCTGAGAGTGCATGTCACCTTAGTGTAATGCACGAGTTTCAGTGTTAGAGACCTCCCAGGTTCCATAGGGAGACGGACCCTCAGGTAGCCGAGGATTGGATGGAGGTTGTTGTTCGAGTCTTCAAATTAATAGGGACACCAGCTAACCTCATGGTGATCCTTGTGGCGAGTCTCATGCACGCGGCAGTAGGAAGATGGTGGAGCCTGATACTCCAGGTGCACGATGAGGCATCTCTTCTTTGGTCAGACTTTGAGAGCCTTTTCCGCTCAGATTTCATTCCAGCCACCCTCTGTGTGGTGTGCATTCAGGAGCTACTACAGCTGCAACAAGGAAGCATGACAGTAGCCCAGTACTCGGTGATATTTACCAATCTCTCGTGCTACTCCACCAACATGGTACGAGACCCATTTTTCCAGGCCCAGACCTTCGAGCAGGGACTGAGGCATGAGATCCGGGCATCAATGATCTCCCTCAGCATTCCGACACAGGCAGGAGTACTAGAGTGATCCATCCTTGTAGAGAGCTTCCTTGCTGAGCCTACACCAGCAGCGAGACCTACCGCAGGGCGGCATGTAGCGGAGGCTTCTGCATCTGGGAGTCGACGAATGTCACAGGGGTCCAAGTGGACCAGACCATTAGGTGGACGACCTCAGGATATTGGTTTGGAGGTGTGGGGAACACGCAGTAGAGCCAGTTAGTCGATAGTCAGATAGTGCTATGCATGTGGCGGGCTGGGCCACATGGATTATGACTGCCCGAATCACCATGCATAGGAGCGGCAGACAGTTGAGGGACCACCCAGGTAGAGGCAGAGGTTCGACCGTGGCGGTCCGCAGGGAGTATGCGGACGAGGCAGAGGAGCTGTCCGAGCAGCAGGTGGTGGGAGACGCTTTGAGGCTCTTCCACCACCACCACCAGGAGGTCCACCCCGACCACAGGGAGCTGGCGGACAGAGGCAGGATCAGCTTCTAGCAGCGGAGGCCTACGACCACAGTGCACCTGAGATGATTCGAGGTACTATTTGTGTCTACTAAAACCTTTCTGCAGTTCTTATAGACACAAAATAGAGTCATTCTTTCATTGTTGTTGTCCTTGTTCAGAGCTCGGAGATTCCGACAGAGCCGTTGGCTCGATCCTTATGGCTAGAGACTCCTACGGGAGCAGACTCGATGATTACGCATAGGTGTCGGCATTGTGAGATTACTCTAGGAGGTGAGATCTTCGGCTGTGATCTTCTTGTAGCAGCATCGAGGAATTACGACGTCATATAGGGTATGGATTGGTTATCTACGGTCCATGATCAGATTGACTGTATTAGGAACAAGGTGCGGTGTGTCTGCACCGATGGGAGCAGGTTCACCTTCACCGGTGAGAAGGGAGCCTTTACAGCACCGGATGGAATCACGCAGAGGAGAGGGCAGCCGATCATTCATCAGTTGGATAGCCTCATCCTAGGAATAGTTGACGTGAAGATTCCAAGTTTTCCTATCATGGTGGATCAGTATGTAGACGTTTTTCTTGACGACTTTTCAGGACTACCGCCTCGTAGAGAGGTAGACTTCTATATTGACATGTACCCCTGGATAGCCCTGATATCTACTCCACCATATCGGATGGATCCCACTGAGATTCGAGAGCTACGTGTACAGCTGGAGGACTTACAGGGCAAGGGATTCATCCGACCTAATGTTTCACCCTGGGCTTCCCCAATTTTGTTCGCCAAGAAGGCGGACGGGAGCGTGCGACTGTGTGTCGATTACTGTCGCCTGAACCAGGTGACCGTGAGGAAAAAAGTATCCAATTCCTAGGATCAATGACCTCTTCAATTAGCTCAAGGGATCACGATGGTTCTCGAAGATAGACCTCAGGTCAGGCTATCATCAGCTCAGAGTTCGAGAGGAGGATGTGCAGAAGATGACCTTCAGGTGTCGGTATGGCCACTATGAGTTCTTGGTTATGCCTTTCGGCATAACCAACGCTCCCGAAGTGTTCATGAGTCTCATGAAGCCTTAACTCGGTCTATTTTTCGTAGTCTTCATTGACAAAATATTGATTTAATCAACTATGGAGGAGAAGCACGCCTACCACGTCCGGGTTGTACTTGATACACTCCCAGAGCACCAGCTTTATGGAAAACTCTCAAAGTGATAGTTATGGATTCAAGAGGTCCACTTCTTGGGACACGTCATCTCTGAGGCAGGAGTTGCGGTGGATCCTGAGAAGATCGAGGCAATGCTAGCTTGGGAGCCACCCAGGAGCGTGACGGAGGGGCGGAGTTTCCTAGGTTTGGCTGGTTATTATCGGAGATTTGTGCTCAACTTCTCCAGAGTTTCAGCACCACTCTCATCTTTGTCGAAGAAGGGGAAACCCTTCTTGTGGTCGGATAGATGTCAGCAGAGCTTCCAAAAGATGAGACATAGATTGACCAGTGCACCCATCTTGAGGCTACCAGAGGAGGGTGTAGGGTACATAGTTTACTACGGTGCATCAGGAACCAGAATCGGGTGTGTCCTGATGCAGGAGCGGGCAGTGATCGCTTACTGTTCACGACAGTTGAGGCAGCACACGTAGAACTACGCTACCCATGACCTGGAGTTAGCAGCAGTGGTCTTTTCCCTAAAGATGGCGGCACTATCTGATTGGCGAGCGCTTTACAGTCTACTCTGACCACCACAGTCTCGAGTACATATTCTTGTAGAAGGACCTGAACTTGAGACAACGGTGATGGCTCGAGTTCCTCCAGAACTATGACCTTGAGATAGTCTATACTCCTAAGAAGGGGAACGTAGTAGCTGATGCTCTCCGCAGGAGGTCGGGCATCCAGCTACTTGGATAGGCGACAGAGCAGTTAGCCTCTTTACAGATATCCGTAGTGGATAGAGATGGGGAAACATTTATACAGTCGCTCATAGTCACTCCTCCACTTCATCAGCGGGTCAGAGAGGCACAACGAGGGGACGTTGACTATGAGACGCGATGTGCACAGATATCCTCAGGACAGGCACCTGATGGATACTATGTAGGAGGAGAGCATGTCGTCCTTTTCAGAGGACGTGCCATGGTACCAGCTATATTACAGGAGGAGGTGATGAGAGAGTTTCACACTTCCCCTCTAGCGGAACATACTGGAGTAGCAAATATGTACACGGACCTCAGACGATATAAATGGTGGCTGGGTATGAAGAAGGTTGTGGTAGAGTTCGTTTCATGATACCTCACCTGCTAGTAGGTGAAGGCAGAGCCCCAGGTACCAGCAGGTTTGGTACAGCCTCTAGAGGTCCCAAAGTGGAAGTGGGACGGGATATCCATGGATTTTGTGACAGTGCTTCCACATACTTCCAAAGGTCACGACTCCATTTAGGTGATTGTCGACCAACTCACCAAGTCGGCCCACTTCTTAACCATCAGGGAGCAGGGCACAGTGGATAGATTGGGACGCCTCTACGTTCAGGAGATCAGATGGCTTCATGGTGTGCCATCGACTATCGTCTCCGATCGAGATGCTCGCTTTACTTCCCAGCTTTGGAAGGGGCTATAGGAGGCATTTGGGATGCAGCTACACTTGAGCACCGCCTTTCACCCTCAAACGGATGGTCAGAAGGATAGGACCATCCAGACTCTCGAGGACATGATCCAAGCATGTGTCCTTAACTTTGGTCTCAGATGGGAGGATCACCTACCCTTAGTGGAGTTTGCATACAACAACATCTACCACTCCGCCATCAGGATGGCACCATATGAGGCATTGTATGACCGACCTTGCAGATCACCTCTGTGCTGGACAGACCCTGGGGAGTCAGCACTTGTAGGACCTGAGATGGTCTAGGACACGACGGAGAAGGTACAGATCATCCAAGAGCAGATGAGGACTGCACAGAGCCGACAGAATTCTTATGCTGATAGGAGGCGGAGACCACTAGAGTTTGAGGATGGTGACCACATTTTCTTAAGGATCTCACCTCGACGTGGATTACAGAGATTTGGCTAAGGCGTAAAGTTATCTCCATGCTTCATCGGACCATTCCAGGTTCTCAGCAGGATAGGCGATGTTGCTTATCGCCTGTCTCTTCCACCTCAGTTTCACCGGGTACATGACATGTTCCACATATCTCAGCTGAGGAGGTACGTGCATGACCCGATGCATATCATCGATCATAGGGAGCTGGACATTGATGACGAGGCGACTTTTGCGGAGGTCCCGGTGGAGATCGAGGATCGGCAAGAGTGGGTCCTATGTGGATGGTCGATTACTCTAGTGCACATCAGGTGGCAGCGCGGGAACCTCTAGGAGAGCACATGGGAGCAGGAGGCTCAGATTCATGTTCAGTTCCCTCATTTGTTTCCCTAGTTTGTGATGTAACTTTACGGGGATGTAAAGATCTTAGGTGGGAGTAATGTAAAGACCTGAAAATTTCAAGGAAATTTTTTTATTAATTTCTTTGTGATTTTACGAGTTCACAGTTTTTGACGACAACTGATTTTGAGGCCCAGTGTGCCTGGAATCAATTTCTGATGTTTAGCTTGGGTACGTTCAGTGAACGAACGAGCAGGTTTTTCTATCTTTTGAACCAGTGCTCGGAATCGAAATCTGAGGTCACCGATGAAACCGCAACACCGGTAATTGAATAAGAAGACCTTTACTATAGGTGAATTTTCTCAGAAGGAGTTGTTAAAAATTTGAGGATTAAATGTGAAGAAAATAAAATTTTGTACAATTTTATTTTATCGATGGATGTTAATTTCTCTCATGGGAAGCTGTTGGTGGGGCCCCCGACCACCCAACATCCCATGTGTGGTTATGAGGAAGGTGGGGCTCACATGAGCCCCCACCTTTTCACATTTCTTAAATCCCCTCTAACTCCCCCATTAAGTGAGTAACTCCTCTCTCACTTTAATATGCCAACAGACATCATTTAATTTGTTAAACATCTTCTTTTAATTATCTAATCTTTTTGAATTTAAATTTTGAAAGTCTTGGCAAAGTAAAATAAAATAAGGTGGAGTTTATTTTATTTTGGGGGTTAATTTTATTGTGTTGAGAATTGAGAGAGGGAGAGCTCTTTTCCCTTGGAAGAACTTCATCTTCTTTGGTGAAGAACGCTCCCACTTCAAAGAAGAACGCTATTTCTCCGAGGGAGAGCATCGACTCGGCGACTCGGTTTCTTCCGTTATCTTCTTCCTCCATGACCAAGGAGGAGGCACCGACGCAGAAAATCACCATCGAAATTGTCATACAATCTTCTCTCCATGACAAAGGAAGGGAGACACCGATTCCTCCTCAGATGTTCTCCATCGATGTATACAGAGCTTCACCCCGCGACGCTGTTTCCCGTGATGATCATCGTTCGACACCTTGTGTCGAGGTAGGGGTTACTTTACGTTCATGATTAATTTAACGTTCTTAGTTAAATAAAATTGGCCGCTTTTTATAGACATAATGGGAGGAGATCGGACCACACAAACATGGCCGATCCTCCTCCCCTTTAATTTTTGGATCCGTGTTGAACTTGCGGCGAAGGCGGTGCGGTGCCGTTGCACCGCGCGAGAACGAAAAGGGACCGCGGCCGAAGCGGGACGTGGTGGAGGTGCGCGGCACCGTCACGCCGCGCCGGTCATACAGAACCCACGGCCTAAGGTCATGACGGCTTCTCAAAGGGGAAGCCGGTCGAGCCGGCCGCCGACGCCACCTGGAGGCAGGACACCTCGTGTCCCGCGGATTGCACAAGGCCGACCTTAATGGCCGACCGTTCCAGAAAAGTCATGGGTTGAAACCCCCGGCCAGCCCAAGGGGTGACACCCCCCTTTGTGCCCTGCTCAGCCAACGCCGAGTCGCCCCTCTCGGCCAATGTCGAGCCGCCCGCGCTGGGCCAGACCACCCGCGTCTAGCCGGACTGCCCGCGCCAGGCTGGACCACCCGTGCCGGGCCGGGCCACCAGCACCGGGCCGGGCTGCGCCGGTTGGGCCGGGTCGTGCCAGCCGGGCCAGGCCACGCCGAAATGGTCCGGACCCAAACCCAGGTTAGGTCGACCCAGTTCGAGCCGACCCAGGGGGTATCGGGCCGGGTTGGACCTGCCCGAACCCCCTAATTTCGGGAAGATCCGTTCAAATGCCCATAACTTGGGCTACGAACCTATGATTCATGCATTGTCATTTGCGTAGCGATCCTTGGATTGAGACGGTATTTTTGGTATATAACAATCAAGGTTTCGGTGAACTTTGGGTATGGCCGGGTTGGTTCGAACACGAAACCAATTGGGCCCTCGGAATGGAAACACTTATAACTCGAGCTCCGGACCTCCGATTGACGTGTTGTCGAATTTATTGGATTCCTATTAGTGAGACAGTTCTTTTGGATTACTCCACTTGAGGTTTGGATGCAGCTGGAGTATGGTCTGGTTGGTTTTAGCTTCAAAACCAACCAGGCCCCTGGGACAAAAAAGCCAATAACTCTCAGACCGAGTGTCCGATTGACGCGCTGTCTGTCACGTTGAGTTCCTATTGACGAGATGGAACTTTGGGATACATCAACTCCAGACTTAGTGTCAGTTGATGTATCGACCCCCTTGGATCATGGATCAGACCCTCCCGGAATCGAGCGTTCTGTGTGCGGGAACCCTAGAGTTGGTTGCGACTACGACGACGATGACGACTGTACTCGGATCCTATGTGGGTTCGGCAGCGAAGATGATTGTACTTGGATACTCTGTGGGTTCGGCCGCGACGACAACCATACTGGTATCCTCCGTGGGTTCGATGACGATGACTACTGTTCTTGTATCCTGTGTGGGTCCGGTAGTGTTGACCTCTTTACTTGTATCCTGTGTGGGTCCGGCAGAGTAGCTGGTCTTGTATCCTTTGTGGGTCCGATATCTTAGCTTGTCTTGTATCCTATGTGGGTCTGACAGCTTAGATGAATCAGTGGCTACATCAGATCATCTCTATCGCTTTACGAAGTGTATACCTGTATGAGCTGAGTCTTGATTTTCAATCAATATCTTCGATATTATTGGCTTGCTTTCCTGTGGGGATTTGGTTGTGTTTTCCTGTGTGGATGGGGGTGAACTTTCATGTGTGGACTGGGTTGAACTTGGGCTCATAAGTTGGAGCCGAACTGGAATTGTTGACTTAGGTATATGTATGGGCATATACCTAAGTAGTGTTGGTTGATACATCGTATTTGTATCTTTCATTTTTGGTTTATTCTTTGTGGATACATGAGGCCTTCGGGGGTCTCGGGGTCCCTACTGAGTATCGTATACTCACCCCTGCATGGGTTATGCCCGCACTACTTTGTGTTGGTTGTAGACGATGGACACCGCTGATCGTGGTTGAGGCTTGAGGAGCGGGACAGTACCCGAAGGTGGACTATCAGGCAAGATGTACACAGTGAGGACAGATGGATTCGAGGACTAGAGGGGACCATCTGTACCCACCCTTCAGGTGGGGTTTCTGGAGGACGTTTCAGTGGAGGCTTCTTTTCTTACCAGCTGTTGTACTCTATTTTTCTCAGTTGTACTGCACTTTTAGTTGGGTTTGTATACTGGCCCATTTACTTTCTAGCACTTACTTTTGTACTTAGTTTACTTCAGCTTGCGTACTCTGTGGTGTTTTTTTCTTATTTAAATTCAATTCCTTCCCTTTTATCGGGATTTACGTTGTTGGTGCTAGTCGCCAGACCCTGGTTTATGGAAGGTGGGCATGGGGTAGTCACGGCCCGGGCCCCGAGGACGGGTCATGATAGTTCAGCCAATAACATCCCAAATAACTTCTTAAATTCCCTAATATCATCATATAATTTTTATTTTGGTAATAAATCTAACTAAATAATCCTTTTGGTGAAAACCAAAAGAAGTTGTTCGAAGAAGAGGTAACATCCCTAACCAAGCATTTTATTTTATTTTTTAATCCAACTACTTCAATTATTATTAAAAAAATGATTATATAATAACCGTATTATATGAAATATACTGACATGTTATTATCTTAATTTCATATCCTAAATCCCTAACCTATTCCATCAAATGGGTTACGAAATCATGATTTGTGTGTATGGAGGACTACCGCCTCACGAACCGATGCTATTCATTTTTCACCACCACATCTCATGGATGGAAATAAAGATGAATGTATTATTTATAAATATATGATTTTTATTATATTATTAATCTTATTAAATCATGATATCACATATTCCTTCTTACCTTCCATTCCCTGGGAATACGAAAACATCATTCGTGTGTACAACAGACTACCTCCTCGCAAAGCGATGTGATTTTTTCATGATTTACATGGAAGGTAATAAGGATGGGTTTAATGAAAATATATGATATATATGAAATAAAAATGATTCTGTAATTTCAATATATTATTTTCCATTATTTCATTATTTCTATTGGTTTAATTGTAACATATTTCATGCGTACGTACGACCTATTGTCTCCATGAATGATGTATTTCATTTTCTATCTCTAAATTTTTTGGATCATAATAAATAAATATGTACTTAATATCTATGATATTTATATAATGATTAAAATTTTGGATATTATTTAACCATGATCAATTTAAGAGGACCAAAAATAAAAATTCAAAACATATACAAAAAACAAAGCAGTTATTGCCAGAAATGTAACTTTAACAAGGAATTATTAATAAAAAACAATAAATGTTCATAAGTAAATACTATATGGCATTATATATATAAATATTTTTATTTAATATATGTATAATAAAGTTATATTGATTATACAGTAAGATTAATTTTTTATGAAGGAATTTAAGACTTATGGTAAGGGATTTCCATCTCACTTTTATTTTCTATAAGACACATGCCATATTCAATGCATGTTTCTTTTATATGGTGTATATACTACCGATGATTTTATTTTATTATTATTTTCATGAATATTATTTGGATTTAAACATCCATTTTTGGGATATCTCTTTCATGAGGTTTACAATATATAATTTCGCAAAGTGGTAAGGGGTTTATGATACAATCTCATCGTTTATCGGGATTGTTTATGTTTATGCTACCAATAATTAAATATTATGATCCATAACTCAAAAAAGTAATTAAACATATTATCCTATGTTTATTACATTATAAAAATTGATTTCACTTCATTTTACTTTCTTTATATACTTATGAGTTCAAAATAAGTTTTTAAGAAAAATCTCCTTTATTTCTCTCTTCGACCAAAAACCCTTTTTCCCCAAAACCACATTTAATAAAAATGTTTCCTAAAATGTTTTTAAAATTTTTAAAATACTTTATTAAAGATATTTTTACTAATTCTTTAGTTTTTACATATTTTTTTAAAAGGAATGTTGGTGTCATTTCCCAAATAATGCCCGTTTGGCTTTTACTGAAAATGTGAAGGGAATATTTGTTTTAATGTGTATGACATGAATATTATTTTAGATTTTTAGGACCAAATAATTATTTTAAATCATAATTTATAATTTTTAAATTTAACTTTAAAATAAAAGGATTTATGAAATGTTACATGAACTTTTTGTTCCAAAAATTGATTTTCAAAATGGAAAGGTTATTTACCTCATAAAATGTTTTAAATGATTTTTAAAGATTCCATTATATGTTTCAAAGGTTATTGTTAAATAACAGTATTATGAAATTTTTTATGTTTTAAAAAGTGTTTTCAATGTGTAAATGTTATATTCCTCAATAATGTTTTGAGGTGATCTTTCAAAATCAGTTTCCATCTAAGATAACATCCTTTGTTATTACTTATGATTTACTTGGGATATGATTGAATGATATAAACTTTATTATTTATATGGATGGTTAATGTTTATGTTTATTAAATTATTATTAAACCCATTTAATTTTCAGGGTTTACACTATAGTAAATTGATTAAATGTTTATGAAACCCATTTTCTTTACATAGGTTATGATGTTGTGATATGATAAATGTTTTATCATATTGTGGAACACATAAGAGTGGTATTAATTATAATATGGGTGAGATATATATCTTCCTACAATTAATTTGGAACAGATTTATATCTCATGGTATTAAAATGGTAAATAATTTTATTGGCTTTATCCACTATGGTAAATTGGTGCGTCCATATCCACTATGAGAAATAGGTGCACCCTAATCCACTATGGGAAACATGTGTATAAGGCCCCAGCCTTAAACCTTACTTAATCTTGAGTTATTACAAGATTACACATTGAGGATCTTTTCGGGTTTAGAGTTTTAGAGAATTAGATCATAAAACTTGCATTACATTCCACATGTAAACAAAGTGGTTACATAAAGATAGTATTCTTCTTTCCCATCAATGGAAACATATTTAAAATAAAACATGGATTCTTTCTTGACACTTCCTTGACACTATCATCATATCATGTACCTTTCCCTTGACCTGTGAAAAACATTTCAGAAAAACTTGGGATGAGCATAAAAATCTCATTAAGGGATATAAAAATATGGAAAGGAAACATGGGTACACATATACATAAGAATGAAATCATACTTTACCCATAAAACATAAGCACTTTAACATACCTCATCAAATCATGAATAAATCATAGAAATCATAAGACATAAAGGTAATTTGAGGCATTCATAACATTCTTACATAGGGAGTAACCCTCTTGGTTACGTTTGGAATACCCATCACAATATATTCCCTAAATCTCTTCGGAGAAACCTTAACGTTTCACTCCTTCACGTTACCCAATGCATTGGAGAGCTATATCGGGCTCACCCACCCTTAGTCTATCACGGAACCACCCGTCTTCATAATAATTCCCAAGAACCTCAACATAATCGTATCACATAAAACATGCATAAAGGAAACATAACATTTCTACCTTTCAATCACAAGATATCAATACCACACATTGATATAAAAATATTATGAAAACCATTTTCAATACAAAAATAAAAGAAAAGTAAAACATGGTATTTATTTTTCTTTTAAAAAGAAGGTATGGCTTGTAGAGGAAGCCGAAACTCAAATAATGGTCACGGCGGTGGAGAAGTCGTTGTCGCCGTATACGTACGACAGAAACATTCCCTTTTGTCGTTTAGTAAAACTCTTCATATAAAAAATATTCCTTTTGGATAAATGTAAAATTCAAAGGGGTTTATACATCGTATAAAAGAAGGTTGTGTATAAAACAAAATATGCCTCAATGAAAGGAGACTAAGACGAAGTCCCATACCTCGAGACCGACTTGACTCGATCGTTCTTTAATATCATGAATAATAAACTTGAGTTAATTTCTACTAGATTAAGAACCTTTTTCAATTACATTATTCCTTTTATATCACTTATTACCATGTCATGAACACTATGTAATTATTTAAGTTAATAACGGTCATTTTAACGATCATTGGTACTTGAGTAAAAAATAAACCCTTTATAATTACAAGTTGTTCATGTATCCATTATATCCAGAATGGTATTCATGATGTAGATATCATATATGTCATATATATCCAGTACATTCATGTATTTATAATATTACATAATCATTTAGAGGTAAGAAATGAAACGCACCGTTCCTGGAGACGGTAAGCCGTACGTACGCATGAACGCTACTTTCATTTTTATTTCGTATTTTATAGAATGGAATCATAATGATATAAAGGTATATTATAATTCCAGTATAATATCATATATAATATCATAGTTCCATCCTTTATACGTCCCACATATGGTATTTAAGGAATCAAATCACTTTGAGGGGGCGGTAGTCCGCATTTCCTTAAATGAAGATATTGCGTTCACCCATAATGGAAACAATAAAGGTATGACCAAAAAGGAAAATACAGAAGCTTAAGGAAAAAATAAACATATTATATATCATATATAAATATAGTGACATCTTAATGGCCACCTTTTAAGTTGTTAAAAGAATGTTGAACAATCATCGTTTCAGGAGGCATAAATTCACCATCTACGGAAACAGTATGTTCGTTAACCATTAGATGTAGGTGTGTGTATGTTTAGCTTGAATCCTTATTATAAAAACATCCTAGTATATTTAGGATACTGTAGTTGTTACAAAAGAAAAGAATAAAAAGAGTTTAGGGGTTGGAGAAGCAAAATAAAACAAAAGGACTCAAAAGAAGACATTACCTTAAAATCGGGTAACTCCCATTGGTTTGAGCTCAAAAGCTTCCTTGGGAAGACTTATTCCCAAAGTGAGGCATCAAGGAGTAAGAGAGGGATGTGGAGAGACAAAATGGGAAGGGGTTGGCCGAGCCAAAGGCTTTGTAAGTGTGGGTAAGGAGGTAGAGTTGGGGGCCTTTTATAAGAGGAGAGGAGGGGCACTCTTGGAAAGTAAAGATAAGTTACTTTATTTTAAAATGAGTTTCGGATTCAAAAGATCCCACATTGATGTAATTCTAGGCTAAGGTGATATGGTTTCTAAACCCACTCATCCAATTGGTTTTGGACATGTGTAGGTTTTAGATTTTACATTATCTTTCCATTTTATTTAAATCGTTAAATAATGAGGTCATCGTTGCATCATCATGATGTCATAAATAATTTAATTTATTTAATGTCTAAAAATTATAAAAAAATACTATGATGTAGGAAATATTTTTATCTTTATAATTAATATTTATATTAAAAAATATGACTTTTATAACCCCATGTAAATTTTTTTTTGGTAAAATAACTCATGTTTGTGTCATTTTTACTTTAATATTAAATAAAAAGTTATTTATGTCATTTCCCATCCAAAGTGGCTCCATGGGGTCCCCAAGTTGACCCATGGCTTTTCTTGGTCGGACATGACACAACCAATATGTGTGGGACATGTTTCAAGCTCATCTCCTTTTATTAAATCATTATTTTTACCTTAAACTACACTAATTACCTCTAATCGCGATTAAGAACTTAATAAGTTACTATTCACCAAAAAATTATTTTAATCCCATTGAACCACATTTTAATTATTAATGACAACCATGTATGTCAGATTTTTGAAATTAAAAACACAATTATGGAAAAATTTCGTTTAAACGGAAAAATCAGTTTTTATAAGTACCACTTAGTGGTTTCACTATTCATCAAAAATTGAAGTTTTTCAGAAAATTACCAAAAATTCACCCTAAGCTATATTTGATATTCCGAATTCAAAAATGAAGTCTAATTTTCAAAATTCAAAACATATAAGTCACATTAATTAATTTAATAATTAATTCCCGCTGTCATGACAAATAGCATGTTTTTATGAAATAATAAGTATCAAAAGATTGATACCAGTTTAAGTCCAATTTCAAAGTGAAATTGATTCCAATGACCACCATTGGATTAAATGGTAAAAATATTTTCTAATTTCACTTCAAAAAGAATTAAAAAGATAATATAATCATATAAATAAATTAGATTAAAAAGCAGTTTTGATGTAAAATGCAGTATCTTTCACTATTCATTAAAAAATGAACATTGTCAGAAAAATACCAAAAATTTATCCAATGTAAAATTAAATGTCCCAATCATAATGAATATGTTTATTTTGAAAAATATAGATTATCAAATTTTCAAAAGATTGATTTAAAATGGGTTTCCCATCAAAAGGCAGTAAAACAATCTTTTAAGAATATTAGTGTATTCCATGCTTAAGATTGGATTTATTTTCATTTTAAGCCTCTAAAACACTATATAATTCATTAATAGACATAGATAAAAATATCTATTATTCATTAATTACTTGGGATGTTACATCCTTTCCCCCTTTAGAAAATTGCTTCCCCGCAATTTATTTACTTATCAAATAAATGGGGGTACTTATCCCTCATTGCATTTTCAGATTCCCATGTTGCCTCTTCCATCATGTGGTTTTTCCACAAAACCTTTACCTGCTTAATCACCTTATTTCGTAACACTTTCTCCCTGTGGTCAAGAATCTGGACCGGTTGTTCCTCATAAGATAGGTTCTCTTCCAACTGAACTACCTCTGGACTCAAAACATGAGATGGATCTGGCATATACTTTCTCAACATCGAAATGTGAAAAACATTGTGTACCTGAGATAAACTCAGAGGTAAAGCCACCCGGTATGCAACTGATCCAACTCTCTCCAGAATTTCATATGGTCCAATGAACCTTGGACTCTGCTTTCCTTTCTTACCAAATCGCATCACACTTTTCCATGGTGATACTTTGAGAAAAACATGGTCACCTACCTCAAAAGAGAGATCCTTCCTCCTGTTGTCCGCATAACTCTCCTGCCTACTCTGAGCTGTTCTCATGTGTTTCTGAATCAGCTAAACTTTTTCTGCCATCTCTTCTACCAATTCTTGTCCCATCAACTTCCTTTCACCCACTTCATCCCAAAAAGATGGAGTTCGACACCGCTTCCCATATAATGCCTGAAATGGTGCCATCTGTATACTGGAATGAAAACTGTTATTATATGAGAACTCAACCAAAGAAAGATGTTGGTCCCAACTTCCATGATAATCCATAGAACAAGCTCGTAGCATATCCTCCAAGGTCTGAATTGTTCGTTCTGACTGCCCATCTGATTGAGGATGAAAAGCTGTACTAAAATTTAATTCAGTACCCAACGACTTCTGAAGGCCTTTCCAAAAATTAGAAGTGAACCTGGGATCACGATCAGATACAATAGAGAGATGAACTCCATGTAACCTGACTATCTCTTTAAGATACAAACGAGAAAGTTGATCTAGGGAAAAAGTATCTCGTATAGCAAGGAAATGAGCAGATTTGGTCAAACGATCAACAATAACCCAGATTGCATTATTACCTCGAGATGTCTTCGGAAATCCCACAACAAAGTCCATGGATATATTCTCCCATTTCCACTATGGCACTGGTAAAGGCTGAAGCATCCCTTTCGGTAACTGCCACTCTGCTTTAACCTGTAGACATGTCAAACACTTCACAGTAAAATCAGCAATATCTCTTTTCATTCCATCCCACCAGTAATACTCCCGCAGATCTCTGTACATCTTAGTACTGCCAGGATGAATTGAAAACGGAGAACTATGAGCTTCACATAACAACTCTCTCTTCAACTGTGAATCAAAAGGCACACACAATCTCTTCCCAAATATCAAAACACAATCATTATCAATATTGAATTCAGACAACTTACCTTTCTGAACTAGCTCTACCTTTTTCTGCAACTCACTGTCTTGCTTATGTGCTTGCTTGATTCTATCTGACAGAGATGATCTCACTGATACCTGAAACAAAACAAAAGAACTTCCTGCACCAACAACTTCTATTCCAAATTTCATCAAATCCTTAACCAAAGGATCACGTTCCAAACAGAACATTGCTAATGAAGCATTACTTTTTCGACTCAAAGCATCAGCCACTTTATTTTCTTTTCCCAGATGGTAATGAATTGTACAATCATAATCCTTGATTAATTCTAGACATCTCCTTTGTCTCATGTTCATTTCTTTCTGAGTGAATATATACTTTAAACTATTGCGATCGGTATATATTTCACACTTTACTCCATACAAATGATGCCTCCAAATTTTTAAAGCAAAAACAACAACAGCTAATTCCAAATCATGTGTAGGGTAATTTACCTCATGAATTTTCAACTGTCGTGAAGCATAAGCAATTACCTGATCATTCTTCATTAGGACGCAACCAAGTCCTTTCAATGAAGCATCACTGTAGATAACAAACTCACCATTCCTGGAAGGTAGTGCCAAAACTGGAGCATTCACCAATATTCTTTTCAGTTCCTGAAAACAATCATCCCATTCTTTTGTCCAGATAAACTTAACACCCTTTTGAGTTAGCTTATTCATTGGACTAGATAACCGTGAAAAATTTCTAACAAACCTTCGGTAATAGCCTGCCAAACCAAGGAATCTACGAATCTCAGTTACATTTGTGGGTCTTGTCCAGTCTTCAACAACTTTTTTTTGCAGGATCAAGAGTTATCCCATCTTTAGAAACAATGTGACCAAGGAAAGAAATTTGTTGCAACCAAAACTCACACTTACTGAATTTCCCATACAATTTCTTTTCTTTAAAGGTTTTCAAAATGACCCTTAAATGTCTTTCATGCTCTTCTTTACTTTTAGAAAACACCAAAATATCATCAATAAAAACCACCACAAACTTCTCCAAGAACTCATAGAAAATTATATTCATTAAGTCCATGAATATAGTAGGTGCATTGGTTAGCCCAAAATGCATTACTACAAATTCATAATGGCCATATCTTGTACGGAATGCGGTCTTCGGAACATCTGCTTCCTTTACCTTTAGCTGATGGTACCCCGATCTCAAGTCAATCTTTGAAAAATACTGAGCTCCCTGGAGCTGATCAAACAAATCATCGATATGAGGCAATGGATATTTGTTCTTAACAGTGATGTTATTCAAGGCTCTATAATCAATGCAAAGTCTCATTGAACCATCTTTCTTTTTAACAAACAAGACTAGAGCACCCCAAGGTGATGTGCTAGGTCGAATGAAACCTTTCTCTAATAAATCTTGGAATTGCTCCTTCAACTATAAAAGTTCAATTTGAGCCATTCGATAAGGGGGTTTTGAAATTGGATTAGCATCAGGAACTAAGTCAACAGTAAACTCAACATCTCGATCTTGTATTATTCTAGGCAACTCATCAGGAAAAACATCAGGATACTCATTTACCACTGGCACATCATTAATCTAAACAGTTCCTTTATTTTCAACTATGTGTGCAAGGTAACATTCATTTACATCTTGTAGAAGTTTCTCGGCCTCTTGATATGTTATCAAAAGTAAGGGTTCATTATTTTAAAAAAACTAAAATTCTTTCTGAAAAGAAACTTCTTTAGCTCTACAGTCAATCTTAGCATGGTAAATAGAGAGCCAATCCATACCCAGGATAACATCAAACTCTACTAGAGGTAGAACAATAAGGTTTTTAAGTAGGTTCTTTCCACAGATAAGGATAGGAAGATTCTTATAAATTATTTTTTCCTCAACATTTCCCCCAGGTGTATTTACCACAAGTTCAGGAGTCATTTCTTGAGATGGTATTCCCATTTTACTAGAAAAGTTTTCAGAGATGAAATAATGTGTAGACCTTGAATCAAACAACACACTGGCATAATCTGAAAAAACAAACAAAGTACCTGATACAACTTCATTTGATGGCCCGACATCTGCTGAAGTAGTTGCAAAGGATTTCACCACCCCTTTATTCTTGTAGTCTAACTGCTTCCCATCACTCAATCTCTTTGTCGGACACTCGTTTCCATAGTGAACCATCTCATTTCACTTAAAACATTTCACTAACTGTAAATCAAATTTGGTCTTACCATCACCCTGATCCTTTTCAGTGAAATCACGAGCCTTGTGTCCCATCTTACCACATCAGTATCACTTTCTAGAATTCAAAAAACATTCCCCAGCATGCCTTTTCCAACATTTATCACAAACTGGAAACTTAGTTTTCTTACCATCAGACTTTTTTGAAGAATTCTTACCTTTCTCCTGCCACCTCGGTCTCTTCTTCTGTTTGTTGTTATGGAACACTTGGTCATCGGCATACTCCATTCCCACCTTCTCAGCACATCGAACAAGATTTTCATAACTTTTAAAATCATGAGAAGCTAATGCCCTTCGATATTTTGGTCTTAATCCTGAGTAAAAACGATTGATTTTATTATCAAGGTCTCGGATAAAATTTGGTGCATACCTTGCAAATCGAGTGAACCTTTCTTCATAGGTAGCCACTGAGTCTTCCTCTTGCCTCAATTCCAAGAATTTCTTTTCCATCCTAAGTCAAACAGCCTTAGGAAAATACCTCTCAAGAAACATACCTTTGAATTCATCCCAGTCGAGAGCATCAATCTCATCAGTGTCCCTGATATTTTTAACCATAGACCACCACTGATCTGCCTCACCCTCCAAACGGTAAATATCAAGACTAACCTTTTGATTGTCTGAACACCCCATGAAATCGAAAATCTTCTCCAGTGCTTTAATCCACCCTTCAGCTAACACAGGGTCAGATGATCCTCTAAATTATGGGGGATGTTTCCTCATGAAATGTTCCACCACTGACGTGTTCCTCTATGGTTGATCTGGATGATATCGTTCATGGATAACACCACCATTTATCGCTTGAGTCAACTGTGACATCACTGCAACAAACTATTCAGTTCCAATTCCGACCATCTCTGGATTCTGATTCGGAAGGTTATTTCCTTCTGTATGCCTTCCTAGCACTGCTTCCCTATTTCCTCTGCGGAAAACCATTCTGAACAAACATGTCTTAGATGAAGCAACATGGTAATCTTCAAATGCTATATCACATCAATTTTACCATAAAAAAAATATTTTTGGATAATCATTTAATAGAATTCTAACTCCTAAAGTTATCTAAACCGACCTCTGATACCAACTATAAGGCCCCGGCCTTAAACCTTACTTAATCTTGAGTTATTACAAGATTACACATTGAGGATCTTTTCGGGTTTAGAGTTTTAGAGAATTAGATCATAAAACTTGCATTACATTCCACATGTAAACAAAGTGGTTACATAAAGATAGTATTATTCTTTCCCATCAATGGAAACATATTTAAAATAAAACATGGATTCTTTATTGACACTTCCTTGACACTATCATCATATCATGTACCTTTCCCTTGACCTGTGAAAAACATTTCAAAAAAACATGGGATGAGCATAAAAAGCTCAGTAAGGGATATAAAAATATGGAAAGGAAACATGGGTACACATATACATAAGAATGAAATCATACTTTACCCATAAAAAATAAGCACTTTAACATACCTCATCAAATCATGAATAACTCATAGAAATCATAATACAAAAAGGTAACTTGAGGCATTCATAACATTCTTACATAGGGTGTAACCCTCTTGGTTACGTTTGGAATACCCATCACAGTATATTACCTAAATCTCTTCGGAGAAACCTTAACATTTCACTCCTTCACGTTACCCAAATAATTGGAGAGATATATCGGGCTCACCCGCACTTAGTCTATCACGGAACCACCCGTCCTCATAATAATTCCCAAGAACCTCAACATAATCGTATCACATAAAACATGCATACAGGAAACATAACATTTCCACCTTTAAATCACAAGATATCAATACCACACATTGATATAAAAATATTATGAAAACCATTTTCAATAGAAAAATAAAAGAAAAGTAAAACATGGTATTTATTTTTCTTTTAAAAAGAAGGTATGGCTTGTAGAGGAAGCCGAAACTCAAATAATGGTCACGGCGGCGGAGAAGTCGTTGTCGCCGCATATGTATGACAAAAACATTCCCTTTTGTCATTTAGTAAAATGCTTCATATAAAAAAGGTTCCTTTTGGATAAATATAAAAGTCAAAGGGGATTATACACCGTATAAAAGAAGGTTGTGTATAAAACAAAATATGCCTCAATGAAAGGAGATTGAGACGAAGTCCCATACCTCGGGTCCGACTTGACTCGATCGTTCTTTAATGTCCTGAATAATAAAATTGAGTTAATTTCTACTTTCTTAAGAACCTTTTTCAAGTTAATTATTCCTTTTATATCACTTATTACCATGTCATGAACACTATGTAATTATTTAAGTTAATAACGGACATTTTAACGATCATTGGTACTTGAGTCAAAAATAAACCCTTTATAATTACAAGTTGTTCATGTATCCATTATATCCAGAATGGTATTCATGATGTAGATATCATATATTTCATATATATCTAGTACATGCATGCGTTTATAATATTACATAATCATTTAGAGGTAAGAAATGAAATGCACCGTTCATGGAGACGGTAAGCCGTACGTACGCATGAACGCTACTTTCATTTCTATTTCGTATTTTATAGAATGGAATTATAATGATATAAAGGTATATTATAATTCAAGTATAATATCATATATAATATCATAGTTCCATCCTTTATACGTCCCACATATGGTATTTAACGAATCAAATCACTTTGAGGGGGCGGTAGTCCGCACTTCCTTAAATGAAGATATCGCGTTCACCCATAATGGAAACCATAAAGGTATGAACAAAAAGGAAAATACCGAAGCTTAAGGAAAACATAAACATATTATATATCATATATAAATATAGTGACATCTTAATGTCCACCTTAGAAGGTGTTAAAAGAATGTTGAACAATCATCCTTTCGGGAGGCATAAATTCACCATCCACGGAAACAGTATGTTCGTTAACCATTAGATGTAGGTGTGTGTAAGTGTAGCTAGAATCCTTATTATAACAACATCCTAGTATATTGAGGATACTGTAGTTTTTACAAAAGAAAATAATAAAAAGATTTTATTGGGTTGGAGAAGCAAAATAAAACAAAAGGACACAAAAGAAGACATTACCTTAAAATCGGTTAACTCTCTTTGGTTTGAGCTCAAAAGCATCCTTGGAAAGACTTCTGCCCAAAGTGAGGCTTCAAGGAGTAATATAGGGAAGTGGAGAGACAAAATGGGCATGGGTTGGCTGAGCCAAAGGCTTTTTATGTGTGGTTATGGAGGTAGAGGTGGGGGCCTTTTATAAGAGGAGAGGAGGGGCACTCTTGGAAAGTAAAGATAAGTTACTTTATTTTAAAATGAGTTTCGGATTCAAAAGGTCCCACATTGATATAATTCGAGGATAAGGTGATAAGGGTTCTAAATCCACTCATCCAATTTGTTTTTTCCATGTGTAGTTTTTATATTTTATATTATCTTTCCATTTTATTTAAATCGTTAAATAATGAGGTCATCACTGCATCATCATGATGTCATAAATAATTTAATTTAATTAATGTCTAAAAATTATAAAAAAAAATATGATGTAGGAAATCGTTTTATATTTCTAATGAATATTTATAGTCAAAAATATGACTTGTATAACCCCATGTAAAAATTGTTTTAGTAAAATAACTCATGTTTTTGTCATTTTTACTTTAATATTAAATAAAAAGTTATTTATGTCATTTCCCAACCAAAGTGGCTCCATTGGGTCCCCAAGTTGACCCATGGCTTGTCTTTGTCAGACATGACACAACCAATAAGGGTATGACATGTGTCAAGCTTATCTCATTTTATTAAAGCATTATTTTTACCTTAAACTACACTGATTACCTCTAATCGCGATTAAGAACTTAATAAGTTACTATTCACCAAAAAATTATTTTAATCCCATTGAACCAAATTTTACTTCTTAATGACAACCATTTATGTCGGATTTTTGAAATTCAAAACAAAATGATGGAAAAATTTCATTTAAACGGAAAAATCAGTTTTTATAATTACCACTTAGTGGTTTCACTATTCATCAAAAATTGAAGTTTTTCAGAAAATTACCAAAAATTCACCGTAAGCTATATTTGATATTACAAATTCAAAAATGAAGTCTATTTTGCAAAATTCAAAACATATAAGTCACATTAATTAATTTAATAATTAATTCCTACTGTCATGACAAATAGCGTGTTTTTATGAAATAATAAGTATCAAAAGATTGATACCAGTTTAAGTCCAATTTCAAAGTGAAATTGATTCCAATGACCACCATTGGATTAAATGGTAAAAATATATTCTAATTTCACTTCAAAACCAATTCAAAAGATAATCTAATAATATAAATAAATTAGATTAAAAAGCAGTTTTGATGTAAAATGCAGTATTTTTCACTATTCATTAAAAAATGAACATTGTCAGAAAAATACCAAAAATTTATCCAATGTAAAATTCAATGTCCCAATAATAATGAATATGTTTATTTTGACAAATATATATTATAAAATTGTGAAAAGATTGATTTAAAAAGTGTTTTCCATCAAAAGGCAGTAAAACAATCTTTTAAGAATATTAGTGTATTCCATGCTTAAGATTGGATTTATTATCATTTTAAGCCTCTAAAACACTATATAATTCATTAATAGACATAGATAAAAATATCTATTATTCATTACTTACTTGGGATGTTACAATGTTCATCTTGGTCTACAATTGGAAACCAGTGATAAGTCATGATCCACAATTATGTTGGTATTGGTTTTTAACCTTTACATATGAAATGTTTTTTCTATATTTATGATGGTTCCACACTTTTATAAAATGAGTTTATGGTTAATGATTGATTTATGATGATTTATAACTCTTATGGTCCATGTTTTCTAAAATGATGAAGTTTTATTCCTTGAATCAAGTTTATGATCTGTGATAGGTTGGGTATGAACTTCCTAAGCTATGTTAATGATCACATAACCTTATAATTATCTTGTTGTTTCCTATGATAATAGATTTATATATCCTTTGTTTACCCTTAGAAAGCATCTAAGATCACCTTATCTTATGTTTTATTCCCCAAGTTATGAAGTAAGGTTAGGATAGGGTATACCTAAGAGGAGTACTATATGAGAATATATTTTTGGGATAGGTTTAAGATATTTCATTAAATACGAATATTTTGTTTCAATTCACCAATAACAATGAACTATTATTGTCCTTAGGCATGTGTTTAGGAAATGTATTTAATATTCATCTAATAAGATTTGATATTAATGTATAAAATTTTGGGTCACTATAAAGATCATCTGAGGGAGGTGTTGGACATTGAGATGTGTTCCACATTATAGGAGGAAGTTGGAATGTTATAGAGGATCATGCAAACCTATAGTAAAACATGTAATATTTTAAAGCTGAAAATTTAGTGAAATATATAAATCATGATGTTTTAATATCTCCTAAAAAAATCCTAAAACTCATTGATTTTAAAATGAAGAATAAATCCATTATATTTATAGAGTACATGGGAACTTTTTTATTTAATACCATAAGGAATTATAACCATACAATCCTATAGCATATATTATATGTAAATATAATATATGGTTTAGTTTTTTTAAATATCCTTATTTATAGAAAATTAAGTGTACCTATAATCACATGGTTTTAATGAAAATATATAAATAATAAAGATGAAGGAAAATATAGATAGAGGATTTATAAAACACTCAAAAATACCAAGTGTGATAATTTTGAAGAATTGAGAGACCAATACTTCAACAATATCAAATAGAGAAGTAGGTGTTCGAAGTTGGGAACCATTTAATAAGGTGTTCTACTATTCCCAAGTATTCAAAGTGTTATAGAAAACAAGATCATGTGAAGAATTGGAAAGATAATAAATCTATGTTTCTATATCTAATGAATAACCGAGAATATATACTTAGAGATGTATAAAAATATACCCATTGATCTAACCTATTCATGAAGGAGGATCATTTTACAATTAGTAGAGAAGAAACTAGGAGCATACAAGAGATATTTATATTTTGAATCATTTATTTCAGTATGAAACGTGAAGTTGTAGACTCTCTAATGTGACTCAAGGGCCATAAAATAGTTTGAATCTATTTTTATTGGATCATGATGTTCCATGGTGTAACCACTTGTTCATATAGTGGAGAATCCATGATTAGGGAAACTAACTAATCCTGATAAGAAGTATCCTTTTGCGATGAACCTTGTAAATTCTTAGGTGCTATGATTTCTTTTCATTTGATTTCATACGAGGTGAAATTGAGAGAATTTATTGAGATGATAAAAAAATTAATACATTCAATAGGGTGAGTTAAAAAGAATAATTCTCAAAATAATACCACTCATTCACCACTATCTTAGTGTCCAAATAACCTTGGATATCCCATGTGGTATCAGAGAAAATATATATTTCCTTTAAACATTGTGGATGTTTTTAATTATATAGAGAATTAATTTAGTAAATAATATAGGTTTCCCAATATTTGATTCTAATAACTAACATAGCTGGAAGAGTAGGATGCTTCCTTAACTTCTTTTTCTAGGCATGGAAGAAAGATATGCTTTAACTATGGGATTTCCAAAAATTGTTGAAGGGGATCCTATTTCCTTTATAAATAAGATAAATTTAGAAGTGTATGGAAAGGCTCAAAATTCCATCTTTATCACTATGTAATAGAAGATTTATATAAAAGTTATAGGAATATAAACTTCAAATTAATTCTAAGGGAAGTTTAGGTGAAGTTATGAGGGAAATAAAAAATTCATGGAATCCAGACTATAAGTTTAGAGAAGTATATTAGAGGACTTAAAAATGGATGATGATGATAAAATTGATGACTATTTCACAAGGTTCAATGATATTATGAGTAACATTCAGGTATTTGGTGAGAATCTTGATGATTCCACCATTGTTAAAAAACTGACCAAGAGCATTCAATATCAGTTTGATCTTAAATTTTCAGCCCAAGAAGATAGGGAAGATCTTATAGTAGATTATCTACATAATATTCTCATTTTATATGAGATTATAAAATCACAACATTTTAAGAATAAAGAAATAGATGACATGGACTTTAAAGAAATGATAAATAATTAAGTTAAGGATGGAGAAGGTGTATAATTAAGCGAAATAATTCAACTAGATTTTTTCTATTCTTTCAAATAAATATATAAAGGGAATGTGGAAAGGAAAAAAATCAAACAATAACAAAATTTATACAACTATAATGACATTCATAACATTTTATATGATTTTCTAAATAAGAAAACTAAAGAAACTGAATTAGATGAGAAAAATAAGAAGATAAAAAAATATAAGTGGGGGGGAAATAATAAAAAGTTCAATAGAAAGAAGAGGAAAATGATATGAATAAGGATAAAGGAAAACCTATCATCATATAACATCAAATGTGACGATTAAGTTAATTTATTTTATTATGTTGATATGGGATTTCAATCATAAATAATTAATGATGATGAAGAGTGGATAGAATACGATTAGAAGCTAATAGGTGAGTTAAAATATTGACTTGAAAATGACACACATCTAAATAAATAAAATATAAAAATAAATAAATAAAATAATAATTTGGTTGTTTAGAAATAATAACATGTTAAGTGAGAATGTATTTTTATTGATAATATTAAGAATTATAAGGTCAAAATGACTGAGAATGAAAAATTGTTAATAGATCTTGTAGAAAAAATGTCCATGAAAGAATAAGAGCTAGAAAAGACATACTAAATATTTCTTAGAGACCAAAATGAATAGAATAAGATCATTTAAGACTTTATAAACTCAAAAAAATGTGATACCAAATAAAATTATCATTTTGGGGATTTTCAAAAACATATTTATCAAGAAAGATATGTAACCAATACATATCTCAATAAACATATTAAAATAGTTCACATACATGTAAATAAACCCCCTTTTTTTCTTTTTTTTAACATCAACCAACACTTACACTTTATAAATATTTGGGATAAAATAATAATAAAGGGATTTATATGTTATTAATATACCTCATTTATCTAGTAGTTCAAAATTTATAAAAAAATCTATATTTGTTGAATGCTTTAAAAACGATGTCTTATATTTATATAACATGCCCTTTAGGAGTTTTCAATTCTTAATCTTCATCATGGAAGTTCATAAACTCCATAAAGATCCAACACATCATTGTGTAGTGTGAAAAAACACTTATTCTCTTCATTGAATTCCTTTTAAGTTAATTCCAACGTTAAAAATAAAAGGTAATATGTAAATACCTATTGGTTCCTCAATAAAAGAAATAAGGTTGAGAGCTTCCCCTCTTACAAGCCTTTTTTCTCCTTCTAATCTTAGTATGTGATGTGCACTTCTTACTTTTAACATCCTTCATAGGTTATATGGATTCCTTCCTTAAATGAATAATTTATTCATGTGGAACTAGCATATCTACCTCATTATGTAAATAAACCTCTATTTCTTATAATTTAATAAAAATTTTCATCAGTTACTCATAGGTTATAAGGATACTCAAGCTAACCTTTATATAGCTTCTCATTCATTCTTACATAGCATAAAAAACCATGTATATAAAAACCTATTCATATTTAAATAGCTAAAAAATGATGTGTACATAGACTGGATGATATTTATGTAGAAGAGAATTCACGTATATATAACCTTAGAAATTATTCTTACACATCCTCATATAATGTTTATGAAGATACCTGGTGATGAGATTCCAATATTGTAATAGTCCTTTATATATTACTAATCTATCATCTGATCTTTGAACATTCTGTTACTCTTATTCTATGGATTTCAAATGATCCACACACACTTCCACATTCACTATGGGACTATTACTCAAGTTCTCCTTCTTCAATGTGAAGATGTGATTTTGGATAATACCGATCGATCAAGGATTCATACATCTCAACCTCCATAAATTAATAATACTTGATCTATATGTAGAAAATAGGTGTAATACCATAATTATGATTTGATCATATCATTTCTATATTTTAAATGGATGAAAAATGTTGTTCTTATTTAGTCATAACTCAAAGCGTAAATCAAGATAGTGCTCCTATATTATTTAACACATTCCATTAGCACGCCATTGAATTATGATGGGAGTTGATGCTCTACCATACCCCACCATGTTAAACCACACATGGGGATTCTAATCACCCTTTCTCCACCTTACACTTTTTCCAATCCATAAAGGTTCTGTGAACCCTCTATGACATTGTTAATTGTCTCCTTGATTTAAACTTTGATGAACACTAATGGTGGTCTGGCTACTGGGATTTTTGATTTGGCTAAAAATTGGATAATATTTTATTCCTATATACACATATGACTTTTCCAAAAAATATATAACCAATAAGTCAGATATACTCATTTTCATCCTTTACATATTTATCTCAAGTCTGTTAACATAAGGATGTAACTACTTCACCACACCATTTTCTCTTTCTAATTATTTTCATCATTAAGTATGAAATATATATATATATATTATTATTTTATATCACCAATTATTCACTTAAATAAACATGTATCTAAGAGAATGGATATCTTGATTTCCTAGGAGAATCTAACTTATCCACAACATGCTTGGGAACTCGAAAACAACTTCCAATATTATATTTATTAATACATTGACACCATAAAACATCCCTTAATTTATTTGATCCTTGATGACAACAAATAAAACACACAATATGTTCAATAGTATCCCTTTATTTTTCTTCAATACCAATGGTAGAAAATGGTATGTAAAATATGTTATAAATTTCTTCAATCCTTCATTAAACATCATTTCTTCTATCCTCTTTTCAAAATTGACTTATTTCATTTTATTCCCTCCCCCTTATTGATAAAAAATATAAATTACTTGGAAGAGGGTGATATCAATTGCTATTTAAGTAGAGTGTCTTCATTCATCGCAATAAAATTCCATGTGAAACATGATTAGTGTAGAAAATAAAATGGGTTTTAATTACAGAGAAAATATATAAATGATAGAAATTTTTTTAAACCAACTCATATAATTTTAAATATATTTTTTCACAGGCTATTAAAATAGTATCATGGTTGAATCAATTAATATTAATTGATGGATATATCCTTTTTGAGGAATTATAACTTGATATACCAGCACTTATTTCATAAAAAGATTAAAACATTAAACATACAACTAGAATGTTTTAGAAAAAGATGACTTGAAATCCCCCAATTGATCATATTTTCTTGTCTTTGTTTAAAATAATTTACCACAATTAATATCATAGTTTGATTATTATAAATAATGGATCAGAGAGTATCAAGACATACCTTTCAATGCCATTTTTCAATCACACTATAGAATTCATATGTATATAAATTTAATGTGTTTGGTAGACTCTCAAAAAACTCAACTTCAAGGGATAATATCCTTTAATTAATAATTGTATATCATTTCTATATATGTAATTTGGAAAACTATTTGATAAATAATAAAAAAATGTGACTTCTTCAAAAATGGAATAGTTATTTTGGCTTGCTTCACTTCATTATTTCTCAATTTAAAAAGTAAAATAACCTTTAATTTTCTTTAAGGCTATCACTGAAATATAGAACAAATATTAATGGAATAAGGTGGAACCTAATTTATCTCCTTAGAGTGAGATTCTTTTTGAGAATTTCTTCTTAAACAAGAAAATTTCCTCTTTTACCTTGTATTTTATAAATATTCCTTACGAGGGATTTTATATATTTCATTAAAGCCTTATTCAGCATGGAATATTTTCTTCTTTATCTATGTGACATCTTTATTTTAACATTTTCCATAAAATCACCAACATTACTTGGTGATTTTATTATAGTCTTGAATATTTATTTACAGTATTGTGTAATTATAAAGTAATTATTTGATTTGTGATCAACCTACTTGAACCTCCCATACAACACTTCATGAGGTATTAGGAAGCTATAATTTTTATAATCCCCTTTGAATATGAAATTTTCTATATTTATGTGGAACACCTTCTTTTCATTTAACAGTATATTTTTTATTCTTCTTTTTTTTCAAATTAGTATACTTAATATTATATAATCAATGTGTATATTGATATATTATTTAGTGTCTCTACATGTTTTCTTGAGAGTAATTATGTTTCACATAAGTTTCATTAGATGCATAACATCTCATGAAATTATTATACTTTCATTAAACTTGATCTTTTTTCTATTTATTGTTTAAGGCCAACTCACCCTCCTTTAAAAGCTTATTTGGAGTACTATGATTAACAATATTCTTCTAGTTTCATCCAAAGGATATATCTCATTTATTTATTGTATATTTTTATCATTTATCTTCATTTGTTTTTGATACATGATTAAAAAAACATGAATCACCCATGTGACCAATTTCATTGAACATACTGTATAGTTTTTTGAGTTTTTCAATTTTTTTCTAGAGTATATAGAATACTCCCTTTCACCTATGGATGTTTCCTCATCTCTAGATTACTCCCTTTCACTGATGGATTAATCTAAATTTAAGTAAGATATATATTATTCCAATACCCAAATTTATTATTCCTAAACTTGTTACAAAACCAGAAATATCATAAATTGTTTTCATCTTTTATGAGTTGTATGCTATCTATATTTTCTAAATTTGATAGTATGTAGTTTTTGTGAATTTTTTCACCTTTTTCATATCTTTTTGGGGAATAAAAACCCATAAACTTACTTATAGACACATTGTATATATTGTTAGGTTCCTCTCAAATTTTTAACAACTTTTGTAAAGTTTTTGAGTTTAATCCTACACTGTGTATAAAGATAGATTTATTTGAAACATAATTTTTATATTTGAATGGTAATTTTGTTTTCATACCTACTGTATATATTAATCATTAGATAATCTATGTATTTTCCCCAAGTTGTAGATATTTTTTCCGAACAGTCTTCCTTGGGACAATGTGTGACAACAACACTAATTCTAATCTCCTGTGAATTCTTAGCTTGAGTTTCTTCTATATGTTAATTTTTATCTTAATACAATAAAAAATTATTATTATATACGTTCATATTATCCTCCATTGTTTTATTCTTTTCTTCATCATCCTTATTGATTTTATCAACATTACCATCATGTGTTTTGATCTTTTATTTTCGAAGATGGTTATGCTCTTTAATATTCTTTCCCATGACCTCTAGTTGAGTGTTATTGAAAAATACTACTTCTTAACATGCATGGTTCCTTTATTATATCATTTTCAAGGCCTTTTATTTCTATTGGATTACTTTCAATAGATTAATCTCAATTCTAGAGAACTTTCCTTCAATATCTAAATGTCTTTTGTTTTTTCTTTTATTTGAAAAGTAAGACCTTTTCATTCAAGATAATTTTTTGGAAAAGGAATTATCCTTTGTCTAAAATTAATTTTCCAAGTGATTTATTTATGACTAAAATTATTTAAAGGGAAAAAAAATTAAATAATTTTTTTGGGAAATATTTCAGGTGTTATTCAAAGTAAACACATAAATTGATATATGATTTATCAAATAGATATTTGTAAATATATTCATCACCACCTATTCTTGATTAATTAGAGTAAATATCATGAAAAGAATTTATAATTACCTCATCTATATAGAAGAAATGTAATAAAACTATAGTAGAAGGAATATCCTTCTTTATTCCCTTATATTTCTCAGACAATTTTTCAATATTCAAGTTTGTTCATATATCATCATGATTATAGCTTGTTGAGTTTGAATTTTCATACTCTTTTCTCAAGAGGGGAATATTATTTATCTATATAAAATCATTCTTCATTATATTCTCAATATATCATGGTTATTATACCATGAACACATATTTTTATTTATTATTATAATAAAATAGGGAAATGGTATGATGTTGAACCAATAAAAGTTTTGGTACAAACCAAATTTATTTAAAAATATTATTTGGAAGGTATGAACTTTAAGTAAACCATGTACTGAATATGTTTTCTCTCTCTCTTGGACACAAGAGATTTAATGTCTTATTTAATGAAAAATAATAACTAGGACACAAAAATCATAGAAATTATTAGGCTATCTCATATATGAAAAACATAGGGTAGATCACTCAATTATATTGGCCTGAATATAATAAACTGAAGTTAATTTCAATAACTCTTCCCTTTTACTCATCTTTAAGGCACAAGTAGTATTTTTTTACAAACAGCATCAATTGTCTCTAAAAATTTGACTCAAAAAATTGAATATCAAAATGAATTGTTCGAAATATTCTTCTTTATATGATAAATAATGTCAATTTTTTTTATATATATCAAAGTGGTCTTATAGTCTTCCTATTCTTCAAAAAAAATATTTCCAAAATTTTACACCTATAATTTCCACAATATCTTATTCATTTAAACCTCTTTAAATATATAACTCCTATTGTCATAATTCGTAGTCATTTATTTATTTATAAAGTATTGGATTTTTTAAGATTAATATTTCTACCTTTTCCCATTTATATTCATCAGAAAAAATGAATGAATACTTGAAATTTTATTCCTTATGATATTTAATATCATTCAATTTCTCCCTTTTCATTTTCCATAATAAAAAATAAACTTTAATATTTATCATTCCACTTATTCTTGAATTTTATAGAAACAAAATGTTTACTAAAATGTTGATCTCTCTATTCATACCTCAAACAATTTCCAACATCAAGGGTGTCTCAAGATGCTCAAAAAAGGACCAAAATTTGGCACAACTTGTCATTTGTCACATGCAGATTTTTATTATCTAAAACACCCACCTCTATGATTTTGTGTTAATTTTGTCCCCATTTTATTTGTAAATGAAATTAATATTAATAACAAAAAAAAATCACTACTACGACATGGTTCACCTCATCTTCTCATTTTGGAACTCATCATTATGAAACTCTCCTAAAACATTCACCATAATAGAGTTGAGTTTTTCAATATGCTATTTTTTCCCTTGAGTAAGGGATTCGTAATTCGACCTACTTCAAAAACTCACCACTATGGCCATAATTAAATAGCCTACAACTATTTACCATTTCTCATTCGTTCTTATCAATCCTAACACTACCTAAATCTAAGTTATTTCATAAACTCATGATATTTATTATTTGATCACACAACCTATAACTATAATTTCTGAGATTACCCTTATTTATTTTCTAATTGAATCAAACATATCCTTGAAATTCATTTATACATAGACCTTTTCATGTTTACAAAACTCTAAAATGATGTATACAAAGACTGTATGTTGTTTACGAAGATGTGAATTCATGTATACCTAGCCTTAAAAATTATTCTTTCGCATCCGTAAATCATGTTTATACAGATAACTAGTGATGTGATTCTAATATTCAAACACTCTTTTATATAGACATGAACAACCCTACAATCATTGAATATTATATTACTCTTTATCTATGGATTTTGGATAATCCAAACACACTTCCACATCCACTATGGGATCATTGATCAAGTTTTTATTCTCCAAAGTGGAGATGTGGTCATGGTTAATTCTTATCGATTAAGGATTCCCACATCTCAAACTATATGTATGAATAATGATCTTTTTTTGAGGTAGATGATATGTTTAAAAATCTCCCTCTGATTAAAACCTCTTATGTAAGTATTTTAAATAGATGAATAGTGTATCACATTTGTAGTCCCACATTGAAAGACTAATCCAGATAATTCTACTATATTATCTAATGTATTACATCAAAACACCATTAATGTCTGAAGGGATCCAGTGCTCTCCCATAACCCACCATTCTAACCTTCAATTGTGGATGGTAGACACACTTTACTCACCTTACACATATACTGACCCATGTAGGTGATATGAACCCTTTACACTACCATCATTTGGATCCTAACTTTAATATCGTATGGATGCTAACAGTGGATAAGCTTCTTGGATAGTTGAAGTAGCTAATGGATGGTTATGTATTTTCTTCCGCTAAACACATATTCTGTTCCCAAAAATATAAAACCATCCAGTCACATATAGAGACCCAAAATATTCTTACATTACTATTACATCGTTTTAAAGATAAACAACATAATATTATTACACATAGAGTATTCAAAGGTTTGGTGTCTTGGGAAAAATAGGACCATACATAACAATTACAACATCAAGCACAAACATTTATTTAATTCCTTATTCTCTAGATTCTCATTAGAACATGATGTCTCTTTAGTACATGTAACCACCTAAGGATATACATCAAAAGGGGTGAGCTAAAATCCCAGTAAGAGGATATATAAGAACAATATAACAATGGGTGATCATAACCATAACACAGGAAAATGATCATGAACACGAGAGGAAGCATTAACAAGTGACTTGAAATGTGGCAATGCATAGAAATAAAACATCATGTCTTAGTGTTTAACTACCACACATACTTGTGAAAACAATATCATCTTGTTCAAAAATAATTTCAAATTAACTCATGATGTTCATCACTTTACCCAATGCATTGGATCACTGTATAATTCAGGGTGCACCCATCACATTGAAACATTCATATTGTGCTATATAATTCTGGGTGCACCCGTCACATAATAACATTATCATTTATCATGCATGACACAATGAACATATATATAAAATTAATATATCTAACCCATAAAAAGGAATGGGTTTCATCTCATAATAAAAAATTCATAAACATTGGGTTCCTAAAAGAAAGAGTGAATAACATACATGTAATAAGAATCGTCAACCTTTAATGAGAAGTAAAAGGTGTGTTCTTAAAAGAAGAGTTCTTTTGGAAAACATTTTGTCTGAAATAAACATCAGTGAAAAACATGTATATCCAAGAAATGGAAATAAAACGATTAAAAAATTATTTTTAAGGGGTAACCGTATCAATAATGGAGTGAAATAGGGAGAACCCGAAGGATGAAATTTGGGTTCGAGAATTTCCCCTTACCTTATATCTGAACACTTCCTTAACTTTGAAGTCTTGTATAACCACATTAGATTCATTAATTAAAAATTAAAAAAATATTGTACATGAATATGTTTCATTATGGTTTCATTAAGTTATTTTATGTTCCTTTGAATGAGTTATAGAGTTTAAAAACGTTGTTCGGGAATGTTTGTTTTTGTGGTTTTTCTTGAGCAGTTCACCAATATTCATAAATCGAAAGTTTGTGTAGAAAATGGATCAAAATAGAGAACTTATATTTAATGTTATTAATGATATTATAGAAGATTAAATGATCTTATAATGAATTATATTATATACCATGTTGATGAATCATTAGATAAGAACTAAATGATGATTGTTTGAGTTAATTTAGGTTGTTTTTTGACCACACCGAACTTGTTTTGTTTACTCATTTAGTATCATGTACATAAGTTAGCTACATAAATTAAAATAGGACATAAAAAATAAATAATATTCTGGTTTGACCATAAAAATGGTTTCATGACCATATCTGAAGGTACAAATGGAAAAATAAAACATGTCGTTCTTGAAGGTGATAGAGTAACACCTCACGAACAACATTTTCTTTTACAAAATAAAAGGAACATGATAAGAGGTTTGGATGGTATAATATACCATTATTATCATAACATTACAGTATATTTATGATAAAAGAGTTACCGTACCATGTAGATGAAGATATTTGGAGAGAGAATAAGAAAAGAACTTGAAATTGAAAGGAAATTAAATGAAAGAGGAAGAGAAATTACCTCTTGAATCTTCCTCTTGAGATCCTCCTTAAGGGACCTAGGCTTGGTATTTTGATGAGAACAGAAGGTCTTGGAAATGGGGGAGGGGATAAGGAAGATTCTTGTGTAGATTTTAGAAAAGTCTTGATGCTTGAGAGGTGTGAGGAAATGAGGGTGTGAAGGGTGGTTTTTATAGTGGAGGGGAGAGGGGATTTCTCAATATAAAATTCATTAATTTATTATTTCCCCACAAGACAAGGAATAGTAAGTATTCCATGACCAAGTATAGTAATTTTTTCAAGTGATCCTGAACCAATTGGTCTTACATCACTAGAACATCATTCATGACTCTATAATTAGCTTATTTAGCTTATTTTGCAAATTATTGTATTTCAGTGTTCATAAAAAATTCAAGTATTTCATAAAAATCCCAAAAATTTCCCCAACCATTTTTCAACATGTAGAATCCAAAAATGAAGTCCATTTTTCAAAAATAATTTTCTAAATGTTATTATTTTAATATTTAATTAATAACATAATTTATTATCAAAAACCAGTTTTAAAACATTCATTTACTTATTCTAAAATATAGACACATCATACTTTCACTTGAATATTATTTATATATTATCATAGGTAAGGTTACTATTCATTAGGATATATCACTATTCATATGGGTATGTTACTATTCATACGGGTATGTTACTATTCACAAAAAAAATAAGTTTTTCTTATTAGACTCCAAACTACTTACTGATCACAACCGTGTATGTCATATTTTCAAAATTCCAAACACAACAGTGAAAAAATTATGTTTAAAGGACACTTATCACTTATTAGTTCATTTTGTTATGTTTTCATGTGATTTTATGACATATTTTTAAGAAGGTAATTTCCATTGAGAAATATCGGGTTGTTGCATTCTTTTCCCCTTATGAAATTTCGCCCTTGAAATTTCACTTTACACAAATAGGTGAGGGTACTTCTCCTTCATCGCCTCTTCCCATTCCCAAGTAGAATCTTTAAACTTATGGTTTCTACACAACCCTTTGACAAGGTGGGTTTTCTTGTTTCATAGAACCCTATATCTCTGGTCCATAATCTCTATTGAATTCTCCTCATATGAGAGATCATCTTCCATCTGTACCACCTCTGAGTTCAATACATGTGATGGATTAGGTATGTACTTCCTCAAGAGTGATACATGAAACTCATCATGAACTTGATCCATATTCGGTGGAAGTGAAATCTTATTGGCCACAGATCCTATGTGGTCAAGGATCTCAAAGGGGCCAATGTACTTTGGGCTTAGCTTCCCTTTCTTTCCAAATCACATGACTCTCTTCCATGGTGATATTCGAAGGAAGATTTTATCCCCAATGTTGAACTCCAAGTACTTTCGATGGTTGTCAGGATAGATATTTTGTTGACTCTGAGCAGCTTTGATGTGTTTTTGGATGACTTGAACCTTCTCTCTCATCTCTTGCACAAGATCGGGTCCAAGTAGCTTTCGTCCTCCAACTTCATCCTAACAGGTTGTAGTTCTACATCGCTTTCCATACAGATCTTCAAATGGATCCATCTAAATACTCGAGTGGAAGATATTATTTTATGAGAACTTATCCAATGGGGGATGATTATACCATCCACCATTGAATTCTAGAGAGAAAGATTTTAGAATTTCTTCAAGCGTCTGAATAGTCCTTTCAGATTGGCCATCGGTTTGGGGGTGATATGTTGTACTGAAATTTAATTAAGTACTCAAAGCATGATGAAGGCTCCTCTAGAATTTAGATGTGAACCTTAGAACATGATCAGAGACAATTGAGAGTGGAACACTATACAGTCTAACCGCTTCCTTCACATATATCTTTGGAAGTTGTTCAAGCAAGAGATCTTCCCAAATAGTGATAAAATGGAAAGTCTTGGTGAGTCGGTCAACCACAACCCATATCGCATTATTTCATTTCGACGTCTTCGTGAGACCCGTGACAAAGTCTATAGTAACATTCTCCTATTTCCACATGGGTATAGGCAATGGATGAATCAACCCTTTGGACCTTTGTCACTCTACTTTAACTTTCTGACATACCAAGCACCTTGAGATATATTTTACAATCTCCTTATTCATGTTATCCCACCAGAAGTGTTCTCGGATATCACGATATATCTTGGTACTCCTACGATGGATAGAGAATGTTGAGCTATGTGCATTTTCCAATAGCTCTTTATTTATCCCAGGTGATGAAGGCACATAAAGTCACATTCCAAACCGAATCACATCATCAGAATCGATATAGAACTCTTGTATATTCCCTTCCTTTACTGCATTTAACCTCTTTTGTATCTCCACATCATCCCTTTGTTCTTTCTTAATCTTTTCTTGTATGGATGGTTGTGAAATCATTTGGGCAAGGTAGGATGTATCCCCTGCCCTTATGATTTCTGAACCCAACCTTTTCATATCCAAGAAGATAAGGTATTTTTCAATTCGTAACATGGATAGAGTAGTAGGTTCTTTTCTACTTAGAGCATTAGCTACCTTCTTCGCCTTACTAGGATGATAGTGAATAGAGAAATCGTAATCCTTGATTAGCTCTAACCATATCCTTTGATGCATGTTGAGATCCTTTTATGCGAATTTATAATTTAGGATCTTTCGGTTGGTGTATATGTCACACTTCTCACCATACAGGTAGTGCTGCCATATTTTCAAGGAAAAAATCATGGATTCTAGCTCTAGATCACGCATCGGGTAGTTATTATCATGTATCTTCAACTGCCATGGAGAATAGGCTTTCACATTGTCATTTTTCATGAGTACACAACCCAAGATTTTCTTTGAAGCATCACTGTATATCACAAAAAATTCTCTACTTTTCAGTAGTGTGAGTACTGGTGCAGTGATTAGCCTTATCTTTAGCTCCATGAAGCTTCCATCACATTATTCTATCCAGACATAGTTTACCCCTTTCCTTGTTAACTTAGTTAGCGAGCTTTAAAATTGTGAGATTTGTTTCACAAAACGTCGGTAGTACCCATAAATTCCAAGAAAACTATAGATTTATGTAACAGTAGAGGTCCTAGTCCATTCCTCAATCACCTTTGTTTTTGAAGGGTCTATAAAAATTCCCTCACTTGTGATCAGATGTCCCAAGAAAGTGACTTTCTTCATCCAAAAGACACACTTTCTGAACTTGGCGTACAACTTATCCTTTCTCAAATGTCGCCAACCCAAGTCTTGGATGTTCTTCATGTTCATCCTGGATCTTAGAGAAGATGAAAATATTTTTAATAAACAATACCACACATTTTTCAAGGTAATCTCTAAAGACTCTATTCATCAAATCCATGAAGATTGCAGAGGTATTATTATGTATGAAGGGAATCACCAGAAACTCATAGTGCCCATACCTTATACGGAAGGAAGTCTTATGAATATCTTCCTTCTTCACCTTTAGCTGATGATATCCAGAATGAAGATCCACCTTTGAAAAGTATTGAGCTCTTCTTAATTGATCGAAAAAGTCGTCAATCTGTGGAATAGGATACTTCTTCTTTATGGTGATCTTGTTGAGTTCCCAACAATCGATATACATCCGCATTGTTCCATCCTTCTTTTTCACAAGGAGAACTAGAACACCCCAAGGTGATGCACTGGGGTGTATGAACACTATGTACATATGATCTTGCAGCTTCTTATTTAACTCTTTCAATTCGATTAGATTCGTCCTATAAAGACATTTTGATATAGGAGCAGCTTCGGGTATGAGTTAGTTTGAGAACCCTACCTCACGATATGGGGGAATTCTGGCTAACTCTTTGGGAAATACATCACCGTATTCCCTCACAATGGGAATATCTTCAAGGTTGGAACTTTCCTTTGACTCAACCATTTGGGTGAGGTATGCTTCTTCATTGGGAATAAATACCCACACCATTGAAGGATTTTTCAAAGGAGATTCATGATCTTCCATGAATTTGTAGAGGAGCAAGGGATGGTACAGAATATGAAAACATATTTCCGTTTCCCAATAGTTGATATGTTCTCTATATAATAAGATCCAATCCATTCCCATTATAGCATCAAATTCCACCAAGGGAAGTATTACAAGATTCACTGGAAGAATATTCCCACACACACTAATAAGAAAAGAGATAAACACTTGGGTTGAAATGATTTCACCACATTGTTCTTTTATAGATATCTCTACTTCAAGGTTTCGGGGCTTCGATTCTATAGTTCTAGAAAACTTTCAAGATATAAAAAAAATGCGTAGAACCAAAATCAAATAAGACTTTTTCCATTATTGAGTGAATAGGAAGTGTACCATGTATAACTTCATTATCTTCCTCCACTTTTGCAGTAGTGATGGCATAATCAATCCCCTTTTACTTTGGATTTTGTGGCTACTAACGCTGATTACCCTTGAGAACTTGAGATTTAGTGCACTGGCTTGCATAGTGCCCTAGCTTCCTACGGTTGTAGCATTGATCCACGGGTGGTTCTCTCTTTTATTCAGCTACATTATCTTTCCTTTTCATTTCCTTTTGACACTCTTGAGCCTGGTGTCCTTATTTACCACACTTTAAGCACTTCCCCATCACTTTTAGGCAGTTCCCATGGTGTAACTTCCCACATTTTTGGCATGTGAGTCGTTGAGTTTTCCTCCCACCTTTCTCATTTGATCCTCCTGCTTGAAACTCCATCTTTATTTTCTTATCACCATAGCCGTGGGACCATTCTCCAAACTCCATCTCGAATTGGGAAGCACACTGAAAAACTTTTTCATAACTCCCAAATTATTTAATTGTAAGATCCTTTTGAAGGTGTGGTTTTAATCGAATTAAGAATCTATCAATTTTTCTATCATTGTTGAAAACAAAACCCGAAAAATACCTTGCAATCCTTGTGAAATTAGATTCATAGGTTGTTATAGATTATCCTTCCTTTTTATTAAGCTCTATGAATTCTCTATCCATATTTGTGTCAAGAGTTCTTGGAAAATACTTTTTAAGAAACATTATCTTAATTTCTCCCACTCCATATCTTAAATTTTATCCCTTGTCTTGGTGATATTAATCAAATACCACCATTGATCGACCTCTCCATCTAGATGATAAATGGCTATAGTCACATTCTCTATCTTATAATAGTGGAGCACATAAAATATCTTCTCCATAGAGTTAACCCACTGTTCCACAACTAGTGTATTGGAAGATCCACTAAACTTTGGTGGTCATTGCCTCATAAAACATTCGATAGACAGTTTCTCCCTATTTGGTAAAGGAGGACATTATCCATGGTTATTGTTCATAACCTGATATATTTGGGCAATAATTTCCATGATGTTTTGTACTCTACCTCTTAAATCATTGGGGATGTCATTCAGACAATCATTGCATTGGCCCTCGCACGAGTTGTTGGCCTGGTTTCTCCTAGTTCCCACCATTTTCTAAAATAGAAAAGGTTAGAACAAAACATAAGTCAACAAGTCATGAATAAATAACTTATTCATTTGAAAAATTTATACTAAAATCATAACATATGGGATCCCTATGTAAAGATTCTTGTGTGCATATTTGTACTTAGTCTCATACTAAAGGTTTTCTCTAGGGTTTACTAATCCTCATTCCCAAATTAACTAAACCTTGCCTCTGATACCAACTATAGTGACCAATCATTTTCGTACATTACTATTACATCATTTTAAAGATATAAAACATAATAGTATTACACATAGAGGATCCAAAGGTTTAGTGTCTTGGGTAAACTAGGACTATATATAACAATTACAACATCAACCATAAACATTTATTTAATTTCTTATTCTCTAGCTTCTCATTGGCACTTGAACACTCTTTAGTACATGTAACCACCTAAGGATATACATCAAAAGGGGTGAGATAAAATCCCAGTAAGAGGATACATAAGAACAATATAAAAATGGGTGAGCATAACCATAACACAGGAAAAGGATCATGAACATGTATTGGCTTGTATGGGTCTGTCCACATGGAACATTGATCTGGTTTTTCATTTCTTCAGTTCAACATGGATGTCGCTAATCTTCAAGGGCAAATCCCTCGGCTTCTTCAAACGTCTCATGGCCTTCGACAGGGAGACCCCATCTCACCGACAATTTTTATCATCACCCAGAACATTCTTAGCCTCCTCATTTAGCAGAACATCAGAAGCAGGGGTATTATACCATTTTGTAGAAGAATGCATCTTCCTTCGGTCTCTCATATCATGTTCGCAGACGACTCTATAGTTTTCCTTAATGCCTCAAAAAGGTTGGTAAGGGATTTTAATAGGGCTTTGGAGGTTTATAGCAAGTGGAGTGGCAAAGCCATCAACCAGAACAAGATTATATTCTTCATATCGAACAGATGCCCAGATGCTCGGATCCTCACTATAAGAAACTCTCTGGGAATCCAAAAGGTTGAGTTTCCTATGAACTACTTGGGAGACGCTCTGTATTCAAAATCCCTGCGTATCCGTGACTTTGATCCCCTCATGATCAGAGTCACTGAGAAAATCCTCAACTGGAAAAACAATTACCTTTCCTTCGGAGGGAGGATCATGTTGGTTAATAGTGTTCTCCTTTCCACCCTAGTGCACATCCTTTCTGCCATCAAAGCTCCCAAGGGATTCGTCGGGATCCAGGATAAAATTATTGAAGGTTTTATATGGGATCCCCAATTCAAAGGAAAATGTAACTGGATCTCTTGGGACAGGATGGAGAGGCCTAGTAGCGATGAGGGGATTAACGTATGAAGTCTACAGGTTACCATTTCATGCATGCATGCGAAACTCGCTTGGGAAGTGTTAGAGAAGCGCTCATTGTGGGGAAATTCCATGCATGGATGCTATATTAAGGATAAAAGCTCACCTGAGATTCAATCCTCTAACCTCTTTAAAGTAGTTGCTTCATGAATCGGCTCCATCTCTACCCAGGTTCATTGGATTATCGGCACAGGAGACATCTCCTTTTGGCATGATAACTGGAGCGGCGCGATCATCGGTTTCTCGGGATGCCCTGCTACGAACATCACTTTCAGGGAGGCTACCTACAATCCTTCTTTCATTAATGCTATTCTGGACAGAGATCAGCAGGATATGTTTCATATTATTGAACTTTCAGCTCATCCCGACAAATGCGTCTTCACTCCGTCCTCTTCAGGGGCTTTCTCCTCCAAAGAGTACCGGTGCACAATTTTATATCATCACACAGGTGACCCCTGGAACGAGACTCTATGGGATAACCTCATACCTTCAAAGTTCAATTTTATGGCCTGGAGAGTCTGAAACAGATCACTCCCCACTGATGAAAATGTTAGAAGATGCGGTGTGAAAATGGCTTCCAAGTACGTCTGTTGTAGGGGGAAGTAGGAGGAGACCTCGATGCACATGTTCTTCAAAAGCGAGTGGTCACAGGCAGTATGGTTGTTTTTCGGTGAATTCACAGAAATCCCTGATCCACATACGAGAGAGGAGGCTTTCATGGTCCACTGGTTTCAAGGATCAGATGCGGTGAGTCCTGAAAGAAAAGCACGGAACCTTGTACTGTAGGCCGGATGTTGGTGTTTATGGAAAGCATGAAACAAAAATGTCTTCGAAAGGTTGTTGTCATCCGGCCGAGATATTATCTCCATAATCCTTTCCCTCCTGCTCGACATGAGGAGGTCTCTCAAGTTTTGCACGGAGGCTCCTACGCTGCAACGTCTTAAGTGTATTTTTCATGATGCAACTGCCTCTTCTAATCAATCTCTAGGCAACTGGGAAAGGTGGTTCCCTCCGACTCAGGGGTTGAAACTTAATATTGATGGCTCATGCAAATATGGAGTCATGACTGGAGGTGGTATTGTTCGTGACTACTCTGGTTTGGTTCTCTTGGCTTTATCTACTCAGTTGGGGCATGGTACTTCTCTCGTGGCAGAAGAGAAGAAAATGTACATAGGACTCTCTGTGTGTAGGCAGTGCAACCTTCATATCCTGGAAGTCAAAACTGACTCTTTGATGGTACACAATGCTATTCAGGCCATGGGACCTACTTCTTGGTCGATTGAATATTTCATTCGTAGGTGTCGTTCTCTTCTCAGCACTCATACAAAATTGTCTCACACTTGGCGGGAAGGTAATAGGGTGGCTGACTACTTGGCATCTCTTGATTTTCCTTGAACGGAGTACGTATATTTTCATGACTTCCAGAGCTTGAAACCAACAGGGGTTAACATTCTAAGAGGGGATGCTCTAAGTCTTCATTTTTTAGACCCCGTAGTTACATGTTTCTCTGCCCCGCCTCCTTGTGGTTTGGTTTGTTTTTCTTTCTCATTATTTCTGTACTACTTTTATTATATTTAAGTTGATGATGATCATGATCATGAACCTGAGAGGAAGCATTAATAATAGACTTTAAAATTGGAAATGCATAGAAATGAAACATCATGTCGTAGTTGTTAACTACCACAAATACATGTGAAAAAAGATAGCATATTTTTTACAAATAATTTTACATTAACTCATGATACTCATCACTTTACCCAATGAATTGGAGCACTGTATAATTCTGGGCACACCTGTCACATTGAAACATTCATATTGCGCTATACAATCCCAGGCACATCGATCACAACATAACATTATCATTTATCATGCTTTCCACAATGAACATATATCAAAAATGAAAATAACTAACCCATCAAAAGTAATGAGTTTCATCTCATAAGAACACATTCATAAACATTGGGTTCTCAAAATAAATAGGGAATAACATACAAGTTTTATGAACCATCAACCTTGAATGGGAAGTAAAATGTGTGTTCTTAAAAGAAGAGTTATTTTGGAAAACATTTTGTTTGACATAAACACCAGTGAAAAACATTTATATCCCAGAAAAGGAAATAAAATGATGAAAAAATTATTTTTAAGGAGTAACTATATCAAAAATGGAGTGTAAGAGGGAGAACCCGAAGGATAAAAGTTGGGTTCGATAATTTCCCCTTACCTTATATCTAAACACTTCCTTCACTTTGAAGTCCTGTATAACCACATTAGATTCATTAATTAACAATTTCAAAACATTTTTATGTGATTATGGTTCATTATGGTTTAATTAAGTTATTTTATGTTCCTTTGGATGAGTTATAGAGTTAAAAAAACATTATTTGGGAATGTTTGTTTTTATGGTTTTTCGTGAGTGGTTCACTTGTATTCATAAATTGGAAGTTCGTGTAGAAAATGGATAAACATGCAGAACTAATATTTCATGTTATTAATGATATTACAGAATATTAAATGATCTTATAATGAATTATATTATATACCATGTGGATGAATTATTAGATAAGAATTAAATGATGGTTTTTAGTTAATTTTGGCAGTTTTTTGACCACAATGAACTTGTTTTGTTTACTCATTTAGTAATATGTACATAAGTTAGTTAAAGAACATCAAATTGGTCATAATACATAAATAATATTCTGGTTCAAAAATAAAAATGGTTTCATGAACAGATCTTAAGGTAGAAATGGAAAAAGAAAACATGTCATTCTTGAAGGTGATAGATTAACACCTCACGAACAACGTTTTCTTTTATAAAATAAAAGGAAGAGGAGAAGGGGGTTGGATGGTATAATATACCATTATTATCATAAAATTATCGTATATGTATGATATGAGAGTTACCATACCATGTGAATGAAGATAGGTGGGGATATAATAAGAGAAGAACTTGAAATTGAAAGGAAATTAAAGGAAAGAGGAAGATAAATTACCTCTTGAATCCTCCTCTTAAGATCCTCCTTAAGGGACCCAGGCTTGGTATTTTGATGAGAACGGAAGATATTGGACTTGGGGGAGGGGCTAGAGAAGATTTTGGGAAGATTTTAGGCAAGACTTGAAGCTGGATAGGTGAGAGGAAATGAGGGTGTGAAGGGTGGTTTTTATAGTGGAGGGGAGAGGGGATTTCTCAATATAAAATTCATTATTTTATTATTTCCCCACAAGACAAGGAATAGTGAGTCTTACATGACCAAGAATAGTAATTTTATCATGTGATCCTGAGCTAATTGGTCTTACATCACCATAACATCATGCATCACTCTATAATTATCTTATTTAGCTTATTTTGTAAATTATGGTATTTCACTATTCATAAAAATTCAAGTATTTCAGAAAAATCCCAATAATTCACCCCAACCATTTTTCAACATGTAGAATCCAAAAATGAATTCCATTTTTCCAAAATAATTTCCTAAATATTATTATTTTAATATTTAATTAAAACCATAATTTATTATCAAAAACATGTTTTAAAACACTCATTTACTTATTATAAAATATAGGCACATCATACTTTCACTTGAATATAATTTATATATTATCATAGGTAATGTTACAATTAATTAGGGAATATCACTATTCATAATGTTATGTTACTATTCGTAAGTGTGTGTTGCTATTCACCGAAAATTAGGTTTCTCTTATTGGACTCCAAACAACTTACTGATTACAACCATGTATGTCAGATTTTTGAAATTTCAAACACAACAGTGACAAACTTATGTTTAAAGGAAACTTAGTAGTTAGTAGTTAATTATGTTGTTTTTTCATTTTATTTTATGACATATTTATAAGAAGGGAATTTCCATTAAAAAACATTGGTTCGTTACATCAAATATCCTCATATTCATCATTTTTATATTTTTATCAAGCTTGTTACTATAATGATTAAACTTCTTTATCAAACCCTTTTATCTTCTTAATTATTCTTATATTTATGAAAAAACCCATATAGATGTATATATATATATATATCCTTTTATATAGAACTAATTCATCACTTCAATCAATATGTATATTATAGAATGGATTTGTTTCTTGATTGGGACCTTCCAACTCACCCCCAACATGATTGGTAACTCCAAAAAAACTTCCAAGATTATCTTAATTAACATATTTACACCATTAAACTTTCCTCATTTACATTAATCCCCATTAAAAATAAATACAACACATTTTAGGTTTAATAGTAAGGTGATTCACATAAAGGAATTGTTTATTCTTATATAAATATAGACAATTATAGAATTTTGTTTTCTATAGAATTTGAAAATAAATTAGAACATTTTTGACTCGATATTTAAGGATTAAAACAAATAATAAAACTTAAATGATTATTATCCTAGTTTATATTTTAGGAAGACCAGTTGTGGGAGGTGTTGTATGTTGAGATGTGCTCCATGTCTTAGAAGAAAGGCACCCCATCATAGTGGTTCATGAAAACTTTCATGCCAATGTGAAAAAATTTCAAGATACAATTTTTGTAGAATAGATTATGTGTGATGTTTTAATATAATCACAAGAAATAAGTCATAAAAATGTTGGAGATTCAAATGATGAATAAATCTAGAGGATTTATGGACGATATGAGCATGCAGTTTTTCAATACCATGAGGGAATTTTCTAAGTATACGAGAGATATTATGTGTAAATATAATATACAATTTAATGTATTTTAAATGGATTTATTTATAAGGAATTAAATGTAATAATAATAACAACACAATACATAATAATAAATTTTAAGAATGAATAAGATGAAAACAATTGATCAAGGATTATAAAAATAATTGAAAATACAGAGTGCAATAATTTTGAATAATTTATAGAATTATACTTCTACAGTATTGAATAATGATGGAATCTTTCAAAGATGGAATCTATTAAATAATAAGGATTTCTTATATTCTTAATTATTAGAGGTGTTGAGGATAACTAGATCGTGTACCGATTTGGAAGGATGAGAAAGTTGGGTGTCCATGTTCTAAACAAGACCTAGGAATATAGAATTGGATATGTACACATGGAAACCTATTGATCTAGAATTCACAGAGGAAGAAAATTTTACAAGTGGTGTAGAATAATAAAAGAGTATATAAGGGATATTTCTATTTTGGATCATTTATTATAGAAGTTATTGTGAAGCTTTAGAATCTCTTGTGTGACTCTGGAGCTAGAACACTATTCAAATCTATGTTGATTGGACTATGATAGTCCATGGTCTAACAAACTATGCATATAGTGGATAATCCATGATTGGGAAAACTGACCAATCATGAAAATGAGCATCCTTTTACATCAAACATTTTAAATACTTGTGTGATATGTTTTCTTTTCATTAAATTGCATACGAGTTGTGATTGAGAGAATATATTTATGGAATCATAACATTAATAGGTTCAAGAGGTTAATCTCAAAATAATAATTCATAAAATAATACCATTGATTCACCATACCTATCAGTGGTTTAACGGACCATTGTCATGATAGTAGTATAGAAATTTTTTTTCATACGATTAGAAAATAATCAAATTAAATTATTCAATCAAATATTATTTAAATTATTACCATTTTAATTTTAATATAAAATATAAAGAAATCAGTGTCATGTAACAAAAATGTTTGAAACAAGAAATTCATTTATATTTCCTATTAGATGATAAAAAAGTAATGATATGTTCAAATTATATTCTTTTTGAATATATGGTGTTTTCATATTTTATTTTTAATTACATTCACCATTGATGAATCTATTTTTAAAATAAAATAATTTTAGATAGGGATGAATGAGATTATAAAGAAAAAGTCCAATCTCATTGGAGAATAGACATCGCTCAATGATCCCATCACAAAATCCACTCATCGTTATCACCACCAAAAAAAATTACACAAAGAATTTAATATAAATCCTTATATTTCACAATTTGGGAGGGATAGAGTGATGTTTTTTTTTCTAAAATGATACTTCCACCCATAAAAAAGTGATAGGGAGGAGGGATATTTCCAGTTTAAGGTTGAAATTTTATTAAAGGAAATAAATATCCCAATTCCACTAAAACACCTTAGAAATAAACAATTATTTCCACTATTTAATTTCCCTTATAATATCATTAATAAAATTAATTTATTAAAAATAAGTTAAAAAATTTAAAATTTCCTTCCACAAATGTCTAATATACCACATTTTCACTAACATGGCATGTTGAAACCATACCACTGTCTATAAAATAAAACTAATAATTTAATTTAATTTAGATAACCGATGATTTTAATAAAGACCCCCAATTATTGTTCCATAGGTTTAAGGACTTAACATAAAAAATATACCACTCTTAGATAAATATCCCCATTATAGAGACAATAAGGATTTCATAATTTCAATATATAATTCCATCTAGGAGTTAATAAATGTCTGGACACATGAATATAATAATAATATATTATATATTATATATTTCTCAAAGGCTTGGGGTACTAAAATAAAAAATATATACTTTGTGAAAACCATTATAAATATTATTAAAATTTTTTAAATAAATTTATATAGAAAAACTAGGTGATAAATTCTCCATAGATTCAAATATTTTCATCCTAAAACTAAAAACTCACGAAATAAGGTTAGGGTATAGAGCTTGCATCCAGTTATCACATTCCCACAATCCCACCTAGATATTCTTATGTTGTCATATTACACAAACCAGTGGAACCACTAACTCACAAATGATTTTTCATATGGATCCTCGATATCCATATGGTATTCCATACAAGTATTTTTATTCTTTATAACCTCCTTAAATCATTCCAAGGTGAGACCTTCCAGAAAACATTGTATCCATCATCAAACTCTAAGGGTATCCTTATCCAATCCACATAAGACATTTGATGACTTTTGGATATTATCATACACTCATGGATCACCTAGACCATCTCCATTATCAATTAACCCATCTCAAGCCCAATAATATATGAATTTTCAATCAATTTCTAATATAGACATGGACTGTAGAGTTTCCCAAAAAATCCATAAAAGGTTCCATGCCAATAGAAAGGAGTTATCTATTATTACACTTAAACTCTACCAAAGTTTGGTGATCAACCCAACTATTCTCAAAATCAATAACATAGGATCTCAGTATATCATTCAGAAACTAAATAATACTTTTTTTTATGTTTGTCTTTCTAAGGGTGGAATAGTACTCTCAAATATAGCTAGGGACAAAATTCTCCTACAAAATCCCCCAAAACCAGGACATGAAATGATCATTTTAGTTATATAAACATTTTAAGGGTAATCCATGAAATAAAAAAATATATATTATGTGTACATTCATCTCAAGAACTCCATCAAGCATTTCACCTGAATATGAAGGAAATGAACTAACTCGGTCAACCGATCAAAAATAACCCAGACAACATCTAAACCCTTCACCTGGTACATCTTCATTATACCAGGATGTACCACAAAAGGAGATTTATGTAACTACCTCAACAACTCTTGATACATCAATGGTAGAATTACGATTTTCCCATAGAAGAGGATAATATACTCCCCATATTTATAAAATCCCTACTGTGAATCTCTAGTGAAAATATAATCTCTCCTAACATCTTAATATATATCTCTATGTTGGGCCTCCTCCACCAAGTTAAGAAGTATAGGGTCTAAAACCATAAAATTATATTGATAAAATTTTCCTTCCTCTTTATAATACAACCATAACAAATACAGATACACTTACACACCCTCTATTGGAAAGTCACAAGATTTAATATTATGGGAATCAACTAGTATATTTCCCTTCCCTGATGTATAGGATATATCAAAATCATAGTCACACAAGAAATCCATCTATCACTACTATTTTAAATTGAGGTCCCTATAAGAAAAGATATGCACAAGGTTCTTGTTATATGAGTTGACCAAAAAATCACTAACTGAGTAGATAATATCTCAAATCTTCAAGGAAAACAAAAAAATTAAATTTTCTAAGTTGTGAGTCACATAATTATTTTATTATGGTATTATATTCATGATTATATAAGAAATAATAGCATGAATCTTCATCAACACAAAACCTATCCCAGACAAAAAATCATCATAGTATACCTCATACATTATTCCTTCCTCTGAAAATCTCAATACCAGGTCACTAGTCAACCCCTTCTTTAACATCTCAAAATATTTCTATAATTCCTGTAACTTGAAAAATTATTCCCCTTTTGGGTAAGATCCCTCATAAAGTCTTCAATAGAATATAATTTGGCAACAAATATCTATTAATATCCCACATTCCAAAGGACACAATACACCACAAACACCATCTTAGGTGGATAACAAGACATCACTACCTTAACTTTCTTGGGGTAAATTGAAAAACTACCCTATAAAATTACATTCCTAAGGAAATAAACTCTCTAAATAAAAAGCATACACTTCAATATATTTACATACAACTAGAACTCATGAAATAATTCTAGGATAATATTTAGCTACCTGATATGATTCTCCTCTAATTTGAGAATAAATAAGAATAATGTTGATGAATATGACCATAAACTAGTTAAATTATGGTAATAAAATTTAATTTATGATCCCCATAAAAATTTATGGGGTGTTATTCATTTCAAAAAACAAAACTATGAATTCATACTGACCATATATGCACCTAAAAAATGCCTTCAGGATATCCTTATCATGAACCCAAATATGGTGATTCCTAAATAAGAGATTAATCTTTAAAAACAATATTGATCGTTTAATCTTATCAAAGATATAATTCATCCATGAAAAGGGTATTTATTATTTTCTTTAAATAGAGTTAGGTGATTCTTGATAATATATAGCCTTAACCTCCCATGTGTTTTAATGAATAGAACATGATATTCCTAGGAAGAAAAACTAGGCATAATAAATCATTTCTCTAGAAGGACCCCCAATTTCACCTTTATCTCCTTTAGATCTGCTGGGGCCATCCAATAAGTCACTAAGGATATAATTGAGAATAGTTTGTGAAATTTGATACCAAAATTGACCTCATGTTTAAGGGGAAACTTTAGAACTTTCTTTAGAATACATCCACATATGCCTCAAGCACTATAAGAAACTACTTCTTTCAGCATCAATAACATAATGTTCTAGGATTGCTAGTTTATGGGTAATCGACTGAAATATCTTATGGGTTGGCCATTATCATATTATATGTGGGTTCTACTTTCTAGTAAAGGTGAACTATAAAGCATCTACATGATAATATATAACTCCGCATCAATGAAAACTACCCATGCCTAGACTATAGATAACTGGTCTATGATATCTATGATATCACAAGGAATAAACTCTGTTATAATGAATTATAAAGGTAATGTTTCTCTATTGATAACAAGCTTCACCAAATATAGACATGTGAGATTTTTTTATCATAAGTAGGATTCTCTAGGAAACATGATCTATCTGAGAGATCTATTAGAATATCTAGCTCAAGAAAATTTATTTAATAAGAAATGAATGTATCTCACCACAATAAATAAGTAAAAGTGATAAGGTTGATAAGATAAAAATCATAACTTTAACCACGTCAATTTTGACATATTAAAATAACTCTATAACATGTATCTAACCTCTACCTTGACCTCTTGAACCTTGAGCCTATCGTAGTCCACATATAGGTGGTGGTGGTGGAAGGAAATAAAAACATCCCATACCCATAGCTACTTTTCTATCATATATTCCTTGGGGAGGACCACCTTATCCACCCTAAGGAGGTCCTCGGTCTATGAACTACCTTAGTTTGGGATATCCATCCGCAGTTCTACTATAACTACAGTTTTCTACCCACATGACTGGATAAATTTGAGATAGGTGTCCCTAGAATCCACATACATGACATGATCTTTCTTCTGGTTAGGTGTAACTAATCTAAGATCCCTTGTATTATTTCCTTTGGGTATGAGATCTTGAAATTGTTTCCTTTAATGATGTGATCCTGTCACTTGTTAGCTACCATTGATGACTCTTCTCTAGTGGCTAGATTTGAATCAACTTGGAAACTCTTGACCCCCAAAGAACTCTCACTAACTTTTTCATATGTATAAATTAACAATGGTATAGTTTCAACTAAAATATCATGAAAAATACCAAAAATTAACTTCTAAGATTGAAGGTATCCCTCATTAATCATATCCTATGAATACCTCATCATGTTATAGAACCTCAATATGTACTTGGATACCATCATTCTACCCTTCTGATAGACAAAAATTTCCCAAACTTGAATCATCCTCATAATCTTTATATATTAATCCTACATAAATTGATGATAAAACTCCATCCATGATTTTAAATCCTCATAATGAGTTTGTTCTATAAATGACCATCATCATCTTACTACACCTTGAAAAAGGATCATCAGAAGAACCCCTATTTGTACAACGAGTGTCCTAAGAACATGGAAGACTCATGAAATAAACTCTAGCCAGCCCTCTACTAATTGAGAGTAATACACACCTTGAATATTTGGAGGTTTATGTCTCCATAACACACAAATCATTATCAATATATAATTAGTCTCATCCATCTCCATTATCACTACTATCTATATTGTGAGTATGTATTCTTTTTGATCAACTGGTTACGGTTCAAAACTCTAATACATCGGTGGGGGAAATAACTCCCTATCAGGTCACTAAAGTGAAGCCTCATTGATCAAATGGTAAATTAATAGATAATTAATCATTTACATACACCCATTTATACCCTTCCTATGAATATAAGGTAGCTTTCTATAAGGTGGAATCATGTGTTTGAAAAGATGAACCCACAATTATTAAAGAATATTTGGAAGAGATATCTCAAATGAAAAGTAAATGAACATACAATTTACATGATACATGATGCATGTACTATCCTATTAATTACCACAACTAATTTATGAAACCATAGTGTTCAATAACTGGACATCAGACTCATAGTGAAAGGTTACATTAACTACCCATTCTAATTATCGAGTTTCTTAGTCTCTTAATAAATCTAAATACCCTTTAAAAAAGTTTCCATAACTATCCCAAACCAATTATAATAATTACACTAAATCCACACTCCACCAATAATACCTAAATGTATCTAATACCATTCCAACATGACCTAACCCACTGGGACCCATCCTTGGTTGACTGTAACATTATTATACCACTATAATACAACATCTATAACCTATTGGCCGATGAAAAAAATAAAAATAATATATATTTTATGGGATAACTTATCGAATGAACTTGTAAAATCTATATAAATTAATGATAAAATATATATAATAATGTTATCCCATGAGTAAATAAATAATATTTAGTACATCAAGCATGCAACCGTGGAAAAAATATCTCAATAATGTAATAAAAACCAAAGTTGTAAAAAATGAAAAAAAACAAATCCAAAATCCCATGAAAATGACCAAAATCGAGTAATGTAATAGATGAACATCGTTATATGAAAACACAAACACATGCACTACTAGAAACAAACACCATCAAGCTCCTATAATCACCAACTCCACTAGCTTTATGAGCACAACGTCTTCCAAAATCACCACAATATTGTGTATTGTCTACATTGAAATGATAGGTGTGAGAATGAGGATTTTGTAAGGGTGGGTATAAATATACCAGTATAGTGACCAATAAAAACAAGAAAAAAATAGGATAAAAAGTTATATCAATAGAATAAACCCATATATTCATTTAAGTTCCCAAGAAACCAAGCTTAAGAAGGCTATCAATCTCCATAAGATAGGTCCACTAAAGTCTAACACAAGAAGAAACCTAAAAAATATAGATTAATATAGAACCCAAATCACCCAATCCTTCTCAAATTTATCACTTCCACATCATCCATCAACAGTATTTGTAATTGAGGACTAATGCCACGCTAAACCCATCGGTCATATGGGTTACTAAACTATAAGAAATACCCATTCCATGATGTGTACCATGTGTAACAACTGCTAGGGTTGTCGACTCTATGAGTGGAGGGCCCTTTACCTATCACTATGAGAGGTTTACATACTCCACTATACATAGAGGACCCATTCCTTGGAGATAGGTATTCTCTAAGAGGGCTATCGACCTCGTGGCTACTGTAATCATCAGACCACACTCATCATCATCTCTATGAATCTTAAAAACTTAATCAACTCAAACAACTCAAATATAAAACTCATATGATGAATATATACATACCATCATGTTATATGTAAAATATTTCTTATAATAGACTTATCATATGTTCACAATAGGCACCTAGGTCCAATGTTATAATGAGTAATAAATTATACCTAGTACGCTGAGTGTTCTTGTATCATATATGGTGTATAGGTTTTCTCAAGTAGGATTATCATGTATTTCCCTTACCCAAATCATGTTAAGTTTTCATTAATGATATGTTTATTGGGTTACATGAAATTTGGGTCTTACATGATACCCTAGCATATAAAATCAGTATATTTTGTGCTATCTTTTCTAGATTACACAATATGTGTAGTGGTATGCAGGACATGTAGATCTACTATATCAAACTGGAATGTATGTAAAGAACAAACAAAGGTAATTAGACTCACGATAAACAATTTTAGACCTATAGTCACACAACACATGGTATTTAAAATCTCGGTAAACCCAAGCACCATCCCGTTCTATTTTTAAGATGATATTTTCAAGATTAGTAATCATGTGGTATTAATGAAAATACAGAAATTTTCCATGGTGAAATACATGGAATATGACCAAATACTGCCTATCATATAGTTAAGAAAATCATATAATCCAAGAAAGATCATCTTATCACTATGGACACCACTTTCACCTCCGTTACAAGCTAGGTCTCCATTATTGTCCAAATTAGACTCCCCTATAGCCTCTATCGCACTTAACCAAGATGATTTGTTGCCATCCATAATCATTCAATCTATTTATACCCAAAACTCATCAAAACACACCCAAAACACATCAAACCATCACTAACATACTTTTAAACCTAAGATTATTTAGTTGAACTCCATTCTAGAATCAAAAAACCATGATTGAAATTATGTAAGAATAATGAAGTGGAAATGTTCAAGATGGTTGTGGTTAAAATAATACCCAAACACCCATGAATGTTCTTTCCTTTGGGGTTGTAAAAAAAATCATATATGATAGAAGAATAAATTTGATATTAATGGTGGAAATATCTTAATGGGAAATAAATTTGGAATAAATTTTTAATTTATCAAAGAAATAACTTATCAATGATAAATAATGTTATTAATAGTCTACATCATGAAAAAACTCTATTAGAGAAATAAACCATGGTAAATCCTTAAACAGAAACATTATAAATATTGTGGATTTATCCCTACATTTATTCCATACAAGAAATTAATTAATTAATAATTCATTCATTAAAGTTTGAGGAAGAAAATATTAGTATAATACATAAATATTTATTCATGCTATGATAAAATAATCCAATTAAACTATTTAATTGAATATTATTTAGATTATTTCCAATTTTATGTCAATATAAAACCTCCAATAACAAGAGTTGCAAAAAAAATGTGTGAAACAATAAATTCATTATCATTTCATACGCTATGAGATAAAATGAATAATATATTAAAATTTTATTCTTTTTGAATATATGATTTTTCATGAGCCCCCTCCACTTGTACCACTCTCGAGCTGATAGTGAAGTTGGGGATAAATCCCAAAGACCTCCTCAAATATGCAATGAGTTGATGGCTAGAACTACTAGTATAGAATGCATACCAATAAGAGTAAATAGACTCAATATACAATTTAAGGAAATAATATTTTATCCCAGAACATAATGTAATGTCATAAAAAAATGGAAAACAACTAAAAGTACCAAGAAAAACCTACCCAATGATCACAAATCTCCAATTGATCTTGAATAAGTTTATATTCAAGTAACACCTAGATTGATCAATAACCATATCCCAATAACCTAAAAAATAGTTTATATATAAATTGAGTGAGAATACATGTATACTTAGTATGAACCTCCTAGAAACCTCTCATATAATATGGAATATGCATACAAAATATCAGTGAATAAAATGATAAAACCGACTTATTGCCTTAAAATGAAAAGTTGTAACCCATCATCACCGTGGATAACTCACTAAGTAATACGGTTAAGTAAGCACATGTATATCAAAATCATATATATAATAAAGGTACCCCTTTTCAAATTCTCTACTAGTTTTTCACTCTCATGACCCAATTACAAACTTCCTATGCTATAATACCTTCCATAATTCAATTTACACCCTATTCATATTTACCATATCTCATCCCACCTCCTGTGAAGCTCATCATAACCTCATAATCACCATCTCATCCATATCCAAGTGGTATGTCTAAAATACACTATAACACATGTATCATGAAATTATAATTTAATCCATGAAATCCTATGAAAGCACACCTATAAGAATCCTTAGTCACAATAACAGGCATACAATTATGAACGATAACCTCATTCTACAAAAACACACACACACAAATTTATAGTAAATAGAGAGACATCATATCCTAGGTAAAATCATACCTTATAAAGTAATCAATGTCAACCTAATATTTTCTATACCTTATGATACTATCGAAGGGTGATTTGGGAAGAGGGAGAAGTCAACTACCCTTTCCCTCACTAAACTAGATGATAATAAAAAAACTTGGAACCTAGAACCCTTGGGCATCATTTTCCCACTGAATTAGGAAATGAAGTGAATGAAATCATAAAAAGTATAATGAATAGATATATCACAAAACCAAACTAAGGGAAACTACCTAGCCTTAGACAAAACTAAAAATATCACCCCACAAAACTCATATCTTCCACCGCTAAGGTCTAGGAACTATATTTCATATAATAATACAAGAATAATTATTCAAAATCATTAATAATTTTCATTAAATAATTAACAATTACTAGCCTTTGATTTAATAAGCCAATAATTTAATCATCGTTAATTAAAAAATAATCAATTCCTATTAAATAAATTCATTTAATTATAGTATAATATGTTTTTTAATTCACATTTCAATTTCTAGATTCCAACCCACACTCTTAGAGTGTTCATTATAACCATATCACGATTTCCTAATTAACAAATCAATTCTACTACCATCAAGACTCATTTGATGAGTTCATTATGAATTCATTTACCATTCCAAAATTTGGGTACTATAGAACTTATACTATGATACCATAAGAAAAATAACTCATAATAAATAGAGAAATTTATAATTAGTGAGACAATATCACAACAAAAAACCATCCAATAACCAAAAATCAAAATAAAACATCTTAAAAGATGAAAAATTCTATATCTCAACTCATACCCATAAAAAAACCAACAAGAATCATAAAAAATCCTGAAAATAAGCAATCCCTAATATTAACCTATGTTATCCATCCACATAAATTCCCAACCAAACATCTTAACTATACCAAGTTCACAAAGAAAACACAATGAGGGATTAAATAAGCTAAATCACACAACTTGAAACAAAATTATTTTCAGTACACATATTTAATGGGAAATCAAGTCTATAACTCCAAGGTATCTAAGCCTTTAGAAAATAACAATGAGCTATTAAATCCATAAATATTTATCTCTAGGAAACAACCATTTTATTGTCATATTGATTTATCTGATTCATTATATATAGGTTTTCAAAACATGAAACATATTACTAGTAACTTCCAGATTCTAAAAAACAATCGTAAACATGATTTAATTATCAATTTCATTTATAAATTTTTTCAAGGAATAATAAAATCAAATTAACATGAAAAATTCATTAATCAATACATAATTACAATATTTAAACTATTCATAATATTTTAAGCATATCATTCTCGATAAACAACAAAAACATTTACAAACTAACAAATATTAATAGGCATAATAAACAAATAATTAGTTAATGTGATCAAAAACCCCTTCCAATACATTCTTAATTCTAGTTATTATATTATTTTTGGTAATTAAATCATTACCTAAAGAAAATAAAACACGATAATATAACACTTTCATATAAAATAAGTATAAGTAAAAAAATACCCTACCCTGAGATAAAAATTTTAATGTTCTTCGGGAAATAATTGAAGGGCAAGGATGAACCACTAATAAAACAATGGAAACCACTCGAGAACATATCCAGAGTAAACCTTCATATGGTCATGTTGAAAATTATCCAAAAAAAGTTATAATGCCATAAAAACCCTACAAATAAATAAGTCATCGAATACAAGGGGAAGGCAAAAATAGGCTACCTTGATTCAAGAGTGTTAGATTCTAAACAAATATGGTGTTTAAACTGTCAAGATGAATGGTTGGTGATGTCTAGTGGGATTAAAGTTCAACTATGGTTAAAAATAATTTAACAAAAATTTAACCAAGGAATTATATACCCTCAATTTATAGGGAAATCCAAAATAGAATCCACTATGGTATGGTGAATCCCACTATGCCTGTCGTGCCACTGGTAAAATAGAGTTATAGATTTCCATCCATTAGAAACCCCCTATACATAGATTCTAATGCATATTGAAAACTATATATAAACATATTTAAGGAAACCATTCCATTTAAATGACCTATATTGTGTTGTTTAAGCCCCATATATATCTACCATGGTCCTAAACTTGAATTAGGGGAAAACCCTCATTGTTTATTCTCAGCACACCCAAGACTTTGATGTGGGGAGTCTGAGCTCATAGTTTCCCCTACCTCATATGAAATATAAGTATTACTTGAAAAATAACCCCAACACGCAAAAAAATATTGTGTAGGTCTACCCATTTCTAATAAAGAGACTCATTGTGAATTATCCCAACTATCTTGGGAATTTCAAGGGTGATCATTTCTAATCATGGAAACCCTAAAACATCCAGCGTTGACACACCCTCCACCAAGGTGGAGAGTCCATCCCCATTTACCATAGGGATAATCCATTGAAAAACACATTACACCATAAAAAACCTAGGAGTTTCTCTCTCAATGGAATGGATTGGCACTAAATGGATAACTTGAAATGTCCAAGCTCCAAAATGGACAACATAATATGGCCACACTACACTCCCAACTTCAAAAATTCTCACCAAGAACAATACCATGCTTACCACCTCATTCTAGTGTCACTATAGGTGGATAGAAACCCATTATATATTTTATAACCTCTCCAAAATCCTTCTTGAAATTACTAAACCTCAAGAAAATGAAGGGGGGATTTCACAAAAATGGACCCTTACATTAGATACCTCTAAAAAACATATCATCTTTGAGATTTTAAAAACAAACATTGTAATGAAAGAATTGGGAAATATCCAATGAAACTATACTAAAGTTGTAGAGGCTCCTTCTTGGCATCCAAAAGTCCTAGGATCAAATTCCGGTGGAGGTGAATTTCACTGTTACTATAACAGCAATGTAGTAGTTAATGCAGAAGGTACTATGCGGTACTGTAGCATCTAGAACTATTTATCTGCTTTAGGACTTTGGGCCATCAGTTTTGGACTATGGTCATCAGTGCCTTTCGGCCACCAAAGGTCTTTAGGCCACCAAAGGCCTTCAGGCTATAGGGGCTTCGAGTGATAGGGCTTTCGGTCCATCAATGACCATCAGACTATAGGGATTTTGGGCCACATAGACAAAACATTAGCCCGAGTAGACTATACAAGGGCATGACCAAAAGATGATTCAATGAAAATTAGTAACCACTAGAGCATAGCTAACTATATTAGAATAATGAGAGGTTATAACAACTTCCATCGGTACCAAGAACTATGTAGCTCTGCATGGAGAAATGCTAGCCATCATCCTTGCAAGGTGGGGAGTTAGACGCCTTCAAGATGCAGATGTTGGGGAGGGGTTATTGCAAGTGTGTCAGGTCTTGGGAATTAATGTTCATGTATTTGTCCTTGTGCCTCCAGTACTTTGGTTCATGTATGGGACTTGGTTATTAGGCCTACAGGTCATGTAAGGGTTCCCCCCTTAACTCTTTAAAGGGTTGTTATCCAAAAATCAATAAAAATATAAGGCCATCGGTCTTTCGGAGTAAATAATTGGTAAATAAAAAAACCCTTGATAGATAACTATCATGTATATATCTATAAAATAATACCACCAACGCATCATAGGAAATAGTGTATAAACACAAAACACAAACCATCACCTCATAAAACAAGAAAAGGTAAAATATATACCTCAAAAAATATGAAACATAAAAAATCATGGGATATTGAGTGTGAATATGTGACTACCACTACCAAGTTCTCTCCGTCAAGACACCATGCCACTAAAGGACACAAACCAAATGAAAAATATGTCTACAAAAAACCATCTCCAAATATCCATGAACCTCAATAAGTTTCTCTTTGAAGGAAAAACCTTCTTTAAATTTTAACTTGAACCAGTCGATGACATTAGAATCATCTTGAAGATATCAATGAAGCTGTGACTTATGTAAGAAATCATGCATCCAACTCATTGATGGGGATAATGAATATTTATACATAATTTCTCTAATATAATCCAATACCCCAAAAGTTTAAAAAAAATCAAGGAGAAATTATACTTCAATGAACTAAAATTCACTTCCCATGAAAAGGATATATCTTCAAGAACACATTATATCCAATTTCTAACTCCATATTCCTAATTATATGACTATAATAGGACATTTAATGATATTTCACTTTTCTATCCACTAATGGATCACCTTCATGTTATCTATCATGCTCTCCACCAATAATAGTATTAGAAAAATAGACTCTCCATCCTTAGCCTAATACAATAGATATTGGAATGTTTGTATATACATAGTATTAAATAGAGACATACTAATAGTATAGTGATAAATATTATACTAAGAAAAATATTCCAAGGGTATAGTGACACATGATTTTCATACATAGATATTACATCTTTTTGGGAGAATATTCAATACATTATACACACAAACTTTTGAGGACAATAATAGTTTAGTGTCTTTGGAGGCTAGGCACCCAATCATATAATTTTGTGAAAGATCTTGAACATCTCCAAAAAATAACACATCACATAATACTCCTCCTAGGAATACCCTAACCAAACCTTTCTTCATAACATAGAGAAGGAAGCATAATAAAGTGTGAGCTTAGTTCCTAGTAAGGGTAAACATAAGAGATATCAGTCTATGATCATATGAAAGCATAAGATAAGAATAAGGGTATGTGATCATGAAAATAACTTATGATTTTCATACCCAACCTGTCATAATGATAAACACAAGTCATTCCATAAAACTTTTTCATTTCTGAAAACATGTCCCATAAGGGTGATAAATCATCATAAATCAATCATAAACCATAGGATCATGTCATAAAAGTGTGGAACCATCATAAACATTGTAAAAACATTCATATGTAAATGTAATCTACCAAGACCATCAACATAGTGGATCATGTCCCATAACCTATTTTTCATTGTGGATTGGGACACACCTATTTCCCATAGTGGATAAGGACACACCTCTTTCCTACAGTGGATTAGGACACACCTTTTCCCATAGTGGATCATGGAACACCTATTTACTATAGTGGATCAATCCCATCTACATGTTTCCCATTATTATCTCATGAGATATAAATATTTACCAAATGTTTTGGAGAGAGATATAGGTCCCACCCATCACATAATGAAAATGATAAATATGCGTGAAATAAGATCATAAAACATTCATCAAATCATATCCCATTAAATGAAATGGTATTTATAAACATTTCATCATATCATAACCTATAAAAAAGAGGTAGTTTTCATAATTATTTCATTATTTCATTATTTCATGACCCATATAGAAAGAAGTGGGTTTCATAATAATTTTATCATCGTATTACCAATGGAATAGAAATGGGTTTCATAAACATCATTCAATCATAAACGTAAGCCATTTATAGAAATAATAAAAATGCTATCCTTGATTCAAATCCCAAATAAAGGATAAGTTACATTAAAGGATTTCATATTAGATGAAAAATGATTTTGAAAGTTAAATTACATTTAATTTTTATTGATGAAGATAATTTTTTTTGAATTTGTTTTAAAACTAAAAAATAATAAAATATTTTGGAAATAATTTTATTTGAAAATAACCCTAAAAACTTATGGAATATTTAAAAATCATTTAAAACATTTATTGAGGAAAATATATTTTCTTCTATGAAAAAAAACTTTTTAAAAAATAAAAAAATTTAAAAATAATTTTCTATGAAAATAAAATTTAATAATTGTAAAGGAATAATAAAATAAAATAATGGTCATGATGGCATAAAATTATTTTCATTCTGTACTTGTCAAAACAAATATTCTTTTCACATTTTTGGTAAACTAAAAACATGAATTGTTTGTAAAAAAACTAGAAGATTACCTTCATTTTTTAAAAAAAATAATAAAAAATGTGTCAAAATTTATTTAATAAATCATTTAAAACATGTTAAAAACATTTTTGAAACATTATAAAACATAGATTTATAATAGAAACATGTTTTCTATTGAAGAGAAAAATAAAGATGATTTTTTATTAAAAATATTATTTTGAAATCTTGAGTACATAAAGAGTGGAAGACAAATATAAAACATATATTCTCATGAAATAACCACTATATAAGAAAAATCATGTTTTTTGAGAAATGGAACATAATATTTCATCATAAAAAACATAATCATATAAAATCTGGATAAATGATGAGATTTTAACATAAAATCTTCACCACTTTGGAAAATTCAAAACATATTCCAAATAAAAGAATATCATTAAATAAGACATAAAATATTATGAGGATAAATAAATTGATGATATTATAGGTCAAAGGGTCTGAATATACACCTTTAAAATGAATATAGTTTCACAATATAACATATATTCCCAAAAAGGAAAAATAAGTCCAAAATCCCCTAGTGCTTTGGTATCTTTTGAAACATAAACCCAATAAAAGATCGATAACAATATGGATAAATAAATTAACATAATTTTCATAATAATAATAATTATAAAATACATTCATGGGTATTATAGACACCACACAAAATTTAATAGGTGTTGTATATGGCGTGTGTCTCACAAAAGTAAAAAGTGAGATGGAAATACCTTACCATAAGTCTCGACTTTCTTCATACTCATTAAAACATCCTATATAATAAATATAAGTTTATTATAAATTTAATAATAAACTATACATATATATATATATATTACCATATATTATTTACTTAGGTCCTTTTTTACTCATTTATTAACAATTTCTTGTTAAAATAACATTTTGCGAAATAACTGTTTTGTTTTTCATGTATTTTTTTATTTTTTGTTTTTAGTACTCTTAATTTGATCATGATTCCCTAATATAATTGGTGATAACAAAGACATAAATTTTATATTTATATATGAATTATACTTTATAGACAAATCAGAAAAGATGGTGTTGAGAAATGAAGCATGTTATGATCATGTAGACAGTAGGACATATGTACGCATGAGTAACATTTCTATTTTCAATGATCATAACGGAAAGGAGGTAAGTAATATATATTATAATTAAATAATGATTATAATATCATGTATAGAATATTATTATTTGTAAATATACTTATAAATATCATTTATGTGGTGTGGTGATGTAAAGAGAGTCACATCGCTTCGTGAAGGCGGCAGTCCACACATACACGAACGATGATATCATATTTCAGTGAGTGAAAAGGTTAGAAAGAAAATGATATATTAAACTTAAATAATTATAAATATAAAATTAATATAATAATTATTTCATGTCCATCACATATATTTATCCTTATTATCTTCCATGTAAAGCGTTAGTGAAAAATGAATCACATCGCTTCTCGAGGCGGTAGTCCTCTGTACACACGGGCGACATTATCATCTCACCTACAAAATGTAATTTAAAAATTTATATATGATATATTGAATAAAGATGTATATTTATGTTATAAATATAATACATATAATTTATATCCATCATCATACCCAACCATGATAGGTGGTAATGAAAAACTGAATGACACCGGTTCACGAGGTGGTAGTCCACCGTACACACGAATGGTGATTTCGTAACCCATTTGATGTAAGTGGAGATAGTTGTAGTTAATAAACTTAAAAATTAAAAAATAAGTATATTTAAGATATTGAGGTTATTATATAATCGTTTTTTATAAATAATTTAAGGAGGTGGTAGAATAAATAAATTAAAAACACTTGTGGAAGAAAGTTACCTCTACATCAGGTAACCTCCATAGGTTTGCACCAAAAGCCTTAAAATGATGGATTAATGACTAAAATAATCCTTATATTATGATATTAGTGAAGTATATAAATTATTTTTGAATGTTGTTTTAGATCCAAATATCTTTATAAGTGTGAATAAGTGAGGGGAGTGAGTTCCCTTTTATAACGGAGGAGTGACATTTTTGTAAATACCCAAAATTATTCAATAATATGAAGTCAATATCCCATAAAGTGGAAAAAAATTTATAAATAATATAAGGGGGGTATTATATGTTCTATAAACACCTCCAAAACAAAACAATATTCTATAAACATGTCACTCCTTAGCATTTATGTTTTACTCACTTTTGGCATTTCAATTTTCACCAAGGTAACTAGTTTTTTACCTAGGTAATTTTTCCTTTAAACCTAAAATAAAATGAATAATATTAGATAGTTTTGAGATAATAATTATAAATGTGAAATAAAATTTATTAAAAAATAATCCTATGTGTTCAAAATTAATTTTAATATAAGGGCATGTAACGCGCAAAGCCCCATTTTAACCATAATCACGACAATTATGTATTTACTTTTTTTTCCAGTTTTTATTATAGTAAAATATTAAGTTGAACATATTAGATAATATAAATTATTATAATTAAAAATATGGAATATATTTTTACAAATTTAACTCATATAATTGGAAAATTTTAATTTAAAATTAATCCTGTAGACATGATAAGAAAGCGAGGGTTTAAAGAGAAAAATGTTCGAAACATTGAAAAGTTTTCATATAAAAATTCTATATAAATTTTATTAAAATTAAATAAATTGAATTAAAAGATATAGAATTTATCTAATTTTACTTTAAAACCTAATCAAACTATAATTTTACCAAATAAATAATTTAACTGAAAAGATAGCTTTTGAATTAAAATTCAGTATTTTTCACTTTTATCATAAAATTAATATTTTCAGGAAATTTTAAAAAATTAACAATAATATAATTTTGAAATTATGATTTAGAAGATGAAAATATTTTTATTAAATAAATTTTAAAAATGTTTAAAAAATTAGTGTTAAAATAGTGTGCAATAAGGTGACAAAACTATTTTTTAGAAAAATACAGTTTTAAGAATAAAATTAGACTTATTCTTATCTATTGTCTAGAACAATTATAAGATGAATGCTAAATATTTGATATAATATATATACTATATAAATTTGACAAGAACCATTCACCCAAAGTGGGTTATTTAATTTATTTTGGTGATATGTGTATATTTTCACAAAAATAGTTTCTCATTTTCAAATAAATGGTCACTAAAGAGTTAAGTTTATATACATGTGTAAACCATATATTTTCATAATTTAGTCAATACTATTCATACTTAATATTTAAATGGATATGTGACAACTATCATATTAAATAATTATATTTTAATAACATGTCATATTTTGTTTAAACATAGTGTGAGTGTAACACAAGATAAAATCAGTGTTTCATATAACGCAAGCTAAACTCAGTGTTATGTGTAATGAAAGATAAACTCAGAGTTACATGTAACATAAGATAAAATCAGTGTTATGCGTGAGGAAAAATATTGAAAAGATTAAATTTATTTGAAAATATATATTTCACAAAATCTCGGGGAGAAACATTATACCGTTTTAACTTGATTTTTCCCTGAAAATTCATCTTGTTCATCAAATGTTTAATATTTGAAAATTCATTCATAAAAACCCACATCATATAAATGAATAATAAAAATTCCATAAAAAGGTAAAGTTTGGAACATAATGATTATATAATGAAACTCATAAGTAGTTTTACACATAAGAGAACATAGGTGGTAAGTGAAGATTGGTACTTAGAAGAAAAGTGTAAATAATTATAGAGAGTAGTAGAGATCATTGATCAAAAGAAACTGGGTGATCCATAGAATGTTACCAAACAAAAAACAATAATAAAAATAGGTGTAAAAAAAGTAATATATATTACAAAAAATTATAGTAATAGGGAAATATTTTATTTCAAGATTCTTTTCCTGAATTTAAATAATTTTTACCAGAATATATAATTACTTGATAACATTCTATTTCATAAGAACAATCTCATTATTTGGTTATGACTTGATCAATTTACACTTCATCGCTTAATCCATGAATATAAGGTGAATTTTTTATGCCTAAATTAATAAAAGATTATAAGATCCATAAATAGAATGGCAAGTCATTATATGTATCTTTAGTTACCATCATAACAAAATTGTTAGCACATTTTATCCAATATGGATAAATATTCATATATTGAAGTAATATATTGATCACTAAAACATCATCCAAATTTCAACATAAACCATTGCATCAATGGTTAAACTTATGACAGTTCAAAAATTAAAAATTTATAAACAAGTTCAATAAATTTCCCAAACTTAAGATTAATCCTATAAATACCATTAAGTAGATCTTAATGGTCACATGCCAAATATGTGAATACATTGGTCTTATATTCTCTGGAAGATTTGTAATATCCATAATTACTATAAAAACTCAATGAAAACATTAATTATTCCTCATTCCTTGAATAATAACATATATTATTGAACATATACCACAAATTCAATATTCTTGTATGCTCCATCAATGAAAATAAAAATAAATTTTTCAACAAATACTTTATTACTTATGAGTTCATTAATACTATCCAATTTACATTATCCATATCAATCATATATTTATCTAAACTAAACACCATTTTCTTAACCATGGGAATATATTAAGGGTTATCTTTCCTTAACCATGTGTTTTTTATAAAATATTACCTTTCCATTAAATCAATGTTCTGTATTATTATTAATGTTCAACATATTCTTACATATAATTACTTAAAAAATATACAAAAAATACTTATATATATATATATCATGATTCATATATAATAATTATGTAATTTCAATACATGAACACTTCAATTATTCCACCTCATCCTTAATCCATTAACTAGGCTTCATCATCTTATTCCTTAATTCCTCCTTCCTTTCATATGCCATTAGTAATATCTTCATTGTCAATAGAAAAACCATTATTGAAATAACCTTGATTATTATCTTCACGAGCTTTCCCCTTATGACATTTATTTTTATAATTCCCATAAATTATATACTTAAAAAATTCAACAGTCGATGATACCTTTGTGAGGCAATTATTCTCATCCATCTTGTTAACTAGACTTTTCATTTTTTCTATAATATTACTTGTTTCATGTCATTCTTATCAACACTAAAAACATATTATCATTCCTTTGAGACGTTAATTTGAGTGATAATTTCCAATTACTGACGTATAAGAAATTGAATCTTATTTCCTCCATAGTCTCTACTCTTTGAACTCTTTGAAAAATATAGCATTTCATTATTTTGTGATTCCAAGAGTTTTTAAAGGTGAACATTATTAATCATGTTCTGTGATAACTGATCACAATATCCTTCACTCCATTCATCATCGCATTTAGCTTCTCAGTGAAAAATTCTCTATTATATTCAACGCTAACCTAATTTCTTCTATCCCCCTTAATGATATAAAACCAAAAATCATAGTGTGAGAAACAATAATCATAGTGAAAAAACACATAATCTTGAAAAATCTCTTATAGAATGTCTAAATCAGGACACCTTCTTTTTAATCAATGACACTATAGGTTTATCCTAGTCCATTCATAGTCAACATATTTTTAAAGAGTTAATTGTGGTTTTTAAAGAGTCCATTAATTTCCAAAGAATATACCTTAGGATTTTTAAAATAGGTGTGCATCAAGGCCCGTTGTCATGCACCTGGCGAAGATCGAGTCTAGCTCAATGCACCCTTTTAGGTGTTTTTACCCCTATGTACCTCGGTTCCAGATCTAGATCTACATCTAGTATCTAGGTAGGGATATAATTTCAAGGAAACCACATACCCTATCTTTTATGAAAATTCTATTACATTTTCATATACTTTTACTCATACATATACTTATCTTTAGAGACATACATAAACATATCCTTAGAAATATCATTAGGTTTTTCACTAATTTTTTTACCCTTGTTTCCAAAGGTTAACTAAACCTTTCCTATAATACCAATTCTAAAACCCAGGCTTTTCATACATTGATATTACATCTTTTTAGATGAATATTCAATATATTATACAAACACACGCCTAATGACCATAATAGGTTAGTGTATTTGGAGACTAGGTACAAAATATTCTAATTTGGTGAAAGATCTTCAAAATATCCCATAAAGATATTCTCAAATAATACCCCTCTTAGGCCTACCATACCTAAACCTTTATTCATAACATGGGGATGAAATACAAGAAAGGATGTGCTCAGATACATAGTAAGGGTAAACATAAGAGATATAAATCTATGGTCAAATGAAATCATAGGATAATTATAATGGTATATGATCATGAACATAACTTATGAAGTTCATATCCAACCTGTTATAGATCATAAGCATGAGACGATCCATAAAACATCATCATTTCTGAAAATATGGCCTATAATGGTGATAAATCATCATTAATCAATCAGGAACCATAATATCATGTCATAAAAGTGTGTTACCATGATAAATATTGAAAAACTCTAATATTTCAAGATTAACTACTAAGACAATAAACATAGTAGATGAAGACTCATCACCTATTTTCCATTGTGGATCATGACACACCTATTTCCCATATTGGATCTGGATACACCTGTTTCCCATAGTGATCATGAAATACATGTTTCACACATTGGATCAGGATACAATTTTTTCTCATAGCTGATCAGGCCCATCAAATTGTTTCCCATTATAATATCTTGAGATATAAATCTTTACCTAATACATTAGAGGTAGATACATGTCTCACCCATGATATAATGAAAATCATACATTTTTTTCCACAAGATCATAAAAAATCCATCATATCATAATAAATTAAATGAAATGGGCTTCATAAAAATGTCACCATATTGTAACCTGTGGAAAAGAGATAGGTTTTATAATCATTTAATCAATTCATCATTGCATGACCTATAAATAAATAATATGGTTTCTTAATAATTTTATCATGGTCTTACTCATTGAAGAGAAAATAGTTTCATAAAAATCAATCCATCATAAAAACAAACCATTCAGAGAAAGAATAAGAATTGTATCCTCGGTTTATATCCCCAATAAGGCATAATTTACACCAAAGGATGTCATCTTAGATGGATAATTATCTTGAAAGATAAATCACTTGGAATATTTCTTGAGGAAGATAAATTTTCTTTGAAAATCAATTTTTAAAACTAAAAATTTATAAAATATTTTAAAAACCATTTTCTTTGAAAATAACCATGAAAACTTATTATGAAATATTTAATAATCATTTAAAACATTTATATAGGAAAACATCCTTTCCACTAGAAAGGAATCTTCTTAAAAAAAACATTTTAAAAATAATTTTATTTGAAAATAATTTTGAAAAATTATAAAGAAAATATCAAATAAAATAATAGTTATAACAGCATAAAATTCCCTTTATAATGTACACAATAAAACAAAGTTTCCTTTCACATTTTTAGTAAAATTCAAATGGGAATTGTTTGAAAAAAGACATGATTATTCGTTTCAAAACAATTTTTAAAAAAGTAAAAGATGGATGTGACACCCCATGAATTTAAAATATTTTTATTTTAGAATAAATATATGTTTTTGAAATTATTTATACACAATGTTAAACATACACTATATAAGACACTAAATTAACTTGTGTTACACGGGAGACTGAGTTTTACCTCCTTATAATAGAGAACATATTTTAAAACATAATTTTCAAAATTTGATGAATTTTATTTTTAAAAATAAATCACATTTTTGAATTCATAATATCAAAATTATCTTAGGGTGAATATTTGGTATTTTTATGAGAAACATATTTTTTTTTGTGAATAGTTAAAATTGCTGCAATTTAGTTAAAAATATCATTTTCATTTATATAAATATTAATTCTAAATTATTTTTTATATTTGTTTTATATTCACATTAGATTTATTATAGATCAATTTATATTGTTAAGTTCATTATAATTAATTTTACTTTCAAAATGAATATAAAAACTTAACAAACTTTTGAACGTTTTTCTACTATAAAACTTGTTATTCCGCCCCGTGTGTGGGATTAACATTAATATTAATTTTCCCACTTGTGTGATTTTAATTTTGAAAATCCAACATACATGGATGTAATTGGTATGATATTTTTGGTCTAATAATATCTAATTAATTTTTTTGTCTAAAATGATTAGTGAATGTTATTAAGATTAATTACGTTGATTAAGGTATGACTAAGCTTAATAAGGAACTAAACCTTATTATTATGGCCCAAAATGACGTGGAAATTTTTTCAAAATACAATTTCTGCCAATAATTTGACCATGTTTCCACATGGTTTTAAATATGTGGTTATTGGGATATTATTAATTGAAAGTTCCATATATAAAAGGTTAAGTAAAAAAAAGACAAAAACTGAACTTTGTTTACCTTTAACATTTATAAAACATTGAGATATGTAAAAAAATAATAAATTAGGTTATGGATATAATTTTTAAATATATATGCGTCATTATTGTAATAATAAATTATCAATAATATTTAAAGATGGTTTAGGTACTTAAAATGCTTAGGAAACGACAATATAATGATTATTTAGGTAATAATTACCTAAAATAAATGATACTATAAATATTAAAGGTGATGTTAATTGATTGAATTATTTTATTAATTTATTTTATATTAATATATCATGATACACACATTTAAACCTAATATATTTTATTTAAAACCTATGATTTATATTTTAAAATTAAAATAAAATAAATAATGTCAAAATTGATATTATTGTTATTTTACAATAAATGAATCGTATTAAATGATTTAAAATAAATAAAAATCTTATATTCTACCAAGTTATTTTTAAGTGTAAATAAATATTAAATATATTATATTAATGGAATAATTAATCATTTATAATTAACATATTGACCCATATTATGCAAAAACGTTATTAACATAGTTCGGGACCATGTCGTGTTTTAGTGCATCACATGCGCTTGTTATAAAATTAATTTCCAAAAAAATGGAAATTTTGTTTTATAAATTAGATATCATATTTATAATTCAGATTCTATATTTTTTTAATAAATATCACTTTAATAAAATCTTAATGGTTAAATTAATTAAAGTATAAAAATAGACGCTTTAATAAAAACCAAAATGATGAAATTGGGGAATCTAAGAAGTTTAAGAACCAAATGATTAATATGAGAATAGTTTTGTGTGGATGAGGTATTTATAGAATATTATTATCCTTTACTATATTATTTTTTTCATTTTTAGGCACTTTAGGTAAGATAGAACACCCATTATTGAATACCATTTGGTATTTTCAAAAGTGCCACTCCCCTTCCTTATAAAATTCCACCAACTCTTCCCATTCCTAACACCTATAAAAACACATAATACAAGAAAATACCTTCCCAAATAGTCTCCCAACATCCCTACCCTTGACCTAGAATAAACCCTTTTGTTCAGAAAGCTTTCCAATAAATCCTTTTGGTATAAACCAAAAGAAGTTTCCTGATTAAGAATTAATGCCTTCTAATTTTATTTGCATTGTACACTCAATATAATCTTCTTATTCTTTGATTACATTACCAAAAAAACATCCTAAATATACTAGGATGTTTTTAGGATAAGTTTTCAACCTAAATTTACACAAACCTCCATCTAATGTGTAACTAACACACTTTTTCTGTGTACGGTGGAATATATCCTCATGAAAGAATGATTGTTCAATTATTCCCTATCATCTTTAATAATTGCCATTATGATGGAAAATATGTTTATATATGATATTTATTTTATTTATAATGTCTTTATGCTTCTATAATATTTATTCATAACATACATTGTTTCTTTTCAAGTTGTATAAATACGATAATTTCGTTTGAGGAAGTGCGGACTACAGGGCCTCTCAAAGTGAGATGACTCATTCATGCCACACAAAGAACATATAAAGGATAATGTTAAAAAAACTATGAAACATATATATAACTTATATATTATACTGGAATTTTAATATAAATATGTATCATTTTTTAATTATTTAAATACAATAAATAAACAAAAGTATCATTTATGCGTACGTATGACTTACCATCTCCATGAACGGTGTACTTCATTTAAAATCTCAAAATATCATAGAATATTCCAAATACATATTTAATGAATATATAAGATAATTTTTTAATGTTTTACATCATGTATATGATTAAACCATGATATATTTAATATGAAAAACAAATAATAAATCAAAATATACTTGAGAAAACTAGGAAATTAACACCCAAAATAGTTAAAATAATTAAAGAGTGTTACCAACAGGTAATAAAATATTTTAATAAGTTAATATATTATATTATAAACATGATTTTGGTTCTGGTATTAGTTAGTACCATATTTTAAACAACTATACAGAAGGCTAAAGACCACACAATAAGAGGAAGGTTAAGGTAAGGGGTTTTCATCTCACCTTTTAAATCTGTGAGATTAATGTCATATTCACTACATACTTATTTTGTGTGCTATAACTACTGACCAATTTCATATATTATATCATTATTTAACTTTATTTAATGATATTAAAATTTTAAATTGATGTTACACTTTCATGTAATCCTTGACTCATAATTAACTCAAGTAGTAACTGAATTTTGTCTCAACTTACATTTCACTGAGACTTATTTGTTATTATGAACCAATTCACTATTATACAGTGTATATACTTACATTTTGATATTATATCATAAATCCCCTTATTCTCAGTATATTTCTAGCTTAAATTTATTTCATAAAGTTCTTGATATTATGATGTAAATGTTTCATAGTTGTATATGAAACATTGGAATGTTTAAAGATTATTCTTGTCAAACTTTCATAATCTCAATTCCTATTGTGATTGATAATTTCCCATGAAAAACAACTTTATTGTAATCATTTTTCATTGGAAATTTACTTGAATATCGACATTCTCATTCAATGGATATTATTATTTCCTAAACCGTATCCCATTTTTCGTACGTTGTTTACTTTGAGAGTTATTTGATAAATCTGTATTTCTCAACCAATATAGGTATAGGATAAGGAATATTATTTATTTTAGATATTAAATATGTGGAATGATTTGGCCATTCAGTGACGAGTAGATTCCAGACTTTATATGGCTCCATGATGAATCGATATGTTCTCATGAGATGATTTAGTTGGACAAATTAAACAGATGGTGGATTTGTAGTTTTAAACTATCCAGAGGATAGATCTTGACAGTAATAGGTCCTAATGTGCCTTAGACATGACATCTATTAATAAATAATTTCATTCATATTATATTAATTTATTATTCATCCATAACATTTTGCGTCGACATATCTATCAGTACATTTCATTTCATGTTTATTGATTAAATGACATGTGTTTCAGCTTCTTACCTTTCCATATTGATTTTTCCTTATTTTGTTATTTGAATGGAATTAGTTATCAAGAATTTACCTTTCCATGTTAATTATTATCACTAATCATTTAATGCTTATAGTTTACTTAGCCTTACTGAGAATTTTATCTCACCATTATTATGTTTCTTTCCACCAGTTATGAAGAAGAAATATTTGAATAAGCATTCAAGGATGCAATTTATTTTATTTTATTATGTATTATGTTTGTATTTACTATTCCCAAATGTATTAAGGGTATCATGTATTTAATATGGCTTTCCAAGATTAGTAAACTAAATGGTCTTTCCGGATTTTATTCCTTTTAATAATTCCAATGTAATGTAATAATGTACCGACACTAGGTTTATCGCACTACGGGAAAAATGGGTATTTGCGACGGGGATAAATCCCGTCGCAAATAGCACCGTTAAAAACTTATTTTCGACGGGGGTATTTGCCCGTCGCAAATAAGTAGCCTTTTGCGACGGGATTGCTTTCCCCGTCGCAAAAGAACTGGCGTGTTTGCGCGCCAAATCGCGGGAAACATATTTGCGACGGACGGTTATTGCCCGTCGCAAATAACCGGCGGCGGTAAAAGGTATTTGCGACGGACATATTCCCCCGTCGCAACTAGTATGTCGGCAGGTGGTTATTTGCGACGGGTCCCGTCGCAAATAACTATTTAACCGTTGACCATATTAAATGATGGCTAAGGTATTTGCGATGGGTAGCCCGTCGCAAATAATCTAACCTATAAATACCCCCATCTGTTTTTTTCAATTCATTCTCAAACTCCATCTTCTCCTTTTCCCAAAATTCTAGTTCTAGAGTTGAGCGTTTCTCAAGTTTAATTTTCTTCTTCGGAGTTGATTTTGAAGTTTTCAAGAACGATCAGAGATCAACCTCAGATCAATTTTCAAGGTATTTATATTCATTTTAATTTAATATTTATTTTAAATTTTTTATTAGTTTCAATTATTCTTAATTAGTTGTAATTTAATTATGTTTACATTGTTTTGTTACTTAATAAATTTAAATTATTAGTATTGTTCATAGTTAATGGTAATTAGGAATAATTAGTAATAATTTTTAATAATTAAGAATAAATATTAATAATTAGTAATAAATTCCAATAATTAGGAATAATAACATTATTACATTATTAGTATATTTTATTATTAATATTAAAATAATATAATTTTTTATATTATTTATACAATTCTCTTTTCATCTGTGTGTTTTCTGTCTCCATATGTATTGTTTGTATGTGGAGACAGAAAACACACAAATGAAAGGAGAATTGTATATAATATAGAAAATTATATTATTTTAATATTCATAATAAAATATACTAATAATGTAATAATGTTATTATTTCTAATTATTGGTAATTATTCATATAATTACTAATAATTAGTAATAATTACCAATAATGAGGAATAATTACCAATAATTAGGAATAATTATCAATAATTAGTAATAATTACCAATAATTACCAATAATTATGAATAATTACCTATAATTACCAATAATTAAAGATAATTACCGATAATTAGTAATAATTAGTAATAATTAGAAATAATTTGTAATAATTACCAATAATTAGTAATAATTACCAATAATTACCCATAATTACCAATAATTAGAAATAATTAGAAATAATTACTAATAATTAGGAATAATTAACAATAATTAGGAATAATTTCCAATAATTAAGAATAATTACAAACAATTACCAATAATTAGTAATAATTACCAATAATTAGTAATAATTAGAAATAATTACTAATAATTACCAATAATTAATAATAATTAGTAATAATTACCAATAATTAGTAATAATTAGTAATAATTAGTAATAATTACCAATAATTAGTAATACTTAACAATAATTAGTAATAATTACCAATAATTAGGAATAATTACCAATAATTACCAATAATTACCGGTAAATAGTAATAAATATTAATAATTAGTAATAATTTGGAATAATTACCAATAATTAGTAATAATTAGTAATAATTACTAATAATTAGTAATAATTAGTAATAATTAGTAAAAATTACCAATAATTAGTAATAATTAGTAATAATTAGTAATAATTAGTAATAATTGCCAACAATTAGTAATAATTACCAATAATTCGTAATAATTAGTAATAATTAATAATAATAACCAATAATTAGTAATAATTACCAATAATTAGTAATAATTACCAATAATTAGTAATAATTAGTAATAATTAGTAATAATTACCAATAATTAGTAATAATTACAAATAATTAGTAATAATTAGTAATAATTATTAATAATTAGTAATAATTATTAATAATTAGTAATAATTAACATTAATTAGTAATAATTAACAATAATTAGTAATAATTACCAATAATTAGTAATAATTACCAATAATTACCAATAATTAGTAATAATTAATAATAATTAATAATAATTACCAATAACTAGCCATAATTACCGATAATTACCAATAATTAGTAATAATTAGTACTAATTACCAATAATTAGTAATAATTAGTAATAATTACCATTAATTAGTAATAATTAGTAATAATTAGTAATAATTACCAATAATTAGTAATAATTAGTAATAATTAGTAATAATTAACAATAAATAGTAATAATTAGTAATAATTAATATTAATTAGTAATAATTAACAATAATTAGTAATAATTAACAATAATTGGTAATAATTAACAATAATTAGTAATAATTAACAATAATTAGTAATAATTAAGAATAAATAGTAATAATTACCAATAATTAGTAATAATTACCAATAATTAGTAATAATTACCAATAATTAGTAACAATTAGTATTAATTAGTAATAATTAATATTAATTAGTAATAATTAACAATAATTAGTAATAATTAACAATAATTAGTAATAATTAACAATAATTAGTAATAATTACCAATAATTAGTAATAATTACCAATAATTAGTAATAATTACCAATAATTAGTAATAATTATAAACAATTAGTAATAATTAGTAATAATTAGTAATAATTACCAATAATTAGTAATAATTAGTAATAATTACCAATAATTAGTAATAATTAGTAATAATTACCAATAATTAGTAATAATTCGTAATAATTACCAATAATTAGTAATAATTACCAACCAATAATTAGTAATAATTAGTAATAATTACCAATAATTAGTAATAATTACCAATAATTAGTAATAATTAGTAATAATTAGTAATAATTCGTAATAATTAGTAATAATTACCAATAATTAGTAATAATTACCAATAAATAGTAATAATTGCCAATAATTAGTAATAATTAACAATAATTAGTAATAATTATCAATAATTAGGAATAATTACCACTAATTACCAATAATTACCAGTAAATAGTAATAATTAGTAATAATTAGTAATAATTAGGAATAATTACCAATAATTAGTAATAATTACCAATAATTAGTAATAATTAGTAATAATTAACAATAATTAGTAATAATTAACAATAATAAGTAATAATTGACAATAATTAGTAATAATTAACAATAATTAGTAATAATTACCAATAATTAGTAATAATTACCCATAATTAGTAATAATTAGTAATAATTAGTAATAATTAATATTAATTAGTAATAATTAACAATAATTAGTAATAATTAACAATAATTAGTAATAATTACCAATAATTAGTAATAATTACCAATAATTAGTAATAATTACCAATAATTAGTAATAATTACCAATAATTAGTAATAATTAGTAATAATTATTAATAATTACCAATACTTAGTAATAATTAGTAATAATTACCAATAATTAGTAATATTTAGTAATAATTACCAATAATTAGTAATAATTACCAATAATTAGTAATAATTAGTAATAATTAGTAATAATTAGTTATAATTAGTAATAATTACCAGTAATTAGTAATAATTACCAATAATTAGCAATAATTAACAATAATTAGTAATAATTACCAATAATTAGGAATAATTACCAATAATTACCAATAATTACCAGTAAATAGTAATAATTAGTAATAATTAGTAATAATTAGTAATAATTAGGAATAATTACCAATAAATAGTAATATTTACCAATAATTAGTAATAATTAGTAATAATTAGTAATAATTAATAATAATTACCAATAATTAGTATTAATTACCAATAATTAGTAATAACTACCAATAACTACCAATAATTAGTAATAATTAGTAATAATTAGTAATAATTAGTAATAATTACGAATAATTAGTAATAATTACCAATAATATTAGTACTATGAAAATATTAAAAAATTTATATAATATTAAAATTATTAATATTTGTAACAGGTTTTTCTTTATTCTTAACATAATTAATTCTTAAATGGTCAATTTTTAGGTCTATCTCAATAAAAAGTTTGCATCAGTCGTGTATGATGTAAACTCTATAATTATCCTAGCTGGAGTGTTTTTTCTAACAAATTATTCAAAACCAGTAATGCTTTTATATTTTATAGAAAAATATGGAACAACGAGGTCGTCAACAATCATTATTAGGTTACCGCATATGGATAAATCAATGTACAAATCCAAATAGTTCTGGTTGAAATCCAGTATATGTAGAGGGTGTGGAGACTTTTTTATCATTTGCGGCATCAAATATAGAATTTGTTTCAGAAGGCAAAATAAAATGCTGTTGCAGAAAATGTGCATTGAGAACGTTTGACACGTTTGAAAAAGTGGGGGAACATCTCTTGCGTTTTGGTTTTCAACCAGATTATGTTTTTTGGTATCAACACGGTGAACGCAGTTCCAGAGCAGGTGATACCAACTCGATTCCGGATCCATCCCGGTTTCAATATTTAGTACATGATGTTGCAGGTTCATCTGTTCAACATACAGAAACTCCGGTTGATATAGCTTCAAATCCTGAGTTGGCACCGTCTGAATTTTATGAGTTGTTGAGGTTTGCTGAGGATGCATTATATCCTGGCTGCAAGATGAGAAAATTAGAAGCAGTTGCAAAATTTATGGCTATCAAATCAGATAACGGAATGTAAAACACCTGTTTTGACCAGTTATTTTCTTTGCTTAAAACACTGTTACCCGAAGAAAATGTTTTTTCCTGAAAATTACTATGAGAGTAAGAGGCTGGTTTGAAATTTGGGACTTACTTGTCAGAAGATTCATGCATGTTCTAATGACTGCATTTTATATTCTGGGGAAAATGATTCGTTGGATAGTTGTCCCACATGTGGGCAACTGAGATATAAAGAAGGACAACACAGGAAGTCTGGTTTGATTCCTGTAAAATAGTTGAGATATTTTCCGCTTACATCCAGACTTCAGCGTTTATTCATGTCTAAGAATACAGCGACAATGATGTAATGTCATAAAGAGAATATTTCAACCGATAAAAGCTTGAGTCATCCAGCCAATGGTGATTCATGGAAACATTTTGATAGAGTGCATCCATCCTTTGCTTTAGAAGCCAGAAATGTTTTACTGGGCCTTTCCACTGATGGTTTCTATCCGTTTGGATCTTATGGTAGTCAATATTCATGTTGGCCTGTTTTTTTAACTCCGTACAATTTACCTCCATGGATGTTGATGAAGGAGCCATATATCTTTTTGACTTTACTAATTCCAGGACATCCGAAGAAAAATATTGATGTTTATTTGAAACCATTGATTGATGAATTAAATTTATTGTGGAGTACTGGTGTCAGTACATATGATGTTGCAACAAAACATAATTTCATATTGAGAGCAGCATTGATGTGGACAATTAGTGACTTCCCGGCTTATGGGATGTTATCTGGTTGGAGTACACATGGTCAGAAATCATGTCCTTACTGTATGGGAGAGAACAAAGCATTTATGCTCATTCATGGAAAGAAACCTTGTTATTTTGACTGTCATCGAAGATTTCTTCCAGCTGATCATCCTTTTCGCAGAAACAGATCTCATTTCAGAAAAGGAACAGTTGAAAGGGATGGATCTCCAAAAATATTATCAGGTTCAGAGTTAAAATCAGTTGTATTTTCATTACCTCCCATCACTTTTGGTCCCACAATAAACCAACAGAAAATTTCTAGTTTTGGGAAAGAACACAATTGGATTAAACGTAGCATATTTTGGGATTTTCCATATTGGTCTGATTTGTTGGTCCGACACATGTTAGATGTCATGCATATTGAGAAGATCTGTTTTGATAATTTTTTTCATACAGTTTTGGATACGCCAGGAAAGAGAAAAGACAATGTAAATGCATGTTTAGATCTTGCCCAAATTTACAGGCGTTCAAAATTGGAACTGTTTGAGAATGTCAGAACAGAAAGGTTACTGAAACCAAAAGCAGCTTATACACTGTCTAAAGAAAACAGTTTATTATTTTGTCAGTGGATTTCGGATTTGAGGCTTCCAGACGGTTGTGCTTCCAATTTGGGTAGATGTGTAAAGAATGGTCATATTGCTGGATTAAAAAGTCATGATTGTAATGTTATAATGGAAAGACTTCTACCCATTGGATTAAGAAGTCTGTTGAATTCTGTGATTTGGGATTCCTTAACAGTCATGTCTCATTTTTTTGGGAAATTTGTGCGGCTACAGTAGATTATGATGCTCTAGACAAACTTGAAAAAGATGTTGTTGTAATTATATGTAAACTAGAAAAAATATTTCCGCCGTCTTTCTTCGACTCAATGGAACATTTGATGTTACATTTGCCATATGAATCCAAATGTGGAGGTCCAGTACAGTTTTGATGGATGTACCCATTTGAAAGATGCACGCAAAAATTGAAAAGAAAAGTACGTAACAAAGCATCTGTTGAAGGATCTATTGCAGAAGCTTATTTTCAAGAGGAAATATCTTTTTTCTGCTCCCATTATTTTGAATCTGAGTATCATTCAAAACACAACCGAATGGGATGGAATGAGAGGAATATTGATGAAATCGACAATCAATTATCTATTTTCAACTAGCCAGAGCTTGGTTTTGGTGGAGTTTGTGAACGATGGCTTTCAGATGATGAACATCATAGAGCTCATACATATGTTCTGATCAACTGTGAAGAGATGAAATCAGTTGTACTGTAAGTGTTTATATCACTTATTCTATCATTTATGTTACAGTAAATAACTTTGGTTTTTATAGGTTGTATGATAATCATATCAAGAAACAAATTTCACAAATTACAGCAGCTGCTCTTGAAGAACGTCGACTAAAAAATTTCTCTCAGTGGTTTCAAAAACTGGTAACATAAATTCTTTATCTTTTAGAAACTCATTCAATGTATAGTTTACTATATTGATAATTATTTCAAAAAAATTCAGGTGTCTCGACATGCTGCTAAAATAGACAAACAGCTGTGCATATTGAGTATCCCACCTTCCAAACTTTTTAAAACTTATAATGCATATGTGGTGAATGGATTTCGATTTCACACACATGCATATGGGGAATCGAAAAAAACAATGAACAGTGGAGTTAGTTTGGGAGGATCTCATCATCGAGAAAATGAAGTTGACTTTTATGGCATACTTGATGAAATCATTGAACTCTGTTATCTTGGACAACATTACATAACCATGTTCAAATGTCGGTGGTTGGATACAGAGAGAGGTGTTCATGTTCATCTGACTCAAGGAATCATAGATATTAAATGTAAAAGTGTTCTCGTAGTAAATGAACCATTCTTATTGGCTCAACAGGCACTTCAAGTTTATTACGCAAAGTACTGTACTACATCAAGAGACCTGACTGATTGGTGGAGTGTAATAAAAATCAAAATTCGAGACAATAATTTTAGTCAAAGTGAATGTGCTTTCACTGATGTGCAAAGAATTGATGTTTTTCAAGAGAGTACTCAAAATCAATCTTTTTTACAAAGAGACATGAGTATCGATGACGACACCCCACATTTAAGAGTCGGTGATGACGATGATGTTAATGATGTCACATATGAATTTGAAATGGTAAGAGATGAAGCAACTGTAACTCGAATGGATATCGATGATGTTGAGGAGGAATATGAAGATGACATTGACATATATGAAGATGATGATGAAGATGAACACTGATAGAATTCCATGATATTTATATACAATCATAATATATATATATATATGTATATATAATAGTAATTATCAATTATTTTCTAACAACATTAATATTTTCTGTTTCAGATGGACGACGCCACATTTCATGAGTTGGCGGATGCTGACCTGTCTTTCGATGCGGATGAGTTGCTGGCAGATGACCCTCAACCTGCAGGCGCTCCAGGGAGTACACAGAGGGGGCGCGGTCTTGCACGATTGATGATTCCTGACCCCGTCCCCGAGCGACGTCCACGTCTTGGGTTTGATCCACGCACACGGAGGTGTGATAACCTGTGTGATAACCTGTGGATTTGACTAAGATTTCATTAATCTATTCACATAATAAATGTTTATTATTTTTACAGTTTTCCGCATATAGCAGTCGGACATGGCAACACTATTTTGCGCAACTATTTCTCTCAACCGTGGACCACATGGGAGCAGATTCCCATTGATATGCAGCAGGCCATGTTCGGCCATTGGTTTGTACGTACGTAAATAAATAATTTTTATTTTGAAAATTATTTCATTTCTAACTTGATATTTTGATTTATTTGTAGGGTTTATGGTATCCGATCGAGGATACCATGCGTGACGTCATCCATGAGGCATGGGAGGTGGCCATGCGTGATCGCCTTCGTCAGTTTTTGCACAATTTAATAAAAGCTGCCATGAAGAAAGCAGGAGTGTCATATTTTGACGAGTCATGTGGAGCACACCGACCAGAGTACATTTCATCCCATGTATGGGATGGATTATGTGTGCACTGGTTGAGTGGTTCCTTTCAGAGGAGATCATCTGTGGGGAGGCAGAATCGGGGGAGACAGGAGGTGACTCATCGAGCTGGGAGTCGTTCTTTCAGTACTCATAGACAGCATCTGGTACGTACATTATTTATAAATATTTTATATAACTATAAATATTAACAGTTTATTTTTTATTCTTATAGGCTGTCGAGAACCCCGATATTACGGAGTACGACCTATATCGGAGGATGTATAGTGATCTTGCTACTGGGGATCTCAGAGGTGATCATCAGCATCACATCGTGGTTAGTATTATTTGTTTTCAAGTTTAAAAATTAACTGCATATAATATATTCACAATTTTAATTTAAATTGCAACTACAGGAGTCATATGAGGCCGCAGTGTCACAGGCCCGGCCTGAGAGTCAGGCCGAGTCATCAGATCAGACCACTGGCCGTCAGTTTGATGAGGCGGCATGGATGCAGGCCACCCAGTATGCCTTCAAGAAGGGCCGGGTAGTTGGTATCAGCTCTCGACTGACTCCCGGAGATTATTATGGAAGTGCTGCGATGTCAGCGTCCAGCTCGAGAGGAGATCGTGCATCTTCTTCGGCTATACAGTATGAGGATCAGTTGCGATCTCAGACTGCACTGATAGAGAGTCTCCGACAGGAGCAGGAGCAGATGCGTCAGCAGCATGATGAGTAGCATAGATGCCAGCAGCAGCTGTACGAGGAGCAGACGAGTCGGTGGCAGCAGCAGCATTAGGAGCAGATGGAGTACATGCGTCGACTCACTCATGCTTTAGGGATGGAGTTTCCTCCACCACCATCTGCAGATCCCCCCTCCCCCTCCCCCTACTTCAGATTAGAGTTTGTTTTTATGATATAAAATTTGTGAAATCAAAATATGATTTTTTATTCATAGTTTCTATCTCATTATAAAATATTAGTAATATTATATTTTGAAATAACAATATTAATATAAATAATAATATTATTTATATTTTATAATATTAAATTATATATATATATTAAAATTTTATAATATTATAATTTAATTATATTTTTTTGTAATACTTGAATTATTTTAATATTTGAATGTAAAATAATTCTATTATTTTTATATTAATTAAAATAACTTATTAATATTTTTTTATTTATGAATTATAATTCTAATATTATTATATTAATTAATTCATTTATTACTATTCTATTATTTTTTATTTTTGAATTATTATTCTATTATTATTATATTAATTAAAATAATTTATTAATAATTTATTATTTTTATTTTTGAATTATAATTCTATTATTATATTAATTAAAATAATTTATTAATAATTTATTATTTATTATTTTTGAATTATAATTGGATTATTATTATATTAATTAAAATAATTTATTAATAATTTATTTTTTATTTTTTTTATAGTATTTGCGACGGGATACTATGCCCGTCGCAAATAGTATTATTATTGTATGCATTAAAATAATTTATTAATAGTTTTTTTATTTTTTTTAAATAGTTTTTGTGACGGGTCCCATCGCAAAAAACTATTAGCGGCGGGCCCATCACAATTACTATTTGAAAAGTTTTTTACAAATATATGGAGAACTATTTGCGACGGGGATTCTCCCCGTCGCAATAAAAGGCCTTAGCGACGGGCCCATCACAAATAATTGTTGTTGCGACACCGTTTTCAGCAACGGGCCATTTGCGACGGGCCCCTGTCGCAAATACCTTTTTTTCTAGTAGTGTGGGGTCGGGGCGTTACATTTTTTATCAAAAAAAAGTTTATCAAAAACCTTGGAAAATAGATTTAAAAAACCTAGATCAGGGAGAAAAACCCTAATATAGACATTGAGGATGAGTGGAGAAGAACATCCTAGAATTTTGTTAGAGTAAAGATTATTTGAAAATTCCTAGAAATACATCCATGTCTAGATACTATAAGTGGAAGTGGTTCTGGTATAGATATATGTAAGAGTAACAACTCTGATGAGGTGTGGTGAGCCTGACTCTAGGTAACCTGGTACATGAAATTGGGCCTTACTGTGCACCTGGTTTGACACTCCTAGGGTATATTCTTAGGATAGTTTACATTTTATTTGCCTACCATTATGAAGGATTTAAAAGTAATGATTTCCCTAAACTAGCCAAAGTTTATGGTTTTAGGGATTTATGATGTATATATTTATGTTATGTGTTCTACCATATTTATATTTGTACAATGTTTATAACCTTATAAGCTAATCTAGTATTTTTGATTATTTAAAAATGATGCATAATAGAGGGAATGAGAACTCCACTAGTGCATGTGATGTAAAGGGTAATGAGGATCAGATATTTCATGGTCTTAATCCATTATTTCAAATGGATATAGTCTCCCAAGTACTCTCATCATATGAGGAAATAATATCCCATGTTAATAAGATAAGTAAAAAAATTTATCAGTCCTATGGATTTGAAGGGAAGAAGAGGGTGACAGAGAAAAATATGGATAAAGGGAATAAGATAAAGAAGGATTTTTCCACATGTGATAACTGTGGAATAAATCAACCTGGTATATGATTGAAGGGAATGGGAGCTTTTTATAGGTGTGGAGAAAAAGGATACCATGATCATGATTACAAGGGAAAGAAAAAGTTTTCCAATTTTCAATAATTCCACTATGAGGAGAAGAGACACTATGTGGATGAATTCCCCAAGAGTCAAATAAATATACCCCAGATGATGCTATTGGATAGTGATGAAGTTTTGATACTACCTCAAATTAAGAGGAATGATTAGCCTGCTTGATCAATAATTATTCCATTTGTATATTTTATTAGAAATGTATGAATTATGGAATATATTAGTATTGTACTACAATACGTTTTCATTAAGGATTTTGGATCATATTCTAAATGGTACTAAGAAAGGTTATTCAGTAAGAAGTTATTTTTTTTGGAAAACACATGATTGAGGGAATCACAGCCCTTAATATATTCATTATGTTAAGATAATGATGTAGAAATGATTGATATGGATAAGTACTGACTACTATGGAACTGATTAAATACCTGTCGACAAGTGGTCTATGATATTATTGATGGGGTTTACAACACCTTTTCATTTAACAAATATATACAATAACATGTGTCTTACTTAAGGAATGAGGAAGAATGCATGTTTTCAATAATGTTTTATGGTAATTTGATTTATTAACAAATTTAAAAATAATACATGATGAATTTATTCAAATGTTTAGAATGTAAAAATGTAAAGTTGATTTATGTTGATTAAAAACTAATGATAAGTTTAGTTTGGAAGTTCAGCGTCTTACATTCAAATGTGATTGGGTCATAATCAGCTGGAAAAGTTCAGCATTTTTAAAATGATTTATTATTATTATTGAATTAAATTTTATAGGGTAATGTAATACTTCAATATATGTCGCATCATGTGCTAAGAGATGAAGTAGAAATAGTTTAAGGCATAATCAAAGAAAAATATTATGTTTATAGAAACGTACATTTACTTATACTCTTATACAGTGATATAATACCTTAACTATAGAAAAAATGGTTTTGAAATAAAAATGTTGTCCTTTAATCATCATTTTTTATGATTTCAATGATCTTTATTCACACCAATGGTTTATGGTTTTGTGATTAACAACTTTCAGCTGAACGAGTTCTCTAGCACTCTCCATTAGAACATGATGGTTAGATCTTTTTCACATATCCATATTTTCATTTTCCACCTAATTTATCCTACTAGGGAACCTAGTTACATGACCATTGTACTTTAGTTTCTCTATTATTAATAAAATGTGATGTTAACCCTTTTTACATTGTGGGTCTTTCAAAAATATTTTATTTTCAATCCCTGTATTATTGAGGTAAAGTATAAATTGTGAGGACACAATTTAATTAATGTAGGGAGAATGTGACACCCAAATAATTTATAATATTTTCCTTTTATAGTAAATATATATTTTTTGTTGGAATGATTTATATACAATGTTAAAATTACGCTACATATGGAACTAAATTAGCTTTAATTACACGTGAGACTGAGTTTTATCTCATTTTAATGGAGAACCTATTTTAAAACTAAATTTTGAAAATTTTATAATTTTTTTTTTAAAAATAAACATCATTTTTGAATTTAGAAAATCAAAATTATCTTAAGGTTAATTTTTGGTATTTATCTAGGAAACATCATTTTTTGTGAATAGTGAAAATTAATGCAATTTAGTTAAAAATAGGTTTTTTTGTTCAAATAATTATTAATGATAAATTATATTTTTGATTTGTTTTGGAGAAACATTAGATAAATTATAAAAAAAATATACATTCAAGTTCATTATAATTAATTTTACATTAAAATTGAATAGAATAACATAACAATCTAGTGAACATTTTTCTACTATAAAATCCTCTTATTTTTCCCCGTATGTAGGATTAGTGTTAATCATAATTTTACCACTTCAGTGATTTGAATTTAGAAAATCCGACATACACAGATTTAATTAGTATTATATTTTTGGTCTAATAAGATCAACTTAATTTTTTTGTCCAAAATTATTAGTGAATATGATTGAGATTAATTACGTCAATTAAGGTATGATTAATTTTAATAAGGGACTAAACCTTAATATTAAGGACCAAAATGAATTGGAAACTTGTCCAAAATCCATTGGCTACCCATAATTTGACCATGTAGCCACTTGTTTTAAAATATGTGTTTATTGGGATATTATTAAATGGAAATTCCCTATATAAAATGTTACGTAAGGATAAAATGGGAACTTTCCTTACCTTTAACATTCATAAAACTCTAAGATATGTAAAAAACATCATAAATTAGGTTATGGGTATCCTTTTTAAAGATATATTGGTTATTTTTATCATAATAAATTATCAATAATTTTTAGAGATGGTTTAGGTACTTAAAATGATTAAAATATTTCGATATATTTATTATTTAGTTAATAATTGACTAAAATAAAAGATACTATTAACATTAAAAGTGAAGTTAATTGATTTAATTATTATCTTTATTTATTTTTTATATGAATATATCCTGTTACACGCATGTATACCAAATATATTTTAATTGTAATATAATATTTATATTTTAAAATTAACATTCAATAAATTATGTCAAAATTGATATTATTGTAATTTTACAATAAATGAATCTTATTAAATTATTTTAAATTAATAAAAATCCTATATTCTACCAAGTGATTTTTAAGTGTTAATAAATATTATATATGGACTTTTAATGGAGTAATTAATCTTTTATGATTAAAATATTGACCCATATTTTGCAAATATGTTGTTAATAAGGTCTGGGTTCAAGCTGCGTTTTAGCATGTCACATGCGCTTGTTTTAAAATTATTTTCCAAAGTAGATGGAAATTTTATTTCATAAATTAGATATCATATTAATAATTTGGTGGGTCTATATTTATAACAATTCTCACTTTAATTTATGTTGTACTCCTCTAGTTTTAATCAAGTTTTAATAATCACAAATCCTATACATCTTGCAAATCTTGTTAATCCTGTTTAATCTGTTTCCAGTCATGTGTACAGATGGTCAATTTATTTATTCTTTAAATAAATTTTCTCATAATCTTGATTCCAATAAATCTTGAATTATTTTTTTTAAACTATAGTTAATTTTTTTATAATGAATTTATTTTATGAATGATTAAGTTTAACTCATTCTATGAATATTACTGCTTAAGTCTATATACAAATATTTAGCTATGTCTGAGAAACCGTGAGTCTGCCACCGGTACTGTTTTTCTGGAAAAGGACCCAAACACCATGACCAGACACCATGACCAAACACTATGACCCAGACACCATGACCCAGACACCATGACCCATACACCATGACCCAGACACAGTGACCAAGACACTGCGACCTAGACACTGTGAGCAGACACCTTGACCAAACACCGCGACCCAGACACCGTGACTAGACACCGTAACCAGTTTCAGATCTATTGAAGTCTATAACACTGGTTCCTTTCTAAGACACCATTCAAAGTTTAGAAAAGGTCCAAACATAATGATACTAACACTGCAACTGTGATACCTATTCTAGATCTCTATACAACTATGCCATCATAACCGTCTCACCGCTCAAAGGAAAAAAGAAGACATTGTTTTGTGGTGACACCATTTCCATGTGATACCGTTTCCAGATAGATTGTGACACCGTTATTTAATCTGTTTTGTCATTTTCAATTTAATTTCTAATGGTCATATTTGAGTCTTTTAAATGCACTGGCATAATTAATATTTCTTTGTAGACATGTCACCAGATAGTATGAGGTACAAGGTGCAAAATACATGAATATTGTCGGCTCCAACACATGCACTCCAAGAATAAAAAGAAAAAAATGGCCCTAAAAAAAGGTGGTAGAGCAGCATAAGCACAAGCATTCTTGAGAAAAAAACTGACACATGCAAGAAGATAAATCTGAAAAACACACAAATAATTCGTGAATCCAAAAGTTGGGATACTATAGATCATAGTCAAGAACATCTTCACAATACAAACTCCATGAAGAACATGAGGCAGATATAACTGTAAACGAGAGAACTAGACTTGAGATACTCTTTTTCTCGCAAGAGGACTCAATACTTGCATATTCTTCATCCTAGAAGTCCAGAACTTCATAGAATAACACTTAGAGCACTTATAATATTTTATCATCATCTTTGAACTTTTGTGTATTGTTTTTGGGTTTTGAGCAGTGCGCGTGTGTCTGTATTAAATACACACATTGTCTCCTTCATTGAACTGAAGGATACAAGATATCCTTCCTCTAATATCTTTTTACACTTTTTTACTCCCATGGATAAGTGTGGAAGAGGTCCTTATGTAACCTGGTAGTTTATACCCACGAAGAACTGTGGAAGAGGTCATGTGACCTGGATAGTCCTATGCACTGTTGTTTACCCATATCTAGGGTGTGGATAAAGTTTGTTAATATAAAATTCTTGGTGGTAAGTGATCACTAAGTGGAGTGGACTATGTCTCATCTTGAGACTGAACCACTTGTTTTATCCACTGTGTTATTTAATTTATTTTTCTCTGTTTTACTGTATAATTCAGAAATCACTAGATTTACTTTGATAGTTAATCTTGGACAAATTTTATAATTGTTTTGCCTTATTAAAATAGCTTCAAAAGTAATATCAATAATTGATATTGATATTACTGAGAATTAATCAATCTTTTATGAAGTTATTTGAACAGTCAAAATTTCATAACCGTATTACCTTGGTTAACTAGGATGTATTTTTTTATTGGGGAACCATTTATAAAAACTTTTCAATTTTTTTTATAGATACTAAATTCACCCCCCTCTTGAGTACTCTACTCTAACCAACATTTGGTACCAGAGGAGTTTGTTATTCCTGTTAAGACTCTATTTTTGAAACTATTCATTTGGGATTTTAGTTGTACTTTAAGGATATGTAAATTTATGTTAATTTTAAATTTCTATCTCTTTCAAAGTATTTATTTTTTATGGATAATAGAATGGAAGGTACTGCTACAAACAGACCACTATTCGTTAATGGAACCAATTATTCCCAATGGAAAATTAAAATGAAAATTCATTTAGAAAGTAGGTGTTTTGAAATTTGGTCTTAAATTATAGATGAGTAAAAGATTCTTACTACTGATAGAATCCCTTGGTATGAACCAAACAAGAATACCTATAATAAAAATTGCAAATCCATGAATGATATTTATTGATCTCTAGGAGTTGAGGAATTTAACATAATTTCTCCATGTAAAATTGCCCATGAAATTTGGGATACCTTTTCTATTTCACATGAAGGAACTTCTAGGGTGAAATAAATGAGACTTAATACTTATACTATTAAATATGATAACTTTAAAATGAAACATTATGAGACTATTTCTAACATGTATCTCAGGTTCAATGAAATTTTCAACATAATTATTTCTCTTGTAAGAGAAGTTACTACCAAATAAAAAATCATGAGGAATCTCAGATGTCAACCTAATAGATGGAGAGGAACCTCTGTCTCTATTAGAGAGTCATGAGAAATCACAAAATTACATATTAAAGAAATAATTGGGAAACTAATGATGTATGAAGATGAGATGAAAGTCAACAAGGAATAGGAGGATGAACCTAAAGGAAAATTTGTTTCATTTAAGACCACCACCTCTAAACACAAAGAAAAAGGAAAATTGGAAGTCTCGATTGAAAGTTACAGAAGCTAAAAATCATCACCTGACATTGATGAGGAGATGGCTCAATTATCCAGAAGTTTTAATATATTTTACAAGAAGAATAAATTTTTCAGAAAGCCAAACATTAAAATAATATATGATCAAAAGGGAAGATGAAAGAAAGATTATAAAAGGAGTGACAAGTTTGATGAGATAGTATGCTATGAATGTAAGAAAAAGGGACATGTAAAGGCTGACTGTCCCAAGATAAATTAAAAAAATAAATATGAGGAAAAAGATAGAATGTATAAAAATGAAATGAATGCAACTTGGTGTGCTTCTGAGGATAGTTCAAGTGACTCGGAGTATTCACATGATGAACAGGATAATAAATTCAACCTGTGTTTTATGACAAACACATATGAGGTAACACTAGAATCTCTTGTACAAAATTCCTATTATTCTAGATATGAAAGTGATTATGATAATATGTTTATAGAATAAATGTTTGAGTACTGTAATATGATTTAATATACATTCAATGAACTAAAAGATAAATATAAGTATTTAAAGAAACAACATATTATTACATCAACTATTAAATATTAACTTTTTATAGAAAGAGGAAAAAATGTTCAACTACTCATATAAAAAATTATACTAAAGCTATCTAATGAGCAGTTAAAAAAGGAACTTGAAAGGTTTTCTAAAGGTAAATAAATTTTAGTCCAAATTCTAGGTAAACAAATTCCTCCTAAATATACAACTGGTATTAGCTATCATCCTGGTAAAAGAAATTTTTCAAAAACCAACTTTGTTTCTAAATCTAAGACATATTGCTTTACTCCTAGTTTTGGAAAACATTTTTCTAGTATATGTTATTATACACTATCTACTGTTTCAATCTTTTATGGGCCAAATAGAGTTTAATTTTCAATTACTTTACATAATGCTTATAGGAAACCTATGAGACATATGTGGGTTCCTAAATCACTAGTCACTAATATTGCTGGACCCAAAAAAATATGGCTACCAAAGTCTCTTTGACTATTTTGTAGGAAAATTCCTTAAAGATATCCAGTAAAAGATTATGGTACATGGACAATGGGTGTTCAAGACACATGATAGGATATTATTCATGCTTTAATAACTTAATAAAAATTCATGGTGGACATGTCACCCTTTATGACAATGTTAAAGGAAAAATCATTGGTTTTGGCCAAATCAGTAACTCTAACTCAGTTTTAATTTCCAAAGTACTTTTTGTTGTAGGATTGAAATATAATCTTCTTAGTATTTCATAACTATGTGATGATGGATTTCATGTTAAATTTGAAAATGATGCTTACAATTTTTTTTAATTCTAAAGATGAATTAGTGTTTTCTGCATTGAGAAATGAAAATGTATACTCTGTTAACTTAGATTATTTAGTTTCTTGAAATGCTTCATGTTTAAGTGTATTTCACAAAGAGCCTTTGATTTGGAATAGGAGACTAGGAAACTGTAATATTCACTCCCTTAGAAAGATAACTAGAAAAAGCATAGTCAATGATCTACCCAAACTTGAGTTTCCAAATGATGAAATGTGTAGTCCTTATCAAAAGGGAAAGCAACACAAAATTTCCTTCAAACCAAAGAAAGGAGTGTCAACTTCTAAACCTCTCGAATTGGTTCAAATGGATTTGTTTGGACTATCTATATTTTCTTGTTTAAATTGGAAACACTATGTTTATGTTCTTGTATATGACTTTTCTAGATATACTTGGACATTATTTTTGGATCAAAAAAGTGAAGCATGCTCTAATTTCATAAAATATGCTAAAATGGTTGAAAATATTAGTAGACTTAGCATTAAATCCTTAACATGTGATCATGTATGTGAGTTTTAAAATCAAGAGTTTGAATCCTTTTTCTCAAAAAAACGGCTATAGTCATAATTTATCCGCCCCTAGAACACCTCAACAAAATGGAGTTATAAAAAGAAGAAATAGAACCTTACAAGAGATTGCAAGAACCATTCTTAGTGAATATGACTTACCTATTTAGTTTTGGGATAATGATATAAATACAAAATTCTATATTATTAATAGAGTGTTGATTAGACCCATTCTTAAAATAACCCCATATGAGAATGGAATAATATAAAACCCAAAGTAAGTTACTTCAAAGTTTTTTGTTGCAAATTCTATATCCTTAATACTAAGGACCATCTTGAAAAATATTCATCCAAGAGTGATGAAGGAATATTTCTAGGATATTCAATCTCCAGTAAAGCCTATAGAGTGTTTATAAAAAGAACTAAATGTGTGGAAGAATCTCTCCATGCCATGTTTGATGAGACATATCCACATAAGCCTAGGACCACTCTAGAGAACCTGGAGGATGATGTGTCAAATCTGGACATCAATTCAAAATCCTACGACCATCCTGTAAATGAATCTGTGAAAACTTTCAGTTCTTTAAATTCTCTAGATTCAAGTCATAATGAACCCAAACCTGTTGAAGAAGCAGTAATCACTAATCCTTCTTTTTCTAGAACTATTAGAATCCATAAGAACCATCTTTTACAGGCACTTGTAGGAGATTTAGATAAAGGAACTCAAACTAGATCTTCTCTTAGAAAGCAGGTTGATCATCAAGTCTTATTGTCACAACATTAACCTATAAACATTAATGATACTATCAATGATGAATTTTTGGTGATGGCTATGCAAGAAGAAAATAATCAGTTTGAAAGGAACAATGTTTAGAAACTTTTTGACAGACCAAAAGATGCATTTACCATAGGCACTAAGTGGGTATTTAGAAATAAGGTAGATAAAGCTGGTAACATAGTTAGAAAAGAGACTAGATTGGTTTTACAAGGATATAGTCAAGAAGAAGGAATTGACTATAAAGATACATTTTCACCAGTAGCTAGACTTGAAGCCATCAGAATCCTGCTTTCTTATGTTGCACATATGAATTTAAAACTATATCAAATGGATGTTAAGTGTGCATTCATAAAAGGGTATATAGATGAGGATTTATTTGCTGAGAAACCCCCTGGTTTTACAAATCCTCACTTTCCAAATCATGTTTTTAAATTATCAAAATCTTTATATGGTTTAAAACAAGATCTAAGAGCTTGGTATGATATATTAAGTACTTGTATTATTTCCAAAGGTTTCACAAAAGGTATAGCTGATCCAACCCTTTTTATAAAACGAATATCCAATGATGTTTCAGTAGTTCAAATTTTTGTGGATGATATTATCTTTGGATCTTTAAAAAACTCTTAATGTATTGAAATTTTTAAAATGATGCAAAATGAATTTGAAATGTGTTTAAAGGGTAAAATAAAATTCTTTCTTGGATTACAAATATTTCAATATAATGATTGTATTATTTTAAATCAAAGATAATATACTAGAGATATTCTAAAACATTTTTCCTTGGATAGAAATAAAAGTATCGACACTTCAATGAGTACTAATTAAAAGTTGGATCTTGATGAAGATGGAAAATCAGTTGATCAAACCACTTACAGAGGAATGATTGGAAGCTTACTCTACTTAACTACTAGCTGACCTGACATTGTGTTTAGTGTATGTATGTGTTAACTTTTTCAAGAAAACCGAAAGGAATCTTATTTAAATGCATTTAAAAGGATTTTCAAATATCTCAAACATAAAACCAATCTTGGACTATTCTATCCTAGAGGAAAATCATTTGAGTTAGTTATTTATTCTGATACTGATTTTTGTGTTCGTAAGTTAGATAGAAAAAGAAGCTCTAGAACATGTAACTTTTTTGGAAAGTCACTAGTATCATGGTGTAGTAAAAAACCAAACTTTGTTTCATTATCTAATGCTGAAGATGAGTACATAGCTGCTGGTAGTTTTTGTGAACAAATTTTGTAGATTAAACAATCAATAATAGATTATGGATATCAATTTAGGCATGTACCTATAAATTGTGACAATACAAGTGCTATTAACATCTCAAAGAATTCTGTTTCACACTCTAGGAAAAAACATATGGATGTAAGACATCAGTTTTTGAGAGACCATTATCTAAAAGGTGATATCAATTTGAAATTCATTGGAACTGAATATCATCATGCTGATATATTCACGAAACTATTAAATTCTAAAATAATATATTACATCATACATGAATTGGGAATGATAAATCTTAAGTATTAAGTGTACTGTTTCACTACTTATTATTTCACAGTTTATGGTTTCACAAGTCAATGTCTTAAGATTTCTATTTAACTCTTACAGTTCTATAGTTTATTGTCTTAAAAGTTTCTGTTTCATGATTACGGTCTCACAATTACTATCTCTCGGTTACTGTCTGGCACATGCTATTTCAAACAATACAGTCGCACCGTTTTGATGTCACACAGTGGGGATGACACCGTGACAACCTGTTATGGTCTCACTGTGAAATTCTGTTCCGATCTCACTGTAATGAAACTTTTTCTTTTTATTTATATATTATAACCCATATCACTATAATTAATTATTTTATTCTTTTTATTTATCATGCTTTTGAGTTTGCGATGCTCGATATCCCTAAATGATAAAAACAAAAGAAGTTTCACTCTTTTCTTCACCCGAGATCTCTTCTCTCAAACCGTAATCCCTCCTTTAACCCTTAAGCTCTCTCTCTCTCTCAAACCTTTGTGGAATGCTAAGGAAGAAGTTCCCATCTTCTTCAACTCCTAAGAAAAGAATATCTCAAAAGAAAATGAAAAGAGCACCGAAGATAGCACCCGGATGTCCTTTGAATCTGAACCTTGTTGACATGATAGTGGTACCAAAAAAGGAAATATGCCATGAGTGGATGCTGTCAAGTAAGTCTCCAGTGTTGAAAGTACTGAAAGAGAAGGGATGTGTGGATTTTTTTACAAAGGAGACAAGGCTGATTTACCCAAAGGTAGTCGATCAGTTTTATTAGTTCGTTCAATTCTCATTTGATACAGAAGATGGTTTTGTTGGGAGAAGCTGGATCAATGGCCAAAGATGTACCATTTCTTCGAGGTTATGGGCTGCTTGACTAAGGATACATCATGGGGGAATTTTTGAGGACTACCAGAGAGGTCCTCATCCTCTAAGTGAGATATTTTTTTAAAATAAGTCTTATGAAGCTTGACTGACAATAAAACAAAGAGAAGTGCTATTACCACTGAGCTAGATGGTGAAACCAGAATATTTTTTAAGTTTGTTCCGAATCAGATTAGTCCAAGAAAAGGATATTTTTCTATAATAAAGTATCATGATGTTTTTTGAAACATCTTATGAATAATGCAAACAATATTAACCTATGTAAGTATGTTATAATATATATGTGTGAGTTGATAAATACAACCTCAAAGTCAACCTACTTATTCTACTCAAGTTTAATATTTGCAATGCTTCATTCTAAAGGGTTGGTTGGACTAGATGAAGAATTCATTAAGGACTATGAATTTTGTATCTCAAAGGTTACAGTCAAAAGGATAAAAATCAGCTGGAATGCGTAGAGAAAAGCATGGGTGGAGGATAATGAAAGGGTTTATGAAAAGTTCAACCCAATTGAGCATTCTTCATGACCTAAGAAAATTTCTAATCCTATTCTGGAACAAGATTAAATTTTTGACTATCCTGTTGAGGAGGAGGAGGAAGAAGAAGTTGTTACACCTACAAGGGAAACATTCCTGGATAAGGAAGCCAGTGGACCAGTTCCTCAAGTCACAGTTGCTAAGGAAGTACCTATTTCTAAAAGAAATACTGTTTTGGAAGAAGAACCTACTTCCAGAGAAGTTTATGTTATTAATTTAAAAGAAAAGGATGTTCTAGAAGAGCATCTAAAAGAAGATCTTTCTCTTGGGAAAGAAGATTCTTTTGAGGAACACTTATAGGAACAAGTTGTTCCGGATATTATCCCATATGCTGAGGAAAGAATGAAGTAAGCCTTTCAGTTGGCTAGAAAAGACATAGGTAAAGATACTGGGGATGAAGTTTTGGAAATAGATCAAAGAACTAAATCTCCTAGTCATGTGAGAGATGTACTTGTTGAGGGGGAGCAGCACCATAATATGGAAAGTGTTGAAATTCTGAATCCAGTTGATCAAAGAACTGTGAATACAAGGTATAAATTCACTAGATACTTTGATGTGAATGATTACCAAGAAGCCTTAGTTAAATGCATAGATCTATCTACTATGTTTCAATTAAAACTAGTCTCTTATCTTGAAGTTATCTCTGCAAAGGAACCCAATCCTATCTCATATTCTGCTCCTGTACCTTCACAAGAACCTTCTACCTTAATGAGCAAGGATGATTTGAAATCCTTTGGGGTCACTTTATTGGGTGGAGTTGAGAAGCTCATGAACACTCAACCTGCTCCTATAACAAACCTAAGTGAAAGAGATGCTTCCCTATTATTAGAAAAGATAATATGGAAGATTTAGCCAAAAATGCTTCATGAAATTTAAGAGGTCATAATTGATAACAATCAGATGAGTGATGAAGTGAAGTCTCTAAGAGATATGGTTGAATATATAGAGTGAGTGTTGAAATCAAGACTAGATCATGTTGCTCACCCTCTTGAGGATGTTAGTGGTCAGATTCTACAGGATGTTGTCTCTATAATTCAACCTAACCTAACTTCCCTAGCTGACAAGGTGGATGAAAGAAACAAGCACATAGTTCAAGAAATTTTTGAGATTGTTATTGGTCTCAAAAAGTTGACTAATGCGTTCAAGGGATGTCTACAGAAAGTTCTAAATCAACTTAAGTCCCTTACTTCATCTGTTACAGCTTCTAGTACCTCTAGACAATCATCTCAACCCTCCTTTGACATTGATATGCTCAGAATGGTTGTTAAGGAAGAACTTCAATCAGTGCTAAGCATATTTGACAAAGAGTATCTACATGTGGTTGTCAAGAATAGTGACAGGTTTCTTGATTTGGTAAGAATTCGTTCCAAGATTGAAAATTATTCTTTGGAAGAAATTACTAAGAAGGTGTATTTCAACATCAATAGGATTTTCTCTAAGCATGACATGACAAACCATTTAAAGTACCTTGTAGAGAATCTGAAAATCCCTCCTATCACTCAAGCTTTCAAAACTCAAGTTCGAAAGCCTAAATATTTCACTCCTTTGTTGGAAAAGTTCATGGAGAACAAAGATGAATTTGAGAAAGCGATGCAGTATGGTGGTGAGATTATTGCTAACTTCATCAAGTTATTGAGGCCTTATCTTCTTGTGCAGAGCACTGATATTATGGCTCCTGCAGCTTCACCCTTGTAGCCTGGTTTGCCTCCTTCTCCATTCACTGCCTCTACCTATACCTCTATGTCTATCCCTTAAGATCTGAGTCTGATCAAACCTATTATCCTTGAACAACAATTTCCTCGGTCTTCCACCAAACCTACCTTGGTCCCTTTTGTTTTTGAAGAACTCCCTCTTCCTTTTCTAATAGTTAGTTCACTAACTTCCTTAACTTCTACCATTGATCCTATGGCTTCTCCTAATGCCGCTACCAAGGGAAAAGAGAAGAAATCCAGTGCTAAGGAATAGTGAACACTATCAACTGATAGGGATATTTTTTTACTTTTGTTGTCTACTATATGTAATAACACATCTTTCTCAATCTAATGTACTGTGACCAATTATTGTCTATTATCTTATATACTCTTATTATCTATTCTCTTATCATTTTTTTGTACTATTTTTGATAATCCCAAAATGGGTAGTGACACATAAACTAAAGGAGAACAAAAAAAAACTATGAACATATATCCTCACTCATATGATTTGTGATCATCAAAAAGGGGGAGATTGTTGGACTCTTTTTTTAATCATGTTTTAATAATCACAAATACTATACATCCTGCAAGTCTTATTAATCATGTTTAATAGGTTTCTAGTCATGTGTAAATATGGTTGGTTTCTTTATGCTTTAAATAAATTTTCTCGTGATCTAGATTCCTATAAACAATGATTTATTTTTTGTAAACTATAGTTACTTTTTTTTAAATTATTTTTTTTAATTATTAAATCTAATTCATTCTATGAATATTACTTCTTAAGTCTATATAAAAATATTTGGCTATGTATGAGAAACCGCGAGTCTACCACCAGTTTTGGTTTTTTGGTAAAGGACCTAGAAAACGTGACCAGATATCGTGGCCCACACACTATGAACTAGACACTGTGATATAGAAACCAAGACCTAGACACCGCAACGAAACACCATGACTAGACACCGTGACCCATACACCGTGACCAGACAACATAACCAGTTTCAGATCTGTTGATTTCTGTGACACCAATTCTTTTCTAAGACACCATTTAAAGTTTGGCCAAGGACTAGAAACTGTGATCCCAACACCACATCTGGGCTACCAGTTCTTGATATCTATACAACTATGCCATTATAACTATCTCACCGCTCAAAGAAAAATAATAAGTCACCATTTCGTGGTGACACCATTTCCAAGTGACACTATTTCCAGATAGATTCTGACACCATTTTTTTTAAATTTAATTTCTAAGAGTCATATTTGCACATTTTAAATGCACTGAAATAATTAATATTTCTTTGTAGACATGTCACCTGATAGTACGACGTACAAGGTTCTGAATACATGCATCATGTCGGCTCCAACACAAGAACTCCATGAATATAATGAAAAGCATGGCCCTAAAAAATGGTTGTAGAGTAGTAGAAGCGCGATCATTCTTGAGAAAATTACTGACACATGAAACAAGATACATCTAAAGAAAACATGAAACTTTCATGAATCCAAAAGATGGGATACCATATATTAGAGTCAAGAACATCTTTGCAATAAAAACTCTATGAAGAACCCAATCCAGATCTAACTGAAAACCATAGCAGCAGACTTGTGATATTCTGTTTCTCGCAAGAGGAATCGATTCTTACATATGCTTCATCCTAGAAGTCTAGAGATGCATAGAATAACACTCAGAGCACTTCTAATATTTTCTCATCATATTTTTTCTATTGTGTATTGTTTTTTTGCGTTCAAGCTGTGTGTGTGTGTACATATTAAATACACACACACTATCTTCGACATTAAACTAAAGCATAAAATATATTCTTCCTCTCATATCTTTTTACACTTGTTTACCCCCACGGATAAGTGTGGAAGAGGTCCATGTGTGTCTTGGTAGTTTATACCCACGAACTGTGGAAGAGTTATTGTGACATGGATAGTCATGTGCACTATTGTTTACCCCGATCTAGGTTATGGATCATGTTTATTAATATAAACTTCTTGGTGGAAAGTGATCACTAAGTGGAGTGGATTAGGTCTCATCTTGAGACTGAACCACTTGTTTTATCTGCTATGTTGTTTAATTTAGTTTTCTCTGTTTATCTGTATAATTCAGAAATCACTGGATTTTCTTTGATTGTTAATATTAAACAGAAGTTATAATTTGTTTTCATAAATATAATATCTTAAAAAATAATGTCAATAATTGATATTGAGACTACTGATAATTAATCAATATTCTGAGAAGTTATTTGAACAATCAAACTTTCATACCCGTATTACCTTGATTAACTGGGTTGTATTTTTTTTATTGGGGAACCTTTTAAGAAAACTTTTCCAATAGAAATTTTTATAGATACTCATTTCACCCCCCTATAGAGTACTCTACTTTGACCAACATTTTAATCTTAATTGTTAAATTAATTAGATAGGAAAATCAAATGCTTTAATAAAAACCAAAATGATAAAATTGTAGAATCTTAGAAGTTAAGGAACCAAATTACTAAAATGCATATATTTTATTGTGGATGAAGAATTTATTGGCCATGATTTTCATTTAATCCAATATTTTTACATTTTTTTGGCTCTTTATGTATGATTGACCACCCATTGTTGAATACCATTTGGTATTTTTAAAATTTCCACTCCCCCTTCCCAATAAAAGGCCACCACCTATTCCCATTCCTAAGACCTATAAAACCACCTAGGTTCAGTCAATACCTAACCAAATAGTCTACCAAAATCCATAAAATAGAAATAGTAGTATCCTATTTAGTAAAATGGTTTACAAGAAATCTGTTTGGTATAAACTAAAAGAAGTTACCCGATTAAGAGGTAATGCCTTCTCTCATACCTTCTAATTTCATTTCCATTCTCCACTTCCTATAATATTATTATTATATTATTAAATACCAACATTAGTATACTAATTATACTAGTATGTTGTTATGGTAATTTTCAACCTAAAATTATACACACATCCATCTAATGGGTAATGTACATACTGTTTCTGTGTACGAAAAAATACAGCCTCACAAAATGATGATTGTTCAATTTTCCCTATCACCTCTCATAATGGCCATTATGATTGAAAATATATTTATATATGATATATATGTTATTTATAATGTCTTTATCCTAATATAAGTTTTATATACAACATACCTTTATGCTTTCGAAGTTGTGTAAATAAGATAATTTTGTTTGAGGAAGTGTGGACTACCACCCCTTCAAAGAGATATGACTCGTTCATTCCACACATGGAACATATAAAGGATGATGCTGATAAAAATATGTAACATATATATAAAATAGATATTATACTATAATTATAATATAAATATTTATCATTTGTTTTGAATTATTTAATTACAATAAATAAATGAAAGTAGTGTTCATGTGTACATACGACCTACTGTCTCCATGAACGGTGCACTTAATTTTTAATCTCCAAATATTATGGACTATTATAAATACTTATGTACTAACTATATAATATTTATTATTGTAATTAAAATTATTTATATGATTAAACCTTTAATATTTAATAAGAACAACAAATAACAAGTCAAAATATACTTGAGAAAACTAGGCAATTTACTCCCGAAATTGTTAAAATAATAAAAGTGTGTTAAAAAATGGGTAATAAAAAATTATAATAAGTTAATATATTATATTATAAACAGGAGTTTTGTTATAGTATTTGTTATTAACATATTAAAAACCATGATATAGAAGGATAAATAACACACAAAAAGAGAAAGGTTAATGTAATGGATTTTCATCTCACTTTTTAAATCTATGAGATTAATGTCATATTCAATACTTATTTTGTGTGTTATACCTAATTCCCAATATGATATATTGTATAATTATTTAAATTTATTTCATGATATTAAATGTTTAAATTGATGTTACTCTTTCATGTAATCCTTGACACAAAATCAACTCAAGTGGTAAAGGAATTTCTTCTCAACTGAAATTTCATTGAGACTTATTTTTTATTATGAACCAATTCACTATTATTTGGTGTGTCTACTAAAATTTTAATATTATATCATGAATCAATTTATTATCATGATATTTCAAGTTTAAATTTATTTCTTAACTTTCTAGATATTATGATGTAAATGTTTCAATGTTGTATGGTACACTTTTGATTGTTTAAAGATTATTCTCTTTAAATGTTTTTAGTCTCACTTCCTCTTGTGACTGTTAATTTACCTTGAAGCAATAAATTTATTGTAATAATTTATCATTGAAAATTAACTTGAATATCCACATTCTGATTCAATGGATATTAGTATTGCTGAAACCATATACCATTTTTCATATGGGGTTTACTTTCACAGTTATTTGATAAATATGTATTTCCCATCCAATATGAGTATTTGATAAGGCATATGATTTATTTGGGTTATTAAATATGTGGAATTCTTTGGACATTCCATTACAAGTGGATAAAATAATTTATATAGCTCCTCGATGCATCGATATGTTCTCCTGAGTCAATTTAGTTGCCCAAATTTAATGGAGGATGGATCTGTAGTTTTAAACTGTCCTGAGGATATATCTTAACAGTAATAGGTCATCATGTGCCTTAGACATGACATCCATTAATAAAGAACTGGTTTCATATTATATTCAGCTATTTTTCATCCATGATATTTTTCATCTTTATATCTATTGCTACATTTCTTTTTTAGTACATTGATTAAATGGCACGTGTTTCAGCTTTTTACCTTGAAATATTGATTTTTCCTTATCTAGTTATTTGAACGGCATGTGTTATCAGTAATTTACCATTCCATGTTAATTATTATCACTGATTAATTATTTCTTCCACTTTACTTACCCTTACTGAGCATTTGGGCTCACCCTTATTATATTTATTTCCCCGGGTTATGACGAAGAAATATTTGAATAATCATTCAAGGATATAATTTGTTTTATTTTATTATGTATCGTGTTTTTATTTCTTATTCTCGAATGTATTAAGGGTATAATTTATATAATCTCGTATTCCAAGAATGCTGAACTAAATAGTATTTCAGGATTTTATTCCATGTAATAATGCCAGTGTAAAGTAATAATGCACCATCACAAGGCTTCTTGGGTTGGGGTGTTAGAATGGATACAAATTTGATTAATAAATCATCCAAATAATGTTAAAATAATTTTTTTTTATTTTTTTAGAAAACAATATTTTTTAAGAGAAACATGTTTTTGGCTGAAGAGATAAATAGAGAATATTTTTTTTCTTAAAAAAAATATTTCAAACTCTTGATTACAAAAAGAGAGTAAAATTAAAGTAAAAAATATATTCTCATAACATAAACAGATGATGAAAAAATTTATGAGTTTCTTAAGAAATAGATAATATTATTTTATCATCAGAAAAATAATAAAAAACAATAACAATAAATGATGAGATTATAACATAAAATATTTACCACTTCGGTAACTTTGAAATTTAATCCCCATGAAAGAATATCATTAAATTAAGCTTAAAATATTATGAGGATAAATTAATCTAGGATATTAAATATTAAAATGTTTGTATATACACATCATAAAATAATATAGGTGCATAACATAACTTATATCCCAAAGAAAAAAAATAGAGAGAAAAATCCCTTACCGCGCTTTGATAACTTTTGAACAATAAACCCCATGAGGATGAGATCATAAAATGGATATGTAAGTCACTATAATATTTATGATAATAATCATAAAATAACTTAATGGGTATTTTAGGAACAAAATAAAATAAATAGGTGGTGAATATGGCATATGTCTCATAGAAGTAAAAAGTGAGACAAAAATCCCTTACATCAGTTCGTGAGGCAGCAATCCACCATACACACAAACAATGATTTCGTAACCCATTTGATGAAAGTGGAGATAGTTTTAGGTCATGAAGTTAACATAAATGTTATTATTATATTTAAGATACTAATATTATTATATAATCATGTTTTAAATGTAATTTAATGATTTGGAGAAAGAAAGAAAATAAAAATGCTCATTGAAGAAAGTTACCTCTTCTTTGGGTAACCTCCTGAAAAAATTCTTCATAGTTGTGAATATGTTAGGGGATCGACTTCCCTTTTATAATTGAGGAGGAGTGTCATTTTTGGTAAATACCCAAATGTTTTCAATAATGGGAGGTCACTCTCACTTCATGAAGCTAAAAAATTGATAAATATTTTAGGGTAGGTATTCTATATCCTATAAAAACCTTCAAAAAAATAAACACAAGTTTTAAACATGTAATTCCATAGACTTTAAGTTTTACTCACTTTTACTATTTTAATTTTAACAATGGTAACTAGTTTTTTTAACCTAGGTAATTTATGATATGATCCAAAAATAAAATTATTTTTAATAGATAATTTATAGATAATTATTATAAATATCAAATAAAATTTATCAAATAAAAATATAATTATTTTAAAATTAATTTTTTCACAAGATCTTGTAATGCGCTAAACCCCGTTTTAACCTTAATCGCAATAATTAATTTTTAACAGTTTTCATTAATGATTATGGTTTAAAAGTAACTTGAACCTATTATATAATATAAATTACAATGATTAAAAATATGGAATCCATTTTAATAAATCCAATCCCCATAAGTGATGAAATTTAAATTAAAATCAATCCTGGAGACGTGGTGAAAAGGTAGGTTTTTAGAGAGAAAAATGTTCAAATGTTTGAAAACATTTTATATCAAAAATCTATATAAAATTGATTAAAATGAACTAAATTGTATTAATATATATATATATATATATATAATTTAACATTTTTTTCTTTAGAATAAAAGAAAATATGATTTAACCTTAGAAATAATTTAAACAAAAATGTAGTTTTTGAATTTTAATTCATTATTTTTTACTATTCATAAAAAAAATCATTTAAGAAAATTATAAAAACTAAACCTATGATAATTTTGAAATGATTTTTTGAAAAAATATTTTTATTTAATTATATAAAATTACTAAAAGTTTAAATAATTTTTTTAAAATAAGTTTGAAAAAAATCTAACAATACTATTTTTTATAAAAATAATGTTTTAAGAATAAAAGTGGATTTATTTTTATCTATTGTCTAGAAATAACATAATATGAATTTATAATAGTTTTTTGAAAATATGCACTATATAAATTTTATTAAAATCATCCAATAAATGTGGTTTCCTTAATTTATTTAGGTGAAACACGATTGTTATATAAAAATAGTTTCTTAGAAAAATATTTAATTCATTTTAATTTTTAAATAAATAACCCTTAAATAATTAATTTTATATTCATGTTTAAACCATATAATTTCATAATTTAGTTAATCTTATTCATACATTCTATTTCAACAACTAGGTGATAACTATCTTAATAAATAATAATATTTGAATAATATGTCACATTTCATTTAAACTCAATGTTTCATGTAATGTACGCTACACTTAGTGTTATATGTAACTCAAAATAAACTTAGCGTTACATGGAAAACAAGATAAAATTAGTGTTAAATTTAAAAAAAGATAAAATTAGAGTTACATGTAACAGAAAATATCAAAAATATTACATTCTCTTGAAAACAAATATTTTAATAAATCTTGGGGGTGTTATAATCAGTAGGTGTCTAACAAACCAAGATTTTTATGAAATTTTTATCTATAATTAAATTGATTTGTTCAATATATTTCATTGTACACAAAAATAAGTTTTAAGAAACCACTATACCCTATTGAAACATTACTTTTTAATGTGACATTTATAACCTAACTGTTAATTTGGAAGGTATGGATGATTAAACCAACATAAATAAAAGAAATGATAAGAGAAAAAAAACTAAAACTAAAAATAAAAACAAACTTGATGACTAACCAGATCTCCATGTAACCCTTCATGTCACATTTAATCCCCAAAAATGACATTGCTCCATGATAATTGATACCATGATGGAACCTTCACCTGAAGTTAGAAACAAAGATAGAGGTATAATCCTAAGTATTAAAAATAAGTAAGAGTGAACATGTTAAACTATTACCTATGCATTTACTTTAAAGAGAAGATTCATTTAATATTAGTTTGAAATAAAGTTGTATAAGCATAGGTTTTTCACTCATTAAATTTCAACACCAAACACAATCCATTATCATCTTTAATTAAATCAAATTTTTCTTAAAAGGGGAGGGTTTATAATTTTTAAGAGAGAGCGAGGGATAAAATAAAAAATGTGTTTGAGAAAAAGGTGTGAAATATATTATGAATCATTTTTCAAAATATTTTTCCTAAAACAAATTTAAAGAAAAATTACTTATAACAAAGAGATAAACCAAAGATAGGGATTAGAAGTAATGAAAAAATGATGAGATAAATGGGAAAACATTACTTTAGTAACCATAACAGATGAGGCACCAAGATTATCCACCACAAATTAACAAGTAATGGAGAACGTGGAAATAATTAGGAGACTAGGAATAAAACTATAACATACTCTAATATGATCCAAAATTTTGACATGACAGATGCAATAAAACATCCCTAATTGTTGGTCGTACCCTACCTGGTCTAACCGAGGGGCCCCATCCCAAAAGAAGAGCGTGTTTGTACTAAGGGACTACTATCCAAATCATATTACTAAACGAGTGTAGAAAGAGTTATTATATAATTCACTAGATGTTATTTGTTCTCATGATATGTCTAAAATGGGGGTGATCTATGAAATCGCAAACAATTGAAAATATATATAATAAGCTCAAGTCACCACATGAGTCAAACATACTGACACCACCCCCAAACCACCCCATTGAATAGTACCTTTTCCTTTGAACCATCAATACATGAGGGAATTCCCATACCAAGGAAGTTCCCACCCCTTTTACAATGAGCAAGGCAAGATACACATCCCAAGGAGAGTTTTCCAATGAAAACGCATTTTGAAAGTGCCCATCATGACTTGTATATCATTTGAGTTACAACCCATTTCAAAGGGATAAAGAAACCACATAGAATTTTTAGAAATATTTAAAACACATTTTGAAATCCAAAAAATTATTTAGAAACCAAAAACCACTTATAAATTTCAATCAAGAATTTCATTGAACTCTTGGTGTATATTATATTTAAAACAATTCCACACAATTTAATTCAAAATAGAAACAACATTAATTCATTCCAAATATTGCTTAAAACATTATATATTACTAATTAGAATTGATACATGGTATAAACATCAATAAATCAACGATTCATAAATTTAATGGACAATACATAGGTAAGCCTAGCTAAATCCAAGATTCCATCACCGATGGAAACACCACCCTTACATGCATATACACCATTATATGTATACCCCTTTAAAAAATGCATATATTTCCCTTTACATTAGGAAATTAGTACAATAAGGTTTTATATAAAAACACTTATATTTGTATATGTGTGAATGTCATATTCATGGGGCCCCAAGTTGTCTCATTCGATGAACTCCACAACAACATACCTCAAATAAACCCATAAGAACCATAAGGACCATGAAACAATTGAAACACACAACCATTAAATGTTAAGGTTTACCAAAATAATTCACAATAAAAGGGGGAAAATGGGACCAACAAAATATGGAATAATAAAGAGGATTGGAGGATAACCTTGCTGGAGTTGATCAAATGAGAAATAAAAGGAAAAATTGGATAAAATGATGGAGGAGAGGATGTGTGACGTGAAACTGGGAGCCTCTTTTGGGAATGGTTTGAGTGCGGAGGGGGTAATGTGTGGTGGTATCATTGTTAAGGAGGATGGGTGTTTAGAGGTTTTTGTAAATTTAAATTTAAATTAATTAATTTTTTCTTTTAAAAAATGGACAAGGTGAACGATTTGGAAAACTGTGGGCCAACTATGTGACCTATACTAGGCTCTTGGAGAACCCCACATAGGCTGGCCACGTAGTTTGGAAAACCATTTTCCAACCATGTATTTGGATCTATGAAAAATTCCAGAATATATTGCAAGGTTACCAAACAGTTTGGAAAACCAGGCGCTTTAATCATGAGACATGATATCCATGCCCAAAAAATCTAAATTTCAATGGAAAACACCCAAAATAGGAGATAAATAAATGGGAACTAAAAAATATTTAAATTAATTGAATAGTTTTAGTTTGTTTTGTGACATATCCCATTAAATCACATGCACATAAAATCAAGATAGGGGACCCTTACCTAGGTATCTACCCCATAAAAAGCATCACTTCACTTAGCATGTTCATTAAACTTTAAGGTCCTTATGTCAGATCATATAGTGTCCAAAAATCACATGCCCTAGATTGTATCCCTTTTTATGTAATATACTAAGACCACATGATAATGTTTCCCTACCCACCCATGAAATCATCACTAGTACCTACCTATAAACTCCATCATATCTCTCAACTATCAACTTTGATACCACTTTACCATAACCAACTCCATTGGAACCCCTCTTGGGCTGAAAATGATGTTGGGGATGGCCCCCAAAGTACAACTCCAATAATAAACGAATTGGTGACTAAAACTCATGTATCATGAATTTTACCTCAATCCATCAAAACCCATGAAATTACACCCATAGGAAACCAATATTACTACAATAAGTATACAAGTATGTTCTATAACTTAAGGACACTATTGTCTTCACATAAATGTATAATAAACAAAGATCCATAAAAACCTAGTTGGGCACTATATACCTTAAGACATCATATCCTGAGATATGCCTACCAATCATGCTACTATAGAAGGTAGAGAGAGAAAGATAGGAAATGCATCCATTTTTACCCTCACCAACCTAGATATTGTGGGAAAACATAAATCCTAAAAACATTGGGCATCAACTATATTTCAGAATCAAGTGGTAAATCATATGAAATCATATAATATAGTGAATAAATATATCACACAACCAAAATAAGGGAAACTAAAAATCCTTAGACATAACTATAACCATAATCCCTTGAGAAACCCAACTGTTACTACTAAGGTCTCGGAACTAGATTTCATATAACCCCAAAATCATTAATATTCAACATAATTTATGATTTTAATTTATTAACTAGAAATTACCAACCATTAATTTAATAAACTAGTAATTTTCTAATTATTAACCAACCTATCATCAATTCCCATTATATTATTTCTTTTTATCACATGTTGTCACAATTTCAAAATTCCTATTTTAATTTCCAGATTTCAAAAAAAAATTATAGTATTCATCCCAACCATCCTATGGTTTTCAAATTATCAAATAATTACTTCCATTAACAAGACTCATTCCCATGAGTTCATTATTAATTTATTTCTTATCCTACAGTCCATGTACTCTAGGAATCATCCTAATCTACCACAAGAAGCTACAATCATAGTGTGTAGATCCAAATTCAACATTTAAAAGAGTATCAAAGTAATATACCATTCAAGAACTATCCATCAAATGAAAACCTCATGAAATATGGGAAATCCTAACTCTCAACCTATACCCATTATCTAACCAATAAACCTCACACAAAAACCTAAAAATAAGTAAGACCCTCTCTCAACCTATTCCATATATACCCATTAATTAATTTCCAAACATAAAAAATAAACTATATTAATGAAAAAAATATAGCGTTATCATAAAATATAAAGAACGTACTAATAAAAAAAGTACATTCAGCCCAAAAATTAAAGGGGAAACCAAGGCCATAACTACATGTTATATAATACTTTTAAAAAAAATAATTGTGTCTCACATCACCAAACATTTATCTCTAGAAAATGAACTTTTTATTACCATTTTTATTTAACCAATTCATTATTTATACATTTAAACAACAAGAAACCTATTACCATTAATTAAAATAGTTTAATAAACAACCATAAATAATATTCAAGAATTAATTCAATTTATATCATTTTTCAAGGAATGATGGAAATAAAATTTAAATAAATATTTCATTAATCACATAACCCTTACTATATTGACATTTTTTAATACATTTTGAGCATATATTCAATTCTAAAAAATAACAAAATTCACAAAAAAATATACAACATAGTATCTAGAAAATATAAAGAGGCATCAACAATAAAGAATCACCACATGAGATCACAACACCCTTCCAATTCATTCTTAATTATTGGTATTATATTTTTAGGTAAACTATACCATTAACCAAATAAAAAAAAATGAAAATCCCAAAATTTCACACAAAATAAGTAGATGTAAGGAATTCCCTACCTTGATATAAATCTTTCAACATTCTATGACAAAACCTAGAAGGAAAAAGATCAACCACCATTGAAATCCAGGAAAAATGGTTTAGAACCAATTCAAAACAAACCATCATAAATTTATGCTCAAAACCAAACCCAAATGTTGAGGAAAATCAATTCAAAAACCATTGAAAATTAAGAAGTCATGGAAGATGAAGAGAAAAGGAAAATAGGGTACTTTGATTCAAGAGTGTTTGATACCAATGCACCACGGGGTTTAAACTCAGAAAAAGAATAGCTGGAGAGGTATAAAAGGGTATAGAGGTTATCTAGGGTTTTCTGGATGATAATTAAAATCCAAACAAGTAGGTTTTAGTCATCTATTTATAGTAGAAGTATGAATGTACTCCACCATGACATGGTGACTCCCATGACAAGGAAACTCACATGACACCTTTAATGGAACCATGAATTATACCATGGTATGGAGGATAGTTTTTCACCACCTAGATATAAAAATGGTACTAAATATAAGATAAGGAAAAATACATCTTTCTCTCTCTCTATGTTCACTTAACCCATGGTTTTGGTGTGTAGAGACCCAACTCATCACTTCCTCTCAAGGGAACATAGAAAGAGAGGGACCCAACCATCACTTAAGAAGTCCAATGGAATCCTAATTTTAATGGGGTGAAAAATAATCAACATAAAAATTTATATTGAAAAACTAACATATTAAATATTAATACTTACCCAAATAAATAAAAATAATCCTAACCCATCCAGAGTAAAATGGTTAATGGTAATTAAAATTTCCATCCCTAGTAAAAGTGATCATAAATCATAAAAATAAATAATAAGGATGGTATCAGTTCAAAATTTCTGCAATGTAAAAAAATAAAAATAATTTTTGATATCATTGATTAAAAGAAATACATTGAAAATATTTTCAAAAACATTTTTAAGAAAAACGACCTTTGCAATTTGACAATCACCTTTATAAAAAAGTTCACAATTTTTTTAAATTATTCTCTTTCAAAATTACCTTTTAAAATTTGTGAAATACTATTTAAAACATTTATCGGACATAATGGTGGACAATTCCATTTATTCCGTACATGTTAAAACAAATACTCCTTCCACATTTTCATTAAAATCCAAACAAGAATTATTTTGAAAATGACATAAATATACCATTAATATTTTTATAAAAAGTAAAAAATGGTTAAAAATGTCTTTAATACATCATTTTTAAAAGGTTTTTTGAAACATTTTTAGAAACAATGAGTTTTGATGAAACAGGATTTCCGACTTAAGAGAGAAATAATGTTTGATTTAAAAAAAAATACTTTCTAAAACATTTTATGTACCAAAGAGTGGAAAATATTACTAATACTTGAAAAAGTTCATGAATGACCAGATGTTAATAAAATATCTTTATTTTAATATATAAATATAAAACAATTCCCCCATGGTATATGTAAACATAAACAATCCTGAATAATTATGAGATTGTGAAATAAACACTTACAACATTGGTAACTTCTGAATCATAATCCCTATAAAAGAAATAACATAAAATAAAAATTTGAATAAAATGAAGATAAATAGATTCATGATATAACATATAAATGGGGAATTATAAAAACCACACAAAGGAATAATTGGTGAATATAGTGTTTGTCTCACAGAAGTTAGAGTGAGATGAGAAACCCTTACCTCAGGTCCGATTTCCTTCATACGTTTCTATACAGGATATATAATAGTTTTAAGCATGTTATTAATTTATAATAAAACTATAATAATATTTATAATATCATATATTATCCTATTATAACATTTTCCACCCATTTGTTAATAATATTCTTTTATTTTATTTTTTTCATGTGTTAATTGCCTTGTTTTCTCATGTATGTTTTTCCTTGAAAGTTTTTTGTTCTTGTACATAGGATATATATATATATATATATTATACATAATGATAATAATGTTATAAATATTATATTTAATCTATAGATACATTTTTATAACCATTTATTAAATTTATACATGGAAAACGAATCACATCGCTTTGTGGAGATGGTAGACCATATATACGCATGAGTGACAATATCATTACCTTAATGATTGAAAGGGTAAGTATAATGACCTGAAATGTTTTGAATAAAATTCCCCTTTTTGATTTAATTAAATTTATTATGGATATAGAATACACATGAAGTTATTTTTATTATTATTTACAATTGTATTTAAATGATCGTTAAGTATCATTATTGTTGATAATATAGCCATTTAACAGTGTTGACATGAATAGTATAAATATAGGGTTTTAAGAAATCCTTTTGGCACAAAAAAAGTATGTGATGGCCTCAACCAATAGGATCATTCCATATGAAGCCCAATTATTAGAGATTTTGAGGGAGAAAAAATTCCCGGGCTTGTCCCTAGACCAAGCCCAATACAAGATCCAACAACTTAAGCATGCACGAAACTATTTTTGGGAGAAGTTCAAGCTCATTGAAATCACGGCCCAAACCATTTTCCCTGAATGACCCCATGAAAGACCCACCATTTAACACCTTAATCCTAGTGATTATTATGGTGTAATAAATGAATATGTAATAAGACCCTATAATTATGATTATGTACACTTTTTGTGTATAATAATGAATATACTTTTATTCTATTATTATTACCTTGTAAATTATTTTTAAAGAACAAATAATATTTTTGGTTAATATTCAAAATCAATTAAGAAAAATATTTTTATGGAATTAATGTATTTTTGAAATAAATAATATTCTAATAAAATATTATTATTAAATTGATTTTTTTAAATATAAATGATCATATATTTTTTATGAAGTTGGAAGTAATTTTTATTAATGTTTAAAACTGTTGTTGTCAAAGCCCATCAATTTTCAATAAATATCAGTTTTTATTTTAAAAATAAAAATTCAAATATTTAGAAAATTATTTAGATAAAATTCATACTATTTTTGGAATTAAGACCTCAAAATTATTCAACAGTGATTTTTTCATAATTTTCAGAGACATTCGATTTTTTGGGTAAAAATTAAATATCATATAAATATACGGTGTGTTTTATGACTTCATAATGGCCCAATAATGATCTGATAAATATATAAAAGGGTTATTATGAAAAATATAAATTTTTACTTTAAAATAATTTAATTTTATGTTTATTCGATTTATTTTATAATGCCTTAGTGAATCCTCCAAAACATATGATATATTTTAAGATTTTAAAATAATTTCATTAAACGTATGACTCACCTCCACATAATAAAGGGAAATATTTTAATATATTAGGCCCTTATCCATATAAAATAATGTATACTACTCCCCTTTTACAAAAACCATGGGCAAAAACCATGGGATGGTTTGTGGATTTGAATATTTTATTGTGTAGTGTCCAAAAAATAATAATAAAGTAATCCCCCTCCTTTCCTATATAAACCCACCCATTCTCCCATTTATCTTCCCTAAAACACTTTTAATCTCAGCCAAACTCTGTCCCTTACACTCTAGAGTCCTACCAAGTCTACCCAAATCTCTTAAGAAGACTCTCACAAGCCTTTGGAGTCACACAACCAAGTAAGGGATCTATCACTTTTCTCTTTTATCAAGCACTAATTTTTTGACATGCCTTTTAATTTCTATTTGAATAGGTTAGTATATGTTTATACATGATCCCCCTAACTATCCATTTGATTTAAAAATAACCATAACTTCATTCCACTATCATTTATCCATTTTTTATCCTTTATATACACCCTTAACCATACTGGGATTTGGCAAAGGTAATTCTCTCTCCTAATTACCATTAAATCACTTCTTTTTATATTATGCATCTTAAATTCTATTTAATGTGTTGGGATATTATGTTTCATGACACCCTTACTATCAATTTCTTGTATAAATTATTAGATAACCCTTTATCTCTCATCAACCTATTTTATGAATTTCTATATGATGTCGTTATGATGCCGAAATTACACTATGAATTTCTATACCAAAATCATAATATAGTGAATACCATACTAATTACAATATCAATGGTATTAAAATTTATTCACAAATACATTATTATTTAGGACTTAAATTTATTAATTCCACATTCCATAATCATGTAATAAATGATTATGTTGAATGAATCCATGTTATATGATCTATGTTGCACACTTAAGTATGAGATTGAAATGATTATGAAGGGTGCACCCTAATAAATATCCAATTAATTGGGAAATGTTTAGTATCATGATACTTCATGTTGATACAAGGTTTAACCTAATTCTGTTATGGTACTTTTTTCTACCATGTTGGGATAGGGGTTTACCTGATTCCGTTTTGTTTATAATACAGTGTTTTAAGTTGTTTCCATATTTCCATGTTATGATTATCATGCTATATCACGTCTTTATATTAATGTTCCTTTATTCTATTTTTATATTCCTTGTCTAACATGTATTTTTATCCTCATGTTATTCCATGCTTACTCCCATACCGGGATTTATAGCTCACCCCTTTCTTATGTACATCCTCAGGTTATCCCATATGATGTTAAGTACGAAGGAATGTTATGGTCATGTAAAATTAGTTTTCAATAAAGATGTTGTATTTAATTTGTTATGTTACTATGTAATGTTTCCAATTTACCAAGACACTATACCTATTTATCTTTTGAGTTGTATTAAGTGAAAATATATGTAATAAATCATGTTTAAATGTGTAATAAATAGAAGGGTTGTTATATTAAGAAATTGGGTGATATATTAATTTAAAATAATAAATATAATATCATATAATATCACATAAATTCATTAATTTTATCCTTATTTCATTCCATTTAATTCTTATGAGAAAATTTAATCACATCACTTCGTGAGGAGGTAGTTCACCATACACATGAGCGACAATATCATATTTCAAATAAAATGGAACGTTAAAAGGAATATGTGATATTAAAATTATAAAATTATAATAATATTATAAATATAATATAAATTTGATAAATATATCATTATATACATCATATAATGGTGGTGATGGAAAATTAACTTCATCGGTTCATGAGGCCGAAGTCTGTCATACACACAATCAGTGGTTTCGTTTCCCATTTGATGGAAGTGGAGATAGATAAATATTATAAAAAGACATAATAATATCTCAGTATATGGGAGATACTGGTTTTATTATATTGGAAGTGTTAATACATAATTTAATGGGTAAAAATAGGAAAGAAGATGAAATATCTTTGTTATGATAATTACCTTCTGTAAGAGAAACCTCCTTTGGATCTCCTCTTGAGGACTATAGGGATGGTATTTCGGGAGGAACAGAAGATCTAGAACATGTATATAGATATTGAAGAGACATTTTTTTAGGTTTTATCTAAAAAAGGCCTTTATGGTTGTGAATAAAGTGAGTGTAGGGAGTGCCCTTTTATTAGTAGGGAAAGATAACTCTCTTGGGAATTACTTGGAAATTTCCCAAAAGAATCCAAAATGATAAAGTCATTCCTAAGAATTGTTTTTACAAATTAATTTATATTATATTTGGGGATGTATAATATCTAAATATTTCCATATGATAATTTTTTTTAAGTTTTTAGGTCATTTTGACCCTTATCTTCTAAGTTTAACTCCACAGTAAACCATTTTTACCTTAATCGTGGTAACTAATTTTTACTGTTTTCACTATTAATTTTGGTAAAAAATTAAATTTAAATTATTATATAATATAAATTATGATGATTTAAAATATTTAACACAATTTTTCAAATTCCATTCACATAAGTGGGAAAATTTTACTTGAAATTAATCTCACAAATGCGGCAAGAAAACAATTTTTTAAAGAGAAAATGTCAAAAGTTTATAGAGTTTTTGTAACACATGAGACTTTTATGAGAAATATTTTGTTTGTATGTTATATAAATCATCAAAGGAATCCTTCACTACACACAACACTATCTTGGATTGCTTTACACGCAACTGCGGCCTTCCTCGATAGCTTGCGTCGTACGCAATACCGAGTTTCACTATACAACGATATGCTATTAAAATATTATTAAAACTAGCCATTATGAATAGTAATAAATGAATTTTGAATTTTATAACATTTTAATTCAACTTATACATTTTCAAGAATGAGGTATAAAAGCAAAATCAGTTTTTTTGGATAAAAGAAATATTCTTCAAAAAATACAGTTTTTCCACCTTTTAATGGCGCACCCACATTAAATCTAGTTTTTGACATGTTTATAAGTTCAATTTGACAAAATAAAATTCTTCTTTTGAATCAGGGTATAAAAATTTACTTTTGATAAACTTTTTATATTTTTCTGATAACTTTCATATTTTTATGAATAGTAAAAATACACTAATTTTTAATTAAAAACAACTTTTTTCATTGAGATAATTTATATGGATAAATTATAATATTGAATGGTTTTAAAGTATAAATATAATATATTTTTACCATTTAATATAATGTATTTCATTAGCATTAATTTCACATTGAATTCATAGGTAAAAACATTTCAATCTTTGGCAACTAAAACCCGTTTTCTTAACAATGGGATTTATTTTAAATTAATTACTGGAACTTATATGTTTTGAATTTTGAAAAATGGATTCCATATTCAGAATCAGTGGCTCAAAATTATGTTAATAGACTAATTTTTATTTTTGAGCATTATGAATACTAACTACGGTAAATTTTATTTACCATAGTTAAAGGTAAATCGGGTAATTAAGGGTAAATATAAGATTATAAAATTACCCTAACATCTGCCAAAATCCTATTGGATGACTAAAAGTTGACCCATATCACCTAAGGGTCGGATTAGATTAATTTAATGGACTTTTTCCATGAAAATAATTTAATTATTATTGAAACCAAAGAATGTGACAACATGTCACTTTCTTATATCTTATAAGTATAATAATTTTAATTTGGTGATAAACATAATGAAACTTAGAACATGAATAGTCTCCAAAAATATAATACAATTATCTACTTCATAGGAATTTATTTATTATTTTTAGGGATTAAATAATTATCATTAATTATGACACAATAGTGATGTTGAAATTATTTTATTAATTAAAATATCAAATAAATTGTTTTAAAAATATTAAAATAAATATTATATGAACTATTTAATGTGCTACACTAATTTTCTAGATACATATGACATTTTATAAATCTATTAAAGCTTTTATTTTTAAACATATCTTATGTATATATTTTATTTAAATTCAAATTAATGAATAGTATCAAAATTGACACTATTGTTATTTTATAAAAATAACATATTATAAAACTGTTTAAAAATCACAAAAATATTTAAAAATTATAAATTAAAATTTATATGGTCTAAAATTTCATAAAGTTTCAAATTATGGAAAATTCAAAACACATATGTAATTATTTATAATAATTTAAAATTTAGAATATTATTACCACAAATAAAATTAAATTGATAAATAAAGATAAATCAAGTTGATAATGTTTAAAATAAATTCATAACATGTCTAAATTTTATTGGTTGATGATATTAAAACCCTATCTCATCTAATCTTTGGATATGAGTCATTTTGGAAGTTTTTATGTGGGGTTGGGATTTAATATAAACTAATATTTCTTATATTTCCAAAGGTGCCCCTCTCCTCCCTTATAAAAGGGAACCTCCTCCCTCTCTTCCTCACAAAAATTTGAGCCTTCAATCTCGGCCAAACCCTACCCATTTCACTTCCCCACTTCCCTAGAAATGTCCTAGAGGTCCTGTTCTTCTTCAAAGACCAATTTTAGTGCCCTAAAATGAGGTCTCAAAGAGGCGCTTCAAAGAAGAGGTAATGTCTGTTACCGATTCTTTCAACTCTATTTCTTCTTATGCTTCTTATTATTTAGTTGTTTCATTATTAAGTAATAAAATTAGTATTAATAATATACTGATATGTTATTATAAGTATGAAACAACCCTATTTCCCCATCTATCCATCCTACGGAAAACAAAATCACCGCACGTGCGTACGTACGGAATACCGTCTCCACGCCGTGGTGTAATCTTTTTTCCACAACCACCTTACTTGGATGGGTATAAGGGTGAAAGTAATGAATATATATGATTATTATAAAGTGTTATTGATTCTGAAATAGTATACATACACTCCAATACAATTCCACGATCATGGGAACGATATCATCGCTCATGCGTACGTACGGAGTACCATCTCCACGATGTGATGTGATTCGTTCTACATGATATTCATTGCATAATGATTTTATAAATGAATTTAATGAATTAATATGATATATATGACACTAATACCATTCTGGAAATGAGGTATCTATAACCTAAAGAGAAGAATAAGAATTTATTCGACAAACACGCATAAGAACAAAAATTAATAAACACCCGAATAACAAGTAGTAATGAAATATTACTAATAAGAAGCTAAGAATATGACCATATATGATATCATAACAATAATTATGATTCTTTAATAAGTCAATAACATTATGTAAATCATTATACATGAGGTTTGGACACTTACGAAGCAAATCATACCTAAGGTAAGGGAAATATCACAGTCTCATTTTTATCTAAGATTGTTTATAGTTTGGAATTTACTGGGGTGTATTTTATCATCCACATCCATGTTTCCACAATATGTAATATTTACATCCTTATACAATAGTTTATATCCAATTTTACTCTTCAGCGAGTTTTTTGTAAAAGATATGAAAGGAATCTTTTGTCGTTTTTCATACAAGGTACTTTTTGACTTTTCCAAAAAAAGTACGAGAAGAATGTTTTCTTTTAACTTATACGACATGAATGTATTTTTAAAACATTATTTCCAAGAAGCTTCCATTACAAGTTTTCATCTTTATTTTTAATCAACTTCTTTTAGTTTAGAATTTTATGACATGTTAAGAAAGGAAAAGTGTTTTTGAAGTAGAAAGGATATTTTCCTCAAGAATGGAGTTCAAGTGTTTTATCAAAATTATTTTCCATCTAAGATAATAAAGGGTTTTGTTTCTATCCCTATTATTACATTGATTTGATTATTTTGTGATGGAATTATTTTTATAAATTCTTTTATCTTATATGAATTGTTTTATGATGTCACGATGTTTAAGATTCCCATTTTTATTACATGGGTTATGCTATGATGTATGGTTTATGATTTTGTGGAACACATAAGAATGGTATCATTATGAGATGGATGGGACCTATATCTCCCTCCAATGAATTGGGTAAAGATTTTATATCTCATGAGATAGACATGGCTGGAACGACAGGTTATACCGGTTCAGTGAAACAGGACTGAAACGAGGAGTGAACTCGGTTCAAAAATGGACTTTGTCCACTAAGATAGTCTTGGAAATGAGTCTTGACTAATAAGAAATGATTCTCTATGATTATGTGTGTATGAAACAAAGTTTCATGTTTTCAGTTATGATTATTGGGATTACATTTCACTTCCATGATTTATCCCATGTTATGAAATTATGATCTCTTTTGCAGGGTAAGATTTCCAAAATATTTCGTTTTTATTTTGATGTGATTGATATTTCTTTTGTTTACCCTTATTGAGCATTTGAGCTCACCCTTTTGTATGTTTTCTTTCCCCAGGTCAGGAATAAGGTTATTAAGTAAGATATGCCAAAAGGAAATATAGATATGATGAAATAAATGGGAGACAGTGTAGACGCTTTATGAACCAGTTGTTTATGTTTCCCAGTTTCTAAAGACACTATACCTATACGGTCCTTTCATGGTTTTGTTATATTTTGTAATAAGTGTGCTTCAATTTTGAAGTAATAACAATGTATGTAAAGTATGGGTCGTTATAGCTGGTATCAGAGGAAAGGTATAGTCAACCTTTGGAAACTAGGATGTGAAAGCCTTAGTAAGAACCCTAAGGAAAAGTCTAAGCATAGAACACAATCATAGTGTTTTATAAATGACCTTGAATAACCTAGGATAAGACCTTAAGTGTGAAATTTTATTCTTGGTTATGTGGTTTTCCTATTATAATTAGTGTTTCTCACACTATTCTTCTTGGTTTTAGTCAATGGCTGGAACTCTAAGGAACCGTGTTAATGCGGAATGCGACGGGAAATGCAATGATTGTCCCCCTGAGCAACCAAATGTTATGGGAGCTGGAATGCAAAATCTTATAGCCATGCTCACAAAACTTTCTCAAGCTATGAATCCTGCAGGACTTCCAAACGAGAAAAGGAAGGAGAAACATTATGTTGAATCCTTCATGAGGCAGCGTCCACCTTCTTTTAGCGGGTCTACTGATCCATTAGTTGCTGAACAATGGATTAGTACTACTGAAAAGATATATTTAGTTCTTCAATGTTTTGAACATGATAAAGTCGTCATAGAAGTGTATCGTTTGGAAGGAGATGCTGATCAATGGTGGAATCTAATTAAGAATACGAGGCAAAGGGATGAAATTGAGTCCATGGAATGGGACAAGTTCAAGAATATATTTTTCAATAAGTACTTCCCTCGTATTCTCCGAACAAAGATGGAGAAAGAGTTTCTTGAACTGAAGAAAAAGGATGATGAATCTGTTGGTACCTATGAAGCAAATTTTACAGGACTTGCAAGGTATGCTTCTGGTATTATTATCCAACTTGAGAGTAAGATCGATCGATTCTTTAGTGGCTTAAAACCAAGTCTTTGAAGGGCGTTAGCCATAAGGGACTTCAATAGCTATGAGGAAATCATTCAATGTGCTCTCAAAGTCGAGATGGAGATTAGAGTAACCCATCAGTCATATGGGTTTGATAAGAAGAGGAAAATGGAATTCAAAGGAAAATCTAAAGAGCACACTGAAAAGATGATGAGCTTTACCTTATGCTCAATGTGTGGAAAGAAACATGGAGGGAGTTGTCTTAAAGGGACAAGTAAATGTTTCAAATGTGGAAAGGAAGGTCATCGGGCATTTGAATTCCGCAATGATGGGAAGAAGATGTCTAATGATGCAAACAAAGGAAGGTACACACAGAATGAACCTACTACACTTCAATGTTTCAAGTGCAAGGAGATGGGGCATTATTCCAATAAATTCCCTAATCCAAGGGTTGTTTTTGATGATCGACATCAACAAAATCTGAAGGCTAAAGACAAAGGAAAGTCACATGCAATTTCTATCAACGATGTGGAGTACGATAATGATGCGGTGAAAGGTATACTTACCATCCACTCTAAAGTAGAAAATGTTTTATTTGATTCTGGATCCACCCACTCTTTTATTTCTGAAGATTTTTCTTAGGGCATCACTGTATTACCTCAACAATTAGATGTTGAGTTAGCTGTGACAACACCTAATGGCACAACAGTCGCATCAAAAGTTTATAATTCTTCCCCGATTGAAGTTTGTGGGAAAGTGCTTCCTAAAAATCTTGTGATCCTTCCTATAGTGGAATTTGATGTGATTCTTGGCTTGGATTGGCTTTCTCTATATGGAGCTCATATCAATTGCCAAAGAAGGGAAGTCACATTTCATATTCTAGATCAATCTATGATCATCTATCGATGCAAGGATGAACATAACCTTCCAGTGGAAATTTCTTCCATCTTATGGGTCTTGATTCCATTGAATGAAGGTTATTTATCTCAAATGGTTGGTGAGAAAATTGCGATTAATAATATGCCCATTGTACGGGAGTTTGATGATGTCTTTCCGGAGGAATTTCTTGGTCTTCCACCAAATCGTGAAGTTTAGTTTTCAATAGAACTCGTACCGGGTGCTTTGCCTATATCAAAGAAACCTTATAGAATGGCCCCAATTGAATTGCAGGAATTGAAGAAGAAACTCCAAGAGAATCTTGATAAGGGATTCATACGCCCTAGTGCGTCACCTTGGGGATCACCTGTTCTATTTGTTAAGAAGAAAGATGGATCAATGAGACTCTGCATTGATTATCGAGAACTTAACAAGATCACTATTAAGAAAAAATATCATCTCCCATGCATTGATGACTTATTTGACCAACTACACGGAGCTCAATGCTTTTCCAAGATTGATCTTCGTTTAGGGTATCATCAATTAAGGGTAAAAAGGGAGGATATACCAAAGACGACTTTTCGTACAAGGTATGGACACTATGAATTTATAGTGATGGCATTTGGTCTTACTAATGCCCCTTCTATCTTCATGGATCTAATGAATAGAGTCTTTAGAGACTATCTTGATCAATTTGTGGTAGTCTTTATAGACGATATTCTTGTCTATTCAAAGAGCAAAGAAGAACATGAAGATCACTTGAGAATTATATTGAAGACCCTGAGAAAGGAGAAGATTTATGCCAAATTTACCAAGTGTAAATTTTGGCTTCAAAAAGTTTCATTTTTGGGTCACATAATCTCAAAAGAGGGGATATCTGTGGATCCAGAAAAAACAAAGGTTATCAAATGATGGTCGAGACCAACAACAGTAACTGAGATCCGAAGTTTTCTTGGTTTGGCTGGATATTATCGACGTTTTGTGAAAGATTTTTCATGATTATATAATCCACTCACCAGGTTGACTCGAAAAGGGGTTAAGTTTGTTTGGATGGAGGAATGTAAAGAGAATTTCAAGGAGTTGATAAGAAGGTTATCCAGTGCACCTATACTCACACTGCCTTGTAGTGGAGAAAGGTTTGTGATCTACAGTGATGCATCCAAGAAGGGATTGGGGTGTGTTCTTATGAAAAATGATATGGTGATAGCTTATGCCTCATGACAGTTGAAAATCCATGAGCAAAATTACCCAACACATGATTTGGAGTTAGCTACGGTAATCTTTGCATTAAAGATTTGAAGGCATTATCTTTATGGAGAAAGGTGTGACATTTATACTGATCGTAAAAGTTTAAAGTATATTTTCACACAAAATGAGCTAAATATGCACCATAGAAGATGGTTGGAGCTAATTAAGGATTACGAATGCTCAATTCATTACCACCCTGGGAAAGCAAACAAGGTGGAAAATGCATTAAGTCGACAAGACCATGCCCGTTTGTCCATGATGAGGATCACAAAAGATCCAATATTTATGGATTTACAAAGGATGGATCTTGGAATTATAATGGAAGGGGGAAAATCGTATCTTTCTCAAATGAATGTTAAACCATCTATACATGTGAAGATTAAAGAGGCACAGAAAGAAGATGTAGAGTAACAAAAGAAGGTGAGAAATTTTCCTGAATTCAACCTTGATTGTGATGGGATAATAAAGTTCAGGAATCGGGTTTGTGTTCCTCCCATCCTAGAATTAAAGAAGGATCTGCTGGATGAGGCTCATAGTTCTTCATTCTCTATTCATCCTAGAAGAACGAAGATGTATAGAGACCTGAAAGAGTACTTCTGGTGGGATGGCATGAAAAGAGATGTTTCTAAATATGTCTCTTGATTCTTGGTTTGTCAGAAAGTTAAAGCTGAGAGACAGAAGTCTAAGGGGATGTTACAACCATTGCCCATACCCGAATGGAAATGGGAAAACATCACTATGGACTTTGTCACAGGACTCCCTAATACATCCAAATACAATAATGATATCTGGGTCATAGTTGATCATCTTACAAAGTCTACACACTTCATTGCTATTCGAGAGGATTTCTCTCTGGATCAGCTTTCCAGGATATATGTAAAGGAAGTGGTAAGATTGCATGGAGTACCACTTTCTATTATATTTGATTGGGATCTGAGATTTACCTCGATGTTTTGGAAAAGTCTTCAACATACTCTGGATACATAGTTGAGTTTCAGCACTGCTTATCATCCTCAGATAGACGGTCATTCTGAGAGAACAATTCAAACTCTATAAGATAAGTTGAGAGCATGCTCTATGGATTTCAAAGGTGGTTGGGATCAACAACTACCATTGGTGGAATTTTCTTATAATAATAGCTTTCACTCCAGTATTCAGATGGCTCCTTATGAAGCTCTCTATGGAAAGAAATGCAGGACTCCAACTTGCTGGGATGAAGTTGGGGAAATAAATCTATTAGGACCTGATCTCATTGATGAAATGGCAGAAAAGTTCAGATCTATTCAACAACACATAAGAGCAGCTCAGAGTCGACAGAAAATTTATGCCGACAACCGAAGAAAAGACCTAGAGTTTGAAGTGGGTGATAAAGTGTTCTTACGAATATCTCCCTGGAAGAGGGTTATGAGATTTGGAAAGAAGGGGAAGTTAAGCCCTAGATATATCGGTCCTTTCTAAATACTGGATCGTGTTGGGAAGGTAGCTTACCGATTGATGCTTCCACCAAATCTCTCTCAAGTACACGATGTGTTCCATGTATCTCTCCTGAGAAAGTACATACCTGATCCTTCACATGTACTTAGCTCAGAAGTTGTACCGCTGGAGCAAAATCTTTCTTATGAATAATAGCCGATAGAGATTCTGGATCGTAGCGAAAAATTCCTATGAAACAAGGCCACTCACTTGGTGAAAGTTTTATGAAGGAACCACCAATTAGAAGAAGCTACATGGGAACTTGAGGATATGATGAGGGAGAGTTATCCTCATCTGTTTGTTACAAAGTGACGAATTTCGAGGGAGAAATTAATTTTAAGGGGGGTAGAATGTAACAACTGAGACTTTTATGAGAAATATTTTGTTTTTATGTTATATAAATCATCAAAGGAATCTTTCACTACACACAACACTAGCTTGGCATGCTTTACACGCAATCGTGTCCTTCGTCGATAGCTTGCGTCGTACGCAATACCGAGTGTCACTGAACAACAATATGATATTAAAATATTATTAAAACTAGCCATTATGAATAGTAATAATTGAATTTTGAATATTATAACATTTTAATTCAACTTATACATTTTCTATAATGAGGTATAAAAGAAAAATCAGTTTTTTTGGATAAAAGAAATATTTTTCAAAAAATACAGTTTTGTCTACTTTTGATGGTGCACCCACATTAAATCTAGTTTTTGACATGTTTATAAGTTCAATTTGACAATATAAAATTCTTATTTTGAATCAGGGTATAAAAATTTACTTTGGAAAAACTTTTGAAATTTTTATAATAATTTTTATATTTTGATGAATAGTAAAAATACGCTAATTTTTTATTAAAAACAACTTTTTCCATTGAGATAATTTATATGGATAAATTATAATATTTAATGGTTTTAAAGTATAAATAGAATATATTTTTACCATTTAATATAATTTATTTCATTGGCATTAATTTTACATTGAATTCATAGGTAAAAACATTTCAATCTTTGGCAATGTTTTAACTTCTAAAACCCGTTTTCTTAACAACGAGATTTATTTTAAATTAATTACTGAAACTTATATGTTTTGAATTTTGAAAAATGGATTCCATATTCAGAATCAGTGGGTCCAAATTATGTTAATAGGCTAATTTTTTTTGGGTATTATGAATAGTAACTACGGTAAATTTTATTTACCATAGTTAAAGGTAAATCAGGTAATTAAGGGTAAATATAAGATTATAAAATTACCCTAAAACCTGCCAAAATCCTATTGGATGACTAAAAGTAGACCCATATCACCTAAGGGTCGGATTATATTCATTTAATGGACTTTTTTCCATGAAAATAATTTAATTATTATTAATACCAAAGAATGTGACAACATGTCACTTTCTTAAATCTTATAAGTATAATAATTTTAATTTGGTGATAAACTTAATGAAACTTAAAACATGAATAGTCTCCAGAAATATAATACAATTATCTACATCATGTAAATTTATTTATAATTTTTAGGGATTATATAATTATCATTAATTATGACACAATAGTGATGTTGAAATTATTTTATTAATTAAAATATCAACTAAATTGTTTTAAAAATATTAAAATAAATATTATATGAACTATTTAATGTGATAAAATAATTTTCTAGATACATATGACATTTTATGAATCTAGTAAATCTTTTAGTTAGAACATATCTTCTTTATATATTTTATTTAAATTCAAATAAATGAATAGTGTCAAAACTGACACTATTGTTATTTTATAAAAGTAACATATTATAAAATTGTTTAAAAATCAAAAAAGATATTTAAAAATTATAAATTAAAATTTATATGGTCGAAAATGTCATAATGTGTCAAGTTATGGAAAATTCACAACACATATGTAATTATTTAAAATAATTTAAAATTTAGAATATTATTACCACAAATAAAATTAAATTGATAAATAAGGACAAATCAAGTTGATAATGTTTAAAATAAATTCCTAACATGTCTAAATTTTATTGGTTGACGATATTACAACCCTATCTCATCTAATATTTAGATATGAGTCATTTTGGAAGTTTTTAAGTGGGGTTGGGATTTAATATAAACTAATATTTCTTATATTTCCAAAGGTGCCCCTCTCCTCCCTTATAAAAGGGCACATCCTCCCTCTCTTCCTCACACCAATTTGAGCCTTCAAGATCGGTCAAACCCTGACCATTTCACTTCCCCACTTTCCTAGAAACATCCTAGAGGTCCTGGTATTCTTCAAAGACCAATTTAAGTGCTCTAAAAGGAGGTCTCAAAGAGGTGCTTCAAAGAAGAGGTAATGTCTGTTACCGATTCTTTCAACTCTATTTCTTCTTCAACATATTCTTCTTTAGTTGTTTCATTACGAAGTAATAAAATCAGTATTACTCATATACTGATATGTTATTATAAGTATTAAACAACCCTATTTCCCCATCTATCCATCCTATAGAAAACGAAATCACCGCGCATGCGTACGTACGAAATACCGTCTCCACGCCGTGGTGTAATCTATTTTCCACCACCACATTACTTGGATGGGTATAAGGGTGAAAGTAATGAATATATATGATTATTGTAAATTGGTATTGATTCTGAAATAGTATACATACACTCCAATACAATTCCACGATCATGGGAATGATATCATCGCTCGTGCGTACGTACGGAATACTGTCTCCACGATGTGATGCGATTCGTTCTACATGATCTTCATTGCATAATGATTATATAAATGAATTGAATTAATGAATATGATATATATTACACTAATAACATTCTGGAAATGAGGTATCTATAACCTAAAGAGAAGAATAAGAATTTATTCGACAAACACGCATAAGAATAAAAAGTAATAAACACCCGAATAACAAGTAGTAATGAAATATTACTAATAAGAAGCTAAGAATATGACCATATATGATATCATAACAATAAGTATGATTCTGGAATAAGTCAATAACATTATTTAAATCATTATACAGGAGGTTCAGACACTTACGAAGCAAATCGGACCGAAGGTAAAGGAAATATCACAATCTCATTTTTATTCGAGATTGTTTATAAATTGGAATTTACTGGGGTATATTTTATCATCCACATCCATGTTTCGTCAATATGTAATATTTATATCCTTATACAATAGTTTATATCCAATTTTACCCTTCGGTGAGTTTTTTGTAAAAGATATGAAAGGAATCTTTTATCGTTTTTCGTACAAGGTACCTTTTGACTTTTCCGAAAAAAGTACGAGAAGAATATTTTCTTTTAACTTATACAGCATGAATGGATTTTTAAAACATTATTTCCCAGAATCTTCGCTTACAAGGTTGAAAGTTTATTTTTAATCAACTTCTTTTAGTTTAGAATTGTATGACATGTTAATAAAGGAAAAGTGTTTTGAAGTAGAAAAGATATTTTCCTCAAGAATGGAGTTCAAGTGTTTTATCAAAATTATTTTCCATCTAAGATAATAAAGGGTTGTTTTTATATCCCTATCATTACATTGATTTGATTATGTTGTGATGGAATTATTTTTATGAATTCCTTTATCTTATATGAATTATTTTATGATGTCACGATGTTTAAGATTCCCATTTTTATTACATGGGTTATGCTATGATGTATGGTTTATGATTTTTTGGCACACAAAAGAATGGTATCATTATGAGATGGGTGGGACCTATATCTCCCTCCAATGCATTGGGTAAATATTTTATATCTCATGAGATAGACATGGCTGGAATGGCAGGTTATACCGGTTTAGTGAAACAGGACTGAAACAAGGAGTGAACTCGGTTCAGAAATGGACTTTGTCCACTAAGATAGTCTTGGAAATGAGTCTTGACTAATAAGAAATGATTCTATATGATTATGTGTGTATGCCACAAAGTTTCTTGTTTTATGTTATGATTATTGGGATTACATTTCACTTCCATGATTTATCCCATGTTATGAAATTATGATCTCTTTTGTAGGGTAAGATTTCCGAAATGTTATGTTTTTATTTTGATGTGATTGATATTTCTTTTGTTTAACCTTATTGAGCATTTGAGTTCACCCTTTTGGATGTTTTCTTCCCCCAGGTTAGGAAGAAGGTTATTAAGTAAGATATGCCAAAAGGAACTATAGATATGATGAAATAAATGGGAGACATTGTAGACGCTTTATGAACCAGTTGTTTATGTTTCCCAGTTTCTAAAGACACTATACCTATACAGTCCTTTCATGGTTTTGTTATATGTTGTAATAAGTGTTCTTCAATTTTGAAGTAATAACAATGTATGTAAAGTATGGGTCGTTATAGTTTTTCTATAAAAATTAAATATTAATGTGATTTAAATGAAAAAACTAATTAATATATATATATATAATTAAACTAATCTCAAATTAAAACTAAATAAAAATATAATTTAAATTTATAAACAATTTAAACGAATATGTAGTTTTAAATTAAAATTCGGTATTTCTCACTATTCATCAAAAAAGAAGATTTTTAAAAAAATACCAAAAATTAACCCTAATATATTTTTGAAATGATAAAGTAAAAAATTAATTTTATTTTTTGAAATAAATTGTATATATTTTTTAAGATTTAATTATAAATTATGAATGCAAAGCACGACGAAATCGCCTTTTAGAAAAATACATTTTCTTTGAAAACATTTTTTTACTTTAAAATGATTCTTATTTCATTTCTAATAAATATATAACCAATGAATTTATTTTATAATTTTGTAAACCATAAAATTTACACAATTTAGTAATTAATATTTATACCCTCCAGCTTAACGGCCAGGTTATAAGGCTCATGTTTACATAATAATATTTTAATGGAGTATTATATTTTATTTAAACCCAGTGTTGCGTGCATCATAAGCTATTGAAGAGATTGAAATTATTTAAAAATAAATATATTTTAAAGTCTTTGGGTGTTAAATTATATTCTAATATTGGAATTTCATATTATATACCCTATCAAATATGATGTTTCTATTTTAAAAAAACTTGAGTGTTACATTTCCCCCCATAAATAAATTGTCTTCTTGCAATTTAATCTTGATCTCAATAATCAATGGTTTGAAATTTAAAAATACCTGTATTAGGAACCCAAATTATAAAATGGTTAATAAAAAATCATATTTATAAGAGATAAATGGAGTTACAAATTTCATATATAATAACCCGTTACTAGGTTTCTATGTAGGAGAATATTGGTGGGAAATGAAAACGTGGACATGGAATAAAATACTGACACCCAAGGATTAATAGATAGTGATCGTGATCATTGATCATAAGAAATTGGGTGATATAGATAAGGTTAATAACTATAAAAACATTAATCTATGATGAGTTAAGGGACTATTTCATTCATCATAAATGAAGGTACTAGGTTAATTTTTTTATTTCATAATTTCTTTCTAGAATCGAGGAATTATTTTACCATCTAGATTGAAAACATATGAAAATAAACTTAGTAGATATTTATCTATTTAATATGAATGATTTAGGCCTTTGTTTGTGCTTTGATGAATTCCCACCTTATTTATTACTCCAATAAATGAATGTCAAAGATTATTTTTTTTATCGATGCACTAAAATTACCTTTTAATAGATTATAAGATCCAAAAAAGAGTAAAAATTGTTTTTGGAAATTAATAAAAAAAATTGAAAACCAATATGGTCATCACAAGTTATTGAATATAATATATTAACCTCTGAATCTCAATAGTAACACAAATTTATCAAAATTTATATTTATCCATCAAATCATTTAACTAAAAATAATAACATATTAACTAAGACACCACATAAGTCAATGGTAGGTGATAAACCCTTATTATCCATCAGTTGTGGGTTCAATACCCATGAACATAGTATATGAAATTGGTTGTTACCCATCATGTAGGTTTTCCTTTTTCTAAAACCATATGAATATAATTTTTATAATGTTACCAAATTGTAATAGCCCATAATTACCTAAACATAAAAGATTAGATAAAACATAAAGGTTACCAATAACTCTATAAAAACCTCTTTATCATTATTATCTCAACATTGGGAATATATTTATTATTATACTCCCTCATTGATTTGGTTTCTAAGAGGCTCAAATTGTAACTGAATAAATTTTCTTGGTCATCGGTTCCATTCAAGATATTCTCTCAAATCCTTTATTAAATGACAATGCAATACAACCCCTATAAATTTCATGATTCTTATAATGATAATAATTAATAAAATAATTTTACAACATATTTCTTAGATACAAATACAAAAGCCCAATATCATTACTCTTTATCTGTATCAATAACATATGTTTGACCTTGATCCCTTAGATTCTTTTGAGGTATATTCCCTGGAAACATGGGGAATTCATTTGCGTAGTGCCCCATATCTTTAGTGTGGAAGAATTTAAGATTATAAGATTATTTATTTCCATTAAAATCACAATAATGGTGCCCTTTTTCTACAAACATAATGTAATATCCTTTTAATTTTGTGCATATACCAATGTGTTTCCTTCCAAAAGTAGCACATATGGGAAAAGCCTTTTTCCCTTCTTCCACATATCAATTTTTCTGTATCTTCCTCTCTTTCTATAGATTCCATTAAAATCTATAACACTTATAGTATTATTTACCTATATTGATATAACATGATACTATATACTTTTATGATGATAATGTTTTGGAGACTAGTTTCCTTTAAAATATTCGGTTAAGACTTTGAAATAAATGATCATCCTTACTCATTAGATTACATGAATTGATATAGTATCTATTCATTCCAAAAGGATTCATTCCTAATCAATAGAATACACTAGATTAGATCATAAAATTATGACACATAATATATAATCCAAAATCTTGTGTAACACTTAACATAAATTGAAAAAGTTATTCTGAGAAAATATCATAATCCTAAACATGGTTTCCTAAGGGATATTTTATTTCTGCTTCATTTATAATGGTTTATAAAGATAATTTTATTTATCCTAAGAATATCCACTAACAGTGTCAAATCAGGTGCACATTAACTCTCATTTCCAAGAACTAGGTGATGATTGGGTCATTACCAATGCAACATATTCATATTTATTACCCTTAGGTACATCTTTTCCAAAACCACACCCACTTGAATTATCCAAGAAATCATGTATTTTTTATGAAAAAATATATAATATATTACATTATGAAACATTAGTATGTTCTTATATAGTTATCCTCAAATAATATCATAGGGTTATGTCCCATAATCTATGTTTTCTTCAACATAGTTTTTAAAGTTTCTACTAAGCATATTTTAACACCAACTGTAGTGAACCAGAACCCAGTATCCCAGAGCCAGTGTATACTTTATTGCATTGGCATAAGTTAAAATAAATCACATTTTTAATTACATAATATTTTAGCATTATTAGTAAAATAGATACATACTTAAAATTCCCATAACATTTTATAACATAAAATACAAAAATAATTTTCTTCTAGAATTCCATTTTCCCAATAGTTTATCCCTACATAATATCACAAAATACTTCCTAGATATAAAGACCACGACCTTAGTAGCACAAATTCAATGAATAAATTATTATATTAGAATAATATAAAATTAATATCATTCTAAAGGACTTAAAAATTTAGTAGTTTTTTAAAAAAAGATGCATAATTTAACCTTACATTAAAATTGAAAATATAAAATACAACAAAGAAAATCCTTTGACAACAACATTATTATTTTAGATTAACACTTAATATCAATAATAATTAACATCTTCACATATAAGGGAATAGTAAAACATAATAAAGGTGTGATCTTATTTTATCAGTAAGGGTATGAATACAATGGTAGCTATAAAAATAAGCATAAAAAATTAAGTAAAGGTATATAAATGAAACACATTCCATTTAATCTGTAACTTCATCATAATATGTATATGATAAAAATTCCCAAATAATTCCTTATAAACAATCATATTATCTATGACATATAACCATGGATATTATACTAATTTATTAATTAGATTAAAATCAATAACTAATCTCATAATTATGAAATTCATAATACTGAACATCTAAAACATACCTTTGAGGCCTCAACAAAGACATATGAAAATAAATGGGTGAGGACTTAGCCAAAAAAACAATCTAGTTTGTCTCATGATACCTACTGATGCATCATGGGGAAATATTAGGACTATTCTACCACTTAATAACTCAAATACATTCCTCACATGAATAAATAGTACAAAAAAATCAACATTCCTTAACAAAATCAATAAATATCAACATTAGATGAACTAGTCATACATAATATCAATACATCCCTAGTAAAAAAAATCATAAACCATTTAATAAAGAATAAAAGATGGTATCTTAATATATCAACCTCAATTAATCATAATATTAAACAAAGGATGTTGACATATATGAAAATACTTTAAATGAAACCATTGAACATTTCTTGAGGAAAATATCATTTTTCACATTGAAGAGTACTTATTTTTAATACCATTCACAATAATAAAATAAAAGGTTTTCTATAAAAATAATCAATAAAGGTTTTATAGGAATTTTTTAATAATGAAGGTTTCATGGTGAGAAGAAAATCTACTCTCACCGTTTAAGTTAAAAAAACATTCCTTCCATTTTTTGTCAGAAAAGTATGAAAGGGGCTTGTTTAGGAAAATAAAAAATATAACTTTAATAACATTTTTTAAAAACACAATTCTAAGTAAAAAAAATTCAAATAATCACAAGATAATATTAAATAATAATTTGGGATAAAATTTCAGAAAATATGGCTAGGGATAAAAAAGAGAGTTTTAAGGGAAACATTAAAAGATAAATTTTAAAATAAATACCCATATAAATATCATATCATTGAAGTGATAATTAATAAAATGATTTTAATATAAGTATTCACTATAAATACACATAAAAAATATAAATAAAACATAATCTATTCAAAATTCATTTCACAAATGAGCTTAGTATGACATAACAAAGGAAGTAAAATTTTAACCCAATGAATTGAAATTGAGTTAATAAATTCCATAAAAATTTGTAATCAGTGAAATTATACGCCCCATTAAAGTAACAATTATCAAATGAAACATTTAATACTATAAATATAATGAGATTCATGATATGATATATCAATGTTTAGCATATACACTATACATAAGAAATATATGGTGAATAACAAGTATATCTCATAGAGGTAAAATCGAGATGAGAAAGCCTTACCTCACGCCTACCATTAGTTTTTCCTACCCAAATATCATTTATAAAGGTTTAAATAATGTTATTAATTAATTAAATAACTATATTAATATTTATAATACCTTATGTTATACTTTTATAACATCTTACTACCCGTTCATTAATGATATTTCATTATTTTCATTGTTTCTGGTGTGTCCATTTCATGGTTTTATAGTTAGGTTCAATTTTGTATAATTTTGCATTTTATTTTAAAATGGAAATAAAACTATAAAACTTAAATGAAATAATATTCATGCACTTGAAAATTTTTAAATGTTCTTATAAATAACTTTTATATTTTACATGAGGATGATTCATTTGATAAAATTTCAATGATAAATGTTTAGTTTAATTTGGTGGTTTTTATGACCGTCAAAAAATAGTATAATTTTATTTAATATTATGTATATATATTAGTTATAGAATATTAATCAGTTTATAATATACCTATTAAAATCTTTTTTAACTAAAATAATACTTTTATGACCATTCTTGAAGGAGGTAATGGAAAACAAAAAATTATCATCCATAGAGACGGTTAACTACCATATTTGGACAATGGTTTAATTTATTTGAATAAGAGGAGGTAATAAAAGGTATAGATATAATATATTCCATTATTAATATAGAATGTAAATATATACATCATACAAGAGTTATTAATCCTTGATGGGTGAAATTATTGAATAGAAGGTAGAAAAATAATAGAAATAAAGAGAGGTTGTTTGAGGAAGTTATCTCTTGAATATCACCTCCTTGAAGGAAACCTTAAAAGAACTCGGATATGGGGAGAGAGGGGAGGAGTTTTTTTGGTATATATTTTAAAATATTATAGAATTTTTAGGAGATAAGGGGTGGTTAGGAGTGGTATTTATACTTTAGTAGGGGTGGTTTTAAGTGATTAAATAATGATTATTTTATATTTCAAGAAAACCACATTTGGATGAAATTAATTAAATGAATTAGATTTATAATTAGTGTTTTTAATTAATGTAAAGTCTATAAACACATCACACAACTATTTAATATTTTATTTTTTAGGTATTTTAAGCTTTTACCTTTTAACTTTGACCTGTTACATTATTTTACCTATACTATGCTAAATCTTTTTTTACCATTGTAAATTTTATATTCCTAAAAATGAAAATGACCATATAAAATAATTTTTACCACTAGATTAAAAATTATTAATATATTTTACTTTATTCAATTTATAAGTGATAAAAAAATTTAAATATGTTATGCGTATAACTCAAAAAAATAGTTTTTAAGGTTAAAAACATCGTTTTAAAAAATGATAAGCATGTGTTTATAACTATTAAAAATTATGTATTATGTAATTAATTAATTAAATTTTTACAATTAATTAATTTTAATAAAATTTAAACCATGATCATATAATAAGTTTTTAATAAGATTTTTGGTATTTCGTAAAAACAGTATTTTCACTTTTTAACCCAGAAATCAACTTTTTTAGAAAATTCCAAAAAATTGACCATAAGATAATTTTGAAGTGATGAGACCAAAAATGATATTTATTTTTTAAAATAAATTTCAACAAATTTTCAAAAAAATAATTATATTTTGTTCTCATAGAAATAAAAAAGAATATCTTTTTGAAGAAAGCATATATTAAAAGAATAAAATGACTTTACCAAATATTATATGTCAATTTCATAAGAATAATTAATTATTTTTTTAATATGAAATTAATATATACATAATTATATAGTTAATATTATTCAAATCATTCAATATAACTGCTATTTTATTACTGTCGTGTTAAAATAATGATATTTTTGAGTTTGTTTAAGTTAGGTGTTCCATGAAATTTATGATATCAAACATGGTGTTTTTTTTAAAACCGGGGATATAAAATTCTACACTAATTCAATAAATTTTATCCTCTTAATTTTAAATTTTACTTTGAAAAAAAGGTTTATATTTTAAATTTTTTTAGGGAACCTACATCATAAGAAGGGTTACTAAAATGTCCTCTTAAAAAGTAGGAAAGGTAAATGTGATGGTCATCACAAAACTATGTTTCCAAATATGATATCAGTATAGGGAAATGAAAACATGGAAAATGAAAAGAATTTTGGCTATCGAGTTCTTATATATAGTGATAGATAACATTCTTATTTGAACGTTTACCATCACAAAACTGTAAATCTATAATGGGTTAAATGGATATTGATTTGTCGTTAAGAAAATTAATCAAACAATGTTTTCTTTCCTAAATCATTTTCCAAGAGTTGAAAAATTATTTTAATTCTTATAGTAATAAAATAAGGAAATATAATTAATTTATAGGTAGTTTTTCAACCATTAAATAATTTCCACCACAAACACATATTTTATCTAAAATAAAATTCAACCTTTATTCCTCAAATAAAATTATATTTATCTTAATCATATAGGGTTTCCAAAATATACATATCATTTATCTTATATACTATTTAAGTATATAAATAATATGTTAAAATAACAAGGACATCATGTAGGATAGTGGTAGGCGATGAAAAATTATCGTCCTTCGGTTGTGGGTTCAAGCTTCACGACCATTTCATATGCAATGGGTTGTTTCCCGACCTATGTGTTGTCTGATTTCTAAAACTATATTAATATATCTCTTAAAAACAGTCCAAAAATAACCAAAATATATTCAATAATAAATTAATTTTTTAACCTCAAATGTTATCTCATATGTTTCATTTTTCATTCTCAAAAATATAATAACCCATATTATATCATTATTTATTAGATTAATTAGTAATTCATATATAAATTATATATTAATTTTATCTTATACTTGAATATATTAATATCGTAAAATAAAACTTTTTTTTTTCGTGAATCAATAAAATTCACTTTAAACATATTGTAAGATCCATAAAGGACAATGATTCACTCCATCTGTCTCAAAATATTTTCCTAAGACAATATGGTTGGTATAAGTTATCCAACATGTATAAATACATTAATCGTTAAAAAATAATCTGATGTTTATATTAAACAATATTATAAATGATTAATCTTATTAATATTCAAAAGAATCAAGATCTAAAACTTTTGAAAGGAGGTTAATAAATTTACAAAACAAACTTACTATTAATACCTCAAACAACATGAAGTAGATCTTAATAATCACATACCAAACATGTGAATACCCTCATCATGTATTCTATTGGAACATGGTAATTACCTAAATTGACATAAATCCCCATTGAAAACATGAATTCTTCCATATTCTTTAAGTAAAACGTATATTATTGGATATTTTCCTCAAGTCAAAATATTTTGTCAACTCCATCAATGGTATCATATAAATATTTGTTAACAAATCATTTATCTCCTCCAAGGTATATGATATCTTTATCCAAACATTATTATATAAACATTAGGAAAATATTAAGGGTTATCTTTCCTTTGAAACAAATTTTTTTAAGATCAAATTTCCATTAAATAAATTTTCCTAGTCATTGGTACCAGTTAACATATAATCTCAATTACTAAAAGAAAAATTCCTACAATAAAATCCTTATATGGTTCACAATTCTTATAAAAATAATGTCTTACAACTTATTTCTTGGATAAAAAAACATATGAACAATAATAATTCCATCTCGTAAATATCAATCGCTTAAGCTTGACCTTGATACGTTACCTTATTTTGAGGTATATTCCCTTGACACATACTGCATTCATTTGTGTAGTGCTAAAAATCCTTACAATTGAATCATTGAACATCGGAAAATTATTCCTTTATATTGAAATCATGAGAAAGGTGGCATTTTTCTCCATAATTTAAGCAAACTCCCTTTCCTCTTAATAATATACCAAGGTGTTTCCTTTATCAATTATTACATGTGGGAAATCCTTTTTTCCCTCCAGCCATTTATCCAAATTTTTCTAAACCATCCTACTTTTCTCTCGCTTCCATTTTAATCCATAAGACTTTAAGAATTATTTATCTATCTTGTTAGAACATTACACTATATTCTCATATGATGATAAAGTTTGGGAGACTATTTCCCTTAAAAAAATTGTCTTACAACCATTAAATAAATGATCACACTTACACTTTGGATTACATGCATTGATTTGGTTCCCATTCCTAATTCTAGGAGCCATTTATAAATAAGGGAAAACACCAAATTATATAACATAATTATGAAACATAATTCATAATATTGAAACTACTTAATGTAAATTGAAAATTTAGGTATAAATAATATCAAAATAATAAGATTGGTTTCATTGGGAATATTTCCAAATTCTATCATAGGGTTTCACTCTCAAATATATGTTCTCATAAATAGAGGTCCCAATATTTCTACTAAACTTCATCTAATACCAATCGTAAATACCCCAAAACATGTAGTTTAGAGTCAGTGGTTACTTTATTACATTGACATAATATGCAAGGAATAATATCAGGAAGGAATGAATTGTTTAATAGTTTTGGTATAATAGACACATGCTTAAACCTTATATTACAATTGAAAATATAAAACACAACACATGAAATCCTTTGATAACACCATTATTCTTCTAGGTTAACCCTTCATTTCAATCATAATAAACTTATAGGAATTATGGTGAAAAAAAATAATAAAGGGGTGATATCATATGATCAGTAAGTGTATTGATAAAATATAAGCTATCATAAATAATAATAAATAATTATGTAAAGGTGAGTAACTGAAACACATTACATTTAATATATAAATTGAGAATAATATAGATCGAATAAAATATGATCAAATAATTCCATATAAATAATCACATGAGATAGGTAACTTAACCATGGATATTCTACTAATCCAATAATCACATGTAAATCAATAACTAATCTCGTAATGATGGAATGCATAATTCCTGACATATAAACTTACCACCGAGACCTCTACCAAGACATCAAAAAAGAAATGGGCAAGGCCTTAACCAAAAACCAATCTAGTTTGTCTCATGAGTCCTATCAATGCATTAAGGTGCTATATAAATTTTTGTACGTCACTTACTAAGTCAAATTCATTCCTCACATGATTAAATAAAACAACCAAATCAACATGCCATACTAATCAACAAATATCTATTTTAAAAGAACTAGTCATATAGAATATAAAAAATTCCCTAGTCAAACTGATCATAAGACATTTAATAAAGTAGGGAATATTGAATCATAATAAATCAACCCCAATTAATTATAATATTTAATAACAGATGTTGACATAGATAAAAATACTTTTAATTATACCATTGAAAATTTCTTGAGGAAAATATTTTTTTTCAATTTGAAAATTAATTATTTTTAATATGATATAAAATCCTAGAAGAAAATATTTTATTTTAAAATTATCAATAAAATTTATAAAGTAACTTTTAAATCATTAAGGTGTCATGACGTAGGGAAAATATGCTTATGTCGTAAAAGATAAAAAATCATTCTTTCCGTATGTTTATCGGAAATGTCTTAAGTAACATTATTTAGAGAACAATAAAATATTCATTTCAAACCATTTTTTAAAAAGTAAAAAATTATAAAAAATGACTTCAAATAATCATAGGATAATAGGGAAATTTTTTGAATCAATTTTAGAAAACATGATCATGAAAAAAAGTGATTTTTAAGGGAAACATTAAAAGATAATTTTTTTAAAAAAGTCCCGTATAAATATCATATCATTGAAGTGAGCATTAATAAAATTATTTTAATATGTCAATTCAAAATAAATTAATATAAGAAGTGTAAATTCAACATAATATATTCAAACTTCATTTCACAAATATTCTTAGTATAACATAATCAAGAAAGTAATAGTATAACCCAATGAATGAAAATTGAGTTAAGAAATCCGTTATCACTTTGTAATTAGTCAAATCATATGCCCCATAAAAGTAAAAATTTAAAAATAAAATATTAAATACTATAAAAAATGCTATTCATAATATTATAAATCAAATTTCATTATATACACTACACACAAGAAATAAGTGGTGAAGAAGGAATATATCTCATAGATTTAAAAGTGAGATAAGAAACCCTTACCCCACAGTTTATTTTAGTATTTTATACTTTAACCACATGTATACAGTTTTTAGTAATGTCATAAATTAATTAAATAACCATATTCTTATTTATAATACCTTATTCGATAATTTTATACCATACTACAATCCGTTCATTAATTATATTTCATTATTTTCATTATTTCGAGTGCATTAGTTTCATGGTTTCATGGTAGAGTTCACTTGTGTATAATTATGGATTTTTTTACAAATGGAAATAAAAATATATAAGTGAAATGAAATGTTATTTATTCACTTTATAAAATTTAAATTCCTCTATATATCATTTTTCATTCTTTCATGAGTATGATTCATTTTAAAAAAAATGTTATTATTAAATGTTTAGTTTAATTTGGTGGTTTTTCTGACCATCATGAACTAGTTTCATATTATTTTATATTATGTATTTATATTATTAAAATAACATGAAATAGGTTATAATATACCTATTAAAATCTTATTTATCCAAAATAATAATTTTATGACTATCCTTGAAGGTGGTAATGGTAAATGAAAAATCATTATCCAGAGAGATGGTTAACTGCATAATTCAAACAATGGTTTCGTTTCTTTGAATAAGAGGAGGTAATAAAAGGGATTGATGGAAGATATTAATTTATAAATATAAAATTAAAATATATATATATACGGAATTTATTATTCCTTTATGAATTAATGAGGTTAAGAGAAGGTAGAAAAGAAATTAAGAGAGGTTTTTTAGAAAGGTACCTATTGAATATCAAGTCTTTGAATGATCCCTTAAGAAACTTGGAATTTGTATTTGGATGAGACCAGTAGAACTTCAACATGGGGATAGTGGGTAGGATCGGGTTTTCCGATATTTTATGACCTTCAAGGCTTGTGAGGAGAAATTGATGTAGATTAGTGTTATTTATATTTGAGAAGGGGTGGTTTTGAGTGAATAAATAATGATTATTTTTTATTTAAATCCAACCACATTTGGAAGGAATGAATTCCAATGAATTATATTTAAAATTAAAGTTCAAAAGGCTGGTAAATTTTGAGAAAAAAATAAACCACCTATTTAATGTTTTTATTTTTGAGTTATTTTAAGCCTTTACCTTTTAACTTTAACCCGTTTCATTATTTTGCCTATACTTCGGTCGATATTTCTTTTTTACTATGGTAACTTTTTTATTCCAAAAAATGAAAATAACATTATAATATAATTTGGAACACCTTATTAAAAAAAATTAATTCATTTTACTGGATTAAATTTATAAAAATTATAAAAATTAATTCTTCATATGTTATGCGTATAACTTAAAAAAATTGTTTTTTTATTGTTAAAAACATTTTTTTCAAAATTGATAAGAATGTGTTTCTAAATGTAACATATTATTAATTATTTAATTAATTAAAAACATATTGATTAATAATAAGGTTTAATAAATGTTAAATCATGATCATATAATAATTATTTCATAAGAGTTATGGTATTTTATTAAAACACAATTTTCATTTTTTAAAACAAAAATCCACTTTTTTAGAAAATTCCAAAAAAATACCTAAGAAAATTTAGATTTAATGTGTTGAAAAATGAAGTCTATTTTTACAAATAAATTTTATAAATGTTTTAAGAAATTATTATATTTATTTTATCTTTAAAATAAATAAAAATCAACTTTTGAAGAAAACATATATTTTAAGAATAAAATGGATTTAATAAAAATAACGTGTTCATTAACTAAGAATAATTAATTTTTTGTTTAATATGAACTTCAATTTTTAATTCATAATATAGTTAATATTATTCACACCCATCAATTTAATGACTAGTTTATAATGACCATATTAAAATAATGATATTTTGGAGTTCGTTTAAGATTAGTGTTCTACACAACATATGCTATCGAACAATGTTATTTTTAAATATTGGGGTGTTACACTCATATATTAGGGAAAATAAAACACAATAAATTGGTTATCTCCTATTCTTAGTAAAGGTAATCATACAATGTAAGCAATGAATAAATAGGGAATAATCAACATGGAATGGTAAATAACTGAAACATATGTTATTTAATCAATAACATGAGAATTATATGGCATGAATAAATGATTTTAAAATAATTCCATATAAACAATCTTATTATCTTGAAAAAATAACCATGGATATTCTAAATAATCAAATAATCAAATGGAATATCAATAATAGAACACATAATTATGGAATACATAATACCAAACATCTAAAACATACTATTGAGGCCTTGTACCAAGAAACCTAAATAAATGGGTAAGGCCTCAGCCAAAATAAAATATAGTTTGTCTCATGAGACCTACTGATGCATTGAGGGTCTATAGAGGGCCCCGCCTACAACATACTAAGTGCAAGTCATTTAAAATATGATAGAGGTTAAACATAATCAACATAAACAATCATTTTGAAAAACTAACTTATGAAATGTTAATACCTACCCCAATCAACAAAAAATAATCATAAACCATCCAAAGTAAAATGGTCAATGGTAATAAAATTGTATATTTGTTTTCAAACTAATCATAAACCATATAGATAAATAATAAGGATGGTATCAATAAAACATCTACCTAGTGGATCATAATTATAATAGTGGGTTGATGTCATTTATGAATATAAATACCATGAAAAGATCCCTAAAATAATTTTTGAGAAAAATATACATTTCCTTTTGAGAATCACCTTTCAAAAAAAAAGTTAAAAAAACATTTCTAAAAAAACATTATTTGAAAATAAACTTTCAAAACATGTAAAATAATCTTTAAAACATTGAGTGGTCATGATGGTGGAAATTTTTTTCCCACCGTACACATTAAAACAAGGATTCATTTCATATTTTCAGTTAATATCTAAGAGGATTTATTTTGAAAATTACATGAAAATTCCATTCATTTTTTTATAATAATTAAAAATGAGTAAAAATTTATTTATAAAGTAATTTATAAAAGATTAATTTTTTTTATAAAACAAGGTTATTTATGAAAAATGATTTTTGATTGAAGATAAAAATAAAGTAGAACTTCCTTAAAACATTTTGTGAATACTTTGAAGTACTATTGAGTGTAAAATAGTACTATTACTTGAAAAATATAATGAATAACTAAGGGTGAATAAAATATATTTATTTTAAGATATAAATATCAAATAATTCCCGTAAAGGTTGATATAAACCTAAACAATCATGAATAATGATGATATTGTAAAATAAACCTTTACCACATTGGTTCCTTTTAAATTTTAATCCCCATAAAATAAATGAAATAAAATAAAATATAAATAAACTAATATAAATAAACTCATGATATAAAATATAAAATGTCAATTATATACTCCACTTAAAGGAATAAGTGGGGAATATAGCGTATGTCTTACAGAAGTAAAAGTGAGACGAGAAACCCTTATCTCATGTTCGATTTAATTGATACTTATATAAACCTTAAATATATTGTTTTTAAGAATATTATTAATTCATAAAACATCATAATAATATTTATTTTATCATATATGATCATATTATAACATTATATCACACTTTTGTTAATAAAGATTCATTATTTTCATTGTTTCGGGAGATAATTTCCTTGATTTCTCATGCACTTTTTTCTTGAATGTTCTACTTATTATGCTTAATATATATATATATATCATCACAAGAATTATATAAATTTTATAAATATCATATTTTCTCACTAGATACATTTTTACAACTACTTATTTTGTTTGTTCATGGAAAATGAATCATATTGTTTTATAGAGACGGTAGGTTGTACGTATGCACGAGCGACGATATCATTCCACTAATGAATGAAAGGGTAAGAAAGTGAGTGATAGATTAATTATCTATAATAAATATCATCTAATAATTATCAAATATAATCATTATTTTTATAATTATTACATTCCATGTAAATCATTAGTGAAAAATGAATCACATCGCTTCGTGATGCGGTGGTCCATCGTACACCCGAGTGACATTATCATATTTTGAACGAAAATGGATGTAAACAGATATATGTGATATTAAAATTAAATAATTATAATAACATAATAAATATAATACAAATGTGTAAAATACATCCTTATATCCTTCCTTCAAAGGTGGTGATGGAAATTTAACAATATCAGTTTGTGAGGCTGTAGTTTTCTGTACACACGATTGATGATTTCGTTTCCCATTTGACGGAAGGGGAGATGGATAAATATTTTAACCTAAATATAATAACATCTAAGTATATGGTATATACTAGTGTTATTATATTAACAGTTTTAATACATAATTTAATGTGTAAAAGAATAAATAAAATAAATGATCTTTGTTATGATAATTACCTTCTAGAAGAGAAACCTCCTTGGGATATCCTCTTAAAAATCCCATGGAAGGTCTTTTGGGAGGACCAAAAGCTCTAAAATATGTATAATAATATAAAAGATATAATTTTACATTTTTTAGTTGAGAAAAATGGCTTTATGTGTGTCAATAAGTGAGGGGAGGGAGTTCCATTTTTAAGTAGGGAAAGGGAACCATCTTGGAAATTACTTAAAGATTACCCTAAAGAATGAAAAATGATAAAGTAATTACCATAAAAAGGCTTCCAAGTGATCATATAATCTAACTTTTTATGGATAATATATAAATATTTCCATACAACCAATAATAGTTTTACAATATGGTAGGTCATTTTAAACCTTATCTTCTTAGTTTAACCCTAGGACAAACCCATTTTTACCATAACCATGATAATTATTTTTTTACTAATTTTAAAATTCATTTTGTTCAGAAATTAATTTTAACAAATTAGATGATAAAAAAAATTATTATTAAAAATATAGAATCTATTTTTCCAAATTCTATTCTCATAATTGGAAAATTTTAATTTAAAAGTAATCCCACAGATGCAATGAAAAATCAGAGTTTTAAAGAGAAAATGATCAAAAAAAATAAACATATTTATATAAAAAATCAATATGAAAATGATTAAAATGGCCTAAATTTTATTAATAAATATATAATTTAACTAGTCTTAATTTTAAATTATTTAAAAATATAATATAATGTTATAAATATTTTAAACAAAAAGGTAGTTTTTAATTAAAATTTAGTATTTTTCACAATTCATAAAAAATGTAACTTTAAAAAAAATCAATAAACAAAAAACTAATATAATTTTATATTATTATTTAAAAAATGAATTTAATTTTTAAAATTATAATTTCTAAAAGTGTTAAATATTAATTATAAACTATGCACTCAAAGCGTGGCTAAACCACCTTTTAAAAAAATATAGTTTTTCAAAAAATATTTCTTTTAATTTGAAATGATTCTTATTTGATTTCTAATCAATATATAAACATTGAATTTATTTTATAATTTTTTAAACCTGAAAATTTTCATAATTTAGTTAGTATTATTTTTACCCACCAACTTAATGACTAGGTTATAACAGTCACGTTAAAATAATAATATTTTAATAGAGTATTATATTTCATTTAAACCTAGTGTTATGTGAATCAAAATCTATTGAAGAGATTTAATTTATTTAAAAATAAATATATTATAACATCTATGGGTATTACAGTCTATTCTAATTATTATTTTTTGTGTCATATAATCCATAAAATATGATGCTCTTATTTTCAAAATCTTAGGGCGTTCCAACAAAAAATGAGGTTATCCAAATAATATATTTTTATATCACTAGTGAATAAATGTAACTAAATGATACCTTAGAAAAATATATTCATTTTTTTCTCCACCACCATAAAGAATGAGAATAATATCAAATAATTCCTTCAGTTTCCCAATCCAATAGGGATATAATGATGGGTTTATATAAAAGGTTTATTCCACGCATGATTAAATGGGAGATGGAGGGGAGATATTTTTAGCTAGGGAGATAAATTGTGCTCAAGAATTGAAACATACCATTTCTATGTACTATACTCATAAATATAATATTATTTCTACCAATTAATTAAACATATAATATCTTTAATTAAATTCCTTCATAAAACTATAATAAAAAAATTATAAATTTACTCCCACTAACATACAATACAACAACCCTGCTCTTTATTATACACTTAAACATGAATTATTACATAAAACCTTTACATGATATGACATTGAATATCGAGAGGTCTATTGTCTATGGGGATTAGGATCATAACAACTTAAAACATGAAATACAACATCTTTATTGAAAACTTCTTTTACATGACCACTACATTCTCTCGTACTTAGCATTGCATGGGATAACATGAGGACATGCATACGGAAAGGGTGAGCTATAAAGCCCAGTAAGGGAATAAAAATGGAATAAAATTATGAATTAAATAAATGTTAGACTATAGTCATATCAATAGAGATCAAGAGAAACATGAACATAAAGGCTTGATAAATCATGATAATCATAACAGGGAAATGTGGAAGCAACAGTTAACATGGAATTAGCATGAGCCAAGGCTCATTGCACATGGAGCATGAGTAAACCCTCATTGAATATTAAGCTTGATTAAACTCTAGTTTCTCTTTAATTATCATGAGTCAACACTCATTTCACATGAATTATCATGATACTATACTTTACCCAATGCATTGGAGTGCAATTAGGGCACACCCTTCTTAAACATTTCATTTCATGAATAAGTATGCCACATGGATCATGGAATCAATCAACATCATAAGTTATTACACTATTAAGTAATGTGGAATTAATTAATTAAAGTAACATTCAATATGTATATGTGTATAAATGTGAATACCCTTTATAGAGACATGGGTATGGTATTCACTACACAGTGAACTTGGCTTGGAAAAATGCGGTGCAATTTCGACAGCATAACGGTATGACATAAGGATTCATGAAAATGGTTGATGAGAGAGAAAGAGTGTATCATAATATATACATGAAATTTAAAGTAAGGGGGTCATATAGATACATGTCCCAATAAATGTAATGTAATTTAGATGCAAAATACAAAATAATTATTTCGATGTAAAAGAGGAGAGAAAAATTCCTCAAGGAATTTTGGCATGGTAACAGGTGTACATGGGAGGAATTAATGAGAGATAAAGGGGTCTCCAATCATCCAAAAATAAATATTAAAGTATGGGGGAGGTTCAAAATCATAACCCAACATTTTTAATTGAAAACGAAAGGGCATAACAACTTAAAGAAAATTGGAAAAAATTAGAAAGGAAGAAATCCCTTACTTGGAAGTGTGATCTCAAATGGTTGGGAGAGGCTTGATAGTGGCTTCTTAGGAGCTTGGGGAACCTTGGGAGGATTCTAGAGAGATGAGGGAAGGGGTTGGTTGAACTCCAAATCCTTTTAGTGAATAGGAAGTAGGATCTTGAGTGGGTTTATATGGGAAATGAGATGGAATTATTTATTATTTAGGTTTGTAACCCTCACATTAAACTAATCAAAACCACAAACCAGCCCATGGTTTTTGCCCAAAGGTTTTTTAAAAAGGGGAGTGGAAAACAATATTTTATAAGACCATTTACCGAACATCTTAAAATAATAGGGTTGCTTATGTGGAGGTGAGTCACACTCTCAAGGAAAACAATTTAAAAAGACAAAATGTTTTATAAGTCTAGGAGGGTCCACTAAAGATTTGTAAAATAAATAAATAAAAACCCAAAATCACATTATTTAAATAGTAAAACATATATTGGTCATAAATAATGTTTATGTTATTTTATTACATCAATATTGGGTCATTATGATGTCATAAACCACATTATATATTTAAATGGTATTTAATTTTTACCCAAAAATTCGACTATCTTAGTAAATTTTGAAAAATTCACCATTGGATAATTTCAACGTCCTGATTCCAAAAATAATATTCATTTTATCTAAAAAAATTATAAACATGTGAATTTTTACATATAAAATAAAAATATACATTTATCGAAAATTCATGGGTTTTGACAAAAATAGCTTTCAAACCATAATAAAAATTACAATTGCATTCATAAAATAATATGATAATTTATATTTAATAAAAAGTAATTTAATTATAATAATATTATATTAAAATATTACTTCATTCAAAAATACATTAATTCATCAAAATAGATTTCTTAGTTTAATATTAACTAAAAATAATATTTGTGCTTTAAAAACTATTAACAAAGCAACAATAAATAAATGAATGCACATTATTTATACAAAAATAATGCACATAGTCAAAGTGCTGGGGTCTTGTTACATAAACCCTTATAAAACACCCATAAGACCAAAGATTAATGTGTGTGATGGTGAAAAACTCTTGGGGTTGCTCAGATAACATCGCTCGTGTGGTAATCTCTATTAACATCCACTTCTCTCGTAGTCGGTTCCGCTCATTCTTAATGTGTTCAAGATTGGCTTGTGCTTGGTCAAGATCAAATCCTAATGTTGCCAACTCCTTTCTAATCTCCAAAAAATGGGCTTCGTATGGGGAAAGTCTACAGGACGGGGTTATCACTTCCTTTGTCTGAGTAAATTGGATTTGTTAAAGCCGTATATTTATACTAATCATGTGATCAATGTTCAACAACTATATCAGAAATGGTCACAATTATAAATGGTATTTTAAATTCCAAAACATAAAACCAAATAAGTCCATACATTTTAAATAACCACAAGAATACATTTAAATAGACCATGAGGAATTTTGATTAATGAATTTTTTGGGGTTGTTACAATCTTCCCCCCATAAAAAATTGCATCCATATAATTTGATTACATACAAAAAGAACATTGAAATTTAAAGATGACTTTAGAGTTGATTACCCACCACCATTAAGCTTTCCCTAACCCTCATCATCATGTCGATCATGGACAGAGAGGGTCCACCTAGTGCAACAATACCTCAATTCACTTTCAAAGTCTTCAATTTCCTTAGTCCAGACATAGTCCATGAAACATGGATTGTACTGATGGAAAATATGATGCACTTTTCGAAAATAATTATTTCTAACATATAGTTTCAATACATCACTATGTACCAGGTTTTTGTAAAATAGTATGACATAGTCAGCTTTGAAATTTCCAAAATATAGTTCTTCTAATATATAGCCTAATTTTCCAAAAAGACCAGAATCCAAGAGTATATACATATAGGCTGCTCGAAGGTCTCCCTATTTGGTAGCTATCCTAAGATAAAATAGTGTATAATACACTCTGGATAGGGTGAAGTATTTGAAAATACCCTGATAGTACCTCCCTTTCTAAGAAAGGTGAGAGAGTTGAGAGCTTAAGATTTGATCACAAGTAATCCCTGATCCTTGACGACTCCACGATATGGAGGAGGTGTTTGACATGTCATAGAGTTCCTTGCAAGAAAGTTCGACATTGGAAAAGGTTTCTATACTATGTGAGCTTGACTATGCAATAATTATAGCTAGTAAGTCCTTAGGTAGGGAAATAGTGTTGTGTGAGGTTTTTCCCCTTCCATCTCGAAACTATCCTTTATCCCACTGTCAAAACATATCAAATATTGAGTTACCCTCTAGACATGATAAAATTGTGATATTAAACTACTTGAAGTCTAATGATTTATTATTACTTAATGAAAGTAAAGTTAGGGGTAATGCATAAAGGGTAATCCAAGTAAAAAATAGATTACTTATAAATAGATTTTATTTCATTAACTTATGAATCTATAGGCTTCAATACAACATATATTCTTAGGGTATTTTTTTAAATCCCTTAATAATGGTTCATACTAAGCTTTTGAATTTACCAATGCATATCCCCTAAGAGTATCGTAACCAAGAGTGCAGCAAGGCCCATTATCGTTCCCTAGTTCCTATTCGAGTTTAGCTCAAAGCGGTGTTTTCTAGTTTTAACCCTAGGATACATTTGTACCAGAGCCGCCTCTACCTGCTCGTATCCAGACAGGGATGTATTTTCTTGATAAACCACTTAATAAATACTCACCAATACTTATGGATGTTTTTATTATACTTATTCTTGTCTTTAATTCTTCACTATGGTTTTCTAATCCTAATACCAAAATAACTAAACCTATCCTCTGATACCAACTATAACAACCCTATTCTTTATTATACACTTAAACCAGATTTATTATATAAAACCTTCACTTGATACAACATTGAAGATCGAGAGGTCTAGTGTCATTGGGGATAAGGATCATAACAACATAAAATAAGAAATACAACATCTTTATTGAAAACATACTTTACATGACCACTAAATTCTCTCATACTTAGCATTGTATAGGATAACCATAGGACATGCATAAGAAAAGGGTGAGATAGAAATCCCAATAAGGGAATAAACATGGAATAACATGTGGAATACAATACATGTTAGACAATAGGCATATCAATGGAGAACAATAGAAATATGAACATAAAGGCTTGATAAAGGATGATAATCATAACATGGAAATATGGTAGTAACACTTAATATGGACTTATCATGAGCCAAGGATCATTGTACATGGAGCGTGAGTAAACCCTCATTCCACATGAAGCATGATTAAACCCTATTTTCAATTGAATTAGAATGAGTCAACACTCATTGCACATGACGTATCATGATACTATACTTTACCCAAAGCATTGGAGAACTATTAGGGAACACCCTTCTTAAACATTTTATTTCATGCATAAGTATGCCACATGGATCCCGGAATCAATCAACATCATAAGTTATTACCCGATTAAGGAATTTGGAAAAATACACGAAAGTCCCATTCAATATGTATATGTGTATAAAGGCGAATAACCTTAATACAGACATGGGTATGATAAAAGGGTGTATCATCATATGAAATAAAATGTAAGGGGGTCATATAGATACATGTCCCAACAAACGTAATGGAATTTAGATGCATAATACAAAAGAATTACTTGGATGTAAAAGAGGAGAGAGAAATCCCTCAAGGAATTTCGGCATGGTAACAGGTGTACATAGGAGGAATTAATGAGAGATAAATGGGTCTCCCATCATCAAAACATAAATTGGACAGTATGGGGGAGGTACAAAATCATAATCCAACATTTTTAAATGAAAAAAAAGGGCATAACAACTTAAGGAAAATTGGCAAAAAATGGGAATGGAAGAAATCCCTTACATGGAAGTGTGATCCCAAAAGCACAAGAGAGGCTTAAGAGAGGCTTATTGAAAGCTTGGGGAACCATGGGAGGATTCTAGAGAGAGGAGGTCAGGGTTTGGTCAGACTCCAAAGCATTTGAGTGAAGAGGATGTGGGAGGTTGGGTGGGTTTATATAGGAAGGGAGAGGGAATTCTTTTTTATTTAGGTTTGGGACACCTCACATTAAACTTATCAGAAACAAAAAATAGAACATGGTTTTTTCCAAAGGGGAGTGGAAAAAAATAATTTATAAGGCCAATGGAAGAAATTATTAAAATAAAAGGGTTTATTATGTGGAGGTGAGTCACACTCTCAAGGAAAACAATTTAAAAAGACAAAATGTTTTATTAGTCTTGGAGGGTCCACTAAAGCTTTGTAAAATAAATCAAGAAAACACAAAATCACACTATTTTTATGTTAAAACATATATTGTCTGAAAATAATGTTTAAATTATTTAATTACATCACTATTGGGTTATTATGATGTCATAAAACACATTATATATTTAAACGGTATTTAATTTTTACCCAAAAATTCGACTGTATCAGAAAATTTTGAAAAATTCACCGTCAGATAATGTCAACATCCTGATTCCAAAAATAATATTCATTTTATGTAAATAATTTTATAAATATGTTAATTTTTACTTTTAATATAATAACCAACATTTATCAAAAATTCATGGGTTTTGACAAAAATACCTTTCAAACCATAATAAAAATTACAATTGCATTCATAAAATTATACGATAATTTATATTTAATAAAATGTAATTTAATTAAAATAATATTATATTAAAATATTATTTCATTCCAAAATCCATTAATTCATCAGAATAGATTTTTTAGTTGAATATTAACTAAAATTTCTATTTGTGCTTAAAAACTATTTACAAAGTAACAATAATAAAATGAATGCACATTATTTATACAAAAATAATGTACATAGTCATAATGTTAGGGTCTTGTTATATAACCCCTTATAACACCTGAATAAGACTGAAGGTTAAAGTGTGTGATGGTGAAAAACTCTTTGGGTGGCTCAGATAACATCGCTCGAGTGGTAGTCTCTATTAACTTCCACTTCTCCTATAGTCGGTTCTGCTCAAGCTTAACATGTTAAAGATCAGATTGGGCTTGGTCAAGAGTAAAGCCCAATGATGCACCTCCTTTCCGATCTCCGAAAAATGGGCTTCGTATGGAGCAAGTCTACATGATGAGGCCATCGCTTCCTTACACTGAGTAAATTGAATTTTTAAAAGCCCTATATTTATACTAATCATGTGATCACTGTTCAATAGATATATTAACAATTGTCAAAATTCTTAATGCTATTTTAAAGTACAAAACATAAAAACAAATAATTCCATCTGTTTTATATAACCACAAGAATACATTTAAATAGACCATGATGAATTTTCTTTAATGAATTTTTTGGGGGTCGTTACAATCTTCCCCCCTTAAAAAATTTGTGTCCTCGTAATTTGATTACATACAAAAAGAATAGAAATTTAAACATGACTTCAAGGTTGATTACCCACCACCATTAAGCTTTCCCCAACCCTCATTATCATGTTGATCACGAAGAGTGAGGGTCCACATAGTGCAACAATACCTCAATGCACTTTCAAAGTCTTCCACTTCCTTAGTCCAGACATAGTCCATGAAACATGGATTGTACTGAAGGAAAATATGACATAATTTTTGTAAATAATTTTTTCTAACATACATTATCAAAACATCACCATGTACTAGGTTTTTTTAAAATAGTCTGACAGAGTTAGATTTGAAATTTTCAAAATATGGTTCTTTTAATATATAGCCTATGTTTCCAAAAAAGACCGGAATCCAAGACTATATATATATAGGCTACTCAGAGGTCTCCCTCTTCATCAGATATCCCAAAATCAAATAGTGCGTCATACTCTTTGGATAGGGTGAAGTATTTGAAAATACCTTTATAGTAACTACCTTGTCGAGAAAGGTGAGAGAGTTGGGAGCTTAAGATTTGATCACAAGTAATCCATGATCCTTGATGATTCTGTGGTATGGAGGTGGTGTTTGATATGTTGTAGAGTGCCTTTCTAGAATGTTATACATTGGAAAATGTTTCAAAACTATGCAAGCTTGAATTCAAAATAATTATAGCTAGTAAGTCCTCAGGAATGGACAATAGTGTTGTATGAGGTTCTTCCCCTTCCATTTCGAAAATATCCTTTATCCTACTGATGAAACATATCAAATATTGAGTTACTCTCTAGAAATGATAAAATTGTGATATTAAACTACATAAAGTGTAATAATTTATTATTCCTTAATGAAAGGGAAGTTAGGGGTAACAAATAAAGGGTAATCCAAGGACAAAATAGATGACTTATAAATAGCTTTTATTTCCTTAACTTATGAATCTATAGGCTCCAATCCAACATATATTCCTAGGGTATTTTTTTTAAATCCCTTAATAATGGTTCATACTAAGATTTTGAATTTACCAATTCATAACTCCTAGGAGTGCCTTAACCAAGATTGAAGCAAGGACCATTTTCGTGCATCTGTTCCCATTTAAGTCTAGCTCAAATCGGTGTTTTCCGGTTTTACCCCTAGGATACATTTGTGCCAGAGCCACCTCTTCCTGCTCATATCCAAAAATGGATGTATTTTCTTGATAAACCACTTAATAAATACTCACAAATTCTTAGGTATGTTTTTATTATACTTATTATTGTCTTTAAGTCTTCAATAGGGTTTTCTAATCTTAATCCCAAAAATTACTAAACCTATCCTCTGTTACCAACTATAAAAACCCTTCTCTTTATTACACACCTAAACCTGATTTATTACATAAAAAGTTCACTTGATACAACATAGAATATAGAGAGGTCTGGTGTCATTGGGGCTTAGGATCATAAAAAATTAAAACATGAAATACAATATCTTTATTTAAAACTTCCATTACATGACCACTATATTCCCTCGTACTTAGCATTGCTTGGGATAACCTGAGGACATGCATAAGAAAAGGGTGAGCTACAAAACCCAGTAAGGGAATAAACATGGAATAACATGAGGAATAAAATACATGTTAGACAATAGGAATATCAATGTATCATAATAGAAACATGAACATAATGGATTGATAAATCATGATAATCATAACATGGAAATGTGGCAGCAACACTTAACATGAAATTAGCATGAGCCAAGGCTCAATGCACATGGAGCAAGAGTAAACACTCATTGAAAATGAATCATGAGTAAAACCTCATTTAATTTGAATTATAATGAGTCAAAACTCATTTCACATGACATATCATGATACTATACTTTACCCAATGCATTAGAGCGCTATTAGGGCACACCCTTCTTAAACATTTCATTTCTTGCATAAATATGCCACATGGATCATGGAATCAATTAAAATCATAAGTTATTCCACGATTAAGTAATGTGGAATAAATAAATAAAAGTGGCATTAAATATTTATATTTTTATAAATGTGAATAACCTTGATAGATATATGGGTATGGTATTCACTACACATTATCTTGGCTTGTAAAAACGTGGTGCAATTTCAGCAGCATAACGCCGTGACATAAGGATTCATGAAAATGGTTGATGAGAGATAAAAGGGTGTATCATCATATATAAATGAAATGGAAAGTAAGGGGGTCATATATGTACATGTCACAACAAAACTAATGGAATTTAGATTCATAATACAGAAGAATTACTTGGATGTAAAAGAGGAGAGAGAAATCCCTCAAGGAATTTCGTCATGGTAACGGGTGTACATGGGAGGCATTAATGAGAGATAAAGGGGTCTACCATCATCCAAAAATAAAGAAGATAATATGGGGGAGGTGACAAATCATACCCCCAACATTTTTAATTGAAAAAAAGGGCATAAAAACTTAATTAAAATTGGACAAAAATGAGAAGGAATGAATTTCCTTACTTAGAAGTGCGACCCCAAAAGCTTGGGTGAGGCTTGAGAGAGGATTATTGGGAGATTGGGGAACCCTGGGATTATTATACAGAGAGGAGGTTAGGGTTTTTTCTAACTCCAAAGGCTTTTAGTGAAGAAGAAGTGGGATCTTGGGTGGGTTTATATAGGAAAGGAGAGGAAATTCTTTATTATTTAGGTTTGGGACACCTCACATGAAACTAATCAAAACCACAAACCAGCCCATGGTTTTGGCACATAGTTTTTTCCAAAGGGGAGTAGAAACAAATATTTTATAAGGCCAATGGACAAACTTCTTTAAATAATAGGTTTTATTATGTGGAGGTGAGTCACACTCTCAAGGAAACCAATTTAAAAAGACAAAATGTTTTATAAGTATTGGAGGGTCCACTAAAGGTTTGTAAAATAAATCAAACAAACCCAAAATCAGATTATTTTAATGGTAAAACATATATTTTCCTAAAATAATATTTATATTATATTATTACATCAGTATTTGGTCATTATGATGTTATAAAACACATTATATATTTAAACGGTATTTAATTTTTAGCAAAAAATTTGACTGTCTTAGAAAATTATGAAAAATTCACGATTGGATAATTTCGACATACTAATTCCAAAAATAATATTCATTTTATCTAAAATTTTTTATAAATATTTGATTTTTCACTTTTAAAATAAAAACCGACATTTATCCAAAATTCATGGGTTTTGACAAAAATAGCTTTCAAACCATAATAAAAATTACAATTACATTCGTAAAATTATATGATAATTTATATTTAATAAAAAGTAATTTAATTATAATAATATTTTATTAATAAAATTTTTAATTCAAAAACCCATTAATTCATCAAAATAGATTTCATAGTTGGAAATTAATTAAAAGTACTATTTGTGCTTCAAAAACGGTTTACAAAGTAACAATAATAAAATGAATGCACATTATTTATACAAAAATAATATACATAGTCATAATGATAGGGTATTTTCACATAACCACTTATAAAACCTGCATAAGACCGAAGGGTAAGGTGTGTGATGGTGAAAGACTTTTGGGGTGGATCGGATAACATCGATCAAGTGGTAATCTCTATTAACTTCGACTTCTACCATAGTCAATTCTGCTCAAGCTTAACGTTTTCTAGCTCAGCTTGATCTTGGTCAAAAATGAATCCCAATGACGCCACATCCTTTCTGAGCTCCGAAAAATGGTCTTTGTATGGGGAAAGTCTACTCGATGAGGTCATCACTTCCTTTGTCTGAGTAAATTGGATTTTTAAAGCCCTATATTTATACTAATCATGTGATCACTGTTCAATGGCTATATTTGAAATGGTAACAATTATTAATGGTATTTTAAAATCCAAAACATAAAACCTAATAAGTCCATATGTTTTACATAACCACAAGAAGACATTTAAATAGACCTTGAGGAATTTTCATTAATGAATTTTTTGGGGTCGTTACATATAATATGCCACATATGCACCAATATGTCATAATGAAATGTAATGCCCCGACCACAAAATCCCAAAGACGATGTATTATTTTAATACATTGGAATGATTACAAGAAATCAAGTCTCGAAGGACCAATCAGTTTAGTAGTCTTGGAAAATAGATTACATATATGAACGTTACATTCCACATTAAAACATAAAACAAAACATAAATAATCTGTTGATAATGCCAATATTCTCTTAGCTTAACTCATCATATGAAACATAATAAACTTCTAGGAATCCTGGGAAAACAAAACATAAGAAATGGGTGAGCTCAGATGCTCAATAAGGGTATATAATTTAGCAGAAGCTATAAATTTTTAAGGCAAGATGTATAATAAAAACAAAAGCCTTTTAAACATAAACTTGTACATGATATGGAAAAAATAAATCAAACATTACCATATAAACATGCACATGGATATTCTACTAGTCGAATAATAACATGTAATGATTAATTTTATAATGAGGGAATTCCTAACGCCAGACATCATTACCACATAGTCAAGGACTTGTGCCAAGACTATAAAAAAAATTTGTGTCAAGGCCTTGTGACAAGACACTAATTTGTTTCATGAGACCTATTGATGCATCGAGGGGCTATAACGGTCCCCACCTATCACTTACTAAGTTCACTACATTCCTCATATAAAAATTTTGAAACATAACATAAACATTCGTATTAAAACTAGCATACAAAATGTCAATACTTCAACCATAAACCATGAATTGTATAAAAATAGCACATTCACAGTCAAAATAACATAACTCATTCAATACAATATTCAACATTTTATTCATTGAAAATCAACCTCAATCAAGAATAATACCAAAAAATTATGTTGACATAGTTGAAAATAATCAGCAAAACCCATTGAGAGAATTTTTTTTTCATGAAATCATTTAAAAGTCTCACAATTTATAAAGGAAGACTTTTAAAAGATATTTTTGGATCAAAGTGTCCCATAATAGTTTGAAACTTTTTAAAGGAATAAACATTTTAAAACATTTATGTCCATATAAATAAATCCTTAAAACCATTTTAAAAATAGGACATTAATGAGAATGATTTAGAAGAATAAATATTTAAAACATTTAAAATGATGTTTTAGTTAAAGAGTAACTTAAGAGAATCATTTTGAAGATTATTTCATTAAACATGGACATGTATAAAAAATATTTCCTTGAAAATACTTACACATAAACAATCTCAGATAACAATGAGATTGAGGAATTAACCCTTACCTTACACTTTCCTTTGGTCGAGGGTACATTTAACCTCATATATAATGACCATAGTATGTTATTACATTATAAAAGAACCATATTCATATTTATTATGTCATAAATTATTCATTTATGACTTTATACTACACATTTTATAATTATTTCTATGTTAAATTGACATTTCGGGTAATAATCGCTTTCTTTATCGTACATGTTTTATCTTTTTATTCTTGATCGTATCATTTAGATCATGATTTAAATACTTCCATAATATAAAACATGATTTATATATAATATATATTTATAATATAAATATGTATAATAGATAGATATATGAAATGGAAAACACCGTATTTGGAGACAGTAGGTCGTACGTACGCATAAACGATGTTTCCATTTTCAAATCATATTGAACAGAAGTAAGTGAAAATGATATATGTAAGTACATACATACATACATGCATACAAACAAACATATATATTATATATCTCCAGTATAATTATTATGTCATATATTATATATTTATTAATAATATATATTTTTATAATCATTGTTAAATGGTGAACGTGGAAATGAATCTCATCGCGCCGTGGAGACGGTAAGCTGTATGTACACACGAGGGACGATATAATTTCCTTAATGATTAAAAGGTTAGGAATTGGATGGTATATTAATTGTACAGAGAAATTATCATGTTATTTTAATTATTTATATACATATTACACATCATTATATCCATCCAAATATTATAGTGTTGAATAACAAATTACACCACGATGTGGAGATGGTAAGCCGTACGCACGCACGCATGATGACATTATCATTCATATGATGAATAGAATAATGAATATGGCTGTAACATATTTATAATAACATCATATTATGTATAATGTAATGGAGTTATTATTTTGGTATAGAAATAACAATGAAAAAGAAAGTGGAAGAAGAAAAGAACTTTGAAAGAGGTGATAAAATAATTACCTCTTCTTTGGTTGTTTCTTTTTTATTTGAACAAAAGAGCTACTTAGGATGGATTTATGCTCTATTTAATGCCTCTAAGATAAATTGAGAGAAGTTTAGAGGAGATTTGGTCAGGGTGTGGTCGAGCCAATTGGCTTTGGAGGTGTGATTTTGAGAGAAGTGGAAGTAACCTTTTATAAGAGAGTTGAAGGTAACTTTAGAAAAAATATGAAATATTAATTTATTATAAAATACATTTTGGTTTATAATGGATCCAAATTAGTTTATTTCGAGGATTAGGTAGTTATGGGTCCAAATCCCCTTAACCAATAGGTTTTAGACAAGTTTAGGTTACCATTTAAACCTTATCTTTTAGATTTAACTCTTAGTTAAATAGCTGAACTTTTACAATGTCTTCTGATATGTTTATAATACATGGTTAATAAACTTACTAGGAAATTTAAAGAGATCCCCAAGTGGTCCATTAATGACATATATATCATTATAATATTTTTTTGGATGAAATTATATTTTTAAGACTATTATATAATTTAATAATATAGTATTTGTTTTAAAAACTCGTTTAGGTCAATTTTGACACTATTTGGTATTTTGATTTTATGAAAGTCATAACAGCATGATTACTTCGAAAAAAACTCATTGAATCAACCCTAAAATTTTATATTAACCTAATAAATTATTTTAATGCATCAAAATTTTCAATTTACATTTATTTGGATATTTATAATATCAATTATTTTAATCATTCATTAATAAGGTAATTAGTGCATCAATAGTGTGTCATAAATAAATTTAATTATTTAATGCCTAAAAATTATAAATAAAATATAATTATATAGTAAATCTTGTTATATTTATAATGAATTTTTATAGTTGAATTTATCTTATGTATAACCCAATATTAAAAATGGTTTAGTTATTAAATTTTAAATATTACACTTTTAACTCTTCATTAAATAAAATAATAATAAATGTCCTCATCTAATCCAAGTAGACCAAAAGGATAATATTTTATTTATAAGTTTGATTTTGGTCAAAATACACTTATCCAAATGAATTAAGACATGTGTTGGGGTAATTATAATATCATATTTACCTTTAATTACCCAATTTATTTTTTACCGTGGTAAATAAAAGTCAAAAGTTAGTATTCACAAAAAAATTATTTTCTTCTTATTGAACCATATTTTACTTACTGATGTCAACTGTTTCTTTCATATTTTTAAAATTCAATTTACAGAAGCGGTAAAATTACATTTTATGCAAATTTGTAAATGTGCCTAGAAGGTGGGTAAAAGACATTAAAAAGTTCAATAAAATTTTATATGTCTAATTTTATTATAAAATGACTCCAATGAATTAAATTTAACTTTTATAGGTATTATATATCTATTTTTACTTAAAATAAATTTTAATAAAATAAATAATTATTTAAATAAAAAGTCAGTTTTAAACAATAATGTGGTGTTTTTCACTATTCGTCAAATATTGAAAGTTTTCAAAAAATACCGAAAATTAACCCTAAGATAATTTTGATATTCTAAATTAAAAAATGAATTATATTTTACTGAATTCAAAACATGGGAGTTACATTAATCAATTTAAAATTAATTCCAATTGTCAAAACTTAAAAGCGGGTTATTTAAAAAGTAAAAACATTCAAAATATTGACATTAGTTTATGTCAAATTTAAATATGAAATTACTTATAATGACCTAAATTGTATTAAATGATAAAAACATAATCTAATTATACTTAAAAACCATTAAAATTAATAATTTAACACTATAAATTATTTCGATTAAAAATGTTGTATTCAATTAAAATTAGGCATTTTTCATTATTCATCAAAATATGAAAGTAATATAAAAGTTCCAAAAAATTATCCAAAATAAATTTTTATGTCCCTATTCTATAAATGAATTTAATTTCAATAAATTTAATAATTAGAAGCTCCAAATATTGGTTTTAAAAAAAAAATTCCATTAAAAGGCGGTACAATTTCATTTTTTGAAAAATACATCTTTTACATGAAAAAAATGAATCTGTTCTTATATTATGTATAAGAAAAACATAATATGGATTCTAAAATTATATGGAGTATATAAAATTCAAAATTAAATTAATATTATTCAAAATTTATTTTTGAATTGATAGTTTGGTAAGTCATGGTGTGCTCGAACTCGGTGTGGAATGTAGCGCAAGTTATTAAATTACTTTGAAGAGATAACGTACTATGAAATCATGGGGTGTTACATTCTCCCCTCCTTAAATAAATTTCATCCTCACAATTTGAAATTTTTCTTCAAAAATAAATGGTTAAAAATAGAAAAATACCTTTGTGGAAAACCCACCTCAGAAATTGGGTTAATAAAATTTAGTCTAAATAAGATGGAAAGGGAAATGGAAATGTCACCACAAAATTATGATCTTTATTAGGAGAACATTGGTAGAAATTATATACAAATAATTGGAGTAAAGACATAAATATTTATACGGAGTGATTGAAGTCATCAGTCACAAAAAAGTGTAAAATTTAGGGCCTCAAAGCCATCAATCTATGATGATTTAAAATATCATCAGTTCAACAGTACATAAGGTATTATGATAACACATTATTGGTTTTAAGATCCCTTACCTAAACTTTAAAAAATATTTTATTCATAGAATAAGAGAGAAAAAATATACTTGAATGTAGAGTTTCATCCTTCAACTAATTCTGACCACAAACTCATCATTCCCTCTAAAAGAGAATAAAATTCAAAAAATATTCAATTTACTATAATAGAAAAGGGTTCAAAAAATAATGAATTTATAAATGATTTGTCAGACCATTTAAAAACAACTACATTATACAAACTAGGAAATCACATAGGCCAGTGGTAGGTGATGTACCCTTGTAATCCGTTGGTTATGGGTTCAAGTCTCGCGACCTTACCGGACACGACAGGTTGTCGCCCGACCTCTGGGTTCTCCTTTTTATAACAATCCAAAAATAATCTTAAGAAGTTATTTAACCTTAAAAAAAGTATCCAATGTAAAACTTAATCCATTATAACCTTTAGACTTATCCAAAATACTTATTTACAAACTCACAGTCCAAAATTTATAAGGAAGGTTAACACAATGAAGACCATTTTTTCCATTTAATAACTTGTGAATAACTTCATCATGTATTATTTTAAAACACGGTATCACCCTGAATTACCATAAAACCTTAATGATTACATTCATTATCCCTTATTCCTTATAGAATATTGAATATACTCCTTATATCCAAAAAAAATTCAACTTTAAAAATAATGGAATAAACAAACAATTAATTAGTTTCAAAGTAGTCAAGAATATAGAATATAATTTATCAAAATCAATCATATCTTATTCCAAAATCACTACCTAGGTATCAGAACCATATTAAGGTTTATCTTTCAATAAACTATGTATTTTCCTAAAATTTTAACTTCCTATTGAGTCACTTTTCATAGAACCATATAATCTCAAATCCTCAATGAAATAGTATTGCAGTACAATCCTTATTTATTTTCATAATTCATAAAACAAGTACATCATTGACACAACACTCCAATGAAATAATTCTTTAATAACAACATAATAACACTAGTCATTCCTATTAATATGTGGTAGTATCAAAACTTTATTATCATCCAATAACATCATTTGGGGCATACTCTGAGGATTTGGACACTGATTCACATAGTGTCCCAACTCATTGCAGATGAAGCATTGTACATTTGAAACCTTTTTCTTACCCTTGCAATCACATACTTAGTGTCCTTTTTCTCTACACTTATAAAAAATCCCATTCCCTTAAATCATTTACCAAGGTTATTCTTTCAATAGTTATCACATATGAGAAAATCCTTCTCCCCCTCTTCCCTTCATCCATCCTTTTCTCTACCATACTTTTCCTCTCTTGCTTCCCTTCAAATCCATATGACTCAAAGAATTTTTTACTTATCTTAATAACACATGATATTATTTCTTCATATGATTAGAATACGTGGGAGACTATTTCCCCTCTAAATGTAAGCTTAATACCATAAAATATAAGATCCTTCTTACTCTTTGGATCATGCGTATTACTGGAGTTCTCATTCCTTTTACTGGGATCTATTTCTAAACAATGACATACACTAGGTTTGTTTATGAATCACAATTCATAATTCCAAACATCTAAAATACCTAATTTAAATTGAAAAGATTATTCATATAATCTATAATCATAAAAAATGTGTCCTTTGTGGAATTATTTACTCCTAAAACCTTCATAATGGATTGTAAAGAAAATGTGAATTATCCTAAGCATATCCACTAGGAGTGTCGTAACCAAGAGTGCAGCAAGGACCGTTGTCATGTACCAGGATACCCCGTGTCAAAACTGAAACTCCTTTTTGGAGTTTTTACTTCTAGGTAAATTTGTGCCAGAGCTGCCTCTACCTTCTCGTATCTAGACAGGGATGCATTTCTTGGAAAATACAGAAAATCTCTACATTACCAAAATTCTAGGATGTTTTTCTATACTAATCCTCAAATTATATCTTAGGGTAATGTTCTCTAATCAGAGTTTTTATAAATCTAGTTTCTAAGGTTTGTACTAAAATTCATCTGATACCAAATGTAACGCCGTGACCACAAAATCCTAGAGCTGGTGCATTATTTTAATACATTGGCATTATTATAAGAATCTAGTCCTGAAGGACCGACCAGTTTAGTAGTCTTGGAAAATAGATTACATACATGAACATTAAATTACACATTCAAACATAAAAAACCACATAAATAATCCATTTAGAAAGACATTATTCCCTTAACTTAACCCTACATATCACACATAATACACTTCTTGGAATCCTGGGAAAAAAACATAATAATGGGGTGAGCGTATATGCTAAATATGGGTAAATAATTTAGCGGAAGCTATAAACATTTAGAGAAAGATGTGTAAGAAAAACAATATCCTTTTAAACCTAAAATTGAACATAATATGGTGAAAATAAATCAAACATTACCATATAAACATGCACATGGATATTATACTAGTTGAATAATCACATGTAAAAATTAATTTCATAATGAGGGAATGCCTAACACCATACATCATTACCACATAGTTAAGGCATCGTGCCAAGACAACAAATATTTTGTTTTTAAGGCCTTGTTCCAAGACACTAATTTGTCTCATGAGACATACCGATGCATCGATAGGCTATAGTGGGACCCACCCGTCACTTACTAAGTCCACAGTAATCATCATATGAAAATGTTGTAACATAACATTAACATTCGTATTAAAACTATCATACGAAATGTGAATACTTCAACCATAACCCATGAATGGTATAAAAATAGCACATTCACAGTAAAACATAGCATAACTCATTCAATACAATATTGAATATTTTATTTATAATAAATCCACCTTAATCAAGAATAATAAAAAAAGGTATGTTGACATAGTTGAAAATAATCAGTAAAACCTTTTGAGAGAAATATCTTTTTTTTAATGAAATATTTTAAAAGTATAACAACTTGTAATGGAATATTTTTAAAAGATATTTTTGAATCAAAGTGTACCATTCCAATTTGAATCTTTTTAAAGGAATTAAAATTTTAAAACATTCATTTCCATATATATAAATCCCTAAAACCATTTTGAAAACATGGAATTTAATGATAAATATTTAGAAGAATAAATATTTAAAACATTTAAAATGATTTTTTAGTTAAATATTACCTTAAGAAAATAATTTTAAAAAGTATTTTATGAAACATGGACATGGATAATAAATATTTCCTAGAAAATACTTATACATAAACAATCTCAGATAATAATGAGATTGAGGAATTAACCCTTACCTTGCACTTTCCTTTGGTTGAGGGTATGTTTAACCACTTGTATAATGACCATAGTACGTTATTAAATTATACCAAAATCGTATTAATATTTATTATATCATACATGATTCATTTATAACTTTATAATAACCATTTTATAATTATTTCGATGTTAAATTAACATTTTGGGTAATAATCCCTTTCTTTACCATACATGTTTTAAATTGTTATTCTTGATCGTATCATTTAGATCATGATTTAAATAATTATAGAATATAAAACATGATTTATATAGAATATATATTTAGAGTATAAATCTATATATTATATAGATAAATGAAATGGAAAACACCATTTATGGAGAGGGTAGGTTGTACGGACGCATAAACATTGTTTCTGTTTTCATATCGTATTGAACGGAAGTAAGTGAATAAGATATATATAAGCACACACACACAAACACACACACACACACACACATATATATATATATCCAGTATAATTATTATTAATATATTACATACTTATTAATAATATATATTTTTATAATCATTGTTGAATGGTGAACGTGGAATGGAATCGCATCACATCGTGGAGACTGTAAGACGTACGTACACACGAGCGACGATATCATTTCCATAATGATTAAAAGGTGTAAAATTGGATGGTATATTAATTTTTAAGAGAAATTTTCCTTTTATTTTCTTTATTAGTATACCTATTACTCATCATTATATCCATCCAAATTACATAGTGTTGAATAACAAATTACACCGCGACATGGAGACGGTAAGTTGTACGTATGCACACATGGTGAAATTATCCTTAATAAGATGGATTGAATAATAAATATGGTTGTAACATATTTATAATGACCTAAAATTATTTATAATATTTTTGATTTATTATTTTGGAATGGAAATAACAAAGAAAGAGAAAGTGGAAGAAGAAAAGATGTTTGATAGAGGTGATAAAATAATTACCTCTTCTTTGTGTGTTTCCTTTTGATTTGAACAAAAGGGATCCATAGTTTTTTTTATTCTCAAGGTAAGGCATCTAGGAAGATGTGAGGGAAGTTTAGAGGAGATTTTGGTAGGGGATGGTGGATCCAAAGGGCTTTGGTGGTGAGATTTTGAGAGAAGATGAAGTACCCTTTTATAAGAGAGGTGAGGGTCACTTTTGGAAAAGCTTGAAATATTATTTTATTACAAAATAATTTTCAATTTATAATGGCTAAAAATGATTTTATTTAAATCATTAGGTGGTTATGGGTTGAAATACTCTCATCCAATCGGTTTAAGACAAGTTTAGGTTCTCATTTTATTGTTATCTTTTAGATTTAACTCTTAGTTAAATAGTTTAACTTTTACAATGTCTTCTTGTATTTTTATATTACATGGTTAATAAACATACTATAAAATTCCAAGAGAACCTAAAGTGGTTCATTAATGACATATATATCATTATAAGGGTCATTTTTCCAAACAATAGATTTTTAATACTATTATATCATTTAATAATATAGTATTTGTTTTAAAAACTCATTTATGTCAATTTTGACACTATTTGATATTTTATTTTTGTGAAAGTCATAAGAGCCTGATTACTTCGCAAAAAAATCATTGAATCAACCCTAAAATGTTATATAAACCTATAAAATTAGTGGAAGGTTTCAAAATTCTCAATTTACATTAATTTGGATATTTATAATATCAATTATTTTAATCTTTCATTAATAAGGTAATTAATGCATCATCATTGTGTCATAAATAAATTTAATTATTTAAAGTCTAAAATTTATAAATAATATACCACTATGTAGGAAATATTTTTACCTTTCTGATGAATATTTATAGTCTAATTTATCTTATTTATATCCCTGTATTAAAAATGGTTTAGTTATTAAACTTTGAATTTAACACTTTTAACTCTTCTTTAAATAAAATAATAATAAATATCCTAATCTAATCCAAGTGGAACAAAAGGATAATATTTTATTCCTATGGTTTATTTTGGTCTAAATAAACTTCTTAAATAGAATTATGACATGTGTTAGGGTAATTATAATATTATTTTTTACCTTTAATTGCCCTATTTACTTTTAACCGTGGTAAATAAAAGTCAAAAGGTACTATTCACAAAAAAATTAGTTTCATCTTATTAAACCAAATTTTACATACTAATGTCATCCTTGTATCTTGGATTTTTGAAATTCAATTCATATAAGCGGTTAAATTGCGTTTTATACAAATTTGTAAATGTGCCTAGAAGGTGGGTAAAAGACGTTAAAAAGTTCAATAAAATTTTATACATCAAATTTTATTATAAAATGACTCCAATGAATTAAATTGAACTTATATAGGTATTATATATCTATTTAGAAATAAAATAAATTTAACTAAAATAAATAATTATTTAAATAAAAATTCGATTTTAAATAATAAAGGAGTGTTTTCACAATTCAAAAAATTGAGAGTTTTTAGAATTATAAAAAAATTCACCCTAAGTTAATTTTGATATTATGAATTGAAAAATGAATTATATTTCACCAAATTAAAAAAATAAGAGTTTCATAAATCAATTTTAAATTAATTCCTGTTGTCAAAACCAAAAAAAGCGTTTTTTAAAAAGTATAAACTATAAAAATATTGACATGTGTTTATGACAAATTTAAATGTGAAATTAATTATAAGAACTTAAATTGTATTAAATTATAAAAAAATATTCTAATTATACTTACAAACCATTCAAATTCAAAAATTAAGACTATAAATTATTTCAATTAAAAAATTTGTTTTCAATTAAAAATAGGTATTTTTCATTATTCATCAAGATATGAAAGTTATAAAAAAAGTACCAAAAATTTATCCAAACTAAATTTTTGTGTCCCTATTCTAGAGAAGAATTTAATTTCATTAAATTGAATATATTAAAATGTCAAATATTGGTTTTAAGAAAAAGGTTCTCTATTAAAAGGCGGTAAAATTTCATTTTTTGAAAAATACTTCTTTTATTAGAAAAAATGAATATGTTATTATATTTTGTCTAAGAAAAACATAATATGGATTATAACATTATATATAGTATATAAAATTCAAAATTTATAGTATCATTAGAACTTAAATAGAGGAAAATAAAAGAAAAAAATGTAAATTACAGAAATAATTTTAGGGGAAAAAATAAATAATATTTGGGAGAGATAGATTATATAATTTCATTATCGGAAAATTTAAGCATAAATAATCCTGGTAAAAATGAGATTGTAACATAATACCCTTAATACTTTGGTAACTTTTGATTCATAACCCACATGAAATAAATAACATCAAATGAAACTTTTTATATAAATAAATTGGTATATAAATACTAAAACACATCAAATTTTTAGTTTATACACCTAATAAAATAATATAGGTATATAACATAACATATATACTAAAGAAGAAAATTTGAGATGATAAAACCTAACCACATTGATAGAATTCCAATAAAAAAAACTTGGATGAAATAATTTGAATTGAAACTTTATATACTCTAAACTAAGAAGGGTAAATGGCATAACATGTCATATTATTGATATATACACACCTGAATGATAAATAGTTGCATAACATCAAAAAAGTCTTAATGAAAAAAATTGAGACGAAGAACCCTTCATTCATTCATTCAAAGATAATTTTTTATTAAATAAGGAATAGTACCGCCAGACAAACATCCAAAAAGATCAAAATTCCAAAAGATCGAAGAAAAATATACGAGGGCCTAAAGTAGTAATGACCAAGCTCATCACCTCTAATTAAATTAACCCCTTCATGTTAAAAAAACGGGAGCTAGGGAAACAAATCATACTAGGGCCTTGATCTGTAATAGCCATGGATGCAAGATGGTCCGCAACCCTGTTCCCTTCCCTATAAGTGTGCACCACCGATGTTTTGTTACCAAGAATGGATTTACATTTTCTGATGATGTAAATAATTGTCCATAGAGTGGACACTTTTCCATGGATGGAGTCGTGTATAATCTTAGAATCAGTATCTACCTGAAAAAGATCAATATTTTTCTATTGGCATAAAAGCAAACCTATGAACATTGCTTTAGCTTCTACTTGCATCGATGTCACCATTCTAAAGAAAGAGGAAAAAGGAAGAATGACGCTGGCCCTAAAATCCTGAACCACACCTCCACCGCGAATGATCCCCTCCTTGCACGATCCATCCACATTAAGCTTGAGACCCGAAGTAGGAGGGTGCCATCGTACCCACTATCCACTGTTCCCCTCTAGCCAGGATTTTCCAGAGAAACACCACTTTGGAAGCATCTCAGTGAAGTCACATCTCGCCAGTTATTGACACCATTAACCATATCCAACATAAGTGACCTAGTTCTCATGATGATGGATCTACTAGAAGAGGTAATGCCTCTATACCTGGTCTTGTTTCTAGCTTGCCAGATGCACCAACATGCTGCATTTAAAATGAGCGCCTTCACAAGGCTTTCCACAGCTGAGTTATTCGTTCTATGAAACCAACGTTCTAGGAATGTTTTGTCCAGACTAGTAGTGTAGTGCAATGATGAAAAATCACCAAAGAAGTTAAAAATATCCTTAGCCCATTCACTATAAAAAAATAGACGATTCATAGACTCCTATTGATAACTCGTACAAAAATGGAATTTGGAGGGAAGATTAATACTTAGCTTCTTGACTTTGTCATCAGTCAGAACAACCTAGTTCCCGATTCTCCAAGTCAAGAAGTTATATTTGATTGAAATCTTCCTACTCCATACAATGTTACTCCAACAATCAGACTATTCCTGATGAAAGATAGTCATCTGAAAATCCTTTCAACTGAAGAAACCCGAAGTGTAGGGAGTAAATACACACCTGTCCAGTTCTGAATTGCTGCAGATGAGATAAAACATTTCCTACTGATCCTCATCCAGAACAGTCTGCAAAAAACCAGGATAATTACTGGCATCCATGAATGTAATCTGAGGGGCATGACGCCTAGGAAATCTAAACAAGGACCCCTTCCAATTGTGATTCCAGAAAGAGATGTTTCCTTCACCCACAATCCACCGAGAAAAACAGCGGAGAGTAAGAATGAGAAAGGAAATCTTTGCCTAGATAGGGGATCCATGGCCACCCCCAGAACTTCCTGTAGTTGCTGTTGACATGCTTTTTCCCAATTAAGTACTCTCTTCCACAACCTCCCATGAAATCCTCACATTCATTCAGTGTATGATGTATGAAATATTCTGAACATTAATCCCTCCTCCATGAATAGGTCTCGCCATCTTTTTCCATGAAGACTAGTGGGGCTTGCTTTCGGATAATCCATCCCAGATGAACTGCGCTAGAATTATATCAATTGTAGTTGTGACCCCTTCGGCACTTTGATGGAAGATAAAGTATGAACAAGAATGCTGGATAAGACACTATTGACAACAGTAATATGACCCTCAAAGGAGAGGTAGTTATTATTCCAATTCAGCACCTGACTAGTAATTCTTCTCACTATTCGATCAATGTCCTCAATGCAGGTTTTTCCTGAGGAAATCGGGGAACTAAGGTACTCCAAAGGAAAGGATCCTTTCGGCATTTTAAACTCATTGCACAAAGAAGAGACTCGACTACTTCCACACTTATTAGAAATGTAAATGTTTCTCTTAGATCTGTTAATAATCTGGCTACTCTAGAAACAATATTCATCCATAACCCTATTTACCCCACGGACCAACCTCCTACTAGCATTTGTAAAAACAACGGAGTCAATTGCAAACATCAGATGAGAGATAGAGGGGAGATTCAATTTCCTGTGAAATGGAAGAATATCTCCTGAAGAATATCTCCTGTTGATCATCCAGTTGAGAGTATCCTACATCAAGATGAATATTGGAGGAGAGAGCATGTCACCATGACTTAGCCCATGGGTAGCTTTGAAAATACCATGGGATTTCCCCATGAAGGACACAACCAACCAGGAAGAGCTAACACATCTAAAAATTAGGTCCGTAGACCAGTTAGAGAAACCCATTTTTGGAAGCACCCTATTAATGAAACTCCATTCGATCCTGTCATAGGATTTATTCATATCCACTTTGATTTCCATATTTGAGCCATGAGTCTTGAGATTAATATCTCTAAGCATTTCTTGCGTTAGAGCTATAGCCCCCTAAATCAACCGGCCTCCAACAAACCCATGTTTCTCCAATGAAACCCACCTAGGAGTATATTTAGAGAGTCTTGCATTGATAATGTTTGAGAGTATTTTGTAGGGGATGATACACATCCCCAGTGGCCCGTAGTGCTGAATAAAGGGTGGTTCTTTAATCCTTGGAAACATGACTAGGGTAGTAGCACATAAAATCCTAGGAAGATGACCGCCACGGAAAAAGTCTTGAATGGCCGCCATAATGTCCCCCTTCACCACCTCCCAAGATACCCTATAGAACGAACCAGGGAAACCATTGGGCCCTGGGGCACTGTCTGGATTGAGCTTTGTCATGGACATAAACACCTCATCCTCTTTAGGAATGGCCTCAAAGAAAATATTTTCCTTGATGGAAACCTGACGAGGAATCTCCTCAAAAAGATGAGTGCTCCCCCTTGGGTAGTCGTGCATCATGTTGGAGTTAGGACCCACCAAAAGGTTTTGAAAGAAGGAGAGATCCAAGTTTCCAACCACATCTCTGTCATTCGAATAAGATCTATCCTCCATTATAATATTTGGTTTAACCAGCCAACTCTTCTCCCTAATACATGCATGAAAAAGGTTGTATTCTTATCACATTATTGCATCCATTTCACCCTTGATTTGTCCCTTGCAATGTGATCCTGTTTGAGAATGAGGTCTTCCAGGATGGATTTCTTGTTCGACAAATCATCAAAAACCACTTCATCCCATCGTTCCTCCAGGATGTGGTCTAGGCACGCCACATCTTGTTTCAGGTTGTTAAAATCCTGATCACTACTAGGAATTCCTTTCGCCCAAATCTGCAGTCAGTGTTTCAGCCGACATGATTTATTTTGTATGGCAACCTAGGAATAACCCTGAGTTGAATCCTTCCACACCTCTCATACAAGATAGTGGAACCCTAAAGTGCTGATCCACTGATCTGAAAACTTCAATGTGTCGCTCCTCCTTTTCCTATCAACCAAAGACACAAACAGGGGGAATGAACAGAAATACCACCTACCATATGATCAACCCTCACCTCTAAATACTTGGATATGGTATGAATTTTGGCCAAGCATCGATCAATATGACACCAGCAGTGCCTATTGCCTTTCTGATTATTACATGAGGTGAAGCGATCCCCACAATACCCCATGTCCAAAAGTCCCTTGCCAGTCATGAAATGAGTGAAATCAAGGCTAGAAGCATGAGGAAAATCACCCCTACCATGCTTCTCCTCCGAGTCAGCAATGATGTTGAAGTATCCACCAACGATCCACGGATATCTCTACGAATCATAGTCTTTGAGAATACACCACAAGTCCTATCTTCGTTGTGCATCGCAACACCCATACACAAAAGAGAAAAAGAGAGATTCGGTCCCCGAGGTTAGCTTCACTGTAATAAATTGGTCACCTTCTTGAACCAAATCCACAATGGTCTCCTTACTCCAGAAGATCCAATTTTTTTGATTGATCGGATCAGCATGCAAGGCCACATGCATCTGAATTTTACGAGTAAACACATTAATTTTAGTCGGGTGTTGTTTATGCTCCAAAACCGCCACTAAACCAACCTTCTGATTCTTAACCTCCATGGCTAAAAAATCAGTTTTCACTTGGGCCCCAATGCCACAGGCGTTCCAAATTAGGTTGGGTATCATGGATACGCTGAATGCTTGGTTTTGGCCCCAGGCAATATGGTCTTCTCACTGTGAGTATAAGAACATTCATTGATAAGTTTGTACTAAGATCTCATACAGACTCTTGATCCATGTGATTGATAGGTTCTAGCTAAAGAAGTTAATGCGAAATCTAGCCTACTAGACTTCCCCTTCTTCTTACTTTGAGGAGTCAGAGAGTCAGAGGCCTGCTCATTTGAAATGAGAAAATACTGATACCAGTTACTCTGACCAACAGTCTGAGAATCAAAGATATATTGTAGCTGACTAGGAAGGAATCCTTTAGAAACATTATTGTACCTAACCACCTTTAAGTGAGGATAACGGGAAGAAGAAATTATAACCTCCTCTTTTCCTCTTTCATTCGACATCTTGATAAAATGACCAAGTGATTCCAAAGGCCAGGTTCTCGGCCCTAGCCAACAAGAAAGAGAGTTCCAAAGATTGCCCGACCATGAATCCTCTGAGAGGAATTGAAAAGGTTTATAAAATCCAACTGTTGAAGCTGGGTATGAAGGGTAATTCAAGGACGCATAAATCTTGGACAAATCCACACCTCCTGCACTGTAAAAAGAGATAGCCCCAGAAACACAAACAGGGGGCATGTCAGGGATTGTCAAAGCCTGCTCCTCCTCATGAAAACATTACAAATGAGCAGTTGGGATGTCTCTATTAGACAGAGCCTCCAAAAGGAAAGGAACCGGTCGTCGATTATCACTACTACCTTTTCTGCAATGCTGAATTGAGTGTCCCTAAAGAGAACATGTGGGAAAAAACCTAGGAAACACAGGGTAGACAATATCCTAGTTTTATACCGGCGAATCTTGTACCTTCAGGGTGATGTGTTCCGGCAGCGGCAATGATAGGTCTAACTTGATGCAAATCCGAGCCTCAGAGGACATCATACCACTTCTGAAATGATCATCCACACAAATAAATCCCCCAAGAGAATCCCCAACCACTTTAAGAAGATCACTATTAAAAAACAGAAGCGAATGCCCGGGAAGATTGATCCGCACCGCAGCACGGGAGTCCTCCCTCCCTCTATGGGACTCCAGCGACCATCTGGAAAGGATAAAACTCCATTTTCCCATGTAGAACAGAGATTTACCCCAAGAAAATATGAAATCCTTCTCCGACAATAAGGACAGATAGAAAGAGTTCCTGTGAAAAGACGAGATTTTCACTGGAGTTGCAAGACCCCATGATTCGAAAAACCGTTTGAAAGCCAACAGGGGAGGTTTAGCATATCCAAAACACGTCACCATAGTCCACTTCAAGCCACTCACTTCATTCTCATAAATCCCTGAAGGGAAATCCACCGAAAGATGAGATCCGTCCTTGATTACCTTAAGGATGAACGGACGACCCTCTGGCAAACCCGATTGCAAAGGCACGATAGATGGACTACATAACACCTCCTAGAAGGACATGACATCCCAAAGATCCTCCAAAGGTAGTCCAGACTAACTCTGGGCAGATGATCTCTCTTGAGGAACAAGGAGGGCATCATTAGAAATAGTCGGTGCCGGAATCCTCCCTGAGAAACAGTTGGCCGAAGACGCAATGGAGGGAAAAATTTGAAAAACCCATGGCGCGTGGGGAGCATTCTCTAGAACAGCGTTGTGAGAAGCTATTAATGAAGAACCCTTATGACATTCTAATTTTTTAAATAAATTCATCGGATGATTGAAAATTAAATGGTTCTATAAATCCATTTAATTAAATCATGGATTATTACAAAATAGATTCTTAGGAATTATATATTCCATAGAAATATTAAACCAGTACAAAACATTAAAACATGTATCAATGAAGAGAAATTGAGACGAAACCCTTACCTTATTCCCTACTTTATTTTAATGAACTCTTAACCTCATATATACTAAATTTTTATTTTCTATAAATTTAAAATAAAACCATATTCATGCTTATAATATCATTTATTTTGAAATTATATATTTTCAACACCAACAAATTAACAATTATTTATTAAAGTAATCATTTTGGATGTCAACTATTTCATTTTTCATATATGTTTTGGTTCAGAAGTCATGGTCATTGCAATTTGATAATGGATTTTCTATTGTAATAATATTAATCAAGATATAAAATAATATATATTAATTATATAAATATTTAAATCCATTCATATTAAGTGTTTATGAAAAATGAATTACATCACTTCCTAGAGATGATAATCTATACATACACATGAGTGATGTTTCAAATTTTTGATGGATGGAATGAAAGAAAGTTAAAAAATAATTAAAATTTAAATATTAGATATTATATCATAAATATCATATATTTTTATTAAATCGATCCTTATTACCATCCAATTAAAGTTTAAATGATAAACAAATCAAATTGCTTTGTTGAGGTGGTATCCCACACATACGCATGAGTGACATTACCAATTCCCACTAGATAATAAGGTAGATACAATATTATAATTAATGATGCATAATTCTTGGTCAGATACAATCTGGATTGGGACACTGTGAATATTTACAATTTCACTAATTTTGGATTTGGAAAAGTATTCCTCCATATTAGTTTCACAAATAGGGATGAAGTTAGATAATTTTTGAGTTGATCCACTATCAAACATATGGATTCATATACTTTTAACCATCCTTGGAAGACCTATTACAAAATCCATGGAAATATGATCATATTTACACACAGGAATCAATAAAAATTGAATCATACCATCTGACCATTAATTCCATTCCTTGACTTGATGATAAGTTGGGCATCTTGAGACAAACTCTACCACATTTATCTTCATACCATCCAACCAATACTATTATTTCAGTGATTTATAAATATTAATAATTCTAGGATGGAAAACCCATATTGAATTATTATAGGAAGAAATAATATGCTCCTGATTATCCAAAATTACAACCATCTGGTCTCTAAACTACAACACTGAACACACAACTAGATTCTTTCCCTCAATGGTCTTCCCACCATTGGGATTTGAACTAATAGTAAAATATTTAGGACAAAATTTTTGATCATTTGTAACCTTATCAACCAAATTAAGGACCAGATAAACTAGAAATAAAATGAGTTTTTCACCTTGGTCGGAGAAATCTAGATACATATATATTATCACTAACATTAGTTACAAATGGTCTTAAGTTTATTTTCCAACTAACCATATGAATTCCTACTCAGTGCATCCAAAAAAGAGTTCCCTTTACCCTATATATACATCAAGTTAAATTCAAATATCTACAGATAATCCATTCATATGAGTTTCCTTAAATTTAAATATATTAGTGAGAAAATGTGTTTCAAACTCTTATAATCCCTATATAATTTTAATTTCTCACCAAAGAGGTAATGATGCCATTTTTGAAATCATGGACTAAAAAAATCCAAATTTAAATCATGTGTTGGATAGTTATTTTCATAAAGAATTATTGTCCTGATTCATATGCAACAACATGATGTCCCTGCATGAGAACACATCCCAAACCAGATCTCAATGCATAAAAATCGACTATATTTCCCTATCCAGATTCTGGAACCATGATAACAGGTATTGATGATAGTCTAAAATTATGTTATTAAAAGGATTTTTGAAATTCATCGTTCCATTAGGAAATATCTCCTTTCCTCATCAAAGCTACAACCGAGGATGAGAAACATGAAAAATCACAAACAAAGTGTCTATAGTATCCTGATATGCCAAGAAAACTGTGTATGTCAAAGACATTATTTAGTTGTTACCAAGATATAATAACTTATATATTTTTAGGATCCATATAAACACCTTTTTCCAAAATGACATGGCCCAGGAAACATGCCTCTTGTATCCAAAAATTAGACTTTTATAACTTAGCATAAATGAGATTCTTCTTCAAGATACACAAAACTATAGCCAAGTGTTTCTCAAGATCCATTTTATTTCCTATAATACACTATATTATCATCAAGAAACACCACTATAAAGTAATATTGATACCTCTAGAAGATTCAATTCATCAATTCCATCATTATGGATGGTGAATTAATAAGAAAAACATTCATAATGACATATTCATAATGTCCATATCGTCTTGTAAAATATGTGTTCAGAATATCCTCCTTCTAAACTCAAAATTGGTGATATCCCGACTGTATGTTAATTTTGGAGAACTAATATGCTCCCCCCCCAATTGATCAAATAGATCACCTATTTGTGGAAGAGGATACCAATTCTTTATTATGAATTGGTTAATCTTATGATAATATATATAAATCCTAATATTTCCATCCGCCTTTTCACAAAATAACTAGTGTTTCCCATAGATATATTCTAAGTCAAATGAATGATTTAATTTATATATCTCCTAACTAAACATTAAATTTCCTCAATTTTATTGGTTCTATCCCATAGGATGGAAGTGAAATAGGATCAGTCCCTAGCAAGAGATCAATCATAAATTCCACTTCTCTTTTGGGTGGAAAGCTTATAAAATTGTCCAATAAAACATTAATAAATGTTTCAATGATAGATGGGAAATATCAATTCTTGATATCATAAATAGATTCAAAAGTCTGTGTTTCCAAATGATATGATATAGTTCTAACCGTCTGTTCAAGAAGTCCTACTCTACTCACCTTTACATCCCAATCTCTTCAAAAGAGATGACCTACACCATAAAGATATGGGAATCTAACCTTTTGGTCATAATAATCGATGTGATCTTAGAAAGATGTCACCAATACACAACTAGAATTAATTCATATATATCCATATCAAGAATAGATTAATCTCAAAGATACTATTCCCCATCGATAATTACCATACAAGATTTACAATTAAAGGCTCAACATTATCTTTGTACAAGAGGAATTTTTAGTTTTAAAAGAGAATGCATCATCTCAACTTGATAACCCATAATATAAAAAATAATAGAATAAATAAATTCTTGGGATGAGTCTCTATAAAAAAAGTATGTATAAGTGTATAATTCAAAAGAATCAAACCTCTCACCATTGAAATAACCAATTGTTCATCCCCGATCACATTCATAGCTCTATAAAATTACTCAATAATTACATGTTTCTCTTTATTACCCTATTGATATTATATTTTTTGAGGAGTCATGGTGTTCTGGGAATCACCATGTACCACTCAGTTTTGATTTTGATAATTATTCTACTATAGTCGTCCCATTAAAGCTTATGTCATTTAGGAACAATGAGATGTGTCTCTAGTACCTAAAATTATAACATTGTGATAATAGAACTATGATGTCATATCTAGTTGCAATTGTTACAAGCGCTAGGTGGTGTCGTAAAATCTCACTTCATATGGTTGAAAGAATCACAATGAAAAAATAACAGTTTTCTTTTTGGTCAAGGATGAATGAATACTGATCCAGTGGTCTGATTATGAGGCATGACACCACTCTAGAAATAGGTGTCCCTCTTCTTCTTATTTCCAACATTAGAGTTCCCACGTATTCCTATTTGAATAAATAATCTCCATGCAACCATATTTCTCAAGATATCCCTTTCAACCATTATCTCTCTATTGACCATTTTTATATTATCTCTAATACAAAGAATTAAAATAATTGAGAAAATATATGGCCTCAACCCCTTATAAAAAACACATGCCTTCAAGGATGTACATATAGAAAATTCTTGGGAAAATTGAAAAAATTACTAAATTTTTCCACATACTCTATCATTGAGAGATTACGTTACTTCAAATTTAAGAATTACATTATTCTAGAATTATTAAAGGAGCGAGGAAATTATTTTTTATTAAACAATATCTCCAAATCCTCCCATGTCACCCCTTGGTCAATTTACCAAGAACTTCTAATTACCACCATTAGAATTCGAAATCACATAGCATATATATTGCCAACATTACCTTATTATCCAATGGTGTCCTACGGAAATCAAGGATTCTATTAATCATATTCAACTAGACTTTTATATTTTCTAGTTTGGAATCCCCCCGATAGGTGGTGTGTTCATCTTTTTGAATTAAACTGAATATTCCACTTGTTTTGATTAATTATTCTAATTAACCTTATCCATGATGTAAAATTATTATACAATGCTTTGGATCAACTATTGGTCCCCCTATATCTCAGGTGAAACCAAATTTTTAGTAGATTCTCCTGGTTGATTCCTACATTGTTCACCTAGTTCCATTCTCTATAACCAAAACAAATCCAATTTAGTATCACCCACAAGAAAATGTAGGATTAAAAACTGTAATTTATCACATAATCATCCTTTTCTAAATCCAAACATTGTAAACATTTTAATATATTTGGAAAATAATTTAACAATACTTTTCAAAATTAAGCCATATCAACTATTTTTAGAAATAAACAATTTTTCACAATTTCTTAAACCATTAAACTCAAAATGAAAAATAAAATTCATAGTGGTAAGTCTTAATATAAATTAATGGCATGATATTCTCATTATCTAATCCCATAAAGAAGAGATGAAAAAGCACCTATCCAAATAATTTTGTAACCAATTACCATATTAAATTTGAAGTTCAATATATGAAGGTTGGAAAATATTTTTATGATCTAAATTTCATATTTCGACAATACTCTCTCCCAACTACCAACCCAACTCAATAACTAAACAAATTGATACCATTTTTCTCAAAAATACTTTTGGATTGACCAATTATGATATGATTTCATACTCAAGGACTAAACAAATCTATTAAAACATGTAACATACCACCACTCCTCATTAGATTTAGAGATGATAGATGTGATACTAGGCCTTATGTGAAATCTCCAAGACACTAAAGAAAACCAATACATTTCAAGTACATCCAAAACAATTGGGGGGAAATTTCACCTTTAATTATTAAACAACCAAAAAAAATGGAAAAAAATATCTAATCCTATATATGATGAATGAGTACAAAAGAAAGCTCAAAACATAACCAAAATAATTATCAAAATCAATGTATAAGTGGAGAAAATAATTATAACCAAAAAAGTAAAAAGAGGATCCAAAATTCAAGACAACCATAAGACATAATCCCATGAAACACCCTACCAAGATACATGGACAACTGCATAAACAATCCCCATGGTATCAAGAAGTATGACTAAAGAACTGAGATGAATTGACTTTTCCAATGTCTAAATAGATGATATTTGCAAACCCATTGAATTTACTAAGATGTCTGTGAGTATAAGCTTAGTGACACTTCCCTAAATAATTCCCAACTCAAGATAATAGGTTAAAACTTATTATCACAATTTATATAATTTTTTTAAGTCGTAATTTTTTTATATCAAATCCGTAAAATTTTTCTCCATAGAAAACATTTTTAGAATAAAACCTTTCTCATTAATTTGAATACCCATAATTATGTCCCCACACACACACCATACATGACCAAGTGATAGTTACATACTCATGAGTGGTCTCTCACCGATCCACCAATTCATCGTAGGGTGACAAATAAATTTTTCCCTAATAGAACATTCCCTATACATGGGGTTACATATATGAATGCACTCACAACAATAATATATTACAATTACCCAAAAAAAAATTTTGTTTATAAAACCTTTTCATTATTTAGATAATTTCAAAAAAAAATTATACTTCAACACCAAATCAAAATTATAAAAATATCATTTTAAAATTTTAAAAAATGTGGTTTCCCTAATTCCAATCCATTTTTTCTAATTCTAAATACACAACCAAAATTAGAATCCATCAAGAATAACTCAAGGATTTCACGATAATTTTAGAAAAATAATTTAACTAACACTAATATTTCAAGATCTAATTCAAGTAGAGATAAGATATAATCCAACTACATCTCAAGGGTTGGAGAAAATGAAGAATGACACTACAAAACAACAAGATAAGATCACAACCCACATTAGTTTCACTAGATCCAACAATATTTCATCATAAAATAATTCATAATACATAGATATATCCATAAAAAACTATATATATAGTTATAAGATAGAGAAGAACCTTGTATCTAAGAAGAATGTGGATGAATGGGTACTTACCAATGAATCTAGGCCTTCAACAAACTTTTATTATCTTAATAATATCTTTTAGATCAAAGGGGTTTGTCTCTCATGACAAGGGAGTAAAAAGAATTCATTATCTAGAGTGATTAGACAATTAAAGAGGATTTGGTGAGTTAATTCAGGTAATTTTCACAATTTTAGGGGTTCCAACTATACATCTCGTGGTTAGGTAGCACAGTTTGAAAAACCGCATGCCAATCATGCAGTGCTATTATCTCAAGCCAACCTATTTCATGGTTGTATTGTACTATTAGTTAAACTATATAGAAAACATGATTTACCACTATTCCAAGAAGCACTATTTACCATAGGCACTAAGATGGTTTGTTCAAATAGTAAACCAACCATGTGCCTACCAAGTGAACATTATCCACCCTTGAATGATTTCTTAGAGATGGTTTAGAGTTTCAACTAACTATGAACAAATAATACACCTCCATAAATTCCTCTAGAACATCACAAAACCCCATTAAACCTCCCGTAACATAACCTGATCATTATATAATATTAAAATAAAAAAGATAAGGGTCAGGTACCTAAAACTAGGCATGATATAGTTAGTTTATATATTTTCAATTTTATTAGTTTTATGATTAAATCATAAGGTTCATCATGAGGAGGTGCAATAAGAATCTAAGGTTGTGTAATGAACTAAACTTTTTCCCCAAACAATGCCAATCTAGGTAATCTTATTGGAAATCAGGTTCACCTCCCTTTATGTCAGAGGCTATTAATTAGTGTTGAGGGCCTATAAATGATATTTAGATATACTATACCCATGATATATTAGAAAATAAATAACATATAAATATAAAAAAATCCATTACATAAAAAACCCAAGTATCCAAATAGATTTATGGCTAGGAAAAAACCATAAAAAAATTAAACATACACCCGTTATATATCATAACTGAGTACGAATGTTATACATCCCACAAGATAACCCGCAAGGCTGATCATATACTATAAATTAAAATAAATGAATCCCCATACAGAAGGACACATAACTGCAATATCCCAAGACCTATTGGTCTCATCCCTAATACCTATCAATCTATTCCATCACAATCACACATCCATCCCGTGTCAAGTTCTGTATGTTACACATAAGGTCTAAACACCCAAAAATAAATACATATTGGGTGTGAGAAAAAATCATACTATGAAATATTAATGGCCCCACTAATATACATCATAATTTATCAATATATGCATGATAAAGTAAATAAAATAGAAACACTCAGCATGAAAGGAATCATTGAGGGCCATCATGTACTAACTAGTCAACTATTAAAACATAATCCACTTACATCAAGTAATTACTATGTATACATCTTTCATACCATTTAAAGACTCGAGGAAATGAATCATCCAATCCAGCCTAACATATTGGAACTTAAAGGTGGAAAGGATGTAAAATAAACTGTCCCATTAAAATGATTATTTTTGTTAGACCAGAACACACTGATAACCCTAGAATCTCCAAGTCTTTATGAGGATCTAGGTGATAGATCAAAACATTTTGATAACACCTAAAATCACAGAGTCTCTACAGGAATATGGGAAGTGGATGATAACTCATCAATGCCCTTTAAATCTATAAATGAAAAATCAAATACTTGATGTTGGGTAACTACCTACCTTCACCTCTAATAATTTAACCATCATTACAAGAATAAAAATACTTTATTGATATAAATAATCCACAAAACGGAAAAAATTAGTATATAAATTGAATACACAACCCATGTTATAACACACTTATAACATATATCTCTCCAGATTACCCAAAATGTTTTCTCACAAATTGGGATCTAATCAAACCATAACAGCACCCACATTACTAATAACACACTCATTACTCCCAATTGACTAATCAATAGTTAATCTGTACAATCTACCCTCACTATAGCATGTAAAAAGCAACCCATACCCATAATTCTAGATCTAGTGATAGACATTCAAAATTTTACACATAAAAGGAAATTACAAAACACAAAAACTACTAAAATCAAAATTTTGGTGTCTTTGAAAAACATTTACATATTACATCATCAAAATATAAAATTTAATTAAATAATTCATCTTATACCCTTTATAACTTGATCCAAATATTTTTTTTCACCTTTGATCATCTGGGGATATGAGGAAGAAGACGATTGTAGTGAGATAAAATGATTATCAATAGGTAAAAAAATTATAAAATAGTCATAGTGACATTATTAATAGATCATAATCAATTGATATACACGATCTTGATAAAAATGACTAGATTAACAAAATTAGATAATGAAGTTTTAAAATACGATCATGAGGAAAAATAAAATAATAATAAAACATGGCATAGTGAAGTGAACTATAATGGATTATCATGAGAGAAAAACATACACCATGGAATAAGAATAAGAAATTATTATGAAATTATTATGATCTATGGTTACATAAAATAAGAATGTGACATGATATAAGAATATGATATATATATATATAATAATATAAAATCATAACATATGTCAAGTGTCTCTACCAAGACCCTCATAACATAATGGATTTCATTCAATCATCAGTCCCTAATTATAGTGAACTGGGTTTATTATTTAGTCCAATAATAAGAGTTGATTGGGTTTACTTTATAGTCCCATAATCATAGTTATATCAATATATGTATATATTTACCCATTGCAATGATGGGATATATAAATTTTCCCCTACTCAACATCATAACTATATATATATATACATACATATGTGTGACACATGAATATGAAACCAATAATAAATCTATCAAAATCATTTCAGGATTAACATGTGGAAATAAAATAGGCATATAACTTAATGAACTAGTTATATAGGTAAATACCCTTTAATCAAGATAATATAGTTTGGGGTATTCACATTATATACAATAAAGGGTATAAAACCAGGTTAATAATTTCACCAATCAATCAAATGTATTACAATATTAATGAATAGACATCAATAAAAAAAATAAATTATAAGGTATTAAAGAATGTAAGTAATTGAACGAAAGTTTATCCTCCTTTCATACTTGATTAATGCAAGGAAAAGATATTGAATAATCATTTCTATCATGTATATTTCATTTCCACTATACCATAGATATACTAGAAATTGGATAATGAATAAAATGTTTAGTTTGACATAGTATCCATTTATAAAAAAGATACCATTCAAATAAATACAATATAAGAAATGTTCATGCTAGGAATGTAAATGATTAATGACATATATGAAAAATTCTTCACTAGAAAATAAGAAATTATAGAAGTTTTTAGAAAATAATTTCTTATTTTTTAAAGAACATTAATATAATGAAAGTATATTAATAAAGTACATAAATATAAGGTTTTTTATAAAATTATATTTAATATAAGAATAAATAATAAAGAATATAGTATAAATAAATTATTTTAGAAATAATTTTAATAATAACATAGAATAAAATAAAATAAAAATCACAAAAATAGTTTTCATAACTTTTGTTGATGTTTTCATTAAAATAGGGAATTAAGTTGCTTTGAGAAATTATATTCATAAGGGGATAAACAGAATTTTAATTTTTTTAATAATATAATGTCACCAAAACAAAAAAGTTAAAATATAATAAATTTATTGGTATATATAATAAAAATGTAAAAGTTTCATTTATAAATATTATAGGGTTTGGCTTTAGGTAAAAATAGTAATGGAAACCTAAAGACATTCATATACATGGAAACATGAAGCCTAAAGAATCATAGTGAACCTAAATTAAGAATATTATAATGTGGAAAGTAGGAAGAAAGTATATGTTGATATTGATCGAGGATATAACCATAAGACTAAAAAAGATAGGGAAATAACCTTTACAAACAATGTAAGGTATAAAATATAAATTCATAAGGTAGTATTGTTGATAAGAAATACATCCAGAACAAAATTTAAAAATTAAGGTATACATCCAATAACATTTGTATGAGGTATAAAAGAAAATACATGTAATAAATTATCAATACATGAAAATAATGGAGTTTTTAAAAAAAACCCTTACCTCGATCCTCAAATCACTTCACATGTCATCTAATAAACTAAATAATTAAATTTAATTTAATAATTAATTAATTAAAAACTTTTTTAATGTTTAATTTATCAATATTATACATTATAATTCATTTATTATCATGAGTTATTCATTTATTAGATTAATTGTTCTTTTATCAGTCATGTCGGGGTTGTTTGGTTCATAATTTCAAAAATTGAACTGGTGTAACTGTAATGATTATTGAGCACTTTACAATAGTTATATATGTTATAAAAGTGTCAAGGTAAATTTTTCTTATCATTCTAGAAGAAGAAGATTTTAATACTATAATATTCAATTATAATATTGAGAATATTCCCTGATAATGTTGTTCGAAATATTAAAAAATAATCCAATTATTTACTCGTAAAATTTTTATGATCATAATTATTTTGTGATTTTATAATCATAAAAAATAAATTATTTTACTAGTAATGTTTTTTAAATCATAAAATAAATATTTAATAATATATATATATACTGAATATGTAAAAAATAAAACATTATCGTTCACTTAAGTAGTGTAAAACCACCATGGGTGAAGGATATTTTTAAAGTGTTCGAAAGAAGGGAAAAAATAATAACAATTTGAGTTCTGTAAAATCAATAGAGTGTAATTAAAATAACACTTTTTTATTTCACTATTAAATATTAATTATTTTATTGAAATGGGTAAGAGGATAATTTGAAAAAAATACATGGATTTTGAAATTTTCATTTTGATATAGTAAGAACTTATGAAAAAAGGGTTTTTTGAGAGGGAATGGGTAATTTCTCACTAAGAATAGTTTAAATGGAAGTTAATACCATGTAAATATAGTTAAATAAGTAAAATAATAGGATCTTTAAAAAATATTAAAGAAAAATATTCCCAAATAAGAAATAAAAGAGATAATTGGGAACCTATACCTTTGTTTTTGAGACACCTCCTTTGTATTGAGATTAATCATTTAAAAAGAGGCATTTTTGGAAAGACAATATCCTTAAGAACATGTATATGTAAGTTTAAAGTGTAATTTTTGTATATATTTGTAAAAATAATGTTTTTTTTGTGAGGAAGATGGGGTGGAGGACATGTGTTATTATAGAGACGGGAGAGTAGTGTAGTTAAATAAAATATTAATTAATTAATTCATTAGGATCAATATTATGAGTAATATTGATTATTATGAATTTTATATATATTTTAGTAAAAAATATAGTTTTCTTTCATATTTTAAAATACCCAAACTGAATGGCTCCTTGGGAATATTTTATACTATGTAAATATTCAAATATAACTTTTAATAGAATAAAAAATGACATAGGATTTAAAATTTATTTGTAGGTTTGGGAATTAATTATAAATTTTTTAAAAGAATTATTATAGTCATTAAATGAATTTTACGAAATAAAAACCATTACATAAATTATTGAGTCATATTTTATTAGGATAATTTCATAAAATTTATGGTACATGTAGAAACAGTTTTTTTTCTATTATTTAAAAATTGAACTATCATATAGAAATACAAAAAATTTACTCTAAGTTGATTTAAAAATTATTATTCCATAAATGATATAATTTTTAAAGAATTCATCATTAAATTAAGATAAATTTATCTTTCAAATAAAATTTATGAAAATAGATTCAGTTAGAAGAACTTTATATATTTTGGTTATATTATTTTATCAACAACCATTTTATTTTTCTAGAATCTACCTTATAGAAATATAATTTCAATTTTTTGAAAAATATATAATATAAATATATAAAAAATTACTTTTTAAAATTAATATAAAAAATAATTTATACTTTTATTTTAGTATAAAATAGGCCACCCAACCCTTTTAAATAAAATTTTTAGAACATGAACACTAAATATGATAATAATATTTTAACCATTAAATTAATTATAATTTTAATTATAAATGAAAAATGAAATTTTATTTTGGTATAAAAATATAATGTAACCATTTATTGTATAACATGATTGGAATAAAATTCCATATGATATTATTATATTAATTTTAATGGTTATATGTTATGATTATATCATTATAAAACATGTTTAATACTATTAGAACAATTTTATTTTAATGGATTCATAATTACTATAAATAAGAGTAATGCAATTATCAAAAAATGTATATGTAAAATAAATATTGAATTTATTAATTTTTTTATTAATTTTTTTTTATAAATAATAATTATTTCGAAAAATATTTTATGATACATGAATTATGAATAATTATTTAACATTATTACATAAAATAGTAAGAATGGTATATTATTAAAAAAATATTCAGAATAAAATTCATAATTTCAAATTTTTTATAATTAGAGATAATGAAATAATAATTATTTCATAAAATTTCATTACTAATTCTTGTTTAAAAATTATATAATTAAATTCTAGGTTAATATCATTTAAAACCAATGAAAAAAAATCATTTTAAAAATATAATTTATTATAAAAGTTTATAAAAATATTCATTAAAAATATGAAATGTTACATTCTACCCATAAATAAAATTACATCCTTATAATTTTTACAAATTGATAAAAACTTAATAATGTTTTCTATATTTCTCAAGAATCCCAATACTAAGCCTAAATTTTATCTTAAATATTACTTATGGTACGATTTTAATATGACTTTATATACATGAATCAGAAATGTTAACACTATTCCATCATACTACTTATACCCGACATTTTACTTTAGAGATAATTATTACCTATATAAGGCATTATAAAAAAAATTCATCAATCTTAATTTCTAAAAATAGCCAAAATTCGCTTTGATAAGATCTAAAGTTCCCTGACCCATACTTCTAGATCTGGTAAAAAATATACATAATTTTACTAATAAAAAGAAGTTACAACTAGCTACAAAAATCAAAATTTTAGTGTCTTTGGGAACTTGGTATAGATTACACCACAATCCTATTAAATTTAACAAAATATTTCATTTTATATCCCTTATAATCTAATAAAAATATCTTTGTAACCAATGATCACCTAGAGAAATTAGAAAACCTTTGAATAGAGTGAGTTTAAATTCTCAACAAGTTGTGAATCATTATCAATGATACACAATGGAATTATCATTAAAATAATCAAGTTATATATATGATCATGGAAAAAATGGAAAGATTAATTGAATAATACCATGAAATAATAATAATTGATCATAAATAAAAAATAAAATATTCATAAATCTTGGAATGGAGGAGTAGATCCCTAGAGGATAATCATGAAATCTAAAATTATACCATGGTATAATAATAAGAAATAAAAATTCAATAATTATGAGCCTTGTTACATAAATTAGGCATGATTCCTGACATAGAAATGTGACATACAAATAAGAAAATAAAATCATAGCTTATGTCAAGGATCTCTACAAAGACCTTATAAATATAATAGATTGATCTTACTCTGCAATCCCATAATCATAGTGGATTGTGTTTACTCTCAATTAATATAAGTACAATATATTGTGTTTAATTACTTATCCCATAAACAATGTAATCTTATGATATTTTTTATTTACCCAATTAATTAGAGGGATATGTAAATCTAGGTGAACCTATCATTATAACGATATTTCTATACATATATATGTCACAATAATTTTAAAACAATCATAAATCCATCAAAATAACAGCACAATTAATCCATGGAAATAAAATGTACATCTAAATAAATGAAGTGGATATCATCATAAATACCATTTAATCAAGATAATGAAGTTTCAAGTATTCAAACCCTATATAATATAGTGTATAAGGTCAAGTTAATATTTTTCCTTTTCAATTGAGTGTGGATATCTTTTGGATCACCCTTCAATCAGAATAAGGATGTATAAAGTATTTATGATGAAAATGAATTGGAAGAAAGGTTATATTTATGAATATTTTATGATGGTGTAAGAAAAAGGAAGTGATGGATCATTTCCCACTTAGATATGTCATTTCCACCATACAAATCAATCATAGGAACTTGGATAATGAATAAAAGGTTTTTTAAAAGATTATCTATTTATGAAAAAGATAGAATTCAATGAAATAAGAGATGATAAATGGTCAAAGGTTGGAATATAAAAGCTAATTGAAATATATAGAAAATATTTTAGTAGATGATAAGAAATTTTATAAGTTTTAATAAAGTAATTGCCTATTTTTTGCAAAGTTAAAATAAGGAATGTATTTTAAGAAAGGGAATAGATGTAATATTTTTTTTAATAAAATTTGATATTTAAAAATTAATAATTATTATAAAATTTAATATAAAAAAATTATTTTATAAATAATATTGATATAAATATATGGTATAATGGATGAGAAATCATGAACAGGTTTATCACATTTTTTTTAACATTTTTATAAAAATAAAGAAAGGATTCAATTTCAATAATAATTTTCAGAAGGGTATGACAAGGATTTTAAAATATTACTTTGATAATAAACTTTCACTATAAAGGATCCCTGAAAAGAAATAAATTTAGAATAGAATTTTTTTTTAAAGGATGATATGAAAAATGTAAAAGTTTACTTTATATGTATAGTAGGTTTTCACTTAAAGGAAGAATAGATAGAGAACCATGAAGACATTCACTTAGGACTAGAATGATGATGCAGTTCATTTGGTAGGTGATTAATGTGATGACCATGAAAGCATCCCCAGGTCAGCGGCTCAAAAGAGTTATGATTGTGTTGGAATTTATATTTCATCCCCCCCCCCGCATTATGGTTGTAGGGATGCCCTACCTCAAATTTTCTATCTTGCATGATACATAATTTTTTTGTAAGGGGGTAGTGGATTTTTCAGAATAGGATTATACTCTGATGCCTTCTAGCTAGGGGGTGGAATAATTTTTGATTGGTGACATGATATGATGTCAACTTCTCATTATGGGCCCTCGGGCCATGCATTGGACTTTGAGTTGTTGAGCCTTCAGGCCATGTTTCATTGGGCCTTATGCCTCTAGGAATTTGTGTCACGTTAGGGTTACCTCTCAACCCCATTTAAACATGGGGTTTATTTACTTTTTAATAAAATGGGTCTCATCCCAACCTGTTATAAAAATAGTTCAATAATTCAACAAACAATTATAATTATGAGAGTCTTCCTCTGTAAGCCAATTTTAAATAGTTAATATGACATTAATTATTTTTACTTCTAATATCATTATATGGAATATTTTATCATTCTAGAATCAATGACATGCAATTATTTTATTATTAATTTTATATTCAATCATGATATCAATTTTTAATATTATCCCTGAAAGGGAAAAATAAAAATAAAACATTATCGTTTATTGAGGCAATATAAAATCACCATGGGCGTGTTTTTATAAAAGGGTTTAAAAGAAGAGAAGAACCAATAAATAATTTTTCTTTAAAAAATTAAATGAACATAACGAAAATACTATTATGAACTGACTTTTAAATATTATTTAGGTTATTTAAAGGGGTAATTGGATAATTGAAATGAAAATACAAGGATTTTGAAAACCATTTTTTTATATATTAACAACAAATTTAAAATGTTTTGTTGAGAATGAATGAGTTTAATATCATTGATAAAGGGTAAAATAGAAGTTAATAACATGGAAATATAATAATGGAAGTGAAATATGGGGAGTTTTAGAAGTTTTTCTTAACAAAAATATCATTAAATAAGAATAGAAAGAGAGATTCAATATCCCATCCTTTGGATTTTAATATTTTTCCTTTGGATTGAGTTTTACAGGTTCAGAGTAAGGAATTTTGGCTTGAACATAGCCCTATGAACATGGATAGATAATTTTAGAGAGGTATTTGGGTATATATTTGTAAAATTAAGGAGTTTTAAAAGTAAATATAATGGGGTGGTAGAGGGGTATTTATATAAGAAGTGGAGTGGGGCATATTTGAATAAAATATTGATTATTTTATTATTTAGGATACAAAATATGAATAGTGTCAATTATTATTAATTTTATTAGTGTTTATTTAAAAAATATGGATTTATTTTTCATTTTAACATTAAAAATATTTAATGTCCCCTTGGAAATATTTTATACAAAGTAAAGAATAAAATATAGTTTTAATTAGAATAAAATATAAATCATGTTTTAAAATATATCTTTTGGTTTGAAAATTAATTCTGTTGTTTTAATTCAATTATTTTAGTCAATAAATACATTTTAAGCCATTAAATATTTTTCATATATTTTTGAGTCATAATTATATCATGAAGATTTCCTAAAACCTATGGTATACATAAAAACATTATTTTTTACGACTGACCAAAAATTCAATTTTCTCTAAAAAAATACCTAAAATTCTCCCTATGATAATTTCAACATCATAATTCAATAATTTCTATCCATTTTATAAAATTCATCTTATAATTAACAAAAAAATTCTTCTTTTTAAATATAAATTTATGAAAATGATTTTAGTGTGATAAAATCTATACATTATGCTTAGAATACTATGTCAACGACTATTTTCCCTTTTTAATTACCACCTTATTCAAATATAAATAATTTTTTATAACATGAATATATTTATAAATGAGAAATTATGTTTTTAAAGGAATATAATAAATACTTCATAGTATTATTTCAAGGAATAACATACTACTTACTCTTTTAAAAATAAAATTTAAGTCTATCCATATATAATATGATAATAATCATTTAATATTTAATTAAATTATTATATAAAATATACACGAGTAACAAAAATTATTTTTGTTTAAAAATATAATATAATAATTTTTTATCATAATATTCATATAAAATATCACATAACATTTTTACATTAATTTCAATGGTTATATGTTACAATTATATCAATATTGAATCAAGTGCAATACTATGTTAAAAATTTGATTCCAATGGATTCATTAATATTAAAATTACTATATATAAGTGTTATATAGTTATAAAAAAATATGTATATCAAGTTAAATTCATGTCATGATTTGAATTCATAACCTATAAAACTCATGGGGTAAGGCTAGAGGAAATCACATTGTGAACTTATTCTTTAACTAGCCTCCAACCCCTGTTATCTTATTTCCAAAAAAATCTGACTGGCCTAAAGGTGCATTTTCTTATTCTAAGATAAAATGAAAACTCAAAAACCATTCAACTAAAATTTACTGATTTTTTACCTATATGAAAATAAAAGATGTTATAACTTACCCTCCTTAAAAAAACGCATCCACGAGTTTCCCTTCTGATGGTGGTAAAGCATCATCTAAGAAAGGTTTCAACCACTATGCACATACATCATCCTCTATCTTCTAGGTATCATCTTGTGCATGACCATGTTCCATCACACTCGTACTATAGGAAATAACATTCCTTAGAGAGACTTTATTCTCTGATAAATGATACGTGTCGGATGACCCTCAAAGGACACATTTACCTCCATCTCAATATCCTCAGGATAAAGTGAATGTGATGGGATATAGTAATAAATGAGAAGATACAATTAATGCAGTACATCATGCATTCACTGGTACCTCTGATGTAAATCCAAATGACATGATACTAGTTTGACTCTCTCCAAGATATTGAAAGGCTCACTGTAATGAGGAAATATATTTCCTTGTATCTGAATCCATATATGACACAATATTTGTGAAACTCATAGAAAAATCTTATTCCCCTCCTAAAACTGTATAGGTAAGCTATGATGATTACTATAAGGATTTTTCTTAGACTGATTTATAACCATACACTTCTAAATAAGTTGTACATACTCTGAAGTATCCTGAATGACACGTCCTGATGAAAAGGGTCTCATAGGAATCCATATTAATGTTTTCCAAAAATATTTTATTATATGCAATATCAACTAGAGGTTGGGGTTTTCCCATGAACATCCAAGTTCAAGGATATATACCTAGAGCATGTCCTCTAACACCTGTATCATATTCTCGGAATGACCATCGGTCTGATTGTGATATGCTATACTTAGAGCACCAGTGAACCAAATGATTTTTGAAACCATTTCCAGAACCACAAGGTAAATCAATCTTCACTATCCAATATGATCTAACAAGAAATCCTATGAAGGTGTACAATGTATCGAATATAAATCTCCCAAAGTAAATAAATTAATATGGAATATCAGATAGGTAGGATGTGTGAAACTTTGGTCAACCTATCAATGATCACCCATACAACATCAATTTTTCAAGGGGATCTCAGAAAACCCATTAATAAATCCATAGCGATTTCGTTCCATTTCCCTTTTGGAATAGATAGATATTTTCAAAGTCCCATTGGATTTTTTATTTTTCACATTCACTTGAAGATAGGTGGAACACTATGTGATAAAAAATATAATCTGCCTCTTCTTACCTAGCCACAAATACTGAAAATTTATGCCTCAGTACGTCATGGTAATATCAGTGTGTACTTTCCAATTAGAGTCATGATATTCAGACATCATTTCTTCTCGTATTTCTGAAGGAACCAAGATACACCAATTAAATTGATAGATCTCATCCTCATCAATAACCAAACTAGGTGTTTTGTCCTATCCTAAAAAAATCTCCCTTAGGACTAATACATCATGGTTTTAATGTTTACTCACTTTTAGCCATTCGATAAGAAAGGATTTCACTAAATTAAGATGCTAAAATAGGCTTCCTATGATATTATTGAAACTCAAGGTGTATCTCAAAAAATATGTCCCTTAACTACTAGTCACTACTGCAATCTTGGATGGCCTATGTCTAAGTCTTCCAGCTTATGGTTTTAGCCAATTCATTTCACTTTTTTAGTGTATAAGAAAGCTCAAAATCATATGAATACGAGTACTCTACCCACCCGTGCTGCCTATGATTCAAGTCATGATGTGTGGAAATGTATTTTTGAATTTTGTGGTCCATGTAAATGATTAACTTTTCTCCCAATATATAGTGACTCCAATAACTTAAATCGTGAACCACATATTCTAGATTGAGGTCATGAATATGTTAATACCTATAGAGAGGTCTCATCTACCAAGACATGTATTCACTAACCTAATCTCCATGAATTAGAACTACTTCTAGCCCAATTCCTAAAGTATCAAAATAAACTATATAGATTCCTCCCAGATCTAGTAGAATCAGGATTAGTGCTAAATTTAGCCTCCCTTTCAGCTCATGAAAGATTGTTTCACACGTTCCTAATTATAAAAACATAAAAAAATTAGTTAATCCCATGATAGGAACAACTAGATATGAAAATTCCTAAATAAAACACCTTTAACATCCATCCAACCCCAAGAAACTATGTAAGTCAAATAAATTCTTTGGATTATCATAGGAAACTATGGTACTCACCTTTTAAGGGTCAATAAACACTCCATCCTACGAAATTATGTGATGAAATAATAGAACCTTATATATATAGAAGTGAAATTTGGTGGTTTTAACATATAGATGGTTCTCTATCAGTGTATCTAACAAGATATCATGATTTTTCGAATGGTCATTCCTACTGTGGGAATAAACCAAGATATCATCCATGGAGACCACCCCAAATAAATACAAATATAAGTGGAAAATTTAATTCATTAGAGCCATGAAAAATTTAGGTGTGTTTATAAGGACGAATGACATAACTAGATACTTGTATAATACATATCTGTAGTGGAATGTTGTATATAGTTTGTATACTAGTATCACATGAACCTGATGGTATCCATACCTCAAGAAGATCTTAGATAAAACTGTCACTTCTTAAAGCTAGTCGAATAGGTCATCTATATGAATTAGTGGATACCATTTCTTAACTATAAGTTCATTCAACTAATGGTAATCCATAAAAAACCTAAGGGTACCATTTTCCTTCTTGAGAAAAGGATAGTTGTACCTCATGGAGAGGTACTGGGTCATATAAAACCATTATCTTACAAACCCTTCAACTAATTTTTTAGTTCCTAGATATTTTTCGGTGACATCCTATAAGTAAGAATTGATAGTAGTGCTGCTCTTGGTGTTATCTGAATGGTTAAATTTACCCCTATCACAAGAGGTAACAAAAATAATTCCTTAGAGAAAATGTCGCTAAAATGATCCTATGCAGAAGAGAATTCTATATGTTTCTTTCCCTGATTTTTATAAAGATATTATCCATTAGGACTATAACTGTTCCCATCCCATAATTCTTGAGTCCATCTCAACTCACCCATGAATCCCATTCGACCATATGAATATAAGTACCACCTTATGGTGATATGAAAGACACCTTCCGACAAAAGAAATCAATATGATCAGGACCAGGTACTAACATGTTCATTCTAAGTATGACATTGGAACCTATCATATCAAGGATAAAGAGATTATATGATAATAGATACCCACCTATCTCAAGGTATAACTTCTTGAACTGGTGCACACTCTTTGATTGAACCCCTAGCGGTGTGTTGAGAGTCATCAGACCATATAAAGATTCTATCTCTAGGCCCATAATTTACATAATTTTTTCAGACATAAATGAATGTAAATCAGCTATATCAAATATAGAAGATACCAAAGTAGTGGATACTAGAAGAGTACCTCTAACTATAGAAGTTCTGACAATATGCTCCTCAGGAGTGTGATTCAATTCATATACATGGATAGATCCATGGACCTAATATATAACCTATCTACCTTAAACAGGTTTGCTCTATTGGAAATAAATTTTTGGAATCTGACTAACTCAACCATGTCCACCTCATTGGACTAATTAGATTGTACTACACCAGCTACCTTCCTTGAGAGGTGATATTAATCCAGATTACAAAACTGATATAGATCTTCCCCTACTAGAATGATATGAAAGATTCCTATATAATCACTAAATATTCCCCAACTAGCTAGAACTTTAGCATTCAACGAGATATCTAGTTTATTGGGGATTCTTATGTCCTAGACATACTCACTTTTGTCACACTATATAACTATTAGTAGGTTTCACTTAACTACTACTACCCATAAGTACTGACTAGAAGTGATGCTTGTTTCCAATTAAGAAACTACTCCCATGTCTTCGTATTGAACTACCCAAACCCCTACCATTAGCTTCCCTCATGTACTACTTTGTGATGAGACCTTAGTTCACTATCACTTAAATGGAGGTCAAATGAAAAAACACTTATTATTGGATAGCGTATATAGGAACCTCCTCAAACTATATTGTGATCTCCAACTCATCATTGGTAAAATTTGATGAAAATAAATAAATTTTAGTAGAGAAATCTGAATACTCAATCATATATTTCAAACTCTAATACAGGTGCATAAACTACGTAACATGGTTTTATCTCCATGTATGTGTAAATAAGTAATCATAAAAGGATATATAGAATACTTCGCACAACATATAGTCGACCTGCCTAGGTGATAACATCCCACCAATGTTTTCAGATTCATAAAGTATATAGGGGAAAATACTGTATCTCTTCTTTGGAGTCATCTATAAATGATAGAATATTGATTACATGGCCACAATTAATGACTCAAGAGCTTTAGAAAATTCATCCCCCCAAAATGTGGGAGGATGATGCTACTGGAATACACAAATCAACTATTCTATAGTAGTGGTAGGTTGTAGATCTCCATATATAGACGACATAAATCAAAATAATCTCTTTTGAAAATAAAAATTAGTAATCGAGGGAGGATGAACACAAGGTGCATCTGGTGGTACTACTGAAGGTAATACAAGTGAATCTGGGCCCACCACCTCTGAAGCAGGGTCGTTTTCACCCTCCAAGTTCTTGAATTAAAAATGTCATGGAAACAGAGCAATATAATTTCTAAATTCACACCTCAGATAAGATTTCACAATAGATAAGATCAACGATAATAGAAAAGGAAAGGTTTAAAAAATTCTTATAAACAAGTCAACCCATCTTCATACTCAAAAATCTAGGTGTAGGTGATAAGAAAGGACATAGAAGTTACAAGGGACACTACCTATAACCCCCTACTGTGGCCAGGTTAGGGTCAAGGTCTCTTATAACACTGAAGTGGTTCTGGTGTACAGAGTTTAAATTGCATGATATAAAGGAAAACACCCTTTAATTTAAAATTGGAATCCCCATTTAACAGTTACCAATTAATTTAAAAATTTAATTTCATTAAAGTTTTTTTTATTTTATGTGCATTTAAATATCATAGTCTAATTAATTGTGTCAATATTTCCAATTTATAAAGGCCCACACTCATTATAAATTACAATTGGTATGCCATTTAACTGTAACAAGGCCGTTACATATTGTATTATGATGTAACATGTCATATAAAATGATTTTATCAAATTAACATTGATTCCCAATTTATATAAGTAAATGATTCATAAATTAAAATTTTAATTCATGTAATCAAATTAACAAACATTACATCCCATAGAACCAGTGGTCTATGATCCAAACAAGGTATACTTGGTTAATTAAGGAGTTATCATCAATATATATGGCAAAAATCCATTTATATTGATATATTCACTTTAATTAATCTAATTATTCTATCATTATATGAAATGTTAGTAAATTTAACTATATAACAATCAAGGCACTCAAAACAACCATAGAAAATACAACAAAAATGCGTGAAAGAAGATATATATATATATATATATATATATATATTTAGAATGGAATAATGAATGAAATGTGACTCTATAAGTTACTATAAGGATGCATGAGATGATACCTCATTTTCAAACCAAGAAAATAAAAAATATAATTCCATAATAGAAATAATATCGACAATAACGTCACAAAACAGGTGGATCTGCTAATGGTGACATCAATATAACTGTAACTGGTGAAAACCAATAAAAATATCCTAACCTAGGTAATTTTGATTACCCCTATATGTGGGTTATTTACTCATAGGAACAAGATCACTAACAAATTATGAAACAGTTGTAATCTCCAGTAAAGACACCTCTCGTACAACTTTGCAGTGTCCCAAACCGAAATCTACTAAGAAGTGCCCCGAACCAATTGGCCATATGACCTCAAGTTCACCTCCTCATATTCTATAGGATAACGAATTATAAAAGGGTCCTTTGGTGTGTTCATGGGGAGAATATTCCCTCTTGGTCAGAGTATTCCAAAGAAGTAAATAATAATGATAAGCAACAAAAGCAATAACAAATGACTAGAAATAGAATAATAAATCATAAAGATAATAAAAATGTAGAATCCAAATCAATATCAAATACACAAAAATGATTATCATGCTATGATTTTATAAAAAATGGAATTACATGTGTTACATCAGTAAATGATTATACAACATTCTAACAAAAAGTAAAAAAAACAAATGCTTCCTCCACTTGAATCATGAGCATAGGCTCAGTGCTCTACTCCCATACTCCATAATATTACTAATTATCTATCATCAAAAGATGGGTGATTTATTTTCTATATCTATTGTCATGGTTTCTATTTGGGTACCATAGACAACCAGAATAGGGTGTAAGATATACATAGTAGGCCACCACAAATGTGGAGTTCCTAGGCCGATTTGACCACTGAGAGGGGATGGGTGAATGAATGGTTTCTTTTTAGGAATGAAATTTATATTAAATCCAAACTCTTAAAATTTTTAAGGTTCTTGATCCACTAATTATTATCTCTCAAAATTACCTTTTGTGTATTAATAAAAATATAAAGAAAAGCACACAATATTTATAAGGTATGGTATAAATAACTACTCCTTTCTGTGCTGTTTATTACCCCCACATGAATTGTAAACTATAATATTATTTTAGGGATTATAATCACAAATATAGAATTGCATTATATATCTCCTGAATCCAAATAGGAGGTTCTTTATACTGTATCCCACAATGTCACCAGAATCATCACTCGCCTACTTTAGAATCCTTATTGGATTCTTTTACTCCTAAACCACACAAAAAGATTTGTTTCTCTGACTATAACCAAATACTTCCACCTTTATTCAAGGTTTATTCAATATAGTATTATCTTTTGATCTTAATCCACAAGATCACTGAATTACACTAGCTTGTGTACTTTTTCATGTACCATTACATCTCTATTGGTCTTTCTCACAAATATGTGATCACTAATTCTTGATTAGATTCTTTATTAAAATACTTCTCGGACAATTATTACTTATAATTATGAAGTCCCTAACCCACATAGATGTGTGCAAGTGGTGCACACAATCTTATTCAATATTTTATGTAATAATAATACTTAAAAAATCCCAATCATCTTACATCACAGTTCACACAATTCATGAATGGATTACATGGAATTAAATAGTCTTATTTTGGGAATATAATGTTATTTTACATATGCATGTATTATGCATGAATTAATGTGAGTGATTCCATGTGTAACCCTTGTAAATTTTTCACAACCTAAATGGATGCATGTAAAATCTTATTCATAAGTTCTTCACACACAGACACACACTTTCCACTGGTTTTTTAGTTTAGGATCAATTAATGTTCTTTAGTAATGTTTTTATGAATTAACTTTGTTCCAGGATGGGTGTGGATACTCTTACTTCATCACACGAAAAACTTACTATGGGTACTTCCTTTTATGTGTGCATGAGCATGCACCTATACATGAACAGGATCCTCTGATACTTGCGTGCAAACCCGAATGGGTGAAAACTTAATGTGTGAAATATATTCTTCAAAATACAAAAATTATTGTTAAATTATCTAGAGTATGTCTCAAACAAATTATATGGAACATGAAGGCTTCAAAAATCAGAGTTCTTCGTGAAACTGAATGGGTGTGATGTTTACATGTCGATTGCATTGCAGGTTCTTGATGCTTCATGAAAACCAGGGGGTTGCATATTGTACTATCCCTATTGATTCTGATAACTCTATTCTTTCCAAATAATTTCTATAGTTCATTGAACTTATTTAATGCTTGAGGAAATATTCTCCTTTGAGAAAATGAAGTTTAATGGTTCTCCTCTTCCATTCATGAACCATTGGGTTCATGTATACTCTATTTTCTATAAAAACAATTTCTCTCAGAATATTGGAAGCAAAAAACCTCAGCTTATTGTTTAAATATTTATTGGAAAAATATATCTTCCTTACACCACCTCATATCCATGTTTTATACCAAATTTATGAATCATTTGAAGCTCTGAGTTTTATGCAGCGTCTCTACTATTATTCAAACACATGAATCATTTGGGACAACTAAAATGTATGCAGCAAAACATTTAAATTATCTTCTGTTAGTCTCCTCACATGCATGTGAGAAGGATCACATGCTTCTACACATTTTAGATTAAACGACTTTAACAAAGGATTCTCAAATAGATGAATGCCACTTCATATTATTTCGTCCAATTCCCATTAAAATTTTTGTCCCCCTCATGAAAGAAGTATATTGCATGCATGGAGTCAGATAGATCTAAAATACATTATATCATTAGAATTATTTTAAAAAATGGATGAAATATTTATCATTGATGGTTTGTCTAATTCTTCAATATACTGAATCATTTGGGGAGGACAGAAGAATATGATGATGGAATGAGGTAATCAAATGATTCACATTGGCTACATCAGATGACCATGGTTCTTTCCAAATTTTTAATGGCATTGGAATAATTTCACACACCACCATGTCCCACATGGAATTAGAAATATGTTTAGGGAACCAAATATAATTAATGGTACTCCATGGACCATCTAGAAATCCCGAACCACGTACCTCTGTGCTTCCCCACATGGTGGCACCACCTTTGTACCCTTGCTCTTGTCGACCTTACACATGGGCCCATGCATGAGTTCTATTATGCCCAACCATTTTTCTTGATATCTTGGACCAAGATATATATTTTTGAAATTGGTTGACTCTCTAGGTCCCACATATGTATGGGGTCGATCTATCTTGGAGTGGACCGTTGATTGGCCACTTTTTTAAGCAATCCCCATAAAAAAACATAGAATAATCTAAGTATTAAATGAATTGAAACCCCATTGCCCATGAATGACATGAATTTAAAAGAAATTACTCATGTATTAAAACACAATGCATGGGATCCATCTATTCATCTTCATTCAATTACTTGTTTTTCATGGCCTTCAATTTTTATAATCAATGTGAAAGATTATTAGTAACACATGCCTTCTATATTTAAGATAATAACTATCAATAATCAGGTTTGACATGGATAATTTTATAATAATTACATTAAAAGTCTCAAATTTAATTCATAATAAATATATAGGAATTAATACTTATTATCATATTCTTACCAAACAAATATTTTCATGTCATTGAAAACAAATACAACACTGGGCCCAAAAATCCTCCCTTTGTATTTTGTTGTCCATACCTATTTAACACACTTGTTAGGTGATGCGCCCAATTTTTGTATGAATTTTCATACACTTTATTAACAATAATTTTTTTTTCACCAAATACCTACTTCTTAGAGGAAAAATACATTCATTTTGGTGACCTTGTCTATTTTCAGAAGTTTTATATCCAAATATAAAAATGAAGGGAAGTTTGTGAGAATTTTGAAACTACACGGCGTGTACTTTTATACACGCCGTGAAAATTCAGACAAGGACACGAATCAAAGGGGGGAGTACACGCCCAAGTCACCAGCCAGACACTACACGCCGTGTGGTGCGGCGTTACATGTCGTGTACATCATTCTAGAGGCGGTTGGTGGCCGAGAAGAGTCTACACGCCCATGTGGCCGCTGAAGGAGACACAATGTGTTCCATTTCAACACGCCGTGTCTGCTATTCTAGAAGGGGTTGGTGGCCAAATTTTGATACTACACGCTGTTTATGGCGGCAATACATGCCGTGTAAACTCACCTACCAGGCGGCGCTGTGTTCAAAGTCAAAGATGGCGTGTTAGGCCGCTTACCAGCAGAGAAAAGGTAGCCAAAAGCACGTTGATGAAAGTACACGACGTGTAATTTCTATACATGTCGTGTACTTATTTTTCCTATAAAAAGAGGCCTTGGATTCCGGAATAAGGAGTTGAGAAGTGGAGATTGAGGTGTGGTGGGGAGAAAAAGGGAAGAAGTTCCGAAGGAGAGATGTTCTACCGTTGTAATACAGCCATTCTTCTACCAAAGAATCATTTCTGCCTCAAAATTCCAAGCATGATATCATCAGGTATTAATAATTTTGTGTTTTTCATTTTCAATATGTGTAACTAAACACCCAGTGTGTTGGGGTTGTGGAGACTGATGAGTTTTAATTTAAATTAAGTTGTTGTGAATGTGTTTGTTTTAATAATCTCTCCGTATTCTTCTTAAATCACTTTATATTATCACTGAAAATTCTATACCGGACCAAGGGAAGAATCTTCAGGGATTCAAAAGAAGAATAACGAAGAATAATTTCATGACCATTGAAAGGATTCGTCACCTCAAAATGGACTAATTAAAATAAAGATATGTTAAAAATTAACTTTTGGACCAAGGAGTTGGTTACTTCAGCTCTTAATATTAAGTGATCTGGACCAAGGAAACTTAATTAAAAATTGTAATCCAGAGTGTTGGATTATCATGAACAACACAAACTTATAAGAAATTTAATTTAATAATCAACTTATCACCAATCCAAAACCCCAACGCATTCTTATTCTTATTTGCATCAAAACCAATTTTCTCATCTTATATTTCATTCTAGAAATTACTTTGTTAAAAGAAACTTAAAAACCAATTGTTCTTTTTGTACCTAAAAACAACCCAAAAACCATCAACTCTAAATTCAGTTGCCTTCACTAAAAGAAATGTACAATCAAAGTTGAAACAAGATAAGAGTAACCTCTTAATGTTCCCTTTGGATTGACCCCTACTGGTGCTATACTTGTTAGGGTAATTATAATTTGATACACCGATAACATAAATTCGGTGGAACGACTCGTCAAATTTTGGCGTCGTTGTCGGGGACCTCTAAAGTTATTTTATTCTTGTTTTAATTAAATTTGTATTACATTTTACTGAAAATAAAAATCATAAATTCACAAAAATCTCTTTTCTAATCATATTTCTTTTTATCCTTCTTTTTCCTCATTTACGCTTGGTAGTTTGTTTTGTTTTGTGTAGGTCCGTAAGTGTATGTGTGGCCACCTCACGCATTCAAAGAACACTCAGTCATCAGGGTTGTTCCCAACTAACCCAGAGATAGAACGAACGTTCTTGAAGAGCCGAAGAACACTCATGGCTGAGAAAAATCAAAACAACCTGACGACACAGAACGAGGAAGGAAATCCAGCTGCTGTCCAAGGAGCTGGACAACAGTTAGGTTTGGATGACAACCAAAACCAGCAAGCTCCTCTTGCACCACCATATGGCCCGCCGAAACTCCAACAAATCCAACTAGAGCGGATTCCATATTTCAACCAAGTTCAAGGGCCATACTATGCCCCTCAGGACCAACAATACCTTCCAATTCTCCATCCTCAACAGCCACCTCCATGTCGTAAAATCATGGAGTATGAACTTACATCGATCCACAGAGCTGATACGAGAATCGCTCGTCCTCTGGTACATGCCGAACAATTCCAGATCAATCTTGCTATCATGCAGCTAATCCAGAACCCTGTACAATTTGGCAGCCTGCCTAGTGAAGACCCGAACGCCCATCTCTCCAATTTTTTGGAGATCTGTGATACATTCAGGTACCATGGAGTTTCTGAGTATGCCATCTGTCTTCGCCTATTCACTTTCTCTCTATGGGACATGTCGAAAGACTGGATCAAAGGGCTGCCACAAAGATCCATCCTCACTTGGGAGGAGCTAGACCAGTCATTTCTGTCCAAAAAATTTTCACCTTTAAAGACGGTAACCCTATGGAACGAGATCCACAACTTTCAGCAGCATGACCCAGAGTCATTGTTTGAATCCGGGGAATGTTTCAAAGAAATGATACGTAAATTCCCACACCATGGACTTCCACTCTGGATGCAAGTCCAAACCTTCTACGGAGGAATAACAACAAATAAAAAGTACGTGGTGGATGCAGCTGCTGGAGGTACGGTAATGCGGAAATCCCCCGAAGAAATTTTCAAACTGCTGGAAGATATGTCTGCCAACAGCTTCCTGGGGAATTCCAAGCGGGGGACCCAAAATGAGGTATGAATAGTTTTGATGCTACTACCATGCTTGCTGCCCAGTTGGATGCAGTATCCAAAAAGATGGATGCATTAAATCTTATGGGCGCACCTCAAATCCATGTGGCGAACCATCCAACATGCAATGATTGTGGTAACAACCACATCTTGGGAGAATGCATGAGACCTTCAGTTGACCCTTCGATGAGCGAAGTGAGCTATGATGCTCAATAGAGAGGGTCAAACCACTATCAACAATACCAGAACTCGGCATGGCGAGATAACCAGAACATAGGCTGAGGTCAACAGCAGTAGAATCGTCAGCCTTAGCAACCGCCTGACTATAGTCAGCCACCATATCAGAACCAATACCAGCGGTAGCAACATCCCCAACAAGGACCTTACTAGCAGAAAGGGTATCAAAACCCTCGCCCGCAACATCCATGGCAGCAACCACCTCCACTCGCTACACAACCACCTCAACAAGAGAATACCTCCAGGTTAGAGGATCTTTTAATGAAATTAATCTCTACTGCTGAGACCCGATTTCATAACCAGGAGGCTTCTATTCACGGCCTCGAGAACCAAATTGGCCAATTAACAAATCATCTCTTAGGGAGGTAGCCTGGTACACTGCCATGCAACACCGAGAAGAACCCGAAGGAGGAGGCCCATGCCATAACACTACGAAGTGGAAAGAATCTACACCAGAAGGAACCCGCACAGTCAAATGCACCTATACTTCCTACTGACTACAAAGGTACAGTTTCAGACCCCTCTTCATCCGAAAATACATCATCGAAGGCTCAACCAGGAAATGGAAAGGAGGTCATCAAACCATTCGAGCCTACATTACCTTTTCCAGAGAGGATAAAGAAAAGGAAGCTGGATCACCAATTTGGAAAATTCATGGAAGTATTCAGAAATTTACACATCAACATCCCATTTGTAGAGGCTCTGACTGAAATTCACACATATGAAAAATTCATGAAGTAAATCCTCTCAAATAATAGAACGATAGAGGTTTTGGGCACCATAGCACTGACAAAGGAGTACTCTGCAGTCGTACTACATTCCATTCCTCTGAAACTCCAAGATCCAGGTAGTTTTACTATCCCTTGTACAATTGGACCCTGTGAATTTGGAAAATCTCTATGTGACTTAGGATCCAGTTTCAACCTCATGCCATTCAGAGTTTTCCAAAAACTCGGACTCCACGATCTGAAGCATACCTGAGTCGCCCTTCAACTTTCTAACAGATCCATTAAATATCCAAAAGGGATACTGGAGGATGTGCTCGTGAAGGTGGGACGATTGATCCTCCCATCAGATTTTATTATCATAGGCATGGAGGAGGATCAAGAGGCACCTCTTATACATGGAAGACCTTTCTTAGCCACAGGAAAATTCTTTATTGACGTGCACTAGGGGAGTTGATTTTCTGAGTAGGGGAAGAAAGAGTCACCTATAATTTTCTAAAGGCCATCAAACAATCATCATTATCCAAACACGAGGACTACTACAAAGTGACTACCATGGATGAACAACTGAGTAGAAAAGAAGATGATCTGGTATGTTATTACATTTTAGATGATATGATTTTTCTAGACATACCCACTGATGAGGCGCCATAGGATCTGAAATTCATCGAAGGCCAGGGCGGCCACTACTGGCAACGAGCTATCATTCATAAAATCCTAGAGAGGGTAGAAGTAAAACCACTGGTACCTTCAGTTCTCAAGGCACCTGAACTAGAAATGAAACCTCTCCCACCTCCCTTAAAGTACGGGTATTTGGGGGATCATCATACTTTTCCCATTATACTTAGTGAAGCACTATTACATGAATAGGAGGATGCACTTCTTCAAGTTTTGAAGTGGAGAAAGAAGGAAATTGGATGGACTGTTGCAGATTTTAAGGGTATCATCCCTACCATTTTCACCAACAAGGTGTTAATCGAAGAAGAAGCAAAGCCATCTAGACAACCCCAGCGGCGTTTGAACCCTCCTATGAAGGAAGTCATAAAGAAGGAGGTAATCAAGATTTTAGATGTAGGAATCATTTACCCTATATCAGAAAACTCGTGGGAAAGTCCCTTGCAAGTAGTCCCTAAGAAGGGAGGCATCACTGTGGTATCAAACGACAAGAACGATCTCATCCCCACTCGCACAGTCTCGGGCTAGAGAGTCTATATAGATTACAAGAAGCTGAATGACGCCACAAGGAAAGATCATTTCCCCTGCCCTTCATGGCTCAGATGCTAGAAAGGCTAGCTGGAAGTGAATATTACTGCTTCCTGGATGGTTACTCTGGCTATAATCAGATCTCCATTTCCCCAGAAGATCAAGAGAATAGAACTTTCACTTTCCCATACAGAACATTTGCCTACCGCAGGATGTCTTTCGGTATGTGCAATGCTCCTGCCACATTCCATCGATGCATGCTGGCCATTTTTCACGACATGGCGGAACAAATCCTAGAGGTCTTCATTGATGATTTTTCTGTTTACGGGAAGTCATTCACCACCTGTTTGCGACACCTTGAACTTGTGCTGGAGCGATGCAAAAACACTAAACTAGTTTTGAACTGGGAAAAGTGTCATTTTATGGTGAAAAGTGGCATAGTTCTGGTCCACAGAATTTAAGTAAAGGGGATAGAGGTGGATGAGGAAAAAATTGAAGTCATTTCACAACATCCCATTCCAACTTCTGTTAGAGCCATCCGCAGCTTCATGGGCCATGGGGGTTTTTACAGGCGGTTTGTCTCCGACTTCTCAAAGATAGCCCAACCCCTCACCAATCTCCTAACAAAGAATTCCATTTTCGAATTCAATGAGGAATGCACCTTAGCTTTTGAGCATCTAAAGCAACGCCTGGTCGAAGATCCAGTGACGATTGCTCCCAAATCGGAGGTGCAATTTGATGTGATGTGCGATGCCAGCGACTATGCAGTGGGAGATGTCCTGGGTCAGCAACTGGACTGAATATTCCGACCCATCTACTATGCCAACATGACACTCAATGAGGCCCAACTGAACTACAGAACTACAGAGAAGAAGATGCTAGAAGTAGTATTCGCCTTCGACAGGTTTCATCCATACCTTGTGCTCTCTAAAGTTATTATTTATACTGACCATGCAATGCTTAAGTACCTATTGAACAAGAAGGATGAAAAGCCCCGATTGATCTAATGGGTCCTCCTCTTACAAGAATTTTATTTGGAGATCCAAGATAAGAAGGACAGTGAGAAAATGGTTTCTGATCATCTATCCCGTTTGGAGATGCCGCACATGGAGAAAGAGGAGGATCGAGAGATAATGAAGTATTTTCATGATGAGAATCTATTTTCTATTATTGAGTCCCCTAGGCCCTAGTTTGATGATATTGATAACTATATAGTTACAGGTGCCATCCATCCTGTCCTCTCCTTCCAGCAGAAGAAAAGGTTCCTCTTTGATGCTAAGCGATACTTCTGGGAAGACCCACTCCTATTCCGATCCTGTGGAGACGTGGTGATCCGACAGTGCATCCTAGAGACGGAGGTCCAAGGGGTCCTTAAATTATTTCATGCATCACCCGTTGGAGGAAATCATGGACTAGATCATACCATAGAAAAGATTCTGCAATCTGGGTTTTTCTAGCCCACCATGCATAAAGATGCCCGAGCCTTCATTTCTCGTTCTGATCCATGCCAACGTACAGGTAATATGGGATGAAGATCCAAGATGCCTCAGAACCCCATCCTGGAGGTCGAGATTTTTGATGTGTGGGGCATCGGCTTCATGGGACCATTTTCCCCTTCTTTCGGGCACACCTACATCCTCTTCTGCATTGATTACGTCTCTAAATGGGTAGAAGCCACTATAACGGACCATGACACAGCTAAGGTAGTCTTTAACTTTCTAAAAAAGCACATTTTCAGCAGGTTCGATGTTCCTCGTGTGCTGATCAGCGACAAAGGGACTCACTTTGACAACACGTTAATTAAAAGAGTGCTATCAAAATATGGGGTGAAGCATCACATGGGTACACCATACCATCCACAATCAAGTGGACATGTGGAGCTCTCCAACCGTGAGATCAAACAAATATTGGAGAAAACAGTGAATACCACACTGAAGGACTGTTCCAAAAAGATTGACGATGCTTTGTGGGACTATCACACCGCTTTTAAGACACCATTGGGGATGTCACCATTTCTTCTCGTCTTTGGAAAACCATGACATCTGCCTGTGGAGCTGGAACACCAAGCATACTGGGCCGTCAAAGCCCTAAATTTTGATCTGAAGGCAGCCGTAGAGAGACATAAGTTCCAGCTATCAGAACTCGATGAAATCAGAAGGGAGGCATACGAGAATGCTAAATTGTACAAAGACAGGACAAAAGCCATTCATGACCAAATGATTTCTTGAAAAAAAATTCAACCCAGTGATCAGGTTCTCCTCTTAAACACTCTCCTTCGTTGATTCCTAGGAAAGCTCAAATCAAGGTGGTCGGGACCGTTCCATATCAAATGAGTATACCCTCATGGAGCGGTGGAAATTTCTAAGGAGGATGGTCAACAGTTAAAGGTGAACGACCAATGCCTAAAAATTTACCATCCCGTGGAAGATACAGTGGGAGAGATCTCCACCACACCTCTCAGGTATGTCAAGGTAAGAAGGTCGAGCCAATGACCTAAAACAAAGGCACTTCCTGGGAGGCAACCCAGAGGTTACACGCTGTGTCCCACTTATATAAACGGCATGTACATATCTTTTTAATTTATAATCTTACTATTATAAATCTATAAAATAACAAATAAATAACCATGGATGATGCCAGTGCCGATGGTAAAGTCACTGGAATTTATCTGAGCCATCCCCAGTTTAAATCCTCCCAACCTACCTTCAGCACGGGGTTCCTCCTTTTTTTTACACTACGTGTGTAGTAATTTATATAGATATATATATTTTCTTATAAGAAAACCCATGTTGGGGATGGATCGATTGACCATGATCATAACCCGGTTCCAAAAGACCCGGGTTCGAATCCTGGAAACCGCCCCATTTCCATCATTTACCCATTTTAATAAAACCACACAATGTGTCCTTTGATATACGTCATGTGTGCCATAATTTTCCTTAATAATTTAAAAAAAATTTCTTATAAAATAAATTCAAGCAGATGAAGTTGGTAGATTGCTAAAGTGTCGGCCCTGGACCCAAAAGACCTGGGTTCGAACTCGACTAATCTCCATGCTTCATCCTCTTCTTATATAATTAAAACCCACACGCCGTGATTTTCTTTCTTCCCATGTGTAAAGGTTGTATGTAATAAATAAACATATATAATAAATATGGGCATTCGTACAACCTTCTCTTCAGTGGTTGAGGGCTTCCATTCAGAACGGCTGATCGCCAGTTCGAACCTCGCCCCGAGCACCAGACCAAAGGTTGTACTTTTCTTTTTACAATTTTTAAACACATGGCATGTATTTTCCCACTATATTATGTGTATAGTTTTATTTTCTTTTAATTTTGTATATACATATATATACCTATTTTACTTTTATTTTAATTAATTAATATTAATTATTATATAGTATATTTTATTATTGTTTAAAACAAATTTGCGGATACACGGCGTGTAGTCTAGAAGTACACATCGTGTACTGCGGCTATATAAGCCACGGGACACCTGGCTTGAGCCCGTGTCGTGCGGCTCCCCATTTCTTCCCCTTTCTTCCCTTTTCTTTTCCTGAACGAAACCCAAACCCCCATTTTCCAGATCCATCATTTTGGTTCATTTCAAGCTCTGATTTCTCTTGAATTGCGATCCTCAGTCAAGGTACACCCTTCTACACACTCTATTTCAAATTTTTAGACTCGTTTAAGGTGTTTTTGGATCTGCTGACCGTTCGAATTACACGGTACATGACCACGAAATGAAGAACACATGCTGTGTACTTCTGTACATGACCACACAAAAAATACTTCAAAATTTAAATATACACGGTGTGTATGTTCGGAACACACCGTGTACTTTTTACCATTGTGCCCAAGTACCCCTTTTCACACGACCTAACACACCATTTTCATGCACACGGCGTGTATGTTTGGTACATGCCGTATATATCATTTCCTTTGGCCCCTCCGTGTGTAGCACATAACACGACGTCTCACCCCAAGTTCCCGTACACGACGTGTATGTTTGGTACACGCCGTGTAGAATATTTATTTCAGTTGTCCTGTGTCTCGCCCCCACACGGCCATGTTCCCCGAGTAAAGAACATGCCTTGTTTGTCCGTTACACGACATGTCCTTTATTCTTCTAAATGATAACAAGATGGCCATGTAGTTTGTAATAAACGACCACATGCACTTTGTATACACACAGTGTGTATGTTCGGTACATGTTGTGTATCTTTACATTGTCTATCTTCTGCTCCCTCAGCATGTTTATCCAGATAACAAGGGCTACTGCTCTGCTTGTACTACACGCTGTGTACTCTGGATGTACACGCTGTGTATTTTTATTTTTCTTATTTATCACTTTTTCTTTGTTTTGTTTTGTTTTATTTTCTCTTTTGTTTTCTTTTTCTTTCTTTTTCAGGTTATGGCAGATCGCGATCCATCTCGGGGGAAGCACCCGGCCTCCACCACTGAGGGAAAGGGGCCCATTTTTCGGCGGATTTGACTTTGACCTAAGACACAACCATACCCAGACGCTCCGGTCTACGAGCTCCCTCCATTGGCCATTCTTCCACCACCGACTACCCTAGTAGAGGCCAGGCCTAGCACGGTTGTACCTCTTCCTACCAGCATAGAGATTTCGAGCACCTCCATCTTTTCTCCACTAGTTTCCACTCTACCTGCGCCATATCCCTTAGCAGCTGGTCCCACATGTACTGCTTTATTTACCGAGCCTTCACCTCCTACAGCCGATCCACCCATAGAGCCAGCTCCTGCTACTGCACCTGCACCTAGACCGGGACCTGCAGGTGTTCTTTTCCCATTCATGGTCTTTATGGTCACCGATCTGGCACATGAAAGGGTCCGACGCTTCTCTCGCCGGCCGATACCATTGAGTGGCCGATACCTTGAAATCAAAATTCCTCAGTAGCTCGGTATTTGGGAGGACTTGGAGGTTCTCCTTGGACACACTCCACTGCTCGCTGTTTTCCAGGTTAGCACTCCTGTCTTCCGCGATTTATTTTTGTAGTTTGTAGCCTCTTTCGAGTTTGAAGGAGCTGAGTACCAGGAGACACCTGGTGATGCGGTGCCTTTGGTTCGATTCTGGCTAGATGACTGACGATTCTCCCTCACCATGACCGAGTTTGGCCGAGGGTGCAGCTTCTACCCCCATCCTATCTCCCCACCCCCTGTTTCTACCTTTACCTGACCCGAGCGCTCTGAGCTCATTACCATGTGGCGGGAGATCACTAGGCCTGACCACCGGTATTCCCTCACTTCCCAGAAGAGCACCCTTATCACTGACCCCATCCTTCACTTCTCCCACCGGTGTTTCAGTGCCATCCTTTTCCCCTGCCATGAGGATATGGGGGTTGTGACTGGTTGTGATATGGAGCTCCTTACCTGTGTCATCTGGCACGACTACCCAGACCTCCCCTATCTAGCCGCCTTCTATTTCCACTCCATGTTTACCAGCCATCAGGGAAACCAAAACGGAGGGTTTTACGCCACTCGCCTCTCCCCCCACCTTGGGGTTTTCGATCCTTCTTTACCACATGACTTGTTAGGTTCTCCCCAGCGGATGGACTATCTCATGATTATATGTATGGGATTTGTCCGGAAGTAGGGGGTACCTATATCCTTGCCCAGGCTCGTCCCCAGCCACCTACTGACCCTCCTGCCCCGGCTGATGCCCCTGCTCCTCCTTCCCCACCCCCTCCAGCTTCTCCACCTCACCCACCTTCTACTGAACCCACTTTTTCTGGACTTCCTTCTTCTGTCCCACCACCCTCCCCACCTACCCCCGCACCCTCGGATGATCTCACCTTTTTCGTCCGCCTAGCCGCGATGCAGCAGCAATTGGTTCATCTCGCCGGCTTCCAAGACAGTATTGGGGAGCATTTTGTTCATATAGACCACTGCCAGGACCGCATGGAGCAGTTTTTGGGCCTTATTGTTCAGCATTTGGTTATTCCTTTTCCCCATCCACCTGCCTCTGTTCCTGGCCCTTCTGATGCTGCTCCACCTCCATTCACAACACTGACCATTGATTCTGTTCTGCTATCTACTTTGGGCCCTTCTGTTACTTCTCCTGCCACCACCACTGCAGCCATTCCAGAGGGGATGCTGAGCTTCCTTTACTAAGTCCAGTGCCTGCGGCTCCTATGTCTCCGTCTTCCCTTCCTGATGCAGGGTCCGAGCCTCCAACTTCCACAGATCCCGAGCCGTCTCTTCCAACCGATTCTGTACTGGATGATGCCTCTTCTGAGGTGACCCTATGACTGGTTTTGAGACATATTCTTTTCATTGTATATATATTTTTGTGCTCTCTCATCCTTGTGTGTTCTTTGTATGCTTGCCTTGTTTTCTTTCTCCCGCCATTACAGGTACCCTGACACGTTTTGGGATGCTCTTTTCCACCACCTACCATTTCTCTTCGCCTAAACACAATGAGAGTATTCTTTTTTCCATTGTTTTCTTTTCTTTCTTGATATTACTACTTTCGTTGCTTCCCCTCAGTCTGGTCCACTATTGTGTCCCCACCTTACCTTGTTCCTCTTTTTGGGCACTTGGTGGACCACGTGCACTCTTAAGTAAGGGGGGGGGGGCATATCTCTCGACCACTTTAATCTTCACCCTTATCATCAATCTAGGATACATCATTGTTATAAGATATATTTTTAAAATGTGAATATATTTTTTTTAATTATATTTTTAAATAATAAAACTAAAAGTGAAAACGTTTCAAAAATTTTCATGCTTGTTTTGATTCTTACGTGTTTTAAAATGACTTCTGGTATAATTTAAATTAGAACTTGTAATTTGTGGATAATTACATCGATTAGACTAATCAATTATTTGCAAGTCATGACATGATTTTCTCTTATTTATTCCCGCTCCTGAGAGGTATTCTAAACCATTTTGTCATATTATTTCTAATACCCTCTTTCTTGAGAGATTCATAGAATATAAATAACTACCAAAATTTGAAAGTTTTCTTTTCAAAACATGAATAATTTTTTAATTCCATTAAAATGATTAAGGCATAAGATTTTTAACCCCTTTATCTTGAGCCTACCCTAAATCAGATCTTCGTAAAGACCATAGAATCAATGAATAGCCTTAATAGGAAGCCATATTACAAGATTATTTCCCTTTCTACCCTAATTATTTAATGATTTTGCATGATTAATCATTTGAGGTTAAAAGAAGGGATTGGAAACACATGGCATAAATTTTTGAATTTTCATGAAATTAAGTATGGGGGAGTGCCTCTTGATCATTTGGGGAGAAAATAAAAGAGTTCCAAATTTCTATTTTGGAAATTCAGAAGGGTTCCCTTTGTGAAAAAAAGGTACAAACAAAGGGACCTTCTACAAACTTGCTGGTTTGTGACTCCTACTCAGCTAAAGGAGATGGTGGTGATGAGATCGGTTGATTAAACATATTGAGGACATTTTTAAATTGAGTTTAATTTTTAATATCATGCATTGTAATTTAAGAATTTAGCCTCCTTTTTCAAGCCTCAGAATTATTTTTCACATATTTACCTACAAAACATTAGCCATAGAAACATTTGATCCTATTTGGAAGGCCCTCATGATTTTTGTAAGTTAAATTTTCTAAAGTGGAAAACTAATAATTCTTGCAAACCTATGGATAGAGTGTATATTTCATTGATTGAGCAAAAAATTTTATTTAAAAATTATCAAGTGTTGAGTTCTTTATTGGTGCGGTAGATCATCAAGTGGGTTGCTTGTTTTTGAAAGGTTGAAACATGTGTTAGAAGGGGATTACAATAGTTAATTGAATTATATATGAGTCATGATTAGAATATCTTCAGAATTAAAACTGTTGTGTATTATTTTTGGAATTTTCTCCTGTATCTTATTATTTACAATTATGATTAAATGAAGTCCTTCCTTTTAATGTATAGACTCAAATAATTAGATGTTGAGATTTTCTTGAGGGAATGAAAAGGACTAAGTATGGAGGAGTTTGATGCACCCAATTTGTGTATGCATTTTCATACACTTTATTAATAATAATAACAAGTTTTCACAAAATACATACTTCTTAGAGGAAAAATACGTTGATTTTGGTGACGTTGTCTATTTTCAATAGTTTTATATCCAAATACAAAAATCAAGGTAAGTATGTGAAAATTTTGCAACTACACAACATGTACTTTTATACACGCCATGTACATTCAGACAGGGACACAGATCAAAGGGGGGAGTACACGCCCAAGTCACCAGCCAGACACTACACGCCGTGTGGGGTGGCATTACATACCGTGTACGACATTCTAGAAGCAGTTGGTGGCCAAGAAGAGTCTACACTCCCATGTGGCCACTGAAGGAGACACACCGTGTTACATTTCTATACATCGTGTCTACTATTATATAAGGGGTTGGTGGACAAATTTTGATACTACATGCTGTGTATGGCGGCGCTACACGCTGTGTACTCTCACCTACCAGGCGACGTTGTGTTCAATGTCAAAGATGTTGTGTTAGGCTGCCTACCAGCAGAGAAAAGGAATCCAAAAGCAAGTTGATGAAAGTACACGACATGTACTTTCTATACATTCCATGTACTTATTTTTCCTATAAAAAGAGCCCTTGGCTTTCAGACCAAGGAGTCGAGAAGTGGACATTGATGTGTGGTGGGGAGAACAAGGGATGAAGTTCTGAAGGAGAGATGCTCTACCATCGTAATAACGTCATTCTTCTACCGAAGAATCATTTCTAGATCAAAATTCCAAGCATTATTTCATTAGGTATTAATAATTTTGTGTTTGTCATTTTAAATATGTGTAACTAAACACCCAGTGTGTTGGGGTTGTAGAGCCTGATGAGTTTTAATTTAAATTAATTTGTTGTGAATGTGTTTGTTTTAATAATCTCTTCGTATTCTTCTTAAATCACTTCATATTATCACTAAAAATTCTGTACTAGACCAAGGGAAGAATCTTCTGTGATTCAAAAGAAGAATAACGATGAATAATTTCATGACCATTGAAAGGATTCATCATCACAAAATGGACTAATCCAAATAAAGATCTGTTAAAACTTAACTTGCAGACGAAGGATTTGGTTACTTCAACTCTTAATATTAAGTTATCCGGAACAAGGATACTTAATTAAAAATTGTAATCCAGAGTGTTGGATTATCATGAACAGCAGAACGTCATAAGAAATTTAATTTAATAGTCAAATTATCACAAATACATAACCCCATCACATTCTTATTCTTATTTGCATCAAAACTAATTTCCCCGTCTTTTATTTCATTCTAGCAATTACTTTGTTAGAAGAAACTTAAAAACCAATTGTTCTTTTTGTACATAAAAACAACCCAACAACCATTAACTCCATGTTCAACAGCCTTCACTAAAAGAAATATACAAACAAAGTTGAAATAAGATAAGAGTAACCACTTAAAGTTCCCTGTGGATTGAACCCTACTGGTGCTATACTTGTTAGGGTAATTATAATTTGAGACACCGATAACATATCTTTGGTGGAACGACTCATCCATAGGATTCAATATGTGTGATCAAACTCTTATACCCTTCATTATAAATCAAATAAAAAATAAAAATGGATGTTTTATCATAAACAAGTTATCCTCTCTTTTAAGATTATTTACTGAATAACTTTGCGATAAGGATGAAATAAAGTGGTTCTATTATTAAAGAGCCTTTAGTTAATTAACTCTAACTATACTTGGGAAAAAACATTGTAGAAAAAAAGAGAGATATGACTAGTGTTTTCAATGCTATCTCTAAGAAACCATGCACATAATATCATAAACCACATCCAAAGGGCGGTAAATGATTATATTTATCAATGAAATGATAAGTTCTACTCATAATTCAATAAAGTCATTATAAATCTCAGGTTAAAATGATAAATATACCATTTTTTATTCAAAAAACACTCCCCCTTAATGGATAAGATAATATAATTAAGAATAATGTATGATAGTGTGATTGACATCCGTCAACTTCTAATTTGATAAATCTATTTATAATTTTCACATTCAATATGTAGTGATGATTTAAGTGCTCTATCTCATCAATGCCCCCCATCAAGGGATGAATCCATATCCTTTAATTCATTTCATGTTAATAAAAAGTTATTTATATATATATGGGAATAATGAGGGGGTTTACTTGTTCGTCAATTTGAAAAGTAAGTCTAAGATGTTTTTCCCAACCGATTTTCTCAACATTCTACAATCTCCATGATTAAATATCTAATTTTTAAATCCTATTTATCCATTGGTAACTTGGATATTATCAATCCTACAACATTATTTTGTGAGATAGTTGTTTATTTATCCATTAAATAATATTTATCTCATGAATCAAGCTTAATTCTCATAAAGGATTCTTCTTGTTCTCAAAATCTTGTTAAACATCCTCTTATACCATGTACAACTTTATTTCATCTCTCACATTAAACTTCTTAAATTAAAAACTTGTAATTTTTTTGGAAACCTTTCATTAAATTTACCTTCTTCATATGGAATCATAATTTTTTCCTTTAGCACTAGCTTGTACTTGTGCGTCTTCTAACATTGTGGATTTCTCAAAATTAGCTAGATAAATCACAATAATATCTTTGTGAATGTTGAAATCTTGTTTGGAGATTCAACATGGATTTATATTTCATTCTCCCTTTGATATAAGATATTATTTATATTTGTTCTTCATTGTGACTATTAGTTTAACAATCATCATTTTTTGTTCCAAGTTAGAGTATATCTTGTCACCTTTTTTATTTTGTTGATTTCTCTTCTCTGGTGTAGGGCTTCTATTTTATTTATCTTTACTCTCCATAAATATAATCCATTTATTATCCTCATGAACTGATATGTTATGAAAACATTCCAGTTCCTTTTTCCCAAACTTCCAGCAACACTAACAATATCCTAAAAGAATTATTCTTTAATTTTAGGTGTATTTTGTTTAGTTTTCATAGATTGTGAATATTAAAAGAATTCTAGTGATTTATATGATAAAGAATATAATTAAATTAATAATTTTTTTTATATCCAAAAAATTACCAAATATGTATAAGAAATTATGGAGGAAAACAACCACATAATTTTTATGATTGTGGAGGAATTGATAACATTTCAATGAAATGTACAAAGAAGAAATTTGGAGAATATGAAGATGATTATTAATAAAACTTCTATTAGAAGAAGTGAAGAGAAACATATAAAGAAGATTAAAATCCAATAGGCCTATGAAATTTTTTTCTAGAAATTGAATAACTATATTACAAAAGAATGTTGAATATGTATATTCTGAAAACAATTATTCAGAATATAAATATCCAATGATATTTAGAACCTTCTTCACAAATGTTGGAAAAAAGAAGAATCTCTAAATTGTGAAGAGGAAAACGGTGAAGAAAACTATAGAGAATATCATCCTATATCATAACTTGTTGAATTACTTGAGACACAAAGAACAAATAAAGAAATAAATTATAATTAAAAGGAAATAAAGTGTGAAAAATTATTTAGGATGGGAATATATTCTTAAAAAGAAAGATGAGTATATTGGGGAGATTAAGAACCATAAAAAAAATTATAGAACTGGTAAATATTGTGGAAGATATTAGTAATAAACTCTCTAGTAAGGATAATGAGGGTTGAGAAACTAAATGAATATTTATTGAGGTCGAAAGTACCTTAAAGAAGAAGATGGAAAAATTAAACAAGGCATTAAAGGTAAAATATGAAAAAAAAATTATTAACTAAAAAAACTCTTCCCAATTATTAGATGATATCCTTACCCACTAAACATAAATTTTCATGTGATAGTTTCAAACATGAAGGTGTTAGAAACAAATTTTGGATAGAATGGATTGATAAAGGATGTGTAAATCACATCAAATCTAGAAAAATTGAAGACGACCTCCATAGTAAAGATACATTATGCTTGGGGAAATCACATACAGAATGATTCCTAAAAAAATGTATAGATAAAAATAATTTTTTATTTTGAAGATGAATATGTTGTGGGATTTTTTGGAGCTGTGAAATTTATTGGCACAAATAATATAATTGTTGGCATAATATTTCACCCCTAAAAAAGGCATGATCTAAGGGGGAGAAACAACGGAATAAAAGAGAGAAGATTATCTAAGATAAAAGATAAAATAAAAGATAAATCACCATATGTTAGAAATTATCCCATATTGAAGCAAATTTTATTTTTAGGAGGATGATTTTGGGAGATTTGAATAATTGGTTCCCTTTGTGTAAAAATGTATGAAAACTCTTCCTAGAAAAGTTTTTATGCATGGATTGAAAATGATGATGGAAAATAGAATTTTTGGGAAAGAGATTTTATTATTGAGACAACTATAAAAGATAAAAAAGGAACAAAACGTGGTTTCTTGATAGCAGTTGTTCCTCAAAGATGAAAATTGATATCAAAATATTGAACGTTTTTGAAGAATTTAAAGGTAGAGCAGATACTTTTAAATGTGATAGTTTCTTAAAAATTAGAGGGATTAGAACATATAATATTGAATCTCATAGACTAAAGTCAAATGATTTTTTATATTTTAATGAGATAAAACATAAAATATTAAGTTTTATCCAAATTTATGATCATGGTATAGAATTCATATTCAGTAAAGATTCATTTATCATCATAAGTTTGAAATATTTTCAAATTTTTATTAAGTGTGAAATAAACTATAGAAATATTTTCTATATCTTAGATCCGTATAACTCATGTTAATTTTGTTATAAGGATGAAAACAATTTGAGGAATTGAGGACATGGGAATCATGTACAGTAGAGAATGATAACACATTCTAAGGAAAATAATGTGTGAAACATACCACAACTGAAGAGAAAAGATGATGTTGTATCTATAAATTTTTAAAAATTTAAGATGGTAATTTATTTTCATCAAATAGTGTAAATTAAATCCACTAGACCACTTTAGTCCATTCACTCTAATCATTATGTGCCAATGAGACATAAATCAATAAGTGGTGATTTTTAATATTACACATTTGCTAATTATTTCACTTGTACGACAAAAAAAGGTCAATTGAACATAAATTAGAGTTTATAGAAATGTTTAGATATTTTAGAATGGGTATTTATATATCTAAGCTTATAATCGAAAGTAGAAAGGAGTAAAAAATAAATTATTTCAAAATATATCTAAAGTAACATGGAATCAAATAAAAAGATTTTCCCCCATAAACTCCTAAAAAAGGGGTCTTTGAAAAAAATATAAGTTTTATAGAAATGGGAAGAAGTATGCTGGATGAATATATAAAATCTATTTTTTCCTAGAGAAAATTTATTTGTTCTTATATTCATAAAAATGATTGTTTTTTCATAAAAAATATAAAATGTGTCCATATGAGATATGCTATAATAAAAAACCATAATTAAAATATTTCATGGTTTTTGGGAGTCATTTATTTCATAAGATAAAAAAATAAAAATCATGGAAAGTATGATGAAAAATATAAGGACGTAAATTTTTGTGGGATGTTAAGAAGATGAAAGAAGTTACAAGTATCAAAATGAACAATTACAAAATATTATTGATTCTAATGATGTGAATGTGCTTGAAAATACAACTTATTTAAAAAAATTGAAAATGTTACAAGATTTTGATTAATGTATTCAAATTATAATAATAAAAGTGAAGATGATTATGAACCAAAATGTGTAAAAAGGCACTTAGATTAGTCTTGTAATGGGGAAAGCGTGGTAGACACAAAATATATAAAATTTATGCCTTTATAGAAATATGTATAATATGACAACATTAATGGAAATTAAGAAGCCCCCATTTAGAATAGAAAGAAGTTGAGGTAAGTGAATCAGACATCAATAATTTCCCAAGTGGGACCAGAGTCATTTTTAGAGGTAGTTTAAAATAAAGAATGGGCTGATTATATTAATGAAGAGTTATATCATATTGAGTAAAATTAAATTTTTTTTATTTTTTTCCAAAATTGGAAATAAATAATATTATAGAAATAAAGTGGGTGTTTTTGAAACAGGCACAAAAAACATGGAAAAATATTGAGAAACAAAGTTTGACTCATTAGTAAAGGTTGTTCACTGGTGCAAGGTTTAATTTTGAAGAGACATTTTCTCATTTTCTAAGATTAGAAACTTTTAAAATGTTCTTAGTAGTTTATGAACATAATTTTTAAAATGTTTATGAGAAGGATTTAAAGTAAATTTTATTAAATGGAGAAATTGATGAAGAAGATTATATTGGGAAACCTAGTGGGTACTTGATAAAGATGAAACCCTGATGTGAAAGATAAATAATGATATGTATTATTTCAAATATAATCCCCATTTACAGTACTCTGAACTTTATAGTTACCAGATATAGATGAACTTTTCTAAAGTAAAATATGATAATAACCTGTATGTTAATGAAATTATAATTAGTACCCATATTTTTATTGACTATATTGATGAAATAATTTTTGTAGGTGATAGGGGAAATTACTATGAAGAATTTTTTGAACAAAAAAAGAAAAAAATTATACTGTTATTGATTTGAGAATTAACATTATTTCTTAGTTTAGAAGTTCAATAGAAGGAGAGATATATCTTTTTATCATAAGAAAAGTATAGCAAGTGTTATAAAATATTAGTATGGAGGATTACCGAGAATTTTCTAATCCCTTTTCTATTGGAATGAATATGAGTAAGGATGAAGCTAGGAAAAGTGTTAATAAGAAACACTTCCAAAAGATAATTGGGATATTTCCTTATCTTATAGATTCAAGGTCAGAAACTTTTTATGTTGTTACAATGTGTTCTTGATATAAAAAAAGATCCTAAGGAATCAACTATGTTTGGAGCTAATGAATTCTTATGGATATTAATGGGACATATTCTTATATATTTATATATAATAGACATTTTGATATAAAAATTCTTTGATACACTAATGTTTATTGGGTTAAAAATTATAGTGATATAAAATCCATATCAAGAAGCATTTTTAAGGGAAAATATTGTGTGAGTTAGAATATTAATAAAAAATGTTTATTTACTTTTTATATAAAAGAAGAAGATTATGTTTTTACTATAAAATATTTCAATAAATTGTTTTTGGTGAAAGTTCAACTGGATGATTTAAGAATGAATGTTAGAAAACCATCAGAAATACTTTTAGCTAATTAATGTGGAATTTGTCTTTTTAAAACCCAGTAGAAAATTCAAGATCAAACCACATTTATATTACATATCTTTTAATTAAGGAAAATTTTATTGGTGGAGAATTCATACTTACGTACATCCCAATAAAGGACTCAGCCATAGCTACCACATAGAGTATATCAGATAGATTTTTTCATTAGGGAATGTGGTGTAGGGTTTTCTTATCAGATAGAATACATTTAGAAAAATAGGAATAGTTTTAGTGAGGTGTACTGGAATAATAATACCAAATTAAGACTGGGTTCATGAGATGGAATTTTATCTACTGAAGAAAAATAGAGGTATGATTTCTTGAAAAACATTTAGTGGCATGTGAATAAAATTTTTAAATCATGTTTTTGTTTGGAAATAGATTAAAAACTTTTTAAACTGATGGAATTCAGTATAATCAAACATATCAAGAGATAAAAGGATTATAATATGATAGTATTCACATTTATGTTATAGTGAATTCCATGGATTGGTGGAAGTCCCCATCAAGAGAATGTAGTCACCCACACTATGGTATAACATTGTAAATCTTTGTTCCCTGTATTAATTTCCTAAATTTTAAGGCTTGTGAGGTTTCTATATATTATTTGATAATAATAATAACTTTAACAAGTGATAGGGGTTAATTTAAATTAATTAGAAATTAAAAAGGATCACAATTAATTTAACCCTCTTATCAGTGGTTCTCATGATCATAAAAAACTTCAATTATATTAGTAGATATATGTGTCTCTAACCTAAATAAAAAAACATGGCTATAGTCACCCACATCAGGTGAAAGTTTTTAAGAAATATCATGGGTTTCTATTATTTTTTGTTTACTGCATTTAATGAGGTGAGATGAGTTATGAATTCATAAGTAAATCCATTCACCCTTACAAGTGAAGTGGTTTTAATAATAAGTGGGGTACTTAGAAGATAAAAATAATTCAATAAAACTTGTTCAAACTAATTCACCCCCCTCTCAGTGTGACTGCATGATTACATAGGGATTTTAAACCATCATCAGAAATTAAGGTTCCACCTATAGTGACCTAAGATTATCATACATAGATATAACATCATTTTTAAGAATATTAATTACATCACCCAAATAAACCCTGAGGACCATAACAGTTTAGTTACATTAGAAACGTGGAGATAAAAATAGTGGGTCCATTGTAAAACCACATCATATCCCACTATGTTCATCATAACAATAACCCTTCTTAGATATATAATACATAAAAAATATTTTTATAACCTTGGGAAGGAAAATATAACGGTGAACATATATGATCACTAAGGGTAAAAAAGGGAGATATGTAAGAATTACATGAACATAAGGGAATGAGAAAATGAGAATAACATTTGAAAACCATACCCCACATATCAGAGATCATAATCTTGAAACACGAAATAAATAATGGAATTTTATACAACATGAATCATATGTGAATCAAATAACATAAGCCATATAAGTAATATATTTGTAGTATACATATGAGAAAAGAAATTATTATGTCAAGGATACCCTCCTAGACATTAATAACATGTTAGTATTGGGATAACCACCCATGTACCTGCTTAAGGATTGGGATGACCTCCTGCATACCCTCTATTGGGTGCAGAAGTGTGCACCTATGCATCTGATGAAAGAGGTTCCTGAAACAGAAGATGGAAAACTTTCTGAGGAAGTGCTGGATGAGAACGCTACTTTGGAGCAGCATGATGTTGAGGAGATATTCTTGGAGAGGCATGAGTGCCTAGAGGCAAGCGGAACCAATCAGTTCAATGAGGAGTACCCTCTGTGCTTGACACCTGTAGATGGTAAGAAGGAACCATCCCAGAGTACAGCCTCCTTGGTGCATGAGAACTCTCAAATGGTGTATGAGGGGAAGTAGAACCAAGGATTTTGTACAAAGGATCACATGAATGAATCATATAGTGATATTCTCAAGAATGGGGTGAAAAGGAACGAAAATAATGGAGCTTCCACCGCTCCTCTAAAGAGGAACCCCAGGAAGGATTACTCCAACATGCCGAGGACCATTTGCACCGGGTCTTCTACAAAAAATGGAAAAGTGAAAGACACAGGTCACATGAGGGGATGAGGTAGGTCCAATGAACCCATGTCCCCAATACAGTTACGTTGAAGGGATCAATACTTACAAATGTTAAGTCAATATTATTCGCACTCTGAATGGGAGTCGGCGGATCCGGATGAGTTATCAGAAGGTGGTGGTGGTGACATCTTTGATGTGTTCTGATATATGAGGTTGTGAGGTTTGTTGTTCTAATGTACTTTTCTTTTCTGCACTCTGTACTTCCTATCCTTTTTTTAATAAATTTCTAGGGGACTAGGCACTCGGCCTAGTCCTGCGCCTTCCTTGTCATATAACATTAATCATTACACAATGCATTTGAGGGAGATATAGGTCCCACCAATCACATAAGGAAAATCACATATATGTGTGCCACAATATCATAAAGAATTAATAATCTCATAACACATGAAATTAAATGTATTTCATAAAAATTTAATCATATAATAACATATGGGAAAGAGATAGGTTACACAATAATTTCAAAAAATTCATCATAGTATAACCCATGAAAAAAAGTGGGTTTCAAAATAATTCTACCATGGTATAACCCATAGAAGAGAAACAGGGTTCATAAACATCATTTCATCATAAACATAAATCATTAAGATAAATAATAAGAATTGTATATTTGGATCATATCTTCAATAAGTCATAGGTAACATCAAAATAATCCCTATTATATTGAAAACGATTTTAATGATCATTTAAATCATTTATTGAGTAAAATAACCTTTCCACTATAAAAAAACATTTTAAAACCTAAAACATTTTGAAATTAATTTTATTTGAAAATAAAATTTAAAACCTATAAAATAAGGATTAAATAAAATAATGGTCATGATTATGGAATGTTTCATTTTTTCCGTAGATGTTAAAATAAAGATTCCTTTCACATTTTTGGTAAAAGAAAAATGAGAATTGTTTGGAAAACAATACGAATATTGCCTTATATATTTTTGAAAGTAAAACATAGGTAAAAATGTCTTAAAAATCACAGTATAATAATAAAACATTTTTTAGTTTTTTTAGAAAACATAGTTTTGGAAGAAAATAGATTCTGACCAAAGAGATAAATAAAGAAATATTTTCTTAAAAAATATTTCTCAATTATTTTATAAAAAAATGGTGTAAAATGGATATACTAATTTAAAATATCCTGAATTACCAGAGGATAATAAAATTAATGTGTTTATAGAGATGTATCATAATATTTTATCAATAGAAACATAATCATAAACAACCTCGATGAACAATGTGATTATAATAAAAATCATTAACACTTTGGAATATTTGAATCACAAGAACCCTAGTGGAATAACATTGAATGATAATTAAAATATAATTAGTATAAATAAATTAGTGATATTACATCCCTATATGTCTTTATATACACCTTGTGAAAGAATATTGATGCATAATATAACAATTGTCTCAAAGAAGAAAAATTTAGATAAAAATCCTATATCGCTTTGGAAACATTTGAAATATAAACCCCATGAAAGAGAAATAATAAAATGGATATTTAAATCCAAATAATTTTAAGTATAACAATAATACAATACATTTATTAAAATTATATACAGCATATAAAATAAATAGGCCGTGCATATGGTATGTGTCTCATAGAAGTAAAAAAGTGAGACAAAAATCCATTAACGTAAGTCTTTACATCCATCATACTCATTTAAAAATCAGGTATAATGAATAAAAATCTATTATAAATATATTAAAGAAAAATATTGATATGTATCATACCATATATTATTTTCTTATATCCTTTTATTGCCCTTTTATTAATAATTTCTTATTAAAGATACGTTTTAGGTAAAAACTGCTTTGTCTTTCGTATATGTTTTGATATTTTATTTTTGTTCCTACTAATTTGATCATGGTTAAATCATATTTAGAATTTTTTAAATTATATTAATATAATTTTTATTCAATATTATTTATTTATTGAAATTTATAAATGATAGAGATAGAAAATAAAATACCAATTTCATGAAGATGGTAGGCCATACTTATGCATGAATATTGTATCCATTTTCTCAAAATATTGAAATAAATAAATATAAATGAAATATTATCAATAAATAATCATTTATATTTCATATTTATCACATATTTGTATTATAAAAATCTTTATAACATTTAATGTAATTTTTGAAAAAAACAATATCGCTTCGTGAGGTGGTAGTCCGTCGTACACATGAGTGGCCATATCATATTCCCAAAAAATGAAGATAATGAAGTTATGTGTGATATAATAATTAAATAAGTCTAATAATTTACGAAATAACTTATATAAGTAATAAATATGTAATTATTTCCATCTATGATATGTGGTAATTAAAAAAACAAATGACATCAGTTCGCAAGGTGGTAGTCCGTCGTACACACGAATGATAATTTCATAACCCATTTTAGGGAAATAAAAATGGTTGTATGTAATGTAAATAACTTAAAAAAAATTTATATATAATATAATTTTTTTATTATATATCCATGGTATTATAATAATTTAATGATATGGATAGATAAATAAAACAAAAATTCTTAGAGATGAACGTTACCTCTTCTTCGTGTATCCTCCTTAGGTTTGGACCAAAATCCTTGGTTGTTTTTTCTGTAAAAAATAAGGCTTCTAAGATGGAATTATAGATGTTGGGAAGTTATTTAGGTCGTTATTTACTAAAACAAAAGGGTTTTAATTTGTTAAGAGGAGAGCACAAGGGATTTCCTTTTATAAGTAATCTGAGAGGAACACTTGTAATTATTTTGAAATAAAAAAATTCCACCCATGTTTTTTTCATGAAACAAGGACTAAATAATGGAAAACTATCAATAACAGAAAGGTTAATATCATAATATGTCATGAAAATGGAAAGTGGACAAAGTTTGGGTTATTTTTAAAAATTATTTGTCCAGTTTAACCCCCCAAGAAACAAATTTTTACGATAACTATAGTAAATAATTTTTATTATTTGTGATATTCATTTTGGTCAAAAAATAATTTTAACTTATTTTATAATATATTTTATTATGATTATAATTATCTAATACATTTTCCCAAATTAAATTTACATAATTAGAATAAATTAATTTAAAATTAAACTCACAGACGAGATGAGAATGCATGTTTTTAATGAGAAAATGTTCCAAAGATTTCAACGTTTTTATACAGAAATTCAATATGAAATTGATTAAATTGAAATAAATTTTATTAATATATGTATAACTAAACTAATTTTTATTTAGTATAAATATAGAATACAATTTTACTTAATAAATAAATTAAACAAAAATGAAATTTTCATTTAATATTTAGCATTTTTCACTACTTGTAAAAAATAAATATTTTTAGAAAAATCTCAAAAATTAAACCTAAGGTAATTTCTACATGATGATTTTAAAAATTATGTTTATTTTATAAGAATAATTTTATGAAATTGTGAAAAATTAATTTTATTTATTTTGGAAAAATAAATATAAAATAACTTTTTTTATAAAATTGTATTTTCGAAACATATAAAGACTTTATAGAAAATTAGGTTCTTTTTTATCAATATGTTTCAATAATATAAAACCATTATAATTAAAATTTTAAAATAAGATATTACTATTAATATTTATATGTGTAATTTCTAGGATATAATTTTCACATTTAAAAAACTATATTAATAATATATCTTCTTTTTGTTAAAACTCAGTGTCATCTGTAATGAAAACTAAACTTAGTGTTTCATGTAATGAAAGATCATCTTTGTGTTACTTTTAATGTAAACTTATCTCAGTGTTTCATGGAAATAGATCTTAAATAAGTGTTTCATGTAACAAAATCTAAAATTAGTGTTTTTTATAATGAAATTTTTTGAAATGATTAAATTTATTTGAAAAACATATTTCAGAAAATCATTGTTTCTTACATTATACCACCCATTAAAATAAATTTCATCCTAAAAATTCATAAATTTGGTACAAAAAACTAAGGATACTTCTTCCTTATTTCATCCTTAGGTTCTCATATAGAATCCATAAAATTTTGGGTTTTCCACTAAACATTTACCAGGTTAGTGGTCTTGTTTTATAGAAATGTATCAATTCTATCCAGAATCTCTACCAGTTTTACAATAAAAAATATAATGATCCCATGTTATAATATATAAGTTTAGTACATGTGAAGGTATAATTATATACTTATTTAAGAGAGATACATATTACACATCTTGGAATTTATAGAGGTTTGGTGGAGTCACCAACTGATAGGTTGTAGTATCGATACAATCAAGAGTTTCAAAGGGACCGATATACATAGGGTTCATTTTAGATTTATTCCAAAATATTATAACATTATAACAAGGGTAAATTCTTAAAAAAATATTATCACCAAATGAAAATTCAATATCATACCATTGGTTACCAACATAAATTTTCTACTGACTCTGAGATTCTGTGATGTGTTTTTGAATGGCTCTAACTTTCTCTTCCATTTCATTGGCTATCTCAGATCCCAATAGCTTTCTTTTTATAACTTAATTCTTACACATTATATATATAAATTTATTTCTATATACGTATTCATAATGGGACATGTAAATTCTATAGAAAAACCTATTGTTTTATGAAAACTAAACTAGATGAAGGTATTAATCCAACCCACATTTGAATCCTAAGGAACAAAATCTCAACATATCCTCTAGGGGTTGAATTTATCTTTCAGGTTGACCATCTATCTGAGTTTGATACGTAATTAAGAAACTAATATCCATATCAATAGATTGATGAAGACTTCTCTATAACATTGAGGTAAACCATGGATCCTAATATGACACAAAGGAATCTAGTACTCCATGAAATCTTACCACATCCGTGATGTATATTATGGAAAGAGGATCCAAAGAGAAGTGTAATCTCATAATGATGATGTTTTATGAGTCAGTAAGTCAATCAAATATCCCCTATATATCATAATTCCATTAATAAATTTTTGGGAGTCCAATGAAAAAATCCATAGTGATGTATTCCCATTTCCATTCTAGCATGGGTAATGGATGTAACATACCATTAGATTTTTTTTCAGACTTAAATTTCTACCATATGAAGCACTAAGATATAGATTTTTTGATATATCTTTTCATTCCATCCCACTAGAAACAATATTTAAAATTTCTATATATCATCATAATTACTAAATTAATAGAGAACGAAGAACTATGAGCTTCCGCACATAATTCCTTATTCAAATATTCTATGGATGAAATGAATACATGATTACTATGATTTATCATTCCATTATGATCAAGGTTAAACTCATGGACATTTATATCCAACATTTTTAGCTCTATATCTTCATTCTATGTACATTTAATCACAACTTGGATAAATGGTTTAACATTCAATTGATAAAAAATCATTTTTTCCCTTCCTTAAATATTTATATATCCATCCTTTACATATCTAGGAATATTGTATCTTTTTTAATCCTTATCATTGATAATCTAGAACTATCCTTTCATATCAAATCATGAAACAACTTGTTATCTTTCCCAGGGTGGTAATATATAGATCAATCATAATATTTAATCATCTATAACTATATTTTGTGGAGCATATAATACTAATTCTGTTTGAATATATACTTTAATCTTTTATAATTGGTATATATATATATATATAACATTTATCCATAAATATAATGCCACTAGATCTTTAATGAAACAATTTATGAAACTAACTCAAAATATTAGGTTGAGTAATTTTAATCACAAATCATCAGTATTCATGAGGAATAAGCTATAACTATGTCATTATGCATAAAAACACCAACCTATCCATTCTTGGATGCATCAATATAGATTAAAAACCCTTCCCCACTATAGGGTACTGTATGAACAGTTGTGAGGACTAATATTCTATTTATTTACTTCAAATTTTAATCATATTCATCTATCTAGAAAAAATTGGTTCCATTTTGTGTTTCCTTGGTTAGAGGATTAGAAATTAATGAGAAATTATCCATTAACCATCGATAATGTCCTGAAAAAAAGCGTGAAAAATATAAATCTTAGTAAGCTTTGTTGGTCTGGGATAACATTTAATAGAATCTGTCTTTGATGGATCTACTGATATACCCTCTCATGTGATTTTATGACACAAAAATGAAACATTTTACAAATTAAAACTTTGTAAAATTTTCCTCTGGACTCTGCTTCCTTAGGGTCTTTTGTATAATTCTCAAGTGGTCTTCAGGATATTCCTTTCCATTTGAAGAGATAAGAATATCATCTATAATGAAAATAAAAAACTAATAGTGTTAATCTCTAGAGACTATTCATTAAATTTATGAAGATAGCTGAAGAATTAGTAAGACCGGATGGAATCACTATATATTCATAGTTTCCATACATTGTACAGAATGATATATTGAGTATATATTCCTTCTTAACCCTTAATTGATGATATATATAATAAAGGAAAATCTTGGAAATGTATTGAGCTCTATATAGTTGATCAAAAAAATCATCAATATGGGGACGAGGAAACTTGTTCTTAATTGTGATCTTGTTCAGCTCTCAAAAATAATTGCAGAGTTGCATTGCTCCATATTTATCATTAACAAAAAGAAAAGGTGAAAACCAATGTTACACACTTATCCGAATGAGTAACTTGTTAATTTTTTCCTGGAGTTTCTTCTTCAATTACTACAACTCAATCAGGTCCATTCTATAGGTATTATTTGAAATTGGTATGGTGCCATGTATGAGTTCTATTGAGAACTCAACTGACCATTTTAGTGTAAGGATATGAGTATCTTCCAGAAAGACAAATTTTTTTATCTCAATAGAAATATCATTGATATCAAGTATCACCCCAACTATTTCAGATAAACACCCATTTTGAATGGGAATTAAGACCCATACAATGGATGTGATCTCCATCAAAAGTTTGTACATTTCATGGCATTCATATTTGATAATAGGTTGGTTTAGAATATCAAATGTAACTTCAATTTTTTTACAATTTATTTAATATTTATGTAGAGAAATACAGTACATGAAGAGAAAAAATCAAATTCATCTATGTGAAGAATGAAAAGAGTTTTAGGAATCAAATTACCACCAATTTCAATGGAAGAGGAATCATATAATTGAGATGTGACTATCATACCATTAGGTATTTTCACTGCCAATTCTATATATAATCATTTGGGTGTAGTCTTTATACCATTAGAAAATTCTTATGATATGAAATAATGGGTAGATATAGAGTATAATAAGAAACTAGTAGTTCTAGAGTGTATTTTAAGTTCACCTTTAACCATGTTGTTAGCATACCCCAAGATAGAAATACCGATCATATGAGATTTCCCTTTGTGTCTATGATTAAGTGGTTGCTGACATCATTCACCTTAATCGACCTTATAATTTAGAAACTTGATATAATAATTTCCATACTTATTTAATTTTAAACACCAGAGTGTGGGTTGTGGATTATACATACCTTTCTATTTATTTTCATTATTAAATAACTTCTTTCCATCACTTAGAGAATCAATTCCCTATTGAACTTCACTTCCAAACATAAAAAAATTAAATGTACCCTCAATATAATTGCCTTTAAGATTCTTCCCACACATTAATAATAAAGGGAATCTCATCTTATTTTATCCATGGTTCTTATATTTTCCTTTGAATTCAATTTTTCTCTTCTTTTCAAAATGATGACATTGATATATAATAAGAATATCTATTTCCACCTTAATAGTTCATCAAATGATAACTTCATATCTAATGAGGTATGTTATAGATAAAATCCATCAAAAACTTGGTTTTATGTAACATATGAATAAATCAACCTTACATTCAGGTTAGATGATAATTTGATAAGATTACCTCAATAGGCTTAAAATATTTTCCTCGTAGGTACCGACATATTCATAATTCTTTTTTCTTTTCATAATGTAACTCCTTATTCATATTCATAAGAGGAATAAAAGAAAAATAATTATTGAAAAATAAGTTCATGAAATTAACCAAATCCAAGGAATCAATTTCATCATGTTGCCTCGTATTTTTCTAATAGTCCATCATTGATCTAATTCACCTTCAAAAAGTAGACACAAAAAATGAATTTTTCATGTTCTAAAAATTGAAGAATGGAAAATATGTTTTCAATGGTTCTAATCAATTTTTCGGCAACTAGTGGATTATAAGACCCCTAAAAGAAGGTAATTGTTTCCTTATGAAGGATTCAAAATAACGTGGTTCCCTCTTTTTCTCGTTTTGAAGTCTAGTATGATTCATGTCTTAAGAATGTTTTGTGAGAATAACAATGATTTTTTCATTCAATCTCACATAAAGTTAGGATGTTAAGTAGGAAAATCAATGCATTATCCATCGTACTCAACATTAACATGTGTCCTTCTGGTTCCTACCACTAACAAAAATCCTAAAATAATATCATAAGAAATAATAATATTGATAGGGAACCCCATAATCATGAAAAATAACATATAGTTTATCTAAGTTATGACACCTTATTTTTAATCTATGAAACATTATTTTTTATCATAGGTTATTAATAGTCATAATTTATTTAAATTTTTCATGATGGTTCATAATGAGTTTTTTAATTTCTAAATAATATCCCCCAAGAGTGTCAAACCATGTGTGTACCAATCCATGTTTACATGCACCATGAGGAAATAAAGTCTAGTTCAATGTTCCATTTTTGATGTTATTACCCTTAGGTACCTCTATGTTTGAGCCACATCCAGTTATAATATCCATACATGGATGTAATCTCCTGGAAATCACTTTCTCTATTCTTTACAAAAACTTTTAGGATATTTTACTATACTTTTACTCATCCTTAGACTTATACATAGATACATCACTAAAAATATCATTATAAATATCCCTATGGATCTCAATAATGTTTTCTCATCCTATATTCCAAATTTTAACTAAAAATTTCCTTTGATACCATCTAGATAGATCCAGGATTATCATATATAGATATTACATCATTTTTTATGAATATTCATTACATTACACAAACATAATCCTGGGGACCATAATAGTTTATTGTATTTGGAAACATGGATACACAAAAAACCAGTCCATAGGTAAAATAAATAATCTCACACTATGATCATTATAAACAACACCCTTCTTATACATATCATACGTAATGAATTTCATAATATCTAGGGGAATGGAAACATAAGAAAGGGTGGGCATAAATGACTAGTATGGGTAAACAAAGGAGATACTTAAACCTAACATGAAGATAAGGTTATGATAGTATGAGAATAATATTAGAAAACCATACCCTATATATCAAATATCATAATATTGAGATATGTAATAATGATTGGTAGTTTAAAAGACATAAATCATAATGGAATAAAATAACATGAGCTATGAGAGCATAACATTGGTATAAGACAAAGATTTTTCACATACATATAATAATAGAATATATTATGTCAAGGATACCCACCAAGACATTCATAACATATTAAGATTTGTCAAACCGACTTGTACCTTCTTCAAACTTCAGATTACCTATCGTGTATACTCTTTCAGGCTTGGGATAATCTCTTAGGTACAATTTGATCTCATATAAAATTTACCATCACTCAATGCATTGGAGGGAGATATAGGCCTCACCAATCACATAATGAAAATCATACATATTTGTAGCACAAATATATTAAAACATTCATCATATCATAACCCATTAAATGAAATAGGTTTTATAAAAATTTCATTAGATAATAAACTATCAAAATGAGATAAGATTCATAGTCATTTAATTATTTCTTCATATCATAAACTAGGGAAAATAAGAGGGTTTCATAAGAGTCATATCATGGTATAACCCATAGAAGAGAAAGGGGGTTTATAATCATCATTCCATCATAAACATAAATCATTTGGAGAAATAATAAGAATTATATCCTTGGATAATATCCCTAGTAAGGAATAGGTATCATCAATAGATGTCATCTTATATGGAAAATGAGTTTGACGATAATTTAAATAATTTCATGAGGAAAATATCCTTTTAACTTCAAAAAATATTTTTTAAAACATAGTTTTTTAAAATGAAATTATTTGAAAATAATAATTAAAACGCACAAAGAAATTATCAAATAAAATAATGGTCATGAAAACACAAAGTTTCATTCATCCAAAACATGTTAAAACAAAGATTCCATTCACATTTTTGATAAAATCCAAAAGGGAATTGTTTGAAAAAATACATAAAGAATTCTTTAAAAACATTTTTTTAAAATTTAAAAATGGTTAAAAATATATTTTAAAAATAATAGGATAATAATAAAACATTTTTGATATCACTTTTTGAAAATATATTTTTTGGATGAAAACATATTCTGACTGAATAGAAAAATAAAGAGATATTTTCGTTAAAACACATTATAAATTATTTTAACTACCAATGAGTGGAAAAAATTGAAATATTACATAAAAATATGATGAATAACTATATGAGAATAAAATCCATGATTTTCATTATAGATGGATCATATGATTTTATCATCGAAAACATAACCATAAACAATCTCAATAAACAATGAGATTGTAACCTAATATCATTACTAATTTGGAATCTTTGAATCGTGCAACCAATGAAGAATTAAAATATAATGGAACATAAAATATAAAAAGGATAAATAAATTCAATATATTAGTTGTCAAATGATCTATATATAACCCTCATGGAAGAATATATGTGTATAACATAACATACTTCTCAAAGAAGGAAAATTGAGACAAAAATAACTTATCACTTTGGAAATGTTTGAAATGTAAACCCCATGAAAGAGAGATTATAAAATGGATATTTAACTAAAAATAAATTTATGTAGAATAATCATAAAAAAATCATGGGTAGTATATACACCACACAAAATACATAGTTGTTGCATAAGACATGTGTCTCATATAAGTAAAAAGTGAGGCAGAAATCCTTTACATTAAGTATTAAATTTTGTTGTACATTCTCAAAAATCATGTATAATAAAAATAAGTTTATTATAAATTTATTAAAAAAGAATATTTATATCTATCATAAAATATATTATTTTTTATATCCTTTTATTTAGTGTTTATTTACTATTCCATGTTAAAGTTACGTTTCAGGTGATAAGTGATTTGTTTTCTGTATATGTTTTGATTTTTTTATTTATATTCATATTACTTTGATCATGGTTAAATAATATTACTAAGGTTATAAAAAATATAAATATCATATATATTCAGAATATATTAATTTATATTAATTTATAAAATACCGATATAGAAAATGCAATACACTCTTCAAGGAGATGATATGTCGAACGTATGAATGAACGTTGTGTCCATTAGGTCGATGAATTGAATAAAAGAAAGGTAAATGATATATTATCATTTTAGAATAATTTTATTTCAAATATATGACATATTATCATTAAAATAATCATTATTACCTTCCATTTAATGTGTGAATGAATCATATCTCTTCACATGATGGTAGTCTGCCGTACATAGGAGTGACGTTATCATATTCTCAAAAAATTGAGAGTATGAAGTTATGCATGATATAATAGTTAAATTAGTATAATAATATCATAAAATTATTATATAAATAATATATCCATCATTATGTTCATCTTTGAGAGGTGGTAATGGAAAAATGAATGACATCGGTTTGCGTGGCGGTAGTCCGTCGTAAATACGAACGATGATTTCATAACCCATTTGAAGAAAATGAAGACAGTTTTAGGTCATGAACAAGGAAAAAAATCTCAGTATATGTAAGATATTTATGTTATTATATCATCATGTTATAATAAATTTTCTGTAATTGAAATAATAAAGAAAATAAAGAATCATTGTTTATGAATGTTACATCTTCTTTGGGTATCCTACTTAGGTTTGCACCGAAATACTTTATTGGTTTGATTATAGTCCAAAATAAGGATTATATGATGATAAGAGGGATGTTGGGAAGTTATTTTGGTATGTATTTCCTGAGTGAAAATGGTTTTATGGTGTGAATATGAGAGGATAATGGGTGAACATTTACAAGTGAGGTGAGTTGTAAACTTGTAATTTTATTTAAATAAAGAATTCCACCCATATTCTTTTCATGTCAAAAGGCTTCATTAATTTACCATTCATAAGAATAAAATTTATAAGGTTTAAATATATCCATAAAATTGGATCTGGAAAAGTCTTGGACTATTTTTATCCTATATATTATTAGTTTAACCCCTGATAAACTCATTTATAACTTAACCGCGGTAAATATTTTTTACATTATTTACTATTAATTTTGGTCAAAAGTTAAGTTGAAATTATTAGATAATATAAATTACTATGATTTCAAATATGGAATCAATTTTTCAAAATTCCATCAATATTAGTGGATTTTTTTAAATTAACCCTAAAGACGCAATAAGAATGCGAGTTTTTGAAAGAGATAATGTTCAAAATTTGTATAGTTTTTGTTTAAAAATTAAATAAAAAATTTATTCCAACGAAATATATGGAATTTATAAATAAATAATTGAACTAATTTTATATGAAAGTAAAATTTATTTATAATTTAACATTAGAAATAAATAAAATGAAAAATATTTTTTTCATTTAAATTCCAGCATTTTCATTATTCTTCAAAAAATTAAAATTTTCAAAAAAAAAATCAAAATTTACCCTGAAGTAATTTTGATAAGATTACTTCCAAAATGACGTTTATTTTATCAAAATAATTTTATAAAATTTTGAAAATGTAATTTTATTAATGTTCTCAAAAATTAAAAAAAACCATTTTTTTGGAAAAAAGTAGTTTTGAAACATATAAAGAATTTATAGAAAATTAAGTTATTTTATAATAAATATATTTACTTTATATAAAACATATGTTTTAAAAATAAATATAAACTCAGTGTTGATTTTAAAATAATCTTAACTTAGTGTTTCATGTAACACAAACTATCATAGTGTTTCATATAATGAAATTTTTTGAAAAAGAATAAATTTATTAGAAAACAATATTTCAAAAAATCTAGGGGTGTTGCACCACATTTGATTAAATATAAGCATTTTTCCTAATTTTTTGTATTTTATACCTGATGTTTAGATTTGAAGAATTTTCAGATTTATCTCAGACGAATAATATGGTTTCTAACTCCATCAATACGAAATTGTAGGTTTTAGAAAAAATATTGAAGAATAAGCAGAAGAAATTTGATCAAATGTTGAGAATTATCTCAATGGATAAAGTGGATATACTACTAATTTATGGTAAATAATGTGGTGTTTTACCAATTTTGAATCATCTTCTTAAAGAATCAAGAAATATATGTGAATTTTATGGTCCAATTGAATCCATTGATGTTTTTACTCTAAAATAAAAAATTATTTAAAAATACCTCAATTGAAGTTGTCACATATATACTGATGTTTATCAATAGTCAATTGTACGAGATGATACAACTAAGATTACAAGCTAATGTAATGGAAAATTTATTTTTATAAATGTTTCAAAAGTAAAACACTATCATGAAATACATTTAAGCCAAATACTAGTAATCATTTATATTAAATAAAATTATACATTGCAAAATAAAATTAATAAAAATTGATGAGAATGTTAAGAACAAGAAAGTATTTGAGGATATGATACATGCATTGGAACATAATTTTTATGGCAATGAAGCTCAATTATAAATATAATCCAAATAATAATTAAGGGTCTAGGTAAATAATTACAAGAATAAAATAAGATATATGAATAAAATATTGATAAGGTAAATTTAAATTGTGAATATAGCCTGAAATATTTTGAAGATCAAAATAATATATCATTTCTAAAATATCCTTAGTATGATGTTAATTTTAGAAATCTTGTAATCAACCAAGATGAATATTCACATCAAGGTGAAAATAGATGTACTATGATGCATGATTTTGACAATATTCTTGTCATCAAAAAGTATTATTCTAGTGGAAAAAGTGTTTGAGTTCATTTGACGATCTATACACTACAAGCTCAATGAAATAAGTAACCCTTGGTAATGAAATTTTTGTTTTCAATAATCATGTTAATATGAATATTATAGTTTTTAAATTTCATTCTAGAAATATGTGGGTTGAGAAAGATTTTGGGAAACCTAATACTACTTCAATGGTGGATTTGACAATGTGAAATAAGAGATGTTCCCAAAAATATGTCCCAATGAAATGAGTTTTTACCTAAGAAATTTAAAGTGTTAATGCTATAAATATTTCTACTAAATAAAATAGATTAATGTTTATTAGACACTATTGGTTTTTTTAAAAGATTTGGACACAAGTCCATCAATTTTTGGTATAATATTTCAATCATTTAATATTATAGAAGCTGTAGATTAAGGTGGAGTATATTTGAAAGAAAGTGAGGCCCTATTAAGCTAACCTAAAGAATATAAAAACATGTAATTATTTTCACAAAAAATAGTTATAAATTTCTTGAAATTTTGTATAGAAATTTAAACACAACGAGTCATAATGAAATAGAGTGTTGGTATACTTCACCAAGGAATATACCATAATATTTCATTGAAATAATTCTACAAAATATGAAGAAAAATAAAAGGAACAATTATGGACTGATTTCCTTGGGGTTTGAATAAAATAATCAATGTTATGAACTAAATAAACCCAAGAGGAAGTATGAGAAGGATGATATTCTAAAAAAGAGATGCTTCTATTATGGGTGAAAATGATAGATTGTTATGCTTTTCCAGAATTCTGGGAACTAAATATTGGAAGAAGGATGATGAATTAATAAATAGAATCAATCTATGAAACAAAAAAATATATCGGTTTGTTGGAATGCATCTATGAAGAAGAACATGAGAGGCTTCCTAGAGAGGGTAACCAAAATACTCTTAAAAAGTCATATGAAAAATCTATTCAATTCAGTAATGATTCCAAAATATAATTTTTTTGATATCCCAATTTGTAATGAAAAATATGAGAGAGAAATTATAAAATAATGAATGTTACCTTATATATGATGTGGTAATGAATATTTTGCATGACAAAAATATTGCGTGAAGTAAGACAACCATGCTTCCCATGAATTCCCAAGCATAGAAAATCAATGGAAAGGAAACCATGAATAGTTATCACACTATTGTAGAAGAGGAGAAAAGTGTTTTTGGGTAAATAAGCAAGTCTCATCCATGTTTCACTCATAAAGAATGCAAATGAGAAGTCACTTTATTGCTAAATTTTGGTATTTGTCTTTATTTATATGTAATTAAAGGCGATTCATGTAATGTGAGAACATTTTGAATTTTTTATAAATATATAGCATAAATTATTTTCTATCATGGATTTATTTAATATATATGATGATTTATCCTCAAAATACATCAATTGAAATAAAATGTAATGTCCTGGAAATTTCCATGAAAGTTTTTTGAAAATTATATGGGATTATTTCAAGGCTAGGTGATGAGACGTCCTGTAATTCTGAGGCCCAGTGAGCTCGAAATAGTGGTTTGAAATTTTTAAAGTTATTTAAAATAGCATGTGTGCACGATTTGGGAAGCTTAAAACGGGTTCCCAGATTAAAAATATGAGGGAACTATTGTATCCGGAACAACAACAATACCTAATAACAGACCTAACCTTGACCGGCACTGGTTGAGGGAAAAAGAGAATTTTTGGTCATCTTTAAATAAAATGAAATAAAATAAAATAAACATGAATGTTTATTTTATTTTAGAAACGTTCCCTGCAATGTAATGATGAATAAATTGTTTCATTTAATAAATAAAACTGTATGATGGATCTAAAATGGATGCATAATAGTAACACTGATTCATTTCAAAAATGAAAGAGCATAAGGATGTGGCGACTTAGTGAAATTTAAACGTTGAAACATGTTCATCACTCAATAAATTAATAATGATATAAGATCGTTTGAAGGATTTGGATTTTCTCCAAACCTCTAAAGGACATGTGTTAGCAACTGACGAACGATGATGAAAGATAGATCACCTGAGAAGATGAGGGATATTCCTCCCTTCATCCTCCTTCGAAGGATCACCAATGATAGTGTAGAATTTCAGATCAAGGGTCGACAAACGATAGTGTGTGACTCCAATCTCCATCTCTGATCCTTCCATTTTTCCATGTAAGGGGTTATTTTCTAAATGATTATAATTTCCCTAGATTTCATTATAAATGATGAATACAAACCAATTAACAATCAAATTGGCCCATGGGTCGATCATGTTGCGAGATGGGATAATTCTTGGAAGGTTATTATAGGAGAATAACATTGTGTTTTATTTTGGTCTACGACAGCCAATGTAATAATGATGAGCCATGATCAACACTAACATTGATCGAGGCCCATCCTTATTCTATAGAATCATGCCTTTCCTCCATCTTCTCTCTGTTTACCTTGGGAATTTCTTCATTTAGGCCATGAATCAACTTTGGGCGATCGACCGATCATTGAGCAATTGATCATTGGAGCAACAATTCGGTATCACAGATCTAGGATAGAAACAACACAACAAAGGTGTGATGATGATAGTGACAAACAGATTGAGGCTGTGTGGTAGATACCTCCATTCTATAATTTTCCAGTGAAATGTGTCACAATGTGTATTTTGACAAAAAGTGATGAAAGGTGAAACTCGAGGATCCTGAAACCTCTTCTGATTCAAAGAATGGACCACCAGAGCGCGTCCGATAGTTCGTGGAAGGACCTGTCGGTGCACTGGTGGTAGAATGTGGTGGAGGTGGCCACATTCTAGATGGTGGAGGCAGTGCACTGCAGTGGAAGCAACAACTGCCACATCGGTGAAGGGTCATGGCATCAGGCTGCGGCTGGGTGGCCTGGACCTATGACTCAGGCCACGAGCACGTGTAGAACGGTTGCCGGCTGAGCTGACAGCATGACTAGGGGTGGGATGTGTCAACTACCAAGTCATAGGAGGATTAGAACAGCCCGCAACAAGTGGGCTAGGTTGAGCAGGTGGGATACCTCAGTGGGACGCACCAGGCCCAGCGGACAGGGTCGGGTCGGTCTGCCTGGGTCGGACCGGACCCATAGCCAACATGACCCTTTTTACTAAAATGAGAATAACTTCCAAACCATTCTTCTGATTGACAATCCGTTTTCAGCATTGGGACCCTCATGAGGAGGTTTTCCTTTTGGTATATATTAAGTGTATTTTCTTAGAATTTGAGGTGGGACTGATGGATTTAGGAGTAGAGTCTCCCAGAATCAAGCGCGCTATGAGCGGGAATCCTACGAATGGATGTATCGATAAGACTATGATGAGTGGGTCTAAGTGATCCGCAGGCCCAAGAGCTTAGTGGGTTTAAGGGATCTATCTGGCCAAAAATATGAATGGGTATATGTAATACAACTTTCCCAAGAGACATGTGGGTCTAAGTGATCTAGCTGGCCCAAGAGATGAATGAGTCTAAGTGATCCAGCCGGCCCATGTAAAGAACGGACCTTCGTGATCCGGCAGACCAATGCACTTATCAAGGACGAGTTCTTAAACAGTACAAGGTGTTAATAATTATGACTATTAGTCCTTATTTCCTTACTTTAGATTATACCCGTGTGTGATGACTATACTTGTGTGTACTCTCTTTTTTGGTATTACCTTTGTGTTTTGGGATCATTACTATATATTGTTTTACTCACCCCTACACTGGCTCTGCTCGCACATGTCGTATCTTGTGAAGATTAAAAAATCTTCAATAGAGACCTTGGTGGTCTGGGACCTAGAGCTTCTCAGGGAGATCTAATGGACGAGGTGTACTTCTATGACTTCATGCGACAACCCCATCACTTACCTTTCAAGTAGGGTTCATCGCCGATGGACTTCAAGAGTTGTACTTGTCTTTTGTTGGTCTTGTATTGTAGCCCCTTTACTTTATAATTTTATAATTTTACACTAAATGGTTGTATTAGTGTAATTCTTGTTTACTTTTCATCATTTTGGGATGGGGTTGTGTTTGTGTGCACGTGTTTATACATGTACTAAGGAGAAATCCTCCCACTTTCGGGTTAATGCCTCCAGTGCTAGTCTCCAGCCCCTGGCCATCGAGAGACAGGTTTGGGGTGGTCACAGAATTGACCCTAGGGTAATGGTTGTGGAAAATTGGTATCAGAGGTGGTCAATTATACTATAAAGACTGGGAGTCTATGGTTTTGTTTAGGGGAAACAATGTTGAATGTTTTGAGTTTGACCCTCAGACTCAGGGAGTCTAGTGTCGGTGTGTCAGCTGACATATCCATAAACCAGGACCCTGAATTATTCATTTCAAAATGGTACATGAAAACACTTGTTGCAAGAATCACTTTGGAATTGAGGGTGTTCTCATGTTATTCTTGAGTCAGAGAAATCTCACTAGGTATAATTTATTGACTGTTGTTTATATTGATCTGTTTCAGGATTCCTCCACACATACAGACAGCTCAGATTCTTGTATGTGACCATTCGGACGGTACACCTAACGATGATGCATCAGTTCAAAGACCAGTACTGGATATGGACGCAACCGGTGGTGCACTAGTTTTTACACCACCCATTGATCAATATTTCCTACCAGTGTTACCAGTAGAGGATGCACATAAGATTATTGATTTACATGAGTTCCAGAGGCAGAGACCTCCAAGTTTTAGGGGTGATACTGACCCCTGGGTGGCTGAGTATTGGATTGAGGCATTTACATGAGTCTTCTATCTTGTGAGGATGCCTCGTGACGAAATGAAGATCTTAGCCACAATCATTATTTAAGGCTCAGTGGGGAGATGGTGGAGCTTGACGATCCAGACACATGACAAGGAAACCCTCACACAGAAAAACTTTGGTCACCACGTCAAGGAGGAGTTCATTCAAGCAATGTTACCCTCTGTGCATATACAGAAGCTATTGAACATACAGTAGGTAGCACGATAATAGAAGAGTACTCACTGAGATTCATCAAGATTTCTCACTACTCTACAGAAATGGTGTGAGACCCATTCTTCCTAGCTCGGGATTTTGAGTAGGGAATTCATAAAGAGATCAGGGTTTCCATGGTATGTCTTAGAATCCCTACAAAGGATGGTGTACTTGAAAGAGATCTACCTGTAGAGAGCTTCCTCATAGAGAAGGAACTATCAGCGGGAACTAACAGTAGACACCAAGCGACGAAGTCTTCAGTAGTGGGTAGAAGGCAGCTTCCAGAGAGACCCAAACAGGTCATTCCATTTGGGGGATGACCCCAAGACACATGGTCGGTGGTATGATGTCCCTAGGGAAGTTAGATTCAACAAAGGAGTAGGGTGTGCTACTCGTGTTATGGGGAGGGACACATGGCTCATGACTGCCTGACTCCTCATGCAGATGATCAGCAGATGGTCGAATGGCCACCAAGAGAGAGGTAGAGGGTCGATAAGGTTGTCTTATAGGGAGGAAGACATGGCAGGGGTGAAGGTAGAGTAGTAGGCAATGTACGAAAGTTCTAGGTACTACCACCACCTCCCCCAGGTGGTCCACCACAGGTCTGTGATCTGATACACAGGGGAAGGGCCGACTTCAGATAATGGAGGATTATGAACCCGATGCTCTAGAGGTGATTATAGGTATGATCTCTGTCTTCTCCACATTAGTTTTAGTTCTTATAAGCACAGTTTCTAGTCATTATTTCCATCCCACAGTCCTTGTTCAGATCTAAGATATTCTAGTGGAGCCGTTGGCTCGATCCTTACGATTAAAGACTCCCACGATAGGGGATTCTAGGTATGGAATAGTTATCCACAATCCATGCTTAGATTGACTATTTTAGGTGTAGAATGTGGTGTGTCCAAAGAGATAGGACCCGTTTCTACTTTACCAATGAAAAGGGAATGCTTGTAGTGTAGGAAGAACTTTCACAGAGGAGGGTGTCGCAGATCACTCATCAATTGTCTATACTTACCCTCAGTGTAGTGGATGAGAGGGGTCCCTAGTTTCTTGCAGTGGTGGATGAGTATGAGGACATATTCGCTAAGGATGTTGCTGAATTACCTCTATATAGAAGGGTTTACTTTTTCAATGACAAGTACCCCAAGAAGACATTGATATCCACATCGACAAATCAGATGGATCCTACAAAACATCATGATTTGAGGGTTCGGCTGGAGGACCTGTAAAGGAAGGGCTTCATGAGGCCCAATGTTTAACCTTGGGTGGCCCCAACACTATTTTCCAAGAATGAAAATGGAATATCGAGGTTATGTATGGACTATCTGTACTTAAATCAGGTGACCATAAAGAACAAATATCCACTACCAAGGATCATCGACCTCTTCGATCAGCTAAAGGGATCAAGGTGGTTCTTGAAGATAGACATTAGGTCTATCTATCATCCACCTCATGTAAATGATGAGGATGTACCGAAGACATCCTTTAGATATAGATATAGCCACTATGAGTTCTTAGAGATGCTATTCAGCATGACTAATTATCCAACAATGTTCATGAGACTCATGAACATGATCTTCCAGCCATACCTTGATCAGTTCATCGTGGTATTCATTGATGATATCTTGGTGTACTCAGTGTCCGAGTAGGATCACGCGATACACCTATGGATCATCCTGGACACAATCCGAGAGCACCAGATTTATGGGAAACTTTTGAAGTGTTAATTCTAGATTCAAGAGGTCCACTTTCTGGGACACGACATTTCTAAGGCTGGATATTCTATATATCCGGTGAAGATAGAGGCCATGCTTACATGGGAGCCCCCTAGGAGTGTGAATGAGGGGATGAGTTTCTTGGGTTTGTAAGGGTACTATCATAGGTTAGTTCCCAACATTTATAGGGTAAAAGAACCCTTATTGTCCTTGACTCAGAAGAGAAAATTCTTCATGTGGATATAGAGGTGCTAGTAGAGTTTCAAGGTGCTAAAGAGAATACAAAAGAGTTCTCCAATATTGCATATTCTAGAGGAGTGATTTGGGTATGTAGCATTCAATGAAACATTAGGGATTAGAATAGGTTGTTTTTTATGCAGGTGAAAGTGGTGATTGCCTATGGTTCGAAATTTTTGATGAAATATGAGAAGAACTACGCAACCGATCATTTTGACCTAGTGAAAGAGGTCTTACCTTTGATGATGTGGCAACAATACTTGATGGGTGAGTGGCTTTCCATTTATTTCTACCACAAAATACTTAAGTGTATCTTCTCCCAGAAATACCTGAACATGATGAAACAATGAGGTCTAGAGTTCATACAAGACAATGACTTCGAGATAGTCTATACTCTTGGTAATGGGAATGTGGTGCCAAACATGCTCAGAAGGATAATCTGGTTGCAGTTGCTGAGTGAAGCATCGGAGCAGATATCCAAAATGTAGATATCCATCATGGATGGTGATTGAGGAGCCTACCATAAGTCGATGGTTGTCACTCCCCCAATATTATAGAGGGTTATAGAGAAATAGCTTGGGTGTCAACTATGAGACTAGATGTGTTCAGTTATACAAAGGGAAAATCCCATGATGAATATTCGTTAGGTGGGGAGCATGTCATCCTTTTTAGGGAGCACACCATTTTACCCATGACATTACAAGAGTAGATTATGAGGGAGTTACGCACCTCCCCTTTGGGGGTACATCTAGGAGTGGAGAAGATATACCATGATCTCTGATGTCAGTACTAGTGGCCAGGGATAAAGAATGAGGTATCAGAGTTTATTTCCTAGTTTCTTTCTTGTCAACAAGTGAAGGCTGAACATCAGGTTCTCGCAGGCTTGGCTCAGACATAGAAGGTAATGGAGTATAAGTTGGATGGTTTCTCGATGGACTTCATGAAGGGTTTACCACACACATCCATGGTGCATGATACCATCTAGGTGATCGTGGACCGACTCACCAAGTTGGCCCACTTCCTACCCATCCAGGAGCAGGGTTTGGTAGAGAGCTTGGGATACCTCTACATTCAAGAGATAGTGTGGCTTCATGGGGTGACTTTAACGATCATTTCACACCATGATTATCTCTTCACATCCCAAAATATGAAAGAGATTACACACATTTGGGACTCAACTACGTTTCAGAATTGCATTGAACCCCCACGTAGATGGTCAGATAGAGAAGACTATCTCGGTTTTAGAGTACATGCTTCATTCTTGTATCTTCAACTTCGGTCATAGTTAAGAGGATCACCTATGATTTTTGGAGTTTGTGTACAATAAAAGAAACCACTCTACCATTGTTATGGAACCATTATAGGCACTTTATGGGTGACCATGCAGATCAAAATTATGTTGGACAGACCCAGGGGAGTCAGTACTGATCAGTCTAGAGTTAGTATGACCTACCACCGTGAAGGTTGAGATCATCTTGGAGTGGAGGAAGACTATAAAAAAGTGGGGAAAAATCTTATTATAATACGATAAAGAGTCCCTTGGAGTTAATTATGGAGACCATGTGATCCTTCGAGTCTCACCTCGAAGGGGACTTTAATGATTTGGTCGGGGCAACAACTTGTCCTTGATATTCATAAGCCCCTTCTAGAACATGAGTAGAGTTGGTGAGGTGTTGTACCACCTATATATTATTCTATAGATTCACTAGATGCATGATGTCTTCCATATGTCGCAATTGAGGAGGTACATGCACAATCCATCACATGTCATCAACTCGGGTGAGCTGGATATTGACGATGGGGTGACATTTACGGAGTTCCAAGTGGATATTGAGGATCGATAGGAGTGGGTCCTTTGTGTAAGGTTGATTCATATGGTTCAAATTCAGTGGTAACATGAGAATATCTAAGAGAGAACTTGGGATTAAGAGGCTCATATTTGTGCTCAGTAACACCATTTGTTCATTTAGACCTTGTTTTGGCTTTCGAGAATGAAAATCCCTAAGGTGGGGAGAATGCAATGTCCCAAAAATTTCCATGTATTTTTTTTGAAAATTATATGAGATTAGTTTGAGGCCATATGCTGATATGACACATAATTACAAGACCCAGTGAGCTTGTTATAGTTGTTTGAATTATTTTCAACTTATTTAAAATAGTGCACGTGCGTGATTTCGGCAGCTTCTAAATGGGTGGTTGGATTAAAAATTCGAGGGTACCATTGCATCCAGAATGGAAAAATTATCTAATAATGGTCCTTACCCCGACTGATGATGGTCTATGAAAACATTTAATTTCCGGGTGTTTTAAAATAAAATGAAATAAAATAAAATAAACATGAATGTTTATTTTATTGAAGAAACGTTCATTGAAATGCAATGAAAAAAAATCCATTTTATTTACTAAATAAAATAGCGTGATGAATCTGAAAAGGAAGTGTAATAGTAGAACCATTTAATTTTATAAATTAAATAGCATAAATACGTGGTGACTCAGCATAATAGAAACACTAAATGCATTCGTCACTTAATAAATTAACAAGGATACATGATCGTTGGAGAGTTTTGGATTTTCTTGGAACCTCTGAAGGACTACAGTTTTCAAGCAATGAATGAAAATAAATAATGGTTCACCTGCTACGATGAGTGATCATCCTCCCTTCCTCATCCTTAGAAGGATCTCCAGTGATAGCTGCGAACTGCAAATAAAGGATTGACAAGTGACAGCGTGTGACTCCAATCTATATCTATGATCGAACCTATTTTCCAGGTAAAGGGTTATTTTCTATGTGATTATCCATTCCCCGTTATTCCATTATAAATGACGAACTCAGACTAATTAATAAAAAAATTAGCATGCAGGTCGATCGTGCTGTGGGATGGGATTACTCTTTCAAGGTTATAATGGGAGAACAACCTTGTGTTTTATTTTGGTCTATGATTGGCTATATAACAGTAGAAAGCCATGATCGACACTTCCATCGACCAAGCACCGTCCCTATTTTTTTGAATCATTCCTTTCCTCCATTCGTTCTATGTTCATCATGAGCATTTCCTCACATGGCCCATGACTCGACTTTTTGTGATCGACTGATCATTGCACAATCTATCATTAGCGCAATGATATGGTATCGTAGATCCGAGATGGAAATGACATGATGAAGGTGCAATGATGACAATGGCGATGGGATAGTGGTTATGTAGGAGATACCTTTATTCAATAATTTTTAGGTGAAAGGGGTCACAATGTGGATTTGGACATCATGTGCAGAAGGGGGGGGGTGAGGATCCCAGAACCTCTTCCGGTTTGAAGAAAGGACCACTGGAGCACGTCTTTTAGTCCACATAAGGACCTATCATTATGCCAGTGTTGACAGAGGTGACACGTGGTGGCAGAGACCTCATGTCGGATGGAGAAGCTGTCGCACTGTGGTGGTGGAAATAACTATCATATCTGTGAAGGGTCGTGGTGTGTGTGGGGGGGGGGGGGGGGGCTGGACCCTCGACTCAGGTTGTGGGTGCATGCAGAACAATGGATGGATGAGCCGGCCGCATGAATTGGGGTGGGACGGGGTGCCTGCCTCATCCCAAATGGATCGGATCGGCCCGCAGCAAGTTGGTTGGGTTGGGAAAGCGTGCTGCCCTAGTGGGTTGGACCAACAATAGAGTGATCTAGACAAAGCCCAGATGGACTAGGCCGGTCCCAGAGGACCAAGTCAGATTCGGGATAGGACAGACCTTGGTCGGGTCGCCAGACATGTGTCCAGGTTAGAGGACCCATGGCCCGGGCGAGTCGGGACTGTCCGACTGGGTTGCATATGACCAGGATCTGATCGACCCCTTTTTACTAAAATGGTCATAACTCCCAAATCGTAGATCAAATTGAAGATTTATTTGCGGCATTAGGACCCTAGAGACATGGCGGTCCTTTTGGTATACACTGGGTGGACTATCGTGGAAGTTGATATATGATCGATGGAATGAGGAGTATACTCTCCTGGAATCCAGTTCACTACGAAATTATCCCTTGAGAGAGACTTGTGTTGAGAAACTACCATAATATTATTATACAGATCTTGATTTTTTAGAAAAAGATGATGTTAAGGTATTCTTATCTCTCTTTTCTCATATTTTTTGTACTTCAATTAATTTTTCTTATCAAAGGGTATTTTTTTGAGAATGGTTAATCCAGAAAAAAGAATTTGAAAATAGTTTAACTTGCTTATGATTCTATGTTTTTTAAGTGTTCCATCAATTGAGTGTAGGTGGTAAATCTAAGAATCTAACTCAACAAACCCTATAAGAATATTTTTGAATTTTTATTACATGATGAAATTATTTGTAAAGGTATTTGATGTCAAAATTTACCCATCTTATATTATACAGTGATATTGATCACATAGACGTAGAGTTGATTAATTTTTGGAAATTAATTAATATAAATGAGATGTTATCATTCTCTCAAGTAAATAAAGTTTAACTTTTAAAAAGTTTTAGAATAATAAATTTCAAGAAATATTATGGAATGAGATGAGTATGACCACAACTTATACATTAAACTTTATAAATATTATCAATAAGGGGGATAACTAAGGAGTGAAGCATATTGAATTCACCATAAAAAATTATTTAAAATGGGTATTAGAAATAAATAAAAATGGTGATATTGGAGTGCCTAATGTATTGTGAGTATTTTATTTTTTTTCATTGAGAGGTGAACATAATAAGAAGATGGAAAATTCAATACATTCTATGCGAGAATGAAGGACCTAACATGTTGAGATATTGAGGAAATGAATATTGAATAATCATATTCTAAATTAGATCCATTCATAAGTGGGAATAAAATAATAGGTATCTTTGAATGTATTATTAATAAAGATAATGATACAAAAACCATAAAATTTGGGATAAAAATTTCAAGGAAATATCATTAATATCCATTGATTGTTTAGTTTAATTTATATGATTAAATAAAAAGTTCTAATGGTTGATGACAATGATGAATACAAAATAAATTATGGAATTCTAGTTTTTGGATTTGGGAAATCATGAATAATTGCTAATTTTAATAGTAAAGTTGGATATGAATAGAAGTGAGTTCCCACAATGTTTCTATTAGAATAAAAATGTTATGAAAGTTTTACTTGGAATATAGATAGATAATATTGAGTATCTAATTGAGTTATTTAATTGATTTTTTTGGTAAATAGTTAAGCACTATTTTTGATAATAATTATTGAGAAGATCTAGGAAAGTAGTTAATGAATTATACATTTATTGAAATACATAGGAAGTGATTATATACCTATAAATGATTTGGAAATTGCGATGAATATTTTTTGTGAATTTTTGATATGTTCTATAAGTCATTTAAGGTGATTCAAGATGATTTAAAGTTGTTGTATATTCCTTGAGAATGTTTTAAGATTTTTTGAGATTAGATGAAGAATATATGAAATTATTGGTTGGAGGTGAAAATATGAAAACTACATACAAAATATTTAATCAATAGAGAATATTGAAAAACTACTAGTGCTCACTAAGATACAAAACATTCTCAAAATGACATGTATGAAATAATATGGAGTTATACTATGATAAATAACATCTTACAGATGGTATGAAAGTTTTTTTCTAATGTATAAGGTTTCCCAAAATATAGAGATGATATATGTTCAAAATGAAACTAAAAGGAGGTAACAACAATACCACACTATGATACGTATGATATTTAGAGAACACTAATGATTTGAAGGTATTTATGTAATATTTAACAGGTCGCACATAAGTTGATGTAGAGTGAAATTTGGAAAGGTACCAGAAGAACTATGGTATATACGATATTCAGTTTGATAAAAAAGGTATTTCCTAGAATATGAAATATATTTAGGAGAAAATGGAATATATTCTTGTGTGTATGTAAAATGTTTTTTCTCTCTTGTGTGATATGTAAAATTTTCAATTTCTTAGGTAAAATTTATATGTTTTGGAATTATGGTAATTTTGGAGAATTAAAAGATATTGTGTTGAGCTTAAAATACTAAAGATCATGATGCTGACGATTGAGCCTTGATTAAAGATTATTGTAAAGGGATAATTAATGAGAATAAATTGAGAGGATATTGGAGTTATATTTTTGGGATTTTAAATATGAAGATTTCAAATCTATTATAAAGATCTAAAGTAGATGTTTTTTTAAAGAGGAATATTTAAATAGATTAAATGAGAATATTAGAACGTATGGAATATAAACTAAGACATGTTTTTAGGAGTATAAGAATATTTTGGGATCATGGGAATCAATCCCACATGATTATACTAAAAAATTATATGAAAAATTTGAGAATATCACAATGCTGAATATCATAAAATCTTCTTATTTAAAATACAGATGTAACATTCACATGATATTCTAAGAATATAAATAAGGATAATTAATAGAAAGACATTTGTAAATGATAATAAAAATATACTGCAATTCATAGAGATATATTTTATTGATGAATAAAAATAGCCAGACTTTGATGATTTACAGCCTTTAAAAATATTGAGTATTGAGGAAGAGAAGAAGAAAAAGAAGAGAAGAAGGAGGATGCCAACAAGGTGAAATCACTATATGAACTATTAACTGTAAAATAGGATTAGTAATAAAAATAAATAAGAGTGAAGACCATCTCCACTATATACCTATATAAAATAAGTTTAAGAAGAAGAAAAATTCTATGAGTTGAGGGAGGATAATTCTACTACTACTAATACACAGACACATATATTATGTGGGTCTAGACTCTTAAAAAAATATAAGAATATTGAGTGATATATACCAATATACTTCTACATAAATAATGTATTCTTTTCATTGATTTTTTATAGATATGAAATTTTAAGATAGTCTGAAGGAACCTTTTATATTATTGTGTTGATCATTCTGAATATTGAGTAAATTTAAAAGGTAGGATTGTATGGTAATATAGTAGAATACCTATTGGTAGTAAAATTCCATTATTGAAGAGGAATATTTTACTATGATGATTAAGTGACATCTAGGACTATATTGATGATAAGTTTCTAAACTTTGTTGGAGGACCCATTGTAAACAAACATGAGACATTATAATGTACCATTCAAGAGACTATAAAACTATCCAGAGATAATAATGATTTTTAAGAGATAGCCTCAGGGAAATGGATTATACATTTGACACATATATTAACTTGATTATAATAGTGGATATATATAACTTACATTCAACCCAAACACATATGGGAAACATTCACCCACATCATAGGTGAACCATGTAAGAATATCATGTGTTTCTATTCTAGTATATTTAATACATTGCATGTGGTGTGGTATGTTTGAAATTTATAAGAAGGTACATCCACCCAAACAGGTGCATATGTTCAAATATTAAGAGATGTAATTAAAAGAGAAAAATAATTAAGTAAAAATTTTCCTTTTACTTACTCTACTCTTAGTGTGACTGGATGATCTTACTTGAATTTTCAACACATTAATTACGTGTTTTCATAACTCACCATACATAAGGGTCATACCAAAAACTATAATATAGTATGAAGAGAATTATTCATTATCCTAGCTTGTAGGAACCCAATATATTTTCAACATGAGATATTATATTTGGTATGAAACCACCACGATGCTTCCAAAACTGTATTCACCTAACCACACACTATTTTTCATCCAAAATAGTACACAATCCCTATTCTCAAATATTTTTCTTCCAGCACAAATATATAAATATTTCAAATTTTATGATAATATACGAGTCTTATTCCTAGATATCACATCTAATCAATTATTAATTTTAATGACACTATATAACTCAACCATATGTTTGTATGTGCTAAAATAAAATTACACCCCCTTTGGTTTCATTATTTCTAACATATCACTACTACCATTAACCAAATTTCTCCCAAAATGAGGGTTTCACAATCAAATGAAAAATTATGTACTCCATACTATATGATTTCCCTAATAACTACCCCTCAAGAATATAATTTCTCAAATTGAGTCATAGACTGGATTTTATTACTCATAATTCATGATAATTTCATTCCAATTGATCTATCCAATTCCCCATACTATAGTTTAAAGACTTTGTGGTATTATAAACAAACACTATATGAAATTATATATAAATGTTTACCTAAATTCAATATATTGATGGATATAACTTGAAACTAGTGAATCAATTTATCACCATATAAATATTGTATTCCATTCTAAAAATGACTCCATGTCATCTCGAGAGTAATATTGAAATTCTCACAAATTTCTCATCTTACCCCATATAGGGACACCCATCCAATTCATTCATATATTATAACATCCCAAATTTTCAATGAATATTTTTATAATATTTTCATTCATACATTATATAAGTAAATGTTATATATTTTTTATAAAGACATGAATCTATAATATTTACCAATTAATTATTATTCAGGACATTACTAAATACATGTTTATTTAATATATAATAATTCTAGTAAACAAAAAGTCAACCATAAATAAAGAGATTGAAATAAAAAAAGTGAAATTCAACAATTTATTCCTTTAACATAAAATTCCATGTATGGTGAATAAATATACTCCTTAAAATTTTAAATAGTATAATTGGGAAATAACTCCAAGAAAATAAAAATACTAAGATTTGAAATTCAAGAACATCCTGATCTCCGAGAATTATCACATCCCCAAACAATAATGTAAAAAATAAATAAAATATTATAAATATAATTAAAATTTTATAAACGAAAAACATACAACCTGGATATGAATAATAGATAATGAATAATTAAATAAATATGAGATATTCATAGGAAGTATAATATTACATAAACTTTATAATAGTAACTAGTCTTTGGAATTCCAACTAACCATTGAGAATAGTGAAATACCCAATAAACAATATTCTTCATGAATAAAATAATTAAATATAAATTTGAGTACATAATAAAATTATTTCTCAAATTATATAACTCAAAGTTTGTATAAGTGTAATTTTTTATGATTTATTTTCAAATTATTTAGTGAAAACGTTATTTTTAATATGAAATTTTAAATATTATAATTAAATAATTTAGGAATTTATTGTGATAAAATGTGCCTCATTTTTTTATCAACATGTCAATATTATCTTAAAGTGAAATATTTGATTTTTCTAAAAAAGATTAAATTCTGATTAATAGTAAAAATATTATATTTTTATATACAATAGGTTTTATGTCATCATAATTATAAAAAAAATTAATTACTAAACCATTTTGAATGACCTAAAATTGATTTAATTAGTAAAATAAATCATTTAAAAACCAAATATTTAATTTACAAACTTATAATTGAATTTCCAACGTCTAAATTTTATTCTTTTATAATAGAATACTATTTTTGATTATTTAATTTAAATTACATTTAAAAAAGATACCATTCAGTTTTGGTGGTGTTTAAATATTTTAAATATATACTTTTTATAATCGAACAATATTATTAGTCACAAGAATATAAACAATTCATAGTATTGATAATATAATAATAAAGAATTCATTATTTAATTTAAAAACTCTCTTATCCTTCACCTATAAATATTCCACATATTCCATCCAATAATATTAACTTCTAAACTTCTTCCATAGAATAATATTTAAATATATATATATATATATATATATATATCAATCTTCCTTACCTTGTTTTGAAGGCTTTGTTGTATCAAAGGACAACTCCTAGAGGCCTTAATGTGAATACTAAAGGACATGTCTTAAAGTGTAAGTTATGGGTTCCATATCCTACACCATTATTTTCAAATTATTTTATTATAATAAATTTTTAAATTTTATTTTTAATCATCCATTTTTATAATTACATTTTATTTCTATACCTTTAATCTATTATTGTTGAGAGGTTACCCATTTCCTCTCATCAATCCCTTTTCTTATGTAGTTTCTATATCAAATCATGTATTTCAGAACCCATTTATTCTTATTTAGGTTATCCTATTACCGTATATAAAATAAAATTTACCAATAAATGAAAATTTTAAATTTCAGTTTTATTATAATATTGTTTTATTAAACTAAAATATTTATTAAATTTTACCTTCATTAAAAATATTTTAAAAAACATCATTCAATATAATAGTTTTACACATGAATGATAATGTTTTATTTTCACTTATGCATTTTATGTCCATTCTTCAAAAATATATTTTATTATTGGATTTAAAATTAATAATTAATAAATAAAATTTACATGATTCTTTAGTCATAATTACTTTGATATTAATTGTAAATAATCAAAGTCATTTTAAATGGTTAAAAAACCTATAAAGAAACATTTATTGATTTGGAAGTATATTATTGAATACATTTAATAATTTAGATATTTAATTTCTATAATTACATTATAACCATTACAACTCTATATATTATGTAACTGTAAGACAATGGACATTTACTATTACCATTATTTTGAACAAGATTTCAAATCATGAACTAAATAACCTAAAAAATGACCAATGCATGAAAAATTAATCTTATTAACAAGTAATAAATGGTAATAAATAAAATAAAATGAATTATAATTATCAATTAAATTTTAATAGAGTTATGAAAAAGAAGTATTTAATAAATATACTCAAAATAGTTTGGATTTTAGAGTACATACAAAGCAATCTAAGACCCATGGTAAGTTGTTTTCTAATCTAAATATTCATTATTTTTAAGAATTTTTTCTCAATTTTCTATCATATCATTAATATAATATCACCCTAGTTTTAAATATTTACCTTAAACTTTTCCATTTAATATTAAATTATTAATTTTTTACCTCTTATATATATATACAGTTCTTGTATCTTACATTTTTATAATGGTTCTTTCTCATTCTTTTTTATTCATATGGTTATGTTCTCTATCAGACCTCTATTTTTAATACTTTATAATTTGATTCATTTAAGATAATTAGGATTCCTTAAACTTTTTTCCTAGGTATATGCATGCCTCCATGCTTCCTTACATCTTATTTAATTAATTCAAAACCAACGAATTTTATAAGGTTATATTTTCCAATATTAATCTCCCTATATAGGTTTTTACTCTTTAACTATATTTCATATCTACATTAAAATATTTAGATATTTTATTATATAAATAATGTTTAAAAATACCTCTTATATCTTTTTGAAAATGATATCTAAAATTGACTTATTTATTTTATGAGAAAATCACCAAACATAATTAAAGGTATTTTAAAAATTCTTTTTTATTTTCCACTAGTATTATCAAAATAATTTTTAAAATAATTTACTTATATTATATGTATTGTTCATTATTCATTTTGAAAATATACCTTTTTTAATAGAATCATACATTTATGGTCATTCTTAAAAATTATTTTTTTTAATTTATTTGAACATTGTTTAAAAACTAAGAAATTATTTTCTATAATCATCTTCAATTTATCGTCTTCATCTAATGATTTTTTATGTATGTCAATGGTATTTCTTATTTCTCTTTTTATAAATTTATTATCTTTTATTTACCTAAATTTCATGTTTTTATAAATGAATACTATATAAAAATAATCCTCTCATTAATTATCCATGTTCCTATATATATAAATATATATATTTTGTGTGGTGAAAATAAAGTGTCATTGATAGAAATGATATATCACTATATTCACCTTTCTTTTTCAATACTATAGACAATGATAACCATTCTTTCAATGCCTTTCCTTTTTTAATAAAAAATATTTATATTTTATGATTGAAGGGTGTTCACCTAAATACCAATACATTTAAATGATTAGGTAAAATATTAACTTGACCATATAACCTTGATTTTATATGTTGTGAATACTCTATACCTCATTATATTTATTCAATGATATTTACCTAGATAACTAATTTATAACTTTAGATACACATTCTATATTCATTGGCTAATCATGATATGATTTTAATAAAATTAGGATTTTTTTCATTTTCATGTGTCACACATATGTATGGAAATATCATTATGTTATGGGTGTGCCTGAAATTATATAGTATTTTAATTAGTTTGGAAAATATTTATATCTCATGATATAACTATGTTTAGGGGATTGTGGGGTATACCCATTCCACTATGTTTATGGGACTGTAGAGTAAACCTAATTCACTATGTTATAGTATATATCCTTGAAATATGTTATTATTTTATATGATTACATTTTCACCACAATGATATGTAATGAGGAAAGGGATACCACTAAGGATGAGGGTAAAATTCCAACCTATGAGGTGTACCCTCCCATGGAGTGCTCTGATGGGTATATACTATAATTTCAGGATCATTATATTATAGATTTTATGTCATGGTATATAATTATACTCAAATTATCACTTCTTATGATTTCATGATGTTTTCAATTAATATTTACATTTCCCTCATGGTCATGTATCTCACTTTTTATAAACTATTGACTACTCGTTTATGCCTCATTATAGTTTTTTACACCTTATATATAGTTTGAGCTAACATCTATCGTATGTTTCCAAATTACCAAAGGTGATCATCATTTGTTATAGAGATTGAAATTACTTTACATGTTGTTCAATAATCAATTATATTTAATGGTATTTTATAATATGATTTTAATTATATTACTAGCTCCCAAAGTCACTAAAAGTTCATATCATGGGATTTGTTTATAATTCATATTATATGTGTAAAAGTATGTATTTTTATCATTGGTTATGGATGTACTACATTGGGTTGTTACATAGTTTCTCCTAGCCACTATTCTTATCAGAAGGTTACTGAGTTCCTCATTCATCTCACTAAATTACCCATGAATCAACATGCCACCCCACTTTCCCCCATATAAACTGTTAGGATTATTTAACTAATATACTCATGAACCCCTTTGTAATTAAGTGAAAACAAATTAGATATTCCATCTTTCATGTTATGCATAACCCAAATTGTAAATGTTTATTGAATTTCAATGAAGTCCCACGAAAAATCTATACATTTTTGGAAAAAATAATTCTAGGCTTTATCAATATACATAATTCATCTCCCAATTTCCCAAAAACCCATTTAGTTATCAAAGGACCCATATCAATATAATTATAAAATTCCCATGAACTTGAGTGCCCTATATTTTAACAAAAATTCCCTAACAATAGCCATCATGACCTCACCAAATGTGTCACAGAACAACACACTTAATTTCTTCTAGAGTAATAAAAAATCCATAGAATCATTATTATAATGGTACATAATAGACATTTATTTATAGCTCAATTTTTCAATGAGAGGGTATACACTCCACCCTATCTTACCATATCTCCCAAATCATGCCTCCACGAGCCATACTACGTCAAAACTATTCTTTCAGGAATAATCATCCAACCAACATTTCTATATACAATAATTTTTAAAAAGCATTAAAAATTATTTCATTCCCATAATACATACCATGAATACCATAAAACACTCACTCAATTACCTTCGATATAGATAAATCTATCCTACTTGTTGAAAAAATCATTTATAACTTATTAATGAGAATACACACTAGATTTACCCTATTACAAACATAACTCATGATACCAAGGGTCAAATATCACCACATTGAGGAAATACCACTTTCAAAATCAACCCCAAAAAGGTTTTATAAATTTCATATTCATCTCTTATCAATAATAATCCATAACCTTGGTATACATTTATGGTAACAATAAAAACGTAAGAAAACTAATGATTGTATCCACCCACTCTAGGGTTTTCATCATGCCATAATTTATAATAATAATATCATTTATGAAAGAAGTAAAATTCACAAATTCCCCAAAAATTTTCTTTAAGAAAACACTAAATAAATTATTATTAACTTTTAAAAAAGTTAAACCCCTTTCCAAAACTACAAAACATTCTTTTCTTAACCAAATATATTTTCAAAAACCACATTTTTTAAAAAACCATTTTCCAATCATAAGAATTCATGAATATATTGAGTAAAACTACATGATAAGTATGATATTTTTAATTGTAAATTAGACCCTCCATGGATAAGAGTAAAATAAAAAATCAATAACCTCAAAAACATTCCTTAATAATAACTCAAAAGTAAGAGAAAAAAAAAATTTCAAACCAACACCCCTAATAACTTGAACATTCACCAGATAAGTGTTCAAGATTCCCAACATTGATGTGTATCCCAAATATCCACCGATATTATATCCACTTAACATATCCCAAAAATATTAGTCAAAAGAAACAATTCTTTAATATAAAATGTAATGCCAAAACCTAGTTATCTTGAATTGTGTCAAGATTGTTGATGCTATATTACCCTAAGTACAGTTCCCTATATTTCACAGGTTATTGAATTTAAAAAGGATATATAAATAGTGTTTTGGGAGACTATACCCTTAAAATATTATTTAATAAATAATAGGTAAATAGTTAGACATCTATAAAATTAAAAATTGGAGTATATAAATGGATTTATAGCTATGTGTAAAGAAAAATAATATAAATATATACCCAAACTATATAAAAATTTACTATATAAGTAATTTATCAAATTGAATCACCCACTAGGATAATAATATACTAAAAATATAAACAAAAGAACAAAAATATATAAGGATACAAAACTATAAAATCCCAAGCCTCTATTTTCCTCTCCCCAATCCCATCAAGATACTCCAACAAAATTTATTTTACCAAGAGTGTCTAGTATACCTTGTTAAACATATGTTCTATACATCCACCAAGGTGCATGTATAAGGTGTGAGAATATATCTTAGTATGGAAGAACCAATGATTCCATAAATATACATTAAAATATATTAGTGTATGTATATGAAAATAAAAAAGTGGTAATAATAAACATATTATAAATCATTCCATGTCGTAATGCATTGATGAAACCACTGCAATACATGATCCCACTTATTTAGATAATTCTAAAAAATGTGTATATCATACCCTTATAATTATTAAGGAATAATATTATTAGATTTTTCCTCACATATAGAAACCCATCATGGAAAAGGTGTAACTGAGCTTATCATTTACATATGAGAATCTTGGAGGTGGATACAAATACAACGATACACATATAATATCTATGCCTCTATAACTATCTGGGTGGTAGATCACAAAAAAATGACACCTCCTAAAATCTCAAAGGATTTATGAGCATCTGGTTGGTGGATCAAAACTTATAGATACCCCATAAAATTCCAAATATCAAACACAAGAGTATATAATGTATCATGGACCACCCACATATATAATATTATATCCCCTATCATAATAATTACATCAGATTACAGGTATATTGTATACATTGAGTTAAGATAATAAAGAAATAAATTGAAGAAAAAACTCAGACCATAACACTATACTATTTTTCTATCTCTCAAGAGTATCCTATATAATTACTCTCGAAATTAGATCCTTTTAACTCCTATAATCACCAAAGTCACCCAAAACACCCTCATTGATTATTAAGTCTTACATGATCTACCCACTATAAAGGGTATCAACATTAAAGGAATAATTTGTTGAACTGATCAATATTCCATTTCAATCATAGAAAACCAAATCACCCAGTCCCTCATGACATACCAAAGACACAAGTTGCATCATAAACATACCAAACCACCTCCCAATTGGCGACAAATTCAATGTATATACCCCAAACCCTCACATACATAAACATAATAGAGAACCTATTGAAAGAAAATCCATATAGTATAACCCTTGATAATATACTCATCTATGAAGGATCATATATCTAAATATTTACCACAATAACCTTTCATTAACACCCAAAAAATTTCTCTTAGAGGATAACTCACAAACTAAGAGTCCCCTTTCTCCACAAACCTTCTCAGGGTATCTAAAAAATAGAACCATTGTTGATTAAAAAACCCATAACCCCTCATAGAGGACCACCTCATGGGAATACACCATGATTTCAGATACCCATCCCACTCAAATACCCAACCCATGGCTATATTCATCCCTTAAATAGAGGTTTGTAACCAATCAATAGAACAATTATCACCCAACCAATGAATAAGAATGTATAATCACTATAAATTTATTTTATTTTATTAGTAAGTCCCATACTATTTAACTCATAGTTAATCATAATCCCAAATACTCATTTAGGAACTATATCACATAACTGGAAGCCTCATCCCCTACTGTAATAGTCACGAGAATTCCTAAAATTACTAAACCTAAACCAGAACATTCATTTTTCTTATAAGTGACTCTGCCTAACCAAAATCAAAAAATTGAAGCAACCTCAATCTCTATTTTGGTTCCCAAAAACCTAATCAACATAGACACAAAACATCATATATAAAAATGGAACCTATAATATAATATATAATAGACTACCACCTAGGTAATTACAAAATATACCATATCCTGTATCACTAGACAATTCAACTTTAATCACTTAAAATTTTGAAATCATATAAACAAGCATAAATTGGGGTTTTCGTTAGGAATGTTTTAAGATAATAAAATAAATCAATGAAGACATAGGTATTACTTTAGAATCACCTATAGAAACATTCCATCAAGGAGGTATTGACAATAACACAATAAATGAGTCACAAATAATGTATTTGAGAATAGGGATAGAAAACAAGGGGGTGCCTCAAGGGTAGAGGGACCACAAAAAAATATGGGATATATTTTATTAATATTTTAATTTAAATTTTTTAACTAATTAAAAATTTAAAAAATTACCTTTATTATTACAATACTATTTGTAACCCCCACCAAATGTTTGGTGGCCCATTAGATTCTTGGATGATTGTAACTTGGTTCTTAGTGACCATAATAGTGGAACATTTTCATTTACCTTCCCAATAAACTATTATTATGAACAATTATTTCGTAAAATAGTTACTTTTATTTATCTATACCCTTATGAAAAATTTGGGTCTTTTAGACCACTCCACTACCTTTAAATATGTTCTTTCTATCATTTTAAACATCTCTAAATAGCCTTGAAATGTATAAAACCCTTATATTTTAAATTTCCACTAGATTCAATCTAGTTAAAATTTAAACCAATTCAAATTCCACTAACACTTACAGATGAATGTTTTTATAGGTTGTGTACTAGTGGGTAAACCTAGATGATTGACATTATAATATAATTACGTCGAGTGAGTTACAAAATTAAAAGTCACTAATGTATGAGGAGTTAATTTATAGTTTTAATACATAGCATTGGTTGGATGTCTTGAAATTTATTTCAAGTTTATACAAATAAGAGATGAGGTTATTGTTACTTTAGATGTTTTTATTGTTATGTAATTTAGTGTTTAAATGGTTGTTACTATACATATGAGATCATGATGAGTCTGAGGTCGAATGGAATCATTTTTAAAGAACTTTTTAAGAATGATTTTTTATCTAATACTATAAAACATGATCAAAAATTGGAGTTATTAGTCATATAGGGAAAAAATATTAAGATTAGAAGTTTAGTGTGAAGTTTATAGAGTTGATTTACTATTATTTTGATATTATAATAAATGATATACTATGTAATATTCATTTTTTTAGTGAATGACGTCCTCAGAACTAGGGTTAGTTTAGAATTTGTTCTTCTAGCCCTTTTAAAGAGATATTAGGGAATGGTAAAATGGTGTATAGTTTTTTAATAAGGATTTGACCTCTCTCAAATATTACTCAGTATTTTGTGTCTTAGATTGGAGTTAAAAGTGAAAATACATAATTTCAAAATAAACCATGGTCTAGTAGAGGCTGTGGAAGTCATCTTCAAGCGTAATCTCATTTATATAGAATGGGTAGTATGAATTGATTTGGTAGAACTCATGGTATTCAATATTTCTATTATGGCATTGAATCACATCACAAAGATCTAAGCCTAACTTTTTAGAGTGGTGAAAGTAGGAATGAGTAGAGTGTGATGATTGATAAACCACCCCATTATTTTGTATAACATACTTAGTTGTACCTTCTATAGAATAATAAAAATACATTACCATTTGGGAAACCAAAATAGGATGGTTTTGGGAGAGAATATCATTAAACTGTGCAATATAGTGTTGAATAGAGATTTGGTAGGAGTAGTTAGTAGGTACAACGAGGAATAATTGGGAGTATTAGAAAACCTGAGGCTATAGAAGTTCATGAAACAGGGGTACCTATGGTTATTTAAGGTGAAATATTAATTTATTCCACTCTTGCTTCTATTTTTATTGATAATAGTGCTTCACATTAATTTATCACCCATTTCCTAGTTTATGGGTTTGAACATACAATATAGAATATTCAAATAATGATGGAGTTCAATACTGTAGTGGGTTTTAGGAAAAGTTTTTAAAAGGTGTATAGCTTTTATTTAGTTTTATGGTGTGATTGATTCTCTTGAACCTAATATTTTTAATGATGAAACAAAATGACATTATCTTCGAGATGGAATTGTGGTAATCTATACAAGAATGTGTTAATTATTATCAATAGATTGTAATTTTCTCTTGTTTTAATGGTGGTTATGTTTTTTTATTGGAGAAGGATATTTCTATTCGAGGTAGAGATGGATTGATTCATGTAATTTTAAATTTCAATTGGTAAACTTAAATCATTGGGCATCTGATGTTGATATGGAGAAGTTTCTTTTTTTTATAATGGATTATGAATATGTTTTCAAAAAATAGGTTATAATCTTACCTATAAAGGTATATATTTAGTTTAGTATTGAGATGTATTCATATCTTCACCCTAATTCAATTTAATCATATCATATTCCACAAGTAGAGCATTAAAATTTTACGATCTAGTTTAACGAGGAACTACAATGAGGGTTTATTTAGAATATTATGTATCTATGTGATACTATAGTATTTTTGTAAAGATAATTAATGGGATATTGTGATTTTGTAAAAATTACATGTGGTTAAATCAACTAATAATGATTAATTTCTCTCCCCTTCAAAAGATAGATGATTTTTTTGACCACTTGAAAGGGGTGAGTTATATTTCTAAGATCAATTCATGATATGAATATCAATAGATGATTGTTAATGGTAGATAAATATTTTAGATGTTTTTTCATCATCATTATAATTATTTTAGGTACTTCGTAAAGTTATTTAGTGTTTCAAAATTTTTTGGTTGTGTTTATATGGATTATGTATAGAGGTCATGAAATCTATCAGGATGATTTTTTAGTAGCCTCATTGAATATTTTTTAATTCAATGATAGAGGATGATCATAAATAATTTCATAGGTTGGTGATGATGTTTCAAAAGGATCATAGGAATATATCAATTTTTACTTCTAAACGCAAGAGGTGAGTTTCCTAGTTCATGTAATTTTGAAGCATGGTGTACTGGTGGACCAAATAAATATCGATGCAGTTATTTCCGGGAATTAATAAAAGGTTTTTTTCTAATTAAAGATATTCAAAGAATTGGATGGTTATTTTATAACGTATATAATCAATTTTTCTTATATTTTTACTCCATTATTAGTTTTTGTCTAGGAATGGGAATTCTGTTTTTATATATAGAGGTTTTTTAAGGTACTTTAGAAAAAATAAAGGAAAAATTAATGAGTGATATAGTTCATTGATTACATGTGGAGGGTATTCCTTATAAATAATTTGTGAAGGATCTCTTTAGGGATTTTAATTTTTTCAAATAAATTATTGGAAAATCAATGATTATACATTTATATAGTTATTCCATCATGAAAAATGATATAATACAAATTGTTTAGAGATAACAGTGGGGGGTTTTTATGCTAAAGATTTGGTGTAATTATTTTCTTTGAGAAACATTAATTGTTTAAACATATCCTTATTGAATTATATATATATATATATATATTAAGATGATTTTAATTTATGGAAGATAATATGGGTGGAAATTATTTAATATTGTGACATTAGAATCACTTATAATTCTAGAAAGGGTAATGTGGTGGTTAACGCTTTGAGTTGAAATTCACAAGGTGAGGATGCTTGAAGGGTGAGAGAGGAATGGAATGTGATGTTATTATTGTAATGTCTGCACATTGACTATATATATTGATGATAGGGAGTTCATTAATCAAATGATGGAAAAATATTTATTAGAATAAAATGTAGAGGTGACTCATTTTGGGGACCCTTAAGTGGATAAAATAGATAATAAATAATAAAACTTATGATGGTTGGTATGAGGATGGTGAACATTGGGTATTATTTCCGGGGATGTTATTTATCTCTCATAATTTATTGGGAAAAAATTTGGGCACATTTCATAGTTTATCTATGATAGTATATTCGGCTATTACAAATACATATTACGCTTTGAGGTAGTAATTTTTCTTGCCTTTGATTAATCAATGGGTGATTTTATTCTATAGTATATTTTATGCTACTATGTGATATACAAATAACCAAAATAGAGTTTAAGATGAGGAAAACCGCAAATAAGGAATGTAGATTTTTAACCTTATATTGAACTGATGAACATAGGTAAGTAACCATCACCTGGTATCAGAGCAATACCCTTGTTATATAACATAATGCATAATAAAATCCACCATCATCCATAGTCATCTCTATTGGAATATTCCAACAAAACTTCATCGTGCTACTTCCACTATAGAAGACTCATTCTGGAAAAATTATTATATAAATTCCTAAACCTAGTACAAAACACCAAGACAAATAGATCTACAACACCACTAGAACTAGTATTAGTATACAAAGATTCTAAAGACATATAAACACACATATATTGAGTTAAACTATGATGAAATGTTCCACTAAAGGTTTGGGAACATATCCATATATAAAACAAATTAATAAAACAACATCATCTTGCATAGGGATAAGAGAGTAATTGTAATATCCTAGATCTATGATGATCACAATATTGTATGATTTAAGGATTACCAACTCTAAATGATTTATTTTTCTTGGTTATTACTTATAAAAGGAATTGTGATGGGAGAGGTATCAACACCACTTTATTCCATGGTTATTTATTCTCCTCTTTGACTAATATGGGATTTGGGTGGTCACCTACAAACCTCCCCGCAATAGGGGTCGGTACGCCTACTTACTCATTGATCCATGACCATCGTTGATACCATATATAATATACTAGACCTACCATGATAAAAAAAATTGTCTACTTTGGATGATAGTATCCTTAAAATATTTTTTTATCGGAACCTCCCTAAAAGAGGCATCATGATGTTAAATATATTCACACCAACTTATAAAAGGACGCTTCATTATACCCTCTATTCAAAGTGGGATTTTGGTTTTCACCCATAATATTCACCATCTCAAGTCTTAATTTCCTAAATAAAACATATATATAGTAATATCCTTTATAACCTCTTTAATATCTTGGTCCTCCAATGATCATAATATTTTCCTGTTTGGGCCTTACCTTCCCTCACTTCTTTATTTTCTTGATCCATCACTAGAAAAGTCCTTATGACGAGAGATACATCCATACCAACTGGTAAATGTATTATTTGTAATCATTTCTAATGTATGTGTGATTAATTTCTTCACCCATAATCCTCCACACTATATGATTTATTACCCCCACTGATTGATCAATATAGGACCATATCTGAAACCACTTTGTAATACCCCACTATGGGGAATATTTCTTGAGATCTGATTTGGGGTTTCACAAGGAATCAAGAATAATACCAATATCAGTGGGCTACAAAATAATATAAAGTGACAAAATTAAATGCGGAGAATCATTTTCCCACAGAAGAAAATAAAATATCTATCATGAATATGAGAAGTTGTTTTGAAAAAAATAATTTTGAAAAAAATTGAAGTAGAATAAAAAACTATTTTTTAAACCTATTTTGTAAAACAAATAAAAACCCAATTATTATATTCCAAGAAATAACATCCAATTCTCTAACTTTATCTCACCCATGATTATGATTCTCTAAATCTATACCCCTCACACATAACTTCAACTCACCATTACTAATAAAAATATGAATCCATACATTTATCTACATCATGTCCAACCAAATATACATTTCCACTAGGGTGAAAATGAATGGGTGAGTAAAATACCCATGGGGATGAAACTAAATCCCAAAAAAAACTATGAATAATTATTTTCATGAACCAAACAATCAATCATAATAAATAATATTTATGAAACCAAAGAAATTGGAAATTAAAAGATTTCTAGAAATCAACTAGAACCTCAAAATAGGTATATATCAATTCCAAAATTACATACCGAAACATAATCATTTTCCTAATTAAATTAAAACAATACATTTGTTTTATTACATTGTTAAGGTATTCCAAACTCATTAATGGGTAACTTTTTTTCGTGTTCCCTTTTTACAAGTACACTTTATTTCATGTCATCAATAGCTTCCTGAAGATGGAGGAACTGGAGAGGCGACTCTCATCGTCGCTTGATGTATCGCTTTCCCTAAACCCACGTACCCTCAATTTGAACTCCTTCGCCACACATCAACATGTAGTTAGGTCATCTCCGACCTGAATGACATGGACATAAGCTGATATTGAAGAACTAAGGAAGTTATCTGGATTCTCAGAGAGCTCTTTTGTCCTGCTGGCGAACCAATACCCCACTAAAATCATCAAAAAAGGGTATACAACCTATGTATCAGCTTCTGAAGATGCGATTTAAGCTCAGATCGACCTCTTCATGAATTCTATTATAGATCTGATTTCACTTTTGAAAGGTATGAAACCCTAGAAACTAGAAGATCTTGTTTCACGTTTAACTTCAATTTGGGGTTTTACCGACTTCAAATGTATATCCATTGGTCAGGGTAACTTCAATATAATTTTACCCTCTGAGGATCTCAAAGGATGTGCGTGGAGTGTAAGTTCTGTTAATCTCAATCCTTGGACTTTGTGGATTCAAGATTGGAAATTGAGCTTTTTCTTGAACGACTTCAAAGATACTTATGCTCAGGTATGGGCTAAAATCCATGGTCTAAACTGGGTATTATGGAATCATGAGATCCAATTTGATATTGATTCTATGATTGGAATAATTATTAGAATGTACTATGCAATTTAAAAGGCTAGTTATGGTCATTATGCCCTGGTATTGGTGGAAATTGATCTAAGTGTTACACTGATTGAAAGAGTCATTTTTTCTACATAGAATGATGAAACTTTCTTAAGGATTGAATCTGAGAGAATTCCATCATTCTTTAAAGCTTGTCAAATTATTGGACACTCAGATTCGCAATTTTGAAGAGATGTTCTACGTTATATCTGCCAAAATAAAGGACATGATGCACTGCACTGTCGAAGGAAGAAAAAGCATGATTCTATTATGAAGTATATTGATGAGACATTGGTGACCAATTATCATATTGGACAGATGAATGTTGTTGAACCCATTGACAAGGACTGAAGGATTGATGATGAAGATCTTTTACCAAGGGACAGATCTACTCCAAAAGTGGCTGGAACAAACAGGGCCAGCTGGGCTGATATTGCTGAAGGAAATAACCAAAATGAAGGAGGAATATCTTTTAAGGATGCACTGGTCAGAGGAATGGACGGTGAAAGAAATGAATCCGACTAGGAAGAGAGTCAAGAAGAAAGGGAACGATCAGCACAAGCAGTTGTGGATGCTAGGGCTAGGCATGATATGCACGCCCTAAAATTGAGGAAAGGTAAGTTAGTGATAGATTTTGTGACTTAAAAGAAGTGTAAGAGAAAAGGTAAAGATAAAAACAAATATAATATTAGAGAAAGCGGAAATAATTAGGAGGATTTTGAGCCATATAAACTCTAGGTTTCAGGTGTGCACACTGATTCTCTGGATAAAGTGTCCATGGATACCAGCAGCAAAGAAGAGGGTGGGACTGAAAACTACCCACAGAATGATGAAATGAAACCCATGCAGGAAATCAAATCTACTCCTGAGAAGGTAATAAGTAATGTCAACTTTTCAAACTCATTTGAGTTTATTTATTCCAATATTATTGATGTTGAGTCACACCCTTTGCGACTACTTTGGTGGAAGGGCATTCGATTGATGAAGGTGGGGGAATGGATTCAATCAATGTCTGGAAGGAGAGGCCGACACTCTAGTGGAAAAGGTGGGTTCCTCCCTTATCACATCATGAGTATAAACTCCAGAACAGGTTAATATTTCCCTGTTGTGTTTCCTATTGTTTTCTTTTCATCTTTGTTCCTCCTCTTGACTCTGTTTTTTCATTTCAATTAAGAGGCGACTGGGCCTAAATTTTCCAAAAAAAATGTCATCAATAGCTTCCTCACCCATGGAGAACCTTCTCTTTTTGGGTGTTTCTTTCTAAAACATCCCATAGTCATCACCAAGACAAGTATTCTCATCCCTATAGTGTTATAACTCTAGTATTTAATCTTAATATTTAAAACAACCATCACCATGATAAAAAACATAGAGTTTTCAAAACATGTCTCACCAAAATATTTCACACACACACCCTCTATGACACCTCTCTTCATGGTATCCTACTAACATATTTCTAAAAAATTTCTATCATGAACACAAAATGGAAACCATTGAACTTAAAAAAATTTCCTTTTATTATCCACAACTAGTTTTCAAAATACATATTTGAAGATAACTGCTAAAATCATAATTTTTTTTAAAAAATAATTATTTTCTAAATACCTCATTTTAAAAGATCAGATTTCACGTCAAAAAATAATTTATAATATGAAGAATCAAAATAAACAAACATGAAATTATCCAATTCAAGGGTAAGTTCAAATATACAAAACTAGTTTTTCATTTTTTGATAATTCTTAGATTCCACATTGATTAGGACATACCCACGGTCTAAATCTAATAATTCCATTCCAAGGAAATTTATAATCCTTGGTTAAAAGACCTTAATACATAGGTTACAATACATATTATTATATAAATTATAAATATAATAAGATAGGAAAATTTTAAATCCAAATATTAGTCTTACTAAGATCCTATGACAAACCCCTAATTTCACACTTGAATTTATCCAAAATAGGGTAACAAATAAAAAAATTCATCCATAGGGTCACTTTGGGTTGAGGGAGTTCGAATGAAGTTAAATAAGCCCATAAATTACATGGGATAATTGTTTTTAAGGATCCTGAAAATGTTACGGTGAAAAAGTTCGTATCACACCACAATGGTGGTTTGGTAACTTGCCGATAGTAAAACATGCTTTGTTTTTTAAAACTCCCATTCCTAAGACCGTGATGCACCACCACTCACCATGTTGTAACAAAACTTATGTATTATTTATTGAGAATACCTCGATACTAATTATATCAAACCCTTATAATGTAAAACCTCTCTCTATTATGAAATTTACTCTACGTAAGTTTAACTTTAGGTGTCTCAAGATGCAACCATCACCTATCACACTGTTACTAACCTTCCATTTCGAGATAACAAAAACATAAAATCATCTGGATTCTCCACCAATCTATATCCACATAACTATTTTCTACACTCATAATAATAAAAAAATATCATGAAATAAATTTCACTTATATGTAATCATCCTTCCCACAATGACACCAACTATGATGTGACACACTCAATAAGAGGGAAACATGGGTCATGTTCTCTCAAAACGACAACACATCCTCATCAAAACTATAAAGTTCAATAACACCTAAACAAAATTATCATTAATCACAAAACATCCTTAAAACCTTAGAATAATAAGAAAAACATAAAATAGAAAATATCCATAGTGATCCTAAAATCATAGATGTTACATTTTCTATAATAACCATGACCTCCTATGATAACAATATTTTCTTCTGGTTCCCTACCATGCCTCAAAATATTTTTCCTAGATCCTCTCTAGAAAATGCCTTATAATGATACACCTATCCACAATAACTTATAATGTTTTTTTATCATCTCTAACAGATTTGGGATTTGGGTCTGCATCAACAATCCTCCCTACCATTGGGGTCAACATCCCCACTGACACATCGATCTCATACAAACTTTTATACTATCTATAACAACTTAGACCTCCCATGATCATAATATTTTGTTATTTAATCCATAACACAACTTAAAAAATTTTATTTCTTAGGTACAACCTATGAAAGGCCTTGTGATGGGATAAGTACTAAAACCACATTTTAAGGGGGTTCTCAATTCTCCTCTTTAATCTATGTGGTCCCTAGGCCTTCACTAAAAATGCTCCCCACAATTGTGATTAGTTTCATAATGGAAACATCGATTTAGGACTGGATATGGTACCAACTATAATAGCTTTAACCTCCCATGATCATAATAATTTATTCTTTTGTCCATACAATCCCTCACAACATTATTTTTCTAAGGTACTCCATGAAAAAGTCTTTGTGATGGGGGAGGTATCCACACCGCCTTCTGAAGGGGAATTTCAATCTCTCCTCTTACTAATATGTGATATGGGTTTTTACACAAAATCCTCACCACTTGAAGGTTAAATTTACATATTAAAACATAAATATAGTACTGGATTTGATACAATCGGTAATATAATAGACTTCCCATGATGTTAGTATTTTCTATTTTGGGCCCTACCACCCCTCAAATAATTATTTTTACAGGGTCCTCTACAAAAAAATACTTGTGATTAGAGAGGTATCTAGACCACCTTATAAAGGGGTTATTCCTTCTCATATTAAAACTATGTGTGACCTAGATTTACCCCTACAATCTCTATAATATTTCATACATCACACAATCATAATATTTTCTTCTTGAGGCCCTAACGTCCCTCATATCATTTTTTATTAGTCCCTCCACAAAAAAGAAATTGTTATAGGAGATGTATCAACACAACCTTATAAAGGGGTTATTTATTCTTTTCTACAATAGATATGAGATATAGGTCAGCACCCACAATCCCCACTAACATAGAGGTCAATACCTCCTTTCTTACACATTGATTTGGGACCGACTATGATACCATATTTAACAAATTGGACCACCAAAAATCACAAGACTATCTAGTTTAATACCTACCATACCTCATGAATTTTTTAGGAACACTATCCCTACCATTCCCAATGTGATTTTTGGAAAACATGATTTTTTTATAAAAATTTAGAATTTTAGAGATTATTTTGAAATTATAATTTTAAAAGTGGTTATGAAACATGCATGATAATTTGTGTATGTTCTATGGTTTCATGGGTGTGTGTATGTTGATTATTGATTATGAATAACTATGTTTCATATAATGAGGATGAGTAAAATAGATGGTTTATTTTTATAATTTTTTAGTGATACTTGTTTTGAAAACATTACGTTTCACACCATGTGGATGTGTGTATTAGAAAGGGTCAGTAAAACATCTAGGCTTCATGACACGGGGATTGGTGGAATAGGAATAATGATGCCCATTGGACGAGATAATGGAAAAAACTCAAGGACACGAGGTTTTCCTAGGTTTTAGAATCTTATAATCATTGTATGAAGGTATGAAATATAGTCTTATTGTGAAACATGAACATGAAATAGTGCTATGCTTTAGTTATTTTGGAATATTTCAAAATGGTGATTGGATTATGGGAAGGAAGACATAAAGTTTCCAAAGAAACTTATTTATATTTTCCCGTGTTTTTTTAGAATTGATATATCCTTATCTGAGGCTATGGTTATTTACCTGATATCTCTTAATTATCAATTTCTTTGGACACCAAACTAATATTTATAGTTATTGATTTCTAGCTTAATGGAAATATTTATTCATGGGTGTGCTTAGAGTCTAGGGTTTAACCGAATTGGTCCTTTAGTCACCCACTATGTGTGAAACCAAACCAGGTGAGTACATAGGTATGGTTGTCCATTCTGTATCTAAAAGGATGGTTTCATATTTTTTTCAATAATGAAAAGATATAGTTTCATAAGAAATTTATGGTTGTGGAGGAGTGGGATAGTGGGAGAGATTAGTTAATGTTAGTGGATATAATTTCCTTTATTACACTATTAGGTTTCAATATTTTTTTCCAATATTGGTTTGTTAAAAACTAATTTATTGCTATAATATATCATATTTTTGTGAAAATTATTTTGGTTAAAAATTTATCACATAAACATTCAATGTTTTTGTTTGATTTTTATAGGGTAATACCTTATACACATTTCATCGTGTTCATCACCACTTGTTAGTATCCTCTGATTAACATAGATCCTTCTTGAGGTCATGTGGGTCTCTAACTCAGGTATTGGGAATTTGGATGTAGGGAATGATAATAAAAATCAATAGTAGATTTATTCCCAGATCGATTAGTTAGTGGAAATGATAAACCCTATGGAGGGGAGGATTATGGGTGAAGATCTTGATTCCAAATTGGTTATAGGGAAGAATGAAGAACCCCTTTATAAGGTGGTGTAGATACCTCTCTAATCACGTGGAATGTTTTGGGTAAGACCTGAGACAATATCCATGAGGAATTTTAGGGTGGAAAATATTATGACTATGAGAGGTCCAAGATTTTAGAGAGGGTATCCGAGCCAGTCGTAGATTTATGTTTCTTCAAGATAATTGGTCCCTATGGTTAGGTGGATTGTGGGTGTATAACTAGAACTCACATCAGCAGAGAGGAGAACAAAACACCCCTTTATAATATGGGGTTCATATATGTCTAATCACAAGGCCTTTTTTCTTATGGACCATTCCAAGGAGAACATGATAAAAAACAATGAGATAATATAGGACCCAATGAAGAACATATTTTGAGCATGTGGGTTTTATGATTTTATATGATTCTTGGGCACTAGAGATCTAAAAGAACCACCTATAAAGGATAATAAATAACTAAGACCTAATAGGTGATATAAATCAGAATTGTCCCTAATAACCAATACCACCAAGAAAGGGAAATATCCCAATGAATAAAAACTACAATGAAAACATATATTCTTTAAAAAAATGAGAACCTAATAGGAATTAGTGTTTAGAGGTGAATTTATGAACCTTAGGAATAATGTAGGAAAAAATAATACCTAAAAATAATGAAAGAATGAGCCAATGAAGCAAGGAAAGATATAAAAGAAAAGTTAGATGTTGAGAATAAATGATTCATTATAACAAAAAACCAATGAAATCTGGGTGAAAGATGAGTGCTTTCAAAATGAGAAAAAAATTCAAAAAACAAAAACATAAGAAATAATAATCCTATAAGGAGAGTAAATACACTTAGGGAAAGACAGATGGAGGGGAGATAAATTTCACCATTCTCATTGACTAATCGAAAGAATAAAAACATTAATGTGAAATCAAAGATTGAAATTTTATAAGAGAAAGGAGAAATTATCTAAAAAGTTATCAACTTACACAATATGTTAAAATTTGGTAAATATTTTTGTGGTGTAAGTTCCCGAACTTCTAATGAGGTATGATATTTTTTAATTTTTGGTTTATCTCCATTTAATTTTTTTAATATAAGGATTAATGGATGTATAAGGTGTCTTTGGGGTATCATAGGTGTTTAGAGCCAAAAAATAAGGAAAATGAGGCATTCCAGTGTAGGCATCATGGTTGGAGCATGGTTAGTGCTAACTATGTGCCAAAACCCTATGGCCCAGAGAGGTGTGGTGCATGGTTGGTAAAACCATGAATGGTGGGGGAGCAATATATGGGCTCAGAAAAATCCATCCTACATGGTCACTACATGATTTTCCAAACATGCAGCTTCCTAGGAGATCATGTGACCCATTCCCCCTCTTGGAAACAGGCTAATGCTTGGTTGGTGCATGGTTTTCCCAAGAGTGCAGCTAATCGGCGCGCCTCGTTAAACACGGGGGGAATTTTCCATTTCAGCACCATGGGAGTTTTGAGAACTCACCCAAATTCTCCCACTTTGTTTGTATAGATACCTTGGTGATTAACCAAACCCTCCAAAACATCCCAAGGTTCAATCTCTCTGATTTTTAGGATGTTTCGAGTGTTGTTGGGTTTAGATTGATGATCCGAGTGAGTCTAACAGTCCTCTTTCATTTATTTTTTGGAATAGAGGTTGTATGATTTTTCTTCTACTTCGAAATCCAAAAAACCCAATTTTTATAGTATATTCTATGTTTTGGTGTTGAATTTGGTTTAATATAAAAATAGGGGATATGATTAAGTGAGAATTAATCTACAAACTCAATGTAGTTGCCCTGTAAGTTATATCCCATAGTCTTGATGCCACGTGTTATGTGTATGTGGTTTTTTTGTGGTAATTTATTTCATTCCATTTGGTTATCTTGGTGGTAAATGGGAAATTGGATAATTAAATTATGAATTGAAACCTCGTGATCCATATGGGATCTATTGGGTTAATTGGATAGGATAAAGGACACCATGGGGTGTACCTCATCCTTGAATTTGGAAATGAGTGGTTAAATGGTAAATTGAAGGTATTATGAAATAATACCAATGATAAATGTGTTTATTTTATTAACATGGCATAAGGGGATGGTTGGATTAACCTGAATGTATTTAATGTGTTATGTCATGTAAATGGTAAATGTGTTAAATGGTTAATGAATCATGTGCACATGGCTATGTGGTATGAGTGGGGTGTTGAAAAAAAGCTCTACCCCACGGGTCTAAATAGACCGATGGTCTAGGAACTATCTTGGATTTCATGGGTTAGGGTGTTTTACTAAGGATCTATTACACTAATGAATGCATGTGGTATGACTACCTGGATTGAGGCACCAAGGTAATTTGATGCACTCAGACTGAGGATCTAGGGAATGCTGAGGTATATTATTCTGTGAAATGATTACTCATATTATGTAGAAAACATGACTCCCCATACATATTTTTATATTAATGGAATTTCAAATTTTAATTTTATGAATATGGGTAAATTATGGATCTAATTATAGAAAACAATTTATGTAATCCTTTTAATGAACGATCCTAAGTATATGCCTTTTTTATTTTATTTTACTAAACATTTTCATACACTGTTTATTTAGACTGGATATTTTGAATATATTATTAGTGGTGACCTACTGACTTGTAATTCCACCCTTATAGGTCATATGTTGGGTACCCAAGTAGAATTCATGGTTTCAGGTCAGTACAAGGACAAATCCCCTTTGACAGATATTGTTTTTGGTCTTGAGGATGTGCATTGATGAGGGAACAAGACTTGGTGTTCGAATATTTTTTTTGGATTCATCAACATGTATTTATTTTGGGTTTTAATTAAAACAAGGTAATTTATGATATGACATGAAATATTTAACGTTTTATTGTGGGAATGCACACAATTTTAGGAAATGGATTTTGATTATTGACTATTGTTTAAATTGTTACATTTTTTTTATTTTATCTATTGTGGCTTACATTAATTTAGAGGGTATAGTCTCCCATGTGTCACATTAGACTCTTTATACTATTATTAATCCTATTATATATGGGTAGGTTCACCTGAGGTCACATAATGGATCGGCACATGGAACCAATTATAGGTGTTTTCGGGTCGGGGCATTACAAAGTGGTATCATAGATGTTTTCTTTTCAATTATCTACATTTTTTGGTGAAGGTAAATAAGAGAATAAGTGGTTTCCGACCCTGGAAATGGTATTTTTAATGTGAGTCGATAACCCATGTATGGTGGAAAATCTGAGTACCAAGGGTGGGATTGTTGTATATGATATTCTTTATTATATTTGAATTTCATTTCACCATTGGCTGATGCACTTGATGTGTAGTGTTATCGTTTTATGATATTTTAATAAAGGGAAAATATGGTATGAATTCATGCATACATGAATAATTTTAGTAACTTAGGGATACCTATGACATGAATCATGTTAGACACACACAATAAAACATATTTTGGTTAGGTATGGGAATTAAAAATTCATTTTAGATGATATTGATTATTAAATAAAATCTTCCTACTATAGATGTTTTAATTGTATAATTAATCTAAATTTGTTTGAAAAATTGTTAAACTACTGATTAAATGAGAAATGTTTTTTTGATAAAAGTTAAAGGGTTTAAAAATGGGTGTCTAATTGAAGACTAGTGTTATTTTTAGTTTGGGTTTAATTCTGTGTTAACCATTGACTAAGAAAGGGGTAGTTGAGGATTGTGATAGAGATGCGATTATGTCCTTTTTGATAACATACACAAAATGTGTTGTTTATGGTTGGTATTAGTAATTATGTGTAAATTGTGGAAATTTTTTTTATCTATTATGAGATGTTTGTTTGGAATTATAAAGAAATTATACCATGATGACTGATAGTGATTGGAAGATAATAGGAAATTGCTGAGAATGTTCCTTTAGAAGTGGGGCAGGAAACCCTAGTTGTTCTTGGTAACATAGGGGAAGAGTAGTTACGTGATAACTTTTCTTGGTTTATGAAGATGATGAAACAAGACCCAGGGTGGGTCAGAGTAAGTTTGTCTGACCAGATTGTAGGGTTTCAGCTACATCACCCAATGATGTTATCCATAGAGGGTGGATCTGAGGAAGTTGAGTTCTGGATAGAGTCCATCTACATGATTTTAGATCACTTAGAGACTCATATTTAGATTATTCAACTTGGTGGATTACATTTTGCGTGGACCAAAAAATATCTGGTGGGATATCAATGTTCAAACTGAGTTGAAAGTTGATATTTAGTAGAAATATTTATAGGAAATTATTCTGGAACACTTCTATCCAGATACACTGAGATAAGAGAATGTTGTCGAGTCTAATAGGTTGTCCTAGGGTACTATGTCTTTGATGGATTATAATTCCACTTTACCAACATAAAATTCTTTGTTCTCGCATTGGTAGAGGATAAAGAAACTATGAAGAGAAATTTTCTCGATACACATAGAAATGAGATCAAGTACTAGGTGAATATCTTACATTTAATGAGGTTTGATGAGGTGGTGGATTAAGATATCATTTTGGAGGGGAACATGAATGAGGATTATGGTGGTGGTCATGTTGTTCCAGTCCAGAATTACATAGGCATGTCTTCTGATAGATGGAAACACCACATCGAGGGTGTTCACTTGGGAAGTGGTAGACAAAGAAACCAGGGAGGGGGATTGGCCTCTCAGGGTAGTGACATGGTGTTTTTTTATCAGTATTGACAGACAGGACACATGCGTGGATAGTATCCCCAACCATTGGTTGAGTGCTAACCATGTGGAGGGAAATTACACATGAATTGGTTTTGGAGGAACCATCAATAGGTGGGTATTTATGGAAGATATATGTTGATGTAGAGTAACCAAAGGGGGTATGTTACCCTATACCAGGAAGGCAGTTGGAGTTCTATTGGTCATACAGGCTAGGGTGGTGGATGTTTTTCTTTAGGACAAGATTATCGTTATTATTAGGTTATCTCCATACTAGGGACTCATATCAGGACCCAAGTGAGAGGTATAATCCATTTTCATTTAGTTTATCCTAAACATAGTGGTGGTGAGCTTGGTCCATCGACTGGGCGAGGTATGATACTTATAGTTTTTACACTTTCTAGTGATTTATTTAATACAGTGGCCACACATTATTTTATATATGCTTAGTTTTTGAATTTTTTGGGCCTAGATATGGAGCATAAGTGTGGGGTTATGTTTATTGGTGAATCATTAGGTGTAGGAGAAGAAAATATTTGACAACGTAAAGAGTTTTTCCTTGAGTTTAGTGGGTACCATTTCATTGGGGACTATTTTATTCGTGAGATGTTAGGTTTTGATGTGGTATTAGGACTAGATTTTATAGTGTTTCATCGATACCATATCAACTACTATTACGGATGGGTAACACTCAAGTCACTTGAGAGTGACACATATGTTCACCAAGGGGAATGAAATATCTAGGTGAGTTGTATATGGATAGTTCATTTTTAGTTGGGTGAGATCATATCCCAAGTTTCATGTATTGTGACTAATGATGGGGGAAGAAATAGGATGCATTTTCTCCTATTTTAAATTGGTTTCATGATATATTTCCCAATTAATTCTATGTGCTACCACCTAAGGGATAGATTGATTTCATGATTAATCTGATTCTTGGCTTTGAGACCGAATCCATTCCACCAGATATAATGGAACCAGAGGAAATTTCGGAACTGAATCACAATCTTGAGAAATTGGAGAATCTTGGATTTATTCATCCAATTACGTCACCTTGGAGATCACTAGTTTTTATTTTCAAGAAGGTTGACGGGACACTGAATTTGTCTGTTAGTTTCCAGATGTTGAATTGGAAGATAATTAAGAACCAATATCCCCTTATGTATATCTATTATCTTTTTGATTAACTTAAAGGTGTATCTGTGTTCCCAAAAATTGATCGAAGGACAGAGTATCATCAACTAAGGGTGAGAACATAGAATATATCTTGTACTTCTTGTAGGGGTGGTATGTCTTGTATGAATTTTTTGTGATTCCATTCATGTTCAAAAATTATCCTATAGTGATTATGGCCTTAATAAACGAAATCTTCCACACGTATCAAGATCATTTTGTACTTGTTTTTGTGGATTAAATCTTGGTTTATTCCAAGACTCATTATAATCATGAAAAACACATTGACATCATCCTAAATACACTTAGGGAGCATAGTTTATATTCCAAGATATTTATTTTTAATATCTAGAGAGACAAGGCACATTTATTGGGCAACATCATGTTCGAGGAAGGTGTGTCTGTGGACCTAGAGAAACTACAGTTAGTTTTATCTTGGGATTATTCCAAGAATACTTTTGATATTTGGAGAATTTTTGGTTTGGATGGATATTACCATAGGTTCACCAAGTAATTTTATCTATTGGTAGCACCACGTCTATGTTTAACCAATAAGGGTATCAATTTCAAGTGTTATGGAGCATGTGAGAATGATTCCTTGGAGCTAAAGAAACTCTTGAACAATAAAACAATCTTGGCCCCAACCGAGATATGTTAGAAGTATACTTTGTTTTATGATTCATTTGGTATTAGTCTTGGGAAAATGTTGATGTAGGGAGTTCAGGTTGTGGTGTAGGGTTCATGATAGTTTCGGCTTCATGAATGAAATTACCACATACATGATCTCAAGTTATCTATAGTGATTTATGACCTGAAATGTTGGAGGCGCTACCGTCTTGGTGAAAAGTTTTTTGTGTATACCAATCATAAAATACCTAAGTACATATTCTCATAAAATTATTTGAATTTCTGGTAGAAGAGATGTCTTGAGTATATGTAGTCTTTAGTTTTTGAGTTGGCCTACATGCTGGGAAAAGGGAATAATATTATAGATTCTTTGAGATGAAAGAAATTGACTCAGGTTTCTCATGAGTTTATTTCTAAGTTGAATATGATAGCATTGTTCTTTGAGATGCATGTAATGGTTTAGGAGGTCCTGGTATAGATGAACCCCATATCATTGTTAGTTGCATAAATGATTCTGAGCTAAATCAAGGAAAGGAAATATGAAGATCCAATGTTTTTGGATTTTATGGAAATCCTTGAAGGTTGGGAGTCACCTTTGAAATGGACTATTGATGATGATAAGATCATTTACATTCGTGAACACGATGTTGTGACTACTTGTACATGGGAAGAGTTGATGTATGAGATTCATTCCTCAAAGTGGTAGGTGCATGCTAGTTTAACCAAAATTTATCATGAACTTTTTAGATAGTATTGGTGGAAAGGGATGAAGGAGGTTGAAGGTTTCTGGAAATGATTCCACATCTATGAGCAGGTGAAGGAAAAACATCAGGGATTGGGGGGTTTTTTAACAACCACTACACATTCTTGAATGGATGTGGGATGATATAACCATGGAATTTAGGAAGGTTCTCCAAAGAAAGCCTCATAATAATGATGTAATATGCGTAATTATCATTAATTTGACCAAGGTGGCCCATTTCTTACCAATATATTGTTACTTTAGCATGGATCTACTGGGTGACATATATTTCTTGGAGATAGTGAGGTTTTTTGGGGTAGCTTGGAGTATTGTTTTGGATCGGGATCCACATTTTACTATTTACTTTTATCAAGGTTTGTAGAAGGGTATTTTTACCTTGATGTTTCTAAGAATAGATTTCCACCCACATATATATGGGAAGTCAGATCATACTATTAAATTTCCAGAGGATATGTTGAGGTAATGCATCCTAGAATTCGGTGTATCCTGAGAAAATAACTTGGAACTCATTGAGTTTAACTACAAAAATAGTTACCAAGAAACCATTTACATGGAACCATATGATGTTCTCTATGGTAGCCTATTTAGAAATTTGTTGTGATTGATTGAGGCTAGGGAATCAGATTTATTAGGTCCATGTCTAACGTGGGATACAGAAGAACATGTTTAATTGATTTGGAAATGTATAGCTGTAGATCAGAGTATAAAGAAGTAGCATATTGATAAATGTCTTCAAAATAAAGAGTTTAGGGTGGGTAATAATGTGTTACTTTAGGTGTCAACAAGGTTGGGTCACCATTAAATTCCGATATATAGAAATTTGGCACCTAGGAATGTTTTAATGCTTGATATTATATATAGGATTAGATCGGTGGAACGCCAATTGAACTTTCCATAGTGATATAGTGGCATTAACGATGTTTTCTATGTTTCATAGCTTCAATGGAATAACCCTAACCCATATCATGTGATGGAGGTTGATGATATTGATCTTAGTGTTCATACGTCCTTTGAGGAGAATCCACTTTGTAATGTGGACCATAGTGAGAATGTTTTATGAGGAAATACCGTGAATTTGGATAGAGTATTGTGGAAACATGCTAGTGTTTAGGAGGAAACATGGGAGAGGGAGATAGATATGTAGGCCTAGTTTTATAATATCTTTAACATTTAATCATAGTGATGACTAGGAGAGTTGATCAAGGATGCGATATTATAAGGTAGAGAGGTTGAATGATCCCAAACTTCTAAAGAGGTATATTCTTATTTATGTTTCTTTTACTCCATTTAAATGGGTGAATTAAATGTTTTATGGATGTATGAGCAGTCTCAGTGGTTTCCCGGGGGTTCGAGACATGGAAATGATTAAAAAGAGACCATCTAGTGTTGGTGAAATAGCTAGCGCATGGTTAGTGGTAATCGTACAACATAAATATTTTCCCTGAAGAGGGGTGGTTCATGGTTGGTAAAACCATTTATAGATGTTAGATAAACCATTCAGGCTTGAACATAGCCTCCCCATGAAACAACAACATGGTTTTTCAAACATTGTGGCTTCCCAAGAGGCATTTCGACCACAACCCCCTCTTGGATAGAGGCATGCACATGTTTGGCACACAATTTGGCCAACTATGAGGCCAATCTAGGAAACTCATTATACATGGGGGAATTTCTCACCCTCCCTCTAAGTCTTTATGAAACCTCACCCAAATTTCCACCCCTTTATTCCTACAACAACCTTGTTGAACAACCATACCCTCACAATCTTCCCAAGGATCAATCCTCCTCATTTACAATTCATTTGAGTGTTGTTGGGAGAGGATTGAAGATACCAGTGATTCTAACACTACACTTCCTTGTATATTATGGAATATTGTAACGAACCCGGCGGGCCTGAAGCCCGACCAAACTCAGCCACACCCGAGCCCAGCCCTCTGGCAGATAGCAGACCCCCACCCCACGGGCAGATAACGGGCCCCCACCTCAGACCGGCCCAGATAACACGTGGCAGGAACTGTCCCCTGCCTGGCGAGGATTTAATACGCCTCCCCCCCAACTCGAACCCGTGACCACAGGCTTAAAGGCCAACCAGGAAGCGTTACGAGTACCACTGGGAGCGGTACTCGTAACGCTTCTCGGTTGGCCTTTAAGCCTGTGGTCACGGGTTCGAGTTGCGGGGGAGGCGTATTAAATCCTCGCCAGGCAGGGGACAGTTCCTGCCACGTGTTATCTGGGCCGGTCTGAGGTGGGGGCCCGTTATCTGCCCGTGGGGTGGGGGTCTGCTATCTGCCAGAGGGCTGGGCTTGGGCGTGGCTGAGTTTGGTTGGGCTTCAGGCCCGCCGGGTTTGTTACATAAGGCCCCCACCTCAGACCGACCCAAATAACACGTGGCAGGAACTGTCCCCTACCTGGAGAGGATTTAATACGCCTCCCCCGCAACTCCAACCCGTGACCACATGCTTAAAGGCCAACCGGGAAGAGTTACGAGTACCACTGGGGCAATGGCTCAGTGGTACTCGTAACGCTTCCCAGTTGGCCTTTAAGCCTGTGGTCACGGGTTCGAGTTGCGAGGGAGGCGTATTAAATCCTCGCCAGGCAGGGGACAGTTCCTGCCACGTGTTATCTGGGCCGGTCTGAGGTGGGGTCTCATTATCTGCCCGTCGGGTGGGGGTCTGCTATCTGCCAGAGGGCTGGGCTCAGGCGTGGCTGAGTTTGGTTGGGCTTCAGGCCCGCCGGGTTTGTTACATAAGGCCCCCACCTCAAACCGACCCAGATAACACGTGGCAGGAACTGTCCCCTCCCTGGCGAGGATTTAATACGCCTCCCCCGCAACTCGAACCCATGACCACATGCCTAAAGTCCAACCAGGACGCGTTACGAGTACCACTGACACTTGCAGCGATTATGTCGTGGTGTTTTCAAGAAGTGCGCTGAAGCCAGACCTGGTTCGTCGAAGGTCACCTCTACTCGTCGGCGGGAGTAGGGCGATGTTTTGGGATTAGTTTGAGGTCTTTCCTTTTTAGTGTTTCTTGGGTGTAGTAATCATCTCCTATAGCATTTTTTTGTGTTTCTTTTCTTTCAGTTGTAAGATTAGTTGCGGTTTAACATATTTGAATCCCTTTTTTATTGGAAGTGTGTTTGGTGAAATTATAGTTTGTGTGTGATGTTTGAGAATTTATGAAGCCTGACTACGAGGCAGGAGATGCTTCAATCATCAGTGCTCCAGCCATAGGTCCTGGAGTGAAGCTGGCGCGTAGTCAGGAGAACCCCAACGGTGAAAAAGGGCCTTGGTTTAATCTCAGTCCATAGTGTGGCACGGTATATGTGTTTCCGAGGGTGTGGCATTTTTGATGGGGAGGCGACAATAGTTTTGATTCTCTATCAGTTGGGACCTCCCTTCTTTCCCCCTCCTTATGGTGGGGGTTTTTGGTCCGTCTGGAAAGTTTTTAAGTTCGTTTAATATCATTAGTTCTTATGGTGGGGAGACCCACAATGGGTCTCGTAGAGTTACACTGAAATTATTTTAGGGTTAGCCCGATCCTTATGGGGGGGGGGAGTCCGTTCGGGCCTCCCCATGTTAGTATTAGAGTTTCTTTTCATGTATCGTTGGGGGGTAGGTGGTCTCGTGCGGAACCACCTAATCTTGAGTTCGTCCTCTCGAGTAAACGTTGAGATTGGAGTACACCCAACAATTTCGTTGGATGAAGATTTTAGGAATAAGTCTCATAGGTGATTTAAGTTCGTTCGTTCCTTGGTTGAAACAGATGGTTTGGGTTCTTCTTGGTGACGATTAAGGTGATCTTGTTTTAAGGATAAGTTTTGTGTCATCGGTTTCTAGTGTTGGTTTGGATCGATCAAATGGAGGCTCTTGAACTTTTGTAGGTGGGTGACACTTGATAAGTTTTATCTTTGGGTCTAGATCGGGTTGTGGCTTTCCGAGGGCGGAAAGCGTTATGGTGGGGAGAATTTTCACACCCCGACCTATCGTTTATTTATTTTATAACTTTTTTTTGGACTTTTAAAAAAAATTTGTTGGGCTTCGGGTTGAGTCCCGGACTAAAAGCTTTTGGGTCATGTTAAAAAGTGCGCGTTTTTCAACTAACGTCACCGAACGCCCGGGCAGAGTGCGTTTTGGATACCTCACGCGACGCCGCTTATACATCGTCACGTTTCGATTGCCTTCGGAAAATTAAGATGGTTAAAGTTGTGATTTATTGTGTTATTTAAAATATTTATTGTTGTTAATAATTTTATTATTATTATTTTTATCAAGTTACTAGTATTATATTTTATTAGAGTTATTCTTATTATTACTGTTAATATCATCATGTGTATTATTATAATTATTATTATAACATCTAATATTTGTATTATTATGTAAATAATTTGATTTAAATTGTTTTTCTTTTTCTTTTTTTTAACATAGAATTGCCTAGGGTTTCGGCGCAGTAGGCCCCCTCCCCAGTTTTTTTTCTTCCTATTCTTTCTGTAGCCCTGCGCGCCGCCCCTATTTTCATCTCCCTGCAGTGCCATAGTTCCCCCCATAGCGCCCTCCTTCTCCCTTTAGTGTGCCACCACACGGCCCTCCAGCCGCCCAGCCGCTGGTTCCCTCTCCTGATTCTCCCTCTTCCCGCACTACTGGCATCCGTCTCCCTACACCAGCGCGTCTCCTGTGCCCCTCCGCCTCGCTACTTCGCCTCACGCCAAACAGATCCCCTTGCTTGCTTACAGCTCTTCCACACCCCTCTGCCATTCTTGACCTTCATCCCGCTTTCCAATAATGCGTCGCGCCATTGCTGTACACCACGTTCCAGCACCCTCCTCCAGCTTCAATCTCTCACCAACGCAACTCACTTCGACATCGCAACAACCCCCTTCTCCCCTTATGGCCTTCCAATGCACCCTCTCACTCCTGCCGTGAGTCCCTATTCTAGTCGGAGGCTTGATCGGCATCGCCTCCTTTTCTAGTGCGCACGGGACAGCAGCTCGAGCCCCCCCACCGGCACACGCCCCATTTGGTCATGGCCCTTTGGACCTTCACTTCTCACTCTTCACCAGCCGCCACACGCCCTGCTATCCGAGCCACTCCCCATCGCCGCGCCCTTCCAGTCGAGTCATGCCCATTTCCAGTGTACCTCCAAACCCCCATCTGATAACCTCCCCTTTTGGTAATTTTTTCCCTTTTTTGTGTGTAAGGTTATTCATGGTTACATTTTAAATTTGGTGCTCAATCCTAAAATGTTATTTCATTTTTTGGTACGTTGGGCCAGATTCATCTTCCTGCGGGTGCAGTTGTTGTGTGTTTGGTGTTTTGCACCAGGTTCCTGGTTGGATCACCTCGATTTTTCCGCATTAAATTTATACTCTTTGATTGCTTGTATTTTCACATCCGTTAATTATCAAGTGGTTATTTTTATTTTTATTTTTAGAAAAATGGTTTCGGATAATTTTTTTTTGCTTTTTTAGATAGTCATTGTTGGCGAACTATTTTACCTGATCGATTGTTTTGACGTGATTAGAAATTAGTTAGTTTGGTGCAAAATGGTTTTTTTAGTTGTGTTCACTATTTTGTAGTGCTTTATAAATTGTGTTGTTGGTTTATTAAAATGTTCAAGAGCTGCAGTTGTGTTTTGGTGTGACGTCAATGTGTGTTTAGTTATAAAAGATGTTTTGAGTGAGTTTTTGATATTTTAAGTCATGCGACACATTTTGAAATTTTTTTTAACAAACTTTTCATAGTGGTTTGTTTAATTGTGAAAATGGTTTTTATATTATCTGAATGGTGAAAAGGTGTTTTATAAATGATGTAAGGGTTATATAAAACTGTTCATGTGGTTTTGAGTTGGTTTTGTCAATGAAAAACTACAATATACTACTCAATATAGTTTTATGAATTTTTAGATGATTTATTAAATAATTTTTATGTTGCGAGTCTGGTTTTGAAAATGTGTTTAGATGCATATGTTTTTAAATGTTGATCTCATCGTGTTGTGCGCTCTTGTCCGGTGGTGCACTCCAAGTGTTTTCTTAAAATGGTATGTTGGCTCTTTAAATTGTTTAGTGAGTTATTTTGGCATTGTGTGTTTATTGCAGTGTGTTGGCGGGGTAACCCTACATTACCGCAATCATCGGCTTGCGCGTGCTTGTGCGCCTATGCGAGGTGCGTCGCGTAGTCATGTTCGAGCTGCGAGTCGAGGTAGGTCCCCCATTACACTCACCTTTAAATTTAGAATTTATTAATTTTCTTTATTCTTTGTTAATTTTAATGAATGATAAATAATATTAGATAATAAAATTTTAAATTATTAATTAGTGTGAAAAGAGCCGTTTATTTTGTACCGAACACTTGGATCATTTTCCTGACGGACGGACACCCAATTTTGAAGGAATGCCCATTTGTCCTTTAAACATAATTCACAGAATTTCGAACGTACTTGTAGTTTTAAAGATAAGTGATTTATTCTGAACAAGTGTTTTGGGTTTTCTCGAGAAGTGAGGTTTTGTTTTAAAATTTGTGAAGGCCTGTTTGGCACTTTAATAGAATAAAGTATTTTGAAAAATCCATTCAGGGGTGATCTTTTATGTGTGTTGATTGCATGAGCTGTATGTGATGTTAGTACATTGTGACTACTTGATTTATATTGTGGAAGCACCCCTATTTTATTGCTTGTGTTGACATGGGAACCTGGAATGGTGAGTGAATCTTCTGAGAACGATTGCTGCACTAGTTTAGATTACACACTGGCTAGTGGCCCCATAGCAGGGGAATACTGAGTTATTGCTTCTATGGGGATTGGGCCCCTCGGTTAGGCCATGCAGTGCTATGCCGGGCGTTAGGGATTTATGACGTCATCGAGTTAGGGCATGCCTTCAGGATGAGTCACATGTATAATACGTTCTAGATTGTTCACGATCTCCTAGGTTCGAACCATGTCTCTTTTAGTGTTTATTTTTATGTGGCAGACGAATGAGAGGTCGAGTTTGGATGCCGACCATTATGTGCCACTTTTTCCCATTGCCCTTAGTGTGTGTTGTGTGTGATTTTCCTTTTGACTGACGACTCAAGTTTAGATTTTTAAATTGTTCACAAAATGTTTAAAAATGCAATTTACATGTTTCTTTCAACATTAAACTTGTTCTAAATTAAAAAGGGCAATGGACTGTTACTTGTTTTCGAAATGGAAAGTGTGTGTGTGTGAAAACCCATATTTTCTGTAATGTAGCTCAAAATTGAAGTTGGTAAATTCATCTTTTATTGGTAGTGCTTTGAGAATAGATTTATCGGGCTAGCCTACTGAGTTTTAATACTCATGCCTATAGTGTTTTCTTGTTTTTAGTTTCTGTTGCAGGATTGACTCGAGCTTGCTCGCCGTGGACGAGAGTTAGTTGTAGTTTGATGATCGACTCTCGGGGTCACGAGAAGTTTGATTCGTGGTCAGGTTAGTTATGTTTTTGAATGTTTTATTTTATTATCATTTATTTATTTCTACTTCTTAGTAAATTTTTATTGGGTGAAATCATTCCCATGTGTACTCTGTGATGCCCTGGAGCTTGTCGCCAGCCCGGGAGGATCGAGAATGCCTCTCGGGTCATGTCACGGATTGGCTTGGGTGACCGGTTCGGGGTCGACCCAGGTTGGTTCGTGACTAATATGGATTTTATGATCATTCCAGTCCTTCCAAATACTAAACAAACTAATTTTAATTTAGATTTTATTTTATCTATTTGAAGGTGGTTTGATTTTAAATCAAGGTCAAGGATTAAGTGAGCATTTATCTAAAAACTTGAGGAAAGTGGTTTATTAGTTATATCCCAATGTATTGATGCCATATGTTGTGAATATCTGGTTGTGATATGGTTTAAACTTTATATATATTTGGTTCCCTTGGTGGAAATGGTAAATTGGTTAATTAAAGATGAGCTAAACCCTCATGATCCCCATGAGATCCATTGAGGTTAATTGGGCAGAGATAAAGAATACCATGGGGTGTGCCTCATCCTTGAGTTTTGAAATGTGTGGTTAAATGGTAAATTTAAGTTTTTATGAGATAGTATCTATTATAAACGTGTTTAGTTTTTTAACATGTCATAAGGGGATATTTTTCTTAACATGAATGTATTGAATGTGTTTTGGCATGTAAATGGTAAATGTGCTAAATGGTTAATGAAGCATGTTCTGATGGATAAGTGGTATGAGTGGGGATTTGGAATCAGGATCCAACCCAAGGGTCAAGTTAGACTGATGATCTAGGAACCACCTAGGATTTAATGGGATAGAGTGTGAGATTGAGGATCTATGCCCATAACGAATGAAAGTTGTATGATTACTTGGACATAGTCTCCAAGGTGAGTTGATACGCTTGGAATGTGGCTATAGGGTATGTTAAGGTATATTGTTTAGTGAAATGATTTCTCATGTGATATAGAAGACTTGACTCCCTATATACATAGGTATATGACAGACATTGACAAAGTGATTTGGTTGAATTTGGGTAAATTGTAGAACTAATAATGAAAATGAAACATGTAAAACTGTTAATGAATAGGCCCTGGTTTATTCCATTGTGTATATTTTTGTACCATACATATGCATACACTGTTTATTTAGGCTAGATATTTCGTGGACAATATTGGTGGTGACCTACTAAGTTATACTCACACCCTTCTCGGATTGTCATTGGGTACTTGAGAAAACTTCATGGATACAGGTCAGGACAAGGGGAAAAGAGCTATTATAGAAGCTTCATTTTTATCTCAGGGATGTTCACGATTGAGGGAACCAGACATGGTGTTGGAATCCATTTTGGGGACTCATCATCTTGCCTTTATTTTGGTTTTCCTTTGTTACATTGCACTATATGACATGACATGGAATATGTAAAATTTGGTTCTCAAAATGTACCCAGTTTTGGGAAATGGTTTGTGATGATTGGTTATTATTTAAAATGTTTCCTTTATTTCATATTTTATCTACAGTTTTATTAATATGATAAATAGGGAATAGTCTCCCCATATGTCACATTAGACCCTCACTGCTAGTTAGAAGCCTCTAAAATATGGGGAGGTACGCTTGTGGTCATGTAAAGGACCGGCCCCTAGCACAAGTAATTATGGATTCCATGTTGAGGAGTTTCAAGTGGTAATTTTTAAATATAGACAAAATTGATTCATTTCTAGTAATAAATATCTTGCGATATCTATTATTAAAAGGACACAAATATGGAGCCTCATGTAGTGCAAAGAGAACAATTACTAATTGATGAAAACATCATATTTTTATAATGATTTTATTACTTAGATAAATTTCTTGTGATATATTCATATATATTATTCAGTATACATGGTCAAATGTGAATGCATGAGTTGGGTTTATTCTAACTGGATATTATGAGGCACCGTAAGAGGTGGTGGTGGGGGGGGGGGTGGATGAATAAATATGTAAAAATTATTTATTCTTATTCCTACCTACCATGAATAAAATAAAGAACCTAAAAAACTCAAGGGAAATATATTACTAGGGATATAATATTGATATCCATAGTGGAATTGAAAATTTCAAAGAAAATCTCTCCTTCTATTGTTTGAATTTCAAAACCTTCCATGTACCCTTTATTCCCTATAATAATTCACATTATTAAAATACCTTCATCAAACCTTATAATTTCCACTATTATAATATGTATTCATAATATATAAAGTAATACAAAAAAATTAGTTATGAATTCTATGTATAATATCTTGTGAAACACACAAAACTAGCCTAAACGAACCACGATATACTATAGATATATTATTATATAAATATAAACATTATAATTTTTTCATTGAACTGAAAAATACAAGTAATATTTATTAAATTATATAATATATTTATAAATGTTTTCCTATAATATTAATTTATCTCAATGAAATAAATATTCAATTTTAAATGATAATAATTAAATCCTATAATGTTAAGAACATTTAATGTTTAAAGGGTCATATTTCATTAAAAGTGAGTTTTATTTATATTATATATGATTAATTTAAAAGATAAATTTCTATAATTTTTGGTATTAAATTTATTGAAAATGTTATATATATATTAACTAATGAACAATCATTTATATACTGATTTTCATTTTTTTATAAATGAAAATAAAATCATTTTATGGTAAATGATTCATTTTTCTGAAAATTTATACTAATTATGTGATGTATTTTTATATTAATAAACGAATTTAATCACTAGTTTTTAATTATTCATTTATATTATATTAAATATATTAAGTTAACATTCATCTAATGTTTGTGTCAAGGAAAATAATGGGAATAAATTCTTTTTTTTGCTTTGTAAATATTTTTTTTCTAAAAATATGTTTTACATATTTGTTTATAGATATTGGAATTATTTTCAGCTATATTTAGAAATTATATTGGAAAATATTATCTTAATTGTTTATTTTATCATATAAAAATTATTTTAGGGTAAATGTTTTGAATTTTTTAGATATAGTGTTTTTTTGATGAATAGTGAAAATATCAATTTTATTAATATTGTCACTTTTATAACATTGACAGGATATATGAGTAAATTGATTTTTTTGAAAAAAACTTTATAGAGAAAAATATATATTTATTAAGTAATATAATTCATTTAATAACATAATATTGAACATTGAAACCCATATTTAACATTTTGGAAATCTAAGTAATGTTTTTATTTAAATAAAAACTATTTTTCATTCTTGTCTTTTAATAAATTATTCAAGAACTTCATTTCTTATTTTTTGTTTTGAAAAAATAAGTCCAATTTGATTTAATATAATACAATTAATTCCATGTGAATCAATAATATACTTTATTTGTTTGTAAACTCAATTTTGTGATGAAAATATGCATTTTCTAAAAATAGTTTTTATTTTATTTTATGAACTAATAAAAAAGCAATTTGTTTCAACTATTGTAATTTAATAATGTAATATTTGTTAAATATTTGTAATTATAATAATTAATAATATTTAATGAGTTCGACTTAATTTTTATTCATTATGAATAGTAAGAGTGGGAAAAAAGTATCACTACTGTAAGGGTTATAAATTATTAATGAGGGGGTTAAACTAAAGAGATAAGGGATAAAATTACTAAAAAACATGTGTAAATTATAATGGTTGAATAGATATAGACCCTATATCATCCGATATTATAAATTGGACCCCTTTGTATCCAATTTTCCATGAGAGTTTCTTTATTATATTTTGAAGTTCATAATATTTACAAGTTTTCCACGCACCCGACTTATAAAAGGGAACCGCATATCCCCTATTATCCACACTTATTGATCCACATAGCTAATCCAAATCCTAAAAAAATACCTTACTAAATTTTTTTCTTGACCAATAGGTTTTTAATTTTTAAAAGACCACTTCAAGAAGCCTTATGTTTTAAGATAAATGAGGTTACCAAAAGAAGATATATATGTTATTACTGAGATATTATAAGTTTCTGTCCTCTAAAATCCCTTATAAATTTTTTTAAAAAATATTAACATTATTAAATATGTATATATACCATTATATGATGTTATTATGTCAGTGTTATATCTATTTTCGATATTTTTTCCATCACATGGAAAATAAAAACATCACCCATGCATGCGTACATACTATCATCTCTATAAAGTGATGTGTATAATTTTTCAAAAAATAATTACATGGATCGTTATAAATATGTAATTAATGAATGTATATGATATTTATGACATGATTATGATTCAATTAATAAAAAATTTCATCTAACTTCCTACCTTCCCATCTATTGGAAAATGATTACATCGCTCATGCATACATGTGGACAACTCCCTTCATAAAGCAATGTAATTCGTTTTTCATTTAAAATATAAGTGGATAATCATAATGATATTTTTAATGAATATATATGATATGTACAATATAAATATTATTCTTGAATGAATTATAATTAAAAATTTTCTTTCATTTCAAACGATTTGGATAATGAAAATTTCATAATGGGTTTGTGTGAACTACTTCCTACAAGAATAACACATTTCAATTTTCTATTACCACCATGAGTGTATAATTATAAAATTGTATATAACGAATAAACATTATAATAATTACATTATTAAAATTCCCTAAAATATGGAATTATTTCATATAACCTTTTACCATTATTGGTATACTGAAGAAATTTTGATGAAATTGGCCAAAAAATCATATTTTTTCGATACAAGAAAAGAACAATTAAATGAAGTAATATAAACTTATTATGAAAGACCTTAAAAAATATAATATATATTAAAATGTTTCTTAAGAAAGTATTTAATTAATTAATATTAATTATTTCAAAGTTTATAACACGTCCAACCAAAAATAATTCTAGGGTAGTGTGTTTTCATATCATTTCCAATAGACTGAGAAATATTTTATATTTTTCACCTAATTTATTTTATATAGTGTATATTATAACATTATAATATTTATGTTTATCCTTTTACCCTCGTTAATTTTTAAATAATTGTTATTTTTTGTGTAAATATAAATTTTCAATTAAAATTACCCTTATTTGTGGTTTTATGGTGTTGCATAATTGTAAGAATGATATTTGAGAGCATGTGTAGGGGTAAATACTATTTTCCAAGGGATACATAAGAGTTATTTTTGGGATACATAATTTTAAAATATATTTTTAAAAGGTTACATATGGGAACTCCATGGACATGTAAATGTAACCATTTATTTTATTTCTATTTAATGGTAAAACTTATTACCCTTATGCGACACATGTGATATACATAAGGGTAAACCATGTTACCCTTACACATTGCTAATTTTGGGAAATTAATTTTATAACCCTTTACAAATTTCTTGTTCCCTATATCACCCTAAAATCATTTTCTGTGATTTTAAATTCTAAAAATGATGAGATTAACATCCTTGGATTCATTTCCCTCAAGTCAAATGTTTATGAAGGCTTAAATGATCCACTAACAATAAACGACTGGGAGACAAAAAATTGCTAACTTATTTGTTGGTTTATTAATATTTCTATGTACTAAATTTAATTATTAATAATATCTTAAACTATGTGGCCTTTTTTTCTCTATCATTTTGCATTCAAGCTTCTTAGAGATTATATAATGTTAGAATTTAGAAGTAATCATTGACCAAAAAAAATTATTATTCTATTTGTATAGGCATGTATGAACTCCCTATCGCATATTTTATTGCCAAAAATGTTTTAAAATGATTATTTTATAATTATATTTTCATGCGTAAATTCTGAATTTATTCATCTGAATCCCTCAATAACAATAATGAAGAACAATTAAAATTGAAATAAACTATTATTATAAAATAATAATAACAAATAATTATCACATGAATAAATTTATAGAGATATATATTATTATCACATGTGAAATTATAATTATTATTTGAGGTAAACTAATAAGAACTTGTGTTGGAATAATTTTGATAATTTGTAAATTTTCCAAGAGAGAGAATGAAGTTTCTGCAAGTAGAGTTTTATTTAGGTTGGAAAGAAAATAATGAAATCATTTTTAGGAATCCTAAATGAACCTTGGACATTGATTTTTAGACAACTAGGATAATTCCTAAGAGGATATTTTCTTGGCTATAGAGTTTACAACTCCATCTTTTGAACTACACAGGGTGGATTATCGTTGAAATGGAAATAGATAGAAAGTTCCTTTCCTTTTTGAGGAGTGTTTTTACACTTTTCCATGATATAAATCTTGTGTTGGAATAATTGATAGCGATACTTAATTATGGTCACATTTGTGTGTTTGGGTATCATATTATAGTATTATGTGGTACTTGTTACCATGAGTACATTCATAACTTGTTTATTCACATTTTATGTTGATCACTTTCATTGTATGTTTTTACTTTCACTCATGATGATATAATAAGGTTCCCTGTGTGTTATATTCTATTATGAACACCATTTTAGGTATTTTTCTTGGTGATAAAATAGTTTAGACCATCATGACATGTTTATCCCTTATTGGGGTAGTTCACATGACTTTCAATGATGAATATGATGGAATTAAGCGTAGGTTATGGATATGATGATGCCTCATAAGTTTCGGGTGATACACATATTTTGTAGTAGATTCCAAGGAGAATGTTACATGAGGTTTAGTGGTTACTAAGTATCATGATTACAAAATTTCTAGTGGATTCGATGAATATGAACCACTTTATATAAAATGGATGTCGAGTTTTTTTGTAAATGTGGTTCTAAGAAGTATAATTATTATCAACATGAATAGTTCTTAATTACTCTGAATATTTGGACATTCCTCTCAGCTTGGAGATGAAGATGGTACAATTAGGGATCATGGTGGATTCTTTTGAAAACATGTTCTCAATATTGTGTTTTTGTGTTTCTTTCCTAATTAATTTATATTTATTTCATACATTTGTCTGCATGAGAACATTAGTTAAAGGCTCATTGGGAGTGTCCTAATGGGTTTTGTAATCAAACCATGCATGAACATCCTAATGTGTGTGAAAAATTGATATACAGGGATCCAAGTATGGAAAAGGGTACCATGGATAATGATTCAGCCAAAAAATGGATCTAGAGGTAGTAATGGGATACAATATAGGGATTAATTAATTTTTATTTATTTATTTATCTTTCACACTTTATACTATGGTTCATATTTCCACATTGGGAGCCCGTTGATTATCTATATGACATGTGCACTATTTTATTATTTAGTTTCTACATAATTAATCTAACTATTTAGTATATTTATTATTATTATTTTGTTCTTGACTTGATATTGGGGGTATAATTTCACCATTGATTGAATTAGTCCCTCACTACTAATTAGTAGATGCTTTCACATGTGGAGGTACCCATGAGTAAATGTGGAACTATGATTCAGACTTGGTAGTCTAGGTTTGAGTGTTACAATAAAAATCCCATTCAATTATTATATCATTAATTCTTATTTATTAATGGTATTTAATGTTTAAATTCTTTTTTCAACTTTTACGTTGTTTTTATCCAAATTTTATTAAATATATAAATGATTATTTTATAGTCTCACTCTTATTCAGGATTGATCATGTTTAAATTTATTTTATAAGAATTATATTACCCTTCCCTTCTTATAACCCATATATTTTACTCTAGTTATTTTAGTTGTTTCAATGTTTTTCTTCCAACTTTTCCTCTCTTTAGAAATCAAAGTCCAAGGTTATTTTTTTATGAAAACCCAACCTTATTTTATTTTTTATATCTAGAATATTATTCTTCCATATAACTATTTTTTAAATTATTAATTTATGTTTTATCTACTTTTAAATGATTATAAAGTTATTTATCTACTATTTTTAATTTTTTTACAAAAGTTTAAAGTAAAATTTTTAAATTTCAGTGAATAGTTTTTTTTTTGAATTTCTACAATTCATTGAAAGGAATTGTAAGAACCCAAATCTTCATTTCATGTATGGATCCTAATTTCAGGTGTTTTTGAGGAAAAATGTAGAATTTAGAAATTTTCTATGTAAATTCCGTGTACTCTTGAGTACAGGTCGTGTACCTAATTACTGCTTGTAGCTTTGTACTGGCCATGTAACGGCTGAGTACATGGCTATGTAGACGACCTAAAATAGGGGCTGGTTGAGGCATGTACAAGATGTGTACAATAAATGAACACGACATGTACTTTTCTTTTTATTTGATTAATCAGACCAGGGTTGTGTCTCATCTTCATAACACATCTATTCTTTCTGTGTCTCATGCATTAGAGTGACTTAAGACCGAAAATATTAGAGATCTTCCCATTCCTCCATTTGACCTTCGATTGAGACGTCGCTGGGTGTGTTGGATTCCCACCAATGAGTTCTCCCTTTCCCTAGAGCCTCTCTTCCAAATTTCTCCCATCTCTTGAGTTATCCATGGTTGAATGATTTTTTCTTTTATGTATATCTATGACTTCCTAGGCTGATTCAAGTGCCGATGTTAAAGAGTGTTCATTTTATGACTTTGAGGTAGGTGGTTTGTTCCTTTATTTGGTTGTATTTGTATTATATATGTGAAAAGTATTGAATACCCTTGTTTAGGGTATTGCATGTTTTGAAATTTAACCCTGTTTAATGATTGATATGCTTTTTTTGATTGAGAAAGAGTTATTGATTATGCATAAGATTTTTTATCTCGATTACGGATGTGTTACCCATTTTTGTTTTGGTTGTGGCCGTCAGGTCTAGAAAGCATTTTAGGCTACATTGTTTCAATTCCTAGTGTTGTTAGGATGGAGTTTCTATTTATATGAGATGCATGTGTTTCACATTATGAATGTGTGACCAAGGGGAATTGACTGTGTGAGATTCTTGATGTAGGGTCTTTTAATTATAAATTGTTATTATTCTTGACAAGAGGTATTGACTGTTAGAGATTCCATCGGTAATTGTCCAAAGGGGTCAGACTGTGAGAGATACCCATATGGTCATTATTAAATAATTGTTGGACCATTGGGCATTGACTGTGAGAGCTTCTAGGGGGTCATTATAATGCATACCAAGGGGGTATTGACTGTGAGAGCTACCCGAGTGGTCGTTTATTTTTTATTAGTGCTATATGTGACCAAAGGGGTTAGACTATGTGATCTTTCATAGAGGGTCATTATTATTATCATTAATTATTTTGATGATATGTAAAACTAGAGGGTATTAGACTGTGGGAACTTTCCCATAGGAATTCTTGTGAATATTTGAATGATTTTGATGAACCCTCTAAGACAAAGCACAAGCTTCGACTCTGTCTTACTTGATTGTTAGATGGTATTTTGAGACGTTTGTTTGTTATTATTATACAAGGGGATATAGAGATTAGGATATATCCTGAGGTTATATTATTTAGTGGTATGAATAATTTTTTTAAATATAAATGAATGTAATTGAAAACTATAGTATTGTTTACTTTTGAGTACATCCTAGTTTATTGCTTTATTCATGCTTATTTCCTATTATATATATTGATTGACACTTAGGAACATATAGTTTGGGAGTTTCTTACTGGGATTCGTCTCAAACCCAATTTGGGTCATGATTTTAGACCCAAACAGATTATATGGTTATAGGTATAGATAAGTGAAAGAACCCTTCTTCATCAGATACATGATTGTTGTTGGAGCTGGAGAGCTTCAGACCAAGATGAGGCTTGCGATGCTGGGGAGTTTTACCATTTTTTGTACTTAGGTTTTTAGTATTGTATTTACAGTATTGTGACATGTTTGGCTTCTTTCATAGATACATGTGACATGCATTATATATATATGTTATAGTTTTTTATACTATTAGTATTTCGTTGTTTACTTTATTGTATGGTATTACTGCTCCTACTATTGTTTACTATTGATATTACACTATGAATACTCTTCATATGAGGGAATAGTTTCCCCACTATCACACTCAAGACCCTCATTTATATTCACCAGCCTATGGAGTTTGGGGAAATGTGCTTGAGGCCATGTGGCCAACAGGGTATGGGGTACCTTTGGGCTGCACCCAGGACCAGGATGTTACAAAGTGGTATCAAAACTTTTTTAACTGATTTCTCTTACTGTTTGGAGCCTATAGATAGGGATAGGAAGGAATGGGTAGTTGGTAATAAGATGTGCCTAGGAGTAGCTTTCCCGTGTATAAGGAAAATCTATGTTACCTTGGATATTGCAATTTTTTTTTCAATTGTTACAGTTGATTTGATTTCATCGTTGGGTGATTCACATGTTTTGTGCTATTATCATTGATATTATTGTGGTTCTATTTCTTTTGCAACCCAATGAGATGAGGTTATGAAATCTACTTCATAAAATATGCACTTTCTTGATATCACATGTCATACATTATTATCAGGCCATTAAGGGTTCATTACTAATTGCATCTTGTTGTTATAGATGTTATGCTAGATATGCATGTTGTTGTGATATATGCTATGATATAATACCTTATATTTTGATAGGGTATTGGAATATGTAAATTTTCATTTAGATGGATGAAATTCTTTGATCCTTAAGGTGTTATGAACCCTCTTAGATCAGAATTTGGTGGACCATATTGGAACATTAATTAAATTTTGTCACTTTTTGAGATGAATAAGGATGAAAAACTTTGATTTATGGGAGTATGAGCTATCATAGGTTGAAAATTTTTATTCCCTAGAAAAAGTTTTATGTTTTTAAGGGTTTCGAAGAAGTTTAATTGGATTACTGTCTAGATACCAAGAAAACATGGAGTGTGGTGTCATGAACACATGCCATGTGTTCTTCTATTCGGGAAGAAATTACCTTTATTAAGTACTTGTTGTGTACTAGGAGTACACGACATATAGTGTTTGAATGTGTGACTGACTGTGTGAGTAGAGACATGGGGTTGGGAAACTTTTGGTATGACACGCTATCTCTAGATTGTACACGTTGTGTGTAGGGAATCATGTATCTATCCGTGTGACAAATGAAATGGGTCGATGAATATTAGGTTGTACACACCATGTCTAGCTTATACAATTTGTTTATAGTCTACTATGCATCCTACCGTGTGACCAATGACACGGGTAGAAGAAACTGAACTAGTACACATTGTGTCTAGGGTGAACACACTATGTAGTGTTACCCAGGATAGAACTGTGTAGTTCTAGCCATGTAGAGGTACCTGGGTAGGAGAAAAAATTCAAGTACACGGCATGTCATAGGAGGTACACACCATGTGTATGGGTGTTACACGACTAGTTGGGCAGAGGTACACACCATGTTTAATGCTTATGGGAACACGTCGTGTATTGGTTCTACACACCCTGTGACCCTATTTTGAAAAACCAAAATGTTTTCTTCATCTGTTTACGTTTTTCAATTCTAAGTTGATTCCCTTGATAATATTATACTAAGGTGTGCACTTGAACTTGAAGATTCATGCCACCAATACATCCTCCGATTGTATGCAAGATATAGGGTAATGATAACACACCGAAGATGGTAGACCAGGGACTTCCAGGAGATCCTCCCCTCATGCTTGTCTTGGAACCAACTGTTATACCAGACACAAGTGCTGATGCACAGTTCCTTGAAGGAGTTTTGAGGACGTTACATATGTTTTAGAGAGTACCGAATCCTGCCCCATCTATGGAAGTGTTGATGTGGGTGTTCTAGTATCAGCATCCTCCCACTTTTTCAGATGATGGAGGACCACATGCTATATAGTCCTGGTTGGAGGTCATGCTTGCTATCTTTGAGCATCTGGAGATGCCTCCAAAGAGGAGGGTTAAGCTCATAACATACATACTATGTGATTACACCAAGATATGGCCGGATGTTATCTCAATGGTGGGATTTCATTGAGATATGGTTTGGGAATATTTTTAAAGGATCTTATTTGACTACTTAAACCTCGATACATTGACGGCCAATTGAGCCCGAGTTTTTAGGAATCTGGACTAGGGCACTTTTTCCGTGATGGAGTACTCTTCTCTCTATACATAGCTTCAGTGCATCGCACCTGTTCTGGGATGTGATGAGTTATCTTTGCGTAGGCGATTTGAGGATGGTCTCAGGTATGATATCCAATCACAAGTGAAAATATTCAGGATAACTTCAGTGATGACTATAGTGAACCAAGGACTGATTACCAAGTGCAATATGAGAGAATTGGGAGCTGTGAGCTAGGGAAGTTCAACATCTAGGGCTGGTACTCCTTTAATAGATAGTAGGAAGAACTATTGGGAGATTTCTTATGGTGTTTCTTTTGGTAACTAGGTGGTATGATACCAATGTAGGAAGAGAAGGAAAATGATACCTCAGTGCTCGAGAGACCCAGTTGAGTTTCGATCTTGTGGTAATATGGGTTATCTTCAGAATTTTTGTCGGATGTCCTCACCAGAAGCAGGTGATAGGGGTTCTGTAACGACTCCACGTTCAAGAAAAGGACAACTAGTTTCTCCTCGGTTAAGGAACTTGAGTTCATCAGGTCATTCTGGCCAAGGAGGTGGTTGTGGATGTGGTATCTAGTTGGCATGGTTTCAACAAAATTAGGGTGGATCGGCTTAGGGTAGTCAAGCACGGCCCCATGTCTGTGGTACTTGTCAGACTTTTGTAGTGGAGTAGACCTAGCAGGAGAAGGATCCTAGAAGCTCTATGATTAGAGGTATGATTCTAGTTTCTTCTGTTTTAGCTTCTGATTTTATTTTGATACAAGGGATTCCCATAGTTTTATATCTATTACTATTGTGCAGAGCCTCGGGCTCTGCATCTTTACTTCTGATGATGTTATGACACTAGACACTCCATTAGTGATTTGGATGTCTAGTGTATGTCAGTGCAAGGAGTTCCCTTTTGAGGTTAGTGGGTGTCACTTATTATGGGAACTCAATTTCTTAGAGATGACAGGCTTCAATGAAATTCTCAAAATTGATTGGTTAGTCTCCTTTTAGGCCTTTGTTGACTGATATAACCGCATGGTGAGTTTCAAATCATCAGAGGATAGGTATTTCTACACAAGGATTAATGAGATGTCCAGGGGAGTAAAACTAGACCTAAGCATCATGGGGTGGGAGGAATTACAGCCCAGATTGCTTTTTTATATTTGGATGACTAGGGGACTTCACAGATAGACTTTCCTTTGGCGGTTCTTTGTTTCAGGGATGCCTTTATAGACAACTTTTTAGGTTTAACTCCAGAGAAAGAGGGATATTTCTATATTGATCTTATGCCAAGATTGGCTGTGGTGTCCATTCCTCTATATAGGATGGTTACACTAGAGTTACAGGATCTCAAGAAGTAGTTCAAGGAGTAACAACAAAGGGTTTCATCTGACCCAGTACTTCGTCTTGGGGTTCACCTGTCCTATTTGTGAAGAAGGGGGACGGTACCCTTAGAATTTGTGTGGATTATAGGAAGGTGAACCTATTGATGGTCAAGAACTAATATCCCTTTCCGAGGATTGATGATCTCTTTGATCGGCTTTGCGGATCCCAATTGTTCACGAAGATTTAATTGAGATCTGGTTATCATCAGTTTCAAATTAGACCATCATATATACCTCTTACAACCTTTCATAGAAGGTATGGTCTATATGAGTATTTGGTTATCTCATTCGGTCTTACCAATGTGCCAACAGTTTTCAGGGAACTAATGGACTGAGTGTACCATTCTTACTTGTATTATTTTGTGGTAGTCTTTATAGATGATATATTGGTGTACTATCATACTCAACAAGACCATGCCACCCTTATTGAAATCGTTTTGAGTACACTGAGATAGCATCAATTATATTCTAGGCTCTAAAAATAAAACTTTTGGAAGGACTAGATTTACAACTTGGGTCATGTTATCTCAGAGATAGAAATTTCAGTAGAACCAGAGAAAGTGAGAGTAGTAGTTTCCTTGGAGAATCCAAAGAACATCTTTGAGGTGCAGAGTTTTCTGGGGCTGGATGGTTACTACAGGTGATTTATTCAAGAATTTTCATGCTTATTAGTGCCATTGATAGGCCTAACTAAGAAGGGTGAAAGTACTTTTTGATATATTCCTACGATTCAGCAATTTCGGAGCTGAAAGGGATATTGACTTCAACAATGATACTTATTTTTCCATACCAGAGAAAGAGTAACACAATTTACTATGATGCATCAGGTATCAGGAAAAGAGAATTTATTATGTTGGGGGTAAGGAGTCATTTAATACGGGTCTCGATAGTTGAGTCCACATGATAGGAATTACCCTATGCGCGATCTCGTGTTAGCTGCAGTTGTGCATCCTTTGGGCTATTGGAGACATTATCTTTTGGGTGATCATTTTGTGGAATTCACTAACCAAAAGATCATCATGTATATCTTTACTCAGCGTGATCTGAATTTGAGACAACGATGTTGGGTTGAGTACCTATAGTCTTCTAACTTTGAGCTTGCTGACAAGCCTAGGAATGACAACGCAGTGGCAGATGCGTTGAGCAGGAGGACTCAAATACAGGCAGTTTAGGAGGCTAGAAATGAGTGTCAGCTTATGGATATATTCTCTAAGATTTATTGGAGGTGCATCATAGACATGGGTATGCGTTTCATTCTTCTATATCTATTACCTCTACTCTAATAGATCAAGTGAGAATGAACCAGCTCTCAGATTATGAGGGCCTAGTCTTACAGGAGAGTGGGTCAGGTGGAAAACCTACTCCAAGGTGGACCGTAGTTGAGGATGATATCTTGTGTTTTCATGGATGTGTATGTGTTTCAGCCGACATACGTGCAGAGTTGATGTGATATTTTCATTCCTCGGTTTGGGAAATTTATCCTGGTGTCACGAAGATGTATCGAGATCTAAACTGTCAGTATTGGTGGATAGGTTTGAATAGGGATGTTACTGGTTTTGTTAAGAAATGTTCCACCTGTCAGTAGGTGAAGGTAGAGCATCATCAACCAAAAGGGATTTTACCGTAGTTACCCATTCCCGATTGGAAGTGTAATGATGTAGCGATGGATTTAGTGATGGGTTTACCAAGGTCACCTCGAGGGAATGATGCAGTTTGGGTTATTGTTGACAGACTAATGATGGATGCACATTTCATACCAATCAAGGATACATTCAATGTTGATGAGATTGGAAGGTTTTACATATGAGATAGTGTAGGTTTTCATGGGGTTCCTCACTCTATCGTTTCAGAAATGGATGCTCATTTTACTTCTCATGTCTGGAAGGGACTACAACGAGATTTGGGAACATAGTTACTTCTGAGTATAGTATACCATCCCCAAATAGATGGCTAGTCTGAGTGCACGATTCGGGTTCTATAGGACATGCTTCGAGCATACGTCCTAGATTTTGGGGGTTCTTAGGAGAGACTCATACTCATATTGTAGCTTTCCTACAATAAAAGTTTTCAGGCAATGATTCAGATAGAAACTTATGAGTTTTTTTACGGTATGCCATGCTGATCACCCCTATGTTGCCTAGAGGTAGTAGAGGAAGCTATGTTGAGTACGCATCTTGTCTAGGAGACCACTGAGAAGGTGGAGTTTATTTAGAAAAGTATGGATACTACATAGTCTCTGTAGAAATATTATGTTGGTCGATAGAGACGACCTCTAGAGTTCGAGGTTGAAGATGAGGTTTTCTTACGTGTCACACCGAGGTTGGGACACAGGAGGATCATGAGAGAGGGAAATCTTTCCCTGAGGTACATCAGATTGTTTGAGGTTTTGTAGAGAGTCGTTCCAATTGCCTATCGGTTGCAGTTACCACAGAGGTATCGGGCTATACACAACGTCTTTCATGTTTCTCAGCTATAGCATTACTTTTCAGACTCGTCTCATGTTTATCAATCAGATAAAACTACTAGAAAAGGGAGATTTGAAGCCCCCTAACATGGGATAGCCTCCATTTGTGGTTTCTAAGATTAAGAAAACCCATCATCCACACCCCCTCCCCCCGCCCCCTCGCGCTCGAAGCCCCCTCGCGCCCGCTGGAACCCTACCCCGCAGGGCCGACCACCGCCACCCTCGTGCCGACCACCGCTTCCCTCACGCATATCGACCACCCTCGTTCCATCCATCCCACCTCCCCCCACCACACCCTTGCGCTTGAACCCCCCTTGCACACCCCCTCGTGCCACCGGAACCATATCCTGCAACGCCGACCGCCGCTGCCGGAACCGTTTCCCGCACCACCGATGTCGTCTACCTCCGCCCCGCCCTACCCCACCCTCGCGGTCAAACCACCCTCATACCCAAACCCTACCCGAAGTGCATGTTATCCTTTTATTCACTACCACCACCCATCACCGGTCACCACCTCCACCGCAAAGCCGATGGAACACGACCCCCCCCCCCCCACTTGTGGTCGAACCCCCATCGTGCCCGAACTCTACCTGCATCTTCTGTTCTCCCTCTCTACAATGTCTCCTCCAATCACCTGTCACCGTTGAAACCGTGCAACCACCTATGGCCTCCCACTTTCACCCATCCCCTCCCTCGCCGCACCACCTTAGACTCCGGCTCCCCTCTACTGCCCATCCTCTCCCTCGCAGCACCACCTTCGGCTCCCCTCCCTTCCAGATTTGTAGCACTATCTGGTATGCCCTAACTTCCATTTAAGAGTTTTGATTTTGGGAATTTTATTGCACACTTTTGGCATTCATGAATACTATATGAATATTGTGTGTGAGTAAGAATTGTGTAAATTGAAGTTCATGTGTATACGGGCTTGTGTGCATGAAGAATTATGAAACACTGTGTGTTAACGGTGGTTGTATAAGAAGACATCACACTTTACTTGAGTTTGAAAGTTACATACAATGTAAAATCCATGTTTATGTTGACATCATAAATATTAAGTTGTGTTGTTATTTGATTTATAGCATTCTTGAGTCTGTGTGTGTATCCCATGAGAAAATGTTTGAGGCTTGACCACATTTTTATAAATGTTTATTATATAAATATTATTATGGATAAGAGTTGTATTGATCTTCCAAATCGATTTTCCAGAGAAAATATCGAAGGCATTATGTAGTTCATTGAGTTCACTGGATGATTTAAAAGTGACTATATTAGTTGTCTGTGTAGAAAATGTTCAAATAGATATCAATTCACACGAGATACCATGAGAGAGCACCTATTCTTGAACGGATTTCTAAAAAATTATAAGAGTTGGAATCATCATGGGGAAGAATATATTCATTGTCGAAATACAGATGCAGTTCAGATGAATGTTGATTTGAGGATGAATGATCCAATGCATGAAATGCTTACTGAAATGGTACATGGGCTGGCTCTTGAAGGCATTGACATTCAGAATTTTGAGACCGGTGAGATAAATCTACGCTCTGGTGTAGATGGTGATTCGAGAAGGTTTTCTGAAGTACTTGATGATGAGAAAATAGAATTATATCCCGGATGTACAGCTTACAAAAAATTGGCATTTATCAGGGATTTGTTGCATTTAAAGACTTTGAATCAGTGGTAAGACACATCATTCGACATGATGTTGGCGTTATTGAAAAATGTTCTTTCTATTGATGCTAAGATTCCTGAGTCGTATTACCATGATCGTAAGTTCACAGATAACATAGGTTTTACATATAAGACAATAGATTTTTGTGAAATTTTTTTTATGTTTTTTTGAAAGGAAACTACGTATTTGGATATTTGTATGGTCTGTGGCACTTCTTGGTGGAAAGAAAACATGAGAAACTAGACTCATCAAAGTCAGACTGTGAAACAGGGAAAAATAATTACTGTAGAGAAAATGTGTTACTTTCCCCTGAAGCCAAGGTTGGAAAGTTTTCTTATGTCATATAAATTTTGCGATTTAATGAGATGGAATATAGAAAGGAATCAGGAAAGTTATCTGTTAACCCACCCAACAGACTCTCGTGCATGGAAGGATTTGGATAAGAGACACCCTGACTTTGCTAAAGTAGTTCGTAATGTCTGATTGGGGTTGGCAGCATATGGTTTCAATCCATTCAAGTCTATGGTTTTTGTAAATTATAACACATGGCCTGTGGTGTGGGTTCTGTATAATCTTACTACGTGGCTTTGTATGAAGCAAAAATTTATATTACATTCCACTCTTATTGATGGATCGAGATTTCCAGGGGAAAATATTGATGTTTACCTTCAGCCATTTATTGATGTGTTGAATGAATTTGGGGCGATGGTGTGATGACTTATGACTGTAAACTGAATGAAATGTTCAAATTGAAGGCTAATTTATTGTGGACAATCAATGATTTCCCGGGTAATGAAAATTTATCAGGCTGGAGTACAAAAGGTGAATTTTCATTCCCTTGTTGCAATAAAAGTAAAACATATGTGTGGATTAACCATTCCAAAAAATGGGCATACATGGGTCACATACGTTTTCTCCCACCTCATCACAGGTTTAGAAAGGACATAATGACATTTAGAGGTGGATGCATCCTTTTAGGAGCACCCTATATGGATTGTGGATCATAACATGAAGGTTCTCCATGGCCAGTCTGTTCCTCTGGTATGGGTGGTATGACCACATAGACGAGTGCAGGAATGGACTTGGGAGAGGGAGGCCGACTTACCATCCAAGTGGCCAGAGTTGATGGATGTTTCTTCATCACCACCCTTGGAATGGAAATTGGAGGATGCATTTCTTTAAGTGGGGAAGTTTGTATGAACCTGGATCTTTATTTTAGGTATGGATCCTGATTTTGGGTGTTTTTGAAGAAAAAGGAAGAATTTGGAAATTTTCTAAGTACACGCCATGTACTCTTGAGTTCACACTGTGTACCCAGTTTCTGAGTGTAGCCGAGTACTGACTGGGTAACAACTGAGTACATGTCCGTGTAGACCGCCTAATGTAGGGACCAGTTGAGGAATTTACATGACATGTATATTAAATGAACACACCATGTACATTAAATGAACACACTGTGTAATTTTCTTTTTTATTTGGATAATCATACCGGGGTCGTGTCTCATCTCCAGAACACATCTCTTCTTCCCATTTCTCATACAGGAGAGCAATGCACGACCAAAAATTATTGAGCTCTTTCTATTCCTATGTTCGACCTCCGATTGAGATGCTGCTAGGTGCTTTGATTCCCACCAGCGAGTTATCTCTTTCCCTTGATTCTATCTTCTTGATTTCTCTTATCTCTTGAGCTATCTAAGGTTGAACAATTTTTACCTTTTTATATATCAATGATGTATTAGGACAATTCATGTGTCTATTTTCAAGAGTGTTCATCTTATGACTTTGAGGTAGGTGGTTTGTGCCTTTCTTGGGCGGTCTTTGGAATATATATGAGAAAAGTGATGAATAACCATGTTTAGGGTATTGTGTGTTTTGGAATATAACCCTGTTTAATGCCTGATGTGGTCTGTTTGATTGAGAAAGGGGTATTTATTATGAATATGGTTTATTACCTTGATTATGGAGGTGTTACCCATGTATCTTTTTGTTATGGTCATTGGGTCTAGAAATCATGTTAGGCTGCTTTGTTTCCATCCCTAGTGTTGTTAGGATTGAGTTGTTATTTATATGAGATGCATATGTTTCACAGTATGAAAGAGTGACCAAGGGGAGTTGACTATGAGAGATTCTCGAAGTAGGGTCTTTTAATTATGAATTTTTATTATTCTTGACTAGAGGTATTGACTATGAGAGCTGCCATGGGTCATTGACCAGAGGGGTTATACTGTGAGAGCAACCCAGAGGGTTGTAATTAAAAAAATTTTGCACTACATTTCATTGACTATGAGAGCATCCATGGGGTCATTATAATGTAGCCCAAGGGGGTATTGACCTTGAGAGATACCCTAGTAGTCTTTTGTTTTATTATTTGTGTTATGTGAGACCAAAGGGGTTAGATTGTGTGAGCTTTCCCAGAGGGTTATTATTATTATTGATTTTAAAGATATGTGAAACCAGAGGGGATTAGACTATGAGAGCCTTCCCAGAGGGTTTCTTGTGAATGTTTGAATGATTGTGATGAGTCTGCCAAGCCAAAGCACAATCTTCGAATCTGTCATACTTGATTTTTAGATGTTATTTTGAGACATCTGTTTGTTATTGATATAAAGGGTGGATAAAATTATTTTGATAGATACCAAGGTTATATTATTCCACAGTATGAATAATTTTTTTAAATGAAAATGAATGTAATTGAAAAATATATGATTGTTTACTTTTGATTACCTCTTAGTTTATTTCTTTATTCATGCTTATTGCCTTCTATATATATTCACGTACAGTTAGAAGTAGATATTTGGTGGTTTCAAATTGGGATTCATCTCACACCCTGTTTGGGTCATTCTTTTGGAACCAAACAAATTATATGGCTGCAGGTATAGGAAAGGGAAATCACCCTTCTTCATCAGGTACTTGATTGCTATTGAAGATTGAGAGCTTGAGTCCAAGACGAGTCTTGCGCTGCTTTGGACTTTTACCATTTCTGTACTTGGGTTTTCTGTCTTTTATTTCCTGCATTGTGACTTGTTTGGATTCTTTCCTAGATACATGTGACATGCATCAAAAACACACACACATATATATTGGAGTTTTTTTGTACTATCAGTCTTCTGTTTTTTACTTTATTGTATGGTATTACTGTTTCCTCTATTGTTTATTATTGTTATTCTGATGTTTATAATATGCCAGGGAGGGAATAGTTTCCCCACTATCACACCCAAGGCCCTCGATGCTAGTCGGCTAACTCTGGCATTTTGTGAAATGTGCTTGAGGCCATGTGGCCAACTGGGTACGGGGCACCTGTGGGTGACACCCAGAACTAAGACATTACAAGAATCTTCTTTTTTAACATATATGGGGTAAAATTATTTTCCAACCTCCACACTTGTTATTGACTATTTATATTCCTCTATAAGTTTCTAATGTTTTTAAAATAAAATAATTTATAATTATTTTATGAATTTTTGTATTTTATATTAAAATAAAAACGATTTATTTTCTAAAAGTTTGAAAATATTTTTGGAAATTATTTATAACTTTTCTTTAAAAAAGCTACAAAATGTATAAAGAAATTCATTTTTAATTGATTACATTCGATTTTCCTCTATAATTTTCAATATAGTTCCATTTATGTCCATGTTCATTTTTGATTAATCAATTTCCATTTTCCATTATTTTATTGATTTATGTATTTGACTTTTTTTTATATTTCAATTTATTATGATCATATTCCATATCACCCTTTTTCATATCAATGGACATTATTTTCTCATCCATGTCGATATTTTAAGTGTCATGGATTTATAAGGTATCATTTACACTAGTTAGATGTTTTATTAACTGTATAACATTTCTATATATTCTATTTGTTGAAGGGTTCTTATTAAGAATTTCATTTCATTAACTGGGTTAATATTGATGTTTTTTATTCTTGATTCAAAATAGACATTTATTTATTGATAAGTAATATTGTTGTGTATTGTATTATTGATTAAATATATAATGATTTAATTATAAATATGTAAGTTATGGGTGGGGAATTGTTTTTTATATCCCCTTGATGCATTAATATGTATCATGAGATAGAAAAAGTTAGCATGATATATATGCCGAGGATGTAAAGCAATGTAATAATAGTTGGGTATTTAGTATACCCTTACACATAATTGAATGTTCTTTGGAATAAGGGAATGAATTTATGATTTATGAAGACTTATCCAAGTCCTTGATGGTATAATTCATGATATATTGGCTGAGGTCTTGATGGTAAGATCATTAATTTCAAGAATTTTACATTATATTCATTAAAATTTTAGTTATTATTATGCATGTGATTGTTTTATTTTCCATGAATATATTTTGAAGCTCAAGATAATGACTAAATGAAACATGGATTGATAATTTAATCTTCCATATTTATTATTATTTATATATTCATGATATATTTTTTGTATTATTTTCGTGATAATCATCTAAGATCACATGTTATTATGTTTTTATTTCCATGGATATAAAGACAAAATCACTACTAGAAAATGAGCACTTTGCAATGAATTTTAACCATGATAATGGTCCAAAAAATCATTGAAATCGATTAAGGCCATGGTATACTTGGACCATAGAATCTATGAACATTTTAATAGGGTTTTGTACTATTTGTTTTTCAAACCATGGCCTTATGTGGGTTGTATACATAGTATATGTGGACCGTGGAGAAAGGCTACACACTATATGTCAACAGAACCTATTTCCAATGATTATTATACCATGGACATAGGTGTTATATAACCATGAAACTCATTTAATGTGTTTATATGCTAAAAACTATATTCTATAGGAACATATTTCCCTGTATTGATAAACCATGGTTGTAGCTTTTAAATATTAAATAAAATCATCATGTTTTGATCCTAGGACCTATTTCAAAATCGTTCCTAGACATTACCACTAAAATATGCTCTATTATATGTGTTTGTATATGTATATATACATATATACATATTCATAATTATGAATAATTAAAATTGGTAATATTTAAAAAAAATTCAATTTCGACGGAATGCCTATAACCATCATTTTTTGACACTGTGGTCATATATGTTTGGAATGAGGCATATTAACATAATTGTTCAAAAATATGATCATAGGAGATTTATGGGAGGCCAATTACCACTTTTTAAAAAAATTGTGGCCACATTTTATTTTAGTGGGGGATATTTCCATGTTTTTACAAAAATGTTGTCGTGGGAGATTCCACAGAGGCATATTTCAACATTTTTTAAAAATTGTGGTTATATGATGCACTACAACCATTGTGCTTTTCAAACGTTGGAATTAGGCATTCTAGATAATTTTTGTAGTTTCGGTGTAATTTTAACAGTTTCTCCACCCACCTATCACCACCGTTTCACATAACCATGCCAATATTTAGGCTTAGAACTACATTTTTTTAGAAACCATGGCTATAGGATAATCCAGAGATACCTACAACCACATTTTAGTTCTGACTATGGTATTAGGATTCCCAATTACCATGATTTTGAAAACCATGCCATTAAAACCATGGTTATAATCCCATTTTATTATTTTGAATCTTTGAATCATCTTTAAGGATGTAGTAAATTTTTCCGTCCAATGTTTTATATTTTCTAATGTAATATTGAAACTGTGTATATATTTAGTATTATAAGACTTATGAACTAATTGATCTTTTAGGGGGTGAACCATAGTATATTACTCAAATGTAAGAAAGTAAACACTAGATCTGGGTATCTAGTTTCATTGTTTCTACACTTTTTATCAAAGTATGTTTAGTAAGACCCTTGGGAACTTGATTTTAAAAGAACATATCTAGAATTATAATTAGGATAAATCCATAGAATATTCAATTAATATAATGTATTTTTTAGTTATAACTCTATATTATTTATTTTATGATCTAATTATATGTGTTCCTTTTTTAATTATTTAACCTAGAGGTATCAAAGGAAATAATATCAATACCCATAGTCATTTTAATAATTTCCCTTATGAGAAAGCCAATACTACGAGTGTTGGACATAAGAATAACGTGGCCATATTGGGGAAACTACATAGATTATGAAAAATAGAATTTACTATATAGATAAATGTATTGATCCACACTATGATGTGCCTATGTTGGACCACTTTATATGATATAATCCTTCATACCTTCAAGAAATTACTAATCAATTTTGAGATAATAAATTAATGAAATCCCATGAAATGATATATTTGGCCCTTGAAATTACTACAAATGAAACAACTATTCTCACTATATATTTTTAAATGGATATGAATATAAATGGATTTAATTGATTTAGAATTCCAAGGAGGAGGATGAGATCGAGGGATTTAAATGGAAAACCATTAATGAGATTTTTTTAAGAAATATTTTTCTCGAGCAGAAAAAGCTGCTATGGAATGGGAATTCTTTAATTTAAGATACAGGTAAGAGGAAGGTGTGGTTTATTATGAGGAAAATATTATGATATTAGGAATTTAGACCCCATATTACATACATTATCAAGAAAATTAAGATTGGTTGTTTCTTTGATGGACTTAAGAGAAGCCTCCAAAGGGAAATAAACTCACAATGTTTCTTATAATATGATGAAATGGTATCAAGTTCCATTAGTATTGTTAAATATTTTTCCAAGTTATACAAAATTAATATTAAATCAAGAGAATAAAATGATAACTGATAACTAAGGTAAAAAAGAGGAAATAAAGAAGAAGGTAAGGATGAAACTTCAAATATTTTATAATTATGAAAATAAACATCTAGGTAAATTCGTAATGGTAATGGGAGTTTCTTATAAGTATTTAGATAAGGTCCATGTATCTCATGAATGCAAGAGGAAGATATAAATCATTGATATTTAGTGTTTCCACTGTAAGGATATGAAACACTATTCAAATCAATTCCCAAAGCATCAAGTAATTCCTTAATAATTTAATTGTGGTATTTTTTGATTCTATCTTTCTATTAAATTAATGATATGAAGCTAATGATAATCAATTGTGAATAGTTCATGGAACTCCCAAGGGTATGATGTTATTTTAGAAATTTAGAGTTTATGAATATGGGATTAAGAATATATCTTCCCTTGGAAATATTTTCTCTATAGTTGGAATATTTGTTAATGAATCTAGTATAATGATGACCCTTACTATTGTATATTACCTTTAGGGTTAGAATGTCTTTGGAAATAAGGGTAATTATAGTAAATTTGTGTGAATATATGATTATGATATATTAAATTTTGGACTTAAAAATCAAGAAGAGTTTTAGGATTTGTTGATTAATGTTGAACCATTAGTGTTATTATTTTCATTTTGGTGATTACTCATTCATTTTAAGGTTTAATTTATTGAATATCAATTTTACTTATGCTAAAAAATTGGTTTCAAGAAAATGGTTAGAAACCAAAGGAATCACTAGTCAGAAAATATATTATTGAATGAAGGACACCATCTATTAATGCTTCTCAATGTCCCATATAAGATTATTTTAGTGAAATAGGCATGAAAATTCCTCTTATTCATTAATAATTTCGAAAATGAGATGAATTTTATCTAGAAAAATAATCTAAATAAAACCAAGGAAATAAATCAAGTAAGTATATTTTCTTATCATTCCACAAGAAATGGGAGATAAATATATAAATTATTACATGGATATTATCACTTAACTATCAAGGTATGATTTTAAAAACACATTAATAGGTTGAATTATTATAAATAAACACACATTTTTAATTAAATATTTAATCAAAAAATAATATGTTACCTAATCCAAACCTATAAATAAAAATTCACGACCTAATATATTGTTAGGTCATGATATGCTCAAAATGAGTTAAAATTTGTGAGGAATATATTTCTATAAGGAGGGGAGAATCTAAAACCCAATGAATTTAGTTTATGAATACTATACATGAATTATTTTGATAAACATAAGACCATTCTTAAATGAAATGTGACATACTATAAAAATATCCTTATTTATATATTAATATTATACCCTAATAATTATATTGGAGAGTATATATAAGAGTAATCATATTATAAAATATATGTTTATATTTTTTAAAATATATTTTTAATGATTAGGTAAGAATTATGTAATTTTTAATGATAAGAATTAAATCATATAAAGTTAATAGTAGTTAAAGTTTAAATATTTTTTTTTTAATTAAAGTGGGTTTTATTTATATTATATAACTTTAATTTAAATGGTAAATGTATATTATTTTGATTATTTAATAATTTTATTTTCTTTATAAATTTTAACTGATGAATAATAATTCATACACTTATTATCAATTATTTTTTAAATGAATGTAAAATCTTTTTATTGAAAATGGATATTTTCAGTAAACTCTTTTCAGTGCTTAAGGTATTTTTATCATAATAAATTAAATTAAATATTATTTATTAATTATTTAATGATAATACATTCAATAAAATAAATTAAAAATAATCTAATGGTTTTTACTAGGAATAGAATGGGAATAAATTTTTTTATGCTTTGAAAATACTATTTTCCAAAAAATGGTTTTTATGTATTTATGATACTATTATAGAAATATTTTTAAACAAATTTATAAATTATATTTTATAAAAAAGAAATTAATTATTGATTTTATCATATAAAAATTATCTTGGGGTAATTTATTCATATTTTTTAGAAATATATGATATTTTGGATGAATTGTGAAAAAATAGAAATTTTACAAATAATGTCACTTTTATAATATTTACATGATATAAGAATAACATTAATGTTTATGAAACGTTTTTAATTGAAATATTATATATTTTATTGTTAATATAATTCATTTAAAAAAAATTTAGAACTTGTAAATATTTTTTAGCATTTTGGAATTCTAAATAATGTTTGTACATAAATAAAAAATATTTTTGGTTCTTCTTTTTAATTATGTATTCAACAGGTTTATTTTGGTTTTAAATAAAAATAAATCTAATTATATTTAACATAATCCAATTAATTACATTGAAATCAACATTACACCATATTTTTTATGTAAAATAATTTTCATGGTTAAAACATGCATCTTTCTGAAAAATGTTTTCATTGTGTTTTATGAACTTATATTGAATGTAACTTTTTCCAATTTTTGGAATTGAATCATGTAAAATCCATTAAAAATTAATAATAGAAATAATTAATTTTATCTACTCAGAAAAACATAATTTTTTCTAATAATTAATAATAACCATGGTAAAAACATATCACAACTATAAGGGTTGAAAAAGATTAACTAGGGGTTAAACAAAAGATATAAGTATTAAAATAAGAAATGACATTGTTTAAATCAAATTAGTAAATTTATTTCAACCATGTATAATTATATATTATAAATTTATCCCCTATTAAGAAATATTACAATGAGTATTACTTTATTATATTTTAATGTTCTTAATATTTACATGTTTGTCGACCACCTCACTTATAAAAGGGAACCTCTTCGCTTCCATCCACCAAACATATTGAGAAACCTATATCTTCCATGCCCTAAAAAATAACATCCAAAATTTATTATTATCAACCTATATTTTTTATTATTCTCAAAATACCACTTCATGAAGGATTATGGTGTAATACAAATTGATGTTACTGAAAGAAGATGTATATGTTTTTATCGAGCATTTTTATGTTCCATTCTTCTTATCCTTCCTCCAAATCCTAAAAATCGTCTAAAAATAATTAAAGATGTATATTTACTATACTAATATTTAATTATTTTATTTTAATATCAATTTTCTTTCTCTTTTACATCCTTTTTAATATGAAAACATCACATGTGTATACATATGAACTACAATTTCCATGAAACGATGTGTATCATTTCTCATCACCAGAACACTTTGATGGTTATAAGTGTACAGTTAATGAATATATATAATATTTATGAAACAATTATGATAATATAAATATAATAAATCATCTACATTCTTACCCTCCCATTCATTGGAAAATGATATTGTCGCCCGTGTATATGTGGGGACTACCTCATTTACAAAGTGATGTGAATCATTTTCCATTTATGATTTACTTGGATAATCATACTGATATATTTATGAATATATATAAAATTTGTGATATAAATATTATTATATAATGGTTAATAATTATATATTTCTTTCCTTTCCAACCATTAGATAAATGAAAACATCCTCATCCATACATAAAGACTACCTCCTCCATGAACAATGTATTTTATTTTTCTATTACCTCTTTACCTAGATGATTCTAAAATTATATATAACAAATAAAAATTATTTTGACAAAATTATTAATATTATTAATATTATTGAACCATATCATTACCCCTTAGACCATGGTTAGTTTACTTAAATAATTTTGATGAAATTTATCAAACAACCCTGAGTGGTCCATGTAAGAATGAAAAATTCAATGAATGGATATAAAATAATTATAAAAGGACCTTAAAAAGTAGAATATTGATGAAAATGGTTTCTCAAGATGTATTTAATAAATTTAAATTTTATATTTATAAGGATATAACACATTTAAATAAGAATGAATCCAAGGAAAGGGTAATTAATCTCAATACCACCCCATTGATACATATTTTATATTATGAAACTAATTTATTTTATATAGTGTATGTAATACTCATTTAAAATATTATATCATGAATTAGTCTATATTCATGATAGTTATTTTTTTTATTAATTTCTTATAAGTTAATATAATTTGATTAAAAATTTATTAAAGATGTATTGTTTTTTACAATCTAACACATATTTGGGGTTATTCGTGATTAAATTTATATTGGAAGAATTGTGACATATTTCACTTCCTAAACAACAAATATTATTTTATATTTATTTCAGGTATTTCCTGGGTTTTCAACCCCAGTTCCCACTCTTTGGTGCTCAAATACCCAAATAATATCTTTAAGAAAAACAAAAATATATCTTCTTTTAAGTTAATCATATTTTTCATCAATATCCACATTTTTTAAATAGTCCTTAGATGTTTTATCTATTTTTAAATAATTAAAAAGGCCTTTTATAATACTTTGGACTTTTCTTTACTAGAGTTTAAAATAAATCTTATAAAATTTTTCAAAAAAGTTTATTTTTTAGTTTCGACAAAATATTCAAAGGAATTTTTTTTGTATATGGAATAAATTACTTTTCCCACCCTTATGACCATTATTTTACATTTATCCTCCTATACAAATTTTTATGGATTTTTATAGAAAATATTTTCTATTATACATTGAATTTTTATCTATAATATTAAAATAAATTATAATTACATTCTAATTGGTTGAATATAATTTTAAAAATGATTATAACTTTGATTTTACACCAATGTTACAAAAGGATTAAGGAACTTTATTTTTAAAGTTTAACTTCTATTTTACTCCTTAATTAACAAAATACATTACATTATTTCTAATATTAATTTATAATTAAATGATGTCCATCAATCCCCTTTTATTAATTTATGTATTGAACCCTATTTCATGATTATTAACATTCTTAGGTCCATGTTTTGTATAAATATCCATTATTTTATTAGAAATTATTTTACCCTCTTGGAATATATTTAATGTATCATGGATTTAAATGGTATGATTTCCATCACATAGATATTGAGTTAATTATACACTATTTCTATATATATTATTAGTTGAAGAAATCTTATTAAGAATGATATTTCATTTTCTATGGAAATATTGATGTTTTATATTCTTGATTCAACTTAGATATTTATTTATTTAAAATAAATATTGATTAAGTACTATAGAAAGAATTCAATATATGAGGAATTAATTATAAATATATAATTGATGAGTGGGGATCAATTATAGATTACCCCTAAATGAATCAACATATCTCATGAGAATAAATATGATGTCCTGATTTATATATTGAGGCTATATGAACGTGACTTAATTTTTGGGTATTTGGTGTATACCTACCCATTATTGAATTTTTCTTGGAATAAGGACCTTATGGTTAGATTTATGACGTCTTATCCTATAAAACAAGGGTAATATTAATGATATCTTGGACAAGGAATTCCTTATAATATCATGAATGTCCATAATTCTGCATTTTCTTCATTAATGTTTTAGTTATTATTAGGATGTTTATTATTTAATTCTCCATGTATATATTTTGAATCTCAAGTTGTTGATTAAATGTCATCTGTATTGAGTATTTACTCTACCATATTTTTTTGAATTACATATTCCTGATTGCTTCTGTTGTACAATTCCCCTAAGTAATTATTAAAGCTCACTATTTTTATGTTTTCCTTTCACCTAATAAGAAAAACGAATAATTGAACGATATTTATGGATGGAATAATGTTTTTCATGCTATATTATATTTTTTCCAATGTAATGTGGAAATAATATATGTATCTTATCTCCTAAGAATGCTATATTAATCAATCATTCATGGTGTGATCCCTATATCTCGTACTAATGTAATAAAGTAAACACTCTATATGGGATAATGGAGTCATGTTTTTGACTTATAATCCATAGTGAACTCACCAATTTCATCATTTGAACCTCCGATAACCACGATTTATTAATTGTGAACAAACTATCTTTAACACTTACAATAAAAATTGAAGAAATAAATAAATAATAAAGGAGGATACACAACATATATATTTTAATTTTTTAAATAATCCCATAATTAATTAATTAAATGAGTAAAATAATCCACTATTAATTATTTAAAATTTATACATCACCAAACCTTACTCTTCAGATTGATAAAATTTTTCAAAATAAAAAAATATAGGTCTCCATTATATGATTCCAATAAAACTCCATAGATAGTGTTATCTTATTTAATTGAATTAAATATTCAATTAATGATCAATTTAACTAATTTATTCTCAACGTTTCATTGAATTTTACTGGACTCTCTTCAATTAGTTTTCATTGTATCCTTACTTAATGGATATACAATATTGAATTCATTGATTTCTTTTATCTTTTATTTTCACATGATTCATATCTCCTTTATTTTGATATTAATTTAAATTTATAACAAGTTAAATCATCACAAGACTAGGGAATGTGGATCATAAGGTCACCCCAGTTGTAAAATTACCATTCTATAATTTCATTATCATTAAATTCCATAATAATGTTCTCTATAAATGGTTGAAAATATTAGCTTCATTCCATATACATACACATTAACTCAATGAATACACATCATCATCCTTGTAAATAAATCATCCCAGGAAATACATAATATCGTGTGGGTAATCACACCCATAACCCTACTATTCAAATTAAGGGACCACTTTTTTTGTATTTATTTGAATTCCTGTGGAATTTTACATAGACAATAATATTAACCATTATAGTATAGGTATGAAACTATTTAAAAATGTTCCATTTATCTAATTATTGATTCTAGAGCTCCATATAGTCTTGAGTCTGATCTAATATAATTCATATAAAAATGATTACTATATCATCTCTATAAGGGAAATCTATTTTTTAAAGACATGTAGTCACAATCAATTATATATAATTACAAATTTGATTTCAATTAATAAGGGGAATAAATAATATTTCCCTTCTGAATAGTCAATAATTATTATCTGTATAGCTGGTCATACCATTATACATGGTTGGTGTAACACATTGAAATTCAAAAATAATTACATTTTACGCATTAGCTTGTATGACAAGAAAAAACAAGAACATAAGATAATATAATATCCTGATAATTTATAATATATTTACTATTTTAAAAAAATTACCCCAAGATATAGATTTCAATTCATTCAATACTGAGTTATCATGCAACTCATGTAACAATGAGTTTCCTTAATGGATTGTGTTACACGTAAGACAAAGTTTTACAGAACAACAATATATTAACAAAACATTATTATTTAATATAATAATACTTAACCTAGACATTAAATTAGAATTTATGAATAGTATTATATAACATATAAAAATATATATTTTAAAAAAATATAAAATGAATTCATTGGTGACAAATTAATTAGAAACAAATATAAAAACTAATTGGATATAAAGGGAATGTTTTTACAGATAACTATTTTTATACCCATAAAGATGTGTTATCCTAATAAATTAAATTAATTATAATTAGTGAGTGATATTAATGTAATATATATATATATATCATACTAAATAAAAATATTTTTAATTTTAAACAAATATATTTTATAGGCATAATATAAGAAAAAAAAATCATGTTTTATGCTTAAAAATTTTATTTGTCTAAAAAGGAAATTTTACTCGATTCTCATGGAGAGCCTATTATATATCCAATTTTTATCAATTTTATGAATCTATTATGCCCAAATAAAATTAATTTTCTGCATTGAGACATAAAAATTATTTTAGGGTGTTTTTTTTCTATGAGGTTTTATTTTTTGATGAACAGTTAAAAATAATGAATTTTAATTCAAAACAACTTTTTCATCTAATTTATTTATAAGATAAAATTATATTTTTAATTGGTTTAGAAGTTAAATTAGATAAATTTTACAAAAAGTAATCGATTTTATTTCATTTTAATCAATCTTACTTGGAATTTGTTTATAAAAATTTAGGAAACATATGAACACTTTTACTTTGAAAACCTGTTTTTTCATCCCTTCTGCGGGATTTAATTTAAATTAATTTATGCCACTTTTGTGATTGAAGTTTGTAAAAATGAATTCCATATTTATAATAATAATAATTTATAATGTCTAATAATTTAAAATTAGTTTTTGAAAAAATATAATAAAAAGTAATTATAATTAATTACCAGGATTATGATAAAAATTAGTTTAACAAGGGACAAAACCTAATTCTTAAGAGACAAAATGACCTATAAAATTAAAAAAAAATCCATTTTATGTTAATATTTCGACAATATACTCCCTTTATTTTAATTTTTTTCATTTTTTGAGCCACATGTCATAGGAAAAAGTTGGATGGAATTCCCCTTTCAAAAATTAACAAGAATGTCACTCCTCCTCCACTACAAAACGACACTCAATCCTTTCTATTATTCATGTATCTCAATCCACTTTTGATCAAAAAAGATCCAACCAAATAGATCCTGAACATCCCTAAAATAATTCTATAATCCTACATTTTGTAATAAGTCCATCAGTGGAATCTTTTTGGTTCAAACCAAAATGAGTTACCCAAAGTAGAAGTAACATCCTTTCTCAATATTTTTTGTCTTATTTTCATTATAAACCGCCTAAAATATTATAATTACATGATTATATAATAAAAATAGTATCCCCAATATACTACTATTTTTTAATTATAGATTTTATACCTATAGTTACATAGACACACATCTAATGGGTAACGAACTTACCATTTATGTGTATGGTGAACTACCGCCTCACAAAACGATGTTGTTTGTTTTTCGTTTACCACCTTTCATGGTTGGGAATTATGATGGAAAAGATATTTATATATGATATATATATGATATTTATAACGTATTTATTCTTATTTAATTATTTATATAACAAATACCGCAATTCCTTCAAATTCTTGAAAATACGATAACATCGTTTGTTGAAGTATTGACTACCATATCCTCAATGTGATGTGATTCATTCACGCTATACATGAAATTTATAAATGATTATTTTAATAAACCGATAATATATATATGAAATAAATATTATACCTTAATTAAAATATAAATATATATAATTTAATTTCTATTCTTTTAAAGTAAAAATGAAATGAAATTAGCGTTCATGCATGTGTACGACCTACCATCTCCATAAATGGTGCATTCAACTTATTATCTCCAAATGTTATGTATTATTATAATTACATATATAATGAATATATATCATATTTAAATCCTCGTTTAAATTATGGATATGATAAAACCATGATAGGAACAACAAGTAACATGTCAAAACATACTTGAGAAACTAATAAATTATCACATAGAATTGTAAAAATAACGAATGATTACTAAAAAATGAGTAATAATAGATTATAATAAGATAATATATGATATCATAAATATTAATATGGTTATGGAATAAGTTTTTAACTTGTTTAAAACATTATATATTAATTTAAATGATGTTCACATTATAGATGACACACGGTAATGGATTTTCATCTCACATTTTACACTAGTGAGATAAATATATTATTCACAACTTACTTATTTTGTGAGGTGTATCAACTTCCATTTTGATATATTATATCATGATTTTTTTATGTAATTTTTAATTTCAATTGTAATTATTTTTAATAAGGGGATTTTAATTAAAAGTTACCAAGTGGTAAATAATTTCATAACCCAGTTCCTTTCCATTGGGTTATATTTCTTCCTCAATGTAGTTAATATTATAAGATTATGTATATAATAATTTTTTATGATATATTATTTTAATTACAAATAATTTATATGGATTTTAGTTTTACACTCATAATTTATTTATTGGTTGAGTCTCACTTCACCCTTAAAGGCTTTTCATGGGTTTACCTTAAAATATCATTTTATTTGGGGTTGTTTACAATTGAATTTCCTTTCAAGGAATTTATATGAAAATTGTATAATAAACCCTTTCATTCTAATATCCAATGTTTATTTAAGACCCTTTTTGAGTAATAATATGTTATTTTACTCTTTAGTACTTAATTTGTTTTGGAAAATGTAATCAATAAAAGCCAACATCATTTCCCTCTTTAGTGAGAGAACTAGATTTCTTATAAAAACCAAATTCTCTAAAAAGGTTTTAAATAATGATTTTATCATTTAAAAATGATTTATTAAATTTTTTCCCCTTTTTTTATTTTAATATTGTTTTCAAAGGAATATTATTTTCTCTTTTCAAATCATTCATCTTTTAACCTTTTTATTGTGGAAAAGAAATGTTCTTTTAAATTTATACGACATGTGCGGATTTACCCTCCCTTACTTATACGGCGATTTATTTTCATGTTTAAAAGGCTATTTTTATTTATTTTTTTAAAAAATTGATTTTAAATGTAAATTATTTGCAAATTTGTTTTCATAATAAAATCTATATTTTCCTCAAGAATGGTTTTTAAAGATATTTTTATAGTTTTTCCATTCATCAACAACAACAACCATTTATTTTACTCTTCTTGGGATATTTTTTCTTGATACCAACATTATTCTTACTCTAGATGGTTTATGATTGATTTGGAAGAGGATAGTATTGAAATCCACTTCCATGATTCCTTTGTTAGTCCCCTTTGAAATATTCAGTTTTCTATAATCATTTTACATTGAATTTCCTATAAATGTCCATAAAATTTACCATGGATATGTTCATTTCCTATTCCATATATAATTTTAAAATATAATATTTAATTTAATATTTTGTATCATTATTATCCATATTATAAAGATATTATAAGTTTCATTTAATTCTTGGGTAATTAGGATTCAAATGTTTCAAAGTGGTATGTGACACTTTTAAGTGTTTCAATATTATTTTCCTCAACAATTTTTGGATAATATTTCACTAGTATTTACATTAATTATCATAAAAAACCCTTGTTGTTACTTATCATACACTAAGGAAATATAGAAAATTTGTATTCATTATTCCATACAGATATTTTATAAATAATATTATTTATTGATTAAATAAATATAAAGAATACTTTGGACATGAATAGAAGGGTGGGCCCCTAACATTATATATCTTCTCAATTTATCAACATGTTATCGGGATAAAATTTTGTTTCAAAAATTTAAATAGGTTTCTATAAATTGTTTTAAACTATATTTTGAAAGTTCCTAATCGTATAGGTTTTCATGTGCCTCAGACTTGACATCTATAATTCAGAATTACCTTCATTTTGACATTGTTTTTTATTTACCAATAGGATTTTGTATCAAAATATTTATAGATGAATTTCATTCTCAATTCATTGATTAAATGGAATTTGTTTTTAGTTTCTTACCTTACCATATTGTTTTTTTTCTTTGTCTAGTTATTTTAACGGCATGTGTTATCAGTTATTTATGTTCCCATGTTGCTTTGTTATCATCAATTCATTATTTATTTCACTTTACATTCCCTTACTAAAAATTTGAGATGCACCTTATTATGTTTCCCATAACTAGGAATCCAATAAGTTTACTATGAAAGATATGCAATGATACACTATATAGAATAATGTTATTTTCCTTGAAAGAAAAAAAGTGTTGTATGTAGTGTATTTATTTGTAATTCAAGACTCATATATGTATCTAGTTCATCAAGACTACTAAAATATTTGGTCTTTTGGGATTTGATTCCTTGTAATAATGCCAATGTAAAAGTAGAATGATAATGGATTCGGGAGTTTTGGGGTTGGGTTTCTATAGTTGGTATCAGAGGAAGTTTATTTAAATCCTTGAAAACTAGATTAATAAAAATATAGATTTGATACCAAAACTCTATGGTAGAATTTTAGGATAAGTATAGAAAACATCATAAATATTTGGTTAGTTAGAGATTATGAGGGTCTTCACAAAAATACATCCCAGTCTTGATACTACAAATGAACATAGTTCTTGCACATATACACCAATGGATAAAACCTCTGACAAGGTGTGTCAGTCCTGACTCGAGCATAACTTAGTACACGACAACAATATTTACTATGCAACTGGTTAGAAAATATTGAGGGATATGATTAAGATAATTCATATTTTATTTAAAAAACATTATGAAGTATTTGAATAGACAATAAAAATGGATGACCTATGTTAAAAATTTGACCAATAAATTAACTACATTGAAATTAAATTGATTACGTATTTCTAAATTGAGGTTGTATTGAAAACCATAGTAAAAATGGCTATTTAGTGATTAACCTTATTTCAAGGATGTTGATGATATTTATTTTAGTAATTATATTAACATTGTCTTATAAAATGAAAACATATACGCTGGGTAAAAACCTATTAAGTACGAAAAAACGGTACATGAACCCATGATCATAGGAAGATAGGGGTTTAATTCCAATCACTTACCTACACAATGTCCAAGTTAATATGTCATTTTTTTAGATAAAAATTTTTATGAATAAATATTAATTATAAACCAGTAGTGTGTAATTTTAGGTTTATAGATTAATGTATAAACCATATTGACTTCAGAGAATTTTTGGAGAAAAATACTTATACTTTTTACTCTTTTATGGGCCTTATAATTTGTTAAAAATCTATTTTAGTGCTACGGACATCAACGAAAATTTTTGGACATCCATTTATTGATGTAATGGATGAATCAGAAATTTATAGAAGAAAAATAAAATTATGAAATTGGATTATAGATATATATAATGTAAATATTTTTTTATAGTCTTGGTTAATTAAATAATTCCCCAAAATTAGGAAAAGGATCTTAAAAGAAATTTTTTCCCCTAATACCTTAATTTTTTTTGAACTGACGATATTTTAATCATCATTGATTTATGAAATTGAGGCCCTTAAAATTCCATTGATCATTCACTTGTTTGTGATTAATGAATTCATCCACCCCTATAACTATTTCTTCATTCCCTCCATGTGTGTATCTTTACATTCCACTAATATGCTCCTACTTAGAGAAAAAGTTATATGTTACTCCATGTGACATTTATACTTCCCATTTTCTATTTTCTATAGGATGTTTTACGAACCCTTATCACGATGTGGAATTTCAACATAGGAAATATCAAAAAAAAATTTATAACGGCCGATTTTAAATTGTGAGGAAACAATTTAATTAAGGTGGCTAGAATGAAACACCCCTAAATTATAAAATAAAAACATTGTATTCCATAACATGTATGAAAAGAAATACCAAGCACATAAGGAAATATAATACCCTGAGACATTAAAATATATTTACAATTTTAATAAAATTAACCCATGATATATATTTAAATGAACATGATACTTAGTTAGTGTGGATCACACACAATAACGAGTTTCATCAATGGCTAGTGTTACATGGAAGACCGAGTTTTACTGAACAACAATATATTAATATAACTATATTATTTAACATAATTAAACTTAAACTAGCCATAAAATTAGATTTTATATATATTATTTACTAAAATATTAAAATACATGGTTTAATAAAATATAAAAGGAATTCATTGGTAAAAAATTTATTAGAAATCAATATAAGAATCAATTGAATATAAAGGGAATATTATTACAGAAAACTATTTTTAGGCCCACAAAGAAATTTTATCCTAAAAGAATTAAATTAATTACAATTAGTGAGAGATAATAATTTTATATATATATATATATATATTTATTTAATAAAATATTTTATATATTTATCTTATATATTTGATAGTAACAAGATAAAAATAAATCTGGTTTCATGCTTAAAAATATTATTCTTCTAAAAAAGAAAATTTACTCTCATCAAATGGAGAACATATTTTAAAAAACAAATTGGAACCTTTATATATTTAGTATGAAAACATAAACTCAATTTTTGAAATAGAGACATAAAAATTATTTTAGGGGTTTTTTGATATTTTTCTCTGAGGATTCAGTTTTTGATGAATAATAGAAAATACTGAATTTTAATTCAAATAAGATTTTAATATAATTTATTTATAAGGATAAATTATATTTTTAATATCATTTAATGTTAAATTAGATCAATTGTAAACAAAATTTATCCAATTTATTTTATTATAATCAGTTTAACTTTTATATTCGATATAAAAAGTTTGCGAACTTTTAAGCATTTTTATTTTACAAACCAGCTTTGGTGCCCCGTATATGGGATTAAATTTAAATTAATTTTACCACATATGTGTTTGATATTTAAAAAAACATATTAAATATTTTTATTCATAATAATTTATAATTTATAATAATTTAGACTTAGTTTTTGAAAAAAAATATTGGAGAAAGTTATTAAAATTAATTATAATCATTAAGAGAAAACATTTCTTAACATATGACTAAACCTTAAACGTAAGGGAAACAATGTCATAGAAAATTTTCCCAAATCCATTGGATGTCTATATTTGGACTCTATAATCCATTGGATATAATTTGGTATATTTTTTGTGCCACCTTTCATAGGAAAAACGTTGGTGGAATTCCCTTTTCAAAAATTTTCAAGAATGCCACCCACCTCCACGTTAAAACGACACTCTCCCCTCCATCATCCTTAAACCTCTCAAGACACTTTGGATTAAAAAATATATACCAAAAAAGATCCTAAAAATACCTTCCATAATCCTATAATACTCACTTTGAGAAAAAATCAATCCAAGGAATCCCTTTATTGCAAACCAAAAGAAGTTACCCAAAGAAGTGGTAACATCCTCCATCAAGATGTTTTGTTTTAATTTCATTATACAACCATAAAATATTATTATTACAAGATTATATAATAAAAAAGTATCCTAAATATAATTATATTTCTTTATTAAAGGTTTTATAACACCACTTATACACACTTCCATTTAATGGGTAACAAACTTATTGTTTACGTGTTGGCGAACTACTGCTACAGAAAACGATGTTGCAGGTTTTTCCTTTACAACCTCTCATGGCTAGGAATTATGATAGAAAATCTTCTTATATATGATATATATGATATTTATAATTTATTTATACTTATTTAGTTTTTATATAACATATACAGTTATGCTTTCCATTTTGTTTAAATACGATAACATCGCTTGTGGAAGTGTGTACTACCACCTCTTCAAAGTAATGTTATTTGTTCACGCTATAAATGGAATGTATAAAGAGTGGTTTTAATAAACATATATAGGGTATATGTTATAAATATTATAATTTATTTATAATATACATATATATAATTTAATTTTCATTATTTTAATACAAAAAATAAATGAATGTAGCATTCATTGGTACGTACGACCTACAATCTCCACGAACATAGCTTTCAACTTCTTATATCTAAATAATAATGATTATTATAAAAAAATATATAATGAATATATATGATAATTTAATCATTTTATAATTTCTAGATATTATGAAATCATGATAGTAACAAGAAGTAAGAAGTCAAAAATATACTTGAGAAACTAGGAAATCAACACACGAAATAGTGAAAATAATGAAAGATTACTAAAAACGAGTAATAAGATATTATAAAAAGATAACATATGATATAATAAATTTTTACATAGTTATATAATAATTTATTAACATTTTAAAACAATTAAATATAAATTTAGAGGATTCACACCTGAAATAAATTACAAATTAAGATATTTTCATATCACATTTTACATTAGTGAGATAAATGTCATATTCACTACTTACTTATTCTGTGCGGTGTATTTACAACTAATTTTGATATATTATAAAATTAATTATTTTATATTAATTATATTTTGAGTTTAAATTTCAATTATTTTTTTTCTAACAGAGTTTGAGTTAAAAGTTACCAAGTGGTAAAGATTTTCATAACCTGATTCCTTTTCATTGGGAAATATTACATTATCATTTTCGTTAATATTATAATATTATGTGTGTAATAAATTTTTGATATATTTTATTTTATTTCCACTTATTTTATGTGTATTTAAATTTCACACTCCAAATACCTTCATTTGTTGAGTCTCACTTCAACAAAATGGTCTTTTCAACGGTTTACTTCACAATATCATTTTATTCGAGATTGTTTACACTTGAATTTATATTAGAGAAAATTATAGAAAAGTTGTAACAAAAATAATTAAATTATATTTAAATTTGTTTATTAATGACCCTTTTCAAGTAATAGTAGTATTTTACCTCTCTGTGGAACTTAAATGTTTTATAAAATATTTTAATGAAAAACAGACTTCATTTCCCACGTTATTCAGAGAACATATTTTCTTCTGAAAACCCTGTTCTCTAAAAACATTCTAAAAAAATATTTTTAACCCCTAAAATGATTTATTAAATAAATTTTTAACCTTTTTTATTTTTCAAATTTATTCAATTGAATCTTCTTATTACATTCTAAAAATGAATTTATTAAACCATTTTACCGTGGAAAAAGGAATGTTTTTTTACCTTGTGTGGCATGCACAAATTTACTTCACCACCAATTCTTTAATGTTTTAGTTTCATGTTTAAAAAGATATTTTTAAATAAAATGTTTTGAAAAGTCATTTTAAAATAAAATTATTTTTAATATGTTTTTCCAAAGAAATATAATATTTTCTCTAATAATGTTCTTAAAATATATTTCTATAGTATTTCCATTAATCAAAAACAACAACCCTTTATTTTAATCCACTTGGTAGATTTTGTATCGATATTATCCTTATTATTAATTTGGATTGTTTATTATTGATTTGTCCATGGACAATATTGATATTCACTTCCTTGATTCTTTTGTTAGTTCCCATTGAAATATCCAATTTCCTATGATCATTTGACATTGAATTTCCCCTAATTATCTGTATTATTTATTGTGGATATCATTATTGCCTAAAATGTATGTCATTTTTACTTAAGATGTTTATTTTGAAATTTCATATCATAAATATAATTACTCTCATAATATTCTAAGATTCATTTAATTCAGGGGGAACTATGATTCAAATATTTCAAAGGGGAATGGGATACTATGGGTAATTTAAAGATTATTTTCTTCAAGAATATATTAATGATATTTTAATGGTATGTCTATTCATAAACATTAAAAAAAACATTATTTTTGTTAATCCCACACTAAGGAAATATTTATAAACCCGCATTTATTGTGCAATATAGATATTTGGCAAGGAATATTATATTTTGATTGAATCAATATGATGAATTATTTAGATTGGAAATGACGGGTGGGGCCCAGACATTATATATCCCCTCGATGTATCAAAATGTTTTAATGAGAATAAATAGTTATTTAAATTAAATAGGTTTCTACCTATAGTTTCAAATCATATTGTGACCGGTATTGAAATTATATTTTTTCATGTCCCTCGCACATGAAATCCAATATTGAATCATTTTGTCCATTTTGACTTAGTTATTATTTATCTAGGAGATTTTTTATTGATATATCTATTGATGAAGATCATTATTAGTTTATTAATTTAATGGAATGTGTTTTCAGTTTTTTACATTTTCATATTTATTTTTACTTATCTAGTTATTTGAATGCCATGTGTTATCATTTATTCACCTTTCCATGTTGATTTATTCTCATCAATTCATTATCACTTCTTCTTTACTTTCCCTTACTGAGCATTTGATCACACCATTATTTTTATTTCATTCCACATGAATCCAAGAAGTGTACTGATAAATATATTCCGGGATACACTATTTAGAATAAAGTTTTTATCCTCAAAAAAATATGTTTTAATTAGTGTATTGATTTGTAAAACAAGACTCATATATGTATCTAGTTTACCAATACGGCTAATATCCTCAGTCCTTGGGTGTTTGATTCCTTATAATCATGCTAATATAATAGTATATGACACTATCTCTAAGATTTATGGGGTCAGGTCACTACTGTTGGTTATGGACTTCTATAAAATTTATTACGCTTTTCCGTATTAAAAGACATAATCAATAAATTTATTTCTTCTTCTTGTTGTATTAGTGACTCAAATATTAAAACAAGGAACATATAACACATCATAAATTTAATATTATAATATATTTTCAAGAACAATTCTAGAATACTCTTTAATGAAATATAATATATTCAAGGAATATGAAAAAGACTCCCACATTATTTTCATTAGAAACCAAAAATAGATTTACAATAACATTTTATCTCATCCAAAAGAAAAACAAATCTATATTGGGATCCAAAATTGAATATATACCACCCCATTATTGTGAGATCAAAATACATATATATACAATTTTTTAATACAGAAAAACATTCTCTAGATTTGATAAAAAAGTCAAGAATTTTAGTATTGAATTCTCACTTAATAAGAGGGAATGTTTTTAACATTAAAATTTGAGGTACAATAATTTCTATCTAAGCTTATAAATATGTTTCTCCATATAGGAACAAATAACGTTTAATTAGTTTCTTAAAAAAACTATGATTGAAAATTTCCTATACCCCAATACACTTTCTGAGCTAAACCACCCACATATAAACAAACCCCTTATATATTCACTTATACGGGTAAAAACAAAAAAATATAATATGTTATTTATTAATATGAAAATCCAAATGAAACATGTGAATAATAATTTCACTACCTCATATTTATACCAGTATATATCATTGGACAATTTAGTTAGTTCATTAATGATTAATACATTGAATAAGAATTTTAATATATGTTTTAAACCAAAAACTAATTACTTAAATTTCATTTAAAATTGACTGATCCAACTCAATTACATAACTCATGAATATTTACAAACACACAAATTCTCTATTTCACTTAATGAACATATTTAATTATATAAATAAAATATTAAATTGATATAAATATTTAATGATATGATTTTTAATAATATATTTATTATGAATCCAAGATCCAAACATGGAAATGACTACGATTCTTTTGTGATCGATTACCACTATCTATTTATGTTAGTTCTGAGTAGTTGAGGTATGTCAAAATAGATAACATTAATTGAATGTACTATATTATAGATTATCCATTATATAAATTTGGACATATTTTTTTAGAAGTATATTTTGTTGAATTTTGAACCTAAATTGTATATTAAATAAAAATCCATCATAACGTAATATAGTAATTCTTCATGTAAAATGATTATAAAACCTGACATCACAATGAAACATTCTCATGTTATATCACTCCAATGAAAAAATATTTTGTTATACACCATAGATACCACTAAAACCATATTTTATTTAGAAAATTGACATACCATAGTTGGTAAAAACATTATTTACATACAATACTATAAGATGGGGATTTTTCAGCCTATAAAATATCATTTATGAGTGGTTTTAAAGAATTGATATTTTCAATTCTTATAAAGTGTGGAATTATTTATCATTGATAAATTTATTATTGATAAAGGATTAATTGTATCAATGTTATCTTTGGTGATTATAAAATAATATTTTATTAATGTTATCTCTAACATTGATAAATGTGGTCTTCATCTGCGTTAAACCTAGCATTGAAAAAATATATTATCAGATATTATAGAGTTCTAGTATCTCTATAAAAAATACTTTTTAGCATCTAATAAAAAATCAAACAATAAATTAAACTGTCAAAATTTAATGCTTTTATATAATAGATAATAAATTTACATCACGCTATTTAAGTAGAAAAATTAAATTAATGAATTTTAGAAGAATATAATTACAATGATGTAAAATCCCATGAAGATATATAATTAAAATAAATAAATAAAATCTCATAGAAGTATTTCTCTAATGGTCAACCCAACCTTATACAAACTTAGTGTGGTCCTATAACATCATGATAATCTTAGGGATAGGTTATTAAAAAATATATATTTCTAATGTTATATAATAAATGATAAATTTATATTTTAATAATATATAGTTACTTATTAAAAGTCACAAAATAATAATCTTTATTTTTTTTAAAATTATTCTATAAAATTGAGTGACTTTTCCTAGTTTTAAGAGTGTGATGTATGTTTTGAACTAAAATGTCACTTTAAATTAAAACACGCACTTTTAGTCATATCAACCACATCATGTGTCAAATATATGTTAATTTAATTCCTAAATATCAAAAAATAATTATTGATATTTTTCTAATATATTATAAAATTAGACTATATTTTCTCAGTTTTGAGTATTTGAGATATGTTTTGAACTAAAATGTCACCCATAAACTAAAAAATTATAATTTCAGTCATACCAACCACACCATGTTTTGGATTAATATGAGATTAATTCCTATATGTTAAAAAATAATTATATATATATATAGATATTATAATTTATCCTGAAATTGCTTGAATTTTTTCCTAATTGTGAGTCTATGAAATGTGTTTTGAATTAAAATGTAACTTTTAAATGAAACCCCACAATTTTAGTCATGCCGACCACATTATATATCATATTGATGTGTAGAAAATTAATATACTTGAAAAATAAATAATCCAACATTTTAATAATTATCAATAACATAAGAGTGTATTTTCTATGTTTTGAGTATGTCATGCATGTTTTGAACTACGATGTAACATTAAAATGAAAACATAAACCTTTAGTCATACCAAAAAAATATTGTGTTAGATTTATGTGAGTATAATTACTACATGTCACAAAATAATTATTATTATTTTTCATAATGTATCAAGAAAAATTGAGTGATTTTTTTAGTATGTGATGGATGTTTTGAAATAGAATGAAACTTTTAAACTAAAAAAATTTACTTTGAGTGACATTTGTTACACCGTGTGTTGGATTTTCTTTTGACTTATTTCTACATATAGTAAAATAATTATGGATCATTATTATAATTGAAACCAAAAAATGTTTTCTATTCATATTTATTTAGAATCCCTCATAAGATCCTCACTCAGATAAAAAAATCCATGTTCAGAGAGAAAACAATATTTGTTCATGAAGAAGAAAAAGATGGGATATCCATGTGTTTTATTATTATTCACATACAAAGAGATAACAATTCCCTAAAAAATATTCCAAATCTGGTAGAGATAACCAACTCTCAGTAGTAGGCTATATATTTTATCCAATATTGATGAAATGGTTATCAAAACCGTAAAAGTAATTTTAAGGGACTTTGAATCATGGTTTGACTTAAAAACCCTACTATGGGGGACCCAATAGCTTGGTGTTTATTTAATTTTTATGATTTTATTAGACTACATGTGGATCCAAAAATATCTTATGAATACAAATTTATGGTATTTTGAGGTTGAAAATATTTTTTCCCAACATTGTGTATTTTTCACTCGAGTGAACATTTCCCACTTGTGCCTTACATTATGAACACCCTCTCTATGGCCCCTCTACTCTACAGATGATTTTACATTCATTATCTAATCATTGTACAAAATATCATATGATCTACATATTGTGCCAAACCATGTGCCCCTAAAGACACATTTAGGCATCTAAGAGGTTAATTCCCATGAATGGGTGCCTACTCTATGGGTTACCTATAAGAGGAACCCCTTGCATCGCATCTAAAGAATGACTACTAATAGAACAACTTAGCTCCAAACAGACTATGGCATAAGGAATAATTGAGTTTTTATGCCCTTGAGAACAAAATAACCCTAATTTAGGTGGGTTTAAGTAAAAACCATAAGGATAAGTGTTATGAAGTTTGTACACAAGGCCACTTAATTGGAGATCCTAATTGGATTCTAGACCACATAAGCATTGAGTCCTTGGGAACCACTTCACCTAATCCTTCTATCATGAAATCAATTAACCCTATTATTTATTGTAGGATTAAACTTCACCTAATCCTCAAATATGAAAGACACTTCACCCAAGACTCATACTTTATTACTCTATTTATTATGTAATAAATTATAATTGAGAATTATTAAAATGAATTCTAGTTTATTAAATGGAAATTCGATGCATGTGTGATTGATAGTATGCGTGTCATCCCGTCCCTTTTATTATATTGGACCAACATATCCCTTGTTTATTTTATGTCAAAACAATAATTATTCTACTGGTTCCTCTCACTAGTATGTGATTATAAAAATATTTAAAGGATAGATATCCAATGATAGTATGGGTTTAAGAACTAATCTAAGGTGAAATCAACATAGGAGATATAGAGGTCGATGGTGGAATAATGTAACACATTCCAAGCTTGGCTCAATGATTCCCCTATGGTCATATGTTGATTTATTATTTTCTCAATATATCAATAATTAAAAGGTCAAACTTTAGGTCACTTATTTAACTTTATTTCTATCTCATGGATGGTTAATTTTATGGATGCTTTCTCATTAGACCATAAATAAAACAATTAACAAGCAATCAATTTTGAATTAAAATCAATTGATTTTATATAAAAAATTTATTGACACATGGTTAATTAATTAAGTAAAATCCACATAAAAATAAAAAATCCTGTAAAAGGATAAAATAAGAAAATTAAATGCATAAAAATTGAATCCCCTTAATTAAATATTATGTTCTTACATATTCCATTATTTGATTAATAATGGAACAATATAACTATGTGTTGGTCTATAACTCCTTATGACACTTAATTTTCACATGGATTTTTTATAATAGTTTTAGGTTAACTTAATCAGGTTAAAATCAAGAGAATTATCTATCATTATATTTGATATTACATAGAGTATTTTATTGAGAAAATCAATGTTAGGAATTCAAGACTGGGTATTCTACTTAATGGATCGAGGTGCTGCAAGATAGTAATTGGAAATAACAGCCACCTAAATACATTCAAGTAGTTGACTAAGCCGTATCTTGAATTTTGAGAAGGTAAATATAGATCCATGATAGCAGAATACCCATGAATCTGGATATTTCAATTCCAATGGTAATGGCTAATAAGAATTCCTAATATAGTGGGAGAATAAGAAGATAATTCAATAATTTCATCATATATATTTTTTGAAATCAAGATAATGAAATTACATATGGGTTTTAATTTTTTATTAGAAAAAATAAAATGGAATATTTCTTGACCACTTTATCCTGTTGATCCATATCGGAGAAAGAAAACCTCCTTACTAGCAGTTAATTCCCAAATTGGTACAATTGATTGAATATTTTATTACACCATGAACATGAGATTTATGTTTAAGAGTCCCCAATTTATGATCTGACTACTTGAACATTAGTGTAGAAGATATTAATATCTATAAAAATTTTATGATATTCTATATTCCCATTTTTTGAAGCTTTAACCCATAAACAATGAACTCATAAAATTTCATGAGAGAATGGATGATTATAGTATTCTCAAGAATCTCCATGATATTAATAATAAGAAAGACACATATGAGCACATTGAGATCTCCAATGCACTATTCATTGGAAAACATGAAGTGGGTTTCCATATATGATTCAAATAGTTAAAATGATTGTCTATATTTAGAATCAAGATATTATTTGTTTTCATCTACTTAATAAATTATGCATATATATAATTTCTTTATAAATATGTAAAATATTCTATAAATTTATTTTAATTTTTAATATGAATAAAATTGTGAATACTCTATTGGATCTTCTTAATATTATTCTCCAAGTTAATAAGAACATGAGGAAAAAAAATTTGTATGTACTTATGGTGAATAAGAGGCCGGGAAAATAAAAAAACCCTAGGAATGACTCTAAGTCAATGAATTATTCTAGATTCACATCCAATTTAATTAAGATCCAGGGAAATGTAAGTGAACATGACAAATAGTTTTTGATGTGGCTAGAATTACTAATGGAAAAAAATAACTGCACCATGACAAAGAATCAAGGGGAACAATAATGTGATTTTTTATCTAGTGAAATATATATTTCTCTATATATTGGGTATTATATATTGATCATGGTTTTAAAATTTGAATCAAGTTATAGGAACCAGAAATATTTATAAGAGTTTTATAAAGGGAGTTAGATGTACGAGCCTCTAATGGAGTTATAATCCGAATGGTATCTACAATAGAATATCACCTCACATTTCCAATTACAAGGATCTTGTGTTTAGAGAACTATAATTACGTTCCATCAATTACCAAAAATGTTATATCTATAAATAGTCTTGATATGAATTGTTTTTCTTATATTTGGGATTAAATGATGATACTTTTAAAAATAAATCACATGTTATTATAGGGAACACCATAATAATGGTCTTTATAATTTGGATTACAAAAACTAATAAAGGAAATAAGAAATTAATATAGTTTAAATGACTCATATAATCCCCAACCACGAAATCACTAACATTCTCATGTAAATGATAAATGGATGACAAAATTATTCCATGATATTGTTTAGATTTATTTCTACTATAACCAGATGGAATATATCACAATTTTTGTAAAAAAATGACCAAATATCAATGTACTGTAAATGTTGAATGGATAAAAAATATTTTTGGACTTAGTTCATATATATGTGTTTGTAATATATATGATCAAAGAAATGGTATGATAATCATACTTTATAACTTTTACCAATGTCTTTATAAGATATGTATATATAAACTTAATATGTTATAAGTAGGATTCTATTGAAAAATTTATGGAATATAATATTGATTTTGAGAACCATATTTTCAAGAAGATAAATAAACTTCACTCATATAGTGGTAGATATTATCTAAACCAAGTATTCCTTGGTTATCTACGGTATTTTGGGATATTATCCAAACTCACTCACCTCTATACCCCACAATATAATGTTGTATGTGAAAGTAGGAGACACACTCTTTTAGAAGTTTTGAGATAAACAATGACTCATATAAGTCTTAAATTATTCATTTTGGGAAACACATTTTGGAATGTGACGCACATAAGAAGTCAATTGTCAACTAAATATAAAAAATGTATTCCATATGATCATTAATTTGGGGGGAAATCCATGTTTCCCAACAAATAAACATGGGGATGAAAATTAGTTTTTAATCCCTGATTAGGTATAAAACTGTCAAAGGAACAATTTTTATATTTAAAGAATACACTAAAGAAACAAGGGGATACTACCTATATGACCCCTCAGGTAAAAGGTTAATAGATATAAGACATTCCAATTTACATGATATTGTGAAAATATCAAAAATAGATAGTGGGAGAAATATTTTATTTGATGAAATCATATATCAATATACACATGATTTGGGATATTAATAGATTTTATAAATACCCATAGTAGGGGACATTACAAAGATATAAGTACCACGTTTGACTAAAAGAGAGGTTAAAAAACATGAAAAATATGTTTTTCAAGTTACCAGTTATTGTGAATGAATATGAGTTGATAATAATGATCTGGTAAAATATAAGTAAGTAGTAATTGGAACAAAATCCTAAAGATGGAAATAAGATATGAATTATGAAAGATATTAAATGTACTAAAATAATGATTGTACATTTATATATCCTATACTAGATATAATTTTTTTCTATTGAAAATAAGTAGTCAAGATATAAGTGGATATATATAGACAAGTCATTACATACGAGGCATGATTTGTTGTAAAAGGGTTTAAATAAAATCAATGAATTAACTAAGATAAAAGCATTTTACCATTTTTATACTGAAATCCATCAAAATTATACTATCCATAGTAGATTAGAATGGCAATTAGATTTACTAAATGGATTTATTGTTAACAATAATTAATGATAACCTCCAAGAATATGTCTATATTGCATAATGAAAACAGCTAATTCAACTAAAACATAATAATAAGGTATAAAAATTGAATAGATCCATTTATATAATAATTAAAGAGTCCATCCCATGAATTTTTTAAATGAAAACACAATAATTTTTTTTTATAAATAATAAATTAGAGGCTAGAGTTTTTAAGTGGTTTAGTGAAAGTGAAATAATTTTCCTAATAGTTTGTGATGATGAAATAATAACTATTAGAATTGAGATACTATGATTATAGTCGGTTAATTTTTGGTTGAGAAACTAAATTACCATGAATGAGTCATGTGAAGAATAATATATTCTTGGGATTATGATCCACCATGTTTAATACAATATATTTCTTATAAAATGTCACGGTATATACATTAACTTGATAATTGATATATTTAGTACAACACAATCCAATAGGGTATTGTTTCTAATGTCAAGTTGAATAAATATCTGTAAGAATACATTTTCTAAGATACATGAGGAGAGATTACACATGAAAAGGATCCCATACACACCTATTATCAGATTAATCATATTTTATAAGTTATGTTCCTAGACAGATTTCCCATATACCCTAACAATGATAAGAATATATCATGTTGGTCTAGGTTACTTCTATTAGATAATAGTCAAGACTATCCCAAAGTACCTCAGGTGTACTCAAGATATGTTTCTGGTTTATATAATAGATGAAGATCTAATCATTAGGGGATATACTTATGTTAGATTGAAAACTAATCAAAATGATCCTAAATTACAATTGGTAAATATATTAACTCTAAATCGAGTTTCTATGAACTGGAAGAGATTAAATAGACAATTGGTCACCAATTATATAGTAGATTTTGAGAATATTTCAACTTTTTAGGAAGTTTAAGAGGATTTTTGGATACAAAAAAACATGTAAGAGGATGATGTGATTCATAATAGTAAATTTCATATCACATCTTACTATGATAAAACTATGGTGGGGGATATTTCAATGGATCCAAGTTCAAATCTGTTGATGAAACATACACATGGTAAGTATCATCTCATGATGGATTTATCTCAAATAAGTGAGGTCACTATAAGAAGAGTTTACATGGAAGACAATGTGGAAGACTAATTGACTAAAGCTCTAGCTTAGTACAAACATGTATTTAATGTGAGATTTATAGGAATAAATGTCATTAGTAGTTGGCTCTAGCACATGTGGGAGTAAGTTGGAGTTGGTTCGTTAGAATTGATATTTTTTAAAGTAAATTGATTTTATATTCATGGACTTGAATATAAATAAATATATTACAATATATTATTTTTTATCTATGTATCTTTAATGTGATAATATACTAGAGAATATATCACATTGAAATGTTCATAATAATTCCCCATTTTCATGAAAACATTTAAGTTCTATGATGATATTATTGAGCTATATTGTAACGCATCACGCAAGATAGCCCAAGTTGTGCTTATACAGGGATACTGAATAACCATACACATTCCTAACCATATTTAAGAGGCTATAAACTAGTGGATATGTCCAATAATAATCATGTGGATACTATTATTTATAATACAATGTGTATGGTTCATTATTTAATCAACTAAAAATTCATCATGACCCTTTTATATAATAGACATTTTAAAACCCATAGACATACAATTGGGATCCCAATGGCCCCTAAAAGCTATAATAGAATGTAATCAATCCATCTATATGATTCTTAAAAACACAACATAGTAACAAATATAGATAAATAATAAAACACGAATACAATATATAAATAATGATGCACTAGACATTATTCAGGATAAAAAAACTAAAAGTAAACTATATAGCCTTTTCCCAACTCACTTAATCACCATGAAAAATATTTAGCATCCACAGCCTACTAGACCTGCACCATGTGTCCATTACCATAGAATACCCTTGTCCTGAGAGAATATATAAAGGTTTAACCATGCACATCAAAACCCGTTCTTTGTATATGGGTCAGGGCAAGTCCAACAACCTTTGGAATTTCTAATGCCTCAATAATATTGAGTGAATTTGTTATCAATTAAATGTTAATTCACTATATATATAAGGATTTCATTCATTACCCTGAAAAAAATGACCCATAACAAAACATACAGTGTGAATACCGACATACATGGTAGGTGTTCATGTGCGAACTAAGCAACAATAACATATGACCATACCTACTTCAACATAAAACTAGGTGGAGGGGAGCAAACTAATACCACATATCATTATCTAATACCCAGTGATAAAAGATAGTGTGTTTTAAAAATTCATTTCCACTACCTGAAGGTGAAATATTGGGTTTCCTCAAGTCTTGACTAATCCATTTTCCACACAAAGAAGGTAACACTTCAAGAATCATTACCATACATTCCTAGTCATGGTATGGTGGACTTTAATTACACTAGAAATAACTTATAACTAAAGAGAGGCCACATATAAAGTCTTAGGACACACCATATCACTTATGGTTGGACAGGACCTTGCACAAAACTAGGAAAAAAATTTCCAATGGTGTCTGTTCTAGCACTAACTCACTCATGGTGTGGTCAGGACATAGGATCCACTACCACACTGGTATCAATTAACTATTAGATTCACAAATTTACGAAAAAATAAGCCACACTAAATTTGGTATGAAAATCATCTTACATTCTCAGTAACTCATGGAAAAGGTGTTAGTCACTTGATACCTAGCCCTGTATTTGAACATGTCCTAATACCACTATTAACACTTGAAGTGTTTCTTCCCATCCACCCATATTAACCCATCACTTTGATACAGAAAGAAAACATCACTGCGTGAAACACATATTATAAATCATCATGAAACCAAGAATTCACGAAAATCACATCAATGGGGAACAAAAAAGACACATATTATTTAAATAATTAGTTATTTATAACATTATGTCAAATAGACCCAAACAACTCAATAAACCCTTACAATATTTCCCTTGAAAAAAAAACTCAATTCGTTTATATCAATAAATTAAAAAAGTAACCACATTTAATATTTTACTAATTCTAGGAGCTTGGCAAAAATACCATTGAAATGATCTACAGAAAATCCCACTGTTTTTTAAGTACAACTTAAATACCCATTTTTTCAACCAAAAAATATCATTTAAATTTCATTTTATTCAAAAAAAATTCAAAAAAAATTGAAAAAAATAAACATCTTTATTTTTGAAGTCCAACTCACACCACCAAAAATATCATTATGAGGGAAACCAACACTCATTTTAACTAAGTTCCAAAATGGAAACATTTTTAACCTATATGGTGCATGTTGACTATCAGGCTGATGTGAGCCCCAAAAATATTTTGAGAAATCAGAAAAGTCATGAAACATGCGAGAAAATTTAATCTGTTCTCACAAATATAAATCACCAATAGAGAGAGAGACTCAAATAAATCCAATGCCAGTTACCATAAATGAATTTACATAAATTTATACCGTGACCATATTAACATATTATGAGTCCATGAGGACCTATATCATTAATAGAAACCAAAGATTTAATAAATTGAACATTTGATGTCACGAAACAAATATGGTCTCCACTAATACCAGTTTCAAACCCGACCCATTTCAAGGAACAAAGGGTGTTCACTATCCCCATGGGATGTAACAGGTTCCCAAGTATCAATAAATTTGGTTTGATAATGATTTACCTAAGTATGAAAGCATAAAACTTTAAAAACAATCAATAATATGAATCTGAAATTTTAATGCCAAACAAGCCTTAACAGAAACTAGATATGAATATATGGTTTTAAATAAAGTACTAGAGGTAAAAAAATAATAAAAATCATCTTCAAATCATCCAAAAAGACTCTACATGGAAATGGGGTCATCACCCCTGAGCTATCTCCACAATACCGCACCATAGGAGGGGACTAACAACCCGAACCACCTTCACCTGAGGCTTTGCCTTTACCTATATCAAACATAATCAAGTATACTTACACCCAAGGTGTGTAAGTTGGGTGTTATGTTAATCCCAATATGATACCGATGAAATATTCCAAAGAGTATGCAATACAAGGTGGAAAAGCATGTAGTTTTAATATGTAAGGAAAAGAGGAAATAAAATCCAAGAAATGCAACATTCAATTGTAAACAGTTTTCAAAAGAAAAAGGTCATAATATTAAAAAAATTTAATAAGATATTTTAGATACTGTAATGGACATCCCAACACACCCTAAGACAAGGCTAAATACCAGAAATCCAATAAGCACCAAAACTGTGTACACCCCTAGGCACTAGATAGTCTCGGGACCTATGTACCTCATACCTCAGTGTAATGTAACCCAAGAAAAATCCATTATCATGAATGATACACTAGTAGGAAACATACTCATAACCCATTGGTCCCCAAACATCATCAATGTAGTTTTTTTAGTGTTGTCTTTATCCAGTTTTCTCAATGAAATAGGGACAAAACCTGTCCTAATCACTAGCGTACTAGTACATATCTGCCATCTTAGATACCTTGGATTCCCCCTATGTGATCAAACCATTTCAGAATGCTACATAAAACCATTTTCATATTAAAATACCACTAATGGTCACATTCAAACAACACAATAGTGATACACTCTATATACCTCTTAAAACACACAACAAAACATTATGATTTTCAATAAAACAACATCTCAAAATTTCTCATTGTCTTGCACCCAAAGATCCTTGAAATACACACATTGCACACTATTTGAACACTTATAAGTGACCAAAAAAACATTTCAGACTAATACCTTTCAATGAAACCAAAAAATCAGTGATAGGGCAGTCCCATATGAACCAAGAAATGATATCTTTGTAAAACCTCCATTTTCACACAAACATGGCACTTAAAGTTCATATGCTTCACAAACACCATTAAAACAAATTTTTGTAGTAACAACTAAATGAGATAAACATTAAAACCATTATTTTAATCCCCAATACATTTCAATAAAATCAACTAAGTAGGTATAGGTAATCCCATCATCAACTAATAAAATATTTCTATGAAAAAACCCCAATTTCACATAAAAATTGCACTTAAACATCATTTTCATTACAAACACCACTAAAACCAAATTTTTCACTAATAATAAAATGAGATAAACATGAATATATTATACAAACATAAATATATGTCAAAAGTATTTCATACACATGGAATCACCTACCAAAATTGTTAAAACTTTGGATCCTTTGTGTGAAAATTCAATCGCACCGCCACCACTCCTCAAGGAAGGAAGATCCAGCCTAAAATCAAAATATTTGACCATCAAAACCCAAAGTTAAACCATATGTTCGAAACCCCACCCTATGGTAATTTGGGAATTTAAGGAAATTAGAATAAACGTCACGAAAATGGGAGGAACTAAGAGGGAGAAACACTTACTTGAGATTGCGTGAAGTTCCTCCAACAAATCCCCCTTCAAAATGGAGTTCCAATGAGGGTTTGAGAGGCCTTTTTGGGCATCCATGGATGTAATGGTCAAATGGGAGAATAAAGGGGAGATTTTGGATAAATAATGGGAGGGAAAAAATTGAATTTAATAATGTTTTTAATGAGATGGACCAGGTTGCATAGTTATCTTACACGGTTTAGCAAATCGTGCGCCCAAACTGTGTGCCCCTCTTGTCCACTCAAAAAGTATTAAAACTCCTTAAAATTCAAGGGAAATAGGGAAAACATAGGGGGGAAGTTAGGATAAGAATAAAAAAGAAAAAAGTACCTTAAATTAATTACATGGGTTTAATATTTAAAATCAAAATTATAATCATTATAATCGATTCCAAACTCTTCATGTCACCTCATGGTGATACAGTTAAGAGAAATGTGTTTGGTCAACTCCTAAAACACACCTACACCCAAACCACAAAAATTCCCCAAATAAATTTATTTAGTTGATGTAAAATTTAAACCAAAAGAACTAAAACCCATAAATAAACTCACCTGGAAAAGCATTAAGGATAATGATGAGTGGAGGCTTGATTACCTCCTCCAATGACATCCTCTACAAGAATAGAATAAATTCCCATCAAGAAGGATGATTTCACCATATTTAGAAGAAATTGTCTCGCTAAACCCCTAGAGATCCAACAAAAAATGAAAGTAAATAAAGGGAGAGAATTTTGTGTGAGTGATAAAGAAACATCATGTAAAATCCATATGATGAACTTCTTCTGAATAAAGTTTATTAATGGGGTAAAGGAGGAATAAATGGGAAAGATGAGTTTAGTGTCCTCCTCTGGTCGCACAGTCATCACCAAGAAATCCCAAGGGGGTTTATCATTTATAAACCCCCAAAAGGAATAACCAAATATTTTAAAAACTATACACTATATTTGAGACATGAAGTAACCACTTGGGGCCATGATGTGATTACCCTAGATAGAGGATCCATGCCACTACCTCATTAATGTCGTAGTACGACCCACCTGGTCACAATGTGATCACCCACTACTATAATTTTTCAACATCTTGGTCAATCTGAACCTACCCTAATGTCCACCCAAGCACTCAATACATTAACCAAGGTTTAATAAAACTTCTAAAACATCTCCTAGAGATGTTATAAATTTCAATATTCCAATCCTATCATCAATTATCGAAATGACCAATGCCCCCAGACCAAAATTCAAATCTCATATGAATTTTCACTACCTATAAGGATGTTGATTGAAAAAAATACCCCACCATAACACATAATACCCAAATAAAATTTTTAGTCCTATTTCCCATAATCTAGTCTTACCTCATTCATTTATTCACTAAAAACACACCACATTCCATCACCAAACTACTGACACTCTTTAGATGCACAACTCTAAATACAAAGCCTTTATCCCTAAATTTTCCTTCCAAATATCATTTTTCACACGGTGAACATTAAATTTAATATTATTTTTATTTATTTATTTTTTATTGACCATGTATTTATTATTTGGGTTGAAACCCCATTGAAATGTTCGATTTTCAAAGTTTTTGGTATGTTTTTTAGGCTCTGTTCATAGTTAGTGTGCATAGTTTTTTTGTGTTTGAGGGTTGTGGCATGAATTCAACACAATTAAAGTAAACCATGTTTCAAGTGTGAGAGGGTGTATTTCATCTTAATAGACTATTTTTTTGTGGTTGGAATGTGATTAACCAAATAGTGTAGGAAGCCCATGCAAGGGTGATTTTATTTCCAGTAGGGTGCACATGGTTGGTGTAGAATTTGGAAAATCTTGTGGCATAATCACAAGGCGTTATCAAAATCTTCATAATATGGAAACCTTGTTTTACCATCCTAAAAATAAAAATATGTCTAACTCATATCCTACTGAATACTACCTTGGTGAATTAAGGGGATTGTGAAACACTTTTCTTTTTCTCTTCCATACTATATTGAAGATACTTTATCAATATTATGTACATTTCATTGGATTTTGGATTTTTTCCTTCTATTTTTATTCTCCTATATTTATTGTATATTTTTCCATGGATCAGATTTCTTTTGGAAGAACTCTAGACAATTAGGATGATGTTGGATTGTGTTTTCTTATGGTTTAGGCTGTACAGTTTGGTTCATGGTTCTTCCTTTCCCTATGTTTGGAGTTTCATTATGTTCAATCATTATTGTTGTAGGTGTTTCCATCCATTTAATTTATGAAACATACATTTAATTATTTATCATTCATAAATTTATTTCACTATTTTTACTAATGTTTGGGGTTTTCTAAAATTAATTGTCATGTATTTTTATCTTCGGGGGCTTGTTTGAAAAATTGGTGTTTTAAATGATTTTATGGTTATGCCAACATGAATTCAATGTATATGTATTATATGTTCTTTAAAAATTGAAAAGTAACCTTTGAAATATATTTGGGGGTTTAATTTTTTTTGGTCTGGTTGATGTTTTGATAAAATTTTGTGACAAGTAGAATTATTCATGGAATGGGTTTTTGGAATCTTTATGGATTTGATGCTAATTTGATACGTCATGTGTTTCATTATGATGCTTCCTTTTATCCTTTAATTGATAATTTTTAATTCTTATGGAAGTTCATATATATGATTGTGGGACATTTTAATGTCCACATGTTCATGTGATTCATATATAGACATTTTCAACAATATAAATGAAAATTCCATATATTATCCATTCTGAAAAAACATGCCTTTATCTAATGGTTTCATGTATTCAAAACATCTTATAAATGTGGTTTAATGTTTTATTTATAAAATAATATTTGAAGGACCATTTGTACCTTTGGAATTGAGTGTTTAAAAAATCATTCTTTGAAGGATTGTTTGGTAATTTAAAATTTCACTTGGATGATTACCTTGGTTTTAGAAATAGATTTTTAAGGAAAGGTATTTTTCTATATATATATATATATTTATTTATTTTTAAAGATTTGGCATCATTGGTACCTTTCAATATTTCTTGTAATTTTATTTTAAATTATTAGGATGGATGTCGAGTTGACACATTCTAAATGATTTCTATATGACATACACTCCTGTTGAAGTCCCCTGGATAGAGAGGGTATTCCCATAGATGGGGTTGGGAAGGTCATATTTGAAATCCCATTAGAATAAGTGGGTTATGGTTAATGTTAATAATTTAGCGGCCACCTCAACTTTACCCAATACTATTTTCATTTGATATTAGATGTCATCTAGATAGTTGAGAGATAGTTAATATATAGTTCTTAATGAGATGGGATAGATCCTCTAGGTATGCGAATGAACAAGGTGGACTGTGCCACTGGTGAATATGGTTGATAGCATCCAGGATGGAGATAGACTATGAACTACATCAGACATTGCTGATGGCTCCAAATCGAGTACTTCTAGGGTATACTCTCAATATGTTTAGTAAATTCTCACGATTTTGTACATTTCATGTTTCTTTATTGTTTTATAGAACAATTTATTCTTACTATATTTACTTTAGAATAGTTTTTTCATGATGTTCCCTTTTTTAGTATGGGATTTTTATATATTATACCTCATTTGTTTAGTTTTACCTTTCTTATAGAGACCTTAAATTTTCTTATATGAATGTTACATCAATTTTTAATATTGACAACATAATAGAGATACATATCTATAAGAACCTGTGTTTTTAAAACGGGTCAAAATCCCGACCCTGTTTAAAATTTTGACTTGTTTCTGAGGAAACTGGATTAAATGGGAAGTTTCTAGAAATTTACAGACTACATGCTGTGTACATTAAGTACACGCTATGTATGTCTAGGCAAGTGGCCGACCGTGTACTCGCCGAGTACATGCCGTGCGGGTGACCATGTAGAGTTTTCTTACTACACAGCGTGTAGTTTTGAACACGCCGTGTAGACCACCGACCGTGTGAAGCCATACATGGCGTGTAGGCCGTTGGCTAGGTAAGAACCAGGGGCACGCCGTGTTCCCTTTGGACACGCCGTGTAGTCTAGCCATGTATGAGGGATATACATGGCGTGTGGGTATGTCAGTGAGGAGGAGAGGAGGAACCCAGTACACGCTGTGTACCCAGAGGTACACGCCATGTACTCATGTCAACAGGTTCGAAAAGTAAGTCGGTAGAATCTTTCTGTCTTATGAACAGTTAAATGAACCATACAGGGCATGTAGTCCCAAAGTACACGCCGTGTACTTTCTTTTTTTCGCATAAAACGGGCAGTAGCCTCGTATTGAGGCAGAACCTCATATCCTCTGCCCGGATACGCGAACCAGGACAGCCGAACCTGTCTTCCCCTCCCGATCGTCCGTCTGATACCCGTTTCGATTGCTAATTAGTGCGTTGGAACACCCTCGGTAAGGCCTCGATTCCACTTTGGCTGTTTTGTCTGATTTTCTTTCTAGAACGAGTTATAGCCCTTTGAAAAGTTTTGAATCTTTTGTAGATTTACCATGTTTTAGACCGAATTGGCGGGTGTTACCGGAGGAGTAGCATCGTGCGAGTCTCAGGTAGGTGGTCCATACCTCATTTTGTGTTTTCGTGGTTGTTTGGGTCACGCGACTTCGGCGCGTTTTCGGGTATTTTTGATCAGGACCCGTTTTATCTGCTTTTGCATACTGAATTGTTTATGGGGCCTCTGGGATGCTTTTGGGTATGCCCGGTTACCAGTTTTTCATGAGCAGGGCCGGGTGAGGGGTCGTGGCTCATCGGGGAATTTTGGCCAGGGAATGCCAAAATGGTTTTAATTGCAATATTATTGTGTTAAATAGTTAGTTTAAATTATTTAAGCCTGTTATAATTCTTGGAGGCCTTTAAGACCTTTGTGCTGGTATGGGACAACACCTGGTATAGTGCAATTCGAATGTTTAGTTGGTTTTCCCTGGTTATGTTTTCTGGTTAAATATGTTATATATGAAATTGCTGAATTGCATCTACTGGACCCCTTTTGGGTTGTGTTGGGCTTGGACCGGTTGTGTCTGAGTGATGCTGATCACAGGTTGGGGCTTTTCCCGGGTTACTTTGGGTGGTTTTGACCACGGGATTGGGCATCATGGACATTGGTTTGAGGCAATACGACTGTCAGGTTGGGCATGGCCCGGGATACATGGGTGGCGATGCCATCGGACTTGAGTGACATGGTCGCAAGGACACGAGGTGTCAGATGTTTTGGTGGATTAGGACTATTTTGGTGATTACCGCTCATCGGGACCTGAGTAGTGTGCACACAAAGATACTCCATGATGAGGTGGTTTTGACCACTTGTGTGGTTAGAGCCCTCGTAGCTGTGGTTAGGTATTTTTGGTTGGGGGTGCTTACCATAGAAAGCCACGTGGGAGGTGAGGAGCCTTCAGGAAATGGGCGTGCCTTCAGGATGTCGGTACTCGAGACACGAGGCGTCAGGAGGCACATGGGCCGGGTTACTATTTGTGGGCGTGAATTCGGGACATCGGTACTTGAGACACAAGGTGTCAGGAGGCACTTGGTGTCGGGTTACTATTTGGGGCATGCCATCGGGACGTTGATACTTGAGACACGAGGTGTCAGGTGGAACGCGGTGCCGGGTTACACGACAGAGATTCCAGCATTGGCCGAAGCAGGTCACACTCCATGGTGGCTATTGAGCACCAGTGGAGTTTGTATTTATTTTTGCATTGTACTGATTACTGCTTTCCTGGTAAATGCATGACTGCTTAAACACATATATTTGGTACACACCATTGGGTGGTATCCTACTGAGATCTGTCTCACACCCTGCACGGGCCCTTCGGGACGCGTGCAGACTTCATGGATTTACGTGCAGGAAAGGGGCCAGCTTCAGGAGCTGGGTTACGTCAGTTGTGGCATGGAGATGGTACAGACCTTGAAGTCATGCCTAGATGGGGTTTACATGTGTTGTTTACTTTTCTGTATCAGCATGCTTACTTGTTGTAGCTACTGTTGGTTATCCATTGCCGCCCTTTTGTATGTTGACCTGCTTTGGATACATGTTTTACTGTTCAGTAGTAGTTACATGTTATCAGCATGATGTTGTGTTTATTTTGGCTGCTGTTGTTATAATTATTGCTTCCGCTGTTTGTTGATATTGGATATGATTCCTCTGTTTGTTGATATTGGATATGCTTCCGCTTTGCGGGTCTGGTTCGAGTCTACTGAGGATTTTTTTCTGCTGCATATTTACTGTTATACTCGGACCAGTACCCTTAATATGATCCTCCTAGAGGTTATAGACTCCCCACTATACCTATTCAGACCCTCACTGCTAGTCGGCAGCCTTTGGCATTCAGGGGAGGTGCGCCTAAGGTAGTAACACCCGACCCGCTCGGCACTGTTCGGGTGGCTGGCCGGGTCCGGGACGTTACAATGTGGTATCAAAGGGGTTCTTGACAAGGATTTAGTAGTAGTGTTTTTCTGGCTACTAATGATATTGAGACTTCTCTTTTTATTTCTGCTGGTTATACTATTTTTGATATGGTAGACTGGAGATAGGTTGTTGTTACTAGAACTGGGTTTCTAGCTTATTCTTGGGTGCCTGCAGCCCCAGGTACGAGGGATGGACCTAGTTGCTTTGGGTGGGAATTGTAGTTTTCTTTTGCTCAGATTACGGTTTATACGATTTCCACCTCGGTGGCTCACTTGGTGTGTGATGTTCTGTATTGTGATATGTGACCCTTGACCCGGTGTGGTAAGGGAGAATTGGACCTTGGCCTGGTATGGAAAGGGTTGTTCCTTGGCATTTGATAGGCACATTTTTAGGGTATTTCAATTTCATAATTGCACGTATGCTTTGTGAAATGATAATACCATGTGAATAAAATAAATCAATTTCCATGATTTATCTTCTTTGAAATGTAAAATGGTGAAATTCCTGATAGAATTGCTAGTTGTTGCAATGTGTATGACATGATTTATTTTTTGTAGAATTGCATGTGGCAGGGTTTTGGGTCTGACTCTTATGAGTGCAGACAGGTACTATGACTGAGGCAGTGTAACTGTCAGGATTGGGCAACTCGGTTGTCGGTTTGAGGCAACGTGATTTGTCGGGATGGGCATGGCCCGAGGTACTATCGATACTTGGCTCTGTTGAGCGGGTAAGGAGTCCATGAGGTCGGGATGCCATGGGGCATGGGTTGCGGTGAGGGGGAGTAAGGAAAGTTATTATGCACTGCCTTTTACTGCTTTTCTTATCTGCGTAGAATATATTGATATATATATATGGGCTGTTTGACCATTTATGGTATTCAGCGGGTTACTCCTTCACAACTCAATGGAGCAGCCGACATGAGATGATACAGTGCCGTAGGATCAGGGTCAGAATTCGGTACAGGCAGAGCATAAGCCGCAGGTACAGGCTCAGGGACAGGATCAGGTTTAGGATCCAGTGTAGGCAGGACAACAGCCGAGTTTGGCATCGTTTGGGCCGTGGCTCGACGAGCAGCTCTAGGCGAGCCTAGTACGCGTCTTCCAGGGGATGGACAGTGGCATTTCAGGGTGCATAACCTTCTATGGTGTATCTGACGTGGGAGTTCTAGTCGCAGCACCTGCCACTTTTTCAGGGATAGGGTGGTCTGCAGGTGTCTGAGAACTGGATAGAGAGTATGTTGATGATATTCGAGCATTTCGAGACGCCTCTAGGGTGGAGGGTCAAGCTGGTGACGTACATGCTGAGAGGACCGACGAAGCGTTGGTGGGACGTATAGGTTCAGGCTTGTAGACACGAGGGACTGACATGGCAGGACTTCGAGGGAAGGTTCTTTGAGCACTTCTACCCGGAGACACTGAGGACAGAGAGAGCTCGGGAGTTCCTAAGTCTTCAGCAGGGGTACATGTCCGTCATGGACTACGCAGCTACTTTCACAGAGTTGTCCCATTTTTCACTTGGTATGGCGAGCCACGATGCAGTTAGGGTGAGGTGCTTCGAGGATGGCTTGCGACACGCCATTCGGGTCCAGGTGAACATTTTCAGGTTGAGTTATTTTTCCGAGGCAGTGAATCAGGCGCTTATAGCCGAGGGAAATGAGAGAGAGAAATCTCGCATGGGCAGGACGACATCTTCAGCTGACGGTTCGGACAGTAGGAAGCGAGGACAAGATGAGTTTCAGCCAGGAAGTCAGGCCAGAGATTTAGCTAGACCACCTCGTGGGAGTTCTTCGGTGATTTGCTTCCAGTGTGGACAACCAGGACATGTTCGGGCGCAGTGCGATAGACCTCCGAAGGAGTGCCGGGCATGTGGACAGGACGGGCATCTGGAAAGGTTTTGCAGGCAGCCTTCTCAGATAGCCGGTAGACAGGGACTAGGACAGACTGCAGCGCCTGGAGTCAGTTCAGGTTCGGTACCCGGAGAGAGTAGTCAAGGTTCAGCTGTGCGCGGAGGCCGTGACAAAGATAGTGGGACCCAGCTCAGGGGTTAGTGGCCAGTGACTGGAGCAGTACCGTAGGGAGGTCAGGCATCGGGAAGCAGTGTTTTAGGCCAGGTGCACGCCGTGGAGCTACCAGAGGCTGAGCAGGCCGGTGAGCCGATGACAGTTAGAGGTACACCGTAGTGTGACCGTGATATCCATGTTTCCTTTTTGGCATGACCTGTAGAGGTATGTCTTTTTTGAGTGCACGAGGTGCACATGATCTTTCTGGAATGACTAGATGCTAGTTAGTGGGTTGAAACCATCTCGGGTGTGTGATATATATATATATATATATATATATATATGAGGTGTCGTGGGCATCGGGGCATCGTGAATGCAGGTTACGTGAGGTGTCGTGGGCATCGGGGCATCGTGGATGCAGGTTACTTGAGGTGCTAGGCACCAGGACCTCGTAGAGGCAGACACCGATGCAGTGCGGGATACTTTGGGTGTTGGAGGTGACACAGGAGCACCAATGAGGTGCAGGGGTGACGATGCATCACGGGAGGATTTTGCTTCCAAAAAACAGGTTAGTAAACCTTTTTTGTTTTATGTTTTGTTGGGTTGAGACCGGGTAAGGCAATTCCTAAGGTGGGGAGCCCCCTTAAGGAATTTGGCCGGAACCTTTGAGACCGGGGTAGTCCGGGTTGTTTAACTGGGGTGGGCATGTTTGGTGCCATCTCCTGGTTTTGTTTGGTAGCTCGGGGACGAGCTACGTTAAGGTTGAGAGTTTGTAAGAACCCGGGTTTTTAAAACGGGTCAAAATCCCGACCCAGTTTAAAATTTTGACTTGTTTCCAAGGAAACTGGATTAAATGGGAAGTTTCTGGAAATTTACAGACTACACGCCATGTACTTTAAGTACACTCCGGGTATGTCTAGGCGAGTGGCCGACTGTGTACTCGCCGAGTACATGTCGTGCGGGTGACCGTGTAGAGTTTTCTTACCACACAGCGTGAAGTTTTGAACACACTATGTAGACCACAAACCGTGTGAAGCCATACATAGTGTGTAGGCCGTTGGCCGAGTAAGAACTAGGGACACGCCGTGTTCCCTTTGGACACGCCGTGTAGTCTAGCCGTGTATGAGGGATATACATGGCGTGTGGGTATGTCGGTGAGGAGGAGAGGAGGAACCCAGTACACGCCATGTACCCAGAGGTACACGCCGTGTACTCATGTGGGCAGGTTCAGAAAGTAAGTCGGCGGAATATTTCCGTCTTATGAACAGTTAAATGAACCATACACGTCGTGTGGTCCCAAAGTACATGTCGTGTACTTTATTTTTTTCACTTAAAATGGGCAGTAGGCTCGTATAGAGGCAGAACCTCATATCCTCCGCCCGGATACGTGAACCAGGCCGGCCGAACCTCTCTTCCTCTCCCGATCGTCCGTCCGAGACCCGTTTCGATCGCTGATTAGTGCATTGGAACCCCCTCGGTAAAGCCTCAATTCCTCTTTGGTCGTTTTGTCAGATTTTCTTTCTAGAACGAGCTATATCCCTTTGAGCGGTTTTGAATCTTTTGTAGATTTAGCGTGTTTTAGACCGAATTGGCGAGTGTTACCGGAGGAGTAGCATCGAGCAAGCCTCAGGTAGGTGGTGCATACCTCATTTTGTGTTTTCGTGGTTGTTTGGGTGATGCTGCTTCGGCGTGTTTTCGGGTATTTTTGAGCGGGACCTGTTTTATCTTCTTTTTCATACTGAATTGTTTATGGGACCTCTGGGATGCCTTTGGGTATGCCCGGTTACCAGTTTTGCGTGAGCGGGGCCGGGTGAGGGGTTGTGGCTCATCAGGGCATTTTGGATGGGGAATAGCAAAATGGTTTTAATTGCAATATTATTGTGTTAAACTATTAGTTTACATTATTTAAGCCTGTTATAATTGTTGGAGGCTTTTAAGACCTCTGTGCTGGTATGGGACAACACCTGGTATAGTGCAATTCGACTGTTTAGTTGGGTTTCACTGGTTATGTTTTCTGGTAAAATATCTTATATATGAAATTGCTTAATTGCATCTGCTGGACCCTTTTTGGGTTGTGTTGGTCTTGGCCCGGTTACGTCTGAGTGATGCTGATCACAGGTTGGGGCTTTGCCGGGGTTACTTTGGGTGGTTTTGAACACGGGACTGGGCGTCATGGACGTCGGTTTGAGGCAGTACGACTGTCAGGTTGGGCATGGCCCGGGATAATTGGGTGGCGATGCCATCGTACTTGAGCGACATGGTTATAGGGACACGAGGTGTCAGATGTTTTGGTGGCTTAGGACTATTTTGGTGATTACCGCTCACCGGGACATGAGTAGTGTGCACATAGAGATACTCCGTGATGAGGTGGTTTTGACCACTCATGTGGGTAGAGGCCCCCTTAGCTGCGGTTAGGTATTTTTGGTTGGGTGTGCTTGCCTTAGAAAGCCACGTGGGAGGTGAGGAGCCTTCAGGAAATGGGAGTTCCTTCGGGACGTCGGTACTTGAGACACGAGGTGTCAGGAGGCACATGGTGTCAGGTTACTATTTGTGGGCATGCCTTCAGGACGTCGGTACTTGATACACAAGGTGTCAGGAGGCACTTGGTGCTGGGTTACTATTTGGGGGGTGCCTTCAAGACGTCGGTACTTGAGACACGAGGTGTCAGGTGGCACACAATGCCGGGTTACACGACCAAGATTCTGGCGTTGGCCGAAGCAGGTGACACTCCATGGTGGCTATCGAGAACCAGTGGAGTTTGTATTTATTTTTGCATTGTACAGATTACTGGTTTCCTGGTAAATGCATGACTTCTTAAACACATATATTTGGTACGCACCGTTGGGTGGTATCCTACTGAGATTTTTCTCACACCCTGCACGGGCCCTTCGGGACGCGTGCAAACTTCATGGATGTACATGTAGCAAAGGGGACAACTTCAGGAGCTGGGTTACGTTAGTTGTGGCATGGAGATGGTACAGACCTTGAGGTCATGCGTAGATGGGGTTTACTTGTGGTGTTTACTTTTCTGTATCATCATGCTTACTTGTTGTAGCTACTGTTGGTTAGCCATTGGCACCCTTTTGTATGTTGACATACTTTGGATGCACGTTTTACTGTTCAGTAGTAGTTACATGTTATCATCATGCTGTTGTGTTTATTTCCACTACTGTTGTTATAATAATTTCTTCTGTTGTTTGTTGATATTGGATATGCTTCCGCTGTTTGTTGATATTGGATATGCTTCCACTCTGTGGGTCTGGTTCGAGTCTACTGAGTCTTTCTTTCTGCTGCATCTTTATTGTTATACTCGGACCTGTACCCTTATTATGATCCTACGAGAGGGTATAGCCTCCCCACTATACCTATTCAGACGCTCGCTGCTAGTCGGCAGCCATTGGCATTCAGGGGAGGTGCGCCTAAGGTAGTGACACCCGACCCGCTCGGCACTGTTCGGGTGGCTGGCCCGGTCCGGGACGTTACAAGATCCATGAAAAATGTTTTCATGTATTGGTAAAATTATGATCATACATAACCTGTACATAATAAAACATAAAAAATTATTTAAATCATTTTTTATCCACCTCAATGTTCACATTCTCCACAATACATGCAATCACCCGAGGATATACATCAAAGAAAGGAGTGAGCTAAAAGCTCAGTAATAGAATTATTAAGGGACATGAATCAATCTTACATGAGTGCAGATAATAATCATAATTATATCATAATAATAGGATCAGGATCAACATCATGATGGAAACATGTGGTAAAGTCATGGACTACGGAAATGCATAAAAATGTAACATCACACCATAATGGTTAAATACCACACATAGTTGGGAAACTGCTAGCATCTTGTTCACACATAACATATGTGGATAATCATAACATCAAAATTTTGATCAAAGATAGTGCTAGGTTCTTTTATAATACAAATTATCTCATAATATACATCACATTACCCAATACATTGGAGGGCTATATAATTACAAGCCCACCCATCACATCATAATATTTACATAATCATGTATGCACACAGAATGTATAAGAATCGTAGTATTGAAACAAAACATTCAAATGAATGGGTTTTGTATAGGTTTTATAAAGAATAAATTTATGAATACAGTTTGGGGATCCCAAATGAAAAATTCAGATCATAATTTTGAATAAGAGATAATTTTTCATTGGATAAGAAACAACATACGGGGGGTTCATGATTTGTTTTGGAAGGAAATTTCATTTTTTATAGTCATTGTATTTGGTATAAAAATAAAAGTGGAAACATGATATATTAAAAAGAAAAGGGAATAATAATTATATTATATTTATGTATCATTAATGGAATATACATACTAAAACTTACATGAAATATGGAAAGCCAATAAAAAGTGAGTTGGGTTTGAGAATCCATTGACATTAATTCCCTCTTTATTTTGTTGCTTTTTCATCTACTGAGTAATAAAAAATGATTTAATAAATCATTGATCCAGAATTGAATTATTATAATTTTACCGGTTTTTATCAATTATAGTAATATGATTATATTTCACAATTTCCTTGGTTTTATGGAAGTCATTTTTATATCATGTATTAGTTGAAACTTTCCCATTTGTCTTCTATTTCATTATTTGGTTTAAGGTAAATTATAAATTAGTAGAATTAATTCTAGAATCTTATAATACATATAATTACATGTCTCTATATTATGTATAATTTATAATATCCATCAATTATTATGGTTATATGTTTTTACATGGAATGGTCTACATAGGTTGTTAATCGACCTTTGACAAGACATTGTCTGGAGAGAGTAAAGGGAAGTTTGAAATTTATATATCTCATAAACATGATAATTTCAATTGGTTAAAATAATAATATAATTGTAAATTACTAATGAATTAATCTTTTACGGTTTTTTTGAATGTGGTGGGGAAAAAGAAATAGAATAAGAATAACTAAAAAATAGAAGAGTATATTGAAACATACTTAATCCTCAGTGTAACTTCTCTAGTACGATACTAAATCACCCTTGACTTTTTTCATTTGATTACTCCAAAAAATTCCAAAGGATTTTAAGGGGATTAATATGAAAGATTTTAGTAGACGGTAGTCTTTGTAAATTTGGGGATAATTGGTTTTCCAAGGGGATCGATATAGGTATTTTTAGAATAAAATATTAAATAAAATAATATATCAAAGGAAAACATATAAGAGTGATTTTTTGAAAATATAAATCATATATAAATATAATATAATCGATTTTAAGACTTTATAATTCAAATTCATTTTTTTATTAAAATGTATTGTGGAAAGAAAGAAAAATTGGTATTTTATAGAATCATATTTGACTTTAGGTTTTGGAAATTTTTTTTATGTTTAGAATTTTGGTTTATTTTAATTTAATGACTCATTTATGAAAATAAATATACAATGATAGCACCAAAAGTTTTATTATGTTTTTTTACATAATTACATCATGAATGAAGTAACTTAAGATACACCGATTATATTAAATACTGTATTATTACTATTCACTTAAAAATGGATGTATTTCTGAAAATTTCCAAAAAATAACCCCTAGAAAATTATGAAGATCTTATTTAAAAAATGATATTATTTTTATCGAAACTATTTTAAAAAAAATTTAGTTTATGTTTTTAATAAAAAAAATTATGATTTAAAAAAAATCTTAAAATATAGTTGTTTAAAACATTCTTATATTTTTTGAGTTTTTTTATTATGATTTTCTTGGTATTATAATATTTTTATTTACTTAATTGGATCATGATAAATAAAATTTATATCATATTTTATGATTTTTCAGTAATATTACTATTCCAACAGTCAGGTTACTATTCCTAATGGTCAGGTTAGTAGTCCAATGGTCTTGTTACTATTTAAACGATAACATTACTATTCCAATGGTCACATTAAGCCCTACAAATAACTCTAAATTAATTCCTTCATTATTCAAATCAATTAATCTAATGGTTCTATATTTCAATTTTCTAAAAAATTTATCGGTTTACTAATATTTTGTTTATTTTATATCATGTTAGAAGTTGGGGAAATGATTTTATTAGATTGGGGAAATCTATATTTTTCTATTTTAGCTTTTCAATTTTATATTTTTTTCCAATTATGATTTTTTTAATTTTAATTCATTTAATTACTGATTAATGTAAGAGTATTTATTAATGAAATAATTTTTTTAGTTTCTTAATATGTATGACACTATATAGTATATTATAACACACATTCATTTCAAGATAAAAATATTATTTGTAATCTCTAAGCTGTTAGATATCCCCATATTTACAAATTTCAACTCATATTCTGTGTTGATAATATGTGATGGTAATTCTGTTTAATTATTTCCTCTAGTTCCCATGCCTCCTCTTCATACTTATGGTACCTCAAAAAAATCACAATGTGAGTTGTCTTGTTGTGAAGAAATTTGTTTATATGGTCCAAATTCATCACAAGATCCTCTTAATATAAGAGGTCATTATCCAGTTGTACCTCATCTGGATTCAGTACATGTGAGGGATCATGTTTGTACTTTTTCAAGAGTGAAACCTGGAACATGTCATGAACATGATCCATAATTGGTGGATGTGAGTGTTGATAGGACACTGCTCATATGTGATCAAGGATCTCAATGTGGGAAATGTACCTTGGGCTGAGCTTCCATCTCTTTTTAAAACCAGTGAATCTCTTCCATAGTGATATTGAAAGGAAATTTTTTCTCCTACATCAAACACCAAGTCCCTTTCACGGTTGTCAGCATAACACTTTTTTCAAATCTGAGAAGATTTTATATATAGTTTGATGGATTAAAAATTTTATATCATCTCTTTTACACAATTAGGTATAAGTATATTTTATCCCTAACCTCATCCCAATATGTTGGATTTCCACATCACTTCCCCTCTAGAGCTTCATATGGATCCATTTGAATACTCTATTTGAAGCTATTTTTATATAGGAACACAAACTATGGGAGATATTGAGCCCCTATACCTTTTAATTCCATTGAATATGATCTTAACATGTCATTGAGTATTTGAATAGTCCAGTTATAGTGGCCATCATTTTGGGGGTGATATATTTTGCTAAGATTGAATTCATTACTCAAAGCATGTTAAAAACTTCTCTAGAATTTAGATGTGATCCTGGGATCACAATAAAAGATGATCTAATGTAGAACCCCATCCAGCCTCACAATTACCTTCACATATATCTTGGAATTTTTTTAAGTGATAAATCTTCAAAAATAGTAATTAATTGGATAGTCTTGGTGAGTCGATCTAGCATGACCCATATCACAATATTTCCTTTGGATTTCTTCAAGAGTAAAGTGAAAAAGTCCATAGTGACATTCTTCCATATTTACATGGGTATAAGAAATGGTTTTATCTCCCATTTGGAGTTATGTTTCTTAGCTTTAACATGATGACATACTAAACACCTTGAGATATACTCCAAAATCTTCATATTCATGTTTTTTACGATCATAGGTTCTCTCAAAGACCATGATATATCACGGTACACTCAGGATGGACTGATAAAGTTGAGCTATGTGAATTATTTAATAGATATTTATTTTTCTCAGGTTCTGAAGGAACACAAAGCCTTCTTCCAAACCGAATCACACTATCATCATCGATGCAGAACTCAGGTAGCTTCCCATCCACTATTAATTTCACATTCTTTTGTTTCACTAGATTATTCCATTGTTCCTCCTTAATTTTATCTTGGATTTATGGTTAGGAAATAATTTGGGAAAGGTAGGTTATGTTCCATATCAATATGATTTCAAAGTCCATCTTTTTCATATCCATGAATATATGGTCTTTCTAAATCTTAATCACAGATAGAGTAGTGTGATCTTTTCAGCTACCTTGTTCGACTTTCCCAGATGGTAGTGAATATGGAAATTTTAGTTCTTGATTATCTCTAACCATTTACTTTGACACATTTTGAGATCCTTATATGAAAATATATACTTTAGAATCATGTAATCATTATATATATAACACTTTTTATCATAGAGGTAGTCATTCCTAATCTTCAGAGTGAATATCATAGATTGTAACTCTAGATCATGCAACAGGTAGCTATAGTAATGGATATTCAACTATCGTGATCCATATGTTGTCACTTTACCACTCTATATGAGTTCAAAACCAAATACTTTCTTCAAAGCATCAATATATATCAAACAAATTCACTACTTAAAGGTAATATGAGTACCAGGGAAAAGATTATCCTCTTATGGAGATCCTTAAATATTTCCTCACATTATTCCATCTATACATACTTTTTCCATATTCAGGTTTACATAGTTAGATGGATATAAAATCATGAGAAATGTAACAAAAAAATGTTGATAATACCCATCTAATTCACGAAAACTAATAATTTACTTAATACTAGTGGGTACTATCCATTCTATAATTTCCTTTATCTTGGAAGGGTCCATAAAATTTCCCTCACTTTTGATCATGTTCCCTAAGAATATGATTTTATACATCCGAATTTCACACCCGTTAAACGTAGTGTATATTCTCTCCCACCTTATTGTCTGTAGTACAATCCTTAGATTTTCTTCATGTTCATTATTTCTATTAGTGTAAATGAAAATATCATCAATAAAAACTATGAAAAATTTGTCATGGTAGTCTCTAAATACCATATTCATCAAATTCATTTAGATTACAAGGTAATTAGTAAGTTTTAAGGGCATCCCTATGAAATCATAGTTCCCATACCCTATATAGAACTAGATGCATGAATATATTCTTTATTCAAAATCATTTTATGATATGAAGAATGAATATCCACCTTTTAGAAGTACTGAGCTCCCCATATTTGGTCAAACAAGTAATAAATCCTTATAAGGGGATACTTGTTGTTATAGTGATATCATTAATCTTAAAAGAATTGATACACAAACAAATTAATCAATCCTTCTTATTTAAAAAGAGAACTAGAGAACCCAATGGTAATCCTCTAGTTCATATGAACCCTTTGTATAAATTCTTTTATAGATTCTTCTTTAATTTTTCTAATTCAATCAGGGTTATATTTTTTTCAGAATTTTGAGATAGTAATGGATCAAGGTAATATCTATATTGAAAAATCTACCTCACCATTTGGGGGATTTCTGGGAAACTATTAATGGAATACCTCAGTGTAATACCTAAAAATATAAATTTACACTAGGTTAATACCTTCCATTGACACAACCATTAGGAATGTGATGATTCTTTATAGTGTATTAACACCCAAACCTTTGATGAATCATCTAAAGAAGATTCATGATCTTCATTACATTTTTAGAGGAGTATTTGATGGTTTGAAATATGAAAATAGATTTCATTTTTATGATAGTTGGTGTGTGGTCAATATAGTGGGATCTAATCCATGTCTAGTATAGCATCAATTTACTCATAGGTAAGTATTATGAGATTCATTGGAAGAATATTACCACATATGCTTACATGATAAGAGTACAACACTGGGGTTGAAACGATTCCACTAATAGGTGGTTTTACAACTATATCTACTTTAAGGTATCATGTATTCAATTCAATAGTTCTATAAAACATTATAGATATAAAGGAATGTGTATAAATATAATCAAATAAAAAAAGTTACCTTATTGAGTGAATAATAAGTGTACACTGTATAAATTCATTTTCATGCTCCACGTCAGTAGCATTAATGAAATAAGGTTTACCTTGATCCTTTTGATTTGGTGGTTATTGATGGTGATTACCCTTAATGACCCATGGTTTAGTGCACTGGATTGCAAAGTTCCCTTTCTACCTACAGTTGAAGCATTGAACCATAGGGGGTTCATTAGGAGGTTCCTTTCTTTTCTTCATCATGTATTCCAGATTCTTCATAACCCTCTGACATTTAGGATATTGTTGGACTTCTCCACCATAATTGAAGCCATTTCCCACCCCTTTTATACAATTACCATGATGTTTCATCCATCATTTTTGACATGTGGGTACATGGATCCTCTTTTCTCCTTTACCATTTTACCCACCAGCTTGAAACTCCATTATTCTATTATTATCTCTATAAAAATAGGAACATTATAAGAACTCCATATATACTTTCAGAGCACTTTGAACCACTTCATAATTACTCTCAATATCTTGGATAACTATATCATTTTTATGGTTTGGTTAAAAAACACTAAATAATCTATCTATTTTTATATCATTATTAACAATAAAACTTGAGGTCCATCGGGAAATAATTGTGATGTTTTACTTATAATCTATGATATATTCACCTTCCATATTCTTCATATCGATGAATTCTGTCACCATATTTTTTTGAGGAGTTAACTATTAAAAAATATATTATTAATGTCTCCCCATTCCATCTTTTCCATTTAATCCTTTATCTTACTGTTCTTTATCAATTCCCATTATTTGTCAACTCCTCTATATAAATGATAAGTGAAGAGTGTCACCCTCTAAATCTCACTATAGTGGAGAAAAAATAAGATATTCTTTATTGAGTGAACCCATTGTTCTGCGACTAGTAGATTGGGAGATCCTCTAAATTTTCGTAGTCATTTCCACATAAAGGACTCAATGGATTTTTTTATCCTTCTTAGGTGAAGTTGGAAATTACACATGGTTTAGGATATTATTCATTGTGAGATACAACTGGGTAAGAATTCCCATGATGTTTTTAACTCCACCTTTTTATGGATTTGGGGATTTCATTTGGGAAATAATTACATCATCACTCTAATGGGGTTTTGTCCTAGTTTCTCATACTTCCCACCATTTTATAAAATTGAAAGGGTTTAAAAAAAGATAGTTTTACAAGTCATTAATAATTAATTGATTTTTTGTGTAGTTGACTATAAAAGAATATATTATGGGATCCCTAAGTTTAAGATTTTTTTTAAACAAAATTTTTTTATGTTTGCATATACTTAGTATTATCCTATGGGGTTGTACTAAATTTTTCTAATACTAATCCCAAATTAAGAAAACCATAGATCAAATTCCAAATAAAGTGACCAAACTTGTTATTACAAGACTATTACATCATTTTTATGATAAAAAACATGATAGAGATACCAATCTTGGATAAAAAGGTTTAGTGTCTAAGATAAATTAGGCTCATACATGCATTGTAAATAAAAAATATAAACATTTATTTAAATAATTATTCTATATCCTTATAAAATCTCACATTCCCATTTTTATATGCAATCACCTATGGATATAAATCCAAAAAAATGGGTGAGATAAAATCCTAGTAAGAGGATGAATATGGGACATGAATCAATATTACATGGGTTACCATAATACTTATAATCTTATCATAAGTATAAAATCATCATCATAATAATGAGTTAATGATGTGATAATGTCATGGAATGTGAAAATTCATAAAAATGAAACATCATGTCATTGTGGTAAATTATGACACATAATTGTGAACAAAGCTCGCATCATGTTCATGCATAACATATGTGCATAATCATAACATCATCATTATGAAAAAAATATAGAATAATGATTAATCATAATAAAAATCATCTCATTATATACAACACATTTCCCAATGCATGGGAGGAATATATAAATCTAGGCCCACCCATCACATCCTATTATTTATATAATCATGCATGCCACATAGAATGTATAATAATCATAGTCATTAAATAACCCATAGATAAGAATGAATTTAAAAAGTTTATCATAAAGAATAAATTTATGAATACCCTTTGGGGTTCCCAAATCCAAAAAAAAGATATAATAATTTTGAATAAGATATCGGTTTTTTAGATAAGAAACAACACATGAGGAGTGAACGATTTTTTATAGAATGAAAATTGCTTTCGGAAAATCATTGTATTTAGCATAATAATCAAATTGGAAACATGTAGATCCACAAAATAAAGATAAATAATAATGAAATCATATTTAAGGAACATTAAATAAATATCTATACAAAAATTTATGTGAAATAGTGAAAACCCAAAAAAGGATATTGGTTCGAGAACACCCTTATCTTAATTCCCACTTTATTTCATCCCTTTCTTGATTCCATAAAAATAAATATATATTTATTAAAAAATTGATATAGAAGTGAATAATTTTATTTTTTATCAATTTTTATCAATTATAGTAATTTGACTATATTTCTTAATTTCCTTGGTTATAGGGTAGTCATTTTGATATCATTTTTAAATAAAAATTTCTCATTTTTCATTGAATTTGCGATTTTGGTAAATATAATTCATAAATTAGTATAATTAATTCTAGAATCATATAATAATTATAATTAAATTTTCATATATTATTTATAATTTATAATATCCATCCATGATGATGGTTTTATTTTTGTACATGGAAATGTCTCCATATGAAGTTAAATGACCTTTCAGGGTACATTGTCTGAAGAGCGGGAATGAGATGTTTAAAATTTATATATATCATAAATATGATATTTCAAGTTGGTTAAAATCATTTATATAAAGTTAAATTAATTATTAATTAACCCTATATGGTTTTTATTATATATGGTTTTTGAAAAATTAAATATAAGAATAATAACAAATAAAAAAGAGAATAGTTGACTGAACCTTACTTAATCCTTGGTGTAGTTCCTCTTGCACAACAATAAACATACCATGATGTTTGGAGTTGGATTGCTCAAAAAAATACCTAAGGATTGTAATGGTATTAATAGGAATCATTTTTTAGAGTTTAGGCTTCTGAAATTAGGGGGATTAGTGGTTTTTTAAAGGAAGGGAGAGAGGTTATTTATACTTGAAGAGAAGACAATTTTAAGAATAAAATATTAAATAAAATAATATATCAGAGGTAAAAATGAAATAATTAATTTTTGAATATTTAAATCATATATAAATATAATATAATGGGTTTTAAAACTTTAAACTTATTTATAATTTTAATTCATTAATATATTAAAAAGGGAAGTGTAATGAAGGAAAACAATTTATTTTATGGAATTGGTTTTGACTTTAGGATTAGGAAAATGATTTTTAGGATTGGAATTTATGTTTACTTTTTTAATGAATCATTGATTTAATTAAACCAATCATGCTAGAAACTAAATTTCCATAAATTATTAGGTTATTATTATATCTCAAATGATGTAATTTAAGTTAAATCAGTAATGTAAAAAATTATATTTTTACTAGTCACTAAAAAATTGAAATATTTTAGAAAATTACCAAAAAAATAACCCTTCAATTTTTTTGATGTGGTGATTTCATAAATGATAATAATTTTAAAAAAATAAATATATAACATTGTTAAATTTAATTTATAATATAAAAATTAATATTTTTATTAAATACATTAAAATTCAGTTTATTAAAAATGTTCTTATAATTTTTTAGTTTAATTAATCATGATGTTTATTTTTTTAGTATTATAATATTAATTTTTATATATATTGAACATGATTGATATTATTTATATTTAAAATTATAATTTTGAGGTAATATTACTATTCCAAAATCCAGGTTAATATTTTTAATCGTTGGGTTACTATTCCAACAATCACGTTACTATTCAAAAGGTCACATTACAATTCCAATTCTCACGTTACCTCCTATAAATAACTCTAAATTCATTATTTAATTATTCAACTCAATTCATATCAAGGTTATATACTTCCATTTTTTATAATCTTCATTGTTTTACTATGATTTTGTTTCTTTTATATAGTTTTCGTAGAGGGGGTGTGGATTCTATTAGATTGGGGAGATCCACATTTTCCCATTTTATCATTTTTAGTTTATAATTATATTTCTAATATTAACATTTGGAAATTTAATTTGTTTTTTTGATAATTAATGTAACAATATTTATTTATAAAATAAATCCTTTTCAGTTTTTGTATATGTATAATAATATATTGTATATTATAACAAAATTTTATTTTAACAGAGAAATATCATTTGTAATATATGGATTATTACATCTCTTTTTATGAACTTATTTGGGTTTTGGGTTTATTCTTTGAACTTATTTAAAACTATATTTTAAATTGGAATATGTTTTAAAGGAAATCCATGTATTATTTTCAAAAGTGGATTTGGGAATGGTGTATTTGGTTGTTTGAAAGATAAAAATATATTTTATAACTATATTCTGTAAATAGTTCTTGTTGATTGTTTGGGGGAAGGAAGTGTATGGATTCTACAGTGATTACTTAATGTGTTGTTGTATACACATTACCTACTTATGCCACATGGTTTTAGTAGGCATGATCTATTTTGTAGGTTTAGAATATGTTCTAGTTTTTTCATGGAGTGGGTTAGTGTTTAGGATGGATGGTGACTACGAGGTCATATGTAGATCATGAATGTTTTGGTTTGGTCTTAGTATTAATTTAATTAAATCGTAACTAGATAATATTTATGTATTTATTTATGATAAGATATTTATGTATCCTTCTAGTGTTGCATACAATGTTATTTTTTTAGTTTTTATTAGAAAAAATAATCCCTAAAAATTTATCAATGATTCCCTAATAGTTGTAGTCAACCCTTTGGGACCAAGGACACACTTTTGGTCTTACCGAAGACAGGATCAATTATCTTGTTTAGGGAAGACCCGGGCTAGTTTATGAAAAAATTGTATCAGATTTCCCTTTTTTATTTATGGTGTCAGGTAGTATAGAGATATGATCATTGGGACTCAAAAGGTACGTACAAAAAGTGAGTCATGAACTATTGATCATCCCGAGCCATGAGTTTTAAGGAGTTCTTTGGTTTATTTTATAATTTTTATTTTTGAGTTTATGATATTGGTTAATTGTTTGGTTTGATGGGTTTATCCATTTTGACAGATGATAATAGAAGTTATATGGTGTCACACAGTGATATTTCATGGTATAGAGAACCATATGGTTCCCAAGTGCATGGTTCAATATACCTGTAGTGGTTTTTTAATTCTTAACATATTTTCTTCTAAACAATGTGGCTAATTATTTTTTGACAACTAGTTACATATTTGAAAGGATTTTATTTTAGTGAATTTACCAGTATGATTATTACTATAATCAGTGGTTCTTGAAGAGAAAGTGGATTTTTGAATTTTAAAACATATAAATAGGTATTTATGTTATGATGGGGATTTGGTTTTAAAAGAAAAATGGTAGAAAGTTGAGACATGAATTAATGATGGGTAATCTAGAAATTATTTTCTTATTTATAATTGTTTTGAAGGAGAAATTGGATTTCTAAATGAATCTAGTATCTCTAATTGTTTTTTAGTTGAATGATTTAAAAATTTGGATATAATAATGGTGTATTTTAAAATAGGTTTTTTTATTATCTATTTTATTTTGGTTTATGAGCACGATATCTTAGATTGAGGTATTATCTTGGTTGAGTTTTGGTTAGGTTTTTGCTTTATGTTTATATGTTTTTTGTTTATATGTTATCTAGAGTATGCCCCCAATAACATCCTTAATGTATCTATGGAGTCTATAATGGTTTTTCATTTTACCAATACTACTAGTGGAGTGGACGATCCAATTTATTCTCATACATTACATATTTTCCATGGGTATTATGATTATATAAGGGTTATGAAGAGGCTATAGGAAATTTAATATAACTTTAGGAATTTTGAATCTCTAGAATCCTTGAGGGTGTGAGTTTTCTTGGGCCTATTCAAGGAACATGGTTTAGATAAATAGAGTGTGATATATCCATCCTCATTTCAAGTTAGGAAGACCTGGAGGATCTTTAAGGACACTTTTATCCCATGATTTTTTCTTTAGTTGGTGAAAGTGGAGAAAGTGGTAGAGTATTTTGGTATTCATCAAGGTTAATAGATGGTGAAGGATTAAGTTGAACAATTCAAGGAGATGGTTCCCTCTTCATTAATTTTTCATCGATCGGTCTATTGAAACTCCTCTTTTTGTGAAGGATCATTTTCTATAGATCCATGATTGAGTTATTTTATCTAAGAATTTATAATTTATAATTCTAGTGTATGAGGTTTTTCTTTCCAAGTTAGTTTCCAAAGGGAATCCTATGATGGTTGAACTTTCTTGATTCTTGTGAATATTACCCATCCAATGAGAAGTGTAGACTAATGAATATTACTCTAGAGGAGTCTACTTCATCATTTCCTTCATCAATTATAAAGGACCACTCACTCATGTGTTTCTAGTTTGGTCAGTTTGGGAACTCTCAGTTATCCTTCCATAACACTCTGAATACCTTCTATTAGTGTTATAAATATTGGAATATTTAGAAATTATATATGGTAGGACCATGATAGAATAAAAATAAGTCCAAGATAATTCTGAATCATATAAACCCTTCCTCTCTGAGTTTTTAAGGTAACACTTATGATGAATTTCCCTATTTTTCCTTATCTGCTTGCTCTTTATTTTTTAATTCCCTCTTTTTTTTTTGTTTTTTTATTTGATATATATGTAACTTTTTGTGATTTTTTATCTCATTCCCATTTAGAGATGAGTTTGTATAATAAAACATTGAACGGTGGGTTTTCCTGGTGTTTTGATTGATTCTTTATTATGTTAGAGGCTAATACCATGTTAGTTGATTCTTTAATGGTGGGAAGATCCACTTTTAATAACTTAATTATTATCACCTAATATATTTGGATTTAACTTTTTGATATAGGGTACACACTGATATGGTAGTTCTGTCTGGTTTTGAGTCGGGATTAGAGGAATCAATTTTATATTATTATTTGTATTTAGGATGAATCCTTGCTGAAAGTTTTGAGTTCTGATGTTTTTTGGTCTATTAATGGTTATTGTGAACTATTTAGAGGGAAACAATATATCCTCTTAATAAAATGGGTGTTTTAAATTCATTTAATTCTTCAATATTTTTTCATTCCTAGGTAGGGAATAATTTAGTACAAACTATGTGGGACACAAGAGTAATCGGGTGACCTTTGGTGGTGTCTTAGGGTTGGTCTGTGACTTCAACATGGTTAGAGGAAACAATATTCCAAGCATGTAATGGTTTTTTCTTTTTGACAGAGAGGATTTTCATTATTGGTACATGGTTTAGAAAAATGTGTGGTCATCTTATGCAAGGGTTGTTGGGTTTCCAGTAGGGTGCATATTTGAAAATCCATGCAGTATAATCATGCGTCTTTCAAAAAATCTATATAATTTGAAACCATTATTCTACCTTATTAAAAATTAAATCCAATTCAACCCAAAACCTCCCACAGGTGACATTTTCACATGAAGGGGAACCCATACCCCTCTTACTTTTCTCCACCTACTTGTGTTGAATATCCTCCATCAATATAGGGTAATATTCATTGTATTTTGTCTTATTTTCCTTCTCTTTTTCACCTCTATTATTTCTATCCCCTTTTATAGCTTGGATCTATTTTGGATAAATCCAAGTGAATATCGGTGTTTTTGGATTATGTATTATTTGTGGTTTAGGGTGTGTTGTATTGTTTTTTTATTCATCATATCACTCTTGGAATTTTTTCATTTAAACATCATTGATGTAGGTGTTTCCATCAATTACCTTTATGAAACATTCCATATAACTCTTGAAGTTTTCTAAAGGTATTTAAATTTTGTTCTTAATGTTTGGGGTTTGGTAAAATAAATTTTTATTTATTTATATGTTGTTTTTTGCAGGTAAATTTATTTTTTAAAGAGATTCTATATATATGCCTATAAGAGATCAAAGTATATGTATTTAGGTTTTTAATAAAATTTTAATTGGAATTTTAAATGGATTTGGGTTATTTAAATATTTTTTCCCTTATTAGGGTTTGATAAAATTTAGAAAAAAGTTGAATTTTGATTTGAAAGGGTTTTTTGCCTCATTATCAATTTGGTGCTTATATAATACCTCTTTTGTTTCATTTTGATGGTTATTTGTATTATTTAATTAAACATTTGAAATTAGTATAGATATGAAAATGTATTTTATTTGGACATGTTCATTTCCACATGTGTACAAGGTGAACAGATAGATGAATTCATGCATATAAATTGGAATTCAATATAATGTATTATTTAAACAAAAAAGTTTTTCTGAAACAGTTTCATGGTTTCTAAAAATATTCTAAATGTGGATTAATTTAA